>OZ024938.1:14661984-19461984 GCA_964017235.1 Sabellastarte sp. h YS-2021
ATTTCAACACAACTCCTATTTACAGGTTGGCAAGTATCTGTTATTTCTTCAATTTTAAATGCACTTATGGATGTGTCTTAGTGAATAAGGATGCCATGCACATTATATTATTCAAAGTAGATGTTTCTAACAATCATAAACAGGTTAAAATTAGTTAAACGTTTTTGCCTTGGCAAATCAGGATCACACCACGACGTTGCACACCTACACCCCCTAATCAATATCTAAGTATTAACTTCCTACAAGCGATGGTTACTGAGAAACAGCCTTGACAAGATTATTGTTCCCGCTGCCAGCTGGCATACAATATGCCTCCGCAAACTTTTTTATAACTCCTGCAAAAACAAGTGTTATTTCATGCACTGTGACGTCTCTATTTAATAACACATACAGTAATTGTAATTTTTTTTGGCAATCACTAGATGTGCATTTTAAACTATGTTGGAGAAGTATAATATATACAATGTACATATATATATAGATTATTTTTAATTTGTTGTAAAGACATTAAGTGCATTAATTCTGAATACTTTCTAACAACTTTCACAATAACTAAATCATAAACAATGTAATAACGCTATTGTTTCTGTAATCTTTGCACTGATAGTGAACAATTTCTGTAAGCTTTTATGGAGACATCAGTTTGAACCGACGTACCTGTTTTTCTGAGTGGGTATTCATCATCGTAACATCCAACAAGCTGGGGGCCTTGCAATGGTGGGGAGAGGCCGCTAGTAGGAGGGGAGTGCTGCTCTAAGGAACTGTGCTGAGTAGTCCTAAAATAAATACATTTTACAATAGGAAAACTTCCTGAATGACATATTGGCAACACCAACAAAATAACATATATGCAAAACACTTTTTATACTGTCATCTTCAACTTACTGTGATATATATTTTTATATATGTATATTTAAATCACAAGTGAACCCACAAGCAAATGGAGGGAATCTATTAATATATTAATAAAATTTAGGAAAGTTAAAAATGTGTTCATAGAGAAATACATGTTCAGAAAGGCAGACAGTGCACTATAGAAAAATTCTGGGCAAAGATCAATTAAGTTTTTTTCATACAATTCATAAAAATTAGTTGCATCCAGGGTAGAGATTTGTTAGCACAGAGTATGAGGTAATTGTTTATACTCATTACAGTATTTACTCTGATTGCAATCCAGGCCATTGTTTACACTACTATGAAACAAAAACACCTGTGGTTCCACTCAAAGAATCTTTATCTTAGCTTTAATTAAAGAATTTTTTTATAAATTAAATAATTTGTTTATTGTTTTTTCTTTCTTTTTCATTTCAATTTACAAATATTCATTGTAATTTAATAACGTAAGTTGCCACTGTAAAAATAAAGAAAACAATACTAGTCCTGCTGATCTTTTCTGAAAACTATTGAATATCCTCACTTTGAATTGGAACTTACAATAATCATCATTACACCTTCAAATTCATACATAGACTCATTTTCTGTTTTTATATTTAAACTCAAATAGAACAGTCCGCTGCCTTCTGTCCTTTGTTGTGGTTCTCCATATGGGTATTATTTATAAACTCCCAAAACTGATATCTTTACGACCCGAAATAAAAAAATTACAGGCTGTGCCAAAGAAAAAACAGAAAACACTTGAGATTAGCATAAGATTACTTCTCAAAATACCAATTTCCAAGCATTATCTCAGGTGAGACAAAAACACAGATTATGTACCTTAGTTAAATACAAGTTTAAAAATCTGTGTAAGGCCGAGCTCTAGTGCTCAGGCTCGCGCTTCTAGAGATCACATTTTTTTTTTTGTCTCCGGACATTCATGAATTGTGGCCTAGTGTGATGAGTACCTGTCTCTTCACTGAAGTAAACGGCAATGGGCTACTTTAGTACTGGGATTGGTGACCGCTTCAGTGCACTATTCGTGTCTCTGATGACTTTGCGGCTCACGCTAGTAGACCGAAACCCCTTGTGGCCTTGTTAGAAATGAGCCCTGGTTACTTGACAGAGAGAGAGGTGTTGTTATTTGTCTGAACAATTGTACCTAACCAGACGGATTCTGACACAATGACAACTTAGTTGTCAATCTAGGAGGGTGAGAAGAGTGACTCCATTACAATTTTCACAAACTTATTTGTTCTGCTAAAAATATCTGAGTTTTGTCTGTAACCCACTTAACCTTTATGCCTCTTGAATTCTGTATTTAGGATATATTTTTAGCTATATATGCTTTATAAATAGTCAGAGCCAATATCTGACAGTCATCATGAGGGATTGCAAAATTTATTTGTCATATTTTTTTATATTTTCCACAGAAACCTAGTTCAATCTATGATTCTATTTTGGGTTTAATGTCACTTGCAACACACTGTATAGCTCATATCTCAATGGGTACTTTTAAGGGCCAAGGAAACCTGGGTTGGTATTCACAAATGGGATCAAGCTCAAGTTAAGCGAAAAATCAGATCAAGTTTACAGCTGTTTATACCAAACTTGAGCTGATTTTTTTGGCTCAACTTAAGCTTGATCCCTTTTGTGAATACAGCGCCTGGGTACACACCAGTTGATTCTGCAGTGTACTGCTTGTTGCCTTTTAGTGGCACAAACCTATCTTGGCACAAAACGGAAATTAAAACATTTAATAACAATCAATCTTTATCACCCACACTCGTTCATTTCTGTATAACAAATACGGAAGTCCAAGTGACAGCAGAAACAATTTCAATATCATTGGCAATTTCCATAATTATGCAAATTGTGCCAAGTTAGGGTACTTAATTCTTGTTGACATCATAATTATCGCCTCTTAAAAAGTACTGTAAAACATTTATCGTTTTGATTTTATCTTTTAGTAAAATACTTTTATAATTTGTGCTTGTGTCAATGCATATTTTAATCCACAAAATTATACTTAGAACAGGCAATAAAAAGGCTTTTGTGTCCAAATTGTGCCAAGTTATGGCGGGAAGCAGTACACTGCCTGGCATCAGTAAGCAACTAACACCATTCCCCAAAAGAGGGTCAGGTCTTAGTTCATATGAATCTTCATATTTGAACTAACATGCAATATTCTGTTTAATGTCTCATTGACTCTATACAATTTGCTATTTTAAGCCACTTACTAAAGCATCTCAAAACATCTAAAATGTATATAATGTGATAAAACCTGATAAAACCTAATATTATGCCAAACATTTTAAACAACATTCTTTGGTATGTTTTTGGGAACTGATTGTATTCTGGCATAACCCCAATCAAATAGGGACACTAACTGGAGGTGAAGTTAATGAAAAGCAATAGACACAGTACCACTCAAAGAAATAGCTACAGAAGAGTACCTCTACACATATACACAATATAGGTTTATTTTTTTTCTTCTGATTTATGGGTTATTTCTAATATACTGAGGTTTCCTGCTGACAATTAAATAAGCTAAAAATTGAGATGTTGTTTGTAATGTTTCATCACAGTATTTCGGTAAGTTGTTCTTGATACCTGAATACTGGTGTAACCAACTCAAAACTCAAGTCCTAAATAATTTTTTTTTTTTTGGCCAATTCAGCAGAGGTGCTCATTTTAAGGCATCAACACACAACACCCTGAACTTTCTTCTTCAATGAGTATTCAGTGATAAGAACATACCAATGTCAAAGACTGTCTCATTTATACCACAGTCAAAGTTATGGTTTTACATCCCAATCAACAGCCAGGGTTATATTGAAACAGGCCCACAGCATTTCCCACTTGTGGGAGTTGAACCCACACACAGAGATGACAGCTTGGGATTAGATGCCAAACTTGGTGTAACCAACTGGCCACTGAGGACCTCACTTTATAATCTTCAGGTACAAATCTTCAGAAATATTCAAATTAAACCAGAAAAGAGTATTCTCGTTTCAATTTGAAAATCATCTGTTCCATGCTTCAAGAGAACTTGAGTCTATTTTCACAGTAGTGGCTTCATTGTTTATTGATATTGGTACAATTTATTGTTTGGGACAAGGTTGCCAATATTGGTGCAGTGTTTGCATTAGCCTAAAATTTTTTGGAGTCCCGGGACCCTTTGGGATTTAAAAAAATGGGGTCCCCCCTAAAAAAATTGAGTTCCACAGCAACATTGTAAATTTGAAGCCAATATATGTATTGCAAATTGTAATAGTTTTGGACTTCAAAAAGTCCTATAGCCATTCCTGCCTGAATGATCTTTTCTTTTTCTTGGGTTCTGGGGGCTTGCTTGCCATTTTGTACAAGAATATACAGAAAATATAGAAAGACGTTGTTTTATCACTCTTTTCCCGCGATTGAAATAATATATTCCCGGAAAAAAATCTTCCATCTGCTGTTGTTTCAAATGGAAATATATAACCACATCAATGTTTCGATTGGGATGCGTGCGCATACACAATGGCGATGAAGTAAATATTGCACGTTCTGTTGAGGTGATTGTAGCTAACTGGATGCGAATATAAGCTAACAATTCTTCCAAATCTTTCACCATTGCCTCATCTGCTGAACCCAAAGCAGCCTGCATAAGTTCCTCCATATTAGTAGCACACTTTTCAATAGTCCTGATGAAGAGGCTGACAAAACCCAATACTTGCACATGCTCTCTCTTAACAGACTCCATAGTAGTGAACTGTTTAGTAGGCACTGAGATCGTAGATGGGGCAGAAGAGGACTTGGAACAAATACTTCTGAAAGAATCTTGGCATTTAGGTGCAGAGGTTGAAAATTCTGAGGAAGTTGTTCGGTAGAATTTCATCAGAGGTCTAGTGTAAGGTAGAAACGAATCTGAATTATATGGAGCTGACAAAAGTCTTTCCCCATTGTCAGAAGGGTTTCCAGCAACCTTCTTCTCAAGCTCAGACCATCTGTTGTTGATCTCCTCCACTGGAGGCAAAACCATTGGAAGAACAGAATGCTTTTTCTTTCTGTCCTTAGAACCAAAGATCTTAGATGGGGCTTCAGCAAACTCCTCTGGTGTTGGTAGATCCAAAATATTCCTTACAGAAGCAAGTAATTGTCTGTAGGAAGGATCATCTTCCACCTCTTCCTCTCTCACTGAAGACTGTTTTTCTGAATGTTGAGGAGACAAAGAACGTGCTCTTTTAGCAGATCTATGTTCACTGCAATCCTCTGGAAATTCTTCCTCATCCATCACAGCAAAGGTATTCAATGGCGTTTTCTTCGCTCTGTATGTATCTTCAGAAACAGGGGTTGCCTCTGCCATATTCACCTCACTAGAGGAGACAGAGGTACTACCCTTCTCCAGAGCCACTAGACGACCTTGCATACTGTCCAATCTCTGTAGAATTAATTGTAGGGGATCTACAGAAGAAGACTTCTCAGTTGAAGCAGAGGAAGCATTCGTAACTGGAGTTGAAGAGGGAGGATCATCAGAACCTAATAAGGAATCTTCCAGGTCTTTAGAAACCTCTTTTGCCTTCTTTAATTGATAAGCCTTCTTAGCCTTCAACTTTTTCTTCTGTTCTGACGAAAACTGAAGACAAATGTAGCAATCCTCCTCTTTCGAGGTGACACATACATCATCTCCCTTCTTTTTGTCTCTACAAGCCCAGCAAAAATGATGGGAGTCCCATTCAGCAGTAAAATGGCGACAACCCGAAGCAATCCTCTGTCCTTTCGTTTTAATCTGGCTTTCAGCCATCTCTTCGAATTTTCCAAACGAATACAGCAAAGTAAACAAACGATGTTTGCTCCCTGACGACCAAAATTGAAGTGAGGCTTAAAGGGGTTTCCGATGAGGGCGCATGCGCGGTCATGCGTGTTCATACTGGTACCGACAAGAATATTTCTTTTTAAATATTCTCGTTTGGTCGTAGTGTTTGCTCCCGCCAAGGCGAAAGCACTAGTGAGGATAAGGTAAGGGTATTTTACGCAATAAAAATATAACCACATCAATGTTTCGATTGGGATGCGTGCGCATACACAATGGCGATGAAGTAAATATTGCAAGAAAATGACGAGAAAGGTATGTTATTTTGTAAAATATATGCTTAAGTTTAAAAGTTCTGGCATCTTCACACAATATATTTTATTGTACATGCATCCCGGGGACATTTTTGCTTTGTTTTGAATGTGTCCTGCCTTATAAATACCAGGTCATATACTGGAAGGACGGCGTTAATGCGATCTCTGTTGGTGTGCAGAGATGAAGACCAATATCACCATATTATGTATTACAATAACCTTATATGGCAAATATTTGAAATGTGCTCTAAATCTGAAGAAGTTGCACACTTTTATCTTGTATTTTTGTAGTTTTTAATGTGTTTTTTCCAATCAACACTGCCATGTTTTGTTTTCATAAACTTCACGTACGCTTAGTGGTTGGATATATATATACTAGAACAAAACTTTTTTGGTGTCCCAGATTTCGACTCTTAAGTAGATGATATTATATACCCCACCCCATCCCCCTCCCCAATGTCAAACAAAATATAAATTTTATTACATTTAATATCAATTTGTATATAGCCAAATATTGCACTTTTTCATAGTTGCAGTATATACTGAGGTACAATTGTATTCAGGTCTCTGCCCACAATTTTAAAGATGTTCTTGAACATTCTTCCTTATTTGTACATCTTTACTTCCCCCACCAAACCCCCCATCAGTTTTGTGATCCAGACTCAACAAAGTATTTATTCCTCCTTGCAAAGAGTTTTTGACATTTTTATGTAGGCTTCAACATATTTAGAGCCAAGGATGAAAACTAAGTAGGTCCCCCCCCCCCCCCCCCCCCCCCCCCATCCCCGTCTCTTCTGCTCTTCTGTTCTCAACAAGGGTTTGCAGCATTCCTGGACAAGTACAAAAATGTCTCCAATCTTCTTAGAAGGACAACAACAACAAAAAACTCAAATATTTGCAACAAATCAATACCTGAGGCCCTCTTTTACAGTCTTTTCATCCCATTTATCACCCACGCCATGTTTAACAGAAAAATAGGTGTCAGATATCTCCCTAAAACTGACAGAGAGTATTTGGAGACAGTTACAAATATATTTAATAACTGTACACAACCACCAATACTCTGAAGGTGACACATTGCACTAATGTGTAAATAAGAGTGCTGCTGGCTTGAAATGTTTTATGTTCAGAAATAAATGACATGCAATTTAGAGATTTACTTGGTATTTTGTTCCAAACTTAAGGGGCTAAAGATAACCCAATATATGTTCCAAACTTAAGGGGCTAAAGATTACCCAATATATGTTCCAAACTTAAGGGGCTAAAGATTACCCAATATAAAGATAAAATGCTAAAATCACCACTTCCTTTATTAAACTTGATGTTAACGTAACCACCTTAACATGGGATATGTCACACAACTAACATAAATCGTCCATCAAAGCAGTAATTAACTGCTGTGAGTATTAAGGGTTTATGGAGGATTTCACTGTAACCCAGATATATGATTAAGGGTTTATGGAGGATTTCACTGTAACCCAGATATATGATTAAATCTTGAGCAGCCAGTTGGGTTTGTTAATTCTTGAACATAATCTTTCTAAATACACTGAAAGTGAAATTTATTGATTTTCACCCCTGAATAATTATATAAACTTTCCCCTTTAAGTTTTTCTATAGATTAAACAAATATATATGAATACAGTCACAAAGGTACACATTGAAAAACAATACCCCACCAGCCCTTATGGGCTGTGGGGCAAAAATGATAGAGCCCTTAATTTAAATAAGAAAGACAAGTGGTTTCCGCGATAGTGAATTTCACATATTGTGACTTGTTACAAATGTCCTTTTTTCCAGTTATGTCCTACATTTTTCTTATGAAAATTGGGCCACAATTTTCCATCTTCAAATGGTTTTACAAAAAATTTCAACTTAAGATTTGACCTTTTTGTTCTGACTTATTAATATGAAAATGTCAAAAAGTTAAATTTCCCTTACAATATGACCAAAAAAAACTGATACTTTGTCAAGTTCTGACACATATATATATAACAACTGTTACAATTTACAACTATTACTGAAATCCGCACCTTTCTACAGAGGTTGTTTGTATTCTATTTAAATGAATGCAGCCTAATGACTTGAGAAAAGCGTAAAATCGGCACATTTAACTGAACATATTTCAATCAATTACAGACTGAAGTCTCCAATAGTTACATTAACAGCCAATAAATCAGCACAATGAGGCATAAACCAAGTCATCACTTTTTATGTACAATATATTAAATTGAATTTCAAAGATCTTGATCTTTCTCAAGCAGGAAAAAAATACCCAGTTTTTATGAAAGGAGAAAATAAACTGAATTTATGACTGAAATTTAACAACATCTATAAGTCAAAATCAAAGCTGATTCGATTTGGAATTTCATCAATATTTGACATAATTTCTCTTTTATGCCCAGACAATTTTCTATGATCAAATTATAATGTTTACTTAATTATTATGATACATATGTGGATTAAATAACCATGTAGCTCTTGAAGCATGACTTCAAAGCTATTTTTTCACTGATGTATTCAAAATATTAAAGATGTAAAATGTAGTGTTATTGGCCTTTGTTTATATGTTATTGCTTCTCTGTTAAATCCCCGACAAACTTTCTGATGTTGAAGTTCATAAGACATTCTTATTTACGTGTATCATTATATTCAACAGGATATACACGATATTTATGGCTCACTTAAACATGTCACATTGTTTGCATACTATTCTTTCATACATAAAATAATCTACTAGATTATCAAAGGTTGCAGATAATGTTTTGTCTTTACAATATATGTATAATGACATCACGAGTCTATTATAACTGCCAGTACAGAATAAAACAATTTAGTATAAATTATATACTTTTTTTATAATTTATTATAATCTGCATACTTTTCTTCAATGCATAACCTAATACAGACCAGAGGTTCAATCCATTGTTTTTGTCTTTGCAATACACACTGAGACATAAGTTGTTTCAAATGATTGGTCTTAGAAATATCCCATGAGTTGGTCTTGAAAGGTCTTAGTTAAAAGAAATTGGATTCACAGTAACTTATTGTAATTTACACATTTTTGTAATACAAAAAAATAAACTACTGCTTGTAAATGGCTGCGTCAAATGTCTGTTTGATAATCCAGTATGACTCAATGAGACTATAAAGTTAGTTCAGAGCTGAATAATTTGATTTATTTTAATTTATTAGATTATGTATGGTGAGTCCTCGTTTTTTTATGCGTAACTTGTATTTTTTGGCCAATTATGTGCATTTTGCCATTAAAACTGAGTAAGAATAGTTGTTTTTAACACATCAATCAAAGTTATGAAACTGTAACATTTTTTTACTGTAACAAAATGCGAGTACAAATTTATACAAAACACCATTAAAACACACATGTAACTTGCTTACTGTGCTGACAAAATAGCAAACTGCCATTATGCTTTTTCTTTAAAACAAAAATTATTACAAACATTGTATGATAAGTTCTGTTGTACATTTACAATATTCAGTTTGAATCCATGAGCAAACGATTTCCAGTTATGAGGAAAATAAATCGACCTTTCACGTCAGAAGCTCACAAGGTATCTTCGTGGATAAACTTATCTATTGCAATATGACCTGCGCAATGAGCGGACAGTGAGGCTCAACCCATATCAGTCAACCAATCATTCTAATGGCTGGGGCCCAGGTTCACAAGGGCCTGGTAAATGCAGAAGTTAGTATGCTCTTAGTAGCCACTACTACAAGTGATCTACTGAGCTGATACTAGGGAACTACTAATTTCCATAGATAGCTAGGCTTCTAGTGAGGACAGCCTACTAATTACCAAAAATGATAATGAATACAATCTCAGTGAAACATATAGTATAAACTTAGTAGCCTATTAGCACTGAGTACTCTACTAAGTGGATAGTAGGCCTTTGTGAAACTGAGCACAGTGTATGCCAAGAAGCCTATAACTTTCTGGCTTAAGAAATGTAAAATTTACTCAGGGTTGACGTTCATCTAAAATCTCCACCTCTAGCTGGAGTCACAAGTACTCACCAGTTGCGTAGTGTCGGTGGGGAGTTCTTGAGGTTTGAGTCACGGCTCTGTGAGGTGTTTTTCAGTAGTAGACACTCTCTCAGTCTGGCTTTCACAGTGTCACTGGCCACAGCACCTGGACACAAAATAGAACAGGCCATGCAGATCTGTAAAATAATTCTGTCTTATCCATATTTTAGTCACTTTATAATTTTTATCTTAGTCATAAAATTTATGACATTTGTCTTAGTTAAGATAGGTCCCAACTTGGTATTCACAAAGCATGTCCTAGCTAGGACAATTTTCCTAATCCTATCTTAGTCCAAAGTTGCAAATCTCACAAGAGTTTGTATAACCACATTATAACCACTGAGATTTCATCATGTGATGTAAACATTCTCGGCTGCCTTGTGTGTCACAATGGAAGAATTAAGTACAGTTGAGAGGAGTTTTGAACAAGCATTCCTAACTTTATGACAATAGTTAGGACTAAGATAAGACTATGATACTTTGTGAATACCAATATCACTAGGACAAATTTCCTAACATAGTTTTATGACAAAAATCCTAAAGTTAGGACTAAGACTAAGATAGGAATGTTAGTGAATACCGCCCCAACTACCGTCCTAACTTTAGAAGTTTATCATTTTAATCATATGCCTGGTTTTATTTTTATTACAGTAAGCATAATTTTAGCTCTTAAATCTTCATGTAGAATCAATATACTTGTAAACTAGAAATAGGACGCATCTGTGGCCAGATGCTGGATGTATCCACCGACAAAGGCCAACTAACATAGTTTAGAAGATAAAAAGCATTTTTCGTTAATAAGCAAGCTGAAAGCACTTTTAAGTTTGGCTACCCTTATTTGACCCTGTAGCAGGGGCCCAAGGTGAAGTCTGACCACATCAAAAGATTCGCAGTCCATGATTTCCTATAAGTCGTTTTCACATTGCAAACCTCTAGGACCAATAATAAGCAGGAGGGGCCCAAGGTGAAATCTGACCACATGAAAAGATTTGCAGCCCATGACTTCCTCTAAGTTGTTTTCATATTAATGAGTTATTTGTGAAATACTGGCTATCTGCAATACTTGTAGAGATAATTCGCATTTACTCATTTTGAGTAGATGAATAATTAGCTACGGGTCTGAAACTTCACCAAGTGAAAGCTCTCTCAAAAGTAGGCGAATGAGTTATTTGAGAAAAATTGGCTATCTACAATACTTCTAGAGATAATTCGAATTTACTCATTTTCAGTAGGCGAGTAATTACCTACGGGTCTGGAACTTCACCATGTGAAAGCTCTCCCAAAAGTAGATGAATGAGTTATTTGATAAAAAATTGGATATCTGCAATACTTTTATAGATAATTAGCATTTACTCATTTTGGGTAGGTGAATAATTAGCTACAGGTCTGAAACTTCACCAAGTGAAAGGTCTCCCAAAAGTAGGTGAAGGAGTTATTTGACAAAAATTGGCTATCTGGAATACTTTTAGAGATAATTTGCATTAACTCATTTTCAGTAGGTGAGTAATTACCTACAGGTCTGAAACTTCACCAAGTGAAAGCTCTCCCAAAAGTAGGTGAAGGAGTTATTTGACAAAAATTGGCTATCTGCAATACTTTTAGAGATAATTTGCATTTACTCATTTTCAGTAGGTGAGTAATTACCTACAGGTCTGAAACTTCACCAAGTGAAAGCTCTCCCAAAAGTAGGTGAAGGAGTTATTTGACAAAAATTCGCTATCTGCAATACTTTTAGAGATAATTTGCATTTACTCATTTTGAGTAGGTGAGTAATTACCTACGGGTCTGAAACTTCAGCATGTGAAAGCTCTCCCAAAAGTAGGTGAAGGAGTTATTTGACAAAAATTGGCTATCTGCAATACTTTTAGAGATAATTCGCATTTACTCATTTTCAGTAGGTGAGTAATTACCTACAGGTCTGGAACTTCAGCATGTGAAAGCTCTCCCAAAAGTAGGTGAATGAGTTATTTAAGAAAAATTTGCTATCTGCAATACTTTTAGAGAAAATGCAGAATTACTCATTTTTAGTAGGTAAGTAATTTAGCCACAGGCCTAATTTAGACATAAAGCCTACCAATAGAGTACTGTGGTGCACCCTGTAATATACTTTGCAAACTTGAGAAGGCTAGCTATAATATTTTTTTTTGTTAGAGCGGTAATGGTGAAATCTCTCTACACACTACGGCTATCCAGTGGATACAATGATTTACTCAACAGTGAGAACCTGAAAGTAGATATTGGTAAGCTATGCCATGACACAGAGGTCTGCAATTTCACTCTGATATAGCTGACCAAAAATTATGTGAATAACATATTTAAACAAAATACTGTAAATGTAATAGTTTTCACGTTATAACTGATTTACTCAACAGTGATAACGTCAAAGTAGCTATTACTCAGCTATGCAATGAGCTACATGTCTGAATTTTTTCTATGTTATAGCTGACCCAAAATTAGGTGAACAACATATTTAAGCAAAATACTGTAAATGCAATAGTTTTCAAGTTACAACTGATTTACTCAATAGTGACAACCTGAAAATAGCTATTGCTCAGCTATGCCATGAGCTATAAGTCTGTAATTTCACGACGTTATAGCTGACCCAAAAGTAGGCGAACAACATATTTTAACAAAATACTCCAAATGCACTATTTTTCAAGTTACAAGTCATTTACTCAACAGTCAGTACCTGAAAATAGCTATTGCTCAGTTGTGCCATGAGCTACAGGTCTGTAATTTCACTATGTTATAGCTGACCCAAAAGTAGCTGAATAACATATTTACACAAATTTCTGTAAATGCAATACTTTTCCAATTACAACTGATTTACTCAACAGTGTGAACTTCAAAGTAGCTATTACTCAGCTATGCAATGAGCCACAGGTCTGGAACTTCACTATGTTATAGCTGACTCCGAAATAGGTGAATAACATATTGAAACAAAATACTCTAAATGTAATACTTTTGAAGTTATAAGTAATTTACTCAACAGTGATAACCTAAAAGTAGCTATTACTCAGCTATGCCATGAGCTACATGTCTGAAATTTTACTATGTTATAGCTGACATAAAAGTAGCTGAATAACATATTTATACAAAATTCTGTAAATGCAATAGTTTTCAAGTTACAATTGATTTTACTCATGATGGAAGTTACTGAAAAGCCCAAAAGTAGCTATTACTCACTTAGCGATTGAGACAGACACCCAAGTTACTCACCATGTTGTAGCTATGAAAAAAGTATCTGAATAACATATTTTAACAAAATGCTCTAAATGCAACACTTTTCAAGTTATAAGTGATTTAGTGCATGATTTCATGACTTTTAATGCATTTTAGACATTTTTGTCTACCACAGGCCTAATTTAGACATAAAGCCTACCAAAAAGATAGAGTGGCGAGTCCTCTAGCATACCAAGCCACCTGCCAAATATGAAAGAAATCTGGAAAGAAATGTGGACTGTAGGTCGCTAACAAGCAATATTCCACATTTTAGACATTTTTGTCTACCACAGGCCTAATTTAGACATAAAGCCTACCAAAAAGATAGGGTGGCGAGTCCTCTACCATATCAAGTCACCTGCCAAATATGAAAGAAATCCGGAAAGAAATGTGGACTGTAGGTCGCTAACAAGAAATCTCTGCGGACGCGGACGAGGGCGCGGACGCGGACGCGGACGATGATGAATCCATAGTATCCCCGCTTCGCGTCGGGGATACAATTAGTAACTAAATTTGATAATTGGTTTATAATATCGTTAGATATTGATGATTGATAATTGTGTATAAGATAGGACTAAGACTAGGAATGTTAGTGAATACCACCCCTGGAGATTATGTTTATGGCCAAATTCTTTCGTCTGTTTATCTTTGTTCCTGATAACTTCAAAAGCAATGAAGAGACTTTGCTGAATTTTTTTTTGGGCGACTAGGGTCTGAGCAAAGAAAGTAGTGACTAAATTTTAAGAAAGATCTGGATCATCTTTCACCAAATAACAGCTGAATTTGTAAAAATATTTAAAATCTTATACTTCACGTTCTGAAAGGCAATAAAACATTAAATATATGAAATAAATTGAAACTATAGGTTTATAATCTCTAAAATTCATTAAATTTGCTATTTTCCTGTGACTTCTGTTGCATTTTTCTCATACATGAAGCGGGCGATATAAGATGTAAATAGTACTTCTGGTTTTAGGTGAATGCATTTATAGAAGACATGGTTGTCGTTTGATTTTAACTTATTTTATGTGAAAATATGAAAGTATTTGATAGATTCAGAACTTTTGCAACAATTTATTACATTGAGCAATTGTTCATTCATTAAAATATGATACCGAAAAATAACACTATTCTAACCACCCTCGATCAGTCAGCTAGTTGTGAATTCCCTACTTACAACTACCCGTCATAATATACCCTAAAAAGTACTTGGCGTGACATAGAACATAAAATAAACATACTGATAACGGTGCAGTGACTTACTCTGCTGGTCAGTCCTCTTGTTTTTGATCCTGTCCAGCTGCACCTCTTCCTGCTCTGCCCGTGCTTTGTCCATCTTCTCGCGCATTTTCTGCTCAGCCATCGCCTGATCCAACTGCTGTTGTTTCTGGAGCATTAGCAGCTGAAAATATACACCAATCAAATCCCTCAATAGAACAGAGAGCCAAACAAATAAACAGACAGAATATAGGAAGCCATCCAAGTCATTAGATAAAACAGAAGTAACCCAATGAAATGAAAGGAATTATTTAAATTTATCAACTGAAACGCTTCTGCAGCATCAAAAGCTGAATTGTATGAAATCATCTGATAAAATCGGGAAAACCTATGATACTACTTAATAACTTAAACCATTTAAGTAATAAATTACAAATGTATGCTCAAGTTGCCATTATATTTGCCAAAACCATCAAGCTGAAAATATATTAAGTAACCCACAAAATCACTGGACTTATGCAGAAAGCTGAAGGAAAACTTGTTCCCAAACTAGGAAATCCAATTAATTTTCTATAAAATCAAAGACAGTAACTGTTACTGATTATATATGTGGCAAGGCAAATTAGGCAATGAATGTAATAGAACAAATTTGAGACCAAGGACATAAAATCAAAAATAAGAATAGAAAGGAATAACTAGATATTTGCTTAATTGTTGACTGCCACATCAGATTAAATGACGCAACAATCTAATACCAAATCATAAATTCACTATAGGTAAATATCTAGAGATATATTTTACTACATATACTTCAAACGTATAAAATATACAAAGATAATAGCACCTTCTAAATTTAATTTAACATTGGATTACCAAAAGAGTCTCATTATCACACACTCATTAAACATAACCAAAACTAGCTAGTGTAAATATTAAACAAACTATAAATAAAATACTCACAACATACAACCTAATTTCTAAGTCACATGAATATATCGATATTCAAAGTGCAAAATATTAGCATTTCACTAAAATATAAGGGCACTTAATTTTATATTGTAAAAGAAAAAATGATGTTTTGATATTTATGTTTTATTTATATTTTTATAAAACAACTTCAAATTGCTACAAAATAGAATAATTTATATAGGAGTGAAATAAGCATAAAATCAAAAGTTTAAACTTGTGCATCTTCAGGATGCAAGGATAGTTAGGAGGCATTTGAGTCAGTAGAATACAAAACGTGTTTGAAATTCCTGAGTGATAACATTGCTGACTGCAATAATTATTTGTCCTATTTATAAGCACTCTTGTTACTAGTATAGACTTACTGTAACAACGTTCTTATTAACTAACAATTTTTTTTTCTTTGGACAAATACTGATTATACCTTCATGCTGATTAAAAACTAAAATACTTTGCTACCTGTTTTTTAAAGTCACAGCTATTGTATCCAATTTGTCATACATATTTTCTTGAGAATTCTAACAATTTTGGGTAATTAAAAAGTAGACTGGACATACAACAGTTCTACACTGATACATTAGATAAGATGGGTCATCGGCTATATTTATTAAAATAAAATCACTTGCTAATAGCTCTTCAGATATTAGCATCATGTAGTTTGATTTTTTTATAATAACTAAAGGTTTTTTTATCATATAAATAGCAATGACCAAAAAATTAACTAAATACATTGACAAATACGAAGTAGGTTGATTCATGAAGTGGGTAGATTTTTCACAAATTTTCACATTAAGTATCATTCCAATCATGAATCAAATTTTGGAAAAGATTCACAATGCATTATAAGCGACATTGCAACATATCAGATTTTGCTGTATTTATATCTATTAAATTGATTAATTTAAATCTTTAATTTGACTTTTTCTTTACCTTACTTATGAGGGGACATAGGCTGGTACCTATTACACTAGGATATATTCATAAAACAAATCTATTTTTCACATCAACATATTGTGATTTTCTCTCTTGTCAAAATTCTTATGAACTGATAAATACAATAAATCCCAAAAAATTCATTAATTTTGTTCGAATATGAATATAGGAGAAGTATTTTTCACCAGCAAATCAATCCACTTCAAGAATGTTCTGTACAGATTTTTTCAAAAATGTTATGCAATTTTACACTTGAAAAAAGCAAGTTATATACTTAAATTATGGTATAATGCTACTACTATTACCATCTTCTTTATGTTTGCCCAATTTATAGGACCAAAAAACACATGAAGAATTGACCCATTTAATGCTAACCCGTGCAAGTATAGTGGAGAATATTACCAAAGAATTTAGGCTTAAGAGCTCTTGTATTAGCCATTTTGTAAAGGGACCACAAAGGCGTTTGATAATGCTAGATATAGGGATGTCATCGTGTAGAAGTTTGCTGTCTCGATACCGTGAGCAAAACAGCGGGCGATATCATGGTATTAATCGCTATGTATTTGCAATACATGTAATACCATAATAAAATAAAAAACAAACATAAAAAAAAAAACAAAATAAATAATCCACAGAAAAAGAAGACTGTTCTACAGCTTATATAATAATTATAAATTTATGTACAAGTGTCAAAAAAACTATTTCCCACAGATGTTTCTTTCGATTTACACAACAATTTTTATAAATTTGCAAAATGTTTCTCTGTAAGGTGTTGAAATGGAAACATGATAATTTTAACACAGCCAGATCAAAGTGCATTCAAAGTGAAATACTGACTGAAATAAAGAATAATTATTGTAAAACTTTTCAAGTTTTTTTTTCAAAAATTAAGGTCTTATTTTTACATGAAGCCTAAAGTGTGTTTGAAATTACAGAAAGCAGGAAAGTGTGGCAGGAAGAAAATCAACAGCAGAATCTATAATACTGACAATTTCTATTTTCATTTGAATTTCTATTTTCCAAAGATTGGATTAAATATGAACTAAGTACTTGCACTGTTCCTTATTTTTATTTCATTTTTTGTTACATTTTCCAAGGAGGTTATGTTTCCAGCAGTGTATGTTTGTTTATTTTCCTCTTTTTTTGTCTATTTTTTGGTGTGCAAAATAATTAAACTTGAAAAGTTACAGACAGATTTTGATAAAATTTTCAGATAATGTCAACAAAGGCACAAGATGATTTGCTGGTGAACTTGATCACCGTTAAGATCCATTTAGAAATAAAGGATTCTTCATTGCATTCATAAACAATATTGGAGATTTTGGCCCTTGGCAGAGGTCTGCGGTCTCTGAAAGCTCTTATTTTTCACTAAAATGCCTAATCTAAGGTACATACTTTTATTATTCCAACAAAACCTCATACTCCCTAGATGTTAAATTTTAGGGGATGTAACAGTCACTATATATAGGAATATGTTCTCATCCTTCAAAACCTATTTGTATTAAAACACCTATTCTATTTGACTACAAAGCAATTTCAAACTGTAGACCTGCCCCAAGCAAACACAAAATTATTGAAAATCATCAGGGATTCTAAAGTATTTCAGGGTTTTCCTTGTATCCACAGTTTGATCCTGCAGGGCTGGCTATTAACATTTGCCCACTTGCCCACGGTAAGAGGACTTTCCAGTCAGGGTAAGTGAATTTTGTGCTTCACTTGCCCACACGGCAAGTAATTTAAAATTGGCTTAAAATATTACTTACGTTTTCTTTTCTTTTTTTAATTTTTTTGTCTTGTGTAAAGTATTTTAAGTCATATAACTGATTTGATCACTGTCATTGTGATATCTTCAAAGTAAAAACTTCTAATTATGACATTCAAAAATTATAAAAAATACTCTGAATCTCTTTTATTTGAATGCCACTTGTCCTACTGGCAAGTGCTGAAAAAAGTAAATGTCCTGGATCTTTCCCAAAAACTCCTCCCAACTTCTATTTTTGGTCAGGCCCTACTTATATAAAAAAATTCATAAAGATCTGTTCATTAGTTTTTAGTAATCGCAAACACAAAAAACAAACAGACGAACAAACGAATGCACCCAAAAAGATAACCTCAGTGGTGGAAGTAAATATAATCTTAATGTCAGAGTAAACACAGGTTCTACTTAATAAGAATAGAGGAAAAGACAGAGTTGTTTTTTTTTTGTTTTTTTTTTGAAAAATGGAGAGCACAGCAAAGGTCGCATAAATGGAAGGATAAAAAAACCTTTCTGAAATATTGCTCAAGTGTGATAATGCATTTAACACCAGCAGACAAGACATGAATCTGTCACCATTGCTGAAACTTTTAGAATGACAAAAAAGTGCAAGTACCTGTCTTTAGTAATTCATGTACCTTGATGCACAGGTGTTTAAATTAGTTGTAAAACCTGGATATTTAATATTAGAGTATCCATGCTCTGTAATACCCATGGATAATATGAGTAAATATGTCCAAAAGTCTCTGTCATAAAATACAAAAAACTACCAAAAGAAAGGAAATTTTGTTGAAAACAGATATAAAATAAATTGAGACCTATAGCTGGGTTTTGATGGAAATAATTTTACCTTGGAAAAATATATTTGCAATTTATAAGTGATCACGTAAGACTGTAGGGGGGTGCTTACGAAAACATGGGCGATACAGAGTGTGGCACCGATATTTATATGAACCTGGGCAATAGTTCAGAAAGCTAGGGTAGAATGAACACACCTGCGAGTGATGACTGTTAGTAAGCTCTCTGGGTACTATCACAGGTGTGTGCTGAAACAACATAATGTACATGCAACTACATGAAGAATTTTATTATCCACCCCATGACGTACGTGACCTAGGATAATTATTATCAACAAGTGCTGTTTCTTTTTCAATAATATCCCAGAAAATATGTAACTTGCAAATATGTATTATATAGCATTAGAAAAGTGTTTTTACATCACTTCTGCTTGTTTTTGTTGTATAAAAATCCACGCAGAAATAGCTGAGAAATCGCAAGTTAATATCAAGTTTTTTATATGCACTGTATATATGATAGCCTTTTTCACCCTCACTCAGTAAATATGGACATTTTAAAATTGTAAATCATACAAAATGGTGGATAATAAAGTAAAACAACCCTCATAAGAAATATTCAGAAAAAATATATCACTCATTAAGATTAAAAATATTAATACTCATGCTATATAGCTGCATAATATTGTTATCTTCATTTTGTGATACGTTTTATTTTCATACATCATTCAGAAAGTTCACTATTCTGACTGTGTCAATGACCAAAAGAAAAGTAAAAGTCTGCACAAGAGTTAACAGGGTTTATCTTAACCAGCTACCTTCATGAGTCCTAGCAATCATTAGCATACTGTAAAGCTGATTTTGAAAACTGAGAGCATGCTCTAAGGCTGATTTTAGCAATTGTCAGCGTGTTTTTAAAAGGCTGATATTGGCAACTGTAAGCACGTTCTAAGACTAATTTTAGCAACTATGTGCATCTTGTAAGGCTGATTTTAGCAACTGAGGGATGTTGTAAGGCTGATCTTAGCAACTGTGACCATGTTGTAAGGCTGATTTTAGCAACTGAGAGCATGTTGTAAGGCTGATCTTAGCAACTGTGACCATGTTGTAAGGCTGATCTTAGCAACTGTGACCATGTTGTAAGGCTGATTTAAGTAACTGAGAGCATGTTGTAAGGCTGATCTTAGCAACTGTGACCATGTTGTAAGGCTGATTTTAGTAACTTAGAGCATGTTGTAAGGCTGATCTTAGCAACTGTGAACATGTTGTAAGGCTGATCTTAGCAACTGTGAGCATGTTGTAAGGCTGATCTTAGCAACTGTGAGCATTTTGTAAGGCTGATTTTAGCAAATGAGAGCATGTTGTAAGGCTGATCTTAGCAACTGTGACCATGTTGTAAGGCTGATCTTAGCAACTGTGACCATGATGTAAGGCTGATTTAAGTGACTGAGAGCATGTTGTAAGGCTGATCTTAGCAACTGTGAGCATTTTGTAAGGCTGATTTTAGTAACTGTGACCATGTTGTAAGGCTGATTTTACTAACTTAGAGCATGTTGTAAGGCTGATCTTAGCAACTGTGAGCATGTTGTAAGGCTGATCTTAGCAACTGTGAGCATGTTGTAAGGCTGATCTTAGCAACTGTGAGCATGTTGTAAGGCTGACCTTATCAACTGTGAGCATGTTGTAAGGCTGATTTAAGTAACTGAGAGCATGTTGTAAGGCTGATCTTAGCAACTGTGAGCATGTTGTAAGCCTGATTTTAGTAACTTAGAGCATGTTGTAAGGCTGATCTTAGCAACTGTGAGCATGTTGTAAGGCTGATCTTAGCAACTGTGAGCATGTTGTAAGGCTGATATTAGCAACTGTGAGCATGTTCTAAGGCTGATCCTAGCAACTGTGAGCATGTTGTAAGGCTGATCTTAGCAACTGTGAGCATGTTGTAAGGCTGATCTTAGCAACTGTGAGCATGTTGTAAGGCTGACCTTATCAACTGTGAGCATGTTGTAAGGCTGATTTAAGTAACTGAGAGCATGTTGTAAGGCTGATCTTAGCAACTGTGAGCATGTTGTAAGCCTGATTTTAGTAACTTAGAGCATGTTGTAAGGCTGATCTTAGCAACTGTGAGCATGTTGTAAGGCTGATCTTAGCAACTGTGAGCATGTTGTAAGGCTGATATTAGCAACTGTGAGCATGTTCTAAGGCTGATCCTAGCAACTGTGAGCATGTTGTAAGGCTGATCTTAGCAACTGTGAGCATGTTGTAAGGCTGATCTTAGCAACTGTGATCATGTTGTAAGGCTGATCTTAGCAACTGTGAACATGTTGTAAGGCTGATCTTAGCAACTGTGAGCATGTTCTAAGGCTGATCTTAGCAACTGTGAGCATGTTGTAAGGCTGATTTAAGTAACTGAGAGCATGTTGTAAGGCTGATCTTAGCAACTGTGAGCATTTTGTAAGGCTGATTTTAGTAACTGTGACCATGTTGTAAGGCTGATCTTAGTAACTTAGAGCATGTTGTAAGGCTGATCTTAGCAACTGTGAGCATGTTGTAAGGCTGATCTTAGCAACTGTGAGCATTTTGTAAGGCTGATTTTAGCAAATGAGAGCATGTTGTAAGGCTGATCTTAGCAACTGTGAGCATTTTGTAAGGCTGATTTTAGTAACTGTGACCATGTTGTAAGGCTGATTTTACTAACTTAGAGCATGTTGTAAGGCTGATCTTAGCAACTGTGAGCATGTTGTAAGGCTGATCTTAGCAACTGTGAGCATGTTGTAAGGCTGATCTTAGCAACTGTGAGCATGTTGTAAGGCTGACCTTATCAACTGTGAGCATGTTGTAAGGCTGATTTAAGTAACTGAGAGCATGTTGTAAGGCTGATCTTAGCAACTGTGAGCATGTTGTAAGCCTGATTTTAGTAACTTAGAGCATGTTGTAAGGCTGATCTTAGCAACTGTGAGCATGTTGTAAGGCTGATCTTAGCAACTGTGAGCATGTTGTAAGGCTGATATTAGCAACTGTGAGCATGTTCTAAGGCTGATCCTAGCAACTGTGAGCATGTTGTAAGGCTGATCTTAGCAACTGTGAGCATGTTGTAAGGCTGATCTTAGCAACTGTGATCATGTTGTAAGGCTGATCTTAGCAACTGTGAACATGTTGTAAGGCTGATCTTAGCAACTGTGAGCATGTTCTAAGGCTGATCTTAGCAACTGTGAGCATGTTGTAAGGCTGATTTAAGTAACTAAGAGCATGTTGTAAGGCTGATCTTAGCAACTGTGAGCATTTTGTAAGGCTGATTTTAGTAACTGTGACCATGTTGTAAGGCTGATCTTAGTAACTTAGAGCATGTTGTAAGGCTGATCTTAGCAACTGTGAGCATGTTGTAAGGCTGATCTTAGCAACTGTGAGCATTTTGTAAGGCTGATTTTAGCAAATGAGAGCATGTTGTAAGGCTGATCTTAGCAACTGTGACCATGATGTAAGGCTGATTTAAGTGACTGAGAGCATGTTGTAAGGCTGATCTTAGCAACTGTGAGCATTTTGTAAGGCTGATTTTAGTAACTGTGACCATGTTGTAAGGCTGATTTTACTAACTTAGAGCATGTTGTAAGGCTGATCTTAGCAACTGTGAGTATGTTGTAAGGCTGATTTTAGCAACTGTGAGCATGTTGTAAGGCTGACCTTAGCAACTGTGAGCATGTTGTAAGGCTGATTTAAGTAACTGAGAGCATGTTCTAAGGCTGACCTTAGCAACTGTGAGCATGTTGTAAGGCTGATTTTAGTAACTTAGAGCATGTTGTAAGGCTGATATTAGCAACTGTGAGCATGTTCTAAGGCTGATCCTAGCAACTGTGAGCATGTTGTAAGGCTGATCTTAGCAACTGTGAGCATGTTGTAAGGCTGATCTTAGCAACTGTGATCATGTTGTAAGGCTGATCTTAGCAACTGTGAACATGTTGTAAGGCTGATCTTAGCAACTGTGAGCATGTTCTAAGGCTGATCTTAGCAACTGTAAGCATGTTCTAAGGCTGATTTTAGCAACTGTGAGCATGTTCTAAGACTGATTTTAGCAACTGTGAGCATGTTGTAAGGCTGATTTTAGCAACTGTGAGCATGTTGTAAGGCTGATCTTAGCAACTGTGAGCATGTTGTAAGGCTGATTTAAATAACTGAGAGCATGTTGTACAGCTGATCTTAGCAATCATGAGCATGTTTTAAGGCTGATTTTAGTAACTGTGAGCTAATAATATATAAGCATATTTTAAGGCTGGTCTTTTTGGCTGTACAGCATATCTTTCACTTGGGACAAGTCAGGTTGTTTGTCAGTTTTTGACATGACTAATATTACTACCTTCCGGAGTTATAAATCAACCAGATATTATGGCAACTCACATAAGTGGAACATTATAATACATCAGCAGCAGGTTGCTGGGTTTATTCATTGTTGTATATAACACATCTACATGGAACAAACTTCCTTGTAAAAAACTAAATATTTTACACAACTTTCATCTTTCAATGAAAACTCTCCTTTTAAAGCTCATAACAGTAACAGGGTTAGAAATAAGATATTCATTCACAAAACAAAAATGTCATCAATAAAACCACAGTACGGTCATCAATAACATCCACACAATGGTTTGTCATGCATGTTTTTACAATGTTTGACATTTTACAACAATACACGTAACAGGCATAAGTAACAACATTCGATAAATCTTATGCTACAAAATTTTCCAGAGAAAGATATGAAAGAAACTGTGCTTTGAAAACATATTTCCTTATGAATGTGTGAAAAGCATTGAATGGGACAAGTGAGTCTGAGAAGTAGTTGTACAAGCGTCAGGGATATTTAAAACAAATTAACATTCAGCATGAAAAAAATGTAAAAACATTACACACTACTGCAAACCGAGTGGATAACAACACTAGTTTCTTTCCCTGTATTTCTAGCTCTGCCAAAGCAAGAGTGCTGATGTGCTAAAAATGCTGTGAGTCTCACATAACAATTGTCTTTTAGATGACACACGTTTTTAAGAGCGAGGCTCGCGCTTCTAGAGATGACTTTTTTTGGTCTCCGGACTTTCATGAATTGTGTCGCAGTGTGATGAGATCTGTCTGTTCACTGAAGTTTAAGTGGCAAAGGGCTACATTAGTAGTGGGATGTGTGTCCGCTTTTTTGGACTACTTGTGTCTCTGATGGCTTTACGCTCGCACAACATAGACTGAAAACCCCTTTCGGCCTTGTTTTGTTCTATTTTCTCCTCTACCAAGGAGGGTCCATTTATTTGACATTGTTTGTGTGCCTGGGAAAGACTGGGATCATACTTTGAATACCAAGAAAAAAAATCTAAATTTGTAAGTCTCTTTTTCAATGATTTCCATCATGCTTAAGAGGGTAATAAAAAAAAGCAGAATTTGCGTGAAATTACAATATATGAGGATAGTTTATTACTTTGGTGGAGGTCTGTGCTCTATGAGTACTTTCAAGTTTTTATTTTTAGGATGTTTCTGCATTTTAAAAGAAATTGAAGAAAGTTTGACTTGAGGCTTTTGTTCACGTATTTATGAACTAAAATATTTATAGGATTTTCTATCCATTTTCTTCTCCGTATTTTTGTGGCAAGTATGTCAATACGTTAAACTAAAACATCAATGCAACCAATGCCACTACGAGGGCGTTTGGAATAATGGAAAGATCAATTGGTGAAGCAAAAACTTTTCAAAATTTCCATTGTCAATCGGCAACCACTTCAGTTATGAGACACTTCTGTCAGGATTATCAACAGTCACAGAAATATTATGCAGTCATCAAAACTGCATTGGTGTGAAAACTTGGGACAGACACACAAAAAGAAGTAAATATCTGTGACCCTCCCATGTGAAGTGTTTATAGAACATGTCAACTGTCAAATTGGTTCCAAATGCAAATGAGTGAAGGGGTTTGCTATTTTTGTTTTCCCAAATAACTATTTTTGAAACTCGGAAGCCTAAATTTATATCTCTGTTCAGGAGACCTATAAAATAAAAGAAGTATACACTTTTTGTGAATAGTTAAAGGATAAAAAATTACGTCTGTTTCTGCAAAAATGAATTTTTTAACTACTTTTCTGGATGATTTGAAGCACTTTTTCACCAAATATTCACTTATATAACCAAAAACTCCCACATACATGTACTGTTAAGGTATGAATAAATGTGTACCGTAGCCTACCCTTTTTTGACGGGGGAGCGGGGGATGTCAATTTTTATATCTGGGCTGATCTTTCATGAATATTTTAAAAATATTAAAGCCCTCAGATATAATTCTAATAGATTTAGTGTGAAAGTGTTTTCTAGACAGATAATTATGAGAACACCTGATGAATGCTTATCTGTTAAAACTACAATACTGCAGTTATATTCTCACATGATGCAATCCACTTGACCATACTAATACAAAGTATATTACTAGTGCTGGGATCGTCTGTGATTTTTGCAGATTGAGGATCATTTGTTACAAACGAGTTGAACTCGAGTAAATGTACAGAATTAAAAATAAAATAAGAAAAATCCAAATATTATCACTAGTTATGTTTAGTACCTTTTTATTTCAAGAAAATATATTTTTTGCCATTTAAATTGTACAGGTATGCATGTACACTTCATGAAAAAGCCACGCAGATAAGGTCAATAAAAAATTACCATTAATCATTGAGTTTTAAATTTCGATGGTTTGATAAGTTCAAAAAGTGTCCCTTTGAGATAAGGTAAGCATAGCACTATTTATTTTGTGAAAACTCGAGTTTATATTGTGTAAATCAATGTTATCCCCAAATATCGCTTATCGAGTTACGACTCGAGTTGCGGTCAACTCATCCCAGCACTATATATTACCGGTAAAATTACAACACATCTCTGTGTTCGCTGATCAGTTTGATTGCCCTAAGAAAAACAGCTCTCATTAAGAAAGTAACGGTAAATGTGTATTGCTATAAAAAGCGACATTAAGCACTTGACAGACATTGACATTCTTTGTGATCATCAACACAATGTACAGTCTGATAATTAACTTAGACAATACAGGATAAAAAAGTTCAAAACACACCTTATTATTATTAGCTTATAATATTATTGTGACATTTGTTAGTGGTCAGACCGGTTCTGAATATGGAAACCCAGGTTTTCAGGGCTTTGAAACTAATAACGAAATCTGGGATTTAGAATGCCTGTGCTAATATGGTGAAAATTTACTACGAGTGTACATGACCCATGATTTAAACATAATTTATGTATTTACAAGATATTCTAAAGTTTATAAACTTTATTTACAATGAATATAATATACATAACCATTTGCTACAATTAAAGCACCATTGGAAAGGTAATATTAATATAGAGTTTTACAATTATGTCTTTTTTTATATATATTATTGTGTGAAAATTATTTAACTTTAATGTTTTTCTTAAATAGCCAACAGATAGCATGAAAACTAGGTCAGTAACCCTGTGATAATATTATAATGAGGTCCATTTAGTCCAAACAGTAAGGGCATTAAGGTCGTGAAGCAAAATTCAAATACGTGTTGATACGACCACACAGAACAGTGTGAACATGCCATAAGCAACTATCAACATTCCCATTTCAGGTCGTGTCTCAAACCCATAACTTGTGAGGTAGGAGACATTATTAGTGTCTTAGCCACTCTGCTGTCATGTCCCTCCTGTGTTACAGAGTGTTGGTAAATAGTGGATTCACACAAACTGTAGAGTAAGGACAGCATTGTTTGCTAGAAATACTTACATTATTTAATGTATCTTTGTGAAGTAAGTTCAATCTGAAAATCTAATCTAATGTGGACTTTTATAGCGCTTAATTTCCATCAATTACAGACTCTAAGTCACATCTGAACATAAAACAAGGCAATTAAGGTTAATCCAATCACATAGCCAGGTCATACCAAGGAGACACAGGGGTGACGGTGAGGTAATTTACATGAATACGATATGTGAATTTCATCAAGAATCTTGGGCCTTTTCCAAAGTAATATAAGGAACAAGAGCACTCGGACCAAAAGCAGACCTCCGCCACGGGAACTCAATGTGGATCACTCCCAATATATTTTTCATGGATCCAGACTGTGATCCAGATCACTCCCCAAATCTAATCACTTGTTCCTTGTCCCATCTAGGACATTTCCTAAAAATTTCATTAAAATTCGTCCATATCTTTTTGAGTTATCTGTCTTCAAAAATTACATTTCACAGATCCAAATCCAGACAGTGACCTGGATCACTCCCAAAATTGAATCATTTCTTCCTTTTACCTTTTCAGACATATCCTGAAAATTTCATCAAAATCTGTCTGAAAGTTTTTGAGTTATCTTGCTTACAAACAAACAAACCCACAAACAAACCCAGGCGAAAACAGTTCAATTCTAACTTTAAAGCATATGTCCACATATGGGAGTAATGTTAATATATTAAAATGAATCTTGCCAGATGAAACCAATTGTTTTTTTTTCCACAGAGAGGAGGTTCGCAAACCCTAATAAGTCCCTCTAGTGGATTTTGAAGTTTCTTCTCCTTTTTAAAGGGAGGATATGCTGTTAAAAAGAAAGTAAGATAAGACAATGAAAACAAATGACAAGGCTATAAATTGAAAACTTGTTTATCTGGTTTAATTGGTTCATTTTGTCTACAAAAAAAAACAATAATTGCTTATAAATCTTCAAATCCAGTTGTTTATAACCTTCCCTGACTTGGTTTTAGCCACAATTAGTGCAGAGATTTACCACTTTGATAATCTAAATTGGCTTCATTAAAAAGTTTTCAGAATCTTTTTCAAACCTTCATTGCTTGTGAATCAATAATTATTGTGTTTTTAAAACCAACAATTGGTCTTGGAAAATTAAAACCAAAAGAAAATTTATACAAAAATCATATAATTCTTAGGACTAGACATTTTAGCTGTAAAAAATTCACTAATTGCCAGAATTTAAGAAATTTACAAGAATGAACTTTTATTGATGGTTAGTTTCTACTACGGAGATGAGTACTGTCTACAGCTCATCTCTAATTTATTTAATTAATATTTTGGCCTCTTTAATATTTTGAATTTTTTTGGCATCAATACCAATTTAATGAAATACCATAAATAACATAAATCCTGTCCAGAAATGAGACCACAGAAGGACTTAATATCTTTCCAAATAAACTGAACAAGTAATAAATAAAGGGTAAATTGGCAAATTACTCTCCAAAATAATTGTAACTTGTCTGTTTAATGTTTTGTTCTCTCAAAAATCCAGTTCAAAATGCTTACATGACCTACATTTTACCCATAATGCCCTGTTCTTTACAATCTGTTGAACTATCATCTGTTTTCAGTGGCCACAACATCACAGCCAGACTTTGTAGGACACTTAAATACAAACATGTCATTGGTATCAAGTAGACACTTCCTCAGTAAACATTAGCTGATCTATCATTTGAACACACAATAAAATGTAACTGAATTGTGACCACCTGGTGTTAAGTTCAATTTGAATATTTAAGTGTAAACCAGCCAAGTGTTATGGAAACCAGAAATTCTAAATGATTTCATAGCAGTAGATAGCAATAAAAGAACCTTGTATTCTACCTTATTATATTGTATGGATAACACCATAAAACCAGAGCGTTCAGATGGCACAAACATCCACCAAGGCATGTAATAGTAAGTAAATGGAAAAATCTGGACTTTTCTTTTGTATCCAAGCAGTGATCCAGATCAGTCTCAAAATCTAATGGGATCTATTTTGATTTTGACTAAGCCCATCATCTCATTTTTTTTTCATGACCAGAAGCAAAATATGCATAATTCCGCTAACAAACAAACAGACAAATAGATGGTCATGAATTTAATACCTCCTTGGCAGAGGTTATTTTTCAACAGAACAGAGAAATACTCAATGAGGAAACTAACTACCAAATCCATTTTGAGTATTGTGTATAGAGCCATGTTGATGTTGTTGGGAATGTTTATATAAATCTAATGTATGAGGTTTCAGACTGGCTTTATACCTGGCTAAGTACACGGCGTACTATCATGATCTACTTTGTGTTGCATCAAAATATCAGACATAATTTCCATATGGATTAACATTGAAATGTTGCATCATGCCTTAAAATGTATTACTTAATTACTTGCTATAATACTATCAACTATAATACAGTTACATAAAAGGTGTTAGCTTTACACATAGAAATTTAAGGACATATTTGTAATATTTCCCCAGCCTCTTGTTAAATAAATTCATTGCTATGCACTAGATCTGAACTCATGACCCACAAAAGGTGAAAGAAGCATTTGGTAACCACTAAATACCCTGACAATGCTCAGATACACTGACATATTCTTTATACACATTTCTGTGTCAAAAGTCTGTCACGGACACTCACAATTATGTTTCAACACATTTGTGTGCAGTCACTCAAAATGCCTCAGTTAACATAGTACAAAATGGGCACTGATTTGTGTAAAATGGTCGTACAAATTGTCCAAAAAAATGTCCATTTAAAAGTTATTATCCTGCTCTGCCTAAACATGTGACATGGTTTTGGAAAAGAAGCCTTTCAATATCTCTATTAATTACATAAATAGGTCTGTAGTCTGTATCACTTAGATATTATTGTTATCCAATTCACCCTAAACATCAAATTTTCTTTTTGAACTTCATTACTTCTTTTCATAAAAGTTAGTTTTGTGCCAAAATTGTAAAACTTTAATTTTAAGTTAAATATTTACTTTATCCCCACTAATGCTTTGTGTTGGCTGGAGCAAACACAAACGACCAAACAAGAATAACTTTTAAAGAAACACAACACATCGCAGTAGTGAGGATAAGTTAAGGGTATTTTACACAATAAAAAGGTTCTCAGTTTACACAGTTTTTCAAAAGAGAGAAATTAAAATGTATGTATATGTACTGCACTGTAAAATGATTTTGAGTACATCCATGGCTAAATAGAAGATTTTCTTTTATATAAACTTAACTGCTGTACTTTTAAATTCCCTCAGCATTAAAGAAACTGGACCAAACAGTAAAATTTTAAAACTGTCACAACTATATAAACTTAACTGTTACCTTTAATCCATCATTATAATACCGTCATCTTGTTGACAAGTTCCTCAATCAAAGAAAAGTGTTTTATTTTTAATCTGGACACAAAAATGTTTCAATAAATTTACTTACATATTCAGGGAGGAATTTATTGGTATGACACATTACTATCATCAAGTCCACTTGAGAAACCCTGAGATTCATTCATTCATTTGATGCAAAGGTCTGAATTTCTGATGTTTTATAACACAGGAAAAAAGTATTTCCACAAACATATTTTCTTCTATTTTCGTAAATATCTAGCCGTACTCAACTTTTTCAGGCATGAAGACAGACGTTTGGCTTTTGGAAAAGCATTCTTAAAATTTAGGAAATATTAGCTCACCAGACCAGACTGTTACTTAACACTAACAAATCAGTCCTTAAAGTGTTCAATGTGTAAGCTGAAAATGCTATTCTTTCACAAAGAAACTCCCGCCTCATGCAAGACAAGTAAAAGTGAAAACTGACCCACATAAATGCCTGCATTTTTACATAATTTGACAAGTCAAGAAGTCAATACAAAAGCCTGACACTCACTATGACTCTGTAAGTTGTAAATATATTTTACCACCTAACTTATGCCCTTGTTCCACCAAAGGATTAAGCCCCGACCCTGTCGGCGACCCTTAATCGTGGACAGTCGGTGAAAAAAAAACAAAAATGGGCGGGAATACTGGGTCGGTTTCAAAGTCTGGGATTAAGTACAGATCGTCCTCAGGAAGCCTCAGGACGCCTCAGGCGGCCCCAGACAGTCCCTAACTGGTCTGGGACTAAGAGCCGACTAAGCCATTTTTCTGGTCGGTTTGAACCACGATCCTGTCGTAGATAAACCGACTGGGTCCCAGGACGCCTCAGGCCTCCTGGGACTAAGCCCCGACTAACACAGGATTAAGTACCGACCCCACAAGGTGTCCTGAGGCGTCCCCAGGCGTCCCCAGACCAGGATCGCCGATTTTTGTTTGGCAATGGGACTAAGGGTCGCAGGAAGCCTGGGACTAAGTGATAGAGGTCTGGGACTAAGGGTCGCAGGCGGCCTGGGACAACATAGGACTGTGTAAATTTGATCTGAGGAGGCCTGAGGACGCCTGGGACTGGACATTTTGTTTATGGCGGGAAAAAATAATCGGTTTGAGTCGGGAGAAATATCAAACATGTTTGATATTTCACACGGCCTCAACCGACCACAACCGACCCTTACAGGACGCCTGGGACTAAGCATATTTTTCAAACCGACCCCAAAAATCCCTTAATCGGGAGCCTTAGTCGTGTGGTGGAACACCCACATTAGGCTTAGACTACAAGATGAAGATTCTACAAATTTTTTATCTTCATATTGTTTTTGTTCCATTTTTTAAACTGATCCACATAAAGCTCTTAATGTTTTTTTTTTTTTTTTGGGGGGGGGGGTTCATTTATTGATTTTACATAACTGTGCATAACTCACCACTAGTCAAACTCACTTCCATGGTTTTTTTTTTATTACAAGCTAGCTCAATTTAATAGGCAAGAGGACTGAGATAGTGCTGGGACGATATTTGAAGAAGTTCGATAGTTTGCTCGTTTACTGCCCCGATTTCGGAGTTTGGTTCAAAACATCTGAAATTCGGAGTTTGCAAAACGATCCTATTTTCGCCCATCTATAACACATGCTTCTTTTGTTGAAAATATGGCGGAATTTATTTAAAATATATATGGATTTTACATTTTTTGCTATATTTTCAATAAAGTCACAAGATTTTATGTGAGATTTCTGTGTTTTAACTGGTTTTGAAAACGTTGTTCGAAGATCGAAGTAGACCGAAGTTCGCTAGCTTATACAGATACCAAACATCGAACCCGATATTCGAAGCGATTTCACAGCACTAGACTGAGAGGACATCCCAAGGCACATAATAAGTAAATGGAACAAGAGGGTCAGAGGTGCCCCAAAAGGCGGGTTGCGCACGCAGGAAACAAGGTTAGCAACTGCTCTCATTAAACTTAGGAACAAGGAAAGAAATGTTAGGTTACCCACTTAAGGTAAATGTGTTCGAGTTAGAGTCCGGAAACGAAAATGTGGACAAACAGACGGATGGACAGACATACGGACGAAAAACGGACAAACGAACGGACAGAATTTCACCAATATCGAAAGGAACCTAGCTATCATGTTGATCTATGTCCCGTCAAGTTTAAATTTGATTGGTCAAACCGTTTTCAAGTTAGAGTCCGGAAATGGAAAATGTGGACAAACAGATGGATGGACAGACAAACGGACGAAAAACGGACAAACGAACACACGGAATTTCACCAATTTTGAAAGGAACCTAGCTATGATGGTGATCTATCTCCCTGTGAAGTTTGAATTTGATTGGTCAAACCGTTTTAAAGTTAGAGTCCGGAAACGAAAATGTGGACAAACAGATGGATGGACAGACAAACGGACGAAAAACGGACAAACGAACACACGGAATTTCACCAATTTCGAAAGGAACCTAGCTATGATGGTGATCTATCTCCCTGTGAAGTTTGAATTTGATTGGTCAAACTGTTTTAAAGTTAGAGTCCGGAAACGAAAAATGTGGACGGACAGACAGACAGACGGACAGACGGACGTCGGACACATCAATCTAATAGGCGGGTTGGTTACACGCAACCCGCCTAAAAATCCGGTTTATTTTTTTTTCGTATCCAGATGGTGATCCAGATCAATCTCAAAATTTAATGGGATGTAAGCTGAACCAAGACCAATGAGCCAAGCAGTAGAACTAGACCTAGCGCATCGGAAAACCGATGCAAATTGTATCCACCGTAAAGACAATGCACCAAAACCTCTAGGACCAATAATAAGCAAGATAAAAGCACTTTTAAGTTTGGCTGTCCTCATTTGACCTTCAAGGAGGGACCCAAGGTCAAATCCGACCACGCCAGAAGATTCCCAGCCCATGATTTTCTATACGTTGGTTTACCATCTCAAACCTCTAGGACCAATAATAAGCCAGTTATAGGCACTTTTAAGTTTGGCTATCCTCGTTTGACCTTGAAGGAGGGGTCCAAGGTCAAATCTGACCACATCAGAAGATTCCCAGCACATGATTTCCTATATGTTGGTTTACCATCCCAAACCTCTAGGATCGATAATAAGCAAGTTATAAGCACTTTTAAGTTTGGCTATCCTCGTTTGACCTTGAAGGAGGGGTCCAAGGTCAAATCTGACCACATCAGAAGATTCGCAGCACATGATTTCCTATAGGTTGGCTTCACATTGCAAACCTCTAGGACCAATAATAAGGGAGATATAGGCACTTTTAAAAGTCCTCTATGTGGGTTACTGTGGCACTCCGTGGATGACCTTGAGTTAGGAGCTTCAAGGTCAAATGTGTGCAAGGTTGTAGAGGACATGTATATGTGTCATACATATCACCTATGAAGAGATTCAACCTTCTACCTATGAGCAACAGCCAGTAGAAAAATGGAGATTATTTTCGAAGAAATGCCCATGGCGGCCATCTTGTTTTTCAGAATGAGGCTATTTTCCTTCCCAGAGAAGCTTACCCCGAAAGGAAGATATCCTGTAAATTTGGTGAACCTAGCTGCTGTTGTTTTCCTCTTAGAGCGTTAACGTCAAAAGTCTCTACGCACGGCGGCGGCGGCGGCCGGGGCATAGCGAACGCTAAAGCAAAGTATCCACCGGATGCTTCCGGTGGATACAATAATATCACTAAATATGTACTCAGACTGGCAATCTTCTATGGCAATAATGAAGCAGTAGAGTAAGAAATGTGAAATTCACTGCACCATGTCAAATTCTCCTTAGTATGTGAAATTCTCCGCACCATGTCAAATTCTCAGTAGTATGTGAAATTCACCGCACCATGTCAAAATCTCAGTAGTATGTGAAATTCACCGCACCATGTCAAAATCTCCCTAGTATGTGAAATTCACTGTACCATGTCAAATTCTCAGCAGTATGTGAAATGCACCGCACCATGTCAAATTCTCCTTAGTATGTGAAATTCACTGCACCATGTCAAATTCTCAGTAGTATGTGAAATTCACCGCACCATGTCAAATTCTCAGTAGTATATGAAATTCACTACACCATGTCAAATTCTTTGTAGTATGTGAAATTTACTGCACTATGCCGAATTCTCAGTAGTATGTGAAATTCACCGCACCATGTCAAATTCTCAGTAGTATGTGAAATTCACCGCACCCATGTCAAATTCTCAGTAGTATGTGAAATTCACTGCACCATGTCAAATTCTCAGTAGTATGTGAAATTCACTGCACCATGTCAAATTCTCAGTAGTATGTGAAATTCACCGCACCCATGTCAAATTCTTAGTATATGAAATTCACTGCACTATGCCAAATTCTCAGTAGTATGTGAAATTCACCGCACCCATGTCAAATTCTCAGTAGTATGTGAAATTCACTGCACCATGTCAAATTCTCAGTAGTATGTGAAATTCACTGCACCATGTCAAATTCTCAGTAGTATGTGAAATTCACCGCACCCATGTCAAATTCTTAGTATATGAAATTCACTGCACTATGCCAAATTCTCAGTAGTATGTGAAATTCACTGCACCATGTCAAAATCTCCCTAGTATGGGAAATTCACTGCACCATGTCAAATTCTTTTAGAACGCTAAACCAAAGTATCCACCGGATGCTTCCGGTGGATACAATTAGCGTAATCCTGCTAACAAACAAACAGACAAATGGACGAACAAGCAGAGATAAACATGTGAAATATCATTCTCTCTAAAAGGTTACTTCTTAATTTCATTATTAAACTAGACCTAGCGCATCGGAGAACCGATGCAAATTGTATCCACCGTAAAGACAATGCACCAAAACCTCTAGGACAAATAATAAGCGAGTTATAAGCACTTTTAAGTTTGGCTGTCCTCGTTGGACCTTGAATGAGGGGCCCAAGGTCAAATCCGACCACACCAGAAGAATCCCAGCCCATGATTGCCTATAGGTTGGTTTACCATCCCAAACCTCTAGGACCAATAATAAGCGAGTTATAGGCACTGTAACCTTTGGCTATCCTTGTTTGACCTTGAAGGAGGGGCCCAAGGTCAAATCCGACCACACCAGAAGATTCCCAGCCCATGATTTCCTATATGCTGGTTTACCATCCCAAACATCTAGGACCAATAATAAGCGAGTTATAAGCACTTTTAAGTTTGGCTGTCCTCATTTGACCTTGAAGGAGGGGCCCAAGGTCAAATCCGACCACGCCAGAAGATTCCCAGCCCATGATTTCCTATAGGTTGGTTTACCATCCCAAACCTCTAGGACCAATAATAAGCCAGTTATAGGCACTTTTACCTTTGGCTATCCTCGTTTGACCTTAAAGGAGGGGCCCAAGGTCAAATCCGACCACACCAGAAGATTCCCAGCCCATGATTTCCTATATGCTGGTTTACCATCCCAAACCTCTAGGACCAATAATAAGCGAGTTATAAGCACTTTTAAGTTTGGCTGTCCTCATTTGACCTTGAATGAGGGGCCCAAGGTCAAATCCGACCTCACGAGAAGATTCCCAGCCCATGATTTCCTATATGTTGGTTTACCATCCCAAACCTCTAGGACCAATAATAAGAGAGTTATAGGCACTTTTAAGTTTGGTTGTCCTCGTTGGACCTTGAATGAGGGGCCCAAGGTCAAATCCGACCACACCAGAAGAATCCCAGCCCATGATTTCCTATAGGTTGGTTTACCATCCCAAAACTCTAGGACCAATAATAAGCGAGTTATAGGCACTTTAGCCTTTGGCTATCCTCATTTGACCTTGAAGGAGGGGCCCAAGGTCAAATCCGACCACGCCAGAAGATTCCCAGCCCATGATTTCCTATAGGTTGGTTTACCATCCCAAACCTCTAGGACCAATAATAAGCGAGTTATAAGCACTTTTAGGTTTGGCTGTAATCATTTGACCTTGAAGGAGGGGCCCAAGGTCAAATCTGACCACACCAGAAGATTCCTAGCCCATGATTTCCTATAGGTTGGTTTACCATCCCAAACCTCTAGGACCAATAATAAGCGAGTTATAGGCACTTTTAAGTTTGGCTGTCCTCATTTGACCTTGAATGAGGGGCCCAAGATCAAATCCGACCTCACGAGAAGATTCCCAGCCCATGATTTCCTATATGTTGGTTTACCATCCCAAACCTCTAGGACCAATAATAAGAGAGTTATAGGCACTTTTAAGTTTGGTTGTCCTCGTTGGACCTTGAATGAGGGGCCCAAGGTCAAATCCAACCACACCAGAAGAATCCCAGCCCATGATTTCCTATAGGTTGGTTTACCATCCCAAACCTCTAGGACCAATAATAAGCGAGTTATAAGCACTTTTAGGTTTGGCTGTAATCATTTGACCTTGAAGGAGGGGCCCAAGGTCAAATCTGACCACACCAGAAGATTCCTAGCCCATGATTTCCTATAGGTTGGTTTACCATCCCAAACCTCTAGGACCAATAATAAGCGAGTTATAAGCACTTTTAGGTTTGGCTGTAATCATTTGACCTTGAAGGAGGGGCCCAAGGTCAAATCTGACCACACCAGAAGATTCCTAGCCCATGATTTCCTATAGGTTGGTTTACCATCCCAAACGTCTAGGACCAATAATAAGCGAGTTATAAGCACTTTTAGGTTTGGCTGTAATCATTTGACCTTGAAGGAGGGGCCCAAGGTCAAATCTGACCACACCAGAAGATTCCCAGTCCATGATTTCCTATAGGTTGGTTTACCATCCCAAACCTCTAGGACCAATAATAAGCGAGTTATAGGCACTTTAACCTTTGGTTATCCTCGTTTGACCTTGAAGGAGGGGCCCAAGGTCAAATCCGACCACACCAGAAGATTCCCAGCCCATGATTTCCTATATGCTGGTTTACCATCCCAAACCTCTAGGACCAATAATAAGCGAGTTATAGGCACTTTTAAGTTTGGCTGTCCTCGTTTGACCTTGAAGGAGGGGCCCAAGGTCAAATCCGACCACACCAGAATATTCCCAGCCCATAATTTCCTATATGCTGGTTTACCATCCCAAACCTCTAGGACCAATAATAAGCGAGTTATAAGCACTTTTAAGTTTGGCTGTCCTCATTTGACCTTGAAGGAGGGGCCCAAGGTCAAATCTGACCACGCCAGAAGATTCCCAGCCCATGATTTCCTATAGGTTGGTTACCATCCCAAACCTCTAGGACCAATAATAAGTGAGTTATAGGCACTTTTACCTTTGGCTATCCTCGTTTGACCTTGAAGGAGGGGCCCAAGGTCAAATCCGACCACACCAGAATATTCCCAGCCCATGATTTCCTATTTGCTGGTGTACCATCCCAAACCTCTAGGACCAATAATAAGCGAGTTATAAGCACTTTTAAGTTTGGCTGTCCTCATTTGACCTTGAATGAGGGGCCCAAGGTCAAATCCGACCTCACCAGAAGATTCCCAGCCCATGATTTCCTATATGTTGGTTTACCATCCCAAACCTCTAGGACCAATAATAAGAGAGTTATAGGCACTTTTACCTTTGGCTATCTTCGTTTGACCTTGAAGGAGGGACCCAAGGTCAAATCCGACCACACCACAAGATTCCCAGCCAATGATTTCTAATATGCTGGTTTACCATCCCAAACCTCTAGGACCAACAATAAGCGAGTTATAAGCACTTTTAAGTTTGGCTATCCTCGTTTGACCTTGAAGGAGGGGCCCAAGGTCAAATCCGACCACGCCAGAAGATTCCCAGCCCATGATTTCCTATATGTTGGTTTACCATCCCAAACCTCTAGGATCGATAATGAGCGAGTTATAAGCACTTTTAAGTTCTGCTATCCTCGTTTGACCTTGAAGGAGGGGTCCAAGGTCAAATCTGACCACATCAGAAGATTCGCAGCACATGATTTCCTATAGGTTGGCTTCACATTGCAAACCTCTAGGACCAATAATAAGGGAGATATAGGCACTTTTAAAGTCCGCTATGTGGGTTACTTCGGCACTCCGTGGATGACCTTGAATTACGAGCTTCAAGGTCAAATGTGTGCAAGGTTGTAGAGGACATGTATATGTGTCATACATATCACCTATGAAGAGATTCAACCATCTACCTATGAGGAACAGCCAGTAGAAAAATGTAGATTATTTTCAAAGAAATGCCCGTGGCGGCCATCTTGTTTTTCAGAATGAGGCTATTTTCCTTCCCAGAAAAGCTTACCCCCCAATGAAGATATCCTGCAAATTTGGTGAACCTAGCTGCTGTTGTTTTCCTCTTACAGCGTTAACGCCGAAAATCTCTCTACGCGCGGCGGCGGCGTAGCGGACGCTAAACCAAAGTATCCACCGGATGCTTCCGGTGGATACAAATATCTCTCCTCAGCATTAAATTGCAACAACGAATCGCATGTTTATGATAAACTGTTACGTAAACCTATGATCTTTTAAAATAACTTGCTTCTTCATATAAAATCAAAATATGTATAAAGACTACCGTATTTATCCGTATAAACGCCCCCTCCCTTTTACCCCCCCCTTCCCCCCCCCCCCCCCCCCCCCCCCCCCCCCCTTCTCAATCTTTGAAAAGTTCACATTTCGGGGTTTTACATCCCTCTCAACAGCCACCAGCCTTGCGATTCAGGGTTTCCAAAAAAAGATGCATTTTAGTACTTCCTCAATCGAATACCGTTTATGAGAAATAAAGATAATCACAACAAAACATGGCAATTTTGATCACAGATGCAAAAATAGCATCAGAGATGCCCGTACCCCACAGCCTAGGGAAATATTTTGAACACCATGAGATATAGAAGTACTGTATCAGTACAAAGTTCAGGATACTTTCAGAGCACTGTCAGTTATATAAAGGTCCAAACAATGTTTAAATGGAGAAAATAATGTCTAAAAGAAAGATAATGCATGTAAAGATGAAGTATTAAAACAAGATAATTCAATAACAAGATGACAGTATCAATCAGTAAACTAAAATTACAACACTCTTTATCTACATCTGCATGGCCGAATTATGGTTTAGATGTTTTGAATATTACCATGCATACAGAAGTGGTAATACATTCAATGAATGCTTACGTGTGGTGTTGGAACAAAATCTGTGGCTCACTTGATGAAATTCCATCTCTTACAATGGGAAGTTATAAACGTAAAATTCTTAATAAATTCTAATATGACTTTAACAGTGCTTAATCTGCATCAAAAGACAGACCCAAAGGTGCAACAAGATTTTAAAGGTCAAGGTCACTACGACAAGTTCAAAGGTCAAATCAAGGTCATGACGTTGCACACCTACACCCCCTAACCAATGTCCCTACTAAGTATCAACTTCCTACACCTTACGGTTTCCGAGATATAGCTCAGACAAGATTTTATAGGTCAAGGTCACTATGGCAAGGTCAAATCAAGGTCACACCATGACGTTGCACACCTACACCCCCTAACCAATGTCCCTACTAAGTATCAACTTCCTACACCTTATGGTTTCCGAGATATAGCCCGGACAAGATTTTATAGGTCAAGGTCACTACAGCAAGGTCAAAGGTTAAATCAAGGTCACACCATGACGTTGCACACCCACACCCCCTAACTAATGTCCCTACCAAGTATCAACTTCCTATACCTTACGGTTTTTGAGATATGGCCCGGACAAGGTTTCCAAACTCAAGGTCACTACAGCAAGGTTAAAGGTCAAATCAAGGTCACACCATGACTAGAGCTGAAACGATTAGCAAAATTTGGTAGCCGGGTAGTCGCTTGCATTAGTAATTGTTTCTGATGTTTAGCATGTATGAGAAATACCGAAAACGTGTGTTCCGGATGTAAACAAACAAAATAGCATCAGAGATGCCCGTACCCCACAGCCTAGGGAAATATTTTCAACACCATGAGATACAGAAGTACTGTACCAGTACAAACTTCAGGATACTTTCAGAGCACTGTCAGTTATATAAAGGTCCAAACAATGTTTAAATGGAGAAACAATGTTTAAAAGAAAGATAATGCATATAAAGATGAACTACTAAAACAAGATAATTCAATAACAAGATAACAGCATTAATCAGCAAACTAAAATTCAACACTCTTTATCTACACCTGCATGGCCCAATTATGGTTTAGATGGTTTGAATATTATCATGCATACAGAAGTGGTAATACATTTAATGAATGCTTATGTGTGGTGTTGTAGCAAAATCTGTGGCTCACTTGATGAAATTCTATCTCTTACAATGGGAAGTTATGAAAGTAAAATTCTTAATAAATTCTAATATGACTTTAACAGTGCTAAATCTGCATAAAAAAAACAGACTCAAAGGTGCAACAAGATTTTATAGGTCAAGGTCACTACAGCAAGGTCAAAGGTCAAATCAAGGTCAGATCATGACGTTGCACAACTACACCCCCAAACCAATGTCCCTACCAAGTATCAACTTCCTACACCTTGCGGTTTCCGAGATATAGCCCAGACAAGATTTTCAAACTCAAGGTCACTACGGCAAGGTCAAAGGTCAAATCCTTGTCAGACCATGACATTGCACACCTACACCCCCTAACCAATATCCCTACCAAGTATCAACTTCCTACACCTTACGGTTTCTGAGATATAGCCCGGACAAGATTTTATAGGTCAAGGTCACTACAGCAAGGTCAAAGGATAAATCAAGGTCAGACCATGACGTTGCACACCTATACCCCCTAACCAATATCCCTACCAAGTATCAACTTCCTACACCTTACAGTTTCCGAGATATAGCCCGGACAAGATTTTATAGGTCAAGGTCACTACGGCAAGGTCAAAGGTCAAATCAAGGTCAGACCATGACGCTGCACACCTACACCCCCTAACCAATATTCCTACCAAGTACCAACTTCCTACACCTTATGGTTTCCGAGATATAGCCTGCACAAGATTTTCAAACTCAAGGTCACTACGGCAAGGTCAAAGGTCAAATCAAGGTCACACCATGACGTTGCACACCTACACCCCCTAACCAATATCCCTACCAAGTATCAACTTCCTACACCTTATGGTTTCCGAGATATAGCCTGGACAAGATTTTCAAACTCAAGGTCACTACGGCAAGGTCAAAGGTCAAATCAAGGTCAGACCATGACGTTGCACACCTACACCCCCTAACCAATGTCCCTACCAAGTATCAACTTCCTACACCTTACGGTTTCTGAGATACAGCCCGGACAAACTCTTTTCCCGCCGACCGCCCACCCGCCCGGACGCCCGCCCGCCCATCCGGACACCATGGGTGAAAACAATACCCCAACAGCCCTTAAGGGCTGTGGGGTAATAAAAACTGCAGAAGTACCCGAGATAAAAGTTTATAATTTCTTCAGATTTAAGGTTTGTTTATAATATTTTAAGCTCCCCCGCTATTATACATGCTGGCAAGTGAGATCGAGGCTGTAAGTGTCCATTATCGCCCATTGCCACTGGACTTGAGAGTTGATTTTTTTATGTGTAATAGTAGCCCCCCTTTTGAAAAATGCATCGCCCCCGGGGTGTTTATACAGATAAATATGGTATATGGAGTCAGGAAAAGTCAAATGTGTGGAAAATTTTAACTGGGAGGCAACCCCCTATTATTTCCTCAACTTATGCATGTTGTGGAGATTTCAATTCTTACACATTTGTGATTTTCTGACTTCATTAGACCTAACACGTGCCCTGGTGCAAAATCGGGACAAATTTGATTTATGCTATTACTATCGCTTACAAATTCTTACAAAGGCTGCCACTTACAAAACACCTTTTTCTGCATCCTGGAATTTACAGCTTATAACTTAAGGTTGAAACAAAAAAAGTACATTCTGTGATTGATTATTTTGTCACAACATAGTTATAATACTGTATACTGTGATTATGAGGCCATGGTGGTAGAGTGGTAACACTCTCGGCTCCCACCTCTGAGATCGGAGTTCGGTTCCCGGCCCGACCTCAAGTGGGAAAGCTGGTAGTTGCTTGCCGTTGGTCAGCAGTTTTGTAACAGTACAGAACCTTGACCAACTGTATGTACTGGTTTCCTCTGCCCTTCCAACTACCCGTCGTGATATGACCTGTACAGTGTTGAAAGCGACGTAAAATCCCCCCAATACTGTACATACTGTCACACTGTATATAACATTTTAGACGTGTTATGACTACAATATTCAATCCGAATTTCAAACTGGGACCAAATTATCAATCACAAAATCCACTTGGAGTTTCTGATATCATAACTTTCGACAGGGAGTCTCTAAAATCAGAATCTGAAATTCTGACTATTAAGGGATTTTCTGACAAAACATATGATGAAGCTAGCTGCAATATATTGTCTTTTAGAACATTTTAATAATTCATATAAGTGGAAGAGGGGTACAGTACTTCAGCAGTGGGCTACTGGGTTCCTTCGTCATTCTACTTGACTACACATACAGCAACTCCAGAATTACCTGAGATAAGGAATGCTTATCACTAATCTACATAAATCCAACCTCATGGTAAAGATTTTACAGAATTTTCAACCTTCAATAAAAACTCTCTCCCTTTAAAGTCCTTAATTATGAAGGAGCTTTAGAAATAAGCTATTCATGCACAAAACAAAAATGTGATCACCAAGAAAGTAGTATAGTCATTAATAACTTCCACACAATAGTTTAACAGGCAAGTTTTTACGAACCGTTTTTACAATTTCTGACATTTAGAACAATCCATGCAACAGACGTAAGTAACAACCTTTAATGAATCTTAATGTGTTATAAAAATTTCAAGAAAAATGTATGAAGGAAATTGTGTTTCGAAAACATATTTTTCATATAAAAGTGTGAAAAGCATATCTCAAAGGTGTCATGAATGTTTTAAACATATTAACAAGAAAAATGGGTTATAATTAGTGCTGGGAGATCGCTTGGATTTTTCCTGTCGAAGTTCGTATCGGACATTTGTAACCAAACTTCGAACATTTCCGATTATGGAGTTGAAGTGTAAAAAAGACAGATAAAATATTAATATTAAATTATATCAAGTAAAATACACACAAATTGCCACAAATATGACCAAAATATAATCTAAAAGCCATTCACAGACGTCTCCCTCACTAACAGACTATGCTTGATGTATTCTCACTTGTGATTGGCTGATTTTGATTACCTTGACAACAGTGGGAAAACCCCAAGGTGTTTCTAATTACGTGATTTTTATTGCATTCACGGGTAGTTTTGTGATTTTAACTGATGGATATTTCAGATTTTTACAAAATATTATTAAGGTTAGTATTTTATTGTGACCAAAAGGCTGCAAAGAAATGGATTTAGCAAATATCGGTTTTACTTAAAGTTTGCCGATCATTGATTGGCAATGAGCCAGTGAGCGATAATACCGAAGTTTGCAAACATCGTCCCAGCACTAGTTATAATGTTACATTATGTTATGTGAAACTTGTGATAGTAATATTTGCTATATGTCCTACTGAAATAGATACTCTGATCTACACTCTCCTAGTATTTACTTGAATTTCAAGTGAAAAGTGTGACGGTCAGATTTGGACATTAACCTTCAGAGTAACAAAAACATTATAAACTTATAATACTGTACAATAATATAGGAATAAAAGACATATTCGAGTGCTTTATGATGGTTTTATGATGGTACCTTCGGGCTTCGTGGCTTTAATAGTCAGCCGCTCGATAGTTTAAAAACATCATAAAGCACGATAATTTGTCTTTTATTCCTATTCTAAAATGGTTATATTAATAATTTCGTCAAAATAAGCAGTATAACTTACGCAAAATTCAAAACAGATCCAACGCCATGTTGGCTGTTTCATTAACTAAACATGCATAGTGATGGATGTGCAAACAGCCTTTTGGATTAAGTATTGTTAGGAAATACCCACAGAATTCCGTGATCTCATAAATATTTATGAAATTATTTATTTATATCTTTAAATGAAATATTGATAAAATCCCCTACAGAATTATTTGACTTAGTATTTGCTGCATATAATTTAAGTTTTATTTCACCACGAGTTGTTTGTTTACGTTTGTATGCGAAGGGACGATGTACAAGATTTCAACAGCGTGCTTTATTTACCGTTCTATATTCGCGGTTCAAGCATTGCGCAAAAGACGTGTCCACGTTCACTGCGCAGCCTACCATTTTAGAATACTCCATAATGTTGCATATTGTTGCATATTGAGCATCCCACAAGTGTCATATTTTGTTTCAGATGACACTAGTTTTTTCTTGTACTTTTACCTCCGCCAAGTAGTAAGTGTTTACGGGCATGTTTGTTTATTTGTTTGCCTGTGTTTCTGATAACATTAAAACTAAACACCAAAACTAATGACCATTTTTTAATGAATTTTTTTAATATGTGGCCAGGCCCTCACCAACTTTATTATATTGGGATGAAATTTGATGTTTTAAAGCATTCCTGCAATGCTCTTACAAAGTTATTATAATTTTCAAATATTGTTTTTGGTCAATTAACCAGAGCATATTTTCATTATTTGGTTTTGAAATCAGCCATTTTGTATATTTTATCTCTGAAAAAAAGCAGTGTACATGACCTCAGTCAAGTATTTAATGTCAAAAACACAGAAGCAGATTTTTCATGAAATATTTAATATGCGAGATGGAGCTGACCAAAGGAAGAAGTACATGTAACTACATCTTAGGAAAGATCTGTATCATAGTACGGATATAGGCCATACAAAAAAAAATCCAAAATTTTGAGAAATGCCCCCTGGTGGAGTCTTGCACTCCATGAGTGCTTTCTAGTGTATAGAACGTAACAAATGAAAAAAAATAATCACTCAACAATCTTCTGATGTTTTTTTTTTTTGCTAGTCAAATGATTTTGAAGCTTATTTTTAATCAGATCTACGCTGTATTTTCTTCTTCCTTTATAGAACCTGTTTTGACACCAATTCTGGAAGAGAAAGCCTCAAAATGCAAAAACATTTCCTCCTTTTGTTGGTTGTGTCAACAAGTTATGAATAAATGACTCAAGAAGAGCAAGTTAAACCCGATACTTGACAAACACTCTTTGTCAATTGGTGGAGTTTGCTTTTAAGTTTTTCAATGTATCAAGTTTACGAGACTATACGTTTTCATTCTTAATTCATATAAGAACAGCGAACACCAATAAGTGCCTGGATATGCATAAACCATGAACAATATTGTTTCCATAAAAGGACATTTCAATTATTTTAAATTTTTCAGTTGTTTTGAATTTTCACATTTTTTCCTCATACAATTCTTTGTTTTTAGAATTATATCATCTTTTTTACAATTGCATCATTATTCTTTTCTTGTTTTCCTTTCTTTAAAGTTTTACTTGAAGAATTTAACCATTATTGACAGGCTCTGGGTTGTACTTCAAACCCCTTCTTACTGGGATGTAAAATGTAATAACCAGCATGTAGAGTGTGTCTGCACATGAAATGGGGAGAAATCTTAATCATTGACAGTTTTAACTGAAATGTCTCCCCTGTTCATTAATTGTTATTTCTGACTAAATTGTCTCACCTGTTCATTAATTGACAGTTCTGACTGAAATGTCTCACCTGTTCATTAATCTTCCTCTGCTGTTCACTGTGTAACATCATTCTCCGCTGTTCAAACTGTCTGATAAGGCTCTCCTCCTGAAGCTTGTAGTACTTGTCCATGTTGGAGAATGATGCCTGAATGTCGGGGTCTGACAGGTTCAGCTGCGGTGTCATGTACAGCAATGATGAGGACGGTGGCATGTCTGAAAGCATATAGTAAAAATAGCATCAGAGATGCCCATACCCCACAGCCTGGGGAAATAGTTTTCAATACCATGACATATAGAAGTAATGAAACAGTAGAAAGACTGGGATACTTTCAGTGCAGTGTCACTTATATAAAGGTCCAAGTAATGTTTAAGTAGGGAAAATAACATCTAATAAAGTACTAAAACAAGACAATTCAATAGCAAGATGACAGTATCAATCAGTAAACTAAAAAAATATGAAGCTGTAAACTTTAAGCTGTAAATCAAGGTCACATACAGTCACATACAGCAAGGTCAAAGGTCAAATCAAGGTCAGACCATGACATTGCACTCCTACACCCCCTAACCAATGTCCCTACCAAGTATCAACTTCCTACACCTTATGGTTTCCGAGATATAGCAAGATATACCGGACAAGATTTTAAAGGTCAAGGTCACTATGTCAAGGTCAAATCAATGTCGGACCATGACATTGCACACCTACACCCCCTAACCAATATCAACTTCCTACACCTTACGGTTTCTGAGATACAGCCCAGACAAATTTTTTCCCGTCACCCGCCCGCCCATCTGGACACCACAGGTGAAAACAATACCCCGACAGCCCTCAAGGGCTGTGTGGTAAAAACTACTGTTGGGAGATCAACATGACCTGTCGATGTTTGTATAAAAAAATGTAAACGAAGACTGGCCACTGCTGTCCATGGAGTGAGAAGTTTGAACTTATCTAATCTAATGTGGACTTTTATAGTGTTTAATCTCCATCAATGACAGACTCTAAGGCGCATCTGAACATAAACAAAGCAATTAAATAAATCCAATGACATAGCCAGGTCATTCCAAGAAGACACAGGCTGACAGGGGAGGCTATGGTGGATAGGCTTTTGTAAACAGGCAAGCTTTGAGCTTTTTCCTGAAGGAGGCAACTGAAGTTGCATTGCGCACATCATCAGGGAGTTCATTCCAGTTCTTAGAAGCATTAAAGGCAAAACCATGGCAAAAATGTTTGAGTGGAATGGAGGAACTGTAAGATATTGATGATCTGGGTGACTATACCTGGTACTATAGGGACAACTGCTAAGAGACAGAATAGACAAAAAAAATAAATACAGTAGAACCTCGATTATCCGAACCCCATGGGAGACATAGAATACGGTCGGATAATCAAGGGGTTCGGATAGATGAAGGAAGCTGAAATTCACCGTCTATGGGTTACCGAGTGGACGATAATTGAAGAAATGTCGTTTTTATGCAATAAACATAGACTTTGGTGGTCATTCATAAAATAATGTAATATACTTGTGTCATATAATATAAGTGACCCTCAGTTGTCGTTTATTTGCTCCATATCCATGGCTATTATTATTTTTATTTGGAATATTACGCAGACTTGAGCTGGCTTACAGTGTTTGGTTGGTACTTGCATTGTTGACATTTTAATTTTAGATTAACATCGTCCCGCATTTTGTGAATTGAAAAACTACGGGAGATTATTTATTGTAAAACCCCAAGCGAACACGCCTTCAGTGATACGTGTGTTTGGTTGGTAATGCATTGTTGACATCTTTTCTTTTATACAAGTTGTCAGTCTGTGAATAGACATACTCCGGAAGATTATAAATTATGAAACCCAATCGAACACGCTTTCACTGATTGGCGCATTATCAAAGAAGTTGTGTAGTGGGGTCATGTAATTGAATTAATCCCTCCCCAATTTAACAATGGTGATAAAGATCAAAGAAGTTAGGCATTTCTGTGAATGGTACGTTTTATAAAGCACTTGAATTAATCGTTTCCGAGACTGTGTAAAATCCTATATTATCGCTCACGCTACACGGTGCATTATATGTACTGCCAGTAGGGAGACACAATTTTGGTTCGGTTAATCCGGAGATTCGTATAATAGAAGGCCGGATAATCGAGGTTCTACTGTATTAAATAAAAACAAGGAATATAGTCACAAATCACCACAAATACAATCGAAATTTAACCTAAAAGCTTTTCACAAATGTTTCCTTACTTCATACCACGCTTTATCTATCCTCACTTGTGACTGACTGATTTTATGATTACTTGACAACAGCAGTGAAAACCCAAGGTGTTTTTGTTCACTTTATATTTTTCCATTAATAGCGAGTTGTGGGATTTTAATTGTGAGAATACAAAAGTTTTCACAAAACAGTGTTTATTGTGAGTTTGTGACAATGAAACTAAAAACAAGCAATCAGTGCCCGTGAACGGGCTCTGTGTCAGCTGACTGTGTGTTTTGAGTTTCAGTGTAGAAGTGACAGAAGAAAAGGACACAAAAGTTGTGCCCTGGAAATGGTGTTCAGAAGGAAAGTAAGAAGGTAACTGTTAAGGTGAAAAAGTAAGTTAAAAACATATTTAAAGAAAATACTGCAAATGCAATACTTTTAATTTCACTATATTATAGCTGACCCAAAAATAGGTGAATAACATACTGAAACTAAATAATCTAAATGCAATAGTTTTCAAGTTATAAGTGATTTACTCAACAGTGATAACCTAAAAGTAGCTATTACTCAGCTATGCCATGAGCTACAGGTCTGAAATTTTACTATGTTATAGCTGGCCCAAAAGTAGCTGAATAACATATTTACACAAAATTCTCTAAATGCAATAGTTTTCAAGTTACAAGTGATTTTACTCATGATGAAAGTTAGTGAAAAGTCCAAAAGTAGCTATTACTCACTTAGCTATTGAGATAGACATCGTAGTTACTCACCATGTTGTAGCTATGGAAAAAGTAGCCGACTAACATATTTTAACAAAATGCTCTAAATGCAATACTTTTCAAGTTATAATTGATTTAGTGCATGATTTCATTAATTTTAATGTATTAAAAATTATTTTAAAAATTCCTAAAAAAAAATTAAGAAAGATCCAGGTCTGACACTCATAAAAGGGAATCTACTTGTGGTCTAGTACATACATGCGAGATATGAGAGAAATCCCTGCAATAGTCACTGAGAAGTCAGCTGCCATAACAAGTAAGTTTAGAAAGTAACAGCTGCATTTGAATTTTACCAATCACTGATCTGTAATGAGCAAGCAAGATGATAATACTGAAGCTTGCAAACATTGTCCCAGCATAAGTAAAGACGTGTAATATCCTTGTGGATCTCCCACAAATAATAGCTTTTAATATATTTGTTACATTCAATAAAAATTGTTTCACTGAAGTTTGTATATTATCATGTTTTTAATCTAAGTCATTGGAAAAAAAAATTGGTCACATGATGAAAAGAATGGATAAGACAGGTCATACAACTGATAAAATTCACTATTTCAACATTGTTACAACTAAACAGATAAGATGCAATTGATTGGAATTTTATCCACCTTCTGAAAATCTGGCCAACATTTTGTCCACCCTTGTAATTTTGACTGGCATTTTGTCCAATAATATTTTGTCCACACACTGATTGGTTGGTGCACTGAAATACTGTCTCAAGAAGGTTTTTCTACCAACTGAATATTTCTGACTGGCAATTACAATTGGGTATTTATGAATACACTCCTAACAAAGACAAACTCAAAGTTGGGATTTTACATCCTGTTCAACAGCCAGGGTCATATTCGAACAGGTCCACACATGAATGAATACCACTTGTGGGACTCGAGCCCACAGAGGTGACAGCCTATGATTAGATGCCAAACTGGCCTTCCCGACTCCTAAGACTAATCACACTACAGATAACACTGCTGACTGTACTATTGGGGCATTCAGGAAGTCAACAAAGTCTTGTGAAAAAGCAGTCTACACAAAAAATTTGTGCAGTTAGTGCACTAAAAATCATTGTGAAACAAGGCCAAAAGGGGTTTCAGTCTACTAGTGCGAGCCGCAAAGCCACCAGAGACAAAAGTAGTGCACTGAGGCAGTCACCAATCCACATACTAACGTAGCCCATTGCTGCTTAACTCCAGTGATGAGAGACAGGTAGCCATCACTCTATGCTACAATTCATAAAAGTCCAGAGGCAAAAAAAAAAATTTTTTTTAAATGTGATCCCAGAAGCACGAGCCTCCCTAGAGCACGCGCTTAAAAATGCACGTAATGGGGAGGGTAAGCTGAAGTAATGCCAGCTCGACATTCTGTCTTAACATTTACCTCCACACTGTGCTATGAACCTGTGTAAGATCCTCTAGCAAATAACTGACCTTTGTGAGAGAGATGATGACTCAGGTGGTTGTTAATATCCATGCTTCCTGACTGCTTCCCACTCAGGGGGTCTAACAAATACAAATGTAAAAATACTCAATTTACAATTTTAATGAATTAAACAAATTGAGGTTTATTTCAAAAACCCACATGGTGCATTTTAGACAGCGTAGCTAAATATTAACATGTCCACCGTGACTAAATTCTCAATATTATAACACTGTCATAAATTAATCTACTTCTTTCTGTTATAATTATAACATAGAAACTGTTAAAATGAAACATAACAACTATCGAATTTCAGGCTTATTTGAAAGAAACACAAGCAATCCACTACTGTGGCCTAGCAGTTAACACACTTGCTTAGGAACATGGAAGGCCTGGGTTCCATGCCAGGTACAGGCATATAAGCACAGGTGCTTCAGAATATTTTCTGCTTTTGTGCAAGCAGTGAATTATTTGGGTTATTTGTTATTTGCACATACACACAAAGGGCTTAAATTATACACCTGCAGTTGTAAATACAGTTTAATTACACTAGACACTAGCATATAAGATGATAACCCTAAAACACCTATTTACTGACCGAAAGACACTGACCCAGCTCCCTCCCATTTGCATGTAACCATAACTGTTTTCCTGATATATTCACTTCTTTCATATAAGTCTACCGAAATATTCAAATACAAAAAATATTTTAACAATATTTTATTACATTCTATCAAATTTATTAGCCATTTTGTTAAAAAAAGACTTCAAAAATCACATTGCGGTTCATACTTATATGACAATTACATAATCAGGTATGAACTTTCATAACTAATGTCTGGGCATTTGCTAAATCAATCAAACCAGTTTTTCAGTGAATCTCCACTTTGAGGAAACCTTTTCTAAAATATGGAATTGAACACAACGCCAATAAAACAGAGTCTTTGTGATAAGTCTGTCACCCTGTTCACACTACAATCCGGGTTGACAAGGATTGATAATTGAAGCAGATTGAAGCAGATTTATCTCAATCTGAGTTGACTGTCCAGACTACAGAGTTTAATCTGGGTTGAAAAGTCTCAAAAACTGGATACAGCAAAGCCTCTAATTTTTTGGTAATACATGTATATTGTTTAATTGCAATTATACAGAAATCACACAAAAACGAACTAAAATTCCTGGTAGCCTTTGTGTTAATTAGGGCTCCTGCTTAACAAAGGATTATGGTATATATATTAAATTAAGCAATTGCTTCAAGGCATGTAAGTCAAGTGGTTACAGTACCAATACACTCAACCCTTGTCAAAGGGGGTTGAGCCAATCTGCATGAATCTGCTTCAAACCACCTCTTGAGTGGGGTTGAGATTTACCCTTGCCAACCCGGATTGTGAGCGTTCAGACTGGTCTCCAATCTGGTTCAATCTGTGTCAACCTGAATTGACTCACTAGTCTGAATGCACAGTATATATTACACGTTTTATAACCTGATACAATACACATGTATGAGCAATAGGCAGGCAATGTCATGTAAATATGACCAATATCACTGACTTTTTACCACAGATTTTCAGAACATTATCCAACTTCAATTGAGCACCTGTTAAATAAGGGAAAGGATTAAAATAAGTCAACCAACTTACTTTATATAACGGTTTATCTCACTGCCAGTTCAAATCATTACATAAAAAGTATATAATGTTTGAGAAATTGTTTTTCAACTAACTAAGTTAAAATTTGCATTAACATATGGTCGTGTGAAACCTTTTATATGTGAAACTACACCTGCTTATAACAGGAAGTGATAGAGTGATACCCAATGATCAGGCTGATATTGAAATACTATGCCATTTTCCTCAGATAATCTGAAAACAGTGCCACTGTGCCTCATTTGTGACATTCACTTTTCCATGCAAAAATCAAACCATGCCTACAGAGCACAATACCTTACCCAGTGGCTCCAAAAACTCTGGTATTGATGCGAATTCCATTGTGTGAAAATTAGACCACTGCAATTAATACTTTTTTTTAAATGGAGCAGATAGTGTCAAAAAAATCCCTAAAAAGGTCTTGCTCCTGTTCTGAATAATAATTGAGACTAGGAGGTCACCAACCCAAGGGCAGATCCCACCTTGTGTGCAAATATGACTCGTTTAAGTCTGATCTATAAGTTTGGAGTTAAGTGTGCAGACAGACAGGCAGACATGATTACAAGGGCATAAGGTTCATTGCTTCCCCTTTTTTGGGAGGCGCACGGGTAACAATTATATTGAAAACAATAATTTTGAAATGAAAGTTTTGCAACAAAGAATCAAAGGAAAATATATAAAGATGAAATAACCAGAAAATATTTCATCATTAGATATTGTGACAGAACTTCCAATCTGACAGAATTTGAAATTCAGTCAACAGAACTTCCAGTTTTAAGTTTTATTGAGACAATTTGACAGAAAATCTGTCAAATAATCTTGGAAGCCCTATCAACAGAACTCAAAATCCTGATTCTCACTAACTTTGATTTACAGATTTTTCTGTGTGTGAGGGTAGTTACATGACAAACTGGTACTGTTGTAAAATGAAAGGCATAACCTGTTCCAGGTCCAAATGACATTATTAACAGTATGGTATCTCAAAATTACTCTCAAAATTTTATGGGATCTAAGATGGACAACGACCTATAGTATATGCGCGTATGATTTTTTAATGAAGTTCCAACTAGTGGTATTTGAGTAATCCTGCTAGCAATGAGGCAAATGGAGGAACGGGCATGAAAATAATATCTTCTTGGCGGAGGTAATTAAATTAGAACTTCTGTGATAAAATCTGTCTCTTTAAACCAATACTGATATGAAATGATTTTTCAGTTTTAATTCTTCTGGATGAGTAGGTAATAATTATCAGTTAACATAGCCACAAAGTCTTCATTCACATTGATGGGCTGATATAATATTTTCCATTTCAGCATTACATGAACACAAAACCATTCCAATTTCAGGATGATGAAAGAATTGTGTTCTGGCATATTTCTAAATCTAAATATGGGAGAAAAGTTTCCAATTTCTTCAGATTTAGGGTATGTTTCTAATATTATTAAGTTTTCCACAATTATACGTGCTGACAGTTGAGATGCCTGCTGTAAAGTGTTGTTATGATATTTCAGTGAAAAGGTGTCGATATCGGTGCCACTGACTTATCCCCAATTACTTGTGATCCGATTTTGAAGATTTTCAAACCATAATCTTCAACTCAAAGCATTTGTGTTTTTATATACGGTATTTTACTGGATGGATTGGTCCCGTGCATGCAAACCTTTATGCACAGTTATAGAATATAATCATTTAAGAAGTATGTATGTACTTGTTATGATTTCATCTGACTCAAACAGCCTTTACATAAGACTTTACGTTTACTTATTACAAACCCCCATCCCATAATGAGGGATAAAGATCCACTTGGATCAATTAACTTTTTCCTCACACAATACAACTTGCCACCTTTCTTTTATAATGCAATCTCTGTATTATTAGGTGTAAATGTAGCATCTCTGCCACTCTGGACCAGTGGCTAACACACACCCCTAGGACGGCACAGTGGCTTGGATGACCACCTAAAATGGCAGTCCTCTGTCATTGGGCCCTATCCCTAGTGGCAGGCTAAAGAACCTCAAGGACATTGATAAATGGTCATCCTTGAGCATCTTGTCTTTCAGTTAGGGGAATGTCAGTAGTTTTAGAGTTGGAATGTACTGATACAGTCGGATGGGTTATATAGCACTTTGAGTTCTGTAGTACATGGAGATATTGCGCTGAGTATAAATACACAATACAATACAATATCATTGTCACTGACTTGTGATTATCAGAGCACTCCTTTGTCCAAAATATTTAGTTTTTATAAAACAATTTAGTAGTGAATTTACAGTGCTGTAAAATCAAATAAGTTATGTTTACATTACAGAAACCAGTAAAAGATTACAATATAACACCCATACCTGTAATATATATCCGCATCTACAATGTAACACTATAGCTCTAGTGTGAAAATGTACCTACTGGATAAAAGTATACTTGAAATTCTCTACCCATACCTACCCATAATTGAGAACATTCTACTCCGTCCAATCACTTGACTCTGCATCCTCAACGTTTAGAATGTTTTTAAAATTTTCATTAATTCTCAATTTTCATAAAAATTCACAAAGTATTTATGGACGAGTTTTTACATCCACAATATTCTCTACACCAATATTTGTCAAAACTGTTTGTCTTTTATATCCCAAAGTGTTAAATGTTCATTAACACCATTTATTTCTGATTACACGCAAATCAGCAGGAGAAATCATGCACACATTTATCCCAGCCACATCCCTGTTTATTTACTCCACTTGGACAAGAGCCAAACAAGTTACCTCTCTGAAAAGCCAATGTACTTGTGTATATCTTTGTCTAAGCCAGTTCAGGTTTGTAAACATCAGAGCTCCCAAAACAAGAGCAGGTTTGATATATATATCACTTCTGCAAAGAAAGCATTGTAACTGCATTTCTTAATAATTTAGTTGGTTAGTCATAAAGAACCACGGGCTGCTTATATATAACGTAAGCCATAAGGTGTACACTTATATTAAGATACAGAAAATATTAACAGTATCAATGGCATGTCTGGTAACCAGTCAGTACTAATGAGTGTTAATTAAACAGATTTTCTCCACAATAAAAACAGTTTTCACTGCAACAATAACTGTAAACAGTTAAAATACAATGCTTCTCCAGATAATGCTTCTCCTGAATATATAGACATCAAAGAGTAAACAGAATCCAAATTTAATCCTTGTGATTGTTTTACTTCTTTAATGTTTAATAAAGATTAAATGTATGTGTTTTGATTCCAACTAAATCCCATTATTTTTGTGATAAAACAAAGACAGTCATTTCTATTGAGAACGGTTATGTATATCAAAGATTCTTTAAAATCATGTAATCAAGCCAAAAAGGTACGACTTTTACTCAGTTGTGGGAAACTTCCAATCAACTCCATTGTCTTGTTTTATCTTTTCCTTAACTTCTCATAAATCATACTCAGTTGCTCTTATATCTTATACACGTAGCAATAAAAAGTATCCTTTCTATGATAAATACACTGAAAATAGACGGACGGAAATCCAATTAGAGAGAAGTAGCTTCAACACACCTGAAAAGAAAGTCGTGAATGGTGTGCAATAGTTCATTCCTGGAAGCACCTTCAATTTTAAGTTTCTGTTAAATCTTGTACTTTTTATTTCACAATGCACTTTAATGTATATAAATAATCCATTCATTATTTACAATACATTATCTTTAAGCTCTTTTTCAAACTGACTTCAGGCTATCAAGTTTATAAAACTATCAAATTTCTTTCCTCAGAAGTTCAGAACTAAACAACATTTATGTCTCAAATTTTCATAAAACTGCCATCATTGATGGACCGCCGGTGTTTTCCACAAATCCAAGCATTTCCTTGCACAGATATTCTTACTTTTAAACTGTCCATCATTTAGGATACAATACACATGCACACACTGTAAAAGAAGATCTGACTTGAATAAAACTATTGATCCTTTTGATAACTTCAGAATAACTTGTATGACTGTGTGTGTCTGTGGCTGAACTTTCAAATACATTGTTGCCATAAACAATTTCAGCACAAAATTAGAACATTGTAAAAACTTTAATCGAAATCAGTACTGTACTCTTCAGATATATGTCGGTATACTATATCTAGTTTATATTCATAACACAATATGTAAACCAGGGTGAAATGAGTGCATTTAAAATTTTAAGTCATCCACCTCACTCCTGTTATCTTGATGTATCTAGGCAGATAGCCTTGCATAAGGCTTTAGTTTCTTTGTATTGTAATTATAAAAAAACTTTTAAGTTCGCACAATACACTCTTGAGTTTGCATGATATTGTGACATGGAATTTTTTTTTTAATTTTGCATAATGCACTCTTGCATAATGACAGCTAAATTAGTACACTATCAAGACTGGTAAGCTTATATCTCTTAACATTTATGAGTGCTTTATGAACACCAAACCTAAATGTGTACATTTTTAATAGGATTTTGGTCTAAATTTGAATCTTATACAAGGCTAGGTAAGATTGCCGATAAATAAGGGCAGTAAAATCATCGGCTTGCTCCTTGTTTCTATGGGGAGTGAAAATGATCAAATTTGCGACAATACTGCAAAATTTCCTTGTGACGTATTATCAAACTCAAATATTGGTGAATTTCACACACTGTGGTAACTTTCACTTACATTACTTCAGCCTGCACAAAACATCACATGCAACTCAAAAATAAAAAAAGCTAACTGTACTTTATCATATCAAGAAAAAAACAAGGTTAACAAAAAGGGTTTCTGAGATGTTAAGAACACCTTGCATATCATAATACTCTTTTAATCTTTGATTTTTTCCTGTATGTTTTATTATTATTTGTATCTATTAAATTTTTTACATTAATCTTAACAGTTGTCTCATTGTTAACTGATAAATCTTACAATATAAATAACAAACATAAAAGTGTTATATCCTCATGAAATATGCATGTCAAAAAAACTGAAGAATAAATAGCTTTAACTTAGAAAATATTGTCATCTAATCTACATTTAGTTGTATACATATATATTTCATTGTCAAAAATATAGAGAGATACAAGCACAAAACAGTGATTGGCTCAAATAACTGCAGCACCTGAACTTTGAAGTATTAATTCCTGGAAGCCAGATTAGTCACTAAAACTACTGTCACACAGTTCTATTTCGAACTTTCAGCATCCATCGTTTCGAAAGGCAGTGTAGATATATGAAATCGTTAATGAGATTGTGTAAATCTGATTTATACAATGCAATAATATTTGTTCCGGGATTATTGGCGATTTCTAAATATCGGGCATGTCTGTCAGAAGTGAGGTGAAATCAAGTTTAGTACCATTTCCTTACAATCTTTTAGTACATTTTGTACGAGTTAATCAAGTTTAGTACCATTTCCTTACAATCTTTTAGTACATTTTGTGCGAGTTAATCAAGTTTAGTACCATTTCCTTACAATCTTTTAGTACATTTTGTGCGAGTTAATCAAGTTTAGTACCATTTCCTTACAATCTTTTAGTACATTTTGTACGAGTTAATCAAGTTTAGTACCATTTCCTTACAATCTTTTAGTACATTTTGTGCGAGTTAATCAAGTTTAGTACCATTTCCTTACAATCTTTTAGTACATTTTGTGCGAGTTAATCAAGTTTAGTACCATTTCCTTACAATCTTTTAGTACATTTTGTACGAGTTAATCAAGTTTAGTACCATTTCCTTACAATCTTTTAGTACATTTTGTGCGAGTTAATCAAGTTTAGTACCATTTCCTTACAATCTTTTAGTACATTTTGTGCGAGTTAATCAAGTTTAGTACCATTTCCTTACAATCTTTTAGTACATTTTGTACGAGTTAATCAAGTTTAGTACCATTTCCTTACAATCTTTTAGTACATTTTGTGCGAGTTAATCAAGTTTAGTACCATTTCCTCTTTTAGTACATTTTGTACGAGTTAATCAAGTTTAGTACCATTTCCTTACAATCTTTTAGTACATTTTGTGCGAGTTAATCAAGTTTAGTACCATTTCCTTACAATCTTTTAGTACATTTTGTGCGAGTTAATCAAGTTTAGTACCATTTCCTTACAATCTTTTAGTACATTTTGTACGAGTTAATCAAGTTTAGTACCATTTCCTTACAATCTTTTAGTACATTTTGTGCGAGTTAATCAAGTTTAGTACCATTTCCTTACAATCTTTTAGTACATTTTGTGCGAGTTAATCAAGTTTAGTACCATTTCCTTACAATCTTTTAGTACATTTTGTGCGAGTTAATTAGAATTTTTCAATTTTTTTTCAGTAGATATATATCATGAGCAGACTAGACTTGCTCTAAGTCATTGTATTTCTTATTCCACCAAATCTGACATACATGGAATCATTATGAATCCACCAGATGGGTAGGAATCCTACCCTCTCATGAAATACAGGACTGTAAGCACCAAATTCTGGAAAAAAAGTCATTCAGTTCTCATATAATACCTAAGACAAAAGGACTCGAGGAAAGTCTACCAGTAAACAAGACAATACTCCATTTAAAATCAACAGGACTCCCTTATTTCTGGATCAGTTTTGAACGTTTTTAAGCCAGTATGTTCGGCTTGACATAGGCTCTTAACTGAGTTTATCCGATCAAGTTAGTTTAAAGCATACAGGATTTACATCCTGCCCCGTTTGACATATCCTGGACATTTTAACTGGAGGTCCGTGTTAGGAATGTGTGACAGCCCAATAAATACACTGACACTTGCTACTGCCACTTGATCTTATCAGTACTCCACTGTACAAAGCACTGGGCCAAATATTTACTATATTTACAAATATACCAGTATATTTATATTACAATTATCCATGTAATCTTTCAATAAGAAAAAGTGATTTGTTTAACTGATACTTCAAACATCAAAGTCACAGACTGTTAGATGACGTTTTTCTGCCTTGACGGTCTTTTACTGCACTTCATATTATTATTGATTTCCTGTCCAATTCAAGTACTTTTACAGACTTATTTTCAAATAAAATACACCACACTTGCAGTCTAACTCTTCAAGTGCATTTGTCTCCTTGGTTTTACAACCACTGAATCACAATTTTCTTCTTTGTTAAATCATTTTTAGCTTCAAAACAACCATCAGTCCATAAGGTCACAACGAAATTCTCAGATTTTTCCCACCTAAATGGCTGATAGAATACATACCATAGCCTACTTGTGTATTTACAAAATATCTATTTATAATGCAGTATGTTTTTACCACTATACACACATTATGCAGTTGATTTACTCTTGAAAACAAACTGACGTAACACTAATTATGTGTTTGTGTACAAGCATGCTGTGATCAATTTAATCCTTTACAGAAATATTGAGGCCAATAACGCAGTCAATCAACTTTCCCCAGTGACATAAAAAATGATTTATGCTTTTGGAAAAAGACCTTTCTCAGGGATTTTTCTTCTTTTTATCAGTGCAAAGTCATAAAACAAATGCTTCAAAAAGGTGCTTTCTTTTATTATTCTATGGACTAAACAGGATCCTTGTCATTTTTTAACTTGTTGATACCCAGAATAAAACATTCTAACTAGCCTTTTTTCAGGCTTAGATGTCTTTATTAGGGAAAAAAATTTGTTTACATAATGTACCCTTATATATACTGGTTTTTACCCCAACATGCTATTAACTGAAGACAAGGAACTGGTGGAATCATATCTACCAACATGTAAGAGTGTTTTATATTTTCATAAACCCTTCATGTAGGATGTATCAGAAAGTTATATACCAAAACCGGCTTTTGCTACAAATTTGAGTCCTTTTAAATTCTTCTTTGCAATGACAGTATTCACACATATTCACACACATGGCTAGGGAACTGTATCTATACCTGTATAATTCATACATACATGCTTTTACATCATCACCTCATTGCATAAAGCAGCCATGAAAGCTTTATATGATAAAAGTTTATTAAAAAGTAAGCAATAGATCAAAAGTACTTGGTGATTGCGGCAGCTTGGTACAACATAAAATCTCACACATGATTGACTGATGATGTTAACAACCTTTTCTTATAAATGGCGTACGATAATGTTTTATCCAAAACAACTGCAAGTCTGTTCTACCTTCTTGCATATCAGTTGTGTTTTGCATGATCTATTGATATAATACCTTTACCATTCACTACTTTCTGAATTACAAATGAGCCATACACTTAATTACTGACAAAAGTTAGGGATGGATAGTTATGAACATGAAAACGATTGAAACTAGACCTAGCGCATCGGAAAACCGATGCAAATTGTATCCACCGTAAAGACAATGCACCAAAACCTCTAGGACCAATAATAAGCAAGTTATAAGCACTTTTAAGGTTGGCTGTCCTCATTTGACCTTCAAGGAGGGGCCCAAGGTCAAATCCGACCACGCCAGAAGATTCCCAGCCCATGATTTCCTATAGGTTGGTTTACCATCCCAAACCTCTAAGTCCAATAATAAGCGAGTTATAAGCACTTTTAAGTTTGGCTGTCCTCACTTGACCTTGAAGGAGGGGCCCAAGGTCAAATCCGACCATGCCAGAAGATTCCCCGCCCATGATTTCCTATAGGTTGGTTTACCATCCCAAACCACTGGGATTAATTATAAGCGAGTTATAAGCACTTTTAAGTTTGGCTATCCTCGTTTGACCTCGTAGGAGGGGCCCAAGGTCAAATCCGACCACGCCAGAAGATTCCCAGCCCATGATTTCCTGTAGGTTGGTTTACCATCCCAAACCTCTAGGACCAATAATAAGCGAGTTATAAGCACTTTTAAGTTTGGCTGTCCTCATTTGACCTTGAAGGAGGTGCCCAAGGTCAAATCCGACCACACCAGAAGATTCCCAGCGCATGATTTCCTATATGTTGGTTTACCATCGCAAACCTCTAGGACCAATAATAAGCGAGTTATAAGCACTTTTAAGTTTGGCTCTCCTCGTTTGACCTTGAATGAGGGGCCCAAGGTCAAATCCGACCACACCAGAAGATTCCCAGCCCATGATTTTCTATATGTTGGTTTACCATCCCAAACCTCTAGGACCAAAAATAAGAGAGTTATAGGCACTTTTACCTTTGGCTATCCTCGTTTGACCTTGAAGGAGGGGCCCAAGGTCAAATCCGACCACACCAGAAGATTCCCAGCCCATGATTTCCTATATGCTGGTTTACCATCCCAAACCTCTAGGACCAATAATAAGCGAGTTATAAGCACTTTTAAGTTTGGCTCTCCTCGTTTGACCTTGAATGAGGGGCCCAAGGTCAAATCCGACCACACCAGAAGATTCCCAGCCCATGATTTTCTATATGTTGGTTTACCATCCCAAACCTCTAGGACCAAAAATAAGAGAGTTATAGGCACTTTTACCTTTGGCTATCCTCGTTTGACCTTGAAGGAGGGGCCCAAGGTCAAATCCGACCACACCAGAAGATTCCCAGCCCATGATTTCCTATATGCTGGTTTACCATCCCAAACCTCTAGGACCAATAAGAAGCGAGTTATAAGCACTTTTAAGTTTGACTATCCTCGTTTGACCTTGAAGGAGGGGTCCAAGGTCAAATCTGACCACATCAGAAGATTCGCAGCACATGATTTCCTATATGTTGGTTTGCCATCCCAAACCTCTAGGATCGATAATAAGCCAGTTATAAGCACTTTTAAGTTTGGCTATCCTCGTTTGACCTTGAAGGAGGGGTCCAAAGGTTTAAGCTTCACATTGCAAACCTCTAGGACCAATAATAAGGGAGATATAGGCACTTTTAAAGTCCTCTATGTGGGTTACTTCAGCACTCCGTGGATGACTTTGAGTTAGGAGCTTCAAGGTCAAATGTGTGCAAGGTTGTAGAGGACATGTATATGTGTCATACATATCACCTATGAAGAGATTCAACCTTCTACCTATGAGGATCAGCCTGTAGAAAAATGTAGATTATTTTCAAAGAAATGCCCGTGGCGGCCATCTTGTTTTTCAGAATGAGGCTATTTTCCTTCCCAGAGAAGCTTACCCCCCAATGAAGATATCCTGCAAATTTGGTGAACCTAGCTGCTGTTGTTTTCCTCTTAGAGCGTTAACGCCGAAAATCTCTCTATGCGCGGCGGCGGCGTAGCGAACGCTAAACCAAAGTATCCACCGGATGCTTCCGGTGGATACAATTAAATACGATTACGATTGAAAGTAAATATGGAAACTGGGTCCCGTAAACAAAAATTCAGTGAAAACTGGATTTGTTAGAATAAGTATACACCAAACTGTAAAAGTCTTCTGTGCATGTACATGAACATCTTATCGACTAAAATGCAGTTTATTTTTTGATAAAATCTGAAGTGACATTTCAGGAACCGGTTCTTGAACTTCTGTCACCGGATTTTGTTTACGTTTATATGAACCTAATAGAAACCAACTATCCGGTTTGTCGTGACTTTACCACTAGGGTCGGGGCAATTCTATAAATTTAGGGGGTTTAGTGGTATCCAGAATATGACCCAGAACTTTCCCAAAATGAAAGCCCAACTTCCTTTGGCCAAGACTACCTACATTAAAAGTTAAGATCCATTACTGTTGGAGTAATGTCAATCAGAAAGCCAATGTTTTTGAAGATCTAAGTCAATAGGTAAGTGAGCAATAGGGCTATTAGCTACTTCGAGTAAATTGCTTATCAATCCAAAACCAGTGTATTTGGAGCATTTCGTAAAAATATGTTGTTCAGCTACTTTCTCTGTACCTACAAGATGACACCTATTTTAGATGTCTACCTCAATAGCTCAGTGAATAATAGCTATATTCTGCCTTTTACTGTGACAAAAAATGAATAAAGAACTTTTTTTCTTTGTGATTGTTAGTTACAGTGTTTTGGTCAAAGATGTTATTTAGCCACTCTTAGATGTTCTATGTAATGTCACATTTTCAGAGATATAGCTCCATAGCAAACTGAGTAATAGCTACTTTAAGATTTAGCTAAAGAGTAAATCACTTGTAACTTCAACACTATTAAATTTTGAGATTTTTTGACTGGGGTAAATTATTTTGGCTTAGTTTTGTGTGTCCTCCATATTTTTGTTGCTTTTGCTGATTTAGGTCAATACTAAGTGAGTAATGGGACTAGTAGCTACTTTGAGTAAATTGCATAACTCAAAAATTACTGCATTTATACCATTTTGTCAAAATACAGTGTTCAGCTACTTTCTCTGTACCTTAAAAATAGAAGTACCTGTTTTAGAAGTCTACCCCAATAGCTAACTGATTATAGCTATTTTATGTATTTAACATTGAGTAACATCAGTGAATGGCCTTTTTCTTTGTAACTGTTAACAGTCTAATAGTTACAGTGATTTGGTTAAATAATTTATATTGTTAACCTACTTTTTGATGATCTGTGTCATTGCAAATTTCAGAGCTGTAGCTCCATAATTCATTGAGTAATAGCTACTTTAACATTTAGTCAATGAGTAAGTCACTTGTAAGTTCAATACTATTGAATTTACAGTTTTTTGTGAAATCTATTGTTCACCTACCTTTTGATGAATATAAGAACAGCAATTTGGTACAAATTTTGGATAGAACTGGGTACTATGGACCACTCCCTTATGTTCTCTGAAAAACTGAGAATTTTTCAAATTTTGGCCACCACCTTGAAATTTGTTGAAAATGGAAAATATGGTTTATCTCGAAAACCGTAACAGATGGAGCGATTTTGGCCAAATTTTGGACCCCCTGGGTACCAAGCACTACTTCTTTAATGGCCTCTGAAAAATAGAGAAAAAAAATACATCTTGTTTCTGGCCACAGATGAATCCTAGGACTCAGATGGTGTTCTGTGTCTTGGAATATTTTCATAGCTATAGCTTCATATTTGTACATCATTTTGTGTTTAGTGTTTAATCCTGGCCGGATATCATACCACAACTGTGGTCATGTTTACATTGGAATGACTCAATATTACCAACTTTCAATGGAAGGTTATAAAGACATGGTCTGTCAGATAGTGGTGACAATATATTTAAATTTAAAAAGGAAATCTATATTTATATTGAAACTACAGAAGAACCCCACTTATCGGAACCCCTCAGGAGGCATCCATTCGGTTTGGATATACAAGAGGTTTGGATACATGAAAAACAGTTGCTGGGTTGGGGGGGTGGGTACAAATGGATACATGAAAAACAGTTGCAGGGTTGGGGGTGGGTACAAATGGGCGATAATATAATATTTTAGAGAAATATACATTTGCGATAACAGTAACAAAGTTCTATATAAAGACTAAGGTCAGATAGGCCGGCGGTTCAGTTACATGGACGTTGGATAAGCCAGGGAGCTCTTCTGTAAATCCTTTAATAATTCAACTTGACAGTAAAACAGAAATGTGAATCCACAGTATTACGTAATTTACCACTGACCAAACCACATTATTTCTATGAACTATTGAACTTTTTAATTAAATTCATAACTTATCTGTGTGTGATTATTTTAGTCTACTTTCAGAATTGCCATGAAATCTATTGGTCATTTTTCAAGGGTTGGTTAGTGAATTGTGTATACTTTGGTGTTAAATTTTATAAGGCCTGCTCGAAATTGACATAAAAAAGGAGTTTGGCCTTGAAAAAATGAGTTAAAACAAGAAATAAACAGTTCCTGAATTTTTTTTTTTTTTTCACTTTCAAGCATTTCCTATCCTGCAAATTGTACAGTATAATGTAAATCTCTGCTAAAGGTGAGCTGTGCTTTGTTGAGAGCTGACAGCATTTGTTTTGACAGCTTTAACCAACAACCTTAAGCTTATCTGGTGTGTTAATATTATGTTTTACAGTTACCTAAATATTATACTTCTAGCATTACGTCAACCCTCTGATAAATGCTGTAAATACATTTCATATGGAGCTTGAAATGTATCTAACACACTGGTTTTCACCACCAAACCAAATCAGATTACAGGACCTTGTAAAACTATGTAAACAAATATTGTGGTTGTTTTCACTCCTACCTTCCTACCTTAAAATGTACCCCAGTTTGAAGAACTTTTAAAAATTACTGTGAAAAAAATGGACATTTTACAAATAATCTGAAACCCATTCTCATTAGAACTCAGCTACTAAATTACAATTGTTTTGCAAAATAGAACTTGTACAGAGTAATTTCTAAATATGGGATCTTGGCTGAAAATACTTGAAGAGAAAACACAAACCAATATGTCTAGTCTCAAACTTGGTGACTTAATTTAGGTATTTTGAGCAAGTGGTCAATGACTCAACTTATGTGGCACAGCTTAAATGATCATGGAAACAAGGTTAAGTTTATCTAAAACACAATTACTTTCCATGGTCTAATCTTTCAAGAACACCATCATATGATCTTACATTACTAAAACAATCAGTGCCCGTAAACAGGCTCTGTATCACCTGACTTTGTGTTTTGACCTTTAGAGTACAAGTGAAAGTAGAAAAGGACACAAAATTAGTTGTGTGCTGCAACAATACTCAGAAGTAAAGTACAAAGTTAACGCTTCCCAAAAAGCTACTGAGGACATGGTTGTTCAAGATATATGCAATTTACTCAACTATGTTACAGCTCAGCCAAAAGTTCATGAGTAAAACATTTAAACAAAATACTCTAAATGCAATAGAACTTCAAATTCATCCAAAATCTGGACCTCAGAGCAATACCCCGATTTTATCAACAGAATTGAAGTCAAGAACCAATCTTAAACTACACCCATAGATCGTGAATGTGTTCCTTTTTTCAATCAGGAAGTAAGTTTAAGATCGGATCGCAATAATGGAACAGCCCTTTAAGAAATGTCAAATTTGACACAGTATATGAAATTCACATGTGAGGAAAGCCCATTCTATTTCCTTAAGTAGTGGGAAATCTATTAAACATGTTTAATTTTTGCCTCTCATTATATATCATGTTATGCTTCTCATCTCCCTGTTGCAAAATCAGCACATATTATGATCATTATGTCTTACCTTTAAGGTGCACAAAGGGGAAAGTTTTTACATATTGTGGCAAATTTCACATTTTTACTCCACTTATAAGGTATTATTGTGAATAACCATAACATTTATAATTAGGTACCAAACAGAGTTTCAGTAAACACACAAATATTGGGCCAATTCACTCACAAAAGAAAAGGTTTATCCCATTCAGTAAAGATAATATCAGAATATCCCCTTGCAAATATTGATAAATTGACCTTGACATTTTGTTTGAGCCCCTGATTTGAGATTTCTGTATAGGAAGATTTATTCTAATTTCAATTTGATACTTTGATACCATGAATATTTAGATTAAACTCATATTTTCAGTGTATGGCTTAATCAAAATGAGTAAATTTGACACCCAAACCCAAAACATATGGAAAGAACATGTGGAAGACCTATTGAAAGTCAAAAATCAACATGGCCGTATCTTATTTCTTCTGCAATAGATTGTGTTTCTATGGATCAGATTACACTTTCGTACCACAGAATATAAACAATTAGCATCATAAGTGATTTCAGTTTTTGATCACATGCACATTTGCAGTCATACTATGAGTATTTAATATATATATGGCATTACAATTGACTTAATTAACAAACAAATTACCATTGTCTTACAGAAAATGCTTTAAAATGCAACTATTCAATGAAAAGTTATATAATATAGTTTCCTTGTCTATAAATGCCATCTACATTATATAATTTGTCATTCATTCCAGTTGTTTATGCATTGCCAAAGACAGGAACTATTTGAAAATCGTCAGTATATTGATTAAATAACATTTTCCGAATGGCGAAAAAATGCTGCACAAGGTCTATATCATGACACATTCACCTCAAATATATTTAACTACATTTAATCCGCATGGTATTTTGCATTTTTAAAGAGACTCTCATTCATTTTAAGGACTAAACAAAACAAGAGGAGAGTGCCCGTGAACGGGCACTGTGTCAGCTGACTAAGTGTTTTTGATTTGTGAAGGTGATTAGAGGACAGAATAATTATCAGGAAAAGGGCTGCACAGAAATACAGTAAATGGTAATTGAACAGCAAGTTCGAAAGAAATTCCGAAGAATAGGTTAAAACATATTTAAAGAAATACTACAAATGCAATATCCTCGTTCGACCTTGAAGGAGGGGTCCAAGGTCAAATCTAACCACACAATACATTCCCAGCCCATGATTTCCTATGGTTTACCATTCCAAACCTGTAGGACCAATTATAAATGAGTTATAAGCACTTTTAAGCTTGGCTGTCCTCATTTGACCTTGAAGGAGGGGCCCATGGTCAAATCCGACCACACCAGAAGATTCCCAGCGCATGATTTCCTATATGTTGGTTTCCCATTCCAAACCTCTAGGACCAATAATAAGCGAGTTGTAAGCACTTTTACCTTTGGCTATCCTCATTTGACCTTCAAGGAGGGGCCCAAGGTCAAATCCGACCACACCAGAAGATTCCCAGCCCATGATTTTCTATATGCTGGTTTACCATCCCAAACATGTAGCACCAATAATAAGCGAGTTATAAGCACTTTTAAGTTTGGCTATCCTCGTTTGACCTTGAATGAGGGGCCCAAGGTCAAATCCGACCACACCAGATGATTCCCAGCCCATGATTTTCTACATGTTGGTTTACCATCCCAAACTTCTAGGACCAATAATGAGTGAGTTATAGGCACTTTTACCTTTGGCTATCCTCGTTTGACCTTGAAGGAGGGGCCCAAGGTCAAATCTGACCACACCTGAAGATTCCCAGCCCATGATTTCCTATAAGTTGGTTTACCATCCCAAACCTCTAGGATCGATAATAAGCGAGTTATAAGCACTTTTAAGTTTGGCTATCCTCGTTTGACCTTGAAGGAGGGGTCCAAGGTCAAATCCGACCACACCAGAAGATTCCCAGCCCATGATTTCCTATAGGGTGGTTTACCATCCCAAACCTCTAGGACCAATAATAAGCGAGTTATAAGCACTTTTACCTTTGGCTATCCTCATTTCACCTTCAAGGAGGGGCCCAAGGTCAAATCCGACCACACCAGAAGATTCCCAGCCCATGATTTTCTATATGCTGGTTTACCATCCCAAACATCTAGCACCAATAATAAGAGAGTTATAAGCACTTTTAAGTTTGGCTATCCTCGTTTGACCTTCAAGGAGGGGCCCAAGGTCAAATCCGACCACACTAGAAGATTCCCAGCCCATGATTTCCTATATGTTGGTTCACCATCCCAAACCACTGGGATCAATAATAAGAGAGTTATAAGCACTTTTAAGTTTGGCTGTCCTCGTTTGACCTTCAAGGAGGGGCCCAAGGTCAAATCTGACCACACCAGAAGATTCCCAGCCCATGATTTCCTATATGTTGGTTTACCATCCCAAACCTCTAGCCTCTAGGATCGATAATAAGCGAGTTATAAGCACTTTTAAGTTTGGCTATCCTCGTTTGACCTTGAAGGAGGGGTCCAAGGTCAAATCTGACCACATCAGAAGATTCGCAGCACATGATTTCCTATATGTTGGTTTACCATCCCTAACCTCTAGGATCAATAATAAGCCAATTATAAGCACTTTTAAGTTTGGCTATCCTCGTTTGACCTTGAAGGAGGGATCCAAGGTCAAATCTGACCACATCAGAAGATTCACAGCACATGATTTCCTATAGGTTGGCTTCACATGGCAAACCTCTAGGACCAATAATAAGGGAGATATAGGCACTTTTAAAGTCCTCTATGTGGGTTACTTCGGCACTCCGTGGATGACCTTGAGTTAGGAGCTTCAAGGTCAAATGTGTGCAAGGTTGTAGAGGACATGTATATGTGTCATACATATCACCTATGAAGAGATTCAACCTTCTACCTATGAGGAACAGCCTGTAGAAAAATGTAAATTATTTTCAAAGAAATGCCCGTGGCGGCCATCTGGTTTTTCAGAATGAGGCTATTTTCCTTCCCAGAGAAGCTTACCCCCCAATGAAGATATCCTGCAAATTTGGTGAACCTAGCTGCTATTGTTTTCCTCTTAGAGCATTAACGCCGAAAATCTCTCTACGTGCGGCTGCGGCGTAGCGAACGCTAAACCAAAGTATCCACCGGATGCTTCCGGTGGATACAATAAAAGTTCAAAGTTGTAATTCCAAAAGTACATTCGAGCAAATTGCTGTCACTTCTGTCAGATCATGTGACTCCACTTGTATGGAGTGAGAGGGTTTACATTTACTCGAGGACAAAGTGACTGCACTTGATCAAATCCCATTAACTGTCTCATTTATTGAGGCTCGAGTAACCATTTTCACATCTACTCAAAATATCCATTGTTTTAACGATCGTGTAAAATCCTTTATGGGGTGATACATATAAGAAAACAGTTAATCGTTTTAGCAAAATTGGTGTCAGCCAGTGCTAATTGACAACCTAATAATCAATTAGTATGGTTAATGGTTGCAGCTTTACTGCTTAGGTCTATATAAAATTAAAGTAACAAAACACAATCCTGGGGTTTAAGAAAGGTGAATTTACCCAGGTTGACCCAGAATTGAAGCAGAGAGAGGATTAGGTATAAACACTTGTAATCTGATTCCATACTGATTATACTGAAGCATATATGAAGATTTATGAATATAACAAGTTAACTAGACCTATGCATTACAGAACCGATGCATATTTGCATCCACCAGAAAGACAACTCACCAAAGCCAGTGAAGCATCATTTGACTTTGAAGGAGGGGCCAAAGGTGGCAAATTTGACCACATCAAAAGATTCCCAGCCCATGATTTCCTATAAGTTGGTTTCACATTGAAAAATTTTTGGATCAATAATAAGCAAGTTATAAGTACTTTTAAGTTTGGCTATCCTTGTTTGCCCTTGAAAGGGGTGTCCAAGGTCACATCTGACCACATCAAAAAATTCACAGTCCATGATTTCCTACAAGTTGGTTTCACATTGCAAACCTCTAGGACCAATAATAAGCGAGTAATAAGCACTTTTAAGTTTGGCTATCCTCATTTGACCTTGAAAGAGGGGCCCAAGGTCAAATCCGTCCACACCAGAAGATTCCCAGCCCATGATTTCCTATTGGTTGGTTTACCATCCTATAGCTCTAGGGCCAATAATAAGCAAGTTATAAGCACTTTTAAGTTTGGCTATCCTCGTTTGACCTTGAAGGAGGGGCCCAAGGACAAATCTGACCACACCAAAAGATTCCCAGCCCATGATTTCCCATAGGTTGGTTTACCCTCCCAAACCTCTAGGACCAATAATAAGCTAGTTATAAGCACTTTTAAGATGTTAGTTTCTTACTGATGGTCGACTGTTTACAGTACAGAACCTTGACCAACTGTATGTACTGGTTTCCTCTGCCCATAAAACTACCTGTCATGATATCACTTATACAGTGTTAAAAGCACCAAACCAAATAAATAAATACCGTAAATGACCAATTAGCGCACAGTGCACTAAGGAAAGACTATTTTTATTCATTATTTAGTGGGGAAAAGTTCCCCTTTTAGCGTACCCGTCATGAAACACTTTCCGGGATGAAGTATAAGTCAATCCGGTAAGAATAATGGTGTTCCGACATTTAGAATCTACTAAAAATACCCACTTCATGTAAATATGGTGGTAGATATAAACAAACTCGAAATCCATGGCAAAAATGTCAAATTATTAAGTAAAAATATGTACAATATTAGGGACGTCACCACTCCAAATATTTCATGTCGACTAATCGGTAAGTACTATTCGTGCCGACACCGAATAACTGTCGAATTTATAAAACAACCAAAAATCTTAAGTTTCATATTGTAAAAAGCACTGAAAACAATAAATATGTGAAATGAAATGAAAATATATGTATATACCCTGCAAAAATGAATAAATTTTCTGTTTTCCTGCGACTTCTGCTTCGTTTATTTCAGACAGGAAGTGGATGATATAGAGGTTAATAGCACTTCCGGTTTTACGTGAGTGCATAAACAGAACTGAAAACATGGCTGTTTTGGGATTTTAGCTTATTTTATGTGACAATATGAATATATTTTATAGATTTGACCTTCTGCCATCTTTCACTATTTCAAGCGATTACTTTAAAAAACGAAACTGGTATGTAGCACTATTCTAACCGTTGTCGATTAGTCGGTTAGTCGTGACACCCCTATACAATATATGAAAAATATGTGGATATTGTCACCGACGATATTGCCGGGAAAAAGAGATAGGGTGCGGTTACAAGGGCGGATGCGCTAAATAGGTTATTTACGGTAAATATACAGTGACTTAATATCAAAAACGTCTAACCTTACATGCAAATAAACTGCGTGAATATTTGTGTTTATGTCTCATGTACACACTAAAACAGAAAATATTTCTATTCATATTGGAATACTTTGGAGACTGTGTGCCACAGCTGTGCCCAATATATAATTTAAGCAACTGACAAAATGACATTTGTGTAAAAACAACCGACACATTGATATTATTCATAAAGCCCCCTTGTAGGTTTCATCTCTTTGCAACTTAAACCACAACAACAAAAACACATTTCACTATTCCAGCAATGGCAGTGCAGCCAGGTCAATCAATAGATTTGAATATGATGCCGAAATAGATACTTACAGAGTTGTAATTTCATGGGTACTTAAGTTTCAGAAGAGGTATCACATTTCACAGAATGTTGCAATCACATTTATTCTCTTAAAAAAAGGCCTCAACATTACACAGTTGGCCCTTTTTAAGGATGTACTGAAATAAAAATATGCATTAGTTATTTAAAAGGCCTTTACCACTAAATTTTTATGTAAAAAATCTAGAACTGCTGTTCAAGTACACATGTTTTTTCACATCGATTTGAGATTTGACTTAAATACACTTAGCTTCAAGCATACATGAGCCGTAACTTAAAACTAGGAATGTTTTTTGAAAGATATTTGATAGAATATCAGTAATCTAAAAGACTAAACTACATGTATTGATTTTGACCAATTACTATTTCTCTTAGAAGATTGAGAGGTTTTCTATTGCTGAATGTACAGAATGTGGAACACCAGTTTAACTTTCACATCATTACTGTACAGTGACATTCTTGGCAGTATCGTTTATAAAATCAATTTTCAGTGCATAAAACATAACAATATGTGGTCATATATATAGGCTACATAATTTCTTGGCAGCCTTTTTGCAGCTATAAAATACTGACTCAAGTAATATTACTTGAAAATTTGATACATTCAGACACAAAAATCACAGATCTAACTGTAAATGCAAAAATATAAAATAAACAGAAAACACCTTGGGGGTTTACACACAGTTGTCAAGGTGGTCATAAACTCAGCCAATCACAAGCATGTATACAATTCTACATTATGGAAGGAAGAAGTTTGTAAAAAGCTTTTAATTTACTGGTATATTTTGGTTACATTGTGTATACTTGTGTCTATCTGCATTATTTTAATTTAATGATTGCTTTAAATTTGTTGAAACTGACAATCGTCGATGAAGCATTTATCTACCGGTTGTTTACATGCTTCTCGTGACCAAATGACAACCGGATGATTCGGTTTTCCATTTAGACACTTAGTATATATAATCAGAATAAATGGAATTAACCTGCATCAACTTGAATTCAACTATTTCTTATGTCCTTATATGAGTATATGGAGTATAATTTGGATCAAAGTAAAACAAAGCCCTTATTTAACTAGATGAATACATGACATGGATTTTTTGAAGACAGATAACATATGGCAGAATTTAGACTTTCCTCCAGTCCTTTTGTCTTAGGTATTATATGAGAACTGTATGACTTTTTGGCCAGAATGTGGGGCTGTTTCATCCCTCAGTAACTTCCCCACCCATCATGATGGGTTCATAATGATTCCATGTATGTCAGATTTGATGGAATAAGAAATACATAGACTTGGAGCAAGTCTAGGCAGAATTTAAAGTTCTGTTTCAATGATGTGTACAGAATTTTAAGGCTCTGTTGAGTCTGTTCCCATATGTACAATCTCCAATTATCAATGTACTAGCAGCCAACATAATCTGCATTGTCTCTGTTGGTAAATTTCTGTAATAATAATAAATCTTAAATCAAACTCAATATCAACACAAGAGTGCAGTGGCTGGCTTTCGGCCAACCACGGAGTCGAATCTTTGGACAGCACTGCGTGTCATATCTGTAAAGGAGTACTGTAAAATCTTATATTATCACCAAATTTGTAAACCGCTTGCAAAAACGTTTATATATCTGTGTAACAAGATGTTAGGTATTTATACTGACCAGAAACATGACGTGAAACTGCGCAGTTTGGATATTGATTTTGAAGAGAGAAGACTTTATGCTTGAAGTGTACAGATAAAATAAGATTACAGTAGCAAACTGGTTTACTTTGTAAATATAAAACCATTTATCTTACGTAAATTAAAGTGTGTTATATGGATATTTTACACAAGCAAACTTAAGTATTTTTACAAACTATTCAATAATATTCAGTTAAAATAAGGAAATTTTGAGGGAAGTTCTTGCAACACTTCAAAACAGATGACAGACAAATTAATTCATGTGATAACTTCTAGGGAATGGAAACCCCAATACCACCTTCAAGTGGTTGAATGTAGAACTACGGAGTTGTGCATATTTTCATGAATCAATCTGTGTAGTGACATCCATTTATCTTTCTGTCTATCGATTTTGAAGGCCAATATTGGAAGACAATTTGCAATTTCAGGTTCTAAAATCGGAGGGGCATATTTGCAATTATTAAGGTCATATTTGTGAGAAATGGAAATAAATAACTATAGAAATATAGAAAGCAAATTATCGCATGGATTTCATTGTCATAAATGCTTCTTGTATAACCCTCAAGTGTTCATCCCCCCATATTTTTACTGGCCAATGTCTTGTACTACCGTGACGTCACTTCATTCATTAATTTCTTTGTGGTATATTTACATTTAGATTACATTAGAAGCATTTTACGACAATGAAATTACTTTAATTTGCTTGCTACATGTTTATTGCTGTTTTTTCTCACAAAGATGACCTTAATAACTGCAATTAGTTTCCGTGTACACTGTACAGTGCTCCTCCTATTTCAGACCCTGTTAGTTGTAAATTCTTCTAATATCGGCCACCAAAATGGATAGACAGAAAAATGAATTGAGATTTTTTTTTTAACTACAGACTGATTGGTGACAGAGAGTGTGACTACATAATTATTTTAAACAAAAATATCTGTCAAGATATGTGATTGGTTCATAACAAATACTTTGCAAATTAATTGTCATGCTTCGATGAATGAATTGAAGGTACGTAGATGCCCAGACAATGGCTTTTTTTCAAGTGACTGTGCGATAAACCAGCAGACGGATAAATATATATTTTAATTGGGGATGCACAGATGACTATTTCACATTTACACTGACTGCGCACACATTTTCACTTCTAGAAACCAGCAGACAAAACCGTTAAAAAGTTACTCATTTGAGTAGGCCAAGACAATGCAAAAGACAATAGTTTCTAGGATATACGGGAAGCCAGAAAGCCAGACGTAGTGCCACACAAGCGTTTTACTTCATAAAATATACCTTAATAAAAACATTAAAAACAAATCAAAATGGCAGTGTATACTATATACCAAAATGTACAGATATGTGTACAAATATTATGCAGAATTGTGATATCTAAGGGCTGAAACGGCCGATTTAAAATCGTGGCCACAACCCAGTACATAACTCGAATCAAAGATTCGACTAAAAATGTGTACAAATAAAAGCACCTGCTGGCCAGGAAACATTTCCGAGAACAGGCAAAGAAACATACTGAAAATCTTGACCTCCTAGCAGGGGTAAAAATGAATATTCACTCCATTCTCTGTTCCCTGTAAAAGTGATACAATGCTTAGTACCAGAATGTGACTTGGGCGGACAAAACAGGGATATGTGTGTAAAGTAAACCTCTATTTCAAATTTGAGGCTCGTTTTTTAGTTTAAAATATAAAACCGAATGGACGTACCAGTACACATATGGTGGTAAAATTTATCAAAGTAAAAGTAAAAGTTGGTGTTTTACATCCCGTTCAACAGCCAGGGTCATATTGGGACAGATCCTTAGTATTGTCACTTGTGGGAGTAGAACCCACACAGTGGTGACTGCCTGTGATTAGATGCAAAACCTGCTAGCCCACTTATTAAGGCCATTGAGGACCCTACAAAATTTATCATTGTAAAATGTCGGGTGTGTGAAAATAACAGAAACTATGTGGCAAACTAGTAAAAGCCAGATAAATCTTGTGTAATGAATTTTAAGTATATCATTTATGAAAAAAGAAAACTTTTTTTTGACAGCTGAGTTTGGAAGATTATAGTACCCGATGTGCCACAGTTTACACTCGGAGAGAGTTGGCCCTTTTTGAGTGCCTGGGTTTCCTGCCATAGCCCTGTGCTTTAAGCATCTCCAGCCAGTAACTGGAAATGTAACTCCTGTCACTTCATGATTACAAAAAAAATTTGCAAAGCAGTGTAAATATATACATAATATATGAACTATAAACATGTATTACATGGTTCCTTATACATAGCATCATCAGGTATGAATTTTGAGTCATGCGCTAATGAATAAAATGGAACTAAATATACTAACACAGCCCACAGTGTGATGAAAAATGTCTCCTGCCATCCTACATCAGCAATAGGCTAAACATTCTTATAGAGCTCTCAGTTTTGATACTAGTTCAGTAAATACTAGTTAATTAACTTGCCCAAGGAAATTTTTGTTACTGATCCAAAGCTTTTCAGTCTGTTCTGAGAGTGTGGGGATTATGGTTTTATGATTCCATTGAATTGGGAACACATAGCCTCTCCAAAGCCTCGAGTAATTTGTATATTTTCAGCCAACATAAAATCATAAAACATTTAAGGATTAACCAACTGCAATTACTCATAAAGCAAATGTGGCAGATGATGTATTTATTTATTTGGGGTTTAACGTCGCTCTCAACACTGTATAGGTCATATTACGATGGGTAGTTTTATGTTCAGAGGAAACAAGTACATGCTGTTGGTCAAGGTTCTGTACGATAAACTGCCGACCATCAGTAAGAAACTACCATCTTTCCCACATGAGGTTCAGAGTTTGAACCAAAGACCTCAGGCGAGAGGCGAGTGTGTTACCACTGCGCCACCGTGGCCCCCAGACAGATGATGTAAAGTACTATAAAAGTGATCACTTACATTGGTAATTTATTGTATAACTATGATTGTTTAATAAATTTAGGGGTGGATGTAAAATTAAGGTACATGTGTGTGTACTTGTCCACCACCAATAAGCCTCCTTTATTTTTAAGGTCCCTTTACTAAAAATTAATGAAATTAATCAATATCAAATTCAAAACTTTCTTGAAAGTTAAGAATTCTCCTTAAGACTTACAGAAAAAAGTAAGGCTCCTTTGTTAAGGGAAGGTTATTGAATACCAAAAAAAGGGAAGAATAAATAAACTTTTTAAGGGTATCCTTTTCTAATGATTCCTTGGAATAATAGAGGTTTAGTGAATAAGTTTGGTTGGTGCTGTGTATGAAAACTTGTTATTCATAAATGTTTATATCATGGATTTTTTGGAGTACAGAATTAAAGTACCCTTTGTCATTTTGCACTGATATTTTTAAAAATATTCACATAAAAAACTAGACTAAAATGTCAGTTAATTTTCTATGAAAAACTATGAAAAATTATCACTGAAAAAAAGAATACTTTTTTAAACAGTAGTATACCATAGCCATGCTCTGTATCGCCGCCATGCTTTCACAAGTGTCCCTCTACAATCTTACATTATTGCCGATAAATTACTAATATGTCTTTTTGAGATAAACTTCTCCATAAAAACCCAACAATAAGTCAATTTTCAACAAAACTTTCCTCATGTTAGCAGTAATTTTACATTTTATTTTGCAGAGGTTTGTTTTCCAATCACATATTTTTTACTTCCCGTTGGCATGTGCTAAAACATGATCAAATTCGGAATATTTTTTCGAAACACCTGGCAGGTTTTAAATGCCCATTCTCAATCCAAATACTGTAGCAATAAAGGACGAGGTTTGAGTATTGTATCGGCGAATAAATCACAAACTTTCAGGCAGAATAATGGATGAAGCCCGATAGGGCTGAGTCGATTATGGCGGGATGTTACTGATTTATCAAAGATACAATACTCACACTAAGTCCTTTACTGCTATTATAAAACTCGGTATGATTTTAACACAAAAACGTCTAATAATGCCGCACATTTTTGGTGCACTATTTTTTGTCTGCATGTTTTTATTCTCTATTATCAATGATGGTCCATTTATTGCTCTATAAATGGACGCAAAAATATGCACACTGATTTTTCATTGATCTCATTTATCATTCTAAACTTAAAGGGGCCACGGTGGCAGAGTGGTAACACTCTCGCCTTCCACCTCTGAGATCCGAGTTTGGTTCCTGGCTCCACCTCAAGTGGGAAAGCTGGTAGCTGCTTGCCGTTGGTCGGCAGTTTACAGTACAGAACCCTGACGAACTGTATGTACTGGTTTCCTCTGCCCTTCCAACTACCCGTCGTGATATGACCTGTACAGTGTTGAAAGCGACGTAAAACCTAAAAATAAATAAATATTATCGAACTTAATATAAATTTACTTAACCAAATATTTAAACGCAAGTTTTATAAAGAATAAATTTGAATATTTACTGTATTTCTTTTCTTTTTTTGGCTACTGCTTCACGCCTTAATTTGGAACACCTTGGACACAAAAACCTTATTTTTTATTGTTTTGAGTGTAGTTTCGTGGATTTCTTTTTATTAAAGTATGAATTGACATAAACGCAAGTTATAAAAGCATTTTGCTGACATAAAATCAAAAGAAGAAACCTTTTACAGTCATTTTTAATGAGCGATAATATAATTTCTACATGAAATCAGCACCTCAAATTGGCAAAATTTGCATACGGAAATTGCCGAAGACATTTAAATTATTTTTGTCATCACTTCCACTTCCTTAATTGTTTAGTGAAAATGCGCGAGTGTGGGTGATAAAGTACAATAGTTCTTTAATATATTACTTTCCGTTTTGTGCCAATTTAAAGTTTGTGCCATTATATGGTGCCAAGCAGTAAGTATACTACTTCTCAGTCTCAGTTTCCTTAAATAATTTCCTTTTGTTTTATACTCAGCTGCCTGACTTCTATCTCATGACATGCTTATTGATACTAGAAAACAAACAAAAATCTAAGCATCATAACTTGGGTTGATAACAGAGGCTCTATTTAAGGTGTTATTTAAAGTCAAAGTTGCCAATTTAAGGCCCATTCAAATTCCATGATCATATTGGGGAAGGCCCTCAGCATTACAACACCAAACTTGCTAACCATCAAACCAAGGAAGACATAGATGTTAATAAGGCTGCACAGCTGTTTAAATATCTAGTATATAAGAACTATAGAGTAAGAAATCTAAAATTCGCCACATATCTGAAATTCGCCACATGTGGAAATACTAATAAAATACATGAATTGAGGTGAGATTTGAGGTGAGATTTGTTGAATGTATGGTAAATTAAGGCTTTTTGGACTGAAAAAATGCCAATTTTCAGACAAATATCATTTTCTTCATAAAATTAACTAAGGTTTTAGAGGTGGCGAATTTTAGATTCCTGGCGAATTTTAGATTTCTTACTATACAAATTAAATTTAACCAAGAAAAATGCAATAAATTTGTTTTGACCATTACCAGACATTTTTAGTAGCTTAGCCCACTTCAAGGCTAGAGATAGATATAAGAGCAGTGGTTTACAGTGAAATCTAAATATAGAAACATGTGTCCTTGACTTCCTTGAAGAAAAAAGACACCCCATGTTTCTATTGTTGCCAAATATAGTATGCTGAAGTAAATGCCTTCCTTTCTACTTTCAGCCCAGATTTTGAAGAAATGCCATTTTTATTCATTGATTTTTCCTGCCTTCATTTAATAGCGGTCTAAATATAAACTCCCCCCCCCCCTCCTCCTCTAAAAACAACCTTGTCAACTGCTGACAACAGGGAACACTGAACAAAAAAAATAGCCAGCACTCATCGAGTGCACACCTTCAACAGGGGAAGTTTCTAAACGTTTTGATTTTTGTATCCATGAGTCAGATTTTTCCAAAATGTAAAAATTTCCTCCTGTGGCTATAGTCTATCCCCATTACAAAATTTCATGAAAATCCGCGAGATACTTCAGGTCTCATATCCAACAGAAGAGTGAAAATGCATAGAAAAAGCACAGAAAATGGGACCAAAGGAAGAACTGATTAAATAGATCTGGATTATACTCTGGATACAAAAATATCCTAAATGTCCCAAAGTTCCATTTTCATTCATTTTCGATGTTTAACACTCGACGATAGGAGAGGGTTGATGTAATCAGTTTTGTTCTGCCTTTCTGTCCTTCTGTCTGTACAAGTTCTGGCCCTTATCTGTTAATAGACTGTTATATTACTCAACACGAAACTGGGGTCATAGACCCCAACAGAGATAGGGTGCCAGATGTAGGCAACATGATAACTGTGCTGGAAATTTCAAGATAGGTCTGTGCACTCTATCTGTTAGTGCTGGTATTGTTTATCGATATTGAAATATTTATCGATCCATGCTAAATATACTGATGTCGATAATGTAGGGTACAATATCAATATCGGAACGTACTACTAAATAGACACAATTAAGCTGTTTTCCATGTAAATAAAATATTATATTGGAGAAATATATTGGTTTTCCTATCATTTTTTGTCAAATTTCACTTACCGCTTAAAACCGGAAATGCCATACTTGTTTACGTTTCAGGCAACTTCTAAAACTCGTGAAAGCGTTTGGAAGCTCTTTCTCGGAAAACACCCATGACCTGATATTTCAATATCGATCGATACAGAAGCAAAAATATGGTTTGATATCGATATACATATTATAATTCGATACCAACACTACTATCTGTGCATTTAGAATAGTGATTCAACTCGTTTTGACACAGACTGAACCAGATTGGAGACTAGTCTAAAGGCTCACAATCCAGGTTGACAAGGATAAATCTCAATCCCACTCAAGAGGTGGATTGAAGCAGATTGGTTCAACCCGCTTTCTAGTGTGAACCCTCTCAATCCAGGTTGACAAGGGTTGAGTGTGTTGGTACTGTAAACAATTGACTTACTGCCTTGAAGCAATTGCTTTATTTAATATATACAGTAGAACCTCAATTATCCGAACCCAGTGGGAGACATACAATCCGGCCGGATAATCGAGGGGTTCGGATAGATGAAGGAAACTGAAATTCACCATCTGTAGGTTACCGAGTGGGCGATAATTGAAGAAACATCAATTTATGCATTAAATATAGACGTCGGTGGTATTTGGAGATATAGTTTAATATACTTGTGTGATATTATATAACTGAACCTATAATTGTCACTTATTTGCTCCATATCTATGGATATTTTCATTTTTATTTAAAATATTATACGGACTTGAAATGGTTGTGTTCGGTTGCTACATGCATTGTAGACGTTTTAATTTTAGATAAACATTGTTATGCATTTTGTCATTTGGAAAACTCCGGGAGATTATTTATTGTAAAACCCAGAGCGAACACGCCTTCAATGATAGGTGTGTTTGGTTGGTAATGCATTGTTGACTTTTTTCTTTTGATACACATCGTCAGTGTGTGAACCTACTCCGGGAGATTATAAATTGCGAAAGCCAATCAAACACGCTTTCATTGATTGGCACATATTATAAAAGAAGTTGTGAAGCGGGGTCGTGTAATTGAATTAATCCCTCCGCTATTGTAACAATGGTGATAAAGATCAAAGAAGTTAGGCGTTTCTGTGAATGGTACATTTTATAAAGCACTAGAATTAATAGTTTCCGAGACCGTGTAAAATCCTGTATTATCGCTCATGCTTGACGATGCAAAAATAATGTATATGTGGGGAGATACAATTTTGGTTTGGTTAATCTGGAGATTCGGATAACAGAAGGCCGGATAATCAAGGTTCTACTGTATATATATATATATATATATGTACTTTAATCCTTTGTTAAGCAGGAGCCCAAATTAACACAAAGGCTACCAGGATGGATTGTTGTGTGAAGTCTGTATAATTGCAAGTTGGCTTAAAATGTTTTAATATTTGTAACAGTAGTAGAATAATTTAACAAGCAGAAGAATTTCAAACAATTATAATTGGGCTGTTGCTGAAAAAGTGGTACAACTTTAAAATATAACATTCAATAAAATAATTACTAAAACTTAATAAAGTGTTTAACTCTATGATAGATAACATTGGGATTTTTAACAACTTGGAAAAAACTAGAGGAATGCTTTTGCTAACAAAAGCGAAGCGTCCCTGAAAGTTTAAAATACTTTGTGGTTTTAATAAGCATGCTGTAAAGCTAAGAATGCACAAAGCTGCACCGTATACTTTCCCAACACCTCTTAATACATTCTGAAGCTATAAAAGCAACGATAAAGGAGATTTAAGGGGAAAAAGTCCAAAGCAGCTATTTATGACCCCAGTTTGGCCCATAAGGGGGGATCGGGGGGTAAAACTGACCGGCTATTTAGACTCTCCACATATGCTTTCCCAATACCTCTTAATACATTCTGAAGGTCTAAAAGGAACAATAAAGGAGATATAAGGCAAAACTCCAAAGCAACTATTTTATGACCCCAGTTTGACCCATAAAGGGGGGTCGGGGGATAAAACTGACCAGCTATTCAGATTCTCCACATATGCTTTCCCAATATCTCTTAATACATTCTGAAGCTATAAAAGCAACAATAAGGGAGATATAAGGCAAAAACTCCAAAGCAGCTATTTATGACCCCAGTTTGCCCATAAGGGGGAGGGGGGTCGGGGGGGTAAAACTGACCGGCTATTTAGACTCTCCACATATGCTTTCCCAATACCTCTTAATACATTCTGAAGCTATAAAAGCAACAATAAAGGAGATATAAGGCAAAAACTCAAAATCAGCTATTTTATGACCCCAGTTTGACCCATAAGGGGGGGCCGGGGGGTAAAACTGACCGGCTATTTAGACTCTCCACATATGCTTTCCCAATGCCCCTTAATACATTCTGAAGCTATAAAAGCCACAATAAAGGAGATATAAGGCAAAAACTCAAAATCAGCTATTTTATGACCCCAGTTTGACCCATAAGGGGGGGCCGTGGGGTAAAACTGACTGGCTATTTAGATTCTCCACATATGGTTTCCTATTACCTCCCAGTACATTTTATGGCTCTAAATGCAATACTTAAGAAGATAATAGCAGGGGTTGACCTAAATTTAAGGCTTTCAGATTGGAAGGAGTCAGAAAATTACTCATAAATGAGACATTTTTCAAGGGATTGCTCCCAAAATCTAATCAGCTCGTGTTTTCGATAGTATGAACAGGTGTGTCAAATTATAAGGCTGTGTAGCAAGTAGTTTTTCCTGAACTGCGATGACGGGGGGGGGGGGGGGGGGTGTACTGCAAAAAAATTGTTTTTGATCAAATTTAAGCATGCAGAAAAAATTTTCCCACGCCTAAGGTATATAACTGTCAAATATGGTTTGAAACCTTCTAATAATAAGGGAGATATTCAAAGGAGACCATAATGCGGCGGCAGCGGCGAGGAAACTGAGGCGAAAACAAATAAGTGCCCTTTCAGGGACACTTAATAATTGTCATATAAACAAAATACATGTATAATATGAAGTTAAATTTAGGGGCTTTACTGTATCCAGTTTTTGAGACTTTTCCATCTAGATTAAACTCTGTAGTATTGACACTCAACTCAGATTGAGATGAATATACTTCAATCTGCTTTAATCCTCATTCCTTGTCAACCCGTACTGTAAGTGTGAACAGGGTATATGAGTGCTTCATAGTTTCCAATATTTAAGTTTTCCCACAATTATATGTGCAGACATTATGAAAATGGCAGTTGTAAAAGTGTCGCCATCGTATTTCAGTGAAACTGTCTCAATAGTACAATACCGGTCCCACCGAATCCTTTCTAAAGACGGCTTGCATCTGAACAAACTATATGAAATCGATCATTTTATACCCTACAGGCTTTAAGTTTTGGTAACTTACTATAAATTTACAAAATACTGCCAAAAGAGTATAATTAATACAATTAAATGGATGAAACAGAAGTAGTAATTACCAATTACAAACACTTTCTAACATTGAAACCGAAATGTTTTTCATATTAACAAATGGATTAATCTAGTGTTATGATTCACCACTTGTAAATATTAGTATGAATGCTCAGACTGTCTTTTCATTATTAATATTATTTTAAAAAATGTAACTTTGCATTTTTGAGCTTCAACTATCTAATACTACCCTTGCGCCCTTTAGGGGGCGGCAAGAGTATTGGGGTAAAATTTATAAACTACACAACTGACAACGGACAGGGTCATATTTTTTACACAGTATGGGTTTAATTGTCACGATTGGTCTTTCTCAAAGATGATCTAGAGAATTGTTATGGTGGGGGTTTGTGCCTTCTCAGACATTGTCTGATCTCTTTTCTGAGTTTCAGTTTATATTGGGTCTGTACAGGACACTACAGGTTACTCGAGTACTCCTGTAATCAATTGGTGAAAAGAGTGCTTCAGCACAAAATTTATTACTGATGTTCCAAAGATCAACATCAGGGCTTTACATCCAGTTTAACAGCAAGTACTAGATGGTTCCATCACTGATATCTATATACAGAAGAATTACAATCATTTACAGTCAGAAATAGGAGATTCACTTTTTGAGTCAAGTTTAAAAATAAAATAAGTTTAAATAACGTGAAGCAACAATCACTGGAAATATGCCAACAAATTATAAATGACCTTAAAAATTCCAAAAGTTCAAAATTTGACAAAAAAGTCCCATAATTCTAAGGAAAGAAAACCGTGTTTTTCAATGATGGACTTTCTGTTTATTACCACTAAAAACAAACTACAGCGATTTGGGATAGAGAAAAAAATAACCTTTACACCTACAATAAATGAAGACAAGGCTCTGAGCTAAGTCCATGTTTCCATATGTACAACTTTCAATACCTGACTTGTGAGTGGTGTCTAAATTTAACAGTGATTTTCACAAGAGCATATTCTAACATGACACACTTGTGTCCACGATTCTGATTGGTCAATTGCCGGTATAAAACCGAGCATAACCTCATGCCCACTTTTATATAGGTGGGCGATAATCCTACTTCACTTTTTAAAAGTCAAATTATGAAGAATATGTATTACAAATCTTCATCAAAACAGTAAGAAGACAAGGAAATTTTGAAAAATATAAAAAGTCATGTTTGAATCGGAATAACACACTCCTAGCATGGGGTTATGCATAGTTTTACAACTCATAGCTCATTTGAAACACCCAGGCTTCGCCTTCATGTTACTAATGTCAAAATTCATTGTAAAACCCTGTATAACCCCACGTTAGACGTATGTTATTCCTTAATCAATAAATATAAACACAAAACTAAACATACACAGAAAGCTGTAAGAAAAATAAGTGTTCAATTCCTTTCCATTATTAGAATTCTGAAGAAAAATTCCAAGACAATTATAAGAACACGACAACACTAGAAATAAAGGTGTAAATGATTGTGGGTCCCAGTGAGAAAAACTTATAATCACCTCTATCATATAAATCACAAAATATAAACGTATGGTAATCTCAGTTTGTAGGAGGAGGAAACTGCTGAGTCACACATCAGGGATTACAAATTGGGTGGATGGAAACAAAGGTTAAAGCCTGTGACATTTATGCTGCCAGTTTTATGATGACCACATAACAAGGAGACTTGCTTTCTTTCCACATAAAACAGGCACAAGTGTTTTCCCTCAATGCATCTTATGAGGAATACTAAACCTTACTTGGATAGAGAAAATCCTTCTCAATGTGTTAACAGCTTATCTTGCATTATTTTTTCACTAAATATGGTGGAAGTATTAACTGGGTGTATTGTTTAAATCACAAGTAGTGTCACCAGGTTATGTGTAGGCGTCCATGTACGCGGATGCGGTATACGGCCTGCGGGTGCGGCTTGCGGTAAAAAATTCAATTGCTATAGTTTTAGTGGGAGTGCTTCCATGTACACAGCTTGCGGATGCGGCTTGCGAGTGCGGCTTGCGATTGCGGCTTGCGGTAGTTTTCGGTCAGGCAAGCAAGCAACATAGGACATTTCTTCTGAAATGTTTAAGGTTATTTGGTATCAAAATTTGCATCTCATTAAACTGGACACAATGGTGAAAAAATTATTAAAATCCAGTCACAAACAAGGAAATTACAGCCATTTAAAGAAATATTATTATCTATGTTAATTTATTTACCCCGAAAATCTACAAAAAATAAATGCAAGCCGTACCCGCAAGCTGCATACCGCAGCTGTGTACATGGAAGCACTCCCTAAGAGTTTGAGATAACTTTATTTCATTAATATAATGAATGTATGCACAATTGGGTAGGTTTTGTCACATCTAAAAGGACTAAAAAGTATTTCTATCAACAAATATTTCTGGTGACAGAATATTTCAATATAGAATTCCCTTTGTGGTTTCAATCCTCCAGAGTTCCCTTTGTGGTTCCAATCAGATTTTGTTATCAAAATATAAATTCATATCATATTTTGCAAGATGTTTTTTGAAAGTTATAATAAATTTATCAAGTTAGTCAAAAAGCTCTAAACTGACCTAAACTTATCATTCATCCCAGTATAAATTCAAATATTAACCTAAAGTTAACCTTCCAAGAATAAAAATAAATTAACCAACTTGAAGTTAACCTTCCTAGCATAAATTAAATTAGCCAACTTTAAATTAACCTTCCTAGTAAAATTCAATTTATTAACATGGGGTTAACCTTCCCACAAAGTTCAGTGAACTGACCTAAAGGTTCACTCCATCAACTAACTCGAAGTAAAACTTCAGAGCATCAATTCAATTAATCAATCTAAAGACAAATAAGGACATTCCTAATAAACCTTAAATGTTGTAGATTTGGAAATTTCTCCTACATATTTCGGGATCATAAAAACTTTGACAGAAAGTATAGACGCATAATGTAGGACTGTTTCAATATTGCGATCCAATCGTAAACCTAGTTTCTCAGAGAAAATAATGAAAACACTCACATCCACAAGTCTAGTTTAAGATAGGTATGATATGTTCCCGATACCTTTCTGCTTGACGTTGCCAGATAAAGGATCTGATATTAGGAAGCAATAGCCTGTGATAAGCTACCAACCTTTGGTAACCCAATAGGCAACTGGGGACCTTGGAATAACTAACAGCTAGTATTAGAATAAAATAGGAATCAGTTTAAACATTTATACAATGTAGCTGGTTTCTTATAAAAAACTATATACTGTCTTCTATCACATACATAACTAGATTGGGCCAACTCGGCGCCAACATATCCCCAGACAGGTCATCACTCACGCCACAGGTTTTGATCGGGAATTTTTTAAAACATAATTACCCATTATTATATGAACTTCAGCACATCAATCTACTCTGTTTATATCTTCCCAAGGAAGATGGTGTATCCCCAGACACCGAATACATAACTCAAATTATATTTTCAATCTTCCTGCAATGATAACTCTAAACCTATTTTCAAAGTATTTAAATGATTGATGATTGAATGTCCATTCTAAAATAATAATCCCAAAAGAGCATATCTGTTTCTATATTTGTTGACAAATAAAATATTATTTTAACTCAACTCATCATACTTTTCAATCTTCCTTCAAAGTATTTAAATGATTGATGATTCAATGTCCATTCTAAAATTCATAATCCCAAAAGCGCATATCTGTTTCTATATTTGTTCACAAATAAAATATTATTTAAAAAAAAATTATTTATATTATTATTTTATTATATTATTTTTAGAATTTGCAAATTGTTTTCAGTTATTCATTTCCTCTATACCTATATATGTGGTCCATATATATGCAACCTAAATATGTGACACAATCTCAGTTCTGACTCCCCTTTGTGTTATATGTAATGAAGCCCACTACCTCCCACCCCCACCCCTCTCCCCTTCTCCACACCTCTCTCACTATTACACAAGATCTGCAACCCCATCGAGTTCTTTGTTTCTCATCTGATATCATTAAATACCTTTGTTTATTTAGTGTCACTCAATATAGCTGGAGGTCCCAGAGGTGGGGATAAATGGTAAACAAACAATCTATATAAAAGGGGTACTCAAATACAAAAAGAATTGAGAATTTTAAGTATGTGATTATCAACTGAAATGAGTTCATAACTGTAGGAGCTGTGTCAAAATTAACTGAGGCAAGTTGAATAAAACTGGGCTAGTTGAGGGTTAAAAATCCCCTAGTTTTACTACATAAGGATATAATTTCATTAATATTGGGACTTAAAGCTCACTTAAAGTGTCCATTTTGTCTACTTGAATATGTTTAACCAGTTTCATTTTAAAAAGTTAAAAACTCAGCAAGCAGAGGTATAACACACAAAAATAAGTTCTTAAAAGACTAAGATAGCCATAACATTATTAATAATCAAAATTTAAATAGACAGGCATTTCCTTTGAAAAATTCAAAGATTTCAGCTCTATAACCCACATAGTTTGACAGTTACTGGGCTTTAAAGTGGCATAATGTCCATAAATTGGGTTTCTGTGGGCATTTTACAATTGTTAAAGAGACCTTAGCAATTAAACTACAGATCTGAAACTTTTTGGGGGACATACATAACAAACAAAAATTATATATAATACAGTTTAAGACTTGTCACACTAAGCATTTCCAAATAACAGGGCAAAATACGGAAAAAATGTCAAAAAAGGCACTTGGGCGAGTGTCTATGGCCCTCATACACAGGTTAAATGTCTACTAAAAACCTTGATTTTCGGCACATGTAAAAAGGACATAATAATGTATTCCCAGATGGGATTTCAGCTCCATCAATCACATAGTTTAACAGTCACAGGGCTTAAAGGTGGTAAAAAGTCCAAAGTCGATGTGGCTTTCAAATAGAATATGTATCTAATAAAGTTTGAAACTTCTCAGACTTACCATTTCCAAGTTACAGAGCACAATATGTGAAAAATGTCTTAAAAGTGTCACTCAGGTGGGTGTTTAAGGTCCTCATACACAGGTTAAATGTCTACTTGAAGCCTTGATTTTTGGCACATGTAAAAAGAACATAATAATGTATTCCCAGATGAGATTTCAGCTCTATCAGTCACATAGTTTAACAGTCACAGGCCTTAAAATTGGCAAAAAGTCCAAATACTGGGTCTTTATGGGGCCTTCTAGAGACCTAAATGTGGCCTTTAAATTAAAGCTTCAGACTTAAAATTTGTCACATACTAAGATTACACATAGAATATACATCTAATACAGTTTGAAACTTCTTAGACTTACCATTTCCAAGTTACAGGGAAAAATATGTGAAAAATGTCTAAAAATGGTCACTCGGGTGGGGATTTATGGTCTCATACACAGGTTAAATGTCTTCTTAAAGCCTTAATTTTTGGCACATATAAAAATAACATACTAATATCTTCCCAGATAGGATTTGAGCTCTATCAGTCACATAGTTTGACAGTCACAGGGCTTAAAAGTAGCAAAAAGTCCAAATATTGGGTCTTTGGGAGCCTTTTAGAGACCTCAATTTGACCTTCAAAATTAAAGCTTCAGACTTAAAATCTGTTACATACTAAGATTACACACAGAATATATATCTAATACAGTTTGAAACTTCTCAGACTTACCATTTCCAAGTTACAGGGAAAAAGATGTGAAAAATGTCTTATAAGGGTCACTCGGGTGGGTGTTTATGGTCCTGATACACAGGTTAACTGTCTATTAAAGGCCCAAATGTTGGGGCACATATAAGAAAACACATAGATATATTCCCAGATTATATTTAACTTAGATGAGAGACATAGTTTGAAAGCTACAGTGCTTGAAAGTGGCAAAAAGTGCATAAATTGGGTCTCTGTGGGCACTTTTGAGACCTTAAGTCGACCCCTTTGGGTAAACCTACAGCCCTAAAATTTTCTACAGACAAGGATTACATATCAAAGTTATACCTAGCGCAGTTTGAGACTCATCAGAATTACCACTTCCAAATTATAGGGCAAAATATATGAAAAGTATAGCAAAAAATCCCTAAGTGGGGGTATTTATGGGCCTCAAACACAATTTTCTCCTCAACTTAAAGTCGTGATTTTCGGCACATGTACTAAGAACATATTAATGTGTTGTCAGGTAAAATTTCAGCCAGCTGAGCATCATAGTTTGTGACCTACAAGGCTCTAAGTGGCCAAAAGTCCAATTTCTGACCTTAAGGTGGCCATAAGTTCTTTTTTACTGGGAGTTTAAGGTCACCTTAAAATAGGGATCTTCCTTTGGGCACCCTTAACATGTGTACCAAGTTTGAAAAAAAAATATTAATTTGTTTTTGAGTTATCGCGTCCACAAGGAAATTTCTACGGCGGCGGCGGCGGCGGCGGCGGCGGCGGCGGCGGCGGCGGCGGCGGCGCGACGGACCTGAATCCAATATATCCCCGACTTTCGTCTGGGGATATAAATATAATAAAATTTCCCCATAAAACAAAAACCTTGATATAGATTTTAAATGTTTATATCCACATGAATAAAATTTCTGCTTCATTCCTATCTGCAAGATAACAACTGATATTCAAGTCTAACAATTACAACTACAAGTCAATAAAGCTTGTATCAATGGATTATACTTGTATATGTCATGACAGAACTTCAAACTGACAGAATTTCAATTTCTGTTTACAAAACTTCTAATCCCTCCACAGCAGCAAACACAAGGATTGGAAATTCTGTTGACAGAATTTGAACACCATGATGTTGCACACCTACACCCCCTAATCCTTACAGTTTCTGAGATATAGCCTGGACAAGCTTTTATAGGTCAAGGTCACCACAGCAAGGTCAAAGGTCAAATCAAGGTCACATCATGACATTGCACAGCTACACCCCCTAACGAATCTGCCTACCAAGTATCAACTTCCTACACCATACAGTTTCCCAGATATAGCCCAGACAAGATTTTACAGGTCAAGGTCATTGCAGCAAGGCCAAAGGTCAAATCAAGGTCACATCATGATGTTGCATACCTACACCCCTTAACCAATGTCCCTACAAAGTACCAACTTCCTACATCGTACAGTTTCCAAGATATAGCCCAGACAAGATTTTATAGGTCAAGGTCATTACGGCAAGGTCAAAGGTCAAATCAAGGTCACATCATGACGTTGCACACCTACTAGTGAGTGGAATTGCTTCAATTTTTATTGGTCGATTATTCGTCCATTTTTCCGACCGATGATCGACCCATAATCGACTTTTTAACTCCACTGTCATGAAACACTTTCTGGGATAAAGTATAGTTCAATTCGGTAAGAATAACGGTGTTTCCGACATATAGAAGCTACCAAAAGCACCCACTACCAGTAAATATGGCGGTAGTTGTAAACAAACTCAAAATTCACGAGAAAAAATCTGTTAATTTATTGAAGGAAAGTTCTGGAAACTGCCCAAAATATAAAAAATATGTGGATATTGAGACACATAAAGAAGGGTGAGATTTAATCGATTTCTAGAAGTTATCATTGACCGAACGTAATTGTACCATGACACCGACGATTGATCGAACATTGGTCTAATCGTCCACCCACTAACACCTACACCCCGTAACCAATGTCCCTACCAAGTATCAACTTCCTACACCTTACAGTTTCTGAGGTACAGGCCAGACAAACTTTTCTCGCCGCTGGACCGCCCACCCACCCATCTGGACTCCATGGGTGAAAACAATTCCCCGACTGCCATTAAGGGCTGTGGGGTAAAAAATGGCAAACAATTTTTAATATAAAGGCTCAATGTGTACTTTGGATAAATCAATTATAAATAGAATTAAAATATGCTAAATAATTTGATTTTAGCCAATGACATTAATGATATGAAATTCTGGCAAAAGAATGACAAATATCTGATATTTGCCTTTCAACCACAATGGAAATTCTTTGTAGAAATGACTAACTTCTCTCACAGTAACAACAAAATAACATTTGCCTTTCTCTGAACAGAAATCCCACTGAATGATGACTGCCATAAAAGTAAAGCCCAAGTTGCTTGTGATCTGAATGTTGTTGTCATGGTGACCGTGTGACCACAGTGGTATTTGTCACAGAATGGGTCTGTCAAAGTTTTCTCCAGTAAATGATTTCTTTAATACAGTCACATCTCCAATGTGATATATTTTCCTGCTGACACATTCTGCACAAGACTAAAACTGTTTTTCTAATTCTGACACGGCTGTCAATGCACCGGGCACAACAAAGACAGTATATTTTTTGCAATTTTAAAACGCAAATAATCACGTCATTCTGACATACTAAAAAGCTGTGTTAAACATTGCAAACTGGAAAATTGTTGGGTTTTTTTCCAAGTCATGGAGATGAAAAACGAAATCCAGTTACAGATGTCAACAACTGGTTCCTCCCAAGAAACACATATTTACAACAAACTTAATAACATTTTGTACAGAAACACTTGTAGATAATGTATACTTGTATTTTATTTTATCGTTGTATGGTGAATTAATATCCAAAACTTCAAATTTTTATTTAAATAATCTGCATTCTACTTGTTATGTTTCATGTACTGCATTGTACTTGTTGTTATGTTTCATCTACACTGGTAGAAGATTTTACAGTTGGGTTTATACTAATTTGAACAAATCCGGTTTTAGTCGATTTTTTTGTTTTGAGGACATCAGGTTTTAAAATTTCCTTTCAATCTTAGCACTACCAGAAAGTGTTACTAAGTAGATGAATCAAGGATAATGTAGCAGTGAGTTTACTGTTTACTACAACACACCAGAAACTGATAAAACATGACACTCACTGGAAATCTTGAAAACAGAGTAAATTTTAATGGAACTTGTCCTCCAGAGATCTGCCACTCACTTGTTATTGAAAGAAATTCTACTTCAAAAGGTTCTAATGTACAAGTGTATTAAGTTGTTGCTGCGACTTCTAAATAAATAATATCGGTCACCACTCTTCCCAGTAAAGAAGAAATTAATATCAAAAAATTTCAAGAACAAATTTTTTTTACAAATTTATGGGAACTTTTAGAATTATTAAGGTTATAATTACAAATTTAAATAATATGAAGAAAATGGCTTTCTTAGGAACCCTAAGAATAATTCTAAGAACAAGAGTATAAGTGAATCTGGAACCATGATATTTATCTAATTCCAAAGTTGATAATTTGTTGTCTAATTATGTACAAATTTTGCTTCCCTATGCTTAGAGTTAAGGGAAGTTTCACATACAGCCGAACAGTTCAACACAGAGAACAGGACTGGACTTACCGACTGTCTGCGTGGAAGTGGCTGCTTCCTCTTCCTCCCCACGCTTCATCCCGCACTGCCGACTTCACATAGACTGCAAATAACAAAAATTGGGGTTTAATCTGCCCTTTTAACAGCAAACACTAAATCAGCAACAGGTATTCAATGTGTCTCTCACACTTATTTACCGATAATTTGCCCAGGTCTCTTAGAAATTTAACAAATTAACTATCTTTGAATAAACGTGCATATATCTGGATTGGTTGATTCATTTATTATTGGCTGGCTTTACTAAGTGGCTAATTATTAATTGAGAGTACATTCATCAGCACTTTTGACACATTGTTTAACCCTTTCGCTACTGAAGGAACATTATTCCACCGGACTGTAGCCATATGACATCATATCACGTCAGAAACGCCAATGAAGTAAAATAATAACTCACTACCTTATACACTTTATTTGCGGTATTTTTCGGCATATTTCATTAGGAATTGATGAAAGTCAAATGGGAAAATTCGTGGGAATTCCCCAAATAAAAATAACCACGAGTAAACAATATGCAGGTATATGCGGTAAATACGGCAATATATACAGAAACTAGTAAAAATAGGTGAAATGGTGAATTTTTTTTTAAAATACAGCAAAACTTTCATATAAAATGCTTAAAAAATCTGTTTAATACTGATACACCAAAGAAAACGTATAACAGTACACTGAAGGGAGAGAAGAAATATATATTATTACCATCGACCCTTGGTCGACAGACATGGTACCATGTAATACACATTGATGTCGACTGCTAGTCGACATACATGGTAGCGAAAGGGTTAACTACTATTCTAAAATGGTACGCTGCGAAGTGACCTTGGACACATCTTTTGCGCAATGCTGGAATCGTGAATATAGAACAGTAAATAAAACAATGCTGTTGAATTCGAGTACAAATGTAAACAACTCGCGGTAAAATAAAACGAAAATTATATGCAGCAAATATGACGTCAAATGATTCAGTGAGAATTTTTATCAATATTTCATTTAAAGATCGACTACTCATTAATATTTATGAATTCTGTGGCGGATTTTCTAACAATATTTTAACCAAATGGCTGTTTGCACATCGATCACTATGCAGGTTTAGTTAATGGAACAGACAACATGGGATTGGATTTGTTTTGATTTTTGCGTAAGATTTACCCCTTATTTTGAACAAAATATCAATGTAACCTTTTTAGAATAGGAAAAAAGACAAATTCTCGTGCTTTATGATGGTTTTAAACTATGGATCTGCTGTATTAAAGCACTTCGGGCTTCGTGGCTTTAATATTCAGCCAATCGATAGTTTAAAACTATCGTGAAGCACTCGAATATGTCTTTTATTCCTATATCATCATGGACAGTTTTAAGGATAGAACATGGGACACCTCTTCACACAAGATTAATTTTACGTCCCCAAACAGTCACATCGATGATACTGTCTATATAGGAAATTGTGCCTGAAGTTATAGCTGGAGCTATTATTTCAACTCTCAACAGACAGAGCCTACCTTATTATTAAAGATATAAATAGAAACGTTCAAAAAAACAATTCTTACAATTATAAATACCTAACTTGATATCTATCATTCATTTTACGAAATACAGAACCACGAAAATACCTCCTTCAATAAAAACTGACTAAATATCACTTTTTAATTTATCAATTCACATTTTTGTATTTTATATCAAAAACGGAAGAAACAATTTGTTCATTATAGTATGGAACACTCTTTCTGGTAAAGTTCAGCTTTTTAATAAGGCCCAAACATTCTGTTCTTGAAATAAATTCCTTTTCTTCTCTTAATAAGTTCCTACATTATATAGCACTTACACAGAGATAATTTAACACTTATACCTTTCTAAGACCTGTCAGTAAGCTTAATTGTAGTTTTAATTTAAGTTTATATATAGGCCTATATTAGACCATTAAGCTTGTACTTGAGGTCACTCATACAAAGAAATGAGGCCACACAATATTATATACACATAATGAAGTGGAACCTTTGCTCCATGGGAGAGTAGGCTTACACCAGATAATAGAAGGTTAAATATAGTAGAAATGAGATTTAGGTTAAAATAGTAGCTATCCATATATCTTTGTCGTAAGAGAAACATGTCTCAAATATGGCAGGTGAACACACTCTGAAAGAGCAAAAGTTAAAGGCCACACCATGATGCACACCTACACCCCCTAACTAATATCCCTAACAAGTGGACACCTATGGAATCCAAGTAACAGCCCAGGCAAGATTTTAAAACTCATGGTTAGCATGACAAGGTCAAAGGTCAAATCAAGATCACACCATGATGTTGCACAACTACAATCCCTACCAATGTCCCTACCAAGTAACCACTTCTTACACCTTATAGTATCTTAGATGAGATTATATTGGCCAAGGTCACTACGGCAAGGTCAAAGGTCAAATCAAGGTCACACCATAAAGCTGCACACCTACACCCCCTAACCACTGTCCCTATGAAGTATCACCTTCCTAAAGCTGACAGTTTCCGAGATATAGCCCAGACAAGAATTTATAAGGCAAGGACACTACGGTAAGGTCAAATCAATGTCACATTATGAGGTCACACACCTACAAACCCCAACCAATGTCCCTACCAAGTATCAACTTCCTACACCTTACGGTTTTTGAGATACGGCCCGGACAAACTTTTTCCTGCCGCCAGCCCATCTGGACACCATGGGCCAAAACAATACCCCAAAAGCCCATAAGGGTTGTGGGGTAAAAAAACATTATAGCTCCTTATATGTCTGTTCCACCAAGGTGTTAATGCTTTACAATAGGTTTATGACCCTGTAAATTGTCAGTTCAGGAGGTAGATCTTTTTAATCACAATGATCTTCAAGCCATCGTAAATCCATCATGTACAGAAGTGCAGTACTTCGTGATGTGTTTTCAATTGGGTGCATTTGTAAGTCCACTATGAACAGTTTATGACAATATTAGTCCACCATGAACAGTTGATGACACAATATTAAACCGTTTGAAATTATCACAAACTTTTACTGATCCTTAAAGATTTTTAATCTTAAACCTATCTTTTCACTCGTAAAGTCATCTTTTGATCTTATGTTTTTCATCTAAAGTCGATCTATAAGGTTAGGCAACCTATCGTAAACTTTTCAGGAACATATGTGTGGCAATCTGCATTAACCATAAAGCTATCGGGAAGAGATCTTAAATTAAGCTACTACACCCCTGGATCCTGAATGTTTTAATTGTTTCCAAAAAGACTAGTTTTTACAAACAGCTAGTCAGAGGAACAGCCCCATAAATATCATGTCCAGCCTTGTTTTGTTAATATTTTTGTCAAATGGTAATATAATGCACTTGGGTTGGTGCACAAAAAGTTATCTTACCAGTAATACTACAGGGCTGCAGCAGTTCACAATTTACTGTAAAATAATCAGTGGTAGTTTCTTTATCAATTTATATATGTTTTCTTGCTAGAGAGGCTTCATAATTTTGAACTTCCTCGTTCAAATTTCATTTTTCAACACAGTTTTACTAGTCTTTATAAGGGTATCTGAATCGTTGATTTATTATTGGAAATACAATAATAATATTGAAATGTAGTCCTTCCCCCTCCTATAATAACCTTCAAATCTGTTTCCATATGTGCCACAAGTGTTAGTGGAGCATTTCATAACTCTCATTATGAGATTACAATTACAGCAAAAGAGTATTTTTATCAGCTTTACAAGAAGAAAACTTTGATATTGAAAAGAAGTGTTTGACATAGCTTCCACAATAAAAATCACCACAAGTCAGATTTTTGACCACCCATTTTTGATGTGAAACCATATTTTATTTTGAGGAACTCTTCAACTTTTAGCTTTTATACCTTCAGCTCATAATCTGAAATCATGGAATCAGATCAATATGATGGGTGGAGATTAAGCGCTATAAAAGTCCACATTAGATTAGATCATGGTGCATACAGGCCTGTATACCATATTCTCACTTCACTTCCTTATTATACTTCCTTTATTTCCTCCACCAGGAGGTTATGTTCCTACGTGTATTTGTCTGTCTGTGTTCACAATAGCCCCAGAAGAAATGAAAGGATCTTTCTAAAAGTTTATGCCTGACCAAAGGAAGAAGTGATTTAATTTTGGGAGAGATCCAAATCATACTCTTGATACCAAAAAATCCTTAATTTTCAAATGTCCCATTTTTCATGACTTTGTCTTTCTGGTTGACATTATGAGCAGATCTTTAGGCATTGATTACATTCTGTGAAAAAAATCCAGTGTGAGATCACAGTCCTTCTAGATACAAGAAATTCCCAAATTTTCGCTAACACCACTGGTGGATGTCACCACTCTGCAAATGCTTTCTAGTTGTGTATCTTTTAATCACTGTTTTGTGTTGAGAGTGTTTCACTATAACTGAGAATTGAAAGTTGTCAGTAATGGTGCATGCTACAACAACAAAGAGAATAGAGGGACTCCTGAGTAATGACTTATTCGGAATACAAAATAACAAATCTGTACTTTTTCCTTCTAAAATATGCTAAATTTTACTAGAAAATCAGACAAGATTTGGCTATATTGAAGATAGTATGAGCATTAAACTAACGGAAGAGTAGCACTGAATAATCAGGTACAACTGTACAACTCTTTCCGGACACCAGCCCTACTTCAGGTACTACTAGTTTATAATTTATAACAGATGTGAAATCACTCAATAAGATTATAACACATAAATAAAACATGAGCCTTGAAACTTTGGGACATATTACATACTGCATTTCAAAGCATAACTAGACCTATGCATCGGAGAACCGATGCAAATTTGTATCCACCGGAAAGACAACTCACCAAAGCCAGTGAACCATCATTTGACCTTGAAAGAGGGGCCAAAGGTCAGATCTGACAAGATCAGAAGATTCCCAGCCCATGATATCCTATAAGTTTGTTTCACACTGCAAACCTCTAGGATCAATAATAGGCGAGTTATAAGCACTTTTAAGTTTGGGTATCCTCATTTGACCTTGAAGGAGGGGTCCAAGGTCAAATCTGACAACATCAGAAGATTCCCAGCCCATGATTTCCTATAGGTTGGTTTCACATTGCAAACCTCTAGGACCAATAATACGGCAGATATAGGCACTTTTAAAGTCTGCAATGTGGGGTACCTTGGCACTCTGTTGATGACCTTGAAATAAAAGCTTCAAGGTCAAATTTCTGCAAGGTTGCTTACCTCCCAATGAATATATGCTGCAAATTTGGTGAACCTAGCTGGTGTAGTTTTCCTCTGAGAGTGTTAATGCCCAAAATCTCTCTATGCGCGGCAGCGATGGGGGCGTAGCGAATGCTAAACCAAAGTATCCACCGATGGCAATTACAATACCATGGAAGAGGCCTTTAGAAGAAACAATTTATCCCAATAACTTCACCCAAACAGTCATGAATTGTAATCAAGATTATTATTGGCTATATACTTTAGTAATTGAGCTGTATCATCCTTCAATAAAACTAATCATAACTTGCAATAAAGTAGATTGTAATTATATCTATGATGAAAAATATGTTGTGTCATACATCAATCAGTAATAAGTAGTATAATCTATATCATGGAAATCTAGTTACACCAGTCTGATTGCTAACGTGGGCTTAATTGTATTGTAAAAACTTAGCAAATAAATACAAATCATATTGAGTCAAAATATCGCTGATTGTAATACAGAAATACAATGGACTGCTCCAAAGCCACTTTTTGAAAATGTGTCATTCTCAATGAGAGACTATTTTGAGACTAGGTGGAACAGCTATAATGACCGTTACTTGCGCTTCATGTTTTATATATAGATCTCAAAGGTCTATATTTATCTCTGCTGACAGACACCAGACCAAATGATAAATGGGATCCAAATTCCAGTCCAAACATTGCAGTGTGAGGAGACCAGAAGTCATAAAGCTATATTTACATTATGCAGCCGTTTGGTATAAACTGAATAATCAAGTCTGATTTACTGCATGTTTAAATATGGGCTCTGTTGATAAAATGGCCATATATTACACAACTAGAAAGTATTCCTTGAGACCAGACTTCCACCAAGGCAGCAAAGTATTTAGAATATACTCCAGATCTTTCAGAAAATGTAAAGAATTCTTCATTTTGTCAGGTCATATGCACATAAAAACATTTCAGCAGGACCTGTTAATTATTTTGAGTAATCTCAACCACGAAGCTAAAATGACTGAAAATGGGACATTCGAAAATCTCGGATTTTTTTCAACTTGAGTGTGATGCGAATTTTTTCCAAAATTTCGTCATTTCTTCCTTTGGTCAGGTCCCTCCATCATAAAAAAAACACTGATACTATTTCAGTAAAATGTTAATGATAATGAAACTTTCATTCACAGCCATTATAATTGGAAAATTAACCACTAATACATATAAAAAAAATTAGAATTTTTTTGACAGGATACTGCCACAGATTTTAATAAATTTGACTACTGTGACAAACCTTGCCAATATACAACTAAAACTAGATTGGGCCAACTCAGTGCCATCTTCTGCATACCAAAAGATAAAAGTATTAGGAAAATATAACAAAATCACCTACTTGTGTAAAAACATTAGCTCTTCAATCTACAATATGTATATTTTCCAAAAGAAAAATTGAATCTCCAGACAAGCAGTACATAGCTATTATGAAGAATTTTGTACTTAAGTTATTATATTTTTAACCTTCCTGCAATGATAACTTTGATCCTTTTTTACAAAGAATTAAAATGATTTTCCATTCTGGTAATCCCAAAACAGTAGACGTTAACAGATCAACTTATATTTTTAGAATTTTGATGTTAAAGTAATTAAAATAAACATTTAACTGCATCCTTCCAAAGCAAATAGCAGTTTGCTTCATTTTGTGATCAGAAGCAACTATTAGATCTGATTATACTATATATCTGTCATTGTATAAGCTCCAATTGAACTTTCTACCAGCAGAATTTTCAAATTCTGCCAGATTTGACATCTACCACCCCAGTAGAAATTCAAATTTGGTTGAATAATATTTCATTAATAACAAGACCTCTGATGCGGTCACTTATCTCCAACCGTAAAATGTATATGTCACAGCTGTAGGTAATAAATCACAAAACATTACCACAAAAATGAACTTCTTTTTCGGAGAAGTCTAAATTTTTCAGATGTCCTAGATGAGTAGTCCTTGGTATTAGTAAGAAACACTTAGTAAGTAAGAAACACTTATATAGCGCCGAATTTGATGTAAAGATGCTCTAAGGCACTGATGTGCAAAAAGGGATAGTCCAGTTCCAGAAAGATGTCAGTTTCCATATTAGCATCCGGTCGGGGAGATAGGCTATGGTGGAGGATAAGCCAATCTAAAAAGGTATGTTTTCAACTGTTTCCTGAAACCAGAAATGTTTTCTATGGTTCTGATGGCTTGAGGAAGCTTGTTCCACTCTGTGGGAGCCCCTGCTATGAAACTGCGTAGCCCTGAGCGTTTATTTGGTTTAGATGAGGAAATTGATAGGCGATTGCCCCGTGTGAGATCACTCCGCCTAATTAGAGCGGAGAGATATGGAGGTTGGCTCAAATGTATTGCTTTATAAATGAGGAGATTATATTTGAACAGTATACGGTAATGAATGGGGAGCCAGTGTAGTTTGTGCAGGAAGGGTGTAACATGACAGTATTTATTTAGCTTGCACACCGTCTGACATAAGGCATTTTGAACTCTCTGTAGTCTGCTAGTATATGCCTTTTTTGTGTTGTAAAGCAGTGAGTTACAGTAGTCCAGATGACTGCTTACCAAGGCATTTGCCACCTTTACAGCTGTTTCATGATTTAAGTACCTGCGAACCCTTCGTAGTTCCCGGAGATGGTAGTAACTTATGAGACATAGATTAGCCACGTGTCTTTGCATTGAATTTTCAGCATCCAGGATGACACCAAGGTTTTTTACTGATTCAGCTGGTTCCATGGTGTTGCCAAGCAAACTCACTGGGAAAGATGACTTAAGGGAACTTCTAATTTGATCATCACCAATCACTATGAATTCTGTCTTGTCAGGATTTAATTTAAGCTTATTATTTCCCATCCAAGCCTGGACCGCCTCAAGGCAATTTGTTAATTCAGTGATACTGGAATCGAAGTTCCTAGAGTCGAGTTCCAAGTAAATTTGTGTGTCATCTGCATATAAGTGGTGGGTGACATTGAATTTAGATATGACTGAACTGAGAGGGGTTGTGTATAGGGTAAAAAGGAGTGGCCCTAGAACTGAGCCCTGGGGAACCCCGTAAGGGAGTTGAAAAGCATCTGAGAGATGTCCATCTATTTTGCTGCGCTGCTTGCGTGAGTGGAGGTATGACTGGACCCACTTAAGCACTACCCCATCAATGCCATACCAGTGCTGAAGGCAGTTGAATAGGATTGAGTGGTCTATTGTATCGAAAGCTGCAGATAAGTCCAAAAGGACTAATCCAACAGCTGCACCCTTGTCCATTGATGTGGCAATGTCATTTTGTATTTTGAGCAATGCCGTTTCAGTTGAGTGAAAAGCTCTATATGCGGACTGGTTTTCGCTAGATATACCCTCGTGAGCAATATGCTCATTTATCTGCTTAGCCACAGCTTTCTCTATGAGTTTGGAGATGTAGCTGAGGTTGGACACTGGTCGATAATTCTTGAGAATATTCTTGTCAAGACCAGCTTTTTTCAACAAGGGTGTAACATGTGCAGTCTTAAAGCAGGAAGGGAAACTGCCCTCCTGTAGAGAGTAGTTCACAATATTTGTGATAGGAGTCAGGAGCACACTGATACACTCAAGGACCAATGATGTTGGGATGGGATCCAAGTCACATGATTTATTTGGTGTGGACTTTATGATTTTAAGGACTTCTTCCTCTGACATGGTCCGGAAAGAGACAAAGTTGTTTTTGTAGGAACCTAAGACAGGGGGATCGGCATCAGTAGACTATCCAGATCTTAATTTAGTAATTTTGTCTGCAAAATACCTGCCAAAAGTGTTGACTAGACTGTTCATGGTGGTATAATCTGGAAGTACCATTTTTGGTGATCTATGGAGGACTTTCTTTATGGAATTCCACAAGGCTTTGGGGTTATCCTCATTTTCCCTAACCATATCACTGTAGTGTTTGGTTTTTGCACATTCCACGAGACGGTTGAAATGGTTCACAGCGGCTCTGTACCTACTGCGGTTTATGGCAGAGTTGTCCTTTCGCCACTCCCTTTCGAGTTTGCGCTTACGTCTCTTTGCTGCCAAAATCTCACTGTTGATGAACCCTTTGTTGACATGTTGTGGGGTTTTACATTCATGTACAGGTGCATGCTTGTCAAGTATGTTCCTAAGGGTATGAAAGTACTGGTGTGAAAGTAAGCTAGCTGTTTTGTAAGGAGCCTGGATAAGCTCAGAATTTACAATGTCAGACATAAATTCGGTTTTATTTATCTTGCGAAGTTTCCTGATTTTCAACCGTTTTACTCTGCAGGAATTTTTGACACGGAATGTTGTAGTGAAAAAGACAGCTAGGTGGTCTGATATGCCGTCCTTTACATGATGGTGAACTGAGGAAGTTAGGGATTTACTAGTGCAGAGTACATCAAGGATATGTCCTTGTATGTGTGTAGGTGTTGACACATGTTGAATAAAATCAAAATCCAATAGAACTGTGTTGAAATTTTCTGTCCAGCAATTTTGACTGTCAAGCTGGATATTGACATCTCCCAGGATAATATTTTCATGTGGTGACAAAGCAGCTGCTTCCATGAAACTGTTGAATTCCTCGATAAATCTGCTTTTGCTGGTACTTGGAGGTCGGTAAATTACATGTACCAGGAGCTGGCTTGACTGTCGATCTGACAGTTTGACGGTAATGTGTTCAAACGTTTCCCGCCGATCAATTTGACAACGCACGCTATCAATGTCATTCCTGAAAAGGACAGCAACTCCACCTCCTTTCTTGTTCTCGCGTGGGACCTGGTGAAGCTGGAAACCTGCAGGGGTTATCTCATCCATTAGGCCTTGTGTGTCCAACGGTCTTAGCCATGTCTCAGTGACACCAACGATGTCGAGATCATTTGACAAAACAAAATCACTAAATGCTGATGTTTTGTTACGCAATGAACGGACATTCAGATGACAGGCTTTGATATTTCTGGCTGATGGACCTGGGTTCAAACTAATGTCGCCAGAAAGAATCAGGATGATGGACCACCAAGGGTTGACATTTCTGAAACAGTGCGTCACTTGACGACAGTGGGCCTGCAGGGCGACAAAAGCAATGTTGTAACTGTCCAAAGAGGAGAGTAAACTTGGGTGAATAATTTTTGGTGATGGCAAACTATTTTCCTTGGTGGGGGTTGTTGACCGAACAGTCAAAAGGATGGAAAAACAGAACCAAAAAGTGCAATGCATGACCAATGAAAGCCAAAATTAAAATTTAGAAATAGGTGCACCTACCTTTCCTACGTACAAACCTTTCTAATTACAGCATCACAGTACCAAAATCAAAAGATGGTAGGTTAGGAGGGAGTAGATTAGTGCATATGTTAGATAGATGTGTGGGATTAAAATATAACAAACAGTGGACAGGGATAAATTAACTGGTAAACGATATTTTATGATATATGATGATATATATCTATTTTACATGTAATACACATTTATCTGCTTTGTGTGTGGAACAATGAAAGTGTTACCGCGGGAATTATCGAGTGGGCGATAATACCCGTTCAATGACAAACAGCACTTTTAACTGATATCTGGGTGTGGTGATAATCAATTATCTATTTGTTTACAATTATTTGATAAAATACATATAGTTACAGTAAAATATATCAAATACCAACCAGTTCTATAGAGAAAGTAAAATATTTTAAACGAAAATATAAAAACCACGTCTCCCCTGGCGAACGCTAAAATCTTGGGGGGTCCAAAATTTGCCCAAAATCGCTCTATCTCTATCAGTTTTCAAGATACACAACATTTTCCATTTTCGCCAAAATTCAAGATGGCAGCCGGAAATCAGAAAGGTCTAAATTTTTAAGAGGTGCAATAAAAGTAGTACTTAGTACCCTGGGGGTCTAAATTTTGCCCAATATCATTGTACCTCTTACAGTTTTCGAGATAAATGACATTTTCCATTTCCGAAAAAAAATTCAAGATGGCGACCGATAATTGGAAAAGTCTAAATTTTTCAGAGGTGCTACAGGAGTAGTACGTACAGGAGGTACCTACAGGAGGTCCAAAATTTGCCCAAAATTTCTCTATCTCTTATGGTTTTTGAGATAAACGATATTTTCCATTTCTGGAAAGTCAACATTTTTTTAGATATCCTACAGCAGTAGTCCTTTGTACCCTATGGATAACATATTTTATAGCAATCCTCTAACCTGAATACATGTAATCTTAAAAGTGACTTACTCAGGGCAAAATGTCAAAGTAGCAATTACTCGGTTAGCATTATAGCTACTCAACTGTAAGAATTTCAAAGTAGTTATTACTCAGCTATAAAATGTGCAACCGGTCTGAAACTATATCAGGTCTGAAACTATATCATATGATAGCTTATTAAAACCAGATGAACAATATATTTGAAAAGATTTGCTTAACTTTAATACTTTTTAGATATTTGACATTTACTTCTGTCATTATTTTGCTACAAATAAGAAAATAGCTACGTCTCACTTATGGCATGCAATGGAACTCTGAACTATGTACCATCTTATAGCTAAGGACAAAGTAGCTGCTGAACAACATATTTTAGGAAAATACTGGAACTGCAATAGTTTTGGAGTTACAATGGATTTACTCAATGGTAAGAATTTCAAAGTAGCTATTACTCAGCTATCCAATGTGCAACAGGTCTGAAACTTTACTATGTGATAGCTTATCAAAAACTTGATAAATGAAATATTGAAAAGATTTGCTTAACTTTAATACTTTTGAAGGTATTTGACATTTACTTCTGTCATTATTTTGCTACAAATAAGAAGATAGCTATTGCCCCCTTATGACATGCAATGGAACCCCAAACTATGTACTATCTTTAATAGTTAAGGACAAAGTAGCTGAACAACATATTTGAAGAAAAAGCTCTAAATGCAAGTTTTTGAGTTGAGTCCTTTACTCAAAGTAGCTAAAATTGATATTACTCACTTATCTTTAGGCTTAAGTCCACAAAACCAACAAAATTTTCAAGGGCGTAAAAATTCATTGGGAAAATTAATTGACAAAAATCTCTAGCTGTAGTGGTTATGGAGAAATCTGCGCGACACACCTAATGCACGCATGCACATGATGCATTTTTATGATCTTCCTCCCGGGCTAAAGCCCAGCTGGAGATAATTAAAGGTGAAATATTAATTTAGTAAATAGTATGACACCCTAGGTTCCATAATTCATCATTATGAGCAAATTATATGTGTTCACTTCTTTATACATTAGACCTGGTAGGTTTCAAAGAGTTGGTTGAATAACAGAAAAAAATCTAGAGAAGTTTCCAAAAAGCTTGACATGAAAATACACTATTGTCCAGAACCTGACTTTTGTTTCTTTGAAGAGATTATGTTCTCAAGTTTAGTGGTTTATGTAAACCAGATAATTGCAATTTCAAAAAATGCATTTGAAAAGACTAATGCGACACAATTATACATGATAGGTTCTGTTAATCAGCCAGAGTAACCTCTTAACCCCTTACTCTAAAATCATGGTTTAGCTGCCAATAAAATTGGGAGTCACAGATATCAGTTATCATTAGTCTTCCTGCATTAACCACTTATCACTTGTGACGACGTTTATTCCTCACACAAACTTTTACATACAAAATATACCCTACATAGTGACAACCCCTTAGTTGTGACCATAGACAACTAAAATCAATGCCAGGGACACACACAAAACAAGCAATCAGTGGCCATGAACGGGCTTTGTGTCAGCTGACTGTGTTTTAAGTTTCAGAGTAAAAGTGAAAAAATAGAAGTACATAAAATTTGTGCCCTGTAAATGGTATTCAGAAGTAAAGTACCAAGTTTACTGTTAAGGTGTAAAATGTAGGTGGAAAATATATTCAAACAAAATACTGTAAGTGCAATTGCTTTCGAGTTACAACTGATTTACTCAACACTGATGACCTGAAAATAGATATTGCTCAGCTGTGTAATGACCTACAGGTATAAAATTTTACTATGTTATAGCTGACCAAAATGTAGCTGAATAACAGATTGAAACAAAATACTCTAAATGCAATAGTTTTGAAGTTACAACTGATTTGCTCAACAGTGAGAACCTCAAAGTAGCTATTGCTCAGCTATGCAATAAGCTACAGGTCAAAAATTTTATAGCTGACCCAAAAGTAGCTGGATAACATATGTTACGGTCACGGGCAAGCGCGGTAGCAATTACCGGTTGTCTTTAAGTTGTAACAGAAAAAGCAAAAAGTTAAACTTAACAAATTTATTTAATAGTCAATAATAATGATTACAGTCAACTGGTATGCTCTTAACCAAACACACTAATACAATAATAAGATCTAGCTGACCTGACCACAGAGATTATGAGTTAAGATTATCCGCCGTATCCAGCAATCTGTTCCGTAATCCGTCCTGTAGTATATTCTGTGGTCTATCCAATGTCCTATGGTCTGTCCTGTGATCTGTCCAATGTTCACTCACACGGATATCTATATCTTGTGACCTGTCTCACACTCAACAACACAAAAGGTTCTTGTCCTGCTATTCTTTATATATCCAGTCACACAGAATGTCTGTCTGGAGATATTTAGAGAGTTAACACAACTGTACTGTCTGCTCCAAGATGTGGACAATGTCCAAAATGCAGTAAATTCACTCTCTGTTATATGAATGTAAAATATCCAAAATATCCAAAGTACAATAAATCTGTCCAGATGATGTATCCAGTTCACTCCAGTAAAAGTTCACAGCAACACAAGTTATATTATATTCCAAAACACAATAGCTCTCCTTATAGCCAGCGAATACAAAGTTCTTTTGTGGTCAGATGTACATTCCTTATATACATCCACAGATTTCTCTGGAATTGTACAGAACCAACTCAGAAAAGCTTGAACCATCTAGGCTAAAGGAGGAAGTTCTAGAAACTACTGGTAATTGGGTTTCCCCAAATCTAACATAACCACTGAGGGGGGGATTTCCCCCAGTCTGTGAACAGATCAATAAACACTAAAACACAAAAGTCAATAACTCCCTTACTTTAAATGTCAACACACAAAAAGAACCAACAACACAATTATCTTTTATGACAATGTATAAACATAAAGCTTAAATTAAACAATGCACTAATATAGTGCCTAATATATGTAATATACAATGTACTAATATAGTGTCCAATATATGTAACACCTCCCCCCTTAAAGAAAAATTTTGGAAGCCAAGGAGTTACAAAATTTTACAAGAGATTTTTACCAGGTATATATACACAGGTAATAACTTTTTTACAAAACATATTTATCTAAATACAAAAGTAAAATTAGTACCATGTATAACCTTTACAAACTTACTAATTACAGGTATATAAATTACAATTTAAATACAGCTTCTGGACAGGGCGTCCGCACAGATATTATCCTTTCCTTTAACATGTTCTATTTGGAGATTGTGTTCTTGCAACATTAAACTCCAGTTCAATAATCTTCTATTTTTGTTTTTCATTTTGTGCAAGAAGACTAGTGGATTGTGATCTGTGTATATGTTGTATTGAATGTAGATAACTGTTGAATGTATAGATTCAATGGCTCAAGTGTTGAATGTATACATTCAATGGCCTAGGTGTTGAATGTACACATTCAACAGCAAATAGCCATTGAATGTGTACATTCCACAGTTTGGCTGTGGAATGTGTACATTCAACAGTTATGATCATTGAATGTGTATAAGTTCTTTAAATATTATGATTTTTATAAGTAGTCCCTAAACAGTTTAATATTTATGTAAAACTTATTTAGTTTAATATTTATATTGTATAAATTAATGATGCAATGTTAATACTATTATAAAACCTATTTAATTTAATATTATATTGTATGAATTAATGATGCATTTTTACTAATATAAAAGTTAAATGTAGTTATGAGTTTATTAGTATAGTGTATTATAGCCTTAAATATTTTTTCAATATTTATAAAACATGGCTTAATTATTGTTTAAATATTTTGTAAAGGATAAAAAAGAACAAGAAATATTAATCTATTTTCCAATTATATAATCACAATGAACCCCAATGCTCTTGTGTTTCTTGGTGTGGTAAGACTAATTGCAATTGCACCTCTGTGATCCTCTTTCATGGATTAACTGTAAACAATCACACACAAATTTGGAGAGCATTAAAGAGGTACTCAGGTGACAACTTTTTCTGTAATCAGTGATCAAAAGATTACTCAGGCTTGAACTGTCTCTCTTTGTTCTTTGCTTTGATTATCACAGCAATTGTTTTAATGTGTGTAGATTAGGGGGTAAATCATTTGGCTTTGTGGGTATTGATATTGAATGTAAAAATATTTCAATATCGGGCGATATCGGGGGGTTCAAATTGTCTACCAAATAGTCTGAATTTGGGAAACTGAAAACGTTTTATTTTAGTGTTTCCCGAACCGCTAACAGGAAGCGAAATGAATCAAAACAAAACAATGCAGTTTTCATCAAAAACGCATTGAAAACTTCAAAAATGTGAGATAAAAGTGTACAATGTCTTCAGATTTTTGCTTTACTTCGAGTATTAACAGTGTAAGTTTACAGTTTTACTTAAAATGGCGATATTGAAATACATGTTTAGATCTCGATATCGGGAGTCCAGTTCCAAAACAATAAATATCGGCAATATCGATAAACAATTTACCCACTAGTGTAGACTAAAGGGAACTCTTTATGTTTATAAAGTCTTTAATCCTACAAGATTCTTCTTCTTTGAGCCCCTGCTAACACTTCAATAGAAGACTTTTTCTTTTGATCATCCCTACAACTACTATAAATAGTGATTTGATTTTAGAAAATACTCAGTGTATGTTAAAGTGTACATAAGTCTTCATACTTCCAATCAACTTATCAACTATAAATTATTTCCACATTCCATGCCCTGAGCCATTGAATGTACACATTCAACAGTTTCACCCATTGAATCTATACATTCCACAGCTGAGCCATTGAATGTATACATTCAACAGTTTGCCCATTGAATCTATACATTCAACGGTTTGACCCGTTGAATGTATACATTCAACAGTTATCTACATTCAATACAACATATACAACGGTGGGTTTTGATGATGAAGATATGTATATGTCAAAATGCTGGATGGCCAAAATAAGTGCTAAACATTCTTTTTCTATTGTAGAGTAGTTCTTTTGATGAACATTAAATTTTTTTGAAAAATAGCAGATGGGATGTTCAATATCTTCATTATCACATTGCAGTAAAACTGCACCTGCACCCACATCACTGGCGTCTACAGCCAGCTGGAAAGGTTTACTGAAGTCTGGAGCAGTTAGTACGGGCTCTAAACAGAGAAGGTTCTTTACTTTGTTAAATGATTTTTGACAAGTCTCTGACCAGTGATATTTCACATTCTTTTTCAATAGTTCAGTCAGTGGAGCAGTGACCTCTGAAAAGTTTTTGCAAAATTTTCTATAATATCCTGCCATTCCAAGGAACCTCATTAAGCTTTTCTTATTTTCAGGAATGGGGTAGTCAATGATGCTTTTGACTTTGGCTTTGATTGGTGTCACAACTCCATGACCTACTACATGCCCTAAGTACACAACCTTTGCTTTTACAAAGTCACTCTTTGACAAATTTACAGTGAGGTTTGCCTCTTTGAGCCGAAACAAGACTTGTTCAAGCCTTTTTAAATGTTCTTCCCAAGTATCACTAAAGATGACAATATCATCCACATACACTTCAACACCTTCTAAGTCTTTTAAACATATATTCATTAGTCTTTGAAATGTGGCCTGGGAGTTCTTCATGCCAAATGGCATCACCTTGTACTGATATAGACCATCAGGGGTCACGAAGGCTGATATTTCTTTGGCCCGCTCAGTAAGAGGCACACACCAATATCCTTTCAGTAAATCACACTTTGTGATGTATTTGGCATTGCCAATCCGATCAATACAGTCTTCCATCCTTGGGATAGGGAAGGAATCCGTTTTACTCAAAACATTGACTTTTCTGTAGTCAGTGCAATATCTGATTGAACCGTCTGGTTTCGGGACCAAAACACAAGGAGATGCCCAACTACTTTGACTTGGTTCAATTATATCTTTTTCTAGCATATATTGCACTTCCTGCCTTAATTTTTCGAGTTTGATAGGATTTACCCGATACGGATGCTGTTTGATCGGACGGGCATCGCTGACATCGACATCATGCATGAGTATATTTGTCCTATTAGGGGCATTTGGGAACACTGATTTGTACTTTAAGAGCAATTCAATGAGTGGAACCCTCTTATCTGGTGGTACATGACTCAGTTTGGTTTCCAAATCATCAAGGATCTCAGAATTACTCAACCTAATTTTACATTCAACATCAAGATCAGGAGTGTCGTCCCATATTTCACACTCCTGATTACTGTTACTTTCTATACTACAGTCAGTAACCATAACAGGTTTTTTCACACCCCTTTCAAAGTATGGTTTTACCATATTTACATGACATAGTTGGGTTGACTTTCTTCTGTCCGGGGTTTCAATGATATAGTCCAGGTCACCTACTCTCTTTAACACTTTGTATGGCCCGTGATATCTGGCCTGCAACGTATTTCCCTGGACAGGTAGTAACACTAAAACCTTGTCACCTGGTTTGAAAATACGGTTTTGTGACTTCCTATCATAAAGCATCTTCATTTTTGACTGAGAAGTTTTCAAATTTTGTTGCGCCAGCTCACAAGCCTTCTTCAACTTATCTCTGAACTTCGAGACATAGTCTAACAGATTTAGGCTCTCGGTGTTCTCAGATAACCAATTTTCCTTCAACAGCTTGAGAGGACCACGGACTGAATGGCCAAAGACCAACTCGAAGGGACTAAAGCCTAAAGACTCTTGAACAGACTCTCTAACTGCAAACAATAATAAGCTGATGCCTTCATCCCAATCTTTTTCATTGTCTAAACAATATGTCTTAATCATATTCTTCAAAGTGGAATGGAACCTTTCAAGTGCACCTTGGGATTCTGGGTGATAAGCACTAGATTTGATCTGTTTGGCACCTAACTGAAATACAACCTGTTGAAATAGTCCTGACATAAAATTTGACCCTTGATCTGACTGGATTTCTTTTGGTAAGCCAACTAGAGTAAAGAAATTAACCAGAGATTTTGAGATTTTGGGAGCTGTTATGTTGGTCAATGGTATGGCTTCGGGAAATCTGGTTGAGGCGCACATAATGGTCAAAAGATATTGGTTTCTGGATTTAGTTTTTGGTAAGGGACCTACACAGTCAATTATCACCTTGCTAAATGGTTCCTCAAATGCTGGAATGGGTTTGAGAGGAGCTACAGGAATTTTTTGGTTTGGCTTTCCTACCATTTGACAAATGTGACAAGTCTTGCAAAATTCTGCCACACTGTGCCGAATTTGAGGCCAATAGAAATGTTTGGTTATCTTGTTGTAAGTTTTGTTGATGCCTAAATGGCCACCCATTGGAGATTCATGAGCCAATTTTAATATCTCACTTTGGTACACTTTTGGCACAACAATCTGGTGTACTACTGACCATTCTTCAGATGCAGGGACATTTGGTGGCCTCCACTTTCGCATAAGTACACCATTTCTGACATAACAGCCTACAGGGACCTTATCTAGCTCTACTGGTGGCAAGACCAACTTGAATAAAGGAGCTAATTCAGGGTCATTTTCCTGCTCTGAAATCAATTTTGATTTTGAAAGCGATACATCTTGACAGTCAATTGAGTCTTGTTTTTCAGAATCTACCCTATCCTTGGGATTTGTATCACTAAAATTCTGCACATCATGGTCATAGTTGTTCAAGAATGTATCTGACAAATCAACTAAGACATCTGTAGATCGTTTACAATCTTTTGGTTCTTCTTGGGCCTTTTTGGCCATAGCTCGAGTCACAGCACAGGAGGGAAAAATACCAGGAATAACCTCTTCTAATTTCTCAGTGCTAACCAAAGTGATCGGCTTAGAAGTAACCTTAGGATCAGCAACTACCTTTCCACCTGCCAGATCATTTCCCAATAACAAAGATACCCCTTTAATGGGTAAAGTGGGCCTGGTACCCACAACAACAGAACCAGTAACTAAGTCTGATACTAAGTTGACCTTATGCAAGGGAACGTTCACACAGCCTCCTTCAATACCTTGAGCAATGACACTCTCACCAGTAGATGTGCTTATACTCAATGGCAATACACCTTCTAAAAGTAAGGACTGAGTAGCTCCAGTGTCTCTTAATATCTTAATGGGGACCTGACTGGAACTACTTTCCAAAGATACTAAACCCTCAGACACAAAAGGTTTGAACTCTTCCCTAATAATCTCAGACTTGTCTAAACCAATACTAGACTCTGCTCTATTGGGATTTGAACGCCAGTTAAACTTGCTAGACACAAAGGCGTTGGGCGTTGCCTCCTTTTCTCTTCTCTTCTTTAAGAGCCAACAGTCAGACATAACATGCCCAGGTTTCTTACAATAGTGGCAAACAGGAGCAAAGGATCTGGGTTTCCTATCCTTACTCATAGTCTGATTTGAGGTTTGACCCTTATCTGAACTCTTTTCTGGAGCTACATTTTCAGATTTCTTTCCTATTTCTGGATAAGACTTTTTAGCAGGACCAAAGGACTTATTCTTGTTGAAAGTGGACTTGTGAGTTAGCGCATAATCATCAGCATAAGCTGCTGCTTTTGCCAAATTTTCAACTTTCTGTTCATCTAGATAGGTTTTAATGTCATCACGAACACACCTTTTGAACTCTTCAATCAAAATAACTTGCCTAAGTTTTTCAAAGTCTGTACCTACTTCCCTAGAATTACACCATCTGTCAAAGTACACTTCTTTCTCATGGGCAAATTCAACATGAGTTTGACTTTCTTGTTTACGATAATTTCTGAATTTTTGACGATATGCTTCTGGTACCAACTCATATGCTTTCAAAATAGCATTTTTGACAAAGTTATAGTCCACACATTCCGAAATTGGCAAAGCCGTGTATGCCTCCTGGGCCTTTCCCCTCAAAACACTTTGCAGCAATAAAGGCCACTGGTCTATAGGCCACTTCAAATTTTGAGCTACTCTTTCAAAGTGTTGAAAGTACTTATCGACCTCCGACTCATTAAAAGGTGGTACCAGTCGCACATTTTTCCCCAGATCAAATTTAGTAGCAATGGACTCTTCATGGGCAATTCGACGAGCATTTAATTCTAAAGCTTTCATTTCTCTTTCATGTTTAAGCTCAAGTTCTTTTTCATATTTTCGAGCTTCAAGCTCTTCTTTTCGAGCCTCAAGCTCTTCTTTTCTTTGTTGAGCTTCAAGCTCTTCTTTTCGTTGTTGAGCTAGAGCTTGAGTTTCAAGCTCTTTAAGTCTTAACTCTCTTTCAATTTCTAATCGCCTGATCTCATATTGCCCAGAAGGTTCCATTGGTAGAGGCTTATACACTTCTAAACAACTATCAGGTAAAACATCTTCATCAACTAACTGTTCAACAATAAGCCTTTTAAGTTCATGTTTACGTGTTGACCTTTTCACCTCTAACTGTAACTCTTGTGCTATCTGCATTAACATATCTTTTTTAAAAGTTTCTAGAACTTCCATAGATGGTGACTGTACAAACTCTTTAGCACTAGCCATTTTGAGCACTGTTGACTGTAACCAATTACTAAATCAAATGGATTTTCAAAATGTTAATTGAACAGTTGATCAAATAGTTGTAATCAAATGGTTGGATCCCGGACGAGCCCCCAATTTTCCTGTTACGGTCACGGGCAAGCGCGGTAGCAATTACCGGTTGTCTTTAAGTTGTAACAGAAAAAGCAAAAAGTTAAACTTAACAAATTTATTTAATAGTCAATAATAATGATTACAGTCAACTGGTATGCTCTTAACCAAACACACTAATACAATAATAAGATCTAGCTGACCTGACCACAGAGATTATGAGTTAAGATTATCCGCCGTATCCAGCAATCTGTTCCGTAATCCGTCCTGTAGTATATTCTGTGGTCTATCCAATGTCCTATGGTCTGTCCTGTGATCTGTCCAATGTTCACTCACACACGGATATCTATATCTTGTGACCTGTCTCACACTCAACAACACAAAAGGTTCTTGTCCTGCTATTCTTTATATATCCAGTCACACAGAATGTCTGTCTGGAGATATTTAGAGAGTTAACACAACTGTACTGTCTGCTCCAAGATGTGGACAATGTCCAAAATGCAGTAAATTCACTCTCTGTTATATGAATGTAAAATATCCAAAATATCCAAAGTACAATAAATCTGTCCAGATGATGTATCCAGTTCACTCCAGTAAAAGTTCACAGCAACACAAGTTATATTATATTCCAAAACACAATAGCTCTCCTTATAGCCAGCGAATACAAAGTTCTTTTGTGGTCAGATGTACATTCCTTATATACATCCACAGATTTCTCTGGAATTGTACAGAACCAACTCAGAAAAGCTTGAACCATCTAGGCTAAAGGAGGAAGTTCTAGAAACTACTGGTAATTGGGTTTCCCCAAATCTAACATAACCACTGAGGGGGGGATTTCCCCCAGTCTGTGAACAGATCAATAAACACTAAAACACAAAAGTCAATAACTCCCTTACTTTAAATGTCAACACACAAAAAGAACCAACAACACAATTATCTTTTATGACAATGTATAAACATAAAGCTTAAATTAAACAATGCACTAATATAGTGCCTAATATATGTAATATACAATGTACTAATATAGTGTCCAATATATGTAACACATATTTATACGAAATTCTCTAAATGCAATAGTTTCAAGTTACAAGTGGTTTTACTCATTATGGAAGTTCCTGAAAAGCCCAAAAGTAGCTATTACTCACTTACCTATTGGGATAGACTCCCAACTTACTTACCATGTAGTAGCTATGGAAAAAGTAGCTGAATAACCTATTTCAACAAAATGCTCTAAATGCAATACTTTTCAAGTTATAAGTGATTCAGTGCATGATTTCATGAATTTTAATGCATTAAAAATTAATTAAAAACTTCATAAAAAAATAAGAAGATCCAGGCCTGATACTCACACAAGTGAATCTACTAGTGGCCTAGTACATAGATGCAAGATAAGAGAAAAATCCCTTCAATAGTGAATGAGAAAATTGTGATCAAGTGTTGAAATATTCATACTTTGGGTGGGGGTACCTCACTTGTAATGGCTCTGGGGAACAGACAAACAGACAGATCTGCATAAATTTTACGATTTATCATCCTCAATAGTTAAGGTATCTTTTAAAAAAAACAGCATGTCTCTGGGTCTTGTAGTTTTGGAGAAGTTGTTCGCGCGGATGCGAACACAGACGCGGACGCCGCAGAGTGATGCCATAATGTCAGCTGACTAACAAGTCAGCTGACATAAAAACCTCTATAGGTCAAGTGACCACAAGGTCAATATGGTCATGGTCATTAATAATCAATGGATAAGTAATTATGATGACATGTACTTATTGGCCACAATGGCAAGATTCAAGATGTACTTAATCTGACTATTGTGTCATTATATTCATCTGTGGCTTCTTGAAATATGGAAGGGCTTTCCATTGACCAGAACATGCAACATAAGGTTTGTCTCTTTAATTATATTCACCATTGAATCACCTGTGAAATAATACTAAGAAACAATATACAATATACTTACTTTCTCTGATGAAATCCAAACAATCCATCGATGTACGGTATTTTCTCCTAAAATGATCAATTCTGTTAGTGGGGTTTTTTATGCCCCCAGAAATTTTGAGGGTGGGTTTTTCGTGGACTTTCTAAAATCAGTGGGGTTTTCAATGGTGGTGTTTTTTATGGTGGGTTTTTTATGTAAATTATAAGTATATATCAAACAATATAAACCACTTGTCCATTGAGCCCAGTCTCCGATAAGAAAGGCTCTTTTACAAAAAAAATAATACAAAACTGAATACATTCTGCATGAAAGATAGTAGACTGAAACTGTAACAAAAATAAGCTAAGAATAGACTGTGTTAAATCAACTGGGGTAAAGTTGGTAACATTACACAAACATAAAATATATTAAAAATGTAAAATCAAGACAAAACATTGCACTCTTGGCATATTTATATCAGAAGCAGTATTGTAGTAAGGTACTTCAGGGAAATACTTCAGTTAAATCTACTGTACAGAGGTAAACAGAAATGTATATTGACAAACCTACTGTGAATGGCTAAATGTATGTGTAAATGGAAGGCTGTCTATATCCTGACTGCTGAGTATCCCCACATTTTCCCCACATTCACTAATTACTGTACATACATATGTTATCCTTAATTTGTTATATCCAAAAAGCAATGGGCCAAAACATGTATCCCAAAATTCTTGCAGAGATATCCATTTTCTATCCTAAAACTTTTTATTGTCTCTTTAACTGCACATGAAAAAACAGGTATCCTGTGAGAAAATAATCACAAGCACATAAAAACCACAAAAACACAAACAGCAACTGTATTACTTGCATTCTGAAAAAGAAACACAGGACTCTGAATATTTTCTGTGCAACACACATTAAAGACTGGAGATTTCACTAAGGCCAATAGGCAAGTTTCTATTTTTAGCACAATAACAAGAGCCAAGCTTGGCAGGCAGTATAATGTGGTCCTATAAATAGACTGCGACCTTCATTCAGGTCAAGATAAGGGAGGACAAGCCTTTTTTCTCCTCTATTGATATTTTGATTGTCCGCCTCTATAGTATTTATATACTGGTGAACACTATTATTGAGGCCCAGGATATTTGTGTGTTTGAATATATTATAGGAAAGAAAAAGACAAAATAAGTAAACAAATTCAGTGCCTTGAAGGAAAAGCTTGGATGATGTATAGTAATTACGTGACTCAAGATTCAATGAAACCATAATTTTTACTTGGCAGACCTGAAAGCACTCATAACTAGGGTTTGATTTCAGGTAAAAAGCTTGGGTTGTCACATATTCACCTGTGCCCCCCCCCCCCCCACACACACACACATACATTTTAATTTATGGACATGTTCTTTTATATGTCACAAACATTTGGCTTGCATTAATCTACAGAGTACTTTGGTTTCTCTTTGTTGGTATTGCTTTCCCAGTGTTTTTAATACCTGTAAAAATCAACTTTCTAACATTATGTTCATTGAAAACCTAAGTACTAGCTCTGTACTGGACTAACATATAAAGAAGTTAAATACTGAGTGTGTGATAAAATCAGCAAGGAAACCATCACATAATATATTTTGAAATTTTTTATTTACTCTGTTACATTTCGTAATTGTAAACTCGTAAAAGATTTTAATGATTTAAGCCTTCAACAGCAAAATTTGTATGTCAAATTTTTATGTGCTTAGTAAATTTACACATTTCAAAATTTCTTTCTCCAAAATAAAAAATGAATAAAAAATTTTAATCTTACTCATGTCACACTGACAGTAGACATTATGCTAATACACACTTCTACATCATCATTTTCACATTATCCACTGGGCAGAATATGCATAACTGGTACATTTAACATCTTTCACACTTCAGATGGTATAAGCCGTGGTAATAGATATTTTTCTAAAATGCCCCAGTCCTTCAACTACCGTCTCATGTCCGTATATGAACTTGTAACACAATGGCCAACCATCCAATTCCTTGGGCGTCCCACAGAATGGCGGCCATTCACTGTCGGTCACCCTCTCTTTTGCACCTTATCACCATCCCTTCATACGCATTTCCATCCCCGTCCATACATTTTAGTGACTTTCTGCAGATAAATTTTTCATATGGTAAATGAAGGCACGGTCCGTGGTTTATATATGGTTATGACGCGGTCTCGTTTCAGTAGCACGTGTTCGTCCGACGGCTACCGAAGGTGAGTTGAGGTTAATGGAGGTTGCCTCTCAGTGGCCAATGCTTATACTACTGCATGCTAAAATTGCTGACCGTTACAAACCATGTCCATTCTGTGGCCGTGAAAGTCATACCTTATAGATACCCCAAATCTCGTAACATATGAGACATTGTGGGAGGTGGTCCCATTGTTGAGTAAAACTTCTAACCGTGGGATATACAATCTGTAGTGTGAATGGGGTATTACCAGTCTCGTTTGATAACTAACTACTGGCAACTAGTCCTTCAAACTTAAATTAGATCAGTTCTTCTTGAATATTATAAATAGCATAAGAGTTTAAAACTTATACCAATTCTAAAACTCCTTCTTCAAAAATCTTTTTCTACAAATATTCATATAAGATTAATAATATTTTTTTACATTAAAATGTTAGATTTCAATTAACACAGTATGCGTTACCAATGAGGATTTAAATTCTGGAGAATATTCAGTGACTTTTACCAGGCTAATAGATTGTGTAAAAATAGTCCTTACACATTCAGTCTATGACCAATCCCTTTGTAATACATGGTCCCATGAAGCAAAATTGTTCCTTTATATAAATGTCATTGGAATATAACTGAAAATAGATGGTTGTTACTAAAAATAGACAGTGTAAATTTATCAGACATATCCAAAATATCACTCGCCACAAGCAGAAATAAAAATCATATATCATAAAAGTATGAGAAACCGATTTGTTTAGCAAAATCTCGATAAAATAGAAATTTACTTCGGTGGCTTTTCTCTAAAAAATACAATTAACAGCCCATCAAGATGGGACTTAATCAATGTATTTGCAAAATCTTTATCAACAAACACAGACCTTCTTTATTCTACCATTCAAACCTCCAGCTATGATACAATAGAAAACTTACCAAATGACATAATAATTATACAGAAAAAATATATTACAAATGAAGATAACAATATTATAAGAGTGCGTAGTACGAGTACTATATTGTTTATCTTCATGTTTTTTCTGTATATGTCTAATGACGGATATCTTTTATTATCTACAATTTTTTAGGGTTTATAGGTAAAAAAATTTACAGAAACAAGCAAAAAATACCATTCAAGCCATTCAACTGAATATAAAATCTGTAAGTTTTAACTTGAGATTATGCCATCATTTCTGTATAGATTTTGATATAACAAACACCAGCAGAAACACTGTTAAAAGTCCTGTCTAATGATATATAATTTATATTTGTAGGTTACATAGTTTCCGAGATATTGCTGAAAAACTAGAACTTATTGACACTAATTATCCAAGGAGGCACTGTTATATACAAAAAATATATCAGGCTCCTTATATCCCCCTGTATAACTATAAGTCATATATGGCTCGTGGAGGATAATAAAACTAAAAACATTGTGTTTTAGGTGACAGTAACCTTAACAGGTAAATAAATCAATAACAGCAAGTTCCTAGATGATAAGCAAAGGCGGGGAATGAGTAGCAAATATTCTTGTACAACATTGTTATGATTACAGCACTCTGTAAAAAGTTCAACTTTGGATGTTAAAATATCCACAGTTTGTGTGATTTAAACGACTCTCATTTTAGGTAATTTTAATGATAAGTTACTCCACTGTTTGATTACTACTGACAACTGTGATAATACATGCAGGATACCTGGCAGTCCCTGATAGAAAATATACTGCAGTCAACAATGTCACCACTCAAGAATTTTAACCACTGTCCATATTCTACTGTATCAAATGCCTTCTAAATGCTACAAACCCAGTTTAAGCAAATACTGGCCCTTATAATATACTAAGTCATGCCAAAAAATGTAATGCTATTATATTGCATTCCTAATACCACCAGCTTTGCAAGTGGTTGATGACATAGAAGATGCGCTAAAGGTCTATCTTAACATATAAAAATAGCATCAGAGATGCCCGTACCCCACAGCCTTGGGAAATATTTTCAACACCATGAGATACAAAAGTACTGTACCAGTACAAACTTCAGGATACTTTCAGAGCACTGTCAGTTATATAAAGGTCCAAACAATGTTTAAATGGAGAAATAATGTTTAAAAGAAAGATAATGCGTATAAAGATGAAGTATTAAAACAAGATAATTCAATGACAAGATGACAGCATTAATCAGTAAACTAAAATTCAACACTCTTTATATACATCTGCATTTCCGAATTATGGTTTAGATGGTTTGAATATTACCATGCATACAGAAGTGGTAATACATTTAATGAATGCTTATGTGTGGTGTTGGAGTAAAATCTGCGGCTCACTTGATGAAATTCTATCCCTTACAATGGGAAGTTATGAAAGTAAAATTCTTAATAAATTCTAATATGACTTTTGCTTAATCTGCTTCAAAAGACAGACCCAAAGGTGCAACAAGATTTTAAAGGTCAAGGTCACTACGGCAAGGTAAAAGGTCAAATTAAGGTCACACCATGATAATACACACCTATAGCCAATAACCAATGTCCCTACCAAGTATCAACTTCCTACACCTTACGGTTTCCGAGATACAGCCCTGATGATTTTATAGGTCAAGGCCACTATGGCAAGGTCAAAGGTCAAATCAAGGTAACACCATGATGCTGCACACCTATACCCCCTAGCCAATGTCTCTACCAAATATCAACTTCCTGCACCTAACAGTTTCCGAGATAAAGCCCAGACAATATTTTATAGGTCAAGGTCTCTACAGCAAGGTTAAAGGTCAAATCAAGGTCAGACCATGACGTTGCACACCTACACCCCCTAATCAATATCCCTACCAAGTATCAACTTCCTACTCCTTACGGTTTCTGAGATATAGCCCAGACAACATTTTATAGGTCAAGGTCACTACGGCAAGGTCAAAGGTCAAATCAAGGTCAGACCATGATGCTGCACACCTACACCCCCTAAGCAATATCCCTATCAAGTATCAACTTACTACACCTTACGGTTTCTGAGATATAGCCTGGACAAGATTTTATAGGTCAAGGCCACTACGGCAAGGTCACAGGTCAAATCAAGGTCACACCATGACGTTGCACACCTACACCCCCTAACCAATATGCGTACCACGTATCAACTTCCTACACCTTACGGTTTCTGAGATGTAGCCCGGACAACATTTTATAGGTCAAGGTCACTACGGCAAGGTCAAAGGTCAAATCAAGGTCACACCATGACGTTGCACACCTACACCCCCTAACCAATGTCCCTACCAAATATCAACTTCCCAAGCCTTACAGTTTCCGAGATATAGCCCGGACAACATTTTATAGGTCAAGGTCACTACGGCAAGGTCAAAGGTCAAATCAAGGTCACACCATGACGTTGCACACCTACACCCCCTAACCAATATCCCTATCAAGTATCAACTTCCTACACCTTACGGTTTCCGAGATATAGCCTGGACAAGATTTTATAGGTCAAGGTCACTACGGCAAGGTCAAAAGTCGAATCAAGGTCAGACTATGACGTTGCACAACTACACCCCCTAACCAATGTCCCTACCAAGTATCAACTTCCTACACCTTACAGTTTCCGAGATATAGCCCGGACAAGATTTTCAAACTCAAGGTCACTATGGCAAGGTCAAAGGTCAAATCAAGGTCAGACCATGACGTTGCACAGCTACACCCCCTAACCAATGTCCCTGCCAAGTATCAACTTCCTACACCTTACGGTTTCTCAGATACAGCCCGGACAAACTATTTCCCGCCACCCGCCCGCCCGACCATCCGGACACCATGGGTGAAAACAATACCCCAACAGCCATTAAGGGCTGTGGGGTAAAAACCCAACTTCATACCACTAGTCAACATACCATTTGTTCTCAGTATTCTGTTACCAAAAGGACTTTCTTGTACCTACATCCAAATCCTACTACCCAAATCTTTGCAACTGTTTGCAAAGTTTAATTGTACCTGAATTTAAATTACACTGTTCAGAACATTTCACAATTATAATGAGTCTACTATAGACTTTACCCAATACCTCTTAATACATTCTAAAGCTCTAAGGGTAAGAATAAAGGAGATATAAGGCAAAAACACAAAATCAGCTATTTTATGACCCCAGTTTGACCCATAAGGGGGGAGGTCGGGGGTAAATCTGACTATCTAGACTCTTCCCATATGGTTTCCCAATACCTCTTAACTCACTCTTAAAGCTCTAAAACCAATAATAAAGGAGATATAAGAAAAAATGTCAAAATTGGTTATTTTATGACCCCAGTTTGACCCCTACAGGGGGGTCGGGGAGAATTTTGACTTGCTTTCTAGACTCTCCACATTTGGTTTCCTACTACTTCCCAATACAACTAGAGGATCACTCGCAGAAAAAAAAGATAATGTTTTTGCATAGCAAAAACAAAGCGTCCCGAAAAGGATATAAAGGTGAGTGCTAAAGTATTAAGAAAATGCTCCGTTTCTAGCCTTATACTGTTGTGGCAACCCAAGTCAGCGCAGTCTGCTCTATGTAGCACGGTTTTCAAGATATAAGCATTTTTGTGTTTTGCAATTTTTGCAAAAAATTCAAAAATTCAAAATGGCCGCTATATTTGGTGAGACAAAAATATCTTGAAAATTGGCATGGCTACTCTGCAGAGATATCCATCAGGTCAAAAATTTTGTTCAATTCAGTCCATCTAGCACAGTTTTCGAGATATATTTTGCAAAAACTTCGAAAATTCAAAATCGCCACCATTTTTGGTGAGACAAAAATTTTTGAAAATAAGACCACTGCTGCGGTGTGTATCTCCCGCCAAGCATTAAAGGAGAAGAAATAGCTTTTCCGAGATATTCACAATTTTTCATTTTCGTGTGTGAAAGCTCTTCCAAATGTAGGTGAGTGAGTTATTTGAGAAAAATTGGCTATCTGCAATACTTTTAAGAGATAATTCGCATTTACTCATTTTGAGTAGGTGAGTAATTATCTACGGGTCTGGAACTTCACCAAGTGAAAGTTCTCCCAAAAGTAGATGAATGAGTTATTTGAGAAAAATTGGGTATCCGCAATACTTTTAGAGATAATTCGCATTTACTCATTTTGCGTAGCTGAGTAATTAGCTATGGGTCTGAAACTTCACCATGTGAAAGCTCACCCAAAAGTAGGTGAATGAGTTATTTGAGAAAAATTGGCTATCTGCAATACTTTTAGAGATAATTAGCATTTACTCATTTTGAGTAGGTGGGTAATTAGCTATGGGTCTGAAACTTCACCATGTGAAAGCTCTTCTAAAAGTAGATGAATGAGTTGAGAAAAATTGGCTATCTGCAATACTTATAAGAGATAATTCGCATTTACTCATTTTGAGTAGGTGAGTAATTATCTACGGGTGTGAAACTTCACCATGTGAAAGCTGTCCTAAAAGTAGATGAATGAGTTATTTGATAAAAATTGGGTATCCACAATACTTTTAGAGATAATTAGCATTTACTCATTTTGAGTAGGTGAATAATTAGCTACAGGTCTGAAACTTCACCAAGTGAAAGCTCTCCCAAAAGTAGGTGAATGAGTTATTTGAGAAAAATTCGGTATCCGTAATACTTTTAGAGATAATTCGCATTTACTCATTTTGAGTAGGTGAGTAATTAGCTATGGGTCTGAAATTTCACTATGTGAAAGCTCTTCCGAAGTAGGTGAATGAATTATTTGAGAAAAATTATCTGCAATATTTTTAAGAGATAATTCGCCATCTAGCACAGTTTTCGAGATATTAGCATTTTTGTGATTTGCAATTTTTGCGTAAAATTCAAAAATTCAAAATGGCCGCCATTTTTGGTGAGTCAAAATTTTTTTGAAAATTGGCATGGCTACTCTCCAGAGATACCCTGCGTTTCAAAAATTTCGTAGAAAACGCTCTATCTAGCACGGTTTACGAGATATAAGCATTTTTTTTGTTTTGCAATTTTAGCAAAAAATTCAAAATGGCCGCCAGTTTTGGCGAGACAAAAATTTTTTGCAAATTGGGATAGCTACTCTGAAGAGATACCCTGAAGATCAAAAATGTCGTCGAAATCGCTCTATCTAGCACGGTTTTCGAGATATTAGCATTTTTGTGTTTTGCAATTTTTGCGAAAAATTCAAAAATTTACAATGGCTGCCATTTTTGGTGAGACAAATTTTTTTGAAAATTGGCATGACTACTCTCCAGATATACCCTGCAATTCAAAAATTTCGTAGAAAACGCTCTATCTAGCACGGTTTTCGAGATATAAGCATTTTTGTGTTTTGCAATTTTTGCGCAAAATTCGACAATTTACAATGGCCGCCATTTTTGGCGAGACAAATTTTTTTTGAAAATTGGCATGGCTACTCTACAGAGATACCCTGTGGGTCAAAAATTTCATCTAAATCGCTCTATCTGGCACGGTTTTCGAGATATAAGCATTTTTATGTTTTGCAATTTTAGCGAAAAATTCGAAAATTCAAAATGGCCGCCATTTTTGGTGAGACAAAATTTTTTTTCAAAATTGGGATAGCTACTCTGCAGAGATACCCTGTGGGTCAAACATTTTGTTGAAATCACTCTATCTAGCACGGTTTTCGAGATATAAGCATTTTTCTTATTTGGAAAATTCATAATGATTAATTAATCATTAATTACTCGGCCATTTCTTAACCAATCAATGCCAAAATCTAATGATTTCCAGATTTTAATAGAACTAGAGATTGCGTCTCGACGCAGTGTATCCCTGGACGGGACATAGTTAAGGCGTGAATGTGTCGGGCTTGAGCCTGTTTCCTGGAGCACCAGGTCAGGATTCTCCATAGTACCAGATTACTTCCAAAAGCTAATCACTAGTTGTTTCACTTATATCTGTCTTTAAAAATTACATTTCATGGATCCAGAAGATCCATATAGTGATGTGGATCGCTTCCAAAACTCAATCATTTCATCCTTTTACCTTTTCAGACATATTCTAAAAATTTCATCGAAATCCATCCATAAGTTTTTGAGTTATCTTGTACACAGACACATGTGGCAGCCTGGATCCACATGATCCAGACAGTGATCCAGATTACTCCCAAAATCTAATCACTTGTTCTTTGTCCCATTTAAGACATTTCCTGAAAATTTCATAAAAATCCATTCATTACATTCACGGATCCAGAAGATCCAGATAGTGGTCCAGATCACTCGCAAAATTGAACCATTTCTTCCTTTTACCATTTGTAACATATCCTGAAAATAGTAAAATCCATTCCAAGATTATGTGCAAGCCTGGATCCAGATGATCCAGATCACTCCAAAAATGTAATCACTTGTTCCTTGTACCATTTAGGCCATTTGCTGAAACAATCCGTCCATAACTTTTTGAGGTATCTGTCTTAAAAAATTACATTTCATGGATCCAGAAGATCCATATACTGATCCGGATCACTTCCAAAATTCAATCATTTCATCCTTTTACCACTTCTTCCTTTTATTTGTAACGTAGCCTAAAAATATCATCAAAATTCATCGTAAAATCATGTTGCAGGCTCGATCCAGATGATCCAGACGGTGATCCAGATCATTCCAAAAGTATAATCACTTGTTCCTTGTACCATTTAGGTCATTTGCTGAAAATGTCATCACAATCCATCCATAACTTTTTGAGGTGTGTCTTATTACATTTTACGGATCCAGAAGATCCATACAGTGATCTGGATCACTTCCAAAATTCAGTTATTTCATCCTTTTACCTTTTCAGACATATCCTGAAAATTTCATCAAAATCCGTCAATAAGTTTTTTTGCTACAATGTACACAAACACATCTGGCAACCTGGATCCAGATGATCCAGACAGTGATCCAGATCACTCCCCAAATCTAATCACTTGTTCCTCGCACCATTTAGGTCATTTGCTGAAAATGTCATCACAATCCATCCATAACTTTTTGAGGTATCTGTCTTATTACATTTCATGGATCCAGAAGATCCATATAGTGATCCCGATCACTTCCAAAATTCAGCCATTTCATCCTTTTACCTTTTCAGACACATCCTGAAAATTTCATCAAAATCCGTCCATAAGTTTTTTTTGCTACAATGTACACAAACACATCTGGCAACCTGGATCCAGATGATCCAGACAGTGATCCGGATCACTCCCAAAATCTAATCACTTGTTCCTCGTCCCAATAAGGACATCTGAAAATTTCATCAAAATGCACCCATAACTTTTTGAGCTATCTGTGTTTAAAAATTAAATTTCATGGATCCAGAAGATCCAGACAGTGATCCGGATCACTCCCAAAATTTAATCACATCTTCCTTTTACCAATTTGGACATATCCTGAAAATTTTATCAAAATCCGTCTGTCAGTTTTTGAGTTATCTTGTTTACAAACAAACAAACAAATAGAGGGCCCAAAATGACCCTTGGTCAGGTACTTTGGCGGTCAGTGGATGACCTTCAACGAAGATCTGTAACCGGTCAGCCTGGATGCTGGTACTCCGTCACATACTCAACCTCAAAAGCCATTTTCAATAGTTTCCACGCAATGTAGTCAGCATTAAGTGTGAAAATATCTCCAAATATGCCAAAAATGACCCTTGGTCAGGTACTTTGGCGGTCAGTGGATGACCTTAAATGAAGATCTGTAACCAGTAAACCTGGATGGCAGAAGTCCATCATGTACTCAACCTCCACAGCCATTTTCAATAGTTTCCATGCAATATAGTCAGCGTTAAGTGTGAAAATATCTCCAAAAAGGCCAAAAATGCCCCTCGGTCAAGTACTTTGGCGGTCAGTGGATGACCTTCAATGAAGAGCTTCAAGGTCAAATTTCTGCATGCTTATAGAGGACATATATATGTATTATATATACCAGCCATAGGATGATCTAACTTTCTGTCTTGGAGAACTGGGCCAAAATATGCAAAATGGCCAAAATCTGACCTTTAAGTGGCCACCAGTGACCTTGGGATTGAAGGTCAAGGTCACAAAACAATAGCGTTCGTGGCATTGCCCATATATACCCACATACCAAATTTGAAAGTTCTAACTAAAATATTTTTTAAGTTATCGCGTCCAAAAGGAAATCTCTGCGGCGGCGGCGTGACCGTACTGAATCCTAAGTATCCCCGACTTTCGTCCGGGGATACAATGAATGTATTTGCCAAGTTTCAGGTGAATTGATAAAATCCCTTTCAAGTTATCATCCGGACAAGCTTTCCCATAGAAAAAAAGAAATTTTTGGTCATGTGACATCTCTGATTGGTTGAAGTGTCACTGCAGCATATTCAAAAAAATTCCCCAAGACTACTGCATAAACCTCCCAAATTTAAAAAGAATCCACCTAAGGGTTACAGAGTTATAAGGAAAACAAAATGCGGAGCCGGCGGAGCCTGAAGGTCTCCCATACACAAACAAGCGTTCCTTGCGGGACGTTTAATTTATGGCTCTAAATACAATACTTAAGAAGATAAGTGAAAATCTGACCTATTTAGGGTTATAAAATTGACCTTTAAAGACAAGAAGGGCACAAAAAGCCTGATCACTAGGTCTGAATAGACCCGAGGTATAATTCAATCTGAAATTCAACCGGCACCTGGAATCTGATGTTAGGAAAGTGCTTGCCAAGTTTTGTGGATTCATATATAGCACTTTCTGAGAAAATCTGGTGAAAAGAAGCACAAGAAAAAAACTTTTTTTTTTCCATCCTTTTTTTTATTGTCTTCAAAATCATATACATATCAGTACAAAAAAGTCACAAATGAACATGTTTAAAAAACCGTCAACAACAGAATTACATTTATACAAGTGAATTTTTATATTTTCTATAGTTTTATATATCCTCAGAAATATCTTCAAGAATACCCTTCCACTGTGTCCATCTCATATTAAAGGTTTCGCAATTGTTATTTGTCTGGTACAGCAATTTTTGCTCAGTATATTTTGACCTAATTAATTTCTGCAATTGAGAGAAGTATTTCTTTGTTGTATTTTGCACACATAAAAATATAATATCTAGTTATGATTAAAACAAAATTTAATGGCCAGAAGGAATGCTCCATAAATACACAGCCTAGAATTTTTTCTGTGTCACCAAGATTTAGGTCAAAACGCATTTCAGTCTTGATCCAGGATTGCATTTGTTTCCATAGATTTTCTACTCTGCAGCAATCCACAAAAAGATGATTAATAGTTTCACAGTCTTGGCCACATAAGCGACATGCCTCATTGTTTGAAATTTTCATTTTGCACAAGTGTTTTTGTGTACCAAGGATTCTCCTTACAATTCTGTATTGGAACCATATAAGGTTATTGTCATATATTGTTTGGAAAATAATTTTATAAATTTGCTTCCAAAAATTCATATTATGGTCAAAATGTAAACTGTGACACCATTTTTGTTCACATTCTGAGGGGGCCTCATCACATTCATTAAGTGTCTGGTACACAGTTCTTCCACATTTTGGGGATTGTATAAAGATTTGCATATGAAAAGGAACATTAGGTCGTTGAAATAGAAAGTCTGTGTCGTTTCTAAAATGCCGAATAAATTTGCCTAAAATTCTTCTGACTGTATAAAAGTTCAAAAAGTTGACATTTGTATTGTATTTATTGTTTACCTCCTGTAGTTCTAAAAAATCACCATTTTCATCCAGAATATCTCTTACATAATATATACCCTTTTTGAACCAATCTGGGAAAAATATTTTTTCAGTGCCAATTGCATTATTATACCAAATGCAAGAATTTAGTATGTCTTGGTTTGTTTTAAATTTTTGTTTGTTACTAAAGTCTTCTGCATATTTGAAAATTGTACTCCAAAATGGATTGAGTTTAGAGTCAAGAGTCCTTGTCCACTTTATTCCTACTCTATATAACTTATTTATATCGCCAACGGTGGCCTGTAAGACACTGAACCAATCCTTGGAATAGTTAGTGGTAAGGAGTTTTAACCAACTGAGCTTTAAACTCTTCTCAAAATGACATAAATTTATCATTTTCAAGCCACCTTTTAGATTAGTTTTGCAGATATCCTTCCTTGAGACCCTATCCGGTTTACCCGCCCATAGGAATGAGTACAAAATTTTGTCAATATTATTTAAAAATGTATTTGAAATGGGGATAATCATGAACAGGTGTACAAATTTTGATAATATCAAAGTTTTGATAACTGTGATCTTACCAATTGGAGTCAAATTCCTATACTTCCAAGAATTTATAACTTTCTTGGCCTTAGCCAGAGCTTTATCATAACTTATGCGTGGAATATTGTGTAAATCAGTTGAAAAGTTTATACCCAAAATACTAAACTCAGTGTCTATCCATTGCAGTTGTGCTGTACTACGGAGCTTTTCTTTTGAATGTTTTTTGCTGCCTATCCATATAAGCTTTGTCTTCTCTGAATTTACCTTTAAACCAGATATTGTACCAAAAATTTCCAGCACATTCAATGTTGCCTGCAAAGAAGAGCTACTGCCATCGAGCAATAGTGTGGTGTCATCTGCAAATTGTGTAACTTTTGCCATTTGCCTACCTATCTGTATGCCCTTTATATCTGGATTTTTGTCAATTAGTATGCTCAAGATTTCAGCTACTAGCAAAAATAGATAAGGGGAGATTGGGTCCCCCTGTCTGCATCCTCTTTGAATTGGGATTGGCTCTGATAAAAATCCACACTGTATTATATGTGCATTAATTTTCTTATTAAACATTTTTATCCAGCTGATGAATTTTTCATCAAAGCCAAATTTTTCTAGCACCTTGTACAAAAAATTCCAGGACACCGAGTCAAAGGCCTTCTCAAAATCAATCAACATCAACAACCCAGGGATTTGGTTTTTTTTCTGTGTAATACATAAGGTCATAGATCAATCTAGTACTTTCACTGATGCGTCTTCCTTTAATAAAGCCAGATTGACTTTGAGAAACCATAATATCTAATAAAGGTTTTAGTCTTTCTGCTAAAGCCGCAGAAGCAAGCTTATATATAACACATAAAAGTGAAATCGGACGCCAATTTTTTATGAATTTACGGTCTTTATTTTCTTTTGGCAAGCATGTGATGATACTTTTTCGTAAAGATACTGAAAGCTCACCCTTTAAGTAACACGCATTAATTGCGTTCGTCACCAGAATCTTCAACTTTCCCCAAAATACTTTAAGGAATTCAGCCGAGATTCCATCTATTCCAGGTGACTTATTATTTTTAGACTTTTTCAAAACTAAGCTCAATTCTTCTGCAGTTATAGGATTACCTATATTCAAATTTGAAATATTTTTTATATTTTGAACATTTATATAGTCAAGTGAATTTTCATAAAGTGTTATATTTCTTGCTTCAAACAGTTTAGAATAGAATTTTTCTATCTCACATAAAATTTTCTTCTGGTCTTTTATTTCAGTGCCATCAGATAATTCTAATTTGCGTATTGTTTTTTCAGCATAATTTTTGTTTTCCAGTTTGCAAAAGAAAGAACTTGGCTTTTCACCTTCACTAAGCCACTGAATTCTAGATCTTGTTACTATACCATTGACCTTTTCTTTTCGAATATTTTCAAGCGCAGCTTTTTTTTCATTCAGTATATTCATATTTTCATGATCCAAATTTTGTTCTAGTACTAATATGTCTTTTAGCAAATGTTTTTCTTGTAAATCTCTATTTCTTCTAAGTCGGCTAGCAAATTTGATACTTTCACCCCTTATTCTCATCAATAGCGTCTCTAGAAATAAATCACAAGGGATCGAAAATTTGATGGACTCATTGCTTCCTGTTATGTAATTCATACTGTAGACAGGCAGTGCATATTTTATCTTTTCTTCTTCAATAGTTTTATTTATCATATTTAAATAATCTTGATTTTTAAGCAGACTGTTATTAAACTTCCAGTATCCCTTGCCATGTTTAAATTCACAAAGGTTTATACTAATTTCAATGATTGAATGATCTGACCTGTAGCTTGGCATTATGGAGCTACTGTTTATAATGTCAGTCATCGAAGATGATACCAGAAAATAATCAAGCCTTGCCTGCTTAATTGGATTTCGTTTTCTCCAAGTATAGCGGATTTCGTCTGGGTTATTTACCTTGTATATGTCAACCAAATCTCTTTCATTTAGCAAATTTATCACCTTTTCCCTAGCTCTTGGGTTGTTAATATTGACATAGTTTTGAGAGTCTCTTGATGGATCCAGTACTAGATTGAAATCGCCGCATATTACGACATAGTCTGTTTCTTCGTTTGTTGTTAATTTTTCAATTTCACTAAAGAAGTTTGGACTATCAGTGTTAGGAGCATAAAGATTAATAAGGTTTATTTTAATTGAACCACATGTTAAAAGAAGTTGTAAATAATTACCTTCTGTATCTTTGTGTATTTCGTCTACAGTATATTCAAAATTATTATTAATGAGTACTGCTACTCCACGAGAGTTAGTTCTTGTTCCATGCAAATAGCATTTATGCCAAATTTTGTTTACTAAATTTAAATCCTCTTCAATTAAGTGTGTATCTTGTACACATACAATTGAGGCTTTTGTCTCTTTCAAAAAATTGAGGACATCATTTCGTTTTTCAGTATTACGCAAGCCTTAACAATTTCCAGACAACACCTTTATGCTACTTAAGGAGTGCATTTATGTTACAAGAAAAAAACTTGTTTTTGATCATCTGACCTTGATAAAGGATTAAAGGTCAAAGGTCATACTTAGGGCTGCGAACGGTTACTCAAGACTCGCTAGATGAGTCGATCTTTACTAGGACTCAAGTTCATTTTAACTTTTTAAGTACTCGGTTACTCGCGAAGTATTGTATTATCGCCCACGTAATGAAACGTTTGTACCTGTTAAAACATTTTCCGACATCTATAGATAACTAGACCCATGCATCGGAGAACCGATGCAAATTTATATCCACCGGAAAGACAACTCACCAAAGTCAGTGAACCATCATTTGACCTTGAAGGAGTGGTCCAAGGTCAAACCTCTAGGACCAATAATAAGTGAGTTATAAGCACTTTTAAATTTAGCTATCCTCGTTTGACCTTGAAGGAGGGGTCCACGGTCAACCTAACCACAACAAAAGATTCCCAGCCATTGATTTCTTATAAGTTGGTTTCACATTGAAACCTCTAGGACCAATAATAACCGAGTTATAAGCACTTATAAGTTTGGCTATCCTCGTTTGACCTTGAAAGAGGGGTCCAAGGTCAAATTTGATCACATCAGATGATTCCCATACCATGATTTCAATTTCCTACACCTTACGGTTTTCAAGTCACCTGGACAAGATCTTGAAGGTCTAAGACACCACGGCAAAGCGAAAGGTCAAATGAAGGTTACACCATGATGTTTCACACCTACAATCCCAAGTATCAACATCTCGCACCTCACGGTTGCCGAGATACAGCCTGGCCAAGCTTTTCCTTCTCTCCCTCCCCGCCAGACCTGACACCCGCCTGTCCATGGGTGCCTATGAATGCCATGGGTGAAAAAAAAAAAGCAGTTCTATACTTTCACTTGAATTTTTCATTATCTGTTTTTCTAATTCTCTTAAGGGTAAGATGTAGCCCGGACAAGATTTTAAAGATCTAGGACACCACAGCAAAGTCATGGGTCAAATGAAGGTCACACCATGATGTTTCACACCTACAACCCCAACCAATATCCCTATCAAGTACCAATATCCTACACCTCACAGTTTCTGAGATACAGCCAAGACAAGCTTTTTCCCGCCATCCCCCCAGCCAAATTGATGGTTGCCTGCCTATGGATGCCCATGAATGCCATGGGTGAAAAAAAAACAATAACAGTTCCGTTATTTCACTTGAAGTTTTCATTATCTTTTTTTTAATTCTCTTAACTTAAAGCTAATACCCCAGGCATATGCTGCATATAGAATAAATGGAACTTTATTCATAAGTTCATTTTATAAGCAATAGAACACTTTTTTTGGTAAAACAGTAAGTTCCTTAATCTTACTCTGATATCAAATGAAACTGGACCAAGGATGCCAAGATTCAAGATGGCAATCGAAATTCGGAAAATTCTAAATTTTCCACAAATCTTAAAAGAGTAGTCCTTTCTACCCAGTGGGTCCAAATTTGCCCGAAATTGCTCTATCTCTCTTATGATTTTCAAGATAAACAACTTTTTCTATTTCTGATAAAATTTAAGATGGCAGCCAAAAGACCCAAAAAAAATAAGAATGAAAAAATTTTCCAAAGTCATAAAACTTATAAAAGGGAAACCATAATCCAGCGGGAAGTGATCAGTCCAACCTGCAAGAAAACAAATAAGAACCCCTGATGGGCCACTTCACTATATTTGTTTAAACTTACAACATTGAAACAAGAGGAATGCTTTTGCTAACAAAAGCGAAGCGTCCATTAAAGTTTAAAATGCTTTGTGGTTTTAATAAGCATGCTGTAAAGCTAAGAATGCACAAAGCTGCACCGTATGCTTTCCCAATACCTCTTAATATATTCTGAAGCTATAAAAGCAACGATAAAGGAGATATAAGGCAAAAACTCCAAAGCAGCTATTTATGACCCCAGTTTGACCCATAAGGGGGGGTCGAGGGGTAAAACTGACCGGCTATTTAGACTCTCTACATATGCTTTCCCAATACCTCTTAATACATTCTGAAGCTATAAAAGCAACAATAAAGGAGATATAAGGCAAAAACTCAAAATCAGCTATTTTATGACCCCAGTTTGACCCATAAAGGGAGGGGGGGTAAAACTGACCAGCTATTTAGACTCTCTACATATGCTTTCCCAATAAATCTTAATACATTCTGAAGGTATAAAAGCAAAAATAAAGGAGATATAAGGCAAAACTCCAAAGCAACTATTTTATGACCCCAGTTTGATCCATAAAGGGGGGTTGGGGGATAAAACTGACCGGCTATTGATATTCTCCACATATGCTTTCCCAATACCTCTTAATACATTCTGAAGCTATAAAAGCAACGATAAAGGAGATATTTATGGCAAAAACTCCAAAGCAGCTATTTATGACCCCAGTTTGGCCAATAAGGGGGGGGTCGGGGGGTAAAACTGACCGGCTATTTAGACTCTCCACATATGCTTTCCCAATACCTCTTAATATATTCTGAAGCTATAAAAGCAACAATAAAGGAGATATAAGGCAAAAACTCAAAATCAGCTATTTTATGACCCCAGTTTGACCCATAAGGGGGGTGGGGGGGGGGGGGGTCGGGGGGTAAAACTGACCGGCTATTTAGACTCTCCATATATGCTTTCCCAATACCTCTTAATACATCCTGAAGCTATAAAAGCAACAATAAAGGAGATATAAGGCAAAAACTCAAAATCAACTATTTTATGACCCCAGTTTGACCCATAAGGAGGGGCCGTGGGATAAAACTGACCGGCTATTTAGACTCTCCACATATGCTTTCCCAATACCTCTTAATATATTCTGAAGCTATAACAGCAACAATAAAGGAGATATAAGGCAAAAACTCCAAAGCAGCTATTTTATGACCCCAGTTTGACCCATAAGGGGGGGTCGGGGAGTAAAACTGACCGGCTATTTAGACTCTCCATATATGCTTTCCCAATACCTCTTAATACATTCTGAAGCTATAAAAGCAACAATAAAGGAGATATAAGGCAAAAACTCAAAATCAGCTATTTTATGACCCCAGTTTGGCCCATGAGGGGGGGCAGTGGGGTAAAACTGACCGGCTATTTAGACTCTCCACATCTGGATTCCTATTACCTCCCAGTACATTTTATAGCTCTAAATGCAATACTTAAGAAGAAAATAGGGGGGTTGACTTAAATTTAAGGCTTTCAGATTGGAAGGTGTCAGAAAATCACTCATAAATGAGACATTTTTAAAGGGATTGCTCCCAAAATCTAATCAGCTCACGTTTTCGATAGTATGAACAGGTGTGTCAAATTATAAGGCTGTGTAGCAAGTAGTTTTTCCTGAACTGCGATGGGGGGGTGTACTTCAAAAAATTGTTTTTGATCATGTGACCTTCATGAAGGTCAAAGGGCAAATTTAAGCATGCAGAAAAATTTTCCCATGCCTAAGGTATATAACTGCCAAATATGGTTTGAAACCTTCTAATAATAAGGGAGATATTCAAGGGAGACCATAATGCGGCGGTGGTGGCGAGGAAACTGAGGCGAAAACAAATAAGTGCCCTTTCAGGGATGCTTAATTATGCTTGAATGTTATATATTTGTACATCCAGTTCATTATAATATTAATGAATAAAAATATGAGGTCATCCGATTCTGTGGGGTTTTCTCAAGATATTTTATATTTAATAAATAGAAATACTGTTAGATGATCCAGTATTTTATGAAGGAACATATACTTAGTTGAAAATCAAACACTTCAAATTCTGGCAATTTTACAACTTATCAATATTCATTCATGCACATATGATGTCATGGAATTCAATATACTTTCTTGACAATATTTTATATTTTTAATAGAAATGGTATGAAGAATGGTACTTCATGTAGAAGGTAGATAATATCTTGGGTACGAGGTGTTGGTCATGAGCAGCCATGGTCATGAGTTGCTCATGCTGTATACTGCATGACCTCATGTAGACGTGGTTACCTCAGCTCTACTTTACTTGTGTGTAGAGCCGTGGCACGACCCCACACAGAACTGAAGATTTGCATAAAACACAAATATCATCTCCAGTTATATGTGGGGAAACTGCCTAAAATATAAAAAATACGTGGATATTGAGACACATAAAGAAGGATAAGATTTAATCAATTTCCAGCAGTTATCAGTGACCGAACGTGAATGTACCATGACACCGGCAATTAATCGAACGTTCGTCTAATCGTCCACCCACTAATGGAGATTACTAGAGGTTTAGTGGTATGGAGGTTTCACGTCACTATTTGAAGTGTTTGTGGCAAACTTATTTCTTTTAAATTCTGAATGACACAAAATCTTTATTCATAGGTGGATTTTGATATGGAAGTACCATTGTTGTCAGTTTTTAATCTTGGATCCAATGCATGGTCTGTGATAACCTTAAATTATATCGAGAAAGGGTGTAGTGGTGGTGGACCAGTTCACGCCCGGGTACCAATTCACGCCCACCCCTAAATTTATCCAAAATAATCACAGTTAAACAGTAAGTTACAAATGTATATGATCAATTTGATGATTATCTAGAATGTGGTAAACATCTTCTTTATGAAAAATCATAAATCTTCAAGAAAATTGAGGGTGGCCGTGAATTGCTACCCAGGCGTGAACTGGTCCACCACCACTAAAATTTTTACCGCGAATCTTCCAAATTAACAGTGAAATGACCAAGAGAGCAAAACCTTGACATCCCCTGTACAGTGCAGGTGGTCACTGAGATAAACAGTCTTCAGAAATTATCATAAAAACAGTTAAGGGGTTTAAACAACATTCTAACATGACACGACTGTGCCCGCGATTCTGATTGGTCGAGAGCTATGGTAAAACCTCGATATACATGTTGGCTGTTCCATTGTCATCCCATCGCAGTTAAGGAACAGAACTTATTATTATTCATAAAAGCACTTTTAATTGAATATAATTCTGATAATGAAAAGAAAATATATAGAACCTAAAATTTTTTTTTAAAAACTCTTTATTTTCGGCGTATTTAGTGAGAAAATGCTACTGCCACAATGTACAATTGGTAGAACAGCCTGATTTGTTTCGAACGTTTGTGAAATGGGCAAAATATAAGGAAATTACAAGTATTTTAATTGTTTTGTCATGTTAGAATAGGAATAACGCCCTCCAAACCATGGTATATGCAGAATTTTATAATCTCAAACCATGGTAAAATTCTGCATATACCATGGTTTGTCAGGCGTTATTCCTAGTGGTGGTGGACCAATTCACGCCCGTGTACCAATTCACGCCCACCCCTGAATTTATCCAAAACAATCACAGTTAAACAATATATTACAAATATATATCATCATTATGATGATTATCTATCATGTGGTAAACATCTCCTCTATGAAAAATTATAAATCTTCAAGAAAATTGGGGGTGGGCCTGAATTGGTACCCGGGCGTGAATTGGTCCACCACCACTATAATATAACACAAACCAAATGTCATGGTAAGCATTGTTGAAATACATTTTATATGGTTTGTGTGATTTTGTTATTTGTACTACTTCGGTTTAAAAGCTTTTAGGCCGATAATCTCTTTGACTGTTTATCTCAGTGACCACCCATGTAGCACGAACTAGTCTCAGCTTGGAAAAATTGTGAGAATCCGCTTTCGTAAATGAAGCCATTAAATTATGAATAAATACCTTTATAACTAGGTTGTTCCCTATGGATTATGCGTAAATACTTCTGTATCTTGGTCTACACCATGTAATAAATGTAATTTTCCTTTTTTTATAACAAACATTTGTTAGATATCAATAAATATTCGAAATAGTATCCGTGTTAAGCTAAGTTTTCATTTATAAAGCTTTACGTTCAACAAAATAGTGACAAATACCTTAAACTTTGACTTAGTATTAAAACTGGGGTATTAATATGAGGTAATTGTAGCAGGTTGTGGCATAATCTATAAAATTTTAAAAATATATGCACTATTATTAGCTAGTTTCTAAAGCAATCAAAATCTGGTGTCTACTAAATATTAACTCAACTAGGACCAATACTTTCGGCTAATTTCGTAAGTTCATCAAATCTACTGCTTTACACGGGCTATGTCTTCCCCACTAAGGGGAACTGAGTGCACTAGCTAGCAAAAATCATTTTTAATAAGGAGAGTCGAGGGGCGTTCAAAGTCAGAGTTCCTGAGTTGTGGGTAAGACTAAGTTGGGAAACTAGAATTGAAAATGTGTGTTTTGAGGTGTTTCCTGAAATATGCGACAGAGGGACTGTTTCTTATTTGGAAGGGGAAAGAGTTCCAAAGAACCGTGGCATAGTCACTAAAAGAATTAGAGAAGTGTTTTATTGATTTATGAACTCTACAGTCAAAAGTGGGGAAATGAAGGAACTTGAGTTTAGGGGTACTACGCCTAGTATTTCTGGAAGAGGTGTGGGGGTGAATTCATTCTCTTAGGTAAACAGGTTGACCTTGGTTGAGGATTTTGTATGTAATGAGGCCTATTTTGAATTGTACCCTGTACCTGACTGCAAAGGTCAAAGTTGGGATTTTACATCCCGTTCAACAGCCAGTGTACCTGACTGCAAGCCAATGGAGTTTTTCAGTTGAGGGGTACTGTGAGAAAATTTTGAGGAATGGGTGACAACCCTGCAGAGTGAGTTTTGCACTAGCTGCAATCTCCTAAACTCAAAATTAGTGAGTGATAAGAACAGGGAATTGCAGTAGTCTAATCTGCTGCTCACCAAAGCATTTGCTAGAGGAACTGATGTTTTAAGGTCTAGAAGGGGGCGAATTCTGTAGAGGTCTCTCACATGAACTCTAGTGGACTTTATGACATGTGAGACATGGCCAGTGAAAGGTGAAATTGGAATCAAACACCACTCCGAGGTTTTTGAAACTTTGTGCGGGTGAGACCAGATTGCCAAGAATATTGATTAGAAAGTTAGGAAGGAGTTGTTTATGGTTGTTTTTCGAACCTATTAAAATGAACTCACCATGTCCTGAAAGTATTTGTTTAATTTTATTGGCTCCTTATTTCTCAAACAAATAGCGATTGAAATTTATATTATTTTTGCTATTAAATGAACGTCTTTGTATTTAAATATGTGGGACCAGGATAACTTTGCTTTGTTTTGCAAGTTATTTCTTGTACTTTAGCCTACATCTTTTTTTTTATTTTCTGGCATTTGTAAATTTATTGGCTGAATTTTAGTGAATTTTCCCCCAAAAAACCTCTTAAATGGTAACTTGTGAAAAAACCTATACACATTGATGATGCAAACAAAGCTTCTTTGTTGTGCATAAAAATACAATACAATTTATGCACGAGTATTATACATTATCTTGGGGCATTGGTGGCGCAATTATACACACTCACCTCCCACCTCTGAGGTCTGCAGTTTAAACCAAGGACCCTATGTGGGAAAGTTGGTAGTTGCTTACTGATGGTCAGAAGTTTACAGTAGAGAATCTTGACCAACTCTATGTACTGGTTTCCTCTGCCCATAAAACTACTCATCCTGATATGACTTATACAGTATTAAAATTGATATTAGAACCCAAATAAAATGTCCACAAAAAGCATTTGTGAGGCAAAAGTGGACAGCATTTTGAATCTGAGAAAAGAAAATAGCAGACTGACCTTAAATGATCTTCAAACATCTAAAGTTGTCAGTATCTCTGTAATAAAGAAGACCTAGCAGTCAGGTTTCATCCTATTTCGTGAGAAAACTGTGTCAGCTGATTTTAAGGTTTGTTATACTCAGAAACACCTTGTAGATCAAACAGGAGATGATAATTTTCATGAGGTGGAGGAAAAGGAAGATGATGATTCTGACAACCAGTGTGCTCTCCCCGACGAAGAGTTTTTCCTGTTGTCAGTATTGTTAACTGACCACCAGAAATTACAGTTGACGAAAGTAGAGTTGTTGGGTTAATCTGTTCAGGTTTTTTTCCAGTCAAGAAACTTCAGGATTTGAACCCAAGACTTCAGCTTCAATACCTACAGTTGATAGTAAACTGGGTCTTGAGGATATTTGGTCAGTTTTAATCAAAATCAAGAATGACACATCCAACACAGACAAGTGCGTCAAAAAGTTAGAATCTGCCCAGGTCAAGACCAACAACAAAGTAACTCAGTTGTTCCTTACTATGGAAAAACTGAACCATTACATTCATCCGACCAATGAGGTTCAGCTGGAATTTAAGTCATCAGTTTGTAACGTGGATCAGTGGGTATCTATTGTCAAGCAGAAGGGTCAACAACTTGACAAGGTGGAAAGCGAAAAAATAATGTTGAAGAATACTGTAACCAGTTTGACATTTCTCATCAGATTGCTTTGTTCAAGGTTAATAACCAAAGCTCTACTTGTTACAGTTCCTTAGGTTTCCTTTATGAGTTCCCATCTCTGTGAACAACTTGCAAATAAATCCAAACTAAAAGCAATGCTCAAGTTCTAAGAAATACTACAGAAGACTGATGCAACGCTATTTGAGGGAATGAAAATTTCTTTAAATGGCTCACAGTTGTTTTTCACATGGGGTTCCATTGTAGCATCTATTGCTGAATCTTTGATTATTGGCATGGATTTCCTTTCTCATTTCAAAGTTGTTTTAAAGCTTTGATAAGTGTACCCTCACACTGAATAAAACATCATTGAGGTTAAATCACTTTAAAACTGTAGATGTGACCTGTATTTCTCCAATCAAGTATTTGCCTTTGAAAAGTTAGAAGTACCTTCGAGCAGTGCAAAATCTATTGCAAGCTTGGCAACTACTTTGTCTGGCGATGTGGGTATTACTTTGTCCGGTTCAAACAAAAGTGTTTTGCTACCAAATACTTTAGTTAAAGCTGCAGATGTGGTCCCAATACAATTAGTCAATGACACCAAAATTCCAATCTCAATACATGCTGGTCATGTGTTGGGATATGCAGTGGAATGTGATGCTGTCTTGACAGATGCCCCTGAAAAGGTGGTTTCAGAGGATGATACACAATTTCCTGAGCATTTGACTGGGTTATTTTAGTGTTCCAAACGGGTTTTGAATGAAAAAGAAACCGAAATACTTAAGTCTTTATCAGTTAAGTTTCAAGATATCTTTTCTAAAGGAAGCCATGACTTGGAAAGACCTGTCAAACATCCTATCCAATGAACACAAATGGGATTGAGGGTAAATAAGTGGAAAATCTTGAACAGATGTTGGGCATAGGAGTTATATCAGAGTCCTCCTCAGACCTGGCATCTATTCCAGTTCTTATACGGAAGAGAGATGGTTCTGTTCGATATTATATCAACTTCTGCCCCTTGAATGCGGAGACTGTGAAGGATTTATTTCCCCTAACATCAATTTTCCATTCTCTGGATCAGTTATCTCGTAACAAATTCTTCTCTACTCTCGACATGGCTAGTGGCTACTAGCAGATAGAGATTGATGAAAAAACTGACAAAACAGTATTCATCACAAAATACAGACCTTTTGAAGATAACAGGATCGCATCTTGTCTGTGTAATGCCCCTGCTACATTTTAGCTAGTGATACAATTTGTTCTGCATGGGTTAACATGGAATAAAACCATAGCCTACATTGATGATGTGATTCTCTAAGGTAAAGATTTCACAGATCATGTGATCGATCTGGAGTTAACTTTTAAAAGGTTTCGTCAACACAATCTCAAACTGAAGCCCATGCAAAAATTACTGCTTGTTTCATACTAAAACCACATTTATAGGTCAGGTTGTCAGATTTGAAGGACACATCATTCAGAAGGATCTCAAAGAGAGGATTGTGATAGGTTGTGTCATGCAAGTACCTACATCTCCTGAGCCTACAGACTGCAACAAGCATGAGGACATGAACATTGAGTATTGCATCAGAAATTGATTCCTACAAACAGGATCTTTTGATGGAAACTAGTAGCAGAAAAGTCAGAGAGATGTTGGCAAAGGCTTCAGGTTTTCTGAGTTTTTCCTTGAGTTCCACAACAGAGGTCACTCCTGGATCCTGCATATCTTCATTTGTTACATTTAGCATACCCATGGCCACTATTTCTTTGGTTGTTTCAAAACTAACCACATCTGAGATCTCTGTGTCTTCAGTTGTCTCAAAACCAACTGCTTCCAAGACCATTGTGTCTTCAGATGTGTCCAAACCAACCTCATCCAGAGAAGTAAGGGTAAAGCAATAATAATAACTCATCATTGGCTATCATTGGAATCCTTGAAAGTGATGTTCACTAAAATAAGCCAGCTTGTTACATGGAAAACTGAGGCCAGACCATATCCAGTATTAAGAAGCACATTGTAGGTAAGCATCTCACCTTTTGCTTTTGCCACTTTGAAAAAAACATGCCACGAGACAAGCATTTGACTAGCTACAATGTTTCGTTGGCAGCAATTAAAAAGGTCCTTGGTTTATCCAGTCACAATGAACTATTCAGCATGGTTTTATGAAATAAGTGTTATCCTTTGGACACAAGGTTTACTCAAAGTGAGGAGGATATCCAAATCATCAAAGAATATCACAGTGGTTTTCTGGAAAAGCTTGACACCTGAACCATCTGTTGATCTGCCCAATTGTGTTGCTATGTTGACTCACTGGAGAGTGATTTCCACTATTATCAATAGCATCAGGGAGAAAAAGGTATCACTGCCAGAGTCTGCAGATGTCAATGCTAAGGAACCAAATGTTCCTGTAAAAGTCTTGTAACCATATGTCACAAATGTTGAACAGAAGGAGGAGGAAATGGAGGTGGATCCATGTAACTAGTCTGAATCTGTGAACTAGACAAGTAGTATACATAGGAATGACAGTAGCACATAGGTATGTATTTATTACATACTAATTATTTTGGTGATCCAGCAATATGCTCCTTTTTTTACTGTAGATAAACAAATATAATATAAATATTATATATTGGGAATGATGATTTTGACAAAGGTAATTTTCAGTGTAGAATTATTATTTAAAAAGTAATTGATTGCTATCCTTTGAGAGTAGAGCTGGTGTTAAAACAATAATGCATAAGAAATTTTAAGATAATTTTATGCCTTAATATATTGTAGATATAGAGTAATTAACTTGCTAACAAAAGACATTTCTTGAGGTTAAATGCACAAATTAATATAAGACAATGTAAGAACTAACTAAGAAGGATGAATCAAAATTATCAAGCTATATCAATATTTTTTCTTTGGAAAGTACTTTTGGGGAAAGTACACAATTAACATAATCATGTCATACATGTTCTCGCATTCAATATGTTTTTCTTCCAAAATATGACTACCTTTGTAGGTCAGAAATCAAAATTGGAGTTGAACAAGTATACATCAAGTTTCAGATCAATTTTCAACCCTACATAACCAAGATTTCTAGTCATAAAACATAACTACTTTTTAATATTGGAAATCTAAACAAGATTTAGTGTTGATTATTCTTGTGAAACCTGACTACTTATTCTTGTCAGAAATCTAACTTCGATTTAGTGTTGAAAATAGGTCAGGATCAATTTTCAACACTAAATCACCAAGATTTCATTTCCAAAGTGTGACTACTTTTTCATGTCGGAAAACTAATTTAGATTTACTGTTGAAAAAGGTTTATATCAACAGCAGGATCTATTGCAGGATCTAACTAAATCAACATTTTTTCAAAGGTAAGTGCCTGCTGGGCTGGCTGCTGAATGACAAGTAAAAGTCCAAATTTATTACTTTGACTTTGCTCTTAAAGGGGAAAGATTTCCTCCCGATCATACATTTGGAGTCCTTGTATACAAATAGCGACACACACCACAGCTTACTGGAATAAAACATATTATCTTTTGACAGCACTGATAAACTCCTCCTTCCAGACATGTCCTCAAGGACTTTTATTACTTGATGCAGTATTTTTACTGTTTTAAAGCACACAAACTTTATTTAAATTTCCAACAGCAGATACCAACATAAGCCCATCTGTACATAGTAATAGTTATTTATGTGAGATAGCTGTACATGTCAATGCACTTGCCATGCAACATTAGTTTGTTTACTTCAGCATCACATTTGACAGAGGAATGAAGGTTCTCAAATGTTCTTTGACCCCTCGACTTTGGGCTTTAATAGCAATGTCACCTATGAATTTCTTGTGGCTTCTATGTACTAGAATTGCATTTATGGGTGCTTTATTCTTTGTTTTATTAAACAAATTTTGCTTATATATTTATAATTATCCTGAAAATAGATAAGCCCTAGCATAAAGTTAACCAATTGCAAGTATGCTTTAGTTATTTAAAGTTTTACAAAATTGAATTTAAAGATAACCAATTGCAAGTACGCTTTAGTTATTTAAAGTTTTACAAAATATCCTAATGATTTTTACAAGGTATATTATTATTTCAAACATTTATAACCACCTTGATTTATTCATTCCAAGTAACTTTGTCACACATGTTAATTTCATTTTTGGATTGGATATCATTGGATATGATTATTTTAGTTTTATGTTCACTTATGTTAGTTTGATTATGAATCATTTGAAGGCCTCATTGATCTTAGTCGAAGGATACATAGTTAAATGTGTTTTATCAGGTTTCTCCAAAAGATACATTAGAAGAACAAAGTTTATGTGATGAATTAATTCTTCATTTGGAGGAGGTATAGATATAAAGAAATGACTGAATTTGGTTAAGAGGGAGGTTTTCATAATGGTTATTTTGTCCCAATGGAGCTATATATTTCAAATATTTCAATTGTGTTCAGCGCCTGATGAACTGAACATTGAGAGCCATCCAAACTAAAAGAGTGGTATCATCGACAAACAGCATAATTGTAATTTCATGTTCACATGTACAAACCTTGGATATAAGCAATATGTATTATTATATATATAGCACATTATTTGACCACATAAAAAATAAATAAATATGGGCCAATAGTGTCCCGTTTCCAGCCCCATTCTACTTTCAAGAGGTCAAACTTTACCCTTACTTGCACAATTGCAGCAAGTGAAGTTGGGTTATAAGTTCTGCCTAGTTAATATAACTTGGAAGGAAAATGTAAAACTCCCAAAACATTTTATGTAAATTTCGAAAAAATAGAATCTATCAACATCAATAACCCAGTTTTATTGGCAACATCTCAGTAATTGATTATGTCATAAACGAATTGTATTGATTTTCCTGTGTAGCAACCCTTGACAAACTCTGTTTGAGAATCGTTACTGCATTTTACAGTTGAACTGAATTTTATTGTGGTGTTCCGCCTTTCCTTTTCATGAAAATTGTTACTAATTTAATTCTTCTTTCCATATACTCCACATTTTAAAAGGTCACAGTTAAACATATATAAACCTGGTGAAGTTGAAGAAAGGAATAATCAGATCCATAGCCCAATTTAATCTTTCACTTCACAAACCAGCAGGGATGCAAATTTGAAACCAGGTTTGATCCAACGGTGAAATCTAGTTGAAATACTTGTAGTTTTTGCAAACTGTTTTAGTTGGATCCAACGAGTGAAATCATGTTGAAATCAATGGGTGAAATTAGGTTGAAAATACATGTAGATTTTGCACACTGTTTTTAGTTGAATCTAACTGGTGATATCAGGTTGAATCCAATGGGTGAAATAATGCTGAAGTATGTTTTGAATTTTTTCAAGCTATTCTTAGTTAGAGCCAATGTTGTAACCTATGTTCTCCAACACAGATTTATTTTTTATGTAATTATGGCATTTATATGCTTTTTATCTCTCATTTAGTAGCTCAAACAATTGGTTCTCATGTGGCAAGCAGAATTCTCATAATAATAATAATATCTCATAATAATATCTGTTCATAATATTTATTGAGCATGCAATTCAACTTCATCACTCAGTATATTTTTAAATATTATGATCTCTTGCATTTCCACCTATAGACATCCAGTCTTTTATCTTTATATAAAAGGATAGTCCAAATTTAATCTGATGAATTCTTGGTAATATTTTTAAACAAATTAAATATTTGTGAAGTGACTTTCTCTGTGTCTATTTTATCCAGTCAAACTTGTTAAATATTGTATTAAAAATAGACAATGCAATTGGAAAGAAACTCTCAAGTAAAATCATGGTGTTTTTTCCCATCTCTCAACATATTTTTTCCTCTTTTGAATGTAGTTTGACAAAAACACAACCAAGCTAAATTTCTATAACTTCACCACATTGTTGCTCCAGTTTAATTAGTTTTCAACTTTGACCACAAAAGAGTGGACCTAGTGAGACAAGCCCACACCATGCTATTGAGAAAGAGTGAACACTTCCCATTGTGTGGTACTGTCAGTAATTAGTTTTAGTCACAGACCGAGGGGTGAGTAAAGCAAGGAGTACTGGTAAGATAAGTATGTGAACCTCATGACTCCACTGAGCTATAGTGTTCTGAGAGTAATAAAATGTTATATAAGAGGAGCTAAGATTCATGCTGCTTTTGACTAGTGATTTTCTTATTCTATCTAAATATATTTGTCTTGTACATAGTAAAGGCTGAGACACATAGATTTTAGCTCATAGTTTTCAGTGTAGAATTATATGTTAAAAACTGATATCCTGTTTGATTGATATCCTTTGAGACTAGAGCTGCTATTAAAACAAAAATATATAAGAATTTTTTTTCATAATTTGATACCCAAATATATTGTAGATATAGAGTAATTAAACTAACTAACAAAAAGGACTCCTTGAAGTAAAATGCACAACTTAAAAAAGGACAATGTAAGAACTTAGAAGGATGATTCAAAATTATCTAGCTATATCAGTTTTTTTTAAAACGTTCACCAGTTTTGGGGAAAGTATACAATTAACATATTCGTTTTATACATTTTCTGACATTCAATGTTTTTTATTCCAAAATATGGCGACCTTTTTCGTCAGAAATCAAAATTTGATTTTACTGTTGAAAAAGTGCACATCAATTTTAGGATTAATTTTCAACCCCCACATCATCAAGATTTCTATTTTTAAAAATAACTACTGTTTAATGCTGAAAACCTCAACAAGATTTAGTGTTGATTATTCTTGTGAAACATGACTGCTTTTTCTTGTCAGAAATCTTACTTAGATTTAGTATTGAAAATATGTCAGGATTGATTTTCAATGATAAATCACCATTTTTTATATCGGGAAAACTAACTTAGATTTAGTGTTGTAAAAGAGTATGTCAACATCAGGATCAATTTTCAACACTAAATCAACGTATTTTCAAAGGTCTGTGCCTGCTGGGAACTAAATCGAGCGATGGTTCTGATGCAGAATAGTCTAGTCAAGCTTGTTTTCCAGCGTGCCTCTTGTGCAACAATTATCTTCTCACTTTTGGGTGCATTTACTTATTTAGGGTTTTACCTAACTTTCAACATTCTACAGGTCATATCATGAGGGTAGTTTTGTTGGCAGTGGAAACCGGTATATAGTTAGTCTAGGTTCTGTACTGTAACATGCAGAACATCAGTAAGCAACTACAAACTTTCCTATACATAAGGTCCAGGGTTTGAATCCCCGATCTCGGATGGTGGAAAGCAAGTGTTTTACCACTGAAAAACGTTATACACACCTTTAAGATTATAAAGCTGCATTATTTCTAAAATCTGTCTTGATATTAGCTTATTCATGTTAATTAATTATGTATATCTAATTTTTGTTCTAGGGCAAATTTATAATCACCACATAGTATTAGTTAATTTGATTGTTCTCATCAACTAAACTTATTTTGGTTTAGTGCATCTTAACCTTATAGACAAAGAGGTAATTTTTAAATCAATACATAATCAGTTTCCCATACATCAGATTTACTATAAATAATTTCATGCTCAATAAAACCGACACATCTCTAGAGTTTATACATGGGCCATTTAAAATACAATGAAAGTTACTGAACTTTGTTCAAACCTTGATTCAGATCATCTGTTTGATATGTGTCTTGCAGAGAGATAATACCAAGATTGGCCTGACTTAGAAAATTAAAACATATAATCACTTTTATTTCTAAGACCTTGACAGTTTGCAGACAATATTTTCAAATTTTGGCCAGTATTATTTCGTATGGCACAAAAATATGTCTGGTCCAATTTTGCCTATAGTTTGAGTCTTGGCTCCTCCTTAATGGGAGTGTTTCGGTGGAGCTGATCTGTCAGTAACTAGGTATTTTTGGAGGGTTGGGAGCAATGTTTACAGTTAGGGCCGGTTGTAGTTTCCTGGCTTGTTGGATTCGATTTGCAAAATATCAAACATGGTTGATATTTCACTGACCCTCCATGACTCTGTATCCAAACCTTGGCTCCGACCACCTGGAAACCATCCTGTCATGGATCTTTACAGTTTGTTGGTTACACTTCCCGTCTTGTCCTACACTGTTACCATCTTGTCTTGAAAAACATGCCGTCCTGTACTGCGTTAGCACCAGGACTCCACCTCCAAACAGTACGTGAACACTGGTCAACCGTACTTGAAAGCAAACCAGCCTGTCATAAACATGACTAAACTAACTTGGACACTTCCTGTAAAGACAGGAAGTCTCCCAGTCTATAACATCTCAGCAGGACAAGTTGGGAACACATACACACAAGCTGTAAACACCCAACTGACAAGTCGATTGATTATACAAGAGACAAGTTGGGAACTTTGTAGGACAAGCCAACTTCAATTTTATGACTCACAGCTTGTCTGCAGATGCAGCATTTGAAATCTGATAGATTCCATCTGGCAGCATTTCAAGAATAGGAGGTTGTTTTTCTACAATTATCTAGGGCAGGTTTGAATTGAAATTCAGAAATCAGAAGCAAAACGCTGCTGATTATTATTTGACAATGGGTCTTAAGAAAGGCAGAAGAGTGAGGAAGATAGAAGTTTCCACTGACAGTGTTCCTGAATTTGAGCTGGGGGACACAACAGTGGATATCCAGCAGAGGAGGCTGGAGAGGGAGGCCAGAGAGAGGGAGGAGGCACAACAACAGCAACAGAGGGGGCAGGAGGCAGTGGTGGAACCACACTCGCAAAAGGAGTAAGTGGTATAAAAAAAGACCCAGGACAGAAAAAGTGACACTGAAACAGAGGCTTTTGGAGGAGAGGTGGGACATCACAATCCAGCTTGAAGAAATGGCACATGACCAACATCTATCTCACTGATTCTGATGAGGAGGCTATTGTGGACTTTGTGAAGGACCACAAAGAGTTGTACGACAAGACTAGTGAACATTTCACAAAGAAAGCAAGGAAGGAGTGTCTCTGGTAGCAGTTCAGTAAGAGTAGCAAGCTATCTGTTAAGGTGTGCAAGACCTTGTTTGACTCACAAAGAACATATTACGGGAAGCTGCCTCAATTGAAGTCTGGACAGGCCTCTATCTATTTGTTGATCTGGTTTCACTCTTCAGCCAAATGTTTATCTGTTAGAATAAAATGTTTATAAGTATGTACTGTTTAGCATACTTACTCAAGTTTAAATATTGGGTATTTTAAGAAAACATTAATAAACATTATTCAACAAAAAGCTGAGGCCAAAATGGTTTTCAGATTTGTACATTGATGTAAAGTCTGCGACCCCAAGGGGCACGTCATCAGACTGACTTCCACAAGTTTTGTGCAAACTATGTTTGGGTTTAGGGAAAGGTTGAGAACAGAAAAAGATTTTTAAACAAATGCTTTCATCTTAACTACTGCAAAGATCTATAAATGTGTGAAAGGAATCTATTTCACACAAAAACATTTTATCTTATTGATTTATTGGATATTTCTAATATTATAAACATGCCTCTTTGAAGATATTTAGCTGATAAAGAAACATGATGCCAAAGAGTGATCTCTTGAAGTGATATTCCAATTAACATAAACAAGTCTAAAACCAACCCATTGTCCATTCAGTGAAAGGTTACTGGGAAGTTTCAAGATGTCAGGAAATATTAAGCCTAATGTTAGACAACACTCTTCTGTTATGAATGTCCCTGATGAAAAATAAAAGTATCGTGTGAGGTGCAAGCATTGTTCCACTGAACTCAGTGGCTCAACAAAAGAAACCACTAATCCCCTCAATTAAAGGTTAAAATTTTAAGCATTTCTTATATTCTCTTTCAGCCCTTCATAAAAAAGTTACTTCATTAGAAAATAAACATCTTAGAAGTTCATGAAATAATTTCAAAATACAATCTTTTTGAACATTGTTAATTAATTAATCTTTTTCTACAGATTTTTTTTCAATATATAATACCAATTGTCCCCACTATGTGGTACACTCCTGCTGTTTTCACTACTTGTTTTTACAGTCACCATTTGCAGCAAATTTCTAATATTTTGTTTCCATATAACATTTAAAATTTGTTCTGTGTGTTTTATAATTTTAGTCTCCACTTAATGTGCATTATACTTTTCAAATTTAATTTATTTATGTATGCTAACATATAAAACTTAAAGTATTTGAAAAAGTATTTGAATTAATTTTCAAAAGTATTAGCATTTGCATTTGAAGAAAATAAAAGTATTTGCATTGGCATTTGAAAAATTGGAAAGTATTTGCATTCAAATATTTTTGAAAGTATTTGACCCCATGTCTGTTAAGTGATCTGCTTACAGAGTGGTCATATTGCAATTTCATCTGTCTGTGTTATCTCTGTTATTTCTTTGTATCAAAGGAATGCTAAAATTGAAGTTGCAACTATTAACTTATGCTGTTTTGATTTTTTATGATTTAAGCAAGAATTCCTTGTTCACTTCATTGCTGCAAAATTTTCTCACCAGTTTAGCTGATGGTGACTGTTCCTAACGTCAACTTTTTCTACACTAGGATTTGAACTAGGGACCTAGGAGGTAGGGGTGTGTGTGGAACTACCATGCAACTGAGCCCCTTTGATAATAAACAACACTGTTTTGTATACTTATTGTAAAGTTTTACCACATTCTTAGTTTTATTGCACTGTTCAGACTTTTTTACTAATATTAATCTGTATGACAGCCAGATTGGATTTATTAAGTTCCACCAAATAAAATGTTATAACTTTTTGTCCCTTAAAGGGGATTTTTGGGGGAGGCAATGGTGGTAAAATTGTTTCTGTTGCAATTTGACTGGACTAGCATGACATTTTACATTTTGTACATATACAATACTGTTTACATGTCTGACTTGAAGGTCCAAATAATTATTTATAAGAGGACTGGGCCTTGGTCAGACACAATGAATAGTTGAAGGTCTTACCACAACCCCTTCTGTTTTGGCCACGAGAATTAATATCATGATTGGTCTATATTTCCAGCAGGTGTCCTGTGTCGTTTTAGATGACTGTGAATATTGGTGCTATCTAGCCAGTTTCTTATGAGATGAGGCTAAGTAATGTTTGTCCATATATTGGGCCATTGTGTCTTCAGCTTTCAGTATAATGCTGTGTTGGCTAAAGTGAAACCAAATGTAGGGATGCATTCCTTATAGCAACCATAGTGTCATGTTTGATACCAGACTTGAGATGACCTAGATAACTGTCCTGTTAGGCGAGGCTGAGGTTGGACACAGTCCCAAGCACATAGTCTAACAAGACTTGCATTGTCCTGACCTTAATTTCTTCTATTGCCTCCTGAGCTTTTACTGAAGACTTTCCTTTTGCTTTGTCGTCTTGGACATTCTCCAACCGGGTGGCCATGTTTTTCTGCAGCCTGGTGAGGCAACAACTGAAGCCAGCTCCCAGGAAGATTCTGTGGCTGACCTCTCCCATTTCCTGAGGGTTTCTTGGGAGATAACCTGGTGGTGTATATGTGAGACATGACTGTCTAGATCTCCTAATGTGCACATTGTTTAACTTGGCTGGCTCGTTGAATCAGTAGTTAACCAAAGATCCAGAGCTACTTTGAGTGGGTGACATACTTTTTCATCTAAAAGTGGGGAATCTTAAGAAACTGATCCTATTCTGGATTTCTATTCAGTCCTCTGGACTAGCCTTTGAACTTTTGGTGGGGTTAGCTCTCAACAAGAGCAATGTTCAGTTTTCCTTGTTTGAGACATAACCACTCATCTGAAGGCAGTTCAGATATCTTGCCAGTGAATTCAGGCTTTGCCACAGCAAATGGGTTACGATGAGGTAGTTTCAAATTACAGGATTTGGAGCCATCCCATATAAGACTTCTGATAAGAGCTGGTCAGGATCTTGTGGGATGACCCAGCTTTTCTATTAGACAGATCACTTTCCTCTTGAATCTGCTCATGATTGGCAGTAGCACTAGCAGCTATTTGAAGTAGGTACCTTCCAGAAGGGAGTTTGGTCAGTGTTGTCTTATTTGGCAGGTCCGGACAGTGGCAGAAAAAGTTGGTCAGCACTGCACATATGCCAAATGAAAAAGATGCTATGACATCATGCTCTCTAGCCAGGAAGGAAGTACCCTACCTAGTTAATGGTGGCACCTAGCCGATCTCACTGGTGGAGACAAAGGATGTACCTTTCTGATGTTACATAGGATTGGCTATCATAGTTAATACACTTGGGGATGGTGGATCCAGCAGTGTTTATATATGTTTGCATCGCATCAGTACTAATCTTAAACCCTCACTCACAATTTATTGCAATGTGTTACACATTCTATTGAAATATTTAGATTATTTCAAGTTGAATTTGCTTGGTCATCTGTGTACTTTTGGACTGATTGACACATGAACCTATTTTGACAAATTAAGACTAAAGTGGATAGTAAAACCAGCATCTGATGAAACAACACAACTACATGACAGCTGTTCTTCTAGCTCTGCAACTCTTCAAGACAGATTGCAAGAACAATCAAGTCCTCATCCCCTCAGACAACACCCCAGTGGCGGCCTAAATGAAGTAGAACTCTAATGTGGAGAATTTTTACCTGGTGCCATCAAATCAATGTGACACTTAAAGTGAGACTAGACCAGGCTCACTCAACATAATAGTGGATGGCCTCTCCTGGAGGAATCAGATCCAATTAACAGAGTGGTCCCTGTCTCAACAAATCTCCAAACAAATTTCCAGACCTTCAGGCTTGGGCAGTAGATGCCCTAAACATCCATGGGAAAACTTAGTAGCCTATACACTTTTCTTCCCACTTTCGTGCTGCCCAAGGTTGTACAAAAAGTTTAATCACAAATGTGCAGGATAATTCTGATTGCCAATGAATCACCAATGAAGAACCAGTTGTATCTAGGACTTCAACACTCCAAAAACCTGGGTTCACTGCAGAAGTGCAGAAAGAAATTATTACTCTTCAGAGACTCTTAAAAAGAGCCATCTACACATCAAAGTGGACCTTTTGCCAATGAAAGTGCACAGAAAAACAGGTGGACTTCAGGAATCACTCTATAGATTACCTATTTAATGACCTGAACAGATGCCCATCTAGCATTGGAGGTTATATTGCTATTGTAGATACCCTCGGGAATTCCAGACTAAACACCAATACCGATGCAGAGATTGCCAGACTAATTGCTAGCTTTTACAGGGATAAACCCGAGCATGCCAGGTCCCTTCCCAAGTAGAATCTGTCCCTAGTTCTACAGAGACTCACCCAGCCTCCTTTTAAACCAAAAGAGGAAGCAACAACAAATATACCTAACATGGAAGACAGTTTTTAGCCTCAGCCTCCAGAAAGAGGTGCAGTGAGCTTCACGCCTGGACTCTCAACAGATTATTATGTCTGGGCGACTGGGATCAGACCAAATGATCTCCCTCTCCTTCCTTCATTTATAAACTTAATTAACAAGAGAAGGGCCTTAATCTATCTCTCAAGTGGTTATTCCAGCCTTGAAGTTTAGTCAAGACTCTCCGGACAGGGATATTCTACTTTGCCCTTTCAGAGGCCTCAAGTGTGGACCTAACCAGCAACTCCATAGGGGGTAGACAGTTAATTTTATATCTTACAAACACTACCATATCAAGGTATTCAGTGTTCCAATATCTCGTCTGAGATTAAAAAAAAACTATAAATCTTCTGGGACCATAGAGTGGGGTCTTCATCCCATTTTATGTAACTATTTTATTTTATTTGTTATATATTCTTTTAACTGCTGTTCTTAAAAAAATTCCTGTCTGTTGTAATGTTACCAGGAGTTTTTTTATTTCCAAATTTCTTGAGAATGTAAATGAACCAACCTATTGTAACAATAATTCAGGCCCTCCCGGTCCTTCCCACTTGTGCCAGGGGGTTTGGATCCAACAAAAAGGAGGAAGAGCTCATGCAAACAACTGATAGGTTCTCAAGGTCAGGTGGCCAAGAGAGCAGATGCATGTTTACCCGCACCAGTATTATATCGCCAGCATTTCCCATGACTGTTGTTCCAGATAGCCCTGTCTATCTGAAATTTATGCAGATGTTCCACTGGGGCCAGCCTGTTGGTAACTGCATTTTTGGAGAGCCAGGATCAATGTTTACAAGGTTGGTTAGGGTTGGTTGTAGTTTCCTGGCCTGTCAGGGAGAGTTGGTGAAATTTCAAACATGTTTAAAATTTCTACGACCGTTGCTGACCATTGTATGCAACCCTATAATTTCACCCACCTAGCAACAGGCCTGTCGGTAAACTTAACGGCCTGTTGGTTACACTTCCAGGCTAGTCTGTATCACTTCCAGGCTTGTCCTTATCACTTCCAGGCTTATCATAACAGGAAGCCGGCTTGTCTTTTGCAACTTATTACATCTCATTTGCAGGTCTTATCCAGCATGATGTGAGGTAAAAATATGATCAAAAGTTATGTTATGAATGACACAAAACACTGCAGATGATCATAATTTCAAAGTTAAGATATAGAAAATGTCCATATGTATGCTGTAAATAATTGAGAAACCTGAACAAGTGTTTTATTTGTTGACATAATAATCAAATTCTCAACAAATTTCACCAGAGAAATTTAAATAAAAGTTAAATTATTTGGATTCAATCACAAGATATTTCTTCTCACTGTAAAATCCCATAAGCAATTTCTGCGAAAAAAATGATCATGTGTCGACCAATCAACAAATCTGAAACTAAGTCAACAGTAAATATTTGGATCCCATCACATGACCAGAACTGCAGGGTGTTTACCCTCACGTCCAGACAAATGTTCTTTCTCAGAGCCTCCAAATTATTTGGTATAAATGTGTAGGAAAATAGCTCAGTGGGACGGAATTTGAAGGGATCCTTCCCACAAGCTCAAAATTGGAACAGCAGCAACAAGCAAGAGGGTTTTCATTGTCACATGAGATATTGTTAGAAGCATATCTCTCTCTGCTTCTTTCCACAGGATTTAAGATTTTAATTGGAAATTTTATATTTTAAATGAGTTTTTAATTCATAATCTGAAGTAGACATATACAATGATGTATTTCTCATTTAATATTAAAACAAAAAACCTGGAAACTATAATTAAAATAACAAAAAGTAAAGTTGGACGTTTAGGTCATGTGACAGGATCCAAATATTTACTAGTGACCTAGTTTAAGATTTGTTTATTGGTTGACACTTGATCCACTTTTTTCCCAGAAATTCATCAAAATCTGTACTAACAATACCGACTGCACGTCTGGTCATGGAGTTCTGTATGTTTCTCCAGTCCTGTCTGTTTGTCAGTATGGCTTATCGGGACCTTCTACGGCTTGTCTGTTAGGGGTTTAGGGCTTGTCATAGTACTTCTACTTCTACGACTGGCCATGCAATAAATGTCCCCGACCCTACATCTTGTCTGGGTAGTCACCACATCCTGTCTGTAAGTGTACCATCCTGTCTGGGATTTCTTAACCAACTCACCATTTTTGCGCCTTTTTTTCTACAACCCTACGACTTTCACAACCAACCCTAGAGTCATAGGGTCAGATACAGGGTCGGCTCCAGTGGAACACCTGCAAAACGGGTAATAAGTTTTCAACTTTTATTCCGGTTGGAAGCTTCCCATGTTCAACCACCAGTAAAGGTAGGTGTTGTAGCTTGGCAGGTTTCTTTCACCCAGATAAAGTTTAAAAAATTGGCATGGAGGTGTTTAGCGTTGCACTGCACCTTTACCTTACAGCAATTACTGCTGACAACAATTCCCTTGCATTACATTATGAGTTTGTTGTGATCTGCTTCTAAAAGAATCAACACCTTGTTACTGACTTTGTACGTCCTACTTTTGGTTTTCTTGACGTAATCATGCTTGTTTCTCCCCTCATGCCTTCTCAAGCTCTTGCTCAGCTACTTTTAACTTATAGTCCAACATCTCTCTAAACTCAAAAAGACACTTGTAGCCATTGCATACTTTATACTTTTCTATATATTTTGTCCACAGTTCCTTGAGGATATGCATTGAATCTCTAACGGTTCTGTCACACAATAACTTAAATGGTAAGAAACCAAAAGTTTCCTCTGGAATCTAATGTACCCATATAACAGAAGATTGATGTATCTGTGCCACTGTTAAGTCTGCTCACTACATTCTATTCAACAAATTCCTCAGAGTTCGATCAAATCTTTCACAGAGACCATTGCAGATATTGTGGTATGGAGAAGTGATAAACTGCTTCAGACTCAGAAGTCTTGATTATTCCTTTATTATCTGATGTACACATGTTCCCCGTATCACTCAGTATCTCTTGATCTCTTCAGGGATGAAGATGTCAATCAGAGCCTCTGCCACCAGGTCTGTAGTTTGACGCTCCACGGTAATTGCCTCTTGATACCTGGTAGGATAGTCAACCCAATATCTACCTGTGTCCTGATGAGTAAGGATGCATATATCCAACTGAGTAAACTCCAACATGTTTTAACTGGTGTATCCAAGAGTCTTTTGTATGTGAACTTTTGATATGGTCCTCATACAGACACGTCAGGCCCCTACAGATTTGTTTACACAATTAGGGAATTCTGGCCAACAAAAGTTTGAGTGTACTTTTTGTTCTGTTCATGACATCTCATGTTATATCTGTAAGCTACATCCATTACTTGAGGTCTAAAAGTTATGAGCACCACCAATTCTTTTTTCAAATTTAACATCATGATGTGTTTATAACCTGTAAAGAATACCATCCTTCACCTCAAATTGTGCTTGTCATTTTCTCAAATTGACATGCCTCCTCTCTTGGATGGTAAGCAGTAACTTATCATCCCCTTGCAGTCAACGTAGATCTGTTATCTTTATAGCAATAGTTTTTATATCCTCAGTTACCTTGAGAGGAACCAAATCCCCTCCGGATGAGTCACCTGCACCCTTAGCTTCAACAATAATGCCAACAAGAGCTCGTGGAGGTGAGCTGAGGGTAGACTTTGTAAAATTTTTTTGCAAAAGTGTGTTTCTCATTCTGCTCCAGAACCTTAACCATCCATGCAGTAGTTTTTAGTTATGCTGTAAAAACAAACTTACAATCAAGCAAACAGAATGAATTTTACGAAGTAATAATGAGATGACAGTGAGAAAATGTATAGTTTCCACCTCCCCTGTGTAAAAAGGTATCTCGACACATGGCAGTTGACGCGGTTTACATGCATGTGTTATCTACCATTTGCAGTGCAGGATATCTGCGAGTGTACTGACCTTTAACCACAAACTCCCACTTCACAAGCACTTCACTAAAACAAACATTATCTAGAAGAACGACCACTTTTTTCCTGAATATATCCTCTGGCTACAGGTTGGTTCAAGCTATTATCAAACTGTAACTATGAAGTAGATATAACATCCAACGTTTCACCCCTTGGAATATCAGCTTGCCATTTTCTGAGCTTGACGGTCTGTTGGCATAAATATCTACTGTTTAGGTGAAATTCGCTACAGGTATTGATATTGCAGCAGCAGTAAACTTTGTATACTTTGAGGTCGTTTTCTTGATGTTGCAGTCTCTTGATATATGATAAGGCTTGTGGCAATTGTTACATTCTGTTATACTTTTGCATGAACCATTGGAAGAACACTCGTTGGTTTTCTGATCCACCTGATTACACTTGAAGATTCACAAATCCTCAGTCTGTTTCCTCTTCTTTTCAGCTTCATAACTCTGATGTACATTATTGTTTAATAAAATCAGCTGACAGCCATGAGCCATCACCTAGCATTCTGCAAACTGAACAAGTTATATTTGATTCCGGCATGCATTCCCACGCCGATGTACTGCTACACCCTTCAAACACATATAAATAAACTATTCCTGTAGGCCATCATATGACTTCTCTGCTTTTTCAAGGTATTTTTTAGCCTCTCAATATATTGCTCAGGACACTGCTCTTCATCTTCCTCAGGTCTGGACTTGTGGAACTTCTGTTGGTAACCTTGCTTAGAAAGATTGTTTCGGTTATGTGCTTCTTTAAGCTGATCATAATCAACTAACTTCAGTGGAAAGTTAAGAACACACATCTGGTGCTTTACTCTTCAGCATGACTATAAATGAGTCAACTCAGCCAGTTGTGGCCAATCTGATACTTCCCTAGTGTGACTGTTCCTGACTTCTCTTCTGTACGTGATCCTGGAACATCAGTGACTGATCCCCGATGAGTTCTTACTTCTTTCTTTCTTATTTTCTTTCTTATTTCAGTCAGGGAATAAAACTTCTTTTCGTCCTTCAACTTCTTCTGTGTAAATGTACAACACTCAGTCCTGTTTCACCTTCAATGTTAAGATCAGAGGTCAAAGATCAAATGATTAAAATGTATTTGAAACCAAGTAGACATTTATCTACTGTCCTTTAGTCATGCAAATAAAGTAAAAGGTGGATATAACTGCATAAATTGTCAAAGCTGGTGTATTTACACTAGTAATTATGAAGATTTGAACCCTGGTCATATTTGGGGAGATTCAACCCAGATTAGAACAAAGTAAAGATAAAGTATATTTCTATGCATAAGAAGATTCATGATCAATCAGCTGCAGTAATGTACCGGATATGAGGCAAAAGATAGATTCACTAGGTATTATTAGGAAACGTCATATAACAGTCAAATACAACAAATTATAATCTGCCATCAATGCACAATCCACCAAACTGCTGAAGTAATAACAATATTTTTTTTATTTTGGGCCATTTACTTCTAACATTAAACATGATTAGAATTTTAGTATTATTAGTATCAACTGTAGAATAACAAGCATATTTACAAAATATGGTACAGAAATAGATGGGGATGTCCCCTAGCCCAAAGATTTGTGAGTTTATGTAATATTTTGTAGAGCAGATTGAAAATGTTGTGTAACCTTATCAGCAGTGGAGGTGGTTTGCAAATAAGCATAGATAGCATCGCTTTTCCAACTACCATGTAATCTATAATATCTTCAAAAGGTACATTCTGATTAAAACTATAAGTAGCACCACTACGATGAAACACATGGAATGTAAATTGTACAGGGTCAAGTTATAGCTGCCTAGCACACTTTGCAAGCATTTGCTTCACTTTATGAACCACTACAGGAATGTATCTATCAAGTTCCCAATACCTAAACGCAATATCAGAAGGCAAGGCAAGAATTCTTGCAAACATCTCAGTAACTGCAGTAACAGGACATAATACAGAATTATAAATGTGTGGTAGTCCACAGAATGTGTCTGATCATAATGCTGATGTATTTTAGTTTATGGCAATGTCAAACCCATTCCCAAGGGATGTGGAGAGAAATGAGATCTTTGTAAATGGAATTTGTGGAATTTTTAAGAAGGAACTAAGGAAAAAAGATGTAAATACCCAAAGAAAACTGCAACAAATATAACTTTATACATGGAACCCTGCACGAAGGTATCACAAAGACGAATTAAATTTTGCAAGATATCAATAGTAAAGACCCATTTCAACCTTGGAGTATATGAAGCATTGATCGATACAGAACACATCAGCATTTGCAATCGTCTATTTTGAAACACATCTATAAGAAAAGAATACAACAAGAATAGTGTTTTACTGCTGATAAATAATTTCTGATGGTGGGAATCTTAACATCATTTAAATGTAAAAACTCAACAAATATCAAAAGAAAGGAATGGTGAGAAACATCTGGAATGTGCAAGTAAATAGCCAAAGCCATAAACAAGCCAAATGTACTACAATGTTGGGTAGCAATAGAATGCCTGTGGCCATGCAGAGATCTCTGTGAAGCAGATGACAACAATTTTCTGGCCAAGGCAGACCCTACAATTATATAAAGAGATTCGGGTGAAAATACTGACCTTCAACTCTGAGCCATTGTTTATTTTGCAAACCACAAGTTTAGGTAGAAGACAAACCCTGTGAGAAATAGCAAGAAAGTGCATCCGACAAGAGTTTCTTTATGCTCGCAATTTGCAAATATTGCAACTCAATATCTCTACTAGCAGTATGCACCCAAGTAGAACGTGCAAATGCACCCAAAAGGTCATCCCATGTATGACCAGTGGAAAGAACATGCACCATGGCTTCATTGTCGCAATATACTTTAACCAGCTTTCCATGCCAGAAAGAGCCCCACATTTGAACTAACACCCATATATTACACATTTTCAAATGTACAATGGATTTGTCAACTAAATAATCTGGTCAATAGGTAGCTGCATATACATGCTCATCACAAATCGCCCCAATGCCAGTTAACGAAGCATCAACGTGCACATGAATTTGTGATTGCATGTGTTTGTGTATCATCATAACCCTGTTCAATGTTTCTAAGAAACAGTTAAACCATGTTATGTCTCACTGAAATTGATTGTCCAAACTAACAAACCTAACCAAGGAACTTCTCAACAGTGACAGCATACAATTAATAACAAACATACTGAGTGAACACAATGATGAATGTATAAAAGTTTCCCCAATAGTGACTGCAATTGTCATTTACTGGCAAAGGTTTTATTGAACCACTCTAAGCACAGATCTTTAATTTCTTGGAGTTTTTTATCAGGGATTTGTAGCAAACCTGCTTCTATATCAAACAATATCCCTTTGCAAACCATTGATGAAGTGGGAGCCACCAGTTTTTCCGGGTTTGTGGGGAGACCTAAGATGTTAATAAGATTCTGCAAAGTTTGAAATGCAGCAGCAGCTTGTGCAGTATTTTGAAGCCCAATTATATCATCAATATAAGGGTACACGGTAAAGTTCTATTATGCCATTTCATGATGAATGAGGTTGCCCAATCTCTGCCTCGGCGCACTCCCGTGCTTAAAGCCAAATAATAATAATAATAGTAGGATTTATACAGCGCAAAATTGATACAAATCCTCTAATGCGCCTGAGTCCAAGAAGGGAGAGTCCAGGGACAGGCATGGGTCGACATCTAAAAAGCGCCCGCCAGGGTATAACTAAGGTGGGGGGTATGCCAGCCTAAACAAGTAGGTCTTTAGCTGGCTTCTGAAACCATCTATCGTTTGCTGAGATCTGACAGTCTGTGGCAGCTTGTTCCATTCAGCTGGTGCTGCTACTGCAAAGCCACGTCTGCCTATGTGCTTCTTAGGGTGGGTTGAGGAGATAGATAGCCTGCTGCTCGATCTTATTAAAGCTGAAAAATACGGGGGATGTGAAAGATTAATAGCCTTGAATACCAAAAGATCATACTTAAAGAGGATGCGATGTTGAATTGGGAGCCCGTGGAGTTTTTTCAAAAAGGGTGTAACATGACTCATTTTGTCAAGTCTGAAGATGATGCGGCAAAGAGCATTCTGGACTCTTTGTAGTTTGGCTATGTTGGACTTGCTTACCCCATAGAGTAAAGAGTTACAGTAGTCTAGACGACTACTGACCATAGCATTTGCCAGAAGTATTGCTGTCTCAACTCCAGGAATTTGCGAATTCGTCGCAAATCACGAAGATGATAGTAACATGCTCTGCAAACCTTGGCAACATGATTGTCAAAGGAGTTGTCTGAGTCGAAAATAACACCCAGATTTTTTACTTCCACCGATGGAGAGATATTGTTTTGGAGGAGTGGAACAGGGAAATTTGGTGCAAGCGACTCTCTGATGGCTTTTTGACCTATAATGATAAATTCGTTTTTTTCTGGGTTTAGTTTTAGTTTGACACCGTCCATCCACTCCTGTACAGACTTGAGACACTCGATTAGCTCTTCCATGCTAGAGTCAAAATTCCTGGAGTCAACTGCTAGGTAGATCTGGGTGTTATCGGCATACAGGTGATGACTAACATTGAATTTTGAAATAACTTGACTGAGGGGACTAGTGTAGAGGGTGAAAAGGAGAGGACCCAGTACAGAACCTTGGGGGACTCCGAACTGGAGAATTACCGCCTCAGAGAAACTATCACCTATTTTAATTTTTTGTTTACGGTTTGAAAGATACGATTTGATCCATGACAAAACAGTACCATCTAGACCAAACCAGTCATGCAAGCAGTCATATAAAAGAGAATGATCAATCGTATCAAACGCCGCCGATAGGTCTAATAATGTTAGGGCCACTGCCTTTCCTGAGTCCACTGAAAGAGCTATATCATTTTGAATCTTCAACAATGCGGTTTCAGTGGAGTGGGAACTCTTATAAGCAGACTGGTTGACAATTAAGAGCCCCTCGTGCGAAATAAATTCATTTAGCTGCTTTGCCACCACCTTCTCAATAAGTTTAGATATAAAGCTGAGGTTTGACACCGGCCTGTAGTTTTTGAGGATATTTCTATCAAGGCTTGGCTTCTTTTGAAGGGGGCTGACATATGCCATCTTAAAACAGTTGGGGAAACTACCTTCTGTGATTGAATAATTTACAATTTTAGTGATGGGGGTGATGAGATTATCAGCACACTCCTTGACCAGTGACATCGAAATCGGGTCAAGGTCACATGATTTGGATGGTGAGGACTTTAGAATTTTGAGTAGTTCTTGAGTAGTATTTTTAGTGGGGTTGGGTCTAGTAACTGAAGATGGTATTGATGACTGCAGTGTGGATCTTATCTTGAGGATTTTGTCATAGAAGAACTTACAGAAAGTGTGCGCAAGGTCGGTTTTATTTGTGTAGTCTGGTAGAACAGCAACAGAGGACCTGTGTAAGATCTTTTTGAAACAGTTCCACAGAGCCTTGGGATTTCCTTGGTTTTCAGCCACAATGTTGGAATAATGATTGCATTTGGACTTCTCAAGCAGGAAATTATAGTGGTTGATTGCAGCCCGGTATCGGCTACGCTCATATTTCCTCTTGAGTCGTTTTGCTTTGAGGATGTCACAGTTCATGAAACCAGTCTCGGCATGTCTCGGTATATTTTTCTTCATGATTGGGGTGTGCTTGTCAAGAAGGCTTCTCAAAGTATTAAAGTATTGATGACTGAGAAGACTGGCAGTTTTGTATGGGCATCTAATGAGGTCAGATTTCAGGATATCCATTCTAAAATCTGAAATATTTATCTTGTGAATTTTACGGATGGGAACACATTGAAACTTACAGGATTCTCTCACTGGGAAGATAAAGCTGAATATGATTGCCTGATGGTCTGATAGTCCCCCAATAACTTTGGGACTAATGGCCCAGGAGAAGGAATCCCTCATACATAGAGCATCCAAAATATGACCCTGAATATGTGTGGGTGTATTGACAAGTTGTGTAAAACTGAATTGCTCAAGGATATCATAAAATTTCAGTGTCCAGGTGTCATGTTTATCCAGATGAAAATTAAGATCACCAAGGAGAATATTTTCATACCCTGATAAAGCAGCACCTTCGAGGAACATGCCAAATTTGTCCAGGAACTGCGACTTTGAGAGGAGAGATTTGGGGGCCTATAGACTACATGAAATATAACATCTTTAGCACCCTCAGTGCTAATCTGAATGGAGATACTTTCAAAAGCCTGATAACTGTTTTTTGAAACTTGCTCAAAACTCAGGTCCTCCCTGATGAAAAAGCCAACTCTGCCCCCTTTCTTGACATTTCAAGGTACATGAGTGAACTTATAACCAGGAGGTGTGATACTAGAGATAAAACTTTCAGTATCCTTTGGCCTGAGCCATGTCTCAGTGACAGCTATAAGATCAGCATTGTTGTCTTTGACGAACTCCAGAAAGGATTTGTTTATTTGGGGTTTTACGTCGCTTTCAACACTGTACAGGTCATATCACGACGGGTAGTTGGAAGGGCAGAGGAAACCAGTACATATAGTTCGCTAGGGTTCTGTACTGTAAACTGCCGACCAACGGCAAGCAACTACCAGCTTTCCCACTTACGGCCATGACGGGGATCGAACCCCGGCCGCAGAGGTGGGAGGCGAGAGTGTTACCACTCTGCCACCGTGGCCCCTCAACTCCAGAAAGGAAGCCAATCATTTCTGATAGATCTAACGTTGAGAAGATAACCATTAAGAGATCTAGAACCAGGGCCTGGATTGAGACTAATATCAATGCTACACTTACGTCAATGAAATACTTGTCCTCCCAGTTTATTCCCATAACCCATAATCAAGTGGATCAATATGCAAGTTCCTGAACGCTTGACTTATATCCAATTTTGTATAACAGCAAATTGTCATTCAAATTAGCAATATGATTAACAATATCATCAACCGAAGGATATGATAACTGAAACTTGTAGCCATCATATTCATCTTTCAATATGTTACTGTTCACAGAATTGCCTTCACAATAAGACAAATTTACTATAATTCTTTGGGAATCACCATCTTTAGGACGAGATAGCAATGAGGAACAATGAAAAGGTTTAAATGGCATAGTTTTAAATGGCCCTACAAGGGCATGGTGTTGCAACTCAGTTTGAATGTAAAGATCCACATCTTGAGGAAAATTTGTTACAGAAGCATGGTTAGCAATCTCAGAATTATGGCAAAACATGTCATAATTAACACTGAGAGGGAAAACCAAAGCGCAAATAATCAATAATCAAGTCCATTTCTCAAAAGAAGAAGTGGGAAGTTTCTGAGAAGAATCAGTCAGTCTATACCGAGATGAAAAACCAAATTTTGTGAAGCTGAAGTGAGCAGCTCGAAATATAGGACAAGCATTTTGTAAACTCCCAGACTGGTCAACATGATTTATATTATATTCAATGTTATTAGAAATACTCAAAGTATTTACCTCATTTTCTACCAAAAAAGAATGTACATTATTATTACATGAACTTGCTAGGCAATATATGTCCACTCCTAACAGGCCTGATAAACTTGTGTCTTTTTTTCTCCACCTTTAATTTTGTAGCCTTACATATATTTGGATACCCTTGCCCCCATTTTTTGTAACAAGAATTATAAAATACTTTAGAAACTACTGGCCTGTGAGAAGAAGACAAGCAAACTATGCCAGAGCGTCGTTTTTTGACTTCTGCAATACTTGTTTTCTGTTGCAATTGGATTCACTATGAAAACAAAAACATTTTACAACTTGAAAACAGAATGCACATGCATGTCTGTAAGATTTGCCCCTCCATATGATCATTTTCGTGGATGCAGTTTCCCTTGTTAAAGCATTTACCAGGTAGAGCTTGTTTACCAGATTTCTTGTCACCTGCCCCTGGATAAATATTTCTTTAAGTATATCTAGCTCTCATTTGATTATCCAATCTTGCATCTTTCCAAGAAATTTTTCCCCTTTTCATTTCCATTTACAAGACCTTGTGAGTAGATTTTGCAATACATCCTATATAAGTTCTTAAAAATACTCAAGGATGTTTGCCTAATATTTACATCAGATTCTTCAAGAATGCAACCTATAAACCCCTGGGTGAACTGCAGTGAACTGTGATATTTCATCCTCTTGGGTTAACTGTTATTTGCAATCACATTTAACTGACATGTCAGAAAAAAGGCTTTTGGAATTCATTCACTATCATCTTTGATCATAAATACCATCATAAATACCATAGCACAAATTCAGTTTGTTTCTTTTGTGGATTATGTGTATACCTAGCTCTCATTTGATTATCCAATCTTGCATCTTTTCAAAAAAATTTTCCCCTTTTCATTTTCAATTTACAAGACCTTGTGAGCAGATTTTGCAATACATCCTGTATAAGTTGTTAAAAAAATTTCAAAGATGTTTTGCCTAATATTTACATCAGATTCTTCAAGAATGCAACCTATAAACCCCTGGGTGAACTGCAGTGAACTGTGATATTTTCATCCTCTTGGGTTAACTGTTATTTAAAATCAGATTTAACTGACATGTCAGAAAAAAGGCTTTTGGAATTCATTCACTATCATCTTTGATCATAAATACCATAGGACAAATTCAGTTTGTTTCTTTTGTGGATTACCTAATTTGAACTAGGGAGGGACTTTGTCCATGTACAGGTGGAGAAACCTGATATATAATCATTATTCTTAAGTGGTTGCTGCAACATGTTGCATATTTTACTTCCCACCTAAGTGAAAAATCACAATTATTTCACCAGGACCAGAAATGCAAGGAAGCATTTGATACTCTGAAACTACTTTTTAACAGAGGCACCTATTCTTACATATCAAGATCCAAAACAAAGTTTCACTCTAGATACTGATGTGAGTGGGACAGGTATAGGTGCTGTATTATCACAGATTCAAGATGGAACAGAAAAGGAGCTGCCTTACTACAGCAGAGTTTAAGCAAGGAAGAACACAGTTATGTGTTACAATGCAAGAGCTGTTGACTATCAAAGAAGCTGTGACCGATTTTTATTATGGTGTTCACATCCAGATTAGAACAATCTGAGATGGTTGATGAATTTTATAGAGCTATTCATTTGTGTCGGTGGAGTGGGATACTTGGAACATATGACTACAGCATCACTTATTGTCCTGGGAAAAGATATGGAAATGTAGATAGCCTATCTAGATGTCTCTGTCATAATTGTCGTTATTGTGAGCAAGCAGAAGTGAAGAACCAGAAAAAATTGACAAATGACATTTCATGTCAGTTGAATGCTATGCAAAGATGTAACGGATTTCCAGACCATACTACTGCTGAAAATAGGGATCTACAGCTAAATGATGATAATTTGACTATGATGATAGAATGAAATGAAAAGAATGTCCAACCAATGTGGGCTTAAATATCCAAGTTTAATCATGAATTGAAAAGTTTATGGGCTCAGCAGGTTAGGATTCAATTAGTTGAAGACTTTTTACAGTGTCAGTGGCTCAATTTAGGAACTAAGACATATGTTTATCAATATCTGATTTCTGGAGCACAGAGGACGGAAATATTTCACAGTTTGGATGAATTAGTTTGTTCTGGCCATTGGGAAGTTGAGAAGAGAGGGATCACTGGATTGGGTACAAATCAAATATTATTAATTGTTGCAGGAAATGTTTACAATGTCAAAAGAGGAAAAGTCCAACCAAAAGAGTGAGGGCTCCTATAAAACAATGTCATGTGCGTGAGCCAATGGAATGAATAATCATTGATATCTTGGGACCTTTACCAGATATTGATGTAGAAAATAAATATGTCATGATAATCACTGATTATTTTACTTGTTGGACTGAGTTATTTGCATTGCCAAATCAGGAAGCTTTGCAATAGTTAGAGTTTTAGTAGATGAAATAATCAGCTGATCTGGACTTCCGCAACAAATTCATACAAATCAAGCCACCCAATTTGAATCTAGACTTTTTTAAGATCAATACCAACTCTTGGGTCAAGACCTGACAAGACCAGGACCACTGCTTTGTGTCACAAGAGTGACTGGTTGGTAGAACGTTTTAATAAAACCTTGAAGGACACGATTAGCAAAAATATTACTGTTGACAAAAGGGATTGAGATTCAGTTGTCACTAATGGCCTACCAAACTTCTAAACATTAAACAACTAGTTATACACTGAATTGAATGGTGTTTGGGAAGGAACCGCTTTTACCAACTGATCTTTCAACAGTTCCAGTGCTAACAACTTAGTTAAGGAATTAGTTAATGTTCTTTCTGTTTCTAGGTCAGGAGGAGTAACTAGAAAACTGAAATATGTTCAGCAGTATTTTAATACATTTTAGGTGTGTTGTCTTTTTGATTTACTTCTACTTTATGTCAGTGCCCTGTGTGCACCTTTAAAATCACTAATGTACAAAAATTTAATCTTCACTCAAGAGAGTGAGGAGAATGTTAAAAACATTCTCAAAGATTTACTGCCTCATGGCTGTTTGAGCAATCTACCCTCCCTTCCTCCTAGACCTCCACCCTCCAAGAAAGCTAAGAAGCTCAGGTGTAATATTTCTTCTGACATGCCAACTTTTGTTACAGCAGTGAGTCCTTTGCATCCCACTTTTTTGTCATTTCCAACCAACCTATAGTCTTCTACAACTGTTATTGATGCAAGGTTAAATGGGACTGTTCCCTATGACTTATTCCAGTTGATGTACAGAGCATCCATCTAAGACGGAGAGATCCTAGGACTCAGGGCTATCATGTTGAAGAGAATTTATAGACCATATATGCCATATAAGCCATATATTGTTGAACATCTTGTAAATGTATTAAGTTTTATTTTGTTATTAATTTTGTAAAAGTGCTTATTTTGAAATGAAAAAAAATTTTATTTTTTTAAATAAATAAAGTTTGTTGTTTTCAAACTGTGTTCTTATGTTTTGAGAACAAGATCTCTTCAATTTGGAAGGGGAATAATGTGACAATTTGCGGTAGTGTTAACGATCATCAGTTGAGGGACAATCAAGAAAAATTTTATTTCAAATTTTGTCTCATTGGTGAGATCTAGTGCGTGTCTTTTCACTAGGGTACAAAAGGAGGTGTTCTCCACCATTTGTTGTTTCAAAGATGAAGAAAAAAACATCGGTAGGAGCCAACTTTGTATTTTAGCATGTAAATGATTTAGTTGTGGTTTGTTTTGTATGAACTTGTGGTTTTAGCTTGTACATATATTGCACATCCCTTAGCTTTCTATTTATTTATTTGGGGTTTTACGTCGCTTTAAACAGTGTACAGGTCATATCACGACGGGTAGTTGGAAGGGCAGAGGAAACCAGTACATACAGTTTGTCAGGGTTCTGTACTGTAAACTGCCGACCAATGGCAAGCAACTACCAACTTTGCAACTTGAGGCCATTCTTATATTGATTTGAAGGTTTTTTGTTTCCGGATGGTATCTCAAAAATTTGTTGATGGATTTAATTCAAAGTTGGCATATGCTTGTAACTGGTTTCGAGGTGTGCCTTACTTTAAGGTGACCTTAGACTCTCATGTATTAAAAGGTTATATTGAGTTAAAAAAAAAAACTTGAGGCCATGCCGGGAACCGAACCCTGGCCTCAGAGGTGGGAGGCGATTGTTCCCACTCTGCCACCGTGGCCCCCCTTAGCTTTCTAATTGGCTTATGTTGCTTAGTTGATTGTTGAAGTTCACTTTGGCTGTATATTTAGCACTTTGGTATTAATGTGTTAACAATCATCAACCACTGATTTTGGCCTCATAGCACTACCATAGCATGCTGCAATACAGTTGGTCAAGGTTCTGTACTGTAAACTATCGACCAACATCAAGCAACTACCAACTTTCCCACTTGAGGTAGAGCTGTGAACTGAACCCCGACCTGAGAGGTGGGAGGCGAGAGTGTTACCACTCTGCCACCATGCCCCCCACCTCCCCGTTCAATATATGATGAAAATGCTATGAACACCTGCACAATAAGTGATTTGTAGCCTTGCTTTTGAGGGTTGCAGCACATATTTTGTCAGCATATGTAACTTTATAAAGGAAAAAACACTGAATTTCTCAATTTAAATTGATAATAATTGTTAATTTTGCAAAAACTGGATATTTCGTCCATTTGAAAAAAATTTTTAAAAAAAATCCAGTAAAGTTTACTTTTGGTTAAGTTGTTATTAATTATTACTTTGATAATTAAATCCAGGGGCCGATTTCACAAAGGGACTTAAGTCCAGATTTAGACTTAAATTTAAGACTTTGGTCTTAAAGTTTATCAAAAGAATGTTAAATCTGTGGTCTTAGACTTAGCGGATTTCACAAAGCAGCTAAGTCCATGAAATTGCTAAGTCGGCGGACTTAACTTTAAGTCTGGGAGATAGTGGGCTTAAATTGTGTAAAGAGGACTTAAATATGGCCGCCATAAACTTTTCTCCACTTCAAAATTTGAAATGGCTGTTGTAAATAAAGTATGATTACACAGAACACCTTACTGAAGTAGTCTTTCAGAAGTTAATATGATGTAACAAGGTTTTCTATTTCAAAACAGCACTTATCCTCAGATAAAATGCATCAAATGAAGGATATAAAAGGTCATATGACACAGAAAACCACTGTGGTTATTTGCTAAGCTTGGACTTAGTTAAGTCACCCTTTTGTGAAATCCATTTAAGTCCCAGCCCTAGCTAAGACCAAAGTCTTAGATTTAAGCCCCTGACTTAGCCAATAAAGGGACTTAGTTTAAGTCCTTTAGTGAAATTGGCCCCTGTGTTTTTTTTTCTTAAAAAATTCTCGCATGTTGATGAAATATGCACATACCCCAAACCACCACCACCAGTCTGCAAACCATACATTGAACAGGTGTTTTATTCATACATTCTTTTTGAAAATGTAATAATTCATATTCAAGAAAATATTTTAAATGTGGCTGTGTTTCAATTATCCCTTTGCCAATTTTTCATATATTTCAGGCCTTGTCACCCTAAAACATATCCTACAGTTATAATAATTAAATCCATTGTTTTTTTATGTATACCTTAAGCATGTTCGAGAGAGCCGCCGGATGTGTTCATCTCTTTTAGTGACGTCGGGACAACGTCGTGGAATCTTGTGATGACATGTGGCATGACCTATGACGTCATACTGTATACATATGACGTCATACGACTTTAAACCGTTTTGGCGCCTGAACTTGATTTCTACTGTTAATATCTTTGATGTTTTTTTTCTTTACACACATGTTTTTGAGTTCGCTATCGTGACCCCCGCTGTAATAAATGCGATACCCTAGAGTGTAGACATAAGACTCGACGATTTTCATAAAGTTTCTTATTATCGCTCAAAGATGATGGAGTATGGACACCTGTGTCCGCGATTCTGATTGGTCAATCGCCGTGGTAAAGCCGAGCATAACCTCACGGCTAGTTTTACATAGGTGGGCGATAATCCCACTTCACTTTTTAAAAGTCAAATTAGGAAGCATCTTAGGAAGAATGCAAAACAGAATAAAATATAAAATGTCATGTTAGAGTCACTCCTAGCGTGGGGTTATGCAGGATTTTACAACTCGTAGCTCATTAGAAACACTCAACCTTCGCCTTTGTGTTATTGATATCGCTACTGTATTCGTTGTAATGCCCAGGTCACACTGTGGCGATGTTTAGTGGCGAATATGCGCGATCATGCAATTCGTCCTTGTTGGTAGCATATTCTTGGTCCATCTTCACTGTTCTCCAACATTCTCCATGGATCGTCATCTGGCTACGACAGTTTCAAACTGTTCAAAACTATCGCCACGCTTCGTCCATTTCTTTGCAATTCTTCACAGATGGTGGTGGATTCGTCGACTTCGTAGCACCCTCGTACCCCAATTCGCCACTTCGTAGCAGGCTTCTTCATTGTTCTTCATTGTTCGCCAACTTTCCTTTGAAGATTGTCGGCTGAAAGACGAAGAACAAACAACGATATTCGCAGCAGAGAAGCCATGCATCATCGCCCCTGAAGAATATGCTACGAGGCCCCGGAGATATTCGTCGCTCCTCTCAGCCAATGAGAAGCGAATGTCGCAGTAGTTCGTCGGTGATTGGCGAACTGACTGCGCATGTGAAGAACTGGCTACCAATCAGCTACGACCTTCGTAGGTTGCGGCGAACTGGCTGGAGACTATAAAAGCGGGCACCGCGAACAATTGTCATCACTTGTGAATTTTTCTTCAATACGTACACATCGACGAACTTTGGATAAATTTTTGGATATATTTCATACAAGAAATATGGTGAAGAGACCTGGACTTGGAAAGAGAAAGAGGGTCACTCTGCCTCCTGTTGAAGCATCTGAGGAGCCTGAACAGCCAGAACAGCCGGATGAACTGCCTGCCACTCAAGCTTCATCATCAGACCCAGGGGATACAGCCACTCTGGCGACCCAGCCGGAAGACACAGATGACTTGGAAGGGGCAACCCAAGACAGCCAGTCCCAGGGGAGGTTCAAGAAGAAGAGGCTGGTGAGGATGACAGATGGGCAAGAGGATGAGATGGCTGAGTGGCTCAAGAACCATCCGGAAATGTACAACAAGGCCAAGAAGGAGTACAGGGACACAGACAGGAAGGAGGCTGCTTGGGCCACCCAGGCCAGGGCCATGGGCCTGGAAGGTGAGTTAGACTAACCATTATGATTTAACCTTTTCATAGTTTCAGGTAATAATTTAAATTGTGATGGAGGTACTACATGTACAGTAATGTGTAAATGGACTTATGTCGAATGTTTACTTATTCTGTTAATTTATGTTATTTTGAATTGTACTCTGTCATCGTGTGATGTATTAGGCTTCACCCATTTGCAGATGACACCACAGATGTGAAGCAGCTTAAAACTTAATGTAACCCATTGTTACTTTGATAACCTACCTAATGTGTCCGTGTCTCCTCTTCCTTTTTCAGCCATCGACCTGAAGATCTGGTTCAAAGGGATGAGGACAAGGTATGGCAAGCTTACCTGCAAGAAGTCTGGTGACGGGGCAAAGGAACACACAGACAGGGACACCTGGATCCTGAGGTCTTTCAGCTTCCTGGATGACCACATCTCCAGAGTCCCATCCAGGCAGTCCTGCAATGTAAGTACATTCTCACAGTCTGACTCACCTGGATATCCTGATGTTTTTGCTGCGTTGTGTATTCTTGACTTGTATACAGTGACTACCTATGGATACAAGTTTGTAGCTGTAACACTAATGTTTGGCAAAAATCTGTAAAGTTTTCTGTAGTGATACAGGAGTTCATACTTGTTACTTCACAGTACCTACCTAACCTGTTTGTTGAACATGTATACTATATGCTTACCATGTGTCTTTGTTCTACTGTACTTTCAGTTGAAACCAGCTTCCACCACAACTGCCTCTGCCTCTGCCGCAGCCACCTCAGTCTCTGCTACCTGCTCATCTGCTACCACCACTGCCTCTGTCATCACCTCATCGGCCTCTGCTGCTTCTGCAACTGCCACCATGCCTTCACACCTATCCACTGACTTGGATCCTGCAGATGAGCCCGTGGAGTCAGGATCACTGGGTGAACCAAGAGTGTGCACCACTCCTCCTCCAGGTATCACCCTCTCTGGGACTAGTGGCAGGAGAGCCACAAGGAGAAGTGCCAGCACTGAGTCAGAGCTCCTGGACAAGATGTGCGAGCAGAGCGACAACAGTGCCCAGATCTCTGACAGGCTGGACAGACTCTTAACATCTATGGAGGCACAGACCAATGACAGGACTGCTTGGGCTGGCTGGATGTCAAGTGTCATGTTGAAGATCCACGAGGATCTCTGGCCCACATATCAGATGCGCAGTATGGACCTCCTCAACCAGACCATCAAGGAGTCCAAGCTGCTTTCGGAGAGGGACATCCAGAGGCAGGAGCTTGATAGGCAGAAGCAGCTGGATGATAGGCAGAAGCAGCTGGACGACAGGCAGAAGCAGCTGGACAGTATGCAGCAGCAGATGAAGGTGCAGCAACAGCAGCTGCAGCAGCAACTTATTTTCCATCAGCCGCAGCCACAGCAACAGTACACCATCACACAAATGCCTCCGCCACCCGCACCTGGGCCCGCAGCTCTAGCCTCCTCTACCCCTTTGCCTCAAGGGTCAGACACCCAGAGCCAGACAACTGTTATTTTCCAGACCCCATCGGGGGCCAGTACCTCTGGACAGTCAGTGGGTTCATCATCCAGCACTTCATCCACCAAGTTTGTTATCACAGACACCGAGGGAAGGACAATAGGACTGTCAGACCTGAATTTGTCAGATTTAAATGCGTCATTTGCAGGTATTCCTAGTGTGTCTTCAACACCCATGACACCTATGGCATTACTTAATCAGGATGATTCTCAAGGCTCTTAGGTTTAGAAATAACTTTGTCCTTTGTCTATAGACACTTAAGAAGTAGTTTAGGTGAGATGTAAGAAGTAATTATCAAACAGGTGTAAAGTAATTTATTTGTGTATTTTTGCTATGTCTGGCTCAAGTATTACTATGATTATTACTATTATAAACCAGGTTTCACTTTGACAGCTGTTCTTGTGGGTAGTTTGTTAACCTTAGCTGTTACTAATAGTATATGTAACCAGTTTCACTTTGACAGCTGTTCTTGTTAGTTGTATGTTAACCTTAGCTGTGAGCTATAATGTGTCTGCATTTCTTTATTAAAAAGTACACTTACTATGTTATTGTGATTTGTCCTTTTTGACCTTGTTGGAATAATAAATTGTTTATGTGATTGCTTGTTTTTCTCATGTTTCAAAAACATTGGCATAATACTTGGAAGGTGTCACATCTTAACATGAAGGATCCAAAAAAAGTGGCCCAGTGGTTACCAGGACCTGTTATGACCCAATGTGAGTGGTTCACTGTGGAAGTTTCACTGCTTCGAATGAAATGCAGAAATGTAATATAAACAAATTTTAACAGGTGGCCAATGTTAAAATTTGTTTATCTTCCATTTCTGGATTTCATTATGCTCTGATTCCAAAGCAATCGGCGTTTGGTTGCAGAGTTTCCACCTTGCAGCTGGTTAGATTTCTTAACTTTCCTTCAGTTATGGCCTTGATTGATTTTTGACCTTTGTGACCTTCTGGCCCCTGTGGTGGCAAAGTTGTGAACTGGTTTGTGTGACCTGTTACATGTTTGACCTGATTTGGTTTCAGACTTGACCTCTTTGACCCTAGTATCAAGATAATACATATATGAAGTGCAATAGGACAATAACTTTATTGCAATACAAGAACATTGCAACTTTATTTCAACAAGGATATAACGCCCAATACAAAATATAACACAGATAATGATGCAGCACTGAATCATAACAATAATTAGCACAATACAGTCACTACTAAGAAATGTCCTTGGCATATGTGAAAGTCTCAAATCATGTCTCTTTGCCACGCCGTGGCCCCTACTGGAGCATTATAATAATGCTTCAAATACAGTCTCTGTCTCTTGGCAACCTGTGTGTCCCTGTTGCCACCAGTCACATCCTCAATGTCCTGCAAACAAGCACCTTGCCTCCACTGTCCTGGGATAACTCTGTGGTTGTCATCCTCCTCATCACCCAGTCCCTGGTGGATACCTGGATACCTCAGTCTCATGATGTTGTGCAACGTGCAGCAGGCCAGTACAATAGAGGTAACAGTCTCTGGATTCTGACACATGGTGGTGAGGAGACAACCAAATCTGTTGGCCATGATGCCAAACGCATTTTCCACCACCCTTCTGGCATGAGACAGTCTGTAGTTATAGATCCTCTCCTCATCAGGAAGTCCTCTGGCACTAAACGGCTTCATCAACCAGGTCCTCAGAGAGAAGGCATCATCCCCAATGAGAAAATATGGCATATCACGGTCATCACCAGGCAATGGCTCTGCATCAGGTACATCCAAGGTGCCATCAATAATGCCTGAGCGCAAATCGCAGTCATTGAAGATCTGTGCATCAGAACTGGATCCATTGGTGCCAACATCCACCCAAAGGAACTTGTACTTGGCATCCACCAGAGCCAGAAGTATTATGGAATGGAAGCCCTTGTAGTTGAAATAGAGTGAGCCACCATTCTTAGGACACCTGATTGCCACATGCTTGCCATCTATAGCCCCCAGGGTGTGATGGAAATTCCATCTGGAAGAAAATTCTGCAGCAACCTGCTTCCATGCATCACTGGTACGGGGACACTGCATGACTTCCTCACCATATTCTGCCACGATGGCCTCACAAGTCTGTCTTACTATGACTGAGATGGTGTTGTGTGCTACCCTGTAGCCAAACATCAGACTCCTGTACTTCTCTCCAGTGGCCAAGAAACGAAGTGTGATTGCAAGTCTGCATCCAGGGTTGATAGACTTCCTGAACCATGTGTCATATTTCTCAATTCTGGGCCCCACCCTCTGCAAGACCTCTCTGAACATGGCCGGGTCCATCCGGACAAAATTTCTGAAAGACCCCACATCCTCAGCCTCCAGCTCCCTCATCAAACGATCATAGTGTCCATAGTCCACCTCCTGGAGAGCCAGGGCTTCACCCAATACCTCCTGGGCCTTGGTCGACGCCTTCTCTGTCTATCAACCAGTATCTGTGCAATCACAATCTGATTCTGTACATTTAAATGATGAGCCTCATACAGTTGCTGCAATAATCTGAGTCTCTGTAGATCCATAGCCTTTGATGTACACTGTCCGACGTCTGATGAGAAATGAAGTGAATCCAGATGATCCAGGCTGTTTATATAGGAACTGGCATTATACACGAATTGGTCGTCACTTCTTCTCAGCATGTTCTTCCTCCTTGTCGGGGGCTCGTCACAGCTCGCTCAACCCTCCACCATGGTCGTGGCTTGGTGCAAGAACATCTCACGGAAATCGCTACACTTCGCATTAATTCGTACATACTTCTACGAAGTTCGTTTGATCATCGTCGACGTTCTTCACAGAAACAAGATGTTCTTGACTGGGTGATGAGAACATCGTACCAAGATCTTCCACAGGATGAAGATGATGGTAGCCCATGGTAGCCGGATCGAAGTAATTCGTGGATTTTTCAAATTCCAACCACGTGACCACACTTTCCCGCCCTTTCTGTGGCGAACTACCACGATTTCTAATTCGCAGCAAATCTTCATATTCGCCAGTTAAATCGTAGTGGCCTCGCCACAGTGTGACCTGGGCATAAAACCCTGCATAATCCCACGCTAGTCTTGTGTTATTCCTTATGCAGGTGTTCCACTGGAGCTGACAAGCTGGTAACCATGCATTTTTTTAGTCGGGAGCCATGTTTACATGGTCGGTTAGGGGCGGTTACAAGTTACCGGCCAGTCGGGGAGAGTCGGTGAAATATCAAACATGTTTGATATTTCTACGACCATTGCCGACCCTTGTATCCAACCCTAATTTCATGCCCCTAGCAACAGGCCTGTCGGTTAACTTAACGGCCTGTCGGTTACACTTTCCGGCTTGTGGGTTAATCAAACAGGCCTATCTGTAACAAGTATCCGGCTTGTCCCAAATATGGACTTCCAGACTGTACGTGATGACTCACCAACCATGCTTGAAGTGTTACAGTACAGTCCGTAACTTTAGCCTGTCTGTAAGTGTTTACAGGCCTGTTTGTAACTTTAACCGACTGGATCCTAGAGTCGGGAAAAATTGTAACCAACAGGCCGTAAACTGAAACAGACAAGCCGTAAACAACAACCGACAGGCCGGTAACACTAACAGAAAACCGGGAACTGTAACCGACATGCCCGCTATATTTTTGTGTCATACAGCCTGTCGGCTTCAAAATCTGTGGGTATAAAAAGTCGGTAGACAATCTGCGTATATTTGGGCTTTGACTTGTCGAGAGACAACTGGTGTGCAGTTTTTCTTTTAGGTTTTTATTTTTTGGAAATTAGCTTAAGTACTGAGCTAGGCTGGACTGGTTGGGAGTGAAATCTGTTATGTGAAGTTTCACTTTCACTTTTTAAGTTTTTGTTTTTTAAAACAAGCTGTACAATTGATTGATTGACCAGCATGCCAAGGTGCAGAAGGAGAAAGATTGAAGTACCAACTGATACTCAACCACAGTTTGAGTTAGAAGATAAAGCTGAGGGTATAGAGAGGAGGAGGGAAAGAGATGAGGGAGAGGAGAGAACAGGAAGAGAGGGACAGAGAGAGGATGGAGAGAGAGAGAGGAGGGAAGAGAGCCAGGAAAGAGGAGAGAAGAGAGTGCAAACTGATATGGATACAGATGTAAAATCAACTCAATCCAGACAGAAGCAGGGCCAGATGAAGTCCATTTTCCTGAGTGATTCAGACGAAGAAGCTATCGTGGAGTTCATTAAACAGCACAAGGAACTTTATGACAAGTCCAACGACAGTTTCAAAGACAAGCAGAAGAAGGAAGGACTTTGGGAGCAGCTAACAGCTACCAGAAACTTAACTGTCAAGACTGTGAACCTTTAACCTTCAGGAACGAGACAGTGAAACTTCTCAGTGAAATACAGTAAAAGCGCAAAGAACGCAAGAGACAGGTCACCACAAGTCAAGAGGTCACCACATATCAACTTCCAAAAGCATCACAGGCCACAGCAGGACGTGAATACATACTCACCATACCAGAAACTCAGCCAGTCTCCATTCCAGTTGTGTAACCTCAACAGACTACCACAGGACAGCCTGTTACAGTGATTGTGAAAGTACAGCAACCATGGAGACCTTCATCAGCATCAGCACAGCCAACTTCTTACGTAGTTGTGGATGACCAACAGCCTGGGACCTCCAGACAGATGATTTTCAACCCACCTTCAGTTGCACCTTCACCACAGGAGGAAAGTCAGCAGAACACTTCTGGATTATCCAGGCTCTTTGCTGCTATTCCCAGTGTGCTTCAGTATCAACAGATGGACACACCACAGCCATTTTCACCCTCTCAACTTCAACCAGCACCGTCACCAGTGCCATCTTCCACTCATCATGAACAGTCAAGACCTCCCAGCCAGTTCAGCCAGCAGGGTCAGAATCAGCCCAAATCAGCGGATTAGCCTGCACAAGTCGCACCAAACCCGGCCCTTTTAAGGGCCACCCAAATCTTCCAAAAACAATTAACAAGCTACATGTCTATGCCCAAAAACAAAAAAAAGCACACCGTCCAACAATTACACCTCCCCACAGTATACGAAAAAAAATTGTGTGAATGTTAAGCAAATATTAATAAACTTCCACCACCACAAAAAAAAAAATAAATAAATAAATGAAAAATAAAAAAAATCACCTTAGTAAAAAATAATCCCTTAAGAAATCAAAGTAAAACCACCAACAGCCCCCCAAACAAAACCCAATTTTAAAAAACACACTCCCCCTACCCCCAAAAACCAAGATCTGGACTCAAACCCATGTCCCACAAAACCAAGATCCATACTCAAACCCACGACCCCCAAAACCAAGATCTTGACTGAAACCCATGTCTCCCACAAACCAAGATCCAAACTCAAACCCACGTCCCTCTCTCCCAAAACCCAACTTTAAATAAAAAGCCACATCCACACTCACAGACCAACAAACGTGAGACCTAACAAAATATTCAAACATGTGAGTGGCAATGGACTGATAAATTGAATAAAAAAAAATATTTAACTGGGACTGCAAACCTGTATAATTTTTTCTTGCAAATTTCCTGTATAATTTTTTCTTGCAATTTTTTTTAAAATTCTTGACATAAAATATTTTAAGGTATTTATTTGCAAAGTTTTTTTTTCACACTACTTTGTGGGTTATTTTTTCTGAGAATAAAGTCAGGTCATGTTGGGGTGGGATGTCAACTTTGTAAAGTGAAGACCTGGGTTTGAATCTGTAAGTGATATAATTTATTTTTGTGAACTGAGTTTGGGATGGATTTGTGTTTGTGATGGAGAATGTTTTGGGTGAAATTGAATTTGAATTAAATTGTTGGAAAATTGGGGTTATATTTTGGAGGCGACACTTTCCTAAATAAAAGTTCTTGGATTATTTGGGTAGTCCTGAAAAGGACTGATATATGACAGCATGTTCTCCCCCTCAGTCTTCTTAAACTCTGTCCTCCTGCCCAGCCAGCGCCACCACATGATTGAAGTAGTCTTTCAGTAGGTCTCGTTGATGTTTGGCCTCCCTCGATGGGTTTCTTAAGTTCTCATGATGTCTCTGTTTCCCCTGGTCCTCCTGTGGTGGTTGTATGTCATCAGCTGGATTGGGTGGTCTGTCTGCTCCCCCCTAATGGCTTCTCCACATGTTATGTAGAACCACACATGTTAACAGAATGTCTCACAACTTTTGGCCTCTGCTCCATGGTGGTCAACAGCACCCTGAATCTCTTGACAAGTATACCAAATGAGTTCACGACCACCTTTTGCGCCCTGGATATCCTGTAGTTGGCTATTCTCTCTTCTCTGGTCAGTTGGCGTCTACTGTAAGGCTTGACCAGCCAAGGCATCAGGGCAAAGGCATCGTCCCCCAGTAGGAAGTAGTGTAGATCTGACCCCCCAGGTCCAAGTGGTTCAGGTGGTGGTAATCCCAAGGTTCCATTTTCAGTTCTTCTTTTCAGTTTGCTGCAGTTGAAAATCTGCATCAGATGATGACCCACTGGCCCCCGGCATTTACTCACAGGAACTTGTAATCAACATCGACTAAAGCCAAAAGTACCAGGGAGAATAGCCCTTGTAGTTGAAATATTCACTGCCTGACTTCTTGGGCTTCTTGATAGCAATGCGTTTTCCATCTAATGCACCAACTGCATGGGAGACATTCCATCTGTTTCTAAATTTTTCTTCAATTTTCTTCCAGTCTTCAGGATCAGTGGGGCACACCAGATACTCTTATTGAAATTCTTTCAAAATGGCTTTGCAGACCTGGTGGACAAATTTGCAGATGGTCATTCTTCCAACCCTCCATTGGTATTGCAGTGAAGTGTAGCTTTTCCCTATGGATAAGTGTCTCAAAGTAACTGCAAGTTTCAACCTGACTTCCAGTGGCCTCCTAAAGTTAGTGACTGACTTCTTGAGGTGGGGGGTGATTCTTTCTTCAATCAAATAAAAAAATGCTGGCTCCATCCAGGTGAAGTTTCTGTAGCCTGGTATGTTTGTTGTGATTAACTCGTCCAAGAGTGTTCTATAGCAACCTCTCTCCTCTGTCTGCAGTGTCCTGGGCAGGACCCATGGATTCTGTGGCTTCCTTCTCTTTGTGGGTGGTGGGGGGGATGGTGATGCTGGCTGGGCAGGTGCTGGGTTATGCTGTCTTCTGTGTGTTGAAATCACAACATATAAAAATAAATTCAACTCAATAAAAAACAAAAGGACCCTCAAGTGATCTATCAGTTGCTCTTGATGTGTTCTAGTCATCTTTGAAGTGTGACATGAATGGCACATAACAGGGGAGGGGTGTTTATATAGTGTGATATGGATCACGATTCCGGATCCCGACTCTAGATACCGACCCTCAAAAACAATCAGTACTGTCGGGAAGGGTCAGGAACATGTTCCTGGCTTGTCTGTTTGTCTTTACGGCTTGTCTGTTTGTGATCTGGCTTGTCTGTTAGGGGTTTAGGGCTTGTCGTAGAAGTTCTACGACTGGCCGTGCAAAAAAGGTTCCCAACTCTACGTCTTTTTGGGATGGCCATTACGTCCTGTGGGGGATATCATAACTGACTCTGCATTTTCGTGCGCTTTTTTTCACGACCCTACGGCTTTTGCAACCGGCCCTAGGGTTGGTTACAGGGTCGGCTCCAGTGGAACACCTGCATTAATTCAACCTCCTTTTTTTCTGATGAGTTGTCCAATATAAACTCAAAGTGCGTTAGTAGAATTAATGCTACCCCTGGATTATTAATATGTATGTATTACACCCATGGTGTCGTAAAATAGCTATACAACCGTAAGATATCATTTTCTCAGAAATGGCTACAGTAGTGATTTCAACATTATTTTATAACCTGTCGGAAATCTTGTTAGTGTTGGGAGATGTATGTGTGCATTGTTATAGTGTGACTTTGATTTGACCTTAACATACTGACCTTCACGGTTAAATCTTCTCTCTTGGCAGGGATATTGGTTGGGAGGTGAAGGTGTGCAAGGTCGCTTTGTGATCTAGATTCGAGCTTGGCTATAATGACCTTTAACTTGTTTAGCACCCAAAAATTTTAAAAGTGTTGTCATGGCAACAGTTGTTGACAAATACCCCAAATCTCAATGTTGCTACCCTATGTACCCATTTAATTGTAGCTGCAGGCTGGGCTTCCTGTTTGTGTGAGGTGGGCTATTTTAAAATCTTGTCAGGACTCTATTTCAAAAACTGTATGGTGTCAGAAGTTAATACTTGGTGGTAATGTTGGCTTGGTGTAAATGTGCAATGTCAAGGTGCGACCTTGGTGTGACTGTGACCTTGACTATGCCAAAACGTTTATCATTGCCACATGTGAAACATATTTCCCCATCACAGAAGTATATAGATTCTTGCAACTGATTATTACCGGTATATTTATTGTCTCCCGCCAGCGGCTGAAGACCATGGCTGGGAGATGATGAAATGTCTTGTGTATGTGTGTGCATGCGTCTGTCCATTGTTATTATGTTTTTACATAAATCTTTATATCTCATTCATTTATAAATATATCTTCACCAAATATGCAGGCAATGTTTATGACTGTGAGAACATGTCTGTGCAAAAATGTTTGCCTTATTTTGAAAAGCAAGATGGCTGCCAAAGCTGATTGTTTCTAAATCATTAAGATGTTCTAAAACTTGAAATATTGCAGCTAGCGTCTTCAAATTTGCAAAAAAAGATACATGACTAGGAAAGCCAGTGTGATACTAATTTGTACCTAGTTTCAAAAACAATATGGCCATCATATCACTTGTTTAATAATGTCAAATGGGGACATCTTTTAAAAAACCTTATATGTCCATTTTTCTCCTCTGGGTTCAGAATATCAAAACACCTTATAAAAAGTCATGGCCTGAAACTCTTTTCCAAATGTTGAATTTGACATTTGATCCCTTCTTCAATGTCAATGGAACCATCTTACTATAAAGGCCTTGTATCTCCCTTAGATCTCCATTATTACTGATTATAAGGTGGGAGATAAATCAATGCTGTGGCAGTAGTCTTGTTTTACCTGCTTTGATTCTATGTGTTTACATATATTTTCTCTTTCTCATGTGTTATTTCTCATCCACCTTTTCATAAGTTACACTGTCTGTTTTGAAAGACTCCTTATCTTTGTACTTTTTCAGCTATTGTAGAAATATATTATGGTGTCCAATGTTATTCCTCGACCTGTGGGTTATGGACATCTTGATTGCTATATTTAAAATTGATGTTTAGGTTTTTACTGGTACAACTCTGTCAAACACCCAGAAACTGATATATTCATCTGGTGACTCTAAATGTGTGTAAAAGGACATGTAAAAGTTTGCAGTTTTCTGATAGAACTTGGGCTGCTGTTATTTTTTAAGTTATCTTTTAGTTTGTATTAATTTTGTGAAAATATGGGGTTCTTAGGTTGCACAGTAAACTGATTTTTCAACTGTGGAGAAAAGTAATAGTGCTCTGCTGCATGTGTAACTGAAGAAAAGGAAGTTTCAAGTTTGCAGGTTCTTATTTGGCGCAGGTGATTGGAACTTTTGAAGTACACAATTAGGATAGTATTCATAAAATGTAATTCATGAAAATATGTTAAAGGGTGACTGGTATGTAAATATTATTTAATTTATTTAGGGTCGAATTCATAACTTGCTACAATAAACTTTTTTCCACACTATGAAATACAGCATTTTATTATTTTTTTGTGCATGCCTTATACTTGTTCATGTCAGTTGCAGGATGTGACAAAATGACATTGTGTTTTGATGTTTTTCAGGTACATGTGCTTTAAACATGCATGCCAGCATCCTGACAATAAAATATGTTGACAAAAAGTTCCTTGGTGATGACCATTTGAGAAAACATTGAAGGTCCAGATACAAAAGAAATACACCTGTTGATTGAAAAGCAGACATTAAAGCTTTAGAATATTAGTTTGAGGAAAATACCTGAGAACATAGTGGTGATAAATATGATTTAAAGATGTCTGAAGAAAAATATGTAAACACTGATGCCAATCCTAGGGATGATGAAGAGGAGAATCAAAAGCAGACTGGCAGACCAGGTAATTTAATATCCCTTTGTAAGCAATGCTTAAGTTTTTAGTTCTCCTTTTGTTGAGTGTTAGCGTCATTCATGGGAAAAGTCTTCATGTACTTGTCTGTTTGAGCTTTCTACAGATCACAAGACCAAGAACAAGATTGTTTTTAAGTATGAGCTCTGGCGAGGCTCAGCGTGTACAGATCATGTTTTCTTTCTCCGGACTTTCATGAATTGTGGCATGGCCACAATGACTGTCTTTTACAGCGGCGATGGGCTATGTTAGTACTGGGAGGGGTGACCGCCTCAGTGCACTACTTGTGTCTCTGATGGCTTTGTGCTCATGCTAGTAGACCAAAACCCACCTTTCAGCCTTGTTACTTTCCTTTTTAAAAAATCTTTCCTGAGAAATGCCTGTGAGATCTTGACAAAATTTGGCCTTTCTGTTTGAAAAATATTGATATCAAGGTGTCAGTTGATTTTCAGGTTGGGTCATAATGAATAACTAATAGATCACTCATTAATTAAAAATCCCCCATTTTAAAAAATAGATGTAAAGCATTGTCTTGTCAGTTCTGTGACAAATCTTATGATTTGTTAAGGTGTCACTGTGAGGAATTTAATTTATCTTGAACTTCCATCCAATGTTTCAATTTTCAAACATGCTTGAAAACATTTGAAGCTGAGCTGAGTCTTGTTCTGACTACTTGGTTCCAAATATTTAAAATGAAAAATTGAAATTTTTGAATAAATCATTGATATTTTTTAATTGAAATTAATTGAAATAAACCACTTTTTCTTGGACTTTATTTGCAATTCAATCACAAAATAGCGTTAAATTAAGGCCTTCAGCATTTTGAGACCATGATTGAATCACCAATAAAGAAAGTCACTTGGGCACTTGTAGTTTATTTCTGCAATATTATGATACATCATACTTAGATACATAGGTTTCAGACTTGTAGCAGGCCCACATATTTTTAAAACTAATTAAAGCCTTGGTCATTTAAGAAAAAAAAATGTTTTTGAAGTTTGATTGTAATGGCTTATTCCTACTGCAACAAATCCATAAATACAGAGTATTATTACACCCAATCTGGATATTGATCCATAAATTCGGTCTGGATCTAAAACCGCATGAATATTTTTTCTAATTTTCACACAGGTTTACCACGAACCAACAAAGCCATCTGAAACTTGTACAGAAAAGCTAACAGAAGTGGAATTTCCCAAAATGTAAAAATATAAAACACGATGTGTGTGATACTTTTGTTTAATGATATTTATGCTTTGTAGCCACAAAGTAAATGCATCTAATACATACAACTTCAGTATATTCAAGTTTAAACACTTGTTAGGCTATCAGCTGTGAAAAATGTAAATTTTATTGTTTATTTATTGCTTTCTCCAGTACAAAGTAGTTTCTCTGGTAAATTTGACATCAAAACAATTTTTAAAAAATGTACCAAAATGTACAGGTTTCAGACAAAAAATAATGTAATATCAATACAAAATGTCAAAAATACAGCATGAATAAAATGACAGATTGCCCGAATGTATGGATATATTGCAGTATGAAATGAATCGGCCATTACAGAATACTTAGAAAAATGGAGTGCACAATTGGATATTGTTGAAAGATTACACAAGTGGACAATTAACATCTTATCAATCATTAAATCATACCGATTCAGGATTTTCACTGAAATTTTACAATTTTTTTTTTTTGCAAAATTATGTTTTTTTTTAATTACCAGATGCCAGGGAAAAATGGCAACAGTCTTTGAAAACCAGAGGAGAAAGACCAAAGATGGAAAGGGTAATTGACATGTTAAATCAGACAGTTGTGAACAATGAAAACAATGACTACCAGTGGAGACACCTTGACGACAGGTAAAATAGAATTGTTAAAATTACTGAATAAACAAGTAATGGGGTTGGTTGAATGGATTTTATTGTCTACAACTCAATATGTGCCAGTATATTTATATGTATGGGTGAAAATAGGATGCTTGTGGCTCCATATCTGAGTGCCCCTACTCAAGGTTATATAATCAGCACATGAAACAGTGACGCATAGAAACGGAATATTATATTTTATTCTTAGACCACCATTTTGTTACAATACTGCAAGCATCTTTTGAAAGAAAGGTCCCCTGAGAATATTTTTAAGATATCTATTTAAGGCTAACCATAACTCACCACTAAAGCATTACAGTCTTAACTTCAGTTAAGGTTACCTTAGCCATTTTAGATGATCTTGAAGTCAAAATCACTTTGAGTTAAGGACTAGCCATAAAGAATTGTATGCTTGAGAACATTAAAATATTAAAAGTTGACCGTTTGTGATTACCATTACTAATTACCAGTATTTTACAAAATAAGGTGAGGTAGATGCATACCTCTACTATTAATAAAAAGGGGGTAAATACACTGTTGGTCTCAAAGACTTAAACTTAAGTTTGTTGTTGAAGATAAAGTCCTGCCTAAAATAAAAGTACTGTACACTGCCTACCTGAGCTCAAGCCTTAAGTGACAGAACTCTTCTTAAGATGACATCCTATTTGACAGTTGCACATATAAAGGGTTTGGATTAGTGCTGTCACCAGTGCAAATTTACATCGAATATCACCCATGTTTGCTGACCGAGTACCAACTTATGTCAACTTCACAAAGTCACCTCAAAACTTTTTTATTGCATTAATACATCCTATCCTATGGCACAGACCAACCCACCAAACGAAAGAAGAATTCATCCTGTGTTTCCACCAGCTGGCCGGTCCCACTGTGCATCTGCCAGGGGGTGCATCGTACTTCCTTCCTGTCTAGACAGCGTGACATCATAGCATCTTTTTCGTTTGGCATGTGTTCTGTGCAGACGAATATTTGTGAAAGTTTTCAAAGTGTGGATTAGTGTCTAATTTGCTAATTATTCGTAGTCTATCTTGACACTATTTGTTTATAGACACTTGTAGATCATTATGGCTTCACCTGGGCAGAAACAGGGTCTTTGTGGACATTTAATGGCGGGGTTTGACTCCCACGTGTACTATGCCTGTTGTAGAGACAAATGGAAAGGTACTGACCCCTGTGTTGAGTCCATGTCATTGTCCCGATACAGTCAAGCATATATTATTAGACTGTATCGACCTACGTGACACCAGAATTAAATATTATGGAAATGTTAATACAATGCAAAAATTATTTTGTGAAAATGTTTTTAATATCATTAATTATTTAAAAGAATGTGGCCTGTTTAAAAAGTTTTAATTAATTTATTTTGTGTTTTGTCCTTCGTGTTAATTTATTCTGTAATATCTAGTCTTTAGTCGTGTTGTTCTGTGATATTGATCTATACTTTGTATTTTTACACTTTATTTTGTTTGTTGTTTATGTATTGATTGATTTTTTACATTGTTTATTCTAGTCATTTCATATAATCTTGTGTTTTTGTTTGGTATTTTTGCCAGTTTTTAATTATTTGCATATATATATGTTTGTGAATATTAGTTAATGTATTTATAGTAGTTAATGTTTTTATAGTGCAGTATAACACATTAGTTGTAAATGCCAAAGTCTAATTTTCTATTTATTTCTATTTATTTCATTCACAGATCACGTAAAACTGAAAAAAGAAACAACAATAATATCCTCAGTAAGCTTACACTACCCAAATAACATCAATTAGTTCAAGTACATAGTAAAACTGAAGCCAAATATTACTTGTAAACTTGTATATGTAACATGATCAAAGTTAGGAATAATATTACTTGACAAATTCATTCTTCAATACATTAATTTTAGATTTTGTTATTGACAATTATTTTAACAATCATTAAAGTTAATAAATAAAGTAAAAGAAAGTATATTTACCAACTATTTTGGGCCAATTTCTGCCTATATATCCCAAAAATATTTCAATTTCCTCTCATCATTTTGTGTACAGCCAAAGACAAAGAACAATTTGTGAAAAACACCTACTACCTTCCAAGCTAACAAGCAGCAAGAGAGTACAAAGTCCATCATTTTGTGTTAGGAGGCAGTTCCTTCCAAATGATAACAGAGTATTAAATTACATATGCAACAATATTTTTAGAAATTTCAAAAGTGTGTACATAATGCTCTAATTCAGGACACTAAAATGATTCATCCTACACAATGCACTAGTATACATAACATAAATGTTTCTTCACAACATGAAAAATCAAAGATATCTTTATATTATTTACATTAGTGTTGTTACACTTAAAATTTTAAATATCTTATCTTATCCCCTGTATTGAGAGTAAAGACTGCCAGTTTTGTAACATACTCACCCAGGATCAAAGGCATGTTCAGCAACTCCATCTTACCAAGAAAAGAAGAAAAAATGCGACAAAAAAGCCATCCAAGAAGAGTCGAGTAGCCCCCTAGTGGACCCTGCGTCTGTTACTATACTAGGTGTGGTGAAATATGGACAAAGTTTGAACTCAGAAGAGGCGAGTAGTACCTGTGGTGCGAAAGCTAAGAAGAAACAGAGTTCAGAAGTGTCGAGTAGCAGAAATGTGAAAGACAGAAAGACTGATTCATCTGTGAAAGACAAGGGCAGATCTGGAAAGAAATCACCGGCCAAGGTGATATAGATATTTGTCATCGTTCGGAGTCGTTGTTTCGCAGTGGGAGACCCGTTCTACTAAATCTCGGAAATTTGTGAATTTCTTTAACCCCGGAAACCTCCCCAGAAAATATTACCTCTGAAATTCGAAAATATTTACAGAGGTTGTGTAGCACTGTAACTTTGGAACCACTCAATGGATTTTTGTCAAATAAAAAGCAACATAAACTACAAGAATTTGTCTTTCAAATGGCATAAATATCTTAAATGTAGCTTAAATAAGATATTTTTTAGAAAGTATCAACATACTACATGTCATTAAAATTGAATAGTGTTTCAGTTCAGTTTTGCTACCTTAAAAATCACACAAAAATAAGAGGAAAAAAGTCAAGTTTATTAATTGACTGTTTTATTTACGATGATGTACACAGGTGTACTTAATATATTTTTTATGAATGTCAAAGTGATAAAAAAAATTTAAATCTAATTTATTGCATTTAGTAACTGGGTGTATCTAAACATTGTTTATTGATTAAAATGTGGCAGAATATTACTTGTACCCTATTTTCGATGCCCCTTGGGGTACATGGTACCCCACATTTCCTAACTAAACTCCAACACAGACACTGGCTTTGTGACGTATTTTAGGTATTGTTTGTCCATTATTTTTCTAACCATTATTTTTCTAACCTGCAGTTTAACGAGAAGGGGTCAAGCCTAACTGACCCTCAAAAATTTGCATTGACCCCCGGTTGTCAAAGGAGGGGGTCAATTGACCTCCAGAAAAAAGAGGCTCAGCAAACACTGTTCATAGGTTACCAGTTCGACCTGAAAGAGGCCAAGGTCAGGCTTACCCTATACCCTTTTCAGATCCTCACAGTGAAAATCCAAAATTACTGACCGGACCGACCTGTCCGGTCCGTCAGCTGATATCCCTCATAGGGCTACTGCCAGCCACAGAAACAGGTTAATCTGGCCCATACAACGGCACCTGAAAAACAACTGGAGGGTCCCAGAGTCCCTAGAAAAGGTGATACCAATTCCCAGGTTGCTCCACCCTCATCTGAAATGGTCGCTGGAGGGAGCAATGTGCTTCAAGGTCAACCATTACACCCAATAAAACATGCTCTGCAGATCTTTACAAACACATCAAAAGAAGGTGGGGCGCTCACATAAATGAACACTGCAAGGGGAACCTGGTCCCTTCCAGAAAGCAACTTACACATAAACTACCTGGAACTAAAGGCGGTTTTTCTGCCATAAAAGAGTTCCAAGACCTCTGCCAGAACAACATAGTACTCAAAGCTGCAGACAACAACACAGTTGTTGCTTACATGAACAAACAAGGGGGTATGAAGTTGGGCCCTTTGTGTGCCCTTCTGTGGAGAATCCTGACCCGGTGTGCCAGAAAACAGGTTACTCTTAAAGCCAGACACATTCCAGGCCAACTGAATGTGGTAGCTATCAGGCTAGGCCAGACCATTCAACCAGAGTGGTCTTTCCTCCCAGAGGTCTTCCAAGCAATATGCAACAGGCTCAGCAAACTGGCTCAGTTTGTGTGACCAGTACTGGACCCCCTGGCCTGGGCAGTCGATGCACTCAGCCTGCCATGGGAGGATTGTGACCCATATGCCTTTCCACCAGCAGCCATATTGGGCAAAGTGGTGGAAAGTTGCAGGAACCCCGTGCAGGAAAATCATTTTGATTGCTCCAGGGTGGCCCAATATGCCCAGGTTCTGGGATCTGGTGACCATGTCCAGCCAGATCCCACTGTGCTTGCCCAACCTCCACACAGGAATCTGTCAAACCTAAATCTGCATGTGTGGCTCCTAGAGCCTCAACAATCAAGGAGCAGGGCTTCTCTGAGGCAGTGGCAGCACAAATTGAGGTTCCTCAAAGAGGATCAACCAGATCAGTCTATGAGGCAAAGTGGGCCATTTTTACAAAGTGGTGCCTCAGTAATCAGGTGGACTTCAGGGCATCCCCTGTGAAATCAATAGCTGACTTCCATCTGTACCTATTCCAGGAGAGGAAGTTACAGCCAAATACAATTGCTGGGTACAGATCAGCCATTGCTGACAAATTGGGTAATTAACCCTAAAATGTCAGCCAAGATGAGAATCTCACTTGTCTCTTGGACAGCTTCCATAGACACAGACCCATAGGTCAGTGGGGCATCCCCTCCTGGAACCTCTCCCTGGTGTTGCACCAGCTGACAAAGGTTCCCTTTGAGCCCATTAAAGAGGCCTCTTGAACCATTTGACCTTCAAGATTGTTTTCCTCTGGCCCTGGGGTCAGGCAAATGCAGGAGTGAGATCCATGCCTGGCTAAACAAGAACAACAGACACCAGTCAGACTGGTCAAAGGTGTCTCTGTACCCATCACCCAGCTTTCTTTCCAAGAACCCAAGCTGGCCAAGGAGGGTCCAGGCAGTGTGGCCCCAGTCGTTATAAAAGCCCTGGTCCCAACTCTGGATAAATCACTCAAATCTGATAGGTTCCTTTGTCCAGTCAGAGCACTGCGCTACTATTTGGACAGGACCTCAGGCAGAACAAGGAGTTGGTCTTTGTCTCCTTTAAGAAAGGTTTTGACAAGGACATCTGACCTGCAAATATCTCCTCATGGATCAAACAGACTGTCATCCTATGTTATGAGTTCTCTGATCAGGATGCTCTCACCTTACATCAGGTTAAAGCCCATGATGTCAGGGCCTTTGCTGCTTCTAAGGTCTTCCAGTCGGGAGTCTCCTTGGAGCAAATCCCATCAGCCTGCCACTGGAAGTCACATAACACCTTCACACAGTTCTATTTATACATTTATACATAGCACTCTCACCAACAAATTTCTCTCACTCTATACAAAAACTAAAGAACTGCCTAAACAACATTCAAAGTATCATGTTCACAAACAAATTAAAACTCAACCCTAACAAAAGTGAGTTTATTCTGATAGGCTCCCAAAGTAACCGTGAACAACTCCTTCCTCACTTTCTGATCAATATTCTTGGTAATCAGGTCTCACCAGCACAAAGTGTGAGGAACCTTTGAGTGGTGTTCGATTCCAATTTTTTATTCTCAGTCCATGGTCATAAAGTCCACCAGAGTTCATGTGAGAGACCTCTAAAATTCTTCCCCTTCTAGAACTTAACACATCAGTTCTTTCGGCAAATGCTTTGGTGAGCAGCAGACTGGACTATTTGCAATTCTCTGTTCTTATCACTCACAGATTTCAAGTTAAGGAGATTGCAGTTAGTCCAAAACTCACTCTGCAGGGTTGTCACCCGTTCGTCTAAGTACTCTCACATAACCCCTCACCTGAAAAAACTCCATTGGCTCCCAGTCAAATATAGGGTACAATTCAAAATAGGCCTCATTGCATACAAACTTCTCAACCAGGGTCAACCAGTTTACCTAAGAGAATTAATTCATCCCTACACCTCTTCCAGAAATACAAGGCGAAGCACCCCCAAACTCAAGTTCCTTCATACCCCTACTTTCGACCGTAATGTTCATAAATCAATCTAACATTTTTCCAATTATTTCAGTCACTATGCCCCAGTCCTTTGGAACTCCCCTTCCAAATAAGAAATAGCCCCTCTGTCGCATCTTTCAGGAAATACCTCAAAACCCACCTCTTTAATTCCAGTTTCCCAACTTAGTCTCCTTCCCTCTTGGTCACACCCACAACTCCGGATTACTGACCTTGAACGCCCCTCGACTCTCCTTATGATAAATGATTTTTGTTAAGCTAGTGCACTGAGTTCCCCTTTAGGGGAAGATATTGTGCCTGCAAAGCAGTAGATTAGATTAGATATTTGAAGGATGTGGCTTGGGCTGATTCAGAATTTTTTCACTTGGGCCCAGTAGTGGCTGCTCAGCAGATCTACAAATAGCCCTTATATTGAGGAGACTTACATATATATATATACATAGTGTAAATAGTTCATGAAACTTACAAAAAAAAATTTTAAAATTTTAAAAACTGTGACGTTCTTTCGTTGGGAGGTGTATTTGCCTTCTGGGACTGAACTCATCCTTCTCTTCCCCTACCTCAAAGCAGGTCTGTAAAAAAACGGGGGGTGTGGGCAATGTTGGTATACCCCCGGGTAACCGACTCCTGGTAACCGACCATGGCCTTATTGGGCTTCATGACCTTAAGGTCAACCCAGGCCTGGGAAATTTGTTAGTTTGTAGTTATGAGTTCACTTAAGTCCTTAGTAACTTACCCACCGACCAAGCGGTAGTTATTCAGCAATTGTCCATTGGATAGGATGTATTAATGCAACAAAATTGCAAATTTAATAAATAAATTAAATTTTTATAAGTTAATACCCTATCCAATAGACAGGCATGGCCCTCCCAACCGGCCCCTCTATCAGTTTACTAGGGGTCATAATAGGCCTAGACAACAAAAAAGATGCTATGACGTCACTCTGTCTAGACAGGAAGGAAATACGTATGCGCCCCCCTGGGGAATGCACAGTGGGACTGGCCAGCCGGTGGAAACACAGAACAAATTTTTCTTTCATTTGGTGGGCTGATCTACACCCACCGGATTAGCGATTGTCCATTGGGTAGGGTATTAACTTACAAAAATTTAATTTACTTATAAAATTTGCAATTTTGTTTGATGTACAATAATTGTTTTTGTACCTTTATATACCTTTTTAGTGTCATACTGTCTTTTTATTTTGGTTGTTTATGCATTGTGAAATGCAGGTACCCTTTGAAAACCGTCAGTATATTAAAACAATTATCTAATTCCGACTGAAATTGATAAAACTAATTTGTTTTCACACAGTATTTTAAAGCTTTTCATCAATAAAATGATTTTAATGACCTGTAAAAAAAGTTGGGTTTACTACTTTCTCGATAGGTTGTGGACTCCATTTGTATGGACTGGGTTGTCATTATTATATACATATACTGATATCTTTGTAATAAAATTTACAAAAATATATCTGATTATCGCTCATAATAGATATAGCAAACAATAGTATGGAAAGTTGTGAGTGTCGCGACAGTACTAGTTTGGATGCTGGTAAGGGTTGTGTCAAATTAAGCAAACTAACATTCATAATTTTCAGGAGAGGAGCCATGGGTCACATCTATCATGAGAAGCAACCAGGAAGCCAAAATAAAAACAAACCGCAGATTGTGGCGCCCTCTGTATCTGGTGAGTTATAACAATGCCTGTGTCAAAATATAAAAGTTCAGCACCTGCCATCACCCACTGTGGCCACTGTGGCTTAGCGGGTAACACACTTGTCTAGGAAATCAGAGGACGTGGGTTCAAACCCAGGTACAGGCAGATACATAGTGGCTCGGATGACCACTTAAAATGGCGGTCCTCTGTCATTGGGTCCTATCCCCAGTGGGCAGGCTAAAGAACCTCAAGGATGTTGATAAAAGGTCATCCTTCAGCCTCTTTCTTCCAGTTAGGGGAATGTCAGTTACTTGTGAGTTGGGACTGTACCTGTACAGTCGGATTGGTTAAATAGCGCTTTGAGTCCTGTAGTATATGGAGAGATTGCGCTAAGTATAAATACACAATACAATACAATACACCCGATGAAAGAGTGGCATCCTGTTTCAGGCCTGCAGGTCCCAATGTCACCAACCATTCAACAGTTCCTACTGAATGGGTAATAAACAGGAATATAAGCTGTTGTAGCTTATTTTTCTTACTTAAAATGATCAAAGCTTCCTTATGTGTCAGGTGACTTTGATTTTTTTTTCATTATGGTACGGTTCCCCAAGAGCAATTTTGATAACGAATATAGCTAAAATTTAGTGATCATGTAAATCTCTTTATGATAGACTTAAATTTCAGATGTATTAACACCCCATTGAGTTGTAATTATTACAGTTCATCTTCCAGATGTTTAGCCTTGATCAACTTTACATTTCAGTTAAATTCCTGTACCACAAATCATTGGAAAACCCCAGTAATTTCATTAAAAACAAAACGGAAAAAATAGTAATCAATTATGTTAATGTCACTTTCAGTAAACAAGACATAAGTACCAGTTGTTATAAGATTGTCCATGACGGTGGTCGAGCCACTCCATAACTTAAAAATACTAGCAATAGTCCATGAATTATAAGAAATTATATCAATTTTTCACATTCGCAAATTTGACATTGTCCGTGCTTTTTTATATCTATTTTTTTTTGTTCTTGTTTTTCTCTCCTACATTGTCACTTCATTATCCACAGTAATGTTAAATATCTGTATAAATAGGAAAGTTATGTGAAAAACTAGTACCAGGTAGAGAAATCTATCTGAGTACTAAGGTTACCCAAGTATTTTATTGATTTTAACTACATGTGTATTTAATATTTTTTGGTTACCTCCTTTGTAACATTGTACTTGTTATCTCGAACAATTTAGACTGTTTTCGGGCAAATGGGTAACCTATCACTGCATTTGTTAAAATCACCTTATTTCATTCATCTTAATGGACACCTCTATCACAAGTTACAGTCCATGCCAGATGAAAAATCAGGACTATTTTTTTATTTTGTGTATTTTCAGATTCTCCCAGTCGACACTCTTACTCGGTCATGCACCAATCTCCACAGAATGTACAGTATCCACCAAAACTACCACCTATTGAACCCAGTAAAACCTTCACACAGGATTCCAAGATATCTGACAGTATGCTGAAGTAAGCATTTTACATAAGTTTTGTAAGAAATATTATAACTATGGCTGGTCTTGGTCCACGGTGGCCTAATGGTTAGCAAGTTTGCCACCTGATCATAGACTGTCACCACTGTGTGAGTAGGATCCCCACAAGTGGCAATGCTGAGGGTCTGTCCCAATATGACCCTGGCTACTGAATGGGACGTAAAACATCAGCTCTGAATCTATCTATAGCTGGGATGAGGATGCAGCTTCAGTATTGCAAAACTTGGTTAAGCTTAAAGTTTAGCCATCTTTAGTGTTGGGATTGTCTGTAATATATGCAGATGTTGTAAAACATGCCAAAGTAATTAACATTTTGTTACTTCAATCAAGTAACTTTCTTGTAATTGCCAGTATCAAGAAAATGGAGCAAGAGAGAGCGATGTCTAGCAAATTTTCAACCTGCTAGAGATCTGGCAAGTCACAAAGTCTAGGGTTATAGTCTGCTTGGCTCCAGCAGGCATACAGTTTTACCAAATATGCAGGATATATTTATTCCCAGATGAACTAGAGCTGATTATAGAGCTGTTCCATTATTGTGATCTGAATGTAGACCTAGCTCCCCTTTCAGGTTTTCCTTCGGTCGGCTGTTTTCTTTGCGATTGGTGGCACAGTTGGTGGTAGCAGAAAAGGCTTGGGTAACATCTGGTAACAATTGTTACCATGGCAACACCTTTTATATTCTTTTGACATCTAGATCTGTTGGTACCATGGCGTCAAGGTAATCCTATATTCTCCTGTATTTCAGGCTCACATCCTATATTTTAGAGGGAAGGAAAAAATTCCTATATTTTGCATAAATTCTCCTGTATTTCCTATATTTTAAGGAATTATGTCCACCCCCCTGGGGGGTGGATATATTATTTTTGCTTTTTTCGCCGTCCGATGTCCGATGTCCGGCGTCCGATGTCCGGCGTCACGCATGGTTTCCGCTCATTTAAAGGAAAAGTATTAGAGCTATTGTCACCAAATTTGGTATGCAGGCTTATTGGGTCAGTAGCTTGCTTGGGATTGCTTTTGGCTGTTGTACCTCTTTTGCTTACTGAGTAATACTTAAGTACAGCTATTTTCAGTACCCATTGGTTTCCGTGCATTTAAGCCAAAATAATTAAAGATATTTTACTACAATTTTGAATACAAGATTGTTATGTCCATAGCTCGCTTGGTATTGCATTTGGGACTGATAGCTTTGTCAGTACATGAGTAATAGCCATTTAGGTACTTCATTGTGTATTTTCAGTACTACTTTTGAGTAATTTGCTTCTATCTCCTTAACCGTGCGAGATAGAGCGATTTCGGCAAAATTTTCGACCCGCAGGGTATCTGACGAGTGTTCTCTTTGCAATTTTCAAAAAATTTTCCCCTCCCCAAAAATGGCGGCCATTTTGAATTTTCTAATTTTTGCCAAAAATGGCAAAACACTAATTTGCTTCTATCTCCTTAACCGTGCGAGATAGAGCGATTTCGGCAAAATTTTCGACCCACAGGGTATCTGAGGAGTGTACTCTTTGCAATTTTCAAAAAAATTTCCCCTCCCCAAAAATGGCGGCCATTTTGAATTTTCGAATTTTTGCCAAAAATGGCAAAACACAAATTTCCTTCTATCTCCTTAACCGTGCGAGATAGAGCGATTTCGTCGAAATTTTCGACCCACAGGGTATCTAAGGAGTGTAATATTTGCAATTTTCAAAAAATTTTCCCCTCCCCAAAAATGGCGGCCATTTTAAATTTTCGAATTTTTGCCAAAAATGGCAAAACACAAATTTCCTTCTATCTCCTTAACCGTGCGAGATAGAGCGATTTCGGCGAAATTTTCGACCCACAGGGTATCTAAGGAGTGTACTCTTTGCAATTTTCAAAAAATTTTCCCCTCCCCAAAAATGGCGGCCATTTTGAATTTTCGAATTTTTGCCAAAAATGGCAAAACACAAATTTCCTTCTATCTCCTTAACCGTGCGAGATAGAGCGATTTCGTCGAAATTTTCGACCCACAGGGCATCTAAGGAATGTAATCTTTGCAATTTTCCAAAAATTTTCCCCTCCCCAAAAATGGCGGCCATTTTGAATTTTCGAATTTTTGCCAAAAATGGCAAAACACAAATTTCCTTCTATCTCCTTAACCGTGCGAGATAGAGCGATTTCGTCGAAATTTTCGACCCACAGGGTATCTAAGGAATGTAATATTTGCAATTTTCAAAAAATTTTCCCCTCCCCAAAAATGGCGGCCATTTTAAATTTTCGAATTTTTGCCAAAAATGGCAAAACACAAATTTGCTTCTATCTCCTTAACCGTGCGAGATAGAGCGATTTCGTGGAAATTTTCGACCCACAGGGTATCTAAGGAATGTAATATTTGCAATTTTCAAAAAATTTTCCCCTCCCCAAAAATGGCGGCCATTTTGAATTTTCGAATTTTTGCCAAAAATGGCAAAACACTAATTTGCTTCTATCTCCTTAACCGTGCGAGATAGAGCGATTTCGTGGAAATTTTCGACCCACAGGGTATCTAAGGAATGTAATATTTGCAATTTTCAAAAAATTTTCCCCTCCCCAAAAATGGCGGCCATTTTGAATTTTCGAATTTTTGCCAAAAATGGCAAAACACTAATTTGCTTCTATCTCCTTAACCGTGCGAGATAGAGTGATTTCGTCGAAATTTTCGACCCACAGGGTATCTAAGGAATGCAATCTTTGCAATTTTCAAAAAATTTTCCCCTCCCCAAAATTGGCGGCCATTTTGAATTTTCGAATTTTTGCCAAAAATGGCGAAACACTAATTTGCTTCTATCTCCTTAACCGTGCGAGATAGAGCGATTTCGTCAAAATTTTCGACGCACAGGGTATCTGAGCAATGCAATCTTTGCAATTTTCAAAAAATTTTCCCCTCCCCAAAAATGGCGGCCATTTTGAATTTTCGAAGTTTTGCCAAAAATGGCAAAACACAAATTTCCTTCTATCTCCTTAACCGTGCGAGATAGAGCGATTTCGTCAAAATTTTCGACCCACAGGTATTTGAGCATTGTATTCTTGGCAATTTAAAAAAAAATTTCCCCTCCCCTAAAATGGCGGCCATTTTGAATTTTCGAATTTTTGCCAAAAATGGCAAAACACAAATTTGCTTCTATCTCCTTAACCATGCGAGATAGAGCGATTTCGTCGAAATTTTTCAACCCACAGGGTATCTAAGGAATGTAATCTTTGCAATTTTCAAAAAAATTTTCCCCTCCCCAAAAATGGCAGCCATTTTGAATTTTCGAATTTTTGCCCAAAATGGAAAAACACAAACTGGCCTTAACCGTGCAAAATAGAGTTATTTTGTTGAAATTTTCGACCCATAGGGTATCTAAGAAATGTACTCTTGGCAATTTTCAAAAAAATTTCCTTTTCCCAAAAATGGCAGCCATTTTGAATTTTCAAATTTTTGCCAAAAATAGAAAAACAGGAATTTGCTTCTATCTTCTTAACCGTGCAAGATAGAGTGATTTCGTCAAAATTTTCAACCCAACCAATGCAAAAAGGCATGAAGCTGAAATAATTTACATCTACACTAACAAATATTTAAGCATCATTGATATATTTTACAAATGAAACAGGGTCTTGTAAGACTACTGTACAATTTGGGCAAAAGGTTCATGGGTGGACATTACACATGATAATGTGTGTTCTTCTATACTATCCTGTTTCTATTGGCATCTACTATCAACAGGGCGGCCTATTTCTAGTTGTCTCCTATATTTCTAGAGCTGTGTATCCCCGTGTCAAAACAGCAACTCCCGCAACAATTTCAGATAAAATTTTTGCTGCTACGCACAGTACGCAGCATATCTGATCATAATATAGCTTGTCTTGTGTTCAACTTCATTGCTAACCAGTATTTCCCTTCATATTTGATGATTCACTTGTGTAATACTAGTATCTAGATTTACCCATAAGGTACCATACATGTAATGTGTGCTACCTTTAGCTATGCTTCCAACATAAATACAGTACAAATGATCAGTCCTGTATTTATATTGGCAACTTTAACTAGACCTACGCATCGGAGAACCGATGCAAATCTGTATCCACCGGAAAGACAACTCACCAAAACCAGCGAACCATCTTTTGACCTTGAAGGAGGGGCCAAAGGTCAAATCTGACATCAGAAGATTCCCAGCCCACAATATCCTGCAAGTTGGTTTCACATTGCAAACCTCTAGGATCAATAATAAACTATCAATTTGTGAACTTATCACAAAAGTATGCACTTGAACAGTGTTTATCTAAGTGTTTATCTCATAAGAGTTGTAATAAAAAGGAGATAAGGATGGCTGTAAGGGGTGGAGGAGGCCATAATATTAAAAAAGCATGCATTTCCCATCAGATTGAGGGGTGAAATAAGGTATTAGATCTCCTATAATTTGCTTAAAACCTCCTATTTTTTCGTTAGGTAGTTTCCTATATTCCTATATTTTGAGATCCCAAAATCCCTTGACGCCATGGTTGGTACTCTACAGTCCAGCCCATGCATGAACTTTCACCATATTTTCTCTTACATTTTTAAAAAGGTTGGCTACTTCAACTTCTCAAATGACTCTGGTGCTCTCTCTATATTGGACTGATTCTAAAATGTTAATAAAAATATCCTTTATATTTTAGATCTATGTTAAAATATGGCATGAATGTAAGAAAACTTCTGCATCAGAAACAAGTACATCCGTCTGCACAAAGCACAGGCAACTATACCAGCTATGTAGGCAGATGTAAGACAGCACATATCATAGTTGTTTCCTTTTACAGGGATGTTTTAAAATTTTACATAAATTACAACAAATGTGGTTTTTTTACTTCTGCATAATTCTTAATCCATTAATTTTAAATATTTTAAGATAAAATTTTCTTAGACAAAATGTACTCAATAGTATATTCAGTTTGTATGTTAAGAATAGTAATGTAGTTAAACGATGGTTGTACATGTCTCTTGTGTCTTCAGATCATCTGGAATAAGAAATATAAGTAGTTCAGTTTTAAGGAAAACATAGCCAGGTGTAGATAACACCTTGTATGAAGATAAAACCTCATTAAGATTAATCATTTTTGAAATGTGGAATAGATATTGTTGAAAATCCCAACAAACATTTAGAGTATTGTACATTACTTTTAAGGTGGATTGAGCCATGGGTTAAACAACACCTTGTCTGAAAATATGATGACCATTCAATGTAGAACTTTTGAGTTAAGCATGCAGAAAAAAAAAACGTCACACAATTAACGACAACTAATCATCCTTTTCGGTTTGAGGGTGATTATAAATCTTTCAATACCAAGCTTTATTTAAACTCCAGCAAACTTTTGTAATGTTTTCAGTTAATTTTTTCTTCAGCCCCACAGAGCAGCATAGAAAGCTTACCTGTACCTAAGGAAAGGTCAACATCACAACATCGGTGTGCTAAGTCTGTCTACCCGACCCCTCATGTTGATGAATTCGGACCTCCCCCTCCCAAGGAAGAGTATCATTGGTCCAATTCAAAACATTCCATGCACAGACGGGTGAATCAAATAAGACAGCAAGAAGAAGCTTTTCCAAAGTGAGTAGAATGCCTAATTCAAACCATTCTTGTCTTATAAAGACAGATGGGGACACGGTGGCACAGTGGTAACACACTCACCTCCCACCTCTAACATCAGAGTTCAAATCCTGGCCAGACCTCAAGTGGGAAAGCTGGTAGTTGCTTGCCATTGGTTGGCAGTTTACAGTACAGAACCTTGACCAAATGTATGTATTGGTTTCCTCTGCCCTTCTAAGGTAGTGTGTATTGGTTTCCTCTGCCCTTCTAACTACCTGTCACAATATAGCTGATAGGGTACTTGGTGTGATCTAAAACACTAAATAAATAAATAAAATCGTGTAAAGATAGTCGAGCCATAGCCCATGAATCTGTACTGCATGTTTGCACACGCTAAATTTTTTTGTCAAAATTAAGAAAGTTTACTTTTAGTATTATGGACCTCCCCCCAACCAAAGAAGAATACCATTGGTCTAGTTCGAGATATTTCTTGTAGAGACTGATGATTAAGGTTAGACTATAAAATGACTTTGGTAAGAAGTATCTCTAAATGGCTACAAGCAGAAGTGAAAAAGAGAATTCACTTAATTTTGTAAGTAGAAACAAGTATCAGGTGATTTTGGAGCCATTCCTGTTGAATTCCATTTCTCTTATTTATCTCGAGTGTGACATAAATCAAGTCCAGTTTTTCCTGCACTTAACACTGATGTGGTGAAACTTTACCATGACTACACGGGTGGTCACTGAGATAAACGGTCTTCAGAAATTATGACACAAAAATGGTCAAAGGGTTTAAACAACAAAATCACACACATCAAATGTCATGGTAAGCATTGTTTAAGTATATGTTGTTTTTTAGTTTGTGCGATTTTGTTATGGACACTATTTATAAATTTGAAAGTGCTGAAGACTGTTTATCTCTATGACCGTTTATCTTTGTGACCAGCTGTGTATATGATCCTTATTTAAAACAGAAAATGTGTTTGTGAGATACATTAAACTTAATAAACTCTAATGAACTTAATAAACTTTATAAATATTTCATTTTATTGTGCTGCAATAGCTTACCATGTGGGACTGATTGCTGTTCTCGGATGGCCGCAGGGCATCAGGCCAACGTCTAAGAAAAATAGACATTTTATAGTAATAAACTAATAAACTGCAATGAACTTAATAAACTTTATAAATAGTTCATTTTATGTTTGATGATCTATCAGCCATTAGATATTCTACAATAATAACATCTTTAATAGCTGGTTCTTAAATATTCTTTACAGATTTCTGCCACAGCAAAACAAAAAGCAGAATATAGGTTTTCTGTTATCCTCCCTGCTGTAATGGCAGATATTTTGCTATCACTTCAGGTTTTCAAGGTTTGCCAATGAGTCGGGTGGGAGTTTGTCAACGTCTAGCGGATCTGATGAAACAAAAGTTGAGAAGCCTGTGTATCACAAACTAGAGGAAAAGACACAAAGGTGAATGATTCACTGTTACTTCTTATTTATAAATAAAAAAAATTCAGAAAAACTGTCAGAAGAGATCATTTTAATTAAATGCAAAAGCAAAAATTTCACCTCAGAAATTATAGAATTTCAGCAAAGAGGTTATAAGTTTTTAGAAAAAGGTTGAAAAGGAATAATAAAATCCCTGTTGATGCAACTTACTGGTTGCTGGTTTTTGTATAAAACTATATATTTTTTCCAATACTGACATAAATGAGAAATTTGATAACAAAACTTAAAATTTGACCAAAATTTTAATATCCACATGAATATGAGGTCATCTGCACTTTGACATGCGGTTAATATTTATTTTAATCTGAAAGTTAAATGTAGAGAAAGTTGGCAGTGTTAAAGTTTTATGTGTCCATTTTAATATTTAAAACTTGAAGATAGGTACCTTTGAATTATGAGTTTTACTGGTAATTAAACTTTGGCAAAGATTTATTTTCAAAGATATTGGAATAGTATTGGTAGCTAATGAATGACAGATATCAGGTGTTTACTAGTGCTGTGAAATCGCTTCAAATATTGGGTTCGATGTTTGGTATCTGTACAAGCTAACGAACTTTGGTCTAGTTCGATCTTCGAAACAACGTTTTCAAAACCAGTTAAAACGCAGAAAGCTCACATAAAATCTTGTCACTTTGTTGAAAATATAACAAAAATATAAAATCCATGTATATTTTAAATAAATTCCGCCATATTTTCAATAAAAGAAACAGGTTTTATAGATGGCCGAAAATTTGATCCGTTGGGATGTGGTGTGATATTGGGTATTTCTAAACGTTTTGCAAAGTCCGAATTTCCGACGTTTGAACCGAACTCCGAAATCGGGGCAGTGAATGAGCGAACTATCGAACTTCTTCAAACATCGTCGCAGCACTAGTGTTTACCATTCAGTCTTATTGTTTTGACATTGTTGCTTTAGCCAACTTGCATATCCCAGAGTGATTACAAGGGACAAAGGTGTGCAGGTGGCCTTGATAATGGGGTCCCCTTTAAGACCGAGCAGAACCTTCAGTGAATTGGACCAAAGTTCTTCTCCTTCTGTGATTACACAGATTTGTGCAGGTACGGCTTGTCTATCCAGGTAGACACAATTAGTCATCAGGTGGACTTACACACAGGTAAATCAGGTATACTTAGATATCTAAAGGTAGATATCAGGTAGACACAATTAGACATCAGGTAGACTTAGATATGTAAAGGTAGATATCAAGTAGACACAAACACACATCGGGTAGACTTAGTCATAGACAAATGACTCTCTGGTAGATCCCACATACACCTCAGGTAGACATGAGTTGCCCTGAGGTAGACTTCCATGTAGTTATACACAGGTAAATCTCAGGTAGGCAGTCCATACTAGACCACAGGTGGACACAATTGGATATTCACTAGGCTTAGGTATAATCAGGTAGACCTCAGGTGGATACAGATAAATCTTAGCTTACAATATGACCTCATTAGACACAGTAACACCTCAGGTGGATGTAGGTGTACCCAGGTAAACTTTGTAATTCTCTTGCTGTTCATTAGTTGGTATTTGGTAAAATTATTTGAAAGTTTTGAATTTTTAACTGTTCTTTCTGGCAAGTATTGAATAAGTAATAAATTCAATGTTTGTTGAAAAAGTAAGTGCGAAAAAAAGGATAAATTTTTAAGTCCAAATTTTGAGGGACATGGAGTAGTTTAATGGGGGGAAAAAGTTGAAGATATTCAATGTATTACTTTACATTTATATTGCAAAAGTCACAGCATTTTTTCCTTACATGTAATAAATATTATAAGCAAGCAAACTTGAATTTATTTTCTCTTTGCAGATTTGTAAAGCTAGTTCCTTTTGTATACTCGCAAATTTAACTGTATATTTGAGTTAGATCATTCATTTTAAAGTATAATTTCTGTATATTGAAGTTGACAAGAAGAAGAAAACAGGAAATACAATTGACCTCAAGAAACCGTCTTTGTATTCAACGCGAACAGCCGCCTCATCGATCACCACCAGTGTCTTCAGGCAAAATGTCAGTGTTCATTTCATATTCCAGTTTCATTCCAATTGTGACTTTCATTGACAAGCGTTAACAATTGAATGCTGTTACTGCTAGCCTACATAGCCTCCCCCGTCACCCCTGTGTCTCCTTGGTATGACCTGGCTATGTCCTTCAATTAACGTTAGCTGCCTTGCTTTATGTTCAGATGCGCCTTAGAGTCCATCAGTGGTGGAGATTAAGCGCTATAAAAGTCCACATCAGTTTAGATTAGATTACTAGATTTGTAAAAGACTTGACAAGTCTAAATGAAAGTAGTTGTTAAAAGTACTTACTTTAGAATGTGAGCTATTGAAAGAAATCACCAGTTCTCAAATTAATTTTCATTGATGCTCATTTTCTACTTATTATGAGACTTTAACACAGATTTATAATTTCACTGGGATAGAATGTAATCTTCTCTGTCCAGGTACATTAGTAAAAACAGTAGTGGGCACATATTATGGTGAATTTCACATAGTGTGTTAAATTTCACATACCTTGATAGGTTTTATATTTCTTACTCTATATTTGTCACAATTTTTCAGACCAATTCTGTGTTGTCCATGAGACCGACTGTTTCTGCAGCTCATTACATTTACAACATGAAACACAAGGAGGCTGACAAAAGGAGCATAGGTGAACAGTTTTTCTTTTTTTTTTTAACCCAATTATCCAAAAAACAAATAATGTAGAATGTAAGGTTGGTGATATTATTGTGATATTGTACAAAGCACTCAAATTGATGTCATGGTTGAAAAGTCAAAGTTGTGATATCATAAGTACACAAATTTTCTATTTCTTTGGCCAATAATGTGGCCCTCATCCCTCGATCACATTACAGCCCGTAAAGATAATGGTCAGATGATAGTGAGAGTTGCCCCTTTATCCTCATATCCAAACTCAATTATCATTTTACCTTCCTGAATTGTCTCATTCCTTCTCTCATGTTCCATTTCTTCTGGCAATAGATGGAAAATGTAAACTTTTCAAATTTAAACCTACCTACTAAAATTAGCTGCCAGTAACTGTCTTTGACTGCAGGTTGTTGTATCATTACTGTAATCCTTCCACTGTCTTTCCTCCCAATTCTGTATCTTTCTGTGTCTCTAGTCAAGTCACATGATTGCCGTAACATTACTGCATCTTTGCTGCATCTTTACTGTACCTATCTTTACCTTTACTTTGTTAGACTTTCATCAAGTCCTTTTGTCTAAGGTATTGTATGAGGACTGAATGACTTTTTTACCAGAATGTGGGGCTGACAAAAGGACTTTGTATTTCTCTAGACAGAAGCTTTTTTTACTCCTCAAGTGGGTTCATAATAATTTCATGTATGTCAGATTTGCTGGAATGAGAAATACAAAGACTTGGAGCAAGTGTATTACTTTGTTAAAGCATTGGCAAATTGTTCTCCCCTATTCTGATTCTCTCCTGTAGGTATAGGTTTATAGCTGGTGTTTCACTGGAGGTACTGTAGTGAGAATTCCACCTCTGTTTCACCTGCCATATATAAGCCCAGGAAAAACCTGCTGTAGTGTGCAAACCATTCCCATTCTGGTGTTACGAAAAATATGCATTTTAGGGATCCCCAATAAAAGAAAATATGAGAGAAAAGTGTACAAATTAGTTAAGATCTAGGGTTAGTTTGTAATATTTTCAAATTCCCTGACAGTTATATTTGCTGACTGACCATTGAGAACAAACTGGTATATCGCCCTCCATGCATTGATACGATTACTGCCTCTATTCTAGTTTGTGTTTTGTGATTAACGTGCTTTAACCATCATTCTCAGGTAACGTGATGCAGAACTTCTTTGATCTTGGCAGCCAGAAGAGCTCGGCTCGTCTGATGAACACAGTGATTGGTGAAGTTAGCAACGCCTCCTTAGAGTCTTCAGTGCATGAGTACAGGATGTAAGTATACAGCTGCAAATGTATATTCTCCTGAGCAGCCACTTCCTGTCAGTGAAAATGTACAATTATTTTCCATAAAACTGGAGAACTACTTGAATAAATGAATTTTTATTTTTAAGTTTTATCATGAGGAAGGTCAGAAATTTACAATCTAGGTGATAATATTCAAAAATGTATATCACAAAGACTATTTTAAATATTTAATTTATTATCCACTATTTTGTTGCCATAGTAGGTAAACAAATCCATACAAAAAAATATATATATATTAAATTAAAAAAAGAGGAAAATTTTAGATTCCTTACTCTAATAAAGAATGTAATGTGCTATCATTACCTGCAGAGCTAGGCAAAAAGTGGACAAGAATCCGCGAGCGGGAATGAATTGCCTGAGACTGCTGATCTACGACATGAAGCTCTGGTGGAAAAGACTGAAGAGGAAACAGGAAGAAAACCCGATCTTTGCGGGGCAGATCAAAGCCATTGAAGGTTAAGATGTTAATGCTGAGTTAACCTATTCTGTGTCTCTGTGATGTTAACGTCGAGTTAACCTATTCTGTGTCTCTGTGATGTTAACGTCGAGTTAACCTATTCTGTGTCTCTGTGATGTTATGCCGAGCTAACCTATTCTGTGTCTCTGTGATGTAAACGTTGAGTTAACCTATTCTGTGTCTCTGTGATGTTAACGTCGAGTTAACCTGTTCTGTGTCTCTGTGATGTTAATGCCGAGTTAACCTATTCTGTGTCTCTGTGATGTTAATGCCGAGTTAACCTATTCTGTGTCTCTGTAATGTTAACACCTTAAAGTCTGCCTATGAACAGATAAAGTCCAGAATGGAAGAGAACTAGGTCAATAGCTCTTGACTTACATAAGATGACCAAATTTTTTACTTGTTCCAAGGCACATTTTGTTGGGTATCATATCTTTCCTTGGAAAAACTTTGAAGAAAATGTTTTCTAGATTAATGATTAATTATTTCTACAAGTTTTGCCAATCTCCTTTCAGGACACTTTGGGTCAGGGATTGTGTCGTTCTTTGTCTTCCTCCGCTGGCTGGTCTCACTGAACGCTCTCTTTGCGTCTATATGGCTGCTGTTTATCGTCTTTCCACAGATTGGAGCTTTTGAATCAAAAAGCAATGCAACCTTCTATACCATAGACATATTCACTGGAGAGGTAGATGGTATTATTAAAGTTATTTGAAATAAGAGTATTCTCTATTTTCTTAGGTTGCAGACTTGTGGTAGAAATGAGCGTAAACCACTTTGTAATGTGACAGATCAGGTTTTCAAAAATTTTTACATTTTACCTTTTATATGGCTGATATCACAACAAAAATATACTGACTAAATGTGATCTTAATATCTAAAAAAAAATGTATTTATTTGGTGGAAAAAAGGGTGTTAACAAGCATCAAAATATCTTCTGGTATATATATTAAGGCTGTGACTTCGTTAGAAAAATGGCACCAGGTATTCGTTTCGCAAGAACCGATCCGAATTTGGGTAACCGTGTTTTAGCTGTCACCCAGTGGAAGTAGCAGAGAAGCAAACATGGCGGATTATGTAAACAAAACGTTACGAAAAATAATGTTAAATATCTGTATAAATAAGGAAAATTATGTGAAAAACTATCAGTAGTTAGAGAAATCTGACAGAATATTGAGGTTTACCAACATTTTTCTTTGTTTTACAGTATAATAAATATTTTTTCGGTTACCCGGTTCGCCACTTTGTACTCGGTTTCTTACAGACTTCGAACCGTTTTCGGGTAACCGAGTAACCTATCGCAGCCTTAATATATGTAATTATATTATTAAGAGTCTAGTGCTTGTGTGTATATATACAATATACCAAATTGAACTGTTATGTTTTATGTAGTAAAACATTAATAACACCTCACTTATTAAATTGCATAATGCACCATTTCTGACATAATGTTCACTATTTTGATATCCGTTAATTCCAGTGATTCAAGTATTTAATCTGACGGGAGTTGCCATATTAGAGGTCGTTTCCTGTTAAAATCCTTGCTAAACTTCGAAATGGCTCAATATCGAGCTGAAATTTTACCTGCGAGGAATCGACCCCAATTATTTGAACTTGTCACATCCCTATTATTTTTCTGTACCTGTTTGCATCAGGGAGCGTTGGAGAACTCGTGGCTGTTTTATGGCAGCTACACAGAGATGGTGGGTGTGTATCCTCTTGCTTTACTCTATCTACTGGCCATCATTATAACCTTCTTTGGTGGATTCTTCCTAGTGCTAAGAAGGCAAGTTCAACCTCTAAGTAACTATACAGTACTGAGTGTGTTTGGTTTTGTGAATGCCATGATAAAAGTTTTCAAATGTGTACATGAGCTATGACTCGCATATAAATATGAACTACGATGTGCTTTTTGAAGCTTTTAAGGACAAAATATTCATATATTAATAGAATACAAGAAAACACTAAAATTTATTATGTTAACTGACGTTAAAATAGTGAATATGCGAGGAAACCATTTTTGATTACGAGAAAATAGAAGGTAGCCGGATCAGTAGCTTTCAGTCGATGAATAGGTTTCCAGTTTAACGTCTACTAGTTCAAACGAGTTGCATTTAACAAAAGCTCAAGTGGAAATGTCTCAGTATAGATTGAATTAATCAAGTGTAGTTTTTATGGTAAATCTAGAATTAGTTATGATTGTTTGAAGGAAACTATTCAGTTGTGTGTGGTATAGTGAATCTGCCAAGCAGTCCTAAAATGTAACACTTGTTTCAGCAATGGGTGAAAGCAGCAGAATCTGGGTCATCCATAAGGAAAATACAGCAGTCGTGTGCGCTCTCAAATGCACTTGAGTTGTGCCAGCTTATCACCATTTCAATTATCACCATTCAAATTTTTAAAGTGAATTTTCATTGCGTTAATACATCTTACCTACCAGACGATAGCTATAGCCCGGCGCCAGCCGGTCCCGCCAAACGAAAGAAAAGACGTCCTGGGTTTCACCCCCGGCAGGACCGGTACACTACACTCCACTCGCCAGGTGGCCTAGTTCCTGCTTCACTCGCCAGAGGGACGTGACGTCATAGCATCTTTTTCGTTTGGCGCGATATTCAAAGTTTGAATTTTGTAAACTCTTTTTATTTTGAGTATTTCTTAAGTTATATATTGTGTTTTGTGCTACGATTTGTCAGTTAGTTGGATAAACTACCATGGCATCTCCAGGACAAAGGAAAGGAGCCTGCGGGCATATCATGGCTATTTTTGACCCTCATTCTCGTTGTGCCAGATGCAGAGATAAAGGGTTGGGCCAAGACCCGTGTGTTTTAAAGTTGCAGTGTGAATTGTGTGACAATTTAACCCCTGAGCAATTGCTCCAGCTTTCAACCCCTACGTACAAACTGCGGAAGGAGAAATCTAAAAGCAAAGAAGCCCTTGTGGATCCGTCCACTGTCACTATCGTGTCGCAGGTGGAATCTCAGGAAGTTGCTTCAACTTCTCCACCCCATGTTGCTGAGCAAGATCTCTCTTTACCTCCACCTATGTTCCGCCAAGAGTTAAAAGAGTTGGACGAAAAGTGGTCAGTACGTATGGCCCGTCTGGAAGCACTCATTACTTTGGGGCAGCGTCCTTCACCTCAACCTTCCTTCTCACCGGTCAAGGCACCGGTACCGCATCAAGCTCCCGCGGGAGCTCTCTCTCAGGCACCTTTTCTCTTATCATCTGTCCCTTCCGGCCAAGCCGGCCCGGCTTCTGGCCCGGATAGGATAAAACCTAGTGCCACTGTCACTACCAGCTCAATAGCTAGGACGTCTCCTCTAGAAGGCCTTTATTCTGAACAGGACCCGGAACCGGTATTCTCTCAACAGAGTTCTTCCGGCCCGGTGGCCTCTGCGTTTCCTCAACCTCCTCCGCAATCCAGCTTGTTCAAGTCAGCTCCGGAGCACTTTGAGGAAGGTGAGGTATCTGACCAAGAAGACGTCACTGACCATCCTGATCAAGAATCTCCGGACTTGGATAAGACATTGAGCGAAGATCAAAACTACAGAGAGACTGTTAGGGGAGTACGTGCATTCATGGGCTGGTCACATATCCCAGATCTTGAATATACACCAAGTTCCAGGTCAGACAATCCCTGGATTGGCCACCGGGCACAACCTGTAGGCAAGGTCTCTATCGACTTACCACCAGAGGACTGGCTTTGTAAAAAACTTGAAAATTTAAACCTCGTCCTCATAGAAGAGTACCCGTCCAAGTCTACGGAACCGGGTGGACTTCATGTTGATCAGTATCTCCGCCCTCCCAAGTCTCAGGCAAGGTGGTACGGGATTCATCCCGCTGAAAATAAAGACATCACTAGGCCGGGCAAATATGTAACTACTTGGCCCAATGACGCTGCGAAGTTGAACAGTTCCTTTGCCCGAATTGGTAAACCTGCTCTTGCTTCATCCCAACCCACCTCCCGCCCTATTGCTCAGGATACGCTCCGGAAGTGGGAGAAAGCAGCAAAAGAGACCAGTTATATTTGTAACCAGTCCGCTGGTTTCAATAGGTGCATCACCAAAATACAGGACTCTGTACAAGAACAGTTACAAATTCTTCAGACAGAGTTGGGAAAAGGAAAATCTTCCACGAAAGCTCAGGGTGCACTTGATGAGTTACATTTCCTGTCTGCATTCAATCAAAATGTGAGTTTCGTGGTTGGCAAATCCCTCCAACACCTCTCAGATTTTACTTTTATACAAATGGCTAATTTAACTCTGGTCAGGAGGGATTCTTATCTTGAGCACCTGAAAGCTGGCGTCAAGCCAGATACCTTTTCCTCCCTCAGGAACTGTCCTCTACAGACCAAGGCTTTGTTTCCGGACGACATTATCCGGAGGGCGGAAGATGAAATAGCAGCATTTGAGTCACACAAGCGTACCAACCAGCCCGGTCCGGGCCGTGGTGGGTTCGCCGGTACTCAAAAGAAGCAACACCGTTACCAGCCATATTCAACATGGAAACAGGAGGATTCTGGAAACTCCGGGGCTCCCGGCAAAGAGATGCCTGCATGGAAGACATTTGGCAATCGCGGGAGAGCCCGTGGCAGAGGCAGGGGAGGTCAACCCGGTCGCGGTTCGCGCCCTGCCAAGGATGCTAAGGCGTATAAATGACAATCACTGCAAAGTTCCTCCGGAAGTAACATCCTGTCCGGAGTTTGGTGTTGTGGATGTAACAAAGACAAGTCTTCCTGTTCTTGTGAAAGACTCTGTAAATTGTCACAATGTTGCTCATCATGTACTTTCTGTAAAAAACATCAGGCAGCCGCAAAAGAAAGGCATAAGTCCAATCTTAAACTCACAAAATACAATAAAGTATGTGAAAAGTGCTTCTTTTGTAAATCACTGTGTCTTTGCCCCAAGTGTGTCAAATGTCCTCAGTGTTGCAAATGTCCAATCAGTAGGGGGACGCCTACAAAATTTTTGGAAAATATGGGCTCTCAAGGGTGCAAACCCGAAGGTAGTATCCATCTTGAAAGAGGGCTATGTGCTTCCCTTCAAGGTCAGGCCTCCCTTAATAAGGGAACCCCTGATAGTAAGCGGCTATGCAAACCCCACCAGAGACTCCCACTTACAAGAAGCAGTGCAAGCTCTGATCAAGAAAAAGGCAGTAGAGAGGGTCAGGGTTCGAACCTCACTAGCCTTTTTCAACAGATTGTTCATTGTCCCAAAGCCGAACCAAAAGTGGCGGCCAATCTTGGATCTCAGTACTCTAAATCAGTTTTTATGCGTAAAAACATTCAAAATGGAGACTCCAGAGACAATCCGGACCTCTCTACAACAAGGGGAGTGGGTGTCATCGATAGATTTCAGCGACGCCTACTTCCACATTCCAATCCACTTCACATCCCGAAAATTCCTCAGGTTCCACTTCCAGAACCAGTCGTACCAGTTTCGGGCTCTTCCCTTTGGCCTTTCAACAGCTCCCATGGAGTTCACTGCTGTGGTAAAAGAGGTCAAGTTAATGGCTCAGTCACAGGGTATAAGAATCCACCAGTACCTAGACGACTGGTTGATTCGAGCCCCTACCAAAGAATCTTGCCACCAGGGAACCCAGTCCCTCCTAGCCCTTTGCCAGGAGTTGGGCTGGATGGTAAACATGCAAAAATCAGAACTGGAACCCCAACAAATCTTCGATTTTATTACGCTACAATAGCTTACCATGTGGGACTTAATGCTGTTCTCGGGTTGCCACACCCGGGGCCAACGTCTTAGAAAAAAAGACCGTTCTTGTTAGCCACCGGATATACTGGTAGTTGTCGTCACGTGATACCTTCTGACCAATCGTCCTACTTTCTCGTTGGCCACGATTGACTGGTAGCAGTTTGTAAATATACAGACATTTTCATTTATTTCTCAGACTTTACTTATTGTTGGAGGCTAATATTTGCATATTTCTTGTAATATATATCATAGATTATTCTGTTAAAGTTTCATTTCCACAGGATAAGTATTTTTATTGCAGTCGCGTGTTTTGAGTTTTCCTCGGTTCAGGCTATTTCTTTCTACGTCTTTTATTGCGTACAAAATGTCTACACATCAAGCAAATAAAGACAAACCGAGAGCGCAGAAATGCCGCCATTTCTGCTTTAGTTTTGATACACATAATTTCTGCCCTACCTGTAGGGAGGCTGGCAAGGGAGATGACCCCTGTGTCACCTTTGAAACCCCTTGCGAAGTTTGCACGTCTTTTACAGATGAGCAACTTCAGAAAATTCAAAACCGGAAACGGTATTTGAAAAAGCAGAAAGCGACAACTAGTTCCAAAGATGAACTAGATCTTTTGGGTGAAGGCGACGGGGATTCCTTCACTGGGTCTAATGCTGACCTCGAGTGTGCGGCTGATAGCCTTTTTATTTCACCCCCCCGTCCACAACCTCTTGCCTTCAGTTCCTTGTCTTTGAAAACGCCAGCAAAAACCGTCCCACCCACCCCTGGCACTGCTTTGCAAAATAAAATCCAGTCAAATTTAGAGAAATCACTCGGTGATTCCTTAAATATACACTTACAGCAGCAAATGGGTTCCTTTCAGGCATCCATGTTGGAAGCTTTTAGGTCACTCCGAGAGGAGTTGACTGTAAAACAGAAAGTCGAGGCACAGCCCTCGACTCTTGCTTCAAAACCTGGCTTGTCCAGTACTTCTGCTGCCCCTCTGGATTTGCCCCCTCCGAGATCTGGTACTAACATTCCAAGCGAGGATATGGATGTGGACTACGGTCCAACTCTTCCTCCCCGTTTAGTATCTACTCAACCTTCCTCGGATCAGTACGTTGCCCCCTCTGAAGGTCATCCCGAAGAGGTTTCGTACTCTCACAAAAAGCAAAGCCATAGGCAGCCAGTTGACCCGAGCTCTGCCTCGGACCAACTAAATGAAGATTCCGATGAACCTCGGATCCCTTCTTCTAGACCCAAAAAGCACTCTGACAAGAGCAAACATAAATCAAGGTCTAGATACGTGTCTTTTACCTCAGAGGAGGACCACTCCCCTGTAGCCAGGCACAGGTCTTCTAAGCCCTCTAGGGCTCAGCCCTCAGGAGTTGCTTCTGATCAAGACCTCCCACAACATGATCCAGACCCCCCTTATTATAGGGCAGTAGCTTTGTCTGACATGCCCTCACAATACTCTGAGGAAGTTGATACCTTCAGGCGTATTTTGTCTCTCCCTGACCCCAGGGAATCTATGCCCAGGTCTTCCACCTCGGTGTTGGGTCTGGATGATGAAAAAGGCCGTCAAGAGCTCAGACCTAGAGGTCCCTCCTCTATTCTTCCACTTAGCTCAGTTATCAAGGACGCCTTTGATAAATTCCAACATGACTTTAAGGCTGCCAACTTATCTGAGGGAAAATATGTCAAGCCTCCTCCCTCAACTTCAAAGTGGTACAAGGTGGGACAACCAACTTTTCAAGACAAAATCCAGGAGTTGAATACAGACTTTGCTAAGATCTGTATTACTCCTAGACCGTCTGGGCCCCCAGTAGCCAGAGTTCCCCTTCCAGTCCTCAAGGAGCTAGAACTTCAGGCTAGACAAAATATCTCTACCCTCAACTTCACCGCTGCTTTTGCCAAGACCTCCTCTTCTTGCAATGCTTCATTGGAAAAATGCCAACATAGCATCAAGTCTACGGTCAAGAAGATTAAATCTCAGATTCAAAAAGGTGCCGATCCTGAGAGAGCAGCAAAGCGCGGATATGAGGAAGTAGCTGACTACTTAGATTTTTGGAACAAGACAGTACTTGTTCAACACAGGGCCCTCACTTGTCTCAGCAAATCTCTAGCCCATATTTTGCAGAGGGAATTATACTCTATGGCTAATACCGGCTTGCTTAGGCGCGAAGCCGAGATGACTCTATTACATCCTCAATTAGGAGAAACGAGACGTCAAGAACTCAGGAACTCGTCCTTTTGGGACGCCTCCTTGTTCGAGTCTCAATTAGTGAAGGAAGGTGAGGACTTCCTTCTCAAAAAAGGCACCTCAAAAGATTCTCAGGGTTTTCCACCCTACCAGAATAAGCCCTTTCGTGGTCCCCACAAGAAAAGAGGCTCCTACAGGAAACGCCCCTATGGGGGCAATACCTCTCAAAGCAGTAACCAGTCCTTTCCTTCGGGAAGAGGAAAATCCAACTTCAGAGGCTTCAGGGGTCGTTTTCGACCCCACAATAGAGGAAGGGGGCGTGGAAACCCCCCTCCCCAATGACTCCTCCAAAGCCTCACTCAGTCCACCAGTAGGAGGTCGCCTCCGTTCTTTCAGGAGAGACTGGCTCACAAACAAATGTTCTCAAAACGTGTTAAACATTATCACCAATGGCTACGTTCTGCCATTCCGTTCAAAGCCAAACTTGATCAGATTTCCTCTGATTCTGTCAGAGTACAAGGCCCAACAAAAAGACCAAGCCTTGGCTACTTGTATCCAGTCTCTCCTGTCAAAGAACGCTATCGAAAGGGTAGACAATGTAAAATCTCTCGGGTTTTACAGTCGCCTGTTCTTAGTACCCAAGCCTCACCAAAAGTGGAGGCCAGTCATAGACTTAAGCAGGCTCAATACTTTTCTACACGTAGAAAAGTTCAAAATGGAAACTCCAGAGTCCATCAGGACCTCCCTGATTCCAGGGGAGTGGGTATCGTCGATAGATCTGTCGGACGCCTACCTGCATATCCCCATCCACCCAAACTCAAGGAAATACCTAAGGTTTTGCTACAAGGCTCAGGTGTTCCAATTCACCTCCCTCCCGTTCGGACTGGCCACAGCCCCCCAGGTCTTTACAATGATCGTAAAGGAAGTGAAACTAATGGCCCTCTCAAGAGGACTCAGAATTCACCAATACCTGGACGACTGGCTGATCAGGTCCCAGTCTCAGGAGGAAGCACAAGTGAACACTCAGGCAGTAGTAGAACTGACTCAGTCCTTGGGATGGATAATAAATCAGGAAAAATCAGAACTGAAACCTACACAGGTGTTTTCGTTCGTGGGCTACGAATACCACCTCGATTCAGCCCTTGTAAAACCCACTCAAGAGAGATGGCTCAAACTTCAGGATTTGATCCTACGACTCAAGTCAAAACGTGTTTTGACTGCAAGATGTTTGATGTCTCTAATTGGGTTGCTAGCCTCAACGGAGAAAATGGTCCCGGAGGGACGCCTTCACATGAGGCCCTTTCAGTTTCATCTCAAGGAGCACTGGAGATATCCTCAGTCGCTGGACAACCTCCTTCCCTGGACAGAAGCCATTGCAGCCCACCTAGATTGGTGGCAAAATCCCTCCAAGGTGATGAAAGGTGCAGACCTTCATCCCAAAGACCACAGTATCCAACTCTTTACCGACGCCTCAAACGAAGGTTGGGGCGCTCACTTAGACCAAAATTTTACCAAAGGTCTGTGGTCAGATCGGGAAAAAAGGCTTCACATAAATGTCCTAGAATTGAAGGCGGTCTCCCTGGCCCTTCGAGACTTCAAGGACCAGTGCCAGAATCAAACAGTGTTGGTTGCGACGGACAACTCAACAGTGGTAGCCTACATCAACAAACAAGGAGGAACACACTCGGCAGAGATGTGTGCTCTCCTGTGGAAGATCATGACCTGGTGCCATCACTATCACATAACATTGAAAGCCAGGCACATTCCAGGGTGCCTGAATGTGATGGCCGACCTGCTATCCAGGTCCAACCAAGTGCAGTCAACCGAATGGTCTCTGCACCCACAGGTCTTCAAACAGATCTGCCAGAAGTGGTTCACCCCTCATGTAGACTTGTTTGCCACTCACCTGAACCACAAGCTCCCTCTATACGTGTCTCCTATCCCAGACCCAAAGGCCTGGGACATAGATGCTCTGAACATAAACTGGACCAACCTCACAGCATATGCGTACCCTCCTACGGCTCTCCTTCACAAGGTGATCCAAAAGATCAGGCAATGCCAGTGCCTGATCATCGTAATAGCCCCAGGCTGGCCAGGGATGCCCTGGTTTTGGGACCTAGTGCAGCTCTCAACAGAGATCCCACTGCAACTCCCAGTGTCAACAACCCTACTCAAACAGTCCCACAAGTTGGTGTTCCACAACAACCCCCAGCACCTGAACCTCCACGCCTGGTGTCTAGGAGCGGACAACTCCAAGAACAAGGCTTCTCTGTGGAGGTGGCAGAGAGAATTGCTGCCCCTCAGCGGTCATCAACAAGGACCATCTACAAGTCAAAGTGGGCCCTATTTGAAAAATGGTGCAGAGAAAATTCGGTGGATTTCTCCACTCCATCTGTGAAACAAATCTCAGATTTCTTCATGTACCTGTACCAAGACCTAAACAGGCGCCCCTCGACCATTGATGGCTACAGGACTGCAATCGTTGACACTTTGGGCCCAACGGCCCAACATATTGCACACAATGCAGACCTTCATAGGTTACTCTCCAGTTTTCACAGGGATCGTCCTAAAAGTTCCAGAAACTTACCCAAGTGGAACCTTTCTGTTGTCCTTAACGAGCTCACCAAAGCACCTTTTGAGCCCATGAAAGACTCAGACCTCAAACATCTCACTTTAAAAACTGCTTTCTTGCTAGCCTTGGCCTCCGGCAAGCGCCGCAGCGAAATCCATGCCTGGGTCGCTAACAAAGTATCCAATTTAGGCCAATGGGAAAAGGTTGCCTTGTTCCCTTCTTCTGATTTCATAGCCAAAAACCAACTAGCAAGAGAAGGTTCTCAAAGTGTGTCTCCGGTGACTATCCCTGCTCTGACTACCATTGTGGATAGACAGTTTAAAGAAGACAGGACCCTGTGTCCCGTACGGGCCCTGAGGTTTTATTTGGACCGAACTAAAGACCTGAGAGGGTCTCGTTCTCTCCTTTTCATCTCCTTTAAGAAAGGACATACCTCAGACATCAGACCCGCTACACTCTCTTCATGGTTGAAACAAACCATTTTACTTTGTTACAAACAAGCAGATCAACAAACCTTGGACTTGGTCCAAGTCAAAGCGCATGACATCCGGGCCTTCGCGGCCTCTAAGGCCTTTTACGGTGGGGTATCGGTGGACCAAATCATGCAAGCCTGTCACTGGAAAGCTCACAACACATTTACAAATTTTTACCTAAAAGACCTTACTTGGTCGGACACCGACAACAATTTGTACCTGGGACCCGTAGTGGCTGCACAACAAGTCCTAGATCCTTCCCCTCAGACCAGTTGTCCTCGGAAAGAAAAAAGGGGGGGGGGGCACATCCGCTACAACCAAGTCTTCAGGAGTCTTTCCCAGGATCTAGGTATTCCTTTACCTTCAAGATGTTACGGGTAAGGTCATTTTATTCTTTAATTATCAAGTAATTTCTATTAAGGACTTATTTAGTTGTCATTAATCTCATATTCAGCTTGTAAAAATTTTTATGAGACGCCCAACCACTGGGTTGGTCAGTCATACGTGAAGGGCCCTTTTGGACCCTCAGACCTCGGAGTGAGCATTGCTGCACTTCCGTCCTACAATAAAACATCTAGACAGTTTTTAGTACTGTCTCTCCTTTACTTAGGTTTTTGGCTCGTTACAGGCCCGGCCTTCGGGGTCGGGGCACTGTAAATGGGACTCAGACTGGTATTTCTGGCACTATTCTATAAATATTAATTCAAAATCTTAGAAAAAAATGACATACCTTCCAGTCTCAGCTGTAATCCCGCCACCGGGCGGTTGAATTCAGCATTAAGTCCCACATGGTAAGCTATTGTAGCGTAATAAAATTGAAAATTTTAATTACTTAAATGTAGCTTTTATAAGCTACAAGCTTACCATGTGGGACTTAGAAGAGTCCCACCCTGCCTCCCCGCTGTTTACAGCTGAGGGGTAGGTTTAAAAAATTTCAACGAGAAAGTAGGACGATTGGTCAGAAGGTATCACGTGACGACAACTACCAGTATATCCGGTGGCTAACAAGAACGGTCTTTTTTTCTAAGACGTTGGCCCCGGGTGTGGCAACCCGAGAACAGCATTAAGTCCCACATGGTAAGCTTGTAGCTTATAAAAGCTACATTTAAGTAATTAAAATTTTCAATTTTGTAGGCTACCAGTACGACCTGCTCAACGGACTGGTCAGACCTACTCAAAACCGTTGGGAAGCCCTTCAACAAAAAATAACAGGGCTATTACAGAGGAGATCTTGCCGAGTGAGAACCTTCATGTCTCTTATAGGTCTACTCACTGCGACAGAGAAACAGGTGCCCCTAGGCAGACTGCACATGAGACCTATTCAGTGGCACCTCAAGAAACACTGGAGAGTCCCGGAATCTCTGGAAAAGGAGATCCCAATTCCGAGGTCTCTCCATCAGCACCTGCAGTGGTGGACCCAGGAGAAAAATGTCCTAAAGGGTCAACCCTTACACCCCCTACAACACGCGATACAAATCTTTACAGACGCCTCAAAAGAAGGCTGGGGTGCTCACTTAGGCGACTTCACAGCAAGCGGTACTTGGTCAGTGCCCGAAAGCAAGTTGCACATAAACTTCTTAGAGCTAAAAGCCGTGTTGTTAGCACTAAAAAGATTCCAACAATTAGTGCAAGGAAAGGTCGTCCTGATTGCCACAGACAACACCACAGTTGTGGCATACATCAACAAGGAGGGAGGTATGAGGTCAGGTTCACTTTGTGCCCTTCTTTGGCGGCTCCTATGTTGGTGCAATCTCAGACAAACAGTACTGAAGGCCAGACATATTCCGGGCCGTCTGAATGTAATTGCAGACAAGTTGTCTCGCCAGGGACAGGTCATTCAGACAGAGTGGTCCCTCCATCAGGAGATCTTCGACACCCTTTGTCGAACTTGGCATTATCCCCAAGTGGACATGTTTGCAACAAGGTACAACTGCAAACTAGTCCGGTTTGTGTCCCCAATTCCAGACCCAAAGGCCTGGTCAGTGGACGCTCTGACGCTGTCCTGGGAAAACCTGGACATGTACCTCTTCCCCCCAGTGTCTCTGATGGGGAAGGTGGTCAGCAAGCTGTCAGACCATTGGTATCACAGAGCAATCCTGATTGCTCCGGGATGGCCAAACATGCCTTGGTTTTGGGACCTAGTGGAGCTGTCGGCCATGGTTCCTCTTTGTCTTCCACACCATCCAGATCTAGTGACCCAACCTTTCAACAAGGCACGTCACAGGGATCTGACAAGCCTAAATCTCCATGCCTGGCTCCTAGAGCCCAGACCATCAAGGAGCAAGGGTTCTCTAGCCCAGTGGCGGCAAGAATTGAGGCGCCTCAAAGACGTTCAACCAGAGCAGTCTACGAGGCAAAGTGGGCCCTTTTTGTTAGATGGTGCGAAACAAGTCAGGTGGACTTCAGGAACCCATCTATAAAACAAATAGCAGATTTCCTCCTGCATCTTTTCCAGGAGAAGAATCTCCAGCCCAGCACTATTGATGGTTACAGGTCAGCCATTGCAGACAAACTGGGAAATGCCTCGGTTAATGTTGGCAAGGATGACAATTTGACTAGACTGTTAGACAGTTTTCACAGAGATAGACCCAAAGGGCGCCGGGGGGTTCCTGCTTGGAACCTCTCCCTGGTTTTACACCAGCTTACAAAGGCGCCTTTTGAACCACTCAGAAAGGCTTCTCTGAAGCACCTTACTTTCAAAACTGTTTTTCTCCTAGCCCTGGCTTCGGGAAAACGCAGGAGTGAGATTCACGCTTGGTTAAACAAAAATATCAGACACCAAGCTGACTGGTCCAAAGTTTCCCTCTACCCTTCACCAAGCTTCTTGGCGAAAAATCACTTGGCAAAAGAGGGACCAGAGTGCGTGGCCCCGGTGGTCATCCCGGCTTTAGCCCCCATTCTGGATAAGTCGTTGAAAGAAGACAGATCCCTTTGCCCCGTTCGGGCTCTTCGCTACTACCTGGACAAAACCCAGGACCTAAGGACGGGAAAGGAGTTAGTTTTTGTTTCTTTCAAACATGGTTTTAACAAGGACATCTCTCCTGCCACTATCTCATCCTGGATCAAACAAACAGTAGTGTTGTGTTATGATCTTTCTGACCAAGATACCTTGACCTTACATCAGGTTAAGGCCCATGATGTTAGGGCATTTGCGGCCTCCAAAGCCTTTCAAGGTGGCATATCTCTGGACCAGATTCTAGCAGCATGCCACTGGAAGTCCCACAACACCTTTACACAATTTTACCTTAAGGATGTTGCCTGGGCCGATAAGGAGCTTTTTCACTTGGGTCCTGTGGTGGCTGCCCAGCAGATCCACCACTAGTCCCCTAAGCTTCTTTGTATATAATTATATATAGTGTACATACTAGTTAGTTTTAGGTGTAGGCTCACCTTTAGCCTAGGCCTTGGCTTCTCAAAGTCGTTTACTTCAGAATAATCCTCTGGGTATAGGACTTTCCCCACTCTTCCAGGTTAACCGTGGGAATCATTGCCTTGAACTCTTACTCTCTTCCTCCCCTCAGAGCAGTCAAAAGGGGGGGGGGGGGGGGGGGGGGGGGGGCAGGTGGGTCTAGTTACCCTCGAGACTAACATGTCTCCTCAAAGGGCTAGAACCTCACACCTAGGCATAATATAAGAGTTCTCTCCAATCCTCAGAAGGCTGCCCTCCTTCCACTGGGTAGTTATTCTAGCTATCGTCTGGTAGGTAAGATGTATTAACGCAATGAAATTGCAAATTTTAATTAGTAAATTAAATTTTTATTAGTTAATACCTTACCTACCAGACGGGAAATTCCCACCCAGCCTTCCCCGCTTTCAGCCTTACAATTCAACCTTAGGGACGAAAAAGATGCTATGACGTCACGTCCCTCTGGCGAGTGAAGCAGGAACTAGGCCACCTGGCGAGTGGAGTGTAGTGTACCGGTCCTGCCAGGGGTGAAACCCAGGACGTCTTTTCTTTCGTTTGGCGGGACCGGCTGGCGCCGGGCTATAGCTATCGTCTGGTAGGTAAGGTATTAACTAATAAAAATTTAATTTACTAATTAAAATTTGCAAGTTTTTATTCATTGTTAGCCTAGCTTTGGCATTACAGGATGAGTTTGTGAATCTAAGAAGATGCCTAAAAGTGTGTAAATGAATTGTGTACTATCTTCAAACTCATTCTGTGTATTAAATTATTCTTGGATTTAGAGGTTTTTGTCTTTAATTTTGCAGCTTAGCATGTGCCATAGAAGATGAGGGTGTGAATCTGAAGGGCACACCATACACTTTCCTCACACTACTTTTCTCAGCCTGGGACTATTCTCTGACCTCTAGAGAAGCTGCCAGAAATCTCAGTCTTGGGATTGCCAACACCTTTAGGGTAGGTTACATATTGCAGTGACCCCTTAGGGTAGGATGGATATTCACATGTAGCACATTATGGATGGGTATATAGCACCTTAACCCATTAAATGTATGCTGGATGTCGTCATAACGCATTCAGGGTATGTTAGATGTCGTAATAAGTGAAGAGTGATTACATATTGTTCAGCAAACATTAAGGGTTGCTAAGATATTGTAATATACACTTTCAATGTAGGATAGATGTTGACCTGATACATTTACAATAAGTCAGATATTGTCATAACATCTTCAGGTGATGTAAATAGTACAGTAACTTCCTGGATATTGTCTTAGCAAGTTTAGGCTGGTCACACAGCAATCAACACGCTGTCTGGGTAGGTTAGATAGTGTTACAACACATTACGGATGGTAGTGATGGGAGGAGATGGGGTTCACATGTTAACAAATAATATTCAGTTGTGTATGAAATAACCTTGATCTTAAACCCCAGCTCATAAAACCTAAACCCAGTGATGGCAGTTATTGACCCCTAGTAATTGCTCTCGTCATTGTCAGGCTATATGAGGTCTTGATACCGTAAACCAAAACCGTGAGCAATATCGCAGTGTCATCATTTCAGAAAATTAAAACTACATTTGCTCTTTTAATGGATGTGCATTGATAACTTTTACTGAAATAGATTAGATTTTATGTTTCTTTTGTGCTGACAGTTGATGAAATAGTGAATATTTGAAGCAATAAAGAGTAAACAATACTTAATTTTTTTTAACTTCCTGTGGGAAGTGCAAGTAGTCATCACCATAGTTATGTCACAAATGAAAAACAAAAGCACATGAAAGTAAAAATTATATGAATATTTAATCATATTTTGTTAAATCCCTTTGAAAATAAAGTAAAGTTAATGGTTAAATGATGTTTATAAGATGCTTTGCAGATAATCATTAATCCTCAATTATCAATGAATCTGTGATATCGCTAAGGCTGAAACGATTAGCAAATTTTGGTAGCCGGGTAGTCGCTTGCATTAACCGTCGACTAACCGATTAATTGTTTCTGACGTTTAGCATGTATAAGAAATACCAAAAACGTGTGTGTTCCGGATGTAAACAAACAAAATGGCGGATCGCGAGATGCTGAAAGGCAAAGAATTCACCAGTTTACTCAGTAAATTGGCCAATAATGTAATATTTTGATATTTAAAAAATAAAATGCAAATAAAATGCTTCAATTTGATACGTTTTAAGGTGTTAACTCGAGATACTCATAGTTCCAACGATCGTGTATAATCCGCTATGTGCTGATATACACAGGAAAACAATTAACCGACTTCATAATATTGGCGTCGACTAGTGCTTTGATAACCTACTAATCGACTAGTACGAATAATCGTTTCAGCTCTAGATATCGCCGCTCATGATGACACCATTAGGTATCAACAGTGTTGATCTGTAATATACTGTCTCTGACAGTCATTTAAGCCTGGCCAACTCATTGCTATTCCTTATAGTAATATGCACGATTTGCTAATGTATAACCAGGAAGTGATCCGTGAAATGGAAGTGCGGAAAGTTTTAGAATCCCAGAGCAAGAAAGAAAAAGTGGATCTTTATGGTCGCAGATGTCTGGCTTGGATTATCACTTTGTCAGTGATTTGTGTGAAGGAAACTTTGATAATGTTATTTTCTTTTAGTTAACAGTTATGTTCTGTGTTAGACTTATTTTTATATTATAATTTGTTAGAGTAAAAAAATTATCAAAAATAAGAATTTTAAATTCCGAAGTGTCGACAAAAAGTTAATAAAATCCTTGAAAAGTCGTTGAATTTGTTATTGCCCAACTTCTGCATCTGCATCAACTAGTTTTACAGCTGTGGCAGACTCAGCAAAGCAAGTATGATCTAAGATGTGTTAACTAGCATTGTTATCATGAGTTTATAAAATGTTAAAATCATGTGACAATATAGAATTTTGTGGGAGGAACAGAGGACTAGAAGGGGAGGTAAAGGAGGCCGTGCCTTAAAATATATCCTAGAGAATTGTTGTTGTTACTGAAAAACCTTAAAAAGACCTTGCATCCAGTTATCAAAAGTCTGTGGGAACCCTGCGCCGTGTTTTTGCAGCTTTCTAGTTAAATTATTGCTTTTTGTTTTAGGCGGGTTGCGTGTAACCAACCTGCCTATTAGATTGATGTGTCCGACGCCCGTCTGTCTGTCCGTCCACATTTTCGTTTCTGGACTCTAACTCAAAAACACTCTGTCCAATCGAATTCAAACTTGACAGGGACATAGATCACCATCACAGCTAGGTTTCTTTTGAAATTGGTGTATTTCCATCCGTTCGTTTGTCCGTCAACATTTCCTTTTAGGACTCTAACTTGAAAACGCTTTGTCCAATCGAATTCAAACTTGACAGGGAGATAGATCGTCATCATAGCTAAGTTGCTTTTGAAATTGGTGTAATTCTGTCCTTTCATTTGTCCATTTATAGCATAGACACAATTATGTAACCTAGATTTCAAGTTTTACATTTCTTAGCACGTCTAACACATTCACCTTAACTGGGTGACCTAACATTTCTTTCCTTGTTTCTAAATGTAATTACAGCAGTCGTTAACCTTATTGCTGCCTGCCCAACCCGCCTTTTGGGGCATCTTTCACCCTCTTGTTTTTTAATTAACATACTTATAACACTTAAAAGGAGTGATATTTTCTTGCGTAATCTGGAAACTTACCTGTGTATGAGTAAGTGGGGATGAGTCAGTGTTACTGGTATATTGGTATTAAGGGCATTTTACTGAAATTTTACAACCACAGTTTGTGAGAGCAATTAAGTCAACTTTTCAGTTGTTACAAATCTTTTGATTTACCAGCTATCCTGCCCTTTTTCAACAAGGCTGGTATTCCTTGTTATAAATCGGCTAGCTCTTAGAATATAGAACAAATATATAACAAAGTAAACTGACAGGGCATTAGACTGTACAAGGAACAACGGGAAACAAAGAAACATAATTTTCTTGTTAATATCCAATTTCCAAAATAAGGAAAAAATATTGTTGCAGCACAAGTACCTTTAGTATTATATTATCCTTCATCAGGTAATTGGAGCTCATACTACAGTGAAACTTTACAAACATCAAACAACAGAAAAAGTACACTGTTAAAAATTATTTCCCATGCTTCATTATCCCTCTTTTGGAATTTTGTTGAAATATGACATACATATCATCAGCATATCACATAAAACTTAGATTTTTTGTCATCTTAGTTTAATTAGAATGCAGCAATAATATCCCCAGGTTTTACCAGTGACTAGAAATTTGCTCAAACTTTTACACTCAGTCTGTCTTTTGTTTTTGATGCAGTTTCTTTGTGACACTAGGAGTGACCATTATCTTCTTGGTGGTCAGTTCTGACCTTGAAACCTTGCTGACAAAATGGGTAAGCAACATTATGTTCATCATAAGTAGGGCTGTACAAAGTTGCTTCACTACTTCTTAAAGACAGTGCTAAATGAATTATTCAGTTTTAAGCCAGTGTGTTAAGGAGAAGACATTGGAACATGCATTCATGTACAAAGAGATCGGGTTGCAGTTCACTGCAGTTTGTTTGCCGCTTGTGACTATGTTGCATTAGGTTTGGTAGAGTAAGAAATCTAAAATTCGCCACATGTGAAAATACTAATAAAATAAATGAATTGTGGTGAGATTTGTTGACTGTATAGTAAATTAAAGCTTTTTGAACTGAAAAATACCAATTTTTGGACAAAAACATCATTTTCTTCATAAAATTAACTAAGGTTTTAGAGGTGGCGAATTTTAGATTCCTGGCGAATTTTAGATTTCTTACTCTAACATAACTTTTGTAGACACTTTTTACAAAATTGTGCACTTGTTTTCCTTTAAAATATTTGTGTTTGTTTTTGCATTAAAACTCATTTAATATTGTTATCAAAGATTAAAATGATTTTTTGAATTTGATTTTGGTGTTGCGCCTTAGAGTCTGCCTAGCAGAGATTAAAGTACAGAATAGTATAGAATAGAATTATATTTTTGTATTGAAGACTTTTTAATTTGATATGATTATGTATTTGCTTGTGTAATGTAAAGTAATTTTATTGTATTACAGATTACTTGTTGTAATTTACAGTATATTTGCCTTTGTCTTACTGAGTATTGTCTGTTTATTTAGAGTATTTGCATTATATGAAAGACAACAGCCAAATTCTCACACCAAAACTCTACTGAGTAAAAATTTCTTTGGGTTTGAAGTCAATATCACACCTTTAACCTATTTATCACTTTATTTGGCTTACTGTGAAAGTACACTTGGCTTTGGGTACTGGTCATTTCATTAATTACTTACTGTATGTTTGCAGGGTTACAAAGTGACCAATGAGAGTTTTGTGATTCTTTATGGACCAGTCATCATTTTCATCTTCATCAATGTGACCATCCCTGAAGTCATCTACCCGGTAAAATCACTTATAATTAATTATCAATTTATTATTAACATGTATTTTTTACAGTTAAATCCTGTCAAAGTTGGGCTTTTATGGCCTGTTGAACAGACATGGTCATACTGGGACCGGTCCTCAGCATTGCCACTTGCGGGAATCAAACCCACACAGTGATGACAGCCCGTGATTAGATGCCAACCCTGCTAACCCACTAATTAAATTCCCAAGACACCATAAAAATATTTTTAAAGTAACCAGAAATTAATTTGGAAAATATCAATAACCAGAACTTAATCTGGTGAACATTGGAGGTTGTAGTTATACAAAACCTGTTGTTACTTCTTGTCTTGGAAATTCAGTCAGAAGGTCTGTTTACTGTTTTGGTGCAAACTTTTTGAAAAAAGGCATACTATTACATTGTACAGATTGCTTTCACAAACACACTTCTGACATTACCTCCTTGTTATAGCTTACTTTTACAGAAAGCATTGTTTTTGTGAAAAATATATAGCTACCCCGCATGGAGCGCTACAGTCGAGGGAAGGAGGAGATTCACATCACTGTCGCCCGTGTGTTTGTGCTGAGGATTTTCAATGTACTGGCTCTAGTCGTATCACTCATACAGAAAGTGAAACAGGTCAGCAAAAAAAAAAAATAAATAAATAAAAGTTGATTATTCTCCTCTTTATATAGTTTTTCTTCACGTTTACTGACACATTACTGGATTAATACTGTATAAATAATCTGGCCAGAGCTGGATGATTGTCATGTAAAATAAAGTCTCTAAACCTGTGGCTTGACCCAATATTGGTTCCGTCAGAGACTGGAGGTAGCTATCAATGACAAAACTCTACTATGGTAGAGTATGATTTGGGCCACACACATAGAGGTACCTGACATAATGGGAAATTATTAGGAGCTATGTCGCAGCTTCTGTAGCAAATAGGAATTTGCGTAGAGTCAGATTTAATTAGAGAGATGAGAAATATATCAAGTTTGGATTTTGCAAAGAATAATTAAGGTTCACTATATTTGTTATATTTCTAACACCTTTAGTATTTGACAATACATTATTTACCCAGAAATAGTTTTCAGGGTGTATATGCCAATAAAATACAATTTTATTGCGTTAATACATCCTATCCAATGGACAATTGCTTTTCCGGTCGGCGCAGACCGGCCCGCCAAAAGACAGAAAAAGTCATTCGGTATGCATGCATACTGGCCGGCCGGCCCTGGTGTGCACTCGCTAGGTGTCGCCTCTTGTACTTGCTTCCTGGCCAGTGCCTGTGACGTCATAGCATCTTTTTTCGTTTGGCGCGAGAGTTGTGCAAGCGAATATTTTCAGTGTTTGAAATTTGTAAAATTCTCTGGATATTTGAGGAGTTTTCTTAGTTTGCTTATAGCAAAGTGATATTTACTGGTTATAGCTCAGAATGTCGTCCCCGGGACAGAAATGTGGGGCTTGTGGCCATGCTATGGCTATTTTTGACCAGCATGCCTACTGCGCGCGTTGTCGCGAGAAGAATAAAGGAAAAGACCCCTGTGTGGAGAGCAAAGACACTACAAATTGTAAGTTTTGTTCAGCTTTTACTCCAGAGCAGTTAGCTCAGATCTCAACTCCTTCCTACAAGATCAAAAAAGAAAAACGTGAGGCAAGGAAGTCTGTTACGGCCACCCCCACTAAGGAAAGTACTGAACTGGTTGACCCTACGTCTGTCTCCGTCATCGGGGTTGTTGGCCAGAATGAACCTGCTACACAGACTGTAACATCTCCAGCTTCTTCTATGCCTCCGGAAAAGAAACAAAAGAAGGAAAAGGTCTCTGTGAAAACCAAGAAATCAGACTCTTCTTCTTCAACTGACGCTAAGTTAGCGGATCTGGACAGTAAGTGGTCCTCACGCTTTAATAAGTTAGAAGCTCTGCTTCTCTCCAGGACCTTCCAACCGACCTTTTCTTCAGAGGTTAAGCTAACTCCTGCTCATTCTCCACCAAGCAACATTCCCCGGGACTCTGAGCCATTTTTTCAACCTTCTGGGCGCACTGGCACAGCCTCCTGCGTTTTCGCATCAGGCAGCCAGCCAGCCGGAGTCGGACTCTCAGTCTACCACTACAGAGCGCGCTGGCAACGGTTCCTCTGCTTCACAGCATCAACCAGCCAGTCAGCTCCCTGCCGACACACAGCAAGGGTCTTCAGTTTCTTCCAAGCGCACTGGCATCGGTTCCTCTGCCTCAGGGCATCAACCAGCCAGCCAGCTTACTACCGACCGATCTTCATCAAGATCTCCTCCTAGGCCTTCCGTTGTCGATTCAGGCAAGGGTTCCTCTGCTTCACAGCATCAACCCACCGACCTTTCAACTACCGACCAGAACCGACCTTCTGGACAGGCAGATACCGGCCATCACTCCAAGAGTAAGCATGCAGCACGGTCGGTTAGCAAGGAACTTTCTAACAGACCTGTCTCCAGAGTTGTGACCGACACCGGCTCTCCACCTCTTCACGAAAGCTGGAAGGGCAGTGTCTCTAGTGAATCTGGTTCTATGAGTGACTTATCAGATAGACCGGCAGTTGATCTCTACACGGAAGAAGGAGAGCTCTCGGATGACCCGGATTGTACTGCCGAACCTGAACTAGTTCCCTCAGAGGAACAGACATATAGAGAGACAATGAAGGGCATACGAGAGTACATGGGTTGGTCGGACATTCCTGAACTAGACAGTGCTAATACAGGGTCGGATGATAATCCATTTTCTGGACCCAAGGCAGTCACACCCGGTAAGGTATCCATCCAAATGCCGACTGAAGACTGACTGTGTAAGAAGATAGCAAAGATGAACTTAACTTTGGTTGAGGGGTATCCCTCCCGCAGTTTGGAGGCCGGTGGCCTGTTGATGGACCATTTCCTGAGGACGGCGAAGTCACAATCCAGATGGTACGGTCTTGCCACCGACCACAAAGCTGACCCTGCTGCTGTCTCAGGCTGGTGTACAGAGTCTTCAAAGATCAACAGCTGTTTCAGTCGGATATCCCGCCAGTCTGGTTTGACTTCTACCCCTCCTGCGTCTAGACGCATCTCCCAGGAATCGCTGAGAAGGTGGGAGAAATCTGCACGCGAGGCCTCGGTCATATGTAACCAGGCAGCTAGTTTTAACAGGTGTCTTTTCCGCGTGCAGAAGGACATGCAGGAACAACTTAGAAATCTCCGTGCTGACTGCAAAGGGAAAGGTTCCTCAAAGAGTGCTCACACCATGGACAAACTTAAGTATCTGATGGATTTCAACTCGAGCATCTCACAGGCCGCTGCCAAGACCATGGAGCATCTAAGTGAATTTGTTTTTATCTCCATGGGGAACCTTACCCTCGCAAGGCGGGACGCATATCTCACCCACGTGAAGTCGGGTATCAAACCGGACACTATTGCAGCACTCCGCACAGCACCTCTGCACATCCCGAGACTTTTTCCAGATGCAGTAATCAAGAGGGCTGAGGAGGAAATCACTAACTTTGAGACCAAAGGTCACTCAAACAGTTCCCGCAGCAAAGGCCGGTATCACCCTTATGATAGGCCTGACAGGAAATCTGACAGACGTCAGGATAAGAAGGGGGATAAGCCGGCATGGAAAAACATTGGGAAAGGCCGGTACAGAAAACCTAGAGGAAAGGCTTCTAGTTACTCCACCCGACCAGCCAAGGGCCAGCAGCCTTATAAATGACAATTACTGTGTAACTCAGTCTCAGACAGGGCTGCTGGCCGGGAGCACCTACAGAAAGACAATAGACACTTGTTTGCCTGTAAACTTAACTGTTGTAACTCCTGTACCTACTGTGCCCGGGCTTTCGCAAAAGAAAGATTGAAGTCCCGGGTCAGTAGGGTGTTGTACTCAAAGAGTTCATTCATTAAAACATGTGAAAGGTGTTTCTTGTGTCACTCAGTTGTCTTGTGCCCCTCCTGTATCAAGTGTAAGAAATGTTGTCTCACATCTTCCTGTAGGGGCAAGGCTCCAAAACTTTTGGCAGACCTGGCTGGATCTGGGGGCCGGTCCAAAAGTGGTTCACATTTTGAAAGAGGGTTACACCCTCCCCTTTCAAACCCGGCCGAGACTTTCAAGGTCACCCACAGTCTTAAGCAAATACGCCAATCCTCGCAGGAACAGCTACCTGCTCGAGGCATTGCACCAGCTTATACAAAAGGATGCTGTAGAATTAGTGCGAAACCAGACATCTCTAGGGTTTTTCAACCGCCTGTTTTTGGTTCCGAAACCAAACAACAAATGGAGACCCATACTGGATCTGAGCAAGTTAAATCTTTTCCTAAAGACGGAAAAGTTCAAAATGGAGACCCCGGAAACCATCAGAACTTTTCTCCAGCAGGGGGAATGGGTTACGTCCGTCGACTTCAAGGATGCCTATTTCCATATTCCGATACAGGAACAATCCAGGAAGTATCTGAGGTTTCACGTCCAGGGTCAAACTTACCAATTCAAGGCATTGCCCTTCGGCCTCTCTACAGCACCCATGGAGTTCACTGTAGTAGCGAAGGAGGTCAAACTGATGGCCACAAAAGAGGGTATAAGAATCCACCAGTACCTAGACGACTGGTTGGTGAGAGCCTCTTCCCACCGAATTTGTCTCCAACATACTCAGGCCCTGGTAGAAGTATGCAAGCGACTAGGTTGGCTGGTAAACATGGAAAAGTCGGAATTGGAGCCCAAGCAAATATTCAATTTCGTCGGCTACCAATTCGACCTAGAGGCCGGTCGGGTCCGTCCTACACCGGACCGGTGGCAGAGCCTTCAAGACAAAGTGTTGGAACTGCTCACCCTGCCGGATTGCCCGGTCCGGCAATTTATGTCACTGATAGGTTTGCTCACGGCCACAGAGAAACAAGTTCATCTCGGCCGGTTACATATGCGACCTATACAATGGCATCTCAAGAGAAACTGGAGGGTTCCGGAATCGTTGGAGAAACGGATTCCCATACCAAGGTCTCTTCATCCACATCTACGGTGGTGGTTAGACGAAGACAATGTCCTCACAGGCCAGCCTTTACACCCCATAAAACATGCTCTGCAGATCTTTACAGACGCATCAAAAGAAGGGTGGGGCGCTCACTTAGACGAGCATATTGCAAGAGGAACTTGGTCCCTACCAGAAACCAAGCTGCATATAAATTACCTCGAGCTCAAAGCAGTTCTGTTGGCGCTAAAAGAGTTCAGAGACCTCTGTACAGACAAAATAGTTCTTGTCGCAACAGACAATACCACTGTGGTGGCCTACATAAACAAGGAAGGAGGGATGAAGTCGGGCCCGCTTTGCGCGCTTCTCTGGAGAATCTTGACCTGGTGTACCAACAATCAAGTCACGCTCAAAGCCCGACACATTCCCGGCCATCTGAATGTAGTAGCGGACAAGCTATCCAGACTGGGCCAGACCATTCAAATGGAATGGTCCCTCCTACCAGAGGTTTTTCATATGATATGCAGAAAATGGCACCGACCTCAAGTGGACTTGTTCGCCACGAGGTTCAACAGGAAATTGCCCCTGTTTGTGTCACCGGTGCCGGATCCCCTGGCCTGGGCCATAGATGCCTTAAGCTTACCTTGGGAGGATCTGGACGCATATGCCTTCCCACCAGTAGCCATTCTGGGCAAAGTAGTGGAGAAGTTGCAGGGCACCCCATGCAAGCGAATGATTCTCATTGCCCCGGGGTGGCCGAACATGCCCTGGTTCTGGAACCTGGTAGCCATGTCCAGTCAAGTCCCAGTGAGCTTACCGTTTCTGCCCAGCCTGCTCACACAGCCTTTCAACCAGATCCCTCACAGGAATCTGTCGAATCTGAATCTCCACGCATGGCTCCTAGAGCCACAGCAATTAAGAAACAAGGATTCTCTAAGGCAGTGGCAGAGAGAATTGAGGCTCCTCAGAGAAGATCCACCCGGTCAGTCTATGAAGCAAAGTGGACCATTTTTACAAAGTGGTGCAACACTAATCAGGTGGACTTCAGGGCACCCCCTGTAAACTCAGTGGCTGACTTTCTTCTATACCTGTTCCAGGACAGGAAACTACAGCCCAGTACAATTGATGGATACAGGTCTGCTATTGCGGACAAGTTGGGCAATTCACCCATAGACATGGGCAAGAACCAAAATCTCACTCGTCTCCTGGATAGTTTCCATAGAGACAGGCCTAAGGGACGGCGGGGAATCCCGTCCTGGAACCTTTCACTGGTTTTACATCAACTGACAAAGGCTCCCTTTGAACCTATAAAAGAGGCATCTTTGAAGCACTTGACCTTCAAAACGGTTTTCCTTTTAGCTCTGGGTTCTGGCAAGAGAAGGAGTGAGATTCATGCCTGGCAAAACAAAAACATCAGACACCAGTCAGACTGGTCCAAAGTGTCTCTATATCCATCACCCAGCTTTCTATCCAAGAATCAGCTGGCAAAGGAGGGTCCAGATAGTGTGGCCCCAGTGGTTATACCGGCCCTGGCCCCTACTCTAGATACATCCCTCAAGTCTGACAGGTCCCTCTGTCCGGTCCGAGCTTTGCGCTACTATTTGGACAGGACCTCAGACCTCAGGCAGAATAAAGAGTTAGTCTTTGTTTCCTTTAAGAAAGGCTTTGACAGAGATATCTCTCCTGCCACCATCTCCTCATGGATCAAGCAAACAGTGATCCTGTGTTATGAGCTCTCTGATCAGGAATCCCACCAATTACATCAGGTTAAAGCTCATGATGTTAGGGCTTTTGCTGCTTCTAAGGCTTTCCAATCGGGAGTGTCCTTGGAACAGATTCTGTCAGCCTGCCACTGGAAATCGCATAACACTTTCACACAGTTCTACCTGAAAGATGTGGCTTGGGCTGACACAGAGCTCTACCATCTGGGGCCGGTAGTGGCTGCTCAGCAGATCCACAAATAGCCCTAACACGAGAGGAGAAGTGTACATATGTATATAGTGTACATATAATTAAGAGTTTCTGCACAAAAAAAAAACAAAAAAAAACTGTGCTTTGCTTCCCTTGGGAGGTTTATTTCTTGGGGTTGGACTCATCCTTCTTCTTCCCTCTTTCAGACAGGACTGAAGAAAAAGAGGAGGGGAGAGGTGGGTCGGTTTGGACCGTTTCTCCGGTTTCTGTAGACCGACCCTAGCCTTAGTAGTCCCCTGTCCTCAGGGCATATCTAGGCTAGCAAGTATGTGAGTTTTTTTAATCTGAGTCCACCAAGACCCCACTGACTTACCCGCCTGCCAAGCGGTAGTTATTCAGCAATTGTCCATTGGATAGGATGTATTAACGCAATAAAATTGCAAATTTAATAAATAAATTAAATTTTTATAAGTTAATACCCTATCCAATGGACACACAAGACCCTCCCAACCGACCCCGCTTACAGTCCTTTGGGGTCCGGATCAGATTTAGGTGACCCGAAAAAAGATGCTATGACGTCACGGGCACTGGCCAGGAAGCAAGTACAAGAGGCGACACCTAGCGAGTGCACACCAGGGCCGGCCGGCCAGTATGCATGCATACCGAATGACTTTTTCTGTCGTTTGGCGGGCCGGTCTGCGCCGACCGGAAAAGCAATTGTCCATTGGATAGGGTATTAACTTATAAAAATTTAATTTATTTATTAAATTTGCAAAATTATAGAGTAAATTGTGAACTGAACTTTGACCCCGCATCTGTGAAATATTTTGTTGAGAATGGCATCAGTACATGTAGTGTTTTATATTGCATACTGCATTCTGTAAGCTCTTATTGTGTGGATATCTACCAAGAACTATTTTCCTGGCCATTTCATCATAAAAGACGTTTTGGAAGAGACATATTGATCACAAAGATTTATGGACATATTGCTGCCGCAAGCCAAAGCTGATGTTTAACAGCCAGGGTCATACTGGGACATGTCCACAGCATTATCACTTATGGGAGTCGAACCCACACAGAAGTGCCAAACTTGCTAACCACTAGGCCAATGAGGACATCGAATGTATTGCTGAAACTGATTATCATATATACTTATCCTATGTGGTACTAACCTGGCTATGTCTATGAAATAATGATTGTTAAATTGGTTTCTGGTGTTCCATCTTAGATTTGACCTTGGGTAGAGATAGAGCACTATAAAATTTTAGAATAGAATAAAATTGTGCTATCTCCATTGAAAACTTTGCTTCAAATAATAATTTTCTAATTAATGCTGTCATATTGCTGTTGGTTTGTCTTGTTTGGGTACTTTTTCTTTCCTCTTAGTGTCTTTTCTCCTGAACCTTTAGATAACTTAAACTGTCTGTTGTGAAAGTCTTGTGATCTTTGTACTGTTTCACCTCTTCTATGTCTAATGGGTGTCCAGGACTATTTCCTGAGGCTGTGGGGCATGGGTATCTCTAATGCTACTTTTTAAAGTCAAACTACATGTGGCTGTTTCAGACTCACTATGAAGGATGTGCTGGTACTCTGATAGCACAGGAACTCTACAAGCTAGTCCTTATAGACACTGTTGTAGGGGTAAGTATTATTTGAAACTGATAGCGCAGGATTTAAAAAAATTATTCATCATAAACACTGTCATAGGGGTAAATCTCACTACAAACTGACCGTAATGTGGGTACTGGCATTTTAGTGTGAACTAAATGGAACAGCCAGTGAAATAAATACAGCAGTTGCTGTTAAAGTATTTATTAAAAAGTAAATGTAAAATATCTGTGGAATTAATGTAAGTTATGTTACAAAGCAAATGTGGTTGGATAGCGGGATTTGCCGAATGTTATTTATGGAAATTAACAGTATTGTAGTAGTTTTACACTTGCCCTGTCTCCTAGTTTATTGTAGCAATAAAGGATGAGGTTTGAGTACTGTATCGACGAATAAATCACAAACTTCCGGGCGGAATATTGGACGAAGCCTGATATCCATGTACCTAGGTATCCTGTCACAGTTAACCTTGCACAGCTCAACACTAAGAAAAGTACAATGTTTCTGCACTTTCAGATTTTCACAGTGATGGTCCCGCACTATGTGAAGTTTTATTGGTATGGAGAAAAGCAGGAGTTTGACATGCCGCCACAAGTCCTGAAAGTCATCTACAGGCAGGCAGTCATCTGGGTAGGTTAAATAATTTAATCCACTGGTTAATATTATCTATGTTTAAAAAGCTGGCCACTCATAATGTAGTTACATAACTGTGACTTTGGTGTAATAGAATGGAAAATTAATGTAGTCATGACGATCAGATTTGAGAATCCAGAATTTTAAAATTTTCAACAATATCTGCTCAGTAACTCCAAAACTATAAATCACATGTAGGAGTCCTACTTAAGCACAAGATGGGATTTAACTAAGGGATAGAGCTCCTCACAAAGTAATGTGGATCCACTCTGGAACTCCTAAATATTTTTAGGGATTTATTACCACTATATGGTTCCAGATTCTGGGCAAAGGTTTGTGTTCCCTCAGGGACTGTTCTCTATGCCATCATGTTACTTTTCATTGCTCCAGTTACACCTTAACATTAAGGATGTATTGTATGCGTAAACAATACAGAAAACATGGCTGGTGGATTTTTAATTATTTTACATGACAGTATGCACGTATTTGATGGTTTTTAGGCCATTTGCCTTTTTTTTTTTTTTTTTTTTGAACATTTAGCGATTATTCATACTTTAAAATACGACACCGATATGGAGCACTATTCTTACCATCGACGAATAGTCGCTTATTCATGACTTCCCTACTTAACAGTGTGTCCTATATAGGTTATAGTTAAAAAAAGAACTTTTGATTTAACTTTTTCATTTAATCTATGAATTTTGGGATCTATTTGAGGTAATTTTATGGTTTTTAAATGAAAACTTTGGTTTTCTTTGATTATCTAGCTTGGTACTTTAGTGAGCCCCATCATGCCTCTGATTGGTGTCCTGTCAGGCATTGTATTCTTCGTGTCCAATCATGTGATGGTAATGCACACATGCAAGCCACCAGAAAAACGTTGGAACCAGCCACGGAGGAGTACATTCTTCATGGTGCTCACAGCGGTCACACTGCTTGTACTGATTATACTGGTTTCCATCATTATTGGAAGGTAATCTACATATTCAATAAATAAACAGGTTGTATTTTAGATATCCCGATACTTGCATAGCTGCAGTTGAAATGGCAAAAATTTCAATGAATACTTACAATCAGGGTCCAGTTTCATAAAGCCTCCTTTGTAAAGGATATCCTTAAGTAAAGGAAGGTCAACTTCACAAAGCCTCCTTTAACTCTGCTTACCAAACTTAAGTACCGAGCAAGCATTCTTTAAAATTATTGAACATTCCGCGAAGAATACCTAAATTTAAGGTAGAACCTTTTCTTCCTTAAAATTTAATGGATTGTTCTTGAAATTTCAATATCTCATTTAAGGAAAGAGGCTTTGTGAAACTGAGTTTTACTAAAGGGGAGAGATCAAAAAAATTCTTAAATTTGAGGTGACCTTTACCTTAATGAGGCTTTGTGAAACTAGGCCCATTTGTTTATTATGTATGACATGCTCTGTGGCCTTGTGGTTAGGCGGAAGGTCTAGGGATTTATTCCCTAGCTGGGCCATGGAGATTGTACCCTTAGACAGGTTACTTTATACATGTGTCCCTCTTCATGCAAGAGAAGAAATGGATACAGAAACTGGTAGAGGATATAGGTGATAGGATGGTATCCTGTTATTAGGGGAGTAGAAATATTTCATCAGATTCATTTCATATCGTAAAAGCCAGAAATAAGCACTGACAATATGGGCTAGTAGGCTAAAAGAATGATTTTTACCCCACAGACTTTAAGGGTCATACAGGTATTGTTGGTCCAGGCTGTATCTCAGAAACCATAAGGTGTAGAAGCATAAGGTGAAGGAGGGTGTAGGTGTGGAACGTTATCATCTGACCGTGATCCAGCCTTTGACCTTGCCATAGTGACCTTGACCTTTAAAATCTTGTCTTGGCTGTATCTCAGAAACCATAAGGTGTGTACTCAGTAGAAAATTTGATACTGGGTAGGGTAATTTGTTAGGAGGTGTGGATGTACCATGTCATGATGTGACCTTGATTTGACCTTGCCATAGTGACCTTGACCTTTAAAATCTTGTCCGGGCTATATTTCAGAAAACATAAGGTGTAGGAAGTTGATACTTGATAGGGACATTGGGTGGGGGAGGGGTGTAGGTGTGCAACGTCATGGTGTAAGCTTGATTTTGCCTCTGAACTTGCTGTAGTTGACCTTGACCGTTAAAAATTTTGTCTGGGCTATATCTCAGAAACCATAAGGCCTGGCCAGAGCCCAGGTAAGGATTTTTTTTTTTTTTTTTGTAACATTTGGTGAGACTGACAGTGCGCCAGATATATGCAATTTTTTAACTAGGTATTAATTTTTAAAAATTTAATTTATGTCTTAAGTGTTCCACTTTACATGTGAAAAATGGCAATATTTGAGGCTTACTATGGCTGATACCCATTGTGACATTTGAAATCATAGTTACACAGGATCTACAGCAGCCTATATTTGCCTTATAGAAGTGACTTTGTACTACTGGGCCAGATGGGGCGTGACAACACTGACCACTGCGGTCCATTTAAGAACCAGACGATGACCACAGTGTTTGTGTCATGGCAAAAACAGATGAAGGTTGAGTACCCGTCAATGGGAGCAGGCATTGAAGTCTTACTCTCTGGAACTGTGATCATGCCTGCCATTCTCATCATGCTGTGAGTCATTTTCCTTTCATAATGAACAATGAAACACCAAAAACCTCAAAAAAAATTAGCCATCAGGAGTCGCCTGCCTGTGTACATACATTAAGTTTGGTTTCTTACTTTGTTGGAAGGTTTCCTGCAGAGAGTTAGAAGTCTAGTGGTTGATCTGGTATACATGTATCTGAAAATGGGCAGATTTTATTGTAAGAGTTACTGAGCAGAGATTAACAACCAAAGTACTCTAAATATAAAAATATAACTTATTTTGATATCATAAATAGCCCCCCACACCCACCCCCAATTCCGTTGCACTTCTCAATTCTAGTGTTATGGCTAGTGGGTAAATCGCTTATCGATATTGCCGATATTTATTGCTTTGGGACTGGGCTCCCGATATCAAAATCTAAACACGTATTTCAATATCGCCGTTTTAAGTAAAACTGTAGGCTTACACTTAGTCTAAATATATTTGAAATAAAGCCTAAATCTGAAGAAATTGTACACTTTTATCTCACATTTTTTACATTTTCAATTCGTTTTTGATGAAAACTGCAATGTTGTTTTGCTAAATTTTGCTTCCTGTTGGCGGTTTGGGATATACTAAAATAAAACGTTTCTTGCTTTATGCCCAATAATGTTTCACATGTTGGAACGAAACAAAGTACAGAGTTGGATTTTAGCCACTTGTAAAGATTATGCCAGAAAATCCTTGTACTTTCAAAACAGAAAAGAGTGTTGTGCATGTGTTAATCAAATAGAATCACTGTAAATTTAGATAAACTACTAGAGCTCAGACCTTCTTCAAGGCAGCGGAGTAAACCCAATTTATAATTTTTCACCAAAATTTTTTGTAACCATACAGAATATAATCCGGATCTTTCTCAAAATTTAAACATTATTTCCTATGGTCAGGCCCTGCCCACATAAAGTATTGTCATAAGATCTGTTGATTACTCTTAATTATGGCTCAATCATCAGTCCAAAAAAGGGGGTCATGGCACACTTAGAATTCGAATTACAACCTAACTGTAAGTGGGAAAGCTGATAGTTTTGCGCCATTGGTCAGAGTTTACAGGATAGAACATTGACCAAGTGTTAGTACTGGTTTCCCCTTCCAACTAACCCATCACAAAATAACAAATATAAAGGTGCTAGGTTTGTTGTAAAACACTGAATAAATAAATTTAGCTTTTTAGTGGAGATTAAAATGCAATTTCAATATTGATATCAAATTCTAGTTTTATTACGCTACAATAGCTTACCATGTGGGACTTAATGCTGTTCTCGGGTTGCCACACCCGGGGCCAACGTCTTAGAAAAAAAGACAGTTCTTGTTAGCCACCGGATACACTGCTAGTTGTTGTCACGTGATAACCTCTGACCTCTCGCCCTACTTTCTCGTTGGCCACGCGAATTAGCAATGCTTTATTTTACAAGGAATATTATTTCATTTTTACAAGGATATTATAGTCGTTGGATATGGAAACTACACCAGTTTCTTTATTTTATTACATAGAATCATAATTCGATGTCTTTTCATAGTTCAGATAAGTATTTTTAGCATATTTTACAACTGAAGTCCACTTCCGGGTTCACGTTGTAAAGAACAGCGACTCGTTTATGTGGTTTTTAATACAGGATATATATATATGCCTGTCAGTAAAATAAAATAAAATATTTAACCCCTATCTGCTTCATTATTTGACCATTTTTAGGGTTTAAAAGTGTATAAATGTAACACAAACGAGTCCTTGTCGAGTGAAATAATCGAACCCACTTCCGTTTTTTTATCGAGACAGCATTTCTTGCAATTTGCACGTCTCGTGTAGGTAGTTTATATACAGGAATATATGCCTGTTGAAATCAAATAAAATAAATTTTGCAAGGGTTTATCCCCGTTCTTCTACTCTATTGGTCCATTTTAAGGGTTAAAATATGATATAAAGCACGATTCTAACTGGGGGAATCCTCGGGGAAACCCCTGTGATGACGTCACGTCTAGACCGCATGTGCTGAGAGACGCGGGTTTTCTTACAGTACGTTTATAAATATAAATAAAATATAAAATTAAATAATATATTTTATCCCTTCTTTCCTGTATTATTGACCATTTATAAGGTTATTACTTAAATAAACAGGATTAGAATTCTTCATTAATCGTCTAGACATTACGTGTCTCTTTAGGCTATAAGGTAACCTTGGTTACCCATTATTTTAATTATATTTTAATTCATCCAGTTTTAAATTATAATTACTTGCCTTTTAGATTCTATGTTATTTAATCAAATTCTGTGTAATTTCTGCTTTCCTTATCTCACAACTAGCCCTACCTGCAGTGAGGCGGGTGGGCCAGGTGACCTTGTGTCACAGTTGATTTACTTACGTAAATCTAGTTGTGTAGTTCCTTCAAAGAAGGAAAGGCAAAGCTTACATGGAAGCTTACCTTAAGGAAAGCTTACATAGAAATTATAATATCCAACTTCTTTCTCCAGGGTGGATCAGATCCCTGCTTAAATTCAGATAAGATCTTAGTGCATCCGAGATTTTTAATGCATCCGAGAATCGGATGCAGTATTCTCAACTTCTATTCAACCAAGTATGATTTGATACTCGGTTTTCATTGCATCTCTCGGATCATCTGAAATCTAATGCTTGGTGGATTGTATGTAGATCTGATCCCCGGATGATCAGATTCATCTACTCTGATGTTCGGATGTTGATTCCAGATCAGAACACTAACAATCCTCACACACAAAAAAAAAAAAAAAAATAATAATAATAAATAAATAAATAAATAAAACTTGGACTAATAGTTCACCAGCCTGGCAGTAAATATCACCTATTGGAGGCTTGGGTCCAAGTTCAAGTCCAAGTCTTCAAGCCCAAGAGGCCTTCTAAACAAGGTCCTTCATTCAGTCCTGGCTCTGTATTTTAGGGAAGTAGGTTGCCTGACTTCACCCTAGCCAATTTTTGAGGACATTGAAACTTGGGCAGTTTTTTGAACCTCCCTGCCCCCAGGGAATTTATGCCTAGATCCTCCACAGTCTGGACTCTGAATGATTTACTAGGCCAACAGGAACTTGGGCCATTTAATTTCCCTTAAAATGGAAAAAGTTTTCAAATTTGTATCTCCTTAGGGGCCTCCTTGGGTAAGCCCCTCCTCCCCTTCTGGTCATCAAGAGTTGAGCTTCAGGCTGCTCTTCACTAGGTTTTTTCTGAATACAACCTGGTTATATATATATGTTAAGACAGTAGCAAGGCTACTACCAGACAGGTCAAACTCAATTCCATGGTGCATATAAGTAGTCAGAAGGGGTATGGTGAATTCAGGTGAGATACTGGATCTTTAGATCTTAAAGTTCCCCATTCACAACTACTTTAGGAGGGACAGGATCCCTCATCAAGGCACCTGTAATAACACTTAGGGTTTAGGCCCTATTAATCAACCCTTTCCAATTCCCCACATCTAGAGGCTCCTACAGGAACCACCCCAATGGGGGTCATTCCATCCCTAGCAGTATCCATCGTTTTCCCCAGGTAGGGGGAAATCGAGTAGTCGAGGCTCCAAGGTCTTTCGACCCACTCCAGGGGACGAGGGCATAAAAACCCTTCCCCCCAGTGACTCCTCCAGCCTCACTCAGTCCACCAGTAGGAGTTCCCCTCCGTTCTTTCAGATAAGACTGGCAAACAAACCCTGTCATTCTTTTCAATCCAAGTCCAGTCAGACTCCTGACCCGGTCAGAATACAAGGCCCTTCAAAGACCAAGTCCTGGCCTCTGTATCCAGTCTCTTCTGTCAAAGAACGCAATAGAAAGGGTGGAAAATGTAAAATCTCTCGGGTTTTACAGTCGCCTGTTCCTAGTACCAAGCCTCACCTAAGGTGGAGGCCAGTCATAGACCTAAACAGGCTCAACACTTTTCTACACGTAGAAAAGTTCAAAATGGAAACTCCAGAGTCCATCAGGACCTCCCTGATTCCAGGGGAGTGGGTATCGTCGATAGATCTGTCGGACACTTACCTACACATCCCCATCCATCCAAACTCAAGGAAATACCTAAGGTTTTGCTACAAGTCACAGGTGTTCCAATTCACCTCCCTCCCATTTGGACTAGCCACAGCCCCCCAGGTCTTTACAATGATCGTAAAGGAAGTGAAACTAATGGCCCTCTCAAGAGGACTCAGAATTCACCAATACCTGGACGACTGGCTGATCAGGTCCCAGTCTCAGGAGGAAGCCCAAGTGAACACACAGACAGTGGTAGACCTAACTCAGTCCTTGGGGTGGATAATAAATCAGAAAAAATCAGAACTGAAACCTACTCAGGTGTTTTTTCGTTCATGGGCTACGAATTCCACCTAGATTCAGCCCTTGTAAAACCCACTCAAGAGAGATGGCTCAAACTTCAGGATTTGATCCTACTACTAAAGTCAAAACGTGTTTTGACTGCAAGATGTTTGATGTCTCTAATTGGGTTGCTAGCCTCAACGGAGAAAATGGTCCCGGAGGGACGCCTTCACATGAGGCCCTTTCAGTTTCATCTCAAGGAGCACTGGAGATATCGTCAGTCGCTGGACAACCTCCTTCCTTGGACAGAAGCCATTGCAGCCCACCTAGATTGGTGGCAAAATCCCTCAAATGTGATGAAAGGTGCAGACCTTCATCCCAAAGACCACAGTATCCAACTCTTTACTGACGCCTCAAACGAAGGTTGGGGTGCTCACTTAGACCAAAATTCCACAAAGGGTCTGTGGTCAGATCGGGAAAAAAGGCTACACATATATGTCCTAGAATTGAAGGCGGTCTCCCTGGCCCTTCGAGACTTCAAGGACCAGTGCCAGAATCAAACAACAAGGAGGAACACACTCAGCAGAGATGTGCGCTCTCCCGTGGAAGATCACGACCTGGGGCCATCACTACCTCATAACATTGAAAGCCAGGCACGTTCTAGGGTGCCTGAATGTGATGGCCGACCTACTGTCCAGGCCCAACCAAGTGCAGTCAACAGAATGGTCTCTGCACGCACAGGTGTTCAAACAGATCTGCCAGAAGTGGTTCACACCTCATGTAGACTTATTTGCCACTCACCTGAACCACAAGCTCCCACTGTACGTGTCTCCTATCCCAGACCCAAGGGCCTGGGACATAGATGCTCTAAATATAAACTGGACCAACCTCACGGCCTATGTGTACCCTCCTACGGCTCCTTCACAAGGTGATCCAAAAGATCAGGCAATGTTATTGCCTGATCATCGTAATAGCCCCAGGCTGGCCAGGGATGCCCTGGTTTTGGGACCTAGTGCAGCTCTCAACAGAGATCCCACTACAACTCCCAGTGTCAACGACCCTACTCAAACAGTCCCACAGGTATGTGTTCCACAACAACCCCCAGCACCTGAACCTCCACGCCTGGTGTCTAAGAGCGGACAACTCCAAGAACAAGGCTTCTCTGTGGAGGTGGCAGAGAGAATTGCTGCCCCTCAGCGGTCTTCAACAAGGACCATCTACAAGTCAAGTGGGCCCTATTTGAAAAATGGTGCAGAGAAAATTCGGTGGATTTCTCCACTCCATCTGTGAAACAAATCTCAGGTTTTTTCATGTACCTGTACCAAGACCTAAACAGGCGCCCCTCGACCTTTGATGTTTACAGGACTGCAATCGTTGACACTTTGGGCCCAACGGCCCAACATGTTGCACACAATGCAGACCTTCATAGGTTACTCTCCAGTTTTCACAGGGATCGTCCCAAAAGTTCCAGAAATTTACCCAAGTGGAACCTTTCTGTTGTCCTCAACGAGCTCACAAGAGCACCATTTGAGCCCATGAAAGACACAGACCCCAAACATCTTACTCTAAAACTGCTTTCTTGCTAGCTTTGGCCTGCGGCAAGCGCCGCAGCGAAATCCATGCCTGGGTCGCAAACAAGTATCTAATCTAGGCCAATGGGAAAAGGTTGCCTTGTTCCCTTCTTCTGATTTCATAGCCAAAAACCAGCTAGCAAGAGAAGGTTCTCAAAGTGTATCTCCGGTGACTATTCCTGCTTTTACTACCATTGTAGATAGACAATTTAAACAAGACAGGACCCTGTGTCCCGTGCGGGCCCTGAGGTTTTATTTGGACCGAACAAAAGACCTGAGGTCTCGTTCTCTCCTTTTCATCTCCTTTAAGAAAGGACATACCTCAGACATCAGACCCGCTGCTCTCTCTTCATGGTTGAAACAAACCATCCTACTTTGTTACAAACAAGCAGATCAACAAGCCTTGGACTTGGTCCAAGTCAAAGTGCATGACATCGGGGCCTTCACGGCCTCTAAGGCCTTTTACGGTGGGGTATCGGTGGACCAAATCATGCAAGCCTGTCACTGGAAAGCTCACAACACATTTACAAATTTTTACCTAAAAGACCTTACTTGGTCGGACACCAACAACAATATGTATCTGGGACCCATAGTGGCAGCACAAGTCCTAGATCCTTCCCCTCAGACCAGTTGTCCTCGGAAAGAAAAAAAGGGGGGGGGGGGGGGGGGGGGGGGGGCACATCCGCTACAACCAAGTCTTCAGGAGTCTCTCCCAGGATCTAGGTATTCCTTTACCTTCAAGATGTTACGGGTAAGGTCATTTTTGTTTTTTCAGTTATCAAGTAACTTCTATTAAGGACTTATTTAGTTGTCATTAATCTCATATTCAGGTTGTAAAAATTTATGAGATGTCCAACCATGGGTTGGTCAGTCACTAGTGAAGGGCCCTCAGGGACCCTTAGACCTCGAAGTGAGCACTGCTGCACTTCCGTCCTACAATCAAACATCTAGACAGTTTCAGCACTGTCTCTCATTTTATTTAGGTTTTTGGCTCGTTACAGGCCCGGTCTTCGGGATCGGGGCACTGTAAATGGGACTCAGACTGGTATTTCAGGCACTATTCTATACATATTAATTCAAAATCTTAGAAAAAATGACATATCTTCCGGTCTCAGCTGTAATCCCGCCACCGGGCGGTTGAATTCAGCATTAAGTCCCACATGGTAAGCTATTGTAGCGTAATAAAATTGTAAATTTTAATTACTTAAATGTAGCTTTTATAAGCTACAAGCTTACCATGTGGGACTTAGAAGAGTCCCACCCTGCCTCCCTGCTGTTTACAGCTGAGGGGTAGGTTTTAGAAAAATTTCAACGAGAAAGTAGGGCGAGAGGTCAGAGGTTATCACGTGACGACAACTAGCAGTGTATCCGGTGGCTAACAAGAACTGTCTTTTTTTCTAAGACGTTGGCCCCGGGTGTGGCAACCCGAGAACAGCATTAAGTCCCACATGGTAAGCTTGTAGCTTATAAACAGAGGCAGATACAGGATTTCCCGAAAGGGGGGGCGTGGGTTGTCGCGGGTATGGATATTTCATACTTGGACTTTCTGTAGTGGGACATATCACGCGGTGCACGGACAAAATGTCGGTGGACAAATGGGGGGGGAAATGGGGGACACTTACAGCAGTTTACCTAAAATAAACTTCAAAGGGGTTTCCCCTTCCCATAATAAACAATGGTATAACTGCAGAAAAGATGGAGGGAAACATAGTTGAATCTAAATTTATTTGCCACAATATTTATTCAACTTTTTATTTTAAAATAACTTATTCTTTCATTGTTTTTCTTTAAAAACATGTAAACCAATTGATTAAATTTGATGAAACATTTTTGGAATTTAACCTTTTTTGCAATTTAATCTTATCATAGCTACTGAAGTATATTAGAACTGAAATATAGAAGTGCAGTAATAAATTATTAATTGGGGTGAGTGATTCCAGTTTTGTAAAGTGTGTATCTCATGCTTAAACATATACTGGTAAACAAAAGTTTATAAATAAAGTCATCCACAAAAGATGTAATCCTCTGTTTGAGGATGAGACCTAACATAGTACACACACAAAAGAACCTAATCCCCTTTGATACTGGACAGTGACTGTCACTTTAAACAGGTACTAGTATATTACCCTAGTAAAGACAGATCTTGGGGTGGGGGATTGGAGGAGGGCGTGGACAGTAGCAAAAAGCCCCATGACTAAAGGTTGAAACTCTGAAAGGGGGGGCGTGCGCCCTCCACGCCCCCCCCTAGATCTGCCTCTGATAAAAGCTACATTTAAGTAATTAAAATTTACAATTTAATTGGTTTTGATTGACACTGAAATATTGATTGACATGAAATATTGAATGACACTGTAAAGTGCAGTACATTAAACCTACTGACCCTCAGTTAAGAAAACAGTTCTCTTTAAGTTCTCAGCAAATAAGTTACTTAAAAACAGACCAGAAATTAGTAAAAGCTAGCTATAAAAGTAATTCAGTTTAATAACTCTCAGAATAAACCTTCTGATGTATGCATGTAGATGATTGAACTACAGAAATCTGTACATAAACTGCAACTTACAATATTTCGAGATTTCTTCTTGGCAGGTGCTAAAAATTATATTAAAATCAATACTTTCCGTAAGGATAATGAAATGCAGAGCTATATCAATTGATATTGAAGTATCAATATATAATTGCTTCCTTACTTTCCATACATTGCAGTGCATTGTTGTACTTCCAAAAGTTACGCATTGGATGGGAAAAGAAGCACAGTTGTCAACTCTTTGCAGAGCTTGAACAGGTAAGCATACTGTACTGTTGATGTGTTTCAGGGATAATCAGTGGTGTACTGGTAGTCTGATATCCATGAATTTATGAAGATGTGGTATCATATATTCACAATCGACACAATATCTCCAATAGCACAGAACTCAGAGCACTAATTGACCCATCCTAACTGCACAAGTTCAGCCAGAGAACTATTGACTGATATCCCCCAACTAAAACACAGAGGCTCAGGGATGACCAGTAATCAACATCCCTGAGGTTCTTTAGCTTGTCTCTGTGGATAGGACACAATCACAGAGAATGCTGTTTTAAGTGGTTATTTGAGCCACTATGTATCTGCCTGTACCTGGGATTGAACCCAAGTCCTCTGTGTTCCAAGGCGATTGTGTTACCCACATTCACTGGACTAAATAATGGGCTGTAGTTGCAGACTGAGAATGTTTGCAATAATAAATCTTGAAAAAGTTGATATTCTGAGTGTGAATACATGGACACATTACATGCCCTCTACAGAGCTGGATGAAGTATCTGTATTGTACACATTCAGTTATTGTCTAGATAATGAAAACAATTTCGTTTTTTACCCCACAGCCTTTAAGGCTGTCGGGGTATTGTTTTCACCCATGGTGTCCGGATGGGTGGGCGGGCGGGTGGGCGGGCGGCGGGAAAAAGTTTGTCCGGGCTGTATCTCAGAAACTGTAAGGTGTAGGAAGTTGATACTTGGTAGGGACATTGGTTAGGGGGTGTAGGTGTGCAACGTCATGATCTGACCTTGATTTGACCTTTGACCTTGCGTAGTGACCTTGACCTATAAAATCTTGTCCGGGCTATATCTCGGAAACTGTAAGGTGTAGGAAGTTGATATTTGGTAGGGATATTGGTTAGGGGGTGTAGGTGTGCAACGTCATGGTGTGACCTTGATTTGACCTTTGACCTTGCCGTAGTGACCTTGACCTATAAAATCTTGTCAGGGCTATATCTTGGAAACTGTAAGGTGTAGGAAGTTGATATTTGGTAGGGACATTAGTTGGGGGGTGTAGTTGTGCAAAGTCATGGTATGACCTTGATTTGACCTTTGACCTTGCCGTAGTGACCTTGACTTATAAAATCTTGTCTGGGCTATATCTCAGAAACCGTAAGGTGTAGGAAGTTGATACTTGGTAGGGATATTGGTTAGGGGGTGTAGCTGTGCAACGTCATGGTCTGACCTTGATTTGACCTTGCCGTAGTGACCTTGACCTATAAAATCTTGTCCGGGCTATATCTCGGAAACTGTAAGGTGTAGGAAGTTGATATTTGGTAGAGACATTGGTTAGGGGGTGTAGGTGTGCAGCATCATGGTCTGACCTTGATTTGACCTTTGACCTTGCGTAGTGACCTTGACCTATAAAATCTTTTCCGGGCTATATCTTGGAAACTGTAAGGTGTAGGAAGTTGATATTTGGTAGAGACATTGGTTAGGGGGTGTAGGTGTGCAGCATCATGGTCTGACCTTGATTTGACCTTGCCCTAGTGACCTTGACCTATAAAATCTTGTCCGGGCTATATCTCGGAAACTGTAAGGTGTAGGAAGTTGATATTTGGCAGGGACATTGGTTAGGGGGTGTAGGTATGCAATGTCATGGTCTGATTAGGATTTGACCTTTGACCTTGCCGTAGTGACCTTGACCTATAACATCTTGTCCGGGCTATATCTCGGAAACTGTAAGGTGTAGGAAGTTGATACTTGGTAGAGACATTGGTTAGGGGGTGTAGTTGTGCAACGTCATGATCTGACCTTGATTTGAACTTGCCGTAGTGACCTTGACCTATAAAATCTTGTCCGGGCTATATCTCGGAAACTGTAAGGTGTAGGAAGTTGATATTTGGTAGAAACATTGGTTAGGGGGTGTAGGTGTGCAGCATCATGGTCTGACCTTGAGTTGACCTTTGACCTTGCCATAGTGACCTTGACCTATAAAATCTTGTCTGGGCTATATCTCGGAGACCGTAAGGTGTAGGAAGTTGATACTTGGTAGGGACATTGGTTAGGGGCTATAGGTGTGTATTATCATGGTGTGAGGTTAATTTGACCTTTGATCTTGTAGTGACCTTGACCTTTAAAATCTTGTTGCACCTTTGGGTCTGTCTTTTGATGCAGATTAAGCACTGTTAATTCATATTAGAATTTATTAAGAATTTTACTTTCATAACTTCCCATTGTAAGAGATAGAATTTCATCAAGTGAGCCACAGATTTTGCTCCAACACCACACATAAGGATTCATTAAATGTATTACCACTTCTGTATGCATGGTAATATTCAAAACATCTAAACCATAATTCGGCCATGCAGATGTAGATAAAGAATGTTGAATTTTAGTTTACTGATTAATGCTGTCATCTTGTTATTGAATTATCTTGTTTTAATACTTCATCTTTACATGCATTATCTTTCTTTTAAACACTATTTTCTCCATTTAAACATTGTTTGGACCTATATAACTGACAGTGCTCTGAAAGTATCCTGAACTTTGTACTGATACAGTACTTCTGTATCTCATGGTGTTGAAAATATTTCCCTAGGCTGTGGGGTACGGGCATCTCTGATGCTATTTTACTTTTACCCCATAGCCTTTGAAGGCCATGTGGGTATTGTTTTCACCCATGTCATTTGCCTGGGCGGGTGGTGGAAAAAATCTTATCTGCGCTGTATGACAGAAGCCTTGCGGTGCAGGAAGTTCACACTTGGTGGGGATATTGTGTGGGTGTGTGTGTGTGTGTGTGTGTGTGTGTGTGTGTGTGTGTGTGTGTGTGTGTGTGTGTGTGTGTGTGTGTGTGTGTGTGGCATACAATGGCATGGTGAGATATGTATTTGACCTTGCCATAGTGACCTTGACCTTAAAAATTATGTCCCAGCTCTATCTTGGAAACTGTAAGCATAAAGTGTAGGAAGCTGATACTTGGTACTTTATAGGAATATAAATTGGGGATGTGAGTGTATAGTTTGAGGAGTCTATCCTCAGTGAATATGACTCCAGTTAGCTACCATTAGCTACTACCATTACCATTAAATTTTCCATTTTATTGCGTTAATGCATCTTACCTACAGAATAACTAGCCAGTGGATGGAGGGCTGCTCATAAGAGACTTAAGCAGAGAACTCTGATAAAAAATACTAAGGAGGAAGAAAAACCAGAGTTCAGTCTCAGGAATTCCAGAGAAAGGTGAACAGGTCAGTGAGACTCCGCCTGCCACTTTTGTTCATGACAGCACAAAGGATAGTGAAAAGGTTTATGAGCAAAAGAGAAGTGTACCTTCTCTGACAGGAAAAGAAACTATATACACTATGTCCAAGAATGAGGGGCTTAATTATTTGCAGATCTTTTGTGCCACAACCTTAGAGTCTAGATGAATGAGCTCTAAATCAGCCCATGCCACATCCTTTAGAAAAAATTGTGTGAAGGTGTTATGTGACTTCCAATGACTGGCTGAAAGGATTTGACCTGAGGCAACTCCCCCTTGAGTTTTGTCTGCTTTAAGAGACTTGTCCAGTTTAGGGGCCAGAGCAGGAAATTTTATTCCCTGTATATTTTTTTTTGGTTTTGGAGGTTTTGTATATGAAAACAACTTCTAGAAAATCATGATCCCTGAATCTGTTTGTTGGCTATTATTTTGTAGTGATTGTTCACTTATTTATTTGTAACTAAGTGATTTTTTTCAGAAAATGGCCCATATCTGGAAGGAAACACAAGCAAGATAGGGCTATTTCAACTGAATTTTGATATGCTAGAGTTCTGGCTGTGCTGCCAAGTCCGCTGTATATTGTATGTGGAAAATTAACATCATGCATGTTTGTCTATCATTGGTTCACATGATCCAAAAAATATTATATCTATAAAATGCAGTGGGATAGAGCAATTTCAAGCAAATTTTTGACCCATTAGGGTTCTGCCAAGTCCACCATGTGTCTTATTTGGAACTTATCCATATTTGGGCGTCACAGGGTGACATGACCCCAAAAGCCCAAAACTGTGTGAAGAGAATGTTCAATGATTTCATAATTACCAATTTTTTCATGATAAAAAAATCAGAACCATTTTAAAAACATAAAGTATAATTCGTCAGGGCGCTACCTGGAGTTGCTGTAGTAGCAACCGTCATCTATATAAATTACAACAAACAAAATATAGGTCTTTAAAGATTACTGTGCAACTCTTCACAAAGCACTCACAGGGTGGACATTCACACGATACTTTCTTACTTTTCTTTTACAGCATCCTGTTACTCTTTGTGTGTGTTACAGCTACTACTTTTAACCGGGCATCCTATTTCAAGTTTCTCCTGCACCTTTACATATTAACTTACATTGTCTGTTCCAAAAGACTCCTTATCTTGTGATGTTTCACTTCTATATCTCATTGGTGTCCAACACTATTTCCCCAGGTACAGGGATCTCTGATGCTATTTTGTTCACTTGGTGAATAAATAGGGGTTGTTTTTTTTTTGCGAATTTTATGTTTTCTTTTTAATATTTTCAGGAAAGAGTCACAAATATAGAACTGATGAAGAGGATTCATCAGAATGTGCCATTTGGATGACCAGTCCAAATTATGTAGACTGTTGAGTAAGAACTGAAATTCACTACACTAACCAATCCTTTACTAACAAACAAAATGCACAGAAATTCTGCCGTAGTGTGTCAGGTGAAGGTCAACCAATATAATTGTTATAGTTTTTGTTGGGGGTTGTCGCTGAACTAAACCTGTGGTTAGTGTGGTAGTATATTGAACTAGTACAATAGTTTCAATGTTAGTGTCCATATGGCTTGCAGATGTGGTTTGCATTTATATTGATATATTTTGCAGTAAATAAATTAACACAACTAATGTGTCTTTCTTTAAAATACCACAACTTCCTGGATTGTTGCTCCATTTTGAAAATTCTGTTACCAATGTGTTCAGATGGAGATGAAGCAAAATACGTAGGACATATGGTAGTATCTTGTATCCAAATCCAGCAATAATCAGAAACAGCTCAAAAATTTATGTAAGCAACAACATGGGGACAGTTTTACTTTACCGGTACGGGATCTGCCATATTTGATAGTTACAGGAAACTGTCAAGAAAATATAAAGTTAAATTAACAGTTATATAATGGGGGCAAGCCCCCAACCCCTATAAATAGTACTAGTATTCCTGTATTACAATAAAAAATTTTTATTGCGTTAATACATCCTATCCAATGGACAATTGCTTTACCGGTCGGCGCGACCGGTCCCGCCAAACGCCAGAAAAAGACGTCCTGTATATAATACTGGCAGGACCGGTCAGTTGTGTGCATTCGCTAGGTGGCGCATCATACTTGCTTCCTGTCCAGACAGAGTGACGTCAGTTCATCTTTTTCGTTTGGCGCGTGTTGTGTGCAGACGCATTTTGAATTTATCTCCAAGTTTGAAGGAAACGCGGTTTATTCTACGAATTTAAAGCTTATTTTCATCTGGAAATATATATATTGTGTTACATACATATCAGGGCCTCTCCAGGACTTAAACGAGGCATTATCCAGTGTTTTATTAGCCAGTTTTGAAGAATTCTGTGTACTTGTCGTCGAAGACGAGGTCGTGGGTGAGAGGTCGTGTGTCGTCCCTGCAGCATTCCTTCTGCTGTTTAGAAGCGTGTAGTTTCCACGATTCCCCCTTTTTTATTTCTACCTGGTTGAGTAACACAGGGTGTATGTCGACGAGAAGATATTTGAAGGAAAGAAGAATGCATCGTCTGACGTCATCACTTCCAGCTTATGCTTGTCACGTGACACGGACCTGGTCACGTGATACGCATTCAACAATGGAGGTCACGTGATACGCATTCAACATGGAGGAATCGTGTTTTCAGCAGAAGTTTTAGAAGAAAAGACGAGTATTTATTACTGTACACCCACTTTTTAACTGGCAAGAAGAAATCCAGCAACTCGTCTGTTGGCCTGAAGAATTAGATGACAAGTGGTCATTGAACTCTGCAATTTTGCCGGTGCCGGTCATGTGACTTCACAGATCTCAACACAACTACCGGCAAGCAAATCCCCAAGCGTGACCGGTTCAGCTGACAAGAAGTGATGAGTTTTGCCGGCACCAGTTCTGGCCAGACTACCGGTGTGGGAGCACTAATGATGAGTTTTACCGGTTCCGGTCTGTACAGACTACCGGTGGGTGCTGTTCCTGTGGAAAACCCCTTCAGTGGTTGCCAGTGATCAGGCCTGTTTGATCCTGGAACCTCCACCAGAGGCCTTTCCACTGGTGGGACTGTTTGGGGTACCGGTTCAGACTACCGGTGGGTGCTGTTCCTGTGAAGAACCCCTTCAGTGGTTGCCAGTGATCAATCCTTCTTGATCCTGGAACCTCCACCAGAGGCCTTTCCACTGGTGGGACTGTTGGGGGTACTGGTTCCAGTCATGTTCCTGTGAAGCTGTCAAAGACCCCCCCTCAGTGGTTTCCAGTGATCAGCCCTGTTTGATACTGGAACCCCCACCAGAGGCCTTTCCACTGGTGTGACTGTGGGGGGTACCGGTTCCGGTCTTGTTCAGACCACCGGTGCGGCTGCTCAGAGGGTTCACCTACCAGAAGTCGCAGTGACCATTGACCCTTATCTCCCCAGTGCAGAATTTTGGACCGGTACCAGTCCTGTTCAGGCTACCGGTAGGGTCACCAGCCAGTGATGAGGGATACCGGCACCAGTTCTGCTCAGACTGCCGGTTGTGGTGAGAAATCCAGCAAGGGCTACCGGTTAAAACAGGATTACTGGTTACACAGAGTTGCTGGTGACATACAGCAGGGTTACTGTTTCAGAGAATTACCGGCTCCTGAGTGTTGCCGGTTCCGGAGTGTTGCCGGTCCCGGAGTATTGCTGGTTACAGAGGAATCTGTTGTACCCGCTTCTAATCCAGTGCTGACAACAGGTTTGCCGGAACCGGAATGCTGGTTACAAGAATTCTTCAAATCCAGTGCTGACATCAGGTTCAACAGTTACAGAGGTTTCTGCCCGGTGCTGCCCCAATTCTTTGGTTGCAGAGCCTTCTCCCAGAGCCTACCGGTTTAACCGGTTACAGAGCTGCTGAACCAACACTGTGGACAGGAAGAAGGCAACCTCATATGAGCCTATCCCTGCTAAGAAGTAGTTCACCCAGTTCTGCCAACTCTGGTGAGTTTATGCAGAACTGTGGAGCCACCAGGAACCGGTTACAGAGCTGCTCAACCACCACTGTCGGCAGGAAGAAGGCAACCTCATATGAGCCTATCCCTGCTAAAAAGTAGTTCACCCAGTTCTGCCAACTCTGTTGAGTTTATGCAGAACTGTGGAGCCACCAGGAACCGGTTACAGAGCTGCTGAACCATCACTGTGGACAGGAAGAAGGCAACCTCATATGAGCCTTTCCCTGCTAAGAAGTAGTTCACCCAGTTCTGCCAACTCTGGTGAGTTTATGCAGAACTATGGAGCCACCAGGAACCGGTTACAGAGCATTGCCTCGCGTATAACCGTTTAACGCCTGGTACTGGGCAGGTCTCCAGGACTGACTGACAGACCAGCAGAAGTTCCTTAAAGGCAAAAACAGCTGTTTAGGCCAACCAGTGGCAGCCTAAGGAACTGGTTACAGAGGAATTCTTTGACCAGTCACTGGTCCCGGTGAAATGCCTGTCAAGCTACCTGACCAGTCAGCCAGCCTACCCTTTCGGGTCCCAGCTGGTCAGACAGTGGCTAGAGATTGAGGGAGGGTTACACTCTCCCCTTCCGGTTCAGACCCCACTTGACGAGGTCACCGACTGTAATAAGCAACTACCACAATCCAACCAAACAGTCCTTCCTTTTAGAGGCACTGTATCAGCTGATAAACTAGAATGCAGTCAAACCGTTGGAAAATCAAACTCACTGGGGTTTTACAACCGGCTTTTTGGTACCCAAACCCAACAACCGGTGGAGACCGATCCCCGACCTGAGCACCTTGAACACCTTTTTAAACACAGGGACATTCAAGATGGAAAACCCAGAGACAATAAGAACCTCCCTCCAAGCAGGGGAGTGGGTCACATCCATAGATTTCAAGAAGCATACTTCCACATACCAATTCACAGTCAGTCCAGGAAGTACATGCGCTTTCACCTCTAGGGTCGGTCCTACCAGTTCAAAGCCCTTCCCTTTGGCCTGTCCACAGCTCCCATGGAGTTCACAGTGGTGGCCAAAGAGGTCAAACTCGTGGCTTTTCAGAAGGGTATAAGGATCCACCAGTACCTAGACGACTGGCTGGTGAGAGCCTCTACCCACCACACCTGTCTCCAGCATACTCAAACCCTAGTCACACTTTGTCAGGAATTAGGGTGGCTGGTGAACAAGGAACAGTCAGAGCTGGTTCCCAAACAGGTCTTCAACTTCGTAGGTTACCAGTTCGACCTGAAAGAGGGCAAGGTCAGACCAACAGAAGAACGTTGGCAGGCCTTGACACACACGATCAGATCAATATTGTCGGATCCGCTTTGCCCGGTCCGACAATTCATGTCCCTCATAGGTCTACTCACAGCAACAGAAAAGAAGTCCACTTAGGGCGACTACACATGAGACCCATACAGTGGCACTTGAAAAAACAACTGGAGGGAGCCAGAGTCACTGGAAAAGGTGATCCCGGTCCCCAAATCCCTCCACCCCCATCTAAGGTGGTGGCTGGAGGAAAGCAATGTGCTTCTAGGTCAACCATTACACCCTCTAAAACATGCTCTGCAAATCTTTACAGACGCATCAAAAGAAGGGTGGGGCGCTCACTTAGACGAGCACACTGCAAGGGGACAGTGGTCCCTACCAGAGAGCAAGTTACACATAAACCACTTGGAGCTGAAAGCAGTTTTCTAGCTCTAAAAGAGTTTCAAACCCTAGTCTTCAACAAGACAGTGTTGGTAGCTACAGACAACACAACAGTGGTTGCCTATATCAACAAAGAAGGGGGGATGAAATCGGACTCTCTGTGTGCCCTACTGTGGAGAATTCTGTCCTGGTGCACCAGGCAGCAAGTAACCCTCAGGGCACGTCACATCCCCGGCCGGCTGAACGTGATAGCAGACAAGCTATCCAGGCTTGGCCAGACCATTCAAACAGAGTGGTCACTTCATCCAGAAGTGTTCCAAGCTGTATGTTCAAGGTGGCATCAGCCACAAGTGGACCTGTTTGCCACCAGGTTCAACAACAAACTACCACAGTTTGTATCACCGCTACCAGACCCCCAGGGCAGTGGATGCACTCAGCCTCTCCTGGGAGGACCTGGACCCATACGCCTTCCCACCGGCAGCCATCTTGGGCAAGTGGTGGAGAAGCTCCAGGACTACCCCTGCAACAGAATAATTCTGATTGCTCCAGGTTGGCCCAACATGCCCTGGTTTTGGGACCTGGTAGCAATGTCAAGCCAGATCCCACTGTGTCTGCCCAGCATACCCAACCTAGTGTCTCAGCCATTCAACCAGGTCCTTCACAGGAACCTGTCGAATCTGAACCTACATGCCTGGCTCCTAGAGCCTCAGCAATCAAGGAGCAAGGTTTCTTTGAGGCAGTGGCAGCACGAATTGAGGCTCCTCAAAGAAGATCAACCAGATCTGTCTATGAGGCAAAGTGGACCATTTTTACCAGTGGTGCCTCAGTAATCAGGTGGACTTCAGGGCACCACCTCTGAAAGCCATTGCTGACTTCCTCCTGCACTTGTTTCAGGAGAAGAAGTTACAACCAAGCACTATTGATGGCTACAGATCCGCCATTGCTGACAAACTGGGCAATTCCACCATTAATGTCAGCAAAGATGAGAATCTCACTCGTCTCCTGGATAGTTTCCATAGAGACAGACCTAAGGGCAGGAGGGACATCCCCTCCTGGAACTTTTCACTGGTTTTACATCAGCTCACAAAGGCTCCCTATGATTCACTGAAAGAGGCCTCCTTGAAACATCTGACTTTCAAGACTGGTTTCTTGCTGGCTTTGGGTTCAGGTAAACGCAGGAGTGAGATCCATGCTTGGTTACATAAGAACATCAGACACCAGTCGGACTTGGTCTAAGGTGTCTTTGTACCCCTCACCCAGCTTCCTATCCAAGAACCAGCTGGCTAAGGAAGGTCCAGATAGTGTGGCACCAGTGGTCATACCAGCCCTGGCACCATCTCTGGATAGGTCACTCAAGGGTGACAGGTCCCTATGTCCAGTTAGAGCCCTGCGCTACTACTTGGACAGGACTGCAGACCTCAGGCAGAATAAGGAGTTAGTCTTTGTCTCCTTCAAGAAGGGTTTTGATAAAGACATCTCACCTGCCACCATCTCCTCATGGATCAAACAGACTGTGGTTCTGTGCTATGAGCTCTCTGACCAGGAGGCCCTCACCTTACATCAGGTTAAAGCCCATGATGTTAGGGCCTTTGCTGCCTCTAAGGCTTTCCAATCAGGGATTTCCTTAGATCAGATCTTGTCAGCCTGCCACTGGAAATCTCACAACACCTTCACCCAATTCTATTTGAAGGATGTTGCCTGGGCTGACTCGGAGCTTTTCCACCTGGGACCTGTAGTGGCTGCCCAGCAGGTGCACCACCAGGCCCAGAAGTGAGGGGATGTTGTATATATGTAAATATGTACATATTGTAAAAAAAAAAAAAACAAAAAAAACTGTGACTTGCTTCCCTTGGGAAGTTTTATTTCTTCTGGGACTGAACTCAGCCCCTCTCTATCTTTCCCTTCTCAAACCGACTCTGGAAGGAAAGAAAAAAGGGGGGGCAACGTCGGTAGACTCCCGGTTAACCGGTGAGTTGGTGGCCGACCTTGACCTGTCAGGGTTCTCTGACCCTAGGTCAAATGGGCCTGTACGATTTTGTTTTGTTATGAGTTCACTCAAGTCCCTAGCTGCTTACCCGCCTACCAAGCGGTAGTTATTCAGCAATTGTCCATTGGATAGGATGTATTAACGCAATAAAATTGCAAATTTAATAAGTAAATTAAATTTTTATAAGTTAATACCCTATCCAATGGACAGGCAAGGCCCTCCCAACCGACCCCGCTACCAGCTTACTAGGGGTCTAAATCTGTTTAGACAACGAAAAAGATGAACTGACGTCACTCTGTCTGGACAGGAAGCAAGTATGATGCGCCACCTAGCGAATGCACACAACTGACCGGTCCTGCCGGTATTATATACAGGACGTCTTTTTCTGGCGTTTGGCGGGACCGGTCGCGCCGACCGGTAAAGCAATTGTCCATTGGATAGGGTATTAACTTATAAAAATTTAATTTACTTATTAAATTTGCAATTTAAAATGCAATATTGTTAAAAACGTTTAATTATATTATCGCCCAAACCTCGTACCGGTAAAGTAAAAACTAGCCACAACATGTGCCAACAAGCCACAAATATGTGTTGCAAATGTGGAAACAGTCTTAATTCATTTGACGTTGATTTTTTTAATCCCCACGCACATCCCTCCATACAGATATGTACACCAAATGGGGACATAACATTCAGTATTGATTTTTGAGTTAATTTCTAGAAGTAAATGTAAATGAGGTTTACCACCTGATAATTACCAGCAAAATGCACAGAAACTTTGCACAAGAAGAGATCTGTCTATCAGACCAAGGCCATCATCAAACAATGACAGCTTTTGCAATGAATGAGTAAGATAAACCCTAGAGACATTTTCACATTTTAAGACAGAGATTTAAAAAAAATATTTTGAGACTTGGAAAATGAGTGACAAAAAAATATCCAGATGCTTTTGCTAGTATGGTTTTTTGCTTAAAATACAAAAGTTACAGCCTGCATAAATAAAGAAGCAGCTGGTGAATATTGTTTTGATATTTCTTCTGGAATTATTTTAATCTCTCTGCATCAACAACATACAAGCAAACAGATAATCTGAAAAAGGTTTTATGCTTTTTTTGTGACCAACTATCATTTTTAGGCGGGTTGTGTGTGACCAACCCACCTATTAGCTTGATGTATCCGACGTCCGTCCATATTTTCATTTCCAGACTCTAACTCAAAAACGGTTTGTCCAATCGAATTCAAACTTTACAGGGAGATAGATCACCATTATAGCTAGGTTCCTTTTGAAATTGGCGTAATTCCTTCCGTTTGTCCGTTTTTTGTCCATTTGTCTGTCCATCAACATTTCTGTTTCTGGATTCTAACTTGAAAATGCTTTGTCCAATTGAATTCAAACTTGAAAGGGAGATTGATCACCATCATAGCTAGGTTCCTTTCAAAATTGGTGTAATTCTGTCCGTTCGTTTGTCTGTTTTTTGTCCGTTTGTCTGTCCATCAACATTTCTGTTTCCGGACTGTAACTTGAAAATGCTTTGTCCAATCGAATTCAAACTTGACAGGGAGATAGATCACCATCACTGCTAGGTTCCTTTCGAAATTGGTGTTTTTATTGCATCAATACATCCTATCCAATGGACAATTGCTTTACCAGTAGGCGCGACCGGTGCCGCCAAACGCCAGAAAAAGACCTCCTGTATATACTACCAGCAGGACCGGTCACAGAGTGTGCATTCACTAGGTGGCGTATCATACTTCCTTCCTGTCTGTCTAGACAGCGTGACGTCATAGCATCTTATTTATTGGGCACGTGGAGTGTGCGGACGTGTTTTCTACAGAGAGACGTTTTGAAATTTATCTGCAAATTCATCCATTTTATTTCACATCTACGTATTTCTACTGAAGTACTGATCATCATGTCGTCCCCAGAACAGAAGAGAGGCACCTGTGGCCACGTTATGGCTATATTTGATGGCCACTTGAAGTGTGCAAGATGTCGGCACAAGGGGGTTGGAGAAGACAAATGTGTTCTTAAGAAAGACTGCCCTATTTGTAAAGCCTTTACACCAGAGCAGATCCAGCAACTAGCCACCCCCACATACAGAGATAGAAAGAACAAAGAAAACGGTTTCGTCCTTCCCTACCCCCACTCTCGTGGACCCTTCAAATGTCAGTGTTTTTGGTAAAGTAGAGGGAGAGAAGGCTAATGTTAAGCCTGAAACCATACCTGCTGGAAAGAAGAAGAGAAGTGACTCCCCCAAGCCTTCTCCCAGATCCAGCAAAAAGAAGCCCAGTACCAGCAGCAGACCTTCATCTGAATATTTGAAGATTCTAGATGATAATGGGCTGAGATTTGCAAGACTGGAAGCAATGCTGTTGTCCAAATCCTTTGCTGTCCTGGTGAAACCGGTGGTGAAGCCAGCAGAAGTCATCACCAGCCAGAAGCCATTTTTTGATCCTGGTGCTAGCACCAGTAACTTGAGTCTTCCGGTCCCAGCCTTGTTCAGGCCACCGGTGATGATGTTCCACCCAGAGGAGATGAGACCCAGCAGAATGCCACCCAGCCTGTTGAGGCTCCCGGTGCAGGGACGGCCACCCAGCCTGTTCAGGCTCCTGGTGCAGGTCCTGATGTACTGCCTTCCGGTACCGGTGATGCTGCCTTCAGTGCTGACCAGACCCTGACCGCTGCCGAGCGTACCAGTGGGCCTGAAAGTGAAGATGAACAGCACAGTGAGACTGGTTCCCTGTTGGAAAGAAACTACGGTTCCCCAGACAGAGACCTCACCAGGGACGAATCTACAGATCAAGAACTCTCTGAGGAAGCCAGTTATAGAGAAAGAATGCCAGGCGTGAGATCCTTCATGGGTTGGCACAAGGTCCCTGAGTTTGAGATGTTACATCTTCTGATGACAACCTTTTTGCCGGTTCATGTGTTCAGCCAACCGGTAAAGTGTCAGTCAAGCTTCCGGTGGACGATTGGCTGTGTAAGAAGATGGAAAAGCTTAATCTTACCATTACAGAGGGCTACCCTGCAAGAAACTCAGAAACTTCTGGCCTCTTCAAAGATCAATTCATCAAGCCTCCCCAGTCATCCAGATGGTATGGGATGCATACTGAGAAGAAAGACTGTGACAATGTTACTGTATTCTCCTGGTCTCCGGAACCAGCCAAGCTCAAAGGTGCCTTTAGCCAGGTTGCCAGACGCAGCCTTCCTACTGCCCCACCTTCCCGGATTCAGCCAGGACATGCTAGTAGCCAGAGAACAAACTGTCATGTGCAACCAGGCTGCTGGACTTTCACGTTGCTTGATCAAAGTTCAAGATGCCATGTCTTCTCAGCTGAAGTGTTTACATCTGGATAGTACCAAGGGCAAGTCGTCTGAGAGAATGAACCAGGCTGTAGATGAACTTGACTTTTCATTGCGTTAATACATCTTACCTACCAGACGATAGCTATAGCCCGGCGCCAGCCGGTCCCGCCAAACGAAAGAAAAAGACGTCCCGGGTTTCACCCCCGGCAGGACCGGCACACTACAATCCACTCGCCAGGTGGCCTAGTTCCTGCCTCACTCGCCAGAGGGACGTGACGTCATAGCATCTTTTTCGTTTGGCGCGATATTTAAAGTTGTGGATTTTTATCTGTGAACTCTTTAGTTTTTATATTGTGTTATATCTGTTTAATTTGTGTCGGAAGTGTTGCCATTAGTTAACTTTTCTATCATGGCATCTCCAGGACAGAAAAAGGGTGCGTGTGGCCATATTATGGCTTCATTTGACAAACATAGTAGGTGTGCGCGTTGTCGCGAGAAAGGACAGGGTGATGACCCTTGTGTTCAGAATCTGCAGTGTGACTTTTGCAGTGTCCTTACCCCGGAGCAAGTGCTCAAGTTAAGTACTCCTACCTATAAACTCAGAAAGGAAAAGGCTAAAGCAAAGGAAGTGTTAGTCGATCCGTCTTCTGTGGTAGTACTTGATGCCCAACCAGAACAAGAACCTGCTGTATCTGTTTCTCCTGCTCCGGATTTGTCCCTTCCTGTGCCTCAGTTTAAGAAAGATCTTCAGGAACTGGACGAAAAGTGGGCCACTCGTATGGCCAGGCTTGAGGCGCTTATCACTTTAGGACATCGCTCCTCACCTGTACAAAATCCAACATTTTCTCCGGTCAAAGTACCGGTCTCTCATGCTGCTCCAGCAGGTGCTCTTTCCCAGACACCCTTTTTTGTCTCTACTTCGGCTTCTTCCGGCCCAGCCGGTCCGGCTGTTGGCCCGGATGAGCCTAGAGATCAGGATTTTTCAATTGCTGACAGACAATCTCCACTTCAAAACCTCTACCCGGAAGCAGAACCTATGTTTAAACACCCTGCTCCGGTGACTACTGTGTCGTCAGCTGCTATGTCTGCTTCCTCTCAAGCTGCATTTCAACAACCTTCTTCCGGCTCCGGGCCGGTCACCTTCCGCGATGTCAATCCTCAGGAAACATTTGAAGAGGGTGAGTTATCTGACGCAGAGGAATCCCCAGACTTAGAAACCTCAGACCCGGACCGGGTCCTCAGTGAAGATCAAAATTACCGCGAGACTGTGAGAGGCGTCCGCGCGTTCATGGGATGGACACACATTCCTGACCTGGAGTTTTCTCCTCAATCCCGCACTGATAATCCTTGGGCAGGTCACCGTTCTCAACCTGTGGGCAAGATTTCTGTGGATCTTCCTCCGGAAGATTGGTTGTGCCGAAAACTAGAGACTCTAAACCTTGTACTGATAGAAGGTTATCCTTCAAAATCTAGTGATCCAGGTGGCCTGCATGTGGACCAATTCCTCAGACCCCCCAAATCCCAGAGCAGATGGTATGGGATACACCCGGCGGAGCCTACAGATCCAACTAGGCCGGGTAAATCAGTGAATTCTTGGCCAAATGATGCGGCGAAGATAAATAGTTCATTCCCCAGGATTTCAACCATATCTTCTGCATCTCCTCAGCCTCCATCCCGCCCACTATCACAAGACACTATGCGTAAGTGGGAGAAAGCAGCAAAAGAGTCTTCATATATTTGCAACCAGTCAGCGGGGTTTAATCGCTGTATTACCAAGATACAGGATGCCTTCCAAGAACAATTGCATATTTTACAAAGTGAACTTAAGAAAGGCAAGTCTTCTGTCAAAGCTCAAGGTGCATTGGATGAACTTTTGTATTTATCTTCATTTAACCAGAATGTCAGTTTCGCCATGGGTAAATCTCTACAACATTTGGCAGACTTTACATTTGTGCAGATGGCAAATTTGACCCTACTCCGTAGGGATTCATACTTGGAAGCTGTCAAACCGGGGATTAAACCAGATACTTTCAATTCCTTGAGAAATTGCCCCCTGAATGGATATGGGCTATTTCCAGATGCTGCTATTAGAAAAGCTGAGGATGAAATAAACCAATTAGAAGCTTCCCGACGTACTTCCCAGCCCGGCCCGGGCCGCGGGGGGTTCGCCGGTAGAGGCAGAAAACAGAGATACCAACCCTACAGTACTGGTTGGAAACCTCAAGACACTGCTAAAACAACTTCTCAAGCCGGAAAGGAACTACCAGCTTGGAAAGCGTTTGTTCCCGCAATAGAGGCCGGGGCAGAGGCCGGGGTGGTCAACCCGGACGTGGTACCAAGATGGCTCATGAGAAGACACAGTATAAATGACAATTACTGCAAGTCAAGTCCGGTGCCGGTGGCCCGGCCAGTCAGTTCTGTACAAAGTGTCATAACAAGAAACTCTTTTGTATCTGTTCCAACAAATGTTTCTTATCATGTTGTATGTCGTGTACCTACTGTAACAAGGTGGCAGTCGCAAAAGAAAGACGTAAGACCAAAATTAAAGATCAAAAGTCAAATAAAGTGTGTGAAAAGTGCTTCTTTTGTCGGTCACTTTGTTTCTGCTCCAAATGTTCCAAATGTCCCCAATGTTGCAAGTGTCCAACCAGTGGGGGGACGTCTTCAGAGTTTTTGGGAAATATGGGCTCACAAGGGTGCAAACCCAAAAGTAGTGTCCATATTAAAGGAGGGTTATGTTCTTCCCTTCAAAGTAAGACCTCCCTTAGTAAGGGATCCCCTGATAGTAAGTGGCTATGCAAACCCCATCAGAGACTCCCACTTGCAAGCAGCTGTACAAGCTCTGATCGAGAAAAAGGCAGTAGAGAGGGTCAGGGTTCAAACCTCACTAGCCTTTTTCAACAGACTGTTCATTGTCCCAAAGCCGAACCACAAGTGGCGGCCAATCTTGGATCTCAGTACTCTAAATCAGTTTTTATGCGTAAAAACATTCAAAATGGAGACTCCAGAGACAATCCGGACCTCTCTACAACAAGAGGAGTGGGTGACATCGCTAGACTTCAGCGACGCCTACTTCCACATCCCAATTCACTACACATCCCGAAAATTCCTCAGGTTCCACTTTCAGAACCAGTCATACCAGTTTCGGGCACTTCCCTTTGGCCTGTCAACAGCTCCCATGGAGTTCACTGGTGTGGTCAAAGAGGTCAAGTTAATGGCTCAGTCACAGGGTATAAGAATCCACCAGTACCTAGACGACTGGTTGATTCGAGCCCCTACCAAAGAATCTTGCCACCAGGGAACCCAATCCCTCCTAGCCCTCTGCCAGGAGTTGGGCTGGATGGTAAACATGCAAAAATCAGAACTGGAACCCCAACAAGTCTTCGACTTCGTAGGCTACCAGTACGACCTACTCAACGGAGTAGTCAGACCTACTCAAAATCGTTGGGAAACCCTTCAACAGAAAATAACAGTGCTTTTACAGAACAGATCTTGCCCAGTGAGAACTTTCATGTCTCTTATAGGTCTTCTCACTGCGACAGAAAAACAGGTGACCCTAGGCAGACTGCACATGAGACCTATTCAGTGGCACCTCAAGAAACACTGGAGAGTCCCAGAATCTCTGGAAAAGGAGATCCCAATTCCGAGGTCTCTCCATCAGTACCTGCAGTGGTGGACCCAAGAGGAAAATGTCCTAAAGGGTCAGCCCTTACACCCCCTGCGACACGCAGTTCAAATCTTTACAGATGCCTCAAAAGAAGGCTGGGGTGCTCACTTAGGCGACTTCACAGCAAGCGGTACTTGGTCAGTGCCCGAAAGCAAGTTGCACATAAACTTCTTAGAACTAAAAGCCGTGTTGTTAGCACTAAAAAGATTCCAACATTTAGTGCAAGGAAAGGTCGTCCTGATTGCCACAGACAACACCACGGTTGTGGCATACATCAACAAGGAAGGAGGTATGAGGTCAGGCTCACTCTGTGCCCTTCTTTGGCGGCTCCTATGTTGGTGCAGCCTCAATCAAATAGTACTGAAGGCCAGACACATTCCAGGCCGTCTGAATGTAATTGCAGACAAATTGTCTCGCCAAAGGCAGGTCATTCAGACGGAGTGGTCCCTCCATCAAGAGACCTTCGACCTCCTTTGTCAAACCTGGCATTATCCCCGAGTGGACATGTTTGCAACAAGGTACAACTGCAAGCTAGTTCAATTTGTGTCCCCAATTCCAGACCCAAAGGCCTGGTCAGTGGATGCTCTGACATTATCCTGGGAGGACCTGGACATGTACCTCTTCCCCCCAGTGTCTCTGATGGGGAAGGTGGTCAGCAAGCTGTCAGATCACTGGTATCGCAGAGCAATCCTGATTGCCCCGGGATGGCTCAACATGCCTTGGTTTTGGGACCTAGTGGAACTATCTGCGAGGGTTCCTCTTTGTCTTCCACACCACCCAGATCTAGTGACCCAACCTTTCAACAAGGCACGTCACAGGGATCTGACAAACCTAAATCTCCATGCCTGGCTCCTAGAGCCCAGACAATCAAGGAGCAGGGGTTCTCTAGCCCAGTGGCGTCAAGAATTGAGGCGCCTCAAAGACGTTCAACCAGAACAGTCTACGAAGCGAAGTGGGCCGTTTTTGTCAGATGGTGTGAAACAAGTCAGGTGGACTTCAGGAACCCATCTATAAAACAAATAGCAGATTTCCTCCTGCACCTTTTCCAGGAGAAGAATCTCCAGCCCAGCACTATTGATGGTTACAGGTCAGCCATTGCAGACAAACTGGGAAATACCTCGGTTAATGTCGGCAAGGATGAAAATTTGACTAGACTGTTAGACAGTTTTCACAGAGATAGACCCAAAGGGCGCCGGGGGGTTCCTGCTTGGAACCTCTCCCTGGTTTTACACCAGCTTACAAAAGCGCCTTTTGAACCACTCAGAAAGGCTTCTCTGAAGCACCTTACTTTCAAAACTGTTTTTCTCCTAGCCCTGGCTTCAGGAAAACGCAGGAGTGAGATTCACGCTTGGTTAAACAAAAATATCAGACACCAAGCTGACTGGTCCAAAGTTTCCCTCTACCCTTCACCAAGCTTCTTGGCGAAAAATCACTTGGCAAAAGAGGGACCAGAGTGCGTGGCCCCTGTGGTCATTCCAGCCTTAGCCCCCACTCTGGATAAGTCTTTAAAGGAAGACAGATCCCTTTGCCCCGTTCGGGCTCTTCGCTACTACCTGGACAAAACGCAGGACCTAAGAACGGGAAAGGAGTTAGTTTTGGTTTCATTCAAACAAGGGTTTAACAAGGACATCTCTCCTGCCACTATCTCGTCCTGGATCAAACAAACAGTAGTGTTGTGTTATGATCTCTCTGACCAAGATTCCTTGACCTTACATCAGGTTAAGGCCCATGATGTTAGGGCCTTTGCGGCCTCCAAAGCCTTTCAAGGTGGCATATCTCTGGACCAGATTCTAGCAGCATGCCACTGGAAGTCCCACAACACCTTTACACAGTTTTACCTTAAGGATGTTGCCTGGGCAGATAAGGAGCTTTTTCACTTGGGTCCTGTGGTGGCTGCCCAGCAAATCCACCACTAGTCCCCTAAGCTTCTTTGTATATAATTATATATAGTGTACATTAGTGCTGGGACGATGTTTGCAAACTTCGGTATTATCGCTCGCTGGCTCATTGCCAATCAATGATCGGCAAACTTTAAGTAAAACCGATATTTGCTAAATCCATTTCTTTGCAGCCTTTTGGTCACAATAAAATACTAACCTTAATAATATTTTGTAAAAATCTGAAATATCCATCAGTTAAAATCACAAAACTAGCCGTGAATGCAATAAAAATAACGTAAATAGAAACACCTTGGGGTTTTCCCACTGTTGTCAAGGTAATCAAAATCAGCCAATCACAAGTGAGGATACATCAAGCATGGTCTGTTAGTGAGGGAGACGTCTGTGAATGGCTTTTAGATTATATTTTGGTCATATTTGTGGCAATTTGTGTGTATTTTACTTGATATAATTTAATATTAATATTTTATCTGTCTTTTTTACACTTCAACTCCATAATCGGAAATGTTCGAAGTTTGGTTACAAATGTCCGATACGAACTTCGACAGGAAAAATCCAAGCGATCTCCCAGCACTAGTGTACATACTAGTTAGTTTTAGGTGTAGGCTCACTTTTAGCCTAGGCCTTGGCTTCTCAAAGTCTTTTACTTCAGAGTAATCCTCTGGGTATAGGACTTTCCCTCTCTTCCAGGTTAACCGTGGGAATCATTGACTTGAACTCTTACTCTCTTCCTCCCCTCAGAGCAGTCAAAAGGGGGGGGGGGGGGGGGCAGGTGGGTCTAGTTACCCTTGAGACTAACATGTCTCCTCAAAGGACTAGAACCTCACACCTAGGTATAATATAAGAGTTTCTCCAATCCTCAGAAGGCTGCCCTCCTTCCACTGGGTAGTTATTCTAGCTATCGTCTGGTAGGTAAGATGTATTAACGCAATGAAATTGCAAATTTTAATTAGTAAATTAAATTTTTATTAGTTAATACCTTACCTACCAGACGGGAAATTCCCACCCGGCCTTCCCCGCTTCCAGCCTTCATCATTCAATCTTAGGGACGAAAAAGATGCTATGACGTCACGTCCCTCTGGCGAGTGAGGCAGGAACTAGGCCACCTGGCGAGTGGATTGTAGTGTGTAATTCGTTTTATTAGTTAATACCTTACCTACCAGACGGGAAATTCCCACCCGGCCTTCCCCGCTTCCAGCCTTCATCATTCAATCTTAGGGACGAAAAAGATGCTATGACGTCACGTCCCTCTGGCGAGTGAGGCAGGAACTAGGCCACCTGGCGAGTGGATTGTAGTGTGTAATTCGTTTTATTAGTTAATACCTTACCTACCAGACGGGAAATTCCCACCCGGCCTTCCCCGCTTCCAGCCTTCATCATTCAATCTTAGGGACGAAAAAGATGCTATGACGTCACGTCCCTCTGGCGAGTGAGGCAGGAACTAGGCCACCTGGCGAGTGGATTGTAGTGTGCCGGTCCTGCCGGGGGTGAAACCCGGGACGTCTTTTTCTTTCGTTTGGCGGGACCGGCTGGCGCCGGGCTATAGCTATCGTCTGGTAGGTAAGGTATTAACTAATAAAAATTTAATTTACTAATTAAAATTTGCAAACTTGCTGCCCTCGGATTTAACTCTCTCTTTTGGGAGTGCCCGGGTGCAGAAGGTACAACATTGACAACATTTAAGTTTACAGGTTGTTTGAAAAAAGTGTTCATTGTCTGTTCTGTGTAAAGGCTCCCGGTCACCAGTCGATCCTGGGACCTAGTTATACAGTGATTGTCATTTGTGAGACTGCTGGCCCTTGGCAGATCGTGATGAAAATTTAGAGCTCTTGCCTCTACTTCGTCTAAACTGACGCCTCCCAACGCCTTCCAGGCAGGCCTCTCCTGTTTATCCTCCAACCGACCCTCTGCTCTCTTATCCGGCCTTTCATTAGGGTGGGAACGACCTTTATGGTGTGAAGACGATGAAGTTGATATAATGAGCGATCTCTTCCTCTGCCGTTTGATGGCTGCATCCGGAAACAAGGTTGAAATTTGAAGGGGCACTGTCCTGAGAGCTGCCAACGTATCCGGTTTGATGCCATTCTTCACATGGTTCAAGTAAGCATCACGACGGGCCAGAGTAAGATTTCTCATAGTTATAAAAACAAAATCTGTCGGATACTCCATCGCCTTCGCAGCTGCCTGTGTGATACTGGAGTTGAACTCCATGAGAAACTGCAATTCTTCAGCTGCTTCAGAGGCTTTAGAGGGTCCCTTGCCTTTGCCTTCGCTACGTACAGTCTTAAGCTGTGTTTGCATGTCTTTCTGAACTTTAAACAAGCAGCAATTGAAACTGGCAGCTTGGTTGCACATTACTCAGGCCTCTCTGGCAGTCCTCTCCCATCTACTTAGGGTATCTTGTGATATCCTCTATGAGGCCGGTGGCGTAGAGGCCAAGGCTGCCTTCCTGGAGATTCTGCCTGAACTGCTGTTAAACTTGCCAGTCCTGTGTACCAAGAGGAGACTTTTGCCGGATCAGCTGGTTGGTCGGAATAAAGTCCATACAAAAAAGTGGTGCATAGGCAAACTACCAGCTTCAGTCGTTCTTGACGGATAACCTTCTACTAAGTTGATATTCAACCTGCTCAGCTTTTTGCAAAGCCACTCCTCATCTGTACTGAGACCTTACTAGGAGCCAGAGTCTTGCGTCCAGCAAAAGGGTTGTCATCTGAGGGGTTGGAACGGTCTACATCCAGTACACGCGACCAACCCATGAATGACTGGATACCCCTCATTGTTTCTCTGTACGTCTGCTCCTCTGAGGTTGGTAGATCATGCTCAGTAAGTTCTTGCTCATCAGACAACTCCCCTTCCTCAACAAGAAGTTCCACCGGAGGCCTGTCTGAGAGATCGGTGTCCGCTTCCGACTCAAGACTAGAAATACTGTCCCTTCTGGAAGCTTTCTGCAGAGTGGGTGAACCAGATCCAGTAGTGAAAGCAGATTTAGGTCGGTCGGTGAGAGGAGGGTCGGTGAGTGAAGCATGTGGACCCTGAGCAGGCAGGCTGGAAGGTCGTTGAGAGTCAGTGTGAGGCTTGCTGGTCGACTTGCTCTTAAGAGTAGCAGTGTCTGGACCAGTGCACCATGTTGAAGACTTGGCTCAGTGATGTTCTGGCTTAAGCTTGCCAGCCGACTTCTGCTTTGCAGCAGTACTGTCTGGGCCGGTGCGCTGAAGAGATGAACCTTCTGAAGTAGAACTGTCTGTAGGCAGCTTGCCAGCCGACGGCTGCTGAGCAGCACCAAAGTCTGGGCCAGTGCGCTGAGGAGTTGAAGAATCATCTAAAGCTCTGCTGGTCGGTTGAAAAAAAACGTTCAGTGTCCCTTCAGTGTCAATGGCGACATTGGTAGGAGGTGAGAAGGGGTGACTCTAACCTCAGACAAGAAAGTCGGCCTCTATTGATGAGTTTTGCCGGTACCAGTCTGTCCAGACTACCGGTGGGGTCCCCTGCTAGCTAGCAAGAAGTGATGGTGTGTTTTACCGGTACCAGTTCTGTTTAGACTACCAGTGGGGACCCCTAGTAATGAGTTTGGCCGGTTCCAGTCTGTTCAGACTACCAAGAATTGATGGCAGTTTTGCTGGTACCAGTTCTGTTCAGACTACCGGTGGGGTCTCCTGAAAGCCCTATTAGACCCTACCTTGGTACAGGTGCTGAGGCAGGTCCAGAGCAAGAAGAGAACTGGGGCTTCCTTTAACCGGTTACAGAGGGTTGACCTACCAGAAGTTACTGTGACCATAGAGACACTTATCTCCCAAATACAGATTTTTGGACCGGTACCAGTCCTGTTCATTCTACCGGTAGGTCTCTAGCCAGCCAGTGATGAGGGTTACCAGCAACAGTTCTGCTCACACTGCTGGTTGTGGTCACACAGAGGCCCAACAAGGGTTACAGAGAATTACCGGTTACAGAGAAATCTGCTACAAGTCCAGTGAAGACGGCAGATCTACCGGTTACAGAGTATTGCCGGTTAGAGAACTACCGGTTACAGAGTATTGCCGGTTTCAGAGAAATCTGCTGTTCCCATCCTTACTGGCAAGAAACCAGCTTCAAATCCAGCGTTGACAACAGGTTCACCGGTTATAGTTTTCCCGGTTACAGAGAATTGCTGGTGACTGTTTAGTTGGACAGGAAGTTTCTTCAGAAAAATTCCTTTAACCAAGTGGTTACAGAGCCTACCGACCGGGTGCCGGCTTCCACAACCTTTAGTGACAGTTGCTTCACAAGCAACAAAGATACTGGTTAAGACTGAACCTGGAAAACCTGGCTCCTGGACTGGCAGATCTACCAAGGAATTAACTAATGGTACAAAGGTGTGCTTCCCCAATTTTTTGCTTACAGAAAACTTGGGTTACAGAGAGGCACCATCCTACCAGTTTGACCGGTTACAGAGAGAGCTTTTTAGGCCAACCAGTGGCTGCCTAAGGAAACTGGTTACCGAGGAATTCTTGGACCAGTCACTAGTCCCGGTGAAATGACGGTCAATCTACCGGACCAGTCAACCTGCCTACCCTTTCAGGACCTAGCTGGTCAGACAGTGGCTTTAGATAAGAGGAAGACTGTCAAGCAAGACTTGTCCAGTCAACCAGTCAACTTCATATCAGACCTCATAGACTGGCCATCCAGCTTGCCTTTTTACCCAGCCTGTGACCAGTGTCAGCTGATACAAGCAGGCCTGAGTTTGCAAGCTCAGTTTCCCCCTCAAGATTATAACCCGTTTTGCCAGTTTTCAAAACTCAAGCAATGGGAAAAGCATCTGTTAATTAGACCAGGCTCACCGATGTTAGTGTTTCTTCCTATGTGGATCAGTGAGGTCAAGCCGGTCACCAGTGTTGACACTGTTTTTTGGCTCACCCTGCCTGCTCAAACTTGGGCCGCCCTAGGGGCCAGCCTAAGTCCATAAGAAATCTCCCAGGAAGGCTACACCCTCACCTTCAGGAAACGACCGGTTTGACCAGGTCTTCAGGCAGGAGAAATGGCCCAGTACCCTGAATCATTCAGATTGGGAAACATCGGGAACCATATCAACCTCTCTTCAGCAAGGGGAGTGGATAACTTCAAGGTTGCCTACTCCCTCACCCCATTCTACTAACAAGAAAGTACCCGACTTTTTCATGCCCAGGGTCTTCCCCACCAGTTTAATCACTCCCCTTGGGTCTGTTCGCAGTACAATGGGAGTCTTCTCGGTGGTGGTGAAAGGGGTTTAACTATGGCATTACAAAGTACCACAATCCACCAGTACGACTGGTTGGTCAAAGCCACTTCCCACCAAGCCTGTCTCCAACATACACAGTCTCTAGGAGCTGTGTCAGGAGCAATTTTGAATGGTAAACATGAAAAATTAGAACTGAACCTTGAGCAAGTCTTCGACTCAGTAGGCCTCCAGTTAGCTTGGAAGAGGGTAAGGTCAGACCTGCCCTAGAACGTTGATAGACCTTAAATGCTTATCCAGAAACTTCTCCCCGGACCTACAGGTCCGGTCTGACAGCTGATGCCCCTGATAGGGTTACTGACAGCCATGGAGAAGCAAGTACACGTAGGTCACCTCCATATGAGGCTGGTAAGTGGCACTAGAAGAACAGCTGGAGGGTACCAGAATCACTAGAAAAGGTGACCCCGGTTCCCTTCACCTCCCATCCTAAATGGTGGCTGCAGGAAGACAATGTGCTTCAGGGTCAACCATTACACCCACTAAATATGCTCTTCAATCCTTACAGATGCATCAAAGAAGGCTGAAGTGCTCACTTAGGGGAACACACTGCAAGGGGAACGTGGTCCCTTCCAGAAGCAAGTTACACCTATCTGGAACTAAGGCGGTCGTTTGGCCCTTAAAGAATTCCAAGACCCCTGGTTGAACAATATTGCTGTCATAGCTACAGACAACACAATGGTGGTTGCCTGTATTAAGGAAGAAGGGGGGATGAAGTCGGGCCCTCTTTGTGCCCTACTATGGGGAATCCTGACCTGGTATTCCAGGAAACAGGTGACTCTAGCCCAACACATTCTAGGCGGCAGAATATCATATCAGACAAGCTACCCAGTCTCAGAAAAATCAGACAGCAGACAGAAGGGTCCCTCCTGTCAGAGTTTTTCCAAGCAATATGCTTCTGGTGGCACCAGCCCTAAAGGGGCCTGTTTTTGCCACCTGGCTCAACAACAAACTGCCACAAACTTGTATCACTAGGGCCAGACCCCCAATATGGATAATGATGCAAATCAGTCTGCCATGAGAGGATCTGGACCCATTTGCCTTCCCACTAGTAGCCATCTTCGGCAGGTTGTGAAGTAGCAGGACTACCCATGTGGGGGAATCAATGATTGCTCCAAGGTGGCCCTGGTTCTGGGATTTCTTGATCATGTCAAGTCAGATTCCTTGGTACCTGCCCAACCTGCTCTCTCAATTCAATCAGACTCCTCACAGGAATCTTTCAAAATTAGATCTGCGTGCATGGCTCCTAGAGCCTCAGCAATCAAGGAGCAGGGCTTCTCTGAAGCAGTGACGGCAGGAATTGAGGCTCCTCAAGAGGATCAACCAGATCAGTCATTGCTGACAACTGGGTAATTCACCATAAATTTCAGCATGATAATCTTGCTCGTCTCTTGGACAATTCACAGAGAGACCTAAGGGTCGGAGGGACATCCCCTCCTGGAACCTCCCCCTGGTGTTGCACCAATTGGCAAGCCTCCATTCAAACCCCCTTAAAGAGGCCTTTTTGAAGCATTGACATTCAAATTGTTTTCCTCTTGACCCTAAGTTGTGGCAAACACAGGAGTCAGATCCATGCTTGGCAAAACAAAAACATCAGACACCACTCAGACTGGTCAAAGGTGTCTTTGTACCTAGCGTCCAGCCTTTCCCCCCCCCCCCCAAGAACCAGCTGTCCAAGGAGAGTCTGGACAGTGTGGCTCCAGTGGGTATGCCAGCCCTGGCCCCAACTCTGGACAAGTCCCTCAAGTCTGATAGGTCCTGTGTCTGTTCAGAGCACTGTGCTACTTATTGGGACAGGATCTCAAATAGAACAATGAGTTAGTCTGTCTCCCTTTAGAAAGGTTTTCACAAGACATCTTTGCAATTTAGTGTGCAGAGCTACATATTTAGGCAAAAGCATATAGCCACACAGATACTTTGTGGAGCTTCACTGAAAACTGACACACATGATATACTAGCATAAATGTTACAGATCAAAGGTCCAAGACCCTTTCTGTGGAGAGTTTTACAATGTGTAGGTTACTAGTGGACAAAAGCTGCTAGTGTTTACAGGCAGGATTTACTCGCATAGTTTCCCACAGGTGCTGGGGGAGGACACAAGACCACCAGTTCCTGTCCTCAGCTGCAGAGGGGTCAAGGTCATTGGTAGATTTTTTTTGGCAAGGGGGTTAATACATTAACATGTGTAACAAGTGGAGCAATAAAAAGAATATGTTTATTTTCAGTTGTTTTTATTTTGTCTTCTTTTATATACTGTTTACAGTACATTAACAGAGTACTCACCACTACTGGTGAAAGTTCACTATAAAGTGATGTACCCAATACTGAACACAGAATGGAATGGAGGTTTTTCCAATAGTTAAAATTCTTTGAAAAAGAGTGGTCAATATCTATATTAAGCCAAAAAAGAAATGCAAGATATATTATTATTTATTCTTTATGAACCTTGCATTTCTGTTTTAGCCAAATATAGCTGGATTCATATAATGCCTCACACTAAATTTCATTAGAAGTTTTAGAACATTGTTTTGCCAGAGACCATTCAGTCAAAAATTGGATTCACAAAAGGTCCACCTAAATCTAGCCATTTAAAATGTATGACAATCGTACATTACTGTATCGGGACATTCTTTGCTCTACAAGAACCAGTCTTAAATTTGATGGCCTTCAGTTTTATTTTAACAATTTCACAGAACTTCGCATGATTTACAAGTGGTTTTTTTAAATCATATTTTGTTAATTCAGTCCCAATTAACAATTTTGTGAAATGCTTAACACCTCTTGTGAATCCATTTTTGTCTAGCAAGATATTTTACTTAAATTTTGGCCACTCTTTGCAAAGATTTTCAACTGTTGTAAAAACTTCCACAATTCCATTCTGTGTCTTTCCCTAAATACTTGAATAAAATTAAAAATAAAATTGTAGAAGCATTTCTACAAGAATTTTTTGCAATTTGAGAGTTTGTGACTAAGTCAGAGAAATAGTTCAGTATTTCAGGCACATCACTTTATAGTGAACTTTCACCAGTCAGGGTTTATATTTAAGGTAAGAAATGTTAACCTCGCCACAGGATGTAAGACAGAACACCCCTGCACTGAATTATGATTATTCTTATCATTGTAATTTTCTTTCTGAGGTAATTTTGCTCACCATTGGTAATTCAAAGAATTTTGCTTACCATTTGGCTTACTGTTGCTTTTTGCCTGAATTCTGCTTACTATTGCTTTTTGCCTGAATTCTGCTTACTATTGGTTTTAGGCAGAATTTTGTTTACTACTGGTTTTTGGCTGAATTTGCTTACAATTGGTTTTGCCTGAATTTGGCTAACTATTAGTTTTTGGCTACATTAGGCTTACTACTGGGTTTTGGCTGAATTTGGCTTATTACTGCTTTTTGGCTGAATTTGGCTTACTACTGGTTTAGTTAATAAGAAAACTTCCAGAATGACATATACAGAAAAAATATATCACAAATAAAGATAACAATATTATACGAGTGCGAAGCACGAGTATTATATTGTTAATCTTCATGAGTGAATTCTACGAATATGAATTTGTCTTTCGTAAATTCTAGTGCACTACTCGTGTCTGTGATGGCTTTGTGCTCGCGCTAGGGAACCAAAACACCTTTTGACCTTCTTTTCCTTAAATTTTACTCACAAAACAGACAAGGCTTTGCTAGTGTTGGTACAGTATCTAAATTTCAAAATATGAAACTTAAATGTGGTCATACCATGTGATGTGATATCATGTGATATTGAAATAGGATTTCTTTCCGTAAAATTCATCACTTCACAATTAAGCTGATGCTGGATTACCAATATTCCAGATTCCAATACTCCCATCATGGCTTATTAAAGGTATTTGAATGGAGCTTTAATACATCAAATCATATCTCCAATACACATGAAGCACGTCCTAAATTAAGTATTTTGATGTGTATTTGTTAGAAATTATATATTGCCTTCATCTTTTCTTGGAAATTATAGTGAAAATGACAACTTTAATATTGACATTGAAACTGAAAAGCATTATCAACTAATATAAAAAGTTTTGACATATGGCACCACCACTAGGTTTTACCACAAAAAATATAACTGCACATATACAGAACATATCTCAATACTCAAAGAACAATAGACAATAACCACTGTACAAAGAGTGCTGCCCGTACATTTGGGAAAATAACTTGAGATCCTTTCCCATGTTTCTTAGACATCTTATTAGATACAGAATCATTGGAAAAAACAAGCAATCAGTGACCAAATGAATCGGTCACATATAGAGTTAGTACAGACCTTGATGACTGACAAGATAAGTCACACAAGAGAAAAAAAAACAGTCCTGGGTGCACATTGTTATGGTTTTTGAGATAAACAAGATTTTCCATTTCCACCAAAAATTCAAGATGGCGGCCGAAATGTGGAAAAGTCGAACTTATTCAGATATCCTAGAGAAGTTGTCCTTGGTAACTTAGGGGTCCAAAGTTAGCCCGAAATTGATCTATCTCTTACAGTTTTCAAGATAAATGGCAGTCAAAAATCGGAAAAGTCTAAATTTTGCAGAGGTGCTAGAAGAGTAGTACTTAGTACCCTTGGGGTTCCAAAATTTGCCCGGAATCGCTCTATCTCTTACGTTTTTGAGATAAAAGACATTTTCCATTTCCGCAAAAATTCAAGATGGCGGTCGAAAATCGGAAAAGTTTAAATTTCTCAGAGGTGCTAGAGGAGTAGTACTTAGTAACCTTAGGATAACATGTTTTATAGCAAACCTCTAAACTGAATACTCATGAACTTAAAAGTGACTTACTCAGTGGCAAAATGTCAAAGTAGTTATTATTTAGTTAGCATTAAAGTACAGCTGTAACAATTCTTCATGACACAGAACATTATAAAGTAGATCAACAACATAGTTGAATAATGTAAAAGTAATATATGATATCTTATTAAAAACTCAATGGATAATATATTTGAAAAGATTGGCCTGAAACTTTTTAAGATATTGGACATTTACTTCTTCTGTGATTTAGCTACAAATGAGAAAATAGCTATTACTCAATTAAAATATGCAATGGAGCTCCAAACTATGTACTATCTGGTAGTTCAGGACAAAGTAGCTGAACAACATATTTTAGGAAATAGTTTTGGAGTTAATGGATTTACACAACAGTAAGAATTTCAAAGTAGTTATTACTCAGCTATAAAATGTGAAACAAGTCTGAAACTATATCATGTAATAGCTTATCAAAAACCAGATGAATAATATATTTTAAAAGATTTCCCTAACTTTAATACTTTAATTTGAAGATATTTGACATTTACTTCTGTCATTATTTTGCTAAAAATAAGAAAATAGCTATTGCTCACTTATGGGATGCAATGGAACCCCGAAGTATGTACTATCTAAAAGATAAAGACAAAGTAGCTGAACAATATATTTCAGGAACATACTCTCACTGCAATAGTTTTTGAGTTACAATAGATTTACTCAACAGTAAATTAAAAAGTAGCTATTACTCGGCTATCCAATGTGCAACTGGTCTAAAATTTTACTATGTGATAGCTTATGAAAAACTACATAAATAACATACTGAAAACAATTGCTTAACTTTAATACTTTTGAAGATATTTCACATTTATTTCTGTCATTATTTACCTACAAATAAGAAAATAGCTATTACTCACTTATGGCGCACTATGGAACCCCCAACTATGTACCATCTTATAGCCAAGGACCAAGTAGCTGCACAACATATTTGAAGAAAAAGCTCTAACTGCAATAGTTTTTGAGTTATGAGTCCTTTACTCAAAGTAGATAATATTGGTATTACACGCTTATCATTGGGTTTAGGTCAACAAAACCAACAAAATTTTCAAGGGGATGAAAATTCATTGAAACAATTAACTGACGAAAAAATCTGTAGCTGTAGTAGCTTTGGAGAAATCTGTGTGACACACTAACGCAAACACCCACACACACACATGATGCATTTGATAATCTCCCTCCCAGGCTAAAGCCCAGCGGGAAACAATAAAGTTGCAATTCTGAAAGTACATTCGAGCTAATGTTAATGCTTAACTAAGAGGTCATGTGACTCCATTTTTATGGCATAAACAACCATGTTTTGAATGTACAGCAGCCTTTTTTTTATTAACATTTCTTCTGTGTCCTGGTGTTTTGAATGCAACAATGAGTGATGCAAAAAACAATATAATCCTAGTATACACTATTGTCATTTGTTAAATAAAAAGCTTGGCAGATAAGAAATAAAGCAAAAGGTTGGATCCCATGTTTTGTGTGAGATTTAAGATTGTAAATGTGGAGATTTTTGTACCATCACCAATTATCACCCATCAAAGCGAGTACCCAGGTACCCACCCATTAAAATCACTACCCACCCGGTCCCACAAGTATTGAGAACACTACTTTTTACCACAACCAAATGAAAACCAGAGTACTTTTCAATAGGGATGGGTCGGTATGAAAAATATGTACATCGGGAGGTCGCCAATGCAAAACCGTACCGATTCCGGGATTCCGCGTTTTAGTACACCCCAAACAAACATGGACGTTTCCTCTTCACGACATCACAATAAAAGTGATCAAATGCGCGAAATACGAGATAAAAGCTTATAATTTCTTCAAATTTCTTGTTTGTTCCCAATATTTTAAGTTTTCCTTCAGTTATATGAGCTGACAAGCGATATTGAGGTTATAAATTGTCGTAACATAAACATGGCAGTTCTGTTCAACATAATCGATTTGCAAATTTTAATTAGTAAATTAAATTTTTATTACTTAATACCTTACCTAACAGACGATAGCTATAGTCTGGCGCCAGCCGGTCCCGCCAAACGCCAGAAAAAGACGTCCTGAGTTTCACCTCCGGCCGGACCGGTACACTCCAATCCACTCGCCAGGTGGCCTAGTTCCTGCTTTATTCGCCAGAGGGACGTGACGTCATAGCATCTTTTTCGTCCCAACTTAGGTTAACTGAAGCTGAAAAGCGGGGAAGGCCGGGTGGGAATCTCCCGTCTGTTAGGTAAGGTATTAACTAATAAAAATTTAATTTACTAATTAAAATTTGCAATTTCATTGCGTTAATACATCTTACCTAACAGACGATAGCTAGAATAACTACCCAGTGGAAGGAGGGCAGCTTCCTGAGGACTAGAAGGAACTCTATAATTAGGCACGTAACCTCTGGCCTGGTTGATAAAGAAGCTCAAAAAACTGCTCCTTAAGTTACCGAGCAGTGCCACTTCTCCCCCCCCTTTTTCCTGCTCTGAGAGGAGGAAGAGTTCAGTCCTAGGGATTCCATTGAGACCGTAAGAGTGGAATAAAGGTCTCATACTAATTGCCTCAGGCAAACTAGTAAAAAACCTTAACTATTATGTACATTATTTACAAAATAGGAGCCTGTAAGGTTCATTGGTGGATCTGCTGTGCAGCCGCCACTGGACCTAGGTGAAAAAGCTCCAAATCTGCCCACGCCACATCTTTAAGATAGAATTGAGTAAAGGTGTTGTGGGATTTCCAGTGGCATGCAGCTAAGATCTGGTCTAGTGAAATGCCACCCTGAAAGGCTTTTGAAGCCGCGAAGGCTCTAACATCATGCGCCTTCACCTGATGAAGGGTTAGAGATTCCTGATCTGATAGATCGTAGCAAAGGATAACCGTCTGCTTGATCCAAGATGAGATCGTAGCAGGAGAAATATCCTTCGTGAAACCCTTTTTGAAGGAGACAAAAACCAGCTCCTTTCCTTGTCTGAGATCTTGAGTCTTGTCCAGATAGTAGCGTAAAGCTCTCACTGGGCAGAGTGACCTGTCTTCCTTCAAGGATTTGTCCAGAGTAGGAGCCAGGGCTGGTATAACCACTGGAGCCACGCACTCTGGCCCCTCTTTTGCTAAGTGATTTTTAGCCAAAAAACTTGGTGAAGGGTAAAGGGACACCTTGGCCCAGTCAGCTTGGTGTCTAATATTTTTGTTCAGCCAAGCGTGTATTTCACTCCTACGCTTTCCAGAACCCAGAGCGAGGAGGAACACCGTCTTAAAGGTCAGATGTTTTAATGAGGCCTTTCTGAGAGGCTCAAATGGGGCTTTTGTGAGCTGATGTAAGACCAGAGAAAGATTCCATGAAGGAATTCCTCTTCTACCCTTTGGTCTATCTCTATGAAAACTGTCCAAGAGGCGAGTTAGGTTTTCATCTTTACTCACATTCAAAGAAGAATTGCCTAATTTGTCTGCAATGGCTGATCTGTAACCATCAATGGTACTGGGTTGGAGATTCTTCTCCTGGAAAAGATGCAGGAGAAAATCTGCTATCTGTTTGACAGATGGAGACCTGAAGTCCACCTGACTTGATTCACACCATCTGACAAAAACGGCCCACTTTGCCTCATAGACTGTTCTGGTTGAACTTCTTTGAGGAGCCTCAATTCGTGACGCCACTGGGCTAGAGAACCCTTGCTCCTTGATAGCCTCGGCTCTAGGAGCCAGGCGTGTAGGTTTAGGTTGGTCAGATTCCTGTGACGTGCCTTGTTGAATGGCTGTGTCACTAGGTCAGGATGGTTGGGTAGGCAAAGAGGGATCTGAGACGACAGTTCCACCAGGTCCCAGAACCATGGCATGTTGGGCCAACCCGGAGCTATTAGGATCACTCTCTTGTAAAGATGGTCCGACAGTTTGCTGACCACCTTGCCCAGTAAAGATACTGGGGGAAAGATATACATGTCCAGGCTTTCCCAAGAGACTGTCAGGGCGTCCACTGCCCAAGCCCTGGGGTCCGGTACTGGAGACACATACTGGTCCAGTTTGCAATTGTACTTTGTTGCAAACATGTCTACCTGGGGAAGGTGCCAGGTCTGAGTCAGGAGGTCGAAGACCTCCCGGTGAAGGGACCATTCTGTCTGAATGACTTGGCCTTGACGAGACAATTTGTCTGCAATCACATTCAGACGCCCAGGTATGTGCCTGGCCCGTAGGACTACCTGTCTCAGATTGCACCAACATAGGAGTCGCCATAGAAGGGCACAAAGTGAGCCTGACCTCATACCTCCTTCCTTGTTGATGTATGCCACAACCGTGGTGTTGTCTGTGGCCACTAGAACTACTTTGCCTTGTACCAGTGACTGGAACCTTCTCAAGGCCAGTAGGACCGCTTTTAGCTCCAGGAAATTTATGTGAAGATGACTTTCTGGAACTGACCAATCGCCTCTTGCTGTGACGTCTCCTAAATGAGCACCCCAGCCTTCTTTTGAGGCGTCGGTAAAGATCTGAACGGCATGACTCAAGGGATGTAAAGGTTGTCCTGTTAAGACATTTGTCTCCTTGGTCCACCATAGAAGGTGCGGGTGAAGTGACCTTGGTACAGGAATCTCCTTTTCTAGGGATTCCGGAACTCTCCAATGTCGTTTTAGGTGCCACTGAATGGGTCTCATGTGGAGTCTCCCCAGGGGAACCTGTTTTTCCGTCGCTGTAAGTAGGCCTATCAGGGACATGAAGTTCCTGACTCGGCAACTTGGTTTGGACAGGATGGCTCCCAACTTCTGAAGGATCGACTCCCACCGGCTCTGGGTCGGTAATACCAGCCCCTGGGAGAGGTCATACTTGTAACCCACGAACTCGAAAATCTGTTTGGGTTCTAGTTCCGACTTTTGTACGTTGATTATCCAACCCAATTCCTGGCAAAGGGCGAGGAGGGATTCAGTGCCCTGGTGGCAGGACTCTTTGGTAGGGGCTCGAATCAACCAGTCGTCTAGGTACTGGTGGATCCTTATACCCCGGGATTGAGCCATTAGCTTCACCTCTTTGACCACACAAGTGAACTCCATGGGAGCTGTGGAGAGGCCAAAGGGAAGAGCCCGGAACTGATAGGACTGATTTTGGAAATGGAACCTGAGATATTTTCTGGACTTCACATGGACTGGAATGTGGAAATAGGCGTCGCTGAAATCCAGTGATGTCACCCATTCTCCCTGTTGCAGGGAGATCCGAATTGTTTCCGGGGTTTCCATCTTGAATGTTTTTACGCTCAAAAATTTGTTTAGAGCACTGAGGTCCAAGACTGGTCGCCACTTTTGGTTTGGTTTTGGGACTATGAACAGTCGGTTGAAGAAGGCTAGAGATGTCCGAACCCTTACCATCTCTACTGCCTCCTTTTGTAGTAAGGCTTGCAAAGCCTCCTTCAGGTAGAGGTTCCTGAGGGGGTTTGCATAACCACTGACTATTAGGGGGTCCCTTACTAGTGGGGGTCTGACTTTGAACGGGAGAATGTAGCCGTCCTTCAAAATGGACACTACTCTCGGGTTTGAACCTAGGAGGGACCACTTCTGCCAAAATTTTTGGAGACGTCCCCCTATCAGATGAGCATTGACAACATTGAGGACATTTGGAGCAATGGGGGCAAAAACGCAATGATCTACAGAAAAAGCATCTTTGACAAACTTTATTTCTTGCCTCACTCTTGACGAGGGACTTGTGTCTTTCTTTTGTGACTGCCCTCTTACATTTACGACAAAAGGTACAGGACTGGCAACAGGACAAAACACAGGTTGTTGATCAGACACAGAAAAGTTTTGTTCTCGTACATTTATGACATTTATCTTTGACCGGGCCACCGGCAGCGGGTTTGGAACACAATAATTGTCATTTATACTGCCCTTGGTCGGGTGCCGCGACCGGGCTGACCTCCCCTTCCTCTGCCTCTAGACCTGCCACGTCCCCCAAAGGACTTCCATGCGGGCATGTCTTTTCCTGCGGAAGCACCGGTCTGAGTAGATTCCTGTCCTTGCTTCCAGTTAGTGGGGTAGGGTTGGAATCTGTTTTGCTTTTTATGGTTACCGGCGAACCCACCGCGGCCCGGACCGGGCTGGCTGGTACGCTTTATGGTTTCAAATTGTTGAATCTCATCTTCCGCTTTGCGGATGACCGCATCGGGAAACAAAGCATGAGTGTTCAGAGGGCAATTTCTCAAGGCGGAAAACGTGTCTGGTTTCACTCCTGTTTTTAAATGCTCCAAATATGAGTCTCTGCGGACTAAGGTCAAATTGGCCATCTGGACAAAGGTGAAGTCCGAGAGATGTTGAAGTGATTTTCCTACCGCAAAACTCACATTTTGATTGAATGAGGTCAGGTAATGCAACTCGTCCAATGCTGACTGAGCCTTGCTAGAAGATTTACCCTTTCCTAATTCTGTTTGTAAAATCTTAAGTTGCTCTTGGACACTGTCTTGTATTTTGGTAATGCAACGGTTGAATCCAGCGGACTGGTTGCATATATAACTCGTTTCCTTAGCCGCCTTCTCCCACTTCCTGAGGGTATCCTGGGCAATGGGGCGTGAAGGCGGTTGAGCTGAAACAGAAGAAGACTTGGCAATTCTTGTAAAGGCATTGTTCAGCTTTGCGGCATCATTGGGCCATGTAGTAACATACTTTCCCGGTCTGGTAAAGTCTTTAGGTTCGGCCGGGTGAATCCCGTACCATCTACTCTGAGATTTCGGGGGGCGGAGATATTGGTCCATATGCAACCCTCCAGGCTCTGAAGATTTGGATGGGTATCCCTCTATGAGCACAAGATTAAGGTTCTCTAATTTCTTGCACAACCAGTTTTCTGGTGGAAGAAGGACAGAGACTTTTCCTACCGGCTGAGATCTGTGTCCAACCCAGGGATTATCAGCACGAGTAGCAGGCGAGTATTCCAGATCTGGGATGTGAGACCAACCCATGAAGGCTCTGACTCCTCTTACAGTTTCACGATAGTTTTGATCTTCACTTATCGCCCAGTCAGTCTCAGTGTCAACAACGTCCGGATGATCTTCCAGTTCGGACAATTCTCCCTCTTCTGTTGGTTCCGGTTGAGTAAATTCCCGGGTAGATACCGGAAGAGTTTCAGTGCACTGTTCCAATGAGGACACCGGGCCGGAAGAAGCAGGTTCAGCAAAAACCGGTTCCGGGTCCTGGTACAAATTCTCCAGTGGAGATACCATGTCCACAGGTGAAGAAGTAGTAGCAGTTACAGTATGAGTTCTATCCGGACCAAAGGCCGGACCGGCCTGGCCGGAAGGAACAGATGGTGGTAGGAAAGGGTTAGAAGACAATACTCCGGATGGAGGTTTGTGAGCGACCGGTGCCTTCACCGGTGAGAAAGATGGCTGAGAAGAAGGACGTGGTCCAATGGTTAATAGTGCTTCTAAACGAGCCATGCGTACAGCCCATTTCTCATCCATTTCCTGAAGTTCCTTACGGAAGTTAGGTTGAGGAAGAGTAAGGTCTCCAGAAGTATTGAGGGGAGGAATAACGGGTTCAGAATCCTGAGATTCGACTTGAGCCACCACAGTAACAGTAGAAGGATCAATGAGAGTGTCTTTTCCCTTTGATTTTTCTTTACGCAGTTTATAAGTTGGTGTAGCCAACTGAATAACCTGTTCTGGGGTTAGTACTTCGCAATACTCACAGGGTAGTTTCAACACACAAGGGTCCTCCCCTAAACTTTTGTCCCTGCATCTAGCACAACGTGAATGGCGGTCAAAAGACGCCATAATATGCCCGCAGGCTCCTTTCCTTTGTCCTGGAGATGCCATGATGATGTAAATATCCAATGACAAAACTTCAGGTACACACAAATAAAATGAGAAGAAATATCCACAAATGCAAAAAGTTATTAGAAAAATACAACTTTTCAAATCGCGCCAAACGAAAAAGATGCTATGACGTCACGTCCCTCTGGCGAATAAAGCAGGAACTAGGCCACCTGGCGAGTGGATTGGAGTGTACCGGTCCGGCCGGAGGTGAAACTCAGGACGTCTTTTTCTGGCGTTTGGCGGGACCGGCTGGCGCCGGACTATAGCTATCGTCTGTTAGGTAAGATGTATTAACGCAATGAAAAGTACTATATAAAGTCTGCAAATGCCTGAAAATTGGGGAGAAAAACTTGTAATTTCTTCAGATTTTAGGTATGTTTCTAATATTTTAACTCTTCCTTCCATTATATGTGCTGACAAGCGAAGTGGCGGTTGTAAAATCTCATCATGGTATTTCAGTAAAATGCTCTCGACACCGAGATACCGGACCTACCGACCCATCCCTACTTTTCAATTTAACTTTTAAATTCTACCCATTGCATACTTAATAAGGTGAAATGTTCAACACATTATAAAACATATATACAATACTTCTGACTCATCACTTCACTCATCAATTATTATTTGAACCTTATGTTTTCTCACACTTGGTTAGATAAGGTGTTCCACTCATGTCCTGTATGATTAATACTTGGTCAGCTGAGGGACTGACCACTGCATCTAATGGTACCTCTACATGCCCTTCTATGTGCAAAGCACCCCAGCATCCGCTCCGGGAATTGTACACCTGAAACAAGACAAAAAACATATACAGGAAAACAGTGACACTACAAAAAAGTTTTTACTGAGTTAAAAAACGAGCCTCTCACAGGAAAGTGAACACTGGTAAAAAATGGTAAAGATAAAGGCTTTTAGAATACATGAATGGGGGATTTCAGAAGTAACTAAAAGTCATATTAAAAGGTATATAAAATGAAGTGATAAGTGAAAGTCAAAACCTTCACAAGAATGACCTTGAAAGGTAAGAAACAGGGAAAAGCTATATCACTAGGTTTTTTGATTTTTTTATAGGATTTCAGGAAATAATTTTGTAGTCAAAATACAAGAAATTCAAGTTTATGACCCTAATTTTCACCTTAAGGGGAGGGGCTCAGGAAAAATTTGATGTGATTTTTGGAATCCTGTGTCATGGCTTTTATTACTACCCAATACATTGCAAACCTCTAAATCTAAGAGTGAAGGAGATATTTTACAAAGCTCTACTGTCTGTATACTGCATACCAAAGACGACTATTACTGTTGCCAAATCAACCAATTCATAAACTTAGATATGAAGAGGCCCAAAAGTTTAACTTCCATTGCCTCACTCGGATTTGGACAAATCAGATGAAAATCTGATTCGTGATTTGGGCTAGGCTGTGAATATGATTCAGTGATCTGAAACTTACATTCAGAGTCAAAATCCAAATAAAGGATCCAAATTAGTGGCTTATCTACCACAGGATTCAGGGGTTAAAACTCTGTACTATTGCAGAGATAATTGCTTCATCTGAAAATCCCATTTGCTGCTGAATTGAAGTAACATATGCAAGTGTGCAATAAATATTCTTCTATTTTACAAAAACTTGTGTAAAAATATTCTAAACATTTATGTATTATTGTGGAATCAAATACATGTTTAATATTTTAAGAACAACAAAGGACGACTTCTACTATTGCCAAACCAAAAAAAACTCCTACACCATCATATGGCAAGCACTTGCTCTACAGACTTTGACATCACTGAAGGAGTTTCACGGGGATTCCCTGCAACAATGACTCAGTTTCATACTTTATTTTATATTTTAACCCTTTAAAAGGTCAAAGAATGTAGCAGATAGGGGTTGAACCCTTAAAATATTTTATTTTATTTCAACAGGCAGAGATCCTGTATATAAACTATATACATCGAGTCCTGGTTGTCCACTATGTACTTCAGAACGTAAACCCGGGATTGAATTTAAGTTGCAAAATATGTTAAAAACACTTACCGTTCTGTGAATTGTCACAAAAATATCAGTCTGTGTTATAAATTAAAGAAACTAAGGTAGTTTCAGTGTCCAACAACAAGGATATCCATATTAAATATTAAGTTTCTTTCTTTGTAATAAAACATGCTCATTTATTGTGGGAGCCAAGTCACGTTCTTTCTCACTTTCTAAGTCACCCCTGTGTTGACTGTTGAAGGAATTGGGCCAGTATTATGCTCATTTTTCTTGGGTTGACTAGGATGCCTGCAGCCATCTGTCATAGCATTTAGTTCCACATGACTTTTGTTAAGCTATTGTAGCACAATAGAATAATTACATTAATATATTCCCAGGAGAGATTTCAGCTCTATCAGTCACATAGTTTACAGCTATAGGGCTTAAAAGTGGCACAAAGTCCATAAACTGGGACTCTGTGGGCAGTTTAGGTGACCTTAAAATGAAAGCTCAATGCTTTAAATTTTCCACAGGCAAAGCTTACATATCAAAGTTACATCTAAAACAGTTTGGGACTTGTAAGACTTACCATGTCCAAGTTATAGGGCAAACTATGTGAAAAATGTTGAAAAAATGTCTAAGTAGGGTCTTCACGGGCCTCAAACACTATTTTAACCTCAACGTAAAGATATTTTAAACTTGGGTTACGTAAAGAGAATATGGTACTGTGGGACCATGTAAAATTTGAGCCTGATGAGCCACATGGTTTACAACCTATAGAGCATTAAGCAGCCAAAGGTCAAAGTTTTGACCATCACATCTTTGTTATTGGGAGTTTAAGGTCACCTTAAAATAAGGATCCTCTTCTGACCCAAATACATGTGTGTGCCAAGGGTGTGTGTTTTTGAGTTATGCACACAAGTCAAAACATCTATTTTTGATTCATCTGACCTAGGACGACCAAGGCTACTGGCAAGAATGCTCAATGTAATCTGTTTGGGATTTTGCCATATTGAGTTAAATATTATTTATCAGGACACCCAAACATGGAGGAAATTAATCTTTCATACCTCGCAGACTAATGTCATCTGATCTAGGACGCCCAAGGTTAGTGGCGAGAATGCCCCTTAAGGGCTGTGGGGTAAAAATTATTTTAAAAATTCATAAAAAAATAAGAAAGATCAAGGCCTGATACTCACACAAGGTAATTTATCTGTGAACTAGTACATATATGCAAGATAAGAGAGTAATCCCTTCAAAAGACAATGAGAAAAAATTCTGATAGGGTGTTGAAATTTTCACACTTTGGGTGGGGGTACCTCCCTTGTAATGGCCCTGGAAAAACAGACGAACGTACAGATCAGCATGTCTTAAACACTTTTTCATCCACGATAGATAACGTATCTTTTAAAAGAAACAGCTTGTCTCTGAGCCTTGTAGTTTTGGAGAAGTTGTTCACCTGGACGAGGACGCACACACCACAGAAAGATGCAATAATGTCAGCCGACTGACCTATCATTTTGTGGTATCTGATTTGTTTTTAACACTGCTAAATATTGTGTAACAGTGCCAGGTTGTGGGTTGATATTAGTTATTGAATTCTTACTTGTAGCCTGTTATTATGTGTATCTAAAACAAGTACAGATGATTCACAGTCCACACAACCCAGCCGAGGTTGGCGCAGCTTGCCTAGGTCTCCAGACCCTGTGACAAAAAAATAACATACACCTTTTCAATTTGTATTGATGCAAGAAGCAATATAATTTGGTTCATTTCAGCAAGAAGGCCTTTCTAATATAGATATTTATTTTACCTCAGAGTGAACAATACTTAACCATTCCACTGAAAGTGGTTTGACTGCAGTTTTCTGTGTTTGTAGCCTAGTATAAAACTATATTAAGTGAGTAAATTTTCTAACATGATCAATGTCCCAAGACACTGGGTGTGTTTTATGTCATATTTTTAACTGATATATAACCCAGTGAAACTGACACAACAAAACCAAAATAAATTATTTCTCTTGGCAAGGTTAATGACAAACTAGCTCACTTTCTTGCCAGTCTTCTGCAATGGATGGCCAATTTGACATTTACCGCAGCACGTGACATTCATCCCTGGGACAACACTTAAAATTCAGCACCAAGAAATCAAATTAACTAAAATTGTGTGCAATACATCAGATAAATATATAAATTACCTATGATTGTCACAGAAATTACACTTTGAAAGGACTACTATTCCCATGTAAAAGAAAGCAGTGGGGGGGAGGGACGACTCCACACTGGCGAATTTCACATATTAGGAATTGTCATGTTTTATTCTATATACCAATGACAACATTCTGTTTGGTAATCGGGAAGATTTAAGACAAACTAGCTACCTTTCTCCCCAAACTGCTGTAACAATTGACCATTGTGATCATAATGATAGATGCTGCATGTCTTCAAGGCACATACAAATATCCCATCCTTGTTCACACTGATGCTGTCCCATGAATTGCTATGTCGGCTACTATAGTTCAGTTTGAATTCCTTCACGTTTTCCCACCTATGGATTCTTTTTTCTTTAAACTCCACCACTCTGCACTGTTGGTATTCCAGTGCATACACTGAGAAGCACCATGAAGCCACATCGCAGAAGCTACCCAATTTTATAGAAGCCAAATACTCTGTGTCTGCTTTCAAAAGATGAAGTCCAAAGCCATTGTCACATGCAGCCACCAAACAGCCATTGTGTACTTGAGTCAAAGATCTTGTGTCCCTCAAGTGTGATATAGTTAATTTTTCACAAAAAGTGCAATCAGCATTCAAAACACTGATGGTATTGTCTGATCCAATGCAGATATTGTTCCTATTTAACACACATAACCTTTGCGGAAGGCTGTCAAGCTTTAGAGATGTTGTGACCTTGTATTTATTTTCTCTCACTTTTGACACACGGTTGTCAATCAATGAGTCAAAGGCACCTATTGAAGAGACAATGTGAGTTGTTTTGTGGAGTTCCAAGTCCCTACTATATGCTATAGAGATGGGCAACGATAACGCATCACTGTTCAGTTCCTCTAAATTTCTTTCCAGTTCATCCACTTGACTCTTTACTTCCCCAACTCCTACCTCAGCAATCTCTAGAAGCTGGTCCACTGCTCCATTTTCCACTCTGCTGATTAAAGTCACATCCAATACCTCCACTTTCTCTTGGTACTCCTTTATGGCATCATCCTGTTGCTTCAAACATTTCTGAGCTTCAGAGTTCAGATCATTAATGGACTCTTTTAGTTTTGTATAGTGTTCTTCAATCTGCAACAGATGCTGCTGTTTGGTTCTCTCAAGGAGATCAATACTTTCCATTTTCCATGCTGTAAGGTTGGCTGACCTCTTATTTAGTTTTGCCACTAGTCCGCCAACTTTTTTATTGCTTTGCTGCTGTAACTGTGTTCTATCAGAGTCTATTTTCTCTTTCAAAGCTGCAACAATGTTGCCACTTGGAAGAACAGTATGATTTCTGCAGCTCTTTATTGAATTATGAACTTTCTCACACTGTCTACACATGGCCTGTTCACATTCCAAGCATTTACTTTGGGCAAGCTCATTCACATTTTCACACAGATGGCAACCATACTTCTTTTCTTTTCCGACTAGCAACTTTTGGAGAAATTGGTCGCCCCTCTGTACCTTCTTCTCGGCATTATAAGCATTCACTATATCATGCATTTTGAAATCCTTCTTGATACTATCTTTATGTGTATCCTCTCTGCAGATTGGACACTGGATCACATCTTGTTGGTTTACAAGTTGTGTGAGACAGTCATAGCAATATGTATGAAGACAGCTAAGCTGATATGGGTTATTCAGGTCCCCGAGACATACTGCACACTGGACTATCTCATTCAAAACCCTTGATGATTGTGCCATCTGCAATAAAATGCAAAGGATTGAAGATATGAACACATTCAATAGCAAACAGCCATTCAAACTGGTTTTACTGTGGAATGTGTACATACAAATACATGTATGGTGGTTTACCTTTTTTATCGGCCCATTAAGCAAGTAGTAAATGTGACTTTGAGTTGCAAGTATTACAGATTTATAAGCACATTTAGTTAAAATAAACGGATAATGGTTGCTTAACGTTGAAAGATGCTTTGATAATTGTTGAAAAACAAGAATTCTGATCCTATTTTAATGCCAAACTATACCTAATAGGCCGAAAATATGAGTGAGGCCAAATATACGAGGATTAACTATACATAGAGTACCCATTTCATGAAATGGATAGCAATTTAGCTCATTTTGTGAAAAAGGTAGCTGACCTGGCCATTTCATGAAATGGAAAATTTAATTTAGTGAACTTTTATCACATAAACAATATACAAATATATATAAATGCACACATTTTAGTCTCACTTGGTTAATCATTAATTTGAATATTGTAAACCTTAGAAGGTAATGGGTAGGACAATAACTGTGCCATACTTTAAAGAGAAATTGCTGCCCATTTTTTTTGAATTGGGCAATTTCAGGGACTGGGTATTGTATATATGTACATAATATATTTGGAGAATCAAGTTTATAATGGTTAAGATATACATTGGTAAATTATAATTTAACACTCACAGGGACACCCCTACACTGTATATCTTTGAAGCTTTTTATGCCTCATATGCCCCAGGAAAACTATGTCTAGAAGGACAAAAGTCAAGAGCAAATTTTGAGGGGGCTGGACAAAGCCCAATGGTTTTTTAAAGTTTCCATGCTGTTTTAAACTGATATGTGTATTTGTATATTTCTTGTTTGCAGGACAGTCACGCTTATATTGGTAGCTAGCTAGGTTATCCTTTTTTCTATTTTACCAAAGTTGTGAATTAATATCTGAATGATTATTTGAAAACACATTAAAGTACTTTTCTCAGACAAGTCTTAATGCAAAGGAACAAATGCTTAACACATTCATTTATAACACAAGACCACTGCCATGGAATTAACCTACCACATATGATTAAACACTAAATGATACAGGAATATAAAGCTACAGCTTTGAAAATATGCCATGACACAGAACATCAACCAGACCAGGAGACAGGGACGCATCTATGACCGGATCCACCAGAAGTATCCACCAGAAAAGAACGACCAATGTGGTGTTTGAGATAAACAATATTTATAATTTTAACTAAAATTCATGAAAGCGGCTGAAATTCAAAAACTTTTTAATTTTTCACAGTCAATAAAGACCTAGTCCTCAGTACCCAAGGGGTTTCAATTTAGTCTGAAATCGCTCTATGTCTTATGGGTTTTTTTTATTAATGAAATTTTCTATTTCCAACAAAATTCAAAATGATGGCAAAATTCAGAAATCTTTAAATTTTTTTTTCAGAGGCTATAAAGAAGTAGGGCTTAGTATCCTGATAACCAAAATTAGCCTGAAATCACTCTATCTCTTATGGTTTTCAAGATAAATTTCTGACAAAATTTAAGATAGCAGCCAAAATTTATAAAGTTCTAAATTTCTCAGAAGGCAAAAAGGTATAGTCCCTATTCCCTAAGTTCCCAGGTGGGTCCAAAATTTACCTGAAATTGCTCTATATCTTACAGTTTTCAAGATAAACTAAATTTTCTATCTCAGACAAAATTCAAAATGGAGGCCAAAATTCAGAAAGTTCTAACTTTCTCAGAGCCCATAAAGGAGTAGTCCTTAGTATCTAGTGGGTCCAAACTTTGCCCAAAATTTATTTGAGATAAAGATAAAAGCCATTTGGGCATTACAGTAACTAATGAAAAGCAGGAAAATTAACTCACTGAGCTATTGTGAAACTGATACACTCGAGAGCAAGTCTAAACTTTCACTATGATATAGTGCGAACAGTGGTTTAAGAACAGTGGTTATAAGAACAAGCAATCAGTGCCCATGAAAGGGCTCTGTGTGCTGACTGTGTGTTTTGAGTTTGAGACAAGAAATGAAAGCAGAGAAGGACAGAAAAAGTTGTGTCCTGCAAATGGTATTCAGAAGAAAAGTACAAAGTTAACTCTTACAGTGTAAAAAGTTGGTGAAAAACATAAAAAAATACTGTAAATACAATAGTTTTCCAGTTATAACTGATTTACTCAACAGTGAGACCCTGAAAGAAGCTTTGCTCAACTGTGTAATGAGCTATAGGTCTGCAATTTTAGTATCTTATAGGTGACTCCAAAGTAGGTGAACAATATATTTAAACAAAATTATCTTAGTGCAATAGTTTTCAAGTTACAATTGATTTACTCAAAACAATGAAAACATCAAAGTAGCTATTACTCAGCTATGGAATGAACTACAGGTCTACAATAACATCAATATGTTATAGCTGATCCATATGTAGGTGAATAACATATTTAAACAAAATTTTCTAAACGCAACTGGTTTCAATATACAACTGATATACTCAACAGTAAAAAACTGAAAAAAGCTATTGCTCAGCTATGCAATGAGCCTACAGGTCTGCATTTTTACTATGTTATAGCTGACCCAAATGAAGGTGAACTTGCTTAAACAAAATACTCTAAATGCAATAGTTTTTAAGTTACAAGTGATTTACTCATTATGGAAGGAACTGAAAAGTCAGAAAGTAGCTATTACTCACTTTGCTATTGGGAAAGGCTCTCAAGTTACTCGCCATGTTGTTGCTATGGAAAAAGTAGCTGAGTTTTAACAAAATGCTTTAAATGCAATACTTTTCAAGTTATAATTGATTTAATGCATGATTTCATGAATTTTAATGCATTAAAAATAGCATCAGAGATGCCCATACCCCACAGCCTGGGGAAATAATTTTCAACACCATGAGATATTGAAGTAGTGAAACAGTACAAAGATACTTTCAGGGTATTGTCAGTTATATAAAGCTCCAAATAATGTAAAATAAAATAAAGTAGAGAAAATAGCATCTAAAAGAAAGAAAATGTATGTGAAGAGAAAGTATTAAAACAAGACAATAGCTAGATGACAGCATTAATCAGTACATAAAAATTATGAAGCTGTAAGACCTCTTAATTCAAGAATAGCTGTCAATAGAAAACGCACAATTATGTAAGAGTGCATATAATAATCAGTTGCAGCAATCCATATATCTTTGCATAATGGGTGAGTTCCACTGGAGCCGACCCTGTATTTGACCCTATGATTCTAGGGTCGGTTGCAAAAGTCGTAGGGTCGTGGGAAAAAGCGCGCAAAATGCTGAGTCGGGTATGAAATCCAGGACAGGTCGGTATAGTTACAGACAGGACGTGATGAGCATCCCGACAAGACTTAGGGTCGGGGATGTTTTTTGCAGGGACAGTCATAGAACTACTGCGACAAGCCCTAAACCCCTAACAGACAAGCCGGATCACAGACAAGCCATAAAGACAAACAGACAAGCCGGGAGCATGTTCCCGACACTTCACGACAGGACTGATTGTTTTTGTGGGTCGGTATCTAGAGTCAGGATCCAGAATTGGGATCCATATCACACTACATAAAGTTATAAACCCCCCCTCCCCTGTGATATGCCATTCATTTCACACTTCAAAGATGACAGGAACACATCAAGAGTAATTGATAGATCACTTGAGGGTCCTTTTGTTCTTTAGAGTTAATATTTTATTGGTCATGATAATTTCAAGACACAGAAGACAGCAGAACCCAGCACCAGCCCAGCCAGCATCACCATCACCCCCACCACCCCCAAGGAGAAGGAAGCCACAGAATCCATGGGTCATGCCCTGGATACTGCAGAGAGAGGTTGCTATAGAACACTCTTGGACGAGTTAATCACTACTGACATACCAACCTACAGAAACTTCACCAGGATGCAACCAGCACTTTTTTATTTGATTGAAGGGAGAATCACCCCCACCTCAGGAAGTCAATCAACAACTTCAGGAAGCCACTGGAAGTCGGGTTGAAACTGGCAGTTACTTTGAGACACCTATCCACAGGGGAAAGCTACACCTTACTGCAATACCACTGGAGGGTTGGAAGAACCACCATCTGCAAATTTGTCCCCCTGGTCTGCAAAGCCATTTTGAAAGAATTGGTACTTGATTGAAAGAATGAGTACTCGATGTGTCCCACTGAGCCTGAAGACTGGAAGAAAATTCAAGAAAGATTAAGAAACAGATGGAATGTCCCCATGCAGTCGGTGCACTAGATGGAAAACACATTGCTATAAAGAAGCCCAAGAAGTCAGGCAGTGAATATTTCCACTACAAGGGCTACTTCTCCCTGGTAATTTGGGAGCCACGACAATGTAGGTGCCTGCACTCTCAGTTGCTCCCTACCTTAAGATTTTAGGCACTACATCTAGTCTTGACCCTTGACCTCTGAATGCAAGTGAGGCTGACCCCTCTCTGTTTTCTGTTCTGTGGACCCTTGTGTCATTTTGAACTTGGGGTCCAACGAATAGGCACCAAGTAAAGTCAATTTTAAAAATATTAGTGTTTTTACTTATACATGAAGTAATTTGTTGTTATCATGCCTAAGGAAAGCAAAGAAGCACCATGCAACAAGAGGAACAAAGTTACTGCCTCAGCATGAGCCAGAATATCTACAAAGAAAATTAGAAAGGTACAAACGCCGAGGCCCATGGATCTTTTATACAGACAAATCCGCCAGCCAACGTGAGTACTGAACATGCTTCCTCACAAGTCGACCCCTCCAATCAATCAATCCTGGCTATGCTGACTGATATTGCCCAATCAACCAGATCATTGGCAGGGGAGGTAGAAAAATTAGAACTACAAGGGACGTATACCTCTTCCCCAATAAACCCGGGGTCTCATAGGCACGACAGGCCTCTTCTAGAGCGACAACCACCACTTCAACTACAGTACATCCATCAGGATCAAGCCCATCTTCCGTTGCTACAGCCTCGTACTGTACAGGGGACTCAAACTCAGGCTCACGCTACTCAGACGTTAGTGCAACCAGTAGATGTTCCAATTCAAGGGGCAGGTATCATGACCACTGATCAACATGTTCTTAACTCGAATGTGGACCATCACCGAGATCACATCATGCCTGATATTAATACACTAAGGCAGATCACAGCAGTGTCGGATTCAGTCCTGGCATCTTGGCCAATTATGAGGCTCAGACCAGGAATTGTTAATTGTATGTTAACAAAAATAAAATAAGAAAAAAAAAAAAGGAATTTAACTCTGCAAGGTAAGACAGCCACATCATGCAGATCAGGGCGGTATAATACGGTTGATGCCATTACTGCTGAACCGTCCATGCGTTCTCCCAATGAGGGCTATCTTGGGGGCCAAGGAAGGAAACGAGTTATGTACAATGAACTGTCATTACCCGAGTGGGTGGCTGGTCAATCACTCAATATCTATCATATCAGGGACCATGAGGCTACCCGACATGCCCTGCTACAGACCATTCATTCTATGAGGGATGCTACGTCACTGCCCTGGCCCACGGTACACAACGCTTATGCTGTATCCATGCATGAAGTTGAGGAAGGGACCCTCACCTGGAGCAATGCTACTCAATGGTCAATCAATCACTTAAGTGCTTCCCAGATAGCTATGAATGCCCAGTCCAGCATCAACACAAATTCCACATCGAATCAAAAATGAATCTGCCGTTATTATAATGACGGTTCATGTACACGATTCACATCATGGCCAGTATAGGCATCATTGCAGTTTCTGTGCATGAAATGGAAGGACAAACCCTCACCCTGAGATTAAGTGCCACTTTAAACTCAAGAGTAGGGATACTGTCAGTCAAGCTCCAGCATAGGGGTGGCATCAATCACCTGACGGCTTCTTGACTAAGGACAACACTATTGCAAATAAAACAGGACAAAACTGGGTGCTAGATCAAATTGTAAATAGAAATGTAATCCAAAGTGACTGTAAAATTTGTTCTGATAACAAAGTAAATTTTGTTTGTAAATTGTAATAATGATTTACAAAAGGTTAATTTCACGAATAGTGATGTCGGCTGTAATGCTGATGAAAAAATAGCATCAGAGATGCCCGTACACCACAGCCTGGGAAAATAGTTTTCAACACCATGAGATATAGAAGTAGTGAAACAGTACACAGATTGGGATACTTTCAGAGCAGTGTCTGCGTCCAAATAATGTTTAGAGAAAATAACATCTAAGAGAAAGAAATTGCATGCAAAGATTAAGTATTAAAACAAGGCAATTCAGTAAACTAAAAATTATGAAGCTTTAAGACTTCTCCCATTTTGATTTTCATTTGTATGGTCAAATTATGGTTTGGATGTTTTGAACATTACCCATACATACAGATGTAGTAATACATGCTTTTATGTGGAATTGGGGCAAAACCTGTGCCTCACTCGATACAATACCATCTAACACCGAACAGAGCCCCAAACGGAGCCTCCGTTTGGTGTTTAGACTGACCCTCCCAAGGGGGATAGTGCAATACCAGTACATGGTAAGCTTTCGAGACATCTCACCCTGTATGCAAACTCACCCCAGAGTTTAAAAGACAAGTCACCACATATCACATTTCACCCCATAAGACAACTCACCCCATAACTATTCATTGAAATAAGTTCAAATAAACTAAAATTTATTCCAAAAGCAACATATTAATGCTAAAGACATATACATGTATACATAATGAAAAACCTGGAGCTTAAACTGGTGTGAAGTTAGCCCAATATTCGGCTAGCTTGATATTCGCCAATATGAGCCCCGATATTGGTCTAGCACAATATTCAGCCATTTATATATATTCTCAATCAGATAATATTACTCCTAAAGGAGACCTTACATCCAACCCTACACCCTGTGGCCCTGAATAGCCATAACATGGCCCTCTTCAACCAAATGAGACAACATGCCTCAGTGGTGCAGGTAATTTGCAGTAACATGCTTTTCCCAAGCTGTCCTAGATATACACTACCTAGCAAACATAGGCCCAGTATTACTCCCAAACACAGCTTTGTGTCATCCTAAACTATGTGGCCCTGAATAGCCCACACATGGCCCTAATTAGCCCTAAAGAGACAACATGCCTCAGGGGCACAGTAATTTTGCAGTAACATGCCTCACCTATAACTTTGCTTTTGGCTATACACTACCTGGCGAACTTCCGTCCTCTATTACTCACAAACAAGGGTTTGTGCCACCCTAGACTCAGTGGCCCTGAATAGCCCAAACATGACCCTAATTAGCCCTATAGAGACAACATGCCTCACAGGCACAGTAATTTTGTGGTAACATGCCTCACCTATAACTTTGCTTGTAGATATACACTACCAGACAAACTTTGGTCCTCTATTACTCACAAACAAGGCTTTGTGCCTCCCTAGTCTTAGTTGCACTGAATAGCCCATACATGGCCCTAATTAGGCCAGGGGCCGATTTCACGAACGGACTTAAGCCTGGTTTTGGGCTTAAGTTTAAGACTTTGGTCTTAAATTCTGTCAAAAATGTGCTAAGTCAGCGGGCTTAGACTTAGTGGATTTCACAAAGGGGCTAAGTCCATGGATTTGCTAAGTCAGTGGACTTAGACTTAGTGTTGTGGTTGAATGCGAATTTAAGAACCGGTTTCCGAAAGTAAAAATTCGGCGAAAAACCGGGTACGTTTGATTATAAAATGTGAAGAAATAAGTTTTCAACCGCGTACATGAGCTTTAACTCGTATATAAATAAGGAACCACAAGGGACTTTTTGAAGACTTTCGAGGATAAAATGTGTGATATATCAATAGAATATTATAAAATACTGTGAAATATTTGTTGCAGTTCGATATTTTGGTGAAGTTAAGGTAAAATAATGAAATATGAGATGAAACCGGTTTTGGTTTGAAGAAAACGAAACGTAACCGGATCACTGTCTTTCGGTCGGCAAATAGGTTTCCGGTTTACCGTCTTCAACACTACTTAGACTTAAGTCTGGGAGGTAGTGGGCTTAAATTTTGTAAAGAGGACTTAAATATGGCTGCCATAAACTTTTCTCCACTTGAAAATTTGAAAGGGCTGTAAAAAAAGTATAATTACACAGAACACCTTACTGAAGTAGTCTTTGGGAAGTTTATGTGTGGCAACAAGGTTTTTCATTTCAAAACAGCACTTATCCTTAGATAAAATGTATTAAATGAAGGATATAAAAGGTCACATGACACAGAAAACCACTGTGGTTATATGATTAGCTTGGACTTAGCTAAGTCACCTTTGTGAAATCCATTTTAAGTCCCAGACCTAGTTAAGACCAAAGTCTTAGATTTAAGTCCCTGACTTAGCCAAAAAAGGGACTTAGTTTAAGTCCTTTAGTGAAATCGGCCCCTGTAGAGATAACATGCCTCAGGGGCACAGTAATTTGGCAGTAACATGTCTCACCTATAACTTTCCTTTTGGATATACATGGGTGGACACAAAGATAAACGGACACAAAGATAAACGGTCCTCAGAATTTTTCAAATAAAAGTGGTCTAAGCAACAAAACTGCATGAACTAAGTAACAGAATATGCTTAAATTAAGCGTATCAAGACATTTGTTATTTATTTTGTGAAATTTAATTATTTAATCCACCAAGGTAAGCCAAACTCTGAAGACCATTTATCTTCGTGTCCGTTTATCTTTGTGTCCACCCGTGTACTACCTGGTGAACTTTGGTCCTCTGTTACTCACACAAAAGGCTAAGCCTTTAAGGCTTTGTGCCACCCTAGACTCAGTGGCCCTGAATAGCCCAAACATGGCCCTAATTAGCCCTACTGCTCAGCCAGTGAATTACGTCACCCCAGTGAAGTTCGTCACTCGTATTTTATAACAGTATTAAAACTTCTTTACTGTGATCTTCCTGCAAACAATTATACCTTGCTCTTCAAGGCAACTATTCCACTTTTTAAAATATGGCTATTACTAGTCCTTGAACGCTTTTATAGCAGGTGACGAACTTCACTGGGGTGGCCAACCAGTATAGAGACAACATGCCTCAGGGACACAGTAATTTTGCAGTACAATAAGGTGAAATTTCACATGGGGTGAGATTTGACATGGGGTGAGATGTCTTAAGAAAATATGGGGCGAGTTGTCCTGATACCACACGGTAACGTACAGCTTTTAATCGTTACCAGAAGACGGCATGCATTTTTTAGGCAAATACAGATTCTGAAAGGGCAAACAATAACATTGTTAAAGTACTTGTCAAACCTTTATTGTACAGTATACTGTCAAATAAACTGGCTTGTTCAACAGCAAAGGCGAAAGTTGTTTTTTTCCAGGCCATACACAGGCTAAGGTTAACTCCCGGGAAAATATTCCTAATTTAGATAATTTCCAAAAATCAAAATCTGCGTCTTTTGCTCTGTTTTTGTAGCTCTCAATTATGAGTTAAGTCTTAATATTATTTTATTCAATACCATTGTTTTTGTTGTTCTTCATCAAAACAGTTTAGCATAAGCCAAATCATGGTTTTGCCTGCACACGCTCTAGCACAAATCCTTGAAGGGTAAAGTTTATTTTAGAATTATTTGAAATTATTATTTCAGAAAAAATGTAAAAGCTAAATATACTTTGTGTACATCATTAGAAAGACAATTTAATTTAGCTTCTGTTCATTTTTATTGCATCAAAATCAATGCAGAAATGGCAGAGAAATTGCAAGTTTAAAATAGAGTTTTTATGTTCATTGGTGCACCTACTGATTACCAGAGTTTCGACCCTCCGGGATGTTTCGACACGCTTTTTCCCAGACGTTTTGACCTACTTTTGCCTAATTGGATTTGACCCAATTTTAAGGTGGTTTAAAGTATAATATGAGAATATACAAGGTGATAGATATTTATTTTAGCATATTTTTATTTCAACTCACGGCCATAGCATTCATGAAAATATATGTGGACACAGATTTCCCCTGGGATTTTCTTGCATTGTTTTATCAAATAGAAGCATAGAAAAAGACTTTAAACTACAGAACTCATGGTTATAGCACCCAAGTCATTAATATTCATGAGAAGATATGAGGACACAGATTTCCTCTGTACGTAGTTTCCTTGCAATATTTAATAAGATAAAAGCATAGACGAAGATCAAATACTTTAATCTACAGAACTCACGGCCCTTGCTACCTTAATAACATATTTTGAACTGTCTGGTAAAAGTAGGTCGAAACATCTGAAAAAAACACGGTCGAAATGTCCGGTGGGTCAAAACATCTTGATACCCACCTACTTTACACACTTTATATATGACAGCCTGATGAAAGTATTAGAGTTTGGCATCGGTTGGCATGGGGAAGCACAACACCTTGCAGAAGATCAAATTTTTGACGTGTGTACCTTTTCTAGAATAGCACACCTGTTAAAGGTGACAGTTATGAGCCCAGGCATTTAACTGTCAAACTAGAACAATGAGTATTAGACTCTTTTGAGAAATCTCAATTGGTATAGATCTAGACACTTTCCGAAGTTAGGATGTTCCTGCCTTAAAACAATATCTAAAAGTTACAAACATTTCAGTAGTGGGCAGGATAGATGTTTTAGTTGCAAGGGCATTTCCTGCACATGAAGCTTATATACCTATTAGTTTGAGCCTATAGGTGAATACGAAAAAAATACTTCAGAAAGAATATCAAATACTTTTTGAGACAGAACTTGAGGGTAAGCTACCTGATCCAAGGTATGACCTTTTAGAAAGGTGGCTGAATGAAGAAAACAGAAAGAAAAACTGGCCATGCACCATGTTTCATTGAGGATATATCATTTTTTGTGAAATATGAAAAAAATATACAAGAAAGTGTCATTAGCCAAAAGACTGTTACATGATTACAAAGAACAGAAAGCCTTCAGCTACTTCAAGTCAAAATTTTTGTATGAAGTTTTTTATCAAAAAATAATAGATTCCATTCATTGCTTCCTGCAAGCTGCAATAAATCCCATAAGACACACAGCCATGTATTAGGAAGGACACTGGTGAAGTGCATTTAGCATACTGCACTTGTTTCAGAGGGTGTAAATTTATTTCCCTTAAATACACTACAACTAGGTGTATGTATACCTTGATTTTCCCTTAAGTGAATTTCCCCAACCGATTCCCCCTTTTTTCTCACCAATATATGATATCCCACTATGATAATTGGTTTTCCCATTACATTTTTATGGAATTATATATAGTTATGTAGTAAATAAGGTAAAAATTATACATTTCATTTCCATAAATAGAAAGTTAAATACATCTAATAAACATATGCAGTATAGGGGGTCATTCGACCCCCTCCCCCCATACTGCAGTGATTCAGGACACTTCTGGTCATATGGTATCATGCGGTCTCAAAGGACCAAGAGATCTGATTGGTTGAATTTGGGGGGGAAAAATTTGGCAGGAAATTGTGCTAGCGCAAGTTATTTTTTGAGGGAACAATTTGACGTTCAATTTAAAGTTCAATATAAAAGGTACCCCCATATTCACATGTCTGACTTCCACTCCGATCTCAAAAATACTTCCTTCGTCAAGTCTCCAGCTGATGCTGCAGTGTAGTTGATCTTTATGAACATTATGTACATGATCTGGGTAATGTTCTTGACAGACATGCACCTCGCATATCTAGGCTGACAAAAAAAGATTTTGCGGATTGGATGTCTGAAGAGTATCAATGTGCAAAGTCCCTTAGGCACCAATTTGAGAGAAATTGATGTACGGCCAAAAATCCACTGAAAAAAAGTTGGCTTCATCGTCAGATTGCTCTGAAACAAGGACAAGTCAGACTATTACAGCAAACTGATTTTATAGAAAACTATGGAGTGAGCTGCATCAAACCCTGAATAGGGTGTTTGATGCGACACTTCCATCCCATAAGTCTGAAAAGTCATTGGCTGACCAGTTTGCTTCCTTTTTTCAAACAAAATTAAGAAAATTAGACACACTTTTGCTCTCTCTGGCACTTAAAATAAGATTCACCCTCCTTCAGATCCTCTAAAAATTATTGTCTTTAGGCAAGTTTCTGGAGATGATGGTGATAAAATAATTAAAACCTCAACAACAAAATTCTGCCTGTTAGATCCTTGGCCAACATTTCGTATCAAGGAATGCACTGATATACTGCTACCATCAATTAGAAAGCTGGTCAATTGCTCACTCATGGAGGGATGCATCCCTGATGCTTTCAAAACTGCTGTAGTCATTCCTCTTATTAAAAAGGCAAATCTTTTTTCACACAACCTAAAGAATTATCTCCCTGTATTTGGCCTCAGTTTCATATAAAAACTGGTAGAACATGTGGTTGCTTAGCAGCTGTTAGAACATATCTATGTCCATAACTTAGACAACCCGTACCAGTCAGCATATAAAGCTGGTCACTCAACTGAGATAGCTCTTCTCTCCATAAAAAATGAAGTTCACTTATCTTTGTCAAGAGGTGAACCCACTGCCTTAGTATTGCTCGACTTGTCTGCCACTTTCGATACCATAGATCATTCCACTCTTCTCAGTTGCTTCATATTTGGTTTGGTGTTAGTGGCTCTGTCCTGAAATGGTTCACTTCCTACCTAACAGACCTCTATCAGTCAATAAAAATTAGTTCTACTTTGTCAGATGTTTGTAAACTCCTATTTGGCGTCCCCCAAGGTTCTGTCCTGGGCCCTTTGTTGTTCTCATTGTAAACCACCCCCTCAGTTTGATTATCGGGAAACATAAAGGAATAAAGATTCATTTTATACAGATGACAGCCAAGTTTATGTGCATTTATCCCAGAAGAATGCATCTGCTGCCTTTAAACAGTTGAACTTTTTATACAATAGGATCCACATGAAAGCCAAATCTGAATTCTTTAGAACCAAAAAATTGAGAAAATTATATTGCGGTTGAGTTTTTCAGACAATATTGAAAAAAATCCACTCAACTTTCCCTGCATCTTACACTCCACAACACATCTCCCCTAATATCATTACCTCTACTTTTTCCACTTTCTCTACTGTCAATGAGTACCAAGTTGTCAAAGTCATTATAATCTCTCCAAGACAATCATGTTCCCTTGACACATGGCCCACTTTTCTTGTCCTAGATTGTTTGTACATCTCCATTACCCCCATTACTTCTCTAATCAATGCGGGGCCACGGTGGCAGAGTGGTAACACTCGCCTCCCACCTCTGAGGCTGGGGTTCGATTCCCAGCACGGCCTCAAGTGGGAAAGCTGGTAGTTGCTTGCCTTTGGTCGGCAGTTCACAGTACAGAACCCTGATGAACTGTATGTACTAGTTTCTGTAATCCTGTAATTCTGTAATCAATGCATCATTTGAACAAGGTAAGTTTTTCAAGCAGGCCCACATCACTCCAATCCTCAAAAATGATCCTCTGGCAAAGAAATGTTCAAAGATTACAGGCCTGGTTCCAATGCCAAATTTATTTCACAGATTTTTAAAAGTTGCTCAGCTTCAAACCCACCTTAACAAAGCTGGCTTTGTGACCGGTTTTCAATCAGCTTACAGAAAACATTATTCCACAGAAAGTGTTCTTCTTAATATTCAAACTGATTTCAATATGGCTAAAGGGTCTGTCACACCCTCATCCTCCTGGACCTCTTTGTGCCTCGTTCAATAGCATGGCACAATTCTCCTTGACAGGTTGCACACATACTATGGAATCAATAAACTGGGGCTTGGCTGGTTCAAATCATTCCTGCCAAATAGGACACACTCGGTCAAGGTAGGTAGCATTTTGTCACATCCTGACAAAGTGCAGTTTATCACATCCTGACACATTAGCCTGCCACCTGTGAGGTCTGTGGTTCAAATGCAAAACCCTAAGTGCTAAAGATTATATAGTTTCTTACCAACGTTCAGAAGCTTACAGTACAGGACCTTGATCAACTGTATGTACTAGTTTCTTCTTCCTATAAAACTACCCATTGTCATATGACCTATACAATGTTGAAAGCGACATTAAACCCAAATAAACAAAGAAATAACAAATAAACTACAAATACTCAGGAATTGCCTTAATAAACATTCAAAGTTTCATTTTCACAAATACATTAAAACTAAGACCTGGAAAATTTATCTTGATAGGCTCCATAAACAATCACAAACAACTCCTGCCTCACTTTCCAATCAATTTTCTTGGCAATCAGGTCTCACCAATAAGAATTATCAAGCACCTTCCAGTGGTGCTTGATTCTAATTTATCTCTCTCTGACCCTGTGTCACAAGTCATAAAATCCACCAGAGTCCATGCAAGAGACCTTTACAGAAATTGTCCCCCGGCTCCTTGACCTTAAAACATAAGTCCTGGCAAATTCTTTTATGAGTAGCAGATTAAACTACATCAATTCCCAGTTTGCATCACTCATTGATTTTGAGTAAGGAAGATTGCACCATGTCCAAAACTCACTTTATGGGGTTGTCACTCACTCCTCTAAGTGTTTGCATATCAACCCCCCCACAAGTGAAAAAGCTTCAGAGGCTTCCAATCAGGTAAAGGGTACAATTTAAAATAGGCCTTATCACAAAAAAATTCTAAAATATGTCCACACATTCTACCAAAGTGAATTAATTCACGCTTACATCTCTACAAGAAATACCAGTAGGAGAAGCCCTAAACTTACGTTCTTTCACATCTGTACCTTTGACCGCAGAGTTCACAAATCACACAAACATTTGTTAAAGTCATTATGCACAATCTCTCTGGAACTTATCCCCCTTTCAAATAAGAAATAGCCTTTCTGTCACATCCTTCAGGAAATATCTGAAACTCACCTGTTTACCCAGCAGGCACGCAACTTTGAAATCAGGTTGAATCCAGCAGTGAAATCTGGTTGAAATACATGTAGATTTTGCAAATCATTTTTAGTTGGATCAAACAGGTGAAATCATGTTGAAACCAACTGTTGAAATCTGGTTGAATTCAATGTGTGAAATCAGGTTGAAATATATGTAGATTTTGCAAACCGTTTTTGGTTGGATCCAACCAGTGAAATCAGGTTGAAACCAACTGTTGAAATCTGGTTGTATATATGTGTGAAATCTGGTTGAAATACATGTAGATTTTGCAAACAGGTTTTGGTTGGATCCAATACATGAAATAGGGTTGAATTCAATGGGTGAAATTAGGTTGTTTACACCATCTTCTTTATTTGAATCATTATAGCTTGTGTGTCATAATTATAGCTTCTTAATAATATTATACAATAACTATCCATATGCATATTCTACACTTTGGATACAACTTCAAAGTAATTAATTCTTTCCAAGATGACATGTATTCATGAATCATTGTATATTCAATATTCTATTTCTGATGACATTGTAATGATACATAATTTTGCATCATTATAGCGCTTAATCTCCACTGAGTTGTGGACTCTAAGGCGCAACAAGACAATAGCAAAATGCAAAATTCAAAATCCAGGGACAGAAATAGGTCGGCACCACAGAGAACCCATAAGAGAAAATGAGCTAAGGAGGATAAGTCTTTGTGTAGAGATAGGTTTTGAGTTTGTAGCAAAGCCACAAGTTCAGATGCTTGTGTCTCATACAAGTTTGTGATATAAACTGAAAAAAACACAAGAAAAGCCACATTTGAAGAACTCCACCCATTACTCCCCACCTTAATTAGTTGTCAGTGCTGACCCCCCCCCCCCCCCCCCAAAAAAAAAAAAAAAAAAAAAAACAGACTTAAAGAAGTAAACACCATGCATGCAATTGAGCAAGGGTAAACCCCCACCTCCACCCCTGCTGCGTTATCTAATTACTTTAGTCACAGGTCCAATGTTCTGTGTAGCAGGGTACAGATAAGAAAAACCAGACCCCCCAACCTCACTTTGTGTCAGTGTCAGTTTTTCAACCAAAAATCACTATGATTTCTGGTCAAAATATCACTACTTTTTCATGTCAGAAAACTAACTTAAATTTAGTAGTTGGTAATGTGCATTTCAACGTCAGGACCTGTTTTCAACTCTAAATCAACGATATTTCAAGGCATGTGCCTGCTGGGTAACTATAGTTTCCCCACTTAGTCTCCTTCCCTTATGTCAAACCCATAACTCCAGATTACCAACCTTGACTGTCCCTCAACTATCCTAATGATTAATATCTTTATTTACTTGGTGCCCTGAGTTCCCTCATTGTGGAAAGATATTCCACCTGCAATGCAGTAGATTAGATTAGGTAAATGGATTTACAAAAACGGGCGTGTAAATAGCCACATCTGTTTATAGAACCAGGAAATGAGATGTGAGTAGATACTTGAGATACAATTTCTTTATCAGTAGTGGTTGTTATTGAATGCTATTGAATTTCCTGTCGGGACAATAGACTTGTGATCATTTGATTTAGGGAATAGTTTACCTTTTACTATATATTTTTTTGCTTGTCGATTTTACTTAATATTACTCTATTATCGCCCAAGACACCAGGGGCCGTTGTCGCGTGAAATTTGTTACCTCGTGAAATAAGTTTCTCAAAATTGAAACTAAACCACGGATAGCAAACCCGGGAAATAATTTCCCTGGGCTACACCTAAACTATATGCATTGAATCCACCAAGATATCAGCTGTGAAATTAGCTATATGCCTGTGAAATTTGTTCGCCGTCATACAGATGGGCTGCATGTATCAATGCAATCCCCATATGAGCGGTGAAATAAGTTCCCTGGGCTCCACCTAAGCTATATGCAGTAAATCCACCAAGATATCAGCTGTGAAATTAGTTATATGGCTGTGAAACTTGTTCCCTGTCATACAGATGCGCTGCATGTATCAAAGCCATCCCCATATGAGCTGTGAAATAATTTCCCTGGGCTACACCTAAGCTATATGCATTGAATCCACCAAGATATCAGCTGTGAAATTAGCTATATGCCTGTGAAATTTGTTCGCCGTCATACAGATGGGCTGCATGTATCAATGCAATCCCCATATGAGCGGTGAAATAAGTTCCCTGGGCTCCACCTAAGCTATATGCAGTAAATCCACCAAGATATCAGCTGTGAAATTAGTTATATGGCTGTGAAACTTGTTCCCTGTCATACAGATGCGCTGCATGTATCAAAGCCATCCCCATATGAGCTGTGAAATAAGTTACCTGGGCTACACCTAAGCTATATGCATTGAATCCACCAAGAAATCAGTTGTGAAATTAGTTATATGCCTGTCAAATTCGTTCCCTGTCATACAGATGGGCTGCATGTATCAAAGCCATCCCCATATGAGCTGTGAAATAAGTTACCTGGGCTACACCTAAGCTATATGCATTGAATCCACCAAGAAATCAGCTGTGAAATTAGTTATATGCCTGTGAAATTCGTTCCCTGTCATACAGATGGGCTGCTTGTATCAAAGCCATCCCCATATCAGCTGTGAAATAATTTCCCTGGGCTACGCCTAAACTATATGCATTGAATCCACCAAGATATCAGCTGTGAAATTAGTTACCTGTCTGTGAAATTCATTCCCTTTCACAGAGCTGGGCTGCATGTATAAAAGCCATCCCCATATGAGCTGTGAAGTAAGTTACCTGGGTTACACCTAAGCTATATGCAGTAAATCCACCAAGAAATCAGCTGTGAAATTAGTTATATGGCTGTGAATTTTGTTCCCTGTCATACAGATGGGCAGCATATATAAAGGCTATATGCAGTAAATCCACAAAGAAGTCAGCTGTGGAATTAGTTACCTGGCTGTGAAATTAGTTCCCTGGCATGCAAATAGGCTGCATGTATCAAAGAAATCGCAATATCAGCTGTGAAATAATTTCTCTGGGCTCCACCTAAGCTATATGCAGTTAATCCACAAAGAAATAGTTGTACAATTTACTTTATTAAGGGGAGGAAAATTGGAAGGGTTGAAAGACCGCATATAAATTAAATAAATTACTTTTGATCGCCCCTTTATTAATCTGAGTTTTAGAATAGGCTCTTGTACCCTTGTGCGCATGCGCGCGCTTCGCGCGCGCATGCGCACAAGGGTACAAGAGCCTTTTAGGTAACTTATTTAACGGTAACTAATTTCACGGGACACCGTATTCACGAAAGGTCTTAGCCAAGTCTTAGGCTTAAGTTGGCTATATTTTTATACCAAAGTAAAGCCTAAGACTTGGCTAAGACCTTTCGTGAATACGGCCCCTGGTATGGTTTCGAATACCAGATCATTCGCCACATTTCCCGTTCGCCACATATTACTGTACTGCTCCGCCAGTGAAGTTCGTCACCCCAGTGAAGTTCGTCACTTGCATTTTATGACAATGTTAAAGAGTTTTTACTGTCCAGTTACAGCATATATGTATGCCTTGCCGTTGGAAGAAGCTATTCCATTAATTTAAATGTAAATATTGCCTGTCCTTGAGCTTTTTTACGGCAGGTGACGAACTTCACTGGGGTGACGAAATTCACTGGCCAACCAGTAGACGTTTCGCCACAAGAAATATTGCAGCATCCACAAACCAGGGATGAGGAACAGGCGATATAAAGAATAAACAGTCAACAGTTTAAAATATTCCGTGGGATTTCTTAGAAATATTATAGAAATAGACAACGACGAGCGAGGGGTTATGGGAGATTTTACAACGATTAGCGATAAAATAGAACTCACGAGGTTATGCGGGGGTTTTACAGAGCAATTTTTTATTTATTAGCCAATCAGAATCGCGGACACAGCCGTGTCATGTTAGAATATCAAATTTCGTCTGCAAACGTGATTAATTTAAGTAACCAATGAAAACAATTGTTAAATAAAATATGCAAATTAGAAAAAGGAATTCCGTGGGGGATTCCTAGAAATATAATAAAATAAAGCGAGTTCTTGTTTATAAATATTCAAGAGCAAATCAAAACTACGTGGTAGGAGACGAGACTATTACTGGTCATTTCTACTTGTAGTAGATGTCCCTGTAAAATATTTCATTTCACGGGCTAACCCCACAATATATGGTACTTCAAAGAACTTCAAAGAAGTTAGGGTTAATTCAACTTAATTGTGTAGGTAGCGCCCTCCCTCTTCAAACAATGGCAACCTTCAAAGAAGTTAGGTTTCTTTGATAATTCCAATTATGTAACTATGTGGCGAAACATCTGAAGTAATTATGTGGCGAACGGGCTTTGTGACGAATGATCTGGTTACCATGGTTTCGGTATGTAGACGTGGTTTTCCTCGACTCTACTTTACTTGCCTGTAGAACCGTGGCACGACCCCACATAAAACTGGAGATTTAGAAAAAAAATAAAAATACCATAACAATGTGTATACACAACTGTTCCCACAACTATTTTGTTACATTTCCCTCAATAATCTGTAGTTGCTTTCTACCTGTGAACGCCCGCCTTATATATCTTTATTAGAGGTCAAGGACAAATGCTTTTATTTGTAAACAAAATGGGCGTTCACTGGTATTTCTGGTTTGCAGTAAACATGGCCGATAATACAGATACATATTGTCAAATTACATCACTTTCAAAGAAATGTTCCCCAGCATATTTAAAGCATTAATTATCTTGAATGTCATTTGACAATTTGGTTGAAGAAGAACATAAACTAAACCTCCAAATATAAAGTAAATGCTAAATGTTATCTTAAACACGGGCGTTTACTGGTAGAAAGCCACTAAATATGCAAACATAATTGATTAAAAAGAAATAGCATTTTCTCATTTTCAATGTGTTTTATAGAGTTGGAAGGTGCGTATGCTGTTATAAATTTTTTCTGAGTCTTTCTGTGAGAATTTCGAATTACCTGCAAGTCGCTGGCAAGTCAACTTGCTGACAGCAACTCGCCGACAGATTATTTAAATACAAAAATGACCCTTGCAGCTTTTATAACACTAAAATATTGCCAGAAATTGTTTTAAAATGTATTATATATCTGCAGTCATTCATTTCCCCTCATTAAAACATGTTATACTACAAAAATGTGATGAAACTTCTCAAGTTTAAGTATGTGTGTAACTTAACGGACCATTCACCATAAAATGACAGAGGAGTTCATCTTTTGGACAGTAAAAAACGTGATTTGCCTGCTTTGAAGACATGTTTAAATGATTATTTGAATATTGTAACGTTTTTTTCAGTTAAAAAGTGACAAAAAATGGGGTAATAATGTGTCATTAATTTATTTAATATTTGTCAGCGAGTTGTATTGTCGGCGATTTGCTCATATCACAGAATTTCTTGTGTTTTGAGTGGTCACTAACTGCCGTTTTTGATATGTTTGGAATAATTTTAACTAAACTTTTGAACTTAAAACAGCACTGATAAGATCTGTCTTGGCCAGCTACAACTAACCACCAAATTCATCATAGAAAATATTTAATCCCAGAAAATGCAAGCTGTGACAATTGAAAATATTTACAAAGGATGTAGCAAACAACACAGTAACGCTGTTACTACTTTATGGAGTTTCCTCAAATAAAAAGCAACAGAAACTGCAATAAATTGCCTTTAATAAGGTATCCGTATCATAGTTGTAGAATACATGAAATAATCACATAAAACGACTTGAGATTTAAATTGTAAACAGGTCTATATCTTTTGAAAATATTCAGGTTTTATAACAAAATACTCTGCAGTTTGTAGCCATATATTGTAAGGAAACTGAATACCTATTTATCAAGGAAAGTAATTATTACCTAGATGTTCAGTGTCATATTTATTAATAATTTTAAGGTGATTTTTATAGGATAGCAAATATAAGAAGAAAGTATTGTAGTGTGCTGGTGTTATGGTGATTTCCCGCTGCACAAGATATAAAAAGATATGAAGACAAGATATGAAACACTTGTTAATGAACCAACAACATTTATCTGCAATTGTACAAGTTTTATAAACAAGATTGGGGCTGAATTGGCAAATTTAATAATTGATGAGTAATAAATCAAACATACTGAAAAAAACAAATTGATAATACTACCACTGAAATAGTTACTGTTCTGAAAAGAACCAGCTGTGAATAACAATAGTCACAACCATCAAATGTAGGAAATTAGGCTTCTGCCTTTATTATGCCTTAGCATAAAAGTAATTTATAATTAAAAGTAATTTATAATAATTTGAAAGAAAAATTACTCAAAAAGTTAAATTTAATGTTAAAAGCAAGAACTGGTTTTTACCCACAGCTTTTAAGGACTGAGTGGGTGTTGTTTTCACCCACTGTGTCTGGATGGGTGGCAGACGGTCAAATGACCGATGTGATAAGCTCTTCTGGGCTGTACCGCAGAAACCCTGAGGTGTAAGAGGTTGATACTTGGTAGGGACATATGTTGGGGGGGTGGGGGGTGTAGTTGTGCAACATCATGGTGTGACCTTGATTTGAACTTTGACCATGCCATAGTAACCTTGAGTCTGAAAATCTTAACCAGGCTACATTTCAGAAACTGTAAGGTGTAGGAAGTTGGTACTTGGTAGGGGCATTGGTTAGGGGTGTAGATGTGCAATGTTACAGTGTGACCTTGATTTGAACTTGCTGTAGTGACCTTGGCCTTTAAAATCTTGTCAACAGGCTAGATCTCTGAAACCATAACATACAGGAAATTTATACTTGGTAGGGACATTATGGTGGATGGGTGTACAATGTCATGGTGTGAGCTTGATTTGACCTTGCCGTAGTGACATTAACCTTTAAAATTTTGTTCAGACTATATGTTACCTTGAACTTTAAAATCGTGTCAAGGATATATCTGGGAAACTGTAAGGTTCAGGAACTGATACTTGGATAGCGACATTGGTTAGAGGGTGAAGGACTGTAGTTGTACAAGATCTTATCACACTGTTTGCTCTGAAAGTCACCTGATCCTTGTACAATGTCATTTGTATATATCATGGTGTTTTAAAACTCTTTCCCTGGGCTGTTGGGTATAGGGATCTCCAATGCTATTTTAGATATTTATGACCAGTTATTGGTTTTATGATAAAACAAACCTGCAATGAGATAACCATGTTTTCCATTAAAACCTTAGTTTCACAGAGTAATTGTAATATTGTAATAAATAAACATAAAAGAACAAGGTAATTTTTTCATATAGATTAAATGTGATTATTTCTTGCATATGCAAGCATTTCAAGACACCATTTTAACTGCATTACAATGAACGTATATATTGATGTATCTCCTACTTTTTGCATAAGTGAGCAAGTGAACAGTTTTCTTCTGTAATGATATCAAATACTTAAAACTTTGAGATTTTAGGCAGTCTGTAATCACCTTTTCAAATATGTTCAACTTGTTGAAACAATGTACTTGTTTCTTCTTGACAGAAGCAATTCAAGTTGCAGTTTTAGTTATACGACAATCAATGAAGTTATATTTTGATGTTTCATACTTTTTGACATCAATCCTGACTGCTAAAACAAGTTTAACTACAATTTGGACAAAGTAATATTTTTTGTTAGAATTTGTCCCACTGCGGGGTGGACCACAAGTCTCTGAATTTGCTTGTTATCCATCATTTTTCATTTGACATCACTCACCATATTGTATTCACCCATTTGAATGTTACCACAATGTATCTTTGATTACCTGATTTAGTTTATAATTGTAATTTTGTGTTACAGAATCAGTATCAGTGAAAGTCGCCAGTATGAAGATCGATATTCACAATCATATCTTGCCAGAGAATTGGCCTAATTTAAAAGAGGTAAGTCCATTAGCTTTGTTTCGGTTTCATCTTGTTATTTCACACTACCCATGAACTCCCTTGTCTATCCTGTTTAATAATATCCATATAGAGTAAGAAATCTAAAATTCACCACATGTTGAAATACTAATAAAATAAACTAATTGAGGTGAGATTTGTTAAATGTACAGTAAATTTAGGCTTTTTGAACTGACAAATACTAAATTTAAGACAAAACATCATTTTCTTCATAAAATTAACTAAGGTTTTAGAAGTTTCGAAAATTAGATTCCTGGCGAATTTTAGATTTCTTACTCTATCACGTTTGAATCATAAAGAAGAGCATTCGCAGAGTACATACCTCTGCCAAGACCCAACGTGTCCAATGTTGATTGTGAGTGTAATGATAAAAAATGAAAACCCTTTAAAAAATTGCAGGGTCCCTACTGTAATAGAGATCACCACCAAAATTTGAATCATCAGTTCTTTGCATCATAGTCAACATTTTTCTGATAATTTCATCAAGATATATCCATAGCTTTTCGAGTTATTTTGCAAACAATACACACCACCAAAAAACATAGTCTCCATGGTGAAGGTAACAAAATGATAAAAGCCCATGTTCAGATATGTTGTCACTTCTGCAGCTTCTTGTTAATACCTGTGCAAAGATAGATCTAGGCTATAATGTGCATAAAATAACTCAGAAGGATGTCACTTAATTGGTAATTTTCATCAGGCCAGAAGCGATTGCCAAATATTTAATTTGAAAATTTATCTGATTTTTGCCAGTTGTCTTGGTGACTGGTGGACAGATTTGTGAGATGTACGTTGTTGTGTTTGCTAGAATGTTAGAATCAGTAAGGTGCCTTGTTCCCAGTACATTTGTGCAAAAAATAGGGTGTCACTAGACTAAAATGGGTAAACTCACACACTCAAAATATTTTGCAGATTAAAGAATTAAAGTTGAAATGGTGAAAATGGCTGCATATCCCATGCCCTATGTAAAAATGAGAAGAAAGTAGTTCTAGTCCATTGGGGAGTAAAAAGTATTAAAAACAGGGTACATGTTTCTCCAGTTTGGGGGGTAAATACATTGTACATGTGTGGTCATTTTTGGGGTGAATAGAGTGTACATGTGTGGTCATTTTGGGGTTAAATACAGTGTACATGTATGGTCAGTTTGGGGGGTAAATATATTGTACATGTGTGGTCAGTTTGGGGGGTAAATACATTGTACATGTGTGGTCAGTTTTGGGGCAAATTGATTGTACATGTGTGGTCATTTTGGGGTTAAATACAGTGTACATGTGTGGTCAGTTTGAGGGGTAAATACAGTGTATAGACAGGTTTACAAATTTCCATGCGTTTGTTTACACAGAGATATGGCTATGGCGGTTTTATACAGCTCCATCACTGTGAGAAAGGGAAAGCAAACATGATGAAGGATGACAAGTTGTTCAGGGTGATTGAAGAAAATTGCTTCTCTCCAGAAGCCAGGATTAAGGACATGGATGCCACAGGTGGGACATAGTTATACCCGAACCCATATAAGTCCATTATTCTGTCGGGAGAATTCCATTTTAAGAAAGAAATAACTCTTTTGTAGTTACACTGGTTGGAGAATATTTTCTGCTGAAAGTTACTTGGTTGTCTAGTATTCCTGTTGTAAATAGGAGAGTTTGTTCTTGCAGTATTACAGCAATATGGCCTCAATTTTACAAAGATTTCAAGAGAACAAGATTTAGTGTGGATAATTGAAAGACTATAAAGTGGAGAAGATTTAATTGTTAAACAGTAGCCAAATGAAAATTATGAGGTTTTGTAATTGAAAAGTAATGATATTAATTTGAGTACTTTTTAATATGAATGCATTTCATCTTTCCTAAATTTGTAATTCCTTGATGTTTTATGTTAAAACAATTATTCATTGTTAAAACCATTTATTATCCAGATATAATCTCAGTCTCTCAATATGGTCAGATAATAGGCATTATACTGTATACACATTATATTTTATATATATATTTATGTTTTTTTTATCACTGAACCATATTCATTGACATTCTTACTGTTAGAATTATTATTATAATAATTCTTAAAAAAGAAAAATTTCTAATATTACAATAACAATTCATAAAATATACCAGTAAATATGTAGAATATAAATATGTGAATAAACGATTGAGGATATGATGTATTTGTTACACTCCATCTTGCACTTTTCGTGAAATGGAAAAATGCTTAGCTATTTTATGAAATTGGCAACCAATTGTTTCGGGAATTTCACACATTGGGTGTAACATATATAAGGTAATCCTCATTTGCATACACCTTACTTCTGTTTTATTTTTCTTGTGCAACAACAACTCAAAAGTATAGTCATTGTTTTATTTTCTAATCATATTTCAAATGCAGGTTTTGTAATTATGTTCAATTGATTTTTGCTTTTGTTGACATTGTAGGAGTGACTGTTCAAGCATTATCTACTGTACCAGTTATGTTCAGTTACTGGGTAAATGCTTTTAAATTAATTCTTGAACATCACAAATCTTATAAAAAAATTGAACCTATGTAGCTGAAAGCAATATATATTCACTTTTTGTTTGCCAGCAGTGCTATATGAATATCATTTATAACAAAAAAATATTTGGTAAATATTTAATTACCTGTAAAATTCATACTTCAAAGGTGGCTTTATACAAGGTTTTCATATTAAAATGCAAACTTCATATTAATAAAAATCTTGGCTTCCAACTTTTGCTTTTAATGTTTAGTGTTAATTTTTGACAGAAGTGAAGCTGAACTCTTATTCATGTATATATTCCTGGCATTCAAATTAGGGAATTTACTATTATAATGGTTGATTCAATTTAAAACATTTCGGGATTTAATGTGAACACTGACAATGTAGGTTGATCAAGGTAAAGCTGAACCTTGGTTAGGAGGTTGGTTAAAGCAGATGGAAGCAGATTGGCTCAATCCACTTTATAGTGTGAACCCTGTCAATTCAGGTTTACCAGGGCTTAGTGTTTTAGTGATACAACTAACTGACTGATTACCTCAAAGCAATGGCTTAAATTTGTGCAACTGTTTCAAAATATCTAACTTTAAATTTGTTAGCAGGATGAACTAATTGAAAACTTTTTATAAATTTTGTCCGCATTGGAAAATAATTGTGTCATACTAACAATATTTTATGTGCGTGGCATTGGCTAATTTTGGAGGTTTTGCTGTAACCAAAGTTTTGACACATTTTTTAATCCAGACTAAAATATGTAGTGTGGACACTCAATCTGGATTAAGATTAATCTAGTTTAATCTGCTTCAACCCTCAGTCCTTGTCAACATGAATTATGAACAGGGTAATTAACTTGCATGTCAAATTTGTATTTTGTTATAGTTTTTTTTAAATAATATTCTATAGGAAAAACCCACAAAGTTACACAACCGTTAAAACAGATAACAAATATTGAAATATGTGCTAAATACTATGATCAAATATTTGAACAGTGATTTGGCCTTTCATTTTCAGCCTTAAGTGAACCCATAACTAAACAAACCTATACATCTGCCAAGGCCCAGCACCTCCAATATTGCTTAGGAGTAAAATGATAAAAAAACATTCTTGGATGCAGGTCACTACTAAAATCTAACCATGTTCGTTGTGCCGTTGAATTTAAGCTTTAGTATTCAGCAGTATATATCATTGCATTTTTTATGTCATCCTTTAACCTATATAACTATGATAGAAAACCAGCTAAACATTCATATTTAAAACTTAGATCATGTCTTATTAACAGATGTAAACATGGTGATTTTAGTTTAGCGTCTAGTTATTACAGCTGTTAGACTGTTACGCAACACTTGTGTTTAATATAACACACATGTTAGAAATTTTTTAACATGTGAGAAATTGGGAGTCTTCAAATTTAAAATGTAACATGAATTGTACCAATTTGAATTCTTCCTTATTTTTCCATCTTTTGAGAATCAGTATGGTCACTTTCTCTGACATTAAATGGAAGTTTGAGGAAGATAACTTCAACCATCATACAACATGTTGTAGAGTATGAATTAAGTCTAGACTTTCTGTATCTTCCAAAAATATAATATTGTCAATGACATTATGACAATATTATATTTTTAGAAGATACAGTAAATCTAAATAACTGACAACTTCGTTATGGCCTTTTTCTCATTGTAGTAAATGTAAGTTCAATTAAAAGTTAATAAAGAGATAGAATTCCTGTTCTAAATAAATATAAAAATTGTGTCATTGGATGTCAAATAACATTGTTCCTGAAGCGTATAAATAGAAGCATTTTCCTAATTTCTTGATACCTGACTTCACAGGGATTAACTGTTGTCCATGTGTCTGCACTTTACAACAATAGCTGATATGCAGCGTCAAATTAGAGTTTAATATCAATATTAAAATTGCATTTCATTCCTTACTGTAAAAGTAACACCCTCTTTCAGATTCCTGGGCCCGTATTTCCAAAAATTGTTAAAATTAATATCTTGAAACTTGTACATAAACTCATTTTTGGAGTTTATATGTAAACTTAAAGGAAACAGTTTGTTGCCTTTTATCCTTTGTTTTAGTTCTCCTTGTGTGTATATTTACAAACAATAGCCACGAGCAGATGACTTTATGACTGGAATTACAGAAGTATGGACAGTGCAATCACTTGATTTTAAGCATAAACTCAGAGGATGAGTTTATACTAACCTGAGAATACTTTTAAAAATACCATTTTATTGTGTAAAATACCCTTACTTTATCCTCACTATTGCACCTTAATCTCATGATAGACAAAAAGTGAGATAATGTTCCTGAGCTTAAGCATGAGGTTAGGAACCTTAAAGTTTGTTAAAAGATGCCCCGATTAGATAGAAGTATCCTTGTCTTCACTTGAGATGCACCTTTACAGGATTTCATTGTGTGTGTATTAGTTAATTCTTTGTATATATCATGTATAAAGCTAACAGACAATCTTTTTGGGTAATACCTTAGAATTGCACAGAGAAATTTTGAAGACAATTAATTAAAGTCTGTTGTCACTTCAGCTGATTTCTGTGATATGCAGATCCGATGACAATCGATTTTCAATAAATTTTCTCAGTTCCGGTTTTTGCCAAGTTGAGATGCCACGCACTTACATAAATAAACTAACACACACTGCATGGAGGTTCTAAACTTAAAATCACTGACACCAACCATCTCAGTTAATTGATTTAATTCATGACAAAGTTTCATTCTTAATTCACTTCCACTAGTGGGTGGACGATTAGACCAATGTTCGATCAAACGTCGGTGTCATGGTACAATCGCGTTCGGTCACTGACAACTTCTAGAAATTGATTAAATCTTGCCCTTCTTTATGTGTCAATATCCATGTATTTTTTTATATTTTAAGCAGTTTTCTAAACTTTCCTTTAATAAATCAATAGATTTCTCACGAATTTTGTGTTTGTTTATAACTACCGCCATATTTACCGGAGGTGGGTGCTTTTGGTAGATTCTAAATGTCGGAAACACCGTTATTCTTACCGGAATGAAATATAATTCATCCCAGAAAGTGTTTCATGATATATCGGCCAACAGTGGAGTAAAAAAGTCGATTATGGGTCGATCATCGGTTGGAAAAATGGACGAATAATCGACTATGAAAATTGAGGCAATTCCACTCACTAACTTCCACAGTTTCATATACTTGTGGTCAAACCTCCTTTAAGTGGAATTCTGTTGGAAATACAGTCCAAGGATGTTAATAAATTCATAATAAAAATGTAAAAGGATGCGAGACAGTTGAACTATTTCAAGTGAAGAACTATATTCAGTAGAATTCCCATGGGGCCACGGTGCGCAGTGGTAACACACTTGTCTCCCACCTCTAAGGACAGCGGTTCAAACCCCAGACCTTATGTGGGAATGTTGGTAGATGCTTACCGATGGTCGGCAGTTTACAGTACAGAACCTTGACCAACTGTATGTACTGGTTTCCTCTGCCCACAAAACTACCCATCATGATATGACCTGTACACTGTTAAAAGCGACCTAAAACCCCAAACAAATAAATAAAATCATTAGAATTCCCATTCCAGCAGAAGTAAAACTATCTGGATATAATTTATAATTTTTAACTATACCCTGTTATCTCAAATTATTTATCAAGTGGAACTGTTTATCTTGTCACATAGTATTCTACTTAATAGGGTTTTAACTGTATGTAGAAAACTAATGATAATATTATTATGCTTAGGATCAGTAAGTGGTAGATTTATTTTAATTTGCTGGTTTATGTTAACACATAAAATTAAGTTTATGAAATAGTATAAACTTTCTTGATGAAACCGATTCTTTGCTATTGCAAATTATTTGTGTGTAAATCAGGGTTGGGGGAAAATACATTTTAAGGTATCAAAATATGTGTTCACATACTTCTAAAATCATTAGTACTAATATGTTTTCTATAAGCCTTAGATACTGAAAAATACACCTGACATGTTATTATTGCAATGAAGTGATTAATGATTAGAGTAAGGAATCTAAAATTCACCACATATCTGAAATTCGCCACATGTGGAATCACTAATAAATTAAATGAATTTGAGGTGGGATTTGTTGAATGTACAATAAATTAAGGCTTTTTGAACCAAAAAATACCAAGTTTAAGACAAAACATCATTTTCTTCACAGAATTAATAAAGGTTTTTAGAGGTGGCGAATTTTACATTCCTGGCGAATTTTAGATTCCTTACTCTACATGTTAAAAAGATGCAGATAACATTCTGGATATCAAAACAACAGTCGCCCCCAACCCTACACCTAGAAATGCCACTCCACCCCCAGACATTGTAATTTCCATAATCATGAATAATTGGAAATGTTGAAAGATAAAGCAATAAATTCCATCCAATGTTTTACCCCATGTGCATCTTTTTGGGGAAAATTATTGAATTTTATGTTTGCAAACAAATAGTTCGAACTTGTTTTATGGAAATATCAGGACAGATTATTGTGACTTTATTGTAGTTTCCAAATGAATAGTTACAAACATTAAAGAGAAAAAGATATTTCCAGCCCATGTTTTACTTACCCTACATGTATCTATTTGGGCCAGGTTATTGAATGTTATCAATACAGGTATTGTTATCTGACAAAGTGCCCCGCAGGGTGCTGTATTCAGATTTCAGACACAGTTTAATGAATGCATTTACTTGCACATGGAAATATATAAAAATAAGAACTTTTTGTTGTATAGTTATAGAATTACTTGGTATACTCACCATGTGTAATATCTAAGGCTGTGTATTATAGGCCAAACCAGAAGATACCCTTGACCTTTGTGAGATGATCAACAATGACCTGGCTCAGTCTGTGGCTAGATTTCCCCGGCGTTTCGTGGGACTGGGAACTCTGCCCATGCAGGCGCCAGACCTGGCTGTGAAGGAACTCATCCGGTGTAAAAAGGAATTGGGTAAATGTTGTATATTACTGAATGGGTTTCTATTGTGTGCTGTACATGTGAGGTTTGCCATTGAAGGTACTGTTTAAAGAGAAAAATAAAATAGTCCATATTTGGGCCTATTTTGAATAAGCAGAGATCAGAGACCTTTGGCTGTATTCTTTAACATTCTTACCATCATGCAGACATTCATTCAGTTTCTGAAATGCAGCAGCAGTATTTTCATGTGAAAGGTGGATATAGAGCTGAGTGTCCTCAATATAGCAGTGGAGTTTGACACCATTGTGCATTGAGTAAAAAGGAATTCAATTCAAGAATTTAAAATATTTGAAAGTGACAGAAGGTGAGATAATAAGGTTTTATGATAATACTGTTGAATCTGTTCTGTAAAGTAAATGGGTTTCAGTTTGAATTCTGCTGCATGCTCTATTTGTAGGATTTCCTGGAGTGCAGATTGGCTCCCATATCAATGAATGGAATCTTGATGCACCTGAGCTGTTTCCAGTTTATGCTGTAAGATACTTGGAAGACTTTTTTTTTAAAAATGTGTAACATGTTAGTATCTCAGACTGGTGACCTTGTCATGGTGACCTTGACCTTTACAATCTTGTCCAGACTGTATCTCGGAAACCATAAGGTGTATGAAGGTGTAGGTTAAGTATATTGGGTGGACGTTGCAGGTGTCCAATGCCATATTGAGACCACGGTGTGAACTTTCACCTTGGCTATTGTAGAATGTTTTCTGCTGCGATATTGAGTTATATTTCTCCTCTAATAAAGATGTCTGAATTGCATTAACTCTATAATCATATTTATTTTTTTTTCTTAATTTTGCCATCTCTGTTGACAGGTAGCTATACATTAATTGTACTCAGCGGATAGCATCCGGTGGATGCTATGGTTTATGCATGTGTACCCAGCCAGTTTGCAGAGATTTTCCCATTACTCCTCCAGAGCAAAGGGGATTATATTTAATTTCTCAAATTTGCATGATAGGTTCATCATTACTAAAGCTTGCCTGGGAATATTTTTAGCCTCATTTTGAAAAACAAGATCATGGTAGGCTGCCACAGGTGTTTCTTTAATAATGGTCATCAGAGCTTTTACACATTCTGAGGCTTTTTCTCATCTAGGGAAAGTTGAATCTCTTCATGGTTAATATTTGAGCAATTTCAAGCAAATTTTGGACCCCCAAGGTATTAAGGTCCGCTCTTTTATGGCTTCTGAAAAATGCAGAATTTTACGAATTTTAGTCGCCATCTTAAATTTTGACAGAAATGGAAAATGTTATCTGAAAACCTGTAAGAGATACAGTGATTTTGGGCAACTTTTGGACCCTCTGGGTACTAGGGACTACTCCTTTATGGCTTCTGAAAAAAATTTTGAATTTCAGCCACTATCTTTAATTTTTGCAGGAATCGAAAATGTTGTTTATCTCAAAAACTGTAAGAGGTAGGGTAATTTCAGGCAAATTTGGAACCCCTTGGTACTTATAAGTATTCTAGGACCTCCGAAAACTTTAGCTTTTTTTTGCATTTTGGTCACCAACTTGAATTCTAACAGAAATGGAAAATGTTGTTCATCTCAAATCTGTTAGATCTGTTAGTCTGATGTGGATAAAATTTTGGGACCCATGGGTTACTAAGGACTGTTTCAGTAGGACCTCTTAAAACTTGTAGAATATTCTTAATTTTGGCTACCATGTAGACTTTTTGTGGAAATGGAAAATATCATTTATCTCGAAAAACTATAAGAGATAGAGCGAAATTGTGATGAAATGCTAAGGAGGTGTTTGCATACACCCTCCCCATCCCAGGGTCTATCACACTTTACTGTTAAAAAAGTTTGAATAAACCAGAAGAAAAAGAATACGATCATGTATTTTGACTTTCCAGGCAGCAGAAGAGCATGATGTGTCACTGTTTGTTCACCCCTGGGACATGCAACTGGATGGACGCATGAAGAAGTACTGGCTGCCCTGGCTTGTTGGTAAGAATGCAGTAACTTAAGTAAACTCATTCACCAAAAACTCTACAAAGTTATTTTTGCGGGTGTCTTGGAAACTATAATAAACTATATACTTTTTGCTGTATTTCTCTTTATATTATACAATTTACAATTCTAGTTTTTGTGTCAATAATAAAATTAAAATTTACACATTATTGAGAAATATTTACAGTTTTATCATTGCTCTCCCACACAGTCCAGCCATGTTAGAGTAAGAAATGTAAAATTCGCCACATATCTGAAATATCGCCACATGTGGAAACAGAAATAAAAGTAATAAATAATTTTTAAATAAATCAATTGAGAGGAGATTTGTTGAATGTATAGTTAATTAAGGTTTTTGAACTGAAAAATACCAAGTTTAAGACATGGTTTTTAGAGGAGGCTCTTTTACCTCATATGGTAGAAATTTCTCTAAGCAGAATGTATATAACAGAGGTACTTGTTGTGTCACCAGCATTTATGCTGCGTGGCATATAGGGATTGCTTCGTCATCCAAATTTGTGGCGTCGTCGTCATCTGTCGTCGTCTGTCGTCACACTTTGTATTCCGGACAATATCTCAAAAATGGCATGTCAGATTTAATTCAAATTTGGCATATGGATGTAGCTGGTCCTGGGGGTGTGCTCTATAGTTTTATGCCCTTAAACTCCCACTAGAAAAATACTTAAACTCAATTTAAGTTTTTTCGTTTCCGGACAATATCTCAAAAATGACTTGATGGATTCAGTTCAAATTTGGCATGTGGTTGTAACTAGTTTTGAAGGTGTGCCCTATCTTAAGGTGACCTTAAACTCCCATGTATAAAAAACTTATGGCCAGTTTACGTTTTTTCTTTCTCCATGGAGTATACTGAAAGTAACTTAAGAAATTTCATTCAACTTTTGCAGTTATATGTAACTGGCCATAGGTAAGTGCCACACATTAAGGTAACCTTAAACTCCCATTAATAACAGAATTATATTCACTTTAAGTTTGGTAATTTTTGAATAGTAAGTCAAATATTGTGCAATTCTAGGTGTTTCAGTTGTGGATGTAACAAACCTTGAACAAAACTTTCAGGAAAAGATTACCTTAAACTCGCTACAATATACAACAGTGCAAACAAATTTGAGTTTAAGGTTGGGTCAATTTTTTTGGTGTTTGGAAGATATTTTATATGCAAATTAGGACTTTTTACATTGATATTCATCATGTACATATATCTCCACAAGAAGAAAATGGACTCTTTGGTAAGGTTATAGTAAATTGCTGATATTTTATAAATTAATGAGTTTAAGGTGCATTGGTTTGTGTCACTAGCAGCTTTGATGGAAGGCATACATGGTCATTGTCGTCTTTACACTTACTTTGCAGAGAGTATCTCAAAAATGGCTTGATGAATTAAATTCCAATTTGGCATGTTGATGTAACTTTTCCTCAAGGTGTGCCCTATTTAAGATGACCTTAAACTCACAGTTGTAAGATGCTTATATTGATTTGAATGTTTTTTTGTTTCTGGACAGTGTCTCAAAAAATTGTAGACAGATTTGATTCAAATTTGGCATGTGGTTGTAACTGGTTTTCAAGGTGTGCCCTAGTTTAAGGTGACCTTAAACTCTCATGTATTAAAAAGTTATATTGAGTTTACATTATTTTTCCATAGAGTATACTGGAAATAACTTGGGAATTTCATTCAAGTTTTGCATGTATATGTAACTGGCCCCAGGTAAGTGCGTTACAATAAGGTGACCTTAAACTCCTAGTAATAACAAAATTATATTTACTTTAAGTTTGGCAATTTTTCAACAGTATTTCAAACACTATGCAATTCTAAGCATTTTTCAAGTTGTGGATGTAACAAACCGTGAACAAAACCTACAGGAAAAGATTCCCTTAAACTTCGTTACATCAGCAAACTAACTTTGAGTTTAAGGTTGGGACAATTTTTGGTGTTTGAAAGATATTTGATGTGCTAATTAAGACTTCAAGCTTTTGATATCCATCATGTACATCTGTCTACACAAAAAAAAATCTCTTTTGTAAGGTAAATTCCTGATATTTGATAATCTTATGATTTTAAGGTTGCATTACTTTTGTGTCACTAGCAGCTATGTTGTAGGACAAATATGATCAGTGTCGTTGTCACACTTCCTACACTACAGAGTATCTCAAAAATAGCATCATGGATTAAATTCAAATTTGGCATGTGCATTTAATTGGTCCTCAAGGTGTTCCCTATTTTAAGGTGACCTTAAACTCCCACTAGTAACGTATTTATATTGATTTTAAGTTTTTCCGTTTCGAGACAGTATCTCAAAAATTTGTTGACGGATTCAATTCAAATTTAGCATGTGGTTGTAACTGGTATTCAAGGTGTGTCCTATATTAAGGTGGCCTTAAACTCCTCTGTCTGAAAGAATTATGTTCAGTTTAAGCTTTTAACTTTTCCATAGAGTATACTGAAGGATTTTAAGTTTTTCCGTTTCCAGATAGTATGTTGAAAATAGGTTGATGGATTCTATTCAAATTTGGCTTGTGGTTGCAACTGGTATTCAAGGTGTGTCGTATTTTAAGGTGACCTTAAACTCCCATGTATAAAGGAAGTATGTTGAGTTTAAGTTTTTACTTTTCCATAGAGTATACTGAAGGTAACTTAAAAAATTCCATTCAAATTTTTGCATATATCTGTAACTTGCCATAGATAAGTACCACATATTAAGGTGACCTTAAACTCCCAGGACTAACACATTGAGAGTGTCATTGTCACACTTCCTTTCCAGACAGTATCCCAAAAATGGCATGATGGATTAAATTCATATTTGGCATGTGGATGTAACTCGTACTCAAGGTGTGCCCTGTTTTAAGGTGATCTTAAACTCCCACTTGTAACATACTTATATAGATTTTAAGTTTTTCCGTTTCCAGACAGTATCTCAAAAGTAGGTTGATGGATTCTATTCAAATTTGGCATGTGGTTGTAACTGGTATTCAAGGTGTGTGCTATTTTAAGGTGACCTTAAACTCCCATGTATAAAAGAATTAGGTTGAGTTTAAGCTTTTAACTTTTCCATAGAGTATACTCAAGGTAAGTTAAGAAATTTCATTCAAGTTTTGCATGTGTATGTAACTGGCTATAGATAAGTGCCATACATTAAGGTGACCTTAAACTCCCAGTAATAACACATTTTTAGTGTCGTCATCACACTTCCTTTCCAGACAGTATCTCAAAAATGGCATGATGGATTAAATTCCAATTTGGCATGTGGATGTAACTGGTGATCAAGGTGTGCCCTGTTTTAAGGTGACCTTAAACTCCCACTAGTAAAGTACTTATATTGATTTTAAGTTTTTTCGTTTCTTAGATAGTATGTTGAAAATTGGTTGATGGATTCTATTCAAATTTGGCATGTGGTTGTAACTGGTATTCAAGGTGTGTCCTATTTTAAGGTGACCTTAAACTCCCACTAGTAACATACCTATATTAATTTTAAGGTTTTCCGTTTCCAGACAGTATCTTAAAAGAGGTTGATGGATTCAATTCCAATTTGGTATGTGATTGTAACTGGTATTCAAGGTGTGTCCTATTTTAAGGTGACCTTAAACTCCTATGTGTAAAAGAATTATGCTGAGTTTAAGCTTTTTCTTTTCCAGAGGTTGCTGAAGATAACTTAAGAAATTTCATTCAAATATTTGCATGTATATATAACTGGCCATAGATAAGTGCCATACATTAAGGTGACCTTAAACTCCCAGTAATAACACATTGTCAGTGTCATCACACTTCCTTTCCAGACAGTATCTCAAAAATGGCATGATGGATTAAATTCAAATTTGGCATGTGGTTGTAACAGGTACTCAAGGTGTGTCCTATTTTAAGGTGACCTTAAACTCCCACTAGTAACATACCTATATTAATTTTAAGGTTTTCCGTTTCCAGACAGTATCTTAAAAGAGGTTGATGGATTCAATTCCAATTTGTTATGTGATTGTAATTGGTATTCAAGGTGTGTCCTATTTTAAGGTGACCTTAAACTCCTATGTATAAAAGTATTATGCTGAGTTTAAGCTTTTTATTTCTCCATAGAGTATACTGAAGATAACTTAAGAAATTTCATTCAAGTTTTGCATGTGTATGTAACTGGCCATAGATTAGTGCCTACATTAAGGTGACCTTAAACTCCCACTAATAACACATTTTGAGTGTCATCATCACACTTCCTTTCCAGACAGTATCTCAAAAATGGCATGATGGATTAAATTCAAATTTGGCATGTGGATGTAACTGGTGATCAAGGTGTGCCCTATTTTAAGGTGACCTTAAACTCCGACTAGTAAAGCACTTCTATTGATTTTAAGTTTTTCTGTTTCGGAGATAGTATGTTGAAAATGGTTGGATGGATTCTATTTAAATTTGGCATTTTCTTATAACTGGTATTCAAGTTTTGTTCTATTGTAAAGTGACCTTAAACTCCCATGTGTAAAAAAATTATGTTGAGTTTAAGCTTTTTATTTTTCCAGAGGTTGATGAAGATTACTCAAGAAATTTTATTCTAATATTTCCATGTATATGTAACTGGCCATAGATAAGTGCATACATTAAGGTGACCTTAAACTCCCAGTAATAACACATTGTAAGTGTTGTCGTCACATTTCCATTCCAGACAGTATCTCAAAAATGGCATGATGGATTAAATTCAAGTTTGCAATGTGGATGTACCTGGTGATCAGGGTGTGCCCTGTTTTAATGTGACCTTAAACTCCCACTAGTAATGTACTTATATTGATTTTAAGTTTTCCCGTTTCGAAGATAGTATGTTGAAAATGGTTTGATGGATTCTATTCAGATTTGGCATGTGGTTGTAACTGGTATTCAAGGTGTGTTCTATTTTAAGGTGACCTTAAACTCCCTTGTATAAAAGAATTATGTATCGAGTTAAAGCTTTTTATTTCTCCAGAGATTGCTGAAGATAACTTAAGAAATTTCATTCAAATATTTGCATGTATATGTAACTGGCCATAGATAAGTGCATACATTAAGGTGACCTTAAACTCCCAGTAATAACACATTGTCAGTGTTGTCATCACACTTCCTTTCCAGACAGTATCTCAAAAATGGCACGATGGATTAAATTCATATTTGGCATATGGATGTAACTCGTACTCAAGGTGTGCCCTGTTTTAAGGTGACCCTAAACTCCCACTAGTAACATACTTATATTGATTTTAAGTTTATCCATTTCCAGACAGTATCTCAAAAGTAGGTTGATGGATTCAATTCAAATTTGGCATGTGGTTGTAACTGGTATTCAAGGTGTGTTCCATTTTAAGGTGACCTTAAACTCCCATGTATAAAAGAATTATGTTGAGTTAAAGCTTTTTATTTTTCCAGAGGTTGCTGAAGATAACTTAAGAAATTTCATTTCAATTTTTACATGTATCTGTAACTCGCCATAGATAAGTGCCACATATTAAGGTGACCTTAAACTCCCAGTAATAACACATTGTCAGTGTCGTCGTCACACTTCCTTTCCAGACAGTATTGCAAAAATGGCATGATGGATTAAATTCATATTTGGCATATGGATGTAACTCGTAATCAAGGTGTGCCCTGTTTTAAGGTGACCTTAAACTCCCACTAGTAACATACTTATATTGGCTTTGAGTTTTTCCATTTCCAGACAGTATCTCAAAAGTAGGTTGATGGATTCAATTCAAATTTGGCATGTGGTTGTAACTGGTATTCAAGGTGTGTCCTATGTTAAGGTGACCATAAACTCCCATGAATAAAGAATTATGTTGAGTTTTAAGTTTTTTTTTAATTTTTACATAGAGTATACTGAAGATAATTTGAGAAATTTCATTCAAGTTTTGCATGTATATGTAACTGGCCATAGGTAAGTGGCATACATTAAGGTGACCTTAAGCTCCCAGTAATAACACATTTTGCCTGTCACACTTTCCACACGTTATCTCAAAAATGGCATGATGGATTAAATTCAAATTTGGCATGTGGTTGTAACTGGTATTCAAGGTGTGTCGTAACTTAAACTCCTATGTATAAAAGAATTATGCTTTTAAGCTTTTTATTTTTCCATTTTTGACTAAATTCATATTTGGCATGTGGATGTAACTGATCCTCAAGATATGTCTTATTTTAAGGTGACCTTAAACTCCCACTAGTAACATGCTTATATTGATTTTAAGTTTTTCCGTTTCCAGACAGTATCTTGGACATTGGACAGACATTGACCTGTACATTGAATCAAGGCTATACTTTTCAACAAGGTACTTCTTAAGGATGGTCTGGATATGCAAAAATACTGCCAGTAAGCCAACTAATTTATGTTCAGCATAATTTTTGTCCCTTTGAATTTCATCCACTTCAGTCTTTAAACCAAAGCTGGTGACACAGTACAATTCTTCTGAATTCTTGTATATTATTGATATATGGATGATGCCATTATTTTATCAAGTATATTTAGCATTTGTATATACTTCAGTACATGGTTGTCCTGAGTTAAAATTGAGTTTGAAACACAGGATAAGGCACTTGTTAAGATAGTGAATTACTACTTTCAGGAATGCCTTCTGAGACAGCAACAGCTATTTGTTCCATGATATTTGGGGGAGTGTTTGAAAAGTTCCCCAAACTCAAAGTTCTCTTTGCTCATGGAGGTGAGTGAGTTACACAAGATGTATGACCCAGTTTACACTAGTAAGGTATTCTGTGTTGATTCTAGAATTTGTTTCTTGCAAGGACACACATTTCTCTGCCTAAAGGTGAAGATTTCATTAAAGTCTGCAGCTGTAAACACTGGACAGAATGAGAGTATAACATGAAAGTGATGCTTCTTGACAGTGTGGACTGTTGTTACAATTGGGTATATTTTTGAGACACAAAACACACAACTTCGGTATATTTCATCTAAATATATAAAAATGTATATAACAAATTTTTAGAAGTATTAAAAAAATCAGTACTTATTGAGGAATTTATAATGCTAATTCTAAAATGGTAGGCTGCGCAGTGAAAGTGGACGCGTCTTTTGCGCAGTTCAGAAATCGGGAATATAGAACGGTAAATAAAGTAACGCTGTTGAATTCTACGTACATTATCCCTTCGCGTACAAATGTAAACAAACGACTCGCGGTAAAATAAATGGTTAAAATATTCATAAAATTGTTATTTCTTGCTTGATTTTAATCAATAACATATCGTTTTAAAGCTTACAACAAATTAAAAGCATCTACAGTGACAATCTCTCAATATTTCATAGAAAATTCTATGAAAATAGAGTGACAAAAACACTTACTTTTTGTACCCCAGATATCGCTATGTATGTTTCACTGATAGAACAGCCAACATGGCGTTGGGTTTGTTTTGAATTTTGCGTAAGATTTACCCCTTATTTTGAACAAAATATCAATGAAACCATTTTAGACAAATTCTCGTGCTTTATGATGGTTTTAAACTATCGATCGGCTGTATTAAAGCACTCAGCCCTTCAGGCTTCGTGACTTTAATACAGCTGCTCGATAGTTTAAAACCATCATAAAGCACTCGAATATGTCTTTTATTCCTATATTAGACATAGTTAGTAGTGCCAGTGAATACAGAATAGATTTCCACTAGGTGGCGCTTTTCCCTTCACCATCGGCAGGATAGAACATGGTTTCAACGTGAGGCCAGATCTATGTGCAGTGGAGAACAAGGTCAACCCACGCGACTATCTGGGCAGAATCTGGACAGACTCGCTGGTGCATGACCCCACTGCACTCAAACTCTTGGTGGACGTTATTGGTCAGGTATGGTTATATGTCAGGGATGGGTCGGTGGGCCTGATATCTCGGTATAATCAAGAACATTTTTTACTGAAATACTGTGACAGTATTTTACAACTGCCATCTTGTTGCGTGTCAACATGTATAATTGAGACAAAAACTTTATTGAAAACAAACCCTAATTCTGATGAAAATGTACACTGTTATCCCATATATATGCAATTTCATTGAGAGGAAATTGCCATGTTTTGGTTTCAGGAGTTTCACTTCCTGTCTGTGGTCTGTTAGATTAGAGATGTACTGAAACACATCTTTTTTTGGAACCCCAGGATTGGAATAATTTTGCATTGACAGCTTCCTAATGTACCATTTTTGATACCAACCTCTCCTTAGGTTGTATACAGTAAAACTACTTGCCCTTGTTTTGGCTGTATCAGAGACGTCATCAAACTGACGTTACAACCAAATTTTCACAATGATATGATACCATGCAATTGGAAAACTGGTGTTACTTATTTCACTTTTTAAAAAAGTTCGTCAATTTGAATTTTTATCAAAGAATAAAAAATTAATTGATTTAAACTGTTTACAAAACTAATACTATATATGTACATAAATTTCAAAAGATTTGGCAGATTTTGCCAGTTATTGGGAAGTAGTGGTGTTTTATATGTTCAACAAAAAGGAAACTTCGCTTTCCAGTGGCTTAATGAATTGTTAACTGGGATTATGGCTGTGCTCCTTAGTATCTATTAGTACAGAAATTAACGATTAAAAGTATAAGATTAGATTTCATTGACATTGTGACATAACAAGTGTGAAAAGTTTTTTGATTCCACATGTGCAAGCTACAAAGCCATCAGAGACAGGAGTGGTGCACTAGAACTCAGATAGTTACCCATCCGAGTAGTAAGTTGGCCATTGCTGCTTAAATTCACGAATGAGATGGGTACTCATCACAGGTACTCATCACGCAAATTCTCATAAAAATCCAGTGAAAAAAAAAGACGAAAAAAAGTGATCTGTAGAAGCATGAGCCTGGCTAGAGCTCATGCTTAAAAATAAAAAATACAAACATGATATGTGATGTAGTGGAAAACACTCAGGCCATCACACCTCTGAGTTTGTGGGTTTGACTATCAGCCGTATCCTCAAGTGAGAAAGTTTGTTGCTACTCTCGGATGTGTGGTGGTTCACAAAATATAGGTCTGAGTAGCTCTCTTGCACTGCTTTTCTCTCCATTATAATTACCATAAGAAAAGCAAAATCAGCAAAGTATATGAAATTCACCCTTTTGGGGGGAAAAAACCACAAGGAAAATAATCCCAAATGTGGGCAAGTGAGCATGAGGGGAGATCAGGGCAATAATCTTGATAGAATAATATCAAGCATGTAACGAGTTCCTTGCAAATCAAGGAAACTTCCCAAATGACACAAGCAGAAAAAAATATATCACGAATGAAGATGACAATATTATATATACGGGTGCATAAGCAGGAGTATTATATTGTTAATGTTCATGAGTGACATATTTTTTTCTGTATATGTCTAATGAGGGATGTTTTACTTAATTATTCACCTTTTTATGATTAATATTTAAAATAAGTCCATATTTGAGTAAGCAACTTGGAAAAGGCTGTCATATTATCCTCAATCTCTCATTTCTCACTGTGGCTGTTATGACATAAACAGAGTATTGAAAGCGGTATTAAACCCAAACAAATTGTATCAAGTATTATGTGAATAAGTTGACTTAGTCTAATAAATTTGCAGGACAATGTTGTGCTTGGGAGTGACTATCCCTTTCCACTTGGAGAACACCATCCTGGGAAGTTAATTGAATCTATGGAGGAGTTCTCTTCAGATCTTAAGGTAACACATAACTTTTCAAATATATTTTTTATGTCCGCTATCTTGTCAGTCAGTTGACTTTATGACATCACTCTTTTGTCCATGTGAACAACTTCTCCGATGAAAGTACATAACCCAGACATGCTGTTTCTTTTAAAAGATACCTTATCTATCGAGGATGAAAAGTTGTTTAAGGCATGTAGATGTATGTGTTCGTTTGTTACCCAGAGCCATTACATGCGAGGCACCCCCATCCAAAGTGTGAAAATTCCAACACTTTATCACAGTTTTCTCATTGATTATTGAATGGATTTATCTCTTATAATGCATTATGTACTAGGCCACAATGGAATCATTTGTGTGAGTATCAGACCTTGATCTTTCTTGATTATTTTTCAGTACCACTCATAATGGGTACAATCACTTATAACTTGAAAGCTGTTGCATATAGAGCATTTTGTTGAAATACATTGCCCAGCTATTTTTTCTGTTGCTACAACTTGGTCATAAGTTTGGAAGTCTATCTAGATAGCTAAGTGAGTAATATTTGCTTTGTCACTTTTCAGCAGTTACCATAATGAGTAAATGGCTTGCAGGTACACAGTTTAATCTAATGTGGACTTTACAGCGCTTAATCTCCATCAATGAGAGACTCTAAGGCGCATCTTAACATAAAACAAGGCAATAAACATCAATCCAATGACATAGTAAGGTCATACGAAGGAGACGCAGGGGTGACAGGGGAGGCTATGATGGATAGGCTTTTGCAAACAGGTAAGCTTCTCACAAAGGTGTTTAACCTAAGTGTTCCAAGTGTTTCTATGATATTTTAGATATCATAAAAAATTTTTCTAGAAGTTTTTAATTTTGCACAGGAAAGTGTTTTTTTTTAATCTTTTATGTAAATGGTTAAATATACAGATTGTATATATATGTGTGTACAAAACTGAATCTGATGTTATTCATTCACACAGTTCTTGTAATTTTAGGACAAGTTACTTGCAGACAATGCCTGTAGATTCCTTGGTTTAGATCGCAGCAAGTATGAAGAGAAAGAAGCAGACTGATCGATCAAGAGCTTCAGTATCTGTTATTTAGTGTCCGTGTGTACCATACAATTAATACTCACTTTTTACATTCTTTAATTGTTTTTATTTAATACATGGTGCTGGAAAATAGATGCAAGATTTATTTTTTGCATTGACTGATAAATTGTTTCAGATACTGTTTGTGTTACTTTTGTTGTAGCATTGGTTACTATTGTTTTACGTCAAACAAGATTATAGTGTGGAATATTATACAATCCTAATTCTGATAGACTTAACACTGTAGTGATAGGGGGCATTGGTTGGGGGGTGTGTCCTTAATTTGACCTTGCCATAGTGACCTGGAGTTTGAAAATCTTGTCTGGGCCATGTCTTAGAAACTATAAGGTGTAGGATGTTGACACTTGGTAGGGATATTGGTTAGGGGGTGTAGGTGTGCAGTGTCATGGTGTGACTTTGAATTGACTTATGATCTTTACCTAGTGATCTTGACCTTTAAAATCTTGTCTGGGCTATATCTCAGAACCGTAAGGTGTAGAATGTTGATACTTGGTAGGGACATTGGTTGGAGGTGTAGGTGTGACCTTGACTTGACCTTTAACCTTGCTGTTCTTCACCTTTAAAATCTGGTCCAGGCTCTATCTTGGAAACCATATCGTGTAGAAAGGTTATACTTGGTAGATATATTATTATGGGGTGTAGGTCTGTTGCCTCAAGGTGTGACCTTGATTTGACCTTGCCATGGTGACCTTGACTTTCATAATATTTTTCAGGCTGTATCTCAGAAACCGTTAGGTGTAGGATGTTCATACTTGGTAGGGACATTCGTTCGAAGGTGTATTTCTAATGTTATGTGTGATATTGATTTGACCTTACTTCAGTGACCTTGAACTTTAAAAAATCTCCTCTGGACTGTATCTTGAAAGTTTATACTTCTAGAGTCATTGATTAGGGCATATAGGTGTGTAATGTTATGGTATGAACGTGCAATAATGTTTTCTGCTTGTATTATATCCTTTGAAATCTATACTTCAGTTAAGAAATTTTACAGCTTCATAACTTTAAGTTTAGTAATTGCTTTTGAATTGCCTTGTTTTGATAGTTTGTCTTGTTATTTTCTCCTGCACAATGTCTATTATTCTGAATGTCTCCTGACCTTTCTACTGTTTCACCCCTTCTATATCTCATGGTATTCAAAACTTTTTCCCCAGACTGTGGGGTATGGGTGTCTCTGATGCTGTTTTCTTTGTTTTTTTCTATGTGTTACTTTAATCTGAGATTGAAGCTTATTTGTATTAGCTGACAAAGTCACACCTATTTTGTGATGATCTTGTTTTAAACCTTGATCTCTGAGGCCTTGTGGACAAGGTATGGGAATTTAGAATGGAAGATCTGGGATTTGAGACCTTAGCCAAGTCTTGGATATTAAACCATTAGAAAAGCATCCTGTTCATAGGAGTAGCAATGCTGCACTTTGCTTCGTGTCATAGAAATTGGAATGAAGTACCAGCAATATGGACCAGTTGGCCTGAAGAATGACTTTACTGTACCTTCTTCCAAAACACTGTCATCTATCTTGTCAAAACTTTGTGTTCCCCCAGTGTGTTCAGGTAGAATTTGGTTTTATATGTTTAGTACCAGTCACTTGCATAATATGGCCAGGATCTAGTAAAATAAGTATGCAGGGAATTTAGTGTGGAATTTTCAAAGCAATGAAGTAAATAACCACTGAACTCATACTGGTAACATATCTGTCATATTTTAAGGAGAAAAGTTGTGACAGTTACAGCAAAAGTTGCTTGTAGAAGTTCAATATGGATGATCTGTTGAATCACCATCTAATTTATGATACAGATCCTGTATTCCCAAAACATATTATGTCTTGCTGAATAAGTTCATATGCTTAAGTTCAATGTCTTTACAAATAGATGTTTACCATAGAAATCCAGGTTCAAATACAGAGACATTATCATATTTGGATAACACAAGATGTTCTGTTTACTTATGTTTGACAAACACTGTGATATCAAATACAGTAGATTTGGTATAAGTAGAACTGCCATAAGTAGAAGTAATTTCTAAATCCCAACAATTATTAGTGCAAAATATAACGATAACTAGAAGTTCGACTTACAGAAAGTTCCCATAACTAGAACCTAATTTGATGCACAAAGTGTTACTTTTCAGTGGGAATAACAAGGTACAAGTAGAACCTATAAATTTTGTGTATACAGAAATGTAAATATCCAAGAAAGAGGTGACAAAATAGTACCATTGTGACACTCTTTGCTTGATTCCTCACTTTTGTGTTATTAAGTCTATATTAAGTCTGAACACCAAGCAAATAAATTTCACAGTAGAGTGATCACACAAGGGTTAATTATTGCAAGAGACTTAAATTACATAGGATCTCTAGTACTTCATATATTTCTCAAAGTGGGTATAACTAGAAGTTGCCATAAGTAGAAGTAAATGGCTGACATTTTGCAACTTCGACTTAGACCAAATCCACTGTATTTCCATTCGTCCATGCATGCAAGGTTTAGCACAACATTCCCAAATTTTATGAGGCATACTCAAACATCAGTTTACATGGCAGTAAAAACTAGAAGCAGTTTGATGATATAAAAACCCAGTTATTGACTTTGTAATTGTGTTCTCGAAGTTTTAGATGTCAGAAATCTTTTGAATGGAATAAAGATAGTGTTTTTGAAGTCCCCTGTTAAGCCTATTATTTAAACAGAGCCATTGGACCAATGCACATTAAAATATGTACTTTTTTGTGTGTAATATGTTTCAAAGTAGTACAGAAATAGTTAATATATTAGAGAATCAGTAAGTGTTTGTTAAGATTTGGTTGTGAAGTTAGTATAAATTTAGCACATTACGTGTATTTATCTAAAGTAGTCGTACACTTTAGCAAGATTTAAAACAAATTTGAATATTAGTTCCTTTATAATGCTGAGTTACTTAAAGATGTTTAGATATTAATCAATTTACAAAAATGAATACAATTTTATGTACTATTTTACCATATTTATATATCATTTGATAAATGTTTGTTAATGTTATTGTGTATCAAGTTTTTTTTCCGCATTTTATGTAGTTGGTTAAAAGTATGTTCTATAAATGTTTGAGACGCAAAAACATGATGTATGTTGCGATTTTCACAATGTTTTTTTTCCAATAAATGATTTCTTTTCATGTTACTATTTGATTTTTTTTTATGTTTGTTTTTGTTTGTGGGTAGGGGCTACATGCATAAGTTACAGCACTAGTAAGTTGGTTCCTTAATAAAAGTGAAATTTAATGTACAAGTATATTTTCTGCTTATTTATTTATTTATTCTGTTTGAAAAATATGAGTCATTCTGGTGGTAAAATTTTGAACCAATTTGGAGATTATAAGGTCAAACTTGAATGTGTAACTTTGGATCTTAAATCATATGGGAACAGGGTCACTGCCGCAGCAGTTATCTCCCGCCTTAGAATCAGTAATAATGGAGAACTAAAGGAGATATAAGGCCTTTGTAGTAAGATAACCCCACTTGACATTGATGAAGGGGTTAAAGGTAAAAGTCAACAACTGGAAAAGAGTCTCAGGCTTTGACTTTGTATAAGTTGTTTTTACATTTGGAACCCCTAGTAGGAATGATAAGGGAGATATAAGGCCTTTTAATAGGATAATCCCATTTAACATGTGATATGACGCCCAATTTGTTTTCGAAACTAGGCAAATTAATATCAGGCTAACTTCCCTAGCCATATATATTTTGCGCATATTTGATAAACCTAGCTGCAATATTTCAAACTTTAGAGCATCTTAATGATTTTTAAATAATTGGCTATGGCAGCTAGCTATTTTGTTTTTCAAAATAAGGCCAAAAGTTCTCTCAGGCAAAACATATGAAGGCCAGAACTTTTGATGGTCTGTCTTTGTATTCTAAAGCCATATCTCCAATAATAAGGGAGAAATAAGGACAAAATAGTATGAAGACCCCATTTAACCTTGAAGCAGGGGGCAAGGGTCAAATTCAACACCTGGAAAAGATTCCCAAGCCATTACTTCCTACAAGTTGTTTTCACATTCTGAACCTCGAAAAACAATAATAGTTGAGATATAAGGCCTTTTTAATAGGATAAACCCATTTGACATTAAACATGTGATATGACGGCCATTTTTTATGTCGTCACTCTGCGGCGTGGGCGTACGCGTCCGTGTACGCGTCCGCGTGAACAACTTCTCCTCCAAAACTACAAGGCCTAGAGACGTGCTGTTTTTTTTAAAAGATACCTTATCTATCGAGGATGAAAAATTGTTCAAGGCATGCAAATCTGTCTGTTCGTCTGTTTGCTAGAGACATTACAAGGGGGGTACCCCCACCAAAAGTGTGAAAATGTCAACACTTAATCACAATTTTCTCTGACTATTGCAGGGATTTCTCTCATATCTTGCATATATGTACTAGGCCAGAGGTAGATTCTCTTGTGTGAGTATGAGACCTGGATCTGTCTTACTTTTTTTTTAATAAATTTTTTTAATAATTTTTAATGCATTAAAATTCATGAAATCATGCACAAAATCATTTATAACTTGAAAAGTGTTGCATTTAGAGCATTTTGTTAAAATATGTTATTCAGCTACTTTTTTCATAGCTACAATATGGTGAGTAAGTTGGGTGCCTGTCTCAATAGCTAAGTGAGTAATAGCTACTTTTGGGCTTTTCAGTAACTTCCATCATGAGTAAAATCACTTGTAACTTAAAAACTATTGCATTTACAGAATTTCGTATAAATATGTTATTCAGCTACTTTTGGGTCAGCTATAACATAGTAAAATTTCAGACCTGTAGCTCATGGCATAGCTGAGTAATAGCTACTTTTAGGTTATCACTGTTGAGTAAATCGCTTATAACTTGGAAACTATTGCATTTACAGTATTTTGTTTCAATATGTTATTCACCTATTTTGGGATCAGCTATAACATAGTGAAGTTTCAGATCTGTGGCTCATTGCATAGCTGAGTAATAGCTACTTTGAAGTTCTCACTATTGAGTAAATCACTTGTAACTTAAAACCTATTGCATTTAGAGAATTTCGTATAAATATGTTATTCAGCTACTTTTGGGCCAGCTATAACATAGTGAAATTTCAGATCTGTAGGTCATGGCATAGCTGAGTAATAGCTACTTTAAAGTTCTCACTATTGAGTAAATCAGTTGTAATTTGAAAACTATTGCATTTAGAGAATTTCGTATAAATATGTTATTCAGCTACTTTTGGGTCAGCTATAACATAGTAAAACTTCAGACCTGTAGCTCATGGCATAGCTGAGTAATAGCTACTTTTAGGTCATCACTATTGAGTAAATCAGTTGTAACTTCAAAACTATTGCATTTACTGTATTTTGCTTAAATATGTTGTTCACCTACTTTTGGGTCAGCTATAACATAGTGAAATTTCAGACCTGTAGCTCATTGCATAGCTGAGTAATAGCTACTTTGAGGTTCTCACTATTGAGTAAATCAGTTGTAATTGCAAAACTATTGCATTTAGAGAATTTAGTATAAATATGTTATTCAGCTACTTTTGGGTCAGCTATAACATAGTAAAATTTCAGACCTGTAGCTCATGGCATAGCTGAGTAATAGCTACTTTTAGGTCATCACTATTGAGTAAATCAGTTGTAACTTCAAAACTATTGCATGTACAGTATTTTGCTTAAATATGTTGTTCACCTACTTTTGGGTCAGCTATAACATAGTAAAATTTCAGACCTGTAGCTCATGGCATAGCTGAGTAATAGCTACTTTGAGGTTATCACTGTTGAGTAAATCGCTTATAACTTGGAAATTATTGCATTTAGAGTATTTTGTTTCAATATGTTATTCACCTATTTTGGGGTCAGCTATAACATAGTGAAGTTCCAGACCTGTGACTCATTGCATAGCTGAGTAATAGCTACTTTGAAGTTCTCAATGTTGAGTAAATCACTTATAATTTGAAAACTATTGCATTTAGAGAATTTAGTATAAATATGTTATTCAGCTACTTTTGGGTCAGCTATAACATAGTAAAATTTCAGACCTGTAGCTCATGGCATAGCTGAGTAATAGCTACTTTTAGGTTATCACTGTTGAGTAAATCACTTATAACTTGGAAACTATTGCATTTACAGTATTTTGTTGCAATATGTTATTCACCTATTTTGGGGTCATCTATAACATAGTGAAGTTCCAGACCTGTGGCTCATTGCATAGCTGAGTAATAGCTACTTTGAAGTTCTCACTGTTGAGTAAATCAGTTGTAATTGGAAAACTATTGCCTTTACAGAAATTTGTGCAAATATGTTATTCGGCTACTTTTGGGTCAGCTATAACATAGTGAAATTACAGACCTGTAGCTCATGGCACAACTGAGCAGTAGCTATTCTCAGGCACTGACTGTTGAGTAAATCGGCTATAACTTGAAAAATATTGCATTTGGAGTATTTTGTTAAAATATATTGTTCACCTACTTTTGGGTTAGCTATAACATAGTGAAATTACAGACCTATAGCTCATGGCATAGCGGAGCAATAGCTATTTTCAGGTTCTCACTATTGAGTAAATCAGTTGTAACTTGAAAACTATTGCATTTACAGTATTTTGCTTAAATATGTTGTTCACCTACTTTTAGGTCAGCTATAACAGAGCAAAAATTCAGACATGTAGCTCATTGCATAGCTGAGTAATAGTTACTTTGAGGTTCTCACTCTTGAGTAAATAAGTTGTAACTTGAAAACTATTACATTTACAGTATTTTGTTAAATATGTTATTCACAGACGTTTTGGTCAGCTATAACATAGTGAAATTGCAGACCTCTATGTCATGGCATAGCTGAGCAATAGCTTCTTTCAGGTTCTCACTGTTGAGTAAATCATTGTATCCAACCTGTAGGAAATCATGGGCTGGGAATCTGTTAATATGGTCCGATTTGACCTTGGAACTCGCTTATTATTGGTCCTAGAGGTTTGGAATGAAAACCAACCTATAGAAAATCATGAGCTGGGAATTTTTTGGTGTGGTCGGATTTCACCTTGGACCCCTCCTTCAAGGTCAAATGAGGATAGCCAAACTTAAAAGTGCTTATAACTCGCTTATTATTGGTCCTAGAGGTTTGGAGTGAAAAACCAACCTATAGAAAATCATGGGCTGGGAATCTTTTGGTGTGGTCGGATTTCACCTTAGACCCCTCCTTCCAGGTCAAACGAAGATAGCCAAACTTAAAGTGCTTATAACTCGCGTATTATTGGTCTTGGAGGTTTGGGATGGTAAACCAACATATAGGAAATCATGGGCTGGGATTCTTTTGGTGTGGTCAGATTTGACCTGGGACCCCCCCTTCAAGGTCAATTGAGGATAGCCAAACTTACAATTGCTTATAACTCGCTTATTATTGGTCCTACAGGTTTGGGATGGTAAACAAGCTACAGGAAATCATGGGTTGGGAATTTTTTTGTGTGGTCGGATTTGACCTTAGACCCCTCCGTCAAGGTCAAACAAGGATAGCCAAACTTAAAAAGTGCCTATGACTCACTTATTATTGGTCCGAGAGGTTTGGGATGGTAAACCATCCTAAATTCTTTGGCTGGGAATCTTTTGGTATGGTCAGATTTGACCTTTGGATCCCTTCTTCATGGCCGAACGAGGATATTGCATTTATAGTATTTCTTTAAATATTTTTAACCTACTTTTTACACTTAAACAATTACCTTGTTACTTTATTTCATAATACCATTTGCAGGGCACAACTTTTTTGTCCTTTTCTTCTGTCAGCTTCGGAATATCTTTCGAACATGCTGTTCAGTTACCATTTACTGTATTTCTGTACAGCCCTTTCCCTGATAATTATGCTTTCCTCTCATTATCACCATCACAAATCAAAAAGATTCAGTCAGCTGACACAGTGCCCGTTCACGGGCACTCTCCTCTTGTTTTAGAACTAGGTTGAAATTACTATCAGGCTAGCTTTTCTAGCCATATATCTTTTCTGCAAATTTAATGAAGCTAGTTGGAATATTTCAAGATTTAGAACAATTTTGTGATTTTCAAACAATTGGCTATGGCAGCCATTTTGTTTTCCAAAATGAGAGTAAAATTTTGCAGAGACAGGTTTTCATAACCATAAGCATTGCCTGCAAATTTGGTGAAGATATCTTTATAAATGAATGAGATATTAAGGTTTATGCAAAAACATGATGAACAGACAAACGGACGCACGTATGGAAGGCGTTTTATAATCTCCCGACCACAGCCTTCGGCCGCAGGCGGGAGATAAAAATCTTCCAAGAGAATACCTCAATGTTCTCTTTTACAACATTTCATTAATTTCACCATTTTTCTTTTAAACCTTGGTACTTGAATTGGGATTTAAATAGTAAGCTTTGACCATTTACCTAGATGATAAGCCAATTACACAAAATATTTAAATCATTGTAGTTCATTTCAGATTGGGACACATTTCATGTCTTGGTAATATCTATAAAGTTATAAAAATCAGACTTCTTACTTGTGTAAGGATGCTGACCACACAACAGGGATAGCCATTTCATCGTGATGTGGATTTTTTTTTTTTTTTTTTTTTTTTTTTTTTTAAATTTCAGTGATAAATATGTCAATTTGATTGAGTCAGTCTGATCACACGACCCTTTACATGTTAATTTTTTGTTATTTTGTACCCCTATTAGGACACAGAGGTATTCATATAAGCAATAAATGTAGACAAATTGAGTGCAGTACATGGCTTTAAAAACATGAAAAATACAAAATTTCTTTCTAATTGTCACTAAAAGCTATATTAGCATATATCACAAACTTATTTTAATTTGTGTTTTACAGATGTTAACACTTAACTTTGTTATGTTTAAGAGCAAAAAAAAATATTGTTTTTAATTATGCTATTTCAAAACAAGATTACTTAAATGACGGATGATATTTTGTTTGAGTTCAGAGTGGATATTTATTTATCCCCATTGGTCATGGAAATCCTCCTGAGAAACTCCAGAAGAACTTGCATTTCATCAAGACCCATGTCATCATGACTGTGATCATCTTGTTTATTATCATGCCCACCACCCTGTGAAGCCAATATCATCTGATACAGCTGCTGCATGTTGTAGTTAACTTTGTCATGCTCATCTTTATGATCACCTAATGCCTCCTTGAGGGCAGCATGCTCAGCGGCATGACCTCTCAGCATATCCAGCAACCTCCTCACAGCTGCTCCATCCCGTCGATCATCCGATTGCTGCATTTCATAAAACTGAGTCATCAGGTCGGCTGCAACACTATGAGCCAAAACACGGTCAGCATTGGTTAAGATGCAGAGGTGGGACTTCATCTCCAGTGTGTGCAGGAAACGAGTCATGAGATGGTCTTCAGGTGCCACTCTCTCCACCAAGTAATTCAGGATATTCCAGTTCATTTCATCCTCACTTTGCTGATCCATTTCTTCATTGTTCTCTCTTTGCTTTTGCACCATCTCCCACAGCTGTATGATTACAAACTCCTCGAAGTTAGACTGGACACTGGACATGTTGGCAACCCGTTCACCTCCCATCATCATGTTATCTGCACCAGAATTCTCTTCATCTTCTTCATAGCCAAGCACAGCATTTAGGAGATTCATTAATAAGTCATCCTTATACTGAGGTGCATTTCGGCATTGGATTGCTTGTAATGTGTATTGACCCACTTCAACCCACTTGGGAATACCAATGCAGGCTTGTCCAGAAGGACATTTCCTCTGTACAGGTCTCATGGCAGATGTGGGATCAACAAGGGCACAGGCGGTGAGAACCTAATATACAGAACCACAGGATCTCTTAGGCATTCATCAACAACACAACACATATATATCACACTTTATACAGTTTAATAGTCAACTGAATAAGAAAACAGATGCTTTCAGATTTAATATTACATCATAGCTTGATCATAAAAATGAATTAAGCATATTGATCTTTATAAAATAAAAATCAAAGAAAAACTTTACAATACGATCTTCGTGTAGAGAACTAAACTATGATGGCAATAAAACCAAACAGCTAACAAAACACTGAGTAAATTTAAACATTATATATCTAGGGCAAATGAAGAGATTACTTACAGCCATGTCCAAGCCTGAAGCATTAAAAGTGTAGTTACTGTAATCAGAACAGAACTTGGCTTGATAGATTAAACCATCTACTGTGGCAGAGAATGGACCAAAATCACATGCTCCAGCACAATTTGGTCTTGCCTCAACAATATCACCAGGATAGGTCACTTCACATGCATGGTATGCCTAAAAACACCAATATTGTCACAATAACTAGGACTGCATTCTCTTAAAATACCATATGTAGAGGACAGGGCTTTTTGCCAATCAATTAAGTTTATTCTAATAGTACTTTTAAAGTGCTCAATCTCTAGCTAAAGACAGACTCTAGGTGCATAATATAGAAAAGTGGAGATCCATTATCATACAACCAGAAGCAAAGCAGGGTCAGCACCATGGAGAAAGACTGAAAAACAGAAACTAGGGTGGTTATGCTTTGGCAAAGAGATACATTTGCAATGTCTTCCTGCACAAGGAGAGAGAAGTGGCTGACATTGCATCATTATTTATATGAATAAATTTTGAAAAAATTTAAATTTTCATCATGAGAGTGAAAAGTTGCACATTGTGAGCAATACTATCTTATGTTTCATTACCCAATTTACACTTTAAGAACAGAGATCTATGCCAAATACAAAGTTAGTATTTTACATACTGTTCAACAGCCAGGGTCATATTGGGACAAGCCCTCAGCGTTGCCACTTGTGGGAATGAAATACACATAAAGATGGCAGCCTGTGATTAAACTTTAAACTTGATGACCACTAGACTATGGATGATATCCAAAAGAATCTACCTTGTTATATCAAATTTTATGATGTATAACTGTATCATTTTACAGCCACTACCTTAGAAAAATAATTACTCCCAACTTTCTATTATGTATGTATATGAAAACAATATATTGCTTACAAAATATTCCAGCTTCTCAGAAGGATATTGACACATGTGGTAGTTCAGACTTCTGCCTTGAAAGTCATACTGAATGGCCTGAGTGTTGCATTCATAGTCTTCAGGACAATCTCTATCATATACTGTTGAACCTGAGAGATCTGCAACATGGCAAGGCCCTGGGGGAAGCTGAAGAGAGAACATGAAAATAGTTTTTCCATCTCTGAAATGCCTTATGTTATTGCCATTAGAAGAATATAATAGTACTTGTACAAATATATAAAATACAACCGTAACCACTATACAAGTACTTACATACCAAGTATATTTTTAAAATTTAAATATCTTTAGAGACTGCAAAGACTATTAGATTGGGCTGCCTTGGTGTTTACATTACCACTGAAGGTTGCCTTCAAGGCTGTTCTCTTCTGAACTTTTAAATCATCTGAAATGGATCCGAGTTGTGGATATCAAGTATATTATACAGTATCTAATTCTATATTACAAAGCCACCCCAGTAAAGTCATTGATTCCTTTATACTTACATATTTCCAGGTGTCATTTTCTTCTATTTCTGTTGGGTAAGACCAATGCAGAATGATCTTTGTGATGAAATCCCTTAACATGGCCTGAGCCTGGCAGTCCTCACGTTTGGAGAGACCATGTAGCATCATCACGCCCATGTAGTGCTTCTCACGGTCAAATGCAAGACGGTACATCAGATGCTGGACAAACAGAAGGATCATTTCTCGAGGTTTGATCTCTTTACCACCCAAGTCATCACTCAACAGAGCTAGAAAGAGTTCCACAGCCAGGTCCTTCTGTTCCCCATAAGCAATGTTAACGAGGTGCATCATCATCACACGGAGCATGTTTTTGTCATCATGGCTCTGCTGAGCAGTCACATGGTACAGCAGCTGCATCACTGTCTCCCGCTTCTCTGATTTGGGGTTCTGCATCAGGTAGTTAAAAAGCATGCCCAAGATGATCTTGCTGTCATCAGCTGGCTGCACGGTGGATTTGATCTGCTGCATAACCAGATGTTTGGCAAAATCATTTAGACCTTGCTCTTCAGAAAGGAGGGCTTCTATGACTGACTTGGTTACCAGATCACTTGTTTGCAGCTGTTGGTAGATAGTAACCTCTGTCTCCATAATCTGCAGTAGCTCCTCCACAAGCTTCCTGCCATGGTCTACATTTCCCCCCAGGCCGTGTTGTTCCAAGTATTGCCTCAACATATCTCCAGGATTAGTTTCTCTTTGCTGGCTCATCATTTGATGGACCATGTCAGCCATGCTGATGTCATGACTATCTGCCTGCAAGTAAGCAACCTGCAGAGCCAGTACTGCAATGCAAAGCTTCCACGCCATCTGTAAGAGAAAGGGCATATTTAGATTGAGCAGCACACTAGCATGTATGTCTGGCCATCAGTATAACTCATCCCCATGTCTGGTATCGGCCGCAGTATTTCAGATTCATATGAAAAACAGTAATCAGAATCAAGATGCATTCCCAAAAGCATAAGGTTTTACATATAAACTAATTATGTAATTTATTACATTATTTTCGTATCTACGTTTGTGGAACACAAAAATGTAGTATGCAAGCCCTGATTTGCTTGGGTGAAAAGATATTGATTGTTGAGTACATGTTGAGTTTAAAGTTATATTGACTGTTAACATCATTCAATAAGCAAGTGACCTTTGAATTTGACCAAAAAAAAAGTTATTTTAATAGCTCAGTAGTTGTATCATTTTTTGCATAAATAGAATAAAATATTGAGATAAAACTACATCTGGGCCTGTATTCACAAAGATTCTTATTTTAGAATTAGTCTGATTCTTAGAATTTTTTTAGCATTATCGTTTTTCTTAGAAAATTCTAAGAATAAGAATTTTTCTATTCACAAAGATTCTTATTCTAAGAATCACATGTAGAATTTTTCTAAGAATGGTTTTTATTCTTAAAATTTTTCTAAGAATAAGAGTTTGTTATTCACAAAACTTTTATTCTTAAAATATTCTAAAAATTTGATTTAAATCCAAGACTGGCACATAGCATGCTTAAGAAAAATAGTTCCTTTGGTTATTAAAGTGCAGCAACTGATTGCAAATCGATATCCAGAACAGAGTGTTACATATTAAGTCGTTCATTGTGTGTACTGTAATGAAATGCAGGTTCTTTATATTATTTCAAAAATTTCTAACTGTTTGTTCATATATGCTAAGATCTGTATTCACAAAGATTTTTCTTAGAATTACAAAAATTAGAAAAATTCTAAGACTTGCATACATTTCTTTTTACTTCTATTAGAATTATTCTTGGCTAAGAAATGTTCTGTGAATATGATTTTATTCTAAGAATAAGAAAATTCTTAGCTTAGAATTTTTCTTGGACTTAAGTGTAAGTCTAAGAAAAATTCCAAGAATATTTGTGAATACAAGCCCAGACATTTATAAATAGTTCTCAAAAATAGTTAAATATCATAACTATGACACACGATTTACCCAAAATAAAAAGTGTTGTTTTTTTGCCATTTAAATCAAAAGTACACATGCTGGAATATGTGCCACAAAGTGCACAAAATGGACTAGTCTTGTACCCGAACCACTCTTCCCGGCAGAAAAGGCATCCAGTATAAGCCCCCATTTTGGAGATTTAGTGTAGGTAGTTACACTAAGCAGTGGAATAGGAAAAAGCAAATATGGTTTTGCTGAACTTTCATGCTACATATTTTTGTACTTGTTCACCCTGGTTTGATCTAATATTGTGTGATGGCAGTTGTTTAAAAATCTGTATTTTTACTAACAAAATCTTTTTTCCTTTGAATAAATTTTAAAATCACATATGTTGTTAATTTTATTAAAAATATTTTATGTTAGTATTCCTTATATAAATAATAACATTTAAGTAAACCTACAGAAACTAATATAAATACTTTAAGTACTTAAAAATAACAGATGTTTCTGATTCACTACAATCAGTTTCCAAATGCATTGCAGTTCAGGTGGACTAGTTGGAGGTCACCAAATGCAATACCAGCCAATTTCTTGTTAAAGTGTATGATATAAAAATAGCCTCAGAGATACCCGTACCCCACAGCCTGGAGAAATAGTTTTCTACACCATAAGATATAGAAGTAGTGAAACAGTACACAGATTGGAACACTTTCAGAGCAGTGTCAGTGTCGAAATAATGTTTAAGTAGAGAAAATAACACCCAAGAGAAAGAAATTGCATGTAAAGATTAAGTATTACAACAAGACAATTCAGTAAACTAAAAATTATGAAGCTTTAAGACTTCTCCCATTTTGATTTTCATTTGTATGGTCAAATTATGGTTTGGATGTTTTGAATATTACCCATACATACAGATGTAGCAATACATGCTTTTATGTGGAATTGGGGCAAAACTTGTGGCTCACTTTTTGCAATACCATCTGTTACAATGGGAAGTTGCAAAAGTAAAATGGTTAATGAATTCTAATATGACTTTAACAGTGCTTAATCTACACCAAAAGACATGCACCCAAAGGTGCAACAACCAAGATTCAAGTAAAAAGATATAAGAGAGATATGAGAGATAAGTAGTATCAGATATCCTCATAGAGACATAAAATAGCATCAGATATGCAAGATCAAATTCAAATCCAGGTCACACCATGATGTTGCACACATATAACCCTAGCCAATGTGCCTACTCAGTATCAACTTCCTACACCTTACAGTTTCCGAGATATAGCCTGGACAAGATTTTATAGGTCAAGGTCACTACGACAAGGTCAAAGGTCAAGTCAAGGTCACGCCATGAAATTGCACATCTACACCCCCTAAACAATATCCCTATCAAGTATCAACTTCCTACACCTTACAGTTTCTGAGATATAGCCTGACAAGATTTTATAGGTCAAGGTCACTATAGCAAGGTCAAAGGTCAAATCAAGGTCACACCATGACGTTGCACACCTACATGCCCTAACCGATATCCCTACCAAGTATCAACTTCCTACACCGTACAGTTTCTGAGATATGGCCTGGACAAGATTTTATAGGTCAAGGTCACTACGGCAAGGTCAAAGGTCAAATTAAGGTCATGCCATGATGTTGCACACCTACACCCCTGAACCAATACCCCTACCAAGTATCAGCTTCCTATACCCTATGGTTTCCGAGATATAGCCCAGACAAGATTTTCAAACTCAAGTTCACTACAGCAAGGTCAAAGGTCAAATCAAGGTCACACCATAACGTTGCACACCTACACCTCCTAACCAATGTCCCTACTAAGTATCAACTTCCTGCACCTTACCGTTTCTGAGATACAGCCCAGACAAACTTTTTCCCACTGCCTGCCCACCCACCCATCCGGACACCATGGGTGAAAACAATACCCTGACAGCCCTTAAGGGCTGTGGGGTAAAAATGACAGTAATATAATCAATATTATTTGTTAATTGAAGTCACCTATAACATGAATAGGTTTCCTCGTAATCTGAATTACTGTATAGAGTACATTCATCTACCAATTGCTGTAATATTTCATGTTGTAAAACATTATTTTAACAAATTACTGTTTCATTAAAAAGTTAATTGTTGTCCTTTGAGTCTAATATTATCCTAAAATATAAAATAATCTAAAGTTTTTATTTGCAGAAGAAAATACAGATTGTTTTTTAAATTTTATCCTATGTAAGATATATTTTATTATTTCTGTGGTCCAAGTTAGAAGCATTGTGCAATGATCATATGTATTTATTTAATACACAATCAAACAATTCAATCAAATGCAATAACAAACTAAAACAAACGATGATGCTACTTGCCTTTATATTCCTGTTATCCCAGATAAATCTGTGAATTTTTCCCACCCTTGGCTTTGTCCTAAACCCAAGGAAAAGTGACTCTCTGGGCGTGTAACTACACCATTTATATGCCCTCCAGAAATCAGGAGAGAGACTATGCCATGACACATACTAAAACATGAACCAATAGGCCCCTAAACAGTTGAGGAAAATGGTTTTTTGCAAGTGGGAAAGGGTTATGATATGGGATGATCTAATAATAGCAGTCAGTTCAGATTATTATTCAACCACTTGAGCATAGACATAAGTTTTCAGTACAGTTGATAAGGATATATATATTAGTGTGTTGGTTATGCCTCGGTGGGCGACTTGAAGTTCTTATGAGTAAAATGAGTTGTAAGAAGAGTTGGGGTGGGGTGTAGGGGAGAAATTGTTAAAGGTGTCATCTATTTTATATAACAAAGTATTTTATTTCCCTTTCAATTAACAGCGGCCATTTTAATACTTGGAAACAGACGCTTGCATAATTAATTTATTTTGTGGTCCCCAATGATCAATCAATTTAAATGTGTAATACAACACAAATTAATTTATAGGTGATATTTTCATTAATTTCTCTTTTAATTAACAGTGGTTATTTGAATATTGGATCAACAGAAATTAAATTATTTCGTGTTCCCAAATCATTGAATATATTTAAACATGTACAAGATAAATAACAATAAGAACTCCGATGAATCCAAACACTAATGTGGCTTTCAAATGTCTGGGTGAACGGATCCATTTGTTTTGTACGTGGCACACCACACAGGCCTGGCAAGTGGCAGAACTTCTTTGAATGATGTCACAATTGAAACAGAGGTCAACACAGTTACTTGTGGTTTTAATGTGTTATCAATGTGTTGTTAAATTAGAAAAGCTGTTATTTATTTATTTGGGGTTTTACGTCGCTTTCAACACTGTACAGGTCATATCACAACGGGTAGTTGGAAAGGCAGGGGAAACCAGTACATACAGTTCGTTAGGGTTCTGTACTGTACACTGCCGACCAACGGCAAGCAACTACCAGCCTTCCGACTTGAGGCCGTGCCGGGAACCGAACCCCGGCCTCAGAGGTGGGAGGCGAGAGTGTTACCACTCTGCTACGTGGCCCCTAAAAAAAAGGCTGTTGCACTGACACAGCCTTAGATTATCATGAAGGCAATGAAACATGACACTAGTTGGATGGCCCGTTTAGGATGTGTGGGCTCTGTGTTTTCCCGTGATATGAAGCAACCGTAGAGGACATGTTCACACATTCATGTGCCGTTTTAAAATAGGGGCTATTACGCAGTCAGAATGGAACCCTGTGAAATGTGGTTTACATAATGCTGTATATACATGATTCAGATTTTAAATATATTTGGCCTATTTTATGAACATTCACTTTGCCCAAAAACTTAATGCTTAGTTTACATATAAAGATATTTTCATTTAATTTAGTTTCTACTTATTACCAATACTTATCAACTTATACTTATCAATCTTTGAATTATCTTGTTTTTAACCATTATATATACATTTTTTATTTCATTAAACAACCAATGATGTAGGTATTTGTTTGGGGTTTCCAAGAAGCAGAACATAAAAATATTTGTGAACCAAGCACATATAGTTGTAGTACCACCATCAAAACTTCCTTTCAAACACCTTTCAAGTTATAGCTGAATTTCATTGACTCTTATACATGTAAATATCAATTGATATATGTACTTGAATGTTTAGCTCCACTAAAAAGTATGTCAAAAATATATTCTATCTTTTTTCTACCTTTTTTTATTTTGAGGAATGTTTTTCTACGTCTAAGCTTATGTCTGAGCTTTCCTCAGTCGGAATAAAATGGCAAATAACCCAGAAAATAATACTTATTCAATTCAATGTTTCTTCTACCAGAACCGGAGCAGTAAAAACAGGTTTGCTTAACTCATTTCTTTACATAGCTAACTTCAAAAACTGGTTCCTAATATGCCATGTGATGTTTGCGCAATAATCAAGTCCCCATTTTCGACCTTGTTTCACAAATACTATTATTTTCTGCTAATTTAGATTTGAAGCTAGGAATGTTTACCATAGAGGTGTCAATATTTGCCTTTCGGTATACATAAATAATTAAATTTTTTGTGAGTGTAAAAAACAAGGGCTAAACTATGAGCGAGTGACAAATTTCAAAAGTGTAAAAAATATAATGTTTACTTTCCAACGTCTGTTATCAGTTGAATATAAATGCTAAGTTCTGTAAGCACAAACCAATACACTCAGATACGAACCTTGTTACAATGAGTGGAAATAAGTCGGGATTTGTATGTAGATATTACGATTACGACAGATTATTGGCAAGTTTATCACGAATTAGTCTGCTTTTATTGAAGCTATTTCGTCAAATTTAACAGTCACAAAATTATAAGCATCTTGTTAAAATCATGACAAAGTAAAATTTACTTTCCCATTTTATGGTAATAAGCCTACAAAAGTGTGTAGGCTATGCAGAAAAAACATATCTGAGATAAACACTCAACTTTTTACGGTTACGCATAGAAGCCAAGATCAACACAGGTGTTCCATAAACATAGCTTTTCTCTGTAGACTGATATTCAGTCAAATCCCAAGGTTTGACACATGTGTATAGACTACACTCAATTTGTTAACTTGGTTGTTTGTTAAAAGAGTTTCTTAACAATTTCTCCACTTAACTTTATCAAAACATTAGTAGTAATTTTGTTCCATGATTGGTTAAATTTGAGTTTAAGGTCAGTTTTGCCATATGCGGTCACATCAGGACTTGGCCCTTACTGGACTCATACACATGAATGTATTATTATATTATTATTGTTATTGTGTATTTATACTGAGCGCAATATCTCCATATACTACAAGTCTCAAAGCGCAATTTAGTCCATCCAGCTGGGCAATTAAAGCCCAAGCTCTCAAGTAACTGACATTCCACTATATGAAAGACAGAAGCTCGAGGATGACCATTTATCAACGTCCTTGAGGTTCTTTAGCCTCCTGTCACATGGGATGGGAGCCAATGACAGAGGACTGCCATTTTATGCGGTAATCTGAGTCACTATGTATCTGCCTATACCTGGGTTTGAATCCACGTCCATTCTGTTCCTCGGCCAGTGTGTTACCCACTGGGCCACAGTGGAAGCATACAAGTGACCAGGTATTAAACATCTTACCACTCACGGTACTAAAGCCCTTTGGTTCAAAGAAGAACTGATGAATTGTGATAGCCAAAGGTCTGCAACACTAATCAAGTCCTATTCCCACTTTTCAACTAATTCAGTCAACTTTACATATTGATTTTGAACAAAAGATCTGCAATCTCGTGTTGACATACTTCCGCTACACTTATGTGGGAAAGTTGGTAGATGCTTGTTAAGTGCCTGGCTTACTGATTATCTTACATAGTGCTCTGCTTTCCCCTACCCAACACCCCACCATACAACTTGTTGAATACGAAGTTAAATCCAAATCAAACAAAAAAAAATACATAGCAAAACCTCAAACAAAAAAGAAGTTTTTAATATAAACCTGGCAACAAAAATGGCAAAATATACAGGGAAGAGGGATGAAGATGGGGAGGGGTGGTTTCACCACACAGGACAGCTCATTTTTACATGTGCACAACCCACAAACAAGGTCCATTCCTGAAGTAAAAAGGACAAAGTCGTGAAGATCAAAATTCAAACACGACTTGTTATGACTGCAGTGAATGGAATGGTGTAAACAGGCCTTTAGAAATGATGTTTACTTGTGCACAAATGCGCTGCACATTAGTTCCACAGGAGCCAATTTGTCATTCTTCATTCTTGAAAACACATGTTTAGGGATAACCCTACAAAACAAAAGTTGTGCCCTGCAAATGGTATTCAGAAGGAAAGTAACAAGGTAACTGTTTAGGTGTACAAAGTAGGTTAAAAGCGTGTTTAAAGGAAATGCTGCAAATGCGATAGTTTTTGCGTTATAACTGATTCACTCAAGAGTAAGAATCACAAAGTAGCTTTTGCTCAGTTATGCAATCAGTTAAAGCGCTACAATTTTGATATACTATAGCTCAACCAAAAGGAGGTGAATAACATATTTAACGACATATAGTTTTCAAGTTACAACTGATTTACTCCACAGTAAGAACCTGAAAGTAGCATGCATTATTCAGCTATGCTTTGAGCTACAAGTCTGCAATTTTACTATGTTTATAGCTAACTGATAAGTATGTGAACAACATATTTAAACAGAATACTCTAAATGCAATAGTTTTCAAGTTACACTGATTTGCTCAACATTGAGAACCTGAACGTGGCTACTGCTCAGCTATACCATGACCTACAGGTCTGCAATTTTACTATGTTATAGCTAACCCAAATGTAGCTGAAGAGCATATTTATAGAAAATATGTTAAATGCAATGGTTATCAAGATACAACGGATTTACTAAACAGTGAAAACCCCAAAATAGCTATTACACAGCTATGCCATGAGCTACATGCCTGGAATTTAACTATGTTATAGCTAATTTAGAAATACATTAATAACATATTTCAACAAAATTCTATAAATGCAATAGTTTTCAAGTTACAACTGATTTACTCAACAGTGAAAACCTGAGAATAGCTATTACTCGGCTGAACCTTGAGCTACATGTCTGCAATTTTACTATGTTATAGCTGATTCAAAAGTAGATGAATAACATATTTAAACAAAATTCTCTGAATGCAATAGTTTTCAAGTTACAACTGATTTTCTCAACAATGAAAACCTATGTTATAGCTTTACTATTATATGTAAACCTATGTTATAGCTGATTTATAAACACATGATTAACAAGACCACTGCCACGGTATGTATCTCCCGCCAAGCATGACAGGGGAAGAAATACCTTTTCCAAGATATTCACAATTTTTCATTTTCCGCTAAAATCCAAGATGGCTGCCAAAACTGATGAAAACTGACATTTTTCCCCTAGTCACAGAATACTGATGTACTACCCTGTGGGTCAAAAATTCGTTCGAAATTGCTCTATCTCTTACCATGTCGAAGATATTTTCAATGTTTTATTTCCCGCTAAAATCCAAGATGGCTGCCAAAAGTGGCGAAAATCTTGTACAACCCTGTGGGTCAAAATTTGCTTGAAATCACTCTATCTCCTACGGTTTTCGAGATATTCACACTTTTTCATTTTCCTGCTAAAATCCAAGATGGCTGCCCAAAGTGGCAAAAATTGAAAATTTTCCCCTTAGCATAGTATACTCTTCTACTACCCTGTGGGTCAAAAATTTGCTCAAAATTGTTCTATCTCATATGGTTTTCGAGTTATTCACACTTTTTCATTTCCCCCCAAAATTTAAGATGGCAGCCAAAGTGGCCAAAAATGAAATTTTGCCCTTTGCATAGAATACTCTTGTATCAACCTGTGGGTCAAAAATTCGATCGAAATTGCTCTATCTCTTATGGTTTTTGAGATATTCACACTTTTCCATTTCCACTAACATCCAAGATGGCCGCCAAAAGTGGCAAAAATCGAAATTTTCCCCTTTGCATAGGATACTCTTGCACTGCCCTGTGGGTCAAAACTTCGCTCGAAATCGCTCTATCTCGTACGGTTTTCGAGACATTCACACTTTTTCGTTTTCCACAAGAATCCAAGATGGCCGCCAAAAGTGGTGAAAATTGAAATTTTTCCCCTTTGGATCAGATGCTCTTGTACTGCCCTGCAGATCAAAAATTCGCTTGAAATTGCTCTATCTCTTACGGTTTTCAAGATATTCACACTTTTTTGTTTTCCGCTAAAATCCAAGTTTGCCGCCAAAAGTGGCGAAAATTAAAAAAAAATTTCCCTTTTGAATAGCATACTCTTCTACTACCCCGTGGGTCAAAAATTCGCTTGAAATCGGTCTATCTCTTACGGTTTGAGAGATATTTTTGATTTTTCACATTTTCACTAAAAGTAGCAATAAAGTAGCCATCACTCACTTGTACATTGAGCAACAGTTGTGAAACCTAAATGCGTTACAGCTCACAAAAAACTAGATGAACAACATATTTGAGAGAAAGTGTGTAGCTGCAATACTTTTGACTCATTTACCATTTACTCATTATGGTTATCATTAAAAATTGACAAAGTAGCTATTACTCACTTAGCTTTGGAAATACACTTCCCAACTACTGACCATGTTGTAGCTGTGGAGAAAGTAGCTGAAGAACATATTTGAACAAAATACTCTAACTGCAATAGTTTGAGGGTTATAAGAAATATAATTATATTAGGCAAAAGTGCTATTACTCACTCAAAAGTAGGCCAGAGTTCACCAAAACCCAAAAATATTGAAGAGCGTTAAAATTCATTAGGACAAGTAATTTACCAAAAATTTGTAACTGTAGTAGTTTCAGAGAAAACTGTGTGACACACTCACGCACGGACGCATGGACGCACACATGGACATACACACACATGGTGCAAATTATAATCATGGTGCAAATTAGAAGATAATAAAATGTATATGTGAAAACCCCCAAAAAGGTGGGAGATCAATTGGCCAACTTACTTTTCAACACAGTTTCAACAGAATCTTAGGTCGGTGGGACTTGACTTTGTAAAACATGACCATATGACTACACTAAATCCTTTTCTCTTTGTGAAATTTATGGGTACTGTATGACTTTCGGAGAAACGGACAGCCCCCTTCACAGGCTCTACCCCTTGCGCCAGAATGCTTGTGGTATAATGAACTCCTGTAAGTTTCCAATTAAAATGTAATAGTTCAGGTTAATGGTCATTACAAGTACCAGGTCTACCATTTGACATATATTAGTAAAAAGATGTGGCACGTGGTACTTTCACAATACTTCCATAATTAGACAGTCTAAAGTACTTCATACAGAAACTTCCCATGTAATGTGGAATGCACGCTATGTTTTCTAAGGATTATCCATATTCAATTTAAAAGCCAATTTTCGCGCGGGGGGGGGGGGGGGGGGGGGGGGGGTCCGAAAATTCGGGATTTATGATCCAAATCTTCCCAAAGTTTTATTACTTATTATGTTGGTCTGGCCACAACCACATAAGCTATTTCATAAGAATCATTACCTAAAAATATACCTAAAACCATACACTGTCTGGTGGAGGCAGTAGGTTTGTGGGCACTACAGTAAGGTAGCACTAAAATCTGGAGCATTGAAAAGGCTACTCACTTGTGCAAGGTTTTCATTCACAATGTAGGATTACTTTAAGTGATATGTAAATCTTCAGGCAAGGATTATGGCCAAAGTCAAAGTTGAGGTTTACATCCTGTTCAACAGCCAGAATCAGGCTCAGGCCCACAGCATTGCCACTTGTAGGGTTTGAAGTGGGACTAGAAGGATGGCAGTGGTAAACATACCTGTTCCCACATCTGAGGTATGTACTTGCTCATGATTGGTTGCTTATAGTGTGTAATACTGGTATGTTCTGCTTCACTCCATTGTGTCCAAAACCCATCATGACATTACATAGCCCTACAATCTGTTGGAAGTAATATATTAACAAAATCCATCCAGATCCTTTAAGATACCAGTACTAAAGTACTTTTATTTTAAATAATAGGGGTGCATATTGAAAAAGAAGATCGCACATGTTCATTCAAAAATTCCTGATTACCTGCTTCCCGAGTTGGTCACAATATATTATTTCCAAAACGACGGGATTTTAATGTCCCTTTTAACAGGCAAGGGGGGCCACGGTGGCAGAGTGGTAACACTCTTGCCTCCCACCTCTGAGGCCGGGGTTCGATCCCCGTCATGGCCTCAAGTGGGAAAGCTGGTAGTTGCTTGCCGTTGGTCGGCAGTTTACAGTACTGATCCCTGACGAACTCTATGTACTGGTTTTCTCTGCCCTTCCAACTACCCGTCGTGATATGACCTGTACAGTGTTGAAAGCGACGTAAAACCCAAAATAAATAAATAAAATTAACAGGCAAGGTCATATCAGCAAAGACCCTAAATGCATTAATGTGTCATGAGCTTGATTCAAATCCTCCCAGACTATATACTGACGATAGCCCAATGTTGGCTTTTGACTTGCAGATGCTACGTCAGCAAGTTGTACTCCCACTATGGCATCATCCAATCTGATTGCAGCATGGAGTTATGTGACCATTGTTTAACAGAAGGCAAATGACTGACATATTATGGGTGCATCTTAGTTCAGGGAATTCCTGTTATTTTACATGATCAAACATTAACAATAGTGGAACAGTGTCTTGAGGTGATAGTCCATAATCCAATGATAAACTTATAATGTCTAGAAACAACTTTTTATTGTGAATTTATAATGATGTTTTTTATGTGTGAAATTGTTAAATAGTTAAAAATTGAGGGGTCACTGAAATATGATTTTTAGACATACTATAATTACTAATTTTTTCAAAATTCCCCATTTTTTCTTGCCACCATCTTGAATTAAAATCCACTGTTGGCCCAGCATTGACAAAATATACATATGTGCAGTCTGTGTAATGGTTGGCTAGCTATTGCTTGGTCACCACTGGCCCAGCATTGGCAACATCTGCTGACCATGCAACCAATATCAATATGTGACCAATATGCCGACTGTGACCAAAAGCCAAGGTTGGTCCAATGGAGGAATGCTATCTGGGTGCAACCACAGAAGTAAGAGCCAGTTGATCAACTTGTTAACAACTTGGCCACTGATGTCAGAGTAATACTGTAATTGAACTGTCAAATTTAAGAAACAAAGAGTGTTTCTACTTTACCACATATTCCTGATATCAGGGTAAATCTTACTCCTAAATATTTCGATAAGTTATATAACTACACATAAATTAATTTCACTGTATGACATCCATTTGATTTAACTCTACTTCTTGCACTCTAACTTCTTGTCATTAAGGCTGTCCGTATGGAAACAAAGTGGCATCAACATTGCAGTCTGTTCCTTCAGATAAAAACTCAACATGATTTGATAATGTTTATGCGAAATTTAAAAAAAATATATATAATTTTAAATTTCCCAGTTCATTCAAATTAGAGAACTTGGTGTTTCCACCCCCCTCCCACCCCCTCAAATATTAGTTGCCACATATATTTTTAATGTCATTTCTTGTTAATTCTATAATAAAACATTACTATTAGAATTATTATTTTCCAATTACATCCTTATTGTCAATTTACAAGGCTTTGTGAATAAGTTCACACATGAATTAATTTTTTGTGTCACTGTGTTATGATCAATGGGACAAGTGTGGTAAGTGCTGAGAAGTAGGTTCAGCCCTGAAGGGATCAAATCCAGTGGGATGGTGCATGTATGCACTGGAATAGGCAGCCAGCTATGGCCTGCTGTGGTGAGCAGGTCATTCAAACAAAGAGAATGCAGTATTTCATTATAGAAATTCAGCATCCCACTGACCATTTTAAAAAAATGAGAAGAGCATCGTGTCCCACTCTAACCACATGAAAGTGAGGAAGGGCTGACTTATCCTACTGTGACTACTTTTAAGGCTCAGCACCATACTGTGACCATTTTAAAAATGAGAAAACCTGCCTATCTCACTCACTGTGGCTGCATGAAAGCGAGGAAGGGCTGACCTATTCCACCGTGACCACTTTTAAGGCTTGGTATCTCACTGTAACCTTTTAAAAATAAGAAGAGCTGCCTATCCAACTGTGACACTTGAAAGCAAGCAAGGGCTAACCTATCGCACTGTGACCACTGATAAGGCATCCGAAATACCAATGTGACAATTTTAAACATATCTGTGACCACGTTTTAGGGCACACTGTGAGCATTTTAAAATTGAAAAGAGCTGTCTATCCCAATGTGACCACATGAAAGCAAGGAAGGGCTGATCTATCCTACAGTTACCACGTTTAAGGGTCAGAGTTCCACTGTGACAATTTTAAAAATTAGAAAAGCTTCCTATCCCACTGTAACCACATGAAATGAAGCAAGGGCTGATCTATGCCACTGTGGCCACTTAAAAGAGCCTGAATATTAATCCTGCTGTGATTATTTAAAAAAAATTAGAAGAGCATCCTATCCCACTTTAACCACATGGGAGCAAGGAAGGGCTGACCTGTCTCTCTGTGACTACTTTTAAGGCTACTGTGACTACTGTCCCACTGTGACCATTTAAAACAGAGGGCTGACCTATCCCACCGTGATAACTTTGAAGGCTCTTTGTCCCACTGTGACCATTTTAAAAATGAGAAGACCTGCCTATCCAACTGTAACGACGTGAAACAATTCCAAGTAAATTATTTCTAATACACTGTTTTAACACCCAAACCCCTAATACCAATAATAAGGGAGGTATCGTAACTTTTGAGGTTGGCAACCCTCATTTCAACTTGAAGGAGAGTTGAAAGGTCAAACGATTTTAATAATTTTCTATAGCTAAATTTGATGTACTAAAACTGTTGGACCAATAATAAGCAAGTTAAGAGCATTTTAAAGGTTCACTACCCTTGTTTAACAATGACTGAGAGGTTAAAGGTCATGTGTGACAACATCTACAGATTTTGTGCAAAGGATTTAGTATAGCTTGATTTTACATCCCAAGCCTCTACGCACAATAATACGCATATTGTGGGCAGAGTTATATTCATCCCCTGTGCCATCCAGGCAGTGTTGGCAATTGGCAGCAGCAAGTATCTGGCAACATCTGTTGCCATGGCAACACTTTAAAATTTTTGAATCTTAGAGGTTTTAGGTGTCCCACACCCTAAAACCATGCACAGATTTTTAGCAAGTTTTCAGGATATGCTTACCCCAAGAGGACCTAGATTAGCTTTTGGAGCGTATCTAGCAACCGCTGTTGCCAAAGAAACGTGTTAAATACTTTTTCGGTCTTAAACTTCTTAATTCATAAAGGGGCACTATTAAAAAATATTAGTATAACTGCTTTTTGATCTCCCACCAGCCAAATGCCAGGGATGGGAGATTATGAAACTCCTTCTCATTCATTCTTGTACATGAGTGTGTGCATGTGTGCATTTTTCACGTTTTACATAAACCTTTATATCTTATTCACTTAAGAAAATATCTTCACCAAATAAGCAGAGAGTGTTTATGGGTGTACAAACATGTCTGTAAAAATTTAAAAAAACAAAATGGCTGCCATGTGATTGTTCAAAAATCATTAAGATGTTGTAAAACTTAAAATATTCCAGCTAGCTTCATTAGATTTGCACAAAGTGTATATGGCTAGGAAATCTTGCCTGAGAGTAAGTTTGGCCGTGTTTTAAAACACAATGGCTGCCATGTCACATCTTTAATGTCAAGTGTAAATTTGTATCTCATCATTGGTCCTTTGGTTCAGAATGAGAAAACTTCTCACTTCTTACAATACCATGGCCTGTCAAACTTTTGCAATTGTCAAATTTGACCAAAGTCCAAAAAAAAAACCCTAAAAAACTTGAAGGGTATAAAAATCCATTAGGACAAGTAATTTACAAAAAAAAAATGTTGAAATGCAGTAGTTTTAGAGAATCTCAATGACACACTAATGCACACACAGGATGCATCCATAACCTCTTTCCAGACTAAAGCCTGATAATATTTTCACAGTATAAGGATTGAGCCATGAAACAGTTAAAACAAGAACAGGGACAATGGGGGAGCAATGCAATATACGTATCCATTGGAATGAAGATTAGATTTACATTGAAGAGCAATGGTTGAAGATCAAATCTGACTGAAAGATCCACAGTCCATCACTTGCTGCAACTTGTTTTCACGTTCAAAGCCCCCATGAGCAATAATTAGAGATCTCTTGGTCGCGTGAAGTATAATGAATATGTCGGACCTTGGAACACGTACAGGTAAAATTTGAAATTTATTTCTGAAAAAGATTTGCAGTCCATAATTTTACATTCCAAGCCCTGAAGTAGCGGTCAAATGTCAAATATGGCCTTTTAATAGTGTGAATACTCCATATGAAGGGGTAAAGTCAGGAAAAATGTTGTAGACAGAAATTTGAAACAGTTTAAAGTTTTGATGTGTGTCGTCAATGAAAGCAGAAAATACAAAGTTTACTGACAGAAGTCATGAAGAGTTATATAAGATGCCTAAAACTTGTTTTATGTATCTCCTAATGTAACGTTTTAGTCTTTCAATTAAATAATTATCTTAAGAAATTAGGGTACTATCTCACAAATGAGACACTATGTTGGCAAATTGGTTTAATATCTTGAAAAATTGACTTAATATCTCAAGAAAGTTAGTTAATTATCTTAAAAATTAACTAAAATTGAGATTATATCTAAAAAATTTGACTCAATATCTGAAAAAATGAAATATTATCTCACTAAGTTCAAAGAAAAATATTTTCCATTTGACCCTAATACTTTTACATACTGGAGGCAGAGAAAACAAACAAAAATAATATGTTCATCTCCCAGCAGAGGTGACATAAACACTAAAACTGTTGTAATCTTAAACTCATAAGGTATCATAACAACCATGAGTTCATTCCAACCTTACAATAAATATCCTTTTTCTGCACTAGATATTTGTAAATGTTTAACTTTAATAACAAGTCTCAATTATCACATCAAATATTCAAACACCAAAAATTGTCCTATCTTTAAACTCGATGTTTGCTAGGAACTGTGAAGAGTTTAAAGTCATCTTTGTATAAGGGTTCTGTGTAAAATTTGTTCTATCCGGAAGAAAAATATAATTATAATCTGTAGCACAGCATTTCAGATATTGGTTAAAAATTATAAAACGTGAGGTGACTATAGTTTTGATAGGTCACCCCTTCCTCGTGTTAATGTGGTCACAGTGGTACAGACAGCTCAGCTCATTCATAGAATGATCACAGTGGAATTCAGTGAGATGCTGGGTCTTATAAGTTATCATAGTGGTATTGGTCAGCCCTTCCTCGCTTTCATGTGGTCACAGTTGGATAGGTCGGTTTTAAGTTTAAAAATGATCACAGTGGGATGGTGACCCTTAGAGGTGGTCACAGTGGAATAGGTCAGCCCTTCCTTGATTTAATGTAGTCGCAGTGGAATAGGCAGGTCTTCTCATTTTGTAAAATGGTCACAGTGGGATCGTTGGTGACCCTAAAAAGTGGACACAGGTCGGCCCTTCCTTGCTTTCATGTGGTCAGAATGGGATAGGCAGCTCGTCCCATTTTTACAATGGTCACAGTAAGATGCTGACTCCATTAAGTAATCACAGTGGACACAGGTTAGCCTTTCTTCACTTTCATGTGGCCCTGTTAGAAAATGCAGATCCACTCATTTTTAAATGGTCACAGTGGGATGCTGAGTGTTAAAATTGGTCCCAGTGGGATAGGTCAGACCTTCGTCACTTTAATGGGGTCACTGTAGGATAGGCAGGTCTTTTCAGTTTTAAAATGGTAATATTGGAATGCTGAGCCTTAAATATGATCACACTGGGATAGGTCAGCTCTTCCTTGCCTTAATGTGGGCACAACGGGGATGGGCAGGTAAATGTGGTCACATTGGAATGGGTTGGGTCCTCCTCCCTTTCATGTGGTCACAGTGGGATAGCATGCTCTTGCATTTATAAAATGGTCACAGTGCGATAGTCCAGCTCTTCATAGTTTTATTGTGATCATAGTGGGATAGACATCTCTTCTGTTTATAAATGGTCACATTACAGTGGGATGCTTTGCCTTAAAAATAGGCACAGGTAAATGTTGAATCTGAAACTTAGGTACGATTTTATCAATTTTAGTTTATTTAGGAAGCACATGGTTCTCAAACTAGAAATGATGTAGGATCCCGTGGCTATGGTGAGACTGGCATCCTACTTTGACCATACATACTATCCTGTCCTGTCGGCGTTGAACTTACTATTGAAGTGCTTTCAAGTTCCAGCAGGAAAAGACAAGTTTTCCTGAACAAATTTATTTAACAATTAAGATAAAGACTGCAGTCAACTGAGATACTCTAATGGTTGATAATACAATAATGAAATCAATCTGACCGGACCACAGTTTTATTCTCCTAACTAACTGTTAAAAAAAGCTTGTCTACTCTGTCCAACAGTTGGTCCAGTGACCCAACCAGTGTTCATTAACAGATGTGAACAATATGAATCCCACTCATTTTACCAGAGACAGGATGTAGATTCACTGCGGCTAATCTAACTTATTGTGATATTCAATATAATGAATGAAAAACTATCTAGTTAAACTTTTTCACCAGACAGAATTGAGATTCAGTAACTAAAGTAAATTATTGTAAACCTCAGTTCAATAAATCACAGAAACTATTTAGCAAAGTCTTTTTACTAAAGCCAGGTCAACCTGCATGTGGACAAAATGTTGGTCAAAATTGCAAGGATGGACAAAGTTCTCGTCAGTTTGGGGCAGGGTGGACAAAATGCTGATCTTATCAGATCCTTAAAAAATCTTTTTAACATATTTAAATTCCAGTGTCAGTGGTGAGGATATCCCTCAGATTTATGAAAAATACCACCTCAGTACCCCATAGAAGTGTGAAATGTTCAGAAGATTATCTTTGATGGGGCATACCACACAAATAATTATAGCAAGGACTGGAATAGCTCATTTTGTCAAACTCTTGACCATGACCACTCTACCAATCTTGAAGCTCATTAATCACTACCAGACACAATATACATCCACAGTGGTTAATCTTACTCATTGCAAAACTCAATTCAATGAATCCAAGCACTGGAAATAGTCTAATTTATTATTGATTTCATTGACATGCTTTGTTTAGCAATACATTGGTGATGCCAAACTGTCGGTGTATATTATAGCATCCCCCTTTCTTTAAAAATTGTATTAATTACAAATATGGTAAAAGTGAAATCTGTAACATAGTTATAAAAAGTCTTTCATAGAGAAATCCCTTGGAATGTTCATCTTTGGAGATTAATATTACACACGAAGAATCATACTTTTTTATTAAAAAAAAAGAATTTTAGCATTTCAAATTAAATCGTAAATGTTTCTAATTTATTTTCTCGTATGCTTGGAAAGATAAGTTGCTAGCACTTCATCTCCACTAGGTGTCTTTCCAGACCTTTCCATAACTATATTTTAGGTTCTTCTTGATTTTTGGCCAAAAATTGAAAATGTCTCATTTTCTAGATGGGTGGTATTGCGGTTGGCATTTCCTGCTGGATAAATCTGGTGTGGATTAATTATCTGCTCATCTAGGGGATCTGTAAACTCTACTGTCGCCTTTTTGGGTGTCTTTTCATCTGTTGGTGTTGGTTCTAGCCCACTGGTGAATAAACACTTTGGCTTGAGGTATCAGTTGTGGTTTTAACGGAGGGGATGAATGGGCAAGGTTGTGGTTTTGGGTCAGCAGGTCAGCTGTGCAAAGGTGCCATCGGTTCCTTCTCTGGGTACAGCCATTGCTGTTTATCAGGTAGCTGTTTGGTGTTCTCTCTGATCATAGCATTGTTCCTTGGAACCATCTGTTGTTGCATTCTGACAGAAGTTGAACAGGTTGGTATAATTGGATAATTACATTTCTTGGAATGCTGTTTTTTGTGTTGTATGTCTTGGCATGCTGAGCATTCTCTGCAGACTTTTTCCATATGTTTGTTTACATTGGGCCAGCAAGATAATTCTCGCACTAGGCTTATAGTCTTTTCAATTCCTTACTCCCTTGAGAATGTTGAAGGATGCATCTGGTCATGTGTAGCTTATGGTATAATTATTTGCCTTATACTACTCCAGCTTCAATGGCAAGCTCGTCTCAGAATGACCAACATGGACACAAGTCCTGAATGAGTTCTTTAATGGATTCTGACCATCTGTTGTAGATGTCTTCTTTGGGAGCAGTAAGGGTATGGTCCCTTGAAGTTTCAAAAAGAATGCTTTTTTGCTGGTTGCAACTATCGCTATCATGCAAACTACCTAGTGCTTCATAAGCCTGCTCATGTATTTCTTCCCAGCACCAAAATGAGTCTTGTGTTAGGAGGTCACTCAGTGTACTAGTTTTACGCTGAGTAACTTGGGATGAACTGTGTTAGATATGCTATCATTCCCAGGAATTTTGTCAGTTCTTCCTTGATTTCTCTGTTCTGCCTGTGTCTGATGTCATGGACTTTCTTCTGGTCAGATTTGATTCCTTCTTTTGTGTAGAAATTGCCAAAGAATGATATTTCATATCGTTTGATAGCACAGTTTTTGATGTTAAAAACAAATGTTTTATTCTGCTCATCTCATAAGCTTTATCAGGTTTTCATCATGCTCTTTTTCAGTTGCACCTGTCACGCAGACATCATCAGCAATTCCTGTAACACCTGGCAAACCTTTTAAAATCAGGGACCGATTTCACAAAGGGACTTAAGTCTAGATTTAGGCTTAAATCTAAGACTTTGGTCTTAAATTTTGTCAAAAAACTGCAAAGTCTGTGGTCTTAGACTTAGCGGATTTCACAAAGCAGCTAAGTCCATGAAATTGCTAAGTCAGTGGACTTAACTTTTAAGTCTGGGAGGTAGTGGGCTTAAATTTTGTAAAGAGGACTTAAATATGGCCGCCATAAACTTTTCTCCACTTCAAAATTTGAAATGGCTGTAAATAAATTATAATTATGCAGAACACCTCACTAAAGTAGTGTTTGGGAAGTTTATATGTGCTAACAAGGTTTTCCATTTCAAAACAGCACTTATCCTTAGATAAAATACATTAAAAGAAGAATATGTGGCATCAATATTATATTTTGAATAGACACAAAAGGTCACATGACACAGAAAACCACTGTGGTTATATGATAAGCCTGGACTTAGCTAAGTCACCTTTGTGAAATCCATTTTTCTAGCTAAGACCAAAGTCTTAGATTTAAGTCCAAGACTTAGCCACAAAAGGGACTTAGTTTAAGTCCTTTAGTGAAATCGGCCCCTGGTCTATTTTCCTCTGGAACACATCTTGAGAAACATTCAAACAAAATGATAATCGTCTAAAGCATTATATTTGACCTCTCAAGCTATAGAATGAAGTGAGTAGTTGGGTTTTACATGGTGCATTACTGGCACCACGTAACACATGAGAGCATGTACATTCAGTATCACCTGCCCAAATGTAACATAACTCTTTCCTTCTGTGATTCATATGATGAACAGCTCTGTCATTGTCCAGCAAGTGGATTACCATTTACTGCACGTGTTTTACACTGTGATCAGATTGGCTAAGTGCCCGGGCACAGGAGATTAGACATAGTTAGACAGATTGGGTTTTATGACACTTGATCTGTGTTTATAAATTCTATGTCCAAAATGATCTACTGGTTTCCCCATTATATTGTTGGTTGCATGCTTTACATTTAATAATGTAAATAAAATTGTAAATTTCACATGTGATGTGTAAATTTCTTGGTAATGAATTACCTCTGATAACTCCGCCATTTGAGGAGCTGGAAAATGAATCCACTTTTTGTAATAGTGGACAATAACTGCACTTTCTGAATGTAGTGCATATTTTAGGAATACGAGTTTACTAAATAGTGGAGCTACAGAGTTTATCTCTCACGTTATGTAGCCACCGAAATGCCATATTCCAACTTTTGTGAATTAATCTCCCTATGTTGGGATTCGGGGGACTCAATTTGGTGACCATAACAGGAGTGCTGACTTCCTGTTTATTGTGATAACAGCTAACAGATCATCTTGTGAGTAACTACTGGCTCTGGATTTATGTTTGTTCATGAGTGTACGAGGGAAACCCTTTTAAGGAAATACTCAATAAGTTTGTTGGTTGAAGTTCTTGGCATCTAAACCTGAGTCTTAAGAATTGGTCATATATGTTACTCTTCTTGGCAGTGTCTGTATGGGCAGATTCATACAATAAATAAAGGTGTGTTTTGGTTGGCTTAGTGTATAGTGTGCTGTTTGTACTGACCTTGACAGTAGTGTCCAAGAAGTTAGAAAAGTCATGTAGTGTGCTGTTTGAACTGACCTTGACAATAGTGTCCAAGAAGTTAATAGTGTCACGACTAAACTCCATTGTGAATTTGATTGTGTCATGGATGGAATATAAGTAGTCAAAGAATAAATGGAGTTGATCTACTCCATGGGTGCAAATCATGAAAATATCATCTATAAACCTTTTCAATATAATTGGTTTAAGATTATAATTATATAGGGCTTTGGTTTCAAACCTGTCCATAAATAATCTGGCATAGATAGGGGGGCAATGGTGTGCCCATAGCTGTGCCTCCAATCTGTAAGAAATGTTCAGAACTAAATTCAAAATACATAACGTGTAGTACCATTTTGAATAAGTCTAAATTGTAAGAGTAAGTCTTGAGTAAATCTTGAGATTACTGACAGGGCGTTTGGTTGGGTCCATCCTTCAGTGATCAGCAACAGCTAGTATGCCTTCATTGGAGACTGGCCTGCCAAACGACAGAAAATGTCATCCTGTGTTTCCACCAGGTGGGCTGGTCACGTTCTGTGCATTCGTCAGGTGGCACATCGTACTTCCTTCCAGTCTAGACAGCATTTTAGATCCCAAGTAAGCTGATGGCCGAGTTAGTTGGGAGGCCCTTGCCTGTCCATTGGGTAGGGTATTAACTTATAAAAATGTAATTTACTTATTAAATTAGCAATTTTATTGCATTAATACATCCTATCCAATGAACAATTGCTGAATAACTACTGCTTGGTAAGTGGGTCTGTGACTAGGGACTTAAGTTAACTCATAAATAATAAAATTTCCAAGGCCTAGGTTGACTTATAGTCAGAAAACCTGTAAGCCCATGGTTGGTTAGCACTGACCCGTTACCGGGGATATACCGACATTGCCCCCCCCCCCTTTGACAGACCTGCTCTGAGGTAGGAGAAGAGAGATACGAGTTCAGTCCAAGAGGGAAAATAAACCTCCTGAAGGAAGCATGTCACAGTTTTTTTTCTACTTTTTTTTAGTTTATGAACTATTTACACTACGTACATATATATTATTCAATATTAGAGCTATTGGTGGATCTGCTGAGCAGCCACTACTGGGCCCAACTGAAAACCTCTAAATCAGCCCAAGCCACATCCTTTAAATAGAATTGTGTGAATGTGTTATGTGACTTCCAGTTTCAGGCTGATAAGATTTATCCTGAGGAGACTCCCGACTGGAAGGCCTTAGAAGCAGCAAACGCCCTCACATCATGGGCTTTAACCTGATGTAGGGTGAGGGCTTCCCGATCAGAGAGCTCATAACATAGGATCAAAGTCTGCTTGATCCATGATGAGATATTAGCAGGGGAGATGTCTTTGCCGAAGAATTTCTTGAAGGAGGTAAAAATCAACTGTTTGTCCTGCCTGAGGGCTGAGGTCCTGTCCAAGTAGTAACACAGTGCTCTGATCGGACATAGGGACCTATCAGACTTGAGGGACTTATCCAGAGTTGGGGCCAGGACTGGAATAACCACTGGGGCCACACTGTCTGGACTCTGGTTGGACAGCTGATTCTTGGAAAGAAAGGTGGGTGATGGGTAAAAAGACACCTTTGACCAGTCTGACTGGTGTCTGATGTTCTTGTTTTGCCAAGCATGGATCTCACTCCTACATTTGCCCGAACCCAGAGCCAAGAGGAAAACAGTCTTGAAGGTCAAATGGACACCTATTTTATTGGTTAGAATGGAGCCTTTGTCAACTGGTGCAACACCAGGGAAAGGTTCCAGGAGGGGATGCCCCTCCGACCTTTGGGTCTGTCTCTATGGAAACTATCCAGGAGACGAGTGAGACAGTTTGTCAGCAATGGCTGATCTGTAGCCATCAATAGTACTTGGCTGTAACTTCCTCTCCTGGAACAAGTACAGTAGGAAGTCGGCTATTGACTTTACAGGAGGTGCCTTGAAGTCCATCTGATTACTATGGCACCACTTTGTAAAAATGGTCCACTTTGCCTCATAGACTGATCTGGTTTATCCTCTTTGGGGAGAGTCAACTCTTGTTGCCACTGCCTCAAAGAAGCCCTTCTCCTTGATTGCTGTGGCTAGGAGCTAGGAGCCAAGCATTTAGATTTAGGTTTGATAGATTCCTGTGTGGAGTCTGATTGAATGGCTGATTGGGTAGGTTGGGCAAGCTTGGCAGGCACAATGGGATCTTGCTTGACATGGCCACTAGATCCCCAAAAGGGCAAGGCAGGCCACCCTGGAGCAATCAGAATGATTCTCCTGCACAGGTAGTCCTGCAACTTTTCTACCACTTTGCCCAAGATGGCTACTCGTGGGAAGGGATATGGGTCCAGATCTTCCCAAAGTAGGCTTAGTACATCGACTGCCCAAGCCAGGGGTTCTTGGACCAGTGAGACAAACTGTGTTTTTGTTGTTGTTGAACCTGGTAGCAAAAAGGTCCAATTGAGGCTGGTGCCACCTGTTGCATATTAAATGGAAGACCTCTGGGAGGAGAGACCATTCTGTTTGGATGGTCTGGCCTAGCCGGGATAGCTTGTCTGCTACAACATTCAGTCGGCCTGGAATGTGTCAGGCTTTTAGAGAAACCTGGTTCCTGGAACACCAAGTCAGGATTCTCCGCAGAAGGGCACACAGAGGGCCCGACTTCATCCTCCCCCTGTTTATGTAGGCAACCACTGTGAGAACTATGTTGTTCAAGCAGAGGTCATGGAACTCTTTCAGGGCCAGAAAGACTGCCTTTAGTTCCAGATAATTTAAGTGCAACTTGCTTTCTGGAAGGGACCAGGTTCCCCTTTCAGTGTGTTCGCTGAAGTGAGTGCCCCACCCTTCTTTTGTCCTCCTTTGATGTCTCTTTAAAGATTTGCAGAGGATATTTTAGTGGATATAATGGTTAACCTTGAAGTACATTGGCTTCCTCCAGCCACCACTGTAAGTGGGGACGTAGTGATCCTTTTATAGTGATTCTTGGACCCTCTGATTGTTTTTCAATGCCACTGTATGGCCCTCATGTGTAACCGACCCAGGTGGACTTGCTTTTCTGTGGCTGTAATCAGCCCTATGAGAGACATCAGCTGCCGGACCAGACAAGTTGGTCCGGCTAGTAATTCTTGGATCTTTGCTTTAAGGGTCTGCCAATGCTCTAGGGTGGGTCTGACCTTTGCCCTCTTTCAGGGCGAACTGGTAAGCTACAAAGTTAAATACTTTCTTGGGGTCCAGCTCTGACTTTTCCATGTTCACTAACCAACCCAAATCTTGGCATATAGCTACTAGAGTCTGTGTATGCTGGAGACAAGTTTGGTGGGATCTGGCTCTGACCAACCGGTCATCTAGGTACTGCTGGATCCTTATACCCTTTTGTAGTGCGATCAGTTTGACCTCCTTTGTCACTACTGTGAACTCCAAGGGTGTTGTGGACATACCAAATGGTAGTGCTTTAAATTGGTAGGTTTGACCTTGGTCAAAGGTCAAAGCTGGGGTTTTACATCAGGTTCAGTAGCCAGGGTCGTATTGGGACCGGTCCTCAGCATTGCCAGTTGTGTGACTCAAACCCACAGAGGTGACAGCCTATGATTAGATGCCAAACTTGCTAACCACTAGCCCACCGAGGACCTGGTTTGACAGTCTACGTGAAAGCGCAGGTACTTCCTGGACTGGTTTTGAATGGGTATATGGAAGTAGGCATCCTTGAAATCTATTGACTACCCTGTTTGGAGGGAGGTCCTTATTGTTTCCGATGTCTCCATTTTGAATTTCTCTGCCTTGAGGAATTTATTCAGATTGCTGAGGTCTAAAATGGGTCTCCACTGGTTGTTTGGTTTGGGACCAAAATAGTCGGATGTAAAACCCAAATATTCTTGATTTCTGCCTAACTCTACTGCATTTTTGTTCATAAGCTGATGTAATGCCTCCAGCAGGTAGAGGTTCTTATGGGGATTGACATAGCAGCCCATGATTTGCAGTGACCTTGCAAGTTTGGTCCGGTCCAGAAGGGAAGAGTGTAACATTTGAGTATTTTTAGTACTTTCGGACCAGCCCCCAAGCTTTCCAAAACTGGTGTAGTCTTTCCCCTACAGGTAGATTTGAAGCAACACTTTGGACATTTGGTACAAGATTTACAAAACTCAAGTGATTGACACAGGAAATATTATTCACATATTTTAAGGACTGATGTTGTCTTACAACAGCCGGACTTACGCCTTTCTTTTGTGGCTGTCCTTTTACAATATGTGCAACAACTGTTTGTTAAATCTATTACTGGCTGACAAGTCTTTAATTTCTTTCTGGACTCTGGTCCGGTCTTGTGGTACTGAACACAATTTAGAGTCTCTGGTCTCGTCCGGTGACACTGATTTACATTTACAGCCTGTTTGCTCCCAGCCAGTCTTCTTGAGCACTGAAAATTAATGCAGTAATTGTCATTTATAAGAAGACTGGCACTTGGCCGGACGTGATGAGTACTGAGAAGACTTTTCCTTCCTTTTCTGGCTGTAAGAACCGATAGCCTTCCATGTTGGTTTGCCAGATTTCTGTTCTCTGGACTTTACAGGCCTTTGATAAGGGTGGTAGCAATCTTTCTTATGGCTGGAGAAGGAGTGAGATGAGTGACCTTTGTTCTCATGCTCGGCTATGTCCTTCTCAGCCTTCGACAGGATCTGGTCCTGCAGCAAGTGAATTTCATCCTTTGCAGTGCTAGTCTTTTCTGAAGACTCTCCTTTAAACTGTTCAGCCTGGATCACTCTGAGCTGGGTTTGCATGCTGTGCTGTACCTTACTGAGGCATCTGCTGAAACCAAGTGCCTGGTTACATTTACATGTTGACTCACGAGCCGACTTCTTCCATCTTCTCAGTGTGTCCTGGCTGATAAGACGAGATGCTGGTGCAGGGGTAGACAGGCAGGAGGATCTGGCAATTCTGCTGTAACTAGAGTTCAATTTCACCAACTCACTGCCCTAAGAAAACACTCATCCAGCCCTCTTTACTGGGATGTAGCCCATACCACTTGGACTGTGATTTACTGACTTTCACAAACTGGTCTTTCTGTAGGCCACTGGCCTCTGATGCCCTAGATAGATATCCTTCAACCAAGGTGATATTTAGCTTGTCCATCTCTTTACAAAGCCACTCATTGGTCAGTAGCTTTACACTGATCTAGGATTGTCCTCTGCACTAGAATAGGGATTATCCATATCCAGTATATGAGTCCAACCCATAAAGGATCTGATCCCACGAACAGTCTCATGATATGACTGCTCTTCAGACACATAATGTGTTCCTGATAAGACAGCTCTCCTTCCTCTTCAACACAACTGGCAGGTCGATGGACTGGATCACCATTAGAGTCCATGTCCGTTTCACTACCACTGTCCTATGTGGGCTGTAAACCAGACGTGCCTGGAATCTGACATGATACATCAGGGGTCCAGTCGGTAGAAGGCTGGTTGGTCGGTCCATGAAATTCTGCAGCCTGAGGTCAGTCAGGTTGAATATGGTCGGTGGACCCATCTGGTCAGTCAGCAAGTCAGGCATCTGGCTTTGGAGCAATAAAAGGTTCGGTAACCTTAACAGCACTGGCTGGTGGAGTCTTGGCTGGCATCTTCACTTTTGAAAAGTCGGTTCCCACCTTTCTAGAGACTTTGACAACAGGAACCCTTCAAGGCTACTAAATTGTTCCAACCATTTCTGGTCCATGGCCTCTAATTTATCATCAAATGTTGGCTTCTTGGCAGGTGTTGAGTGCTTTTTCTTCTGCCTTTTTTGGTGCCAGCTCTCTCTGGTGACTTCACTGCCTTCTTATCACTTGTTGCCACCCCTATAACAGAAACCAAGCTAGGGTCTGCTACAGTATCAGTAGCATCCTCAGACTTCTCAGATCTTGTGGGCTTGTCAGCTTTGTCACTTTTCTGCTCACGTTTTTCCTTTTTCTTCTGATAAGAAGGCGTGGACAGTTGCAGCTTCTGGTCTGAAGTCAGGATGTTACAGTGGCAATCTTCATTGTTAACACAAGGGTCAGTTCCCTTGGATTTGTCTCTACATCTTGCACAGTGTGCATGCTTATCAAATCCTGCCATTAAATGGCTGCAAGCACCCCACCCCCATTTCTGTCCAGGTGAAGCCATAATGATCTCTGCGCTCTTATAGCAGTAGTTTGAAGTAAAATAAAGTTTGTTTTATCTAATATATTGCTACAAATAATCACCTTGAGAACTTCTCAAAATTTCCATCTGCACAGAATGATCGCCAAACAAAAAAGATGCTAGGCAAAAAAACCTGGTGAATGCACAGGACATGACTGGCCAAGCAGGTGGAACCACAGGACAACTTTTTCTGTAGTTTGGTGGGCCAGTCTGTGCCAATCGGATTAGCAATTGTCCATTGGGTAGGATGTATTAACGCAATAAAATAAGTTATTAAAAGCCTTAATTTGTTATCATCAAAAAAATCCAACAACAGTGTTGAAGGAGTGAGATTTATTTGCCGGTGAAATATGTTCAAATTGTAAGTTGCATAATGTGTATAAAAACTTAGATAAAATGGTCGTACAGACTTAACTGACAGTAAATCTGAACTCGTGCATGATATATTTTGTAGCGGGTTTCCGGAGGGTCCAGAAAGTGATTTCTGTTTTTCATATTCGGTTATATTCGGTTGCTCTCTGCAAATCTGAGTTATGGTATGAAAACAGGAAATGAAATAATAAATAATGTTAAAGAAATGAAAATATTAATCTGATGATTCTTTTATAAGAAAATGTTGTGTTACATAATAAACCTCTAATCGGAACAAATGTAGAATTATCATGTGACGTCTCAAATAAAATTATGAATGCTGTAAGTCCAGACTGCACGTCTGATGGAGATGGTATTGACTCCAGGGTGAAGGTTGGTTTACCGTTTTATCGGCCCATTAAGCAAGTAGTCACTGTGACTTTTAGTGGCAAGTTTTACAAATTTATATGCATATTTGGTTAACGGATAACAGTACTGTACTGCCTTGCTACCAAATTATATATCGCCGGGTACCAATTATCGCCAGACAGAATTCAAATATATATAACTTCACCAAAGTAGTATCCCAAGTCTAGAAATGAGGCAAAAACTATTTCCAAAGTGAATGGAACAAATACACAACAAAAAGCATTCAAAATATATGACCATTACTGAAATATGAACGTTTTATTTTCTGGTGGCGATAATTGATAGCCGGCGATAATTGGTAGTAAGGCAGTAGCTTAACGTTGAAAGATGTTTTGATATTTGTTGAGAAACAAGAATTCTTATCCTATTTTAATGCCGAACTACACATAACAGGCAGAAAATATGAATCAGGCCGAATATACGAGGACATACAATACAGTTCTCGCGTACGATTGATTCGACGATCTAAGATTTAAAATAAGAATTATGCCTTAGAGTCCATCAGTGATGGAGATTAAGCGCTATAAAAGTCCACATTAGATTAGATTAGATAGATGTTATTCAGTATACAATTTGTGGTATAAACTCATACAAATACTCCTAAAAATTCTTTTTTCAGACATATCAATAAAAAAAACTATGATGTTTTACTGGTGAATTTGTCTGTATTTTATTGATTAATGTTTTAATTGACTTAATGTAGTTTTGTTTACTTTTTAAGGAAATTTTTAGATGGGTTTGACCAATCAGATTCACTGTTGCTATGGTGATATTTGGGCAATACTAAAATCGAATAAAGAATATTTTAATTCACAAAAATGCTAGTAAACAATTTTGTGTAGACACAAAGGAATGTTAATAATATGAAATATTAGACGTTAAAACAGCTTTCAACATATTTAAATCAGTTATGAAATTAAAACAATGCAAATAAACACAAATATAGGCAAAGATAAACTTAAAAACTTTTTACAAACTTCTGCCTCACTCCATAGCATCCATTATGTTTGCACATTTTTGATTGACTGATTTTATGATTACCTTGACAACTTGTGGAAAACTCCAGGATAATGTTATTCCTGGTAGTATTTTATAGCGGCAAAAAGGCTTTCTGTTTTTGTTCACTGAGAATTAATTGTTTCCGAAATTATAACATGAACGTTTGAAGGACTTTTGGTAAATACACACGATACTTAAATTTAAAGCCTCATCCTTTCTCATTACTATCATCGAACAAGGTCCCCAAATGTTCAGAGATCTGATGGCATAGGAGTTTAGGAATAGGAGGTGCTGCTACCTGTTTGTGGTAAATTGGTAATTGGCAACCTGGTAATTGGTACCAGGTGATAATATGTAGGAGGATTGTAATATTATTTTCCACTATTTTAGTAAACTTGTTTATCTTCAAAACTGTTTAAGGTAAAGCAATACAAGCATATTTTGGATCTTTTAGGAAGTAAGGATTATTTTTAAAGCCTCTTTCTGCCAACATGGAAAATGTCATTTATCTTGCAGAGTGTTAGACATACAGTGATTTCAGGCAAATTTTGAATCAGCTGGATAGTAATGCCTTCCTGATTATAAATTTTCCCGAATTTTGGCCTCCACTTTGATTTTTTTAAAAATAAAAATGCCATTTATCTTAATAACTGGTAATATAAAGTGATTTCGGGTAAATTTTGGACCCTTTGTGTAATAAGGACTATTTATTTACAGCCTATTAAAATTTTGGATTTTTCTAATTTTGACTGCCATCTTGAACTGTGGTGGAAATCGAAGATGTCATTTATCTTGAAAGGTTGAAAACCATTAGAGATAGAGCAATTTCAAGCAAATTTTGTACCATCTATGTAGTATCTATGTAGTAAGGCCTATTTATATAGAGTCTGAAATTTTTTTTTAATTTTTGGGTCTCAGGCACCATCTTGAGTTTTGAGCAAATTTTGGACCCTTTTGGGAGTAAGGACTGTTTATGTAATGCCTCTGAAGAATTTGAAATTTCTGAATTTCATTAGCAAGCTTGAATATTAGTGGAAATTGAAAATGTTGTTCACTGGTGTATCAGTGAACACATATATGTTTGTTATAATAGATAATGAATATTGTTATTAATATCATTGGAATCTTTTTGGATTTTTTTTTCAACAAAATAAATTTATAAACCTGTTCATATAATACATTGAAGAACAATATTAAACAGGATACTCGTCTGAGAGTCTGTTAATCAGATTGTTCTGGAAAAAGTTGAATAATTTACCTGTCTGAAAACTAGGTACCCCACAGCCGTTAAGGGTTGTCAGGGTATTGTTTTCACCCATGGTGTCCGGGCGGGCGGGTGGCGGGTAGTGCTGGTATTGTTTATCGATATTGAAATATTTATCGATTCACACTAACTTTGCCGATATCAATAATGTAGAGTACAATATCAGTATCAAAATATACTACTTAACAGGTACAACTATGGTGCTTTTCATTCAAATAAAGGACAATATTTGAAGAATATATTTGTTTTCATATTATTTTTGTCAACTTTCACTTACTGCTAAAGCGGAAACGCCATATTTGTTTACGTTTCGGGAAACTACTAAAACTTGCAAAATAGTACGTAAGGTCTCTCTCAGAAAACATCCATGACCCAATATTTCAATATCGATCGATACAGAAGGCAAAAATATGCTTTGATGTCGATATATATATTATTATTCAATACCAACACTAGTGGCGGGAAAAAGTTTGTCCGAGCTGTATCTTAGAAACCGTAAGGTGTAGGAAGTTGATACTTGGTAGGGACATTGGTTGGGGGGTGTAGGTGTGCAACGTCATGGTGTGATCTTGATTTGACCTTACCGTAGTGACCTTGAGTTTGAAAATTTGTCCGAGCTATATCTCGGAAACCGTAAGGTGTAGGAAGTTGATACTTGGTAGGGATATTGGGTAGGGGGTGTAGGTGTGCAACGTCATAGTCTAACCTTGATTTGACCTTACCGTGGTGACCTTGACCTATAAAATCTTGTCCAGCCTATATCTCGGAAACCGCAAGGTGTAGGAAGTTGATACTTAGTAGCGACATTGGTTAAGGGATGTAGATGTGCAACATCATGGTGTGATCTTGATTTGACCTTTGACCTTGTGGTATTGACAATGAGTTTGAAAATCTTGTCCGAGTTCTTGAATTTGTAAGGTGTAGAAGGTTGACACTTGGTGTGGACATTGGTTTGGGGGTGTAGGTAGGCATCATTGTGTGACCTTTAACTTTGGCTCTGCCAAAGTGTGTGCACCTGTCATACTTGAGACATGTTTCTGTTCTGACAAAGATATATGGATTGCTGCAACTGATTAATATATGTAATTTTACATGATTGTGCTATTTCCATTGACATCTATTCACCAGTTAATTAATTTTACAGCGTCATAATTTTAGGTTACTGATTAATGCTGTCATCGTGCTATTGAATTGTCTTGTTTTAATACTTCATCTTTACATACATTTTCTTTCTCTTAAACATTATTTTCTCTACTTAAACATTATTTGGACCTTTATATAACTGACACTGCTCTGAAAGTGTCCCGATCTTTGTACTGTTTCACTACTTCTATATCTCATGGTGTTGAAAAATATTTCCCCAGGCTGTGGGGTACAGGCATCTCTGATGCTTTTTTTTCTAATTCTGAAATAGTTTACTGGGTACTTGTGTGGTAAGTTTTTCACAGTGGTTAACAAAAAAATTAATTCAAGTATTTCTATTTTGTGCAGGAAGAGCTTGAAACACTGAATTTTGCTTCATCAGAGATAAATAAACTTGAAACAGAAATTGATGTAAGTAGACAGTTTAGTATTAAACATGTAATTAAAATACTATCTAATCTATGTAGAGAAAAGCCAATAGTAATGTTTAATGTAACATATATTGCTGGTATAAATTAAATCTGGAGATTTATGAACATCAATCATTTGTGTCTTGTCAAATACATCAAAGTAACAATGTACAATAAAGATTTTTTCAGGAGCGACAAATTTGCTTTCATAAGATATACATATTGGTTGATAAGTTTCCATATTTCTGTGGTACTGTTGAAATTGTTTCTATGGATGATTAATTTTTTCCTTCATTATAAAACATTTTGATTGTATATAGCATGTAAACATATCTATGTTTTTACAGAAAGCAAGGGAAAAGTTTCGTCGCTTACTGTCAGATTCCACCACTAGGCTAAATGCACTGTACAAAAAGCTAGGAAAATGTGTTGGCAAGGCACGTCCATACTTTGAATTGCTCAAGAAATCTAAAGAGGTATATATATTTTATCCTTTGAGATACAAAAACTATGACATACCTAATATCTGTTTCTCTGAGGTAAGTGTTAGTAGTGAAATCATTTGAGAAAGCTAAAATCATTTTGCATGAAAGTTTATAAAGACTGGTATTTGTGTTTATTCACTGTGTCATTTTTGGAAATTCTTTGCTGATGAACTAATGTTTATTTAAAATAAACCTACAACTTTGAAAGCTATCAGGGTTCATTCTGAATGTTTTTGATGAATATTATCTAAGTAGCACTTGGAAAAGACTGAATATTGTAACTTTTCTGTTCAGAGTCTGAAATTAAGGACAGACTCATACTGTAGAACTGTCACTAATCCATAGGAAATATTATAATTATATTTTTTTTTGGAATTACTAAACTTGTTAGAAACTTTGAGTGAAATTTTTTTGTGAAAAAAAAATCAAGTGAATTTCATAAAAATTGAATATTAAGGAAGTTTTATTCCAGGAAAATGTTCACTTATTCAGAATTTTTGTTGACATTTTGTTTCCAATTATAGGCAGAAGATGACCTTACCAAGGCTACTGTTGCTTATCAGAGGGCAAACAGCACATACCGTGCTGCTAAGGAAACGGTTGCTTTGGCAGAGGAGAGGATGACGAGTGAAAATGAGACCAATCGGCCTGAATTTGACTCTGCTTGGCAGGAAATGATGAACCATGCAACCATGAGGGTAGGGAGATGTACCTCATTGATTGTGTCTTCAGACGTTTTATGTATCTTCTGATTGGTTTAAGGTTTCACAGGGTGAATAGACTTCATACAGGTGTGTTTATCACCTATAAAAAGAAGTATATTTGAAGTCCATTTTGGGGGAACTAATCTCTTAATGCAGGATGAATCCAAGGGCTGACATTGTTACAATATTGCCTTATTTTAAAAGATTTTTGTTGTGCTTAATTACCCAGATTTTCATATGATTAGTGTTAAAAAGAATGCCTGTGAAAAAATTGAAGGGTAATATTGTTCGGTACTTTTCATTCAGTGGGCTATGACTATGTAAATTAAAAAAAAAATGTAATTGAGCCAGTAGATATTTTAATTTATTTCATTAGTAAGACAAAAAGTAACTAACAGATTAACAAACAGTAGATCTCCTGTCATAAACAACTAGCTACGGTCTTCAGATTTATTATTTTTACCGAACAGCCCTTAAGGACTCTTGGGGTATTGTTTTTACCCATGGTGGGAAAAAATTTGTCCGGGCTATATCTCAGAAACTGTAATCTGTAGGAAGTTGATACTTAGTAGGGACATTGGTTAGGGGTTGTAGGTTGCAGCAACATGGTGTGACATTTATTTGATCTTTGACCTTGCCATAGTGACCTTGACCTATAGAATCTTGTCTGGGCTGTATCTTGGACACCGTAAGGTGTAGGAAATTGATAGTTGGCAGGGACATTGGTTACGGCTTTCTCTTTTGACAAAGATATATGGATTGCTGCAACTGATTATCATATATACATTTACACAATTGTGCTATTTCTATTGACATATATTCTCCTTTCAATAAATTTTACAGTGTCATAATTTTTAGTTTACTGATTAATGCTGTCATCTTGCTGTTGAATTGTCTTGTTTAAATACATCATCTTTACATACATTTTCTTTCTCCTAGACATTATTTTCTCTGCATAAACATTATTTGGACCTTTATATAACTGACACGGCTCTGAAAGTATCCGATCTTTGTTTTACTACTTCTATATCTCTATATCTTCTATACCTCCTTCTGAAAAATAGCAAAGGGTAAATTGTAATAGAAAAATAATAGAAAGTAATAGATGTAATAGATAGAATTTCAATCTATTACTATTACTATTACATTTGAAAAATTTCAATCTATTACTATTACTATTACATCGAAGTTGACTCCAATCTATTACTTTTCTATTACTTCTATTACTTTGTTTACAAGTCTGGTTGAAAACTATTTCCCCAGGCTATGGGGTACAGGCATCTATGATGTTATTGTATCCACCGGATAGCTTCTGGTGGATACTATGGATTTGACTTCATTTTGAAAAACAAGATGGCCACCACAGCCGTTTCTTTGCAGTCATGAAAAGTGCTTATATCTCCCTTATTATTGGTCCTAGAGGTTTGGGATGGTAAACCAACCTATAGGAAATCATGGGCCGGGAATCTTTTGGTGTGGTCGGATTTGACCTTGGACCCCCCCTTTAAGGTCAAACGGGGATAGCCAAACTTAAAAGTGCTTATAACTCGCTTATTATTGGTCCTAGAGGTTTGGGATGGTAAACCAACCTATTGGAAATCATGGGCTGGGAATCTTTTGGTGTGTTCGGATTTGACCTTGGACCCCTCCTTCAAGGTCAAACGAGGAAAGCCAAACTTAAAAGTGCTTATAACTCGCTTATTATTGGTCCTAGAGGTTTAGGATGGTAAACCAACCTATAGGAAATCATGGGCTGGGAATCTTTTGGTGTGGTTGGATTTGACCTTGTACCCCTCCTTCAAGGTCAAATGAGGATAGCCAAACTTAAAAGTGCTTATAACTCGCTTATTATTGGTCCTAGAGGTTTAGGATGGTAAACCAACCTATAGGAAATCATGGCCTGGGAATCTTTTGGTGTGGTCGGATTTGACCTTGGACTCCTCCTTCAAGGTCAAATGAGGATAGCCAAGCTTAAAAGTGCTTATAACTCGCTTATTATTGGTCCTAGAGGTTTGGGATGGTAAACCAACGTATAGGAAATCATGGGCTGGGAATCTTTTGGTGTGTTCGGATTTGACCTTGTACCCCTCCTTCAAGGTCAAACGAGGATAGCCAAACTTAAAAGTGCTTATAACTCGCTTATTATTGGTCCTAGAGGTTTAGGATGGTAAACCAACCTATAGGAAATCATGGGCTGGGAATCTTTTGGTGTGGTCAGATTTGACCTTATACCCCTCCTTCAAGGTCAAACGAGCATAGCCAAACTTAAAAGTGCTTATAACTCGCTTATTATTGGTCCTAGAGGTTTGAAATGGTAAACCAACCTATAGGAAATCATGGGCTGGGAGTCTTTTGGTGTGGTCGGATTTGACCTTGTACCCCTCCTTCAAGGTCAAACGAGCACAGCCAAACTTAAAAGTGCTTATAACTCGCTTATTATTGGTCCTAGAGGTTTGGGATAGTAAACCAACATATAGGAAATCATGGGCTGGGAATCTATTGCTGTGGTCGGATTTGACCTTGGACCCCTCCTTCAAGGTCAAACGAGGATAGTACACAAAATCATGTGCTGGGAATCTATTGCTGTGGTCGGATTTGACCTTGGACCCTCCATCAAGGTCAAACGAGGATATCCAAACTTAAAAGTGCTTATAACTCGCTTATTATTGGTCCTAGAGCTTTGGAATGGTAAACCAAAATCTAGGAAATCATGGGCTGGGAGTCTTTTGGTGTGATCGGATTTGACCTTTGGCCCCTCTTTCAAGGTCAAATGAGGATTACCAAAATTAGTGTTTATATCTTGCTTATTCGTATTCCTAGAGGATTGCAGTGTCACACCAACCTATAGGAAATCATGGGCTAAGAATCTTTTGATATGGTCAGATTTCACCCTGGGCTTCTCCTTCAAGGTTAAGCGATGTTAGAATGGCTTTGGTGAGTTTTCTTCTGGTGGATACAATTTGCATCGGTTCTCCGATGCGATAGGTCTAGTTTTCTTTTCTGTTGCATTAAAAGACTTTGTTTTCTGAATATCCTGTTATCCAAGCAAAGTCTGTCCGAGCATGTTCATATAGTTGATCATGTATTTACTTTTCTTTGCTCTCAAATCTGTGTCACTTTGAGGGTTTTCAAAAGATATAATTTCACTTAGAGTAAGATATCTAAAATTCACTACATATCTGGAATTGGCCACATTTGGAAATACTCATAAAATAAGTGAATCAATTCGATACAGCACTTCCGTTTTTCAGCGGACGGTTATCGCATGTTTTACTCCCAGCTGATTCTATGCGCACAGACAGGTTTTCGTTCACTGCGCACTTCCTGTCTTTATAATGTAAAATAAAGTTTTCTGAACTGAAAAATACAAAGTTTAAGAAAAAACATCATTTTCTCCATAGAATTCACTAAGGTTTTAGAGGTTGCAAATTTTAGATTTCTGGCGAATTTCAGATTGCTTTCTCTAACACTTGTAGTTTGTCGAGTCTGAGAAAGAAAAGCGGGCCAGTGAAGATTTCCATCAGAAGTGTGCAGCAGAATTTACCAGTGTACAGCAAAAACTCCGCTCAATGCAGAAAGACATTCCACGAAGTATTAACAGGGCCAAGCCCTACTTTGACCTCAAGGACCAACTGGAAGCAAGATTACAGGTGACACAATAATAAATAATTCATAGCATTTGTGGTAGGAGGTATGATACACCTGAAATTGTATTGCCGGAAAGTCTTGTGGTTTATTATGTCAGCTGACTTATGGCATCGCTCTTGCTGTATGATCTGCCACCACACTGTCATCTTTCAGGTGTGAGCTTAAGGCTCATCTGTTACATGAAACCTATCCTCCTTAGCATCCTCTCTTCTGGTTGCACTTTTTTCTGCCATGGGCTTATGATATTTTCTGTACTCCTTATGTTTTGTTGCACCTTAGAATTTGATACACGTCAACATTAAGTGCTTTTAAGTTTGTAAATAATAATAATAATAAGTGAAATAAATGTACATTTGTGTCCTTTAAATTTGGAATAACAGTTAATATACAAAGCACATTGCAATTGATTTAAATTCTAATGTGAAGCAGTCATTGTATATATTCATAGCATATATATGTCAATATGACGATGTACACATAGCAGATCTTTTCACCTACAACACACCATGGTCACACACTAAGGTTGTGTCTTTTGTCTTGGCTGTTTAGAATTCTTTCATGTGTAAAGTGCATTTAAGAGTTTGAACATAAATGAAGATCATTTGCAAATTAGAATGTAGATGAAACCAGATAAATTGTTAGTGCTTTTGATATTTGTGATCTCGCATATTAACAAGGAATAATTTGACAATATTACCTAGTATATGTATAATTTTAATTTCACCCAAATAGTGACAAATTAACTCCCAAAGAGAATGTTGTCCCTCATTGTAAAATTGAGATATGTCTGTGCATATTGCAGAAGCAGTTTGTAGAGAAACATTATCTACTGTTGCATTCTTCGAATGTGATTTTAAGATATAAACGTGAAAATAAATGTCAAAACAAACAACAAACAAAATGCAATGACTGAGACATAAGTTGATATTTAATGCTTGACGACAAAAATGGGATATTGCAATCAGTTTCATTCTGTCTTTCTCTCCTGTCTGTACACCTTCTTGCCTTTATAATTCCAAAAGAAAAACATCAGTCAGATTCATATACTTCATTGGGCGCACATGGCTTCCTCCAAATTTGGTGAATTTTAAGAGAAAAGTCAGGAGACAGTTTATCTTATTTTCAATTGGACATATACAGAGAAATGTGCTTCTCTTTGTTATGTACATTGATCACTTTCATGTTATGATTTCTTCTTCATTAATTTTCATCCAATCAGAATTAAAGGCTCTTGTCCCTTAAGCAATATATAGTATTATGATTACGTTACTTCAATATTGTGGAGATATTTGTTAAAATGATAAAGCATGAATGCCAATTATTGATGAAATATTTTGGAAATCCTTAAACATACATCACTGTCTCCCAGCATAACAACAAACAATAGATGGACACAGTACTAACACTCGGGAGTCTGGTCACATTGAGTCGAGCATTTTTCTCTCTCCGAGTGCATCTTGTGTGTAATAGAAATAAAGTACTTTTGCTTGGAATGTATGGGCACTTCAATGAGAAAATAGTTATTTAGTAAAAAACTGAAGTCTGCTTCCTTTATTTAAGACTATTTTTGTGATTGAATTACCGATAAAGTCAGTGCAAATTTAGTTTATTTTTGCATTCAAACAGAAGAGAGAGATGCATCGGTTTGCTTAGTTGTTGACAAGTTCTGTATTTTATTACTTAGCTCTCACCTCTCGGGACATTCAGATCCAGCTCATTTTTAGTGGAATCTTTGATTCGAGTTATGTACTGGGTTGTGGCCACGATTTTAAATTGGCTGTTTAAGCCCATAAATATCAAAATTCTGCATAATATTTGTAAACATATCTGTACATTAAGGTGTAAAGTATACACACTTCCATTTTGAAAATTTTAAATTTTTTTAAAGGTATATTATTAAAGTAAAAAGCTTGTCTAGCACTACGTCTGGCTTTCTGTAAAGTCCCTTGTGTTCTAGAAACTATTGTGTTTCCCATTGTCTTGGGATACTCAAGTGAGTAATTAAGCGTCCCGCAAGGGACGCTTGTTTGTGTATGGGAGAGCTTCAGGCTCCGCCAGCTCCGCATTTTGTTTTCCTTATAACTCTGTAACCGTTAGGCGGATTCTTTTCAAATTTGGCAGGTTTAGGCAGTAGCCTTGGGGAATTTTTTTGAATATGCTGCAGTGACATTTCAACCAATCAGAGAGGTCACATGACCAAAAATGTCTTTTTTCGATGGGGAAGCTTGTCCGGATGATAACTTGAAAGGAATTTTATCAATTCACCTGAAACTTGGCAAATACATTCATTCTATTAAAATCTGGAAATCATTAGATTTTGGCATTGATTGGTCAAGAAATGGCCGAGTAATTAATGATTGATTAATCATTACGAATTTTCCAAATAAGGAAAACACAAAAATGCTTATATCTCGAAAACCGTGCTAGATAGAGCGATTTCGACGAAATTTTTGACCCGCAGGGTATCTCTGCGGAGTAGTTTTCCCAATTTTCAAAAAAATTTTGTCTCGCCCAAAATGGCGGCCATTTTGAATTTTCGAAATTTTAGCGAAAATTGCAAAACACAAAAATGCTTATATCTCAAAAACCGTGCTAGATAGAGCAATTTCGACAAAATTTTTGAATCGCAGGATATCTCTGCAGAGTACTTTTCCCAATTTTCAAAAAATTTTTGTCTCGCCAAAAATGGCGGCCATTTTGAATTTTCGAAATTTTTGCAAAAATTGCAAAACACAAAAATGCTTATATCTCGAAAACCGTGCTAGATAGAGCGATTTCGACGAAATTTTTGACCCACAGGTTACCTCTGCAGAGTAGTTATCCCAATTTTGAAAAAAATTTTGTCTCGCCAAAAATGGCGGCCATTTTGAATTTTCGAATTTTTCGCAAAAATTGCAAAACATAAAAATGCTTATATCTCGAAAACCTTGCAAGATAGAGCGATTTCGACGAAATTTTTGACCCGCAGGGTATCTCTGCGGAGTAGTTTTCCCAATTTTCAAAAAAATTTTGTCTCGCCCAAAATGGCGGCCATTTTGAATTTTCGAAATTTTAGCGAAAATTGCAAAACACAAAAATGCTTATATCTCAAAAACCGTGCTAGATAGAGCAATTTCGACAAAATTTTTGAACCACAGGATATCTCTGCAGAGTACTTTTCCCAATTTTCAAAAAATTTTTGTCTCGCCAAAAATGGCGGCCATTTTGAATTTTCAAAATTTTTGCAAAAATTGCAAAACACAAAAATGCTTATATCTCGAAAACCGTGCTAGATAGAGCGATTTCGACGAAATTTTTGACCCACAGGTTATCTCTGCAGAGTAGTTATCCCAATTTTGAAAAAAATTTTGTCTCGCCAAAAATGGCGGCCATTTTGAATTTTCGAATTTTTCGCAAAAATTGCAAAACATAAAAATGCTTATATCTCGAAAACCTTGCAAGATAGAGCGATTTCGACGAAATTTTTGACCCACAGGTTATCTCTGCAGAGTAGTTATCCCAATTTTGAAAAAAATTTTGTCTCGCCAAAAATGGCGGCCATTTTGAATTTTCGAATTTTTCGCAAAAATTGCAAAACATAAAAATGCTTATATCTCGAAAACCTTGCAAGATAGAGCGATTTCGACGAAATTTTTGACCCACAGGGTATATCTGCAGAGTAGCCATGCCAATTTTCAAAAAAATTTTGTCTCGCCAAAAATGGTGGCCATTTTGAATTTTCAAAGTTTTTGCAAAACACAAAAATGCTTATATCTCGAAAACCGTGCTATATGGAGCGAACTCAACAAAATTTTGGACCTGCTGGGTATCTCTGCAGAGTAGCCATGCCAATTTTCAAAATATTTTTGTCTCGCCAAATATAGCGGACATTTTTAATTTTTTTATTTTTTGCAAAACACAAAAATGCTTATATCTTGAAAACCGTGCTAGATAGAGCAGACTGCGCTGACTTTGGTTGCCACAACAGTATAAGGCTAGAAACGAAGCATTTTCTTAATACTTTAGCACTCACCTTTATATCCTTTTCGGGACACTTTGTTTTTGCTATGCAAAAACATTATCTTTTTTTTTTGTGAGCGATCCTCTAGTTTTTAGTGGTTTTGTCTGCTGGTTTCTAGAAGTGAAAGTGTATGCGCAGTCAATTTAAATGTAAACTAGTCGTCTGTGCATGCCCAGTTAAAGTTCATATTTATCCGTCTGCTGGTTTCTAGACATGAAAATCTGTGCGCAGTCAGTTTAAATGTAAAACAGTCGTCTGCACATCCCCAAGTTAAATACATATTTATTCGTGTGCTGGTTTATCGCGCAGTCACTGTTAATGTAAAATCATTGTCTGTGCATCTACATGCCTTCATTCACTCAACGAAGCATGACAATTAATTTACAAAGGATTTGTTATGAACCAATCACATAGCTTGACAGATATTTGTGTTTAAAATAGGTAGTTGCAACCTTACTCATTTGTCAAACAAATGAACCGCAAAGAAATTAATAAATGAAGTGACATCGCGGTAGTACGAGACATTGGCCAATAAAAATATGGGGGTGGGATGCGCAGACAACGATATTACACTAACAGTGACTGCACAGCACTTGAAGGTTATATTAGAAGCATTTATGAAAATGAAATATCGTGAGTTACTCTGATTTCTATATGTTTATCGCTATTTATTTGCATTTCTCACAAAGATGACCTTAATAATTGCAAATATATTCTGTGTACTGTGACCCTCCAATTTCAGAACCTGTTACTTGTAAATTCTTCTAATATCGGCCTCCAAAATGGATAGGCAGAAAAACGAATGGATGTTATTTTGCAACAGATTGATTCGTGGCAGAGATATTCACTGAAAATATGCACAAATCCGTAGTTCTACATTCAACCACTTGAAGGCGGTATTGGGGTTTCCATTTCCTAGAAGTTATCACGTGCTTTAATTTGTCCGTCATCTGTTGTTTTAAGTGCTGCAAAAAACTTGTAAAATATTTTATATATCTGAAAAATGTATAATTTTTGGAGTAAACATCACTGGGAAAGGTCTGTTTTGCTTGAGAATGAAAATATTACAAATCCGCAGTTTATATGCACTCATTAATGACAAACGTCCACAAATGTGCTTCAATATTAAATGCTTGACAAATGACGATGAATTTACAAAAGTTTCAAAGAAATCTATTTGTTAAAACAAATGTCAGACACCCAGTCCATATTGGACCTGTTCTCAGTATCATGTATTGAAAGCCAACTCAAACCAAAATGAATAAATCACAGAAATTTTAGTTTGAATCCCCGTGAAGGAGAAGAGAAAATGTTGGGACTTTAACATTCTTTTGCTGAGAGTTTTATTTTGTTTAACATTCTAGATGGAGCGACAGTCAGTAGAGGACCTACAAATGGCATTAACAGCAGCTAAGGACACTTACCGTGAGTCACTGGTGACCTTGGAGGCAATATCGGAAGAAATCCACCGACAGCGTAAGATGGAGATTCTGCCTCCCAGAACTCCAGGTGTGGGTGCAGAGGCCAGTTTGGTGGAACAAACTGACTTGCTGACCATTAATTTAGGTGAGGATATTTTTAAGCACACACTCTCTGCATAGCTTGCACATCTACAGATCACTTTTGTTTTAAAGCACAAGCTGTAGTGAGGCTCATGCTTCTGGAAGTCGCATTTTTCTTTGCTTTTTTTTTGTCATCACTGAACTTTCATGGAATCCGCACCAGTAATTGCTTCCAAGCATTGATGTCAGTGCCCTACTGATGGCTTTGCAGCTCGCAGCTGTAGGTCGAAACACTCTTCGGTCTTTTTGTTCTTTTTTTATGTCTCAGAACTGTAATGAATCGTGCACTATTCTGGTGCACCGCTTGGGTTTCAGATTACCTTGCAACTCAGGAATCTATACCTAAACAAGTTTCAGTCTTATTTGCCTGACATGTCTGCTGTACAGCTGTTGTAATAGAGTAAGAAACTGTTACTGTATGTTCTGCTATGGCTTTCAGATATCTAGCCCAATGCAGATTGTAAAATCCATTGGAAAATGAGGATGAATATTTACTGGCTCCTCTCATTTTACCTTTTGTGACATCCACTTACCCACAATATTATATTTTGTACTGTCCTGTGATGCTGTGTTGTACAGATGTTCAATGATCAAAGAATATGGTAGCAATGAAATATTTTTTTATTGTACTAGTCTAACAGCAGTTATATTAAACCAGAGTGGCTGCTTCCAAGTGAAGTTTACTGACAGCTGGTCACTTTGAATTTTTGCTATGCCCTCATCCAATATCTTTGTGATTTAAATCAATATACATTTGTGATTCAGATAAATATGTATGTGGTTCAAATTGATCATTGATTATTTGTCTTACTTCCCAGTCTGTTACTTGTTGTTGTTGTTTCAGATATTTCACTTAGATCACTCACTGCTTCCTTGTGGTCTCTTTACAGGTGCCCATTTATATCTTCTCTGAAATATTAGATGTTATCTCTTGTGACATTATCTGTCTTACTGTTTACTGTTTATTTTCCCTGCAAGTAGGTCATTATCTATTTGTGACAGTATTTTGTGTGTATATTGTATGAATTCCACTGTCTTTATTGCATGTTATTTGTCTTCCTGACAGATGCCCAGTCTACCGCAAGTGATATATTCCCTGACGAGTCAGACGTGGCCTCCCTGTGTAGTCAGGATGTGGCTTCTTTGTTAGACAGTCCGTCTGAACTCCAACCTCAAGGTGGTGGGACTTTTTTGTTTTGAACTAGTTTTTTAAGTATTAAGCGGTTACATTATCATTGACTGGACACTGTAATATTATAATAGGACACTTTGAATGGTGATATTTTGATTGCAATTTCAACTTTGTGATGTTATGAGGGCACGAAATATTCTGTAGTTTAGCAAACATTATACCAAATGAGTATGTTGATGCTTAAAACTTTGGCAATACCAAATCCTTTTGAAATCTATTTTCATGTTTTGTCTAAGGAAAGATTTGAATGTATTTACCACTGGTTATTCAAAGTTTTAGTCCTAAATAGATGAAATGAATAAAATCTAATAAAATAGACAAAATGTGAACTAAATTTAATGTTTTGTAGTAGGTTTTTACTTTAATCCAGTTGATACTCAGTGAAAAATTGGGTGGTTTTATTTTCATGATTTTAGTAATAATATTTGCATCACAAGTATTTTCCTATATGTTCTTATGTATGTTTTATGGAATAAATTTGGTGAAGATTTTTATGTTAACTTCTCTCTATATAATTTGAAAACCTATCAATGTTTTCATGGTGAAGGTTCAACTTTCTTATGTTAGTTTGAATACTATTTTCCTACCTTTTTCTGTGGGCTCTTTAATGCCTTCAGTTTTAATTGCCTATATATACATGTTTTATGTGTCGTATTTCTAAATAACATTGTCAAAAATTATTTTTCAAGACTTGCAATTTCCTTTCACTCACACAGAATTCTACTCAAAGAAACTTCTGCTGAAAACAGGTTCGGTTATTATGCAAATTTTTTACTTATTTTCCAGTGCTGCTGGGTCAAACAGATGAATTGCTGGATAGAGAGAGATCGTCAACAACATCCTCATCAGAAGAAACAACTGCTAAACCCATTAGTTCTGGTGAAGTTACTTCTGCCAACAAAGTCTCAGAACTAAGTAGTAGTAAACTACAAAATGAAACTGCTAAGGTTAAAACTGAATGTTCTACAGAAGTTAATGCACACTCTTCCATATTCCCAAACCATTCCGAAAAAGCACTTGATAAACCTATATCACCAGGTGAAAGTTTATTGGCAACTGGTCCCAAATCTAGTCTCCAAGTTGAATCTCCAGATAGCAGATCTGTGGATGAAAATGGCAAACTCACACCAAATTCTCACACTAAACCCCGGGGTCGACCAAAAGACAAAAGGGTCCAGAAGCTCAACCCATCCCATTTTCCCATTTTACAAGGCCTGACGGAAACCAACAAAAGAATGAGCCCCAAATTGCCTCATGGCCGGCCAAGAGGTCAGGAAATGCAGTCCCATCACAGCCCCTCGCCTGTAAGGAGGGCTGGGACCGAGTATTTTGAATTTCTGGAGCCAAAGTTGAGAAGTAAAGCGGCCATTGCAAGGGAGGTGTCACCTGGTCCTAATCTCTTCCCGGACAGTGATACCAGCCTGTTTGAGAAGAATTCAAAACATTCCAAGGAAAATACTAAAGCACATGTAAAAATGATGGCTGGTGACAAAACTAGTGCACAAACTGGCAGTGACGTTAATGACCAAGGTGAAACAAAAGGTAAAAATAAGGAGCGTTCTAATGCTGGTCGTATTGACTTGGAAACTAGGTCATCAACAGGAAGGTCACAGAATGATGTAGAGAATACTAGTACTGGTGGAGATGGGGTGACTGAAGATGGGAAGGTTTTCTATCACCTGTAGAATGTTACCAGTTCAGTTAAAAGTTATTGTAGATGTAATTTGCTGAGGGCCTGAATCTACAGGAACTACTTACTAGGCATAATTTAATCATTGTGGATCACTTGTTAATAAAATTAGATTTTATCATCTGTACATAAAGTAAGCACTAGTTTAGGGTGGCATTTATCATGAAAATAAAATTTTAATGTCCTAAAAGCATCTTTAAGTAATTATAAAGATTTTGCATTCAAATTATGAATGTTAATTGTTCATGTGTTAAAGCTAGTATTTGGAGAAAAAAAAACTATTCAAATTGTGCCAAAGCCACCTTTTAAAGCATTGATTTACCCAGTAGGTGTATTGTGAAAAAGTTTTTTTTTTTTTTTTTGGGGGGGGGGGGGGGGGGGGGGGGGGGCGCAAAATATTTCCCGTCTTGATTCGTATATTGTAGGTTGGTTCATGTATTTATTCAACATAGCTTTGAAGGTCCTCAGTGGCCTAGTGATTAGCAAGTTTAGCATCCAATCACAGGCTGTCACCTCTGTGGGTTCGAGTCCCACAAGTGGTAATGCTGAGGACCTGTCCCAATATGGCCCTGGCTGTTGAATGGGATGTAATACCCCAACTTTGACCTTTGCCAACATAGCAGTGATCCGACATTTAAGATTGTACTGTATAAAACTGTAGACTTTTTCTTTGGTAAGCTAAGGCTACCTCAGTGTGTCTATTCTTGAAGATATTCATGCTAATTAATGCGTCAACGTATTGGACAATTTTTTGTTGTTGCAACTTGCAATTATACTTACTATATTCTGTTAAGATGACATTGGTTAATAGGCCTGTATTTAGTGAAAAAATATCCTCTCTTTTAAATATTATTGAGTTTGTAGAATACAGGTATTTTTACTTCCATCCTTTCTTGTGGTTTATCAACAAGACACATGTTTCAGGTTAAACGTTAAAACGGGTTTGATTTATGTCAAATTATCACTAACTTATTCCATATATTTCAAATAAACAACTAACTTCTGTTTACTAATTATGTTGACAATAAAAATCAACGACTGTAAATTTTTCAAATCAGTTGTTGCATTGAATGCATTGTTTGATTACTACTTTCATCGTTTATATTGTCACATTCAGTCACTTTAAGACCCACTGTCATAAGAATGATAAGATCTAATTTTTGTGAATTTTACCCCCTGTTGCTAAGTCTTAAAGTAAAGTCCTGGCTGTGAATTTTACTTTTGTTACTCTTACCAATTTTTGATGATATTAAAGGTATTGCTGTCTCCTTGAAATGTACTGTTTGCACTAATGTTGTGTATTTATTTTTTTAATTTGTGTACATTTTATTATCACAGAGAGAGTGTGTGTGTGAGTGTGCATGTGATGCAACAATAGACAGTTTTAAGATACAAGTGTGTGTTACATCGTGTATGGCTCGCCTCCCACCTCTGAGGCTGGGGTTTGATCCCCGTCATGGCCTCAGTGGGAAAGCTGGTAGTTGCTTGCCTTTGGTCGGCAGTTTACAGTACACAACCCTAGCGAACTGTATGTACTGGTTTCCTCTGCCCTTCCAACTACCCGTCGTGATATGACCTGTACAGTGTTGAAAGCGACGTAAAACCCCAAATAAATAAATAAATACATCATGTATGGCAATCAAACAGATGACATCGTCTTTTCTGTTACATTGAACTTTATAACTTCAAGCTACAAAACCTGAAAAGTGGCATTCTAGACTTACATAAAAATGTGTACTTAAAGCTTTTTTTTATTGCATAAAAACGTACTTACATAATCCCAACAGAAGCTTACGTGACCTACCGTTCGGTCAAGGACACAGACAATGTGTCTCGCCATTTTTTTCTCTCTTAATGTACACACGTAAACCCCAGCGGGCACCTGCTGGAGGTTATATCTCCACTGTAAGTTGTCATTCTTATTTTGACCGCCGTCAAGTACACACGCGTTCTTTTCGGATCTTCAAAGATTTTTTACCATGTCCGAAAAACAAAGGAAATGCTCCATTTGTGCAGGTGATATGTTGCCTTGGGACAACCATCAGGCCTGTTTAAAATGCAGAAACGACAAGAAAGGGAAGGATAAGTGTGTGATTGGTAAGGAAAGTGACTGTACTATTTGTGCTGGTGCTTTGAAAATTCCTCATAGAAAGAAATCTTCAAAAACTAAAGTTTCTGACAAGTTTGATGATTCGCTGTTGGATGAGCCAACTCCTTCAAAGTCCTCAACTTCCTCCACTTCTACTCCTGATTCATCTCTTCAGGAGATGTTAAAGGCTATGAATTCTCAGTTATCTTCCCTGGCTTCTCAATTTGAGGAGTTCAAGCGCAGGGATAAACCTTCAGCTTCCAAAACAACTCTTCCACACTCTCAGGAGCAGGGTATGTGTGCCCCTGCCTCCCAGAGCAGACCAGTCCCCTCAGAGGGGGAATTATCTGATGAGGAATCATCTTTACCTGCTACGAAACGCCATAGATCCAGGTCTCCTCAGGGTGATTCAGAGACTCATTCCCAGGAATTAGATCCTTCCTATGTGGAAATGCTCAATGCCATCAGGAATCTGTTGGATTTAGAGGTACCACAAGTAGAGTGCCTTGTGGCTCCCTCTGCATTCTCTAAGAAACCTTCAAAGCAGGTGGTCAGAAAACAGAATTTGGCTTTACCTCCTGTTCAAGATATACAGTCCATGTGGGACTATAGATTCAGAAAGGCCTCTGGAACAACAGTAAAAGACAAGTCCAGCTCTGAATCTCTATCTCAGGGACAGTTTTTGGCCTTTGAGAGGCCTGACATGATTTATTACACCACTTCTCCTCAAAATACTCCTCTGAAAGCTCCTAAACTTCCTGACTCATACTTCAACATAGCTAAAGTAAAGTCTTTGTCATCTTCAATCTCTGTACCTTCCAAGCAGTTTATTGTACAGGAGACAGTTTGCAGAGAAAATGTTCAAATCCTGGGCCATGTTGTATGGTTTAAAATGGCTATTGAGGAACTCAACAATAGGATCCAGGAGTTAGCTACTGAGATCAAATGTTCAGAAGATCTGGAAACCATCAGGGAATCAGCAGATCTCATGATCAAATACTCTCAACTCCAGGCTTCTGTCACATCTTCCTTAGAAATAGCTCTGGATACAGTCCTCAAGCAGAATATGACTCTGGCCTGCAATATGCTACTTGCAAGGAGAGACAGCTTATTGAAGGACTGCAGCTCAAAATTAGGTCCTAAGGACTTGGCAAGCTTGCGTACAGACCATTTTGACCAACAGGAGGTCTTCAACTCGGATATTTTATCCCAGGTTGAGGATAACATGATCAAAAGATTGTCAATAATGAAGGAATCTGATTCCAAGTCATACAGAGACTCTGTGAAGAATTTCGATTTCGGGAGGTCTTCACATCCAAAGCCCTCACAGGAAGGTAACAGGTCGTTTCGTGACAAACGAACGCAGCAAAATTCAACCTATGGCCACTTCTCTGCGCGCGCATCGCGAGGAGGCAGAGGTGGAAAGAGGAAATGACTTCCCAGGGGCAAGATTGCGGACTTTTTGGCAGGTATGGTCAAAAAACCACGCCCATCCCAGAGTAGTAAGTTTACTGCAACATGGCTATCGCCTAGATTTCAAGTTTCTTCCAAAATTGTCGAAAATTCCGCTCATTTTGAGCGAATATCACAACAAAAACAAAGATGGCGCCCTCCAAGAGGCAGTTCAGGCCATGCTTACAAAAAAGGCGATAGTTCCTGTCAAAAAACTCACTACTCTGGGATATTACAGCAGACTTTTTCTGGTTCCAAAACCCATGAATCGTTGGCGACCAGTAATAGATCTAAGTATGTTAAACCTTCATTTGCATGTACCGACATTCAAGATGGAAACAGCCGAATCTATCAGGAAATCGATTCGAAAAGGGGAGTGGGTCATCTCGATAGACCTCACAGACGCTTATTTCCATGTTCCAATTCATCCACAATCTCAAAAATATCTGAGATTTCAGACCAAAAAAGGGGTTTTTCAGTTTCAAGCTCTTCCTTTTGGTGTCGCGACAGCTCCCCTAGAGTTCACTCGCATTGTCAAAGAGGTCAAACTCATAGCTCAAGCCAGGAACCTCAGAATCCATCAATATCTGGACGACTGGCTTCTTCGGTCACCATCAAAAGATCAATGTCTCAAAGATTCGGAAAAGTTAGTTCAGTTGGTGCAAGAACTAGGCTGGATTATCAATTTTCAAAAATCGGAATTGATACCCACGCAAAAACTGGATTTTCTGGGCTATCATTTCGACCTTCAGAGGGGTCTAGTGTTCCCAACCCAGAAGAAACTCGATCGGCTAAACGCTCAGACTGTTTCCATCAGAAAGTCATTAGTCTTGACTCCAAGAAAGCTCATGTCGCTCATAGGGACTTTAGCTTCCTTGGAAAAAACAGTGCCACTAGGAAGGTTACACATGAGACCTTTCCAGTGGTACCTAAAGTCGCACTGGAAGTTTCCCCAGTCATTGGACATAAGGATTCCGGTAACAGGAAATTTCCTGAAGCACCTAAAGTGGTGGGAGGATATCAAAAATCTCATGGCAGGTGCTCCTATCCATCCTCAGGTACACAACACACTGGTGTTTACAGATGCCTCACAAAAAGGCTGGGGAGCTCACTTAAACGAGATAGTGTTAAGTGGTCTCTGGTCAAACAAGGAAGCCCAGCTCCACATCAATGTATTGGAGCTAAAAGCTGTTCTTCTAGCCCTAAAGGGCTTTCAGGAACACTTACAAGGTCAAACAGTGCTCATTTGTTCAGACAACAGCACAGTAGTAGCTTATCTGAACAAAGAAGGAGGCACACATTCCATAGAAATGTGTGCTCTTATCTGGAGAATTCTTGCATTCACAAATCCCAGAAAAATCCAGATAAGGGCAAGACACGTACCTGGATCCCTAAACGTCATAGCAGACTCTCTATCACGAAGGGACAAGGTCATACAGACGGAGTGGTCACTTCACCAACAGATATTCAACCAAATTTGCAAAGTTTGGCACACACCAATGGTAGATCTTTTTGCAACTCATCTAAATTACAAACTTCCAATTTATGTATCTCCTGTCCCAGACAGAAAGGCTTGGAAAATAGATGCATTGAATATCTGTTGGGAAGGCCTAGACGGCTATGTCTTCTGTCCAGTAGCCATCCTGCCACAAGTAATTCAAAAAATAATAACATACCCATGCAGGATGATAGTACTGGCTCCAGGGTGGCCAGGGATGCCATGGTTTTGGGATCTGGTGGATCTCTCGACCAGGGTACCCCTACAGCTCCCTCACTGGAAGACACTTCTGAAGCAACCACATTCCAACAGGTTCCACAACAACGTGGAGTACCTGAATCTACATGTGTGGCATCTGGATTCCAGGAATCCAATTCTGGAAGATTCTCATCTGAGGTGGCAGAAAGAATTAAGGCACCTCAGAGGGAATCCTCAAGAAAAGTCTATCAATCAAGGTGGACCATTTATGGGCAATGGTGCACAGAGAATAAGGTGGACATCACCTCAACAGCTGTTCCCCAGGTAGCAGAATTTTTAAACTACCTGTTCACAGTCAAAAATCTCAAACCAGCTACAATCACTGGTTACAGAACAGCAATTGCTGATGCTTTGGGTTCACAGGGTGAATTCATTTCAAAAAGTCTAGAACTGAATAGACTTATTGCCAGCTTCACCAGGGATAGACCTAAACCAGATAGGTCCATACCTACATGGGACCTCTCATTGGTCCTCTTAGGTTTGACAAAACCTCCCTTTGAGCCTTTGTCAGAGGCTCCTTTGAAGTGGCTAACTTACAAGACAGTGTTCCTGTTAGCTTTAGCCTCAGGAAAAAGAAGGAGTGAGATACATGCTTGGACTCACTCTTCTGTCTCTTCAAGGAGAAATTGGTCAGAAGTTACTGTCTCTCCTTCTCCGGCCTTCCTGGCTAAAAACCAATTGGCTTCGGATGGCCCTGATTCCATTAAACCAGTAGTGATACCAGCCCTTACTACCATGTTGGACAGCTCACTGGTGGAGGACAAGTCACTTTGTCCAGTTAGGGCCCTCAAGGTCTATTTAGAGAAGACCAAATCCATGAGAAAGGGCAAGGCCCTGCTCTTTGTATCCCTTAGGGAGGGTTATTCTAAGGATATCACAAGAATAACCATTTCCCAGTGGATTAAACATACCATTCAAACTTGCTATCAGTCTTCAGATACGGCTGATCAACAGGTCACTCAGGTTAGAGCTCATGATGTTAGAGCTATGGCTGCATCACTTGCATTTAAAGGAGGTATCTCCTTAGATCAGGTCTTGAGCTCCTGTTACTGGAAATCCCACAATACCTTTACAAACTTTTATTTGAAGGATATTTGCTGGGAAAATGATGATATCTTTAAGTTAGGTCCCATTGTGTCTGCACAGCATGTAGTGAACAATTGAGACTTAATAATATAATCAGTCTTTATGTTTTCAGGATGTATGGATTTGGACTGGAATGTACTAGGACTTTGATTTGTGGAACAAGAATATGGATAAGACTTCATGTTATGGCTGCTTGGCTTGAGGGACAGCTGCACTCTGACTGTTGGAGTTTTATTCAACTGGGCACAGCTGACCTTTGACCCCTGCACTACTGTATAGACAAGGTGGAGGGTTTCATACATATTATTTGATGTACAGTACAGCATGCTGCTTTCATAAGTGGGTGAGTACTTTACAGCTACTTTATTACAATTACTTTTCACTTTAACAGTACTTGTATTGACTATGACAGTAATAATGATACTAGTTTTCATATATGTAGTATATTACAGTGTTTGTAGTATAACATATTGTGTATGCATTTTTTTGTATCTGTATACCTAAAGAACTCTCCTATAGCACTTGACAGTCCTCAGAAGTCTACCCACCATGGACCTCAGGGCTGCATTCAAGCTTCTGTTGGGATTATGTAAGTACGTTTTTATGCAATAAAATTGGTTAATTTTATTGTAATTGGAATTTTTATAAATAAAAATACTTACATAATCCCAACAGGGAGAGTCCCACCCTCCTCCCCTCTACCATCTTCTGAGGGGTAGGGTCAAAATTAGAATGACAACTTACAGTGGAGATATAACCTCCAGCAGGTGCCCGCTGGGGTTTACGTGTGTACATTAAGAGAGAAAAAAATGGCGAGACACATTGTCTGTGTCCTTGACCGAACGGTAGGTCACGTAAGCTTCTGTTGGGATTATGTAAGTATTTTTATTTATAAAAATTCCAATTACAATAAAATTAACCAAATTGTAGTGTTACTTAATGCTTAATTACTGCACTTAATGTTATAGTCACATTTAAGGGAAATAACTTCAAGCCATAACAGATTGAAATGTTATAAATCACTCATATATTTCATATATACACGTGTTTTGATTTATTTCACCAGTAATACCATTCCCAGCCTTTTGCAACATAGTACTCGTATCTTGAAAAGAAAATGCAAACGTGAAACCTGTACGGGTACTTGTTGGTTTTGCAGTACACATGCTTGCTGTAACATGAATCTTAAACTCTCTAATGTGAGTGGAATTTGGAGTGTTATTCGTGTTATGGTAGTGGTGAGTTATATTTATAAAGATATGACAGTTTTCAGTATATTCTATTTATTGTTGGTTCAATGCTTTTGGACCAAAAATAAAAAATATAAGACTGTAACTACAAAATATACACACAAATGAATGGAAATAACACAGATGAAAATGAATCGAGAGTTCATACTTACAACATTGGATGGCTTTGTTAAAATCTGATTTAAATCTTAGAGTGTGACCTTAAGTGTGGGCAATTGCTTGATTTGCACTGTCCTCCTCCACCCTTAAACTACTGCGTCTTCTGTGTAGTTCCGGGGACGATGTTTGCAAACTTTGGTACTATCGCTCGCTGGCTCATTGCCGATCAATGATTGGTGACAGTTAAGTACAACCGATATTTGCCAAGCTCATTTCTTTGTGGCCTTTTGATCACAATAAAACACTAACCGGAATATTATTTTTTAAAAATTTGAAACTTTCATAAGTTAAAATCACAAAAGTAACCATAAATGCCAAAAACTAAAGCAAACAGAAAACACCTTTTGGTCTGGTTTACACTTTTTTTATCAATCTTTGTTGACATTATTCCAATATGAATAATATTTCAGCAAAACAATAAAAAAGAATATAAATTTGAGAAAATATCTTACATTTTTACTTTATATTCACTGTAAATAAAGTTTATCAGCTTCAAAATATCTCTGAATACATATTTCCTGTTTTAATTACGGCTCATGTACACTCACTGTTAATTTTCATCACATCAGCGTAGACATTCAAAATCCCGGATTTTGTTCGGTTTCACTTTTTAGAACCGGTCCGACCAGTACTACTTGTAGTTCCATGTCTTAATGGCTACATTAAAAACAAATAAATAAAGAAAAATTCAAACAATATCATACCATGTATTTATCTTAAACATCAGTCCATTTGAAATGTAGAGAGAGCATCATACAATGTACGGTGAGGTGTGAACTCGTAAGTATTTAAATCCAGATGGTATTGTTGTACAAATGTATGGTGTGAATATCTTAATGGAGTGGTGGAATCTTCAAAATGTGATCTAATGTGATGGAGCTAACTCATGACAAGAAGGAAGACTGATTAATGAAGTTAATTTTTTTTTTGTAAAATATAAAAAAATCCCAAAGACTGTGTGCTAAAGGTGATAGGTTTGCGGCTAACTGAAAAAGGGAGAACTATTTGAAAAGTTATGTAATTCCTTGCATGTGCATAGCAGATATGTAATTAGAATATAATGGATGGTTATGTCCTACATTTTACAACTGTAATTACCTTTACTATAACGATGTATTAGTAATTTATACTATACAATTAAATGATATATAATCTGATGTTATATAATGTGTACTTTTAGTGGTTATAATCAGAATTTTATGATATTATGTTTTATGTTGAAAGTATGAAAAGGATGTATGATACTACCTTCATACTTGTTCACGATAATATTATCTCATTTTGTATGTTTATTAAATTTAAGTTTTTTTATATCTCAAGTAGAAATAATAAATTGAAAATGGAGAAATATGTCTCGGTACAAACAATTATTTTTCTATTTTCAATAAATTGCTCTTTTTGACATAGATCTGCATTTTATCCAGCCTCATTGTCATGATCACTTAGTGTTTCTATGTTTGGGATCCCGTGCTAGTCTTACGGCTATATCATTATATGGGTTTAGCATGAAGTGGGTCGATTTTTCAGGAATTTACATAAAAATAGCAAATGACTGCATACCTGTATAATAAAACCTGTTGTAACTGATTTACAATACAAAGGTGTACTGCCACATTTAGATTTGAGTAATTTTGATGTCTGTTAAATTCAATCGTTTAAACTTTAAACTACTTCTTGAGTGAGAAATAGCCCAGCTAAAATGATGCATTTTTACAAAACATTTATTTTACATCAGTATATATTTATGTTTTTCTGTACTTCGTATATGATTTATTAATTTATTAAATAAAATAATTGATTGATGTTATGAAAGTATGGATAAGAGAAAATTAGTTTTAACAAACGCGTCAACCCACTGTATGAATGGTTGTTCTTTGAAGATTTTGTGCAGCTGTAGTTGTCAAAGGCAAGTTACGTGAAAATATCGTACATAAAGTTACCACGTGTATTCTATTCACAATGATTTAAGTGATCCAAAGTGATCTTTTCTATTCCATTAGGGCATGTAAGCATATGCTTAGACAAATTTCTAAGAATAAGTAAAATTTTGCAGAATAAAAACTTTTCATTTAAAATTTCCTTGAAAAGTGTATTTGAAGTACATTGTTTTACAGATCATGCATGCATGTTGATCACCAAATAAAATACTAATATTACCTGTTTTTGAAATAGCTACAGTGTCTGTTTATCACTATTGACTTTAATATTCCAAAAATTCTCACAAATTAAAAAATTGATATTCTCATAAATTTTTCTTATTCTCGGAACACAAATGTTAGTACATGTATATATAGTCGTTAATTAAACTTTTATAGCAAATTAATCTTTGTAATGGCCGAATCTTTTGCAAAAATCATTATTTCAAAATCATGTTGCTGGCTTGATAAAAAAAAAACATGGAGATGCTGAAAATTATTGATTAGATTCACTGGAAATTAATAACATCTATTTTCTGAATAAATAAAATCATGTGTATGGAATGTAATGTAGCTTTAATCTGTTTACTCTGGCAAGTGGCTTATAAAACACATAGGCGTTTTCAATTTTACTTTTTTAAATTTAATTTTTTAAACATTATATTCTGAAAAAAAAAACATTTATAATATTGTATTGTAATATGGTGACACTTTAGAAGAATTTGTCAGGATGTAACTTTGTCATTTTTGTATATTTGTAAAAGAAGAGATGTTCTGTTCATGAATTTATCTACTCTGGTATTGTTTCCTTGAAGATCTTTATGAAGAAATGCCTTTATTTTTTCCTTTTTTTTTTAGTTGAAAATACACAGCTTTACACTGCCCAGGATATCAAGAAAAAAAACTAAATGTCTCTGTGATCTCATCATGGTATTTTAATTGGAATATTTGTGGGTCCTAGATAAACACATATGTAAACATTGTCTAGGAGTATAATCTGGACAAATATAATGTGAGACAATATATTTTTATATTTTGAGACTACGGTTCATCTGCTTTCTTTGTGGAGTAGCCTTGATAACTTACTTGCATAGCATTTAAAAACCATGACAAAGTTTTCATTATTGACATTATGTGGCAGTATTTTCCAGGGTAAAGGAGTTATCAGAGTACATTGTACTAAAGACTTCTATTATTTTTTTGTTAATAACTGTTTCATTATCTCAATGTTAATAGTCAATATAATGAATTTATTTAAAGTAAAATTGTATAAATGAATGATCAGTACTACACTAAGCTATTTTATTCGGTTGTGCTAATAAGAAGTGCTATTAATAAGTGTATTGCATACAGTTAAACCTATGAAAGAAATCAGGTTATGATTACTGGTTAATGAAGCCCACTTGATAATAAATCAATGATCAGTTCAACCCTTTTGAAACTACCTCTCAGTAAAGACATTGGGCTTTTTGTCTTTCTTTTTTTTTGTTCTCACAGTTGAATACTCTTTATGCTGTGATTGTGTTTACAAAATAAAAATAACATAATCAAGTAGCTTTTTATTTTTTCTTCCACTAAATGAAAATCGTGGTTACGTTGGATGTGTGCCAGTAATGTGATCACCACTACAAACTGCACTTGAGGATTTCTCAGAAAAGGTTTACAAATTTCGTTTATCCTTTCATATGGATCAGAAAGGGGTGTACTTATTGAATAATAAAAATTTATTTTCAATTTTAAGATCACAACCAAGTGAACTTAGTGGTTGAGTGAACTAGGGACTGTTGCACTTGAACCACTGGTCTTAAACTGGTGAAAATATCATCTGAAGGTTTCACTCCAGAGCTTTATTAAGCGTCCCGCAAGGAACGCTTGTTTGTATATGGGAGGATATCTGGCTCCGCCGGCTCCGTGAGCTCCGCGTTTTCTTTTCCTTATAACTCTGTCACCGTTGGGCGGATTCTTTTCAAATTTGGCAGGTGTATGCAGTAGCCCTGTGGAATTTTTACTGGTGACCTCTTAAAGGTCAGATTTTGGCCATTTTTTCACATTTTGGCCCAGTTCTCATGTACAGAAAGTTAGATCATCCTATGGCTGGTATATATAATACATATATGTGTCCTCTGTAAGCAAGCAGAAATTTGACCTTGAAGCACTTCATTGAAGGTCATCCACAGACCGCTCAAGTACCTCACCGAGGCCATTTTTGGCCTGTGTGTAGTGAGATTTCACCGTTACCACTCTAACGAAAAAAATATTATAGCTAGCCTTCTCAAATTTGTAGGATATATTCATAACCATAAAATCTTACCTGGGAATATTTTTGGCCTCATTTTGAAAAACAAGATGGCCACCACAGGCGTTTTTTTACTTTCAACAAGACTTTTTTTGGCCCTCTAGAACAAAGGGTATTATAGGTAGAGATCTCAAATTTGCAGGATATATTCCTCATTACAAAATCTTGACTGGGAATATTTTTGGCCTCATTTTGAAAAACAAGATGGCCGCCACGGGCGTTTCTTTGTCAGTTATCAAAAGTGCTTATATCTCCCTTATTATTGGTCCTAGAGGTTTAGGATGGTAAACCAACATATAGGAAATCATGGGCTGGGAATCTTTTGCTGTGGGATATGGGAATTTCTGATGCTATTTTTAACAGGCTATATCTCTGATGAATGCTGCTTTATATTTATTATTTCATAAATTATTATTTTATTGCGTTAATACATCCTATCCAATGGACAATTGCTAAACCGGTCGGCGCAGACCGGCCTGCCAAACGCCAGAAAAAGACGTCCTGTGTTTCCACCGGCTGCCCGGTCCCAGTACTGTGCATTCGCAAGGTGGCGCATGGTATTTACTTCCTGTCTAGACAACATGACGTCATAGCATCTTTTTCGTTTGGCGTGTGTACTGTGCAGACGTGTTTTCAACATCTCCAGAATTTTAAAGGAAAAGTGTGCTTTATGACGGATTTTAAACCTTATATATGGAGAGTTTCTTTGTAAAGTGTTACCAGCTGGTCAAGCACGGATATACATTTAGAAATCTGCTGGAAACGCTCCCTAGTTGGCTCAATTTATTATTGATGATAGGGCAGTAATCGACGAGATATATGAAGGCAGCCATTTTGCTAGTTTCCTCCCATTCAACCTTTGTGTTGTTAGGGGCAGATCAACAATATTGAGGAATTATGGATATACTTCTAACAGGTATTTTTATCCGTGTCTTTTGTTTGAATTTTTCATCTATAACCTTCCAGCTACAATCACCATAGAAACGTCTCTACACGAGATCTTCAGTCTACGTAGTTTTGAAATCTGTGAATGGAAGGAATTCCCCATCACAGATGCATTCTTCAGAGCGCACTGGTACCGACTTCTCTGCTGTAAAGCATCAGTCATACCAGCCCAGCTCGAGTATTTGGTACTTTTTAATCAGAAGCATGAGATGAATTCTTCAGATTTCTTCAACCGACCTCTCAAGTATTTTCTACATAGAAGGAACTTTTGTCACTCTCAGTCCCACCCTTATGGACCCGGCACTTGTGTCGGTAGTAAGGGCAGTGGATGGCCAGGAAACTGGTTTGAGTGTACAGCCGGCTGAGAAGAAGAACCGACTTCAGACCGGCCAGGAATTTCATCTACAGAGTGCACTGGTCCAGGCTTTTCTGCTTTTAAAGCATCAGCCGACCGGCCAGCTAAAAGAACGCGACCTCTGACGTCATACCCAGTCAGCCAATCGCGTGTCTTCACGAAGCTGGTCACGTGTTTTCACCGACCAGTCACGAAGTTTATCACGTGATTCACCGAACAAGAAGGTCGGAAGTACATTCTTTGCACTCACGTCTACTGTGATTCCAGTTTTTAGTTCCTGTAATCCACCTCCAACGTACTGGTACAGACTTCTCTGCTACAGACATCAGTCGACCAGTAAGCTTACGTTTACTGTGATATAAGGAAAGAACACCTCTAGTGAGGGCGTGTCCCCGAAGTTGGTCACGTGATTTTCCGACCAGTTCACGAAGCTGATCGTCATCTCCAACCAGCCAATCACGTTGTCCCTCCGACCAGCAAGCTGGTCACGTGACACACCGACCAACATTTGTTTCTAAATATAGCTCACAAGGGCTTCCCCAGCAACTGTCAAAATCTACAAATAAGACGTGCGTTCAAGATAGTTGAGAAATTTTGTTTCAACAACTGGTTACAGAGTGTATCGACCAGTACCGACTATACAGCCTTGTACACTTGTTTTCAACAACTGGTTACAGAGTGTACCGGCTATACAGCCTTGTACACTTGCTTCAACAACCGGTTACAGAGGAATTAATGGAGGAAACTGAATTCAACACAAGATAGTTGTAAACTTCATTCAGCAACTGGTTACAGGGTGTACCTACTGGCTACACAGCCTTGTACACTTACTTCAACAACTGGTTACAGAGTGTACCGACTGACTACCGGCTAAACAGCCTTGTACAGTTACTTCAATAACTGGTTACAGTATGTACCGACCGGCTACCGGCTTCACAGCCTTATACAGTAGCCTCAACTGGTTACAGTGTACCGGCTACACAGCCTTGTACACTGGCTTCAACAACTGATTACAGAGTGTACCGGCTGGTACTGGCTACGCAGCCTTGTACACTTCAGCAACTAGCTACAGAGTGTACCGACTGGTACTGGCTACACAGCCTTGTACACTTGCTTCATTCTATGGGTTACAAGTCTACTAACAGGGTGTTGGCTACACAGTCCTTACTGTAGTACTTCAACCCAACTGGTTTAAAAAAAAAAAAAAAAAAGCAGGCTAAATATAGACCAGTAGCTGTCGAAATTCGTTGGTGACCCCAACCTGCCAGTTTTTGCCGGTTACAAGAATTACTGGTTACAGTAAAGTACCGGGTATGGAGTCCGGGTACCGGACAGAGTTGCCTAAGGTTAATTGGGTTACAGAGAATTCTTAATCTGGTCAGTGATCTTGATGATAGGACAGTTTCCCAAGCTACTGCCAGGCAACCTTCCCTTATCACACCTCTCAACAACCTGTTATCGGTGCTGGACTTGACTGCAGAGATAATAATCAATTTTGTCATCAGGTCCGGCCAGGGGACTGACATCTCACATATTACAATTGCTCTGTAAATGCTGCACCTTGCAGGCTGCTGGCCCGGGGCAAAGAGTTTATTAATGTGAAAATAAGACTACAATAAAAACAGAGAGACTGTTAACCTGGATCATTGTCACCAGACCGGACCAGTGTCCGGAGGGACAGGAAATATTGTCAGAATACCAAATGTCCCAAATGTGGCACACAATCTGCCTATAAGGTCCAGACTAAGCCCTCTTTTTGGGAACTTAGGAAGCCTTGGGGACTGGACTTTAGGTAGTACAACTGTTGAAGGAGGGATACCTACGTCCATATACCTATACAAGAACAATCCAGGAAATGCCTGAGATTTCACATCCAAGGTCGGGCATACCAACTCAAGGCCCGGCCATTCGGGTTGTCCACAGCACCTGTGGAGTTCACCGTGATACCAAGCAGGTGAAATTGATGGCCATACACAAGGATTTAAGAGGCCACCAGTACCTAGACGGCTGGTTGGTGAGAGCTAGATCCCACCAGGCTTGTCTCCAAAATACACAGGAACTAGTAAATAGTGTGTCAGCAACTGGGTTGGCGAATGAACTTAGAGAAATCAGAGCTGGAGCCCAATCAAGACTTTGATTTTGTAGGCTACCAGTTTCGACTTCAGGTCTGATCGGTTCCGACCGACCCTGGACTGGGTACAGAACCTTCAAGAGACTGTTAAAACTGCTATCCCTACCGGCTTGCCCGGTCCGGGAATTCATGTCCTTGATAGGTTACTAACATCTACAGAAAAGCATGTTAATCTAGGCAGACTTCATAGGAGACCCATACAGGGCATCTCAAAAACAGCTGGAGGGTACCGGAATCACTGGAAAAGGTGATCCAAGTCCCCAGGTCCCTGCACCCCCATTTACAATAGTGGCTGAAGGAAGACAATGCACTTACAGGCCAACCATTACACCCAATAAAACATGCTCTGCAAATATTTACAGACACATCAATAGAAAGGTGGGGCGCTCACTTAGATGAGCACTTGGCAGGAGCAACTTGGTCCCCTCCGGGAAGCAAGTTGTATATATAAACTATCTAGAACTTTAAGCAGTTTTTCTGACTTTAAAGAGTTCTAAGACCTTTGCTTAAACAAGATAGTACTTGTAGCAACTGACAACACCACAGTAGTGTCATACATAAAGGAAGGAGGAATGAGGTCGGGCCCACTTTGTGCCCTACTATGGAGAATCTTGACCTGGGTACCAGGAAACAAGTGACTCTAAGCACGACACATTCCAAGCCGGCCTAATGTGGTAGCAGACAGGCTGTCCAGGCTAGGCCAGACCATCCAAACAGTGGTTTCTCCTTCCAGAGGTCTTCCACTCTATGCAGTAGGTGGCACCGGCCCAAATAAACTTATTTGCCACGAGGTTCAACAACAAGTCGCCTCTGTTTTTGTGTCACCGGTACCGGATCCCCTGGCCACAGCAGTGGATGTACTCAGTCGGCCATGGTAGGATCTAAAAGCATACACCTCACCATCAGCCATATTGGGCAAAGTGGTGAGGTTGCAAGACTCCCCATGTAAGAGAATCATTCTGATTGCTCCGGGGTGGCCCAACATGCCTTGGTTTTGGGATCTAGTGGCCATGTCCAGCCACATCCCGCTGAGCCTGCCCAATCTGTCCAGCCTGTTCACAGCCATTCGATCAGATCCCTCACAGAAATCTGACAAATCTTAATCTCCATGCAGGGCTCCTAGAGCCTCAGCAATCGAGGAGCAGGACTTGTCTGAGGCAGTGGCAGCAAGAATTGAGGCTCCTCAAAGGGGCAAATGGGTCTTTTTTACCAAGTGATGTATCATTCATCAGGTGGACTTCGGGCACCACCTGTAAAGTCAGTTGTTTACTTCCTTAGGTACCTGTTTCAGGACAGGAAGTTGCAGCCCAGTACCATTGATGGTTACAGGTCAGCCATTGCTGATGGTCTAGAAATTTGCCCATCAATTTTAGTAAGGATGAAAATCTCACTCGTCTCCTGGATAGCTTCCACTGAGACAGACCCAAAGGCCGGAGGGTAACCCCTTCCTGGAACCTCTCCCTGGTTTTTGCACCAGCTGACAAGGTTCATTTTGAACCAATTAAAGGCCTCCTTGAAGCATTTGACCTTCAAGTCAGTTTTCCTCTTGGCCCTGGGTTCGGGCAAGCGTAGAAGTGAGATACATGCTTGGCAAACAGCCCAACACCATTGATGGTTATAGGTCACTCATTGTTGATAAACGGGAAATTCACCCTTTAACATCAGTAAGGACGAAAATCTCGCTCGTCTCCTGGATAGTTTCCTGAGAGACAGACCCAGAGGCAGGAGTGGCATACCCTCCTGGAACTTCTCACTGGCCGTGCACCAGCTGAGACTCCTTTTGATCCAATCAAGGAGGCCCCCTTGAAGCATTTGACCTTCAAGACGGTATTCCTCTTGGCCCTTGGGTCGGGCAAGTGCAAAGTGAGATTCATGCCTGGCAAAACTGATATATTGGACACCAATCCGATTGGTCAAAGGTGTCCCTGTATCCATCACCCAGCTTTCTATCCTAGAATCAGCTGGCCATAGAGTGTCCAGTGTGGCCCCTGGGGTTATAACAGCCCTGGCCTCGACTCTGGATAGATCCCTCAAGTCTGACAGGTCCCTCTGTCCGGTCAGAGCATTATGCTACTATTTGGACAGGACCTCAGACATCGGGCAGAATAAGGAGGTGGCTTTTGTCTCCTTTAAGAAAGGTTTCAACAAAGACATCTCACCTGCCACTATCTCCTCTTGGATCAAGCAGACTGTGATCCTATGTTATGAGCTCTCTGACCAGGAGGCCCACATTTAACATCAGGTTAAAGCCCATGATGTCAGGGCCTTTGCTGCTTCTAAGGCCTTCCAGTCGGGAGTCTCCTTAGATCCAATCTTGTCAGCCTGCCACTGAAGTCACAATACCTTCACACAGTTCTATATGAAGGGCGGGGCTTGGGCTGATTCAGAGCTTTACCAATTGGGCTCGGTAGTGGCTGCTCAGCAGATCCACAAGTGGCCCGTTAGATTGAGGAGATTTGTATATATGTATAAACAGTTTCTTCATGTACATAAGAATTAAGTGTGGCGTGCTTCCTTTGGGAGGTTTATTTGCATTCTGGGACTGAACTCATCCCTCTCTTCCCCTACCTCAGAGCAGGTCTGCAAAAAAGGGGGGGGGGCGACGGCGGTATAGCCCCGGGTAACCGGCTGCTGGCAACCGACCATGGCCTTGCAGGGTTTCCTGACCTTAAAGTCAACCCAGGCCTGGACCTATAGGTCTCCTGACGAAGTCAGCCTATACCGTAGGTTAAAATTTGCTATTACTTGTGAGTTCACATAAGTCCCTAGTAACTTACCCGCCGACCAAGCGGTAGTTATTCAGCAATTGTCCATTGGATAGGATGTATTAACGCAATAAAATTGCAAATTTAATAAGTAAATTAAATTTTTATAAGTTAATACCCTATCCAATGGACACACAAGACCCTCCCACCGACCCCGCTATCAGCTTACTAGGGGTCTAATAGTTTTAGACAACGAAAAAGATGCTATGACGTCATGTTGTCTAGACAGGAAGTAAATACCATGTGCCACCTTGCGAATGCACAGTACTGGGACCGGCCAGCCGGTGGAAACACAGGACGTCTTTTTCTGGCGTTTGGCGGGCCGGTCTGCGCCGACCGGTTTAGCAATTGTCCATTGGATAGGGTATTAACTTATAAAAATTTAATTTACTTATTAAATTTGCAAATTGTAAACTATGAAATCCATGATTTATTGTCCTGTCATTTGCTGTTAGGTAGAGTTATCTACTTTTCTATAGGTCTTTTTTGCTGATGGCAGCTACTGCCACATTACAATCTCCAATAAATCACTTTGTCAGCTTTAAGAACTTTCTTTTTGCATATATCTCTTTATATCCAATGTGGCTAAACATACTTCAATTAGCTGTAAACTAAAGGGCACCTTTAGCATCTGGGCAAAAAACTCTCGGTCATTAATTTTCAGAAGAACTCTGCCTTTGCTGGTGCAGATGGCAGAAGGACAAACAGCCTAAGAACATATTCACTGTTGTGCAGATAATCTCAAAAGAGATATAAAAATAGAAATTCACACACACAAGACAATGTCAGAGATTTGTCAATCCTTTAAGAGCTTGAATATTCATCATACCTTCCAAACATGGGAAAGACCTTAATTTTTTTTCCAATATTGGAGGCCAGTCAGCTAACTGAACAATGTTTATACATGTTTGACAAAGATTTCAAAAAGTTTTTTTAACAAACCTAAAAAATAAAGAGAAGTGTATTATACATTAACAGGTGGTTTATAAGCCAAACATTATAATAATAAATTATATCATGACCTATACTGATCTGATTATTCTCTATTGGTGAATATGAAAATATATCTGACATTATTGAATACCCCTCTCATTCTCAAGTATTTAAAATTCTATAACTTGGGTGAGCTGACAAGGATAACCAGTTTCCAGATTCAAGCCCAAAACTTGGACCAAGAGAGTGGATCAAGAATGATGTTTATTTAACTATGTAAATTCAATAAAACACAGTTTGGGCATTTTTAGCAATACAAGTCGAGGTAAGAGCATTTAAAATTTATATGAACACAAATTTTAAAAGCTCCCACAGGTGATATAAAATACTACCAAGAGAGGTAAGCTTTACAATTGAACAGAATATTCAAATAACCTATAATGTGGCAATATATAATGTTACAATGGAAAAGGTCATTAAAGAGCCTCACTGAGATTCATAAAACACACTCAACAATTGAAAAGATCAGTACAGTTTTCAATCAGGTTTAAGTCATGTCAATTCCATTGGAAGCAGCGAGTCAAAGTCAGGAGGGGGAAACCCGGATCAGCCAGGTCCAGCCTGTCAGGTTAATGAGTTAATACCCAAGGAACCTGAATATAGGATAGCTATATCAATCTTATGAGAAGTCCCTAGGGAGGGGTCATTTCTCTAGGGGTCTGGCTAACCTATCCGTAACGACAATTACCCACTCTTTAAGGAGAGCTATATCAATCTGCAGAGAACTCTGGGGAGGGGTAAGGTTCCCAGGGTTCCAGCTCACCTAAAGACCCTAGAATATAGGAAAGCCGCATCAATCTTTGGAGAACTCACTGCAAAGGGGTCAAGGCAACAGGGATCCAGCTAACCTGTGTGACTTATGCACTTTTCACATGGGTTGACTTCTGGATTTGCATTTCAACTGGAATATAATACTGTACAGGGTAAGTGAATTTATCAAACAATTTGTCACATCCAAGTTCTTAATCATTCTGTCTGACTAAAAAATGACTAGAAAAAAGTTCCCACCCATAAAAGTTCCCACCCCCTAAGTTGCAGGGGTGGAAAAGTTCCCACCCTTTTTTTAAAAGAACATTTTAGTTTCATTAATTTTATGTTTCATTTCTGACTACACCTTCCAACTTTTTAAAGTGACACATATGACATGCAGACACCCATAAACAAAATAAATATTTTTTATGTACATTTGAAATAGTAAACATACTGCAAATTAGAGCAAGGAAGTAGCAAGGGTATTAGAATATATTTATTTACCTCCCATACACAGAATTGCTCTGAATTGCAGTTGAAGTCTTGTAATAGACTACTCAATCAGAAAATAGCTACTCTGGAATGAGCTATCCGGTTGTACAGAGCTACTTACTATTTGATCATCTTCATCAAGGGTTTCTGTAATTGACTTTAAAGGAAAATTTCCACAAATATGTCAGAGAATGTAACATTTCCATTTATTGGACTTGGCAAAGGCTATGGGACAATGAATTTTTTAATTGGATTCTGGTATTGTGCTTTAGAGTCTGCCTTGCAGAGATTAAGCCCCAAAAAGTATAGAATAGAATAGAATGTTTTGGTTCAATGATCCATGTTTTCAGGCGTGAATAAGTGGAGGATATTTATCAGGGAAGCCTGAGTTGAAGAGTTAAGTCTCGAGGTGGTTACCTAAAGGATGATACTCAGGGACTGGTTCTTATATGAAAAGGAAGGGAGTTCCAGAAAGTTGGTGCATAAAAAATGACTGAAGGACTTATATAAAATTGTTCATGAAATTTACGGACAAATACATAGTGGCTTCTATATGACCACTTAAAATGACTGTCCTCTGCCATTGGGTCCTATCCCTAGTGACAGGCTAAAGATCCTCAGGGACACTGATTAATGGGAATTTCAGTCACTTGAGAGCTTAGGCTGCATTTGCACAGTCAGGATGGGTTGAATAGCACTTTGAGTCCTACAGTACAAGGAGATATATTGCTGAGTATAAATATACAATGCAATTGACTAAGTTCCCCTTGACAGAAAGGAGGGGTGGGACTTGAAGGAACTTAAATATGGCACAGCTGTGTCTAGTATATCCAGACAATGTGTACAATGTGAGTTTTTCACTGAAGTATACTTGCTGGACATGTTTTAAAATTGTGTGAGCCTTATATTGAACTGTACCCTGTATTTCACAAGGAGCCAAAGGAGATTTTTTCATTGTGGGGTTATGTGTCATTTTTGTGAGTTTTTTAAGAGTTGTATTATTGGCAAATTGTTTAAGTTTTTGACTATCATTAAATACTGTCATACATTATTTGTGCACATAGTAAGAATAAGTAGTAATAGTTTTGGTATGCACGTTTAAAGCCTCATTCTATATAAAAGATTCAGATTTATCATTCATTGTTCTGAAGAATGGCTTACTTCATCAAGTGTCAGACCTTCACGAGATTCTCCAGCAGATTCTGAAAATATATGTAAATTTGACAAAGATTCCCAATTCTACAAATTCAATTTAGATTCTTCAAATTAAACACTTCTAAACAGATTCTGATAAAAATGATTTACTTCTAGGCTTTTAAGCAACTCAACCACTGCTAGAATTATTCTTAAATGTTATACCATTGATATTCTATTCTATTCTGTACTTTTATGGCACTTAATCTCTACCAGGCAGACTCTAAGGTGCAACACTGAAATCCAATTAGAAAAATCGTCTATTCATAGCCATTGCTAAGTCCAGTATCACGGAGACACTGGATAAGTGTGCTAAGTTGGGAATGCCTTTTTGAAGAGATACGATTTTAACGTTTTTCTGAAACAGGTGAGAGTTGGGGCAGAACGGACCTCATCAGGAAAATCGTTGATATATGAATTATGATTTTCATTTTAAGAAATGAGATAAATAGAAAGTCAGACAAGATAATAGAGACTGAAGAACTATTTGAATTAGGCCTATTGAGATAGGGCTGGGAAACCACAACTTGGATTGATTACTTGAAAGTGTAATTTTGTTTGCAAAATATAATATTTACAGAAGACACTGCAATGTCAAAGAACCCTTTTGAGTATTGTTTTCAGGATTTACACATAGTTTTAAAAATTGGTGAATGAATTGAGGTATCGAGTTTTCATAAATAGGGATGAGGGGACCGTGACATATTTGCTGATCATTCAGAAACCAATATATACATCCAGTGTACATTTATTTGTTGCAAACAACCGGGCATCGGCAAGTAACTACCAACTTTCCAACATGAAGAGCCCGGCCCGAGATTCGAACCGGCGGCCTCAGAGGTTGGAGGCGAGAACTCTAACCGTTACACCACCGAGCCCCCATCCAGTGTACATTTAAAAAACTTGTATAAATTACCTGTAAGAGTTAGCAGGGTTTTTGTTATGCTAAATAAAAGATATAATGGTGTGATTTCAAAGTTTATATTACATTTGTTTTAATATGCGATTCTTATTTTACACAGCAAATTGATTTTTCAACCACCAGGAACCTATCTAATTGTCTGTAATCAAGAAATACAGAAGTGTATATAGGCCTAGGCTGTACATATATTCTGTCTGTACCTGAATACAAGGAAATGAAGTTTCCAGGTTTTTATTCCACAGGTGCTCACAGAATTTTGGTATGGTGTTTTTTTTTCTGAAAACAATCCTCACAGAAACTGCAGGAAAGTACCTGGAATTTTAAAGTCTACATTTACGATTTACATAATATTTATATAAATCGATATAAAATATATTTATATCTATTATTATGTAAATTTTAAATATGTTTTGTGAAATATATGCAAGTTTAAGTGAATTTAGTATAAAGTAAAGCAACTTGTGTAGGTACACAGAGTGCCATAGATACTGCAGTTTCTGAGAGAGATACGTTTTTCGATAGAAACAAATCTTGCAAAGGTAATGCATAGGCCTGATATGTATACACACTTTCAAAATTTTATAAATATAAGTCACTAGAAATATTTTAAAGGGAGAATGTTATGTGCGTGTCACTTTATTCATTTTTTGGTATATTTCAGGAGTTATTGCACTATCATACCTTCTGTGCTTATAAATACAGAATTTTTTAATATGCATGTGTGATACATGTTCGTGAGAACTATCAGATGTATGTCTATATAGTATATAAAGTCTTGACAGTAACCTATTTTTCTCAGGTTTTCATGACTTGCGAGTGACTCGGACAAGTGCGACAGTGATACAAGTGTTGATCCTTAAAAGTGTGACAGCAACACAAGTGGTGTAGTTTGGTGTGAGCAATTCATGGTTGTGGCTGACTTTTGGGGGATTTGTGTGCAAAGGACACTTGAAGTTTAGGAATCTGTCCATATCTAAATGCAAGTTTGTATTCATATCATATAATGTGTTCTATTTTTGCTATATTTATAAATGTGCAAAAATACTACTTGGGTTATTATGAAGTGGGTTGATTTTTTTCATGTTTTTTTAGTGCTGTGTATCAACTAAATAACATAGAAACATGACATCTGGGAGACATAAATAAGACAGTAATAGCAGTAATATAAAAAGGGCAATCAACCTATAACTTGCTTCTTTCAACTGCAACTGCACAAAATTTTTGAAAAATATCTGCACAAGATGTTCTTGAAGTGGATCAAGTTGTAGGCAATACTTCTGTAATATTGATTATATTACAATATCAATCAATTTCCTTATTTATTGTAGTAATACAGTCATGGGAAAAAGTTTACAAGAGTGAAAATATCTATACGTTAATGAAAACTTAATTTATTTTGTAAAAATATCATGTCATTGCAGCCGTTCCTTCCCAATAGTTGGGCAAAAATGTAAGGTTAAATGTTTAAATTATTGCATTTAAGAGATATTGAAACAAGCAAAATTGTTTTGTTACTGTAGAGTAGAACTTTTTATTGTGAATCATTTCCAAAATTGTCATGCTACAAGCATGCAGTATCCATTTTAGGTCCACGGCTGGCAGTTGAACGGAACATAACAACCTACCTTTGACCTTTAAGGTCTATAATGACCTTCTGGTTAGCAAGTTTGGCATACAATCACAGGCTCAGTCACCTCTGTGTGGGTTTGACTCCCGCATGTGACAATGCTGAGCATTTGTCTCAACAAGATCCAGGCTATACAGGCTATAAGACATGATTTGCTTAATAAATAGACTATACTTATTCATTCTATGTTGGTGTGTCATATTGTCTGTAGTAGATATACTTTGTCATTAGTGTAACTGTTACTATTTGGTACACTTTCCTATTCAAAAGCATCTTTTGCCCAATGCTGGTAATATTGTAAAACCATGTTAATTATTGTCTTGATTAAGAGTGACTTATAAGCCCTTCAGGGCTGTGTAATGTTGTATTTTTGCTTGTTATCTCAATTGTATATTATATATTGCATGTCACTATAATAGATAAATAAAAAAATATATACAATTGGTACCAGACACTGATTGTTTTGTTGACGTTTGATGTGGTACTATATAGAAAGGAACTATAGGAACTGCTCTTTGAAAATTAATGCTGTGCAGGATACAGACAAAGACCAAGTGGAGCTCCATTATGTAAACTTAATTGCTTATGAGGCCTTTCAGGGATGAATCGCCCTTAAGTTTACTATTATCTGTTATAAAACCATAATACCTGAAATCAATTAATTGATTCAATAATTTAAAACCTTTCACCAAATGGTCAAATTATGAAATATCTGCAAGGTTAACAACATTTAGACTCTATGAGGCTCCTTATATACTTTATGTAGAGTAAGAAATCTAAAATTCGCCAGGAATCTAAAATTCGCCACCTCTAAAACCTTAGTTAATTTTATGAAGAAAATGATGTTTTTGTCTAGAAATTGGTATTTTTCAGTTCAAAAAGCCTTAATTTACTCTACAGTCAACAAATCTCACCAAAATTCATTTATTTTATTAGTATTTTGACATGTGGCGAATTTCAGATATGTGGCGAATTTTAGATTTCTTACTCTATATATTTTACATGGTCGATTTAAAGCATGGGTTTTAGTTTTACTTTTTTAAGAAAAAAGTGGTTAATGTATCGGTATATTTTTTTCTATTAGGGATGTGTTTTAAAAAGGTGCACCATTTCAACTATGGGTTGTATTGGCTTTTTACAATTTATTCAATAACATTTCTCATCATTATGATCATCAAGCAAAATGTCATAAAACATCCAGATGTAAAGAAAAAGAAAGATAAGTTATGCTTAATATCATACCTGACTTTCAACAAATAAGTTCTATGGTCCTTATAATTTTTCACACTATCAGTATTGTTTCACCCTGTCTTTACTTTTCCCTTTTATCTACCACCAGTGGCCAAAGGCCGTGACGGGGAGATTATAAAATGCCTTTTTTCCATGCGTCCGTCTGTCCGTGCGTCCGGTCATCATGTTTTTACAGAAACCTTAATATATCATTCATTTTTAAAGATATCATCTCCAAATTTGCAGGGAATGTTTATGGCTGTGAAAATATATCTGTGCAAAATTTTATTCTCATTTTGAAAAACAAAATGGCTGCCACAGCCGAATGGGGATATAAAGATGCTCTAAAACTTGAAGTATTTCAGATAGGGTTCATCAAAGTTGCACAAAGAATATATGTCTAGGAAAACTATTCTGGTAGTAATTTTGGCCTAGTTTCAAAAACAAAATGGCCACCATATCACATGCTTAATGTCAAATGGGGGGCCTTATATCTCCCTCACTATTGCTCCTCGGGGTTTGGAATGTGAAAACAACTTGTAGGAAGTCTTGGCCTGGGAATCTTAAATAGGTATTAAATTTGACCTTTGACCCCTGCTTCAAGGTTAAATAGGGTAAGACATATTTGTCAATTTTCAGCTTTTTAGCATGACTTATAATTATATGTAGATTTACTTATTTTCATAAAAAAAGGTGAATAAAAAATAAAATTATGTGTTTGCGTTTGAACTGTGTCACTTTATTGGAAATAGTGATGCATTGTACAACAGAAATACATTTGTATTTAGCCTTATAGAACAAGATATATTTTGTTTAAAATTATAATTCTTATTTGAGTGCTTGACTGTCTCCAATCCATACCATATTTCCTGTTTCTTCAGTTGGTCTCAAATTCCTTCATTCCCATTCCTCTATTCCCATTCCTTTATTCCCATTCCTCTATTCCCATTCCTTCATTCCCATGCCTTCATTCCCATGCCTTCATTCCTATGCTTTCATTCCCATTCCTCTATTCCCATGCCTTCATTCCCATGCTTTCATTCCCATGCCTTCATTCCCCTTCCTTCATTCCAATTCCTCTATTCCCATGCCTTCATTCCCATGCCTTCATTCCCATTCCTCTATTCCCATGCCTTCATTCCCCTTCCTTCATTCCAATTCCTCTATTCCCATGCCTTCATTCCCATGCCTTCATTCCCATTCCTCTATTCCCATGCCTTCATTCCCCTTCCTTCATTCCTATTCCTTTATTCCCATTCCTGTATTCCCATTCCTTCATTCCCATTCCAGCATTGTATTTCCTCCTGATAACTCCTGTTGAAAAGGCTAAAACACCCTGACTTTAATTGGTGGCAAATTTTTAAGAGGCAAAACATGTGTAAATTTTGATGTCTTACCTATGACCTTGAATTCACAATAAAATTAAAGTTAAATCTCCTTGCTTTTTGACAGAATATTTGTACATCCAATTAACTGCAGAGTATTCCCATGGAACTAATTAAAATTCTGATGTCATTGCGAAGTGAATGTTTAATCTACTTGTGATAAGTGATTGCCTCTTGAGTTGATATTATTCATTTCAGTTCTAAATTGCGTTCACAAATACATGAAACAAAAAAACTACATATAGACTCTCGATTATCCGAACCTCTTGCGAGACATCATTGAAGTTCAGATAACTGAGAGTTTCAGATAGCTGAGAGTGAGACTCATTAATAGCGGTAATGCAAATGGTCAATAATAGGTGTGTTTTTTTCATTTTTTGTATTGATATTAGGTTTTAAGACCAGGTATTTTAGAAAAAGACCTATATATACCATAAGAAAACTTGGCTTCATACATTTGATGATTTTCTGTCTGTTGCTAATATTCATCTCTATTAAGAAATTCTAAATTCTAACTAACTATTTTTTGTTTCAAATCTCTGCAGACAGAACATCTTTTAGGATATCCTGTGTGAAGTTATTTGTACATCAGTTTAGCTGTTTTCAAAATGGAATGATTTTTAGTAGGAAGTTAGTGTAAACTTCAAAGGTCGTGTGTCACATGCACATACCTTTTGCTATTAGTAACCACCCTGGCAAGACTTTTAATACCATCAATGCAAATGCCTGTCTACCTGTGAAAACCCCTCAGTCAATAAGATCTCAGCATTTGTGAGGGGCCGTCAGAAGGAGCTAGGCTTAAGTCAGTTGTACATAATTCTCAGTAAATAATTAATTTTAGGCAAAGTAAACTTATGGTGGTTTATATCATGTTTTATCCTCCGTGTTGTTATTGACTGAAGATTCATAATATTATTAAAATTTATTGATGTGTGAGTTTAAAACATTAAGACCCAGTAAATGAAATAAATTGACAAGGAGATGTGTTCACACATGGCAGTGTACTTTATTTCTTTGCTTTTCTGTTTATTTTTTGTGCCTGAAATAGGTAGTTAGAACATAAATATACAGTCTTTTGTCATCTTAATTGACATGCAAACTTGTCCAAATGTAGTAAAATGTAAACAGTGTATATCATTAACTAAAAAGAATATATTACATTACTTGACCAAACACAAAGTTAGTTTTAAAAGAGAAACATATGAATCATAATGTTGAGATAATGTATAGAACAATGTAGGTAATGTAGAGTATAATGTAGAAGTCAAAATATGTGATTGACCAAGTCTTATGACAGTGTCCAACGCCGTGTAGAAATTGCTCTATTGTTTCCTTTCCTGTAGCTCTGGCTCTACACAGATTTTGAAGTTGCTCCTGCAAATCTCTTGTCACAGGTCTTTATGCATAATTTATAGTTATATAAAGGAATAAAATCTTTGTTCTTGCAGATTGCTAATAATATATGCTTCAAGTAAACTTAAACTAAGGGAAAAGAAAAGGGCAAATAAAAGTTACATTGGTTAATAAATTTCAACCATGTCTAATTCGTGCCCTGTCAGGTATTTCTAAACAGGAAATATATCACTTAAATCAAAAGAATTACTTATTCATGAGGACTTGAGGTAATTTGTGTTGTCTAGATACATGTACATTTAATTGATGTGGTTTGTTCCTTTCTCTTATAAAGGGAGTCAAAGGTTCTTTTTAAAGATGGTAACCTGATACTGTCAGATTACTGTAGAGGTTAAAAGAACTGTCACACAAATGTAATTGTTTAGTTTGCATGAAAAATGTTTTTAATGCCATCATTACAAGACACCAGGAAATAAACAATGTTTATTAAATATTTAAGTGGGTTTTTTTTTGCAAAGAATAATTTATAAGTTGATATTTTTTACTCTTCCTTTAAAGGTTGATATGTCTTTAATGTAGTGTGCTCTCTATGCAAGACAATTTTTGGAAAATATAAGTGGATTCATCACAAAAACAATTACATTTTTGGCATTATGATATTCTTATGAAGTCAAAAAATTAAACACTGCTCTGTCTCAGCAAACAAATGAAATCTCAATGTAAATCGGTTAAAGTGATAGTTTTCTGAATCAGATCCTTTTGGAGGTTTGTTACATTTTGTAGCATACAGAAAAATATAAAGGATGTCTATTAGAATCTATACTAACCTCCATTTGCAAATTGTGTTTTGGGTTTGTTTGTTTCAACTAGTTTAGATAATTGAATATTTTTTGCTATATTACTATGTTTTTCTGGGGTACAATCACTGGCCAAAGCTTCTCAGCAAAAGTACTCACTGCAGTTGAGTGTAATTGTATATACACATTAAGAATTTCAATATCTCGAGCCCAGTAGATTTTGGAGGCAATAGACCAAAATTTAGCTGTGTATAAGCATTTTTTTCTATGTCATTACAGATTCTGTTATTGTTTCTGTTACAAAATCTCCTACTTTGAAATACAATAGCTTGCTCTGTCTTTTGCTGTCAGTTTGAACAATTGGGTGTTGGCAATTTTTATTTTTTCTAGTATCTGACATAAAATGCTATTATCACAATTTGAATGGATGTCTACTGCAAGATTCAGGTTAAAAAAAATATGTGAAATATTAGTCTCAGAAACCAAACACCATGGATGGGTGGGGGTGAAAACAATAAATGGTTTGGGCTATATCTCAGAAACGATAAGGTGTCAGAAGTTGATACTTGGTTTGGACACTGTTTTGGGGGTGTAGGTGTGCAACATCATGGTGTGACCTTGATTTGACCTTTGACTTTGTTGTAGTGTACTTGACCTTTAAAATCTTGTCCAGGCTATATCTCAGAAACCGTAATACCCCTTTCACACTACAGGCGGTATCACCTGTGGTAACCCATGTTTTGGTGAAACGTCCCTGTCCTTGCATCACCATCTTATGTCTGAATACAACTTTGCAAGTTAGTGGCAAACTGTCCATGACCTTGACATTCTTCAAAAGTTTTAAACCCTTTAAAATTTTTGCTTCTTATTTCGGTACCGTGAGCATGTGCAGACAATTTTGTGCATGCACGTATGAATTTCTGAATAGGGTAACCAAAGGTGTGGTCCACGGTATACTGCCCATGAAATGGGCAAGCCGCATGTGAATAGTTTGCTAATTTCATAAAATGGGCAATTTCATGGATTGAGCTTAACATACACAAAAATGATATGATCCCACCTAATAAGTTAGCTGCTACTGATCTAACAAAACTAGTCCATGTGCAAATTGCAAGACAATACATTTATTCCAACTTTTATCTGACTGGTATACATCATGAGCATGTTCACAACTGAATGACCATAACATCTTTATTTATCATTTTTTTTTGTTTTCATGAAAAAATGAGATGGGTCTTGGTCTAACTTAGATCCCATTAAAGTTTAGAGGGATCCAGATAAACCCTGGACACAAAAATATCAAAATCACATTCACTTATTACTTTATTAGTGAAACTTTTTCACCCTAAAAATTGTGCCTTGATGGAGGTATGCACTCTTCAAGTGCTCTTGTTTTTTTCTGCATTAATGTACTTATTCAAAGTGACCCACAAAGAGGACTGAATATCTTTAATAATGTTTTTTTTTACTTTTATGTATGATACTGTAATGAAATAAAATTTAAAAACTCTGAGCAGATATGATTGGGTCAGTTTGTAGTGAGAGAGCCTATGTTTTATATTCATGTACAGAGAGGTTGCTAGGTTATCTGTTACCGGATGTGCATCCACAAAATTATTAACGGCGTTCATGGAAATTGGTATAACATTTTCCAACCTGTGTGAAAATATATGTAAGAAATAGTCATCTTTTATTATTCAGGATTGTTTTAATTTTCCTGTGGAAATGGATCAGTGCCTCCTTATACCGCTGTATAGACAGTTTTAAAATAAAACAATTGTAAAAGTAGCATACTGTGTATGTGATTTTAATAGTTCAGTTTCTTTGAAATTTTTGTTGCTTTTTCATTATCAGTCATCTTTTGAGTAAATTCCTTTAGTACAAAATGTGACAAAGATTTACGTGACCTCATATATAGCCACTAAAATATTAGACTTTTATATTAAAATTTATGTCACTTTGATATTGCAGTAATTTTGCAGTTATAAAACTTAATGTTCTTTCTAAATGATGAATAATCTGATTAAACTTGTTCACCCCATGCTTTTCTGCCACAGTATAGTTTTGTGGGTTAGTTGCTTTAAATCTGTAAATGAGATCTTGGGAGCCATATATCATTAGAAATACAATATAACTGACAATTTCATCTGATATAAACCAGATTTGCTGAATTCTTTGAGCAAATAAACTGGATTATTTTGGTGATCATGAATGGATTCATGCAACTAAATAGGATTTGGTATTGGTGACAGATAATAAGTGAAAGCTTTTGTTTTCATTAGGAGAAAAAAAAATTACATAATCTTTGCTTATTTCAACATATAGGAGTATTTTGTCAAAGTTTAACATTCATAGGTTTATTGCATTAATATAAAGCAGTCATTATTAACCGTGTGTTGTGTTTTTCAAGTATCATTTCTTTTCTTAAAACATAAACATATTGACACCACAGTTTACATATACATGATCAGAACAGTCACGCAGATACTCTAGTATGATTTTGTTCATTCAATGTACACATAACAAAGGTTATAATAATAGTTGTTTGGAGCATTCAAGTTCACTATTAAAAAGGGCTTCGATCAAAAATACAGCATGGTTATCATTTAAATATTTATATATCATTGAACCTCACACACTGAATTGAATTTTACAGCTGCCAAATAAAACTGTACTGTGGCTGTGAAAGGGTTAAACAACATTTGATTTTTTAACCTTGAAAAGAAATTCTGAAAGCTATTTGTTCTTGTACTTTCAGAGCTCTGAGACTCCTGTTGATGAGGATGAGTTCTGGTTGCTGGATGATTTCAGTGATGTACCTGATCTGTTGGATTACTCCTATTTGGCAGTGACATCAGATGAGCTTAGTAGCGCTACACCTTTTCGCCGTGCTGGAGATTGCATTTTCATCTCCTTCTCTTCCGTTATCTCCTACTCGATCCTTCATATTTCTATACAATCACATTTCTCTCATCTTCTTCATCCTCTCCTTCTGCTTCACTGCAGGAGCTTCCTGATATGATCTGGTCTGTGTACCTGTCTGGTGCCACGAGGGTAGTGTATTTTGCCTTAGCACAGTTTGTAGTGTATGGTGCTGTGAGGGCAGTACCTCTTGCCTTAGTACAGACTGCGGTGTCTGGTGTGATGAGGGCAGTGTGTGTGGTCTTGACACAGACTGCGGTGTCTGTGGTTGTGAAGGCTGGTGGACCTGTTGCTTTGAAAGGTCTTTGTGGTGGAGTGGGAGACCAAAGAGAGGTGAGAGGTGAAGGTGTTGCATGGATGAAGGATTACATAAAAACTACTGGTTCTTTTTAAAAAAAATGTCTGAATTTAGACATGTTTGAATTTTTTTTTATTTAAGTACACATGTTAATGCAGCAAAAGTTATGTCATATATCACACATTTGTTCTGGAGCAAGTGAGAGAAAGAGGTTTCACTCATGGAAATTTAGTTTTGGTATATCCTAGCAGGGGCCATGCTAGAATAATGCCATCACAGGCAGACTGTCTGCTTGTTCGCCATAGTGATGCCACTTTCTAGTCTCCGTTTGTCACTTTTGTGAATACAGAATCATCAAAATTTGTTTCCTGTTTAAAAATTTATGCCACATAACATGTGTACATGGGGTATGATAAATAAAACATTTTTATGACCTCTTGATATAAGAAGAAATAAAATCCATGTGTCTTCACAATCATGGTTTTTACATATTAAGTCGAGTTTGATATTTTTCTGATATCTTAATATAGAGGCAAGTTTGATATTTTTCTGATATTTTAATATAAATATATATTTTAATACTTTGAAATGTTATATTTATTTACATAACATATAAAAAAAATGTATAGTTGCTACCTCATATTGTATTTTTATGTTGTAGACTGTCAGACAGTAGCACTGATGGGTGGTGTAAAAGATGTAAGTTGTATTTGATGGCCATCATGGCTGGCCAGGATCCAAGTGATATAGAATTAATTTTTAGTATGGTTGAGTGAATAGAATTATATATTTCTGTGTAAGTTATGAAGTTTGTTGTAAGTAATTGTCAGTAAGTCTAGCTGTCTGACCAAATTACCATTTTGAATTTACTGCTATTTGACTTGTCTGGGCTAATTTTGAGGAAACAGTATGGTATTTTTGGAATTTTTTTCCCTTAAACCATTAAATTCAGTTTACCTATCTTGATTAGCCAATTTTGAGACTCCAATTTGGTCTTCATTTCTTTTTTTCACTGTGGAATTTCTACCCACAACCACTTCAGTTAATCACTTCTTTGGTCACATTCTTTTGGTATTTTGGGAATTTTTTCCACAAAAACTATATTTATGGACTAACAATGAAGTTGATTTATTGTTCTGAAGTAGCATCCGGAGGCAAGGGTCGCCACCCCCTTTAATGCTCTAAAACAGGATAAAAATTCCTTAATTTTTAAAGGCAACCAAAAATATCTAATAAAACAGTTAAGGTTTTATTGATGTGGTTGTTTCAGGGAAAAATTCCCAAATATCCCAATAGATAGCCTGACCAGACAAGTTAACCCTGAGTAACTGAAATGATTGAGAATAAATGCCGAAATACCCCCAAAAGGGAACCTAAAAGATTAGCTAAAATAAGAGTAATTACAAATTACTCAATGATTGTTGGAAAAAAAAAACTTACAGGAAGGCCCAAAGATGAGGTAGGTGTCAGGGTTGGTACCGGGTTGGTAGGTTAGGATGGGGGGAAGGTTGGGGCATCCTGAAGCTTTCTTCAGGTAACTTCTATAGGCTTTTGCCATCTTCTCTTCTAGTATATAAATGCCATTTGTTTAAATGCTTTTATTTACTACACATTGTTATATGTACCATTTTATATATTCATATATAGTACCATTTTTATATATTCATATATAGGTACTTTGCTTGACTTTACATTTACTGTACATTGTTTTAAATTAGTAACTTAGTATTGGTGCCATATTATATATTCATATATAGGTACCTTGCTTGACATTACGTTTACATTGTTTTAAGTGAGAAGTGGTGCCATATTATATTTTCATATATAGCTACCTCACTTCCTGAGTATAGTTTAAGTAAGTAACTTAGTATTGGTGCAATATTATATATTCATATACCTTGCTTCAAATTACATTTAAGTAAGTATTGGTACCATATTATATATTCACATATGGGTACCTAGACTGACATTACGTTTACTCTACATTGTTTTAAGTAAGTATTGGTACCATATTATATATTCATATATGGGTACCTAGACTGACATTACTTTAACTGTATGTAGTTTTAAGTTAGTAACTTAGTATTGGTGCCATATTATATATTCATACATAGGTACCTAGAGTAACATTACATTATTTGTACATTGTTTTAAGTTAGTAACTTAGTATTGGTGTCATATTATATATTCATATATAGGTACCTAGAGTAACATTACATTATTTGTACATTGTTTTAAGTTAGTAACTTAGTATTGGTGCCATATTATATATTCATATATGGGTACCTAGACTGACATTACTTTAACTGTACATAGTTTTAAATTAGTAAGTTAGTATTGGTGCCATATTATATATTCATATATAGGTACCTAGAGTAACATTACATTATTTGTACATTGGGTTTTAAGTTAGAAACTTAGTATTGGTGTCATATTATATATTCATATATAGGTACCTAGAGTAACATTACATTATTTGTACATTGTTTTAAGTTAGTAACTTAGTATTGGTGCCATATTATATATTCATATATAGGTACCTCACTTACTGAGCATAGTTTTAAGTAACTTAGTATTGGTGCCATATTATGTATTCATATATAAGTACGTTGCTTTACATTTACTGTACATTGTTTTAAGTAAGTATTGGTACCATATTATATATTCATATATGGGTACCTAGACTGACATTACGTTTACTCTACATTGTTTCAAGTAAGTATTGGTACCATATTATATATTCATATACGGGTACCTAGACTAACATTACATTAACTGTACATAGTTTTAAGTTAGTAACTTAGCATTGGTACCATATTATATATTCATATATAGGTACCTTGCTTGACATTACATTTACTCTACATTGTTTTAGGTAAGCATTGGTACCATATTATATATTCATATATAGGCACCTTGCTTGACATTCTGTTTACTGTACATTGTTTTAAGTAAGTATTGGTACCATATTATATATTTATATACAGGTACCTAGACTAACATTACATTAACTGTACATAGTTTTAAGTTAGTAACTTAGCATTGGTACCATGTTATATATTCATATATAGGTACCTTGCTTGACATTACATTTACTCTACATTGTTTTAGGTAAGTATTGGTACCATATTATATATTCATATATAGGCACCTTGCTTGACATTCTGTTTACTGTACATTGTTTTAAGTAAGTATTGGTACCATATTATATATTCATATATGGGTACCTAGACTGACATTACGTTTACTGTACATTGTTTTAAGTAAGTATTGGTACCATATTATATATTCACATATGGGTACCTAGACTGACATTACGTTTACTCTACATTGTTTTAAGTAAGTATTGGTACCATATTATATATTCATATACGGGTACCTAGACTAACATTACATTAACTGTACATAGTTTTAAGTTAGTAACTTAGCATTGGTGCCATATTATATATTCATATATAGGTACCTTGCTTGACATTACATGTACTCTACATTCTTTTAAGTAAGTATTGGTACCATATTATATATTCATATATAGGCACCTTGCTTGACATTATGTTTACTGTACATTGTTTTAAGTAAGTATTGGTACCATATTATATATTCATATATAGGCACCTTGCTTGACATTATGTTTACTGTACATTGTTTTAAGTAAGTATTGGTACCATATTATATATTCATATATAGGCACCTTGCTTGACATTATGTTTACTGTACATTGTTTTAAGTAAGTATTGGTACCATATTATATATTGATATATGGGTACCTAGACTGACATTACTTTAACTGTACATAGTTATTAAGTTAGTAATTTAGTATTGGTGCCATATTATATATTCATATATAAGTATCTTGCTTTACATTTACTGTACATTGTTTAAAGTAAGTATTGGTACCATATTATATATTCACATATGGGTACCTAGACTAACATTACATTAACTGTACATAGTTTTAAGTTAGTAACTTAGCATTGGTGCCATATTATATATTCATATATAGGTACCTTGCTTGACATTACATTTACTCTACATTGTTTTAAGTAAGTATTGGTACCATATTATATATTCATATATAGGCACCTTGCTTGACATAATGTTTACTGTACATTATTTTAAATATTGGTACCATATTATATATTCATATATAGGTACCTAGAGTAACATTACATTATTTGTACATTGTTTTAAGTTAGTAACTTAGTATTGGTACGATATTATATATTCATATATGGGTACCTTGCTTAACATTACGTTTACTGTCCATTGTTGTAAGTATTGGTACCACATTTTATATTCATATATAGGTACCTCACTTACTGAACATAGTTTTAAGTAACTTAGTATTGGTACCATATTATATATTCATATATGGGTACCCTGCTTTACATTTACTGTACATTGTTTTAAGTAAGTATTGGTACCATATTATATATTCATATATAAGTACCTTGCTTTACATTTACTGTACATTGTTTTAAGTAATTATTGGTACCATATTATATATTCATATATGGGTACCTAGACTGACATTATGTTTACTCTACATTGTTTTAAGTAAGTATTGGTACCATATTATATATTCATATATAGGCACCTTGCTTGACATTATGTTTACTGTACATTGTTTTAAGTAAGTATTGGTACCATATTATATATTCATATATAGGTACCTAGAGTAACATTTACTGGACCCCAACAGTGATTAAGGACATCTTAATAACCCAGATCACTGAAATACAATCGATTATCTCAACTCTTTGGTATGCAATAATATATCACATTGGTATTTTACTCAATTTTTTGATAATCATATTTCACTACTTTTTTGCTCCCTGAAAAATTTAACCTTACAGGGTTTACAAAGTTTTGTATTTTTGTTTTGGGTTCAATTTGATTTTGACATATTATCTGAGTAGACATATTTGGCATCTTTGATCAGTCAGTGAAGCTTGCTGGCAAAAAAATATAACTTTTGTTAACTTGTGTCTGTGGTGTTAAGGTTTAAAAGTCTTGTTTTGCCATGTGTTGTGTTACTACTGTTACATATGTTTTTGTATTGGCAATGTAGTATTTTATTGCGAAAAATACACTTACCATTTCCTGACCATTGCTATATGTTGGTGCCATCCAACTCACTGGCCAACGTTGAGAAACGTTTTAAGAAACCTTAAGAGGCCAGTGAGTGAGTGTGAACTAGCATGTCCCCCTAGTGGTCATGTGACCACGCTAGTAAACAACCTTCATTATTTTTGTTGGCCATCCTAGAGTGTGGATGTGTTATTTTCAATTCGGATTTTTGTTAAGTTTTATGGACTTCTTGTGGTTTTTTGAGTTCTGTGGTTAGACATCTGTGTTGACAATGTCTTCTCAGGACAAAATTTAAAAAAAAAAAAAAAAAAAAAAAAAAAAAAAAAAAAGCACAGAGGAAAAGTGCTTTTGTGGCCATTTTATGGCGGATTGAGGAAGACTATTTGTAAGATGGCGGCATTGTTTCTTCAATTCAGAATACAATTTATTCTTCAAAAGGCATGTGTTACACGAGAATGGGACAAGTTCTTTTATTTTTATGCAATTTTTTCCACTAGATTGAAGATCTACAATTGCTACAATAATTAAAACACTGAAACTGTCGGCAGTCTTACTAGCTCCGGCAGGGACAGTTTACAGGTTGCTAGGCAACCAAGGAAGTCGCCATGAAAAACAGAATATTCGACTGTTATAAAACCTGATCATGCGTCGGGTTCTAATAGAAAGTCGTTTGGAAGCATTTCTTCACTACGTACGTCTCAGTCGAATAGAACGACAAGAAGGAATTCCCCATGGAGGCAGACATCTTAAATTTCCGTTGGAGGCATTATCGTGGAGAAGTTCCGAGTACAGGTCTGGGCTTTCTCTGCAATAAATTTTTCCGGTGAAGTTCAGTCGGAACTTTCACGGAGGAAAATACCTGCATGACGTCATCCGAAGACAATCGAGTTTCCATACCTCCCAAAAGGTCTGAAATCGGGTTGTCAGATGACCGGAGTTGTATTTCATCTCAGAAGTTAGCTTTTCATTCTGTGGTGTAATGCAGGGTTTCTGCTGGAAACCGGCACCGGTACATAAAACCTATATGTACCCATTGTGAGATTTTGTTCAAGAGTACAGGTTCTCTGTTTACTTGTAGCATAATCATGTCAACATAATAATTTGGGGTTATCTAGCAGGAGGTCTTCAAGAATTTAAGGATTAACAGGATCTCATAGAATGTCTAGTAATGCTTTGGACTGTGTGTACAGTAATTGCAATTACAGTCCTCAATGATCCTGTATGTTTTTTGTGCAGTGTTACAAGTCTTACTTTTCTCCATCTTATCTCTTAGATGATTTTGGTAGAATAAGAAGTGCATTTTTCACTCTTAATGACTTTTTTCCTGTTGGACACATGGTCAAGATGCCCAGGGAAACTTCATTTTGTGATCTTGGGTGTATAGTGATTCTTATGTCTAGGAAGGAGCAAACTCCTACACATGGCTAGTATTGGGATAAGTGCCCCAGGGCAGTTATTTTTGTCCCTATTATGATAATTAATCCTCTTATACTGTTTCAAAACTCTCCTCTGTAGGACTTAGAGGTGTTAGGACTAATCTTTAGGTGGTATATTTGTCCAGTATTGGAAGATATTCTGCACCTTACATCTTAAGATAGTAAGAGGATAATTTTTCAACCATACTTTACTTTCACAGAAGCGAGAGTAGCAGGAAGGAGTACTTAGCCATTTTCCTAAAGCAGTTGTGGACATGTCTTTTAAAAATATATATATAAAATGCGAGAGACAACAGTTTTCATAAAAGCTGTTTATGAAATGATCGACAAAAGGGCGATAACACCAGTAAGATGGTGATATCGCTGCAATTTTACAGTTTATCGGTTGTGATAAGCTGGGAGGAGATGGCTACCACTAATAGTTGAGGTCAGGTAAATAAGCTTTTACATGTACCTTAATTTCACAATGTTACAATATTCGCCTTTGTTTCTAGTAAGTGAATGGAGGTATGTTCACGTTTCCTTGCAGTTGCATTCTTTCGTAGCCGGATTCACGCGAATTTTAACCTCACTTCAGTGTTGATGACAATTCACACCGGTTCACAGCCTGTTTGCTGTGTTAGTACATGGTGAGTCTGTGGGATCTATAAGAACGCATCTTGATTTACCACTATATACACAATTTCATTGCCTTGCTCTTGGAAATGGTTTATTTGCGACTTTACTATTATATCAACGGATAGTGAACCTGATGGCTGCAGTAGAAGGCATTGGGTGTCGCCAGCTTATAAAAAAAAAAAAAAAAAAAACTTCTTGGCTAAAGCACCAGGATTTTTAGTTTGGATTGCAGATTCCACCTTAGGGTACATCTTTACTCATAGCATAGCATCTTCTCCGGCTAATGGTTTCTAAGGAAGCCATTTCTTTGGTGGCGGTATGTCTTCATAGGAGAAAACAGTGCCATTGGGTCATTTGTTTATCAGGTAACCCCAAGGCTATCTGCTAATGTACCACAGATACCACACATAATACACAGATAATGTACCAGTTTTTCTGTTCTCAGGTTCTCAGGGATCATCTTCAGTGGTGGAACGACTTTTCAAATTTGCAGGAGCTCCCATTACTTCATCAGAAGGAGCACAATCTCCTTCTGTTATTAGATGCTTTCTTTCAGGGTTGGGATGCACAATTCTGGCATCAAACAGCCAGTGGTCTGTTGTATCATGAGGGGTCAAGACTCCACATTACCGGGCTACTACCTTTAGAATCATTTGGAGGTCTGATTCGGATTCTGAATCTGTTGATTTCCCCAGATATTTCTTCAGTGGTTTCCTATCTGAACAGGTAGGGAGGTACCCACTTTCAGGAATGTGTTTCCTTATCTGAAGAATCTTCCTTGGACGAATACCATGGGTTCAGATTCAGGCATATCTCTTCCCAGGGTATACAAATATTCCAACAAATTCTTTGTACGTGAGAGTCAAGATGATTCAAATTGAATGTGTTTTTGGATGACTTTTGAATCTTCTATTCTGATTCAGGTGTTCAATCAAATTTGTCTTTGATTACAATCACCAATGATGGATTTGTTTTGCAATTAGTTGAACCACAAGCTTGTCTTTTTCAACTTTTCTTGGGATGGACTGGACAGTTTGTTTGGTCCTGTGACCTTGATTCTTCAGGTGATGCAGGTGAATCATTTGGCGTCTAAGGCTCCTTTGGTTTTTCAACCTGTAGTCATTCCTGCTTTGGAACCTTCTTTAGATCATGCTTTGGTGCAAGATAGGTTTCTTTGTCCAGTGAGAGCCTTGAGAGGTTATCTTGATAAGACAAAAGATCTCAGGAAAGGCAAGAAATTCTTTTTGTAGCTATTAAGAGGGGCTACTTCAAGATTTGGTGCACAATCATTTTGATTGCATCAGAGTGGCTAGGGATGTCTTATTTTTGGGATCTGGTGGATCTGTTCCACAAAGATTCCTTTTAAGGCTTCCCTTGTAGGTGAGTTCAATCATTATGCCATTGGTATCCAACAACCTGAATCTTAAGCTTCCAGTGTAGGTGTTTCCTTGCCTTAGACTGTGGGTCTTGGGGCACAGATGCATTACACATTTCTTGGGAGGATCTGGACAGCTTTGTGTTTGTTCCAGTGGCTCTCATTCCTCAGGTGACTCAAGATGATCACCTACAGGTGCAGAATCGTCATGATTGCACCAGGATAGCCAAGGATTCTTCAGGTGATTTAGAAGATGACCACCTTCAGGTGCAGATTCATCATGATTGAATCATGATGGTCATGGTGGATGTTCTTGGTTGTGGTGCCTGGTAGATCTATCCACAAACCTCCATCTGAGGCTTCTTTGTGGTGAACATCTCAGATAATGCTTTTCTACATGTAGCAAATTTCCTTAACTATTTCTTTAAGGAAAAGAATCTAAAGCTATCTACGATTGCTGGTTACAGAATAGCAATTGTAGATTGCTTTACTTGAAGGGTAATAAGTCTCCAGAACTCTTCAGTTGTATAGATTGTTGACATGTTTCTAGAGACAATCCAGTAGCCAATAGGTTAAGCCTTCTTTACCTTTTGTCTCTGGTCTTGTTTGGTCTCACCAGACAGCCTTTTGAGGAAGATTTCTTGGAGGTTATTAACTTTCATAACGATCTTTCTTTTGACTTTGGCATCAGGCAAAGGAAGAAGGGTAATTTTTGTTAGCATTGTCTTCCCTTACTTAAAAGGAGTATTGCTCACAAATGGCTCTGGCCATTTATTACCCAAGAATCAGTTGGCTTCGGATGGGCCTACTTCAGTTAAGCCGGTCGATATGCCAGCTCTCAATCACTGGGACAGCAGTTTTACTCAAGATAGATCTCTTTGTCTTGTGAGGTTTTGAAATACTTTTACTTGGGACAAAGGATTCAATGAGGAATTATTATGTCTTGTCTGTGCCTAGTTAGGAAGGCTTTACAGCAGATATTTTCAGGTCAGCTATCTTATCTTGCTGTAGGCAGATTAGCTTTTTGACTGAGGAGAAGTCAAATTCTGACTCTCAACAGCAGTGAGTCAAAGCAAGAATCTTTAGGTTTTAGGGTAGTGTTTCGGTATATGAATTTTCAGATTTCTGTTACTGGAAACCATAACTTTTTTACCAATTTTCAGTCTCACCTGCTTGGTTTGCTTGTGGTCAGACTTTGATATTGTGTCCTACAGTTTGTTATCTTATAAGTATATGTGTGATACTTATTTTGATACTTTAGTATGCATTTGTATCTGTATGTCTGTCATACTATCTGTATTTATTAGGCAGAATTGTTGACTTCATTCAGGCTTGGAATTACACAATATGCTGATGACACTTCCAATATTTGTGTCACCTGTGTGGGTGTTGGATGTTTGTCAAGATACACCATTCAACTGTGGCAATAACTGTCAGTTTGTGAGAACTTCAACTACATACTATGATTTAGGGGATCTGTATGGTATGTGGTGACTGTTGGAAGTTTATATGTTGTTGTATGCATGTAAATTTCAATGTAAACTTCTCATAATGTTTTAGTTGTAGGCTAGGTAGTGAGTCTCTGTAATGATTACTTCCTTCCTACAACAGCAACAACAACAACAACAAGGCTGTGTTGTTTTGTAGTGCTCAACAGTTCCACTGCCTCATCTGGGAGGTGAGTTTGGATCTGAATGCCTATAGGTTTGTGCTGTGTATGATAGCTGTGCAGAGTGGTGTACTGGGTCTTTAATTTCTAGTACTGCCCTCCTTCCATGAAGGCTGCATTCAGCAATGGTCAGGAAATGGTAAGTGTATTTTTCGCAATAAAATTGAAAAATTTTGTTGTAATTTTAATTTTTATTAGATAAATACTTACCATTTCCTGACCAGGATAGTCCCCCCCTACCTCCCCGCAGATTCAGTACTAGGGGAGTATTTTCTGCAACAAAAATAATGAAGGTTGTTTACTAGCGTGGTCACATGACCACTAGGGGGACATGCTAGTTCACACTCACTCACTGGCCTCTTAAGGTTTCTTAAAACGTTTCTCAACGTTGGCCAGTGAGTTGGATGGCACCAACATATAGCAATGGTCAGGAAATGGTAAGTATTTATCTAATAAAAATTAAAATTACAACAAAATTTTTCAAATTAATACCTTTTCCAGTATGTAGGTTATACCTTAGGTTTGCTTTTGTTGTTTTTATGTACTATTAGAGCTAGTTGAAATAATTTATTGTTTTTGCAAAGTTAAGGGAGGTCATGAGTGGCCTAGTGGTTAGCAAGTTTGGCGTTTGATCATATTCTGTCACCTCTATGTGGGTTCGAGTCCCAAAAGTGGCAATGCTTAGGACCTGTCCAATATGATCCTGGCTGTTGAAGGGGACATAAAACCCAACTTTGACTTTGCAATGTTAAGGATGAATGTTAAACTTGATGTACATTTTGTCAGATAGTGAGGTTGTAAAGTTTACAATGTATTTACACTTGACTAATCACTTATCTTTACTTTTTCAGAAATGGTCTGATTGTTCCTATGATATATTTCGAAGAATTAGATACATACTTTTTTTGTGGTACACTTTTGCAATTTACTGGATATGTACACTTGTTCAATGTACAAAACTAATATTTTATGTGCACCTGTGTGCATACTTTCACTTTGAATATAAAATATTTTTTTCTTCACTGTCATTACTTTTCTGATTCTAAATTGTAAAACATACTTTTTGAAACAAAATTTTAACACATACACTTACCATTGGTGAGGTTTTGAAACAGAATTGCCAAATTACCAAACATTTATACACTTGTGCAATGTACAATACTGTACACTTGTTCAATGTACTAAATTTGGTTTTGATTTCCAGTTTTATATATATATGTAGTAAGTCTACTCTTGTGTGCTTTTTGAAGGCAAAATGTATCTGAGTAAAACTATTTGTAAGTGAAATTTCAAAATTACACACTGGTCAAATTTCATATGCTAAATATTTTATAAATACATATTTGGTCTAAGTTCTTGAATATTGGTAAGTTCACTGTACATACACCCCTAAAATTCAAAATTCCTCAAAATTGTTAGACAAAATTTGTGACAACACAGTTAACTGGTAACAGAACGGCTCCTATATTACTATAATAATTATATACATGTGTGCATTTGTTTATGACCTTCGTGTTGCACTAATTGGTTCCATATATTTTGACAAAGAAAAATAAGATGACCAACATAGTTTCTTGAGATATTTTTGTGACTTCAGTTTAACCATAAATTTTGAAACTGGAAACTTTTTATCAAGGACTTTGACACACATGTTCAATGTGTTCGTGAAGTATACATGGCTGATATTTTCTATTGGTTCACTGCTGTCAACACCAGGGGGTGGTTTTGGGTTTTGAGAACTGGTAGTAAGCTTGAATAGATAAGACACTAACACCAATACTGACGTACTAATACTTGAGCCATAGGTGAGCATTAGGTTGGGTACTAACACTGATACTAACTAGTTGGCAGAATTGGGCTGATGGCAAATAGAAGCCATGCTCTCTTTCTCTTGTTCATAGTGCCTGTGGTAATATTTTACAAACCACAATACTTTATTTCAACTTTTCTGGCTATGAATTTGTGTTGCATTATGTGCACATTTTTGTGCTTCTAATTCTTCAGTCTGTCCTTTTTGGGAGACTGGCTCTGGTCACAAGGCTTTTTGTACAGGCTTTAGTGACCAGTTTTTTCCAGGCATATATGAATATTATTTGAACATAACTTTGACATATTTGGTGAATGTAGGTGATGGGAATGAACAATTATGTTGGTCACACTGCTACTCTCTAAACACAATGCAGTACTGCCATTGCACTCTGTTACCATTATCTGCTGTTGTCTCACTATATTATTGCTACTGTTTGAGTTGTCATTGCTTATTTTTTGGCATCTTTTTCTGACATCTCTTTAACATGTTTCAAAATTCGAGTGATTTATCTTTAATATTAAGTTTTTTTTGTTTTTAAATTGTACAATTGTCCAATGTACAGCTGCTGTACACTTGTACAATGTACAAATTTCCCTTTTAAATTTGACCATGTGTTGACACATCTTTCAAACCATATTCTGAAATCTCCAAATAATTTTACACTTGAGCAATGTATAATTTCTGTACACTTGTTCAATGTACCAAATATTGCTCGTGAAAGAATTACTTGGTTTTGACTATTTCTAAGTTGTACACTTGTGCAGGTACAGTTTCTGTACACTCGTTCAATGTACATAATGCTTTCTTAATTTTAAGTCTGATCAAAATTGATGAAATTTGTAGAAAACAGTTAGGTGCCACTTTTCATGTTCCTAAATTGGTGTCTGTCTCATTTTGCAAAGCCACTTTGGATTCCCGTACAGTTGGGTTCACAATTCCCCTGTTTTGCCGAAAGAAAATTTCAAAACATTTGTACACTTGTGCAGTGTACAGTTCCTGTACACTTGTTCAATGTACAAAACTTTTTGTGAATTTTGACTTTTAAATTCTTAAAAGAAACTTTTAAGGTCCAAATTTTCAAAAGAAATGTTTTTCTGTGTGTACAAATATGGGTCTAAATTACTGAAAATTGTTAGGTTTACTGTACTCACACTTCAAGATTCAAAATTTTAAAGCCAATATCTTTGACAAAGTTTTAAGATAAACTTTTGAGATTTCAAAACACTGTACACTTGTTTAATTCCGTGCCAACTTTAACTTTTAAATTCAAAAAGCATTTATTTTGGGGGTGGGGGGGGGGGCATATTTGTAAGCTACAAACCAAATTGTCTGTCTCACTTTAATTTTTTTTAAATTCTAAAGCCAACCTTTTTTTAACTTCAATATTTCAAAGGAAATTTGACATTCTAGATTTTCTCTATATGCTCATTTGGGTCCAAATTCTATAATATTGTAAGGTTGACTAATAACAATTATACAGCACAAAATTTGTAAGAATCTTCTAATGCGCTGAAAATATATACAGCTACAAAACAAAATGCCCATCTCACTTTCAGTTTTTTGTTAAATTCTAAAAGCAACCATTTTTTTGTCAACTTCAATATTTCAAAGAAAATTTGACATTCTAAATTTTTTCTAGATGCTCATTTGGGTCCAAATTCTACAATATTGTTAAGATTGACTGATAATAGCATTTACATAGCACAAAATTGATAAGAATCTTCTAATGCACTGAAAATGCATACGTACATTTGTATCATTGGGCAATGTACAGTTATTATAGAGGGATACGGGGCACCTGGGTAAGGGGTGCCATGAGAGGGCATATCTTCATACAAACATATTGATGCCTGCAGGGTGGAGTGTGGAGAATGCCCAAATATAATATAGTTCTTGGCTTCTGCGCCTGGAGGTGGCATTTGGGCTTAGTGGATCCCCCATCCAATGAATGATGCTGAACTCCATATGTCTCACAGAGTGATTGTTCTGTGTGAAGTGTCTAGAGACAAGAGTGGATTTTTCAGGTTGGAATTTCTGAACGCTTGTCTGGTGTTCATACATCCTGTTCCTGAAAGGTCTCTTTCTTTCTCCAGTGTATTGGAGGCCACATTTGGTGCAGTTTATAATGTAAACTAAATTTGTCAATTCACAAGTGAGTTTGTGTTTGGGGGGAAGTGACTTGAATTTGAATACTTGTTTACTGTGAAAGCTGGTAATTTGATCAACTTTCTTTATTTTGGGGCAATAAGTACATAGAGCGGCTCAGAAAGGCGGCTCACGGCGGATGGGGTTTTTGCACCTTAGGGGCAAATAGGATGAAATCTTCAGCCTCTGATGAGAAAATACATAAATATTTTCGAAATATTACCAGCTATCTTGGATAATATAAGGCAGTAGTAATAGGTAACTGCACTTAGTCACTACACATATACTCTCCTTACTTTAATGTACAGTTATTGTACAATTGTTCAATATGCTAAACTTTTTTCTGAATATCAAATTTTTAACTTCTCTTAGCTAAATTTTAGATTTCAAAATTTCTGGAAAAAATTATATGCTAAAATATTTGACGGGTATATACAATTGGCTCTAACTTATATAATTATGTTTGGTTGTGTTCATAAAGTTTTACTTCAAAATTTAAAAACTAATGTATTCAGCAAAATTTTAATACAAAATTTCCAAATACTTGTACACTTGTGCAATGTACAGTTATGTACACTTTTTCAAAGTGTAGAATGTCTAACTTTTGTTTGATTTTTAAAAATAACCACTTTGGGCAAACTTTCTAGTGTCAAAATTTGAAAACAAATCAATTTCACATGCTAAATTATCTGTGTATACATATTTGAGTCTATATTATAACAATTGTATGTTGAATGTATACACATTTCTGGGTCAAAATTTAAAAAAAAGATCTTTGGTAACAAAAGATTTGTATACTTGCACAATGTACAGTTATTGTACACTTGTTCAATATACTAATCTTTTTTCTAAATTTCAGATTTTAACTAAATTTGGCAAATTTAATTTTTGAAATTTTTTTAATTTCTTGTTCTATATTTTTGTGTGTACACATTTGGTTCTAAATTATATAATGTTGTTTGGTTCATGGTACACAAACTTCTAGTTCAAAATTCAAAAGCTGATATCTTTGGCAAAGTAGTTTCAAAACATTTGTATACTTGGGCAATATGAGTTCCTCTACACTTGTGCAATATACAAAACCTATTCCTCAATTTCAATTGTTTAAAATTCTAAAAATAATTATTTATGGGAAACTTTCAAGTTTCAAAATTTCCCAAATATTGAGCTTCATATTCAAAAACTTGTTTGTACACAACTTGATCAAAATTGTAGAAAATAGTTAGGTTGACTGTAAACATACTTTTATTAAGTAAAAATTAAAAAATCCACTACCACTTTTCATGTTCCTAAATTGGTATCTATCTCATTTTGCAAAGCCACTTTGGATTTCTGTACAGTTAGTTTCACTATTCCCCTGTTTGGCTGAAACAAAATTTTGAAACATTTGTACACTTGTGCAATGTATAATTCCTGTACACTTGTTCAGTGTACAAAACTTTTTGTGAGCTAGTACACTCAGTGGTCTTTTTGTGCATATGTGTGTGACAAGTCACAAATCAATGTCAATCTGAATTGAGAATAGGTTATATTTTGGGAAAACATATACAAAGAAAAGTATACATATATAGTACAAAGTGAAATTAAAAAAAGTTGAACAGAGTGAAGGTCTCACAATAATCAACTCTCCTAAAATGTGAACATTCTGTATAGCCCAGTAATTTTCATGCAACATCTATTTAGAAAATATGAAATAAACTATCTGTAATCAAATTTTACTGACATTTTAGTCAAAAGTTATCTAGTTTTTATACATTATTGATGAAAATAAAGCACTTAAAACAACCTGTTTATTCATTTAGTGGAATTTAACATGACATGTCAAAAACAGGCTTTCAGAAAAACACTTATCGCAAAATTATCATGTGGTGTGGTCATACTAGAAAATCAAAACAATTCACTAACTTGGCAGTGTACCATAGCTAGTATCTGGTAGAAATCTGAGGAGCAAATAATGAGTGAAACATTGAGAATTATTAATATTGACTTAGTCTCCCGCCAGAAAAATATCAGTTGTGACTGATGTGTAAGACAAGCACATCTTCTCATATTTTTAAAAATATATTTACAAAATGGGATGAACATCTATGAGTGCCATGAGGAAGTACTCACAAAAGCTCTTCGTCAAATCTTAGGCTGGCTGTTTTTATTCAAAACTTCAGACTAACACTTCAAAGTGACCCAAATGAGTATATAGAGAAAATTTAGAATGTCAATTTTTACCGAGTATTGATACTGTCACTAATCAAATTAAAAAGCTAAGAATGTGTTCCTTAATATACAAAGTTGACATTTCCAGAGCGTTTCATCATGTAAAATTGTGTTTTTTAAAATGGAGTTTTGTTGGGGGGAGGGGGTGGTTTTATTTTAATGTCTTAGGGGGATTATTTTTTCTTAAGGGGACTTTTTGTTTATTAATTTTTTTCTCTGTTTTGTGGTGGAACTTTATTAATATTTGTTTAACATTCACCCATTCATTCACACAATTTTTTTTGTGTACTGTTGGGAAGTGACATGTAGCCTGTTAATTGTTTTTGGAAGATTCGGGTGTCTCATTCCTGAAGGTTAAAAAGTCCCTTTTTTCAAGGTTTTCAATCTCGGAGTGGAGATAGTTGCAGAACGACTGTCTAGGACTTGGAGTGGGGTCCTGACGTGCACCCAGAAATGTGGAAATCATCGACCTCATTTATTGGAACTGATCTAAGACTGGATCTGCAGTAGTGGTGGTAGTCACGACTGGAGGCTGTCATCACTTGGGACTAGTGCTCAAAGGCTGATGAGTAACATCTGATGTGATGCTGATTTCCATCTCAGATTCTGTGTCCCTGGATGTATCTGGAACTGAAGCTGAGGCTGCAGAAGGTCTCTGGGATGACTTGAATGCAGAAAAACTGACCTTGTAGAAAACTGAAACTGTCCTTCAGCCAGGTCTGTCGTTCTGTACTCTTTTCAGCTGCTTGTCCTGACTTTGTCTGAGTGAGCTTGCCATATCTGGTACGTTGAGTCTCAAACCACTTCTTCACTCTTGACAGCGAAGTTTCTGGTGGAAGCTAGCTGCTCCCGAAGTCTTTCTCTCTTCTGCTTGTCTTTGAAACTGCCGTTGATCTTGTCATAAAGTTCCTCATGCTGTTTAGCAAACTCCATAATGGCTTCTTCGTCTGAATCACTCAGGAAAATGGACTTCATTTGGCCCTTCTTCTGTCTGGATTGAGTTGATTCTACATCAGTATCCATGTCAGTTCACGCTCTCTTCTCTCCCCTTTCCTGGTTCTCTTCCCTCCTCTCTCTCTCTCAATCCTCTCTCTGTCCCTCTCCTTCCTGCTCTCTCCTCTCTCCCATCCCCCTCCTCTCTCTCCCTCCTCCTCTCTATATCCTCAGCTGTATCTCCTAACTCAAACTGTGGTTGAGTGTCAGTTGGTACTTCAATCTTTCTCCTTCTGCCCCTTGGCATGCTGATCAATCAATCAATTGTACAGCTTGTTTAAAAATACAAAACTTAAAAATAAAAGTGAAACCTCACAGAACAGATTTCACTCCCAACCAGTCCAGCCTAGCTCAAAACTTAAGCTAATTTTACAAAAAAATAAAAACCTAAAGAAAAGCTGCACACCAGGTGTCTCTCAACAAGTCAAAGCCCAAATATGTGCACATTGTCTACCGACTCGCCTTTTTATACCCACAGATTTTGAAACCAACAGGCCGTAAGATGCAAAAATATTGCCGGCTTGTCGGTTACAGTTTCCAGCTTGTCTGTTAGTGTTACAGGCCTGTCGGTTATTGTGTACGGCTTGTCTGTTTCAGTTTAAGGTCTGTCAGTTACAAATATTCCTGACTCTAGGACCCAGTCTGTTAAAGTTACTGACTGGCCATGAAACATTACAGGGCCTGTTGGGAACAGTTACAGACAGGACGGCTAAAGTTACCGACTGTACTGTAACACTTCCTGCACGGTCGGTGAGTCATCACGTACAATCTGGAAATCCATATTTGGGACAAGCCGGATACTTGTTACAGACACGCCTGTTTGATTAACAGACAAGCCGGGAAGTGTGACCAAAAAGCCGTTATGTTAAACGACAGGCCAGTTGCTAGGGGGCTGAAATTAGGGTCAGATACAAGGGTCGGCAACGGTCGTAGAAATATCAAACATGTTTGATATTTCACCGACTCTCCCGGACAGGCCCGGAACTTGCAACCGACCCTAACCAACCATGAAAACATTGGTCCTGACTCCAAAAATACATAGTTACCGGCCTGTTGACTCCAGTGGAATACCTGCATTAAGGGCTGTCAGGGTATTGTTTTCACCCATGGTGTCCAGATGGGTGGACTGGCGGTGGGAAAAAGTTTGTCCAGGCTGTATCTCAGAAACCATAAGGTGTAGGAATTTGATACCTGGTAGGGACATTGGTTGTAGGTGTAGGTGTGCAACATTATGGTGTGACCTTGATTTGACCTTTGACCTTGCCATAGTGACCCTGACCTACAAAATCTTTTCTGGCCTATATTTCGGAAAACCGTAAGGTGTAGGAAGTTTATACTTGATAGGGCATTGGTTATGGGTTGTAGGTGTGCAATGGTGTGACCTTGATTTGACCTTTGACCTTGCCGTGGTGACCTTGACTTATTAAATCTTGTCCGGGCTATATCTCGTAAATCGTAAGGTGTAGTTTGTAGAAGTTGATACTTGGTAGGGCTATTGGTTAGGGGTGTAGATGTGCACCTTATATTGTGATCTTGATTTGACCTTTGACCTTGTGGTATTGACCATGAGTTACAAAATCTTGTCCGGGCTCTTGAATTCTGTAACATGTAGAAGGTTGACACTTGGTAGAGACATTGGTTAGAGGGTATAGGTGTGCATCATGATGCGACCTTTAACTTTGGCTCTACCAAAGTGTGTGCACCTGCCATACTTGAGACATGTTTCTCTTATGACAAAGATATATTGATTGCTGCACTGATTATTGTGTGTACTTTTACATAATTGTGCTTTTTCCATTGACATCTATTCTCCAGTTAATCAATTTTACAGCGTCATAATTTTAGTTTACTGATTAATGCTGTCATCTTGCTATTGAATTGTCTTGTTTTAATGCTCCATCTTTACATACATTTTCTGTCTTTTAGACATCATTTTTCTCTACTTAAACATTATTTGGATCTTTATATAACTGACACTGCTCTGAAAGTATCTTGTTCTATGTACTGTTTCTCATGGTGTTGAAAACTATTTCTCCAGGCTGTGGGGTACAGACATTTCTGATGCGATTTTTTTTCACTTTTAATTCAATTGATTCTTTATAAACAAAAAACTTGCAGAGATTTTAACCAATATTTTAGGATATATTTCTTGCAGGGGAAACTAGAAGAATAGTGATTAAGCCTTTTGGCAACTTTTTTTTAGTAACTGTTGCTATCGCAACACTTTTCTGTATTGTTTTTGAACTTGTGATTTTGTGGGTATTTTACATTCAAAACCTATGCACAGATATTAACCAAGTTGTCAGGGTATGTTCCTGAAAAGGGAACTGAGGCTGATTGGTTTTAGGCAATAACTGGTAACAAGTATTGCCATGGCAACACTTTTTTATGTTTCTTGGACTTAAAAATCATTTTGGGGTTCTTTGCATTCTTAACCCCTGCATCATGGACTGAAGCTCACATTGCCATGGCAACACTTTTTTCTGTTTCTTGGACTTCAAAATAATTTTTTGGTTTTTTGGTATTCCGTACCACTGCACTTACTGGAGCTGATTAGCTTTTCGGCAATTTGTTGCAATAGCAACACTTTTTTATGTTTCTTTGACTTAAAAATATTTTTGGGGGTTCTTTGTATTCCAAACCACTGCATGGATTGAAACTTGTTAGCTTTTCGATGATATCTGGCAACAAGCGTTGCCATAGCAACACTTTTTTTCTTTGGCCTTATAAATATTTTTAAGGGGCTTCTTTGCATTCTATACAACTGTATGGACTAGAGCTGATTAGCTTTTCAGCAATACCTGGCAACAAGTGTTGCCATGGCAACACTATTTTTCTGTTTCTTGGACTTAAATTTTTGGGGATTCTTAGCATTCCAAACCCCTGCATGGATAGGAGCTGGTTAAATTTTTGGAAATATCTGGTAACAAGTGTTGCAATGGCAACACTTTTTCCTGTTTCTAGGTTGCAGATATAAAACATCCTGAAGAAGACCTGTGGGGTAAAGTGACCTTACACTCCGCAAGGTCAGACAATGATCTTGCTCATTTGCTGTCCCACAAAGTCGTGAACAAATATAAGTAATTCCTTCTTTCCTCCATGAAGAGAGGAGGCAGACAGGACCCACCTTGCACAATGCACTAACTTTTATGGGCATATGACTTGCAGTTTAACAGTAGGTTACCAAAATGATACATAATCGAATTTTCGGCTGACATCTAGCAAAAACTTCGTAAGTGATAACTTTGTGTGTTTGCTCTCTGTCTGCCTGTGTGCATTTGTTATAACCTGTACATTGAATCTAGGTTATATTTTTCGACAAGGTGGGGCTTCACCAAGGCTCAGTCCTTCTGAAAGATGGTTTGAAAAATACTGCGAGTCAGCCAACATTTTATCTATCCAGCATAAATTTTCTCACAATTTTGTTCAGTTTTAATGTTGTGGTTTATTATATTTTTTGTAACTTGTTCCTGAAAGTGGAAATTTGACCGAAATGCATCAATTGTACATAAATATCTGTAACCATGTGTGTTTTGAAGAGTTTTTTTAACCAAATTATTTATTGAATATAATGAAATACTGTAAAATATATTTCATAGTTGATTGTTTGAAAATATTTTGATAAATTTATGCTAAAATAGTGAATATGAAAGTTTCATACAAGTGTATTGTAACAGTAATAGAAAGTACATTAATACAGTAAATAGGTTTCTGGTTTACTGTTTTGTACATTATTCACTTTTAAAGAGGATGTGTATTCAAGCATATTGTATCAGATCAGTACATAGGCTGTTACAATTGGTTGTCCTTAAAAAGTACTCTAATTTCTGAAAACCCTGACCAGTTTTCTGTCAAAATAATGGTTATTCCTTTCAGATGGTTCAACGTACCAAAATCTTGATATAATCAAAAGTAAAAAAAAATATATAAACATGGAATGATACTTTGTGTGAGCATAGGCAATCATGAGGGTATGGGTGATAACATAAACATAGGTGACAACCAAAGTATGTTCAGTGAAGAAAGGAAGAAATATAACAAGATCTAATGAGCCACATGGCTCACTGGGTGAATTATTTTATTCATTATTTCATCATTAAATTTGGGACTGGTTTACAAGGAATCAAATGGGCTGGTTTCCAAAAATAAAAAAAAATAAAACAGAATATTTTTGAGTGCTATCATTCATCATTGGTCACCAGTGAGCACATAATCTATTCAAGGAAATACCCCAACCAGTCCCATTTGAGGATACCTGATACCTGAACAAAACTGTCCTGGCTGAGTACAATCAACCTTTTACGTAAAAAGAGTACTTTAGGTACTTTTCAATGATAGTTTTGGCTTTATGGAAAGTGACATTTGTGACTATAATGTGTGTGTAAATTGTGTTTTTCATTTCCCTTAAATGAAAAAATGCTATATCTACTGAATACAGTGATACCAAACACATGTATGTCATAATATGTGGTGAGATCTCTTCAGAAATTATAGAGTGAATTGGAAATTGGATGGGTTGTCTTGTTACTGTTACTGAAGGCACATAACCTATTCAGGAAAAAAATTCAGCTAGCCCAATACCAGTTGCAAAATGAGTCAGAGTCTACATGAAGGAAGTCCTCAATAGATCACCAAAAATTGTACTCCTGGATCATACTGCTATCAACAGTTTAGCCAACACTTTTGGCAAGTACTTTGCAGACCAAATTGCTAAACTAAGGTCACGATTATTGTCTAATTCCAATTCCAATTTAACTTTTATAGCGCTTAATCTCTGTTGAAGTGACAGACTCTAAGGCGCAACATCATAAGCATAGTTACAAAAATCATTGTCCTTGTCCATAGCTATGGTCGACATCACGGAGAACGCCATATGAGGTGGAAAATACTAAGGAGGATAAGCTTGGCAGAATAGGTATGCCTTAAGTTTTTTTCTGAAGGAAGCAATGGAAGTGGCAGATCTTACATTATCAGGGAGTTCATTCCATATTTTGGGAGCATCATATGCAAAGCTTAGACCAAACTGATTTGTGGATTTGTAAATAAATGGTTGGTATTGAGGAACATGTAGAATTATACCATCAGATTGACTCAACCGAGTATTATAGGCACATTGTCTAACTTTGAGAAATGGGCTGAAATATTTTGGGCAGTTAGTATGTAGGTATTTATATACCAACAAGGCAGTCTTGAAGATGCAATGGTGCCTTATGGGTAGCCAATGAAGGCCTTTTCTTAGTGGAGTGGTGTGAGAAAGACATGTGGTTCTGCAAACAATTCTGGCCAGACTGTTTTGAATGCATTGTAGCTTGCGTAGGTTAGCAACAGATAGACTCCTAAACAAGGAGTTACAGTAGTCAAGCCTACTGCCCACAAGTGCGTCTGCAGCCGTAAGAGCAGCATCACGAGTCAAGTACTGTCGAATTTGTCTAAGATCCCTCATCTGGATGAAACATAGTTTACATACATTTTTAACATGTTTGGTGAAGGAAAAGTCTGAGTCAAACCAGACACCCAAATTCTTAACTGCATCTGAAGGTATCAGTGATTCACCCAATATATTTACTGGAAAGAATGGGTTAAACTTTTCTTGTTGAGACTTGGCACCAAATAAAATAAAGTCGGTCTTATCAGCATTCAGCTTTAGTTTATTTGCGCACAGCAATAGTTTGACATCTTCAATTTTTGCATTTTTGTGTTTGAGGTGAATAAACAGCTGTGTGTCATCTGCATAAAAGTGAAATTTGACATCTGGATGTTTAGAGATTACTTTGCTCAAAGGTGTGGTATACAACAAAAAAAGAATAGGACCAAGAACTGAACCTTGTGGTACACCAAACTTAAGCTTTCTAGCCTCAGACAGAACAGAACCAATCTTGATGCATTGGGTACGATCAGAAAGGTATGATTTGAACCAGTCAAGGCATCTACCCCCGACACCGAACCATTTTCTAAAGCAATCAAGGAGTTTGTCATGATCAATGGTGTCAAACGCTGCAGATTGATCAAGCAGCACCACAGCTGTGGCCTCACCTCTGGCTAGAGATAGGTGAATCTGATTCTTTATAGACAAAAGAGCTGTTTCAGTTGAATGGCCACGTCTATAGGCAGATTGATACTCGTTTTCCAACCCATGGAGAGAGACATGTCTACTGAGTTGTGAGGCAACTACACGTTCCACGAGTTTTGAGATAAAGCTCAACCCAGACACAGGGCGATAGTTTTTTAGTTCATCCTTTGATAAAGAAGATTTCTTTATCAGTGGAGTGACAACAGCACTTTTGAAGCCATCTGGGACAGCACCTTCCAACAAAGAACAATTCACAAGTTTTGTGATAGAAGGAAGCAGTATATCAAGGCAATCCTTAACTAGGAAAGTGGGCCAAGGATCCAGGAGACAAGATTTTGTAGGTGAATTTTTGATTACCTTCGCAATATCGTCAGGTGAGGCATCATCAAATTTGACAAGTCCTGGCGGATTCACTGGAGATGGCAAGGAAAAAGATGAAAAACTGGAAAAAGACTCGGATTTTAGCAATCTTATTGGTGAAAAAAGCGGCAAACTGTTCAGCCAATTTTTTTTGTGAACTATTTGATGGAAGAACCTTGTCAGGGATACAGTGCAAGGCAGAACGCAGAACTTTCCATAGTTTTTTTAGGGTCATCACCATTTTTATTAACAAGAGCTCTGTAATATGTGGCTTTGTCTTTATTGGCAAGTGAATTACACCTGGCCATTTGTTTACGCAGCTTTGCATGGTTAAGAGGAGTTTTCTTTTTATGCCAGATGCGTTCAAACTGTCGTCGAATAGATTTGGCATTTTTGTAGGTATCTGATATCCACTGGCTCCTTGGCAAGACAGCGAGTAACCTCTGGAGCATGTTTGTCCAGAAAGTTAAACAGATCATTAGTGTATCGATCATACAGTTTTTTCGCAGTGTCACCCGGACAAGCAACAAAAGAGCAATTGCTCAAGTCATTGCGTAGAGTGTCCATGTTTATTTTTATGATATCTCCTGTAAGTCACTCTGTTAGCTTGTGATTTAGCAGTTGTTGGAGTTTCAACTTGACATTTGATCATTGCATGGTCGGAGATGTAGTCACTGACAACCACATTTGAAACCAGAGAACTATCAGAAGTAAGGATGAGATCTAGGGTATGGCCATGAAGATGGGTAGCAGAGTGAACATGTTGAGTAATATTGCAGGAGTCAAGAGTATTAAGGAAATTAACACTGTCTCTTGATGTTGTGTCAATATGAATATTAAAGTCACCACAAATGATGCAGGAGGAATTCATAGATGAGAGGAACTCAACCAATGTGTGAAACTCATCATAAAAAGGATTGGAACATGAACCTGGAGGACGATAAACACAAGCAACCAGTGTAGAATGAGCATTCGATCCAATACTGACTACCAGACATTCAAAGTAGGTGAAAGTGGGATGATCCACAATTCTATGAGACAGGCTGCTATTTATGAGAAAGCCAACTCCGCCACCTGAGCCATGTGCACGAGGTCTTTGACACAATTTATAAGATGGTGGTGTGATGGATTGAAGCAGACAATCAGTATCAGTCGGGCGAATATGAGTTTCGACCAGTGATAATATGTCCAGTGAGTGATTGAACACAACGTCAGAAATCATAGGAGCCTTGTTTCTTACAGACTGACAGTTAGCAACCCCCATCACAATAGGTCCAGGATTTAGGGATATATCCCCACATAAAAGCAAGAGAACACAGAGGGATCGTGATTTCACTGATGAGGGAAAGCATCTTGCATTTGTAACAGAACTAGCCAGTCTGAAAGATCGAGGTAGTACTTAGCCCACAAAACAACCCTTGACCTGTACTTTATGGTCGGACGTACTGATGAGGAAAAGACTGATGAATACCAGACAGCGTACAAGGTACATTTTTCATACTCCAGAGCCTTAACACACAAAAGGACTGTGGGGAGTCTAAAATAAAAATGACCTTATAGCTAGTCTACTGATGCTAATCCCCCTGTTCCAGGTTCCTATAAGAATAAGTTTGTTTCTTTCCACACCATGTCAGAGGACGAATTTTATATATATGGGCACTGTATCAATGCATTGTTTAATCTAAGGAAGAGAGTTGTGTATTTATTAGCATTTAAGACACTTGAGTTATTGATTTTTTTGTATTGTGTGGTATTTATTTTTGTTGTACTCTGTCGCATTGATCTATTTATAGACCGGAGGAAATCCCTCTAGGCTTCTATAGCCTCAGCGATTGTATTAATAGATTTTGGAAACCCCTTGTACTAGTTTCTAGGGCCTCCTCACTCATTCTGGTAACAGGTGTTACCTTCAACGTAGTTCTATAGCCGTCAGGCTATTTCTGCAGCCATATAAAAGTGCTGTACATCTGACCACATATGAACATAGTATTCACTGGCTATGCTGAAAGCTTATTGTGTCTTAAAACTACTAAAAAGTGGATATAAACTTCTTTTGTTGTGGTGAATTCTTGTTGGAGTGAACTGGATACAGTGTATGGATATACCAGAGAGTAGATTTTCTGTACTTTGGATATTGTTTGCATCTGGATATAGTGTGTGAATCTTCTAGGGAATGGATTTGCTATACTTCAGATATTGTCTGTACCTGCATGGATATAGTGTGTAGATCTACAAGAAAGTGAGTTTGCTGTATTTTGGACATCGTCCATCTCTTGGAGAAGACAGCATAGTTGTGCAAAACTCTCTTAATATCTGTATACAAAGATTTTTGTTGATGGATATTAAAAGGATCACATGATAAGGACATTTTGTGTTATTGGACACTGAACAGATCACAGGATATGAATATAGGAGGTCAGTTTCCCATCGTTTTTCAAGACTGCACATGTTACACCTTGCTAAAAAAACCTGATCTTGACAGAAACACTCATGAAAATGTTTGATGGATTGATGAATAGAGGGTTGAAACTTTAGAATGACAAGGAAATTATCACCACTCTGACTGTGCCTGGTTCTGTAAGAACTGCTGTAGGAAGAGATTTATGGAACAAAATACTTGGGAAAACCATCATGAAGAAACTTGTACACAAGGTAGGCTGTTTAAAAGACTGAGCAATGTTCATCAGAAAGCCAATGCAATTTTTTAAGTACAGGCGTTATACTGGTTTATCTGGTTGTATTTGATACAATTCTAGCTGCACTATTTTGGATGCACTGTAATTTATGAAGGTTGAACTTAGAGAGACTCCAAAAAAGTAAGGTATAATAATCCAACTGACTTCTAACAAGAGCAATGGCCATAAGTGCAGAAGCATCATGAGCAAAAAAAAAACTGCCATTACATGTTTAATGTCACGGAGTTGCACATAACTACTTTTGCAGACATTCTGAACACGTTTGGACAAGGAAAAATCAGAAATGAACCACACACCCAAATTCCTCACTGACACAGCAGGGCAGAGAGGACTACCCCAGATGATACTTAGGAAATTTGCTTTCAACTTATCCCTCTGTCTTTTTGAACCAAATACAATAAACTCAGTCTTATCTGGATTCAGTTTACTAGCTCACATCCACTCTTTTACATCATCTAGGCACCAGTTCAACTGTTCAAAGGCAGCAGATGGATTCTTCTGGAAGAGATGAATATAAAGTTGGGTATCATCTGCATAAAAATGAAACGATTCCTTTATGTTTGCCTATAACCAAGCTGAGGAGTGTAGAAGTGGAATATCAAAACAATAAAGGACTCAGGACAGAACCTTGGGGCACACCGAATAGCAGTTTACAAAGATCAGAGAGCAGAATCAAATTTTGTTGACTGATAGCGTTCAGATGGGTAGGAAGTAAACCATCTAAGGAAAACAGAACCCCCAACTCCAAACCAGGTCTGAAGACAACTAAGAAAAAATGGAATGATCAATGGTGCCAAATGCTGCTGAGAGGTCCAGCAATATCAAGACAGTAGGTTCGCCTCTTGACAAGGATAGGTGAACTTCATTTTTGATGGAGAGAAGAGCTGCCTGAGTTGAGTGACTTGTTTTATATGCAGATTTGTACGGATTGTCTAAGTTATGGACATGGATATGTTCTAAAATTTGCTTAACAACCACTCATATAACCAATTTTGATATGAAATTAATGCCAGATACAGGACGATAGTTCTTCAAATTATTAGCCAGAAGAGTAGCCTTTTTGATAATAGGAGTTATTATAGCAGTTCTGAAACCATGAGGGACACAAACCTCCATGAGTGAGCAGTTGGCTAACTTTGTAATTGATAGTAGTAGTATATCATTACACTCCTTGATGAGAAATGTTGACTATGGATAAAACAAGCAGGATTTTGTAGGCGAGTTTCTGATTATTTTATCAACAGTGTCTTTAAAAACTTGAGTAAAGGCATTAATTTTTAGAGGATCAGGAGGATAAACATCCTTTTCAGTGCTAGAGGGGACAAAAGTATCTCTAATTGTCTTTATTTTATTAAAGAAAAAGGAGGCAAACTGGTCAGCCAATGATTTGTCAGACACATGAGATGGAAGTGCCACTTCTGAGACCCCATTTAGGGATTTAGGCAGCACCTGCCATAATTTTTCAGATTTGTGACTATTGTCAGAGATCAGTTTACTATAATAGTCTGACTTATCCTTGTTAACAAGTTCATCGCACCAAGAAATTTGATGACAAAGCCAACTTCTGTTCAAAGGATTCTCATTCCTTCGCCAAGTTCTTTTAAGTTGGCACCTAAGGGACTTTACATGTCAATAAGAATCAGACAACCAATTTGCAGAATCTCTCTGTGTCAGTTTAGATACCAGTTGTCTGTGCCTGTCAAGAACAGCTCTTAAATCATGTACATATTGCTCATAAAAGTCATCTACAGCATTAGTGGGAGACTTGACGAAGGAAGTGTTTGTGAGATCAGAAGGGGAGATGGACATGTTGATATGGTGGCACCTCCTATATTGAACTTTATTGGGAATATGAGCCAATTAATTAATTAATTGAGCCAAGGTAATTGAGCATTTGACTATTGCATGATTTGATGTAAAATCACAAATTTTGTATTTATATTTGTATTTAGTGTCCTGATCACTGGGAATTAGAATGAAGTCCAATTTGTGACCATGCAGATGGGTAGGTTGATTAACTGTTTCAGATCACACTAGTCAAGAAAGGTCATAAATGTATAACCATAACCACCTGGTACAACAAAATTCCCAGATAGCATTCCGCCGTCGGACCGACGTTGGCTATTGGTCGCATGGTCGGCAGATTTTGCCGACGTTGGGCCGACGTTGGCTTGCCAACCAACACTCAGGTTAGATGTCTATATTTTGCCAACGTTGGGCCAGTGACGGATTTTTATTCAAGATGGCGGCGAGCAATAATAGGGGATTTGGGGTAACTTAGAAAAAAATATTTATTATGGTATGTCTAAAAATCATATTTCAGTGAGCCCACAAATTTTAACTAACCATTTAACAATTTTACACAAAAACATAATATTCTCATTAAAAATTCACACTACAAAAGTTATCAATGAACATCATCTGATTGGCTGATGCTATACATAGAATACAATTTTCACTCGTGGTTTGCCGACGTTGGGCCAACATTGGCCCGACGGTCAAAAAGCAGTTGGCCCAACGTTGGCAGCCAGCATCGGACTGACGGATGTGCTGATGTTGGGCCAACGTCGGTCCGACGGTGGAATGCTATCTGGGTTACCACAAATATAATGCGAAGAGTTAATGAATGAATAGAACCAATAAAGGACATGAATTCTTCTTAAAAGTTGCAGGTACATGATCCTAGAGGATGGTAGACACAGGCAAGCAACAATGAATGGCTATGAAGCTCAAATAACACCACCATGTTGCATGTTCTCATACAACTGATAAAAAGGAGATTCTATTTTATGTGGTATGTAGGTGGATCTAATGAAAAAAACAACAACACTACTACCAATACCCGAGGATAAGGCCTTTGAGAAAATATGAAATCAGGGGTGGTATTCACAAAAGGTCTTAGCCAAGTCTTAGGCTTAAGTTGGCTATATTTTTATACAAAACTTAAGCCTAAGACTTGGCTAAGACCTTTCGTGAATACAGTCCCAGGAGTAATAGATTGTAAAAAGTTATCTCAATCAAATGGACGAGCATGGGTTTCAGTGAGGCAACAAAAGTGTGATAAAAGTACGTCGAAACGTCCGGTGGGCGGAAACATCTTGATACCATATTTTATGCATGACCCGACACGTAGTGACCTGATACATAGTCACTTCGAAATACTTCAACCAATCAAAACCTTTGAAACTTCTCAGTCTGGGGGATTTCCACTTTTGTTATGTGGTTATATCTACGTTTTGCAATCTGCACTCTTATGGATAATAATATTATGCATTTATTAAGGTAAGTAGATGAAAATTAGGTAAAATATGTATAAGCAGTAAATTGACAATCTGGATTCAGAATTTGGTTGGAAAGGGTGGGCGTTCACGCAGATTTTCACGTGTTTTTGGGGGGATGGGCGATAATGCCAACCAGGTGCGATACAGTACTGCCTTGCCACCAATTATGGTCACCCCCAGCCGGTCAAATAAAAGTAAATGCCATGGTGAGGAAAGCATGAAGTAATTGTAAACAGCTAGAGTAATCCTATTCTAAATAACAAAAGATTATTAAAATATATTCTTAAAGGCTAAACATTAAGTTATATTTGCAGAGCACCACAGATCAAACATTATTTTCTGTTATATCAGTGGCTAAAATAATGGGGTGACCATAATTGGTATGAAGAAATTCCAGTTGTTTGGGTGATAATAGGGCATTTTTGGTGCAATGTAGTGGTGGTGGACCAATTCACGCCCAGGTACCAATTCACGCCCACCCCTAAATTTATCCAAAACAATCACAGTTAAACAATAAATTACAAATATAAATGATCCATTTGATGATTATCTATTATGTGGTGAACATCTTCTCTATGAAAAAGTATAAATCTTCAAGAAAATTGAGGGTGGGCCTGAATTGGTACCCGGGCGTGAATTGGTCCAGCACCACTACATGTACAGAGGAAATTGATTGTGCTGAAATGAAGGCAAAACTTTGGATTAGTAAAATAAACACTCGCTAATTAATAAATTATTGAAGCACAGGAATTAATTTTCCTACACAGACGTGACCATAATTGGTGGCCAGGCAGTAGCGGAAGAAATTAAGCATTTCCACTGGAGTGAATGTTGTAATTGCAGCATTTGTTTTAAAGTATTGCGTTGGACACTTGGCAAACTTCATGGCGATATTATTTTGATGAATGAAGACATCAGAAAACAGTCACATTTTGCAGTAAAATGGACAAACATTCTGCCACTTTAATTTCAATGAAGTTATGCCAATGTTAGACAGTGCTAATGTTAAATGGAAAATATCTGTGAACAGTGAAATCTTTGATCTTCATAGAAAAATATTCATTTATCCTCCTTTAGTTTCAGAGGGGCCACGGTGGCAGAGTGGTAACACTCTCGCCTTCCACCTCTGAGGCCGGGGTTCGATTCCCGGCACGGCCTCAAGTGGGAAAGCTGGTAGTTGCTTGCCGTTGGTCGGCAGTTTACAGTACAGACTACAGAACCCCTAATGAACTGTATGTACTGGTTTCCTCTGCCCTTCCAACTACCCGTCGTGATATGACCTGTACAGTGTTGAATGCGACGTAAAACCCCAAATAAATAAATAAATCCTTTAGTTTCAGTACTCTTGATAACTGTTAAATTTTTGGATGTGCTTACAGTTGCGACATCGGAAATCATTTTTGTTATGAATCCTTGGTTGGATTTTTAATGCATATATTACAGTAAAAAAACTCCTTTGTCTAGCTTTATACTGCTCAGCCAGTGAATTTCGTCACCCCAGTGAAGTTCGTCACCTGCCGTAAAAATGCACAAGGATAGGCAATTTTCATATTTAAATAAATGGAATAGCTGCTATCAACAACAAGGTATAAATGTATGCCGAAAGTTCACAGGAAAATCTTTTTAATATTGCCATAAAATGCAGGTGACGAACTTCACTGGGGTGACGAACTTTACTGGCTGAGCAGTATAGCTTGCAAGTCCGAGAATTCTATTCTATTGATAAAATATTGTATGCAAATTTGTAGTATTTCATCTGCAAGTAGACCGAGTTTTCTGTCCCAAAATATGCCTTTTTAAAAATGATGGATGGCATTTTGGGACAGAGTTCCTCGCCACACAAAAAACTTCAATATCTGAAAATTACTGTCACTTTAAACTTTAAAATATCCACTTAAATGTATTAACAGTATAAAGCATTTAGATGTAGGAACACAATTTTCTGTGTTTGCAGTAATATAGACACTTTTTCTGCACTTCCTGTTTGTATAAAGAATGATGAAATTTTGTAAGTGAAATAAATTTTGGTAAATATATCCATTAACTATGCGAAAAGTTTATTTCTTGTAATGCGGGGCACATCCTTGATACTCAAGGTGGTAGCCTAGTACATGTGTAATGTCAGGATGTGTGCTATTTGTTGCCCTTCAGGATGTTTATGTTTTTTGCATACTTATGCCATCTGTCTCTCGCCAATACATCAATCTTTTAAAAATTGGCTGAGAGACAGATTAATAGGTCTATCTGCAAGCAGCCATTCTTTTCAAATATTGTTGGAAAACTCCAGGGAATCTGTGACCTCGTATATCCTCATGAATATTAATGAGTTGGCTGCTCTACTTGTAAAATATTAAATATGAAAGCACCTCTTTGACTTGTTGTATATTGCTGGAAAACCCCAGGGAGATCTGTGACATTACATATGCTGAGCTTGCAAGTCTGTTCTAAAATACTCCTTTATCGTTATGGAAATTATTGAGTTGGTACTAGCCTGCAAGTCCGAGAATTGTGTTCTTTATATAAAATCAAGTTTTGAATTTGGTTCTGAGGTACACCAGCATCTTATGTCTATTTTCATTTAGTTCTTGGACTCGGACCTCTAACCCCTCATTCACAGTTCTGATAAAAGTCGGATCTGTAACCACTTTGTAAATTTTTAAAAATTTGGAACTTTTAAAACCTCGAAGGTCTTCAAAAATCCCATGCAGGATATCACTCATGTACACATTTGAAAACTTATTTATGTCTTCATGTTTAATAAATCAAACACACCTGGCTTTTTGCTGAATTTTTGCTTTCGGAAAACGGTTCTAAAATTCGCATTCAACCACAACACTAGAAAACAAACAAAACAAACAACATGAAAACAAACAAAAAAACAAACAGAAAACATGGAGGCAGATGAACAGACTAAGACAGAAGCACATCTAGCAGTTAGGAGAACCATCAAATAAAAATAAAGTGATCAGACTAACAGATGCTCATTGAAGATGCCATGGTGGAATTTTTGGGGGACAATGCTTTGCTTTACAAAAAGGGCAAGAATTAGTGAATTACTGACAAGATGTTGACAAGAAGGAGGAAGCTCTGTGGGCATCCCAGGCACTTGTGATATACATCTCCGGTACGTTTAAAAGTTTTATATTATTTAAGATCGATGTACCAGAAATTTTATTTTAATTAATTGCTGTATGATAACTGGGGGTGTGAAAAGTAATGACATTAAACATGTATCGATGTACCAGAAATTTTATTTTAATTAATTGCTGTATGATAACTGGGGATGTGAAAAGTAATGACATTAATCATTGCTTTCTGAGTCAATTGAACATTAATTTTAGGTCTTCAGTGAATTGTAAAAATTAGTGAGATTTAAATAAATATTATTTTTGTCAAAGTAAAAACATTCAAGAATTTTCACCTTCCTGTGACTGGAGCATTTAATTTTCTTTTTTCTTTCTGGTTGCCTTATGAAAGTACTTTTGAAGTGCTTTGAAAATGTTTTTAAAATACCTTCAAGTTCTTTAAAAAAATGCATCTTCTTATGTTTATAATACTTTTCAGGGGCACACTTGAAATTCTGGTTCAAGAGCATGTGGCTCTCTTACACAAAGCTAACCTCTGGGAAGTCTGGAAAAGGTTCCAAAGAACACAGATAACTAAATAACTGGATCCACAATACCTTCAGCCTGTTAAAGGACCACATTACCAGCATGCCGTCCAAACAGTCCTGTAATGTAAGTATCCAATCATTAATAAGTTTCCTCTTACAGCAGTGTAGATGTGCACAGTTGTTCAGAGTTAATGTAAATTTCTGAAAGTAAGTTTTTGATGTGTTACTTGTAAATGTAAAATTACTGATTTTGACTTCCAGCATAGGTATTGTTTTTAATGTAATATTTGATTATGGCAAATTGTTACCTTATTCATGTACATGCACTAACCGAACTTGTATATCTATAACTCTTTGGTCTTAAGGACAACCGTGGCTTTTGTCGGTGCACATATTTATTGCCCAGTGAAAATGGGACTTATTTAATGCAGACGTCTGAGAGTCTTTCTGTGTGTGTGCGTGTGTCAGTGTTTTGTGTGGTTTTGTGTGAATTAGAACTTCTGGTTTTTGCTTATAAAAATATTATTTTTACAATATAAATAGTTGAAAAGGAGAAGAGTTTGTAAACTGCATTTTTGAACCCAATGGAACTGTGCTGTTATCAACAACACAGCAAAATGGTTGTTGTGACTGATAACTTATCAAAAAAATATCAACAAAAAGTAAATTTTTTTGCAATTTTACTAAATATAACTGAAGTAAATTATTATAACTGGCACCCTAAGGCCATGAGTCCTAATGACGTCATCATGTAGAAGTTTGCTGTCTTGTTTCCGTGAGCAAAACAGTTGGCGATATCACGGTATTAATCGCAAAGTTAATATCTACATTTCAACTTCATATTTTTAATTTCAAAACATCATAAACCCTGTAAATTTTTCCAAATAACATAGATTTTTACTTTATTAAGGGTAAAATTCAAGGGTCTTCACTTTAGAATAAACTCGAGAGCCATTTCCAGTTACGAGTTCAGGCTCATGTACACCTGCATATTTAGTTTTCACTGACGTGATAACTAAACCCTGGAAATCAGGTTATGAATACAAGGCTTGATATCGTGTGAACTTGAACCATTGGCGATATGATGATATCATAGTACACATTGACATCCCTAGCCATGACACATTTTTCAACTAATAGACTTCCATGTGTGGAAAAACAATGAAGGTTCTAACACTCATTGAAAATTTGCTGAGCCAGCATTTATTAAATGTTCACAGCACATATTAAGTTTGCTTCAAAGACTTCTCAAAATTTTGTGCGGTGACCCCCACTTTTTATGATTTATTTTTGACTGATATTGTATGACCTTTGTTTTAATAAAATATTACAGAATTCTTATTGTTAGAATTTTCACAAATTACACTTTGTTTGAAATTAAGTGAGTTTTAGTCGGATATTGAGTCCAATTAGTAAAATTCCATCACAGCTTTTCTTGGGCTGAAACTATATTCACTTAATTAAAGATCAGTGCTTCTTGTTCATTTTTTGTACAGTTTCATGTGAACTATTATATCACAAAGTCATATTAAAAATTATTGAAGTACAGAATGAAAAAAAAGACAACTACAAAACATTATGTGTACTCCTTTCTTACTCCAGTGATGTAAATTACACTAAATCTGTGAAATTATGGATTAACTTCTTGTGTTAATAAAAAAAAGTTTCATTGGTGACCCCCTATTTTTTCATTGTTCTGGATATAAAACATCAAGATGAAGTTATTTTCCAACTTTGGTGAATTTCTTATTGTTAAAACTATTTAGTAGTAATTGTCCGTAAAATGTGAACAGATACATGTACTTGTGTACCTATTTTATGTTTTACAGCAGGTGACTGAATACTTTCAATTTTTCTTTTTCAGTTGAAGCCCTCTGTTTATATTAGCCAACAGTCTCCACTGTATTGACATCCACTTTTGTGTATCCATCAATTATTGGTCTAGCTATTACCAATCGAAGCAGAATATGAATCTGTCAAATTTGGATACCTGGATGAGTATGGATCTTATAAATCAGGCTCTTTGTGAATCCAAGACTATGACTGAGAGGGAACAACACCATGTCTAAGTGTTGTGGATGATGCCTGTCTGCAGTTGAGACTGGTTAAATATCTGTGCATCAAAACTGGATCTGCCGCTGCCAGCATCCACCTACATAAACTTTTAGTTAGCATCTACCAGGGCAAAGAGAATGATTGAGTGGAACCCCACCATGTTGGGACATTTAATTGCTGTCTATTGCCCACAGGGTGTTGTGGAAGTACCATCTGGATGAAAACTCTATTGAAACTTCTTTCCACTCATTACTGGTTCTTGGGCAATGCATAAATTCATCAGAGTGTGTGAGTATTCATTAAAATGTCATCACAGCACCGATACGGATACACAATCAGGGAATTGTGCTGCAAGCACATGGAAACTATACATAAGCTTCTGTATCACTCACCAGTGGGATTCTGATGCGATACTTGAGTGTGATAGCCAGTCTGCTGCAAGGGTTGATGGCTATTTGATACCAGATGTTAACATTTTAATCTCAGTAGAACAGGGTCCATTCTAACAAAGTATAGAAGGCAACCTCATCTTCATTCTCCAGCTCCCTAATGAGTCAGTTGTAGTGACCAAAATCAAGCCTTCTTGCCAGCCAAGGTTTGACCCAGTATCTTTGGGCCCTGGATTCATGCCTTCTTGCCTTTAAAAAAGAATTCTTGCCAATCCTATGTCTTATCCCCCAGATTTTTATGTACCTCATGAATCTGTCGCCAAAGTCTCAGTCTCTGTTAATGATTTGCCTTTTACAAAAACAAAAATATCTGGTGCCAGCTATTTATGTGAAAATTATATTTTGGGGGACTCATTCTTAACAAATTCTCATTATCAGTACAGTCTCAGAACAATCTTGATCCTCTCTGCCACAACTCGGGATCTTTGTCATTCATCCCTCTGGATCTCAAAACTGTCTATTCACAAGTAAGTGTCTTAGTTCTCTGTGTGTCAATTTCTGTCATGAAATGTTGCTTTTTTAATCTCTCTTTATATTGTGGTTGTACTGACATGAATCTAAATGTCTCTTTAGTGCTAATAAAGTTTTCTGATTGTAAAAAAACCCGGTATTAGCACTTGTGAAACATAATTGTATCCACCAGAAACATCAGGTGGATACTTTGGTTTGGCATTTGGTATGCTGCTGCTGCATGTAAAGATATTTTTTATGTTGACACTCTCAGAAGAAAACTAGACCAGCTAGTTTCATCAAATTTGAAGGGTATCTTTTTTGGGAGGTAACTTCTGTGCGACTGAAATTAGCCTCATGCTGAAAAGCAAGATAGCCATCCTGGGCATTTCTTTGAAAATTATCTACTTTTTTGTCTGCTAGCTGCTTCCATAACTGGAACGTTGAATCTCTTCAGAGGTGATATGTCTAGCAGATCTATATGTCCTCTTCAGGCATGCAGACAATTGACTGTGAAGCTCTTCATTCAAGGTCATCCACAGAGTGCCAGAGTACCCCATGTAGCAGACTTTAAAAGTGCCTATATCTCCTTTATTATTTGTCCTAGGGGTTTGGGATGTCAAAACAACCTATTGGAAATCATGGGCTGGGAGTCTTCTCATTTGGTCAGGTTTGACCGTTAGCCCCTCCTTCAAGGTTAAATAAAGGTAGCCACATTTGAAGGTGCTCATAACTCGCATATTATTGGTCCTAGAGATTTGGAATGTCAAATGTACCTGTGAAAATCATGGGCTGGAAATCTTGTGATGAGGTCAGATTTGACCTTGGGCCTATCCTTCAATGTCAGATAAGGGTAGCCAAACTTAAAGTGCTTAGAACTCTCTTATTATTGCTCCTGGAGGTTTGGGGTGTGGTCCTAGAGGCTTGGGATATGAAACCAACCTATAAAAAATCATGGGCTGGAAATTTTCTGATGTACTATTCCGATTTGACATTGGGCACCTCCTTCAAGGTCAGATGAAGGTAGCCAAATTTGAAAGTGCTTATTACTCATTTTTTATTGGTTCTTGAGGTTTGGGATGTGAAACCAATCTATTGGAAATTGTGGACTAGGAATCTTCTGATGCCTTTGGTGCTAGCTTCTTAAGGGCTTCAGTTAGTCTTTCTGGTGGATACAATTTGCGTCTGTTCTCCAATGTGCTGGGTCTAGCTGTTATTTTGAATTGAATTAAATTAATAACAAATCCCATATCAATCCCTAAAATGTTTCAATTTCATCCAACTTAACTTTATTACTGATGATTACTAGAAGCATAGTCAAAGTGTGTTGTGAAGTTAAGATATTTATTAATAAAATGTGTAATTACTTGGAATATTAAATAAGTCTTTGTACTGGATACATTAGTAGTTTTGAGCCATTGGGTGTGCACATTTGACGATTTAAGCCATTGATTTGCCCATTGAATGTACACATTTCAGAAACTCTTGTGTGACTGACTACGTTAGACTGCTGGTCCCACTAATGCTGTTGAATTTTAATTTTTTTTGTCTTACTTGTACCCCACCTCCCTTTTGGTTCCCCTCCCACCATAGCGAAGTCCAAATAGTTTCGCAAATTTAACATTTTTACTGTATATATTAGAGCTTCTGTTATTGTTTTCTGTTTCATAATCGCCTACATGGAAATACAATAGCTTCCTCTGTCTTTTCCTGTCAGTTTGCAATTTTTACTTTTTCAGTATCTGACATAAAGCTCTATTAATATCACAATTTCGAGGGATGGCTACTGCACTGGAATGGGGGATGATAAGCTTCAAGTCAGAATTGTGTGAAGTATTAGGTGTCAATTTTTGATTAAGCTGCAGCAAGTTTTATGCTCAGTTCTATCCCGAGTAAATTGCATTGGAATTATTCGGATGAAATTTTTATGAAAAGTGACAACTTTGAGTTTACTACTTGCATTTTTAAGTCCTCTGTAATGGTTGTTATTCATTGATCTGCTTCGTATTTTGGTAGGACACATTCGGTGGTATCCTTATTTGGGTTGGATGCCTTCAGTGTATTATAGTTTGTTACACCAATGACTTATTTTACTGCAGACATTAATTATCATGTCTATAAAAATACATGTGCTGTCTCCCCACCTCAAGGTTACTACTTGGCCTTGTCAAAGGCTCAAGTGTCTCTAAGGTCCTCATTGGCCTAGCAGATTTGGTATCTTATCACAGGCTGTCACCTCTGTATGGGTTCGACTCCTACAAGTGGCACTGCTGAGGAACTGGAATGAAATATACTGTGAAACCCTGGCTGTTGGTTGGGATGTAAACCCCCAAATTTTGACCTTTGTCAAGTGTCTGTGTCATTAAAAACATTTTACTTTTGTTTAATAATGCACTTTTGCAGTGACAATGCTACAATCCAAACTACAAATCCAAATAAGTTGATATACCTTGTCCAAACACACCAGAAACATTACCATCCCATACTAAATGATTTTTATTTTGACGAAATCTGACAACTGGAGAAATCTGAACCTCCACTTAAGATGTCCAGAATGTCCTCACTGTCATGTTTTGTTGTTATTTTCTTTTATTTCTCGTAAGCGGTATTTGATTGGAGAAGAACCAAACCACATCTTTCTTTTTTTTCGGAATTCCGGCATCACAAAGGTGATGGCTATTGAGAACTTTGCAAAGGTAGACAGGGTGGGTGGGCGATTAATAGGGACTGGGTGTTTGGATGAATACGGTACTGGTATTATACAATATGAAATCAATTTGTTGTGTATGTGCTTTAAAATTCCCTTTATTATTTTAATGTGTGCTGAAAACATAGATTTTGATTTACAGTTGAAATAACTTGAAATTTATTGGTGCATTTTTCTTTTCAATAAATATCTATAAACTTACTTTCAGTTCTGCAGAAAGGATTGAGTTATCATAGTTCTGCCATTGTAAATTCAGTTGAAGCCTAAGGTTATATACTGTGAATGAGAAAAACCCTATCCTCCTTTATTAAAATACATTATTCACAGGAGTGTTACCAGTGTGTTAGATGGATCCTGTACTACTCAGAGAGAGTATGTTATGAACAGAAGCACTCAGAGAGTACATACCTCTGCCGAGGCCCAACACCTTCAATATTGTGTTTGAGTGAAATGATTAAAAATCTTTTAAAATATTCCTGGATCCAGAATTCCAGATGGTGATTCAGATCACCGCTGAAATAAAATCTTGTCTTCCCTGTGCCCTTGTTGGCATTTTCCGAAATGTTCAGTAAACTCCATCCATAATTTTTAGAGTTATTTTGCAATCAAAGAAACAAAGCCATGCCTCTGAAAACATAACCTCCTTGCCCTTGGGTCAAGGATCTTGGCGTAGGTAGTTATATACCTGCTACGCTTTAACAGAGAGGATTATGCAAAAAAAAGATTTTAAATGATTCTTTCAGTTTAGCAGAAATATGACATATTCTTTTACTGGAGCACATTATCATTATATTGTTTGAATGTTTATCACAGCAATAGTTTCTTCTTTGACTCGATTACGTTATGATTTTCATTGGTAAATATGGTACAATATACTACAGGTGTTCCTTAGGTTAATTATTTAGCTGTGTATTTATAAAGTTTGGATACATGTTACCACAGTCATGTGCTCCCATGATAAGAGTTTTTTTACCAGAAGATTGTTCTGCCTTACTAGAGTACATTGTAAATTTGTGACTCGTGTGTTTGTTTCAGTTTATCAGGGAGATCCATTCCACATTTACTAGAGTAGATTCTTACATCCCCAAAATCAGGGAATAATTACTGGATTCAGGTCTATGCACCACTGCCATCGTTGCTGTAGAAAGTTCCTTGGTTAAAAGTGACAATAAGTTTTTTTTTCTTTGAAAATGATAACTCAAATTCACATGGACATTTGAAACTGAGCAGATATGACCATAACTTTCGCATGTTGAAGAAGTTATGACCACTTTTACTTAAAAAAAGAGGAGTTTTTAACCTATCAATTCACTTAGTTTTTACTTTTTTCCTCAAATTTGTTTCACATATAAAGGTTTGTCAAGAGAATATCCTGATTTTTTGGTTACCTTGATTATCATATATTTATAGAACCATGGCTGCTTTAGGGTGATAAAATTGATATTAAACCAGCTGGCCCATTAAATTTTTTAAAATAACACAGGAATGTTTTTTCAATGATAAAAAACCCTCACAGAAAGTGTAAGCAACTATAGGAATACTTTTGATAATAGTGAAGGGATCATAAAATGATATTTCAAGGTGGATCAATATATGTTTCTAAATTTCAATATTGATACTAAAAGTCACTGTGTTAATTTCAATATTGTTTCCAGCACCGGCCAGTGAGAACTTGTAAAATAGTTTTGTAGTTTATTGTTTCAATGCAGTGTGATCATCATCCTTCTCCATACATTGAAAGATTCATTGTGAGATTTTTCATGTAATTTAATTGCTTTTATAGGCAGCTTGTATTACACTCATGGTCCGAGTTCGGTAAATCTTCTTAACCAAATGGTTTTGATAACTGAAGGATCAGTAGGTTCAGAACAGTGCATTTTACAATCTGAAACAACATTCCAAAATTGATTGATATGCAAAGTCAAATTATTGTTTGATATTGACATTGAAATTGCATTTTAGTCCCTATATTAGTCAGTAATAATTCAAAGAATGGCTACTTTTCATGATTTGTATACAATAGGAAACCTTCCAGAAGGACATATACAGAAAAAATTTATCACAAATGAAAAAAAAAACCCCCGATATTATACAAGTGGATAGCATGAGTAATGTTAATCTTCATGAGTTTAATGAGGGATGTTTTACTTTTATTATCCATCATTTTGTATTATTTGCGAGTTGAATATATTGATGTATAAAGAGAGAATGTGAAAACAGCTGTGATACAGACAGGGTCACTAGTGAATAAAAAACTTCAAACTTCAACCTGCGATTTCTCAGCCATTTCTGCATGGATTTTTATGTAACAAAAACAAGAAGAAGCGCTGTGAAAAGACCTTTCTGATGATATATATATAATACATATTTATAGGTTACATGGTTTCCGAGATATTGGCGATAAAGTGTAAGTTTTTTACACTAATTACCCATGGTATGGAGGCGCTGTTGTATACCAAAATAAATATATCCTGCTCCGTATATCCCCCTTTATTACTGGTCAAATACAGCTGATGGTGGATAATAAAATCAAATCCGTGTCGCGTTGGTTACCAAGAAAACAAAAGAATACTTCTACTTATTCAGGAATTTAAGATAATAAGTAAAATATCATTCAGTGGAAATCGGGAATTTCTCATTGAATCAAGGAAATAGAAGGTTTCCAGGTTGGAGCATTTCACATACTGTGGCTCATTGCATATTTCTTACTCTGTTTAGTGAGAAAACTAGAAAGAACGGGTCTTGATATAATGTTGGCTGGTCTTAAGCTAGTTTTCTAATGTCAGTGAGCTTGTAATCTCCAATGTTGGGGGCTTTCAAGATATATGGCAGGCCTTGAGCATAGTGTGTATGTTGGTAACCTTATCCTTTATGAACGCTAATTACTCAAAATGTTATATGTTTAGGCTAAATTTTTGTCAAGAAAATCTGTTGATTTTAACAAACTTAAACCAACTCTGATTTACATGGTTTTAATAATTGTTCACCCTTTTTGATAAAATGCAATCTTCTATGTGTTACAGTTTGGTTGCATTGTTTTCAGGCTAAGATTGGCAGTTTTTGTGACATTAACTTTTTTGCCAATAAATTCTGGATTCTCCATTCCATCAGAGCTGGTTCTCTTTATTTATTGAGATGGGGTGCTGCTTTGGGAGTCAAATATTCTAATTTCAGGCAATTGTCAGCTTGCAGCTTTTCCAGATTAGACTAGGGTTAAAACTTAAAAGTGAGGCTTTTCATTGTTAGCCTATGTTGTTGGGCATCATCCTTGCTTTAAAGGGGCTTTCTTATTTTGCTGTTTGGAAGCATAGTGCATTGCCTCAATTTGCTTGACTTGAAAATCTGCCATATGCATTAAACTAACAAAGTAAAAACAATGAAATATTGTCTGGCCATTCAGATATAAATTGACTGATTTGCATGTTCAGGCAGTGATTTTAGGTAAAAAACTTGGCCATTTGTGATGGGTCACATAGCACTGTGAGATCCTCAGTGAAGGAGATGTTGCACTGAGTATAACTAAAATACAATACAATAATTAGTGCACCCAAAAACATAACCTCCTGAGTGTCCTCAGTAGCCTAGTAGGTTAGCAAGTTTGGCATCTAATCATAGACAGTCACCTGTGTGTGGGTTCCACTCCCACAAGTGGCAATGTTGAGGACCCTGGTTGTTGAATGGGACATAAAAACCCCCAACATAACCTCCTGGTGGAAGTAATAAGAGAGATGAAATTTACCACATTATATGTCTTTGACATTTGCTATTTCTCCATTCATAAAAGCAAAACTACCGGTACCTTTATTACTGTATCCCCTGCCAGCTGAAGACCTTGATTGGGAGATTATGAAACACCTTCTGTGCATGCATCCATTCATCACATTTTTACATAAACCTTACATCCTCATTAATTTCTCTTTATCAGATTTGCAGAAAATGTGCATGGTTATCAAAATGGTGCGCAGACAAAATGCCGGTGGACAAAATGCTGGTCATATTTGCATAGGCGGACAAAATGTCGGCTGGTTTTCTATAAAAACTGTCTAAAACTTTTGGCCTCAATGTGAAAAAGAAGTTTGGCTACCAGAGCTGATTGTTTGAAAATCATAAGGATTTTCTAAAGCTTAAAATATTACATCTAGCTTCATAAGATTTTCTCAAAATGATATAAGTTAGGAAGGCTTACCTGATACTGAGGACAATTTTGGCGTCATTTTGAAACAGAAATGGCCATGTTACCACGTGCTTAAGGTCAAATATCATCATATTAAAAAGACTTTTTTCCAATTGTTGAATTTTGCCTTTAATCCCTAATTCAAAGTCAAGTCTGGCCATCATACTAAAAAGGCCTTATATCTCCCTTATTATTTGTCCCAGGGCATCATAATGTGAAAACAATGTATAGGAAGTCATTGCCTGTAAATATTTTGTAAGTGTGGAAATTGACCTGTGACCCTGCCTTAAGGTCAAGTGGGGTCATTATAGTAAAAAAAGGACTTATATCTCCCTTGTAATTATTGGTTCTGTGGCTTCAAAGTGTGAAAACATCTTATAAGAAATCATGGCCTGTGAAACTTGTAAGTGTGGAGTTTGACCTTTGACAGCTGTTTCAAGGTTAAGTTGTGTCATTACACTAAAAGGCATCATATCTCCCTTATTATTGGTTCTAGGGATTTTGGATGTGAAACAACATTGTTTGGTATCATTTTGAAAAAGAAAATGGCAAGTTGGTTTGAATTGCAAATTGCTGTGAATGTTACAGTCAGCATGATTAAGTGACCCCTGTTTCAAGGTCAGACACTTCTATTTTTGCCTAATACAAAAGATAACCACATCAGCAGTGGTCTTGTTTTCTTTAAGTTATGAATTGGAGATTTTTGTCTATTTTAGAGACAGAATTTTATTGAATTGTGCCTTTTATCTGTTCATTTTAAGAGTCTTTTCTCAGTGTGGAATTGGTGATATCTTGATGAAATTATGGCCTGATGAAAGGATAGCATAGCTATATGTAATATAAGTTGGACTTTTGCCCAAAAAAATCTCTGTAGGAACAAATGGCCAACATTACTCCTAGGTTCAATAAGCTGGTGTTGAAAAACTGTTTGTATATTCCGAGCAGGTCTTTCTATAACTTAATCTGTTTCTTTTGTACACTGGCTGGTGGTCCTTACAAAAAGATAATGGCTACAGAATGAACTCAGGCGATTTGCTGCTTGTTGGAAATATTGGTTTTACTGACTGCATCTTGTTGCAGATTCCAGAGTGATATTAACACTGGAACTTTGATATTTGAAACTTCTTTATGTATGTTCTTATTAGAACTCCTCTAAGTCTAATGTAAATGTAGACATGCGATTTCAGAAGTTATTTCTTTCATTCAGTCCTCACATAATACCTAAGACAAAAAGACTTGAGGAAAGTGTACTGGGGTGAATCTTGACTAATTAGATGCTTTTGTGTTGGAGACTTTGCAAACATTATGCGGGTGTTCCACTGGAGCCGACCCTACAGCCGAACCTATGACTCTATGGTCAGCTGCAAAAGTCAGGGACAAAAATCCATAAAAAAGGGTGGGAAAAAATTAGGTCGGTTTCACCTACCTGACAGGACGTGGAACATCCAGGCTTGTCTGGCTCTAGAGGCTGACCTGCCTTGGGGTCGGGATATTTTGTACAGGACTAGTCTGGAAACTACCAGGACAAGCCCTAAACCCTTGAGAGATAATCGCCACATTCTTGTGGCATTAAAAAATGTTTGTGTCAAATGGGATAGTTAGACAAACCATGGCTGGTCCCAAGAAACCGTACTGACAAACAGATAGGACTGGAGAAACAAGTGTCGACCAATAAACAAATCTGAAACTAGGTCAAGGCTGAGTATTTGGATCCCATCACATGACCAGAACGTCCAAATTTATTCTTTTATTATTTTAATTATAGTTTTCAGGTTTTTGCTGTAATATTTTATAAGAAATAAATCAATGTTTGACTGCTTCAGATTATGACAAAAAACTCCACATAAAATAAGAAAATTTTCATTAAAAATACTACATCCTGTGCAAACAAGCACAGGGAGATGTGCTTCTGACAATATCTCATGTGACAATGAAAACCCTCTTGCTTGTTGCTGCCTTTTATGGACAGTTTTGAGCTTTTGGGAAAGACCCTATTCTTGTGAAGGTAATAAACATGCTGGTGTTCTGGTCATGTGATAGGATCCAAATATTCAGCCTTGACTTAGTTTCAGATGTGTTGATTGGTCAACACGTGATCCTCTTTTTGCCCAGAAATTACTCTGTTGAAATAGGCTGAGAATTTCATTATGAACATTTGCACAGTATTTTTTCATTTATAACATAATTTTTTTGTCATACTTTCACCTCACATCATGCTGTAAATGGAGTGAAAATGAGCATTACTAAGTTTCAAAAGACAAGCAGGCTTCATGATAGGACAAGACTGGAAGTGATAAGGACAAGACTGGAGGTGATACAGACAAGACAGGAAGTGACTAGGACACGTCGGTTACCAGGTGGGCAGAGCCATGTTTTTGAACAAGAGTCAGGGAGGACCCACCCCGACAAGCTGGGAAAATACTACCGACCCTTACGACTATGTAAACATTGCTCCCTACCCTCGGAAAAATCCTTAGTTACCGACAGGTCGGCTCCAGTGGAACACCCCCAATTTATCACAATATTATTTTGATGCATTAAAACATCAGAAAACAGTCAGATTTTGCACTGGAAAATTCTGCCACTTCACCTTTTATGAAGTTACACAAAGGTCAAAAGTCAAATTTGTTTTTTTACACCCTGTTTAACATCCATAGTCATATTTGGACAGGCCCTCAGCATTTGCCACTTGTGGGAGTTTAACTGACAGAGAAGTGACAAGAAATTAATATAAATTACAATAAATTTTTTTACAATTTCTTGTCTCAGACCTAAGACATCTTTGTGAATAGGGGCCACAGCTCATTAAACAGAGTGTAATGGTAAAGCAATTATAAAGGTTACAAGGGAAGGAAGGTATGGTCATTTAATGAAGTAGGGAAGATAGGGTCATTTAAGTCATTTGTCATTTAAACTAACTTTAAATATGAAAAACAAAGTGCTGCAATCACTTAAATTCCCGTTTTTTGCACTTTGTCACTGCTGATGACTTAAGGTGCAGAAAGTTTAAAACTGATAACAAATGTACCAATGTTTGCCAAATATATCCTGACCAAATATTTCAACAGTGATTTCGCTTTTCTTTTTCTGAGCCTCAATTTTTTTTCTCTCAGGATGAATTTAATTTTAGCTTTTATTAGCATTCAGTAAGGTCAAGGTTTCAGGAATTACAGAGACAATGCAATCTACTCGAGGTAATTTCCCTTGGTCCCCCAGATTTTCTATTCTACATTCAGACCAAGCTTTTGACAACCAATGATTAATGACATCCCTTGGAGGCGGGGCGAGGCTGTATTAAAGACCAGTGTTGACCTTTTTGTGTAAACATTGGGGGGTGTGAAAGAGATACCTCCCAGCACTAATGAAATGGGAGGCTTCTCTGTGTTTTTGTAACAAGACACTGTCACAGACTTAGAGTATAAAAACATAATTCAAAAACCACCCATTACTAGACAACATTAACCCTCAAAATACTGAAGATATGTATGTAACAACAGCCTTACTTTGTTTTTTTTTTTAAATGAATGATTTAATGTCAGTGATATTTCGGATTTTATCTGTGTTTGTAGGTGTAACTTTATCAAAATATATGATCTTTTAGACATGCTCTAAAACTTCATGCAATGAATGCAAAAATGTCCTCACTGCTGGTGCCAAACAAAAATAATAAACTAAACATTGTGGGCATGTGACCTAACTGGGGGAAGGACAGACTACAGTTACTCATTGGCATATATAACCTTAAATTGGCATCTCTGCATTGGCCATTGAGTTGGATGGCTACAACAAAGACTATTGTGAGCAAATGGTAAGTATTTGAATAAAAATTTAAATTACTATTAAATATTTGAAATATGCACCACATCTTTCTGGAACATTTATAAAAATATCTGGTATTGAATACTATTCATAAAAAAATTGCTGTTGTTGGGACATCTTTAAGCTTAGCTGACACTGAGAGCAGCTTTCTGATATAAAAACCAGTATGTTTACATGTAAGAGTTTGTTATGCAAATTGAAACTTATAATCTTATGTATGGTACTTGCATACTCATGAACTAACTCATTGTACAAACAAATTAACAATGGAAATGGAAATATAAATTTAAAGGGTTGATGTGGTAATTTTGGTTCTTGGTCCAAAAAGAGGCAAGTTTGTAAACAGAGGGAATTGATTTTGTCTTTCCCTGTATATTTTTTCCTCTCTCTCTTTTTCTGTAAAAACACAATTTGTGGAGGTGATTTAGAAGATTGGAAACTGAAACCAATTTTCTTAGTCACTGATTCAGAGAGATACTCAGACCGTGTTTTCTCATCAAATTGGAATTTTAACTCCGTTTGTAAGGGTATTGGCTAGCTAAGGTTTTGTCTGTGTTTTCAGAGCATGTGATACTGTGTCTGGTGTTATTCTGGACTTGTACATAGTACCGGTATTTTTAATAGACAATTGTTGGCCTTGTAAGGGCTTTGCACATATTACGCAGTATGGTGCCAATTTCAGTGCATTTCAAGCAGGCAAAGTTTCCTTGCTTTTCAAAGTTATATGATGTTTCACTGCACTTTTTAAAATAAATGAATATATATTTTAAAAAGTTTAAATTCTTCAGAATGGGTATTATAATGGTCATATATAATTGAACATCTAGTCTCCCACAGAGCTTTGTACAACCTCCCATTGCAACTGTTTATTCCCATCAAAATGAAGAGCTTTGCTTAAGTGTCCATTTCAATGAATAAACGTATGACCTAGGTGTTGTTTTATGTCAATTAAAAGTGGGGTAAACACTCGGGACACAGTATTCTCCAAATATTGTTTATTATATATTTTGACCATCAATTTTCTCATGTTGGAAGATTATTCTGATATTGTATGTTACTCTCTTTTAAAAATATCTTGCATTTTTTGAGGTAAATGATGCAGGATCATATTAATATTATACCCAGTGAAATAATACTTCAATATTTGTAAACATGAAAAGACAAAGTAAACTATTTTGCTATTGATATTAAAATTGCTATTCAAACCTCAGGCTAGATTGTAGTTAACATTACATAGGTGAAATATAGGTTAATTTAGTGAGGATAATCTGTGATTACTTACAATCTGAGATTAGTGATAAAAAATAAGTGTTTAGAATGACATATGATAATTGAAAACAGTAGATGCACCAGTATAAATACTGCAGGATTTATTCCACCAGTAAGTTCATAAATCTTACCAAGGGTCAGGCTAATGCTCCCAAAGCTATGTGGTAATTGACTCTAATAGCACTTTATATTTATTATCACAAGCCTGTAACGATGCTTAGCCTGTCAAATACGGCCTGCAGTATCTTATTACTAGTTGAACTCCAGAGGCTGCATATATTAGTAATGTTAATACTAGGAAGCACTCATAGAGCACAGACCTCCACCAAGGCAGCTGAGTATCCCCATATTGAGTGATCTCAACATCAAACAACCCCCACCCCCTAAAAATCATGGAAAATGGGACTATTCAGAATTTCCAAAAATGTAAAATTATATACAGAATATGATCCAGATCTTATCCAAAACGTAATCACCCGATCCTTTGACCAGACCCTACCCATATATAAAATCATCACTTTTAGAGCAATATGAAGCAGAAAGCCACAGTCATTGCAACTACATTGAAAATGGGAAACCCGGTAGTTGAAAATTCAGAAATTTGTGTGTCCAATTTTATGATTCAGGTCTTTTCCAAAGTTTTAAGTTTAGTGTCAAATAGGAGCAAATAAATAAACTACCGTAAAGGACCTATTTAGCACATCCGCCCTTGTAACCACACCCTATCTGTTTTTCCCGATGACAGTCCACAATATCCACATATTTTTTATATATTGTACATATTTTTACTTAATAAATTGACATTTTTGCCATGCATTTCACGTTTGTTTATATCTACCGCCATATTTACAGGAAGTGGGTTTCTTTAGTAGATTCTAAATGTCGGAACACCGTTATTCTTACTGGATTGACGTATACTTCATCCCGGAAAGTGTTTCATGATGGGTGAGCTAAAAGGGGAATTTTTTCCCAACAAATATTGAATAAAAATAGTCTTTCCTTAGCGCACTGTGCACTAAATAGGTCATTTACGGTATCATGGAAAGTAGAAATGTATGTGTGACTTTGTGTGTTCAAAAAATCAAGTATTTGGACTATAGCAGTTCATATAAATGTTTAGAGGTTTTATAATAATATTTAACACTCTTTACATCCACTGACTCATTTCAGAATCTCATGTCTTTATTAAAAACACCTTTCTCAGTTTTAGAACATTTAGGAAAATTTTTTAGTATTACTGGTAGTTTTCTCTTGAAAAATCAAAAAACATTTGCAACTGTAACTTTTTGAGCTCGACCAAAAACTTTCTGATGTACGAATTACTCTGTTATAACTGGCATCATAGTTATGATTTAAAGACTATTCGTGGAGTAAATAGTAATATTTCTGCCAAGATGTCTATTTTTCTGACCTTTTCCAGAGCCTTAAATTTTTATTTCTTCACATTTTCTCATTAATCAGCAAAACGTTTTGCAGAATATCTCAAGAAATGTCAGACACATTTACAGAAGGGTTAAATTATGTTCTGTTTTAGATTTATGTATTATTCATGCATTTTGTGTTATAACTTGGTCAAAAGGGATTGGATGAGTTTAATTTTTATGTCAGGCAGAAGTAACCAAGGTGATTTGCCCATCCACCAACACACTGAAAAAGGAGTCTCAACTTTTGGGGTGCTTGTGTTTGTGACTCAGAATCTATTTAACGGTTCAGTACTCGGGTACCTTAGGGCAACCCCTAGACAGCAATAATTTTGACCAATTTTAGCATTTCATATACTATTTGAAGCATAAATGAAAACTTAATTACTATAAATATAATCTATCTCTTCTTGTCACAGATTAAAATTTTCTTTATGGAGTTTCTTGTTACTGACTGTAAAGACCTGTTTCCAAGCCATGTGGGAGGGGGCTCGGTGGTGTAGCAGTTAGAGTTCGAATCTCAACCGGGCATTTCATGTTGGAAGTTGGTAGCTACTTGCTGATGCCCGGGTGGTAATATAGTACAGAATCTTGACCAACTAGCATGCACTGGTTCCTCCACCCATAAACTACCCGTCATAGTATGACCCTGGCTGTTGAACGTGACGTAAAACAAAAAATAAATCTAAATCCAAGCCATCTGGGGTTAAATAATTGGAACTTCTTATTGAAAGTTTGCAACTGAGATATTACGGACAAACTTTAAATATTCTATTTGCAATCTGGAACTGGCATTAAAACAGAGTTACTTTTGTCACAGTTTATCTCCATAACAAAAATTTCATTTTTTAAGGAGCTTCGATGGCTCAGAATATTAAGACCCAGTTGCAAGCAATGGATCAATTAGAACATCTGATGAGAAAAATGTAATCATAGTATGGATGCTTTCTTGAACTAATAATCCAGAATTCTTCATGTATCTTCAGATATAAAGCACATTTAGCCCTCAGTCAAAATAAGCAATATCTGCTGAGGACTATTTGGGGATACCTTCAACTTCAAGTGTCTTTAAGACCCCAGGTACACATAGCCGGATGTACTGCCGGATCGCGGCAGGTTACCTAATTTGGAAAATGTTGAATAATGTTGAGTGATTTACGGATCATATTTTCCATCTGTAAGGGCATCCGTAATGTCCTTATGAGACCCGTAACGGCATGCTGCGATCCATAGCAGCATGCCAAAAATCAGACAAGATCCCTAGGCCATCATGGAAAAATTAAACATGCTTGATTTTTCTGGGAAGTCCGTACGGACGCGATATTCGTAGCTCTTCCGTATCTCATCCGTAGCTCATCCGTGAGTGTCCTTATTGTCCGTAAACCCATCCTGGATGTCCATGTGGCATCCCTTTCACCGTGATGCTTCTGTGCCAACAAATACCGCCCAAAACATAGCCGGATGTAAACGGATCTGCTACGGATTGACACGGAAAGGGTTTGCGGATTAAAAAAACAGTCAAAAGACCAATCCTTTGTGCAGGTTTTTCATCCACAAACCTGTCCTTGGGTCATCGTAGCACTCCGTAGAAGATCTGTAGCGGATCCATGGCAGATCCATAAATCTTTTACATGACCCACCCTCATCCGTGTCAGTTTCAATATATGTAACCATGGCCTATATCCATGGGGGATCCGTGAAAGTGTAAGTGGCCCCTAACCAGTAGTCTTTGATATATCACAAATTGTGATAATAAAGTACATTTTTTTTCTTAAAGTGAAAGCTGTATGAGTGGTTTACACAGATAAATGTTATGTTGTGTTTATTTCTTAGTGACTTGCTCCTTAAGTTTAACTTTTGAAACTAAAACATAACAAACCAGTCTGAAACAATTCATCAGTTACATTGTGCTAAGATTTAGATATGAACTTCAATATATTGCTGAAAAAATTGATAAAAAAATTGTTCAAAATCAGATAGTGGTGAGGGGGGCATTTAATAGGGCGGGAGCATTTATAAGGTGAAATACAGTAAGCAAAGAAAAATAATGGAACAAGGAATCACCTTGTGGCTTTGAAAGGCTATTAATTGTTATAGAGTAAGTTACTTAATTTGTTTTTAAGTACAGAATGAAGAAACCCCTAAACATTGACATTTTTTTAAATATCTACATGGGTCATTTTCTGTTAATTTTCAATGAAAAAACTTATCTTGCTTCTTTCAATGCTGAAAAGTGATGGAAAAAGACTCTGTGGGTATATAAATTACAAGAAAAAGAGTATGTGAGTATATAAGTTACAAGTCATTCCATCCCCATTTTCTTGTAATGTCTCCTTTCTTAAGTGGTCGTTTCCTCACTACTGACTGGCAACACCTCATTGCATCACTAGGTCAGATTCTGCCCCTTTCACTGATTTTGTTTTTCGATGATGATCAAATGCAGATAGCTGATCAACAGTGCCAGTTTTTCTTTTCTGTTTTGCAGTGAACAATTTGAGGAAGGCAAGTGTATAATATCTAAGTAAATGTTAAGGTGTTTCATTGACATATAGTCAAACTGATAAATGGTATCGATCTAATCTAATTAAACCTTTAATATGCTTATACTTTATGTTCTGGCAGATTCTGAGGCAGAGAAACGTCATTCAAAAAATATAAAGAGATTGGTTGATCCATTAGCCAGAGAGAGTGACTGTCTGGGGTAAGTTATTATAATAAAGTGAATTATTAAGACTGTTGAAAAAAATTATCAAATTATAGAAATGAAAAGCTGTGGCTTAAAAGTCATTGTAAATAAGAAAATCGAAGATGTTTTCTATAAAAATATTAAAAAGATTAATATCTGTGACTGAGGATCAGGCGTTGGGTAATGGGCATTGAGAAAATAATCTGTTACTATTTTCCTCATGCATTGGTCAGACAAGTTTATAACTAGTGTCTCTCACCCCACTGAGAAGCTTAGGAAGAAGAGAGAAAAAAATATACTGACAAAGCTTGCCATTGTTTGTAAGTTAACGAATTATTACCCAGGTTAAAATAAATGCCTTGGTTTGTATTCACTAACAATTTAATGTTGTTCATAAAATTTTTGAGAATAGGAGGAAATGTCAAAGAATACTAATTCTTTCGGATTCCTGAGAATTTTTAAGAAAATAATGACCAAATCAACACATCAGCTATGCATAAAACTTAATATTTAATTGACAAATGTGAAGGTATGGTTTGTAGAAAAAATGTCTTGAAAGTACACTTTTGCATTTCTTTCCAAATTTACTTTTGGTAAGATTATTTCTCTTACATTTAGAATTGTTTCTCAGAAAAATCTGATTAAGAAAAATCAGAGTATTCTAAGAATAAAAATGCCATTGACTATGGGCTCTCAGTGGACCCTGCATGCTGCATGAGCTGGTTAAAAATGGAGAAATGTGTATTCTAGGTCCTCAGTGACCTAGTGGTTAGCATTTTCAGTTTGGCATCTAATCACAGGCTGTCACCTCTGTGTGGGTTCGACTCCCACATGTGACAAAGCTGACAACCTGTCCCAATATGACCCTGGCTGTTGAACGGGACATAAAACCCTAACTTTGACTTTGCCTAGACAGGGATGGAACAGAGTAGTTAAGAAATCATTAATGAGCTTATTAGTGAATTCTTTGAAGTACAGAGGTGAGAAGAAAGAGTACTCTGCCACCTGAACATAATATAATTACAAAATATACATGTAATAATTGGCATAAAATGGTCCATTTCTGTTGCTTTTGAATTGAAAACATATGCTCAGATATGACGCCTATATAAACAGAAGATAATTTTGCAAATAATTACAAAATCTGACCAGAAATAAAGAAGTTCTGGTCTTTTTAACTTGAGCTCTCTGTTATATTCTGATTATACCCAATAAAATTTGGAAAATTCTTCGCAGATAGTAATTGCCTTTGTACTGTTTTTGAGGGCTTTATACAGGGCATGTCATATCAATTCCAATGATATCATTGTTTCGTATTTGTCTCTTTGTGTTGTTATTTCATGACCATTTCTTTGTCTGTTTCTTTCTTTCTTTGTTTATTAGCAGGATTAGAGTAAGAAATCTAAAATTCGCCAGGAATCTAAAATTCGCCACCTCTAAAACCTTATTTAATTTTATGAAGAAAATGATGTTTTTGTCCAAAAATTGGTATTTTTCAGTTCAAAAAGCCTTAATTTACTATACAGTCAACAAATCTCACCACAATTCATTTATTTTATTAGTATTTTCACATGTGGCGAATTTCAGATATGTGGCGAATTTTAGATTTCTTACTCTACACAAATACTATTGGTCAGATCTTCATGAGAAAAGAATGAGAAGATGGATCTTGGTCCTTGTAAAGATCCCATTCAATTTTGAGAATAATTCAGAGAACTGCTTAGATACAGAGATCCAAATTTTCCCATCATTTATTATTGAGCCATTTTGCTTTAGAAAAGAGAGAGAAGGTTTGGATATAAACTTTACATGTCTTGGCAGAGGTATGCACTCTCTGAGTGCTTGTATTTGTGTTGTAATGGTCCTTGACTCTACTTAACCTTACTTACTTTGACTCTGTAACCAGCTGCTTTTATTACTTGGTCAGTGAGGTGTCTTATTTTAGCAGGAATACGGTACTCAACTGTGTGGTAATGGCAGCAACAGAAGAAAAAGCAAGCCAATGCTGTAGTTTTCCCACCTCCTAATGGACATAAATTATCTGCCCTGGCCAGTTGTCCCCATAAATACTGTACACAGGGGCATTACTTGGCTATGGAAATCTCTTTGCACTGAACCCATTTCTAGGATGTTCTTATTCACTTTATGTCTTGGACTTGTATTTTATTTTCCTCTTGAAATTCTGGTGTGTTTTCATCCTTAGACATTTTCTTTATATTTATCTTGTTAATATCTTGGAAATTAAGCAATAATGACATGTAATACATTGTTAATATAGATTGACTTTTTTATCAACAAGTGGCTGTTTGAAACAAAAAAAAAAAAAAAAAAAAAAGATAACCTAATTGCATAAAATCTAGTCACTTAGAAAGTCTTGTTTCAACTTTCCATAATAACTACAGAACACTGTAGTTTGCCTTGCTTACTAAGCTGATTGAACTACACCCTATAAATTAGTGACTTTTGTGTGAAAAAATCAAGCACAGAATACCTGGCATGTATAAAGACTATTTTTTTTTGGTGTGATGAATTAACAATACATTTACCTTTTGTATACCCTGGGAACCCAATATTGTATTGACTGCATATACTGTATAGACTGCAAAATTATGTATAACAGTATGACCTCCATTATCTGTAGCTTTTGGGAGAGAAACTTTTGTTCTGATAGATGAAATCAAACCAAAACTCGAATAAACCATTAACTGCTTCTCAATATACAACATTGAGAAAGTAAGATTCAATTAATTCTTTGAGAGAGTGGAAGTGAGTTTGTAATACTTAGAATATTTGGATAATAGAACTGTAAACTAAAGACTTTCTTTGAATAGATTTCTCTTGACAGTGGATAAAAGTAATTTTTTTTTACATTGTCTGACATCAAGTATGCTGAAAGCTATGGTTAAAAACAGTAATATTTGACATGTTAAAATGGAGCTGTTATGATGGATGGTTATTATTAATAGCACAAAGCAAACCAGAAAGCAAGAGGCAGTTTCCACACCACTTACTGCTGACGCCCGATCTTTGATCACAGGTGATGTTTCAATGATGGGGACTGTGGTGTAGCGGTTAGAGTGCTCGCCTTTAACCCCTGAGGACACTGGTTTGAATATCACCTCGGGCACTTCATGTTGGAAAGTTTGTAGTTACTTCCCGTTGCCCGGTGGTTTAGAGTGCAGAATCTTGACCAACTAGTATGCGCTGGTTCCTTCACCTGTAAACTACCCGTCGCAATATGATCCTGGCTGTTGAATGTGACTTAAAGCAAAAAGTAAATCTAAATTTGTTTCAGTGATCTGACCTTGATCCAGTAGGATACACTCTGATACAAGTCCTTCCTAAACTGAACAAAATGGTGAAACAATTTTCAGTATCGAACAAGAAATAAGGAAATTCATACTATTTGTATCCCGGGACAAAAGTCAGGGATACTTTGGATTCAGTACGGTCATGCCACCGCTGCCGCCACCGCAGAGATTTCCTTTTGGATGCGATAAGTTAAAAAATATTTTAGTTAGACCTTTCAAATTTAGTATGTGGATATATATGTGCAATGCCACAAACGCAATTGTGACCTTCAATTTCAAGGTCACTGGTGGCCTCTTAAAGGTCAGATTTTGGCCATTTTTTCACATTTTGGCTCAGTTCTCATATACAGAAAGTTAGATCATCCTATGGCTGGTATATATAATACATATATATGTCCTCTATAAGCATGCAAAAGTTTGACCTTGAAGCTCTTCATTGAAGGTCATCCACAGTACCTGACCAAGACCATTTTTGGAGATATTTTCACACTTATTGCTAACTATATTGCATGGAAACTATTGAAAACGCTTTGGAGGTTGAGTACATGATAGAGTACCAGTATCCAGACTTACTGGTTATAGGATTGCTTGTTACAGAGAAAATCTGCTGCTTTCACAGTTATGGACAGGAAGAAGGCAGTTGTTTCACCTGCTGATATGTAGTCTAATTCGCCCAGTTCTGCCAGCTCCTATGAGTTTTCGCAGAACTGTGGGGCCAACAGGAACTGGTTATAGAGGATTGCTTCACCTGTAGCCGGTAAGGCCCCGGTACTTGGCAGTTCCACAGGACTGGCTAACAGACCAGCAGTAGCCTTTTAAGGGTCCAAGTGGCTGTCTCAGATTATTATTATTATTATGTATTTATACTCAGCGCAATATCTCCATATACTACAGGACTCAAAGCGCTATTTAACCCATCCGACTGTACAGGTACAACCCCAACTCACAAGTAACTGACATTCCCCTAACTGGAAGATAGAGGCTCAAGGATGACCATTTATCAACGTCCTTGAGGTTCTTTAACCTGCCACTGGGGATAGGACCCAATGACAGAGGACCGCCATTTTAAGTAGTCATCCGAGCCACTATGTATCTGCCTGTACCTGGGATTGAACCCATTTCCCCTGAGTTTCTAGACAAGTGTATTACCCGCTAGGCCACAGTGGTAGATCAACCAGTTACTGAGCAAGGAAATAAGTTATAGAGAAATTCTTGTACCAGTCATTGGTTTTGGTGACATGACTGTCTCAACCTACCAGACCAGTCAGCCAGCCTACTGTCAGGACCTCCTAGCTGGTCGAAAGTGACTATAGATAAGAAGATTTTCCCAACAAGATTTGTCCAACTATCTGTCAGACTTATCAGACCCCACACCAGCCAGTTACTGGTTCCAGTGAGATGCCAAAATCAACCGGATTGGTCAGCCCACTGCCAGCAAGAAGTCTGCTGTATCAGTTACTGTGGAGGTTCATGAAGTTTTTCTTACAGGTTCCAGTGAGATACAGTGATCCACCCTCCTAGACTGGCCACCCAGCTTGAGTTTCACCCAACCTGTGAGCAGTGTCACCAGGGGCCTGAGTTTCCAATTCGATTCCAGAAGCAAGTTACACATAAAGTATCTGGAACCAAGGTGGTCTTTTGGCCCTAAAGGAGTTCCAAGACCTCTGCTTGAACCTTATTGCTACCATAGCTACAGACAACACCATGGTGGTTGCCTATTTAAGGGGGGGGGGGAGTAAGTCGGGCCCTCTTTGTGCCCTACTATGGAGAATCCTGACCTGGTGCTCCAGGAAAAAGGCTCAAGCCCGACACATTTACGTTTCAACCATGTCCTGTCGTCGAGACGCAATGTCTAGTTTAACTTGAGCTTGATGGTGTATACTGACAATACCTGTTGATCTACTAAAACTTCTTCAGTCAGTATGTCAATTATAACTGTACTACCGAATAGTCAGCTTGTATTTTACAGAGTGGGCTCACTGCTGTGGTGGTTAACACACTTGTCTATTACCTCTGAGGATGGTGGTTTCAAACCATACTGGTTTCTTCTACCCTTAAAACTACACATTATAATGTATCCTATACAGTGTGTTGGAAATGATGTTAAATCCTGAGTAAATCAGATCAAATCAATGTGTACAGATGTTCAGAGATTTTCTTATGTAAATATACAATAAGAAAACTTCTGGAATGACTTATATGAAAAAATCTGTCATGAATGAAGATGAAATTTAATCTTATTGTGTAGCACAAGTATGATATTGTTCATTTCATATGTGGTTTTTTTTCCATATATGTCTAATGAGAGATGTTTTACTTTTATAATCTACTATTTATTTATTCAATGTTTTACAAGCAAATTTCACTGAAGCACAAAAACACAGGGTGCTATCAGGTATGACAAAAGAAAATGTGTCGTGGTCTGAAATTCTGAATTTCTCCGTATTTTGAGAAAATACGTTCCTGAGTGTGGGTTATAAAAAATAGTCTCTCAAGTGTAGTATGTGTAAACACAGGCAACAGTTAACTTGTCACTGATATTATTGATAACTTAGGCATCTGTGGTCTGTATGATGGAAACCTAGGCTTATTGAGTATGTTCTCTGGTTTGTCATTGTTCCTATTTTGCAATGCTTTTTCTCGTCATCCTGCACTCAATGGCTGAACATAGAACCCTCTCACTCTTGAATGGTATGACGTCTTCACTATTCTTCCAAGATTTATGCCATTTGATTAAAAACAGTGGTTCGTGTGTGTCTGTGAAAGTCAGAATGACATTTCTGGTTAGTGACCTCGTATTGCAATTAAGGTGTCAAAAGAATCCACGTTGGTAGCAGTAAGGTTTTGTTTCTTAAGGAAAAACTATATATTTTTAAGTTACAGATAAAATATTGTAAGCACTAATGCTTAAACTAGAATGTGAAACATTTGGTAAAATGTTGCAAAATGTTTTTTTTTTCATTTATATTTACTTTAACCCATTCTCAATAGTTAACTTACTTGAATATTCAGCAATTAGAGAGAATAATAATGTAACGAGAGCACTCAGAGGTGAGCCGAGCACATACATTGAAAATTTGTAAAGTATGTTACTCAATCTGTTTGGGAACCACTGATCTGCTTACAGGGCACTAGCGGATCCAGGGGGGGGAACCCCCCCTTGAAAAATAATGTAAAGGGGTTCAACCCAAAGTACAAAATTATTTCTTGACAGTGGTGTTAAATTTACAGGAAATGCACTCTATTTTTACCAAAAATTAATTTTTTTCCAGGGGGGCATGCCCCCAGACCCCCTTAGTTATAATATGTCTGATGTGAACCCCCACCATATTCAATGTGAACCCCCACCTTACTCGATGTGAACCCCCACCTTACATAAAAGCTGGATCCGCCCCTGCAGGGTATTATCTGAATGATCTCATTTCGCCCACGAATGATCTCATTTCGCTCGCATTATGGCCAATGGCGCTAATGCTGATGATTTCGGTAAAAAATCGCTCTGGAATCAAGGATACTGACCCAATTATGCCCATATTTGAATCAGATTTTCCTTGTAACAGTTCTGAAAAATTTCATAACAATCCGTACAGTACTTTTTGAGTTATGGTGTAAATAAACAAACAAACAGACTGAGTGACATACTTGCAAGGTAATAAGCACTTTATGATAACCTTGTGCTATATCTTTTGACAGCTATGCATCAATTGAGAAATTTTACAGCTTTATAACTTTTAGTTTGCTAATTAATACTGTCTTCATTGAATTGCCTTGTTTTGATACTTTGTCTTTATATACATTTTTGCTCTTGTATGAATTATTTTCTCCTGCATCTGTACATAACTTACACTGTCTATTCTGAAAGTCTCCTGACCTGTTTTTCCTCTTCTGATCTCATGGTGTTTAATGCTCTTTCCCCAGGCGGTGGGGTACAGACATCTGACTGATGCTATTCCTTGATAACAAAACTTGTTCCTCTAGAAATAATTTTAATACCCAGTTTGTGGTGAAAGATTTTGTTGCTCATTGATTTCTGAAATCCTGGGGGATTGTTTGGAAATTACTGCATTTCAAACCTAGGGAAGTAATATTCTGGAGGTGTACTGAGATCATTTGCTTTATTACTTTATTCCTTAGAAAAAAATATCATTTAATCTTTCTAAATATTAACTTTCTCACACTGAACCTAATGGCATTTTCAGATAACTAAAATCTCAGCTGATCATTTGGAAATTTATAGTATTTCAACTGGGAAAAATAATTTTCCAGTGCTGTAAAGATGTAGTAGTAGCACTCATTATGAAAGGATCCCCTTGTGGGAACAAAGGGGGGAGATTTATGTCTCAATCAGTGTAAATCCTTCACACAGTGACGTGGATCCCTGTGTCTCTGCGATAGTGGATGGTGGCTATCCCACAAATCTATCTTCATTGCATTGAAGTTACCTTGTCTAGCAAGAGTCTTAAGTGTACGTTTCCAAGTATATGATCTGCAGTTGGCAAAAACCATTTTTTTATCACTTACTGATTATCTGAAGTTAAAAGGGAAGCATGTCCATATAACTTGATGCATTTTTGTCAATTTCACAATATTTTTTGGCTCGAGAATAGGTATGTTTAAGGATTTTTGATTTGGTATTTTGGTACACCCTGATTTTTCATAAAGTTGTGGTTATATGCAATATTTGTTAGGGGATGGTGTATTATATATCTCATTAATGATTCTACTAATGAAATGGTAGGCCTGGGCATACTGGCTTATACAATTTTAAGCTACTCCTCTGGTTTATGTCAACCGTTAGGAGCCAGTTACACTTTCACGGATCCCCCACGGATATAGGCCACAGTTCCATATATGGAAACTGACACGGATGAGGGTGGATCATGTAAAAGTTTTTATGGATCTGCCATGGATCCGCTACGGATCTCCTATGGAGCACTGCAGTGACCCAAAGACAGTTTTGCGGATGTCCTTTTGACTGTTTTTTTAATCTGCAAACCCTTTCCATGTCAATCTGTAGCAGATCTGGTTAGATCCGGCTATGTTTTGGGCAATATTTGTTGGCACGGAAGCGTCATGGATGAAAAGGATGCCACAAGGACATCCAGGATTGGTATATGGACAATAAGGACACTCACAGATGAGCTACAGATGAGATGCGGAAGAACTACGGATGCCGTGTCCATACAGACTGCCTGGAAAAATCAAGCATGTTTGATTTTTCCGTAATGGTCTAAGGATCTTATCTGATTTTAAGCATGCCGCTACGGATTGCTACGGATCGCAGCATGTCATTACGGGTCTCACATTACGGATGTTACGGATGCCCTTACGCACGGAAAATATGATCCGTAAATCACTCAACATTTTCCAACATTTTCCAAATCAGGTAACCTGCTACGATCCGGTGGTACATCCGGCCATGTTGACTTTTTGTTACAGGGTTGCAACATTGGTGTCAGCATAATATACACCTCTGAATAAGAATCATTGAATTTTGGTCTGAAACAAATTCAACTCCAACAGAAATGCACATGGTTTTATCTGATAGCCTTTATAATCATGTTTATCCTCACTATACAAACTGTGGTATCCAGCTCACTATACAAACTGTTTGTGGTGTCTTTACTATACAGTTTGTATGTGGTCTTCTCACTATATAAGCTGTTTTTCCATGTTCTCACTATACAAGTTCTTTGTGGTAGTCTCACAATATAATTTCTTTGTGGTAGTCTCACTATATAAGTTATTTGTGGTAGTCTCACTATATAAGGAGTTTGTGGTGTTCTTACTATGTAAGGTGTTTGTGGTGTTCTCACTGTACAAGTTGTTTGTGGTATCCTCACTATGCAGTTTGTTTGTGGTAGTCTCACTATATAAGATGTTTGTGGTGTTCTCACTGTACAAGTTGTTTGTGGTATCCTCAGTATACAGTTTGTTTGTGGTAGTCTCACTATATCAGCTGTGTGTGGTATTTTCACAGTAGAAACTGTTTGAGGTATCGTCACTATACAAGTTGTTTGTGGTATACAATCTGGGTCTATTTGTTCATTTGGGTTGTTGTTTATTAATCCTAAAAATTTAAAGAGGATTTCTCCACCAGAAGATTTGCATTGTGTGTTATACACCAGCGGATCATGTGTAACAAATTGGTCACATCCTTAGCAAGAATGTAAATACCTCCACCAGGAGATTATGTTTTGGGGTGTGTTTGTTTTTCTGTCTGTTTTTGTGTCTGTTGGCAATAACTCGAAAAGAAAACCGATCTTTATGATATTTTATTCTGTTGTCAGGACCTGACCAAACAAAGACTTGATTAAATTTTGAGAAAGATCCAGATCATAATCTGCATAACAAAATATCTGAAATTTTCAAAGGTTCTGTTTTCAATATATTGTCAATTACTCTGCTCTCTGTTTGATATTACTTCAAAAGTAATGAGAGGGGCCACGGTGGCAGAGTGGCAATACTCTCGCCACCCACCTCTGAGGCCGGGGTTCGGTCTCCCGCACGGCCTCAAGTGGGAAAGCTGGTAGTTGCTTGCCGTTGGTCGGCAGTTTACAGTACAGAACCCTGACAAACTGTATGTACTGGTTTCCCCTGCCCTTCCAACTACCCGTCGTGATATGACCTGTACAGTGTTGAAAGCAACGTAAAACCCCAAATAAATAAATAAATCTTCATGAGCAAATCTTCATAACATTTTTGTGGGTAGGGCCTGGCTAATGGAAGAGGTCATCACATTTAGTCAAAGAGAATGATTATATACAGGATACCAAAATTAGTAAATTTTCGGGAATGTGCCTCCTGGGAGGGTCTGTGTTGTACGAGTGCTTCTGGAAAACTTATGATTTTTTATGTCAGCTGACTTGTCAGTCAGCTGACATTATGTCATCACTCTGCGGCGTGGGCGTACGCGTCCGCGTGAACAACTTCTTCTCCAAAACTACAAGGCCTAGAGACATGCTGTTTTTTTAAAAGATACCTTATCTATCGAGGATGAAAAATTGTTCAAGGCATGCAAATCTGTCTGTTCGTCTGTTTGCTAGAGACATTACAAGGGGGGTACCCCCACCAAAAGTGTGAAAATTTCAACTTTTTATCACAATTTTCTCAGTGACTATTGCAGGGATTTCTCTCATATCTTGCATATATGTACTAGGCCAGAGGTAGATTCTCTTGTGTGAGTATGAGACCTGGATCTGTCTTACTTTTTTTTAAATAAATTTTTTTAATAATTTTTAATGCATTAAAATTCATGAAATCATGCACTAAATCACTTATAACTTCAAAAGTGTTGCATTTACAGCATTTTATGAAAATATGTTGTTCAGCTACTTTTTTCATAGCTACAATATGGTGAGTAAGTTGGGTGTCTGTCTCAATAGCTAAGTGAGTAATAGCTACTTTTGGGCTTTTCAGTAACTTCCATTATGAGTAAAATCACTTGTAACTTAAAAACTATTGCATTTAGAGAATTTCGTATAAATATGTTATTCAGCTACTTTTGGGCCAGCTATAACATAGTAAAATTTCAGACCTGTAGCTCATGGCATAGCTGAGTAATAGCTACTTTTAGGTTATCACTGTTGAGTAAATCACTTATAACTTGAAAACTATTGCATTTAGAGTATTTTGTTTCAATATGTTATTCACCTATTTTGGGGTCAGCTATAACATAGTGAAGTTTCAGACCTGTGGCTCATTTCATAGCTGAGTAATAGCTACTTTGAAGTTCTCACTGTTGAGTAAATCAGTTATAATTGGAAAACTATTGCATTTACAGAAATTTGTGCAAATATGTTATTCAGCTACTTTTGGGTCAGCTATAACATAGTGAAATTATAGACCTATAGCTCATGGCACAACTGAGCAATAGCTATTCTCAGGTACTGACTGTTGAGTAAATCAGCTATAACTTGAAAAATATTGCATTTGGAGTATTTTGTTAAAATATATTGTTCACCTACTTTTGGGTCAGCTATAACATAGTGAAATTACAGACCTATAGCTCATGGCATAGCGGAGCAATAGCTATTTTCAGGTTCTCACTATTGAGTAAATCAGTTGTAGCTTGAAAACTATTGCATTTACAGTAGTTTGCTTAAATATGTTGTTCACCTACTTTTGGGTTAGCTATAACATAGTAAAATTTCATACATGTAGCTCATTGCATAGCTGAGTAATAGTTCCTTTGAGGTTCTCACTGTTGAGTAAATCAGTTGTAACTTGAAAACTATTACATTTAGAGTAATTTGTTAAATATGTTATTCACAGAATTTTTGGTCAGCTATAACAGAGTGAAATTGCAGACCTCTATGTCATGGCATAGCTGAGCAATAGCTACTTTCAGGTTCTCACTGTTGAGTAAATCATTGTATCCAGTGGATAGCCGCAGTGTGTAGAGAGAGATTTCACCATTACTGCTCTGATGAAAAAAAATATTATAGCTAGCTTTCTTAAGTTTGCAGTATATATTAATAACCATAAAATGTTGTCTGGGAATATTTTTGGCCTCATTTTGAGAAACAAGATGGCCGCCACAGGTGTTTTTTGTCAGTCATGAAAAGTGCTTATATCTCCCTTATTATTGATCTTAGAGGTTTGGGATGATAAACCAACCTGTAGGAAATCATGGGGTGGGAATCTTTTGGTGTGGTCAGATTTGACCTTCAATGACCCCTCCTTCAAGGTCAAACAAGGATAGCCAAACTTAAAAGTGCTTATAACTCGCTTATTATTGGTCCCAGAGGTTTGGGATGGTAAACAGACAGGAAATCATGGGCTGTGAATCTGTTGATATGGTCCGATTTGACCTTGGAACCCTCCTTCAAGGTCAAATGAGGATAGCGAAAATTGAAAGTGCCTACAACTCGCTTATTATTGGTGACAGAGATTTGGGATGGTAAACCATCCCATAGGAAATCATTGGCTCGGAATCTTTTGGTATGGTCAGATTTGACCTTTGGACCCCTCCTTCAAGGTCAAATGAGGACAGCCAAGCTTAAAAGTGCTTATAACTCATTTATAATTGGTCCTAGAGGTTTGGAATGGTAAACCATAGGAAATCATGGACTGGGAATGTATTTGTGTGGTTAGATTTGACCTTGGACCACTTCTTCAAGGTCGAACGAGGATATTGCATTTGTAGTATTTCTTTAAATATGTTTTAACCTATTTTTTACACTTAAACAATTACCTTGTTATTTTCCTTCATAATACCATTTACAGGGCACAACTTTTTTATCCTTTTCTTCTGTCAGCTTCGGAATTTCTTTCGAACTTGCTGTTCAGTTACCATTTACTGTATTTCTGTACAGCCCTTTTCCTGATAATTATTCTGTCCTCTAATCACCTTCACAATTCAAAAACACTCAGTCAGCTGACACAGTGCCCGTTCACGGGCACTCTCCTCTTGTTTGTTATTTCCGCATTGATTTTACTGCAGCAAAAACCATCAGTTGTGCTTGAAAGATACCTTTATATTGGTGTTTGTGACATATTTGTAGGTTATATTTTGTGAGAGACTACCCTCCATACATTTGGAACCCTAAGTCAGCAATAGCAATTCAGGATCTCAGTCTTTTGTGGTGACTTTTGACCACTAACAGAGGCAATATTTTTAACTAAACTTAAGGATAAAATGCAATTCAGTGTAAAGGCTGTTTATTTTTTTATCAAAGTACCATGAGTTTGTTTCCGTAATCAGTTGAAGTGACAGACATAATCATCCATAAAACATTCCAATGAGGTTTTTTTTTATCTCAAGATCAGAAAACAGTGCCATAAACTCTCCTTAGGTTTTCAGCATCCAGTAAGAATTGCGAAACTTTTTGCAGCATTTGAAAATATTCCACTGAGCTGCTTCTCCTTACTTTACTCAAATCATTGAAAACTCTTGTCAAGTTTACATTCTTTGTGACAAGTTCAGGGACTTTATCTCCTCGGTGTGGCAAAGTTAATTGGATTGGTAAAATGCCCCTTAGGTTTTACAAAACTGGTAAATTTCAACATTTTGGGCATTACAACAATGGTCTTGTCTAGCTTTAGATGTTGGAACGAGACTTAGCAGTTTTCATCTCACAGTTTGTTGAGGTATGATCACTGACAACAGGTTTTATATTGGCATCATTGGATTCTGTTGTATGAAGCTAGCAGAAAAAAACACTCATAGTGAGTAGGTAGGTCTTAGTCAAACAATATTAGAACTGGTTTCATTTGGAAATGATGAACAACTGATTCTGGTTATTTGATAAAATTACATGTGAGTTATTCCAGCACACATGAGAGCAGGACAGTTGTTGTAAGTGCAAGTGGGTTAATATACACCATATCACTGAAAGGGGTATAGCTTACATGAAGGGGATTGTACATTTGGCATGTATGTTATGACATTTTAAGCCCCTTAATCTCCTTGTTGTTTTGGAGATACGGTAGTTGCAAATTTTGTAAAGTCTATAAAGTAGACTCTGTATTTTGCAACTAGAACCTCCAGTATCCACAGGATTTGTTTTTAGTTATGCTTACCTTCCAGTTTCCACTTATATCTACAAAAATATTTTATTTTCAGATGTTCGGGGCTAAAATGTGGTTCTAGTTATACCTAAAATCAATGTACACTGGTTCTACTTATACAGTCCACAGATACTATCTTAGATTACTGTTAACCTGTCTATTTGGTCACATAAAAAGCTCCAGACTGTCTGATGTTATTCAAAATAAGGCAATGCAATATTTTTTAGTTGTGCATGGTTTTACTCCGGTTCTGGCTTTAAATGGAGAAATCGGTTGGTTGCCCAGTTGATTCAGAAGGTACTTAAACACAATACGACTATAGAATAGATTAATAAGAATTTACAATAATTGTCAAACATAATCAATATTTCTGTGGGACTATGAACATACTGAATCATGTCGGTGCCAAAGCTTAAAGGAAATTTTTAGCAAACTAAATTTTGATAATGAATATAATCTTAAACAAATTGTTGATATTGAAAAAGCAAAGACCAATTTGTTTAAACTTGCAGAACATCCCCCAATCAAAGCCAGATATTGAACTAAAACCAAGGTTAAACCTTTATAAAACTTTTAAAACCAATTTAAAACCAGCAAATCATCTTCAGTCTTCCATGGTACAATATAAAAGTTCCCTTCTTTCATGGTAGAACCAAGGTATTACCCTCAACCCTTACTCATAGAAACTGGAAGATATCACCTTAAAGATTCATGAACTAACAAGGCCAGTGCCGCAGTGGTTATCTCCCGCCTTAGAATCAGTAATGATGGAGAACTAAAGGAGATATAAGGCTTTGTAGTAAGATAACCCCACTTGACGTTGAAGAAGATGTCAAAGGTAAAAATCAGCAATTGGAAAAGAGTCTCGGGCCATGACCTCTTTTAAGTTGTCTTCACATTTGGAACCCCTAGTAGCAATGATAAGGCCTTTTTTAAATAGGATAATCCCATTTAACATTAAACGTGTGATATGACGGCCATTTTGTTTTTGAAACTAGGCCAAATTACTATCAGGCTAACTTTCCTAGCCATTTATCTTTTATGCAAATTTGATGAACCTAGACCTTAGTGTACCAGAAACACACATTTGTTATTAACACCTCTGTGGCCTAATGGTAACAAGGTTGATATTTAATCACTAGTCTCTCAACTCTGTGGCTGTGGGTTTGTGGCCTAATGGTGACAAAGTTGGTATTTAAGCACTTTTCTCTCAATTCTGTGGCTGTGGATTTGTGGCCTAAGTGGTAACAAAGTTGATATTTAGTCACTTGTCTCTCACCCCTGTGGCTGTGGTTTTTCAACTCATTACAAAATGGGGCCTGACACTCAGAGGACTTGTTCAAATATTACCTGAGCCATCATGAAACGAGGATCTCAGCCTTGTTTTAACTAAATCACAAACTGTGACCAAATCATAGGTTTTTAAAGGTGGGAGTTTGTGGGAATTTAGCACTTTTCTTTAAAACTGGGATTCATATTTTGATTCACATCTGAAATGTCTTCTTTTTCAACCGTGGAAGATACTTTATTATGAGGCAGACTATCAGAACAATGCCATTTCAGTATACTATGCAATGTTCCTTCCCTGAGTAAGAAAAAACTGAGGTACCTTTGCAACCCCATCAATTAGTAAAATTAATGAGGCATCAATAGAAAGAACTTGTACATTTGTACTGATAAAATTCTTTAAGGGAGTAATTTCAGAGTGACATTGCTCTGTACAGATTTGTCCAAAAGCCTTTTCAAATATGTACACGAAGATGTGGTATTTATATAGTTAAATTAAGACATACTATGTCAATGTTTTAGCAGTATCTTGATGTAAAAGAGAGTACATGTATTTATAAGTGTACATTTGTAAGCTATAACTTTTTCACAATGACCAAGAAACTTAACACTTTAGTAGGGTTAAAAAGTGAGTATGAAGTAACAGTTGATCATTTGGTGAATATAGGGGAATATCAGACACTGATGCAGTACTTGTGGCCTCCAGTAGATACCAAAGGGAAGCTTGTGCTTTGAATGAGCTGTAAACATGGCCCTTTATGTCCTGTAAATCCTGGAAAGATCTTCTACTAATGGTCATTATACAGCAGTAATCCAGAGAGTTCTGCAAACACTGATTTTGTTTACACATGTGGCACTAGTTGTATTGCTATAAAAACCATGATCCATGAAGCCCAGAGTAAAGTGTGACAAACTTTTATTGGTGTATATGTATAGCATTGTATAAGGCTCAAATTTGTGCCAAAAGCTTTTAAAGACATCTACATGAGGCACTTCTAAAGTAGATTTTAATATACCAGAGACCATTTTGGCAGTATCTTGCTACAGAAGCCAGTATATGTAAGAGTGCATTTATGTAAAGTGACATTTTGTCACTCACTTACAAAGAAATCATTCTAATCAATTAAGAATTAAATCGCATGTTCAATTCATAACAACTAAGTGAATTACAATTTTGTGTTAGATTTGTAATAGTTATCCGAAATATTTTATTAGGCATCTATTCTTGGGACAATATATTCATCTGTTGAGATGAAGTCCTGTAAGAATAAAAACAAGTTGTTGCAAGTATCACTTTGGAGTGTGAGTTTTAACCACTTGAAAAATGTTTAAATATTATATTGTCACTGAACAAGTCCATAAATTTACCAGTGGTCTAGTGGTTAGGTTGGTTGAACGTCCTGGCCAGAGATTTAAGACCTCAGTTACACATTCACGGATGACCCGCTGGATTTCGCCAGGTTTCCTAATTTGGAAAATGTTTCAAAATGTTTTGTATCATATTTTGTATCTGTACGGTCATCCGTAACATCTGTAATGTCCATGTGAGATCCGTAGTGGCATGCTGCGGTAGTGTAGTGACATGTCATGGATCAGATAAGATCCCTAGGCCGTTACGAAAAAAATCAAACTGTTTGATTTTTCCGTAAAGTCTTTGCGGACCTTTGTATCCATAGCTCTTCCGTATCTCATCTGTAGCTCATCCGTGATTCCTGGATTTCCTTGTGGCATCCGTTTCATCCTTGACACTACGGACTGACACGGAAAGAGTTTGTGGATTAACAAAAAACAGTCAAAAGACCAATCCTTGGTGAAGTCTTTTTATCCGCAAACATGTGCTTGGGGCACCGTGGTGGTCCGTAGGAGATCCGTAGCAGATCCGTGGCAGATCCTTAAATCTTTTACATGACCCACCCTCATCCCTTGCCAGTTACCATATATGGTATATATAATGTGGATGTTCCACCTCACGACCAAGGCTCCCGATTAAGGGTTTTTTGGAGTCGGTTTCAAAAATTTGCTTAGTCCCAGGTGTTCTGTATGGGTCGGTAGTTGTCTGTTGGGGCCGTGAGAAAAATCAAACATGTTTGATATTTCTCATGATCCAAACCGATTCGTTTTTCCTGCCATAAACAAAATGTCCAGTGCCAGGGGCCGGATTCACGAAAGGTCTCAAGTCTCAAATCTAAGATTTTGGTCTCAAATCTAAGATTTTTCTTAGATTTTTCTCAGATTTGAGACCTTTTGCTCAGCTGAGATTCACAAAAGATCTCAGGCTAAGATTTTTCTCAGATTTGGTCTCAAATCTAAGACTGCCTAGGGGGTGACTTAAGTTTTCATAAAGTAGAGTATATGTAATAAAAAGTCACAAAACAAAATGAAATAGTGAAGTATGACATATTATTTAACTTGTAACACAAAACATGAATATATAATTAGGGTTTGTACAAAAACAACAGTAAACATTTACATCACAAATTTACATGAGTGGCTTGTTTTGCTGTTATAATCAGTTCTTTTGAATGTCAGTACAAATTATAGTAAAAAGATGTTTTGCTTGATTGAAAATATTCTAAACTGTGAGTATATATGGTAGAGTAGTAAAATATAAATGTGTATACTTTTCACTAATCTCAACAAAATGTTGCATCAGTTTTGATTGGTCCAGACTCAAAACTTAGCTGAGATTTTGGTCTCAGCTGAGATTCCTTTCGTGAATCTCAACTTGAGCAGAATCTCAGCTGAGACTAAAATCTTAGATCTGAGCCAAATCTCAGCTGACATTTGGCTAAGACTTGAGACCTTTCGTGAATCCGGCCCCAGGCTTCCTCAGGCCTCCTCAGACCAAATTTACACAGTCCTATGTTGTCCCAGGCCTCCTGCGACCCTTAGTCCCAGACCCTTAGTCCCTTAGTCCCAGGCCTCCTGCGACCCTTAGTCCCATTGCAAAACAAGAATTGGCAATCTTGGTCTGGGGAAGACTGAGGAGTCCTCAGGACGCCTGAGGAAGCTGGGACTTAATTAGTCAGGGCTTAGTCCCAGGAGGCCTGAGGCGTTCTGGGACCCAGTCGGTATATCTACGGCAAGATCGTGCTTCAAACTGACCAGAAAAATGGTTTAGTCGGTTCTTAGTCCCAGAACAGTCGGGGACTGTCTGGGGCCGCCTGGGGCCTCCTCAGGCCGATCTGAACTTAATCCCAGACTTTGATACCGATTCAGTTTTCCCGCCCATTTTACTTTTTCTTTCACCGACTGTCCATGATTAAGGATTGCCGACAGGATCGGGGCTTAGTCCTTTGGTGGAACAGGGGCATAACTGGCCCCTAAAGTGTTCAATGCTTTTCTTGGTCATTGAGATTGTACCCTTGTACTTGAGACACATGTGCTCCATTCTCACAGTAGTACTATGGGTACAGTCATGAGTTGGGGCTGTAAACCTATGACAGACTGTTGTCTAGTTCAGCAAAGTAGAAATGCTCGGAATCATTTCATGCCATAGAAAGTGGAATTAAGTATCAGCAATATGGGCTACTGGTCCTGGTGAATGACTTAAAACCTTTCACTTACAGGTAAGAGTGGACCTGGACCAATTGTTTGGAACTACAGCATACTAACACAAGCATATGTGTCTTTCTCTAAATGCAACCTTGACAGATTTTTTACACTTTCATGTTTTAGTGACTACAATATACCTTAGACATATCTCCACTGATACAAAATTCACATTTTTTTTTTATTATTTCGTCTTTACCTACAAAATGGGAATTTTCCACCAGTAAGTGGTGAATATGGCATACTGTGGTGAAATTCATGTTTCTTAATATATTACCACCGTCAAATTGCCAGCCAACTGGCATAGATGGTGTCCTGCCACCTTGTCAGATTTCATATCATCAGCAGAAGAGGGGAAGTTTTTGTCCTTGGACAGAAATGTTATAAAGTTTCACTCTTGGCATATGTATAGGTGCTATGGAGAAGAATAAACAAATGGAACTGGCTAAGCTGAGGTGTTGCATATCATCTGCTTGCCAGTGAAATCCTCTATAAACCATTATATTCATAACAGTTTACCTGAGCGTTAGCGGATACATTAATTATCTTGCACTTAATACTCTGTATGGGGTAAGATGTTTATTTCAGTATCACATATGACTGAGGAATGAATGATTTTAAATGCTTTTGACCTTCTTGACTTTGGGCTTTAAAAGCATTGGGGATTGTAAGTATATTGTTCAGAAAATGTTTAATGACAGCTTTTCCACAAGGGTGTTTCATGACATTGTTTTAGTATTCTTCTGGCATAAGTCGGACTAGGTGTTGGAGTCCATAAAATATGGCAGTATCTTGCAGATAGCTTTATAGCCTAAACTAATAGCTACTAATAGTGACTTGTTTGAAATGCTGTAGTCTTAAACTAGTTGCACAGTAAGAGTGGAAAATAATGTAAAATATTACAGTAATGACGTTGCAGATAGGAGATTGAACTAAATGTTGTATCTAAAAAAGAAATCCCAAATTCTTTAGATGTGAGAAAATCTGGTAAGATCTAATCACAGTATTTTATTATTTCACCTCTCCACTTATATATTAAATTCAAACAAGCCTTACAAACGTTTTATGCTACTATTTTAAAAAGTGTGGAAAACCATTTAAATACTTTGAAAAAAAGATTAAATTTATCACTGCAGGAAGACTGACCAAAAAAAAATATGAAAATTGGTTTATAATAATGGTGAATCACACAGAATGGGTGCTACACAAAATACCAATGAATACCTTTTGTGTGAGAGATGGCCTGTCTGGGGATAAGTTGGCATTTAGTCGGTGCAATCTAATTTTACTAGTATTTCCTGAGGTTACGAATGTTAAGTCTTGTTGTCACATTATTTTTAATCTGTTAATAGAAAACATGAAAGAATAAAAAATCTGATAACATAAAAGTCTAGTCCAATTGCTGCATTAGATAAGAGTTGTCTTTTCCTAAATATGACTCTTTATTCCTGAATTTAAGAGTATTAAGTCTTGTAGTTTATCATTTTTGAGTATCCTTATTTCACAAATATTTCCAATCTTCTGGTTTGGTCTCAAAAATACACTGCCTTTGTTAAAAAGAAAGCTTGAATCTAATCTACCATATTTCAGAAATATTGAAAGAAAAACTTGGATGATCTTAGTTGGAGCCTTTTATTTACTAACATGTCATTCCATGAGTTATGACATTTCCAACACGTCAGGTCAAAACATATGTTCTTACAATAGCTCACTAAAATCATAAAAATGCCATGTTTATACAAGTAGTGTACAAGATGAAATTTTCAGTATGCATTAATTTTAGCTATGTTGGCTGATGAGTATAGAGAGTGAAAATTAATTCCCTGACGGTGTAATTTTAAATCGGTATTAATGTATTAAGAGAAAATATAGCCATAAGTGAATTTCTTTTAAAATAAGAATTAGTGAAATTTTCTTCTTGTTAATATATTTTCTCTCACAGTGTTTGCCTTGAAATTTAACAGATTTGCTTTCTAGTAGTGAATCTGCTTTCCTGAAATACTGAAATGAAAGTTTATAACCAGTATATTGGTAGGATGGTAATGTAAACTATTTAGTACAGACTTTATCCCTGTATTTTCAAATAAATTTTCTGAAAAGGGCTGTGGGTACCGCAAGATTGGCTAGTTATGTGGAGAATGTAACAGAATAGAAAACTGTGCACTATTAAAAGTGTTGAGATATTATTCATGCACAACTGTCCAGATACAAAGGTTCCTGGATGTTCCTCAATCAAAAAAAAAAAAACAACAAAACTTCGGCCACAGCCTGGCTTTAGCAGAGTTTGGGATGATTTTCCTGAAGATGTTCATTCTGACCCAACTCTTGCCTGCTTCAGGAGAAAGCTAAAATCTTGTCTTTTCAAAAAGGTTTTCCCACCTTACCATATAAACTATTCCAGATCTCTGTGGAATCTATCTGGCTGTGTCTGTAGAATGATGATTACTGATTTGATTCTGGTGTCGCATGTTAGAGTCTGCATCGGCAGAGATTAAGCACTATAAAAGTATAGAATAGAATAGACACGGGCCAAATCTGAGTTTTAGTTAGGTTTATTTAATTAGTTTTTATTCTTATTTTCTTTCCAGCTTTCAGGTTAGTTATTATAAAAGCGGATACTCAAACAGTTTTTTTGCTGATTCACACCACTAATTAAAAGTGCTTAAAAATCAAGATAAGTGGCAATCTTGGAGCAGAAGTTTCTTATAAATATGAGAGGTGATAGTTAGTCAATCATACCAACACTTTTGTTGGTGCCTACATATTTGCTTTTTTTTCGTTGATAAGAATTTATGACCTTCACAAGATATTATTCATGTCTGTAAATCTCCTAACACAGATAAAAGATCCAGTTTGGCAATTTGCATTATCAGTATAAAACAGTGCCTGAAACAATAGTTTGTAACATTGTTTTCCCCCTTTTGTCGTATGTATTGAATCAGAGTACAATGTATTATGTAATATAACAAGCAAAACCTCAGTCTTTTCACAAAGTACTCGATTTTTATTGTGGTATTTTTCACCAATCTCTGCATGGCTTGTATGACATTTAATATAAGGTCAAAGTTCACAGAGGTTTTGTAAAAGAACAAAAACTGCAAGAGATGTCAAAGAAAGGATATTTTATACCCAGCAGTTAATAACTATTTACCATATTATCCCCCAGTATAGATCCTGGAATTAAATCCACTTCAGTTGTCATTACATTGTAATCCAAATCAACTTAGAGGCTTCAATGGCCATGTGGTTCATAAGTTTGGCTCTCCCTTCTATGGTCTTGGCTTTAAATACAGCTCATGTTGATGCAGGGCTTGCACTGAGGGAATGTTTGTACATCCCTTGTCAGAGGGATAATAAAACATCAACTTTCATAAATTTATCAGAGGTTGTCACATGAATTTCAGATGCCAAAAAAGAAACCCATATTACTCTTCCCATGCCCTGTGTGAATCCCCATCTCCTCAGTCTTATATTTCTGTATATAGCAGTACTAAAATTTGTAAAAAAAATATTACTGCATATAAACTATTAAATATGATGTCATTCTGAGATATTATAATACATTTACTTTATTGAAACCTTGTATTAGCGCTAATTGCTCATATTTAATTATCTTATATTTTTTTAACATGATTGTCTTGATTTTAGCAATTATTTTACAGTTCATTCCCTGATAGATTTGTTTACATCAATCACATGTTGCTTGCTGTTGGCTAATTTAACAATATAGTAATAAATATTATTATATATGAAACTGTTTAGGCATGGTATTGTCCATTTCATGAAATAGTTGATTAAGTTTTTGCCCATTTCATGAAGAGTGTAGGACATAAGCCCCCCTGACAAAAACCTCCCTGGTCTACTGGGTAGGGCATAAGCCTAACCTGACCAAAGCCCCCGTCTGTGGTTCTACACCCCCCCCCCTTCTGTAGAACCAAAGCCCTTCCTATAAGTAAAAGAAATACAAACTTTTTATTTCAATTTATGTATTTAAAAGTTTCAATATTATTCAACATATTCATGCTGTATGGTACCTTGATTCTTTAATCACTTTCTCACAGGTCATATTGAATCTGCTGATGCCTGTTACCTGTTAATTAGAAGTACCATGAATTACAATTTAACTAGAAATAAATTATATTAGGAAAAATTAGTAATCCGGAAACAGTTGCAGAGACACCATGAAATGTATTTCATTGCGTTAATACATCTTACGTAGTGGACAAATGCATTAGCCCGCGTGCAGCCAGTCCCGCCAAACGTTGGAAAAAAATGTCTTGAGCTGGGCTCTGACTGGGACCGGTAGTGTAGTATCCATTTGCCAGGTGGCAGTGTAGCCCCTAGCTTCCCTACTGCGCGTGTACGTGAATGCATACTTCTTCTTTTTGTTTGGCGCGAAACTGTTAAGTCATTTGTTTTAGAAGAGAAACTTTTTCAGAAATTTTGTGTGTTTTACAGTTTATTGCTACTTTATTTCTGGATATATAGTGAGATTATTTATCATGGTATAACCTTGCCAGCAACGTGGGAGCCGGAGCCGTGTTGCCGGAAAAGATTGTCAAATCTGTGAAAATCTAATGGATTCTCAAGGAAATATGCTGGCCACACCACAACATCAAATCCGTCGAGATAAAAAATCTGGATTGTTAGTCTCTCCAAGCAAGATTACATTTGTGGGACCGTTGGATGACAATGAACTGGAACAGGACACTGCGCATGCGCAGCCACTGGAAGATCCCAGTTACCCACTGGATTCTATGCCCCAACACTCTGGTAGGGAGTATGTTTGCAGACAAGATTTTGATATTTTGAATAATCAACTAGAGGAGAAGTAAAATTGCATGTTTTGAGGCCCTACTCACTAGGACAAACATTTTCTCTACACCTAAACTACCAGTTGCTGTCACTTAACCCAACTTTAACAGAGGACTTAAGAGAGAAGTTAATCTCAAATGTAAATGAGGGGCAATTACAATGCAGGGGGGGCTTTGCCCTAGCCCTCTGAAAATGAGGGGAGGGGGGGGGGGGGTTATGTATGTTCCCCTTTCATGAAATGGGCAAGTGAACACCAATTTTTTTTTTCAATTGTTCAAGTCAGTTGTCTATTCTACAGAATGTACAAAATTCTTACTTATTTCATGAAATGTTCAATTTCATGTATTGGGCATAGCATGTAAAGATATATAATTAATCTTTAACACAAAAAGCTTTTACCCTTTTCCTTTTAGTTTCTTCCATAATCTGAATGAAAACCATTGTTTAGTGCAAGCTGGCATGATGTCTAGGAATAGCCTGGCTGGTAAAGTTATTACATAAATCAATTAGTTGCAAGACAATGCTTCCACAATAATCTTTTGTTCTAAGAAACATCGCCATTGTAATGAACAAATCAAATCAACAGTCGGGTGACCTTATCAGTAAAAGTACAAAATTTATTATATTCACATCAATAATTAATGAAGATTGAACAGTGGCATTAAAAGTTGTTCCTCTTTATTCAGTTTACATAAAGATATCTGCATGAAAGGAAGACGGCTAATATTTCAAATTGAATATTGAAATAATAATTAAAGTCTGGTTTCTCACTTGTTGCTTAAGATGGTTCAAAATATTAGATGTTATTACCAACGAGCATGAGAGTATTTCAGAAGTGTAACTTTAAAAACTGCCTGCGTAATTAAGTGAATTTAAACCTCTGCTTTGGATGAAAGGTTGCAGTGTCTCAGAAATAATATCTGCCTTTATGGTTTGTTTTAATTAAGTCTTTATTTTATGTGTAATAGGATCTTTAGATCTCCCTGTTTTACTGAATCTTTATACAAACTTGACATGCAACCCTTTTGTACCAGTATTACTCAGAAAAGCAGACAACGCTGAATAAGATTTAGGTATATTTCCCTTATTTAGAGCACCAGGTGAGAGGTCTCTTATCTTTCATTATTCTTTCATTCCAAAATATATTAGTTACAATTTCCAGTTGTAAGATTGATTTTGAAAAATAATAGGGCTTTGCAGGGGCTTTAGTCAGTGGTAAAATTTGTGACTGAAATATAAAATTCTGATATTTCAGAGACATAAAATATTCCTTTTTACCCCACAGCCCTTAAGGGCTGTCAGGGCATTGTTTTCACCCATGGTGTTCGGATGAGCGGGCGGGTGGTTGACGGGAAAAAGTTTGTCCGGGCTCTATCTCAGAACCCGTAGGGTGTAGAAAGTTGATACTTGGTAGGGACAAAGGTTAGGGGGTGTAAGTGTACAACGTCATGGTGTGACCTTGATTTGACATGGCCATAGTGACCTTGACCTAAAAAATCTTGTCTGGGCTATATCTCAGAAACTGAAAGGAAGTCTCAGGAACTGTGTAGGAAGTAGATACTTAGTAGGGACATTGGGTAGTGGATGTAGATGTGCAACATCATGCTGTGACCTTGATTTGACCTTTGACCTTGCTATGGTGACCTTTACCAATAAAATCTTGTCCGGGCTATATCCCAGAGACTGTAAGGTGTAGGAAGTTGATACTTGGTAGGGACATTAGTTGGGGGTTGTAGGTGTGCAACGTCATCCTGTGACCTTGAACTTGGCTCTGTCAAAGTGTGTTCACCTGCCATATGTTAGATATATTCCCCTTATGACAAAGATATGTAAATTACTACAACTGATTTTTATATGTACGTTTACATAATTGTGCTGTTTCCGTTGACAGCTATTCTCCAATTAATAAATTTTACAGCTTCATAATTTTTAGTTTACTGATTAATGCTGTCATCGTGCTATTCAATTGTCTTGTTTTAATGCTTTACATACATTTTCTTTCTCATAAAACGTTATTTTTTTTCTACATAAACATTATTTAGACGTTTATATAATTGACACTGCACTGGAAGTATCCTGATCTTTGTACTGTTTCACTACTTCTATATCTCATGGTGTTGAAAACTATTTCCCCAGGTTATGGGGTACGGGCATCTCTGATGCTATCTTTTTTAATTTAATCTTGGAAAAATCCACCAAATTTTGTTGTAACCTGTCTACATGTTTTCTTTTGTGCAAGGGGATCCCTTTTTGTGTGTACCAGCCTGGATACATCTGCATCCTTGGATCAACAATCAGGCATAGTGATAGATTCTATACATATAGATATGGGGGAAACTCTCAAGGGACTTATGTCTGAATCTTGTAATTGTTAAATTTGTAGGTGGAAAGGATAGAAAAACAGAACATTTACTTGTTCTGTCTTAAAAAAAAAAGAAATGTGGAAGGAGAAACCCTGTTTTAATTTCCTTGACTTGACAAACATTCTTTACACAATTGTGAATTTGTTGACCACCTAATACCTCTGATACCCTGATGTGAAATTGGCAAAAATTTTGATGATTTTGTTTTACTTGTAAAGGGTGACCCCCTGGACCCCCCACCCAACCCACACACACATGAAACATTTCACTGCAGACATCTAATTTGCTGACGTGGACTAGTATTTCCTCATACCCATTGTATTTTCTCTATTCAAATGAAACCTTGCTTTTTTTCTGGCTTCTTAATTGGCTATGGGTTTGTTTAAATTTTCACAACAACTTTTGATCATTATTTCACCAGTATGACAAAAGCCAGAATTATGTCCACCCCACTGGGGGGTGGACATATTATTTTTGCTTTTTCCGCCGTCCGCCGTCCTGCGTCCCACTTGGTTTCCAGACATGTTAGACAACAGTTCTTATCCTATCTTTACCAAATTTGGCATGCAGGTTTATTGGGTTAATAGCTTGTATGGGATTGCTTTTGGTGATGATAGCTCTATAGCTAACTGAGTGATAGCTACTTTGCTACTTTTGAGTAGCTCTTTGGTTTCCAGACATTTTAAATAAATGAGTAATTAGCTATTTTGAATTCTGAAAAAGGCAAATGTGCTCATATCTCCTAAACCGTGCAAGATAGAGCTATTTTGTCGAAATTTTCGAACCAGAGGGTATCTAAGGAATGTACTCTTTGCAATTTTCAAAAAATTTTCCCCTCCCCAAAAATGGCGGCCATTTTGAATTTTCGAATTTTTGCCAAAAATGGCAAAACACAAATTTGCTTCCATCTCCTTAACCGTGCGAGATAGAGCGATTTCGTCGAAATTTTCGACCCACAGGGTATTTAAGGAATGTAATCTTTGCAATTTTCAAAAAATTTTCCCCTCCCCAAAAAGGGCGGCCATTTTGAAATTTCGAATTTTTGCCAAAAATGGCAAAACACAAATTTCCTTCTATCTCCTTAACCGTGCGAGATAGAGCGATTTCGTCGAAATTTTCGACCCACAGGGTATCTAAGGAATGTAATCTTTGCAATTTTCAAAAAATTTTCCCCTCCCCAAAAATGGCGGCCATTTTGAATTTTCGAATTTTTGCCAAAAATTGCAAAACACAAATTTGCTTCTATCTCCTTAACCGTGCGAGATAGAGTGATTTCGTCGAAATTTTCGACCCACAGGGTATCTAAGGAATGTACTCTTTGCAATTTTCAAAAAATTTTCCCCTCCCCAAAAATGGCGGCCATTTTGATTTTTCGAATTTTTGCCAAAAATAGAAAAACAGGAATTTGCTTCTATCTTCTTAACCGTGCAAGATAGAGTGATTTCGTCAAAATTTTCAACCCAACCAATGCAAAAAGGCATGAAGCTGAAATAATTTACATCTACACTAATAAATATTTAAGCATCATTGATATATTTATATCCCCAGACGAAAGTCGGGGATATATTGGATTCAGGTCCGTCGCGCCGCCGCCGCCGCCGCCGCCGTAGAAATTTCCTTGTGGACGCGATAACTCAAAAAGAAATTAATATTTTTTTTTCAAACTTGGTACACATGTTAAGGGTGCCCAAAGGAAGATCCCTATTTTAAGGTGACCTTAAACTCCCAGTAAAAAAGAACTTATGGCCACCTTAAGGTCAGAAATTGCACTTTTGGCCACTTAGAGCCCTGTAGGTCACAAACTATGATGCTCAGCTGGCTGAAATTTTACCTGACAACACATTAATATGTTCTTAGTACATGTGCCGAAAATCATGACTTTAAGTTGAGGAGAAAATTGTGTTTGAGGCCCATAAATACCCCCACTTAGGGATTTTTTGCTATACTTTACACATATTTGGCCCTATAATTTGGAAGTGATAATTCTGATGAGTCTCAAACTGCGCTAGGTATAACTTTGATATGTAATCCTTGTCTGTAGAAAATTTTAGGGCTGTAGGTTTACCCAAAGGGGTCGACTTAAGGTCTCAAAAGTGCCCACAGAGACCCAATTTATGCACTTTTTGCCACTTTCAAGCACTGTAGCTTTCAAACTATGTCTCTCATCTAAGTTAAATATCATCTGGGAATATATCTATGTGTTTTCTTATATGTGCCCCAACATTTAGGCCTTTAATAGACAGTTAACCTGTGTATCAGGACCATAAACACCCACCCGAGTGACCCTTATAAGACATTTTTCACATCTTTTTCCCTGTAACTTGGAAATGGTAAGTCTGAGAAGTTTCAAACTGTATTAGATATATATTCTGTGTGTAATCTTAGTATGTAACAGATTTTAAGTCTGAAGCTTTAATTTTGAAGGTCAAATTGAGGTCTCTAAAAGGCTCCCAAAGACCCAATATTTGGACTTTTTGCTACTTTTAAGCCCTGTGACTGTCAAACTATGTGACTGATAGAGCTCAAATCCTATCTGAGAAGATATTAGTATGTTATTTTTATATGTGCCAAAAATTAAGGCTTTAAGAAGACATTTAACCTGTGTATGAGGACCATAAATCCCCACCCAAGTGACCATTTTTAGACATTTTTCACATATTTTTCCCTGTAACTTGGAAATGGTAAGTCTAAGAAGTTTCAAACTGTATTAGATGCATATTCTATGTGTAATCTTAGTATGTGACAAATTTTAAGTCTGAAGCTTTAATTTGAAGGCCACATTTAGGTCTCTAGAAGGCCCCATAAAGACCCAGTATTTGGACTTTTTGCCAATTTTAAGGCCTGTGACTGTTAAACTATGTGACTGATAGAGCTGAAATCTCATCTGGGAATACATTATTATGTTCTTTTTACATGTGCCAAAAATCAAGGCTTCAAGTAGACATTTAACCTGTGTATGAGGACCTTTAACACCCACCTGAGTGACCCTTTTAAGACATTTTTCACATATTTTGCTCTGTAACTTGGAAATGGTAAGTCTGAGAAGTTTCAAACTTTATTAGATACATATTCTATGTGTAATCTTAGTATGTAACAAATTTTAAGTCTGAAGCTTTAATTTGAAAGCCACATCGAGATCTCTAAAAGGCCCACAATGACCCAATATTTGGACTTTTTACCACCTTTAAGCCCTGTAACTGTTAAACTATGTGATTGATGGAGCTGAAATCCCATCTGGGAATGCATTATTATGTCCTTTTTACATATGCCGAAAATCAAGGTTTTTAGTAGACATTTAACCTGTGTATGAGGGCCATAGACACTCGCCCAAGTGCCTTTTTTGACATTTTTTCCGTATTTTGCCCTGTTATTTGGAAATGCTTAGTGTGACAAGTCTTAAACTGTATTATATATGATTTTTGTTTGTTATGTATGTCCCCCCAAAAAGTTTCAGATCTGTAGTTTAATTGCTAAGGTCTCTTTAACAATTGTAAAATGCCCACAGAAACCCAATTTATGGATATTATGCCACTTTAAAGCCCAGTAACTGTCAAACTATGTGGGTTATAGAGCTGAAATCTTTGAATTTTTAAAAGGAAATGCCTGTCTATTTAAATTTTGAATATTAATAATGTTATGGCTATCTTAGTCTTTTAAGAACTTATTTTTGTGTGTTATACCTCTGCTTGCTGAGTTTTTCACTTTTTAAAATGAAACTGGTGAAACATATTGAAGTAGACAAAATGGACACTTTAAGTGAGCTTGAAGTCCCAATATTAATGAAATTATATCCTTATGTAGTAAAACTAGGGGATTTTTAACCCTCAACTAGCCCAGTTTTATTCAACTTGCCTCAGTTAATTTTGGCACAGCTCCTACAGTTATGAACTCATTTCAGTTGATAATCACATACTTAAAATTCTCAATTCTTTTTGTATTTGAGTACCCCTTTTATATAGATTGTTTGTTTACCATTTATGCTCAACCCACATCCCCCACCCGGATTCCCCCCACCCACCTCTGGGACCTCCAGCTATATTGAGCGACACTAAATAAACAAAGGTATTTAATGATATCAGATGAGAAACAAAGAACTCAATGGGGTTGCAGATCTTGTGTAATAGTGAGAGAGGTGTGGAGAAGGGGAGAGGGGTGGGGGTGGGAGGTGGTGGGCTTCATTACATATAACACAAAGGGGAGTCAGAACTGAGATTGTGTCACATATTTAGGTTGCATATATATGGACCACATATATAGGTATAGAGGAAATGAATAACTGAAAACAATTGGCAAATTCTAAAAATAATATAATAAAATAATAATATAAATAATTTTTTTTAAAATAATATTTTATTTGTGAACAAATATAGAAACAGATATGCGCTTTTGGGATTATGAATTTTAGAATGGACATTGAATCATCAATCATTTAAATACTTTGAAGGAAGATTGAAAAATATGATGAGTTGAGTTAAAAATAATATTTTATTTGTCAACAAATATAGAAACAGATATGCTCTTTTGGGATTATTATTTTAGAATGGACATTCAATCATCAATCATTTAAATACTTTGAAAATAGGTTTAGAGTTATCATTGCAGGAAGATTGAAAATATAATTTGAGTTATGTATTCGGCGTCTGGGGATACACCATCTTCCTTGGGGAGATATAAACAGAGTAGATTGATGTGCTGAAGTTCATATAATAATGGGTAATTATGTTTTAAAAAATTCCCGATCAAAACCTGTGGCGTGAGTGATGACCTGTCTGGGGATATGTTGGCGCCGAGTTGGCCCAATCTAGTTTACAAATGAAACAGGGTCTTGTAAGACTACTGTACAATTTTGGCAAAAGGTTCATGGGGTGGACATTACACATGATAATGTGTGTTCTTCTATGCTATCCTGTTTCTATTCGCATCTACTATCAACATGGCGTCCTATTTCTAGTTTTATACTAAATATGCATATATTTGGTTTTAAAATCTTTTTATATACTTTATCAGCAGTTAGACAAAAAAAGTAGAATTATATTAAGCCCTCTTAATGGGTGAAGTATTTACACATGATGTAAAGATGAGGCTGCACAAATAGGTCACTGCTGGCAGATAAGGGATGAAAAGCATTTTGATTTGTCAGTAAATCTGTGAATTTTCATCTCTGTTACATGCAGATTCTCTTAAATTATGATTAAGCTTACTATAGCCCTACCTTAAACAGGCCAATATTTGGTAGTAAGAAAGCAGAAAAGAATGTAAAAAAATAAAAATAAAGTAAGTGAATACTACCCATTTCAGCTTGGGATTGGGCCTAGGCGGTCCATGTCACAGAAACATCAACCAAGGCAAAAAAAAAAAAGTTCTTTCTTAACAAATTCTTAGTGCTTGTTTTGGCAATTTGTTCTATCTGACTTTGTCCATGCATTGTGTCACAATGGTAAATTGAAAGGTTTATAAAATGAAAGTCATTTATTGAATTGATAACAATCTTACAGCAAATTGTAGTGCCTATGTTGTGGAGTTTATTTGAAGATAGGAATTAATGTATGATTTTATGGTATTGCAAGAGCCTCACTAAGACTATTTTACTGTTATCTTTCTGCTCAGTGTATATCTGCCAATCATCTGTCATTTAGCCCCGCCCACCCCTGAGTTTGATTACAATTTCCTCTTTATTATGGTGTATCAAAATGAGATTCTGATAACAGAGATTATCAATAGAAATCTGTTGTGTTGCTGGTATAGCCTTCTTGTCTGGCTTACAAATGATTTGCTGTAGATATGATTAAAGAGGACATTTTTTTTGGCTCTAGGATGAAAATGCTACTAAATTTCACTTTTGGCAAATTTGTAGGTGTTATCTACCAGAACAAACACACTCAGCTGGATGCTCATGTATTGCATACAATATCCCTAAATTGCGGATTTAACGATATAAGACTTTAGATGACAAAAAATGTTAAAAGCATGTGTAATTTAAAAGCTTATAATCGCTCAGTAAAATTAACTTACAATAAATTCTACTAATGAACTAGGTGATTTTGGTGCTTGTGTCCCATTTGTATTGATTTCATGCCTTTGTTTGCACTTGGAAGGAAGTGTCTGACAGGTTCAACCAATCAGATTCACTGTTATTATGGTGATTCATGGGGTTTACTAAAACTCCAACTAGAAGATTTTAAGGTACAAAAATACAAATAAGCAATTTAATTTAAAATAGTGCAGGCTGAATTATTTTACTTGCCTATCTGGATGTATCCAATCTTCATGTAGTAATTCTGCGATAACTGTGTATTTATAATTTATTAAAAGTTGGTGTTTAATGTCCTATTCAACTTTCAGGGTCATGTTTGGACAGGCCCTTAGTATTACTACTTTATGGATGAAACCCACACAGAGGTGACAACCTGTCATAGAATGCCAAAATTGCTGACCACTAGGACTTTAGTATGGGCTTAGATCATATGGGAGAGGCTATGGTGGCACAGTTTTTACACATCAGCCTTCCACCTCTTAGACTGGAGTTCGAATCCAGCCTGACCTCATGTGGGAAAGCTGGTAGTTGCTTGTCATCAATCAGCAGTTTACAAAACAGAACCTTGACCAAGTGTATCTACTGGTTTCCTCTACCATCCCATAGCTAGGGCAGGGTCGGTAACACCACTGTCTTGGTATCGAGACCAATTTATTTGAACAGAATGACAACACTTTACAACTGGCATTTCGAATGTCAGTTCACAATATTGTGAGCAAACGTAAAGTATAAGAATTCCCAAATCTGAATAAATTGTAAGGTTTTATCTCATATTTTAGTACTTTTATGGTGTTTTCTGTCAGAAGAACTGGCAATGAATTTTAATTCCTGTCAGTGGGCCTATTTGATTGGGGATAACTGCTAGAACAAACTTTTTTTGGTATCCTGGAATCTGTATGGTTTCACACACTGGTGAGATACCTAAATGGAAAATCTGCTACCGACCTTGCCCTACTGATAACCAATACAGAGGTTCTTAGCATGGCGTAAAGCACAAAATAAATATTTAACTAAATAAATGGATCATTCATTTGGAATCAGATCTGATTGGCTTTGTTGAAAGGGGCCTTTACAGTGGATACAGCAGAGCCAAGCCCAGGCCATCCTATCAGTTTAAAGGATGATATGTTGAAGGACAAAGATAAATATTTGGTTTATCCATAACCTAGTTACCATACACTTCTGAACTATTTCCTCATTCAAATTTATGCTTGGTTCATGCCAAATTGTAATATTGGATTCATTCCTGATATTTCAATAAATTTGACTGATATTATTAATACACTTCAGACATTTGTATATATTGTGAAAATTACTTTTTTATCCATTATGATTATTATTCTCATGTTTTGTACACATATGACTGAAGCTGTTTTATCACTGTCCAGTATCAGCACTGCTGTTTCCACCTACCATACTTTAGACTCCAATACATACATGTACATGTAACAGAAAAGTCTGAATGATATTTACCAGAATTGTTTGAACCATAACTTTCTTACTGACCAACTGACTAGGACAATGCTTTTACTGATGTCTTAAGTTCCAAAATATGCAGATTTTAATATCAATATCCCTCCCGGTACATGGTAAAGTGTGCATGTTCCAGGTAAAACAACTTTCCTCTTTAACAAGGTCCAGTTGTAATTCAATAAACACCATGGCCTTGATTTGAAAGTAATATGGTATTCCAGAAAAATATCTGGTTTTCCTGGACAGGATGGGATAAAACTGCTGATAGATTCTGAGATGCCAAAACTGTTTTGTTGCCTTTTACTTGAAAAATTACCAGAAATTGTTCACAGCCCAAACTGTCTTGTAAACACCTGTTTTTGTAACAAAATTACATGTAGTGGAGCATTGATTGTCTATTGCTTGAACTTCACTGTGATGAAAATATGTGAGTTTATAAACAGATTGCCATACTCCCCAAATCTATTGCCATTTCCTACAGTTTATACTAAGCTCATGTTGTAATTTATAAACCTTCTGTTTATAATCAAATGTTAATTGTATTAATGGTTTGGATAACAGGGTTCCACTGTGCAATTTTAAAATAAACTTCCCTTAAACAAGAGATTTCGTACCCCCAGTTAGACCATAATGAACTGCCACTATGTGGTATTGGGTTAACTGTCCATAATATAGAAATAGACAACGACGAGCGAGGGGTTTCTATTCTAACATGACATTTTAGAAGATCTTATAAAAATTAGTTTTGAAGCTATTTTATAGAAAAATATACGAATTATTCTATAAAGATCTTTTTATCGAGGGTGCCGTTGAAATATTGGAAGAGCCACAAATTAAAGCAACCCTTTTCTTTGATAAATGTCCTTAAACTTTAGCACATTCAAATCAGTATATTCTATGTTCAAATGTAAGAATCCCTGAATATCGTATTTACCATTATTTGTCTATTTAATGAAAAAAAAATCTAAGCTGTTACTTGAAGTTTTCTTTTTGCGGAGAAGCATTGTGAGCGATAAAATAGAACTCATGAGGTTATGCGGGGTTTTACAGAGCAATTTTTCATATCTTAGCCAATCAGAATCGCGGACACAGCCGTGTCATGTTAGAATTGGTAATAATGATCTAAATAAATGTTTTTAATCTCATTTTAAAAAGATTTCTTTGTGCTTTGCTTTGTATTAAAGGTCTTATTTTTGTTTTGTTTCATGTATCTGATATAAAATTTTATATAAGCATTTGGTTCAATTTAAGGCTAGGTATTTTATAAAATCCTATGTGTTAAATTGTGATCTTTAATGGACTTTTACTCCAGTTTGTCCACCGAGACCTCATTTTTAGAAAACATCACATTTTAATAGACTAGAACAGCACTTGGACAGTGCAAACCTCCAAGCAGCTTGTTTCCTCCCCAATTTTTTCCTATTCTGGATAATGGTATAATTTTACTAGAATCCAGATAAAACTTGGGTATATTATAGCCACCAGTATGGGTGTACCCTGTATTTTTTATTCAAACATTCTGAAGCAATATTAACAAGAGATTTTCATAACAATGGCGCTATCTCATGGTGGAGACAGATCCTTAAAAGAATTCCTGTATCCTGGTTAGACGTTGATCCAGTCATTTTGGGAATGTACCTGGTCTGCTAAGGTTTAAAGGGGCCACGGTGGCAGAGTGGTAACACTCTCGCCTCCCACCTCTGAGGCCGGGGTTCGATCCCCGTCATGGCCTTAAGTGGGAAAGCTGGTAGTTGCTTGCTGTTGGTCGGCAGTTTACAGTACAGAACCCTAGCGAACTGTATGTACTGGTTTCCTCTGCCCTTCCAACTACCCGTCGTGATATGACCTGTACACTGTTGAAAGCGACGTAAAACCCCAAATAAATAAATGCTAAGGTTTAATGAGTATGAAGCAATAGAATTGATTGAATTCTGATTTGATTGAAATTGCATTGGAGTTCATGGTGTCCAAATTCTTTGTTTAAATTGACGAGTAGCAACAAAGTCTGACTTCTTGAATTATCAACCCAAAGATCATCTAAAATTTCTTCATATCCAACAAAATAATACATGGAATGAGAGACATCAGTTCCGGCATTCTGTAGTTGATTATATTCACTGTTTTGTACAAATTTATTTCACGCGGTTTTGTCAACGGGATGAACTTGTGGCAGTAGTATTGACACTCTGGTTAGGTTAGGAATGAACTTGGATGTTTATGATGTATTTGTTAACAGGACTCTCATGTCACCTGAATGGAGAAGCATGACATGGGTTTAAGTATACTGAGGACCACTCTGGGATGTGTCTTTACTAAATCTATGAATTTAGGAAATTACCATTTTGATGGGCATCATGGACATGATTCTTTTTATGGAATATCACTGTGGTTGCTATTGCTACATTTATGAGAAAAGATAAAAAAGCTTCAGACTCCTGTGGGTGCCTTCTGTTCTAATCGATCTCTACAAGATTTCTGATTCTGATGTAGAAGTTTACAGCATAAAGGCCCTTCTGGACAATAGAGTAATACGTTCTAGGAATATAAATAAATGAACCAGTGATTTTGTGCTTGGAAATAGTCTGAAATACTTTATTTAAGGCTGAAACACATTGAACCAAATCCAGGCCGGAAAACAAAACTTGCATTTGGATAATATTGGATATTTACATCCTTTGGGACACATTAGGACATAATATCACCACTACTTACAAGTTTTGTCCAATTTGGTTTGAACTTGTGTAACCATGGTGGTGAGAATCAAGTTTTAACATTGGCCATTTGATTGTACCATTAGGCTACTGATTACTTACGAACCTGCTACTATAAAGTTTTATATAGAGAAAAAATACCTGAGAATTATAATAGGCGAGTAAGATTAAATTATTGAAATAATAAAAAGTTGATAAATTATACTTTTAATGAACAAGATAACAGTTTGGAATACTAAATATATGAAATAAGGTAAAATACCTCTGATCTGATTTGTTTAAAACTAAGGCTGGCAAAAATGGTATTTTTTGCACTTCAGTGCAGTTTTCAGTGATCAAGGACTCACCTTTTCAAAACTTGTCCAGTTTTGACAAAAATATTAATATTTAATTGAGTGAGAAGAATATATATTGTCTTTCTCATTTTTTTCCTCAGGGGTGCTAGTTATTCCATTCTTTGATGAATACTAGAGTTGACTGCCTCACAGGATTAGTTTTATCCAGAATTTTACAGAACTGATTCAACTTTTGAGTAGTAGACTTTCTCAAAATTCTATTCTGTACTTTTATACCACTTAATCTCTGTCAGGCAGACTCCAATTAAAAAACCATGACTCTATAGCCGTTGCAAAGTCCAATACCGCTACCGATACCAAATATGGAAGACAAGAGCATGTGAAGTGCGCATACCTCTACCAAGGGTCAACAACTCCACCACTGTTTATGTGGACAGTGATAAAAAAAATCCTGAATCCAGAATTGGTTGCAGATTGTTCCCAATATTAAATTAGTTCTATGTTTGACCAAGACTCACTCACCTGAACTGAATTTTTGATACAAATCCATGAAATAGTTTTTCATAATTTTGCCAACCAAACAACCAAACAAACATCGATAGGCCTCCTTGGAGGAGGTAATAATTTAATGGAATGCTGACATTGCTCCAGCAAAACAAGATCACACAAAAATATACAAGTTAGTGTACTTAAGTGAAGTTTGCTTGGAGTGGAACAGAAGTGAAGTCAAGTATATTGTGAGGGAGGAGTCAAATTATAAAAAATCATCTCTTTATTACACCTTCTTACGTGGTAAACAGAATGTTCTAATAAAATTCTTAAGCCCAACGTATATGTGGAGTTTCGTGTTTGAAAGAATAACAAAAATTTAATAAGAACACGCTAAAATTTATATTCAGGAATTTTCCATATTTAAAGATAACCATTGCAGCTATTTGTAGTTTCTTAAATAATATTGCCATTTACTAAATTACAAATTTACTCGATTTGACTCACCCGATGGCTGGGTAACGCATCAACTGATTAGTGGACTTATTTAAGCTTAAATGCCTTATACACATGACCAATGACCATATGATCCGGTAGATAATAAAATTGAAAGTCATATGATATGTTAAAACTACATATATTTTTGGTCAAACAATGATGTAATACAAGACAATACAAAACAATTTTTCTTTTAAAGAATTCTCCAATGTTTACTGAAACAGTAGGTTTCTTCATATAATACTCGGAGCCATTTAAGATGAACAGCACCTCCTTATTTCTAGTCCAATTTTATTTATTTTTTTTACAATTGAGCTCAGTTAAGCAAGGCCCTTAAGATTCTGAGCTTATCACATCAGCTCATGTATCAGTTTTTTGTGTGCCATCCTTTAATGGACTTATAATATTGCGCTTGTGAACTGCAAAGTAGTAGATTCTACAATTAAACAAGCTTACCTGTAATTAAAGTTTGAATGTTATTGCATCAAATCACACACAGCAATGAAGGAATTACTATGTAAAGTGATGAGATAGAACTAATTATATTAGTCTACTCAAAGTGCAGCAAAGGCAACAGACACAAAATTCTTCCATCCTAGTCTGTCTCCAGCCTTGATCTTCAGACCTTGCCAAACACCTCTTTCAACTCTTGTCTGACTCTTCCAGGTGGTGGCTCTGGTAAACTGGACATGATTTTTGTGAATGTTTACATGACTAATCAATAAAAATTAATTGTTCATCAGAAGTGTCCTCAGGTATATTGTTGATGTTAATTGTCTTTCACTGTTTTTTTGTTGCAGACTGGTTATGACAAGTGAGAGCAGTCACTAATTTACCAAGATGAAGTGACATCCTGTATATCTTAAGAACTGGGCAAGTGTGAGATTACATTTGTAAACAGGTGAGGTGTATATTGGTGATGTGAATGATAATAATGGTAACAATAATAAATTAATAATAATAAATGTGAAATTCATCGTTGAGGGGACTCTCCACTTATCTGGCTTTGAACTATGGAACATATCTCTGAATGAAAGTCTTTTGTTATATTGGGTTTGAGTTTAATATCACATTTGGTATTCTGTTCAAATGCAACCTCCTTATTTTCAAAGTCAGAAACCTCTCCCAACCCCCACCCGCCCTATTTGTCATTCCTGATCAAGTCTAGTAGTCGCAAATGTGGGAACACATTATCAGTCCGTCCCAGAAAGGCCGTAGGCAGACATGGTTTTTCCACTGCTGTGCCAGTGGAATGGAACAGGCTCCCATTTAGCGTCAGATCACAATTTCGCACTATATAAATGTTTCTATTATTATTTGTAATGACACCGCTGCTGCAGAAATTTACTTTGAAATGGGATATATAAAAATTATTTTACCCAGAACTGTTAAAGTTAATATGTGGGTATATATGAGCAAGGTCAAGAAGTCTATTTATTTCAAGTTTCATGTTTTACATTTTGGCCCAGTTCTCGAATATTCTAGCGTGCATCATCTTTTGGTTAATATATGTATAATAGGTCATCCAGGGTGCACAACATATTAATGATAATATTTAAGTGAAAATCATTGAGGGGACCTTCTCCCTTATTTGGCCTTTAAATGTGGGATATTCTTGTATTCTGCAGATGAAAGCCAAAATATGTTTGTTTTGAGCTTGCCATGCCACCATCGCAGCAGAGATTTGCTTTTACTTGCAATAACTCCTAAAAAAGAACTCTGAAATTTGTGGGTATATATGGTCAAAATTCGTATTCATTGAAGTCAATTTTTGGCTATATTTTCACATTTTGGCCCTATTCTGATACATTAAAGCTGAATGGACCATCTCTTGGATTAATGTGTAAAATAAATCATCTTTTTTTATCCAGAGAGTATAGAAGTCTCTCACAGGGACCTTATTTCCGCTTTAAAGTTTTGGAAGTATCTAGTGGAAGAGACTCAAATTTGTTATAGAGCTTCAGAAAACCATGAACGAATGATATCTAGTACCATGACCTTGATCCCATCTGGCCGTCTGACCATTGACTCTTGCTTCAAGCCCCAACTGGATCTTTGTATCAAAAGCTAATTAATTCCCGTTAATATTGGTCCCAGGGTTTCGAAAATGTGATACAACATATGGGAAATTGTGGGCTGAAAAACTTGTGGTTATGTCAGATTTCACTTCTGATCTCTTAATGTCAACTGTATTACTGTACCTGGAATCCCTTGTAGTTGGCTTGGGGTAATTTTAATAATTAGTTTGCAGGTGCAGTGTCTTGGCAAATGATGGGGACTGAGTGTGCTAAACTTACAAGAGAAGAAAAATTGTCTCATTATTGCAGTAATCAACCTAAATCTGGGAACCCGTATTTTAATATTCAAATATCGCAGGTGGTATAAGTGAATTTATCAGAAAATTAAACACCTAAAATCTCTGTAAAAAGTAAACGTTAATGAACCAATAAAGGTTAGACAAATTGTACTGATAATACTAGATTTCCATCATTTTATTTATGGAAATACATGTACATAGTAAATTCATACTTTTACTAGAACCTTTTTATTATGTCCCGCCGGGCTTTAGCCCGGGAGGGAGATTATGAAATGATGTCTGTGTGTGCGTGCGTGCGTGCGTGTGTGCGTGCGTTAGTTAGTCACGCAGATTTCTCCAAAACTACTACAGCTACAGATTATTTGTAAATTAATTGTCCCAATGAATTTTCATGCCCTTGAAAAAAATTTTGGTTTTATTGACTTAGGCCTAAAGATAAGTGAGTAATAGCAATCATAGCTACTTTGAGTAAAGGGCTCATAACTCAAAAACTATTGCAGTTACAACTTTTTCTTCAAATATGTTGTTCAGCTACTTTGTCCTTAGCTATAAGATGGTACATAGTTTGGGGTCCCATTGCATGCCATAAGTGAGTAATAGCTATTTTCTCATTTGTAGCTAAATAGCAGAAGAAGTAAATGTCAAATATCTTCAAAAGTATTGAAGTTAGGGAAATCTTTTCAAATATGTTGTCCATCTTCTTTTTGGTAAGCTATCACATACTAAAGTTTCAGACCTGTTGCACCTTGGATAGCTGAGTAATAGCTACTTTGAAATTCTGACTGGTGAGTAAAGCGATTGTAACTCCAAAACTATTGCAGTTAGAGTATTTTCCTAAAATATGTTGTTCAGCTACTTTGTCCTTAGCTATAAGATGGTACATAGTTTGGGGTTCTATTGCATGCCCTAAGTGAGTAATAGCTATTTTCTCATTTGTAGCTAAATAACAGAAGAAGTAAATGTCAAATATCTTCAAAAGTATTAAAGTTAGGGAAATCTTTTCAAATATGTTGTCCATCTACTTTTTGGTAAGCTATGACATAGTAAAGTTTCAGACCTGTTGCACCTTGGATAGCTGAGTAATAGCTACTTTGAAATTCTGACTGGTGAGTAAAGCGATTGTAACTCCAAAACTATTGCAGTTAGAGTATTTTCCTAAAATATGTTGTTCAGCTACTTTGTCCTTAGCTATAAGATGGTACATAGTTTGGGGTTCTATTGCATGCCCTAAGTGAGTAATAGCTATTTTCTCATTTGTAGCTAAATAACAGAAGAAGTAAATGTCAAATATCTTCAAAAGTATTAAAGTTAGGGAAATCTTTTCAAATATGTTGTCCATCTACTTTTTGGTAAGCTATGACATAGTAAAGTTTCAGACCTGTTGCACCTTGGATAGCTGAGTAATAGCTACTTTGAAATTCTGACTGTTGAGTAAACCTATTGTAACTAAAAAAGTATTGCAGTTAGAGTGTTTTCCTAAAATATGTTGTTCAGCTACTTTGTTCTTAGCTATAAGATGGTACATAGTTTGGGGTTCTATTGCATGCCATAAGTGAGTAATAGCTATTTCCTCATTTGTAGCTAAATAACAGAAGAAGTAAATGTCAAATATCTTCAAAAGTATTAAAGTTAGGGAAATCTTTTCAAATATGTTGTCCATCTACTTTTTGGTAAGCTATGACATAGTAAAGTTTCAGACCTGTTGCACCTTGGATAGCTGAGTAATAGCTACTTTGAAATTCTGACTGTTGAGTAAAGCCATTGTAACTCCAAAACTATTGCAGTTGGAGTATTTTCCTAAAATATGTTGTTCAGCTACTTTGTTCTTAGCTATAAGATGGTACATAGTTTGGGGTTCTATTGCTTACCATAAGTGAGTAATAGCTATTTTCTCATTTGTAGCTAAATAACAGAAGAAGTAAATGTCAAATATCTTCAAAAGTATTGAAGTTAGGGAAATCTTTTCAAACATGTTGTCCATCTACTTTTTGGTAAGCTATAACATAGTAAAGTTTCAGACCTGTTGCACCTTGGATAGCTGAGTTATAGCTACTTTGAAATTCTGACTGTTGAGTAAAGCCATTGTAACTCCAAAACTATTGCAGTTAGAGTATTTTCCTAAAATATGTTGTTCAGCTACTTTGTCCTTAGCTATAAGATGGTACATAGTTTGGGGTTCTATTGCATGCCATAAGTGAGTAATAGCTACTTTGTTATTTGTAGCAAAATCATGACATAAGTAAATGTCGAATATCTTCAAAAGTATTAAAGTTAGGTAATTCTTTTCAAATATGTTATCCATCTACTTTTTCATAAGCTATCACATAGTAAAGTTTCAGATCTGTTGCACATTGGATAGCTGAGTAATAGCTACTTTGAAATTCTATAGTTGAGTAAATCCATTGTAACTCCAAAACTATTGCAGTTACAATATTTTCCTAAAATATGTTGTTCACCTACTTTGTCCTTAGCTATAAGCTGGCATGTAGTTTGGGGTTCTATTGCATGCCATAAGTGAGTAATAGCTATTTTCTTATTAGTAGCAAAATAATGACATAAGTAAATGTCAAATATCTTCAGAAGTATTAAAGTTACGGAATTCTTTTCAAATATGTCATTCATCTACTTTTTTGTAAGCTATCACATAGTAAAGTTTCAGACCTGTTGCACATTGCATAGCTAAGTAATAGCTACTTTGAAATTGTGACTATTGAGTAAATCCATTGTAACTCCAAAACTATTGCAGTTACAGCTTTTTCTTCAAATATGTTGTTCAGCTACTTTGTCCTTAACTATAAGATGGTATATATTTTGGGGTTGTATTGCATGCCATGAGTGAGTAATAGCTATTTTCTTATTTGTAGCAAAATAACAACATAAGTAAATGTCAAATATCTTCAAAAGTATTAAAGTTAGGGAAATATTTTCAAATATGTTATTCATCTAGTTTTTGATAACCTATCACATAGTAAAGTTTCAGACCTGTTGCACATTGGATAGCCGAGTAATACCTACTTTGAAATTGTGACTGTAGGGTAAATGCATATAGTTTGGGGTTCTATATTATTTGTGGCAAAATAATGACATAATTTTTCTCAAATAACTGCTTCATCTACTTTTGGGAGAGCTTTCACATGGTGAAGTTCCAGACCCGTAGCTAATTACTCACCTACTCAAAATGAGTAAATGTGAATTATCCCTAAAAGTATTGGGGATATCCAATTTTTCTTAAATAACTCCTTCACCTACTTTTGGAAGAGCTTTCACTTGGTGAAGTTTCAGACCCGTAGCTAATTATTCACCCACTCAAAATGAGTAAATGCTAATTATCTCTAAAAGTATTGTGGATATCCAATTTTTATCAAATTACTCGTTCATCTACTTTTGGGAGAGCTTTCACATGGTGAAGTTCCAGACCCGTAGCTAATTACTCACCTACTCAAAATGAGTAAATGTGAATTATCTCTAAAAGTATTGCAGATATCCAATTTTTCTCAAATAACTCATTCACCTACTTTTGGGAGAGCTTTTACTTGGTGAGGTTTCAGACCCGTAGCTAATTATTCACCTACTCAAAATGAGTAAATGTGAATTATCTCTAAAAGTATTGCGGATATCCAATTTTTATCAAATAACTCATTCATCTACTTTTGGGAGGGCTTTCGCATGGTGAAGTTCCAGACCCGTAGCTAATTACTCACCTACTCAAAATGAGTAAATGTGAATTATCTGTAAAAGTATTGCAGATATCCAATTTTTCTCAAATAACTCATTCACCTACTTTTGGGAGAGCTTTCACTTGGTGAATTTTCAGACCCGTAGCTAATTATTTACCTACTCAAAATGAGTAAATGCTAATTATCTCTAAAAGTATTGTGGATATCCAATTTTTATCAAATTACTCGTTCATCTACTTTTGGGAGAGCTTTCACATGGTGAAGTTCCAGACCCGTAGCTAATTACTCACCTACTCAAAATGAGTAAATGTGAATTATCTGTAAAAGTATTACAGATATCCAATTTTTCTCAAATAACTCATTCACCTACTTTTGGGAGAGCTTTTACTTGGTGAGGTTTCAGACCCGTAGCTAATTATTCACCTACTCAAAATGAGTAAATGCGAATTATCTCTAAAAGTATTGCGGATATCCAATTTTTATCAAATAACTCATTCATCTACTTTTGGGAGAGCTTTCACATGGTGAAGTTCCAGACCCGTAGCTAATTACTCACCTACTCAAAATGAGTAAATGTGAATTATCTGTAAAAGTATTGCAGATATCCAATTTTTCTCAAATAACTCATTCACCTACTTTTGGGAGAGCTTTCACTTGGTGAATTTTCAGAGCCTTAGCTAATTACTCACCTACTCAAAATGAGTAAATGTGAATTATCTGTAAATGTATTGCAGATATCCAATTTTTCTCAAATAACTCATTCACCTACTTTTGGGAGAGCTTTTACTTGGTGATGTTTCAGACCCGTAGCTAATTATTCACCTACTCAAAATGAGTAAATGTGAATTATCTCTAAAAATATTGTGGATATCCAATTTTTATCAAATAACTCATTCATCTACTTTTGGGAGGGCTTTCACATGGTGAAGTTCCAGACCCGTAGCTAATTACTCACCTACTCAAAATGAGTAAATGTGAATTATCTGTAAAAGTATTGCAGATATCCAATTTTTCTCAAATAACTCATTCACCTACTTTTGGGAGAGCTTTCACTTGGTGAATTTTCAGAGCCGTAGCTAATTATTCACCTCCTCAAAATGAGTAAATGCTAATTATCTCTAAAAGTATTGCGGGTATCCAATTTTTATCAAATTACTCGTTCATCTACTTTTGGGAGAGCTTTCACATGGTGAAGTTCCAGACCCGTAGCTAATTACTCACCTACTCAAAATGAGTAAATGTGAATTATCTCTAAAAGTATTGCAGATATCCAATTTTTCTCAAATAACTCATTCACCTACTTTTGGGAGAGCTTTTACTTGGTGAGGTTTCACACCCGTAGCTAATTATTCACCTACTCAAAATGAGTAAATGTGAATTATCTCTAAAAGTATTGCTGGTATCCAATTTTTATCAAATTACTCGTTCATCTACTTTTGGGAGAGCTTTCACATGGTGAAGTTCCAGACCCGCACCTAATTACTCACCTAATCAAAATGAGTAAATGTGAATTATCTGTAAAAGTATTGCAGATAGCCAATTTCTCTCAAATAACTCATTCACCTACTTTTGGGAGAGCTTTCACTTGGTGAAGTTTCACACCCGTAGTTAATTATTCACCTACTCAAAATGAGTAAATGCAAATTATCTCTACAAGTATTGCAGATAGGCAGTATTTCTGAAATAACTCATCCACATACATTTTGGAGAGCTTTCAATTAGTGAATTTTCAGATCCGTAGCTAATTACTCACCTACTCAAAATGAGTAACTGCCTATTATCACTAAAAGTATTGCAGATAGCCAATATTTCTCAAATATCTCATTCACCTACATTTTGGAGAGCTTTCACATGCTAAATTTTTTTAATGAATTTTTTAAATAATTTTTAATGCATTAAAATTCATGAAATCATGCACTAAATCAATTATAACTTGAAAAGTATTACATTTAGAGCACCTTGTTAAAATATGTTATCTTTAGTATATCTTATTTATATGGCGGGAGATAAATGCATGCGTCAGAATGCTTGTTCTAGTTTGAAGCTCATTTTCAACATGTTTGGCCCACTTGACTTTTTGTCGAGTACGAATACACAATCAGCCCTGATTCATAATATGTTGCTACATTAAGAAGAATATTTATTTAATACCTTAAAACAAGTGATAACCTTGAAATCAGATTCGATTCAGTGTGTCTTGTGCCTAACAGAATAAAAACAAAAACAGTTTCATGGGTTAGAGTGCCACTACTGTCAATAGAGTTATTTTTTGAATCACTTGACTCGGCTGCCATTTGTTAAGCACCAGGGTTTTTTGGGTTTTATGTAGCAACGGAAAAATATGCAAAAGCACTTTTTGCAATGTTATTTGAGGGGAAACAAAAACTTGTGGGAGCCACTCAGTCACTGGTATTGATTGCTGTCAAAAAGTTGTAGAACAGATTTACAAAAGAAAAAAATAGAAACGCGGAGAGATTGATTTGACCATTGCATTTAACCATGGAGAACCCTTACTGATGGAATAAAATGATGGATGTCTACCTCATACCCATGTATCCATGGGACTTTAAAATTCCTTCATAAAAGGAATGCAGAAAAATGATCAGGTAGACAAATTGTCAGGTAGTATGCAGAGCCTTAGTGACAATCATATCTGTTTACAAAATAAGCTGGCAACTCAAGATCCAGAACACAAAAATGGTCATGTCTTTGTTTCCATGGATGCAATAAGTGAAATGTGACCGGCGACTATGATTTTTGTATTTCCCTGTATATAAATCTCCCTCAAATATATTTATATATTACCTGTTTATATGCACACTATTTTTCGCTTCTGAATTAAATGTATTTGGAATTCAAATTACTTTTGATGGAAGTGTGTTCTTACATATTATAAAGGGGTAGTGAATAAGGTTAGTGACCTTTGTATATACTGCGTGTTTTTATAGTTGGAAGCCAGAATATTATAACCATTGCAGGCCAGCCTCTTTTGGAACATTGGGCATTATTACCTTCACCAAGGAGGTATTATTTTTATGTCTGTTTATTTGTTTGTTAGCAGGATTATGCAAATACAACTGGTTGAATCTTCCTGAAAAATAATCAGAAGATGTGGTCTAGATCCCACATAGAGTCCATTCAATTTTGAGAGTGATCTGGATCACTGTGTACAAAAACAAATAATCCGGATTTTCCCATTTTCTTATTATTATGTGTCTTGGCAGAGGTATGTGCTCTGAGAGTGCTCTTGTTTGCTGTTGGTGCTTTGTATCTAGAAAATGAAAACATTTAAATAATAAAGTATAAGAAGTTACAGAATAAGCACCGTATTGATCTTCAGCTGGTCAGTGATATGGAAATATGCACTGAATCATCTCTGATGGTGGCAAGAATAAAACATAAACATAACTCTCTTGCTTCTGATTATTGCTGATTATAAAGTCTTTGTATTATTCATATATGAAGTCTATTGGAATGTGAACACTATAATCTATCATTCACAGCCAATCGACCTCAAAGTTTCACCTGATTTTCTGAGCCGCTGGAAAATATTTGTAAAAAATTTCTCTCTCAATTAGCATTGGGAAGGAACTAGGGGGATGTTTGAATTGATGGTTGCTGCATCAAGAACTGACAGTAACTGGTCATTAGTAGAATCCTCTGTCTGTGTTTCCATTTTTAACCGTGATTGTTCTTTATGTTGGGACCCTTTGAAAGATTCTGCAGTTCCGGTGAAATTTTTTAACTTCAGAGCATCTAGTTGATTTTTTTTTGTTTTCAGTAAATATTGCAATCTAAAGAGTGCAGCCTACTTCAGATTTAAAGTAATGTGCAGTTAGTTGATAGATTTGTGTAAAAATCTCACCTGTCAAAGCTTAGGCTGAAATTGGTTTTGCTTCTGTATAAATTAGTTGGTACAATAACAAATAGTGAAGATACAAATCTAGAACAGAGATATAATATCATCATGTGTTCTGTGGAACATGATATAGAATTTTAACCACTAGTTCAATCTCAACACAGCTGTCCCAGCAAATGCTCTATTGAGCAGCTGGTTGGTCTATTGTAGTCCCGTCTTTACCTCACAACGTTTCTTTTTGGGAGACCAGTATATCTCAGTGAAAAACTCCATCCATGCACTTTGTCTAGAAATACCAAAGGCATTTGACCAGAATTTATGTTATTTCAAGTCCTGTCTTAATTTTTACTATAAATTTTAAAAATCTCACCTTTAGCCATTATACATATACTTCCTGGAACTCTCTTCCTCTATATAGAAAAACCAGTCCCTCAGTAGTATCTTTTACAAAGCATCTTAAGATAAAAATACTGTATTTCGTCATACAAATGCCCCTTCCCTATTAAATGTTAGTACTGGTATTGTTTATCGATATTGAAATATTTATCAATTAATGCTGAATATAATGATATCGGTAATGTAAGGTAAAATATCAATATCAAAACATACTACTTAATTGATCCACCTCTGCTGTCTTCCATTAAAATAAAGAACAAAATTCAAAGATTTTATTACTTTTCATGTCATTTTTTGTAACTTTTTTTGTAACTGCCACTTTTATTGCGTTAATACATCCTATCCAATGGACAATTGCTAATCCGGTCGGCGCAGACCGGCCCGCCAAACGCCAGAAAAAGACGTCCTGTGTTGCCACCGGCTGGCCGGTCCGTAGTACTGTGCACTCCCCAGATGGCGCCTCGTACTTCCTTCCTGTCTAGACAACCTGACGTCATAGCATCTTTTTCGTTTGGCGCGTGTACTGTGCGAACGTGTTTTCAACAATCTCCAGATATTTTAAGGAAAAGTGTGCATTATGATGGATTTTTCACCTGAATTGCAAATATTTTGGTTTAAAAGTGTTATCTACATATCAAGCACGGATATACATGATTAAATCTGCTGGAAACGCTCCCTAGCTGACTCAATTTAGTGTTGATGATAGGGCAGTTACGACGCGAAATATAAAGGCAACCATTTTACTAGTTTCCTCCCATTCAACCTTATGGATATACTACTTACAGGTATTTTTATCCGTGTCTTTTGTTTGAGGCTACAGTCACCATAGAAACGTCTTTCTGGTACTTCCAATAGAAATCACGGGGAACTGCAATCTACGTAGTTTTGAACACTGTAATAGAAGGAATTCCCCAAGCAAGAGATGCATTCTTCAGATTCTTCAGAGCGCACTGGTACCGACTTCTCTGCTGTAAAGCATCAGTCACACCAGCCTAGCTCGAGTATTTAGTGTTTTTTCATCAGAAGCAATAGGTGTATTCTTCAGATTTCTTCAGAGCGCACTGGTCCAGACATCTTTGCTGTAAAGCATTAGTCGACCGGCAAGCTCATGTTCAGCCGACCTCACCTAGTATTTACATAGAAGGATCTTCATCTTTAATCACTCTCAGTCCCTCCCTTGTGGACCCGGCACTTATGTCGGTAGTAAGGGAGGTGGATGGCCAGGAAACTGGTTTGAGTGTACAGCCGGCTGAAAAGAAGAATCGACTTCAGACCGGCCAGGACTTCATCTACAGAGTGCACTGGCCCAGGCTTCTCTGCTTTAAAAGCATCAGCCGGCCGGCCAGCTCAAAAGAACGCGACCTCTGACGTCATATCCAGTCAGCCAATCGCGTGTCTTTCCGACCAATCACGAAGCAGGTCACGTGTTTTCACCGACCAGGAAGGTCGGAAGTGCGTTCTTCAGAACTCACGTCTACTGTGACTACAGTCCCTGCTTTACAGACCCGACCTTGTTGTCGGTAGTGGGGTTTTGTGGACTGTAAACTTGCTGGTAAAGCATCACACAAAGAACGCGAATACTGATGTCATCTCCAGTTAGCCAATCGCGTGTCCTTCCGACCAAATCACGAAGCTGGTCACGTGTTTTCACCGACCAGGAAGGTCGAACTGCGTTCTTCACAACTTACATCTACTGCGATACCAGTCCTTCTCTCATGAACCGACCTTCGTTGTCGGTAGTGGGGTTTGTGGATGAGCAGTATTCTGCGCATTTGCATGTTTAATTATCACAAAAGAACGCGGCAACTGACGAACTCCAATCAGCCAATCGCGTGTCTTTCCGACCAGCAGGCTGGTCACGTGACACACCGAATACCAAGTGTTTCTAAAAATAGATTACAAGGGCTTTCCCAGCAACTGTCAAATCTTCGAACAAGACGTGCGATTTAAGAAATACTTTAATTAATGGAGGAAACCTACAGCAAGCTGAATTCAACACAAAAGATAGTTGTAAAATTGCTTTAGCGATTGGTTACAGAGTGGACCCACCAGTATACTGGCTACACAGCCTTGTACACTTGCTTCAACAACTGGTTACAGAGTGTACCGACTGGTACTAGCTACACAGCCTTGTACATTTGCTTCAACAACTGTTTACAGAGTGTACCGACTGGTACTGGGCTACACAGCCTTGTACACTTGCTTCAACAACTGGTTACAGAGTGTACCGGCTGGTACTGGTTACACAGCCTTGTACACTTGCTTCAACAGCTGGGTACAGAGCGTACCAGCTGGTTCTGGGTACACAGCCTTGTACACTTGCTTCAACAACTGGTTACAGAGTGTCCGGCTGGTACTGGGTACACAGCCTTGTACACTTACTTCAACAACTGGTTACAGAGTGTACCGACTGGTACTGGCTACACAGTCTTGTACACTTGCTTCAACCTACCGGTTACAAAGTCTACTAACAGGGTGCTGGCTACACAGTCCTTACTGTACAGGGCTTCACCCCAACTGGTTACTTTAAAATATAGACCAGTAGCTGTCTAAATTCATTGGTGTCCCCAGCCTCCCAGTTTTTTTTTTGCCGGTTACAGAAAATTACTGGTTACAGTAAAGTACCGGGTATGGAGTCCTGGTACTGGACAGAGTTGCCTAAAGTAAATTTGGTTACAGAGAATTCTTAGACCAGTCAGGGGTCTTGGGGATATGACAGTGATATGACAGTGTCCCAAGCTACTGCCAGGCAACCTTCCCTTATCACACCTCTCAACAAACTGTTATCGGTGCTGGACTTGACTGGAGAGATAATAAAGTTTGTCATCATGTCCAGCCAGGGGTCAGGCATCTCACAAATGACAATTGCTCTGGTAAATGCTGCACCTTGCAGGCTGCTGGCCCGGGGCAAAGAGTCTATTGATGTGGGAAGTTGTGTCAACCCCACCGGACCACAATAAGAACAGGGAGACTGTTAACTTGGATCATTGTCACCAGACCGGACCAGTGTCCGGAGGGACAGAAAATATTTTTTTCAAAATACCAAATGTCCCAAATGTGGCACACAATCTGCCTGTAGGTTCCAGACTAAGCCCTTTTTCGGGAACTTAGGAAGCCTCGGGGGCTGGACCCTAGGTATTATAAATGTTCAAGGAGGGATACCTACTCCCATATACTTATACAAGGACAATCCAGGTAATGCCTGCTATTCGGTTTGTCCACAGCACCTTTGGAGCTCACTGTGATACCAAAGGAGGTGAAATTTGTGACCATACACAAGGACTTCAGAAGCCACCAGTACCTAAACGACTGGTTGGTGAGAGCCAGATCCCAGGCTTGTCTCCAAGATACAAAGGGAACTAGCAAATAGTGTGTCAGCAACTGGGTTGGCTGATGAACTTACAGAAATCAGAGCGGGAGCCCAAACAAGACTTTGATTTTGTAGGCTACCAGTTCGACTTCAGGTCTGATCGGTTCCGACCGACTCTGGACCGGTGACAGAACCTTCAAGAGACTATGTTAAAACTGCTATCCCTACCGGCTTGCCGGTCCGGGAATTCATGTCCTTGATGGGTTACTGACAGCTACAGAATAGCAAGTTAATCTAGGTCGACTCCATATGAGACCCATACAGTGGCATCTCAAAACAACTGGAGGGTACCAGAATCACTGGAAAAGGTGATCCAAGTCCCCAGGTCCCTGCACCCCCCCATTTACAATGGTGGCTGAAGGAAGACAATGTTCTTACAGGCCAACCATTACACCCAATTAAACATGCTCTGCAAATATTTACAGACGCTTCAATAGAAGGGTGGGGCGCTCACTTAGATGAGCACTTTGCAGGAGCAACCTGGTCCCCTCCGGGAAGCAGGTTGTATATTAACTATCTAGAACTTTAAGCAGTTTTTCTGACTTTAAGAGTTCTAAGACCTTTGCTCAAGCAAGATAGTACTTGTAGCAACTGACAACACCACAGTAGTGTCATACATTAAGGAAGGAGAAATGAGGTCGGGCCCACTTTGTGCCCTACTATGGGGAATCTTGACCTGGTGTACCAGGAAACAAGTGACTCTAAAGCACGACACAGAGTTTGGAAGGTCTCACCCAGGATAGCATCTCATGTCCCGATATTTCAATATCGATCGATACGGAAGTTAAAAATATGGTTTGATATCGATATACATATTTTTATTTGATACCAACACTATTAAATACCCCACCCCAACTTGCCTCCACCTGGCGGTTTTGGATTCTGAAAAAAGATGCATTTTAGTACATCCCCATTGAAAAACTGCCTACAGGAAACAAAGTTCATCAAAACAAAACATGGTAGTTTTAATCAAGAGGGTTGTTAATCTATAAAAATATGAGATTAAAGGTTCTAGATTTCTTCAGATTTAAACTTTGTTTCTAACATTTAAGTTCTCAAACAGTTACATGTGCTGACCATCGAGATGGACTTTATAAAGTATCTAATTAAACATCCCTGACCACTGGACACTTGAGTTGCTTTTTATGTTGAACAGTTGTTGAAACAAAGGATCGGCCCTGGGGCAATACTATGAATAATTTGGTTGTGTTATATCTGGTGTAAGATTTAATAAATACATTAATTTAAAAATGTATACAAGTAAGAGTATTACTGGTAAGTCATGCCTGAGTGTACAGTTAGCATAGACACTACTGTTTGTGAGATAGTTTCTTTTAAGAATGATTCCTCATGACTGAATGGCACATATTTTGATTATATGTCTATTTGTCAACTGCAGATAGTTGGTGATAGTTTTCACTACAAGGAGATCTAAGGATTTGTGATTGGTTCTAGGTTCAGGACTGTAAGAGAACATTTCCAGGAAAATCAGTTGAATAGATCAAATTATTGTCTCATATCAGTGGCCAGTATGATGGAAATAGCCACTAAATATCATATTGTGGAAACTACTTTTGTGGCCACACCAAAGACAGCAAACAGTACCTGATGAAGCGCTAACCCTTTTCCGTGGACCCAGAGCCAGAGTTTGAGTAGACCCCACCTTGAGTGATAATCAGATCCTAGGTAATTAGTGATTAACAGCTTTTGAGTTAAAGAGCTGGATTATCTCTGAGGATGACCAAGCCATAGGTAGACTCCTCTTTATGTAAAAACAGTTGACTCTGATCTGCTGTATAGTTACTGAGATTTGTATGCTGACAAACAGACAAACAGGTGGGGAGCGAGGGTAATAAGTACCTAAGTTTGGCAGATAATCGTGAGATCTCATTGCTAAATCTTATCTGTAAACTTCATTTGTTATCTGCCACATGTTTTGCTTTGCCTAAATATGTTGTAAATTTGTAATGGGTTGTTTTACTTATTATTCAAAGAAAGTAGTAGATTAATTGATAGTGAAACCACCCTTGAGGTAGAACCTCGATTATCCAGCCTTCGATTATCTGAATCTCCGGATTAACTGAACCAAAATTGTGTCTCCCTACATATAATACACCATCTAGCATGAGCGATAATACAGGAGTTTACACAGTCTCAGAAATGATTAAGTCCAGTGCTTTATAAAATGTACCATTCACAGAAACGCCTAACTTCTTTGATCTTTATCACCATTGTTAAAGTAGGGGAGGGGTTAATTCCATTACACGACCCCACTACACAACTTCTTTGATAATGCGCTAATCAATGAAAGTGTGTTCGATTGGGTTTCGCAATTTATAATCTCCCAGAGTAGGTTCATACACTGACAACATGTAGAAAAGAAAAGACGTCAACAATGCATTACCAACCAAACATACGTATCACTAAAGACGTGTTCGCTTGGGATTTTACAATAAATAATCTCCCGGAGTTTTTCAATTGACAAAATGCGGGATGATGTTAATCTAAAATTAAAACGTCATCAATGCAAGTACCAACCGGACACAACCAGCTCAAGTCCGCGTAATATTTTAAATAAAAATAATAATATCATGGATATGGAGCCAATAAACAACAATTGAAGGTACACTTATATTATATGACACAAATATATTAAATTATTTTATCAACAACCACCAACGTCTATGTTTATTGCATAAAAATGACATTTCTTCAATTATCGCCCACTCAGTAACCCATAGAGGGTGAATTTAGGCTTCCTTCATCTATCCAAATCCCTCGATTATCTGACCAGATTGTATGTCTTCGATGGGGTTCGGATAATCGAGGTTAAAAATTTTGTCAATCAACAGGACATATCGGTACAATCCTTATAGATTATATTGATTTACTATCTCTTGTAATAAATTTTAAACAAATGCATTATTGTTCCTAATAGATGTTTGTTGGCCTTAAACAGCCATAGCATAGCTTAGGTATAAGACGAATCTTCAGCAGGGTTTGTATATACCGGCTTTTATATCATATTGGAAGTATGTCTGTTGTGACTGTAGTAATGTTAAAAGCCTTAGCATGGCTAAAGACCAAGCACAAATCCTCAGTAGGGAAGTGCTCCCATTGAGTGATTGAGTAGCCATCACTTAAGACTTGGAGAATCCAGAAAGAATGGGCCCACCCATCCCAGTGTTACATGTGAAAATCTAAGCCTAAGCTCCTCTGATAAACAACCAGAGGGCTTTAGAGACGGGTTTTTGTGGCAAGAAAAATCCTGATCTGTCTTTCTCATTTGTCTGCTTTATGCATAAAATAGGGGAAAACAGTGATACATTTAAGTGCTTTAATAAAAAAAAATTGATAAGAAAGTGAGATTGACAGATTGTAGATGTGTTTTCTAGATGGCAACATCAGACACAGCATTTTTACTAATATAAGTTTTTGCAAAACATGCAAAAATATGCCTTTCAAAACTTCACTGTTGCTAATGTATTTAGTAAATAAAAGCCAAATATGGCATTCTGTTAAATATCTAATCTAACCCATTCTTATCTACTACTTTGCAGGTGAAATATCTTCCCCGCAATGGGGAATTCAGTGTGCTAAGTTAACAAAAATATCAATCATTAGGATAGTCTAGGGGCGGTCAAGGTCGGTAGTCCAGAGTTAAGGGTGTGACCAAAGGGAAGGAACAACACTTACAAAAGCAACAACACCTCCTTGAACACCGTTTAAAGTTACAACTAGAACCTTGGAACAATTTAGTTGTAACATAGTCGCTGTGTGTATTATTATTTCTTTATTAGATATTTTATTGTTTTGTTGCTCAGATACTTCTCTTTTAATGCAATTTACAATTTGCAGCACTTTGAATATCATCAGCGGTTTTATACAGAAGGTTGTCGGTGGGTTTGCTTCCCTATGTTCCGGTACACATAAGAATGATATGAGGAATGGATAAAGGTTTCAGGATTTACTGCAAAATTGGTGGTTTTTTTTTCATTGTTCTGGGTACAGAGGCTCAAATCCATAAATTTACTTGCCCATTTCATGATGTGAGCAAAGAATTTGATGCCCACTCCATGAAATGAGTGAGTTACCCAATTCACTAAATTGGCAATTTCATGGATTTGGGTGTTACATATTATATAATCATTACTAGTGGTGTTGTTTAACAAGTGATCTTTATGAAACATGGCAGTCAGGAACGGGTCATAAGATTAACCTCATTGATGATGCAACAGATCTTTTCACATAGGATAAATCTTTAGCTTTGTCAGTTTCCCTGCCCTGTTTAGACATGATCACCTATAACAGCCCCTTCTTTTTAAAATCAGCCTTATTACTCTTCCTGTGGTCCACAGTAGTCTAGTGGTTAGCAAATTTGCCAACTTAAATCACAGGCTGTCGCCTTTGTGTGGGTTCGACTCCCACAAGTGACAATACTGAGGACCTGTCCCAATATCACCCTGGCTGTTGAACGGGACGTAAAACCCCAGCTGTGACTTAGTACCCTTCCCACCTCTTTAATGAGGAGAGTATTGCAATCAGATCTGTCTGTCTGTGTGAATTACTGGAAAACTATGCATTGGTTTTGTGTCATATTTTTACACAAGGTGAGGTCTACCGGTGGCTTAGTCCTCCTCAAAGATGAGTAAGATCCAGATCCAGATCGAGTCTCTAGAATTGTTTCCTTAATTGTCACACATATTTCGTACTTATTGATACACCAGAGGCGACAGCATGCAAGACTATGCATGTATAGAAGACAAGGAAGGTGTGTAGTGGGTTCATTAAGTGCAAACCAATTAAAGGAGGATATATGACAAGATAATAGTCACAGTGACTGACTCTTTTTAAATTTCAAACAACTTGACCAAGGATGCATCTTTTTGAGAAGGGGCTGTAGCGAGGTTCGAACTTCTACAGAAAACTTTTTTTATCACCAGACTTTCTTGAATTGTGGACTTAGTGTGATAAGTGATTGAGTCTGCGTCTCATCACCAAAGTTAAGCAGCAAGGTTATATTAGTACTTAGATGGGTGACAATCTGAGTTCTAGACCAGCTATTGAATGTGTCAGAATTTCTTTTTGTCTCTAGACTTTCACAAATTCTGGTGCATTACTGGTGTGTCTGATGTAGCTCGTGCATATAGACTGAAAAACTTTTTGGGCTTGTTATTCAATAAACTTCTTTTTAATTTCACTGCAGAACCTCTACTCAAAAGTCAATTCTTAGTGAGCCAGAGAAATATTTCTTTAATGTAGAAGTTTAAATATCAACTTTGGCCATTAAACGGAAATTCCCACCTAATTCTATCAGAATTCTAATGAAAAAATATCACAAATTTCATTCCTTGACATAATCTTGATGTAATCTTGCCTCTATATTATCCTTGAAACATTGTTTTTGATCTCGAACACGGGACTATTTTTCTACTAGACACTGTGGCCATTGACTTCCTGTGTCTTTTAGTTCTTCCACCCGCCAATCAGTGCACCAATGAAGTCATACTAACATGAGATTAACTGTGTTTGATGCATTAGCCGAGTCCTTATTTGTGTAAAAAGCATCCGCTTGAAGTACTCCTCAGATTCAAGGTCTGCCTTCTTTTCAGACTTGAGACAAGCTTTTTCAGCTGCTTTTGACAGTCTCCTCATAAGAAAATAAATCACATTTTCTTTCTCTTTACAAAACTCAGGAACACATCAATATGTTGCTATTATACAGTCATGTCACCTGATTGAGTTTAAATTAGTGTGATAAGTCGGTCATTCCATGTATAGAATTTAATCTTCTTTATTTTTCTTTTTCTTTCCTAATGTGAGAGATAAAGTGTAGTGGCTGATTCAAACTACACTGAATATACGGATTGCTTTGTATATCCTATGTCAAGAAGGATGTTCACATTGCATCAAATTAGGATATTGATCCAGAAATTGGGTGCAATCTAAACTTGCACAATTTATTTTCTCTTATTTTCACTCAGATTTTCAATGTATCAATAGTGAAATATTTTTTAAAATATAAAGTCTGAAAATTTGTATTTAACATGCACCATGTTGGAAACTTCAGTAAAACATAAAAGAATAAAGAATATATAACAGCATCCGAAGTTTATTGATATACTTATGGGCTTTGTCTTATCTCGCATAAATATATCTTGTCAAACTTGAGAGTATTCCTACTTATACATTTATCAGCAGTTAATAATGTGAGTTTTACTCTAATGTTGTGCTGCTAAATTTAATGTCAAAATACATAGAAAACTGAAACAAAATATGCCAGTTTCAGATGAATTAAAATGTGCCCAGAATAAAATGATGTGCTGAGCTTTAAGAGCCTTTAAATATATTTGGCTGTCATAGGAAACCATATACGGGGATTTTAGAAAGCTGGTCACATTTACACAGTGGCAACCCCTTGTGGGTCAAACTGGGGTCATAAAATCGTCAATTTTATTGTGTTAATACATCCTATCCAATGGACAATTGCTTTACCGGTCGGCGCAACCGGTCCCGCCAAACGCCAGAAAAAAGACGTTCTGTATAGTGTGCATTTGCTAGATGGCGCATCGTATTTCCTTCCTGTCTAGACAGTGTGATGTCATATCAGGGATACACTGGAGAGTGGATTTGCTGCATTGTGGATGTTGTGTGTATCTGGTTATAGTGTGGATCTACAAGAGAGTGGATTTGTTGTATTTTGGATATTATCCATATCTTGGACTGGAGCGGACAGCTAATTTGTCCTAAGACACCAGTTAGACATAGCTGGATGTACTGCCGGATCACGGCAGGATTCCTTATATGTAACATTGAGTAATTTATAGATCATCTTTTCTGTCCGTACGGCCATCTGTAACTTTCATAATGTCCTTGTGGCTTCCGCCACGGATGCCATGTGTCCGTGGGGACACCACGGAAAAATCAAGCAGGCTTTGCGGATCTTATCAGTAATTGATATCCATAGCTCTTCTGTATCTCATCCGTAGCTCATACGTGAGTGTCCTTATTGTCCATACACCCATCCTGGATGTCCTTGTGGCATCCCTTACGTCGTTGACACTTCCATGGCAAAAAATATCCATAAAAACATTGCCGGATCTAACTGGATCTGCTATGGACTTAAATGGACAGGGTATGCAGATTAAAAAACAGTCATAAGACCAATCCTTGGTGCAATCTTTTCATCCGCAAACCTGTCCGTAGTTGTCCGTAGGAGATCCGTGGAAGATCTGTTGGCAGTTCCGTAAATCTTTTACATGACCACCCCCATCGGTTGTGCATCCTTATCAGTTACCATATATAGAACCGTAGAATGGATCACAAGATACAGATATTTGTGTGTTTATGGACACTGGACAGATCACAGGAAAAATACAGGCTGGATACAGTGGACAAACTGAACTGTTTGTTATTGTGTCATTGTATGTACTATTGATAGCATACCAGTTGATTGTAATCATTATTTTAATTGTTAAATAAATTTTTTAAGTAAAACTTTTTGTCTTTTCCTATTGCAACTTAAAAGTAACCTGTAACTGTTACTGTGCTTGCCCTGTGACCATTACAACAAATGTCCAAAACAAAAAGATTGACTTTCTGAATAAATAATTTTGAAGGCCCTGATATAGTGACCTACTGGTTTGCAAGTTTGGCATCTAATCACACAGGCTGTCACCTCTGTGTGTTCGGCTTCCACAAGTGGTAATGCTTAGGACCTGTCTCAGTATGACCCTGTTGTTAACGAGATTAACACCCCACCTTTAAAACCTTTGAATGGACAAATGTCATGATTGTAAACCTATTTGGTAATGGCGATCAGCACAGTGGAACTGCCCTATTCTTATTCCTAGAATTATTCTTACGTGAGAATTTTCAAAGAAAAAAAATCGAATTTCATGAGAAATTTTTAAATTGTAAAACTAATTATGACAAATTGGATACTATAATTACTTATTCATGTCGTTCCATGTGGAACATAATGTCAAAATTGGATCCTATAGCTGTATAGAAAATAGATAACCTTCATATATTTTAGTTGATGACAAGGATAAACAAATTATTTGTGGAAAAATTGTAGAAAATATACTTGTATTGACAGGTAGCCTTTGAAAAAATATTCAGGTTTTTAAAATTTTCTAAAAAATTTTTGAAGTAAGAATATTCCAAGAATACTAATATTGGTGAATACATGCCCAGGGTAAAATATTTCAGAAAATATGCTGACTCTGGGTCTTTTACACCCTGGAGGAACCTTTATGTTGTGATAGTTGCTGTATCATACTGTAGAAAATTGACACAGAGCTAAGATGTCACATAAGTACACAACCCTGGCTTTAGACAAAAAGATGAAAAATTTGCCAAGTGGGGCACCCTCTAAAAGTAAGACAAAGTGATCAAAATTTTACTGGTTTTATATCAGTTGTCAGATCAGAAGTCTAATGTTAATACAAAAATCATAATTGTGTAAAGAATTTCCACAAAGTCAGGAAAATAGAAGGTGGTGTTTGCACACTGTTGAGTTTCACATACTGTGGTGACTTTCATATTTCTTACTGTAATACAGTAGCACATCTGTGTTGTGTAATAGGTTGGAATTTGACAGAGAAAATTGCTTAATGCGATTTGTCTGCTGTTTTAAGAGCCGTGGCTGTACAGTGTTAAGAGTCTGAGTACTGAGTTTGCCTGATATATTGACCTCTGACAGATCCCTTCATTTAGTTCAGACCCAAGATCAAGCTATAGTTAAATTGGCACAAGTCACAAATTTTGTAATGTTTAATAGTGAAACTATCACTTTAAAAATAAATGGAAATATTTTTGTTGATCAAGAAAATTGTTCGATTATCCTTGTCTACAGTTTTAAGGACCAGGGCTCTGTACTGGTAGCGTGAGTCTGAGTGATCAACCTGCCTGTTGTGCCACGGTGGCAGAGTGGTAACACTCTCGCCTCCCACCTCTGAGGTCGGGGTTCTGTTCCCGGCTCAACCTCAAGTGGGAAAGCTGGTAGTTGCTTGCCGTTGGTCGGCAGTTTACAGCACAGAAACTTGACCAACTGTATGTACTGGTTTCCTCTACCATCCCAACTACCCGTTGATATGACCTGTACAGTGTTGAAAGCGACTTAAAAAACCCCAAATAAATCAACCTGCCTGACCATATAACATAGGAAAACTACCTGAATGACATATACAGAAAAAATATATCACAAATGAAGATAACAATATTATACTAGTGTATAGCAATTTAGTTACTCTTCATGAGTGATGTATTTTTTCTGTATATGTCTAATGAGGGGTGTTTTATTTTTATTATCCATCATTTTGTATGATTTGTGAGTTAAATAAAGTCATATTTCTAGAGAGAATGTGAAAAAAGACTGGCATATAAACATGGGCACCATTGAATTTAAAAACCTCAATTTTTAACTTCTGATTTCTCAGCCATTTCTTCATGGATTATTATGCAACAAATACGAGCAGAACTCCTGTCAAAAGACCTTTCCAAAAATATATAATACATATTTGTGGGTTACATAGTTTCGGAGATATTAGTGAAAACAGAAGTTATTGACATTAAGTATCCATGGTATGGAGTAGTGTTGGTATCGAATAGAAATATATATATTGATATCAAAACATATTTTGCCTTCTGTATCGATCGATATTGAGATATCGGGGCATGAGATGTTTTCCTAGAGACACCTTCCAAACTCTTTTGTAAGTTTTAGTAGGTTCCCGAAATGTAAACAAATATGGCGTTTCCACTTTAGCAGTAAATGAAAGTTGACAAAATAATATGAAAACCAATGGATTCTTCAAATATTGTACTTTATTTGAATGAAAAACATGATAGTTGTACCTGTTAAGTGGTATGTTTCGATATTGATATTGTACTCTACATTATTGATATCAGCAAACTTGAATCGATAAATATTTCAATATTGATAAACAATACCAGCACTAGTATGGAGGTGCTGGTGTGTACAAATAAAATATATCCCACTCCATATAAACCTCTATATGGGCCAAATACTTACAGAAAGTTAAATTACAATAAAATGTTTACAATTTGGTATGGACATTTGTTAGCTGTTTGTGTATGCAGTGACATGGTATGACCTTTCATTTGATTTTTGACCTTTACTGTAGTGACCTTGAACTTAAAAATCTTGTCTGGGCTATATCTCGGAAACCGTAAGGTCGAGGAAGTTCATATTTGTTACGGATATTGGTTAGAAGGTGCAGCAATGATCTTGATTTAACCTTGTTGTAGTGACCTTGACCTTTAAAATCTTGTCTGGGCCATATCTCAGAAACTGTAGTGAGAGAAAGTTTTTGAAAGGTGATTCTTGGATGGGTCATTGGTGGGGGGTGTAGGTATGCTAAGTCATGGTGTGATCTTTAACCTTGGCTCTGCCAAAGTTTGTTCACCTGCCATAACTGAGACATATTTTTCTTTCAACAAAGATATATGGATTGCTGTAACTGATTATTTTTGTACTTTTACTTTATTGTGCAATTTCTGTTGGTAGCTTCACTTCTGTTAATAAATTTTACAGCTTCATAATTTACAGACATTTTCTCTCTTTAACATTATTTGGCAGGTTTTGTGTAACCAACCTGCCTATTAGATTGATGTCCGACGTCTGTCCATCCATCCGTCAATATTTTGATTTCCGGACTCTAACTCTGACATGCTTCCACCAATCAATTCGAAATTTAACAGGGCGATAGGGCACCACCTACCCTAGGTTGCTTTCAAAATTGGTGCCATTTGGAAAAACAAGATGGCCGCTATCTAGAAATTCTCTTTCCGGACTCTAACTTGGAGAAGCTTCTGCTAATCTATTATAAACTTAACAGGGTGGTAGGGCACAACCTAGGCTAGGTTGCTTTTGAAATCAGTGCCTCTTCGAGAAACATTAGATAGCTGACATGGCTTTGATCTTGAAATTCTGTTTCCGGACTCTAACTCAAAGACACTTTAGCTGATCGATTTGTAACTAAACAGGGTGGTAGGGTACCACCTAGGCTAGGTTGCTTTCCAAGTTGTTGCCATTTGGAAAAATAAGATGGCTGACATGGCTGCCATCTTGAAATTCCATTTCCGGATATCACTCGAACACGCATCCGCCTATCCATTTCAAACTTCACGGAGTGATTGTGTGGTTTCCATCTCCTCTTTTTGGAGCAAAGACGGGTTCGGTATTTCCCATCATTTTATTCTCCCACTTCCTACCTGCACTCATCCAAAATGTTTTTATTTCCAGACTCTAACTCGACGTTTTGCCTCATCAATGTGAAAGTTACCACCACCAGGGCTTGATTGCTGTTGAATTTTGGGGTGGTCTGTTTGCCTGCTTTTGGGCATGCACTCATCTTAAATATTTTGGTTTCCAGACTCAAACTCAAAGATGCTTTGTCTGATCAACCTGAAACACAACAGGGTGACTGGACACCACCAGGGCTTGGTTGCTTTTAAAATTAGAGTTGGTCTGTTTGTCCATTTTGGGCAGAGTCTAACTTGAAGATGCTTTGTTCGATTGATCTGAAACTTAATAGGGTGATAGGACATCACCAGGGCTACGTTGCTTTTGAAAGTGGTGTCCGTCAGTTTGCCACTTTTGGGCATGCATGCATCTGTCCATATTATGCTTAAACATTTTCATTCCACTCTCTAACTCTATGTTGCATACGTCTAGCAACCTATCCCTAATACCAATTGCACTGTTTTATTTCTTCTATATCTCATGGTGTCGAAAATTATTTCCCTGCGCTTTGGGGTACAGGTAGACTTGCTCCAAGTCTTTGTATTTGTATCCATCAGTAACCTGAATAGTTAAGTTTAAATTGGAAATGTACAGGAGTTCATTATACCACTAGCATTCTGGAGTTAGGGGGACAGTCTCTGAAAAAAAACTTTTGTCAGGGCTGGCTGTTTCTTCAAAAGTCATACAGTACTCATATATTTCACAAAAGACAAAAGGACTTGGTGAAAGTCTAGGGTACAGGAATCTGTGATGCTAATTAAGCGTCCCGCAAGGGACGCTTGTTTGTGCATGGGAGAGCTTCAGGCTCCGCCGGCTCCGCCGGCTCCGCCGGCTCCGCATTTTGTTTTCCTTATAACTCTGTCACCGTTAGGCGGATTCTTTTCAAATTTGGCAGGTTTAGGCAGTAGCCTTGGGGAATTTTTTTGAATATGCTGCAGTGACATTTCAACCAATCAGAGAGGTCACATGACCAAAAATGTCTTTTTTTGATGGGGAAGCTTGTCCGGATGATAACTTGAAAGGAATTTTATCAATTCACCTGAAACTTGGCAAATACATTCATTCTATTAAAATCTGGAAATCATTAGATTTTGGCATTGATTGGTCAAGAAATGGCCGAGTAATTAATGATTAATTAATCATTACGAATTTTCCAAATAAGGAAAACACAAAAATGCTTATATCTCGAAAACCGTGCTAGATAGAGCGATTTCGACGAAATTTTTGACCCGCAGGGTATCTCTGCGGAGTAGTTTTCCCAATTTTCAAAAAATTTTTGTCTCGCCAAAAATGGCGGCCATTTTGAATTTTCGAATTTTTCGCAAAAATTGCAAAACATAAAAATGCTTATATCTCGAAAACCCTGCAAGATAGAGTGATTTCGACGAAATTTTTGATCCACAGGGTATATCTGCAGTCGCCATGCCAATTTTCAAAAAAAATTTGTCTCGCCAAAAATGGCGGCCATTTTGAATTTTCGAATTTTTCGCAAAAATTGCAAAACATAAAAATGCTTATATCTCGAAAACCCTGCTAGATAGAGCGATTTCGACGAAATTTTTGACCCACAGGGTATCTCTGCAGAGTAGCCATGCCAATTTTCAAACAAAAAATTTCTCGCAAAAAATGGCGGCCATTTTGAATTTTCGAATTTTTCGCAAAATTGCAAAACACAAAAATGCTTATATCTCGAAAACCGTGCTAGATAGAGTGATTTCGACGAAATTTTTGACCCGCAGGGTATCTCTGCATAGTAGCCATGCCAATTTTAAAAAAAATTTTGTCTTGCCAAAAATGGCGGCCATTTTGAATTTTCGAATTTTTGCTCAAAAATTGCAAAACACAAAAATGCTAATATTTCGAAAACCGTGCTACATAGAGCGATTTCGACGAAATTTTTGATCTTCAGGATATCTCTGCAGAGCAGCTATCCCAAAGAGCTTTCACTTGGTGAAGTTTCAGACCCATAGCTAATTGCTCACCTACTCAAAAAGAGTAAATGCGAATTACCTCTAAAAGTATTGCAGATGGCCAATTTTTCTCAAATAACTCATTCACCTACTTTTGGAAGAGCTTTCACTTGGTGAAGTTTCAGACCCGTAGCTAATTACTCACCTACTCAAAATGAGTAAATGCGAATTATCTCAAAAACTATTGCAGATACCCAATTTTTATCAAATAACTCATTCATGTACTTTTGGGAGAGCTTTCACATGGTGAAGTTTCAGACCCGTAGATGATTACTCACCTACTCAAAATGAGTAAATGCGAATTATCTCTTAAAAGTATTGCAGATAGCCAATTTTTCTCAAATAACTCATTCACCTACTTTTGGAAGAGCTTTCACATGGTGAAGTTTCAGACCCATAGCTAATTACTCACCTACTCAAAATGAGTAAATGCGAATTATCTCTAAAAGTATTGCAGATAGCCAATTTTTCTCAAATAACTCATTCACCTACTTTTGGGAGAGCTTTCACATGGTGAAGTTTCAGACCCATAGCTAATTATTTACCTACTCAAAATGAGTAAATGCTAATTATCTGTAAAAGTATTGCGGATACCCAATTTTTATCAAATAGCTCATTCATCTACTTGTGGGAGAGCTTTCACATGGTGAAGTTTCAGACCCATAGCTAATTACTCACCTACTCAAAATGAGTAAATGCGAATTATCTCTAAAAGTATTGCAGATAGCCAGTTTTTCTCAAATAAATCATTCACCTACTTTTGGGAGAGCTTTCACTTGGTGAAGTTTCAGACCCATAGCTAATTACTCACCTACTCAAAATGAGTAAATGCGAATTATCTCTAAAAGTATTGCAGACAGCCAATTTTTCTCAAATAACTCATTCACCTACTTTTGGGAGAGCTTTCACTCTGTGAAGTTTTAGACCCACAGCTATTTATTCACCTACTCAAAATGAGTAAATGCTAATTATCTGTAAAAGTATTGCGGATACCCAATTTTTATCAAATACTCATTCATCTACTTGTGGGAGAGCTTTCACATGGTGAAGTTTCAGACCCATAGCTAATTACTCACCTACTCAAAATGAGTAAATGTGAATTATCTGTAAAAGTATTGCAGATAGCCAATTTTTCTCAAATAACTCATTCACCTACTTTTGGGAGAGCTTTCACTCTGTGAAGTTTTAGACCCACAGCTATTTATTCACCTACTCAAAATGAGTAAATGCTAATTATCTGTAAAAGTATTGCGGATACCCAATTTTTATCAAATACTCATTCATCTACTTGTGGGAGAGCTTTCACATGGTGAAGTTTCAGACCCATAGCTAATTACTCACCTACTCAAAATGAGTAAATGCGAATTATCTCTAAAAGTATTGCAGATAGCCAATTTTTCTCAAATAACTCATTCACCTACTTTTGGGAGAGCTTTCACTTGGTGAAGTTTCAGACCCATAGATAATTATTCAGCTACTCAAAATGAGTAAATGTGAATTATCTCTTAATAGTATTGCAGATAGCCAATTTTTCTCAAATAACTCATTCACCTACTTTTGGAAGAGCTTTCACACATGAAAATGAAAAATTGTGAATATCTCGGAAAAGCTATTTCTTCTGCTTTAATGCTCGGCGGGAGATACACACCGCGGCAGTGGTCTTGACAAAAATTTTTGTCTCCCCAAAAATGGTGGCCATTTTGAATTTTCAAAGTTTTTGCAAAACACAAAAATGCTTATATCTCGCAAACTGTGCTATATGGAGTGAACTCAACAAAATTTTGGACCTGCTAGGTATCTCTGCAGAGTAGCCATGCCAATTTTCAAAATATTTTTGTCTCGCCAAATATAGCGGACATTTTAAATTTTTTTTATTTTTTGCAAAACACAAAAATGCTTATATCTTGAAAACCGTGCTAGATAGAGCAGACTGCGCTGACTTTGGTTGCCACAACAGTATAAGGCTAGAAACGAAGCATTTTCTTAATACTTTAGCACTCACCTTTATAGCCTTTTCGGGACGCTTTGTTTTTGCTATGCAAAAACATTATCTTTTTTTTTTGCGAGCGATCCTCTAGTTTTTTCTTTCACTTCGTTTTCACCAGACTTTCTTAAAAACTACGAAATAGGGATTCACAAAATTTGGCAGGCACTTTCCTAGCATCAAATTCAAGGCACCAGTCAAATTTCAGATCAATCGGGTCATAGTAGACCAATTGAGAGCCGATTGATTATCGGTTAGTAAAAAAAACATCCTGAAAAGGCTGAAATTGAGTCTTAATTGACCCTTTTGGGCACATATTGTGTATATTGACTCACATTGAGGACCTTACACAGGTTCACTATATTATTGAAGCATGAAAATTGGCTTTAAAGCTTTAAAAAGTAGATCATTATGTTAAGGTTACCTAAAAATCAGCCAAATCAGGTGTCTTTTGTATGCAGTATACAGGCACAAGACATTTGTAAAAAGTTAAATATCGCTTTTATTTTTGGATCTAGAGCTTTGTAATGTATTGAGATTTAATAGGAAACCATGGCCTCATCCAAAAAGATCAACAAATATAATAGGTGTTTTGGCATAAATCACTACAGAATTAGAATTTTTAGACAGTGGAAAAAATTCATAAATTAGAATGTTTAAACAAAACTCGCTTTATAGACAATAGAGGTTTCGCTTTACATGATTCATATTTGAACTCCTTGTTTGCTGTTATGTGTAAAAGCAGGCAATTACACTGGGGCTTAATAATCATTGGGAGAAATAGTCTGTGGCTGTATATACTGTACATCAAAGGTTTTCTGTGCTGGCATGAGACTTGAAACCTTTCCTTTATTGCATTAGGTTAGCTGGAGTAATCAGCAGTGCTTACCCTAGCTAATGGATTTGCAAGGTTTAAGCCTCTGATAAGGCAAATCGTTGAGGTAATAGGCGTTTCTAATACAGTTGTGGGAAGAGGATAACTTAATTATTTACTGTGAGGGAAAGGAGACATAATGTGGCAAGTGTTTCTACTGGAGGAAGAAAAAGTCTTTTCAAGCCAATTCAACACAGTCAACTGGCAAGGTGACAGCTTATATGGGTCAACCAAGTAGCTGAGCTTTTAATTGTATCCACCGGAAGCATCCGGTGGATACTTTGGTTTAGCGTCCGCTACGCCGCCGCCGCCGCGCGTAGAGAGATTTTTGGCGTTAACGCTCTAAGAGGAAAACAACAGCAGCTGGGTTCACCAAATTTGCAGGATATCTTCATTGGGGGGTAAGCTTCTCTGGGAAGGAAAATAGCCTCATTCTGAAAAACAAGATGGCCGCCACGGGCATTTCTTTGAAAATAATCTACATTTTTCTACTGGCTGTTCCTCATAGGTAGAAGGTTGAATCTCTTCATAGGTGATATGTATGACACATATACATGTCCTCTACAACCTTGCACACATTTGACCTTGAAGCTCCTAATTCAAGGTCATCGACGGAGTGCCGAAGTAACCCACATAGCGGACTTTAAAAGTGCCTATATCTCCCTTATTATTGGTCCTAGAGGTTTGCAATGTGAAGCCAACCTATAGGAAATCATGTGCTGCAAGTCTTCTGTGGTCGGATTTGACCTTGGGCCCCTCCTTCAAGGTCAAATGAGCACAGCCAAACTTAAAAGTGCTTATAACTCGCTTATTATTGGTCCTAGAGGTTTGGGATGGTAAACCAGCATATAGGAAATCATGGGCTGGGAATCTTCTGGTGTGGTCGGATTTGACCTTGGGCCCCTCCTTCAAGGTCAAACGAGTATAGCCAAAGGTAAAAGTGCCTATAACTCGCTTATTATTGGTCCTAGATGTTTGGGATGGTAAACCAACATATAGGAAATCATGCACTGGGAATCTTCTGGTGTGGTCGGATTTGACCTTGGGCCCCTCCTTCAAGGTCAAACGAGGATAGCCAAAGGTTAAAGTGCCTATAACTCGCTTATTATTGGTCCTAGAGGTTTGGGATGGTAAACCAACCTATAGGAAATCATGGGCTGGGAATCTTCTGGCGTGATCGGATTTGACCTTGGGCCCCTCCTTCAAGGTCAAATGAGGACAGCCAAACTTAAAAGTGCTTATAACTCACTTATTATTGGTCCTACAGGTTTGGGATGGTAAACCAGCATATAGGAAATCATGGGCTGGGAATCTTCTGGTGTGGTCGGATTTGACCTTGGGCCCCTCCTTCAAGGTCAAACGAGGATAGCCAAAGGTAAAAGTGCCTATAACTCGCTTATTATTGGTCCTAGAGGTTTGGGATGGTAAACCAACCTATAGGAAATCATGGGCTGGGAATCTTCTGGTGTGGTCGGATTTGACCTTGGGCCCCTCCTTGAAGGTCAAATGAGGACAGCCAAACTTAAAAGTGTTTATAACTCACTTATTATTGGTCCTAGAGGTTTTGGTGCATTGTCTTTACGGTGGATACAATTTGCATCGGTTCTCCGATGCGCTAGGTCTAGTTATTTATTTATTTTTTATTTATTTAGTGTTTATGGCATTCCCTTTATCTTACCTGTTATATTGTGACAGGTAGTTGGAATGGCACAGAATTCCAGTGCATACAGTTGGTCAAGGTTCTGTACTGTAAACTGTCAACCAACGGCAAGCAACTACCAGCTTTACCACATAAGGTTAGGCAGGGATTTGAAATCTGATCTCAGAGTTGGGAGGCGAGTGTGTTATTACTATGCCACCGTGGCCCTCTGCTGAGCTTTTGTACATATTACATTACAATCATCCAATTTAAAAAAGTCTGTTCTTGAAAGAGATACGCAACCCGAACTTTGATATCTTTGAACCAACTCCAGAAAATCTGTGACTTATTTTACCATTAAAAATGGATTTTAATTTAGCTTTTATTTGGTGATTTTTAGCTTTATAGTCCAAAGTTGAAAGGTCCAATTCACTCATTCCTCTGTCTGAGATTGTATTAAGTAAACAAGTGACATGTTAAAGCAGTAATACTGCTGTTAAAAAAAGCTTCTATAGAGATTTTCACTGTTAAGGTCATTGCACATTTACGCGGCGCGGGGCGGTGCGGTACGATTTTTACTACATGCTAAGCAGGTGAATTTTCTTTACTTTGCACATTTGGGCGATTTTTCCCAGCGGTTTTCAGTAAATTAAAAAAAAATATATATATTTAAACTACAGCGAAAGTGGCTAGAATAGTTAAACTAATCACATATAATTAAACATCTAATACCTCACAGTACATTTCCACACCTGTCATACCTTACATGTAATTTAATCCCTTCACAGTGAAGAGCCTTGCCCTTGACCAGTATCCTTTTATAATACTGGTGATTACATCCCCTTTCAATTAAATTCTGGCTGTGTTTTGTCTACATATATTGCCACACACCTAACGTGACATCCCTTTCTCCATTTAAGTACTTAATCCATCTACAAACAAGACCCTTGGCCAGTGTGTCCCTTCTAGAATTACTGTTAATTGCAATCTTCATTAAATTAAACCCTTTTATGTGTCTATATTGACACACACCATATTTTGTCATCTATGAGCCTGTGTGAGCCTGTGTGCTTGCATTTTGGTTTCCAATTAATATATTTCTGTAGAGTTCTGTGATATACTACCATATTTAACATGTGGGAAATCCAAATATCCATGAAAACTAGGGAGGAAAACAGTTAAAAAGCCGTGCGGTTTTTTTGGAAAATTAGAAAATTTTCTAAATGAAAAAATCCGCGCCGCACCGCTAGCTGCCGCGCCGCATATGTGTATAAGCAGTGAACTACTTCCTTTATTTCTATTTTATGTAGCCGCGCTGCATCGCGCCGCGCCACGCTAGTGTACAATGGGCTTAAGACAGACCACATGCACACCTCAACATCAAGTAATGTATTTAATGCTTTCAGTTAATGCCTTTAATTATACCAAGAGTGAAATTTAACATGATCTTCATCTTGGAAAAAAAAAAATTTCACATAAAGAGCCTGGAATGATTTGTCCAAATAGGAGGAGTATTGGGTTTGTTCTTGTCTCTCAGTGTCCTAGAAATAGCATATTAATGAAACTGCTTCTTCATTAATCCATATGAAGTCTCAGATCTTAAATTAAACTTGTGGTTTAACGTCAGCTGAGTTATATCAGGACATGTCCAGAGTGAATTCCATGTGTTGTCATGAACTGGATTCAAACCCACGACCATAGAGGTGAGAGCCAAGTGAGTAGAGTAAGAAGTCTAAAATTTGTCAGAAATCTAAAATTTAAGTAAGATTAATCCTTCTATATACTAGTATCTGTAATATACAGTGCTAGATTAGAAGATTCATGTCTGGGAGAGATGAGAGAATGCCTTGATTTTAACTTTTTACAAGTTTTTTTTTTCTAATTCGTTTAGTTACCTGATGTTAGATTTACTCTGGGGCTGCAAGTGTTAAGAAATCATGAAATTAAAAAAAACGCTAATAATTGTTTTACACTAAACTTGCTGGTCTCAGTGATCTGTGTACAAATTTTCTGAACTAATGTCTTCTCTCCCAATATATTTGGATAATTTAGGGTCTGAGGTTATATTTACTTCTGTCAAGGAGGTTATGTTTGTCTTGGCGTGTTTTTGTCTGTCTGTTTGCAAAATAACAGATGGTGATGGAATTTTCAGGACATGTCTACAATGATGCAATGGAATAGATGATTGGATTTTGGTAGTAATTTACATCACTGTCTGGATTAGTGGGTGGAGTTAGATGAACATTCGATTAATTGTCTGTTGCATGGTACAATCACCTTCGGTCACTAACAACTTCTAGAAATCGAATAAACCTTACCCTTCTTTATATATCTCAATATCCACATTTAAAAAAAAATTTTTAGGCAGTTTCCTTTAATAAATCAACAGAATTGTCATGAATTTTAGGTTTGTTTATAACTACTACCATTGCCTTTGGTAAATTCTAAATGTTGGTAACACTGTTATTCTTACCGGCTTGAAATATACTTCGTCCCGGAAAGTGTTTCATGATATATTGACCAACAGTGGAGTAAAAAAGTCGATTATGGTTCGATTATCAGTCATAAAAATGGACGAATAATTGACGATTCCAGTCATTAGTCTGGATCCAGGAACTTTGTGACAGATTTTTTTTATGTTTGCTCTCATAAGTAGTATTTTGGCGTTGAGCCTTGGCAGAGGTAATACTATGTCTAGTCTGAGTGCTCTTGTATATAACGTAGTAATGTAACGAAATAATAAAACAGGTATATAAGATAATTATTTTCTTATAAAAATTTTATTTCTGTATGCACTTGCACAGCAAACCATTTTTGATTTAAATGTTTAACAACAAAGTGGAGCAACTTCGTACAGAGCAGTAACGCTGAAATGATTAAATGTACTAATCAATTATTAGGTTATCAAAGCACTAATCGATGCCAATATTGTTAAACGGGTTAACTGTTTTCTTATACATATCACCTCTTATTGGATTTTACACGATTGTTAAAACTATGAATATTTTAAGTTAAGTCCTTTAAAGGTATCAAATTAACGCATTTTATTGCGTTAATACATCCTATCCAATGGACAATAGCTTATCCGGTCGGCGCGGACCGGCCCGCCAAACGTCAGAAAAAGACGTCCTGTGTCTCCACCGGCTAGGCCGGCCCAGTACTGTGCACTCGCCAGATGGCGTGTCGTACTTCCTTCCTGTCTAGACAGAGTGACGTCATAGCATCTTTTTCGTTTGGCGCATGACTAGTGCACAGGAATTTTTTCAGCCAGATATATTTTAAAGTTTTTCATCAGACATTTTGTTCTGGAAGCTTTCTTATTGTGTCCAACGGATAGTATTTATATCATGTCTTCTCCAGGACAACGCAGGGGGAGTTGTGGTCACGCCATGGCTAATTTTGACACTCATCAGTATTGCGCACGCTGCAGAGAGAAGGGTAAGGGCTCTGACCCCTGTATTAAAGAACCACAATCAGATAACTGCTCCATTTGTAATACCTTTTCTGAAGAGCAGCGTCAGCAGTTAGCTACACCTTCTTATAGATTGAAGAAGGAGAAACGGGAGGCTAAGAAGCTTGTTACAGCTCCACCTCAAGAATCAGAAGAGTTGGTGGACCCCGCTAGTGTAGCTGTTATTGGGGCTGTGGATAAAGGTTCTCTGAAATCTCCCTCTCCCGCCCCTCCACCAGAGAAAAAGACCAAGAAGGACTTAAAAAAGGATATTAGGAAGGACAAATCCCCCCCTGCTAAAGCTTCCAAATCTACCATTCAGACCACTGCAGACTCTAAAATTGCAGACTTGGACCTTAAGTGGTCGGAACGTTTCAGCCGCTTGGAAGCGTTGATTTTATCAAAGAACTTTGAACCTACCTTTTCTGCCAACGTTAAGGTTACACCAACCCATTCACCTCCGTCATCGATTGAGAATGTGTCTGAGCCGTTTATCCGGCCTTCAACTTCATCCACGCTTCCTGGAAATGGCTCCTCTGCTGAAAAGCATCAGCCTACCAGTAAAGCAGTGACCGACAAACCGACTTCTTCCTCTAAGTTTCCTGGTACGGGCTTCTCTGCTACCCAGCATCAGCCGGCCAGTCAAACTAAATCCAGCCGACCTACATCAACCTCCAAGTTTCCTGGACAAGGCTCCTCTGCTAGTATGCATCAGCCTGCCAGTAAAACTGCTAGTAGCCGACCTACTCCACTGGACTCGGTCCGACACCGGCTCTCCTACTCTGCATAGATCTAGAAGGGATAGTGTATCCAGCCTTTCTTCAGAGGCTAACAGTGTCCAGTCGGACCGACCTCCTTTGGATCTATACACGGAGGAAGGGGAACTCTCTGAGGACCCGGATCAAACAGTTATGGACCAGGACCAACCTATTTCGGAAGAACAAAATTATAGAGAAACAATGCAAGGCATCCGCTCTTATATGGGATGGTCCCATATTCCAGAGGTCGACAACTTAACAGCCACTTCAGATGACAACCCCTTTGCAGGGCCTAAGACAGTGACACTGGGCAAAGTTTCAATTAAAATGCCCACAGAGGAGTGGCTCTGTAAGAAGCTAGGGAAGCTAAATTTGACACTAACTGAAGGGTATCCCTCCCGTGGCTCAGAAGCCGGTGGTTTGGCAAAAGATGTATTTCTCAGACCTCCCCGTTCTCAGTCAAAATGGTACGGTCTGCACACCGACTCTCCACCGGATCCGACTAAAGTGACCAGTTGGAGTACTGACGCCTCCAAACTAAACAGCAGTTACAGCCGGATTGCCCGTTACACCGGACTTTCTTCCACTCCACCTGCTTCACGCAGGATATCTCAGGAAACGCTGCGCCGGTGGGAAAGGTCGGCTAGGGAAGCCTCCATTGTGTGTAACCAGGCTGCGAGTTTTAATCGGTGCCTGTTTAGAGTACAACAAAACATGAAAGATCACATCAAGACACTGTCTTCTGAAAATAAGGGTAAAGGATCCTCAAAGAGTTCGGTGGCCATTGATGAGTTAAACTACCTCCTGGACTTCAACTCCAGTATTACACAAGCAACCGCGAAGTCCATGGAGCACCTGTCGGATTTTGTGTTTATAACCATGGGGAATCTCACCCTGGTCCGTAGGGACGCGTATCTTAGCCACCTCAGGGCGGGTATCAAGCAGGACACCCTCACAGCTTTGAGAACCGCCCCTCTTCACATACCGACACTCTTCCCGGATGCCTCTATTAAGCGTGCAGAGGAAGACATTGCTCAGTTTGAGTCAAAAGGACACACCGGACAGCAGCATAGCAAGGGTCGTTACCACCCTTATGAGCGTCCTGACAAGAGACACAGTGGAAAAGACACCAAATCGGAGAAACCGGCTTGGAAAACAATTGGGAAGAAACAATTTAGAAAAGGGAAAGGATGTGCTTCCACCTACTCTTCCCGACCTGCCAAGGGCCAGCAGTCGTACAAATGACAATCACTGTATGACACCCTTGCAGGGACGACTGCTGGCCGGGAGCCTTCCTCAGACTTTAGTAAATCCTGTTTTATCAAATGTAAAATCTCATGTTGTTCCAAATGCTCATACTGTGCCCGGGCATTCGCAAAAGAAAGATCTAAGTCCCGGGCCAGTAGATTGTATTTACAGAAAGTACATATTAAAGTCTGTGAAAAGTGTTTCTTGTGTCATTCCATTGTCTTGTGTCTAACCTGCAACAAGTGTAAAACATGCTGCCTCCAATCCACCTGTGGGGGCTCGACTACAGAACTTTTGGCAAACTTGGCTGGATCTAGGGGCCGGTCCGAAAATAATTCAAATCCTGAGGGAAGGTTATACCCTCCCTTTCCAGACCCGACCCAATCTTACAAGGTCTCCTACTGTCATAAGCCGTTATGTCAATCCTCACAGGAACAGCTACCTGTTGGAGGCATTACATCAGCTTATGAACAAAAATGCGATAGAACTGGTCCACAATCAAACATCTCTGGGGTTTTTCAACCGACTCTTTCTAGTCCCCAAACCCAACAACCAATGGAGACCAATACTGGATTTAAGCAAACTAAACCTCTTCCTCAAGGTGGAGAAATTCAAAATGGAGACACCAGAAACCATCAGGACATCCCTCCAACAAGGGGAGTGGGTCACCTCAGTAGACTTCAAGGATGCCTACTTCCACATACCGATACAGGAACAATCCAGGAAATACCTAAGATTTCATGTCCAGGGCCGGACTTATCAGTTCAAGGCACTGCCCTTTGGTCTGTCCACAGCGCCCATGGAGTTCACTGTACTAGCCAAAGAGGTAAAACTGATGGCCATACGCAAGGGTATAAGAATCCACCAGTACCTAGACGACTGGTTGGTGAGGGCCAGATCCCTAGAAACTTGTCTCCAGCACACCCAGATTCTCATCAAAATGTGCCAGGACCTAGGCTGGCTGGTGAATTTGGAAAAATCAGAACTGGAACCCAAACAGGTCTTCAATTTTGTAGGTTACCAGTTCGACCTCAGGTTAGGCCGGGTCAGACCGACTCCGGACCGGTGGCTAAACCTTCAGGACAAAGTACAGACCCTTCTGTCTCTACCGGCCTGTCCGGTCCGGCAGTTTATGTCCCTGATAGGCCTTTTAACAGCCACAGAAAAACAGGTTCACCTCGGTCGACTACACATGAGACCTATACAGTGGCACCTCAAAAACAATTGGCGGGTACCAGAATCTCTAGAAAAGATTATCCCTCTACCAAGATCCCTACACCCTCACCTACAATGGTGGCTAGAGGAAGACAATGTGCTTCAAGGCCAACCATTACACCCAGTAAAACATGCTCTGCAAATATTTACAGACGCATCAAAAGAAGGATGGGGCGCTCACTTAAACGAGCTCATTGCAAGAGGGTCCTGGTCAGTGCCGGAAAGCAAACTGCACATAAATTATCTGGAACTCAAAGCAGTGTTTCTAGCCCTCAAAGAGTTCCAAGACCTCTGTGTAGACAAAATCGTTCTAGTGGCAACCGACAATACTACAGTGGTGGCTTACATAAACAAGGAAGGGGGCATGAGGTCGGGCCCACTGTGTGCCCTACTGTGGAGAATCTTGACCTGGTGTTCCCAGCGACAAGTGACCCTAAAAGCCCGGCACATCCCAGGCCATCTCAATGTGATAGCCGACAAGCTATCCAGACTGGGTCAGACCATCCAAACAGAGTGGTCCCTCCTTCCGGAAGTCTTTCAACAGATATGCAACCAATGGCATCAGCCTCAAATAGATCTCTTTGCCACGAGGTTCAACCACAAGTTACCTCAGTTTGTCTCTCCAGTACCGGACCCCCTGGCGGTAGCAGTGGATGCACTTACTCTGTCATGGGACGAGCTGGATGCATACGCCTTCCCACCGACCGCCATATTGGGCAAAGTGGTGGAGAAGCTACTGAACTCACTGTGCAAGAGACTCATTCTTATTGCCCCCTGGTGGCCCAACATGCCTTGGTTTTGGGACCTAGTGGCCATGTCCAGTCAGGTCCCTCTAAGCCTACCCAACCTGCCCAGTCTTCTTACACAGCCCTTCAATCAGATCCCTCACAGAAATCTGACAAATCTAAATCTCCATGCCTGGCTCCTAGAGCCTCTAAAATCAAAGAACAGGGCTTCTCTGAGGCAGTGGCAGCAAGAATTGAGGCTCCTCAAAGAAGATCTACCAGATCAGTCTATGAGGCAAAGTGGACCATTTTTACAAAGTGGTGCGACGCTAATCAGGTGGACTTCAGGTCACCACCTGTAAAGTCGGTGGCTGACTTCCTAATGCACCTTTTTGAGGACAAGAAGTTACAGCCCAGCACCATTGATGGATACAGGTCTGCCATTGCTGATAAACTAGGTAACACGACAGTCAGTATCAGCAAAGATGATAATCTCACTCGTCTCTTGGAAAGTTTCCACAGAGATAGACCCAAAGGGCGGAGAGGCATTCCCTCCTGGAACCTGTCCCTGGTTCTACACCAGCTGACAAAGCCCCCTTTTGAACCTCTCAGGGAAGCATCTCTGAAGCACCTGACCTTCAAAACTGTCTTCCTTTTAGCCCTAGGCTCTGGAAAAAGGAGGAGTGAGATCCATGCATGGCAGCACAAGAACATCAGACATCAGTCCGATTGGGCTAAGGTGTCTTTGTTTCCATCCCCCAGCTTTCTTTCCAAGAACCAGCTGGCCAAAGAGGGTCCGGAGAGTGTAGCCCCAGTGGTCATACCAGCCCTGGCTCCTACTCTAGATAAATCCCTCAAGTCCGATAGATCCCTTTGTCCAGTCAGAGCCTTGCGCTACTATTTGGACAGGACTTCAGACATAAGACAACACAAGGAGCTAGTCTTTGTCTCCTTCAAGAAAGGCTTCGATAAAGACATCTCCCCTGCCACTATCTCCTCATGGATCAAACAAACTGTGATCCTATGCTATGAGCTCTCTGATCATCAAGCCCATACCCTACATCAAGTTAAAGCTCATGATGTTAGGGCTTTCGCTGCTTCTAAGGCCTTCCAGTCGGGAGTCTCCTTGGAGCAGATCCTATCAGCCTGCCACTGGAAATCTCATAATACCTTCACCCAATTCTATCTGAAGGATGTGGCATGGGCTGACTCAGAGCTCTACCATCTTGGTCCTGTTGTGGCTGCTCAGCAGATCCATCAACAGACCGACAACTAGAGGAGATCTATGCCTATGTATATAGTTGTACATATTTGTATATATTGCACGTATAGTTAAGAAGCATCAAAAAAAAAAAAAAAAAAAAAAAATCTCATGTACTTCCTCCGGGAGACTTTTTATGGGACTGAACTCATCCCTCTCTTCCCCTACCTCAGAGCAGGTCTGTCAAAAAGGGGGGGGGGGGGGGGGCAAGGTCGACTCTGACGGTTCCAGCCCGGTTAACCGGATGATGATATTCGACCATGGCTTTAGGGGTTTTTGACTTCTAGGTCTTCCCAGGCCTAAAGGCAGAGTTTTCATTCTCTCTAGCATGAGTTCACACAAGTCCCTAGTAGCTTACCCGCCGACCAAGCGGTAGTTATTCAGCTATTGTCCATTGGATAGGATGTATTAACGCAATAAAATTGCAAATTTAATAAGTAAATTAAATTTTTATAAGTTAATACCCTATCCAATGGACACACAAGACCCTCCCACCGACCCCGCTTTCAGTCTACTAGAGGTCTAATAGGTTTAGACAACAAAAAAGATGCTATGACGTCACTCTGTCTAGACAGGAAGGAAGTACGACACGCCATCTGGCGAGTGCACAGTACTGGGCCGGCCTAGCCGGTGGAGACACAGGACGTCTTTTTCTGACATTTGGCGGGCCGGTCCGCGCCGACCGGATAAGCTATTGTCCATTGGATAGGGTATTAACTTATAAAAATTTAATTTACTTATTAAATTTGCAATTTTATCTGTACATTTATTTATTTTTAAAGTATCAAGATATTACCGATATATTATTAGCTAATTACCCCACAATATGGTGATGTCTTGGCTTTTCTAGCATCTCATGATCCGCCATTTTGTTTTTTCACATCTGGAACACATGTCCATGTGACATTTTTTGGTATTTATCAAACATGCTAAACCTCAGAAACAGTTAATCGGTTAGTCGACCGTTAATACAAGTGACTACCCAGCTAGCAAATTTTCACTAATCGTTTTAGCCTTACAGAGCAGTTGTACTTCTTTGAGATGGGTGTCAATCGGTCTATTTAAGCTACTTGCCATTTGGTTGCAGTGTGTTTACTTGCCCATCAGGCTTGATAGAGGAATGACTGATAGTTAAAACACTTTAAATAACCTGTTAACTTTCTGATGTAAAGGGGAAGGCTTATACCTGCTCCGAGTATTTGCATTTCTCATTCCACCAAATCTGGCATACATGGAATCATTATGAATCCAACTGATGACTGTGGAAGCTAATGCCCACTGAAATACTTTTGTCAGCTCCACATTCTGCTAAAAAATGTTATTCAGTCCTCATATAACCTTAGACAAAAGGACTTGAAGAAAGTCTACAGAAGGCTAGGTGTTTCTTCACTGGATGTAAAAAGCTCACCTGTAAGGTGTATCCCTTATGCAGTGCTGTAATTGTGTATTGTGATGTTTGTTGTTGTTGTACACATGGCCTGTTGTGATATGCCTCATTGAGCTGTGTATCAGTGATCGATGGACAAGTAAACAGTGGGATCAGAAATGTTCAGTGTGTTTTCCTAGACATAGCCACAATAATAAAGCCTTGCTGAAGGGCTCAAATTTGTAACATATGTTTTTATAGCGAAATACCCTTACCATTTCCTAACAGTAGCTATTTGTTGGAGCCATCCAACCCAATGGCCAACGCAGAGATGCGATTTTAAGGTTATGTAACAACCTTAACCAAGCCATTGGGTTACAGTAGTCCGTCCTACCGCCAATTAGGTCACATGACCACATTGTTTACTTCATTATTTTTGTTGGCCATCATCAGTATGGACGTCTTTGGGAATTAGTAGAAGTTTCTCAAGGTTTTCATTTATTTTTTGAGATTTTGCTGTGAATCTCACTTTATATTTTATATGTATATGATACAGAACTGATTCATTTATTGAATCTTCGAAGGTATGCATTATTTTATGCAAATAAAGGACTTTTTGGATGGCGACATCGAAAGTTCTATCATCTTCAACCTCGAGGAAATAAGTCTTCATAAAGAAGGTCCTACTGCAACAATAATATTATTATACAGCTTGCCAGTCGTTTGGTTCAGTTTGCTGGACGTTGGAAGCTATAATTTTGCAGCATACGTATATAGAAAGAATGTACTCTTCAATAACAGAAGCGATCTGGACGGCGCCATCTTGGATGAGAATGACAATTCGAGTGGCCGTTATTGCTGTTCACGTCGGGTTCTAGTAGCCAGGCGTTGAAAGCAATTTTATCACAGTATGCATCCCAGTCGAATAGATTGTCGATGCTACAGACGAAGGAATCTCCCTTGGGGGCAGCCATTAAGTTACCATGGACACGACACCGTGGAGGAGTTTTGAATGCAGGAAAAGACTACTTCTTCGGAAAACACTTCCGTCGAAGTCCAGTCAAAACATTCACCAGAGGAAATACCTGTGTGAGGGCATCCATGTACAATCGAGTATTCTATACCTCTCAGAAGGTCAGAATTCGGGTTGTCAGATGTCCGGGAGTGTCATTCATATCTACAAGGAGAGGTTTTTTGATCAATGCACAAGAAATTTTAGTACAATCGGGTTTCTATACCTCTCAAAAGGTTTAGAATTCAGGTTGTCAGGAGATGGGGATTATGATTCATCTCATTACAAAGAATCTATTCCTTATTTTACTTTTGCTTGACTGTTATTGAGTGGCTAGGGATTGATTTAACAGGCACAGTTTCTGTGAATGCTCCCTTGTTTGGTCACATTTACATTTCTTGGGTGAACAGCCAGCATTTAAATGTGGCTTTTAGGTTGGGTTTCAAGGAGTTTGAAGCCTCTGATGTTTTAAAGAGCAGCTATACAGGAAGAAGTTTGCTTGGACTTCCTTACATTCATTACTTTCCTGGACAGCTCCTTAGTTACAGCAGGTCTGCAGGAGGAACATGACCTTTCAGACACTTTGCAAACAAGGTCCCTGGTAGGGGACTGTAAGAGAGAAGAAGCGTGTATATTCTCACTCCTTCAGTTTAGGTCATATTTAGAGGATCCTAGGGATCACTATGATATGTTATAGACTTCAATATGCTTTGGACTGGGTGCAATGATGTTTGCATTTCTAGTCCAGTCAACCAGTTGGTGTCCAAATCTTCTTGTTGCAGTTTCACCATGTCTAAGAACATGTGACTCAACAGGAGGGATGTAATTTAGAATGTCTTTAGCAAATCTACAATGCATTTTTCACTCCTAATGATGTTCTCTTGCTGGACATATTAGATGTTCAGAGGATTTTCATCTAGTGTTTTCATGGAAATAACAAGGATTAGTAACTCTAGAGGTGAGCATGCTTCTAGTTTCTGATCTAATAAGCCATGGAATAGAGTTACAAGTGCCTCCTACTCCTCAGCTAGTTAAAAGGGGAGTGGATCTTACTTATACAGGCCTATGGAAGCAGGGATGATAGCTGGCTTCCTGTGGTTTCAAGGAACCTTTCTCCAGTTTGCTACTATACAAGTCCTGGGAAAGGAAAATATTCAGCCAGACTTTTTAGAGGTGAGGTTGGCAGAAGTTTAAAAAAAAAAAACAAAAAACGGGAGAAACAGCAATTTTGATAAAAGCTGTTTATGAAATGATCGACAAAAGGGCGATATCACCAGTCACATCGCTGGAAGCTTACAGTTACAGTCTATTTCTTGGGGTTAGTGAAGAAGAAATGACTGTCAGTATACTTAAGGTCAGGTAAACAAGCTTTGCATGTACCTTACTCCATATGAATTGTTTAACATTTGGAATTCGTCTATATAACGACAGTGGATGACGCCACTCGACCTTTATGGGTACACACTCTTCACTAGTCGGTAGACTCGGCTAACTAAAGTATCTTCGCCTCATTGGAGGCTACAGATTCTACCAGTTCATTGCCTTAACCGGCAATATGGCTACAGTTCCTCTCCAGTTCACCAAGGTAGCAAAAGAGGTGAAGCTGATGGCTCGTGCAGAAGGCATCAGTATTCGCCATTATATAGAGGGTTGGCTAATGACAATGAACTCAAGCAGCAATGCCAAGATATCACCCTCTGGTTGGTGCATCTTGTCGAAGCCTGGGTTGGATCATAATTTTAAAAGATCATATTATTATTTCCAACTCCAGTAATCAATTTATTGTTACAATTCGACCTCAGGGTAGGTCTAATCTTCTCAATTCAAAGAAAATTGATTGAAAGACGGTTACCATGTTGGAAGTTCTCACTTAACTCCAGGGAAGCTCGTGTCACTTTGAAGGCATGGTTTCATTCCAATGGTATCTGGAAACACTGCTGATATCTTCAGTCTCTGGATATCTTTGGTTCAGGGATCATCTTCAGTGGTGGACCAGTAGTTCAATTTTGAAGTAGGACTCACCACTCCTTCAGGAGTACAGTTTCTTTCCTTTCGCTGAAGCTTCCCTAATGGGTTGGGATGCTTCCTTGAGTCATCCACAGGAAGATTCAAGACTTCTCATAACATAACATTATACAGCTGGAAGCTATGTTGTTACCTTAAAATGATTCAGAAGTCAGCTTCTGAGTTGAAATCAGTTGTTTTTCACAGACAATGCTTTAGTGGTTGCCTGTGTGAACAGCCAGGGAGGCTTCCACTCACAGAATAGGTACCTTCATCTGTAGAATCATGATTCAGTCCAATGTCAGAATGATTCAGGGAAGTACATCCCAGGGAATCCACATGTTCTGACAGATTCAAACCAAAGGGGCTATGAATCGTCAGGTTTTCAATCAAATTAGACATTGCTGCCATCAATCAGTGGTTGATGTGTTTGCAACAAGATGAATCACAAGTTTCCTATGTAGCTCTGCTGTCAGGCTCTGGAAACAGGTGCTTCAACATCTCTTGTGAAGGTCTGGACAGACATCTGTTTTTGCCCAGGGTCTTGGTCCTGCAAGTGTTGTAACATGTATATGTCTCATGTCCCAGACAGTCAGTCTTGGGAAACAGATGCATTGAACATCTCTGGGGAGGGTCTGGTCAGTTATGTCCAGTGGCCCTCATCCCTCAGGTGATTCAACAGATAGCCACCTACAGGTGCAGAATCATCATGATTGGGTGGCCCAGGGATTGTTTAGTTTTAGGATCTGATGAATCTGTCCACAAAACTTCTTCTACGACTTTCCTTGGGGGTAAATCTGTTGACTCAACCATTCAGCAACAGACTTCACTACAATCTAGTTTACTTGAATATTTATGTTTGGCATCTGGAAGTCAGGCATGAAGATTATGGTAGATCCCCAGAGGAAGTGGTGAAACAATGAAGGAGCACTCCTCAAGGAGAATCTGAGAATCAATTGTTCTTTTTGGGAAGTGGTGTGAAGAGAGCCAGGTACCATTCCACATGGAGCAAATTTCCTGAAATTCTAGTTTAGGGAAACATTCTAATACCATCCATTATTGTGGGTTATAGAACAGCAATTGTGGATGGTTTGGGGCCAAACGGGTCAAGAAGTATCTAAAAGTTGAGATAAATAAGACACTAACAACTTTTAGTAAGAGACAAACCAATGTTGGATTTTGTCATTGGTCCTACATGCTCTTATCAGACAACCTTTGATCTTGTGAGGAAGGTTTTCTTTAAGTTATTTTCTTTTCAAGACAGTCTTTGGTCTTGGCTTCAGGTAAAGTAGTGACATTCATGTTTGGACCCTTCCCTTAGTTACAGGGAGAATGGGTCACAAGTAACTTTGGCCCATTGACTGCCTTTTTGGCCATGAACCAGTTGGCTTCAGATGGGCCTACTGCATTTACTGCAACAGAGTCAGTGGTCTTTGTCTGTGGACTACAGAGTCATGGTAAAGGAGTGACATTAATGCTTGGACATATTCTTCCTTTAGTTATAAGGAGAATCGATCACGAGTAACTCTGGCCCATCAATTGCCAGATCCAGTTTGCTTTGGATGGGCCTACTGCAATTAAGCCTGTGGTCATGCCAGCTCTTAGCCTCTTTGGACAACAGTTTGACTCAATGTGGGTCTGTCTGTCCTGTTAGGGCTTTGGTAATCAAAAGGTTTGGGATAGAACAAAATCTTTTGTTTTTACTGCCATCAAGAAAGTTTCTTAATAAGACTTATCTTTTGGCACCTATTTCATCTTGAATGAGTCAAGATTGAGTCATGGAAACTATTGATGTATGTTTTGATTACATCTTTAGTTTTTATAGGTGATTTCCTTACATAGTTTCTTGATACATGTTATTGGGAATTCCATTGTATGTATACCAATTTCTGTCTGAAAAACCTCTGTTGTCATAGGGTCAGATTTGAAATTGGGTCCTACAGTTGCAGTTACAGTTTTGTTACTTTATAACTATGTGTTTCATACTTATATTGGTACATTTGCAGTTTGTGGCTGGTATGTCTGCAATGCTGGATGTTTGTAGTTGATATCAGTGTTGCCTAAATCCGACTTGGGAAGGATTTGGCATTATGCTGATGACACTTACAGGTTGGTTTGACCTTGTTTTGGGGTCGGATGTTACAATGTAGATGGGCTATCTATTTATGACATCTTTTTGCAACACCAACATTGTCAGCAGTTGTGAGAACTACAACTACATACTGCCATTTTTTGGAAGTTGTATGTTGTGAATGTTTGGAAGTTATATGTTCATTAATGCATGTAATTCCATTATGAAGTTCTCATGATGTTTAGTTGTAGGTTAGGTAGTGGTTTTCTTAAAAAGAATTCCCTCCATCCTACAAGGCTGAATTCAGCTACTGTTAGGAAATGGTAAGGGTATTTCGCTATAAAATTGAAAAATTTAATAGTAATTTAAATTTTTATTAGAAATACTTACCATTTCCTAACACTCAAATTTCCCTCCCGCCTCCCCGCAAGTCATTCTTTTACTTGCAACAAAAATAATGAAGTAAACAATGTGGTCATGTGACCTAATTGGCGGTAGGACGGACTACTGTAACCCAATGGCTTGGTTAAGGTTGTTACATAACCTTAAAATCGCATCTCTGCGTTGGCCATTGGGTTGGATGGCTCCAACAAATAGCTACTGTTAGGAAATGGTAAGTATTTCTAATAAAAATTTAAATTACTATTAAATTTTTCAATTTCATATGTGTGCGCAGATATTTGGTATTCATAAAGCAACCATACATGTTAGGAGATATAAGCTAAAGCCTTGCTAAAGGCTCAGGTATCTTTATAATTAAGGAAAAATATACAGAGAAAATATTTCAGTTTGCATAATGTACCCTTACATATACATGTACTGGATTTTACACCAGCATAAGTCTATATCTACTGAGCTTATATCTTCTAACATGTATGGGTGCCTTGTGGATAAATATCTTAGTACATGTATGAAAACATATGGTACAAATTTGAGCCTTAGGCATGGCTAAGACCAATGTATTCATGGTAGAATGTTTGAACTGTGTCTGCTACTCATTTACTTGGAACTTATAGATCTTTACTTAAAGGAGTTTTGCATATATGAGGGATGCAAAATGAACTTTAATCACGGATGATTTATGTCACGCTTCACACAATAATTTGATATTCCATTCTGCTATGTTTGCATGTATAACCAAATAAAATTATATTGTGCCCCCAATAGACTGGCCAACTCATTCCTCTGTCAAATGTGATGTTGAACAGTAAAACTCCTAACATATAAATATAGGAATAACCCCTGACCAAACCACGGTATACGCAGAATTTTACCATGGTTTGAGGTTATAAACCCCGAAGGCGAATACCGTGGTTTGGGAGGGGATTATTCCTATTCTAACATGACAAATTATTTTAAGATGAATAATTATTCCAAATTTTACTGTAAAACGTTCATTATTACGACAGCCATAATGAGAGATAAAAGGGAGTAACAGGGTTATGCTGTATTTTACCGGGGAAGTATTTCGTCGTTTAGCCAATCAGAATCGAGGACACATCCGTGTCATGTTAGAATGGCAAGCAACACATAATAAATATTCATATTAAAGTAATAATTACTCTGACTGTAGTGATTGACAGAGTCCCTGCTGTAGAACAGATGACCTGCGATATCTGAGTTTCTTTTTTACCTTCGCCAAGAAGGTTATGTTTTTTAGCAGTGTGTGTTTGTCAATTTGTTTCCTAGCTTGCAAAGTAACTTTGGATGGATTTGATTAGATTTTCAGGAATTTTTGACAATGTCACAAGGATTAGATGATTAGATGATAGTGGTGATCAGGATCACTATCTGATTAAGCAAGTTTTAAAAGATTTGTTTTATTATTGTACTGATAAGCAATGTTAGAGGATTTGGGCCTTGGTGGAGGTATGATACTCTTTGAGTACCGTATTTTTTCAAAATATGGCCCGGGTGTTAATTTTTTTCATATGGCATCAGACCAGGTGTTAAATTGAACCAGGCGTTCTTTTGAAATACAAAAAAAAACAGTGTTATCAATTGTAAACGTTGTGCTTGGTACCAGGCGTTAATTTGAACCAGGCGTTTATTTGAACCTGGGCATTATTTTAGAAATTTACGGTACTCTTGTTCTTGTATATAACACCTCTAAATACACCATAAGTAAAAATGTTCTAAAGTTTTCATGGGAATGGAAACTATTTACTATTAAATGGAAACGAGCAAAAATACTATTAAATTTAGTTTTGAAGAAAATTCTCAGGCTTAAAAATGTCAGCAGCTATTTTCAGACCACATCGGAAGGTCTCAATTTCTGTCAAACATTAATTGTACATACGAAAAAAAAATATCATAAACTGGTACACTTAAACATGTTGTTTGATATGTATCTTGTAATTTGTGCTTGTAAAAAATCAGAACTCTTTTCACAAGAGATTGAGTTTAATGGGTAGTGTTTCTTGGCTTTGTGAAAATGGCAGTACCAGATAATCAGTAGTTATTGTGTGGGGCTATTGATTTGCCTCTGAAGTACAGGACAAATGACACCAGATAATAAAGATATACTACTGGTCCTTATTACTTTTTGGATGTAAAAATGCCCAAGTGATCAGTGGTTTGTAGATAGTAAATGTAATTTTTTTACTGCCAGAAGGTAAATCTCAGTTTGTTATATCCTTAAAAAAGGGGATTGTGGGGATAATATTACCACAGATTTGTTAATACTTGGTCACAAAATTTCTGGTTTTGTAATTTAATGTTCTTTCTAATAACATTATTGATGTTGTTATCTCCAGTAAGCAGTATGAATTTTGTTCAACCTTTGTCAGTTAGTTTCTACAAAAAGTTTGTAGTGTGTATATTGTTGTTTCAAGTAATATTGTTCAACTTAATGTTTTATGAAAACAAAAATAACGTGTGTATCAGTAACACTAGTTTGTGCATTGCTTGCACTGGAAACACCTTTATGTCACATTTTTCTGACAAATAAATGTAACAACCCAAGAAATGGGGTTTTAACTATTTAACACCACTTGGGTTCTGGCAAGTCCATGTATAATTGGACTGACAGCAAACAGTTAAAGTCCATAAGTAAGTATCCATGACGACACCAGGATGCATACTCATTGGGTTAAATATTTGGCTGAAATATGGAATATTATATGCACTCATGATGTCACAGTTTTTTTAGATTAGAACATATCTTGTGTGAGTTAACCCATGTTTCCCCATTGATGACCACCAGAATGTGACTTTCCCAACGCCACTTTTTTGCACATCAGATGTTAAAGGCGGATCTTGTATATTTATGCAACAAAGGCCTCAATATAAAACATCGATTACCTTAATCACATCTTAAACTCGAGATTTACAACTGAGTATGTTCCTCTTTTTCACACCCCGTAACTCTGGCTTAGAAAAGCTAGAATCACCCTTCATGCCTTGACTTTTTCTTTTGTCAATTCTCAAGTTAGTTTACCTCTCCGAGTTCCCCCATGTGGAGAAGACATCTGCAAAATATTATACTCATACCCTATATTAACAGAATAGTAAATTATGCACATATGTCTATTTAATATTTATTTTTATTTTCTGTCTTAATAATGATGATTTTTTGAAAGAAAAAATAAAATTTGTGTGGAAAAATAAGATTTGGTTTAGCAATTGGTCATCTGTGTAAATGTTGAATGTGAGGAAACCCTTTTAATAAAATGGTATTAAAACTGATAAAAGTGGTGTTGACCATTTACAATGATGCTTTCGGTGATTGCTGCTGTGGAAACAGCTACTTAAATTTTCATCAGTGTATCAGATAGGTTGAGAGTATCATGTACTGTTTGTTCTGTATGTTTACACTGTATCCTAAGGAGACATGACCATTAGTCTGTATTTGATTGTCTCATCTCTAGAGACAATGGAGGAATAGATTTAAAGAAGTAGGTCATCTGGGTAGTAAATGGGCATCACAAAATCATCAGATTTTGTAAGGATCATCCCGCTTATATTATTTGTATCCTGTTGCAGAGCGAAAATTAATAGACCCGTAAACCATGTAAATATAAACTGAGTAATTACTGCATTTCTGTTTTTTGCTGTTTTGGAAACTTAGCATGCATGATATTATAATAAGCCAATGGCAACACAGAAGTTATTTAAGTACTGTAAGGTAGTAACGAGTATAAAATGTGTGTTATTTTGTGCCATTTTGACCGGAGAATAATGTACTAGTATATAAGGTGAATTTTATTAGATATTTGCAATTGTGCCAGCATAGTTAACAAAAACAAGGCTGAAAAGGGGTTTTGGTCTACTGGCGTGAGCCACAAAGCCATCAGAGACACAACTAGTGCACCAAAGCAGTCACCCATCAAAGTACTAACATAACCCATTGCCGCTTAACTTCAGTGAACAGACTCATACTCATCAAGTTGCACCACAATTCACAAAAGTCTGGAGACAAAAAAAAAAAAAAAAAAAATGAAAAAAAAAGTGATTTTTTTTTATTCCTTAAAAAGACACTACAGTGCAACATCTATAAACCAGATATGTAAAGGGTTGTAAAGTAAAGTAAAATAAAGAAAAGTAATGGTTCAGTTTAAAACAACAGGGATATGTAGATTTAAGGGAGTTGAAATGAGGTTATAAAATTAAATATTTGGCTAAGAGAAGGTCGAAAAATAGAGGTTGTATCATATTTTCCATATTTGTGTCCTCTGACTCTTTAGTGTATTATTGAACCAGTGCTTGAGAACTCCTTCAGCTCATTCAAAAGTCACATTAAAAGATTTTATGTTTAAAAAAAAATTCCGAGGAATTCTATTTTTCATTATGCCCAGGTCACACAGTAGCAAGGACTGAAATAATAAGTATGATAGTGATGGCGGTTGCATGTGAGAGTGAAGGCGATCTATACTAGGTTGCCAACAATTGCAATGGAGAGGTGGAAATTTAAAGTCAAGTGATGAAGAGCCCATGTTTCTCCACAAGGTCCTGTTTACTTGTCTGCAAGGAGAATTTTAGCTCAACTTCAAGAATAAGACATGAAGATGGGACAGTGTTACATTAAATATCTGTGGTGAGTGAGTCACAAGTATTACGATACTTTGTTGAATGTTGAACGCTGTATGTGAATTTGCTGAACATTGTATGTCTTTGTGTATCACAAAGTGATAGGTGGATGAGACAAGGAATAAGGAAGATCCAACACTGAGGAATAAGATGAGGATAAGAAGAATGAACTTTAAGAATTAGTTGATAATTAATTTCAAAGGAAAGTGAACGCATTTTTATTGGCACCTTCTCTGATGAATGACGACTGTGTTACCAAGGTTGGAGACTCTGGTCATGGTACACATCAGAAGGAAAGAATCCTCATCACAATGTGAACAGCGGGTTGTTAACGTAGTAAGCTCGGTGATGAATCAGAGGGAGAGGAGTGTTAGACTGTGCCAGGATTAATCAAGAAGTCAAGGCAAACTTCAAAGAATTCATTGATCACAACTGTGTGTTTTAAACATAACCCACATCTCACCTGTGCTTTGGAAAGTTCTAAGCTTGTATGAAATGGCATCTACCGGTATGTCAAATCTTGCTGTGCTGGGTTACAAGCCACAAAGGAATGGGCTCATCTGGTACACTCACTTGTGGATTATTGTAGTATGGTACACTTCATGTCTTGATAGGATGTCTTTGGATAGAATGCATTTGACACACACAAAGCATTGATTTGAATTTGGGACCACTTTTTTAAATGTTTGATAACCCCACCCCTCCACCCCCTTGACCTCTCATATGCTGGAGGGGTGGGATGGATATATGGAATGGCTTGTTCTTCTGAGTGCACAAGCCAGATATGAGGTTTGTTTTTGGAAACATAAAGATGACATTGTGAAGCAGAAAGCAAATGCACTAGAACCTCTATTATCTGACCCTCTTGGAGACTAACAATAAAGTTATATAACAAAAAGGTTAGATAATAGAAACCCTAAAATAATAGGTTTAAACGGAGTTGGGAGAGAAGGATTGAGGTCAGATAATTAAAAATGTGGATAATAGAGGTTATACTGTTAGTATAGAAACAACCACATGGAATAGTGTCACCTGGACATAACTATTGCAGCATGACTGGATAGATTTCCTTATTTTATGACATCAGACTGTTATCAGTATGTGATTTTAAAGACTGTAAATTGCATATTTTTTCATTTTATGACTTGGCTAAATTGAATGCTATTCAAAAAACCTACACAAGGGTTATAATAGGCTACCTAAATAATTACTGATGCAGCTGATAAAGTGGTTTATGAATATTTTGTACTCTGTTGTCCTTTAGATACTCTTTTTCTAGAATGTCCATTTCCATATACTTGGTTCATGATGGCAGGGCACACAGTTTCTTTTGTCTCATTCTGAAGTGATAAGAATTAAAGAAAACATCTGTACAAAGTTCAAAGTTGGGGTTTTATGTCCACTTCAACAGCCATTAGGTCATATTGGGATAGATCCTCAGCATTGTCACTTGTGGGAGTCGAACCCACACACACAGGTGACAGCCTGTGATAAAAGGCCAAACTTGCTTACCACTAGGCCACTGCGGGAACCTCAAAAACTAAATGAAATACATGTTAAAACAAGGCCACTGCCGCAGCGGTTATCTCCCATCTTAGGGTCAGTAATATATGAGAACTGAGGTGAAAAAAGACCTCTGTAGTAAGATGACCCCACTTGACACTGAAAAAGGGGTCAAAGGTCAAAGTCATCAATTGGAAAAGATTCCCAGGCCATGACTTCCTATAATTTGTTTTCACATTGCAAACCTCAAGTAGCAATGATAAGGGAGACATAAGGCCTTTTTAAAAGGATAATCCCATTCGACATTAAACATGGTATGGCACTCATTTTGTTTTCGAAACTAGGCCCAAATTACTATCGGGCTAACTTTTCTAGCCATATATCTTTTATGCAAATTTGATGAACCTAGCTGCAATGTTTCAAGTTTTATAGCATCTTAGTGATTTTAAAATAATTGGCTATTGCAGCCATTTTGTTTTACAAAATGAGGTCAAAGTTATTCACAGGCAAAACATTTGCAGACCAGGACTTCCCATGGGCTGTTTTTACATGCTGAAGCCCTAGCACCAATAATAAGGGAGATATAAGGACACTTTAGTATGATGGCCCCATTTATCCTTGAAGCAGGGGCCAAAGGTCAAATTCAACACCGGGGAAAGATTCCCAGGCCTTGACTTCCTACAAATTGTTTTCACATCCCAAACCCCTAGGAGCAATGGTAAGGGGTGTATAAGGCCTTTTAATAGGATAACCCAATTTGACATTAAACTTGTGATATGGCGGCCATTTTGTTTTTAGAACTAGGCCAAAATTACTATCAGACTAGCTTTCCTAGCCATATATCTTTTGTGCAAATTTGATGAAGCTAGCTGCAATATTTCAAGATTTAGAGGATCTTTATGATTCTCTAACAATTGGCTATTGGCTATGGCGGCCATTTTGTTTTTCAAAATGAGCCATTTTGTTTTTAGAACTAGGCCAAAATTACTATCAGACTAGCTTTCCTAGCCATATATCTTTTGTGCAAATTTGATGAAGCTAGCTGCAATATTTCAAGATTTAGAGGATCTTTATGATTTTTTAACAATTGGCTATTGGCTATGGCGGCCATTTTGTTTTTCAAAATGAGGCCAAAATTTTGCACAGATATGTTTTCATAGCCATAAACATTCTCTGCAAATTTTGTGAAGATATTGTTATAAATAAACGAGATATTAAAGTTTATGTAAAAACATGATGGACGGACAGACGGACGGAATCAAGCATGTACGGAAGGCATTTTATAATCTCCGGACCACGGTCTTTGGCCACTGGTGGGACATAAAAAACACCTCATAAGTACCAGTAAGTTCCAGCCATTCAAGTTGAAAGAGGGTGTACTGATAATGCCGACTGATTTAAAAATTGGAGAATTTAAAAATTAAAAAAAAAAATATTCTGAGTCATCAAAACTGGGAAGGGTGGGGGTAAGGGGTTGCTTGTGGCCAATGTTGTAAAAGGGTGGGGGAACCTTATGAGTGTTTACCAATGGAACACCCACCTCTTTAAAGCCCATAAAAGAAGTATAAAGTAGTTAATATCTTATTTTGTGCATGCACAGCTTTGTCTTCTATTTAAAGTTTAGAAATATTTCATGACCCCCTACATTGTAAATCTGTCTAAAAAGAGAGGTTTATGAACCCCAGTAATAGTTTTGAATGTGAGAAAAATATGTATATACATGTACTTGAAAAAAAATTGACTCAAAAACGTAAATGAAAAATGTCATGATGAAGTCCTTTATGTAGAAATTTATATTTTGCATCATTTATAAGTGATTTATCTTCCACATAAAGGTAGAATAAATACACCTTGAGGGAAACTCAAGCCTGGACCAATGTAAAATTTACCAGCACATGAAGAATTTACCTCTCCTTTATGTTTAGTAGTCATATATGAAGTCAGTGTCATATTGCAGCAGCATAACCATATGTCCAGACATCACAAAAGTACTGGTGCCACACTCTGTTTCGCTAATGCTTTCATAAGCACCCCTCCACAATCTTACTTTATCGCTGATAAATTGCTGACATGTCATTTCAAGGTGAACTTTCTAATTTAAACCCAACAATAAGTGTAATTTTATTATTATATCCCCAGACGAAAGTCGGGGATATATTGGATTCAGGTCCGTCGCGCTGCCGCCGCCGCCGTAGAAATTTCCTTGTGTACACGATAACTCAAAAACGGATTAATATTTTTTTTTCAAACTTGGTACACATGTTAAGGATGCCCAAAGGAAGATCCCTATTTTAAGGTGACCTTAAACTCCCAATAATAAAGAACTTATGGCCACCTTAAGGTCAGAAATTGCACTTTTGGCCACTGAGAGCCCTCTAGGTCACAAACTATGAGGCTTATCTGCCTCAAAGTTTACCTGAGAACACATTAATATATTCTTAGTACATGTGCCGAAAATCAAGACTTTAAGGTGAGGAGAAAATTGTCTTTGAGGCCCATAAAGACCCCACTTAGGACTTTTTTCCTATATTTTATCTTATTTTGCCCTATAATTTGGAAGTGGTAATTCTGATGAGTCTCAAACTGCACTAGATGTAACTCTTATATGTAACCCTTGTCTGTGAAAAATTTAAATGCTGTAGGTTTACCTGTTAGGCCGACTTAAGATCTCAAAATTGCCCACAGAGACCCAATTTATGGACTTTTTGCCATCTTCAAGCACTGTAGCTTTCAAACTATGTCTCTCATCTAAGTGAAATATCATCTGAGAATATATCAATATGTTTCTTCTTGTATGTACTCCAAAATTTAGGCCTTTAATAGACATTCCTTATTATATCCCCAGACGAAAGTCGGGGATATATTGGATTCAGGTCCGTCGCGCCGCCGCCGCCGCCGCCGTAGAAATTTCCTTGTGGACGCGATAACTCAAAAACAAATTAATATTTTTTTTTCAAACTTGGTACACATGTTAAGGGTGCCCAAAGGAAGATCCCTATTTTAAGGTGACCTTAAACTCCCAGTAAAAAAGAACTTATGGCCACCTTAAGGTCAGAAATTGGACTTTTGGCCACTTAGAGCCCTGTAGGTCACAAACTATGATGCTCAGCTGGCTGAAATTTTACCTGACAACACATTAATATGTTCTTAGTACATGTGCCGAAAATCACGACTTTAAGTTGAGGAGAAAATTTTCTTTGAGGCCCATAAATACCCCCACTTAGGGATTTTTTGCTATACTTTTCACATATTTTGCCCTATAATTTGGAAGTGGTAATTCTGATGAGTCTCAAACTGTGCTAGGTATAACTTTGATATGTAATCCTTGTCTGTAGAAAATTTTAGGGCTGTAGGTTTACCCAAAGGGGTCGACTTAAGGTCTCAAAAGTGCCCACAGAGACCCAATTTATGCACTTTTTGCCACTTTCAAGCACTGTAGCTTTAAAACTATGTCTCTCATCTAAGTTAAATATCATCTGGGAATATATCTATGTGTTTTCTTATATGTGCCCCAACATTTAGGCCTTTAATAGACAGTTAACCTGTGTATCAGGACCATAAACACCCACCCGAGTGACCCTTATAAGACATTTTTCACATCTTTTTCCCTGTAACTTGGAAATGGTAAGTCTGAGAAGTTTCAAACTGTATTAGATATATATTCTGTGTGTAATCTTAGTATGTAACAGATTTTAAGTCTGAAGCTTTAATTTTGAAGGTCAAATTGAGGTCTCTAAAAGGCTCCCAAAGACCCAATATTTGGACTTTTTGCTACTTTTAAGCCCTGTGACTGTCAAACTATGTGACTGATAGAGCTCAAATCCTATCTGGGAAGATATTAGTATGTTATTTATATATGTGCCAAAAATTAAGGCTTTAAGAAGACATTTAACCTGTGTATGAGGACCATAAATCCCCACCCGAGTGACCATTTTTAGACATTTTTCACATATTTTGCCCTGTAACTTGGAAATGGTAAGTCTAAGAAGTTTCAAACTGTATTAGATGCATATTCTATGTGTAATCTTAGTATGTGACAAATTTTAAGTCTGAAGCTTTAATTTGAAGGCCACATTTAGGTCTCTAGAAGGCCCCATAAAGACCCAGTATTTGGACTTTTTGCCAATTTTAAGGCCTTTGACTGTTAAACTATGTGACTGATAGAGCTGAAATCTCATCTGGGAATACATTATTATGTTCTTTTTACATGTGCCAAAAATCAAGGCTTCAAGTAGACATTTAACCTGTGTATGAGGACCTTAAACACCCACCTGAGTGACCCTTTTAAGACATTTTTCACATATTTTGCTCTGTAACTTGGAAATGGTAAGTCTGAGAAGTTTCAAACTTTATTAGATACATATTCTATGTGTAATCTTAGTATGTAACAAATTTTAAGTCTGAAGCTTTAATTTGAAAGCCACATCGAGATCTCTAAAAGGCCCACAGAGACCCAATATTTGGACTTTTTGCCACCTTTAAGCCCTGTGACTGTTAAACTATGTGATTGATGGAGCTGAAATCCCATCTGGGAATGCATTATTATGTCCTTTTTACATATGGTGAAAATCAAGGTTTTTAGTAGACATTTAACCTGTGTATGAGGGCCATAGACACTCGCCCAAGTGCCTTTTTGGACATTTTTTCCGTATTTTGCCCTGTTATTTGGAAATGCTTAGTGTGACAAGTCTTAAACTGTATTATATATAATTTTTGTTTGTTATGTATGTCCCCCAAAAAGTTTCAGATCTGTAGTTTAATTGCTAAGGTCTCTTTAACAATTGTAAAATGCCCACAGAAACCCAATTTATGGACATTATGCCACTTTAAAGCCCAGTAACTGTCAAACTATGTGGGTTATAGAGCTGAAATCTTTGAATTTTTAAAAGGAAATGCCTGTCTATTTAAATTTTGAATATTAATAATGTTATGGCTATCTTAGTCTTTTAAGAACTTATTTTTGTGTGTTATACCTCTGCTTGCTGAGTTTTTCACTTTTTAAAATGAAACTGGTTAAACGCCGGTTAAACATATTCAAGTAGACAAAATGGACACTTTAAGTGAGCTTTAAGTCCCAATATTAATGAAATTATATCCGTATGTAGTAAAACTAGGGGATTTTTAACCCTCAACTAGCCCAGTTTTATTCAACTTGCCTCAGTTAATTTTGACACAGCTCCTACAGTTATGAACTCATTTCAGTTGATAATCACATACTTAAAATTCTCAATTCTTTTTGTATTTGAGTACCCCTTTTATATAGATTGTTTGTTTACCATTTTTGCTGTAGCACTCCATCTCTTTGAGAGAACATGTAAACTGTGTAAAAAAGATGTAGAAGATGAGATACATTTTGTTTGTGTTTGTCCAGCTTTAGAGCTGATTCGTATGAAATATTTCAAAATTTTAAATATAGATAAATCTGAATTATTAATAGATCAATTATCAAGGGTATTAACTCATATGAATGTCAATATGGTTATTAATTTTATTTTTGATTTGTGGCAAGAAAGAAAAAGTAAATTATATTGTTAATTTTTATGTATTGAATTGCTGTCTTTATTTACTGTATCTTACCTCAAAATATGTTTGCTCTGTTTGTTATTAACTCTCTATTTAAAGTGACTTATAAGCCCATATAGGGCTGGGTATTACTTCAATAGTTTTTGTATAATCCTTGTCAACATAATACATGTCACTATAATAAACTAATAAACTAAACTAAGTCCCAACCCACATCCCCCACCCGGATTCCCCCCACCCACCTCTGCTTGCTGAGTTTTTCACTTTTTAAAATGAAACTGGTGAAACATATTGAAGTAGACAAAATGGACACTTTAAGTGAGCTTTAAGTCCCAATATTAATGAAATTATATCCTTATGTAGTAAAACTAGGGGATTTTTAACCCTCAACTAGCCCAGTTTTATTCAACTTGCCTCAGTTAATTTTGGCACAGCTCCTACAGTTATGAACTCATTTCAGTTGATAATCACATACTTAAAATTCTCAATTCTTTTTGTATTTGAGTACCCCTTTTATATAGATTGTTTGTTTACCATTTATGCTCAACCCACATCCCCCACCCGGATTCCCCCCACCCACCTCTGGGACCTCCAGCTATATTGAGTGACACTAAATAAACAAAGGTATTTAATGATATCAGATGAGAAACAAAGAACTCAATGGGGTTGCAGATCTTGTGTAATAGTGAGAGAGGTGTGGAGAAGGGGAGAGGGGTGGGGGTGGGAGGTGGTGGGCTTCATTACATATAACACAAAGGGGAGTCAGAACTGAGATTGTGTCACATATTTAGGTTGCATATATATGGACCACATATATAGGTATAGAGGAAATGAATAACTGAAAACAATTTGCAAATTCTAAAAATAATATAATAAAATAATAATATAAATAATTTTTTTTTAAATAATATTTTATTTGTGAACAAATATAGAAACAGATATGCGCTTTTGGGATTATGAATTTTAGAATGGACATTGAATCATCAATCATTTAAATACTTTGAAGGAAGATTGAAAAGTATGATGAGTTGAGTTAAAAATAATATTTTATTTGTCAACAAATATAGAAACAGATATGCTCTTTTGGGATTATTATTTTAGAATGGACATTCAATCATCAATCATTTAAATACTTTGAAAATAGGTTTAGAGTTATCATTGCAGGAAGATTGAAAATATAATTTGAGTTATGTATTCGGCGTCTGGGGATACACCATCTTCCTTGGAAGATATAAACAGAGTAGATTGATGTGCTGAAGTTCATATAATAATGGGTAATTATGTTTTTAAAAATTCCCGATCAAAACCTGTGGCGTGAGTGATGACCTGTCTGGGGATATGTTGGCGCCGAGTTGGCCCAATCTAGTTTATATATTTAATTTTATTTTAGTGATAAGATTAACTGAGCTTTTTGTATTTGATTACCCCTTTTATATTATAAGTGTTTGTTTACCATTTGTGCTGCAGCACTCCATCTCTTTGTAGTCCCACCCCCCATCCCCCACCCACCTCTGGGACCTCCAGCTATTGAGTGACACTAAATAAACAAAGGTATACAGATCTTCTGTAATAGTGAGAGAGGTGTGGAGAAGGGGAGAGAGGTGGGGTGGGGGTGGGAGGTGGTGTTTACTTCATTATCTAATTATCTAAGACAAAGGGAGTCAGAACTGAGATTGTGTCAAATATTTAGGTTGCATATATAATTATATATGGACCACATATATAGGAATTGAGGAAATGAATAACTGAAAAACAATGCAAATTCTAAAAATAATATAATAAAATAATAATATAAATAATATATGATTTTTAAATAATATTTTATTTCTGAACAAATATAGAAACAGAGATACGCTTTTGGAATTATGAATTTAGAATGGACATTCAATCATCAATCATTTAAATACTTTGAAAATAGGTTCAGAGTTACACTTTGCAGGAAGATTGAAAAGTATGATGAATTGAGTTAAAAATAATATTTTATTTGTCAACAAATATAGAAACAGATATGCTCTTTTGAGATTATTAATTTAGAATGGACATTCAATCATCAATCATTTAAATACTTTGAAAATAGGTTCAGAGTTATCATTGCAGGAAGATTGAAAATATGATCTGTTGAGTTATGTATTCGACGTCTGGGGATACACCATCTTCCTTGGGAAGATATAAACAGAGTAGATTGATGTGCTGAAGTTGATATAACTTTTCCCAATATTTATGGCATACAACAAATGGATTAAATAAAAAATTCCCGATCAAAACCTGTGGCGTGAGTGATGACCTGTCTGGGGATATGTTGGCGCCGAGTTGGCCCAATCTAGTTTTATATCCGTTCTCAACATAATTTTCCTTATTCTAGCAGTTATGTCTCATTTCATTTAGGAGAGATTTGTTTAAATCAACTGCACTTTACTTCCGGTTGGTGTATTCTAAAATCTGAATACCTAAATTCAGGTAATTTTTTTTTGGAACACCCAGCCGGTTTTTGAATCTTGTAAATACATATATGTACTCATCCCCAACTTTCACAAATATTTGGTCACATTGTCCATGGGCACTTCAGAGAGTGGATACATTAAAACATCAAAAATGTCAATAATTCTTAATGAAGTGTATGCCTGTGGGTTGAGAAATTACTCTTGAGTGCAAGTGACAAAATGCTCAGCCTGTTTCCTGGGTTGCTGTACCTTTGAGTGTCATTTACCCTGTATTTTCTTAACTAAACCTTGATCCATATTCACTCACATAATTATTCTTAAAATGCATTTCTTTGTCAGTGGTCAAAAATTCTTTTTCTCTGAATTTTTATTAACCCTAAGATTTTATTAAAAAAATTTCTATTTTTGTAAGAAAAATTGCAAGATAGATTCTTAGAATAAGAGCATGTTCTAAGAATATGAATGCTGAAGAAAATGGTTCAAGTAAAACAATTGGCCATGGCTAGTCATTGTTGTTTGCTGTGAATTAATCCCCAGGCCAAATTATGGAGGAATATGGTAGTTGCTTTCACTTTGTCATTCCATTAAGATTAAAGGGATGCCAGAAAACTAGGAAAAGCTTTTAGCTCCCGAATTTTGTTAATAAAATAACAGTTTGAAAGGACACATTTGTTTTCCAGAAAAGAAGGTTTTATGTGGAAAGGTGAGAAAATTTCACTCATTCCTTGAGGCTTAACTGTCCTCAGATTATTTCTACTTAATTGAGGAAAAATCAGAAGCTTCTACAATATTAGCCAGTTGTAAATTGAAGCCTAAATAATTGTCCAATATAATGTATGAGATGGGAAAATAACTTAATGATTAATAAGTTTGACATTTAATTAGGACTTAGATGAATAGTAATTTTTGCACTGTGGTATTCCTTAACCAATACTCTTCACACTGATGACTACTCAGTTAAAGGGAAAAGTTTTCATCCTGAACAAAATTTCACTTTTGACATATGTAGAGGTATGATCAAGAAGAATTAACATCCGCCTATGTGGTGTAGCTTGACCAGTTCCCGTCTGATCACCGAAGTTACACAGTATTCGACTTGGTTATCTAGTGTATCTAGTGACTAGAATGATAATTTAAATGGCAGTCCCGTCGCAAGAAAACCGAAACAAGGTACTAGTTGCAATGTTAAATCAATCATTTTATTGCGAAAAATACACTTACCATTTCCTGACCATTGCTATATGTTGGTGCCATCCAACTCACTGGCCAACGTTGAGAAACGTTTTAAGAAACCTTAAGAGGCCAGTGAGTGAGTGTGAACTAGCATGTCCCCCTAGTGGTCATGTGACCACGCTAGTAAACAACCTTCATTATTTTTGTTGGCCATCCTAGAGTGTGGATGTTTATTTTCTTTTCGGATTTTTATTAAGTATTTGGACTTTTTGTGGATTTGAGTTCTGTTATAAGACGTCTGTATTGACAATGTCTTCTCAGGACAAATTAAGAGGAAAAGCACAGAGGAAAAGTGCTTTTGTAGACATTTCTTCACGGATTGTTTACCACTTTTTGTAAAATGGCGACAGGGAAGTTTGTCGCTGGATGAAGATCTTCTGCTGCTCAGAATGCCTGTTTTTTCTTCATAACTCTCGTATTACATCATATGGGAGTTCTTTTTTATGCAATTTTTGAAGATTTACTTCATTTATTAACACTGAAACTGTCGGCAGTCATACTAGCTCTGGCAGGGACAGTTTACATGTTGCTAGGCGACAAAGGAAACGATGGAGACAATTCGATTGTCACAAAGCTTATCACACGTCGGGTTCGTATAGCCAGGCGTTTGGTAGCAAAGATCTCACCACATCATGCTCTACCGAATAGGTCACCGGTTGGAATTCCCCGTGGTGGCAGACATTGTTTTTCTTGGATACTATTATCGTGGGCAAGTTCCGGATGCAGATTTGATCTTTTACACCGTTCATTTCCTCCGGTGAGGTTCAGTCGGAACTTTTCACGGAGGAAAATACCTGCATGACGTCATCCGAAGACAATCGAGTTTCCATACCTCCCAAAAGGTCAGAAATCGGTTTGTCAGTTTCCCGGAGCTGTGATTCATCTCAGTAATTGGCTTTTGTTTCTGTGATTTTTTACCGGTTTTTCAGCTGGTCTGAAACCGGCACCGGTACATATGAACTTGTAACCATTGTCAATTTATTATTCAGGAGTACAGGTTCTCTGGTTTCTGCTACAGAGAGCATGTTAAGGCCTGGATAATTTTTTGAAGTGGTCTAGCAGGACCTCTGGCAGGACGTCTTCAAGGAGCTAAGGATTAACAGGAGCTCACAGAGTTTCTTTTTTGCCTTGGGCTGTGTGCAGAGTTTTTGCAATTACAGTCCTCAGTGATCAGGAATTTTTTGTTGGGCAGTGCTGGGATCAGTTCTCCAACTTGTTATTCAACAGGAGTGTTACAAGTCCTACTTTTCTCTATCTTATCTCTTAGATGAGTTTGGTAGAATAAAAGTGCATTTTTCACTCTTAATGAGGTTTTCTACTGCTGAACTTTTGGTCAGATGTCCAGGAAAACTTCATTTTGTCATCTCGGGTGTATTGTGTTTCTTCTGTCAGGGAAGGAGCAAATTCCTACACAGGGCCAGAAAGGGGATTAGTGCCCCAGGGCAGTTTTGTGCCCATTATGATATTTAATTCTCCAACTCTGTTACAAACTCTCCTCCTCTGTAAGACTTAGAGGGGTTAGGAGTAATCTTTAGGAGTAGTGTTTGTCCACTAGTGGCACATATTCTACACCTTACATCTCAACATAGTAAGAGGATATTTTTCAACCATACTTTACCTTTCACAGAGGCAACAGTACCATGAAGGATTGCTTATTCATGTTCCTAAAGCAGTTGTGGACATGTGTGTTTAGAATAAATGAATAAAATGCGGGAGACATCAGTTTGCATAAAGCTGTGTATGGAATGTTCGACAAAAGGGCGATAACACCAGTGAGATGGTGATATCGCTACAATTTTACACTTTATCGGTTGTGATAAGCTGGGAAGAGATGGCTACCACTAATAGTTGAGGTCAGGTAATAGCCTTTACATGTACCTTTATTTCGCATAGTTGGGATTTTCGCAATTAATATGTTAATAGTAAGTGAATGGGTGTGTCAACTCGTTTCCTTACAGTTGCATTCTTTCGTAGCCGGATTCACGCAATTCTTATCTTCACTTCCCTGTTGATGACAATTCACACCGGTTCACTGCCTGTTTGCTATGTTAGTCCATGGTGAGAATGTGGGATCTATAAGAACGCATCATGCTTTACCAGTATAGACCATTTCATTGCTTTGCTCTTGGAAATGGTTTATTTTCGACTTTTCTATGGCATCAACGGATAGTGAACCTGATGGCTGCAGTAGAAGGCATTGGGTGTCACCAGCTTATAAAAAAAAAAACAACAAAAAAAACCAGGATTTTTAGTTTGGATTGCAGATTCCACCTTAGGGTACATCTTTACTCATAGCAAAGCATCTTCTCCGGCTAATGGTTTCTAAGGAAGTCATTTCTTTGGTGGCGGTATGGCTTCATAGGAGAAAACAGTGCCATTGGGTTATTTGTTTATCAGGTAACCCCAAGGCTATCTGCTAATGTACCACAGATACCACACATAATACACAGATAATGTACCAGTTTTTCTGTTCTCAGGTTCCATCTTCAGTGGTGGAACGACTTTTCAATTTGCAGGAGCTTCCATTACTTCATCAGAAGGAGCACAATCTCCTTCTGTTATTAGATGCTTTCTTTAAGGGTTGGGATGCACAATTATGGCATCAAACAGCCAGTGGTCTGTTGTATCATGAGGGGTCAAGACTCCACATTAACAGGGCTACTACCTTTAGAATCATTTGGAGGTCTGATTCGGATTCTGAATCTGTTGATTTCCCCAGATATTTCTTCAGTGGTTTCCTATCTGAACAGGTAGGGAGGTACCCGCTTTCAGGAATGTGTTTCCTTATCTGAAGAATCATTCTTTGGACGAATGCCATGGGTTCAGATTCAGGCATATCACTTCCCAGGGTATACAATATTCCAACAAATTCTTTGTTCATGAGAGTCAAGATGATTCAAATTGAATGTGTTTTTGGATGACTTTTGAATCTTCTATTCTGATTCAGGTGTTCAATCAAATCTGTCTTTGATTACAATCACCAATGATGGATTTGTTTTGCAACTAGTTTGAACCACAAGCTTGTCTTTTTCAACTTTTCTTGGGATGGACTGGACAGTTTGTTTGGTCCTGTGACCTTGATTCTTCAGGTGATGCAGGTGAATCATTTGGCTTTTAAGGCTCCTTTGATTTTCAACCTGTAGTCATTCCTGCTTTGAAACCTTCTTTAGATTATGCTTTGGTGCCAGATAAGTTTCTTTGTTCAGGGAGATCCTTGAGAGGTTATCTTGATAAGTCAAAGATCTCAGGAAAGGCAAGAAAATTCTTTTTGTAGCTATTAAGAAGGGCTACTCCAAGATTTAGGTGCAGAATCATCTGGATTGCATCAGAGTGGCTAGGGATATCTTATTTTTGGGATCTGGTGGATCTGTTCCACAAAGGTACCTTTTCATGGCTTCCCTTGTAGGTGAGTTCAATCATTCTGCCATTGGTATCCAACAACCTGAATCTTAAGCTTCCAGTGTATGTGTTTCCTTTCTTAGACTGTGGGGCTTGGGGAACAGATGCATTACTCATTTCTTGGGAGGAACTGGACATAGGTTTTCCACCTTCATGATGGTCATGGTGGATGTTCTTGGTTGTGGGACCTGGTAGATCTATGCACAAACCTCCATCTGAGGCTTCTTTGTGGTGAACTTCTCAGATACTACTTTTGTAGATGTAGCAAATTTCCTTAATTATTTCTTTAAGGAAAAGAATCTTAAGCCATCTACTATTGCTGGTTACAGAATAACAATGGTAGATTGCTTTCCTTGAAGGGGAATAAGTCTCTAGAACTCTTCAGCTGTATAGATTGTTGACATATTTCTATAGAGACAATCCAGTAGCCAATAGGTTAAGCCTTCTTTACCTTTTGTCTCTGGTCTTGTTTGGTCTCACCAGACAGTCTTTTGAGCCTTTGGGGAAGATTTCTTGGAGGTTATTAACTTTCAAGACGGTCTTTCTTTTGACTTTGGCATTAGGCAAAGGAAGAAGGGTAATTCTCGTTAGCATTGTCTTCCCTTACTTTAAATGAGTATTGCTCACAAGTGGCTCTGGCCATTTATTAGCCAAGAATCAGTTGGCTTCGGATGGGCCTACATCAGTTAAGCCGGTCGATATGCCAGCTCTCAATCACTGGGACAGCAGTTTTACTCAAGATAGATCTCTTTGTCTTGTGAGGTTTTGAAATACTTTTACTTGGGACAAAGGATTCAATGAGGAATTATTATGTCTTGTCTGTGCCTAGTTAGGAAGGCTTTACAGCAGATATTTTCAGGTCAACTATCTTATCTTGCTGTGGGCAGACTATCATTTTGACTGAGGAGAAGTCAAATTCTGACTCTCAACAGCAGCGAGTCAAAGCAAGAATCTTTAGGTTTTAGGATAGTGTTTCTGTATATGAATTTTTAGATGCATGTTACTGGAAACCATAACTTTTTTACCAATTTTCAGTCTCACCTGCTTGGTTTGCTTGTGGTCAGACTTTGATATTGTGTCCTACAGTTTGTTATCTTATAAGTATATGCGTGATACTTATATTGATACTTTAGTATGCATTTGCAGCTGTATGTCTGTCATACTATCTGTATTTATATTAGGCAGAATTGTTGACTTCATTCAGTCTTGGAGTTACACAATATGCTGATGACACTTCCAATATTTGTGTCACCTGTGTGGGTGTTGGATGTTTGTCTAGATACAGCATTCAACTGTGGCAATAACTGGCAATTTGTGAGAACTTCAACTACATACTATGATTTAGGCGATCTGTATGGTATGTGGTGACTGTTGGAAGTTTATATGTTGTTGTATGCATGTAAATTTCAATGTAAACTTCTCATAATGTTTTAGTTGTAGGCTAGGTAGTGAGTCTCTGTAATGATTACTTCCTTCCTACAACAACAACAACAACAAGGCTGTGTTGTTTTGTAGTGCTCAACAGTTCCACTGCCTCATCTGGGAGGTGAGTTTGGATCTGAATGCCTATAGGATTGTGCTGTGTATGATAGCTGTGCAGAGTGGTGTACTGGGTCTTTAAATTCTAGTACTGCCCTCCTTCCATGAAGGCTGCATTCAGCAATGGTCAGGAAATGGTAAGTGTATTTTTCGCAATAAAATTGAAAAATTTTGTTGTAATTTTAATTTTTATTAGATAAATACTTACCATTTCCTGACCAGGATAGTCCCCCCCTACCTCCCCGCAGATTCAGTACTAGGGGAGTATTTTCTGCAACAAAAATAATGAAGGTTGTTTACTAGCGTGGTCACATGACCACTAGGGGGACATGCTAGTTCACACTCACTCACTGGCCTCTTAAGGTTTCTTAAAACGTTTCTCAACGTTGGCCAGTGAGTTGGATGGCACCAACATATAGCAATGGTCAGGAAATGGTAAGTATTTATCTAATAAAAATTAAAATTACAACAAAATTTTTCAAATCAATACAAGAATTAACAAAGCCAAGTGGCTGCTGAGGTATTAGAGTAAGGAATCTAAAATTCGCCACAAATCTAAAATTCGCCACCTCTAAAACCTTAACTTAGTTCTATGAAAAAGTGATGGTTGTCTTAAACTTGGTATTTTTCAGTTAAAAAAACCTTAATGTACTATAGATTCAATAATTCTCTCCTCAGTTCATTTATTTTATTAGTATATTCACATGTGGCGAATTTCAGATATGTGGCGAATTTTAGATTTCTTACTCTACATATCACCTGGCTGACGGTAAAATCGTATAAAATATACTTCGCCACATCATTTTTAGCATAGAAATTTTTCTTTGTGTTTATTCCCTTTTTCATTATGTTAATTTTATAGTATGAACAGAATGCTAAAAGTTTTTAGATGCTTAACTACATTCTCTAGAAAAATAATAAATGATTTTTAAAATACTGACATTAGTAATGTACATGCACTAGAGTATATTTAATATCCTGATATCCGGTAAAGTGTTGTTATGCTTGATTACATTTCCACAAGTATCCCGTTTACATAATTCATAATACCTGTTGGCAGTTGGATAAGTTTTCTGGGTTAAGAATTTTGGTGAATGGAAAAAACAACAACAACAAAAAAAATATTTTTCCAACTTTTATTTAATTTTACACATTCTGAAAAAAAGACATAAAATTCATACTTTGGTCACCACACAGACCATGTAGATTTGAATATGAAATTTTGTTTGTAAAAATTACAGATTGTCACTAAATTTGATGAAGTCACATATTTTTTATTGCTTTGATTTTGTTGTCAATAAAAGTTTTAATCTGAGTGAGTTTTCATTTTGTACAGCTAGAGCATGCAAAAGTTACAGACTTGGATGTAGTTGTAGCACATTTCCATTCAAACCTACAATATTACAGCATTTTTCAATATTTAGACATCAAAGCTAGGATGTGACCGTTTTTTTTTGTACCTCATACAGAATTTCCTAGATTTGATATATCATAGCATATCCTAATGTGTAATTAAGTGGCCTGTCAGGGATGCTTATTTGTTTTCACGTAAGTTCGACTGATCACCGCCACCGCCGCCGCAGGATTATGGTCTCCCTTGAATAACTTCTTGGGCTTTCAAATTTTTCTTTCCTTCTTATCTTTCTTTAAAACTAGAGGGGCGAGAAAATTTTTTTGGATACTTTGTGGAGACCTTAAGCTTTACTTAACGTAACCGTAAGCATTTTTCAAAAACACCCTGTCATCGCGTTTCCGAAAAAACCACACACACCTGTGCTATAAAATTTATCAGGTACATTCTAGACCTATTTCCACAGGTCAGAAAGGATTTTCTCATCAATCAGACCATAGATGCCTGAATGGGAGGTGTTTTATATTCGTAAATTTTTTTAAATGGGTACTTCATCTGTATCTCAAAAACAGTCAGGATTTCGGCGTTTTGTTGCTACTTTTTGATAATCTTTCACATGCCGAAGTTTTAGCCCTGTATCTGCAACCTTAAGGTCACCTTAGTGTCAAAAAAGGGGGTTTTAACCCTCCAGTTCACTTACTTTTTCACTTTTCTCAACCAGACTTGGCATATATATTAAGATTTACCAAAGGATTATCCTGACTTTATGGTGACCTTAAACTGTTAATATAATTGGAGCTATGCCCCCCCCCCCAAAGCCATAAAATTGCAATAAAGCCATCTGGCCCCTTTCTTTTTCCATATCTAACGTATATTGATATTGAAGGGACATTCTCAGTTTATAGTCACCTTAAAGTTGCAATATGAATGAAGTTATGGTCACCTGACAGTGAAAAAGGAAGTTTTCAGCCTCCAGCTATCTTATTGTTCAACTGACCTCAGCTACACTTTATGCACTTATAAAGTCCTTAAAGTTCCAATATGAATGAAGTTATGGCCACCTTGCAAGTACAGTCATGGCCATCTTGTCAGTCAACTGACATTATGGCATCACTCTGCGGCGTCCGCATGAACAACTTCTGCTCCAAAACTACAAGACCCAGAGACAGGCTGTTTTTTTTAAAGATACCTTATCTATCGAGGATGATAAATCGTAAAAACCATGCAGATCTGTCTGTTCGTTTGTTCCTCAGAGCCATTACAAGAGAGGTACCCCCACCCAAAGTCTGAAAATTTCAACACTTTATCACAATTTTCTCATTGACTATTTCAGGGATTTCTCTCATATCTTGCATATATGTACTAGGCCACCAGTAGATTCCCCTGTGGGAGTATCAGGTCTGGATCTTTCTTAATTATTTTTTTATGAATTTTGATGCATTAAAATTCATGTATTCATGCACTAAATCACTTAGAACTTGAAAAGTATTACTTTTAGAGCATTTTGTTAAATGTGTTTTTGATTTTTTGGTGTCAGTTATAACATAGTAAAATTTTAGAACTGTAGCCCCTTATATAATTAAGTACTTGCTGTACAAAACCTAAACATTCTACTGCAGTAAATAATCTTTTTCTCGCCTACATTTTATTTCAGTGAGGGGAGTGAGGAAGAGTCAGTCTTTTTCTGCACAGATCTACCCCTCCCCACTCCCCTCACTCACATAAAAATGCTTGCGAGAAAAGAATTACCTCTGTGTATGGGGGGAAGTGAGATGGGGAAGTGAGATTGTGTGTAAGTCTCACTTCCCTCCATTCAAACAAAGAGGAGAATAAGTATGCAATGTGTGTATCTTTTGTGTCTTGAAAAAAAAAAAAATAAATAAATAAATAAATAAACTAAAAGAAAATTGAAAGGTTCACTCTCACTGAGCTTTATCAAGCCTAGCTGTGCATGCTGTTATTCTGCTTACAGTCTAATACTGCAACTGATACAGTTTTAGGTAATTACCTTTCCCATGAGATACAAAACACAGTAAAGCTTACCTTATCTTTACAGTCTCTTACCACAACTACTACAGCTTTATTGACTCCGGGTGGCTCGTTTTTATTAGCAAAACCCTTTTTCTAGTTTTTTTGAGAAATACTGTAGTATATCAGGTCATTATAGCCTATTGCCAGTATAATCTGTCCTTTATTAAACTAATTAGAATCTCCAGTTCATCCTTGGATTCCTTTAGTTCAACTCATTATGTTCTTGGATAGGAACACTGGCATTGGAAACTCCTTTGTTGAGGTCTAAGTGGATTTAATGCAAGCATTTGGCTTTCAACATTGCTTGTAATACAATATGTAGATCTAGTCACAGGATAGATTGGGTTTTTATATATATCTTTCAGTAGCAGATCTAGATGTGCTCGCTGGGTCTGTAGTTACCAATGGAGATGTTGGAACCCAACTTAGGAGTCAGCCCATCTTAGGATCCTAAGTTGGGTAGCCCATCTTAAAATGGGCTAGCAGATATCAGCCCAACTTAAGATTATAAAATTTAAGGACGATTTTGTGTTGAATCTAATTTTAACTTTTTACAAGGATGTGCAAATAAAAGGAAAGTATATGACACCTTTATGAAAAGATGACATCAATATTGATTAATTTAATTGACCCTTGTAAAGAAGCTTTACTTTGTCTGCATATTCTTTTTTATTTTATATAAGTATTTTAAATTTATCTAGCTTTAGCAAACAGTGTATATTTCAAGAAACTAAAATGAATTGTTTTCTGAGCACAGAGAGGCATTAAAATATTTCTTTGAAGTTGATTTGTCTTTGATTGGGATGATTTTTCAACTGGATTTGTGCCTATTGTTTCAACATTCTATTGATGTTGAATTGTTTCACTTGGGGTGGGTGAAGTATACAATAGGAAACACCACAAATCACAAAGTGAAACAAATCAACATCAAAGTAATCTCTAACTATAATGAGACTTAATTCTATCAAATCTTTAAGGAGGAAAACTGAAATATATATGATGATTTTATAGATGTGCCTGGTTATAAAGAATTTTAAAAATTACCTTTCATATTACAATAATCAACTGGAGAATATAATTAAATCAAACAAATTAATTTTGTCAAAGAACACACTGATATGCACATAAACAAGTGGCCTGTTCTATTCGATTATATGGATAAATGTCTAAGGACTTAGCATTTAAACATTTGAAGATTCCAATTAAATTAATCATTTTGTTTGTAAACAGGTAAAGGATCAACCCTCAAGCACTTTAAAAAATCTTACAACAAGGCAGTCACTTCGCCAGCGGTGAAACAAATCAAATTCAAAAGAATGCTAGCACAGAAGGTAAATCTAAAGCTAAGTCACACACATAGTCAAACAAATCAACTTAAAAGAGGGTTTAAACAATAGATAAATTGCAATCTAGTCCAGTGGCCTAATCACTCCCCAGAAGTGAAACAAATCAAGTTGAAAGCAGTGGTTGACACCTCATGATCCAATAACCCTTCAATTGTCAATTGAACAGAGGCACAGTCTTGGAACAATAAATGAATTAAGGCTAATTCTATCGATACATACTGAGGTTAAGAAAATAGGTTAAAATACAAGTAGAACAATCAGTAAATAACACTGTTTCAATTTCAAAAATAAAAACTACCTGTGTATACTATATATATTTATATTTATTCATTGCTTGTATATGTTGACATACACAGTTTACAAACATACATACAAACAAACAAGGAAACTATTTTGATAATTATGTACATTTCAAAACGGCAAATAAGCAGACTACTGCTGCTTGACACAGAAGTATTCTAGCATAATATCAATATCTTGTTTTTTGAACATGGTAGTTTTTTCTAAATTGTCTATGTCATCCCTCAAGGCTAATAGTGACCTCATATTTTCCATGTTTATGATGTCATTATCACATAATTCAGGAAGATTGGTTATTTTATTTTATATTCTATAAGTTGGGCTAATATCTGTTAGCAAATCTTTAGACAGGATAAGCACAAAAGTCTTAAATAATATTTCAAAAACATATTTAGTTGAAATTTCAATATTTAAATAACCTATCAGGGTAATATTCAATTTCATGATTAAAACCACCCATCAAGTGTTACATAATAAATTAATAGTAAACCAGCTGGTCAGTATTAAAGTTTAACTTTGAAATCATTCTTGGGTTTACATATCCTAAGTTGGGCTAATAGATTCTAATGGGCTAAGCCCATCTTAAGATAGGCTACCCAACTTAGGATCCTAAGTTGGGCTCCAACAGAGATACAATATGAGCCAGTCTGATCCAATAGTAATGTTAGGACTAATGTGACTCACCTACGATGTTTATAACATTAATGAAGATAGTGTCAAGCTGATATGACGTGATTTTCATTTTCAAGAGATTTTATCAGAGTGGTTGTTCTCATTAGTATATAAATAACACAGGGCCATATTTAAAGTAAACTGTAAACACAACTTTCTTGTTTCTGGACCAATTAAAAAAATTTTTTTTTCAACATTGTCTCAGTCTACAGCATTTACTGAAAAAATTTTCAGGTTCGCTGGACCTACTAACTCAAACATGTTACAGTTTCATAAGAAAAGTTGCTAGTCTGTATTGCAATACTGGTTAAATGGAGCTTAAATCAATATTGAGTTTCAAAATTAACCAATAAAATGCTATGTTGATATTTTCTATAATTGTAAGAATATCTGTTGTGCTTGCCCTACTCCCAAAATATTTTTTGGTGATTAAAGAAAAAAATATAAAGTAAGAAATCTAAAATTCGCCACATATCTGAAATTCGCCACATGTGAAAATACTAATAAAATAAATGAATTGTGGTAAGATTTGTTGACTGTATAGTAAACTAAGGATTTTGAACTGAAAAATACCAATTTTTAAACAAAAACATCATTTTCTTCATAAAATTAACTAAGGTTTTAGAGGTGGCGAATTTTAGATTCCTGGCGAATTTTAGATTTCTTACTCTACCTGAAGAGTTTTCTCAATCCATAGGACATCTGGACCTATAACTCAAGATACAGGTCTGTGGGAATAGTTATCAGTCTTGGACAGGGGTGTAGGTGTTAATTTCAAATATTGTCTTGGGTTTTAAGAGGGCTGATCTTACGATATCAGATCATATTGATTTTGTGAATCTCTGCCAATGTGGCCGAATGAGTAACAAACTCATCTAGGAACACAGAGGATATGCGGTCAAACCTAGGTATAGACAGATCACATCTTAAAATGGTGGTCCTCTGTCATTGGCTCCTATCCCCAGTGGCAGGTTAAAGTACTGCAAAGACGTTGATAGGTGGCAATCCTTGGGCCTCTGTCTTTCAGTTAGGGGAATGCTGGTAACCTGAGAGTTAGGCTGTACTTGTATAGTTGGGAAGGGTTAAATAGTGCTTGGAGTCTTGTAGTATATGGAAATATTGCGCTGAATATAAATATACAATACAGTACTATGCATGACCCTTTGCAATAGCTTTTCCAATAAACTGCTTGAAGTGGGTATTTTTAGATGCTGTATCAATTTAGGAAAGAATTTATTTGAAAACATACTCATTAAGTGTTTGTTTATTTGTAGTTTCAGATATCACATCAGAGGACAACAACAGTGCAAGGGACCTTGCTGCCTTTGCGAAAAGATCATAAAGGTAAGCTATAGGACACCTTTACACCTGCAAAAGAACCTCTGTTATTTGACCATATTGGGAGAGGTTAAGTTGTACTTTTATTCTCTGACCATATAAGGAGATTTTGAGATTTTTGTGTGAGTTACATCAGTTATAAAGCAGCAGAAACAAGACTACTGTCACAGTATTTATCTCCCACATTAGGATCAGTAATAATTAGTGATCTCAACGGGTACCCGGATATCCGGGTACCCGAACCCTGAATACTTACCCGAATCCGACATCTCATACCCGAGTACCCGAATCTAAGTTTATTTCTGTCAATATCGCCCACGTTGGCTGACCAAGTACAGACGTATCTGGACTTCATTAATTCACTTACAAATGAAACTATTCAATTAAAATGCACAATAATATTGTTTTCTCACCCTTGTACACCCTTTATAGTATTTTATTTGTCTTTTATTTTGGTTGTTTATACATTATCAAATAACCGGAGCCCTTTGAAAATCGTCAGTATATTAACACAGGTACTTAATTCCGAGTCCATAAAACGCTGTATATTGGCTATATAGTAACATGCACTCCTTAAATAAATAAGAGTACAATATTTTCACACAGTAGTTAATAATTTTATGTTAATAAAATTCACTTACCAACCTGAAATAAAAATGAAGTTTCAATTCCGAAACTACATTCGAGCAGCAGTTAATGCTTTTGTGATAGGTCATGTGACTCCGTTTTTATATAAACAACCGTGTCTTGAATGTACAGAAGTCTTTTTTATTTTACATTTCTTCCGTGTAATACTGTTTTGAATGAAAAAACGTGGCCAACAAGAAATAAAGCAAATGGTTGGATCCCATTATTTCTGTAGGTTTTAAGTCTGTAAATATGGAGATATTTGTAGCTTCAGCTATTATCGCCCATCGGCGCGGATACCCGGGTACCCGCCCGCTGAAACCACTGCATACCCGGTCCTACTAAAAAGGGTTTATTGAGAACACTAGTAATAATGGAAATCTAATCAGCATTTGGAAAAAAGTCTCAGGCCATGACTTCCAATAAGTTGTTTCCACACTTAGAACCCATAGGTGAAATGAAAAGGAAGCTACAATGCCTTTTTAATAAGAAAACCCCACTTGACATTAAACATGTAAAACATTGAATTGAATATTTAGATGATTGAAATTCAGATACCGGAGACTTTCTTGTGGTATTCAGCTGCATTAAGTTACCAGTGTCGGGAAAATATACCTCTACTGAATTTGGAATTTTACAAAGATATTTTTTGTAAACCTTAAGAATTAGTGATTTAGTTAAGAAACAGAGTTGTATTAACTGGATAATAAAGAATAAACATGTTGGATCTATTCTGTCACAAGATTACAATTTACATAAAATTCTCCTTTAAACAGAAACTATCCTGAGAAAATATGGTGTCTATGGCCCATTTCTGTACATGTTGAGTTATGAGTACTACCGTGTAGTACTCTTGACTCACTGCTCCACAGCAGATTTTGTATCATATTAGAATTGCCAGAAGTCATATCATTGAAGTAATTTCCAAGTGCTAACATTTTTTTTGGTGTAAGATATAAGTATAATTATAGATTTTACTTTAAAAAAGTAGTCACACAAAATATGAAGTCATGTTAGTCATCACCTATATTATACAACCCCAGTTCTTAACTTCTTACACAAGCCTAAAAAAGAGACTGAAAATGAGGGTGATCTGCCAGTCATTGACCTCCCCACCTATCAAACTGATCTCATCAGATTGTGGCAGCTTTACTCAAGGGATTTCTCAATCAGTGTAGTTGAAAATTGGTAATTTGCCTCCCAGCGTCATAATATTAATACCTTACTCCAATTATTCATAAAGCCTATATTTAAACATATCGTAGACACCATTTAAATGAAACCCTGATACCTAAAATTTTTCTTTTAAGTTGTTGAAAATTCACTATCCGAATGTATAAAAATTTTCTCTTTTTTGTCTGTCTTCTTGGATATTTATTCCCATGCACAATAAAATATCTGTCAGTGGAACTATGTTCACATTAGAATTCACTTTTAAGTGTGTGTTTTTGTAAAGTGAAATTAATCATGTTCCTTGGAGTTCCTGATATATCTTAGGTTGCTACTTAATATTTTTCAACTGTGATCAACAACTTTTGAACGGGGTGATTTGTGATGAGTGTCTCTTTATGAAATATTTCGATATTTGGTCAAGTTACAGAGAATATAACCTCAGACAAGGTACTTAGGACATTTCCCCTTTTCACCTAATGAAACAAATTTGGTAGTGACACAAGTTCGGGAGGTAAACTTGTCATCACACACTGGCATCCAGTTTTGGAGAGTAAAAATACTCTTGAAGTCAAGGTTGGGCTTTTGTGTCCTGTTCACCAGCCACGGTCATATTGCGACAGGTCCTCAGCTTTATCACTTTTAGGAGTCAAACCCACACAGAGGTGACAGCCTGTAATTAGATGCCAAACCAGCAAACCCACCAAGCCATGGAGGACCTGAATTGCTCTTGAGTCACATTATACCACAGTAACTGGAAATAAGCACCCACTAATCTATAAGGGCTGAAGAACAACTTAATCTTGATGTGTACATGATGCTATATACGGATGACTGGGCCTCAAAATATTTGTCTATTTGCACTGAAGACACATGTGAGATGTCCATAAAAATCAGTTTGGAAATGAGAAAAATTTATGTTTTAAAGATTTTGTAAAACACAAATCCTAGCTTTTGACTTTTTGTTATAAAAAGTAAATAGATATAATCCACCACTTTAGTGTTATAGACAGACGGAGTCAGTGGGTGGCTTGGCAGAAACACTACTTTCTCTTTGAAATATTATCATCTATATTAACCCTAAGAAGACCATATTTTGGGGGAAATACGGTAATTGCAGTGATGTGTTCCCCAAGGTACATTGGAATCAATTAAGAGGCCAGTCCCTGATAATTTCTATACCCTGCATACTGGGTAAGAAAGTGATTGATTCTGTTCCTAAAGAGGAGATGTTAATTAAACACCCTTCTGAGAAATTAAGGAAACAAGCTCAACCCCCATGTGTGCAATTATAGAGCCATTCAGACTCTTCACACAAGCCAGACATAAGAATAAGCATAGTTGTACTGGTAACTTTTGTGTTTCATGCCCGATAGTGAATGGATAATTATGACTTGTTAATTAAACATGATTGGAATTATAGCTGTAAAATTAAACTGAAGTATTGTGGATAAAAACACCCATTGTTGATCTGTGGTTTTGATGACTTAATTAGAACTAAGGTGCTGATTAATCAAACACATTTCACCGAAATGGCAGTAACGTCAACAATTACATTAAGCATTTTGTCTGTCTTAAAGCTGTCTCTTTTATCAAGGTTCATGATACATATTCTCAGTTTGGCCTGTTAATTTTTGATAGGTTAGAAAAGCTAGAGTTCTATAATTTTCAGGTATAAAGTTTTGTTTTGTATTTTATAGTTGTATCCACTCGATGCATCCGGTGGATACTTTGGTTTAATGTTCGCTACGCCACTGCTGCCTCATGTAGAGATACTTTGGTTTAACTTTCGCTGTGTCGGTGCTGCCACATGTAGAGATTTACAACATTAACGCTCTCAGCGGAAAAATATACCAGCCAGCTTTACCAAATTTGTTGGATTTCTTCATTGTGAGGTAAGCTTCTCTGCAACTGAAATTAGCCTCATTCTGAAAAAAAAACAAGATGGCCGTCCTGGGCATTTCTTTGAAAATTATCTACTTTTTTCTTCTGACTGATTCTTGAAATTAGAAGGTTGAATCTCTCTTCATTGGTGATATGTAAATAGATATATATGTCCTCTACAAACATGCAGACATGTAACCATGAAACTTTTCATTCAAGGTCATCAGGGGAATGCCAACTTACCTCACATAGCTGACTTTAAAAGTGCCTCTATCTGCCTTATTATTGGTCATAGAGGTTTCGCATGTAAGGCCAACCTATAATCTGATGTGGTCAGATTTGATCTTGGGCCCCTCCTGCAAGGTCAAACAAGGATAGCTAACTTAAAAGTGCTTATAACTTGCTTATTTTTGGTCTTAGAGGTTTGCAATGTGAAACTAATTTGTAGGAAATGATGGGCTAGGAATCTTCTGATAAGTTCAGATTTGACCTTGGATTCCTCCTTTAAGGTCAAACGAGGATAGGCAAATTTAAAAGTGCATATAACTCAATTATTATTGGTCCTGGAGGTTTGCAATGTTAAACCAACCTATAGGAAACCGTGAGCTAGGAATCTTCTGATGTGTTCAGATTTGATCTTGGGCCTCTACTTCGACAGGTCAACAAGGGTGGCCAAACTTTAAAGTGCTTACAACTCGCTTACTATTGAAAAAGTGCTGTTTATCTTCAAAACCATGTTAGTTGTCCTTTTCCAGTGGTTAGATCTTGCATCTGGCCACAGATGCGTTCTTGGTCTAGTTTAAAATCACTTATTTTTCTGTCAGTTATGATACTATGGTAAACATCCTAACATATTTATGGCAAGTGCCACATAGTTCTCTCAACCAAGGAGGTTATGCTTTAGGGAGTGTTTGTTAGTCTGTTTGTCTTTGTTCGTGATTTTTCAAAAATTTCTGAACATATCAAAGGAAGAAGTGATAAAAACCCAGGGAAGATCTGGATCATAGATTGGACACAAAAAAAATCCTGAGTTTGTAATATTTTGATACATACATGTCTGCCTTGGTAGAGGGTCTGTGCTGTAGGAATGCTTTCTAATTAATATAAATATCAAAGAAGTAATACTGTTGTGGAGGCATTTCACTTGTCACACACACAGAGGCTATGTGCAATACCACTGCAGCCAGTTTGGTGGGTTTATTCTTGTCAATAAAAACTCTACTAAATACCAGTATTCCACATGTGCCAAAAGTGAAATTTAATAGGAACTTTGTTCTCCTGGAACTAAAATTTTCTACTTCAGCTGAAAATCTGAAGTAAAGATTTTAACAACAGAAGTAGAAAAAGAACATCAAGGGAATGCTGCTCATGTTAGGCAAAATGTCAGGCAGTGGCTTTAAGACAGCATAGCATGCAATGTTTTGTGTAAATAAAGCACATCGGAACCTTTATCTAAAGGAAACAGGGTAGTAACAAGTCCATCACTACAGACCTTGAACCCATTTAACACATTGTCTTCATTACAGTTGTGACATTTTCACTGTACATTACGTATTTTTCTTCTCATGCATTTAGAAACCACTTGTAATAATTCAAGGATTTTTGTTTATATAGAAACAATAGGAAAAGGTATTGATTTTAAGATTTAACAGAAGTTCAAACACCCAGGGTGACTGAAGCATGCCTTTTGTTCACAAAATGGTTTATTTATTTATTTCATATCGTTTGTGGCTTGCCTCTATTGGAAGAGTAAATAAAATCAATCGTGAAGTTCATCATTCATTTAGCTTCAAGTAAACAAAGCATTAAAGGAAGTTCAAAGTTACTACTTTTATACCCTGTCAATAAGGAACTGGGGACTTTAAGTCAGTTTTGCACTCTGTCAACCAGTTTCACCAAAGTTTTTAACACCCTAATCTGAGCTGTATTTATCTCAAATCCAAGGTTTATTCAAGACATGAGATAGATTTATTTCACAGTAGCCATCCACTTAGTGTTTTAAAAGAGACGGATTTCATTGGGGAATAAAATCATAATAAAAGTTTGGAAAGTATGAATCCTGTAAATATTTAGAAATACATGTGTACATGTATTTGCATGTTAATATACAATTGTGTTTGTGGAAGTGGTTGAAATGTAGGCCAATTTACTTTCCAAAGAAGAAACTGACTCCAGTACACACAGTGTAGAAGGTAAGATGTGCGGACAAAATGCTAGTAGACAAAATGACAGTCAAAATTACAAGGGTGGACAAAATGCTGGCCATTTTTGGGCCAGGGAGGCTAAAATACTGGTCTTATCAAAACACTTACTGACATTTTAAAAATATTTTTATGGCAAATAAAGAACCTTGAAAAACATACATTTATCCAAAGTAACGGAAGATGTTTGAAACTTTAATGGACCTCTAGGTCATTTTTAGTAGTACTGACCTTTAATAATGCATTATTTTACAAGTGTAGTGCTGACATAAGTGCCTTATATAAGTGCCATTGTTTTAAGAATGAATGTGTAAACATATACTTTAATGTCATATAATTCTCCCAATAGATAATAATAAAACTCTACCAGTAGTAAGGCTGAAACAGTTAAGCATACTTATTACTTACCAAACATTAAGTTACACAAGCACTAATTGGTGCCAATATCGTAGAACTGATAACATAGCTGTTCCACTATCAAGATAAAATAGGAGCAGCACCAATTGTGTCCACCTCAGGTCATCTTTATAGATGTCTAAGGGCTATCTTAGATATCAAGCATCATCCAGGTGTTTTTTGGGCTATCTGTGTACTAAGCTCAGGATGGAAAAAACTTTGAACATGCTTAGAATATGCCCCGATTCTATAAAATGTCACCAATGATCTGGAATCAACTGCAGTGGCCCCGTCTGTCATCATGGGTGGCTTTTGTGAGGAATGTATTTTAAAATGTCTTTGAAAATCTTACAAAATGCCACCCAAAGGTATCTACAGGAGAAAGATGATGATCATGAAAGTTATCATATTTGCAGTTAACATATTTGCAGTTAACATATTTGCAGTTACAAAAATTTCATCTGTCTGGATTCATATCAAACGCTGCCCCCTTTATACTGTCAAAGAAACAAAAAAAAAATGTCACTAGCCTGGGTAGCCATTGTTTCATCCCTAGTGACCTTCAGGTCATGATGGATGACCTTTAGCACTGGGAAAACAGTCTGGCAGGATCCAGGTTGCCTGGGACAGAAATTGATTGGTGATTATAACCACAGCATGTGTTTAACCACAGGGCACAGGGAGGGGTGTGTGTGTGTGGTGTGTGTGTGTGTGTGTGTGTGTGTGGGGGGGGGGGTTTAATGGATACCAGATCTGGTGCCCCTCCCAAATGGTCCTTGATAGTGGAACACCTCTATTGACAATATTTTTATGTATGTAATCTCATGCGGGATTTTAAGATCTATATTTTGTGTTAAAATATACAAATATTGCATTTATTATCTCCCGCCGGGCTTTAGCCCGGGAGGGAGATTATGAAATGATGCCTGTGCGTGCGTGTGTGCGTGCGTTAGTTAGTCACACAGATTCCTCCAAAACTACTACAGCTACAGATTTTTTGTAAATTAATTGTCCCAATGAATTTTCACGCCCTCGAAAATTTTTTTGGTTTTATGGACTTAGGCCTAACGATAAGTGAGTAATAGCTATCTTAGCTACTTGGAGTAAAGGGCTCATAACTCAAAAACTATTGCAGAAACAACTTTTTCTTCAAATATGTTGTTCAGCTACTTTGTTCTTAGCTATAAGATGGTACATAGTTTGGGGTCCCATTGCATGCCATAAGTGAGTAATAGCTATTTTCTCATTTGTAGCTAAATAACAAAAGGAGTAAATGTCAAATATCTTCCAAAGTATTAGAGTTACAGAAATCTTTTCAAATATGTTGTTCATCTACTTTTTGGTAAGCTATCACATAGTAAAGTTTCAGACCTGTTGCACCTTGTATAGCTGAGCAATAGCTACTTTGAAATTCTGACTGTTGAGTAAAGCCATTGTAACTCCAAAACCATTGCAGTTAGAGTGTTTCCCTAAAATATGTTGTTCAGCTACTTTTTCCTTAGCTATAAGATGGTACATAGTTTGGGGTTCTATTGCATGCCATTAGTGATTAATAGCTATTTTCTCATTTGTAGCTAAATAACAGAAGAAGTAAATGTCAAATATCTTCAAAAGTATTAAAGTTAGGGAAATCTTTTCAAATATGTTGTTCATCTACTTTTTGGTAAGCTATCACATAGTAAAGTTTCAGACCTGTTGCACCTTGGATAGCTGAGTAATAGCTACTTTGAAATTCTGATTGTTGAGTAAAGCCATTGTAACTCCAAAACCATTGCAGTTAGAGTGTTTCCCTAAAATATGTTGTTCAGCTACTTTGCCCTTAGCTATAAGATGGTACATAGTTTGGGGTTCTATTGCATGCCGTAAGTGAGTAATAGCTATTTTCTCATTTGTAGCTAAATAACAGAAGAAGTAAATGTCAAATATCTTCAAAAGTATTAAAGTTAGGGAAATCTTTTCATATATGTTATTCATCTACTTTTTGGTAAGCTATCACATAGTAAAGTTTCAGACCTGTTCCACCTTGGATAGCTGAGTAATAGCTACTTTGAAATTCTGACTGTTGAGTAAAGCCATTGTAACTCCAAAATTATTGCAGTTAGACTGTTTTCCTAAAATATGTTGTTCAGCTACTTTGTCCTTAGCTATAAGATGGTATATAGTTTAGGGTTCTATTGCATGCCATAAGTGAGTAATAGCTATTTTCTCATTTGTAGCTAAATAACAAAAGGAGTAAATGTCAAATATCTTCAAAAGTATTAAAGTTAGGGAAATCTTTTCAAATATGTTATCCATCTACTTTTTGGTAAGCTATCACATGGTAAAGTTTCAGACCTGTTGCACCTTGGATAGCTGAGTAATAGCTACTTTGAAATTCTGACTGTTGAGTAAAGCCATTGTAACTCCAAAACTATTGCAGTTAGAGTGTTTTCCTAAAATATGTTGTTCAGCTACTTTGTTCTTAGCTGTAAGATGGTACATAGTTTAGGGTTCTATTGCATGCCATAAGTGAGTAATAGCTATTTTCTCATTTGTAGCTAAATAACAGGAGGAGTAAATGTCAAATATCTTTAAAAGTATTAGAGTTACAGAAATCTTTTCTATATGTTATCCATTTACTTTTTGGTAAGCTATCACATAGTAAAGTTTCAGACCTGTTGCACCTTGGATAGCTGAGTAATAGCTACTTTGAAATTCTGACTGTTGAGTAAAGCCATTGTAACTCCAAAATTATTGCAGTTACAGTGTTTTCCTAAAATATGTTGTTCAGCTACTTTGTCCTTAGCTATAAGATGGTCCATAGTTTGGGGTTCTGGTGCATGCCATAAGTGAGTAATAGCTATTTTCTCGTTTGTAGCTTGAGTAAAGCCATTGTAACTCCAAAATTATTGCAGTTAGAGTGTTTTCCTAAAATATGTTGTTCAGCTACTTTGTCCTTAGCTATAAGATGGTCCATAGTTTGGGGTTCTGTTGCATGCCTTAAGTGAGTAATAACTATTTTCTCATTTGTAGCTAAATAACAGAAGAAGTAAATGTCAAATATCTTCAAAAGTATTAATGTTAGGGAAATCTTTTCAAATATGTTGTCCATCTACTTTTTGGTAAGCTATCACATAGTAAAGTTTCAAATTTCAAAGTTTACAACTTTTGGTGGCCATCTTGAATTTTTGCGGAAAATGAAAAATGGCAAATATCTCTGAAACTGTCAGAGCGATTTCGAGCAAGTTTTGGACCCACAGTGTAGTAGAAGGGTTTCTGTTGAAACATGAAATTTTCAATTTCACATGGTAAAGTTTCAGACCCATAGCTAATTACTCAACTACTTAAAATGAGTAAATGCTAATTATCTCTAAAAGTATTGCAGAGAGCCAATTTTTCTTAAATACCTCATTCACCTACTTTTGGGAGAGCTTTCACTTGGCAAAGTTTCAGACCCATAGCTAATTATTCACCTACTCAAAATGAGTAAATGCTAATTATCTCTAAAAGTATTGCAGATAGCCAATTTTTCTCAGATAACTCATTCACCTACTTTTGGAAGAGCTTTCACTTGGTGAAGTTTCAGACCCATAGCTAATTACTCACCTACTCAAAATGAGTAAATGCGAATTATCTCTAAAAGTACTGCAGATAGCCAATTTTTCTCAAATACCTCATTCACCTACTTTTGGGAGAGCTTTCACTTGGTGAAGTTTCAGACCCATAGCTAATTACTCACCTACTCAAAATGAGTAAATGTGAATTATATCTAAAAGTACTGCAGATAGCCAATTTTTCTCAAATAACTCATTCACCTACTTTTGGAAGAGCTTTCACTTGATAAAGTTTCAGACCCATAGCTAATTACTCACCTACTCAAAAGGAGTAAATATGAATTATCTCTAAAGGTACTGCAGATAGCCAATTTTTCTCAAATAACTCATTCACCAACTTTTGGAAGAGCTTTCACATGGTGAAGTTTCAGACCCATAGCTAATTACTCACCTACTCAAAATGAGTTTATGCGAATTATCTCTAAAAGTACTGCAGATAGCCAATTTTTCTCAACTAACTCATTCACCTTCCTTTGGGAGAGCTTTCGCTTGAAGTTTCAGACCCAGAGTTAATTACTCACCTACTCAAAATGAGTACATGCTAATTATGTCTAAAAGTATTGCAGATAGCCAGTATTTCTCAAATAACTCATTCACCTACATTTTGGAGAGCTTTCACATGCTAAAGTTTTTTTATGACTTTTTAAAATAATTTTTTATTCATTAAAAGTAATGAAATCATGCCCTAAATCAATTATAACTTGAAAATTATTGCATTTAGAGCACTTTGTTAAAATATGTTATTCAGCTACTTTTTCCATAGCTACAGCATGGTGAGTAACTTGGGTGTCTATCTCAATAGCTAAGTGAGTAATAGCTACTTTTGGATTTTTCACTAACTTCCATCATAAGTAAAATCACTTGTAACTTGAAAACTGTTGTATTTACAGAATTTTATGCAAATATGTTATTCGTCTACTTTTGGGTCAGCTATAACATAGTAAAATTTCAGACCTGTAGCTCATTGCATAGCTGAGTAATAGCTACTTTTAGGTTATCACTGTTGGGTAAATCACTTATAACTTGAATACTCTTGCATTTACATTATTTAGTTGCAATATGTTATTCACCTATTTTGAAGCAGCTATAACATAGTTAAGTTCCAGACCTGTGGCTCATAGCATAGCTGAGTAATAGCTACTTTGAAGTTCTTACTCAACACTACATCATTTATAACTTGAAAAGTATTGCATTTAGAGCATTTTGTTAAAATATGATATTCACCTACTTTTTCAATAGCAACAACATGGTGAGTAACTTGGGTGTCTATCTCAATAGCTAAGTGAGTAATAGCTACTTTTGGACTTTTTACTAACTTCCATCATGAGTAAAATCAATTGTAACGTGAAAACTATTGGATTTAGAGAATTTTGTGCAAATATATTTATTATTCACCTACTTTTGGGTCAGCTATAACATAATAAAAATTTCAGACTTCTAGCTCATGCTATGGCTGGGTAATAGCTACTTTTGCCTTTGCCGGTGGATACATTTTGCATCTGGCCACAGATGCGTCCTTGGTCTAGTTCTAATAAGTCATTCACATACTTTTGGGTGATCTACCACATACTGAAGTTGCAGAACTGTAGCTCTTTGGATAGCTGAGTAATAGCTACTAAAATGAGTAAATGTCTTTTATCTCTAAAAGTATTACAGGTAGGCAATTCCTTCTAAATAAGTCATTCACCTACTTTTGGGTGATCTACCACATAGTGAAGTTGCAGAACTGTAGCTCTTTGGATAGCTGAGTAATAGCTACTAAAATGAGTACATGTCTTTTATCTCTAAAAGTATTACAGGTAGGCAATTCCTTCTAAATAAGTCATTCACCTACTTTTGGGTGATCTACCACATAGTGAAGTTGCAGAACTGTAGCTCTTTGGATAGCTGAGTAATAGCTACTAAAATGAGTAAATGTCTTTTATCTGTAAAAGTATTACAGGTAGGCAATTTCTTTTAAATAAGTCATTCACCTACTTTTGGGTGATCTACTGCATATTAAAGTTGTAGAACTGTAGCTCTTTGGATGGCAGAGTAATAGCTACTAAAATGAATCAATGCCTTTTGTCTTTAAAAGTATTGCAATCAAACATTAAACTTGTCACTTCTACATGTGCCTCCATCTCACAAGAAAATTTATATTCCACTATCTTTAGTACATCTTATTTATACGGCGGGAGATAAATGCATGCGTCAGAATGCTTGTTACTAATAATCTAATAATTTGGGTGAATATTAGAACTATTTTCATAGCTTCTCGCAGTCCACTATATTCTTTGTTAACATCTGAGAGTCTGAGACACATGCTCATGTGATGTTTTCTGTATTTCTTCAAAGATGCTATACATCAGAAACAGTTACTTAACAGATTACTTAACAGTCAGTATAACCACCTGCCTACCAAATTATTGTAATCTTTTCAGCCTTAGCCTGTTGGCAGCCTCTTTATCATAGCAAAGCGGGTTAAAAACCAATGTGGTATATTTTTTTGTATAAAAAAACTTGAGCCAGAGGCCAGGCTAGTCCTCTCTGTTGTGTTCACAGCTATTATGGAATAGAGATGAAGACAGATGACCAGTGGGCAAGCCTCTCACTGGAAGCCAGTGACACTGATGGATGGTCAGTCTTACACCAAATGACAGCTTGTCCTGTTCTGCAAGTTTCTATTAGATTTTGTTTCCTCTTCCCATTGATCTTACCAACCCCCTCACCTCTCCTCGCTTCCAACTTATGTGAAAATTGGGAAATTGTCAATTTGGAAACATCCTATTAATTTATTATCATTGTTTTTGCAAATTTCCATCAAATATCTATAATCATTAATGTAATCTTTTTTCCAGGAAATCTGTATATTTTAGCTCTTCATTATTATAGTCCTTATTTTAACTGATTGCTTCTGAGTTACAAATTTTGTACATTGTAAGGAATTTAGTTTGCCTTACTGTAACTGTGTTATCCCAGAAGAACATTGTCAGTCACTCTATTTGGCCAGTTAAAAGAGAGATCTAATTGGCATCAGTGGAATCTTGGCCATTTTATAAAGAGAAATCCCAGTCAACAGTCAAGAAAAACAAGAAAATTATTGATGGATGTTTATCTGTGGGCTAAATCTGGATCTGCCTGGCTCTGAGATATAATTCTTTTGAAATCAGTGTTTCCTCTCAAAATTTTTCTCTGAAGTAGTCAGTTGACATCGTCTCATACACATATATCAATTAAAATTGATGTGAAATGTGATCATCACTATGTCTAAAGATTTACTTCCTCAATGGTGTACAGAATTCCTGGGAGACTAAAGCCCCTGACAATAATATCCATGGGATAATGAGGCTACCAAGACAAAACCTTGGTGCATTTCTTCGGAGGAGGGGCCGGGGGGGGCATAACCCTGGTTGAATAGAGTGCATACATAGCCCTAAAAGTGACTGTAGCCCCAGCCTGAGATTATATTTGCATGTATAATTCAAGTACTTTATGGATTTGAAGTTACTTCACATCTCTGGGGTTTAAATCCTGGGATTTTGTCCTCCCTATGAAAATTGGTTTTCAGGAGCTGGTCCTCAGGTTTACAGATTTTTTTCCAGGGTTTTGTCCTCTGGAGTTTTGTCTGTTTACCTTATTTCACAAGCTGTCATGTGTCAATTAAGGAGAAAACATTTTTTGGCAAGATAAACTATAGCTAATTACTGTGACGTTAGTATCAGAAAATTAACTAAATCCTTGGTAACCATGATTGTGTTTTTGTCATAAAAGTGACCGGCAACTGGAACACAGAAACACTAAAGGCCAGGTGTAGGACAAAAAGAAATTGAGCTTTTTGGTGTGTTAATTACAAAAGTTTATTTCCAATAACAGTCTTTGTTCTTAAATGTTGTTTCTATGTCATATTCTGTAATGGTTTAATAAGAGCAGCATCAAGTATTTGTAATAATGTTATAAAACCAGCATTTTGTCCATACAGCCCCAGAAGTGACTGGTATTTTGTCTGCCCTTGCATTTTGACTGTGTTTTTGTCCAGTGGGATTTTGTCCACCAGCATTTTGTCTGTGCATCTCTTTTTGTATGTTCCCCCTAAAATCCATGGCAAGGCACCATCAGCCCATGCAGCCTTTGGCCATAGAAACAAACTAGGTAATGACTAAATGTACACACATGATCTGAAAGCAGTTTGAAATATCCTTGGGGTTCCATTTCTCCAAATGAAGTCCTGTTACTATTATCTAGCCTGGATGAAGCATAAAATAAATAAAATAAATTGTTCAATATAATTTGTGGTTGATCATTAAAATTTAAATAAACAAATAAAATCATGCATGCTATATGCTTTTCAGATTCTTTTTTATATCCCCAGATGAAAGTCGGGGATGTACTGGTTTCATCTCCATCTCACTGCTGCCGGTTTTGACTTGTGTGATAACTCAAAAATGCTAATATTTTACCTAGGAACGCATTAATATATTCTTCTTATATATGCCAAAAATCAAGACTTTATGTCGAAATTAAATTTGTTTTTGCAGCCCATAAAGAACCTACTTAGGCATTTTTTCTACATTTTTCACATATTTTGCACAGTAATTTGAAAGTCTCAAACTGTAGTAGATATAACCTCTTTATATAATCTTTGTCTATAAAAAAATTTGAACTCTTGCTTTAATTTTAAGGTCACCTTGAGGTCTCTAAAATGCCCACAGAGACCCATTTTATTGACTTTTTACATATATAATATGTAAATTACATGTATAATAATGATACCATAATAATTGTAATCTTGCAGAGATTAAGCGCTATAAAAGTACAGAATAGAATAGAATAGAATTGTGAATCACATTAAATGGGTTCTACAAAAAATACCCAGTGAATGCCTGTGGTGTGAGATATAGCCTGTCTGTGGATATGTTGGTGTTGAGTCATCACAATCTTGTTTTAAATTTTTTTTTATCAAATTGAATTTACACAGCTAAAAGAGAATAATATTAACAAAAGCTGCTCTTAAACCTTCATCAGTAAAGTTAAGTAAATGAGGAAAAACTGAAATAGCATTAAAGATAATTAGGAAAAAAATGGACACAATTACCACGCTAATGCCAGCACTGTTTTTGTGTTGACGAGTATGAAGTTATTGCTTAGGGGCCATAAGACCAGTGCAATCACAATACAGAGATGTTTTTCTGCTTTGAAGTATAACAGTATAAAAACATAAAGATATGTTATAAAATGGTTAACCCAATAAATTCAATTAATGCATTGTCCTTTCATAAATTGCAAATTGGCAGCTTTCCTTGATAAAACTTATGAGAAATAGAAAAAAAATGTACTATATGTTTAAATTAAATATTACATTGATAATGATTATCAAAGTTATATGATAAACACAGTTGTCTACTCCATAGATATTTTACCTATCTCAGTATGAAGAGTAGGTTTTAACGGTGAGCTCTTTGGAGTGCCTTATAATCTGAATTTGACGTAAGATGTTGAGAATGAAGCAACAACTGCAGTTTTTGCAGCATTACAATTTGAAGCCTGCAGAAGGCTATTGTAAATGTGCTGTGACCATCCATTCATAATTGATATGGAAAGCAAAAAGTGCAATATATCCTTTTAAAGCAGTAAGCAGGTCATGTAGTTGTAATGTTAGACACAAGAGATGAAGATATAATGTGACTTGGGGAACTGGCTCAAATATCAACTGGATATACTGTGTACGATGGTGGATAGTTGTTTACGTGCAGGAGAATGTTGGCCTGAGATAAAACACAGGTCAGGATTATGATCAGAAATACGGCATAAGGTATTGAGTAATTCTTTTTAGAAAATTTATTTTATGTGTCGTCACGAGGGAGGCCACACTTTTTCTTGGAATTGTGGAAAAATTTCTTATATTGGTTATTTTTATGACTATTTGAAGCCTCTTAATATATCCCATGTAGAATATCTGTAAATTGGGCTTCTTTTTCGAGGAGCTGTATTCATAAAGGGAATTAGCGAAAGATCTGTAAAAGATTAACTTAACCCTAAAATTGGTCAGGATTAAGATTTGTATCACAGAGAAGTTAAGCTAATTTTCAGATCAACTTTTATATTAACTTTAATCCACCCATTAAAATGTATTACAGATTGGATTCAGTACAGGTCAATCTGCAGCACTTAATCCAAAAATTAGCTCATAGCTTTGTGAATACAGATTTAATCCAGAGATTAGCTAAGCCACTTACTAAGCCCTTTTCACCATAAATAACGGGGACAAATAGTTGCCAGCAAGTTGAAAAATATCTGTTTGTTATTAACAGTCTTTATAAAGCTTATACTTGGCTGGAGAATAAAGGACAGCCATCTGGCATAATGGAGTCAGGCCACAACATATCCCATCCTTAGTTCAGCAACCTAGTCTGATACCCTTGGATTTTATTTCTTCAACAAACCACATAAGGTTTTGGTCTTGCCACATTTTCCTATATTTTATGCACATACATTTGCTTTTTGTCAGTGTCCAAGGACAACTCATTAGTCTACACCCACTAAAGGGGAAAGAGGGGTTTGTGCTTCTGTATGTTTTCACACCTATGTGTCATACCATATTATTATTTTGCTTAATAAGTAAAAAGGTGCTTATTAGATTATTCCTTGGACCAGTAAGTGAAAAAGGTGTGTTGACAGAAGAGACACCTTTTCATCTTACTTTGTTCGATATGAAACAAGGAAAACAAAAGGAACAACACAGGCAAATGTCTCATTGCTCATTCACTTTGATTTATTACAGAGCTGCCCAAGGTCGATTCCTGAACAAAGTCTGGGTCTGTTTCCACACGTTGGATTAGTGCTGTGTGATATCTGTTGTAATAACCTCATAAAATTGGTATTTCCGTTTTAAAATCAGTATATAATTTAATCATCTATATTACCGTAGCCGCGCTCCATAACACTCATGCTTTTGAAAGCGCCTATCCACAATCTTACGTTATCACTCATATGTCGTTTCGAGGTAAACTGCCTCTATATAAACCCAATAATTAGTGAAATATTATTAATTTATATCAATTTTCAACAAAAGTTTCCTTATTTTAGCAGTTATGACAACTTTTATTGCATCGAGATTTGTTTACCAACCGCATATTTTACTTCCAAGCGGTGTGTGCTAAAACGCGGTTTCCCTAAATTCGGGTTATTTTTTTCAAAACCCCCGGCTGGTTTTCATTGTCGTAAAAGCGCCCATCCCCAACTTTCACAAATATTTGGTCACATTGCCCATGGGCGTTACAGAGCGCGGCTACGGTATTATGTTAACACGCTTATTTTTTCAGTATACTTTAAGATATAATGAACTCTATAATGGACTTTGCAGCATTATTTGATTTAAAAATATGAAAATAAGCAATTAGGCAACATTGGTGAACTACAAGTATATTAAGCCCTCTTCCAGGGTGAAGTACTTACAGATGATGTAAATGTGAGGCTGCACAAGATGCTCACTTTGGGCAGGATAAGATCGAAAGCATTTGGATTTAATAATAAATCTATAGACTGCTTCAAATGTTTTCATATTTTCCTAGACACATACGTTTTGGTTTCCAAAAAGTATCTTATCAAGAATTACTGTGTTATCAGAAGGGGGTAATGGTTTTAAGAGATTTATCTCTGATGTTTGTGTATAATGAGACATTATTTGTTTCACAGAATTTGGTATTGATCATTTGGCAATCAGTGGTTGTAATGGTCGCTAAATGGGAACTTGCATTCCATTACAAAGGTACACCTGTATATAAAACTCAGGTCTTGAGGAGAAAAACACAGCAGATAATGCTGCAGCAGAAATACAAAAGAAACAAAAAAACAAATAAGACTGATGATATGTACAAGCTGGGGTCACATATGTTGCTTTTGTATACAGAGAATGACTATGAAATTTGCCACTGCTGAAGCCTCTCTGTTTATCTATGAATTATCCGAAATGCTCATTGCAGGCATGATTTTTGTGACCATAATCCATGCATTGTACCTGGTGCAGAATTTCTTTGAATTTGACCTTAAAAAGACTAATTTTAAGGGAGGTTTCTGTCAGTGACAAATTTTATGTTCTGTGTAACAAGTTTTTCATATCTACTCTACAGAACATGCAACAGAAACTTGCAACATATGTATTTGTCAGACTTAATACAGGCTCACATTTCTGTAATCAATAAAATGGTAAATGGATCATCTCTGAAGACATGAAATGACTCAACTCAGAATGGATATCGAGATGGGGATATGTGTATCACATCAGTAGTTTTATTTTCAGGAAATACATGTCAGTATTTGCAAAAAAATTTAGATTGTTTACAAGCATACAATAAGTACAGTGGGGGTGGGAGCGGGGTCATGTTACTGAATGGGACATCCATATCAAATGGCAATTTACCATAACATTAAATCAGTGGACAGCAGGGGCATAGGGTTCAGCAGTGCTTGGATGAGCATTCATTATTTCATAAAATAATTCGGGTGTTGGAACCCTGAACCCCTTGTTGTCCATTGTTTAATGTTATGGTAGATTGCCATTCACTATGGGTGCCCTGTTGTCCAGTTCGCGTGAGCGACTTCTCCTCCGAAACTACAAGGCCCAGAGACATGCTGTTTGTTTTAAAAGATAGCTTATCTACCTAGCATGAAAAGTTGTTCAAGGCATACAGATCTGTTTGTTCGTCTGTTTGTCAGACGAAAGTGAGGTACCCCCCACCCTAAGTATGAAAATTTTAACACTTTATCACAATTTTCTCAGTGACTATTGCAGGGATTTCTCTAATATCTTGCACATATGTACTAGGTCACAAGTAGATTCCCTTGTGTGAGTGTCAGACCTGGATCTTTCTTAATTATTTTTTTATGAATTTTTAAAATAATTTTTAATGCATTAAAATTAATGAAATCATGCACTAAATCAATTATAACTTGAAAAGTATTGCATTTAGAGCATTTTGTTCAAATATGTTATTCAGCTACTTTTTCCATAGCTACAACATGGTGAGTAACTTGGGTGTCTATTTCAATAGCTAAGTGAGTAATAGCTACTTTTGGACTTTTCAGTAACTTCCATCATGAGTAAAATCACTTGTAACTTGAAAACTATTGCATTTAGAGAATTTTGTGTAAATATGTTATTCGGCTACTTTTGGGTCAGCCATAAGATAGTAAAATTTCAGACCTGTAGCTCATGGCATAGCTGAGTAATAGCTACTTTTACGTTCTCACTGTTGAGTAAATCACTTATAACTTGAAAAGTATCGCATTTAGAGTATTTAGTTTCAATATGTTATTCACCTATTTTGGGGTCAGCTATAACATAGTAAAATTCAAGACCTGTGGCTCATTGCATAACTGAGTAATAGCTACTTTGAGGTTATCACTGTTGAGTAAATCACTTATAACTTGAAAACTATTGCATTTAGATTACATGTATTGCATGTGCAATATTTTCTTTAAATATGTTTTTAACTTACTTTTTACACCTTAACAGTTACCTTCTTACTTTCCTTCTGAACACCATTTCCAGGGCACAACCTTTGTGTCCTTTTCTTCTGTCACTTCTACTCTGAAACTCAAAACACGCAGTCAGGTGACACAGAGCCCGTTCACGGGCACTGATTGCTTGTTCAGATAACAGGGTCAATTAATGTGGAAGTTGAAACACCCACAATAGGGCCTAAAAAGCAATTCTTCTGTTTAGACTTCTATTGCAAAGGATTTGCCAGAATTCCAGATATGAAGGGAGAGTGTCTGAGCTAGTTCTCTTGTATTAATAATGTATCAAGAGCAGAAGAAATAGACATAGAATAATAAGTTGAATTTTATAACTGACATTATAGGGGAGATTTCCCTCACATACTATTATCAATGCAACTAATGGATTTTCTCTGTATCTAGATTATTTATTGTATTGCCTGTGGGCCAGTAAAAAAACGGTGTTTTGTGTCAAATAGTTATTGCATAATATATATGTGGGAATAGAGATGTATACAACTGGACGGAAATACGTAGATTCCATGGAAGCACTTTGGGCATATATCACAGTAAGTATATGTTTCCGTGACAACAATATTCGATAACTAATGACTGATGTCCAACGCCAATGTTATGATTTTCTTTTACATTCAATTCAATATTTTACAAACATGGTGGCTGCACATATAGAAACCAATAACTGAGCAGTTTTTATCTGAAGCCCTCACTGGTGGATAAATAAGTTTAAATGGGTGATAATTGGGAACATAAGCAATTTCTGCATTTCGGTTATTTTATTTAATCTTAGTTTAAATGGCTACAACTTTATTCTTTCTCGTATAATTTTTTTCTGTCCACCATTGTGTTCAGTTTTACGAGTTGAACTCTGCCATGTTATTATGGCTATATTATGCGACTGTTTTTGTGTCAGTTGTGTAACTTTATTTGAATTTAGTGACAGAATCTTTCGTCCATTTTACTGTAAAACATGTTCAATGTTTACAGCAAAATGGATGAAAAAAAATGGACTTTTACTTTCAAGGAAAATGTTCAATTACCATAAGTTTCAATTAGAATAAGGTTTCAGTGGATTTAGATGCAATTTATGGGTTGTGTATCCCTTCAAATTAATGCATTTCACAATAAGTTATTCTGCTGGTAACTTAGGTAAAGTAAGAAATCTAAAATTCGCCACATATCTGAAATTAGCCACATGTGGAAATACTAATAAAATAAATGAATTCAGGTGAGAATTGTTGAATGTACAGTAAAGTAAGGCTTTTTGAACTGAAAAAGACCAATTTTTAAGGCAAAACATCATTTTCTTCATAAAATTAACTAAGGTTTTAGAGGTGGCGAATTTTAGATTCCTGGCGAATTTTAGATTTCTTACTCTGTGTATTTGTAAATCTTTCAGTGAAGGTAAACCAGCCACTTTGTTTTTCATACCTGACACTGAAAGTGAACGCGCACCAATACACAATTTTGTCCCTACCAGGACTGGTAATGACTGCCAGATATGTAAAATCTTTACAGTAAACTAAATAATTATAAAATTAGCAAATACTTGGTACCGGTATATGTGTTTTATTATCTCCCACCGGGCTAAAACCCAGGAGGGAGATTATAAAAGGTATCATGTGGGTGCGTGCGTGTGAGCGTAAGTGTGTCACACAGATTTCTCCAAAACTACTACAGCTACAGATTTTTTGTCAATTAATTGTCCCAATGAATTTTCATGCCCTTGAAAATTTTATTGCGTTAATACATCCTATCCAATGGACAATAGCTTATCCGGTCGGCGCAGACCGGCCCGCCAAACGTCAGAAAAAGACGTCCTGTGTCTCCACCGGCCAGGCCGGTCCAATGCTGTGCACTCGCCAGGTGGCGTGTGGTACTTCCTTCCTGTCTAGACAGCATGACGTCATAGCATCTTTTTCGTTTGGCGCACATGCTGTGTACACGGAATTTTTCTGCCAGTGGAACTTTTTATTATTTTGCTACCTATTTTACAGAGTGTGTCTATTTAGTGATTTTATTTTGTTACGGGGTGCTTATAGACCTTTATGGACTCATTTGTTATCAGTTACAATGTCTTCACCTAGCCAGAAACACGGAAGCTGTGGACACATCATGGCGGGATTTGATAGCCATAATTTCTGTGCAAGGTGCAGGGAAAAAGGTAAGGGTTCAGACCCTTGTATATCCCATAATGACTGTAATGCTTGCAACTCTCTTACTGAAGAGCAGCGCACCCAACTATCTACGCCTTCTTATAGGCTCAAAAAAGAAAAGCGTGACTCTAAGAAAACTGCTGAAACCCCTAAACAGGACGTCAGTTCCTCTCTCATAGACCCGTCCTCTGTGACGGTAGTGGGAGTAGTGGACGATCAAGGGATTGTGAAGTCCCCTGGTTCAAGTTCTGAGAAGAAAAAGAAAGCAAGTGTGGATAAACCTAACCCACATACATCCAAAGAACCTTCAGCTGACAAGCCTTCTAAGTCGCTTTCTAAATCTCACAAATCCTCTCAGGATGCAAAGATAGACCAGTTAGACCAGAAATGGGCTGAACGCTTTAATCGACTAGAGGCACTACTGTTAGCTAAATCTTTGGAGCAACCAGAACCGACCTTTTCTACAGTGAAAGTCACTCCTACACACTCACCACCTCATAGTTCAGTTGTTTCTTCAAAACCGTTTATCAAGCCATCTACCGACCAACACCGACCGGACAACTCCAAATCTTCAGATTTGCCTGGTATTACACAGACTGTCTCCAAGTCGACCAGCAAATCGACCACCGGAAGGGTGTCCACCGACCAACCAGATCTGGCAGGTACCGACTCACCCATCTCTCAGCAGGTACCCAGCAGGTCGTCATCTGTCCCCACAAGAAGACAGAGCACTTCTTCAATGGACACCCCATCTGACAGCGACCTCTCTGACCGTCCCCCTGTGGAACTGTTCGTTGAGGAGGGAGAATTGTCCGAACAAGACCCTGACGCCTCTACTGTTGATCCAGATCTGACCCTATCAGAGGAACAAAACTATAGGGAAACCATGAGTGGAATCAGATCGTTCATGGGGTGGGGTCACATCCCTGAAGTAGACACAGTGGCCTCTAAGTCAGAAGACAACCCCTTTGCCGGCCCCAAGGCTCAACCAACAGGGAAAATTGCAGTGTCCATGCCGACAGACGAGTGGCTCTGTAATAAGATGGGTAAATTAAACCTCACACTCACAGAGGGATACCCTTCGCGTAGCTCAGAGGCAGGCGGATTGCTGAAAGACCAATTTGTCCGCGCCCCTAAGTCTCAGGCCAAATGGTACAATTTTGTTCCTAACCGACCTTCAGGGGATCAGGATGCAAAGACAGTTCATACTTGGAGTACAGACGCATCAAAAGTTAATAGCACATATAGCCGCATTGCCAAAGCGGCCGGTATTGCATCAACAGCCCCACCCTCAAGACAGATCTCTCAGGACAATCTGAGGCGTTGGGAGAAGTCGGCCCGCGAAGCCTCTATCATTTGCAATCAGGCGGCCGCCTTCAACAGATGCCTGTATAAAGTTCAAGATAGTATGCAGACTCACCTCAAGGTTGTGAAGTCAGATCTGAGTAAGGGCAAGTCTTCAGAGAGGGTGTCACAGGCTTCAGATGAACTTCAGTTTCTGCTCAACTTCAATTCAAGCATCACACAGTCTATGGCCAAGACGCTTGAACATTTAACTGACTTTGTTTTTGTCACAGTGGCCAACACAACTCTCACAAGACGTGATGCCTACCTTTCTCATCTCAAAATGGGAATCAAACCGGATACTCTGGCTGCCTTACGTACTGGGCCTCTTCACATCTCCACTCTCTTCCCTGATGCCGTTTTGAAACAGGCCGAACAGGATATTGCAAATTTTGAGAGTAAAGGGCAAGTACAGTCCGGTAAGAAAGGACGCTTCCACCCATATGAAAGACAAGACAAACGTTCTGATTATAGAAAGTCCGACCGCCCTGCATGGAAAAACATAGGAAACAACAGGGGACAAAAGAAGAGTAGAGGCAAGGCCTCTTATTATTCCTCCCGACCAGCCAAGGGCCAGCAGTCATATAAATGACAATCACAGTTTATGCGAAGGACTGCTGGCCCGGCACCAGGGTGTACTACAGGAAAAGACTTTGAACTTTGTAAATTGTCATGTTGCCAAAAGTGTACCTTCTGCGCCCGGGCACTCGCAAAAGAAAGAGTTAAGTCCCGGGCGGTCAGAGTGTCAGATACCAAGAAATTACAAATTAAAATATGTGAACAGTGTTTCTTGTGTCACTCAATTGTCTGTTGTCCAACCTGTAGTAAATGTCCCCAATGTTGCACAAAATCCACCTGTAGGGGCCAGACTTCAAAGTTTTTGGAAAACTTGGCTAGATCTAGGGGCCTGTCCGAAGGTAGTTCAAATCCTGAAAGAGGGTTACTCCCTCCCCTTCCGGATCCGCCCCCAACTCACACGATCCCCTACAGTCATAAGCCGGTATGTCAATCCCCACAGGAACAGCTACCTGTTGGAGGCATTACATCAGCTTATAGACAAAAAAGCGGTAGAAAGGGTTCAAAATCCAAGGTCACTAGGATTCTTCAACCGACTATTCTTAGTCCCAAAACCCAACAACAAATGGAGGCCAATACTGGACCTAAGCAACTTAAACGTTTTCCTCAAAGTGGAAAAGTTCAAGATGGAGACACCGGAAACCATCAGAACATCCCTCCAGCAAGGAGAGTGGGTCACCTCAGTAGACTTCAAAGATGCCTACTTTCACATACCGATACAGGAACAATCCAGAAAATATCTACGTTTTCATGTCCAGGGCCGGACTTACCAGTTCAAAGCATTGCCTTTCGGTCTGTCCACAGCGCCCATGGAGTTCACTGTATTAGCCAAAGAGGTGAAACTGATGGCCATACACAAGGGTATAAGAATCCACCAGTACCTAGACGACTGGTTGGTGAGAGCCAGATCTCAACACCTTTGTCTCCAACATACCCGACTCCTGGTCCAGATGTGCCAAAACCTCGGTTGGCTGGTGAATCTAGAGAAATCAGAGCTGGAACCCAAACAAGTATTCGACTTTGTCGGTTACCAGTTTGACCTCAGGTCCGGCCGGGTGAGACCGACTCCGGACCGGTGGCAAAGCCTTCAAGACAAGATACAGGCACTTCTATCACTACCGACTTGTCCGGTCCGACAGTTCATGTCCTTGATAGGCCTCCTTACAGCCACAGAAAAACAGGTTCACCTCGGCCGACTACATATGATACCTATACAGTGGCACCTCAAAAACAATTGGAGGGTACCAGAATCTCTGGAAAAGATTATCCCTCTACCGAGGTCCCTGCACCCGCACTTACAATGGTGGCTAGAAGAAGACAAGGTGCTTCAAGGCCAACCTTTACACCCAGAAAGACATGCTCTGCAAATTTTTACAGACGCATCAAAAGAAGGGTGGGGCGCTCACTTAAACGAGTTCACTACAAGAGGGTCCTGGTCGATACCGGAAAGCAAGCTACACATAAACCTTCTAGAACTAAAAGCAGTTTTCCTAGCATTGAAAGAGTTCCAAGATCTCTGTGTAGGAAAAATAGTTCTAGTAGCAACCGACAATACTACAGTAGTATCTTACATAAACAAGGAGGGAGGAATGAGGTCGGGCCCACTGTGTGCCCTACTGTGGAGAATCTTGACCTGGTGTTTCCAGCGACAAGTAACTCTCAAAGCTCGACACATCCCAGGCCACTTAAATGTGATAGCCGACAAACTGTCCAGGCTGGGTCAGACCATCCAGACAGAGTGGTCCCTCCTTCCGGAAGTCTTCCACCAGATATGCATCCGGTGGCACCGGCCTCAAATAGACCTGTTTGCCACGAGGTTCAACCACAAGTTACCTCAGTTTGTCTCTCCGGTACCGGACTCCCTGGCAGTTGCAGTAGATGCACTCACTCTGCCTTGGGAGGACCTGGATGCATACGCCTTTCCACCGACAGCCATATTGGGCAAAGTGGTGGAGAAGCTTCTGGACTCCCCGTGCAAGAGACTCGTTCTGATTGCCCCGGGGTGGCCCAACATGCCTTGGTTTTGGGACTTGGTGAACATGTCCAGCCAGGTCCCTCTCAGCCTGCCCATCCTGCCCAATCTGCTAACACAACCATTCAATCAGATCCCTCACAGAAATCTGACCAACCTAAATCTCCATGTCTGGCTCCTAGAGCCACAAAGATCAAGGAGCAGGGGTTCTCTGAGGCAGTGGCAGCAAGAATTGAGGCTCCTCAAAGAGGATCAACCAGATCAGTCTATGAGGCAAAGTGGACCATTTTTAAGAAGTGGTGTGTCTCTAATCAGGTGGACTTCGGGTCACCACCTATAAAGTCGGTCGCTGACTTCCTTATGTACCTCTTTGAGGACAAGAAGCTTCAGCCCAGTACCATCGATGGATACAGGTCTGCCATTGCTGATAAGCTAGGTGACACAATAGTCAATATCAGTAAAGATGATAATCTCACTCGTCTCTTGGAAAGTTTCCACAGAGATAGACCCAAAGGTCGCAGGGGAATACCCTCCTGGAACCTCTCCCTGGTATTACACCAGCTGACAAAGGCTCCCTTTGAACCTCTGAAAGAGGCTTCACTGAAGCATTTGACCTTCAAAACTGTATTCCTGTTAGCCTTGGGCTCGGGTAAAAGAAGGAGTGAGATTCATGCATGGCAGCATAAGAACATCCGACACCAGTCTGACTGGTCCAAGGTGTCTCTATTTCCATCCCCCAGCTTTCTTTCCAAGAACCAGCTGGCCAAAGAGGGCCCGGGAAGTGTAGCTCCAGTGGTCATACCAGCCCTGGCCCCTACTCTGGATAGATCCCTCAAGTCTGATAGATCCCTTTGTCCGGTCAGAGCTTTGCGCTACTATCTGGACAGAACTTCAGACATAAGGCAGGGCAAGCAACTGGTTTTTGTCTCCTTCAAGAAAGGCTTCGACAAAGACATTTCACCTGCCACTATCTCCTCTTGGATCAAACAGACTGTGATCTTATGCTATGAGCTCTCTGATCACCAGGCCCACACCCTACATCAAGTCAAAGCCCATGATGTCAGGGCCTTCGCTGCTTCCAAGGCCTTCCAATCCGGAGTGTCCTTGGAGCAGATTTTATCAGCCTGCCACTGGAAATCTCACAACACCTTCACCCAATTCTATCTGAAGGATGTGGCTTGGGTCGATTCAGAGCTCTACCATCTCGGTCCGGTCGTGGCTGCTCAGCAGATCCACCAGCGGACTGATATTTAAAGGGGAGTGGCACATAGCTGTATATATTGTATATATAAGAAGCATAAAAAAAAAAAAAAAAAAATCTTCTCAGGTACTTCCTCCAGGAGGCTTACTTCTATGGGACTGAACTCATCCCTCTCTTCCCCTACCTTCAGAGCAGGTCTGCTTAGAGAAAAAAAAGGGGGGGGGGGAGCCAGGTCGTTTCTGACGGTTCCCTCTGGATAACCGGATGATGATATGCGACCATAGCCCTAAGGGTTTTTTGACTTTAAGGTCTACCCAGGCTTTATGGGAATCACCACTATTGCTACATGAGTTCAACTTTAGTCCCTAGTAACTTACCCGCCGACCAAGCGGTAGTTATTCAGCTATTGTCCATTGGATAGGATGTATTAACGCAATAAAATTGCAAATTTAATAGGTAAATTAAATTTTTATAAGTTAATACCCTATCCAATGGACACACAAGACCCTCCCTCCGACCCCGCTTTCAGTCTACTAGGGGTCTAATGGTTTAGACAACGAAAAAGATGCTATGACGTCATGCTGTCTAGACAGGAAGGAAGTACCACACGCCACCTGGCGAGTGCACAGCATTGGACCGGCCTGGCCGGTGGAGACACAGGACGTCTTTTTCTGACGTTTGGCGGGCCGGTCTGCGCCGACCGGATAAGCTATTGTCCATTGGATAGGGTATTAACTTATAAAAATTTAATTTACCTATTAAATTTGCAATTTTGTTGGTTTTGTTGACCTAAACCTAATGATAAGCGAGTAATAGCAATATTAGCCACTTTGAGTAAAGGACTCATAACTCAAAAACTATTGCAGTAAGAGCTTTTTCTTCAAATATGTTGTCCAGCTACTTTGTCCATGGCTATAAGATGGTACATACTAGTTGGTGGTTCCATAGAATGCTATAAGTGAGTAATCGCTATTTTCTTATTTGTAGCTAAATAATAACAGAAATGAATGTGAAATTTCTTCAAAAAAGTATTTAAGTTAAGCAGATCTTTTGAATATGTCATTCATCTGGTTTTTGATTAGCTATCATATAGTAAAGTTTCAGAACTGTTGCACATTAGATAGCTGAGTAATAGCGCTTAAAAATTCTTGCTGTTGAGTAAATCCCTTGTAACTCCAAAACTATTATAGTTAGAGTGTTTTCCTAAAATATGTTGTTCAGCTACTTTATCCTTAACTGTAAGATGGTATTTTGGGGGGTTCCATAGCATGCCACAAGTGAGTAACAGCTAATTTCTTATTTGTGGCTAAATAATGACAGAAGTAAATGTCAAATATCTTCAAAAGTATTAAAGTTAGGCACAACTTATCAAATATGTTATTCATTTAATTTTTGATAGATTGTCACATAATAGAGTTTGACATCTGTTGCACATTGAATAGCTGAGTAATAGCTACTTTAATATTCTTACTGTTGAGTAAATCCATTGTAACTCCAAAACTAGTGCAGTTAGAGTATTTTCCTGAAACATATTTTTCAGCCACTTTGTCCTTAGCTTTTAGATGGTACATACTTCGGGGTTCCAATTTGCATGCCATAAGTGAGTTATAGCTATTTTCTTATTTGTAGCAAAATAATGACAGAAGTAAATGTGAAATATCTTCAGAAGTATTAAAGTTAGGCAAATCTTTTCAGATATGTTATTTATCTTGTTTTTGATAAGCTATAATATAGTAAAGTTTCACACCTGTTGCACATTGAATAGCTGAGTAATAGCTACTTTGAAATTCTTACTGTTGAGTAAAGCCTTTGTAACTCCAAAACTATTGCAGTTAGATTATTTTCCTAAAATACATTGTTCAGCTACTTTGTCCTTATCTATAAGATGGTACATAGTTTGGGGTTCCATTTCAGGTCATAACTGAATAATAGCTATTTCCTTATTTGTGACAAAATAATGACAGAAGTAAACATGAAATATCTTCAAAAGTATTAAATCTTTTCAAATATATTATTCATCTGGTTTTTGATAAGCTATCACATGATATAGTTTCGGACCTGTTGCACATTTTATAGCTGAGTAATAACTACTTTGAAATTCTTACTGTTGAGTAAATCCATTGTAACTCCAAAACTATTGCAGTTAGAGTGTTTTCCTAATATGTGTTGTCCTGAACTGCCAGATAGTAGATAGTTTGGAGGGCCATTGCATATGATAAATGAGTAATAACTATTTTCTCATTTGTAGCTAAATCACTGAAGAATTAAATGTCCAATATCTTTAAAAGTTTTAGTTAGGCCAATCTTTTCAAATATATTATCCATTCAGTTTTTAATAAGGTATCATATACTACTTTTACATTATTGTATCCACCTGAGCTATACTCATTTTGCCAATGAGTAACTCAATTGGAACTTGAAGCGTATTCAATTTATAGGTTTTTTCTGTCAAATATGTTGTTCGCCTACTTTTTGATGTTCTGTGTCATGTCAAATTTTCAGAGCTATAGCTCCACAGCTGAGTAATAGTTGCATTGATATTTTGCTAATGAGTAAATCATTTTTGTAACTTCAAAAGTATTAAGTTTAGAGAGTTTTTATCAAATATGTTGTTCATCTACTTTTTAATGTTCTGTGTGATGATGAATTGTTAGAGCTGTAGCTATAATGCTAACTGAGTAATAGCTACTTTGACATTTTGCTGCTGTATAAGTCACTTTTAAGTTCATGAGTTTAGAGGTTTGCTATAAAATACTGAGTATGTTATCCTTAGGGTATTAAGTACTACTCCTCTAGCACCTCGGAAAAATTTAAACATTTCCAATTTTCGGTCACCATCTTGAATTTTGGCGGAAATGAAAAGTGTTGTTTATCTAGAAAACCGTAACTCAGATTGAATTTTGGCAGAAATGGAAAATGTCGTTTATCTCAAAAACCGTAAGCGATAGAGCGATTCCTGGGAAATTTTGGACCGACAGGGTACTAAGTACTACTACTCTAGCACCTCTGAAAAATTTTAACTTTTCCGATTTTCGGCCGCCATCTTGAATTTTGGCGAAAATGAAAAATGTCTTTTATCTCGAAAACCGGAAGAGATAGTGCGATTCCAGGCAAATTTTGGACCCCAAGGGTACTATGGACTACTCCTGTAGCACCTCTGAAAAATGTAGACCTCTCCGATTTTTCGACCACTATCTTGAATTTTTGCGAAATTGGAAAATGTCATGTATCTCAAAAACCGTAAGAGATAGAACGATTCCGGGCAAATTTTAGACCCCCCAGGGTTCTAAGTACTACTCCTCCAGCACCACGGAAAAATTTAGACTTTTCTGATTTTTGGCTGTCATCTTTAATTTTGGCGGAAATGGAAAATGTCTTTTATCTCAAAAACCGTAAGAGATAGAGTAATTTCGGGCAAACTTTGGACGCCCCAGATTACCAAGGACTACTTCTTTAGGATATCTGAAAAAGTTAGACACATTTTGGCCATTATCTTGAATTTTGGCAGAAATGGAAAATATCATTTATCTCAAAAACCATAAGAGATAGAGCGATTTTTGACCAATTTGGACCCAAAGGGTACTAAAGACTAAGGACCTGACTGAGCTAACTATATAATAGCTACTGTGCTATTATAGTAAGGAGTAAAGGACTTGTAACTTCAAAAGTATTAAATTTAGCGGTTTTGGTAAAATATGTTAGTCATCTACTTTCTGATGTTCTGTGTGATGGCAAATTTTCAGACCTGTAACTATAATGCTGAGTAATAGCTGCTTTAGTATTTTGCCAAGGAGTAAGTCACTTGTTTATTAAATATGTTGTTCATCTACTTTTTTTTGACATTCTATGTCATGACAAATTTTCAAAGCTCTAGTTTAGAGGTTTGTTATAAAATATGTTTCCCTTATGGTACTAAGGATTACCCTTGTAATGACGAATAATCATGTAGAATTTTCTTAATTAATTCTTAATGATGAAAATGCTGTTTGTCTTCACAACCATGTTAGCTGTCCTCTTCAGGTGGATGCATCTGGCCATAGATGCATCCTTAATGTAGTTTTCCAATTATATTTTACAATATAAAACCACAATTTTGTAATGTATTACCTACAGCACCATTATTTTATGGCGGGAGATAAATGACCACGTCAGATGTCTTATTTTGTCATAAACTAGTGGTTACGAAAATATCATGTCACATCATTAGGTAGACACCATTATTTCCCATTGAAGGTCAGCTCCACGATTCAAACCATTTTAACGACTTGAGAGGTAGAACTTAAGAGTGTTGTTACTCATTAATCCAGAGACTATCACTGCCACTACCATTTGAATCCATGAATTAATGCTAACAGACTTGCACTGAGCTGAGAGCCTGTCCAAATATGAACTGGCTGTTGAATGGGACTTTAAACCCTGACATTAATTTTGTGTTTCTCTGATAGACAAAATCAAAATTAAAGCTTAGGGGACTGCCGAGAACCTTATAATGAATAGAAATTTGAGATATGGTCTCATCTAAGACCCAGTCTCAATCACGAGAGGTTTTTTTGTCTCAGACTAGATACCTCGTAGTGAATACTGGCCTAGGATTTTATGTCTTCCTTTCAATAGCCTAGCTTATAATATCAATACACACTGTCTGAATTGCATCAACATTTTGCCATGGGCTGGACGTAAACTCAAGATCACAGAGAAGTAGTGCTGGGACAACGTTCGCAAACTTCGGTATTATCGCTCGCTGGCTCATTGCCAATCAATGATCGGTAAAATTTAAGTAAAACCGATATTTGCTAAATCCATTTCTTTGCAGCCTTTTGGTCACAATAAAATGCTAACCTTAATAATATTTTGTAAAAATCTGAAATATCCATCAGTTAAAATCGCAAAACTAGCCGTGAATGCAATAAAAATAACGTAAATAGAAACACCTTGGGGTTTTCCAACTGTTGTCAAGGTAATCATAAAATCAGCCCATCACAAGTGATGATACATCAAGCATAGTCTGTTAGTGAGGGAGACGTCTGTGAATGGCTTTTAGATTATATTTTGGTCATATTTGTGGTAATTTGTGTGTATTTTACTTCATATAATTAAGCGTCGCGCAAGGGACGCTTGTTTGTGTATGGGAGAGCTTCCGGCTCCGCATTTTGTTTTCCTTATAACTCTGTAACCGTTAGGCGGATTCTTTTCAAATTTGGCAGGTTTAGGCAGTAGCCTTGGGGAATTTTTTTGAATATGCTGCAGTGACATTTCAACCAATCAGAGAGGTCACATGACCAAAAATGTCTTTTTTCGATGGGGAAGCTTGTCCGGATGATAACTTGAAAGGAATTTTATCAATTCACCTGAAACTTGGCAAATACATTCATTCTATTAAAATCTGGAAATCATTAGATTTTGGCATTGATTGGTCAAGAATTGGCCGAGTAATTAATGATTAATTAATCATTACGAATTTTCCAAATAAGGAAAACACAAAAATGCTTATATCTCGAAAACCGTGCTAGATAGAGCGATTTCGATGAAATGTTTGACCCGCAGGGTATCTCTGTGGAGTAGTTTTCCCAATTTTCAAAACATTTTTGTCTCACCCAAAATGGCGGCCATTTTGAATTTTCGAAATTTTCGCAAAAATTGCAAAACACAAAAATGCTTATATCTCAAAAACCGTGCTAGATAGAGCAATTTCGACAAAATTTTTGACCTGCAGGATATCTCTGCGGAGTACTTTTCCCAATTTTCAAAAAATTTTTGTCTCGCCAAAAATGGCGGCCATTTTGAATTTTCGAAATTTTCGCAAAATTTGCAAAACACAAAAATGCTTATATCTCGAAAACCTTGCTAGATAGAGTGATTTCGACGAAATTTTTGACCCACAGGGTATCTCTGCAGAGTAGCCATGCCAATTTTCAAACAAAAAATTTCTCGCAAAAAATGGCGGCCATTTTGAGTTTTCGAATTTTTCGCAAAATTGCAAAACACAAAAATGCTTATATCTCGAAAACCGTGCTAGATAGAGCGATTTCGATGAAATTTTTGACCCACAGGGTATCTCTGCAGAGTAGCCATGCCAATTTTCAAAAAAATTTTATCTTGCCAAAAATGGCGGCCATTTTGAATTTTCGAATTTTTGCGCAAAAATTGCAAAACACAAAAATGCTAATATTTCGAAAACCGTGCTACATAGAGCGATTTCGACGAAATTTTTTATCTTCAGGGTATCTCTGCAGAGCAGCTATCCCAAAGAGCTTTCACTTGGTGAAGTTTCAGACCCATAGCTAATTGCTCACCTACTCAAAAAGAGTAAATGCGAATTACCTCTAAAAGTATTGCAGATGGCCAATTTTTCTCAAATAACTCATTCACCTACTTTTGGAAGAGCTTTCACATGGTGAAGTTTCAGACCCATAGCCAATTACTCACCTATTCAAAAATGCGAATTATCTCTAAAAGTATTGCAGATAGCCAATTTTTCTCAAATAACTCATTCACCTACTTTTGGGAGAGCTTTCACATGGTGAAGTTTCAGACCCATAGCTAATTATTTACCTACTCAAAATGAGTAAATGCTAATTATCTCTAAAAGTATTGCGGATACCCAATTTTTATCAAATAACTCATTCATCTACTTGTGGGAGAGCTTTCACATGGTGAAGTTTCAGACCCATAGCTAATTACTCACCTACTCAAAATGAGTAAATGCGAATTATCTCTAAAAGTATTGCAGATAGCCAATTTTTCTCAAATAACTCATTCACCTACTTTTGGGAGAGCTTTCACTTGGTGAAGTTTCAGACCCATAGCTAATTACTCACCTACTCAAAATGAGTAAATGCGAATTATCTCTAAAAGTATTGCAGATAGCCAATTTTTGTCAAATTAATCATTCACCTACTTTTGGGAGAGCTTTCACTTGGTGAAGTTTCAGACCCATAGCTAATTACTCACCTACTCAAAATGAGTAAATGCTAATTATCTCTAAAAGTATTGCAGATAGCCAGTTTTTCTCAAATTAATCATTCACCTACTTTTGGGAGAGCTTTCACTTGGTGAAGTTTCAGACCCATAGCTAATTACTCGTCTACTCAAAATGAGTAAATGCGAATTATCTCTAAAAGTATTGCAGATAGCCAATTTTTCTCAAATAACTCATTCACCTACTTTTGGGAGAGCTTTCACTCTGTGAAGTTTCAGACCCATAGCTAGTTATTCACCTACTCAAAATGAGTAAATGCTAATTATCTGTAAAAGTATGGCGGATACCCAATTTTTATCAAATACTCATTCATCTACTTGTGGGAGAGCTTTCACATGGTGAAGTTTCAGACCCATAGCTAATTACTCACCTACTCAAAGTGAGTAAATGCGAATTATCTCTAAAAGTATTGCAGATAGCCAATTTTTCTCAAATAACTCATTCACCTACTTTTGGGAGAGCTTTCACTTGAAGTTTCAGACCCATAGATAATTATTCACCTACTCAAAATGAGTAAATGTGAATTATCTCTTAATAGTATTGCAGATAGCCAATTTTTCTCAAATAACTCATTCACCTACTTTTGGAAGACCTTTCACACACGAAAATGAAAAATTGTGAATATCTCGGAAAAGCTATTTCTTCTGCTTTAATGCTCGGCGGGAGATACACACCACGGCAGTGGTCTTGACAAAAATTTTTGTCTCCCCAAAAATGGTGGCCATTTTGAATTTTCAAAGTTTTTGCAAAACACAAAAATGCTTATATCTCGAAAACCGTGCTATATGGAGTGAACTCAACAAAATTTTGGACCTGCTGGGTATCTCTGCAGAGTAGCCATGCCAATTTTCAAAATATTTTTGTCTCGCCAAATATAGGGACATTTTAAATTTTTTTATTTTTTGCAAAACACATAAATGCTTATATCTTGAAAACCGTGCTAGATAGAGCAGACTGCGCTGACTTTGGTTGCCACAACAGTATAAGGCTAGAAACGAAGCATTTTCTTAATACTTTAGCACTCACCTTTATATCCTTTTCGGGACGCAAAAACATTATCTTTTTTTTTTGCGAGCGATCCTCTAGTTTAATATTAATATTTTATCTGTCTTTTTTACAATTCGACTCCATAATCGGAAATGTTCGAAGTTTGGTTACAAATGTCCGATACGAACATCGACACAGAAAATCCAAGCGATCTCCCAACTCTCCAGAGAAGTGATTAGTGCCAAACCTTGTAATAATTCATTCACACTACAGGCAGTATCCCACACAGTAGTACGTGTGTTGGTGGAATATCCCTGTCCTTGGATCACCACCTGACATCTTGTCACAAACTTACGAGTCAGTGGCCCACCTGATGATGCCAATCCTTGGGCATCCCCCGGAAATGTGTAAAATTTCGCCTCTGAATTTCTTACTGCAGGCACACACAGACAAATGCAAGCAAGCACAGATGAACTTCTTGCTGCAGTAACTCAAGGTGTGGTCCATGGTGTATATAAGGTTGTGACTCGGTTGTCTTCCTTTGTAACACAGCAACATAAGCTGAGGTATTGGACATTTCGCCACTTTGTCACAACTTCATATACGAACCTCACACAGTAGTTAAAGGACGGGGGCATTTTGCCCAACGCCTATAACTGGGAATTATACCACCTAAAGTGTGACAGAAACACCGAACCTCGGAAGGTATGAGGTGTTCTTTGAGGCAGTTCCGCCGCCGAGTAAAACCTCTAACCATGAAACATACCACCTGTATATGATTGTGAATAATAAAAAATGCACTGATCCGGGGATGTAGTTTATGATAGGTGTATGATGAGTTTAACATGTATAAAATCTCATCCAGATAGCTTTAAGATTAAGGCAGAGATTGCCAAACATTTTCCATGAAAAGTTTATGAATGGTTTACAATAGGTTTATGAGCCTTAAGATAGACTTAAGATCACTATAAGATGGAACAGATTGCTGTAAGAATGTAAGATTATTAAGGTTTAAGATGGCTGTAAGATTAAAAAGATGACAATACGATGGGTTTACTGTAGAAATAATCTACGTATGCACAGACTTTATTGGCGATTCAATCACAAAAATAACCTCAAAGGACGAGGGCCGAAGGCAAAAAGCAAAAGTAGTTTATTTCTATTATAAAACGATTATTGATGTTTTATCCAATGTTCACTGATTTTGTTTGTTTTTAATTTTATTTTCGAGATTATGTTGAGCAACCATGTTCGTAGATTGGAACAGCGTACATTAGTTTCTCTATTAAGCACTCTCACGAAATGCACAGAGATGCATATTCGTTGACTGTGCAGGTGTCTGTTTTATAATATGTCATAAATCTGATAAGAATTGGGGAAAGGTTTGTGACAATTTCAAACAGTTTGAATTTCTTGGAACCTTTTCCCGACGGGTTTACGAGTGCTGTACTCGTAAACCTATCGGGAATTACCGTATTTTCCATACAGGATCTCTGTGTGATGGCTTTAAGATCATGAAGGTGTAAAAGATTCAGTTGCCGATTCCTGAAAATTGACAATCAGGAGTTGGGTTTATGATATGTCGCAGAAATGGAACAGGCTTCTAAGCAATTTGGGCAGTGACACTTCTGATATTATAGGAATGAGCAATATATTTCTGGGTGTAATGTAAATTGAAAAATTATTTATGAGCCAAATCAAGGCTATGTTTTTAGCTTTCTTTCTCTGTCTGATCTGATTGATTTAATGAAAACCCTGCACCCTGAAAAACACTGACATGAAAATGTGCCCTTGATTACACATGAAATGCTACTGCTACAGGTTTATGGTAGAGCGGTAGCTTTGCTTAAGACTTAAGTTGCTTTTTGAGTAGCAAATAAACTTTGAGTTCCTACAAGTTACTGTTAAATATACTGACTGTCACTTGGAGATATTGCGATGTTAGACATGGTGACAGAACTACTGAGATACAGGAGTGATTAAAAGAAAACAAGTCTGTTATATGCATGTTTTAAGAAGGTTTTTGTACACATTCAAGCCTTAGGCAAGGCTAATAGAGAGGAAGAATCCATTGTTTTACTCTAGTAGATTCCTGGACTTCGTTACAGCAGCTTAGATTATTTGCCCCCTCCCAGAATTACAGAAAAGGTCTTTATAGGCCAGTTTAAGGTAATTTGTAAAGACTATTTGTTTTTGCTTTTTTATAGTAATTAGTTCCATCATTTCGTTCATTTTCCATTTTCTACTCTCTTTGTTCCTGTAGTCTGAGGACTACAAACCAATTACAGTGTTTGTGTTCCTGTTATGATAGGTGGAGAACCTGTTATCCCTATGAATTTGTTTTGAAAAAAAATATAATGTGGCTGGGCCTCCTCCCAGTGATGACTTGCTGGTAGTGATAATTGATAGTATTTTTCTTAAGCTTGTGACAAGAAATAAGGTAATTGTGAAGAATAAATACACTTCCAAAATATACTGGTGAAAAAGTTTATGAAAATCAGACTAGTATGGAACCTTTGGTTGTCAAACAAATTTTAACAGTTGAACTGTGGAAAATGAAGTTCTTCAAAATCTTATTTACTGGTCAATAACAACAACTTCTTACTGGATTTGGTGACACCCATTGTGACAGAATATAGGGTATTACTGGAAAATATGGAAGAGGTTTAATTAAAATTTACAAAAAATTTTGTTAGAATTCACATAAATTTAATTAGAAAAATGCCTGATAGATATCATTATCAGTAAGCACCTGAATGGGTTTCAAGGTCATCTTTATGACCCTTGAAGGGTAAGTTTTTGAGCTTAGTAAATGTAGAGCATTGAACTTTATTGACAGGTATTTAGGAAACCATGAACTGGGAATTTAAAAACTGAATCAGATTGCCCTATGGACCCCCTTCAAGGTCAAATTGGGGTCATAAAGGTCATTTTCATACTGTGCAGTGTATCTTGTCAACTATTTCAAAGAATGGAATAAGGTTGCATGTATTTTTTGGGGAGCCAAAAAAAGTTCTGGAAAGGATTGTGTCCACTGGTAACTCCTTAATAGGGTCTTCTTTTTGAAATTTTGCCACTTTAGGAAAGTACTCACCATAATTCATACACTCTTCACTCTGATTAGCATATTTGTATATCATTTAGTATTAAGTCCCGTGTGGCAGATCATACCATCAAGATGGTTTTGTTTTATGAGTAATATAGGATTCAAGCCCCCATTTTAAGTGTTGTCCCAGCACCATCCTAATCAGGACTTACAACCTGCTGTTTCAGGACATTTGCCTTTATTAAATTGTAGTTTTGTTTATAATTACTGTCTGTAATTACACTGTTGTCTTTGTACTATAGTACAGGAGCAATAATCAATAAAGAGGCAAAACAGAATACTGTGTTTTGTCGTGTTTTGCCATGAACGAAGAAACACAACCTGACAGACTTCTCAAGCTGTTGTGAAGAATAAAATGTCAAATCTTGTGATGTGAATGTTACAGTTGAGTAGCAGGGCCAACGTAAAAATATGTTTATAATAGACAGTGTATTATGTTGATAAATTAAAATAATTCTTTTCAATTTATTGTGACAGAAGGTGGATAATTCAAGACTTTTTTCATCTCGATGAATTGAGATAGTTATTTAAGTTAATAACTAATCTTGATAATTTGAGATAATTATTGTGATTTTATTGAATTGCTATATTGATAAATAACTGTATTAATTGAGATTTGGTTTTGTACGTTTACTTTATTAGATCTTACTTTATTACAATTGTCATAAGATTACTTTTCTTTTTAGTATTTTGCACAAAAACATTTGTTGAGATATCGCGTTATAAGTTTCTAAATGAAACTTCTACAAAAAGTAGGATAAATCATATTTTTCAACTTTTAAATTGATGCAAAAAGGAGTTATTGATTGAGTGGTTGAATATCTTTACATATTTCTGTGAATGTAAAAGTTAGAATGAGAATGCAGTTCCACATAGATCTACATATTTGTACTGGTGGACTGTTGAAGAAAGTTCAATTATTCTTCAAGTGGTCTGGAGTAATAAATTTTTTTATGTACAGAATTAACAAAGAAAAAGACTTAATTCTGTTCCATTTGAGTATTGATTTTTTTCATTTTTTTTCACATAAAGATTCACATACAATCAGTTGATTCTTGTAACTTTTCAAGGTTTTACATGTCACCTAAGTCAAAGTCTGATTAAACGTACAATTGTATCCCCAACAAAAGTATTGGTACTTAGGTTAAGCACGGTCACCACCATAATTCTGTCACCACCACTCCTGCAGAGATGTCCTTTCTTACGCAATAACTTAAAAATATTTTAGAGAGACCTTTCAAATTTGGTAGGTGGGTATATATGGGTGAGACCATGAGCCTAATACTGTATTTTGTGGCCTCGGCCTTCCACTAAATGACTGATGGTGGCCATTTAAAGTTCGAAATTGGGGTATTTCTTCATATTTGGGCCCGGTACTCACATACAGAAGGTCAGATCATCCTATGGCTGATGTGCATAACAGATATAAATGTCCCCTCTTAGCATGCAGAAATTTGAACTTTGGCCTTTTTTCTCAAAGTCATTGCCCACCTTCAAACATCGACCTATCAACCTTTTTTACTGTGGACATTTCCTTTCGTAATTTCTCATTTTAGGCAGACTGTTCAGATTTGGGATGTGGGTGTATTTGGGTAAGACCTCAAAGCATATTGTTTTGTGGCCTTGGTCTTCCACTTGGTCTTCCACTGGAAGACCAAAGATGCCATCTAAAAGTCAAATTTGAAGTATTTCTTTACATTTTGATCATTGTTTATGTGCAATAACTTAAAAATAAATATTTTATGAAGACCTTTCCAACTTGGTATTTGAGTAGATATAGGTAAGGCCTCAAAGCATATTGTTTTCTGGCCTTGGCCTTCGTCTAAAGGACCAGTCGATTCCTCATAAAATCACATTTTGGCTATTTTTATACATTTTGGTCCAGTACTCAAATGCAGAGGTACAGAACAATCTCTAGGACTGATGTATATAATAGGAAAACTTCCCAAATGACATATACAGAAAAAATATATCATAAATGAAGATGACAGTATTATACGAGTGCGTAGCACGAGTATTATATTGTTAATCTTCATGATTGATATATGCTTTTCTGTATATGATTAATGAGGGATGTTTTACGTTTATTATCCACCATTCTGTATGATTTATGAGTTACATAAATTAATATTTAATGAGTGAATGTTGAAAAGGCCGTCAAAAAGCATGGACAACAGCTAATTTGAAAACTTTAATCTTTAATATCCAATATCTCAGTCACTTCTGAATAGATTTTTAAGCAGCAAACATGAGCAGAAGGGGTGTTAAAAGATCTTTCTAATGATATATAATACATATTTATAAGCTACATAGTTGCAGAGATATTAGTGAAAAACCAGAAGTTATTGAACTTATTATCCATGGTAAGGAGGCACTGTTGTATACAAAACGAAATATCCCACTCCGTAGATCCCTTTATATAGGTGAAATGCGGCGTGTGGTGTATAATAAAATACATATAAACTTAAGTTTCCCTGTATACATTCACTTGTTTTGAGGCCTTGGTCTTTAACTAGAAGACCAATGGCGGCCTTCTAAAGGTCAAGTTTGGGGTATTTCTTCACATTTTGGTCAAGTACTCACATACTGAACAATTTTCAATAAATCCCTGTGTGCAATGCATTTTTTCAGAAGATTGTTCGACTATTTGAGACAAAGAAACAACTGTAGTGTCTTGTGAGCCATGAGCGATAGTAACATACTTTATTATAAGTAGCATCTCAATTGTCAAATTGTCAGTGCATAAAATTGTGGGATAATGTAAAATATATTTAAAAAACTACATGTATTAGAAACTAACCTTAAGGCGATTTTAAAACTGCCTTGTTTTGTTTTGATTTTCTTCAGTGTCTGTTAGTGGTCATGCAGTTGCTGTTGGGGATGTACTAAAATGCATCCTTTTTGGAATCCCCAAATCACAAATATGAAGGGGTGGGGGGTGGTTGGCATTTAATAGAGGGGGGTGTTCGTATAAATAAATATGGTAATACCAGAAAAAAAATTTTTTGTTGGGATATCAAAGTTGGTTCGACTCATATACAATAAATACAAATTAAATTGGTTCTTAAGTTGTGCAGAATTTAATATCTATCTTTCTTTTAATATATTCAGCTGCTCTGTGTACCACTGTCCAACCCTATCCAAAAGCCACTGGCTGTTAAAATATAAGGGCCCTCCATATCTTTATATTTTTTTTCGCCCAGTTCTCTCAAGCAAATGAACTAATCATGAGAAGGGTTGGAAACTTCCAAGGGGGGAAGAGAAATGAGGGCTTGTATAATTGGATGGGACTGATTGGTGTGAGGTCGCAAATGAATCTGTCAGTGAAAATAGCCTCCACATGAGAAATAGATTGATGAATTATTCCTCTTGTAAGTGTTTACCCAGGACTTCTATAACTGCATACTACATGTACTCTAGTAAGTGTAGTAGTTTTGCTGATGGAAACATGGTGTCAGTTTCCGAGTACTGTGCAATCTCTAGAATAAACCATGCTGGCAGGGTAAGCTTGCCATCCTATAATAAAAGTGTTGTAAATAACAGAAGTATCTCAGTATAAAGATTTAGGGATGGGTTGGTAGCTCCTGTATCTTGGTATTTAGAGCATTTTACTAAAATTTTGCAATGAAATTTTTAACTGCCATCTCACTTGTCAACACATATCATGGAAGGAAAACTTAAAATATTGGAAACAAACACCAAATTGCTAACATTTGAGAGAAAACAGCCCTGTCTTGATTTTCACTTTTTGTTGGTAGCCTATTTAATTGGGTATACATATAGACTAAAACGCAGAATCCAGGAATTGGAAAGGTTTAGCATTGACGGTCTCCCAATCTGCATATTTTTGAAACTGGCAGGAAAACTTTCCGAAAGACATATACAATGACACCACTGGCACAGTGTTTATATCCCGCGGGGTATACATTTGACACTTGTAAAAACCAGGTTAGCAAGCTATGATTTCTACAGGTTGTTTTCCATTTCAAAGCTGTAGAACCAATATTAAAGGAGACAGAAAGCACTTGTAAAAGAGATACTGAGATCCAATTCATCACTTGCCTTTGGCCGGTCGGAGATAGTAAAAGTACATGATGAATGAAGATAACGGTATTATACGAGTGTGTAATGAGTAAAAAAATTTTCATGTAAGATGAATGATGAATGTTTTGTGTTTATTATCCACCATTGTTTGTGAATAATAAGTAAAATAAGTCAATATTTAAATAAAGCATACACAAAAGGCTGTTATATATACTTGGGCATCTGAGTGAGTTAAAAAGCTTCAGTTTTTAATGCATGATTTCTTCACCATTCTACATTGATTTTAATGCAACAAAAATCAGCAGAAACTCTGTAAAAATAACTTAGTCTATCTAATGATGTCTGTGTTATAGTGTGGTAATAGATCTTGAGAAGAGACTGGAAATAGACTTTAATGAAAAATATACAAGTGATACTGGAATATAATTATATGTTAATTGTTGATCATTGTTGAATAATAAATTGTTAAGTGAATAAATAAGAACATCAAAGAAGAACTCTTTTACACCCCCAACCAAACTACAATATCTGCAACATATTTGCAGTTTACATACTAGTGGTCGAACCGGTTCTGAAAATAAAAAACGGTTTTTCGGGGCTTTGTAACTGAACAAAATCCACGATTTTGAAAGTTTACAGAGATTTGATAAAAAGTTTTATGCGAGTGTACATGAGCTACATTTTCAATAGGAAATATGGATTCGCGAGATATTTTGAAGTTTATAAACTTCGTTTACCATAAATATAAAGCGAAAATGTAAGTTATTTCCTCAAAAATATATGTTCTTTATTGTTTTGATGTAATATTAACCAGTAGAAAGCCTAATATAATGACGTTTTTAATAACCGGTACTTAAATATTCTTTGCAGATTTCGTCATTTCTACCTAAACCAAATGAAATGACGTATACCAGTTTACTGTTCACACCACTATTACATACCAAGTGAAACATTAACAAAAAAATAATGACTTGTTGAGAAATTTGTAATGCTAATTATGTACAGTAAGTGGTGCCTGATATTATAAAAAAACTAGAAAAAAGGTTTTTGAAAATAAAAACAGAGTGTCCCAATATAAGCTTTAAAATCAAAAGTGTTAAAGTTGAAAGGATGGGAAAAAGGAAAGAGTATGCTGTTGAATATTTCCTCGCACAGAAATAACTATCACAAAAGCCCATTGCTAAAGTTATTGTAAAATATTAAATAGTGAGGAACAGATATTACAAAATGATGTGTTTTTGATGTTATGTAATTTTTCCCCGGAGGTATTTATCATGAGAGGGAATCACACCCTTGCTGAAGGGGGAGGTTTGTTTGTAAATAAGGGAAAATAGCTAGCAGAGAAACTCCAGCCTAAGGCTAACACAGAGTCAATACAAATTGAGCCTGAAGAAGTCGCTTTCCTGTTATTCTCCCACTGTGTAGTTTTATCTGCATGCATTATTTGCAATTCTAACATAAAAAGTTGCACAGAAACGAGTTTTAGCTCTATGCGCACACATTTATCTGGGACAACAATTGCATGCTTTTTCATTCAAAACTGGTGGATAAAATATAACTTTTTTGGTTAAAGTACGAGTGGATTATTTTTATTCTCACGTGACACTTAGGCTTATATAAGAGACCTTTTTCATTTGTTTTTATTTTTTACAAGGAATAAATTGTTTCACGTACCTTGTGGTGGGCAAAATTCTGCAGTTGTAAGGTACAATGGATAGAACAGCCGGTTGCTAAGGTCACCACAATGTAAACAAACCTCCGTGAAACAATTTATTCCTTGTAAAAATTAAAAAAAGAAAAAAAGGCTGTTAAATAAGCCTAAATGTCATGTTAGAATAGAAATAACCATTCATGCTCATGGATTATTTCTACGCTAAAAGGACACATTGTCCTGGACCCCAAGAAGTACTGGAGGCATGTCACAATAACAATGTAAGAATGTCAGATTGGCCAGTGAAAAAATTCTGTTATTATATCCCGAGAAAACGTTCAGGGATATATTGCATTTGTTGCCATTTTGAAACCATTGGTTAAATATGATGGCCATTTCAGAACCTAGGAGAGGTTTTGAAATGGCTTGGCTGTTTCAAAACCATATCACTGGTTTTAACCAGCCAGTGCTATCAAACCTGATTTAAAAGTACACAACCTCAATGGAATTTGCTGTGGCACTCGTATATAATTGTATCCACCGGAAGCATCCGGTGGATACTTTGGTTTAGCATTCGCTACGCCGCCGCCGCCGCCGCGCGTAGAGACAGCAGCTAGGTTCACCAAATTTGCAGGATATCTTCATTTGGGGGTAAGCTTCTCTGGGAAGGAAAGTAGCCTCATTCTGAAAAACAAGATGGTTGCCAAGGGCATTTCTTTGAAAATAATCTACATTTTTCTACTGGCTGTTCCTCATAGGTAGAAGGTTGAATCTCTTAGAAGGTGATATGTATGACACATATACATGTCCTCTACAACCTTGCACACATTTGACCTTGAAGCTCCTAACTCAAGATCATCCACGGAGTGCCGAAGTAACCCACATAGAGGACTTTAAAAGTGCCTACATCTCCCTTATTATTGGTCCTAGAGGTTTGCAATGTGAAGCCAACCTATAGGAAATCATGTGCTGCGAATCTTCTGATGTGGTCAGATTTGACCTTGGACCCCTCCTTCAAGGTCAAACGAGGATAGCCAAACTTAAAAGTGCTTATACCTCGCTTATTATCGATCCTAGAGGTTTGGGGTGGTAAACCAACATATAGGAAATCATGGGCTGGGAATCTTCTGGTGTGGTCAGATTTGACCTTGGGCCTCTCCTTCAAGGTCAAATGAGGACAGTCAAACTTAAAAGTGGTTATAACTTGCTTATTATTGGTCCTAGAGGTTTGGGATGGTAAACAAAACATATAGGAAATCATGGGCTGGGAATCTTCTGGCGTGGTCGGATTTGACCTTGGGCCCCTCCTTCAAGGTCAAACGAGGACAGCCAAACTTAAAAGTGCTTATAACTCGCTTATTATTGGTCCTAGAGGTTTGCAATGTGAAGCCAACCTATAGGAAATCATGTGCTGCGAATCTTCTGATGTGGTCAGATTTGACCTTGGACCCCTCCTTCAAGGTCAAACGAGGATAGCCAAACTTAAAAGTGCTTATACCTCGCTTATTATCGATCCTAGAGGTTTGGGATGGTAAACCAACATATAGGAAATCATGGGCTGGGAATCTTCTGGTGTGGTCAGATTTGACCTTGGGCCTCTCCTTCAAGGTCAAATGAGGACAGTCAAACTTAAAAGTGGTTATAACTTGCTTATTATTGGTCCTAGAGGTTTGGGATGGTAAACAAAACATATAGGAAATCATGGGCTGGGAATCTTCTGGCGTGGTCGGATTTGACCTTGGGCCCCTCCTTCAAGGTCAAACGAGGACAGCCAAACTTAAAAGTGCTTATAACTCGCTTATTATTGGTCCTAGAGGTTTGGGATGGTAAACCAGCATATAGGAAATCATGGGCTGGGAATCTTCTGGTGTGGTCGGATTTGACTTTAGGCCCCTCCTTCAAGGTCAAATGAGGATAGCCAAATTTAAAAGGGCCTATAACTCACTTATTATTGGTCCTAGAGGTTTGGGATCGTAAACCAACATATAAAAAATCATGGGCTGGGAATCTTCTGGTGTGGTCGGATTTGACCTTGGGCCCCTCATTCAAGGTCAAACGAGGACAGCCAAACTTAAAAGTGCTTATAACTCGCTTATTATTGGTCCTAGATGTTTGGGATGGTAAACCAGCATATAGAAAATCATGGGCTGGGAATCTTCTGGTGTGGTCGGACTTGACCTTGGGCCCCTCCTTGAAGGTCAAATGAGGATAGCCAAAGGTAAAAGTGCTTATAACTCGCTTATTATTGGTCCTAGAGGTTTGGCATGGTAAACCAACCCATAGGAAATCATGGGCTGGGAATCTTCTGGTGTGGTCGGATTTGACCTTGGGCCCCTCGTTCAAGGTTAAATGAGGACAGCCAAACTTAAAAGTGCTTATAACCCACTTATTATTGGTCCTAGAGGTTTGGGATGGTAAACCAACCTATAGGAAATCATGGGCTGGGAATCTTCTGGCGTGGTCGGATTTGACCTTGGGCCCCTCCTTCGAGATCAAACGAGGATACCCAAACTTAAAAGTGCTTATAACTCGCTTATTATTGATCCCATTGGTTTGGGATGGTAAACCAACATACAGGAAATCATGGGCTGGGAATCTTCTGGCATGGTCGGATTTGACCTTGGGCCCCTCCTTCAAGGTCAAGTGAGGACAGCCAAACTTAAAAGTGCTTATAACTTGCTTATTATTGGACTTAGAGGTTTGGGATGGTAAACCAACATATAGGAAATCATGGGCTGGGGATCTTCTGGTGTGGTCGGATTTGACCTTGGGCCCCTCCTTCAAAGTCAAATGAGGATAGCCAAAGGTAAAAGTGCCTATAACTCACTTATTATTGGTCCTAGAGGTTTGGGATGGTAAACCAACATATAGCAAATCATGGGCTGGGAATCTTCTGGTGTGGTCGGATTTGACCTTGGGCCCCTCCTTGAAGGTCAAATGAAGACAGCCAAACTTAAAAGTGCGTATAACGTGCTTATTATTGGTCCTACAAGTTTTGGTGCATTGTCTTTACGGTGGATACAATTTGCATCGGTTTTCCGATGCGCTAGGTCTGGTTACTAATATATTTTTATAATCTTTATAATGCAATTTTAATGTCTAGCTTTAAAAAGCTCTGCCATTGAAGAAGTGTTAAAACAAGTCTTAATCCTACCCAGTTTGTTCCTTGTTGTAAGTAAAGGTGTTTTCTTTGATTCCATAGTAACGGGAAATCCAATCAAGTGATTAGTGATTAAGAAATGACTAATCAAGTGATTAGTGATTAAGAAATCACAGGAATTTCTTCTTTAAAGAAAACACAGGGTCAGGGGGGAAGCCATTCATTTCATGTGGATTGATTTATGTTAATTGCATTTAACTTTTCTTCTTGTCTGGTCATAGACGAGTCACAAACTAACCAATGTATTAAAGCAACGGGCATATTCAGGGCACAATTAATGATCATAGCTTAACTGTAGCTGTATCTCCAATTACCTGCACATGAAATCCTTTGAAATCTAAAGGCATTATTGAAAACCATAGCTTAAGTCACTCTGATCAATTAGGTTTGAAATGGCCAAGCCATTTTGAAACCAAATACAGTTTTGAAATGGCCAAATAAATAATTTGGTCATTTCGAAACAGTCAGTGGCTGTTTTGAAATGGCTGAGGTTGTGAAATGGCCAGGAATACATTCACCAATGTTGTGCCGCCAATTTGTGTTTTCACTTTTGTATGTGATAACTCAAAAATGTTTTCCCAGATTTCATTCAAACTTCCAACTCACATGTATTTGGGTCCGGAGAGGAACCCTATTTTAAGGTGACCATAAACTCCTGATAACAAATAACTTATGACCACTTTAAGGTCAGAAATGGACCTTTGGCTACTTAAAACCAGCTTCTAGGTCACTAATCTATGTGGGTCATCCAGCTGAAATTTTACCTGAGAACACATTAATATGTTCTCACATATGTTAAAAATTAGACTTTAGGTTGTAATCACAAATGTGTTTGAGGCTGGCATAGAAGCTGGGGTATTCTTGAAAATTCTGGAATATGATCCAGATCTTTCCCAAATGCATTCACTTCTTGCTTTGGCCAGACCCTTACCACATAAAAAGTTTCATAAAGATCTGTTTTTTACTTTTGTAGTAATCTTAAATACAGACAAACACACAAACAAATGAACACACCCAAAAACACCCCCTCCAGGTGGATGTAATAAAGTTGGAACTCATATGATACACCTTAGCTATTTCCACGGACAGTGCTGTAGTACCAGCTCATACAAAACCATTTTAATGTTTAAGTATTTAGTATTTGTGGGTGGAGTAGGTATCATTAGCATACCACCAGTTAAATGAACAGAACTTCCTTTATTTCTGAAACATATTTACAGAGGGGTTTATATCTGACCCTGTCACTGACGCCCAGTGCATATGGGCAGTGAGTAATACACGATGTTGTAAATTTGAATTTCTTGCACTATTAACTGTAATTTAAGCCAGATAATGTCTGAGTATGTGATGTAGCTTCACCAGGTCCCATCTGATTGCTGAAGTTATTAAAGCACCACTGGCCTTGGGTAGTACCTGGATGGGTGACCATCTGAGTTCTGGGCCAGGTATTAAGGCAGATACACAGTGAATTGGATGATCACTTAAATGCTGGTCTCGCTGCAATAAAACCAAAACAAGGAATCATGCATGACATTAAATAAATCAGTCAATAAAGCCAGATGAATCAAATCTCAAGTGAAATACTTCTACATTAACAGAAGTTCATGATAACAGGGTCAACGTCTTGCGGAGGACTTAGTTTATTTCTGCTCAAAGGGGCTTTCTTCTCTATGCTAGAAGAGGTAAAATTCTGGTACTTGTGGAGCTTACAGATTTTCACAATGGAAAAGGGAAAATCTTGTTTGAAGTGCTCAGGCAAGACAATTATCATTCTCAGTCACTCTGCTTAGATGAGTGATGACAAGGATATTGCTTCTGATTTTGTTGCAGTTTATCTCCATATGATGGTTGCATGTCAGTGTATAATTTAGTCTTTGGCTTGTGGTAATTGAGTTCTGTCATGTGACTACATATCATTGAAAAGCACAGACAGAGAAGAAATTAACAGTGTGAGCATGTAGAGTTAACTTGACTGATTGACTCACATGGGAGGCCTCTTTACAACTGACCCTCCCAAAAAAATGTTGAAAATTGGATAATAAATAAAGAATTTATAATAATTTTAGTTGTATCATTCTCTTGCATATGCTGACTGATAATAATAGTGACGATCCTTATAAACGTTGGAAAATTAATTATTCAAAGTAAAATTGTTTTGTATTGCCTTTGACGACACTCTATTAGTCAGAGAAGTTGCGTGTGCAGTATGATCCAGGAATATACTGTTATCAGTACAGAATCATATAGTATGGAATACAACAGTACTGTTGCCAAGAAAAGTAATTGTGCTACAGTACTGTATCAGCATTACTCTACTCTTCACCGATAATGCTTTTTTCCATGAATATAAATCTTTTCATAATATTTAAGCTAGCGATAATGGCGTTAAAAATATCCACAAGAACACTCAGTCCATGCCTCTGTGTAAAGATCCAACACCTCCAATATTGCTTATGAGTGGAATAATAAAAAAGCCTTTACAAAATTTCTGGATCCAGACAGTGATCTGAATCATTCATTGCCCTAACTAATCTTCTAAACCTTATGCCAGCAATTGGCCTAAAAATCTTATCAAAATTCATCCATAACTTTTTTCAGTTATTTTGCAAACAAACAGACAAACAAACATATGGCACCTGTTACAAAATCTCTTTCACAGAGGTAATGCCTTGTCCCTGGTGTCCCTTAGTGCCTGGGTTCTAAACTAGAGGTAAAGGCACAGAACAACAGCTCCCTTTCTAGGATAGAAGCCGATTTCTAGGCCAGTATAATAAGTAAGACCTATACCCACCAGGCAAAAGAATCCAGTGGATTGGAATTTTGGCTGGTGTATCTTTCCTTATTTTCATATGTTCTTCTGGTTTTATCAAGTATCGTCATCAGTTGTCTACAAGTCATTAGAAAATGCAATTCGGATTGTTCAGGGATGTTGGGGAGCATTTGGGAACATTGCATGATCTGCCCACTGATTCCTCCTCACCTTCTATGTGGAATTGTGCATGGTTTAGATCTTTCTGACATTCACATCAGTTTCTGGCGTAAGTTAGAAATATGTCCAATTTTATGGTCATTCGAGGCATTTTACACCCAAAATCACAAAAAAGTTATATTCAGGAGTTAACATCTTGAGCCTGGGACAGAAAACCAGTTTACCTTGTGTTTCTGTTATTTGTATTTATTGTTCATCAGTGCATGGCTTACTTAGATAGCATTGAAGGTATGGATGCCACAAGACCTTACTAATGTGAGTTATTTATGTCAGAGACCTATCAAGATGGAATATACAAGTGCTTTTGCCTTGTATCAAATGAGTGATAGTCTTGCTCAAGGCTGAATATATTTGAGAGAATGGTCAAAGTTTTAGGGTACATGTAGTTTATTGATTGATTGCTCTGGGATTAAAGTTGTGTTCAATGCAATGTACAAGTCATATCACAAAGGTTAGCCGAGAGGATGGATAAATACAGTGTATCCTAGTAGTTGAATATTCTACATTGAAAACCATTGACAACATTGAAAACCATTGACAACATTGAAAACCATTGACAACCAGCTTACTTGCTTCAGGTCAGGGACTGGATTCAAATCCAGGACCAAAGAGATACAAGGCAAGTGTCTTGTTCCCCCTTTTTCCTCACAGATCTAGTGTTCAAGAAAATGCAGTGTGGGTAGTCACTCAATCCCCTCTCAGGTCTTCCCAGATCACCCAACAATTAAAAATCTCTATTGTTTCCCAGTACAAAATAGGGCTGGTCTGATATACAAAATTCTGAAACACAGCCAACCAGCATACCTCAGTGAGTAACTCTATCTGTATATATCATCTCAAAATGCCAGATACAGTTGTCCAGAATTTAAATTTATTTAAGTCCCTTTCTTTGACTATAAAACTCAAAAATCCAACTGGATGTTTAATCCTGTTCAGTCATTTTGCACCAACTTTTTGAAACTCTCTTTTCTTTCTTTTACTGGCCGTAACTTTCCAAACTTGGTTGTTCAGGTTTCTAAAAACAACTGATAACTGGTTACAGACCAATTTTATGAAAACTATTTAAAATGCCTTCACAAGAATCATAAGGGAAGCATATACCTTCATTGATTTAGTAAATGTTTTGAAACAACTTCTGTGTAAGCAAAGCAACAGGTTTCAAAAATTTATGACAAGTTTTTATTGAAACAACCAATAAGAAGGTTAGAATTTCAATAATATCCTTTTCAAGAAATATCAGATAAATATGTTCATTTATTATATCTATAATATGTTACAGACTTTTGCCCCTGTGATGTTTTCTGCCTGTATTGTAATTGTATTGGAGACACCAGAAAGTCAAGTGTGAACACTGCATTAAAGACACTGCTAACAGGTAAGAAGTAAATGTTTATCATTGTGAGTACAGAAATGCTTTCCCCCACAGTTTGAATACTATCTAAAATCATTGCGTCAAAGTGATTGAAAATGGCACACAAAGTGGCCTGGAATCTTCATTTAACTGTACAGAAAAATATTGTTATGATTTAGTGGTTAGTATCGGTTTACATTTGACACAGAAGCAGAAAGTCGGGAGCTACTGCTGTGAACATAAGGTTTTATAGAGGATTTCACCATTACACAGAGGATACAAATGAACAGTTTGCTGCTTCTTGAACTCGATGCCTCGAAATAAACCAAAAGTGAAATTAATGGGAATTTTGACTAAAAAACAAGCTTTTACCTTGAAATACAAAAGTTATTTAGCACACAGAGAGAAGCGGGTCTCTGTGACATAATGGATAGATTTTAGAACAGGTAGATGGGTTCTTGTAGATAATATCTTTAAATAGATCAAGGAGAAATTTAATGGATTTTCAGCTCCGAAGTAAAAATATCCTATCATTGGTGTTGTAATGTTTGACACGTTATCACTGATAACTTACCTGTGTGGTTTTGGTTTCTAATCTCGCTCATAAAAATATGTCTGTAATACTGGTCTGAAATACTGATGGTATATTCTATCAATAGATGTTAAAATAGATTTATTTTCCAAATTTTTGACGAAGAAGTTACTTTTAATAGATTAAATCATGATTGAGTTTAAAGCAAGGCTAGAAAGTTAGAAGATAGAATTGAAATAATGTCATTAGTTTGTGTCTTGTTTTCTATAAATCAAAAATAATTACCACTAGGCAATATGGATTGTGCATCACATAACCTCAGTGAGTAAACTGCCGTGTTTTTATTCATATGTTAAGTAAAATAGTTAGAAGTTACTTTCTTCTATCTTAACCAGCTAGTAACTTGTATTTGTGTATTGGGGTTTTACATCACTTTCAACACTGTACAGGTCATATCACAACGGGTAGTTTTGTGGGCAGAGGAAACCTAGTAGATACAGTTGGTCAAGGTTCTGTATTGTAAACTGCCAACCATCAGTAAGCAACTACCAACTTTCCCACATAAGTTTCAGGGTTTGAACTGCTGACATCAGAGGTGGGAGGCGAGTGTGTTACGACTGCGTCACCGTGGCCCACCATTACCCAAATTGTGAATACCAGTTCCAAGTCATATATACTGCAATTTAGTAAGTTAAAGATTCAAGTTATTAATCTGTGCCCATGTAGCAATCATATATTGTTAGAGCTTTTGAACAAAATTGCCATTTAGAAAATTTCTAAAAAGAAGACTATGGTAAAAAATATGGCCTGACTAAAATTATAATATATCAAATGTTAGTAAATATGGGACCAGATACAAATTAATAAACAAAATATGGTAGATTTGAGCTTCCGTGGTGCATAAAACTGCGAAGGTTACGTTATTACAGGCATCAATACCACATAGATTGAATGTCAGCTGAATAAGTTTGTTTCACTGATGAAATTAGGTAAAACAAAACATTTTCTCATTAATTTTGGAGTTAAAACTATTTTACTGATAATTTTTTTATGTGGACAAAAGTGCATCAGATGTAATTCTGAAAGCATTATATGTCAGAAAATGCATTATTTCAGCTTGAGAAAAAAATTAATGCAAGTGCCATAGCCTTAACAAGATTACATCTTTTAAAGTGAAATTGTGAGTAAATATTATTTTAGGTAGATATTATTACATTAGGGGGAAATGAAATTCATTACGGAGATGAAATAAGTCTGGCTAATTGAAAGGATATAGTGTTCCAATGGCTTTTTCATATTTTTAAGCCTTACAAATGAACTGATGTTCAAAAACATAGGTTCTTTGGGCAGATTTCCTTATTCAGATATGAATGAGTTATTTACATTATATTACAAAGAGTTTGTGTGACAATGGAAATTTATCTGATTGATTTTCTTCTTTTCTTTTGAAAGGACTCATATTGCAAAAGAAAATATGGAAATATATTCCATGGGATAATAGGTTGAATGATGAGGTTCTATATAAAACGTGTTAACCTAAACATTGACTTTACTTAAGAAATTATCAGCCTTTGTGGGAGCAAATGTCACACAAATTTCAGTGAGTTCTAAAAGAGGGATATTTTTATGTCGTTTCTGTCACGTTAGTGTTGTTTTCATAAGCATAGAATGATGCGAACTCCATTAGCCTTAACCTGCGTTTCCTCTAAGCTGATCATTGATTAGGTTACTATTTACAGATTTTTAAAAAAAATCCAACATGTTTATATATATTGAAATATGTACTTGTAAATATTTTATGTAAACTATGGTACTGCCAATTTTGTTTGCTGCGTAAAGGGAACTTAACTGAGACACTGGTTGATGATCTGTGGCATGCAACATCGTGCATAAAGAAAATCTGAAAGAAAATCAGAAGTGTTGTGTATGGAATAACAGTATTTGGCTTGTTATTTGGTTGTCATGGAAACCAGCGAAAACTCCTTTATATGCTAAAGAATCAGTTCTGTCAAACATGTACAAAGTTTTACCTCTTTATATGGCTGATATTTCATAAAAAAAAACAATAAAAAATCCTATAGAGTTGGAGCTTAAGGTCCTTGCTATTTTAATGCTGGTGATCCCTGTCAATCATCATATTCAAATTTGAAAAATAGTACAAAGTAAAAACTGTTTTGTCGTTGCTTGAATCGTATCATTTTTGGCGTATTATAATAGACATGGAGTGTCACATCAGTTCCAATTATACTGTTATTTGATCAAGCCGTCTTGCATGTTTTCTGATTTTTGTAGCAACAATTGCGATTTTATATTTCCATGGATGTGAATTTTGCCACTGTTTTGGTAATTATAAACAACTTTCTCTATCTATACTGATACATATCTTTGTGTCAATAACTTTCACCAAAATAATATCGACAAAATATTGTTAAATATTGTTGTAGATAGCAAGTCAAAATTTCATAGATGGGAATGTACATTAAGAGAATGTAATAAAGCTGCAGTCTCATAATTCCTGTGTTAACACATGCTTTTATATCTGGTCATTGTGTGTCCACTGTGTCCGTAACAGGTTTATGACACTGGTCATTATACGCACCATTCATTCTACTTCAATGCTTTGGCCTCAAGCCATGATAAAGATTAATGTTTTGGCACGAATGTGTCTCCTTTGGAATATTTTTGTATGGAGACAGTTCTAAAGGAATGATTGGAAGTGGAATCATTGTGCTTAAAGGGCTGTTTGGAGCACTGGGGGGCATTGTTAAAGAATTGAATAATGAATTAATTGGAGTGCCTAATTAGGAATAAAAATACACTTTTCATGTTTGATATCAGCAGTTTTTCAAATACATGTATTCTTTTTCGAATTTTATCTGTATATTCGCTCTGTATTCATGCAAAAAAGAATTCTCTTTGAAAAATGGAAAAAAATTGAAAAAAAAAATTATTATTTGAGTCTAAAAGTGACTTCATGTACTTAATCCATTCTGAGTGAGGTTATGTTGTTGTGAACCAGTTATCAGATTTTCGTTTGGTTGTGGTAAAAATTAGTTAATGGTCGGTGGTCCCAGTATCTCAGAGGCGAGAGCATTTTACTGAAATACTGTGACAATATTTTCCAAGTTACAATTGTGATTCCGTTGAGTGGAAAGTACCGTGTTTTTTGGTTTCCTGACTTCAACTTCCAGTCTGAGACTGTATTCACAAACGGGATCAAGCTCACTTTGAGCCAAAAATCGGCTCAAGTTTACAGCTGTTAATACTAAACTTGAGCTGATTTTTTGGCTCAACTTGAGCTTAATCCCTTCTGTAAATAAGTACTTTCCTTCTGAATACAATCTCCAGGGCACATCTTTTGTGTTCTTTTCTTCTGTCACTTTTACTCTGAAACTCAAAACACACAGTCAGCTGACACAGAGCCCGTTCACGGGCACTGATTGCTTGTTTTCAATATGAAATGATAACACAGATATAAATGCATCTAATCAAGGCTTGTCTGCTCCCTGTGTTTGCCTTGTTACAACAATTGTGTATCAAACAATGACACTGAAACATTAGAACACAGCTGTAATTATTGTTTGGTCTCTGGTGGAATCCAATTTGAGTCAGTCAGTCTTAACTCTGTATAGGAAGTACATCTACTATATTTGGCAAGGATAGGTTATTTTAAGTGACAGCCTCGAAAGAGTATGTGCTTCTAGTTCTACAGATAACTTTTTTTTTCTCTGGATTTTTTATGAAATTTACCTCTGCATTCTGAATTTCCCTCTCCTGCTCTCCAATACCTAAAAGGACATATGTTCTTTTGCCTTTTCACCATACGTATATCCTTTTGTCTCTGAACTTTGATGACATTAAAAACACCCCAATAGCTATAAGGACATATGTCCTTTTGGCTTTTGCCCATACATATGTCCATTTGTCTCCGGACTTTGAAGACATTGACAACACCTGTGCATTCTGAATTTCCCTCTCTTGCTCTCCAGTAGTTAAAATTACACATGTCCTTTTGCCTTTTTCCCATACATATGTCCTTCTTGCATCAGACTTTCATGAATTGTGGCACACAGTGATGATGATTTGTCTGCTCACGGAATTTAAGCGGCAATGGGCTATGTTAGTACTTGGATGGGTGACCGTCTCAGTTCAGGACCAGCTGTGGGATGTATCCAAGTTGGAATTTCTTTCTTAAATTCTAGTGCACTACTCGTGTCTCTGATGGCTTTGCGCTCGCACTAGGGGACCAAAACACCTTTTGGCCTTGTGTCCATTGAAATATAGCTGACCATGTAGTTTCCATCGGGGGTACACCTGAATACATAATGGTGGAGATAATAAGTAAGGGTTCAGATATACCTTTGATGATTTATTACTAAACCAGAAGACTATGTCTCTGTTAGATTAGAGAGGCAGGTGAATGTGATTTGAGATTGGTGAACACAGTTTTGTGGTGTCTGTTTTCCCATGCTTGTGAATTTCATCAATAATAAACCATAACTTGTTGTGCTGAGAGAATGCAATAATTTAAAAGAAAAGCTGTTGAGGGAATAAAATTCAAAAATCGGATATTCGTTAACTGTTTTATATAACCAGTTTTGCAAATGTTCTTATAAACGTAACCTCACATTAGCCATTTCTGTCACCTTTAGTAGAAAAACAGCACATTTGCCTTATCCCAATTAGAGTATTTGTTGAAGCGCAGAGGATTGGGAAAAGAGTACAAAAGTGGCTACAATTGCTGCCCTAATTGATACGACCAGAAAATGAATTGTACATGTTCTCATGGATGGTTATAGATACAGCAGCTTGTGGTATAAAATTCAGTCAATGAAAGAATAAGAAGACTGATTTCTTGTGCGCAGATGGCATGTGGGGCTTTTGTATGCAGCTTTTCGGTCACATGACCAATTTTTGCCGCTCCCATAAGCAAGCAAGACACTGCATAACATATATTCCAGTGTCTGTTTTATGTTTCGTGGTATTATCATTGAAGGTGTTATTCAACTGAATAAATTGGTGAAAATATTCCAACAAATCAAATGCCAAATAAGGAAGTTATGATCATTTAAGGAAATTCTATTATTTATATTAATCGTTTCACCCCAAGTAGTGCACATGGACACCCGGACTTAGTTGTCAAAGTGCCAACCCAGATCTGTTCCAAACAGCAAAGCCTTGCAATTTCATGTGATGAATACACATTTGATAGAAATGGAAATCCCCTAGCAGAAACAGCTACAGTTGCTGCCAAGTAAATCTGTGAGATGTGAAATTTCTGCAATTAAGCTGAAGACAGACTTGTCTGTATCACAGAATGGAAAATTTAATTAAGCTGATAGCAGATTTTATGTTTGAAAGGCTAAGGTAATTAAGTCCTGGCCTGGCAGGATTAGGAAGAGAGAGAGAAGGAGAAAGAAATAAAGGTCACTGACTGGAAATTGCATGAAGGAAGGTTTAATTTAATGTAAATCCTGATAGTCCAAGGTAATATTTAATACATTACATCTCTCCTAGCTACACCTGTATCTTATCGAGTTTTCCTTTTTTTAATACAACATCTTTTGCAGTAACTCAACTTGCAATTACCAACTGGCGGCCAATTTAATCTCTGCTGCAGCTAAGATATGATCACAGAGTTTTTTTGTACATAATATGCAAGGTAATTACCTCGGCTAAAAAGAAGATTATGTAACTTTCCATGGATCATGTTTGTTTGTTAGCAAGATTGCAAAAAAAACTTGCTACATGGATTACCATCAGATATTTTTTGTGTCTGTATGTTTGTTTCTCTGTGTTTGTGATAGTTCCAAAACTAATGAAGACATGTGTCTAAAATCTTTGATGTAGGTGGGGCCTGATCAAAGGGATAAGTGATTAAATTTGGGGAAAGATCGGGATCATATTTTGCATAGAAAAAATTCTGAATTTGTAAAGGCCCCAATTTTCAATGAATTTTCAGTCTGTTTGGCTTTTTGTTTGACGTTACTCCAAGATTATATTTTGTTAAAGATCTGGGTGATATTTTGGATGAAAAAAAAATCTTAATTGTTTGGAAACATGCCCTGATTGAGGTTTGCGCTCTATGAACGCATTCTGAATTTTAGTTCTATTTTAATTTAGGTACTACTTTAAAAATTCCTCATTTTTTTTTCACCAGGGCAAAGAAAATCCCACCAATAAGAACTGAAAAGAAATATTCTTGTTTGAATAAGTTCCCCCACCGTAATATTCCTTTACATGTGCTGGGTTGAATTAGTTGAGTTTTAAATTACCGTAAATTTCCAAAATAACGCCCAGGTTCAAATAAACGCCTGGTTCAAATTAACGCCTGGTACCAAGCACACTGTTTACAATTTATTACACTGTTTTTTGTATTTCAAAAGAACGCCTGGTTCAATTTAACGCCTGGTCTGATGCTATTTGAAAATAATTATTTCGAAAAAATACGGTATACCAACAATTATGCTTCGAACTTTGGCTTTACAATGTTTTTTCCACATCATAATGATTGCTGTAACTCTGGGTTAGACTGATTTACGTTTCTATGGTTAAAAATATTCTACATAAAAGTATTGTGGAACTTGGGAGTAAACAAAACAATTTGCACTATTACCCCAAAGAGATAAAGACAATATAATGATGAAAAGTATGAATTGATCATAAAATGTCTGCATTAGATAACTAGTTTGTAGGTATAAAAATAGATTCTTGTGCACAAAACCTGGGCAATTTTTGCCACTGAAACATAAACAGGCTTTTTGATGTCTGTGTTTTTGTGGACCGGTGATAAAATATTACAGGTATTTTGATTTTTTGGAGGTTTATTGTGTAAAATGTTGTTCTAAGATTAGATAGTTTAGAAGTAATTTTCCATATCAGTAACTGTTTATTGGTAGTTTTCTTTTTTCACTGTATTTAAGACTTTCCTTTGGGTTGTCATAAATCCACAATCTGTTAATCGACAGGCTGAGTTATTCAAGTAAATATAGCATTTTTCTAAAGTTTGTAGAAATAGTTATGAGGTCTGAAAGTCAAGAAATACACTGAGTGTTAAGGGGCCGTTAATACCCCATTCACACTACAGGCGGTATCACCCGCAGTAGGCCGCGTTTGGGGAAACGTCCCTGTCCTTGGATCACCGTCTGAAGTCTGTGTGTGACCTTGTGATTCAGAGACAAACCATCCACTACCTTGCGAGTCCTATGGAAGTTTGAAACTGTTTAAAATTTCTACCTTTGTTTTTGATACCATGATCATGCACAAACAATTTCGCACAAGCATGTCTTAATTTCTAACTACAGTAACCGAAGGTGTGGTCCACGGTATACATAAGGTTGTGATTCGGTCAACTTTCGGTGTAATACGGCGACATAAGGTGAGTTAAGGTATTGGACGTTTCGCTGAAGGTGAGTTAAGGTTAATGGAGGTTGCTTCATGGTGACAAACGCTTTTAGTACGTCATCTGAATGTTATTGACAGTTAAAACACCGTGTCCAATCAGTGGCCGTCTGCCTGTAGTGTGAACAACTCAGACGAAATGGGGCGACCATGGAGGCAGTTCCGCCACCGAGAAAAACTTCTAACTATGGGACAATACTGCCTGTAGTATGAATGGGGCATTAAGCATCAAAACTGATATGACATGATCTGGGATTAAGAAATGAACTCTCTTTAACCTGATGAAAAAGGTGAGAAAAACAAAACAATTTAAAATCATATCAGAAAATTATAAATTCTCTGGACACAAAAAAATTCACGAATATTTTAACAGTCACTGATTTTGGGTTTGTTGTTTAGGTGAAATGAAAAGCAGTGTTTGGGTGAAATTACATTATTATCTAAGGGATACTCAGCTGCTGTGACAGAGGTTTGCGCTCTACGAGTGCTTTCAACTTACATATTCAACAGGACTTCTCTTATCCAAACTTCCCTTACCCATGTTCTATTTTATGAACTTGCTTCAACACTTTCAGATAATTCCTCTTCTCTTTTGTATGATCCGTCTATGAGTTGGTGGTATTGATATCCTGGCATTAAAACCATTTTACTGAAATTCCGCGACCACACATGAATAATGGCATCTTAATTGACAGCTCATTATAATTGTGTAAGAACTTAAAATATTAGAAACAAACTGTAAATATGAAGAAATTCTCTACCTTTATCCCATATTTTTGGAGATGTGAAGACTTGTTTTGCGATTTCTTTACTGAAACTGTCAAGTTTTGTTTGCCCTGAACTTCACTTCCTGTCAGCAGGACTTTTTGATTTGGGATATGCTGAAGAACACATTACTGTTACTGTATCCCAAAATGAGACAAATACCTTCTCTTATATAAATTCCTACTGTCCCAATGTTGTTGGAATATAATATCTATTACTATGCCCTAGTGGGTTACACTCTCACCCAAGAACACAGAGGACATGGGTTCGATCCTAGTTACACGCATATACATAATGGTTCTGAGACCCACCTATAATGGCAGTGCTCTGCCATTGGGCTCTGTCCCCAGTGCTGGCTGATTCATTTTTAGAACCTTAGGGAATATTGATTTATGGTCATCCCCGAGACTCTGTCTTTTAATTAGGGAAATGTTGGTCACTGAGAGAGCTCATGGGCTGTACTTGTGCAGTCAAGATGGGTGAAATGGCACTTTTACTCATGTAGTATAATGAAGTATTGCCCTGAGTATAAAATATATACAATAACAGAGGTCATCCTGTTTGTATATTCTAATAGTAGTTTTATAGCGCTTAATCTCCATATAAAGACAGACTCTAGGTGCGCGTGACCAAACAGAAAAAGCAGAAAATGATAATGTTACAATCCATCTGTGAAATAATTACCTTCAATTATCACCAGTATATTTTAAGTTAAAATTCCATTCATAAGATATTCTGGCATAAATGTTTCAATAAAAATGCATCAAAAGTGTTTCATTTTTATTGTGTGTGAAGGTTAAAATTTCACGGTGTTCAGTTTTCCATGTCACAAAATGATTAACAGATTTCTTGTCATTTTTATAAAATGGACAGTTTTACAGATGGATTGTAACATATATAACATGTGATACTAAACATCCTGTTGGTTTTGATTTTACTAATTTAAGGATTACTATTAAACATTTTATGTTTTTTAAGTTGTGTTTTTCAGAATGTCAGATTGAATTGATTATATGTCTGCAATTTCTTATGTAAGGATACTGTTTTTGCTTCCTTTCATTTGAAAATATACAAGGTTATAATAAAAAGAAAGTGTTGTCTGACAGTGATGTACAATTAAGTATTTGAATTTGGGACTCCTTATTTTGTCTAAACTCTGAAAATGAGAACAAAACCCTGTCTATTTGTATTTGTCAGAAGTTTTCTACTTAGTTTCTACATTGAATTTTGAAAAAGAAACCTGCTTTGAGGTTTTATATAATTTTCTTGGATATGAATTATCATTTTTTGTTAGTCAGTAACATGACCATAAAGCTTTTAAAAATTAACCCAAATGGACCCCTGATTAAAATTGGAATTGTATTAATTGTATAAAGTGGATCAGGTAGCTGCAGGGAAGACCATTAAGGACATTAATTGAGGCATATGGAAGAAGGTTTAGTCAAAAGTGCAGGGCCAAAAATTCAGGTCTCAACTTGCCTTTACTGACTTTGTTTTGAGCCAGTAAACTCTATATCAATGGTGCCCAGCTGTGGTGATGTTCTCAGTGGCAATAAATTGATAGCTGCTCTCAGATGAGGTCCAGTGAATACCAAAAAAATAAAAGTTCAAAGCAAATACAGTAGATTTGGTATAAGTAAAACTGCCATAAGTAGAATATTGCCATAAGTAGAAGTAGTTTCCAAGTCCAAGCAATTATTAGTGCAAAGTACAACGATAGGTATAAGCTTGACCATAAGTAGAACCTCACATGATACACAAAGTGTTACTTTTCAATGGTTAAATAACAAGGTAAACGTAGAACCTACAGTTCTTGTGTGATTAGAAGTGTCAAATCTATGACAGATGTGACAGTCAAATGTAGCCCCATTGTGGGTATTCTGTACCCATAATATCTTTAAAGTGGGTATAACTAGAAGTTTACATAATTAGAAACCTTTTTTAAGTATTTTAAATATGGGCTTATTAAATCTGTGACAGAGGTGATGAAATAGCACCATTGTGTTACTCTGTACTGTGTCACATTAAAAAGGGGTCAGTGCCACAGAGGAAACAGATATATATATAAGTATATATATAAAAAGTTCACCTGGAAGATCTGCTTTTGCAGAGTAAGGATTTCAACTTCTTACTGAATGAGAAAAGTAGCCGAGTGAATATTATAGTGACATCAGCATTTCAAACTGTTGCCGAACATTAGGAAATGAAAGGCCCTTATGCTAAAATCTTATTTTGGAAGTGTGCCTATTGTATAAAGTGCTTCAGGTAGCTGTAGGGAAAACCATTAAGGAGATGAATTGTCATACAGAAGAAGGTTTATTCAGAAGTGTGGAGTACATGTATGGAGCTCCTGCTGTCTCTAAAAGCTCCGGTCACACACACATAGTTACTGAAATGAGTATGCAGCTAGGCGAGTTTTTCCTTTTGATACAAGTGTGTGGGTGTTGAAACACAATTGAGATAATTGGTTGCTGTGATTCTGGTTCACTAGTTAGAATAGCAATACTTCACATAAATACCGGTATATGTTAATAATTATTATTTATTGAAAATTTAACAATTTTGAGGGGAAGAACTATTTGCTGAAAAACTCAACATGTGCAATATCGCCTCTGTAATAATAATAATAATAATTATTATTTTTAATTATTAATTATTATTTACAAACTTTTAAAAGCACTTAATTTTTTTATGTGTATTAAATTCTAATGCGCAATAAATCCTAAAGGTATAGGAAATATCGAAGTCCACAGACAGAAAAGAGTCGGCATCAGAAAGTGTTTGTGCAACCAGAGGAGAGGGTGCTTATGAGTAATGTAATGTGAACTTACCATGGTAAGGTTTTGCTGTGATATAGTGTACAATGGGATTTAAAAACTGCTTGTGAGATCTACTAATGATACTGTTTTGAATATAAAGAATCCCAGAGGATGTCACTGCCAATATATCAGATGCCAGTCGGGTTTGTCTACAACATCTATAAACATGCCAAAAGTGAAATTTAATAGAATTTTGATCACAGATTTATTAAATAAAGTCTAACCCTGATACCTATTTAATAAATAAAATGACGGCCAGTTATCAGAAATAAATATTCTAAACTATTCTGTTCTACAAAGTTAAAAGAAATAGAAAAAAGAGAGAAACTCTTTGATCAAAAGACAGCAAATGCAGGTATGTGAAATTGTCATGCTGACGTAGAAATCATAAAAGCTGATTATATCATAAAATCTCCTCACTAATTCATCAAAATGCCTGATGTATATTTTGGTACTGACAATATTAGATCCACGGTTTCATGATGCACTTCTGCGAACGTTATGTTTTTTAACTTGGATAAGATCACTTGCTATAATTTTAACAACAACAAAATTTTCACACAGTTTGGCCGTTTCTGCCATACTAATAATATCCATGGTAAAGTCTTACAGTTTATGCTTACAATTCAAATAACTGTTCGGATCAAAATTACAAAAGCCTGGATTACTGCCATCCAAATTTCAAAATTTAATATACAGTATTTAGAATTCTAAATTACTCTGGCATTCTGAATACCAATTTTGAATTTTAAAAAAAATCAAAAATGCAGTGTTGGCATTCTAAATTAACCCACTTGGATTTCAAAATACACCATAATGCATGCATTTTGGAATTTTGAATTTGGTTTCCGAGCCTTTCACACAAAATATTTGTTTGAAGATAAGTTATAAATTTTTAAATAGAGGAATACTGCTCAAATTCTGGTTATTATAATCATCTCTTTCAAACAAGATGCTTTGAAAAGTAAAGTCACCAAAAATATGGCAATGGAATATTGATGGTGCGGTACAGTCTCTGTAAAAATAAAACTAGGAATTCAGCTGCAGTGGAACTACGTCGGAGGTGTTCATAATGTTAGACCATCTGCAAGCACCCCGTTTTTGTGGGTGGTACAGGTGAAAATGTTGCTGCAGATACAGAGTAGAACCTCTATCATCCAACCTCCTATTATCTGCTCAGTTTTATGAACTCATTTCAACGCTCCAAAATTTATATTTCTCTCCTGTTTTATAGTATTAACTTAATCTGATTTAATCTCCCAGCTAATTTGGACAATAGAGAATGATACAGCGATAGCTATAGAGAAGTGAAAACTTTTGTTGAAAAAGTCTACTATTCAGAAAGTACAGGTTAGGCATTTGTTTCCATTTAATAGACTCGGTCAAGTACTGATTCGCATCTGCCAATTCTAGAGTTTTAGTGATTGAACAAGACTTATCTTGCTGATTTAGTAACCATGGATCACTGAGAATTAAGTGAGTTGATAATATGTGTAAATATATGACACCAGAGACAGCTGAAAACTTAGGTTTGTTACCTGTCGCTGTCCAGTATATGGAAACACCTGACTCTAGAGTAAACAAGAAAGTGGTAGAACTGATGGCACTGGCTATCTATGTCATGAAAACATATACCTTATAATTTTCATGTAGAATTTTGGGACATAAAAAAGTGACTTGTTAGAGTTTGCGTGACAGATTTTGATGATTCAGGGAACAATGACATGAGGTAGAAGACTTTTTATTTCCTTTGGACCAATGTTATGTTTGATATAGCACTGCTGATGGTGGTTGTTTTATATATTTTTACCGTGTATCAGTCACTTGCTTTGGACGATGACAGTGAGGGGGAGATGGTATTATGGAATCTGAGATCTGTTAATGGTTCATAGCCATTTACCTGTCATTATTTAAGGACATTGATTATGTGTGTACCTTTGTACTTTGTAAGAGTTTTAATCATAAACCTGAAACTTTGACAACTTTGCAACTTAATTAATAAGTTCTGGTTAGATTCAGCAACAGATATAATTCTTCACAATTTCAACAGTGTTAGCAAGTCAAACTTTCATAATTATAGTCCAAAAATCTCAGGTTCTAGCATGATAGACAGAGACCATAGGAACTTAGTTTCTTGTGCATATTGTGCAGCTTGGCAGTCAGTATAAATTTTAATACATACTGAACCAGCAACTTTAATTTACCTTTTTATATTTAAGCAATTTTTTGTGGCAATTTTCAGTATACGGAAACTCACCCCTCCTGTCATCTTATACATTGTATGCTTAATCCATTTACAATGAAGAGCCTTCACCAGTGTCCTTTGTATACAGTATAAGTAATATTTAAAATTTGCATTACGTTTCTGTTCCCATTTCTGTGAGTGGATAAAGTGAATTAAATAAAAAAAACTGCTAATACCCCTTTTACACTACAGGCAGTATCACCCGTGGTGACCCACGTTTGGTGAAACGTCCCTGTCCTTTTCAATCACTGTCTGACATCCGTTTGCAAACTTGCGAGTCAGTGGCAAACCATCCATGACCTTGCTCGTCCTACGGAAGTTTTACAATGTTTAAAATTTCTGCCTCTGAATTCAGTACCATGAACATACGCAGGCGATTCCACACATTCGCATGTGAATTTCTAACTACGGTAACCGAAGGTGTGGTCCATGGTGTACACAAGGGTGTGATTTAGTCGTCTTTCTGTGTAATATGGCGAAATACGGCGAATGGAAGTACATGGACATTTCGCCACTGTGACACAAGGTTGCATGCGAATCTCAAACAGTAGTTGAAGGATAGGGGTGTTTCTCCAAACACCTATAAGTGTGAATATACCACATCTAATGGGGTGACCTGGGAGGTAGTTCTGCCGCCAAGGAACACATGTAACCGCGGTACATACAGCCAGTAGTTTGAAAGGGACAATAGGGACTGGGGTTTCATAAGGCTTTATTGCAGTTGTACATTTTGGACCACGGTGGCAGAGTGGTAACACTCTCGCCTCCCACCTCTGAGGCCGGGGTTCAATCATGGCCTCAAGTGGGAAAGCTGGTAGTTGCTTGCCGTTGGTCGGCAGTTTACAGTACAGGACCCTAACGAACTGTATATACTGGTTTCCTCTGCCCTTCTAACTACCCGTCGTGATATGACCTGTACAGTGTTGAAAGCGATGTAAAACCCCAAATAAATAAAAAACAATTTGGACTAAAATTGTATGGTATATAATTGTCTAGTTTAGTGTTGTACTGTTAATTACCTCCGTCAGGAGAATATGCTTTTGGATAGGTTTGTTTGGTTGACCGTCTTCACAATTATTCCACAAGTGACAAACGGATCATATTATGAAAGCAATTTTTGTTGGTAAAGCTTTGCCAAAGGAAGAAGTCATTAAATTTCAGGAAAGATCTGAATCATATTCTGGATACAAGAAAATCCTAAATTTTCAGAAATACCACCTGACAGAGTCATGTGCTCTATGAGTGCTTTCTAGTTTATTTTAGGACATGTAAATATTAAATTTATTTATTTTATTTATTTTTTTTTTTTGCAAAATTGTCCCAAATATTTTCAAAAATTTGTAAAACATAGAATGTATATCCTCTGTGTCAGAATGTAACTGGTACCTCTGAACATTTTGTCACAGAAAAAAAGTGTGAGAACAGGCGACACTTTCAAAATGGCTTTAATAATGACTAGTTTGTTATAATGATACACAACTGATAGTCTTAAGAGGTTTGATGCTTATTTTAATCAGAACAAGATAGATCCTTCTTGTCAGTGATAAGTTACTTGAGTAGCATTGTACAAGGATATGTGATATTCTTATGTTTAAGTTTCTGAGATATTTGAACAAAGTAGAACATTTCAGATTCGAAAGAATTCATAAATTTACCTTTCCCTCACTGTCAGTAATCTTGCACCTTGGCAGAGAGTAAGTAGTTAAAATTTGACATTTGTAGAATAAAAAGAATTCTTGCAATAAAATGATATCAAGAGAGTTTAAAACCATCTATTATTCAAAGCAATAGTCTAAGTGACATCCACCATCATCATTATGGAAGTAGATATGCTCTGGGATGTTTCAGTTTTTTAATTGAAAGTGACTTTTGAATTGAGTGAACCTTGGTGTTAAAAGGAAATAAAATTGAAATTCAATGACAAGTTTTTGTACCTCTTCAGAGAGGGGAAAGGAGAGTGAAGTTGGACTACTCTAAGACCCAGTTAAGTGTGCGGAGTAAAATATATTTTGGTATCAACACTCAACTATAAAATAGACTCTTTATATCAGTCAATATTAAAATATCATTTTACACAGTAAAATGTACTGTTTAACAATTTTCATTGCATCATATTCTAGAAAATTATGTTAATATACACCAAATATTTCTAATTAACATCAATTTAAGATATCAGCATATAGTATAACTTCAGTTAAAATTTTAGATCTTATCTCTGGACTGATATTGATATTTCACCCATTCGGTTTTGTATAAAGAGGGCTAGTATCTGAGAGTGTCATATTGGGTCATATCCGATTAGGCTCAGTGTATGTTTACCAGAAATCCTTCCATGAGACCTGAAACTCCAAAATGTTACAGGTCCATAGCAAAAGTTACCAGTCTATATTTCAGTATAGGTTAAATCAATATTAAGTTTCAAAATTGACCAAGTGGCAAGTGCTAAAAAATAAATTGTTTAACATCATCATCTAAAATGACAAGAATGTTGTGGTGGCCCTAATGTCCCAAAGTCATTTGGTGACTAAAGAAAAAATTGCAGGACATTTGGGCCTTTAGCTCTATAAAGATAATTTAGGTCCCTGAAAATAGTTACCAGTCTCACCCGGGGTTGGTGGGGGTTAATTTTGTACCCTGATTAGGACTTGTGAAAACTGACACTGTGTCCCCATGCCAACAATCCGGACCTGTTTATTACTATTAGACTATGTGTTAAGGTCTACTGGTGCAGAGATTAAGCTCTTCAACAGTCTCATGTTTTACACAGATCAAGTAGATTCTGGCTTAATGCCTCAAGCAATGGCACTGATTAAGTGGAAAGAAATGGCATATTTTCATGTTAAAGTCACACAATTTCTAATAATACACAAGAGGGTCATTGCCTTCTGAACAAACATACTTAGTATATCAGCGGCAATTTTCAGATATGTGGCGTAAAATGCTTTATTAGGGCTGTCTTGTCTGTCTCGACAGAATAAGACACATATTTTTCTTCAGCATTTTTTTTTGTCATGGAGATTTGGTGTCTTTAATGGAACAAATTTCTTATGGTGGTTTTGTTCAAATCAGAAGAGTTTACACTAAAAGGGTATGTTTCCCTGTGCTAATTTATAGTTGTGTGACTATAATAGGCTTATATTGTCAAGACATAGATTTTTATCTCAGTGCTTTGATGTTCTAAAATATAGCGCTGTTTGAATTAACGCCTGAATTATAGTCATACCAGTTATGGAGAATAATTTAGCAGAAGCTTTTTTCTGGGTCTTTCCGACGATGTCCTACTGGTGATCTCTGATATTGATTTTATTTTTTAAATGTTTTCCCCCACAGCCTTTAAAGGTTGTGCTGGTATTGTTTTCACCTGGCATGGGGATTCGGTGGGGTGGTCCGGCGGGTGGCAGGAAAAATGTTGATGGGACTATATCTTGGAAACTGTAATGTATAAGAAGTTGATACTTGGTAGGAACATTGGTTGGGGCTTGTAGTTGTAACCTTAGTTTGACCTTGATCTTGCTGTTGTGAGTAATGACCTCAGTGTGACAATTTTTGGATGAGGAAAGTTCACTTGCATAGTATATATTAAAGTCCACACTGTACTGAACATATATATGTATAATGTCCTTTATACCTGACCTTAACTGATGAAGATGGCTGATCACCTACACCTGCCTTACTTTTCAATTAATATTGTGAAAAAATTTACCAACATTGATTGAAGGTAAGTGTATATATTCAAGCATCCCTTGAAAAGGGGAGGCTTATTGCTTCCCCCCTCGGTGAAACTTTCTTGTACTTTCTCTTCCCCAGATATTTTCACAAGGTACAACACATAGATCAAAATTTAGGCACCAAAGTTGAATTTCAGATCAATTGGACCGTAATGGACCGTTTGAGGGCTGATTCATAATCTTTTAGTACAATTTTCAACTTAATTGAAACTTTATTCTTCAGGACTATTCAAACCTAGTCACATAGCTTTGTTGTCACTTTCTTGCCTTTCAAGGTGAATTCTATGACCCTAAATGGGTCAGGAGTGATCAGTAGCTAATTATGTCATCATGGTAATATCAATAAATATATCAGCTGACTTACTCATAGTTATGTGTTACAACTGACAAAACCCATTCATTTATTTTACAATCCTTTGTCTTTACCATTTTTTTACCAATAGTCACTTTCTGTGCTGTGGGATGCCCGTTTTTGGCTTTGCAAAAACGTTTTTCTAGTTCACTACAGATAGAGATCTTCTATAAATTTTCAACATCAGTCTTTAATACCTGGTATGTTGAAACAGTTGTTTCACACTTCATTGATTTGGTGTTGAAGGATGTGGGTTCAAACCCAGGTACACGCAGATACATAGTGGCTCAGATAACCACTTAAAGTGGCAGTCCTCTGTCGTTTGGTCCTCTCTTCTGTGACAGGCTAAAGAACCTCAGGGACATTGATAAATGGTCATCCTTGAGCTTCTGTCTTTAAGTTAAGGGAATATCATTCACTATAGAGCTTGGGTTGTACTTGTGCAGTCAGAATGGGTCCAATGGCACTTTGAGTCCTGTAGTACAAGGAAATATTGTACTGAATATAAATATACAATATAGTGAAATTGTAGTTGTCTGTGACTAGATTACAACTGATACTATATTCAACATGATTAAAGCCAAATTAATCAGTCACTTCAACAGTTTAATTGAAAATGTGACTTTCCTTGTAAAACCAACAATTAACCTACTATATAATATATGTTGTATTGGATTGGCCTAATTTTAATTGTGGCCTCAAAACAAATATTGTCCCAGAGTTTCATTGATACTGTGCGAGTCACGGTTTGTGATCAGGCAGGAAATGTAACAAAGGAGAGACAGATAATGTTTAGTTGGGGTTTTTACATTCAGGTATAATTTTTTTCTCATGATGATACTGTCAATAATTACAACCCATAAAGAAAATATCATGACAATGTATTTTTTCCCTTGAAAAACTGTATATCACCAGTAATGTAAAAATGTAATCAATACATTCCTTTTCAAGACATTTGCTTACTTCATTAAAACAACACACAGAATCCCATGTACAGGCAGCAGATTGTTAGGTTTACTTTATTAAGCATCTGTCAAATGCATCAACCTTCTCAACAACGGAGAATTCTCTTGGATTATATTGCATTTTCACAATAGATTGGTAGAATTTGACTGATTTCAGGTAGTCTTTATAGCAGGTGTGTGGGGGAAAAAGCTCACAGGAAGAAAGATGCATGGGGAAAAAGACGGTCAAGAAATAGGTAGACACAGTTTTGGGGAAAGTGCAAAAGAGGCACACAAATTTTACTTTTAAGTACATCAAGAATAAAATAAAACCAAATCTTTTAACCTTCAGTTTGAGCACAAATATACTGCAATTAGAAGAGACAGTTTTAGTGAAAGGAACAACACTTTAATGAAGAAGGTGACAGTAGCAATTCTTCCAAAGAGCTTTCAATTGGCCATATGCAATCCTGAGCGGCTTATTCTGAATTTTAATTTAATTGGATTTATATTTAATGTGTACAACATACTTCAGAGAATGTGTGAATAGTTGTTCCTTTTACCTGTACTCAGTCATTTTGTTACAGTATATTTTTGGGGTTCTTTTCTTCAAAATTTGGTTGATCAGAGTTTTGACTTAATCTTCATGTTATTAAAGATAGTAGTGTACTTTTTTGACTTTGCAAAATCTGCATGCCCCTTCTTAGTTCCTGTGATATTCTTTCTTGTGTGTGACCCTTTCTTCTGTGTGCCTTTCTTCCTGTGTCTCTTTCCTCCTGGATCCAATTAGTCTGTCATGTACACTGTTTGAATAGATTTCTGTAAAGCATTGGATTCAATGGCAGTTTGAAAAGACTAACACCTGTGTATTAATAATTGTTGGAAAGATTGATATTCTTAGAAATATAATGTCAGTAGTTTGAAATATCAGTCTCTGTACATTATGGCATTTGGGTTGCGACAAGCAGGGAACATACTCCATGGATTTGTAAAGATGGGGGCAATTGTTGGAAAAAAAATTTCTTTCCAGGATAACAAGGCCACTGCTGCAGCAGTTATCTCCCGCCTTAGAATCAGTAATAATGGAGAACTAAAGGAAATATAAGGCCTTTGTAGTAAGATAACCCCACTTGACATTGAAAAAGGGGTCAAAGGTAAAAGTCAGCATTTGGAAATGTCTCAGGCCATGACTTCCTTTAAGTTGTTTTCACATTTGGAACCCCTAGTAACAATGATAAGAGAGATATAAGGCCTTTTTGATAGGATAATCCCATTTAACATTAAATGTGTGATATGACGGCCATTTTGTTTCGAAACTAGGCCAAATTACTATCAGGCTAACTTTCCTAGCCTTATATCGTTTGTGCAAATTTGATTAACCTAGCTGCGATATTTCAAGTTTTAGAGCATCTTAATGATTTTGAAAAAATTGGCTATGGTGGCCATTTTGTTTTGCAAAATAAGGCCAAAATTTTTCTTAGACAAAACAAAGCCATAGCACCAATAAAAAGGGAGAAATAAGGACGTTTTAGTGTGATGACCCGATTTAACCTTGAATCGGGGTCAAAGGTCAAATTCAACACCTTGAAAAGATTCCCAGGCCATCACTTCCTACAGGTTGTTTTCACATTCCGAACCTCTAGGAGCAATGTTAATGGAGATATAAGGCCTTTTTAATAGGATAACCCCGTTTGACATAAAACATGCAATATGGCGGCCATTTTGTTTTTTGAACTAGGCCAAAATTACTATCAGGCTAGCTTTTCTAGCCATATAGCTTTTGTGCAAATTTGATGACACTAGCTGGAATATTTTAAGATTTAGAGCACCTTTATAATTTTCAAACAATTAGCTATGGCGGCCATTTTGTTTTCTCAAAATGAGGCTAAAATTTTGCTCAGACAGGTTTTTATAGCCATAAACATTCCATGAAAATTTGGTGAAGATATCTTTATAAATTAATGAGACATTAAGGTTTATGTAAAAACATGACGAACGGACTCACAGACTCATGATTGTCCATACGCCGTCCAGGCAGCAGGCATAAAGCTTATGGGTGTTCCACAGCCTAAAACCATGTACGGCTTTTCACCAAATTTTCAGGATATGTTTACCTCATCTCAAGAAGATCTAGAGCTGAGTAGGTTTTGTGGAGTATCTTGCGATAATTGTTGCCATGGCAACACTTTCAAGATTTTTGGGTCTTAAAGTATGTGGGTGTTCCACAGCCTAAACGCATGCCTGCATTTTCCCCAAATTTTCAGCATATGTTACCCCAAGAGGAAGTGATCTGGTAACAGCTTTTTCTATGGCAAGGTTTTAAATACCTTTGGTCTTAAGCTTCTTATTTGAAACAGGGGCGCTATTAAAGCGATGTTACTGCAGTCGCATTTTTATCTCTCGCCTGATAAAGCGGTGTGTGTATGCATGTGTGCGTTTGTCATCTCTTTACATAAACCTTTAAATGTCATTCATTTATGAAGATAACTTTACCAAATTTTCAGATAATGTTTATATCTGTGAAAACATATCTGTGAAAAAAATTCATCCTCATTTTAAAAAAACAAAATGGCTGATTGTTCAAAAATCATCAGATATGCACAATATGGAAATGGCTAGGAAAGCTTGCCTAAGAGAAATTTTGGCCTGATGTTTTGAAAACAAAATGGCTGCCATATCACATCTTCCAGATAGGGGAGAAGGGGGGTCATCACATCTAAAAGGCCTAATATCTCCCTTGTCATTGGTCCTAAGGACAAGATAATATTAACATGGATATAGACTTTTCTGGTAATTAGACTATCCCTTCCTCAATATCAGTGCTTTAAAGGATGTCTACCTCAATTTGGTGTTTTATAAATACTTCAATCAGCACCATAAGTCATATAATTTTCAAGTTTATTATCGCATGGTTTTAGACTATGTATGAATGTTTAAATGACTATGGGCCTTTAAACTCGGTGTAGAAATACAGTTCCTGCTGTTTAAGGGGTAAATTGTGGGGAAACACAAAAAACAAACTCTCCCAAATTATAGAAAGGGTTCAAATTTCAAGTATTTATTCCCCAAAATTCATAGTCTGCTGCAGTAAACTCTATTTTGTTCATTTTATGAATGAATACAAGTACTTTTCCTTTTGATCATCAGTATGATTGGGTCAACGTTTACATTATACCCCATTCACACTACAGACGGTACACTCTGTGGTAGTTTTTGTTGGGCAAAACGCCCCTGTCCTTAAACTACCATCTGATGCCCATATGCAAACTTGTGACATAGCGGAGGTGAAGGTCCACGGTGTATATAAGGTTATGACTCGGTTGTGTTTCGGTATAATATGGCAACAAAATGTGAGTGGAGACAAATGGTGGTTGTCTGTTGGTGATTCTGTGTTGTACAACTGTCATATTCTGCCATTCTATTGTTATTTACGGTTACACACCATGTCCAGTCATTGGCCACACATGTCTTACCTTATGGAAACACCAAACCACGGAATATGTGAGGCGTCCAGGGAGGCAGTTCCACCGCCGAGTAAAATCTCAAACTGCAGGGCATACGGCCTATAGTGTGACTGGGGCATGGAATGTATTATATATTTTGAAAATATTATTTCATTGCGTTAATACATCTTACCTACCAGACGATAGCTATAGCCCGGCGCCAGCCGGTCCCGCCAAACGAAAGAAAAGACGTCCTGGGTTTCACCCCCGGCAGGACCGGTACACTACACTCCACTCGCCAGGTGGCCTAGTTCCTGCTTCACTCGCCAGAGGGACGTGACGTCATAGCATCTTTTTCGTTTGGCGCGATATTCAAAGTTTGAATTTTTGGAAACTCTTTTTATTTTGAGTATTTCTTAAGTTATACAGTGTGTTTTGTGTTACGATTTGTCAGTTAGTTGGATAAACTACCATGGCATCTCCAGGACAAAGGAAAGGAGCCTGCGGGCATATCATGGCTAATTTTGACCCTCATTCTCGTTGTGCCAGATGCAGAGATAAAGGGTTGGGCCAAGACCCGTGTGTTTTAAAGTTGCAGTGTGAGTTTTGTGACACTTTAACCCCTGAACAATTGCTCCAGCTTTCAACCCCTACGTACAAACTGCGGAAGGAGAAATCTAAAACCAAAGAAGCCCTTGTGGATCCGTCCACTGTCACTATCGTGTCGCAGGTGGAATCTCAGGAAGTTGCTTCAACTTCTCCACCCCATGTTGCTGAGCAAGATCTCTCTTTACCTCCACCTATGTTCCGCCAAGAGTTAAAAGACTTGGACGAAAAGTGGTCAGTACGTATGGCCCGTCTGGAAGCACTCATTACTTTGGGGCAGCGTCCTTCACCTCAACCTTCCTTCTCACCGGTCAAGGCACCGGTACCGCATCAAGCTCCCGCGGGAGCTCTTTCTCAGGCACCTTTTCTCTTATCATCTGTCCCTTCCGGCCAAGCCGCCCCGGCTTTTGGCCCGGATAGGATAAAACCTAGTGCCACTGTCACTACCAGCTCAATAACTAGGACGTCTCCTCTAGAAGGCCTTTACTCTGAACAGGACCCGGAACCGGTATTCTCTCAACAGAGTTCTTCCGGCCCGGTGGCCTCTGCTTTGCCTCAACCTCCTCCGCAATCCAGCTTGTTCAAGTCAGCTCCGGAGCACTTTGAGGAAGGTGAGGTATCTGACCAAGAAGACGTCACTGACCATCCTGATCAAGAATCTCCAGACTTGGATAAGACATTGAGCGAAGATCAAAATTACAGAGAGACTGTTAGGGGAGTACGTGCTTTCATGGGCTGGTCACATATCCCAGATCTTGAGTATACTCCAAGTTCCAAGTCAGACAATCCCTGGATTGGCCACCGGGCACAACCTGTAGGCAAGGTCTCTATCGACTTACCACCAGAGGACTGGCTTTGTAAGAAACTTGAAAATTTAAATCTCGTCCTCATAGAAGGTTACCCGTCCAAGTCTACGGAACCGGGTGGACTTCATGTTGATCAGTATCTCCGCCCCCCCAAGTCTCAGGCAAGGTGGTACGGGATTCATCCCGCTGAAAATAAAGACATCACTAGGCCGGGAAAATATGTAACTACTTGGCCCAATGACGCGGCGAAGTTGAACAGTTCCTTTGCCCGAATTGGTAAACCTGCTCTTGCTTCATCCCAACCCACCTCCCGCCCTATTGCTCAGGATACGCTCCGGAAGTGGGAGAAAGCAGCAAAAGAGACCAGTTATATTTGTAACCAGTCCGCTGGTTTCAATAGGTGCATCACCAAGATACAGGACTCGTTTCAAGAACAGTTACAAATTCTTCAGACAGAGTTGGGAAAAGGAAAATCTTCCACAAAAGCTCAAGGTGCACTTGATGAATTACATTTCCTGTCTGCATTCAACCAAAATGTGAGTTTTGCGGTTGGCAAATCCCTCCAACACCTCTCAGATTTCACTTTTATACAAATGGCTAATTTAACTCTGGTCAGGAGGGATTCTTATCTTGAGCACCTAAAAGCTGGCGTCAAGCCAGATACCTTTTCCTCTCTCAGGAACTGTCCTCTACAAACCAGGGCTTTGTTTCCGGACGACATTATCCGGAGGGCGGAAGATGAAATAGCAGCATTTGAGTCACATAAGCGTACCAACCAGCCCGGTCCGGGCCGTGGTGGGTTCGCCGGCACTCAGAAAAAGCAACACCGTTACCAGCCATATTCAACATGGAAACAGGAGGATTCTGGAAACTCCGGGGCTCCCGGCAAAGAGATGCCTGCATGGAAAACATTTGGCAATCGCGGGAGAGCCCGTGGCAGAGGCAGGGGTGGTCAACCCGGTCGCGGTTCGCGCCCTGCCAGAGATGCTAAGGCATATAAATGACAATCACTGCAAAGTTCCTCCGGAAGTAACATCCTGTCCGGAGTTTGGTGTTGTAAATGTAACAAAGACAAGTCTTCCTGTTCTTGTGAAAGACTCTGTAAATTGTCACAATGTTGTTCATCATGTACTTTCTGTAAAAAACATCAGGCAGCCGCAAAAGAAAGGCATAAGTCCAATCTTAAACTCACAAAATACAATAAAGTATGTGAAAAGTGCTTCTTTTGTAAATCACTGTGTCTTTGCCCCAAGTGTGTCAAATGTCCTCAGTGTTGCAAATGTCCAATCAGTAGGGGGACGCCTACAAAATTTTTGGAAAATATGGGCTCTCAAGGGTGCAAACCCGAAGGTAGTATCCATTTTGAAAAAGGGCTATGTGCTTCCCTTCAAGGTCAGACCTCCCTTAATAAGGGAACCCCTGATAGTAAGCGGCTATGCAAACCCCACCAGAGACTCCCACTTACAAGAAGCAGTGCAAGCTCTGATCAAGAAAAAGGCAGTAGAGAGGGTCAGGGTTCGAACCTCACTAGCCTTTTTCAACAGATTGTTCATTGTCCCAAAGCCGAACCAAAAGTGGCGGCCAATCTTGGATCTCAGTACTCTAAATCAGTTTTTATGCGTAAAAACATTCAAAATGGAGACTCCAGAAACAATCCGGACCTCTCTACAACAAGGCGAGTGGGTGTCATCAATAGATTTCAGCGACGCCTACTTCCACATTCCAATCCACTTCACATCCCGAAAATTCCTCAGGTTCCACTTCCAGAACCAGTCGTACCAGTTTCGGGCTCTTCCCTTTGGCCTCTCAACAGCTCCCATGGAGTTCACTGCTGTGGTCAAAGAGGTCAAGTTAATGGCTCAGTCACGGGGTATAAGAATCCACCAGTACCTAGACGACTGGTTGATTCGAGCCCCTACCAAAGAATCTTGCCACCAGGGAACCCGGTCCCTCCTAGCCCTTTGCCAGGAGTTGGGCTGGATGGTAAACATGCAAAAATCAGAACTGGAACCCCAACAAGTCTTCGACTTTGTAGGCTACCAGTACGACCTGCTCAACGGACTGGTCAGACCGACTCAAAACCGTTGGGAAGCCCTTCAACAAAAAATAACAGGGCTATTGCAGAGGAGATCTTGCCAAGTGAGAACTTTCATGTCTCTTATAGGCCTTCTCACTGCGACAGAAAAACAGGTGACCCTAGGCAGACTGCACATGAGACCTATTCAGTGGCACCTCAAGAAACACTGGAGAGTCCCGGAATCTCTGGAAAAAGAGATCCCAATTCCGAGGTCTCTCCATCAGCACCTGCAGTGGTGGACCCAGGAGTCAAAGGTCCTAAAGGGTCAACCCTTACACCCCCTACAACACGCAATACAAATCTTTACAGACGCCTCAAAAGAAGGCTGGGGTGCTCACTTAGGCGACTTCACAGCAAGCGGGACTTGGTCAGTGCCCGAAAGCAAATTACACATAAACTTCTTAGAGCTAAAAGCCGTGTTGTTAGCACTAAAAAGATTCCAACACTTAGTGCAAGGAAAGGTCGTCCTGATTGCCACAGACAACACCACAGTTGTGGCATACATCAACAAGGAGGGAGGTATGAGGTCAGGTTCACTTTGTGCCCTTCTTTGGCGGCTCCTATGTTGGTGCAATCTCAGACAAACAGTACTGAAGGCCAGACATATTCCGGGCCGTCTGAATGTAATTGCAGACAAGTTGTCTCGCCAGGGACAAGTCATTCAGACAGAGTGGTCCCTCCATCAGGAGATCTTCGACACCCTTTGTCGAACTTGGCATTATCCCCAAGTGGACATGTTTGCAACAAGGTACAACTGCAAACTAGTCCGGTTTGTGTCCCCAATTCCAGACCCGAAGGCCTGGTCAGTGGACGCTCTGACGCTGTCCTGGGAAAACCTGGACATGTACCTCTTTCCCCCAGTGTCTCTGATGGGGAAGGTGGTCAGCAAGCTGTCAGACCATTGGTATCACAGAGCAATCCTGATTGCTCCGGGATGGCCAAACATGCCTTGGTTTTGGGACCTAGTGGAGCTGTCGGCCATGGTTCCTCTTTGTCTTCCACACCATCCAGATCTAGTGACCCAACCTTTCAACAAGGCACGTCACAGGGATCTGACAAGCTTAAATCTCCATGCCTGGCTCCTAGAGCCCAGACCATCAAGGAGCAAGGGTTTTCTAGCCCAGTGGTGGCAAGAATTGAGGCGCCTCAAAGACGTTCAACCAGAGCAGTCTACGAGGCAAAGTGGGCCCTTTTTGTTAGATGGTGCGAAACAAGTCAGGTGGACTTCAGGAACCCATCTATAAAACAAATAGCAGATTTCCTCCTGCATCTTTTCCAGGAGAAGAATCTCCAGCCCAGCACTATTGATGGTTACAGGTCAGCCATTTCAGACAAACTGGGAAATGCCTCGGTTAATGTTGGCAAGGATGACAATTTGACTAGACTGTTAGACAGTTTTCACAGAGATAGACCCAAAGGGCGCCGGGGGGTTCCTGCTTGGAACCTCTCCCTGGTTTTACACCAGCTTACAAAGGCGCCTTTTGAACCACTCAGAAAGGCTTCTCTGAAACACCTTACTTTCAAAACGGTTTTTCTCCTAGCCCTGGCTTCAGGAAAACGTAGGAGTGAGATTCACGCTTGGTTAAACAAAAATATCAGACACCAAGCTGACTGGTCCAAAGTTTCCCTCTACCCTTCACCAAGCTTCTTGGCGAAAAATCACTTGGCAAAAGAGGGACCAGAGTGCGTGGCCCCGGTGGTCATCCCGGCTTTAGCCCCCACTCTGGATAAGTCGTTACAAGAAGACAGATCCCTTTGCCCCGTTCGGGCTCTTCGCTATTACCTGGACAAAACCCAGGACCTAAGAACGGGAAAGGAGTTAGTTTTTGTTTCATTCAAACAAGGTTTTAACAAGGACATCTCTCCTGCCACTATCTCATCCTGGATCAAACAAACAGTAGTTTTGTGTTATGATCTTTCTGACCAAGATACCTTGACCCTACATCAGGTTAAGGCCCATGATGTTAGGGCATTTGCGGCCTCCAAGGCTTTTCAAGGTGGCATATCTCTGGACCAGATTCTAGCAGCATGCCACTGGAAATCCCACAACACCTTTACACAGTTTTACCTTAAGGATGTTGCCTGGGCAGATAAGGAGCTTTTTCACTTGGGTCCTGTGGTGGCTGCCCAGCAGATCCACCACTAGTCCCCTAAGCTTCTTTGTATATAATTTTATATAGTGTACATACTAGTTAGTTTTAGGTATAGGCTCACCTTTAGCCTCGACCTTGGCTTCTCAAAGTCGTTTACTTCAGAATAATCCTCTGGGTATAGGACTTTCCCCACTCTTCCAGGTTAACCGTGGAATTTCATTGCCTTGAACTCTTACTCTTCCTCCCCTCAGAGCAGTCAAAAAAGGGGGGGGGGGGGGGGCAGGTGGGTCTAGTTACCCTCGAGACTAACATGTCTCCTCAAAAGGGCTAGAACCTCACACCTAAGCACAATATAAGAGTTCTCTCTAATCCTCAGAAGGCTGCCCTCCTTCCACTGGGTAGTTATTCTAGCTATCGTCTGGTAGGTAAGATGTATTAACGCAATGAAATTGCAAATTTTAATTAGTAAATTAAATTTTTATTAGTTAATACCTTACCTACCAGACGGGAAATTCCCACCCAACCTTCCCCGCTTTCAGCCTTACAATTCAACCTTAGGGACAAAAAAGATGCTATGACGTCACGTCCCTCTGGCGAGTGAAGCAGGAACTAGGCCACCTGGCGAGTGGAGTGTAGTGTACCGGTCCTGCCGGGGGTGAAACCCAGGACGTCTTTTCTTTCGTTTGGCGGGACCGGCTGGCGCCGGGCTATAGCTATCGTCTGGTAGGTAAGGTATTAACTAATAAAAATTTAATTTACTAATTAAAATTTGCAATTTTCATTCTTTGTTTATCAAGTTTATCAGACAACAACATATGTTTCCTTTTGAAAAATTGAGATAGCACATTTTTAAAAGCAGAACTGTGAGAAAGTGTCATTATATTAGAATCTAAATTTAAACTGAACTATTTTGTTTCTAATAGATGTTAGTGTATTTTTAAAACCCAGGGAAAGACGTGTCAAACTTGTTTATCTTGTCAGTGAAAAACAGTAAAAAATGAAGCCAGATGTTTTGTCTTCAGTGTAAAAAGGACAGTCTCTGCTTTGGAATGTCACAAATAAATCTAGGACATTTGGCAGGAGGACATTTGGCCAGTGGACATTTGGTCGTTGACTTTTTTAGCAGGTAGTACAAATGCCGGTGACAATGTGATATGTGTCATTTCAATGTTGACCCAATAAAATAACGTGTTAATATTATAACTGAGGTTTAATATATTAATATTATATTGTCACCAATGAATAACTTCTTTTGTAATATTTTCTATAATATACGTGAAAATGGAAGTGTAAGTACCGGATTTCACCGTGTAAATGCCCTTCCCTATTACACCCCTCACCCCCTCTCTCTACTTTGCAATTCTGTATTCTAAAAAAAGATTTGTTAACTGTTAACAGGAAATTAAGAAAAATTATGAGATAAAAATGCATAATTTCTTTGGATTTAAGGTTTCTTTCTAATTATTTACCCTCTGCCACAATTATACGTGTTGACAGTTGTGATACAAGTTGTAATGTATCTATTTATTGTACATTGACACTTTTTTCTTATCCCCAACCCTTAAGGGCTGTCAGGGTATTGTTTTCCGAATTGGTGGGCGGGCAACAGGAAAAAGTTTGTCCGGACTGTATCTCAGAAACCATAAGGTGTAGGAAGTTGATACTTGGTAGAGACATTGATTGGGGGTGTAGGCATGCAAGGTCATGGTGTGACCTTGATTTTACATTTGACCTTGCCGTAGTGACCTTGAGTTTGAAAATCTTGTGCGGGCTACATCTCTGAAACTGTAAGGTGTAGGAAGTTGATACTTGGTAGGGACATTGGTAAGAGGGTGTAGATGTGCAACATCATGGTGTGACCTTGATTTAACCTTTGACCTTGGTGTAGCAACCTTAAGTTTGAAAATCTTGTCTAGGCTATATCTCAGAAACAGTAAGGTGTAGAAAGTTGATACATGTTAGGGAGGGGGTGTAGGTGTGCAGCGTCATGTTATGACCTTGATTTGACCTTTGACCTTGCCATAGTGACCTTGAGTTTGAAAATTTTGTCCGGGCTATATCTAAGAAAAGTTGATACATGGTAGGGACATTGGTTTCGGGTTGTAGGTGTACAACATCATGGTGTTAACTTGATTTGACCCTTGACCGTGCTGTAGTGACCTTGACCTATAAAATCTTGTTCGGGCTATACTAGTATCTCAGAAAGTATAAGGTGTAGGAAGTTGATACTTGGTAGGGACATTGGTTGGGGAGTTGTAGGTGTGCAACGTCATGGTGCGATGATCCTTTGACCTTAGTGTAGTGCCCTTGACCTATAAAATCTTGTCTGGGCTATATCTCGGAAACTGTAAGGTGTAGGAAGTTGATACTTGGTAGTGGCATTGGTTAGGGTTGTAACTGTGCAATGTCATGGTGTGACCTTGATTTGACCTTTGCCCTTGCCATAGTGACCTTGACCTATAAATTCTTATTTTGGCCATATCTCAGAAACTGCAAGGTGCAGGAAGTTGATACTTGATAGGGACATTGGTTGAGGGTAGTAGGTTTGCAACATCATGGTGTGACCTTGATTTGACCTTTTATCTTGCCGTAGTAACCTTGACCTTTAAAATTTTGCCTGGGTAATATCTCTGGAAACGTAAATTGTAGGAATGCAGGGAGTGTAGGAAGTTGTATGCAGGGAATTGGAATATTGGTGTTAATAAAATTTAACAAAAGAAATATAAAAAAGTTCTATCTTCCAAGATCTTCTATCACCACATGTTCAGTATTGTTCACCAGCCAAAATTCCACAGGCCAAATGTCCACTGGGCAAATGTCTAGGCACTGTTAAAAATTGGGTCTAATGTGAAGCCCAGTTGCTATCTGTCTTTTATCAGTGAGGCTTTTAATGTGTTTGGAAGGAAAACAGCTTTAAAATTTATATTGTGAAAAGCAAAAACATTGTTGCTTTTTTGCAGGGGAAACTATTGTTAACACTCACCAGTTTTCTGATATTTGCATCTGTAATTCATGAGCTATGAAACCTAAGCTGGTGTTTGCATTACACTAACTGTTTGCACACACCAGACTGATCTTGTATCTTTATCAGTGGTGCCAAAAATCAGGGCAATATATATTTCAGTGTGACATAGTACAAGAAAATGTAAATGGAAACACAAAATTTCCACTTGTGTTTTCTTGAGTGTAAAACAGCCTTTAGGTAAAGATTTATGCATTTTTAACAGCATGCAATGAAACTTCAATATTGCTCAATATGCAAAGCAAAATTAGGAAATTAGAGTTTGATGTGGATACTGAAATTGCATTTCATACTCTACACTAATAAAAGCTCTACTTTGTCATCTATGGAGAAAACCCCTACCCAACTTTTAAAGGTGAGCTCTAGTCTCATCACTGAAGTTAAGCAGCAATGGGCTACCTTAATACTTGGATGGGTGACCTTCTAAGTGCACTACTCGTGTCTTTGATGGCTTTGCAGCTCATGCTAGTATACCAAAACCCTTCTCGGCCTTGTTCTTAATAATCTGCGACAATTGACCAAGCACAGTTTTCACTAAAGCTCTGACAAATTTGTGCTTTGTAAATTCTTTATGGATAGCAGCTTGAAATTTGTTGAACATTGTAAAAAACTATCACAAAAACACTTGATAAAAAACTGAATCATTCACATTTTGTTGTTTTGTCGTTTCAGGGAATAACAAAAGTGGTCAAGTTTATAACAGCCAAGCCAATCCAAAAGTGAGCAAGATTGATAAATGGTGCTGTGGAAACTATAAACAAAGGATAGACAAGAAATGTACAAAGAAAAGCTATTACCAAGAGTGTTACTTGTGAATATATAGAGAGACCCTTGATGTAAAAAGTATACTATAAAGCTACATTAAGAGATATAGCACACTGAACCACATAGCCACACATTATCTTGCAGTGATAAAACTACAGGAAGTCATGAAAGGACCAATTTAGGATAGATTTTTTTGTGTGTGTGAGAGGCATTGCTGATAAACACAGTGGCCACTGGACTGAATGAGGCTTATATGTGCTGTATAAGGTCTTTATGGCTACCTTGGCTTCCCCCCTCTCTTAAATGCCAATATTCAGACTCATTTCTCCCAAGTGACTCAAGTGATCAGAGATTCCTGGAGGGGGGGCTCAGAGGCTGATTAGTGTGTTCTTTGTGAGCTCAATTTATAAGACACTGGGGCTATTATATAACAAGGGGCTTGTGAAAAGGATACAATGGATGTTTGTGCACAATCTATATAAATTATAAAACAGGTAGCAGAATTATAGTTCTGTTCAATTACTGGTATATTATCTTTTACAATCTGCATTGTATCTCCTGTTTTTGGAACAACCCACACATACACACACACAGGGAGGCAGACAGTTACACCAATTTGTGTTGTGTGTTTATCACACTGAAGTACCCAGGCCGGTGTAGGGGTGTGTGTGTGTGTGTGTGGTTGGTTGTATTGTTACATGTCTCTGTGTATGCAGTGTGTGTGTGTTTCCATCAATTGGCTTCATTACTGCAAGTGGATTATATCCAGGATCAATCAAGTGTGAAAGCGACAATGCTTTGGGTATTAATCAGTGGACAAAAAGGAAAATAATCAAGAAATGTTCTACTGTACAACAATTCTATTGGATTATAATTAGCGGAGAGACATGTGTAGTATTTTGCATCTCAAGGAGTTTACCTCGGGAGTTTTTTGTGTAGAGGAGAATGGATTAGTTCTGAGGATCTTGGAGCAAGTGAATTTATTTGACAGTAGTTTTATGTGTGTAGTCTTGGTGTAAGTGGATCGGGCAAAAGGATCATTCTGATTGAAAGTGTGTATATGAGAAGAAAAAAGTGAGGGAGATCAGTAAAAAGGCGGATATTACACAAAAATTAGCTGTCAAGAGTTACAAGGAGATCAGAGCGTATCAGTGGATCTCGTGTCATACAAAAGTGTGAGTTTTCACACTTGGATATAATGACTAGAGGATCTCTCTTATGTTTACTTCTGTGTTGTATCTTTACCCTGAACTAGAATAATCATGCAGGCTTTATTGATGTAGTTATGTTTGTCTCACTGAAGAATTACCGACCAAGAAAAACCGGCAGGACTCAATAAAAGTGCGGAAACGTGAATATAATTTATAGATTGCAAGAAACAACTGGAGAATTAAAACCAGGAAAAAAAAAATGTATAAAGTATCATATACATACAGTGAAATGTATCGACAACTGGAGTCATAAATAAATGTAAGCAAAAACTTGAGTGTAATGATCTTTTGTAAAATAAACCAGAATCAGTGGACATAAATATACACAGAGCTGAAGTGTATAGGAATGGAGCTGTAATGTGACAGTATAAAAGTAACAAAAGAACAGACATTAAATGAAGATTTTTAGTGCATTAATATGTCATCAAAAATGACTATGTCAAATGAAAATCGGATATAAATCCTTCTGATGTGTTTAGAATATGATGCACTGCAGTTAGATAGATGTAGTTTGTTTTTATGGGTACTTTAAGCTTTAAGCTGTAGTCATATATCACTGGGGTAATTGACACTTTAAAAGTAAAAAACGTCTGTTTTTACGAGCAATTTGGATGCTGTGTCATCATGAAAATGGATTGACGGAGTTGACATAGAAGCCTATAATCCTTCACATGTAAGTGCTGTGTTCTTTGTGTGGTCTGGTGTTTTTGTGGCAGAAGTATTTTTCTGTGGAAAGAAAGCAGGTTGGTTTTTAAGTAGGAACTTCACCTGTCCCTTTTTCATCACCTGTATCCGTGTCCGTTATTGCTCGTATCCGTGATACCCTAGATCTTATGGTATAAAACAGTGTAGTCATCCATGCCCATGATTAGGAAGGAAAAAAATTAGTTCTTCACAGACGCAGGCAGCTACTACAGGGGTAGACACAATGATAAATGGACAGGAAGATAAACAGTCCTCAGAATTTTTCAAATATAAGTGGTGTATTTATTTATTTATTTGGGGTTTTACATCACTTTCAACACTGTACAGGTCATATCACGACGGGTAGTTGGGAGGGCAGAGGAAACTAGTACATACAGTTCGTTAGGGTTCTGTACTGTAAACTGCCGATCAACGGCAAGCAACTACCAGCTTTCTCACTTGAGGCCATGCCGGGGATCGAACCCCGGCCTCAGAGGTGGGAGGCGAGAGTGTTACCACTCTGCCACCGTGGCCCCTATAAGTGGTGTAAACAACAGAATTGCACAAACTAAGTAACGCTTTTAAACAAAGCTTGTCAAGACATTTGTTTTTCGACAAGGTTATGTCCCGGGGCGTCCCAATATGTAACATATTGGCTATATGTCGGGAAGTGCTAAATCTTGAAAACTGGGAAGTGCTTCATCTAGGGAAGTGCTTTATATCATGGGATGCCTTGTTTTAGAATTTTAGCAATATTTTACAAAATGAAAGCCTCAAAAAAGATCAAATACTTTAAACTCAGAACTCACGGCAGTAGCACCAACTCATTAATATTCATGAGAAGATATGAGGTTGTGGATTTCCCGGGTTTTTCTTACAATATTTTATAAAATGGAAGGTTCAATGGGTTTTTCTTACAATATTTTATAAAATGGAGGCTTCAATGGGTTTTTCTTACAATATTTTATAAAATGGAAGCTTCAATGGGTTTTTCTTACAATATTTTATAAAATGGAGGCTTCAATGGGTTTTTCTTACAATATTTTATAAAATGGAGGCTTCAATGGGTTTTTCTTACAATATTTTATAAAATGGAGGCTTCAATGGGTTTTTCTTACAATATTTTATAAAATGGAGGCTTCAATGAAGATAAAAAATCAACCAATGAAATTATTTCCTGACATTTAGCCAGTAATTTACATATCGGGAGGTCCTGTGATTTAACCACTGCGTTTCTTTTTTATTTTGTGCAATTGAATTATTAATACCACTAACATAAACCAAACTGTGAAGACCATTTATCTTCATGTCCAGTTTATCTTTGTGTCCACCCGTGTACACTGTTTTATAGCAAAATACCTAGGGTATCATGGGTAGAGGCAGTAATGATCACAGATATGGGTGATGATAAAAGGACAGGTGAAGGTCGCACTTAAGCCTTGGTTCACATCGATGTGATTCTTATTATGTCCACCCCCCTGGGGGGTGGATATATTATTTTTGCTTTTTTCGCCGTCCGATGTCCGATGTCCGTTGTCCGATGTCCGATGTCCGGCGTCCGGCGTCCGATGTCCGGCGTCACGCATGGTTTCCGCTCATTTAAAGGAAAAGTATTAGAGCTATTGTCACCAAATTTGGTATGCAGGCTTATTGGGTCAGTAGCTTGCTTGGGATTGCTTTTGGCTGTTGTACCTCTTTTGCTTACTGAGTAATACTTAAGTACAGCTATTTTCAGTACCCATTGGTTTCCGTGCATTTAAGCCAAAATAATTAAAGATATTTTACTACAATTTTGAATACAAGATTGTTATGTCCATAGCTCGCTTGGTATTGCATTTGGGACTGATAGCTTTGTCAGTACATGAGTAATAGCCATTTAGGTACTTCATTGTGTATTTTCAGTACTACTTTTGAGTAATTTGCTTCTATCTCCTTAACCGTGCGAGATAGAGCGATTTCGGCAAAATTTTCGACCCGCAGGGTATCTGAGGAGTGTACTCTTTGCAATTTTCAAAAAATTTTCCCCTCCCCAAAAATGGCGGCCATTTTGAATTTTCGAATTTTTGCCAAAAATGGCAAAACACAAATTTGCTTCTATCTCCTTAACCGTGCGAGATAGAGCGATTTCGTCGAAATTTTCGACCCACAGGGTATCTAAGGAATGTAATATTTGCAATTTTCCAAAAATTTTCCCCTCCCCAAAAATGGCGGCCATTTTGAATTTTCGAATTTTTGCCAAAAATGGCAAAACACAAATTTGCTTCTATCTCCTTAACCGTGCGAGATAGAGCGATTTCGTCGAAATTTTCGACCCACAGGGTATCTAAGGAATGTAATATTTGCAATTTTCAAAAAAATTTCCCCTCCCCAAAAATGGCGGCCATTTTGAATTTTCGAATTTTTGCCAAAAATGGCAAAACACAAATTTGCTTCTATCTCCTTAACCGTGCGAGATAGAGCGATTTCGGCAAAATTTTCGACCCACAGGGTATCTAAGGAATGCAATCTTTGCAATTTTCCAAAAATTTTCCCCTCCCCAAAAATGGCGGCCATTTTGAATTTTCGAATTTTTGCCAAAAATGGCAAAACACTAATTTGCTTCTATCTCCTTAACCGTGCGAGATAGAGCGATTTCGGCAAAATTTTCGACACACAGGGTATCTAAGCAATGCAATCTTTGCAATTTTCAAAATATTTTCCCCTCCCCAAAAATGGCGGCCATTTTGAATTTTTGCCAAAAATGGCAAAACACAAATTTGCTTCTATCTCCTTAACCGTGCGAGATAGAGCGATTTCGTCGAAATTTTCGACGCACAGGGTATCTAAGGAATGTAATATTTGCAATTTTCAAAAAATTTTCCCCTCCCCAAAAATGGCGGCCATTTTGAATTTTCGAATTTTTGCCAAAAATGGCAAAACACAAATTTGCTTCTATCTCCTTAACCGTGCGAGATAGAGCGATTTCGTCGAAATTTTCGACCCACAGGGTATCTAAGGAATGCAATCTTTGCAATTTTCCAAAAATTTTCCCCTCCCCAAAAATGGCGGCCATTTTGAATTTTCGAATTTTTGCCAAAAATGGCAAAACACAAATTTGCTTCTATCTCCTTAACCGTGCGAGATAGAGCGATTTCGGCAAAATTTTCGACCCACAGGGGATCTAAGGAATGCAATCTTTGCAATTTTCCAAAAATTTTCCCCTCCCCAAAAATGGCGGCCATTTTGAATTTTCGAATTTTTGCCAAAAATGGCAAAACACTAATTTGCTTCTATCTCCTTAACCGTGCGAGATAGAGCGATTTCGGCAAAATTTTAGACGCACAGGGTATCTAAGCAATGCAATCTTTGCAATTTTCAAAATATTTTCCCCTCCCCAAAAATGGCGGCCATTTTGAATTTTCGAATTTTTGCCAAAAATGGCAAAACACAAATTTGCTTCTATCTCCTTAACCGTGCGAGATAGAGCGATTTCGTCGAAATTTTCGACCCACAGGGTATCTAAGGAATGCAATCTTTGCAATTTTCAAAAAATTTTCCCCTCCCCAAAAATGGCGGCCATTTTGAATTTTCGAATTTTTGCCAAAAATGGCAAAACACAAATTTGCTTCTATCTCCTTAACCGTGCGAGATAGAGCGATTTCGGCAAAATTTTCGACACACAGGGTATCTAACCAATGCAATCTTTGCAATTTTCAAAATATTTTCCCCTCCCCAAAAATGGCGGCCATTTTGAATTTTTGCCAAAAATGGCAAAACACAAATTTGCTTCTATCTCCTTAACCGTGCGAGATAGAGCGATTTCGTCGAAATTTTCGACCCACAGGGTATCTAAGGAATGTAATATTTGCAATTTTCAAAAAATTTTCCCCTCCCCAAAAATGGCGGCCATTTTGAATTTTCGAATTTTTGCCAAAAATGGCAAAACACAAATTTGCTTCTATCTCCTTAACCGTGCGAGATAGAGCGATTTCGTCGAAATTTTCGACCCACAGGGTATCTAAGGAATGCAATCTTTGCAATTTTCAAAAAATTTTCCCCTCCCCAAAAATGGCGGCCATTTTGAATTTTCGAATTTTTGCCAAAAATGGCAAAACACAAATTTGCTTCTATCTCCTTAACCGTGCGAGATAGAGCGATTTCGTCGAAATTTTCGACCCACAGGGTATCTAAGGAATGTAATATTTGCAATTTTCAAAAAAATTTCCCCTCCCCAAAAATGGCGGCCATTTTGAATTTTCGAATTTTTGCCAAAAATGGCAAAACACAAATTTGCTTCTATCTCCTTAACCGTGCGAGATAGAGCGATTTCGGCAAAATTTTCGAACCACAGGGGATCTAAGGAATGTAATATTTGCAATTTTCAAAAAATTTTCCCCTCCCCAAAAATGGCGGCCATTTTGAATTTTCGAATTTTTGCCAAAAATGGCAAAACACAAATTTGCTTCTATCTCCTTAACCGTGCGAGATAGAGCGATTTCGTCGAAATTTTCGACCCACAGGGTATCTAAGGAATGCAATCTTTGCAATTTTCCAAAAATTTTCCCCTCCCCAAAAATGGCGGCCATTTTGAATTTTCGAATTTTTGCCAAAAATGGCAAAACACAAATTTGCTTCTATCTCCATAACCGTGCGAGATAGAGCGATTTCGTCGAAATTTTCGACCCACAGGGTATCTAAGGAATGTAATATTTGCAATTTTCAAAAAAATTTCCCCTCCCCAAAAATGGCGGCCATTTTGAATTTTCGAATTTTTGCCAAAAATGGCAAAACACAAATTTGCTTCTATCTCCTTAACCGTGCGAGATAGAGCGATTTCGGCAAAATTTTCGACCCACAGGGGATCTAAGGAATGCAATCTTTGCAATTTTCCAAAAATTTTCCCCTCCCCAAAAATGGCGGCCATTTTGAATTTTCGAATTTTTGCCAAAAATGGCAAAACACTAATTTGCTTCTATCTCCTTAACCGTGCGAGATAGAGCGATTTCGGCAAAATTTTCGACGCACAGGGTATCTCAGCTTTCGTCAAAATTTTCGACCCACAGGGTATCTGAGCATTGTACTCTTGGTAATTTCTAAAATATTTTCCCCTCCCCAAAAATGGCGGCCATTTTGAATTTTCGAATTTTTGCCAAAAATGGCAAAACACAAATTTGCTTCTATCTCCTTAACCATGCGAGATAGAGCGATTTCGTCGAAATTTTCAACCCACAGGGTATCTAAGGAATGTAATCTTTGCAATTTTCAAAAAATTTTCCCCTCCCCAAAAATGGCAGCCATTTTGAATTTTCGAATTTTTGCCCAAAATGGAAAAACACAAACTGGCCTTAACCGTGCAAAATAGAGTTATTTTGTTGAAATTTTCGACCCATAGGGTATCTAAGAAATGTACTCTTGGCAATTTTCAAAAAAATTTCCTTTTCCCAATAATGGCGGCCATTTTGAATTTTCAAATTTTTGCCAAAAATAGAAAAACAGGAATTGGCTTCTATCTTCTTAACCGTGCAAGATAGAGTGATTTCGTCAAAATTTTCAACCCAACCAATGCAAAAAGGCATGAAGCTGAAATAAATTACATCTACACTATCAAATATTTAAGCATCATTGATATATTTTACAAATGAAACAGGGTCTTGTAAGACTACTGTACAATTTGGGCAAAAGGTTCATGGGTGGACATTACACATGATAATGTGTGTTCTTCTATGCTATCCTGTTTCTATTCGCATCTACTATCAACAGGGCGGCCTATTTCTAGTTGTTTTATCGTGCTTGTTTTATTTCCTCAGTTTGGTTCAAAATCTTAAGATGTCTTCGATGATTTGTAAGAAGTAGAGTAAGAAATCTAAAATTCGCCACATATCTGAAATTCGCCACATGTGAAAATACTAATAAAATAAATGAATTGTGGTGAGATTTGTTGAATGTATAGTAAATTAAGGCTTTTTGAACTGAAAAATACCAATTGTGAGACAAAAACATCATTTTCTTCATAAAATTAACTAAGGTTTTAGAGGTGGCGAATTTTAGATTCTTGGCGAATTTTAGATTTCTTACTCTAGCACTCAATTTTCCAGGTGAAGTTGTCATTCATATATTTCTGATCAATAGATTGGCCAAAATCTGTTATTTGCCTTAAAGGGGGAGGATTCTGTGCTTAAACAAAAATCCTATTGAAATGTTACTTTTGGTAAGTTATAGGTATTATCTACAAGAACAAACTCAACTGGCTGCTGTGGAATGGCATATTATCAGCAAAATGTCCAGCAAATTTCTCTCTAAATCCCTATAATTTACAGCAGTGTTACAGATTTGATAATTACAGTGTGGCTGTTTATCCCGTAACCGGTAAGCTAGTAATTTATTTCCGAAGCCACTAACGGTAACTACAGTGGTTTTAAGTGGGCGATAATTGAGGACCGTATGCGATTGCAGTACTTTGTTTTTTTACACCAAATCTCAGTTAAAGTAACCATAACTTTATTATTTCTGGTTCAATTTTTACATTTTTTTTCACCATTGTGTTCAGAATAATGAACTGCATTCTGTACCTAATGGTTATTTTTATGCTATTTTGACAAATTTATGACAATATACACTTCAATTATCATCTACCAGTTGTGTCACTTTAGTTGAAACAAAGTGACAGAATTAACGTCCATTGTTGTTCCCAGATATTATCATTTTGTAATTTTAAATGTATTGAAATGAATTTAATAACCATAAAACATAAATATCATCACACTATTGGGAAAGACTGACAAATTTCAAAGGAAATTAGTGACAGTTATGGCTACGGGAAACCCAGACATATAGTTGTAAATCCGTTAATGTTGGAAGCACAGCCACTTTGCATTAATTATGTGACATTTTCCATGACTAAGTAAGGATACTTCATTTCACAGTGAATTTCTCTGAGGGAAATGAGCAATTTTGAATGCGCTTTTACCTCTCCATTATGAGCTATAAATTACTGTTTTAAATTATTGGTCAATATTGCGTGATAAACTTTTCCAAGGTGAAATATGTAAGTCAGACAAGCTTCTTTTTTTTTGTTTCAAAACTCTCAACACATTACGTGTCCAGTGAAATTAAAATTTTCTCTGGTAATATGTTGGTAGACATTAACAAAATTTAAAATAGTGACAATTTTTTTCGTACTAACAATGAAACATTTTTAACTTTTGTGAAAAATGTGTAAGTATTTGGTTAATTGGGGTAAGGTTTCTGTTGAATAATCGATCATTTAAAATTTTCATTGATTGGATCTGAATGCACACTATCACCAATCATTAGTCAAACAGACATCATTCCCAATCTAGGGATTGTAATTTTTGTATCTCCAGGGTCTAAAGGAATTGTATCTTACAAACAAAATTTCTAATATTTTTGCTAATCTTTGGTTGGATTTATTTTATTGATTTATTGAAAAATTTTCTAAAACCTTAGCACAGAATTCACACATATGGGGACATATAGTACAACATCATTTCCACATAAAGATTTGATGATCACTGATCCTTGATTAGGAATCACAATAATCTAGTGTCTGTCTATGACATTATAAGAAATATATCTATTTGATAATTTCCAAATGGAAATTTTAGGTGGATGAAGTTTTCAAATTTTAAATATTTCACAAGGATGAATTTTCACTCTTGTAATCAGGTACAAAGTGTTCAGTGGTTTGCAGTGCAGAATCACCTGTGGATCAGGTATCCATGTGCTTAATCTCTGCACTCGCGGATTCTAAGGCTCACCATCCAAGTATATAAATAAATAATAATACATACATCAGAAGTCATAAAATATGATAGGGTCATCACCAAGTATGCAGTGGTTTCCTCCACCCCTTCAAATGGACATCATAAAATATAACCAATTCAGTGAGCTGAAAATGCTTTAAACCCAAACTTACTCAATTTATTTGAGGAATTAATGTAGTACATTTCACCCGCAATAAATTAGCACAATCCAATGCTCTATCAATCAAATTGCTAAAATTTATATTGGCCATCAATTAGGGCATTTTATCCCCTCAGAAAGATTCAAAAGAAGATAGACTATCGGTTCTTATGTATTCAAATTATAAAACCGAGCAGAGATTTTCATTGAGCTGAACGGGTTTACAATGTCCTCATATAGGTACAATATATCCAAATGGGAACTTTTCAACAGTACATATGCACAGATTTCAAGTTAAAGTGTCACTTGTGCTGAAGTTTACATTCCAAATAATATTACAGTAATTACCTGATATATAGATAGTGAAAAAAGCCAATCACATTTACTGTCTTCTGCATACAAAGAATTACTTTCTAAGGTCTTTCGCAAAAGAACAAACTCAGCAGTGGGGACACTCAATTTTGATTAAAATGAGTCGATCTGCTTCATCTCTCGATCCTTGTCACCTTGGATCGCAAGTGAAGATGATGTTTTAGAAAAAGCAGGTGCTTGGTAATAGTGTCACGTACAGCAGGTGAAAAAGCTTGGGTATAATTAAAGCAATGTGCGTTTTTAGTACATTAAATGCAGCCTTGTGTGATATTTCAGCTCCCCTACTTACTTTTTAAGACACTTGTTAAGACACTTGTGTTACTATTTTAGAAAGTACAGATTGCCATTTAATGTATCCTATTTTTTAAGAACTTTGAACAAAATTTAAATTCAGTCATACAAAAGGTTTTGCTAACTTGTCAAATCTATGTAATCTTCTTTTTTTAAACCCTCTGTTCCATGGGGTGGAACACATTGATTTTTACTTAACCAAAAGTTTTAATTTTATTTTGAATGAAAAAAAAAAAAAAATTAATTGATTCATCCTATTTACACATTTGTATACTCTTTATTTTTATGTTGTATTTTTTTCTTGTATTTAGGTGTGAAATGCTTTGTATAAAACACTGGATACCTTGATTTTGTTAATAAAGTCCCAGAAAAGGGAGCATGCAGTAAAAAACAGCACATTTCAGAACTTTAAATTTACCAGTATATCAAAAGATCTTAATTTGTTCACGCTCTATAGTATTTTTCAGACTTTCTTCCTGCACGTGTAACAAACTGAGAAAATCTGAGTAATACAAGGTATTTAATTGTGTACAGCTACTTGTAAAACACATAAAAGGCTGTTCACTGCTGAACACTGCTTCACTTTTTGACCCTGTATCACTGAATCCCTTTATCAAAAGTATTTAGAGGGAGGTGGAATTTGTTGTAGAAATTACGGTAGCACTGGCTAAAATATGTATATGGTACCCACATTAACTTGCCTAGCTAACACCAACACCTTGCAACCTTTACTCTTACCCTTTAGAAGTGAACTTAAGGTGTATCTTTTAAGCAAAGCGTAGTCCCTTGGCCTCAATAGCCATCTCACTTTTCAGAGTCTCTGGTGCAAACTCTGTTATGTCTGATGACTGCTGCTTTTGCTTTCAGAACCTACCGCTTGTGCCTCACAGTCTGTTTGTTGACAGAGATTAAGCGCTGTTGAAGTATTCATTACATTATATTGCAAGTGTTCATCCAGATGCATTGTGTAGAGATCTCAAGTGAAGTCATCACATTACACATTTGGCGTCACAATGTCAGCAAATTTTTCACTGGTGACGTCATGATATCCTGCTAATTAAAAACATGGATGTGGTTTTCCGTGTGATGAGGTTTCACGATGATTAAGTGACATTTTGACTAGAGAATAGATTGGTGTTTTGGCAAAATTAAAGGTTTTTCACACAGAAAAAATATAGAAGCAGATTTCATTATTATTTGGAGATATTTTCTTTCAGTTAAAAGTCTCCATTTCACTCACTGGATCAAAATATTTGCCAAAAATGTGACCCGTTTGTTTTGATGATATTTTCACAATTATTGCATCACAATGTGGTAATCAGATAACATAGCTTTTTCCAACAAATCCTAATGGTCTTTTTTGTAACAAATTATAAAGCATATTCTGAGAGAGACAGTTTTTAATTGAAACTGTATCTCCCAAGAGGATTTGCTCAAACTTGTAGCAAAGCCTTTGTACAAAGGATTTGTATTCATAACATACTCCTACATGGCAGGAGATAACTACCTCACCAGGCTGACTATCTTTACAGTATGCTGAAGTAAAGGCAATATAAAAACAGGAGTGTATCATACAAAGTGATTAAACTTTTCTCAAGAAATACAGAAGTTATTCCACATTTTAGGAAAATAGTGTACCAAATTAGTAAGTACATACTGAAAGATGTGGCAACATACACAAAACTACACTGGTATATTACACCTTATATCTTCTCTAAGTTTCATTTCTAATTTACAACTAGTTTGTAGCCTGGTGCAAATAAATGAATATTTACAGCCATATAAATTTCAAAAGACTGAAATAACATCAGTTTTTTAATTAGGATAATACTGTGATAGCATCGTGAAACTTTAACAACACATTTGTGTGATGATGCCCTCTCTACCCTCTTATCCTCCTTATGTTGCCCTACCATGTTTTGACTAATTCATTTTTCTCTTTTGTTTTCAGACACGTAATCAACTTATCCATCGCAATATTCACACACAGTCATGCCTGTCAACGGGGACATTAGCAGTTGCTCAGATGCAAGTGATATTAGCGATGATAGTCCCACCTCTGGAAATCGCCCACATTGCCATGGTGACATTTGCCGGGACTACTTGCGTAATGTATGCAAGCGTGGCTCGCGCTGTAAATATCGCCACCCCAGCTTAGAGGAGTCCAAAAACCTGGGACGGCAAGTCAAGTACACTTTCTGCCATGACTTTCAGAATTCTGGCTGCCATCGGCCAAGCTGTAAATTCATGCACTGTACGCGCGAGGAGGAGGAGTATTACAGACAAACGGGGCAGTTGCCGGTGCGTTTACAGCAGGCCGCCGCCCTGGGTATTGGTGTTCTGCCCAATAAGCTCCCTCTGGAGAAAGGACTGGTTCCCATTTGCAAGGACCATCTGAAAGGAGAGTGCAAGCGCGGGCCTAGGTGTAAGTTCCGCCATTTATCTAGGAACCAGTATGAACAGGCTCTGCGAAGCAGTGAGATCACCCCCGAGTTCGCCCCGGTCTCTGCGAACCCTAGCAACATTAACAATGTTAATCCCAATGCAGTGGTGGGTTTGGTGAGCAATAATAACAACAATAGTGCAGCTGTAGTGGCAACTAATCAGTATATACAAGACTTAGATCTGGAATATGAGCTGGCGTCAAAGCGGCGGCGGGTGGAAGTGGTAGTATCTGGGGCGCCTTATACCAGTGACTTTTCAACGTTACTAAATAGTTCTCCTTCGTTTCAGGCAACCAGCGGTGGTGGCGCACCTGCACAGGGGACTACCTTAGAGGAAGAGAACATGTACTTGCGCAGGAAGGTTGAGATGCTCAAGAAACAAGTCTCTGACTTAATGGCAACCAACGAGGTGTTACTCGACCAGAACGCTCGATACCGCGTCACCAAGTCAAATGCTGTGACAACAGCCCCACCTATTGTGACAGTAAGTCAGGTGGTCACGCCTACCATCACACCGGCCCCTTCCATGGCACGGCCGACAGTGACACCAATAGCAGTGGGCCAGCAGCTGACGGGTGGGCTGTCAGTTTTGTACGAGTACGAAAACAAAACAGCAGAGATCATTGCATTGTCACAGCAACCCCCTCCGCCTCAGGTCGGTACTCAACAGACCCTAGCAGCGGCCGTTGCTCAACCACCTCCGGCGACCATCAACCCACCTCCACCAACGGTTGCCATGGCACCTCAGGGCAATCCCAACGTAATAGTACCAGTCACCTTGATGGAAGCCTCTATTCCACACCCAAATAATGTGACAACGGTTTCCATGGGATCGGGCGGCCTAACCTCAGCACCTCCGCCACCGATAACCGTAAGCTTAGCTCAGACTTCTATACCAGCAGCACCACCGCCCCAAACCCCACAAATACTTGGAAGTGCACACAGTACAGCACTGGTTTCATACCCACTGATATCGCATGCACAGCTACCTATATCTCACACAAATCAGATTCCAAGTTCTAGTATGGGATGATATGAGACAGCACTAAGTGAATAATGGTGTTAGAAGTGTATATTGAGGGTCCATTTGGTTGTACACTAATACCACATACCCAGCTACCTATAGCTCACAAGAAACCGATATTTGGTTCTGAACTAGGGTGACCAGTCAAGCTACTCGTTTCTGTAGTGTATGTTCAGAAAGTAGAGGAAAGCTCATCATATCCTGTACAGGAACTTGATCTATCTAGTGCTAGTATGTGACTCATATCTGTGGTAACATTGGAGAGAGATTTGTGAATTATCATGAGAGATTTTATGGTGGTGGGGGGGGGGGGGGGGGGGGGGGGGGGGGAAGCCAGCTATATCTCACATAGAAACTTAGATGTCCAGTATCGTGGTGAGGTAATGACAATAGGTGGTCTTCTCATTCCTGATGATATGAACTATAGTTGGTGTCATACTGATTGCTAAGTAAAACATCTGAAACAATATTCTAATATGTAGAAGTACCATTAAACATTCAATGTAAAATTTTCATTATTAATTTGATGTGTTCAAGTTTTATTACAATGTTGTTTCAAAGTATAATATCAAACAATGTAATGTGCATTTGGTAAAGTAAGTCCAAGTTTAGTTATTAAGTGATGAATTTCAGCAAAAACAAAGTCAATTTTGATATTGATGTGAAAATTTTGATTCAGTACCATCACTCAGTATGAATAGTACAACTTCTCTGACGTGCCCCCCACTGGGCTGGTAAAATTCTGATCTGGTAATTCAGGAGATTTGTAAAGAAGTAGAGGTATACTGTTATCAGAGAGTAGGAATATACAAATTTGCTAGAGTGCAAATGGCATTATAATCGTGAATGTTTGGTTTTACTCTATCAGTATAATATATTGATTAGGCCAGTAAATAGGAACTTAATAAGTGGAGTTAATGTAAATTATGCGTGCTCAACAAAATCACTATTAAACCTTTAAATATGAAGAAATAGAGAAGAGAAAAGGTTAGAATTTCTTCAGGTTCGTTGAGAATAATAGTTTAAGTTTTAGCATGATTTTATATGCCACCAGTTACGATGGTGATTATAAGATTTTTATTTTGGTATTTGAGTAACTTGGTCTCAAGCACACCGTAATAACAGTAAATTCCTTCTCATTCATTTTGAAAGGAGTTTTCAGATTGGTAGCAATGTATCAGTGATGTCATCGTATACGTGTTAATTAATGGAGTTATGAGCATTCTAGAGGACAAAATTACACTTTGCTGTAATTTTAATGTCATGTTCATTGACTTTCAGTAATATCAGTTGGTGTAAAAATAAACAAACATTATTATTATTCTTTTTGGGATATATTTCAGGGGAAAATGAGCCAGTTTTGTATATTTTATTGATAAAAGAAAGTACTTGTTAAAGAGTATTGGTGAAAGAGTATTTAAGTGCATAAGAGTACTCGAGCATATCAATAATTACTCTTCTCAGCATTATAATAATATAACAAACCATATAAAAACCATTTTAAAAGTCATGGTAGAATTATCTCTCTCAAGGTTTTGTTTAGTTTCATATGAATCATCTGTTTGTTTGTTTTTTTTTCTTTTTTCTTTAAGTAGTAGAGTAAGAAATCTAAAATTCGCCACATATCTAAAATTCGCCACATGTGAAAATACTAATAAAATAAATGAACTGTGGTGAGATTTGTTTACTGTATAGTAAATTATTAAGGCTTTTTGAACTGAAAAATACCAATATTTAGACAAAATCATCATTTTCTTCGTAAAATTAACTAAGGTTTTAGAGGTGACGAATTTTAGATTCCTGGCGAATTTTATATTTCTTACTCTAACAACATAATAACTGCTCAAGTATTGTGGCTGTAGTTTTGTATATTTTTACCATAAATTCCCAAAATGGTGCACCTGTTTAAATAAAAGCCTTGTTGTAGAGGAATATACATATTATTTAATAGAATCTTTGTCTGATATATTGGTTTATTTATTTGTTTATTTGGCGTTTTACGTCGCTTTCAACACTGTACAGGTCATATCACGACGTGTAGTTGGGAGGGTAGAGGAAACCAGTACATAGAGTTCGCTAGGGTTCTGTACTGTAAACTGCCGACCAACGGCAAGCAACTACCAGCTTTCCCACTTCAGCCCGTGACGGGTCTGATATATTGGCACAGAACACCTATTATTCTGGTAATGCCTAGAGTAAGAAATCTAAAATTCGCCAGGAATCTAAAATTCGCCACCTCTAAAACCTTAGTTAATTTTATGAAGAAAATGATGTTTTTGTCTAAAAATTGGTATTTTTCAGTTCAAAAAGCCTTAATTTACTATACATTCAACAAATCTCACCACAATTCATTTATTTTATTAGTATTTTCACATGTGGCGAATTTCAGATATGTGGCGAATTTTAGATTTCTTACTCTATATTTTGGAAGAATGTGGCTTGTGATTTGCTTGAAATGGGGTCCATTGTTCCACAGAAAGTCTCAATTGTGGTGTTTGCGTCTGTCCAGGGTTGAATAATCTGCCCTAGAAAGAGAATGATGAAGGTTTCCAAGAGGTTTCCTCATAACCTGAAAGGAAGAAATGTCAAAAGCTCTATTGTAACAAAACCGTCTTTTTAGATGGTTTTACATTTGACAGTGCGTGAGTCTGCATAGATATTTGTGCAAAGATTGTTACCATAGAGACAAAGTCAATTGTCTTTTGAATCATTGGGGAGGAAACCAAATTTGGTGTTTTTTTATTTGTTTCCATGCCAATGTATAATACCAATGATTCTTAGTTTACATTTTCCTGGTTAAATGAGTTCATAACTACCTTAAAATGTGTAAACCCCATAACTTTTACATGTCTGTCCAAAGTGTGGTATCAGGGGCCTGTAAATCAAAGCCCTCATTCTGCTAACAAATTGGTTTGCTCTAAGATAACCATAAGTTTGCAAACTCTTGTGTAAGTCAAAACTTTAGTTAGTTTACTTTTGGTTAATTTTTTGTACAAAACCCTCAAATTTAAAGATAACTCGGACCCTGTTGTTAAATGTTAGTTATGTACATCCTGAGTTTTCTACATCCGACTAAATACAAAGTTATCATTTTTGTTTAAAACACAGTTATGTAAGCGTTAAGTAAGATTATGTATAATTTACCTAAATTTTATAATATAATTGAGACATGTTAATTAACATTTATAATCTGGAGGGAATCTCTAACGACACTGTGAGGACTACTGACGGTGTAATAACAGTCACAAAACAATGTCATTGTTGATGTCACTTTAGCAAGAAAGGATAAATTGATTTGGATTTAAAGTTAGGCTTTCAAGATATATGAGGACATGAAAGTAGTGGGGGGGGGGGGGGGAGAGAGAGAGAGGTGCAGAACATAATGTATACTAGTTGGTGACAGGCTTGTTTCACCTTGGCAATAATGCTTTGCAATAGGTTTGTGATCCTGTAAGTTGTCAGATCGGGAGGTAGATCTTTTTCATCACAATGATCTTAAGGCCATCGTGTATGGAAGTTATGGAACTTCACAATATGTTCCCGATTGGAAGGGATCGCAAGTCCATCACCAACAGTTTACAACGATATTAAACTGTTTGAAAGTATCGCAAACTGCTAGTGATCCTTATCAGATTTTTATCATCCTAAACGCATCACACATCTTTTCACACGCAAATCATCTTCTTGGCCTTACAGTGATCTTAAAGCTATCTCCAAACTCACATAGTAATCTTTTCCATCTTACAGTGATCTTTAACCTATCTTTTTTATCTTAAATCATTCTTTAAGGTTCGTAACCTTTCGTAAACTTTTGGGTGGCAATCTCTGCATTATCGGGATGAGATGTTAAACCTACACCCATAGATCGTGCAATATTTTAATTTTTCCAATCTTAAAGTAGGTTTATGATCGGCTCGACAAGATGGAACAGCCCTATCAAGATTCTATAGATTGTGATCAGACATCAGACAAATTCCCGACTCAAGGTCAGGGTCAAATTCATACTCATTACCTCAGAGTGTGATGTGAGCATGTTACCGGTTACACAGTTGTAACACTCTTGCCTCCCATCTCTGAGGTCAGCAGTTCAAAACTCCCGACCTTATGTGGCAGAGTGGGTAACCGGTGGTTGGCAGTTTACGGTACTAAACCTCAACCAACTGTATGCACTCAGGTTTCCTCTGCCCGCAAGACAACCCATCCTGATATGACCTGTACAGTGTTAAAAGTGGACGTAAAAGCCCTAATAAATAAATAAGTGTGTTACCACAACGTCACCATCTTACGCTAGGTTCACACTTCTCTGCTCGAACAACTTGCAATGTAATTCTGACACAGTTTAATGGGGTAGACCAGGTCATGGGGTGAGTGAACATCTGCCAAAAATGGAATGTGGCCATATTTTTCTGGTTATCTTGTTGTAGAAACCAAGATTATTGAACTTTATCATGACTGATTGTTTCCCTGTTCGATCACAATATATCTAATAAGTCCAGAAATATGAAATGTGACCCAAAAACTGGGATGTTGGGTTGAGTTTTACAGGTAAACATGAAATTGAGAATTTACATTTTACAATTAAGTGATGTGGTGCAAGAGTTATAAGAAATTTGTACTCAAATTGTTGTATTAGGCAAATATGAATGGGGTATCAGGAAAGTGAGATTTTTCCAATATGAAGATTAACGAATGAATGGTACTTTGTCTTGTATTTCTGCCAAGAGAAGTAAGCTTTTAAAAATGGGAGGTGGGGGTGTGAGGAGGGATCCTAAATGATGACTGGATGCAGACAGGGTTTTCGTTGTACCAAGAGTTTACAGTTTTACTGAAGTAATGCACATTTTATTACAAATTTGAACATTTCTTATTCTTACATCTTTATCAAATTGTTACAATTTTGTCCAGAAAACCTATTTTGTAAAGATTGTTAGTGATTGTGGGCCCTGTTTATGATTTGTTGAATTGCTATTTGAATATATACTTTATTTTGAAAATTAAGTGATACATCTTATCACATTAGTAAAATTATGTTCATGAAAATCACCAAATCACACCAGAAAGATTTTAGTGCCACTTTCTGGGGAAAAAAATGATAGTACACACACACAGACCCTCTTTATGTTTTTACCCCTGTTTTGGAAAAATCCAAAGAAGACAAAGTACTTTTCTTGTTTTTATGCAGACAAGGTTAATCAGTGAGGTTAATACATGTTTTTCTTTCCCTTCAAACCCTTGTATGTATATGTAGTTACGCGAGTATAAAGGATTGCTGGGTGAATAAGGTGGATATAACATTTGGGCAAAACCAAGATTACGGGTCTCTTTTCAACTTTTTAACTGTCTAAGTGAAAAAGTAGATCAAGATGGTTGTATTGATAAACGTTTTTAAAAGCGTTTTAACTCTAAAGGGAAAAAGATGGTTCCCACTTGAATTACCTGATTTACATGCATGAAATGATAATTTATTGTAGTGTTTCACTTTTAGTATGGCCATGTACATGTGTCAGTATATATGTCAAGATGCTACATTCTCTATAGGTAACATGAACTGAAACCCAACTTTAAATCAAGGCCATTTGAAATTGTCCCTTTTGTTTTGGGGGTTTAAAAAGTCAGTACTTTTGACAGTGTGTTTTGGACAGAGTTTGAAAAGTTTGACGTTTTGGGGCAAGACTATGTATGAGCAGGATTTATTAAAAAGTTTTCCTGGGTCTCAGATATTGACCCAAATTTAGGTAACCTGGCATGTAGCTCATTATTCAAGCACCAATCTATTCAGTTTATACATTTCTTTTAATGCCTAATGGTTTCTCATCCGTATTTATTTATGTAGTGTTTCATGTCATACCCATTACCTTTGTATCAGTTATGTAATAGAAGGCCAGAGTTAACCAGGACATACAGTTGTTCAAGATTCTGTACTGTAAACTGCCGACCAATGGCAAGCAACTACCAGCTTTCCTGCTTGAGGTTGGCCCAATATTCAAATTGGTGTTTAGCTATATCAGTATACTTCAGGTGAAAAAGGAAAATCAAGGCTAAGCAGTGTTTAAAAATTAAAGTAAAGAATGAACTTGCAAGACTTGAACAGACTTGAAGGTGATCTTGGTCTGCAAATTTCAGATGCAAAATATTACCAATATAAGCTTAAAATGTCGCAATAGTCACAGTGTTGGCTTACAAATTGAATTCGTTTATCAAACCTGACATCTTGTCATTATGACCACCCGCAAAATTATCAATGGAGTACTGGCTTAAATCTCAGCTAGAATTCAGAATTTAATAGTCTGACATCTTTTTCTCCCTAGAATATATCCATTGTTGTAGTTGTCTAGAAGTCTCTATTAATACTTTCAGTGCACTTCAGTGGCATTCTATTCTATTCTGTACTTTTTTATAGTATTTAATCTCTGCCAAGGCATTGTGATTACAAAGTTTAACAAATGTTCACTGGGTCCTAAATCTCTGTGGTGATGAGTTGGATCCAGTTCATGCAATATGTGGGAAATAATGAAGGCCTTTCCAAGTAGACTCACTTAAAATTGCATAAAAATCCCATGTTTGACATTTGTTTAGTGTTTAAAGTATCATGAAAATAGACCAGTCACTCAGGACTCTATAACTGGAATCTCTCTGGTCATTCAGAAATAAGTTGAAACTTATCTTTTTACAAAAGCATATCCACCCTAGACTTCTGGTCTTGTCTTGATCTTTTTCCGTGGCACTGACCCCTCCTATGTTTCTGGCTTAATGATTATGGATCTCTGCTTTCTGGTATTATGCATCTTAGAGTCTATCAATAGACGGACATTAAGCACTATAAAAGTACTATTAGAATTAGAACCTCCCGTATTTACAAAATTTTGTGTAAACTTTTCATGCCAACCTTCCACTTTCTATCAACAAAAATACAACAGTTAACGACATTTGGAACTTAAACCTGGTTTTACTTGTGTAATTGACTTGTACCAGTTTCTACAAATCTAATCATAATAGTATATTGTTAAAATGCCAGATTCAATGAATATTTATTCCGCAATGCAAAACGGTTTTTAGTTTTTGGTTAAGTGTATCTGCAATCTAATAAAAAAAGATCGATTGTTGCACATGAGTCTGCAAGGCAGCATGAATTGTAAGGTCCTCTATTTTGCAATATCTAAATAGCTGTTTGTATGAACTTATTTCAATTTAGTCAAATCTGTAGTACTTCTGCTATTCTTATAACCCTTTCCTAATTTAAAGACAATCTTAAATATACCAGTATAGTGGAGTCATAGAAATTTGACTATTTTTGCTGTATTGTAAATTTGTAGAGTAAGAAATCTAAAATTCGCCAGGAATCTAAAATTCGCCACCTCTAAAATCTCAGTTAATTTTACAAGAAAATGATATTTTGTCTTAAAATTGGTATTTTTCAGTTCAAAAAGCCTTAATTTACTCTACATTCAACAAATCTCACCTCAATTAATTTATTTTATTAGTATTTCAACATGTGGCGAATTTCAGATATGTGGTGAATTTTAGATTTCTTACTCTAAGCACTGGGTACTTTGTCACAAGGATTTTTTACTATTATTTAGCTTAATAAAGTGAGAAAAGTGCAGAATTATTGATATGATATATTATAAGTGATACGTAGCCCTAAAAGGCTTATTAGTTACTGTTAATCAAGTTAAAGTTGCAAGCCAGTTATATGTTCAAGTTATTTTGTTATTAATTACCTGAGTACCCCACTCAAACTGCAGGTGGTATTTCCTTTATACATATGCATCCGAAAAAACCTTAAAAATCAAAATAGGCAGAAATTTTGAACATTTCAAAATTTAACAGGTGAAGCAGAGAAAGTGAGACTTCCTCAAGTTTATAGATAGAAATGTGTTGGTAATGACAGGAACAAAACATTTAACAAAACGCCTATAAACGTTGGCAATACCACTTGTTGTATGACTGGAGTATTACAACTGATGAGTGGATTTCACTAATAAACTCATACAATACAGACAAGTGGAGACTTTAGGTCTGCTTAACCTTTAATTCTAGATGACTGGGTACATATCAGTGGCAGAAGCTCTCAAAGGACCTGGTAGAGTAAGAAATCTAAAATTCGCCACATATCTGAAATTCGCCACATGTGGAAATAGTAATAAAATAAATGAATTGAGGTGAGATTTGTTGAATGTATTGTAAATTAAACCTTTCTGAACTAAAAAATACCAATTGTAAGATAAAACATCATTTTCTTTATATAATTAACTAAGGTTTTAAAGGTGGCGAATTTTAGATTCCTGGCGAATTTTAGATTTCTTACTCTACCACTTAAAAGGGATTTCTACTCAGTATAATTTTGCTGTTGTTAGGTTTTTTGCTTCATAGTTTTGTTCCCTGTGTTTTGTTAATGCAGTTTTATGTTTTGTGAATTACACTCAAATTACATTCCTTAGATAGTAATTACGTAAATACAGACAATGTAATTGGTTATATACAAGGTATTGGCTATACAAAGACAATGTTTTACTACTTAACTCAGTGAGAAAAAATATTTGTGCGTCAATTTCAGTAACTATTGCAGTTTAACCCATTGGCCACTGTCAGGGTGCATTGTATAGTAAATATAAAAAGTTTTTTCGATTGTGGTCCAGATTAGGTTAAACACTGTGAAACATTGGAACCTCTATGCCAACAAAACCTCTTGGTGATGATATATTTTGCTGTAGTTTTAGATACAAAAACTTAAACTTTACCTCATTTTGTATATTTAATAATTCATAATAGCCTACTACAGTTGTTATGCAGTTTAAATACCTCTTCTAGTTTAATTGATAAATTAACCAGTGACTTGGCAATTGTTCAATTTAGTTTTTTACTGCACTTGGTGTAAGCCTCTATTTGTAAAGGCTCAACACTCAGACACACTGAATGTTATGAGGTGATTCGATTATAAAGTTGGGTCTGATGTAACATGCCTGACATATCTAATGTTTAAGTATTTATCAATATAGATTGGTAGGCATTGTAAGCATCTGCCACAAAATCCTTAAACTAAAGTGATCCAGACTTCTCCACACATCCCTATAATTTTGCCTCTGTCTACATGAATAGTAATGGAATGTGTTCTTTGAAGCATAATTTTTCTGTCTTATTTGCATAATTGTACTGTGCCATTTTGTTTTTGTTATATATATAAGACATGGACAATAAATTTATGTAAGTTATGGCATGCTTTCCCTATAGATTGTCAAAGTAAAAGTTGTGGTTTTGCATCCGGTTCAGCAGCCAGGGTCAAATTCGGACAGGTCCATAACATTGCCACTTGTGGGAGTTAAACCCACACAGGTGACTCAGCCTGTGATTAGATACCAAACTTGCTGAGCACTAGGCCCAAGTGGACCTCCCTGTTGATTGTCATAAAGTACTCAGAGAAAGTGGTTGTCAGTGCAGAATCTTGACCATTTAGTATGCAAATTGACCTCCTTCAGGATAGCGAAGTTTAAAAGTGCTTATAACTTGCTTATCATTGGTCCTAGAAGTTTGTAATGTGAAGCCAAGTTATAGGAAATCATGGGCTGGGAATCTTCTGATGTGGTCGGATTTTACCTTGGGCCCCTCTTTCAAGGTCAAATGAGGATAGCCAAACTGAAAAGTGCTTATAACTTGCTTATTATTGGTCCTAGAGGTTTGCAATGTGACACCAACCTATAGGAAATCATGAGCTAGGAATCTTCTGATGTGGTCAGACTTAACCTTGGTTCCCTCCTTCAAGGTCAAACGAGGATAGCCATACTTAAAAGTGCTTATAACTCACTTATTATTGGTCCTAGCAGTTTGCAATCTGAAACTAATCGATAGGAAATCATGGGCTATCAATCTTCTGATGTGGCCAGATTTGACCTGGGGCCCCTCCTTCAAGGTCAAACGAGGATAGCCAAACTTAGAAGTGCTTATAACTCGATTATTATTGGTCCTAGTGGTTTGCAATGTGACACCAACTTATAGGAAATCATGAGCTAGGAATCTTCTGATTTGACCTTGGTTCCCTCCTTCAAGATCAAACGAGGATAGCCATACTTAAAAGTGCTTATAACTCGATTATTATTGGTCCTACAGGTTTGCAATGTGAAACTAACCAATAGGAAATCATGGGCTAGGAATTATGTCCACCCCCCTGGGGGGTGGATATATTATTTTTGCTTTTTCTGCCGTCCGATGTCCGGCGTCCGATGTCCGGCGTCACGCATGGTTTCCACTCATTTAAAGGAAAAGTATTAGAGCTATTGTCGCCAAATTTGGTATGCAGGCTTATTGGGTCAGTAGCTTGCTTGGGATTGCTTTTGGCTGTTTACCTCTTTTGCTTACTGAGTAATACTTAAGTACAGCTATTTTCAGTACCCATTGGTTTCCGTGCATTTAAGCCAAATAATTAAAGATATTTTACTACAATTTTGAATACAAGATTGTTATGTCCATAGCTCGCTTGCTATTGCATTTGGGACTGATAGCTTTGTCAGTACATGAGTAATAGCCATTTAGGTACTTCATTGTGTAGTACTTCATTCCTAATATCTCAGAAACCGTAAGAGATAGAGCGATTTGGACAGAATTTTTGACTCACAGGATAGTAGAAAAGTATTCTGTACAAAATTTAAAAATTTCAATTTTCGCCACTTTTGGCGGCCATCTTGAATTTTTGCGAAAAACGAAAAAATCTTAATATCTCAGAAACTGTAAGAGATAGAGCGATTTGGACAGAATTTTTGACCCGTAGGGTAATAGGAAAGTATTAAGTCCACCCCACTGGTGGACATATTATTTTTGCTTTTTCCGCGGTCCCACTTGGTTTCCAGAAATTTTAGGCAACAGTTCTTATCCTATCTTTACCAAATTTGGCATGCAGGTTTATTGGGTTAAAAGCTTGTATGGGAGTGCTTTTGGTGATAATAGCTCTATAGCTACCTGAGTAATAGCTACTTTGCTACTTTTGAGTAGCTCTTTGGTTTCCAGACATTTTAAGGAATGCTATTAAGCCTAGCTTTCTGAAATTTGGTATGAAGGTTCATTGGGTTAATAGCTTGTATGGGATTGCTTTTGGGGGGAATTGCTTCATAGATGAGTGAGTAATTAATTAAATAAATGAGTAATTGGCTATTTTGAATACTGAAAAAGGCAAATATGCTCATATCTCCTAAACCGTGCGAGATAGAGCGATTTCGTCGAAATTTTCGACCCACAGGGTATCTAAGGAATGTACTCTTTGCAATTTTCCAAAAATTTTCCCCTCCCCCAAAATGGCGGCCATTTTTAATTTTCGAATTTTTGCCAAAAATGGCAAAACACAAATTTGCTTCTATCTCTTTAACCGTGCGAGATAGAGCGATTTCGTCGAAATTTTCGACCCACAGGGTATCTAAGGAATGCAATCTTTGCAATTTTCCAAAAATTTTCCCCTCCCAAAAATGGCGGCCATTTTGAATTTTTGCCAAAAATGGCAAAACACAGATTTGCTTCTATCTCCGTAACCGTGCGAGATAGAGCGATTTCGTCTAAATTTTCGACCCACAGGGTATCTAAGGAATGCAATCTTTGCAATTTTCCAAAAAATTTCCCCTCCCCAAAAATGGCGGCCATTTTGAATTTTCAAATTTTTGCCAAAAATGGCAAAACAGATTTGCTTCTATCTCTTTAACTGTGCGAGATAGAGCGATTTTGTCGAAATTTTCGACCCACAGGGTATCTAAGGAATGCAATCTTTGCAATTTTCCAAATATTTTCCCCTCCCAAAAATGGCGGCCATTTTGAATTTTCGAATTTTTGCCAAAAATGGCAAAACACAGATTTGCTTCTATCTCCTTAACCGTGCGAGATAGAGCGATTTCGGCAAAATTTTCGACCCACAGGGTATCTGAGAATTCTACTCTTGCCACTCCCCAAAAATGGCGGCCATTTTGAATTTTCGAATTTTTGCCAAAAATGGCAAAACACAAATTTGCTTCTATCTCCTTAACCGTGCGAGATAGAGCGATTTCGTCGAAATTTTCGATCCACAGGGTATCTAAGGAATGTAATCTTTACAATTTTCAAAAAATTTTCCCCTCCCCAAATATGGCGGCCATTTTGAATTTTCGAATTTTTGCCAAAAATGGCAAAACACAAATTTCCTTCTATCCCCTTAACCATGCGAGATAGAGCGATTTTGTCAAAATTTTCGACCCACAGGTATTTGAGCATTGTATTCTTAGCAATTTTAAAAAAAATTTCCCCTCCCCTAAAATGTCGGCCATTTTGAATTTTCAAATTTTTGCCAAAAATGGCAAAACACAAATTTGCTTCTATCTCCTTAACCATGCGAGATAGAGCGATTTCGTCGAAATTTTCAACCCACAGGGTATCTAAGGAATGTAATCTTTGCAATTTTCAAAAAATTTTCCTTTTCCCAAAAATGGCGGCCATTTTGAATTTTCAAATTTTTGCCAAAAATAGAAAAACAGGAATTTGCTTCTATCTTCTTAACCGTGCAAGATAGAGTGATTTCGTCAAAATTTTCAACCCAACCAATGCAAAAAGGCATGAAGCTGAAATAATTTACATCTACACTAATAAATATTTAAGCATCATTGATATATTTATATCCCCAGACGAAAGTCGGGGATATATTGGATTCAGGTCCGTCGCGCCGCCGCCGCCGCCGCCGCCGCCGCCGCCGTAGAAATTTCCTTGTGGACGCGATAACTCAAAAACAAATTAATATTTTTTTTTCAAACTTGGTACACATGTTAAGGGTGCCCAAAGGAAGATCCCTATTTTAAGGTGACCTTAAACTCCCAGTGAAAAAGAACTTATGGCCACCTTAAGGTCAGAAATTGCACTTTTGGCCACTTAGAGCCCTGTAGGTCACAAACTATGATGCTCAGCTGGCTGAAATTTTACCTGACAACACATTAATATGTTCTTAGTACATGTGCCGAAAATCATGACTTTAAGTTGAGGAGAAAATTGTGTTTGAGGCCCATAAATACCCCCACTTAGGGATTTTTTGCTATACTTTTCACATATTTTGCCCTATAATTTGGAAGTGATAATTCTGATGAGTCTCAAACTGCGCTAGGTATAACTTTGATATGTAATCCTTGTCTGTAGAAAATTTTAGGGCTGTAGGTTTACCCAAAGGGGTCGACTTAAGGTCTCAAAAGTGCCCACAGAGACCCAATTTATGCACTTTTTGCCACTTTCAAGCACTGTAGCTTTCAAACTATGTCTCTCATCTAAGTTAAATATCATCTGGGAATATATATATGTGTTTTCTTATATGTGCCCCAACATTTAGGCCTTTAATAGACAGTTAACCTGTGTATCAGGACCATAAACACCCACCCGAGTGACCCTTATAAGACATTTTTCACATCTTTTTCCCTGTAACTTGGAAATGGTAAGTCTGAGAAATTTCAAACTGTATTAGATATATATTCTGTGTGTAATCTTAGTATGTAACAGATTTTAAGTCTGAAGCTTTAATTTTGAAGGTCAAATTGAGGTCTCTAAAAGGCTCCCAAAGACCCAATATTTGGACTTTTTGCTACTTTTAAGCCCTGTGACTGTCAAACTATGTGACTGATAGAGCTCAAATCCTATCTGAGAAGATATTAGTATGTTATTTTTATATGTGCCAAAAATTAAGGCTTTAAGAAGACATTTAACCTGTGTATGAGGACCATAAATCCCCACCCGAGTGACCATTTTTAGACATTTTTCACATATTTTTCCCTGTAACTTGGAAATGGTAAGTCTAAGAAGTTTCAAACTGTATTAGATGCATATTCTATGTGTAATCTTAGTATGTGACAAATTTTAAGTCTGAAGCTTTAATTTGAAGGCCACATTTAGGTCTCTAGAAGGCCCCATAAAGACCCAGTATTTGGACTTTTTGCCAATTTTAAGGCCTGTGACTGTTAAACTATGTGACTGATAGAGCTGAAATCTCATCTGGGAATACATTATTATGTTCTTTTTACATGTGCCAAAAATCAAGGCTTCAAGTAGACATTTAACCTGTGTATGAGGACCTTAAACACCCACCTGAGTGACCCTTTTAAGACATTTTTCACATATTTTGCTCTGTAACTTGGAAATGGTAAGTCTGAGAAGTTTCAAACTTTATTAGATACATATTCTATGTGTAATCTTAGTATGTAACAAATTTTAAGTCTGAAGCTTTAATTTGAAAGCCACATCGAGATCTCTAAAAGGCCCACAATGACCCAATATTTGGACTTTTTACCACCTTTAAGCCCTGTAACTGTTAAACTATGTGATTGATGGAGCTGAAATCCCATCTGGGAATGCATTATTATGTCCTTTTTACATATGCCGAAAATCAAGGTTTTTAGTAGACATTTAACCTGTGTATGAGGGCCATAGACACTCGCCCAAGTGCCTTTTTTGACATTTTTTCCGTATTTTGCCCTGTTATTTGGAAATGCTTAGTGTGACAAGTCTTAAACTGTATTATATATAATTTTTGTTTGTTATGTATGTCCCCCAAAAAGTTTCAGATCTGTAGTTTAATTGCTAAGGTCTCTTTAACAATTGTAAAATGCCCACAGAAACCCAATTTATGGATATTATGCCACTTTAAAGCCCAGTAACTATCAAACTATGTGGGTTATAGAGCTGAAATCTTTGAATTTTTAAAAGGAAATGCCTGTCTATTTAAATTTTGAATATTAATAATGTTATGGCTATCTTAGTCTTTTAAGAACTTATTTTTGTGTGTTATACCTCTGCTTGCTGAGTTTTTCACTTTTTAAAATGAAACTGGTTAAACATATTCAAGTAGACAAAATGGACACTTTAAGTGAGCTTTAAGTCCCAATATTAATGAAATTATATCCTTATGTAGTAAAACTAGGGGATTTTTAACCCTCAACTAGCCCAGTTTTATTCAACTTGCCTCAGTTAATTTTGGCACAGCTCCTACAGTTATGAACTCATTTCAGTTGATAATCACATACTTAAAACTAGAAATAGGCCGCCCTGTTGATAGTAGATGCGAATAGAAACAGGATAGCATAGAAGAACACACATTATCATGTGTAATGTCCACCCATGAACCTTTTGCCCAAATTGTACAGTAGTCTTACAAGACCCTGTTTCATTTGTAAAATATATCAATGATGCTTAAATATTTGATAGTGTAGATGTAATTTATTTCAGCTTCATGCCTTTTTGCATTGGTTGGGTTGAAAATTTTGACGAAATCACTCTATCTTGCACGGTTAAGAAGATAGAAGCCAATTCCTGTTTTTCTATTTTTGGCAAAAATTTGAAAATTCAAAATGGCCGCCATTATTGGGAAAAGGAAATTTTTTTGAAAATTGCCAAGAGTACATTTCTTAGATACCCTATGGGTCGAAAATTTCAACAAAATAACTCTATTTTGCACGGTTAAGGCCAGTTTGTGTTTTTCCATTTTGGGCAAAAATTCGAAAATTCAAAATGGCTGCCATTTTTGGGGAGGGGAAAATTTTTTGAAAATTGCAAAGATTACATTCCTTAGATACCCTGTGGGTTGAAAATTTCGACGAAATCGCTCTATCTCGCATGGTTAAGGAGATAGAAGCAAATTTGTGTTTTGCCATTTTTGGCAAAAATTTGAAAATTCAAAATGGCCGCCATTTTAGGGGAGGGGAAAATTTTTTAGAAATTACCAAGAGTACAATGCTCAGATACCCTGTGGGTCGAAAATTTTGACGAAATCACTCTATCTGGCACGGTTAAGGAGATAGAAGCAAATTTGTGTTTTGCCATTTTTGGCAAAAATTCGAAAATTCAAAATGGCCGCCATTTTTGGGGAGGGGAAAATTTTTGGAAAATTGCAAAGATTGCATTCCTTAGATACCCTGTGGGTCGAAAATTTCGACGAAATCGCTCTATCTCGCACGGTTAAGGAGATAGAAGCAAATTTGTGTTTTGCCATTTTTGGCAAAAATTCGAAAATTCAAAATGGCCGCCATTTTTGGGGAGGGGAAAATTTTTTGAAAATTGCAAATATTACATTCCTTAGATACCCTGTGGGTCGAAAATTTCGATGAAATCGCTCTATCTCGCACGGTTAAGGAGATAGAAGCAAATTTGTGTTTTGCCATTTTTGGCAAAAATTCGAAAATTCAAAATGGCCGCCATTTTTGGGGAGGGGAAAATTTTTGGAAAATTGCAAAGATTGCATTCCTTAGATACCCTGTGGGTCGAAAATTTCGACGAAATCGCTCTATCTCGCACGGTTAAGGAGATAGAAGCAAATTTGTGTTTTGCAATTTTTGGCAAAAATTCGAAAATTCAAAATGGCCGCCATTTTTGGGGAGGGGAAAATTTTTTGAAAATTGCAAAGATTACATTCCTTAGATACCCTGTGGGTCGAAAATTTCGACGAAATCGCTCTATCTCGCACGGTTAAGGAGATAGAAGCAAATTTGTGTTTTGCCATTTTTGGCAAAAATTCGAAAATTCAAAATGGCCGCCATTTTTGGGGAGGGGAAAATATTTTGAAAATTGCAAAGATTGCATTGCTTAGATACCCTGTGCGTCGAAAATTTTGCCGAAATCGCTCTATCTCGCACGGTTAAGGAGATAGAAGCAAATTAGTGTTTTGCCATTTTTGGCAAAAATTCGAAAATTCAAAATGGCCGCCATTTTTGGGGAGGGGAAAATTTTTGGAAAATTGCAAAGATTGCATTCCTTAGATCCCCTGTGGGTCGAAAATTTTGCCGAAATCGCTCTATCTCGCACGGTTAAGGAGATAGAAGCAAATTTGTGTTTTGCCATTTTTGGCAAAAATTCGAAAATTCAAAATGGCCGCCATTTTTGGGGAGGGGAAATTTTTTTGAAAATTGCAAATATTACATTCCTTAGATACCCTGTGGGTCGAAAATTTCGACGAAATCGCTCTATCTCGCACGGTTAAGGAGATAGAAGCAAATTTGTGTTTTGCCATTTTTGGCAAAAATTCGAAAATTCAAAATGGCCGCCATTTTTGGGGAGGGGAAAATTTTTGGAAAATTGCAAAGATTGCATTCCTTAGATACCCTGTGGGTCGAAAATTTCGACGAAATCGCTCTATCTCGCACGGTTAAGGAGATAGAAGCAAATTTGTGTTTTGCCATTTTTGGCAAAAATTCGAAAATTCAAAATGGCCGCCATTTTTGGGGAGGGGAAAATTTTTTGAAAATTGCAAATATTACATTCCTTAGATACCCTGTGGGTCGAAAATTTCGACGAAATCGCTCTATCTCGCACGGTTAAGGAGATAGAAGCAAATTTGTGTTTTGCCATTTTTGGCAAAAATTCAAATGGCCGCCATTTTTGGGGAGGGGAAAATTTTTGGAAAATTGCAAAGATTGCATTCCTTAGATACCCTGTGGGTCGAAAATTTCGACGAAATCGCTCTATCTCGCACGGTTAAGGAGATAGAAGCAAATTTGTGTTTTGCAATTTTTGGCAAAAATTCGAAAATTCAAAATGGCCGCCATTTTTGGGGAGGGGAAAATTTTTTGAAAATTGCAAAGATTACATTCCTTAGATACCCTGTGGGTCGAAAATTTCGACGAAATCGCTCTATCTCGCACGGTTAAGGAGATAGAAGCAAATTTGTGTTTTGCCATTTTTGGCAAAAATTCGAAAATTCAAAATGGCCGCCATTTTTGGGGAGGGGAAAATATTTTGAAAATTGCAAAGATTGCATTGCTTAGATACCCTGTGCGTCTAAAATTTTGCCGAAATCGCTCTATCTCGCACGGTTAAGGAGATAGAAGCAAATTTGTGTTTTGCCATTTTTGGCAAAAATTCGAAAATTCAAAATGGCCGCCATTTTTGGGGAGGGGAAATTTTTTTGAAAATTGCAAATATTACATTCCTTAGATACCCTGTGGGTCGAAAATTTCGACGAAATCGCTCTATCTCGCACGGTTAAGGAGATAGAAGCAAATTTGTGTTTTGCCATTTTTGGCAAAAATTCGAAAATTCAAAATGGCCGCCATTTTTGGGGAGGGGAAAATTTTTGGAAAATTGCAAAGATTGCATTCCTTAGATACCCTGTGGGTCGAAAATTTCGACGAAATCGCTCTATCTCGCACGGTTAAGGAGATAGAAGCAAATTTGTGTTTTGCCATTTTTGGCAAAAATTCGAAAATTCAAAATGGCCGCCATTTTTGGGGAGGGGAAAATTTTTTGAAAATTGCAAATATTACATTCCTTAGATACCCTGTGGGTCGAAAATTTCGACGAAATCGCTCTATCTCGCACGGTTAAGGAGATAGAAGCAAATTTGTGTTTTGCCATTTTTGGCAAAAATTCAAAATGGCCGCCATTTTTGGGGAGGGGAAAATATTTTGAAAATTGCAAAGATTGCATTGCTTAGGTACCCTGTGTGTCGAAAATTTTGCCGAAATCGCTCTATCTCGCACGGTTAAGGAGATAGAAGCAAATTAGTGTTTTGCCATTTTTGGCAAAAATTCGAAAATTCAAAATGGCCGCCATTTTTGGGGAGGGGAAAATTTTTTGAAAATTGCAAATATTACATTCCTTAGATACCCTGTGGGTCGAAAATTTCGACGAAATCGCTCTATCTCGCACGGTTAAGGAGATAGAAGCAAATTTGTGTTTTGCCATTTTTGGCAAAAATTCGAAAATTCAAAATGGCCGCCATTTTTGGGGAGGGGAAAATTTTTTGAAAATTGCAAAGAGTACACTCCTCAGATACCCTGCGGGTCGAAAATTTTGCCGAAATCGCTCTATCTCGCACGGTTAAGGAGATAGAAGCAAATTACTCAAAAGTAGTACTGAAAATACACAATGAAGTACCTAAATGGCTATTACTCATGTACTGACAAAGCTATCAGTCCCAAATGCAATACCAAGCGAGCTATGGACATAACAATCTTGTATTCAAAATTGTAGTAAAATATCTTTAATTATTTTGGCTTAAATGCACGGAAACCAATGGGTACTGAAAATAGCTGTACTTAAGTATTACTCAGTAAGCAAAAGAGGTACAACAGCCAAAAGCAATCCCAAGCAAGCTACTGACCCAATAAGCCTGCATACCAAATTTGGTGACAATAGCTCTAATACTTTTCCTTTAAATGAGCGGAAACCATGCGTGACGCCGGACATCGGACGCCGGACGCCGGACATCGGACATCGGACAACGGACATCGGACATCGGACGGCGAAAAAAGCAAAAATAATATATCCACCCCCCAGGGGGGTGGACATAATTCTCAATTCTTTTTGTATTTGAGTACCCCTTTTATATAGATTGTTTGTTTACCATTTATGCTCAACCCACATCCCCCACCCGGATTCCCCCCACCCACCTCTGGGACCTCCAGCTATATTGAGTGACACTAAATAAACAAAGGTATTTAATGATATCAGATGAGAAACAAAGAACTCAATGGGGTTGCAGATCTTGTGTAATAGTGAGAGAGGTGTGGAGAAGGGGAGTGGGGTGGGGTGGGAGGTGGTGGGCTTCATTACATATAACACAAAGGGGAGTCAGAACTGAGATTGTGTCACATATTTAGGTTGCATATATATGGACCACATATATAGGTATAGAGGAAATGAATAACTGAAAACAATTTGCAAATTCTAAAAATAATATAATAAAATAATAATATAAATATTTTTTTTTTAAGTAATATTTTATTTGTGAACAAATATAGAAACAGATATGCGCTTTTGGGATTATGAATTTTAGAATGGACATTGAATCATCAATCATTTAAATACTTTGAAGGAAGATTGAAAAATATGATGAGTTGAGTTAAAAATAATATTTTATTTGTCAACAAATATAGAAACAGATATGCTCTTTTGGGATTATTATTTTAGAATGGACATTCAATCATCAATCATTTAAATACTTTGAAAATAGGTTTAGAGTTATCATTGCAGGAAGATTGAAAATATAATTTGAGTTATGTATTCGGCGTCTGGGGATACACCATCTTCCTTGGGGAGATATAAACAGAGTAGATTGATGTGCTGAAGTTCATATAATAATGGGTAATTATGTTTTAAAAAATTCCCGATCAAAACCTGTGGCGTGGGTGATGACCTGTCTGGGGATATGTTGGCGCCGAGTTGGCCCAATCTAGTTTACAAATGAAACAGGGTCTTGTAAGACTACTGTACAATTTGGGCAAGGTTCATGGGGTGGACATTACACATGATAATGTGTGTTCTTCTATGCTATCCTGTTTCTATTCGCATCTACTATCAACAGGGCGTCCTATTTCTAGTTTTCTTAGGTGGTCAGATTTGACCTTGGGTCCCTTCAAGGTCAAACGAGGATAGCCAAAGTTAAAAGTGCTTATAACTCGATTTTATTATTGGTCCTAGAGGTTTCCAATATGACACCAACCTATAGGAAATCATGAGCTAGGAATCTTCCGATATGGTCAGATTTGACCTTGGTTCCCTCCTTCAAGGTCAAACGAGGATAGCCATACTTAAAAGTGCTTATAACTCAAATATTTAAATGCTGTTTATCTTTAAACAAGTCTGCCCCGTCAAATGCCAAGAAAAGACGCTGTGCTTCCAGTGACACTACATGCACTCCACTTGTTCTGTCTTGGTTTTGGGGCAGATCAACTCAAAAACTGTAGAGAAACCCGCGCAGTCTTCTAAAGACAGAGTAATAAAGCCACACCATCAAAATCTAGCAGTTTCAATAAAGAGGTTAAAACTTTGGACTAAATGGTCAGAAAGACTGTCAAGATTAGCAGCTTTATTGCTGGAGAAACCAGCCGACATGTCAACATTTGCTACCATCTGGTCAACTTAAGTTCACCCACCACCAGCTAGAGCATTCCAATAAGGCGGACACCAACCAGCCTCATGCTTTCTAGAAGCAGATAATAACTATGTCAGTTGCCATATCTTTACAACAAGAACCGACCTCAGACTTGGAAGTCAAAATGGACTCCGCTGCCAACCAGTCCACTCTGTATCACCACACAGGCCAATGGAAGAAGAGAGAGAGCTGTCTGATCATGAGGCTGACATTTCTCCCAGTGAAGCGAACCAACTACTGAGGAGCAATGTTACAGAGCAACGGTCAGAGGAATACATTCCTACATGGGTTAGCATCAGAGTTTGACAGTGGCTCCTCTTCAGCTGATGACGTCTTTGCAGGACCCAGATCCCAACCGTCATGCAAGTATATCTACCAGCTGATGACTGGCTTTGTAAGAACCTGTAGAGGCTGAATCTAACACTTGTTGAGGGCTATCCCACCCCAATAATCAGAGCTCTCCCGGAAATGCTGTGTCCTTCTGGTAAACAAGCTGGTCAAGCTGAATAGTGTCTACAGCCAGATTACCAGATCCTGAGGCTTGTCTTCCACCCCACCGGCCTCCCGACCAATCTACCAAGAAACCCTCAGGAAATGGGAGAAAACTGCCAGAGTCATCATATATATGCAATCAACCAGCTGGATTCAACAGGTGCCTCACAAAAGTGCAGGACAATATGATGACTCATCTCGAGATCATTCAGAATGACCAAGCTAAGGGCAAATCGTTGGTGAGAAGCCACTGGAGAATTACAATACCTGATGAACTTGAACCAGAGCATTGCCTTTGCAATGGCCAAGACAATGCAGCATCTATCAGACTTTGTGTTTGTTACTCTGGCCAACATCACTCTGGCTAGAAGGGATGCATACCTCCACCACCAGAGATCTGGCATTAAACAGGACACTCTGGAATCCCTCAGTAATGCCCCTCTACTACATCTGGCCTTACTATTTCCTCATGCTGTTCTTAGAAAGGCTAAGACAAAATATAATCCTTAGGCTCACTCCATGAAGTCTTCTCAGAATGCAGGCCAGTCTGGACAACCACCCTGGAAGACTATCAGTTTACGTGGCAGTAAGATCGAGGCAGGGCCTCCAACTACACATTTCAACCGGCCAATGGTCAGTCTTCACGTTACTGTATAAATAACCCATGTGGATTCTGTAAGGTGAGCCAGGACATGAGAGACCGTTGTCCCTTAAGCAAGTTTTTCACCATGTGTAAACAGTGCTTTAAGGTGTACAAAATGTTCAGAACTAAAATGCAGATTGTTAGGAAACCAGTACATATAGTTCGCTAGGGTTCTGTACTGTAAACTGCCGACCAACGGCAAGCAACTACCAGCTTTCCCACTTACGGCCATGACGGGGATCGAACCCCGGCCGCAGAGGTGGGAGGCGAGAGTGTTGCCACTCTGCCACCGTGACCCCTTGTTATGATTTGAATCATATATTATTTTCTCACTGGGTAGCCACAAAAGAAAGGCTTAAGACCCACTGCAAATTCAATAAATTCTATGAAAGGTGTTTCCTGCATAAATCAGTTGTCTTTTGTACAGTGGAGGAAATACCTACGTTTTCATGTCAAAGGTCAGTCCTACGAATCCAAAGCTCTACCATTTGGTCCATCCACTATTCCCATGGAATTTACAAAGAAGTCAAGCTGATGGCTTAAAACAGGGGTATAGGACTCAATACCTACATGATTGCCTGGTCAGAGCTACGTCCCACCAAACCTGTATCTACCATGCACAGACCCTAGTAGCTCTGTGCCAGAAACTATGTTGGATAGTAAACATGCAAAAATCAGAACTGGAACCCAAGCAAGTACATGTATTAGATTTCATTGGTCACCAGTTACACCTCAAGGAGGTTAAGGTCAGACCCACCCTAGAATGTTGGCAGACCTTAAACTTGAAAATTCAGAAACTTCTGACCGAGCTCAACAGCTCATGTCCTAATAGGCCTGTTGACAGCTACCAAGAAGTAAGTCCACCTAGGTCAGCTCCATATGAGACCGATTCAGTGGTATCTGAAATATCACTTGAGGATTACGAAACCTCTAGAAAAGATTATCCCGATCCCAAAGTCAGCCACTACACGCACTCAGTCATGCTGTTTAGATCTTTACAGATGGTTCAAGAGAAGGCTAGGGCACTCACGTAGTACAAGGCACTGCAAGAAGTACTTGGTTCCTGCCAGAAAGCAAATTACATACAAACTGTTCAACAACAAGTTGCCTTGGTTTGTTTCACCAGTTCCAGACTCCAGTGCCTGGGCAGTGGATGCACTCAGCCTGTCTTGGGAGGAGCTGGACCCCTCACCAGTAGCCGTTCTGGCCAAGGTGGTGGCAAAACTAAGGGACTAGCCATGCAGGAGAATCATCCTCATCACTCCAGGGTGGCCCAACATGCCCTGGATCTGGGATCTGGTTTCTATGCCAAGCCTAATCCCACTGTGCCTGCTCAATTCACTGATTCAACCCTTCAATCAGATTCCACACAAGAATCTGTCAAACCTAAATCTCCCGCCTGGCTCTTAGGTCCCCAGCTATCAAGGAGCAAGACTTCTCTGAGGCAGTGGCAGCATGAATTGAAGCGCCTCAAAGAGGCTCAACCAGATCATTGTATGAAGTGGGTCATTTTTAGAAAATGGTCCCAGAGTAATCAGGTGGACTTCACCTTGTCTTCTACTTCACCTATCAAATCCATAGCCAACTTCCGCCTGTATTTGTTCCAGGACAGGAAGTTAGAGCCAAGTACTATTGATGGCTATAGATCAGTCCTAGCAGACAAACTGGGGAATTTGCCCATCAATGTCAGCAGGGACGAAAATCTACACTCGTTTCCTGGATTGCTTCCACAGAGACAGACCAAAGGGTCACAGAGGCATCCCATCTTGGAGCCATTCTCTGGTACTTAACCAGCTTACTAAGGTTCCCTTTGAAAGATGCCTCCTTGAAGTCCCTGACCCCAAGATTGTCTTCCACTTAGCTTTGGTTCTGGCAAACACACGGGTAAGATCCATGCTTAGTTCCACAAAAACATCAGACACCAGACAGGAAGCCAAAGGTCTCTGTCTACCCCTCACCCAGTTTTCTTTTGAAGAATCAACTGGCCAAATAGGTTCCAGATTGTGTGGTCCCAGTGGTTATTCCTGCTCTGGCACAAACTCTGGATAAATCACTCAAGGATGGCCAGTATTTATGCCCAGTTAGAGCCCTACACTACTATCTAGATAGGACTTCAGACCTGAGGTAGAACAAGGATTTGGTCTTTGTCTCCTTCAAGATATCTCTTCTGCCACTGTCTCATCATGGATCAAGCAGACTGTGATCCTTCGCTATGAACTCTCTGATTATGAGACCCTTACCCTGCATCAGGTTAAAGCCCATGATGTTAGGACCTTTGCTGCTTCTAAGGCCTTCTAGTCAGGATTCTCCTCAGAACAGTTATCAGCCTGTCACTGGAAATCCCACAACACCTCCACCCAGTTTTACTTAAAGGATGTAGCCTGTGCTGATTCAGAGCTTTTTCAATTCTGCCCAGTGGTGGCTCCAGGCCACTCTACTCCTCTTTCTTATGAAGAGGATCCCTCCTTGGGATTGAACTCACACCTCTCTTCCCCCACCTCATTGGAGGTCTGTAAAAAAGGGGGGGGGCAACTTTGGTCTGTGCCTGCCACCAAATTCACTGGCAACTGGCCAGTGGGATCAGCTTTTGTGACTCTGAAACCAACTAATGTTTCTTTTGAGTTCAAACTAAAGTCCCCAGTTGGCTACCCACCTCCCAAGTGGTAGTTATCCTAGCTAATTGTCTACTAGGTAAAGCGTATTAATTCAATAAAATTACAAATTTAAGAATTCAACTCAATTTTTGTAACTAAATACCTTACCTAATAGAGGGAGAGACCCTCCTAAATGACCCTGCAATCATCTTACTAGGGGCGCATCTATGGTTCAAAAACGAAAAAGGTGCTATGATGTCATGTTTTCTAGACAGGAACGGAGTAGGTCACAACACCTAGCGAGTGGAGTGCACATAGCCGGCTCTGCCAGTGGAGACACAAAACATCTTTTTCTGTTATTTAGCAGGGCCAGCTTGCGCCAGCAGTATAGCTAATTAAGTAACATATTAACTTAAAATTTAACTTAATTCTTAAATTTCCAAATACAAGGTGAAGAGTAGCACTACCGGGTGGATCCTGTAGCAGCAAAGCCCCTATAGGTTTGTGTTTCAGTAGAATATTGAACTATACCATGTAATGAACTCACCCTTCTTAGTTTCTCGGCCAATCACTGTCCTTGGTAGTAACAGCCAATCACATGTCGCCTCTTTTTTGTAGCTCATGTTATCACACTTTCTCTCCTTTATTGCACAAAGATCCAAGTGTTCACTTCACGTTACTTTGTAACCATTTTGTCAATCATGTCTTGTGTCATTATATGCCTGAAAGTCACAGAGGCAACAGGTACATTTTATAACTTGTTTTATACTGGATTTTGGTGTATTGGACTTTTTATGAATTTACTAATTACCATGGTCACTACGTCCACACAGGATTGGTAATGTGTTGCTTCCCAGTAAACATTTTTCGGGTTTTGAAAACGTTTGAAAGGAAACGTTTGGCAAAGGTTAAAAAATGATGGACATCAAAACCATTTACAATAGAATGTTTTGAAAACGTTTTATGTATACCGTTATTAAATGTTTAGTAATAAATGTTCGAAAAACGTAACAAAGGAACATAATAATGTCTGAATAATAATGGGGTCAGAGGTCGAATTCAATATCTTTTTAATGTTGCTTATTAATGAAAATGTTATTTTTATGTCTAAAATTGTAAGATAGTGGCTTCGAAATTGTGCCCCAATGCAATTCTTACTTTTAGGGATTGCATATGGGACAATTTTTGACAAAGCTCGCTGCCATCTTTGTTTGAACATGTTTGAAGCTGAAGGTTTAATAAACATTACGAAAATAGGGGTTTAAAAAGCTTTTTTGATAGAATGTTTTTAAAACATCCGATAGAAAACACTTCAAAACGTGTTAAAATGATGGATATGAAAACCAGTTGCTATTAAACGTTTCTAAAACATTTCCAGAGCAAACATTTACAAAATATTGTCAACAAATGTTTTATGCATACTGTTGCATGATGAATGTTTAAAAAACATTTCCAGCGTAAACTTCATTTTTTCAGCTATTTAAAAAATGTTTATAAAGTGTGTACAGTCAAACCTAGCTTCTGGAGTTATTTTATAAACATTTAATAAACATTTTCAGTTAAAAAAACGTTTTTGAAACATTACAGTGTAAACGTTCACCTGAAAACGTCTAGAAAACCTTAACAATTTAAATAGGTTTCAAAAACATTTTGTAAGCATTTAAAACATTTTAAAACGTTTCTAAGCGAGAAAGCTGGTGACCATTGGCGACTTGACACAAAGGCGATTTGTGATAAAGTTCACAATGAGCATACTGGATACTCAGCATACCACTGTGATGCATGATGTGTTTCTGGAACTGGTCGAAACTGTTAAATTGGTAGAAAACATCTCATGGTCAATAGTGAAGGTTTTTTTTTGCTTTTTTGCATAAGGTCAAGGACGAAACACTTACTTGGAATGACTCCTGGGCCTGTATTCACTAACATGGATCAAGCTGAGCGAAAAATCAGCTCAAGATCAGATCAGGATCAAGGAAAATGGCTCAGCTGATCTTTGGCTCAAGTCTGTATTCACAAAGGAAGGATCAGCTGAGCCAAAAATTTGTAAAAATTTCTCTTAGCAACGCACAAGTTAATTACTTTTATTCATTGTAAACAGCCTTTTTGTGTCTGAATTTCCACAAAATATACTTTGATATAAATTTGGTTCATTATTTTTTTCACTGAAGAAGTTTTAATATTTCAAATTTAATCCAAAAATTTAGGCCCCGCCCACTTTTGATCCAGAATAAACAACAAAATCTGACCCATTTTTTACACCTCAATATAAGCCTACTTAAAACAAGTAAAAAGTATTAAAAACTTATTAATTAACAACATAAAGGATTGAAGATTATTAACCAATGATTTATTTTTCATATGTTTGCTATTTTAGTTAATTATAAAGCTACAAACTTTGATCCAAAACTTAATCCATCAACCTAGCTGGATCAAAGTTAAGCCAAAATTTGAGCCAAAAATCAGCTCAAATTCTTTGTGAATACTAACTTGATCTTGATCCAGTTTTTAGCTTAACTTGAGCCAAAAATCAGCTTAAGTTGAGCTTGATCCCTTTTGTGAATACGGCCCCTGAGCTTTAGCTAACAACAGATTCATCAATTCACAAGCTGTAGTTTTAGGGGCTCAACAACCATGACACCTAGGTTTGTGTATTTGGTTTTTAACGTCAGTTTGAACAATGTATAGGTCATATCAGAACAAGTAGCTTAATGGGCAGAGGAAATCAGTACATGCAATTGTCCAAGATTCTGTACTGTAAACTATCAACCGGGAAAGCAACTATCGACTTTCCCACATAGGGTCCAGGGTTTGAACGGCAGACCTCAGAGGCCGTCAGAGGCTACCGTGCCCTCCATGTCACATAGGCTCACTGCTTCAGCATCTCAGTTGGGATCATCTGAGAAAGTGGTCTGTGTATGGTATAATGAGTGCACCTGCCCCCATCTCAAGACCATATCGACACAACAGGGAGTGCACTGTTCCGGCACATTTGCCTTTACTGCTTTAAGTTAAGTAACAATGTGCACATGGAACCAAACTGCTTAAACACTTGATCAAAAAGAAGGCCATTAGCAAATCAGCATTTTCTGACCATGACTGCTTAATTAATGCTATTAAGTGTATATCTAGAGGTGCTGGGTGTTATACTAGGGGTTCTACCAACTGTTTTGCAGTAATGATTTTTCTCTTCATGTTACTTGCCAATCATATATGTCACCTCTTGTAGGTTGTATGGGTTTACTTTCTTGTGTCATTATATGCCTGCAAGTCATAGAGACAATATGCACATTTTATAAACCTCCTCAACCCTCCCTGTTTATTGGATCTATATTTAGTTATTGTGGGGCATTAGTTATTTACCCCTTATTCATTTCATCGTCTTTTATTTGTGGCGAGATTCTGTTCTCTTAAACGTGAGGCAACTATGTAAACGTTTGTAGATAAAAGGTCTCGTCAAGAGTGACAACGAAAAGATCCTGAAGTAAAATTCAAATACAAGTTATTGCCATACAGACTGGTGTGAACAGGCCTCAATGTAGTTATAAGAACCAGAAATGTAAAGAATTATACACAAGTGAAATAGAACGTGGGTTTCCTCGGGGGGCAAATCTGACATTATTTACTTAAATATTGATGTTGAAAAATGTAGCTAATTACTCTCGGTAAAGAAAGGTAACATGAAAGCTTTGATTTGTAGATATAGTTATTGAAATTGAATACCCCAGTTTGTAAATATATTGGCAGTGGCTTTTGGATTTATATCTTGATAAAAAAACCATGAACTATATTACATGGCAAGTTTGATGTCTGGATGTAAAGGAGAAAATTACAGTATGGCAGTTAATGCAATTACTCTGGTAATAAGTTTTTTATAAAGACAAGTGAACGAGAGAAAGAACTGAAACAGCTGTGTCTAGGTTTCAATAATTATTACAATCTTCATAGTCTGGGAATCAAAGCTTAGGAGCAATCATTTTGTACTCATATATAACCTCTTGAACTAAAGAATTCATCAATAAAATCACGAGAGTTCAGTATAAAAGCCAACTTGAAGGTGGATTAGGATAAAACTAAGCTTTGGCAAGAATTGGAGAAAACTGATAGACTACATGATAAAAAATTCTGTTACCGGAAAGAATCGCAGAAGTTTAAAAGCAATAATGAACAGAAACTGAATTTTACAGAAGTTCTGATCTGCCAAAAGTAATCTTCTATTAAATCATTTATGCAAGATATTAATGTTTCTCTGCCCCAGTCACACTATTCTGTGTGGTCGTATCAAAATGTGTTTGAATTTTGTTCACAGTCTTGGCTTTATTTGTCAGTAAATGGATATTGTTTGTATGTGGGCAGTGCATGTATAAAAACAAGCTGCCACATAAAGCGACACCCCTCCCAACCCCAATTCACTCCTCCGTGTATATATCAGTTTAATTCTATTCTAACAGTACTTTTATAGTACTTAATCTCCGTCTATTGACAGACTGTAAGGCGCATACTACCAGAAAAGAGAGATACATAATCATTAAGCCAGAAACATCACAGGGATTAGCGCCGCAGAGAAAGACCAAGAAAAGACCGGAAAACCAGGGTAGGTATGCTTCTAAAAAGAGATAGGTTTTCAACTTCTTTCTGAATTATGAGAGATTTGTGCTGAGTGTACATCATCAGGCAGTTCATTTCAAATCATTGGGGCATCATATGCAAAGCTGGGGAAAGAAGGTTTCTTAGACTTGTATATTAATGTACAGTGGAGGCGGGGATATCTTTTCGCCCCCCCACCCCCAACTTTTTGAAATAGAACTTAACTCCAATTTTGAAGTTTATGTAAATTTTTACAGGTAACTCAACATGTGGTCAAATTACACTTTTTACTGCTCCAGGTAGGGGGTAAAAAGTCCTTAGTTTACTCTTATACATTTGTTATTTCATATTTATGTTCCATTTGTGCTGTTCATTTGACAACAAGTTCTTCACACAACAAGTCATTCTTAATACAGACTGAACTACATTAGCATTGATATTTTATAAAACATCGGAACACAGCTCAATTCTTAATCCAGCACATAAGTTTAAATACACGTTAAGAACTGATACGCCCTGAGGTCCAGAAGACCAGAATAAAGCACGCAAGTGCATTTATTCTGTAAATCTGTCTTTCTGTCCCCATTGTAGAAAGTGCTCCCAATGTTGCCAAAGGTCTACCTGTGGAAGGCTGCCTGCAAATATTTGGCAGGTATGGGCCTTTAAGGTGCAAGTCTAAGAGTATTGTCAATCCTGGAGGAGGGAAGCAACCTTCCATCCAAGGTCAAATCTCCTCTCACCAAGGATCCCATCATAAAAATCGAATATGCAAATCCACTCAGGAACAGCTACCTGCAGGAGGCATTGCATTCCCTGCTCTCAAAACAGGCCATGGAGCAGGTTTAGGTTCAATCCTGACTGTCCTTATACAACCACATATTCTTGGTTCCCAAACCCGACCTCACATGGTGGCCATTCTGTCTCTGCAAACAGGAGAGTGGGTGAATTCACTAAATTTAGATGACGCCTACTTTCAGATCTCTATAAGTCAGAACTCAAAAAGTACCTCAGATTCCATTATCAGAAACAAAACTTTCAGTACAGAGCCCTTCAGACTGTCCACAGCCCCCAAGTAGCTCACAATTATCATGAAAGAGGTAAAGTTCAAAGCTCAAGCACACCATATTTGAGTCGACCAGTACCTCAACAACTGGTTGATCAGGGATCAGGACAAACAAACTTGATTTTAGGAGACCCAAAAGCATTTCTACCTATGCCAAGACCTAGGTTGTGTGGCAAACTTTCAAAGGTAAGAACTGGAGCCTAAACAAGTCTTCAACTTTGTGGATTACTGGTACGATTTGGCCCAAGGCATAGTCGGACCCTCACTGGATAGGTAAGAGACTCTGAACTCGAAAATCAACAACTTACTTATCAGGTCCAATTACTCAGTCAGGCAGTTCATGTCCTTGATAGGCCTCCAGACTGCAACAGAGAAACAGGTCGGGTCCAGATGCCTCCGCATGAGGTCAATTCATTGGTACCTAAAGACCAACTGGCATATTCACGAGGCCCTGGAAATGCAAATCAATTTCCATTCCAAGGGCTCTTCGCCAAAATCTTGTATGCCAGCTATAGGAGGAAAATGTCCTCATAGGTCATCTACTACACCACATTCAGCACATGCTGCAAATCCTTTACAGATGCCTCAAATGAATGTCGGGGTCCTCACTGAGGAGATTTCACAGCCCGAGGCCTTTGGTCAGTCCTAGAAAACAAGTTGCACATCAACTTTCTAGAACTAAAGGCCATTCTTTAGGTTCTAAAACACTGTAAACACCTCTGCCAAGGTCAGACTGTCTTGACAGCCACAGACAAAACCAGGTTGTTGCTTACCTAAACAAAGCGGATGGTGCAAAACAGGCTGTTTTTGTGGTACAACAAGAAGATCCCTCGGTTCCCCTCCCCAGTCCCAGCCAGACCAGAAAGCTTTGACAGTGGATGCCTTAAGCCTGTGCTGAGAAGGTCTCGGTGGATATGCCTTTCTCCTGATTCCCGTGATAGGAAATATAGGGAACAAGCCATGACAGCCACAGGAAAACAGTTGCAACCCCAGATACCCTTGTGCATTACCCAAACGACCCAACCATCTGTCTCAACCCTTCAACAGAACCCTGCATGGGACCTTCAGAGCCTGAATCTCCATGCCTGATTCCTGGAGCTTCAGCTATCAAGGCACAATTAAGCTTCTCTAGCCAGGTGATGGAAAAAATGAGGTTCCCAGAGCTGTCCATGAGGTGGGCAGTTGGACTTCAATCCAATATCTATAAAACAGATAACAGATTTTCTCCTATTTCTTTCCCAGGAGAAATATCTCGACAAACAATGTTCGATTTTAAAAACTTAATAGTTCTTCACTCTTCTAATTACCATTTATATACTTTTTTCACAATGGCCGATCTCTTTCATTTGTTTGGCCTTGAATTCATATGTGGTCTTATGACTTAAAATAAGCATCCAATCATAGGCTATCACCTCTGTGGGGGTTTTTACTCCCACAAATGGCAATGCTATTGAGCCCATCCCATTATGATCCTGGCTGTTCAATGGGACGTAAAACATTAATTTTGACTTTGATGAACCTTGAAATATCTCTACAAAACCTCACTTGCCCTATTATATTCGTTTTACTAGGATTCTGCAGTTTAAGTTCCAGACTCCCAGACAGTGGATTAAGTCTATGGGTGTTGGCAACACCTATTGAGACAGTGGCATTATTCTACAGTAAAGGGAGGCAAAATCTGCCCAAAAAAACAACAAAAAAAAACAGTATGTGGTTTTTCATTCTGAACGTTTAATCATCTCTCACTAATCCCTCTTTTAATACAGCCCTCGTTCTTAGCAAACAATTATGTCTACTGAAAACTATATCAGAAACTGCAGTTTGTACAACACACTGTACACATATGTCCAACTGAAAACTTTTAACTGAATATATCTTGCAACATATACAGGTGTAAATATTCATAACAATAAAATAATGATCTACTACATTTATCTGCATAAATATATGTGACCACCAGATGAATATAATATAACACGGGTGCAACGTAGATCTTGGTAAGTTCTCAGAATTCCTTGCACTTTCTATGAGGGTTGGTTTTCACCTGTGTGAGGACTTACGGTCCATGAACATCCAGATATTCTATATTTAATTCACTTGTACAGTAGTAGCCACTCATTTTCGGCCTTAACCGACCCTTACCAACTTGCAAATTTAATAAGTAAATTTCAAAAAGTTAATACCCTATCCAATGGACAATTGCTAATCTGGTCGGCGCAGACGGGCCTGCCAAACATCCGAAAAAAACATCCTGTGTTTCCACTGGCCAGGCCGGTCCAGTACTGTGCACTCGCCAGGTGGCATATTGTACTTCCTTCCTGTCTAGACAGCGTGACGTCATGGCATCTTTTTTGTTGTCTAAACCTATTAGACCCCTAGTAAGCTGATAGCGGGGTTGGTGGGAGGGTCTTGTGTTTCCATTGGATAGGGTATTAACTTATAAAAATTAAACACCGATTGGTTGGCAGGTAAGTTACTAGGGACTTAAGTGAACTCATGAACAAACTAACAAAAAAATCCCTCCAGGCCTGGGTCGACCTTGAGGTCAGTGGACCCTTAAAGGCCATGATCAGTTACCAGAAGCCGGTTACCCAGGGCTATACTGACGTTGCCCCCCTTTTTAAACAGTCCTGCTCTGAGATAGGGGAAGAGAGGGATGAGTTCAGTCCCATAAGAATAAAATAAACCTCTTGAAGGATTGAAGGACGTCACTTTTATTTTTTTGGCTTTTAATGATTTTTTTGATTAATATATGTACAAACTATTTACATATGTACAAGTCTCCTAAAAACATGGGCTACTGGTGGACCTGCTGATCAGCCACTACAGGTGATAGAGCTCTGAGTCAGTCCAAGTCACATCCTTCAAGTAAAATTGCGTGAAGGTGTTATGTGATTTCCAATGGCAGGCTGAGAGAATTTGTTCCAATGAGACACTCCATTAGAAGCCTTTCTTGAAGGAAACAAAGACCAACTCCTTATGCTGCCTGAGGTCTGAGGTCCTGTCCAAATAGTAGCACAGTGCTCTGACTGGACACAAGGACCTATCAGCCTTGAGTGACTTATCCAGAGTAGGGGCCAGGGCTGGTATAACCACTGGGGCAACACTGTCTGGACCCTCTTAGGCCAGCTGGTTCTTGGAAAGAAAGCTGTGTGAGGGGTACAAGGATACTTTAGTACAAAAGGGTGTACAAGTCTGCTTGATGTCTGATATTCTTGTTTTACCAAGCATGGATCTCACTCCTGCGTGTAGCAAAACCTAAGGCCAACAGGAAAACAGTCTTGAAGGTCAAAAGCTTCAGAGAGGCCTCTTTAAGGCGTTCATAAGGAGCCTTTGTCAACTGGTGCAACACCAGGGAGAGGTTCCAGGAGGGGATGCCCCTCCGACCTTTAGGTATGTCTCTGAGGAAACTAACCAGGAGACGAGTGAGATTTTCATCTTTGCTGACATTGATAGGTGTATTCCCTAGTTTGTCAGCAATGGCTGATATGTAGCCATCAATGGTACTTGGCTGTAGCTTCCTGACTTAAACAAGTATAGTAGGAAGTCGGCTATGACTTTACAGGGGGTGCCACCTGGTTAGTGAGGCACCACTTTGTAAAAATGGTCCACTTTGCCTTATAGACTGATCTGGCTGATCCTCTTTGAGGAGCCTCAATTCTTGCTGCCACTGCCTCAGAGTAGCCCTGCTCCTTGATTACTGAAGCTCTAGGAGCCATGCATGGAGCTTTAGATTTGTCAGATTTTTGTGAAGGATCTGATTGAAGGGCTGTGTCAACAGGTTCGGCAGACTCAGTGGAACTTGGCTGGACATGGTCACTAGATCCAAAAACAAGGCATGTTGGGCCACCCTGGAGCAATCAGAATGATTCTCTTGCATGGACAGTCCTGCAACTTCTTCACTACTTTGCCTAAGATGCCACTGTATGGGTGTTATATGCAGTCGGCCTATGTGAACTTGTTTCTCTGTGGCAGTTAGAGGACCTATCAAGGACATGAATTGCCGGACCAGACAAGCCGGTTGGGATAGCAATGCCAGTATTTTGTGTTGAAGGTTCTGCAACCGGTCCGGTGTAGGTGAGACCTGAGTGGACCTGAGGTCGAAATGGTAACCTACAAAGTGAAAGACTTGTTTGGGCTGCAGCTCTGATTTCTCTAAATTCACCAGCCAACCCAGTTGCTGACACATTTTTACTAGATCCTGTGTATGTTGTAGACAAACTTGGTGGGACTTGGCTCTCAACAATCAGTCGTCTAGGTACTGGTGGATCCTTATACCCTTGTGTATGGCCATCAGTTTCACCTCTTTTGCTACTACAGTGAACTCCATGTGTGTTGTGGACAAACCGAATGGCAGAGCCTTGAACTGGTATGTCCGACGTTGGATGTGAAATCTGAGATATTTCCTGGATTGTTCCTGTATTGGTATATGGAAGTAGGCATCCTTGAAATCTATTGACGTAACCCACTCCCCTTGTTGGAGGAAGGTCCTGATGGTTTTTGGGGTTTCCATTTTGAATTTTTCCTCCTTGAGGAAAAGGATTAGTTTTCTCGGGTCTAGCATGGGCCTCCAACAATTGTTTGGCTTTGCAACCAAGAATAATCGGTTGAAGAAGCCCAGAGAGTTTTTATTTTGAACTAGCTCGACTGCATTTTTAGTCATAAGCTGATGTAATGCCTCCAACAGGTAGAGGTTCCTGTGAGGATGACATAGCAGCTTATGATGGTCAGTGACCTTGTCAAGTTTGGTTGGATCTGAAAGGGGAGGGTTAGCCCTCTCTGAGGCTTTGAACTACTTTCGGACCAGCACTCAGATCCAGCCAAGTTTGCCAAAAGTTTTGAAGTCTGGCCCCTACAGGTAGATTTGAGACAGCATGTTGGACATTTGTTACAGGTTTTACAAAAGACAATTGGTGGACACAGAAAACATCTTTCACATATTTTAATTTGCTTTCTTCATAACAACCTGTCACACCCGGGACTTATGTCTTTCTTTTGTGAAAGCCTGGGTGCATTAAGTACAGGATTTACAACAAAATAGTGTATAAATGTGTCTTTGATAAAAGAGAGTTCATTGTCTTTCCTGGTGTCAGTTGCTTGCTCCCGCCCAGCAGTCCTGTCTGTAAAACCTTTACACAGTATTTGTCATTTATAGGACTGCTGACCCTTGGCTGGACGGGATAAAAGGTTAGAAGGTCGTCCCTTGTTGTTCCTGTACTGTCCTTTGCCAATGTTTTTCCATGCTGGCTTATCCGACCTGCTGTCTGACCTGTTATCCGACCTCTTGTCTGAGTGTTCATATGGGTGGTACCGACCCTTACCATGTGAAGAACTAGCTTGTCCCTTATTTTCAAAGTGGGTAATTTTCTCTTTGGCCCGCTTGATTACAGTGTCTGGAAACAATGTCGGGATGTGCAGTGGGGCGATTGTTAAAGCTGCCAGAGTGGCCAGTTTAATACCAGTCTTTAGGTGGTTCAGATATGCATCACAACGAGCTAAGGTAAGGTTACCCATGGAAATGAAGACAAAGTCTGTTAGATGCTCCATCATTTTAGCTGCAGCTTGGGTGATGCTAGCATTGAAGTCCATGAGGTATTGGAGCTCGTCTGTGGCTGCAGAAACCTTGGTTGAATTCTTTCCCTTGCTTTCTGAACGTAACGTCCAGCTGAGCTTGCATCCCTTGTTGCACTTTAAAAAGGCATCTGTTGAAGTTGTGTCTCTTGAGATATGCACCACAAAGCAGGTGGGGTTGAAGATAAGCTGGCCTGCCTGGCAATCCTGCTATAATTACTGTTAAGCTTCGAAGCGTCCGTGTTCCAAGATGAGACAGCAGAGGGGTCAACTTTCTGATCGGAAAACAGTCCGTACCACTTGGCTTGTGACTTTGCTGGTCTCAAGGAACTGATCTTTTAACAGACCACCGGCCTCTGAACTGCAGGAAGGGTATCCTCCAACCAAAATGACATTCAATTTACTTAACTTTCTGCACAGTCAGTCCTCTGTTGGCATATGAACCGACAGTTTACCGGGAGCTGCAGCCTTGGGACCGGCTATGGGGTTGTCGTCAGAGGTGTTGGTTGAACTGTCCATGTCTGGAACGTGAGACCAGCCCATGAAATAGCGAATACCTCTCATTGTCTCTCTGTAGGTTTGCTCCTCAGAGATGGACTGGTCCTGTTCAGTAGCAGTAATGTCTTGATCTTCTGACAACTTGTGTTTTTCCACATACAGATCCAGTGGTGGTCGATCGGAACTTCACTATCAGCTGTCTAGACAAGAAGGAAGTATGATACACCACCAGGCGAGTGCACAGTACTGGACCGGCCTGGCCGGTGGAAACACAGGACGTCTTTTTCTGATGCTTGACCGGCCAGTCTGCACTGACTGGATTAGCAATTGTCCATTGGATAGGATGTATTAATGCAATAAAATCAAAGTTTGGTTAGTTGAGTGGGGGATCGAGGAAAAAAATCAAGAAAAAACATGCCATTGTTCTCATAATTTCTTCTTCATTTCTCATGCCAGCTATACATCAAAGAGACTTTTAACATAAGCTTATAGCCCGGTTGTTCTTTATTGAGTTAAATATTTTGAACACTGGACCAGCACCTGCAATACAGCCAGCACCTTCACCAGAGTCCCCACCACCACCCAAGCCAAGAAGGATGCCACAAAATGCTGGGTCATGCCATAGATCCTTCAAAGGGAAGAAAAAAGATGCTATTACAACCTCCTGGCTAACACAATACAGAGTATTTGATCTGCCCTACCACTCCAGAAGACTGGAAACAGATTGAGAAGAAGTTCAAAACCAGATGGAATGTCCCCCATGCCATTGGGTATTAGATGCACGCCATGAAGAAGCCAAAGAAATCTGGAAGTGAATTTAGCAATTATAAGGGCTTGTATTTTTTTTGTATTTTCAAAATATTTCAAATTTTTGTTTGTTTTTTTGTAAACATTCGGCTGAATAATTATTATATTGGAGAAATTCCGGTGGTTCTGAGAAAATTTTTTCATCACCATTGCTGATGAAAAGAACTTTTTACAGCAGTGGTCTTAAAATGTCATTTTGGAGATAGTTGTAGTAAGTCTACTACTGTTGCTGCTGCTTGGGCTCTAATGACTGCTAAAGGGCTGGACAGACTGCTAAGGAGGTTCTTGCTGCTTGGTGGAGAGGTAGTGTGTTGATGCTGGTCAATTGGTGTAAAAGGTCCATCTGCTGGTAGTTCATGACTGACTGTATATTCCCAAAATGGCTAGAGAAGCTGGACATGTTGAGTGAATTTTTTTTCTCCTGTGACAGAGGCTACAGACAGTGAATTGAAGGTCTTGGTTGGCTTGATGGAGAAATGTAGCTGTCTTGATTTAATTCCATGTTGTTGATAGTCGACAACTATGTACGAGGTCTGCCACCCTCTGGGATGTTGTCCACATGACAAGCCTTGGCTTTGTTGAACTGGTTGTATGACTTGCCTTGCTAGTAAAGGAAGCATCTGTATTTCTGAAATAGTTAAGATATATTTCCTGGAAGTGGCTGCTGGCTACTGTGGCTGATGGTAATTGCACATATGTGGAAGTGGCACTGGAAATCCTAGAAAATGTTGGTTGCAATGTCTAACGGATCCTTTCCTCTGCCCTGCTCTGTATCCCACTGCTCTATTTCAAAAAGTCTTCTACTTTGGATGCCAGGTAACTGCAGAAAGCTGTTCTGGTGCTATTCTGTCTGGGCCTAAGGAAATATATGAGCATAGTCTTCATCTGAACAAATTGATCCATGACCTGCTGGTTGATTGATGAAGGCTGGGACATTACAATGGCACTGGCAGTGCTGGAAATGGATAGCTGTTGTGTTGTTTCAGAGGAGATGCTGGTCTCCATACTGTCTGTATTTATCGACCCTCATGAAATGCCGTGGACTGAGGCTGAACTAGCTGAACTGAACTGGTTCCTCTCTGTGGTAACTTAAATCCGGAAGACTTGCTGACTTGCTGCAATCATCTTTTAGATTTCTTTTTATGTCTTGTCCTGTTGTGTTCCTGTTTTGTCCTGCTGTGATGAAACTGACTCTGTAGCCAAAGACTTGGAGACTTCTCATCAGGTCAGGTCTTGGGTGCTTACGACAGGCCAGTTTCCTTTCAAGAATGGTCGGTATTGTTCTACTGCTTGTCATGGAGTGATGTCAGGGTGTTTGAATATGACAGGCCGGCAAGTGTTTGCTGACAAGATGGTAACACTATAGGACAGGTCTGGAAGTTACTACTGCAAGAAGTAGAGACACAAGCAAGGTTTCCTGGTAGGTGCAGCCACAGTTGTGACAAAGAGTTATGGAGGGTCGGTGAAATATCATACATATATGATATTTGGCTGACCAAGTCAAGCTGAAAAACCAGAACCGACCCTAACCGACTCTGTAAACAATGCAACCAGCCAATGGAAAAACCTTGGCAACTGACAAGTCGGCTCTAGTGGGACACCCCCGTAAGACACAAACAATCCCCTGCCAATATTTAAAGGTCAAAGTTGGGTATACTTTTTAACAGCCGATGTCATATTGGGACACACCTGATGCCATCAGTTGGAACTGAACCCACAACTAGAGAACACAACTGAGTCATCACATGTCAAAACTGATAAGCACAAGGCCACTGGCCTAGCCAATGTTCACACCTTACTTATTGTGGTGAGAGAAAAAATGATTGACAGCTTAACGGACCAATGGAAATAAAACATTTACATGGTACTGATAGAAAATGAAATTGTCCCCATTTTATTTAATAGTTGGGTGGAAACATAGTTAAACAACAATATCTATTTTTTGTGTGAAAAAAGTATCCACAGCACAACAAAATTGATATCTAAACAATAAAAGTTATGTCACATGCCAATTTGAAACAGTGACACTGAAATTAATTGTAAATTGTAATTGTAAATTGCATGAAACCCAAGAAAATTTACATGAGTTCATTATGACATTAGGGGACGATCATTTGTGGGAATATGTTCTTTTTCAATAAGTCATATAGTGCCCATATAGTATATTACAAACAAAAGACAAACGGACTTTGATGAAAGTGTAATGCTCTCTTGTACACCCATTAAAGTTTCTTGAGCTCAATTGAGTTGGGAGAGTTGCAGCCGCGTTAGTTTAGAACATTTCATACAAACGGGTCCCCATATTATTCTGTGTACATTTGTTTGAAAATTGCTGGTTAATTATCTTTAACATAAGCTTACAGCAGCCACAAAACGGGACAAAATATTCAGGCACCCCAATACAACAAATCTGAAACTTTTATTTGGGTTTTTAAGCTTTGAATTAGTAGCATTGCTATCAGTGTGTCACTAGGGTGATTTACAATGAGATGTTTGTAGCTAATGGGAGCATAAGAAGTGTAATACTGGTATTTCAAGGGATGGTAATCCTCTCCATGTGCTATGTTAATGGCTGTTTCACAATTCTGGCTGAAAAGGCCACTGGGTTTTACAAACAGCTAATGTGTGTGGCCACCCCAAAACCAAGTGAGGATTCAAAATAACTGGAATTGGATGTTGGAGTTACAATCCCAAATATTTGTCATGGAGGACCTCGGTCATTTTCATTGTAAACCTCAATCTGGATGTTCAGGAGGCTCTTAAACTTATTGGGTAGCTGTCTGTCATCTTCCCAGTAATTTCCAACAGTTTGAATTCATCGTAAACTTCTAATTTTCATCTGATTCTGCATAATTGACATTTTTCAATGTTTAAAATTAATGTCTGGAGTTGACTTTTTATAGGGTGTTAAAGCTAATTCAAATATACCTCCAAAGAAGAAGCAAAGAGAATGCATGTTGCAACTGATAGACAGACAAGATCCAAAAGTCCAAACAGTGAGACCAGTAGTTTGTGGAGACTTAGGAGGCTACTGGGAGTGAGGTTGAGGTTACAGAGGAGGCTACATAGGGTGCTACAGAGGAGGCTACACAGGAGGAATCTTGTGCTGATGAAGGGGACAAAAAGGAGAAGTGATCGAGTGCTGTGGTTTTCAGCGAGGAGCAGGAGATGTTATTGACTTTTTCAAGGAAATGAGCTGATACATAACAAAATGACTGATGGACTTCAAGGACCGAAACATTCGTGATGCGTTATGAAACAAGTTCTGTGCATAGAATATGGACAAGGCTGCCTGCAAATGTTGGTTTCAAAGCCAAAGGATTACTAATTGGAAGCTGACATACATGAAGTCAGTACCTACCACTATGACACACATGAAGTCAGTACCTGCCAAAATGGCCTAGCGGGTAGCACACTTGTCTAGGAACTCAGAGGACGTGGGTTCAAACCTAGGTACAGGCAGATACATAGTGGCTTGGATGACCACTTAAAATGGCAGTCCTCTGTCATTGGGTTCTATCCCCAGTGGCAGGCTAAAGAACCTCAAGGACGTTGATAAATGGTCATCCTTGAGCCTCTATCTTCCAGTTAGGAGAATGTCAGTTACTTGTGAGTTGGGGCTGTACCTGTGCAGTCGGATGGGTTGAATAACGCTTTGAGTCCTGTAGTATATGGAGAAGTGAGATATTGCGCTGAGTATAAATACACAATACAATACAATACACTGGGTGCAACTCATCTGACTGATAGCCAGAAGTTGCTGGAACAGAACAGTATTTTTCTTCCAAGAGTCTTTTCAAGCCCCGACACAAAGCCACAGTTTCCACCCGATGCTGGCCATGAGTGGAGTCCGAGAAGCCCAAAACCAAAGACAGCATTTCAAGCGAGTCAGCACCACTTAGCAGAGGACATAGATGAACAGAGGATCCACTGAGATTGTCAGGCATTTCCCCATCTGTTCCCAAAACCTTCCCAAGCAGCAAACCGTGTGCCACCGTTGGAAGTGCAGCAAAGGCAAAATAAGTTGGAAGCTCTGGAAGAGAAACTAGAATGTATGATCTTTCAGAAGAACCAGAATAATCCTACAGCTGCCCAGTTGAGTGGTTGCACTCCAAACTGAACAAAGTGTCAACTAAGTCCTGTGACGATTTTTCAAGAAATACATTTGCACTGATATGTAACGTCAAATGCAAGGACAGGCAGTAACATGGGCAACAATGTTTACTCCAGCAAGCCATCTGCTCCACATTGGAGGGCCACTGATGTATTCACCCAGGCAATACTTTAACATAAGCCAATGCCAGTTCAGCAACAGCGCCAACCACAGCAGACATTTCAGCAACAGAGACTTCAACACCAACCCATCCAACATTCACAGCCTGTCCAACAGCATATGCAGCAGCCCATCCAACAGCAGTTCAGCTGCCCATTCAACACTAAATGCTGCCACCCATGCAACACCAAATGCAGCAGCCTGTTCAACAGCAAATGCAGACAGTCCATCTTACACCATATACAGAGCCCAACAACAAGCCACCTATCATCACCATACCCTTGAACTGCCACAATCTTTCACAGTCTCATGGACCCACCGTCAGTAGCCCGTACATACAAGTTGGGTCACTCATCTGCACCTTGCCCCACACCTCAGTAGATGACAGCTGCAGCAACCTCAACACCCAAGCCCCTCCTGTCAGAGACCAGCACCACCAGAGATTACTGTACAGTTAAGGAATAGTAGATGACTCCGAGGAAGTGTCTGTTCAGCAGCCAACTTTCACCAGAAAAATTCTCAAGCCCTTTTCAGGACTGCCCAATCATACAAAAACAATTATTCAGCTAAAATACAAAAGAACCCCCCAAAATTCCCATACACAAATTTCACTTCAACCCCATTGAAGACATATAGTATTGACACATGTCACAAGACAACATACCCTACATTAAAAGTCCAGGGTTCAAACCCTTCCTCTTCTCTAACCTCCTAAACCCAAGTGATAAACAGTAAAAGTCCATATTCAAACAAACAATCAGTACTCGTGAATGGGCTCTGTGTCAGCTGATTTGGTGTTTTGAACTTCAGAGTACAAGTAAAATAGAAAAGGACACAAAAGTTGTTCACTGCAAATGATGTTCAGAAGCAAAGTACAAAGTTGACTGTTAAGGTGCTTCCTAGAGGCTACTGAGGACCTGGTTGTTCAAGATATATGCAATTTACTCACCATACTTGACATATTAAAAGTAGCTGTTACACACTTATGTACTGAGCAACAAGTTTGAAACGTCTATATGCTCTTGTTCATCAAAAAGTGAACAATACCTTAAAAATTGTGTACCTGCAATACGTTTCAAGAAATAAGCCATTTAGTCATTAGGTAACTGCTGAACTTCTAAACTTCTGACCATGTTGTAGCCATTGAAAAAGTAGCTAAACTTGGTTAATTTTATTGTAATTGGAATTTTTATAAATAAAAATACTTACATAATCCCAACAAATGCTTTTGTGACCTACCGTTCGGTCAAGGACACAGACAATGTGTCATGCCATTTTTTTTACTGAAAGTACACATGTAAACCCCAGCGGGCACCTGCTGGAGGTTATATCTCCACTGTAAGTTGTCATTCTAATTTTGACCCTAACCCTCACAAGATGGTAGAGGGGAGGAGGGTGGGACTCTCCTTGTTGGGATTATGTAAGTATTTTTATTTATAAAAATTCCAATTACAATAAAATTAACCAATTTTATTGCATAAAAACGTACTTACATAATCCCAACAAATGCTTGAATACAGCCCTGAGGTCCATGGTGGGTAGACTTCTGAGGACTGTCAAGTGCTATAGGAGAGTTCTTGAGGTTATACAGATACAAAAATGCGTAAACAATACGTTATACTACAAACACTGCAATATATTACATATAGGTACACTGGTAATATTATTATCATTGTTAAGTGAAAAGTAGTTGTAATAAAGTAGCTGTAAAGTACTCACCCACTTATGAAAGCAGCATGCTGTACTGTACATAATATAACATCTATGAATCCCATAACCTTGTCTATACAGTAGTGCAGGGGGTCAAAGGTCAGCTGTGCCCAGTTGAATAAAACTCCAACAGTCAGAGTGCAGCTGTCCTTCACGCCAAGCAGTCATAACATGAAATCTTATCCATAGTCGTGTTCAAAAATCAAAGTCCTACTACATTCCAGTCCAAATCCATACATCCTGAAAAAATAAAGAGTGATTAACTATTAAGTCTCAATTATTCACTATATGCTGTGCAGACACAATGGGACCTAACTTAAAAATATCATCATTTTCCCAGCAAATATCTTTCAAATAAAAGTTTGTGAAGGTATTGTGGGATCTCCAATAACATGAGCTCAAGACCTGCTCTAAGGAGATACCTCCTTTGAACGCAAGTGATGCAGCCATAGCTCTAACATCATGAGCTCTGACCTGAGTGACCTGTTGATCAGTCATATCCGAAGACTGATAGCAAGTGTGAATGGTGTGTTTGATCCACTGGGAAGTGGTTATTCTTGAGATATCCTTGGAATAACCTTCCCTAAGTGATACAAAGAGAAGGGCCTTGCCCTTTCTCATGGATTTGGTCTTGTCTAAGTAGACTTTGAGGGCCCTAACTGGACAAAGTGACTTGTCCTCCACCAGTGAACTGTCCAACATGGTAGTAAGAGCTGGTATAACTACTGGTTTTATGGAATCAGGGCCATCCAAAGCCAACTGGTTTTTGGCCAGGAATGCTGGAGAAGGAGAAACAGTGACCTCTAACCAATTTCTCCTTGAAGAGACAGAAGAGTGAGTCCAAGCATGTATCTCACTCCTTCTTTTACCTGAGGCTAAAGCCAGCAGGAAAACTGTCTTGTAAGTTAGCCACTTCAAAGGAGCCTCAGATAAAGGCTCAAAAGGAGATTTTGTCAAACCTAAGGGGACCAAGGAGAGGTCCCATGTAGGTATGGACCTATTTGGTTTAGGTCTATCCCTGGTGAAGCTGGCAATAAGTCTATTCAGTTCTAGACTTTTTGAGATGAGTTCACCCTGAGAACCCAAAGCATCAGCTATTGCTGTTCTATAGCCAGTAATTGTAGCTGGTTTGAGGTTTTGGACTGTGAACAGGTAGTTTAAGAATTCTGCTACCTGGGGAACAGTTGTTGAGGCGATGTCCACCTTATTCTGTGAACACCATTGCCCATAAATGGTCCACCTTGATTGGTAGACTATTCTTGAGGATTCCCTCTGAGGTGCCTTAATTCTTTCTGCCACCTCAGATGAGAATCTTCCAGAATTGGATTCCTGGAATCCAGAAGCCACACATGTAGATTCAGGTACTCCACATTGTTGTGGAACCTGTTGGAGTGTGGCTGTTTCAGTAGTGTCTTCCAATGAGGGAGCTGTAGGGGTACCCTGGTCGAGAGATCCACCAGATCCCAAAACTATGGCATCCCTGGCCACCCTGGAGCCAGTACTATCATCCTGCATGGGTATGTTATTATTTTTTGAATTACTTGTGGCAGGATGGCTACTGGGCAGAAGGCCGTCTAGGCCTTCCCAACAGATATTCAATGCATCTATTTTCCAAGCCTTTCTGTCTGGGACAGGAGATATATAAATTGGAAGTTTGTAATTTAGATGATTTGCAAACAGGTCTACCATTGGTGTGTGCCAAACTTTGCAAATTTGGTTGAATATCTGTTGGTGAAGGGACCACTCTGTTTGTATGACCTTGTCCCTTCTTGATAGGGAGTCTGCTATCACATTTAGGGATCCAGGTACATGTCTTGCTCTTATCTGGATCCTTCTGGAATTTTTTTTTTTTTTTTTTAATATTTTATTGCCTCTCTTGTATCATTACATAAAGCAAAACTGTAACATACAATATCAAAATTGTCTGAATACAACTTAAGTACATTTTCTAGTACTATAGCAAGAAGTTATGTAATTTAATATAAAAGTTTCACTTTTCATTTTGTCTACCCATTACATTATATTTACACTGCCTTTAGTTGCAGAGAACAATACTAGATCTTCTTAAAAGTCCTGAAATACCGTTTAGGTTTATTGTTTTACAGGAACATAGCATGGTAAATCATTGTTAAGTCTACATTTGACTGAATGTTCATTAGTCAAAATACCTATACAAAGTGCCAAAGAACTTGTTAAAGATATCTAAATTTTCCTTTAGAATATAACTCATTCTCAAAATTTCCAACTTTTCTTTTACTAGAGAAGGAAAGTTGGAAAATGTTATTCGCTGATTGTTAGAACGACTTTTATTAATGTACCATTTTCCTAATAATATAATGTAGTTAAACACAAATTCTATCCTTCTGGAATTTGTGAATGCCAGAATTCTCCAGATGAGAGCACACATTTCTATGGAATGGGTGCCTCCTTCTTTGTTCAGATAAGATACTACTGTACTGTTGTCTGAACAGATGAGCACGCTTTGACCTTGCAAGTGCTCCTGAAACCCTTTTAGGGCCTGAAGAACAGCTTTTAGCTCCAATACGTTGATGTGAAGCCGCGCCTCCTTGTTTGACCAGAGGCCACTGAGGACTATTTGGCTCAAGTGAGCTCCCCAGCCTTTTTGGGAGGCATCTGTGAACACCAAAGTGTTGTGAACATGAGGATGGAGAGGAGCACCTGCCATAAGATTTTGTAGATCCTCCCACCATTTGAGATAATTCAGGAAATTCCTTGTTACTGGAATGCTTTTGTCCAGTGACTGGGGAAACTTCAAGTGTGACCTTAGGTACCACTGAAAAGGTCTCATGTGCAACCTTCCCAGAGGTACTATTTTTTCTAAGGAAGCTAATGTCCCTATGAGTGACATGAGCTTTCTTGGAGTCAAGACTAATGACTTTCTGATGGAAACAGTCTGAACTTTCAACCGATCGAGTTTCTTTTGGGTTGGAAAAACCAGACCCCTCTGAAGATCGAAGTGATAACCCAGAAAATCTCGATTTTGTGTGGGAACCAATTCCGATTTTTGGAAATTGATGAGCCAGCCTAGTTCTTGGGACCAATTTCACTAATTTTTCCGAATCTTTGAGACATTGATCTTTTGTTGGTGACCGAAGAAGCCAGTCGTCCAGATATTGATGGATTCTGAGGTTCCTGGCTTGAGCTATGAGTTTTACCTCTTTCACAATGCGAGTAAACTCTAGGGGAGCTGTTGCACACCAAAAGGGAGAGCCTGAAATTGGAAAACCCCTTTTTTGTTTGAAATCTCAGATATTTTTGAGATTGTGGGTGAATTGGAACATGAAAATAAGCGTCTGTGAGGTCTATCGAGGTGACCCACTCCCCCTGTCGAATCGACTTCCTGATAGATTCGGCTGTTTCCATTTTGAATGTCGGTACATATAAATGGTTGTTTAACATACTTAAATCTATCACTGGTCTCCACCTTTTCATAGGTTTGGGTACCAGAAATAGTCTGCTGTAATATCCCAGAGTAGAGGGTTTCCTGGCATGAGTTATTGCCTTTTTTGCAAGCATGGCCTGAACCACTTCGTGGAGAGTGCCATCTTTGTTTTTGTTGTGATATTTGCTCAAAATGAGCGGAATTTTCGACAATTTTGGTAGAATTTTGAAGTCTAGGCGATAACCATGTTGTAGTAAACTTACTACTCTGGGATGTGCTTGATTTTTTGCCCATACCTGCCAAAAATCCTGCAATCTTGTCCCTGGAAAGTCACTTCCTCTTTCTGCCTCTGCCTTCTTGCGATGCGCGCGCAGAGAAGTGGTTACAGGTTGAGTTTTGCTGCATTCGTTTGTCACAAAACGACCTGGTATTCTCCTGAGATTTTGGATGTGAAGATCTCCCGAAATCGGAGTTCTTAACAGAATCTCTGTATGACTTGGAATCAGAATCCTTCAAAATGGAGAGTCTTTTGATCATGTTATCCTCAACCTGGGATAGGATATCTGAATTGAAAACTTCCTGCTGGTCAAAATGATCAGTACACAAGTTTGCCAAGTCCTTAGGACCTAATTTTGAGCTGCAGTCCTTCAATAAGCTGTCTCTCCTTGCAAGTAGCATATTGCAGGCCAGAGTCATATTTTGTTTGAGGACTGTATCCAGAGCTATCTCTAAGGAGGATGTGACAGAAGCCTGTAGCTGTGAATATTTAATCATGAGATCTGCTGATTCCCTGATGGTATCCAGATCTTCTGAACCTTTAATTTCAGTAGCTAACTCCTGGATTCTATTGTTGAGCTCCTCAATGGCCATTTTAAACCACACTACATGGCCCAAGATTTGAACATTCTCTCTGCAAACTGTCTCTTGCACAATAGATTGTTTGGAAGGCACAGATCTGGAAGCTGACAAAGACTTTACTTTGGATATGTTGAAGTATGAGTCAGGTAGTTTTGGAGCTCTCAAAGGAGTATTTTGAGGAGAGGTAGTGTAGTATATCATGTCAGGCCTCTCAAAGGCCAAAAACTGTCCCTGAGATAGTGATTCAGAGCTGGACTTGTCTTTTACTGTGGTTCCAGAAGCCTTCCTGAACCTGTAGTCCCACATGGACTGTATATCCTGAACGGGAGGTAAAGCCAGATTCTGCTTTCTCACCACCTGCTTGGAAGGTTTCTTAGAAAATGCAGAGGGAGCCACAAGGCACTCCACTTGTGGTACCTCTAAATCCAATAAATTCCTGATGGCATTGAGCATCTCTACATAGGAGGGATCTAACTCCTGGGAGTGAGAGTCTGTATCCCCCTGAGGAGACCTAGATCTGTGGCGTTTCATTGCAGGTCAAGAGGATTCCTCATCAGAAAGTTCCCCCTCTGAGGGGACTGGTCTGGTCTGGGAGACAGGGGCACACATACCCTGCTCCTGAGAGAGAGGAAGAGCTGTTTTGGAAGATGTAGGTTTATCCCTGCGCTTGATCTCCTCAAACTGAGAAGCCAGGGAAGTTAACTGATTATTCATAGCCTTTAGCATCTCCTGAAGAGATGAATCGGGAGTAGAAGAGGTGGAAGTTGAGGACTTTGAAGGAGTTGGCTCATCCAACAGAGAATCATCAAACTTCTCAGTAACTTTACTTTTTGAAGATTTCTTCCTATGAGGAATTTTCAAAGCACCAGCACAAATAGTGCACTCAGATTCCTTACCAATAACACATTTATCCTTGCCTTTCTTGTCGTTTCTACATTTCAAGCAAGCCTGGTGATTGTCCCAAGGCAACATGTCACCCAAGCAAATGGAGCATTTTCTTTGTTTTTCGGACATCTTTGAAGCACTAAAAAGAACGTGTGTGTACTTGACGGCGGTCAAAATAAGAATGACAACTTACAGTGGAGATATAACCTCCAGCAGGTGCCCGCTGGGGTTTACGTGTGTACTTTCAGTAAAAAAAATGGCGTGACACTGGCGTGTCTGTGTCCTTGACCGAATGGTAGGTCACAAAAGCATTTGTTGGGAAGTACGTTTTTATGCAATAAAAAATGTATTTCAACAATTTCAACTTACAAGTGATTTACTCAATACTGAGAATCTAAAATTAGTTATTGTTCAGCTGTGCAATGAGCTACAGGTCTGTAATTTTATTATGTTATAGCTTATCCAAAAGTATATAAAAGATATTTGACCATACACTGCAAATGCAATAGTTTTCAGGTTACAAGTGATACAAGTAGTGTGCATCTAAATGTAGCTACTGCTCAGGTATGCAATGAGCTGCAGGTCTGCAATTTTGCTATGTTGTAGCTGACCCAAAAGTAGGTGAATAACATATTCAAAGAAAATACTCTAAATGCAATACTTTTCAAGTTACAAGTGATTTACTCAACAGAGAAAACCTCAAAGTAGCTATTGCTCAGTTATGCAATGAGCTACAGGTCTGCAACTTTACTATGTTATAGCTGATCCAAAAGTAGTTTAGTGACATACTTGTGCTGAAAAGTCGAAAACTGGCCAGTACTCACTTAGCTATTGGGGTAGACTCCCAAGTTACTGAACATTTTGCAGCTAGGGAAAAAGTAGCCGAGCAATATATTTCAAATAAATGCTCTTTTTGCATAATTTAATGAATTTAATGCATTAAAAATTATTTTAAAAATTCCTTAAAACATAATTTAGATCCAGGCCTGATACACAAGGGAATTTACTTGTGGCCTCGTACAAATATGCAACATAAGAGACTAATCTGTTCAATAGTCTACGGGAAAATTGTGATAATTATAAAGTGTTGAAATTTTCACACTTTGACAAACATCCGCATGATCTTGAACAATATTTTTTATCCTTGATAGATAAGGTATCTTTTAAAATAAGCAGCATGTCTCTGTGCCTGGTAGTTTTGGAGGAGAAATTGTTCACATGGACAAATACGGAGATATCACAGAGTGATGCCATAAAGTTCACAAGTCAGCTGACATAAAAATAATGTAAAGCAAAAGCCCATAGATGATAGAGATAGGGACACCAGTAAGTATAAAACTTCAACTTTTAATTAATTTTATAGGAGTCCAATACACCTTCAATGTATGGGGTTAAACTTTTAACAGTTTACCGGGGGGTAACACCATAAGGCATTTGTTTTTGACAAATTAACTAGGATTTAGTTTTGAGTACAAGTTGGGCTGACTTGTTGATAGGCTTTTCTTTTTTACAAATACTTCTTTTAAAAGAAAGATGGGTCCTAAAAAGGGTAGAAGTGTGAGAAAGACAGAGTCTCCACAGACACAACTACAAAGTTTAAGTTTGGGGATACAGCTGCTAACATACAGAGGAGGAGGGAGGAGAGACAACAGACAGAGAGGGGGGAAGAGGCACAGAAACAATAGACGGAGAGAGAGAGGAATGAAGTCAAGATAGAAGAAACTACACACTCAGCAGAGGAGGGAGTGGTCGAAAAGCATGCAAGGAGAGAGAGGAATGACACAGAAATGGACATAGAGCATGGAGGAGAGGCGGGTACATCTCAATCGCACTCCAGGCACAAGAAGAGGGCATATGACAAACATTTACTTAACAGACTCAGATGAGGAGGCAATTGTGGACTTTGTTAATGATTATGGGGAGCTCTATGACAAGACCAACAGGCACTTTAAGGACAAGACAAAGAAGGAATGCCTGTGAGAGAGGTTCGCCAACAGTTGCAAGCTGTGTGCTAGACTTGGTTCAAAACCCAAAGGACTCCCTATGGCAAACTCTCCCAGTCCAAGTCTGGCCAGGCTCCCAAGGAAATGACAGAGAGGCAGAACTGGATTCAGGATAAATTTAACTGCTTGGAGACACACATCAGATGCAAGGGACTCTTTAAGCTGTAAGTTCCCGGCCCAGGGAGCCAGAGCATCCATTGCCTCAGTATACATGACATCTCCAGAGATTCACCTGTTATGGAGAGTGTTGAGATCATGGACCAGCTTGCACAGATGAAAACAATGCATGCTGTCATCTTTTCTTGGGCCAAGACAGGAGACCATCAGAACAGCCTTCTGCAACTACCTGGCATCTGAGGCAGAGGCCTTAGAAGATAGAGACTTTCAAACATTCAGAAATGAGGCTGTGAAACTTTTAAGTGGCATCCAGAGCAAGGGAGAGGAGAAGAGCAGTCAGCTCCAGCAGCCCCAGCAGCTTACTCTTTTTAAGAGCTCCAGTGTAACTTTCACATATGTAACACAAACTTTTTAACAGCCACTGCACCCAGCACCAGCTGGTCGGGAATACATCTAAACTTTTCCAGAGATGCAGATGTCAGCAAGTCAGGTCATCCAACTATCTCAGCAGAGCCAAGTGGCACCCAGAGCACAGCAACAACCCAGAGACTTCCTTTGTAGTTGTTAATGACCAACAAGCCAGACTTTCAGGAGTCGTGAGTCAAGACTGCTTACTTTCACACTGACCCAAACGAAGCACTTCAACCCAGTCAGTTGCCTCAGCCACAGCGAAGAAAGTTCACACAACATATCAGCACTCTCTAGCTTCTTTGGGAATGTACAGTTATGAGCTACCAGCAGATCAACACACTGCAATCATTTTCACCAAGTAATGCGCATCAATACACCACCTCTCCTCCAACCACCACCATGCAGCAAGAACATCAGCAGCAGCCAGCCCAGCCTTAGCTGACCCCAAGAAGCAGCAGCAGTAGAAGCACTACACTTGCTTACAATCAGTCCGTTTCAGGACCACTGGTGTAAAATTTATAGGTCCTTCTCAGGACGACCCAAATTTTCCAAAAGTAATTAATCAGCTGAATGTTAAAAAAAAATCCCCAAACAAGAAGCATTACAGTGTCCTGAGATGCAAAGAGATTTGAGACACCAGTGGGGGTTATATAATATCTATTTACATTTACACATATACTAACAATGAACTAGATTTAATTACAAATTAGACAACTTAGGCCACCAGGGTTAAACCCTGAAGACAGTAACAAAGGTGGCCTTAAATTAAGACACTAAAACATCACCCTAACCCTTGTGGGTGATGAATAAACTAATCCCAGGGGATAGGCCCCCAGGTAAGAAACATTTAACACTTATGACATCATACTTGAAATTACTTAAGACAGACCATGAATGGTCAAAGACCACCAGGGGCCATGAAATTACTGAATTTAAATTCCTAGTTAAACTCCCCCAAGTGCAGTGGGAAGCCATAAGTGCACTTGGTAGACCTGAGACAAGGGACAGTTTGACTACAGTACTTACTGATGAGCAAAGTTATGACTGGTTAGAGTTATGCCTTGCAGTTGAAGTTGACTATGACTTGTAGTAAAGTGTAATGCTACTTGTTAACCTGAGAGAAGAGGGAGTTTGACTATATTGACTAGTCAGTAAGTAAGTGGTGACTGCCTTGAGTTAACCTTGAGATAGGTTGAATTAACTTTACAAGTGGGACAAATGTTTATGGCAGTAATTAACTATTCTCAATTGTGATAATGGAGGTGATAATTTACTTTACCAACTAGTTAATGTAATTTACAGGTAGAGTAGTGATGACCCCTTATGATAAGAACATAGCAGACAAGCCTAGGGGCAATACTAAAACATGCATAGTTAAAACAGATGTAAAAGTAAAAATAACTAATGATGTGGCAGGAATCCAAGTATCTAGCTAAAAATAAAATAACACCTTACGGGATCGAGCAATACGACCCACCCTAGGGAACTAAAAAAAAACAAAACAAAGTTAACCTAACCACCCAGATATGACACCCTGCACACACCGAATTACTAGATTAAATTACATCAATTATTGGAATAAATAGCATGTTACAAGTACAGACGGCTGATTAGTACCTATGTTCATTCTTGAATAGAGTAATATTAAAAACACTAAAATGGATAGAAAACAGTATGTATTAAAATAGTAACCACGAAAGCACACATAGTATATAATGTAACATAAACACGACTGACACAACATAGCAAGTACCATAAAATATATAAATAGAACCACTTGGGGTTTGGGGTCATCACTACTCTACCTGTAAATTACATTAACTAGTTGGTAAAGTAAATTATCACCTCCATTATCACAATTGAGAATAGTTAATTACTGCCATAAACATTTGTCCCACTTGTAAAGTTAATTCAACCTATCTCAAGGTTAACTCAAGGCAGTCACCACTTACTTACTGACTAGTCAATATAGTCAAACTCCCTCTTCTCTCAGGTTAACAAGTAGCATTACACTTTACTACAAGTCATAGTCAACTTCAACTGCAAGGCATAACTCTAACCAGTCATAACTTTGCTCATCAGTAAGTACTGTAGTCAAACTGTCCCTTGTCTCAGGTCTACCAAGTGCACTTATGGCTTTCCACTGCACTTGGGGGGAGTTTTACTAGGAATTTAAATTCAGTAATTTCATGGCCCCTGGTGGTCTTTGACCATTCATGGTCTGTCTTAAGTAATTTCAAGTATGATGTCATAAGTGTTAAATGTTTCTTACCTGGGGGCCTATCCCCTGGGATTAGTTTATTCATCACCCACAAGGGTTAGGGTGATGTTTTAGTGTCTTAATTTAAGGCCACCTTTGTTACTGTCTTCAGGGTTTAACCCTGGTGGCCTAAGTTGTCTGATTTGTAATTAAATCTAGTTCATTGTTAGTATATGTGTAAATGTAAATAAATATTATATAACCCCCACTGGTGTCTCTATAAATCTCTTTGCATCTCAGGACACTGTGGGGTGGGGACACTGCAGGTGGCCTCAAGTTCAGTGGCTCATGCATAAGATTGTGTGTAACTTTATTTACTAAACCAATTCTTGTCCCTACTGTCCTAATTTCATTGGTCACCTTTGACCTGTGTATTAAACATTTCCCGCCTAATAGCTGCCATATTCATTCTAAATTTTAACTTTGAACAACCAACACCTATTTTATTTCGATTCCCACCCTCCCTTCCTCAATTTAAAGTTTATATTTGTTATTATGTTTGTACCGTTGTCAGTCATGTATTTCTAGATTCTGATGGACCATTATTAGGGCCTTGGTGGGCCTGGGCTTACCAGGTTGTGGCCCATGAGCCAGAATGGCCACTGTCTGAATACCTTGCAGCAGGCCTGGAGTGCATGTTAATGGGATATCCTCGCTTACAAGCTGTTAGTACGCATCGGACTTGGTGCTTTGTCTGTGACGTCATCACACACTCCAGCAGTTAGTCTTCCTGCCTCTGGCTCGAGCACAACGTCCATGAGCATTACACCATCCCACAACAAACGAATAACCCCCAAACACACAAAAACATAATGAGTGAATGATTGAGTATGTGAGTGTTTGAAATTTTGAAGTTTAAAAAACTTCAAATAATTTAAAATATTTTGCATTTTGAAAAACAAATTAAACAATTTTTGAAAAATAACTCCAAAAAAAGTCAGAAACGTTTTGAGTTATAAGAATCTTTGAAATTTGGGGGAATGATTTTGACCTTTGGATCTGACCTTTTCGGTTTTGATATATGAGAAAAGATTTTGATAGTTAAGGTTTTGATATATCTTGTAAATTTGCCTAAAAAAATTAAAAAAAAAAAATTCTTTGTCTTTTAAGGTTTACAAATTTGGAGTTTCAATGTGGGCCATTTTTACAGAACTTGTGTTGATGCTAGGCAAGATTATTATGGGACTTCTGATTTGGTTGGAAATAATTTTCAAACTTGTTGGAAATGTATTGGATTTTTTAAAAATTTGTTGGAAGCAACACCAGCTCAAATAAAAGTTCTGACGAATAATTGGATAGTCCTGAAAAGGACATTTCGATGCCAACTTCTTCTGTCCACAGGGTAGCTCCCACCTCAGATCCTGTCCTCCTGCCCAACCAGTGCATCAGGATGTTTGAAGTAGTCTTTTAGTGGGTCTCGCTGATGTTTGGCCTCCCTCAAAACATTCCTGTAGTTATCACTGGATGCATACACCATCTGTCCATTTTGTTAGGCCTCTATATCATTTGCTGGGGTGGGTGCCACCACATGTATAAACACCATGTCTCTGACAACCTTTGGCCTTTGCTGCGTGATGCCCAGTAGTACCCTGAATCTGCTCACTATTAATCCAAACGCATTCTCCACCACCCTCCTGCCTCTGGAGATCCTGTAGTTTGCTATTCTCTCTTCCCTTGTAAGTTGTCTTTTGCTGTAGGGTTTCACCATCCATGGCATCAAGGCAAAGGCATCATCACCCAGCAAGAAAGAGTGCAAATCTGGCTCTCCTTTCCCCATTGGTTCAGGTGGCGGAAGCCCCAAGGTGGCGGAAGCCCCAAGGTGCCATCCTTGATCTTCTGCCTCACATTGCTTCAGTTAAAAATCTGTGCATCTGATGAAGATCCAGATTAGCAGTACCAGGTAAAAAGCCCTTGTAGTTGTAATAGTCACTCCCAGATTTCCTTCCTGTCTAGTGCCCCATACAGCATGGGCGACATTCCATCTGGTTCTGGACTTCACCACGTTTTTCCCATCTTGAGTGTCAGTAGGGCAGCTCAAATACTCATCCTGAAATTCATCAAGGATGGCTCGCTAGACAACAAGGACAAATTTACAGATGGTGGCCGACCAGCCAGTGATACTTGTAAGGACATGTAGGTTTCTCCTGTTTCCAGGTGTCTCAGTGTTATTGCCACTTTCAATCCCACTTCAAGGGCTTCCTAAAATTGGTGACTGACATTTTGATGCCTTGCTGTATGCATTCTTCAATGAGGTCAAAAATGCTGGTGGCATCCTGACTAAATTCTGGTAGCCTGGAATATCAGTCAGTATTAAGTCGGCCAGGAGGCTTCTGTAGCATCCTCTTTCTTTTCTTTGAAGTATACAGAGTATGACCCTGGGTTCAGATGTGTCCTTTTCTGTCTGCAAATTATAATGAAGATTAAAATATTAAACTCAATAAAAACAACAGTATCCTAAGCTTCTGTAGAAAGTCTCTCTGATACATAGCTGGCATATTTGCAGTAAGAAATGATGATTTATGGCAGCCAGAAGGGGTTTACATAGTTTGGGTTTGATCCCAACTCTTGATCCCGACTCCAGAAATTAATCAGTCCAGACGGAGTGAGTCAGAAAATTGCTCCAGTCCTGTTGGGTTTGTCAGTACCGCTTGTCAGGGCCTGATACAGCTTGTCTATTAGGGGTTTACTTGTCCTGGTAGTAAAAACATCGCAACAACAAGTCATGTCAGGTAGGTAGATCCAGACAATTTACTACATCTTGTCAGGGAGGTAAAACTGACCCAAAATTTTTGTGCGCTTTTTTTCTGGATTTTTGTCTCCAATCCCCGACTTTTGCAACCGACCCTAGAGTCGTAGAGTCAGTTGTAGGGTCGGCTCCAGTGGAACAGCCCCATAAACTAAAGCAGAACAAATTAAATCCATTGTATTCATATTGATTTCATTTCATTGTTTTCCTTTTACAGTTTATTTTTGTGTGTTATTATTATTATTTCACTTTATGTACACAACTAAAATGAAATAAACTATTAATACTATTATTATTATAATCTCTCTGCCATTTTTACATTCTACATGGATTTCAGTTGAACAAACTTTGAAGAAGCTCTGTAAAAATACTTTTGCAGTGATGTATATAACATCTGTACGCTTGCGTGAGATACAAAAACACAAACAGAATGAAACAAGCATTTCCGTTCTTTATTCTTATGTATTTAGCAGTAATATTGACCAAATCACTGTATTACCGACCATTGTCAATACCTTAATATGTCACCAAAGTTTCACTGTCAGCTATCTGAACGTGTCAATCATCCAAACTTAAGATCCTTCCCCCAAGAGGTTCGGTTAAGCGAGAGTTTACTGTAGTAATGAGAAATTGCCACTTGTCGATGAATTTTAATGCTTAATATGAGCAATAGGTTGCATTGGGGAATACAAAAGAAAACATTATCTGCCTCGGTATTTCCGTCAAATACAACACTTGCTGGATAATAAAAAGCAGAAAATTTACACATAATATTCTTAATATTAGGACATGCATATAGTAGAATATCCTTTGATAAATCTATATTATTTATATTCTACAAAGTGTTAAAGCCTATCCACTAGCGGATCCAGGGGGGGGGGGGGGGGGGGGGGGGTTCAGGGGGTTCGAACCCCCCCTTGAAAAATAATGTAAAGGGGTTCAACCCAAAGTACAAAATTATTTCTTGACAGTGGTGTTAAATTTACAGGAAATGCACTATATTTTTACCAAAAATTAATTTTTTTCCAGGGGGGTAAGCCCCCGACCCCCTTAGTTATAATATGTCTGATGTGAACCCCCACCTTACTCGATGTGAACCCCCACCTTACATAAAAGCTGGATCCGCCCCTGCCTATCATGTCTATACTTTTCCGTATGATATACAAGCCCCAGTACACCCCTACAAGCATTACAGATTCTGACAATTGATTCTGTAACACTACATTAGAGCACTATGATTTTTTTCTTTTCATGGTGGATTCATGTAAGCGACTATGAAATATCCAGAGCGCTATGAAAAAAATGGAAATCTACAAATGGTTGGAATCACCTCCCAAATTTCTAATAATACAATATCTGGATTCCCAACTATGCATTCGGAATTTCAAATAGTGTATTTTAAATTTGGATGATGGTTTCAGGCTTGCATCAATTCAGATCTCTGGAACTCGGATTTTTTTTGCATTTTGTAAACCTGTCTGATTGTTTTTCGTTTTTTTTTTCCATATGGATTAACAACTACACTGCCTGTGAAAACTAGATAAAACCAAGAAGACTGCCTCTTTTTTTGTCAACTCTCCGTTATTTTTGCGTAATGGACAGTTAACACTGAACTATTTTCTAAAAAAGCATTTTGGTTTTTTTACGGCTCAGTGGGCAGCTTGCTAAGAACCAAAGGGTGTTTCCCATTCGCCCCACCACAATGCATTCAATACTGGACTGGTTTCACACCCTTAATTCATATTTATTGGTTCAGTGGGTACATTTATATAATGTCTTTTCAATTCTACGCGAAATTCAATGGACTCGGAAAATAATGCCTCCTGGAAAAAAATGTCTCCTGCATACTTTGTATGCTGAAAAAATGCCTCCTTAGGTAAAACAAGCAATTTAATTTATAAGGGTTGAGTTGTTTCAAACTTCTTTGTATTTTTCTTGTGACATGACTTTACAATAACCTCTCTAAGTTTAATTGCAAGAACAATTGTGCTTTCAAATAAACTGGTTGTGGTGGCTTACAGTGTGTATTGTTAAAATCTAACGCAGAAACTAAATTAATAGGAATGGCTTAAGTGGCTTGGAGTGAACACTGCTTTTTTTGCCAATTTCACAAAGGGACTTAAACCCAGATTTAGACTTAAATTTAAGACTTTGGTCTTAAATTTTGTCAACAGAATGCTAAGTCTGTGGTCTTGGACTTGGCGGATTTCACAAAGCAGCTAAGTGCATGAGATTGCTAAGTTAGTGGACTTAACTTTAAGTCTGGTAGGTAGTGGGCTTAAATTTTGTAAAGAGCACTTAAATATTGCCACCATAAATTTTTCTCCACTTCAAAATTTGAAATGGCTGTAAGTAAAGTATACAGTACTTATACAAAACACCTCAATAAAGCAATTTTTGGGAAGTTTATATATTTTAACAAGGTTTTCCATTTCAAAACAGCACTTATCCTTAGATAAAATGCATCAAATGAATGATATATGTGGCCAAGAGTATATTTTGAGCAGAAATAAAAGGTCACATGACACAGAAAACCACTACGGTTATTTGATAAGCTTGAACTTAGCTAAGTCACCCTTAGGGGAATCTATTTAAATCCCAGACCTAGCTAAGACCAAAGTCTCAGATTTAAGCCCCTGACTTAGCCAAAAACTTGGCTAAGTCTAAGACCCTTTGTGAAATCGGCCCCTGTTAACCCAAATTACCCAACATGAAAGAAGCCTTTCAAATAAGGTGAGAAAGCGTAGTGCTAAAATTTAGTGCTGAAATGTATATTAGTCTTGATTTATATTTGATGACAATATTGTTCATAAAAGTATAACATTTAGCACGCATTTTAACTAACCTTATTATTCAGTGTTTATATACTTCTTACATGATACACTATTAGCGGGAAAAGTTTTTTCAACATTGGTGATTTAATTTGTGTTGAGGGTATCTTTTCTGTCATGCAAAATATGCAATAAACATTCATTATAGGGGTATTTTTCAGGAGATATTCTTTCCAGGTGGCATTTGTCCTGGAGTTTTATTTCAGATAGGGAGAAAGAAAGACAAAAATGCAGAGCTATTGAAATCTGTACACTTGAACACAAAAATAACAAATCAAGAATGAAATAAATGCACTACTCACACAAAACACAAATCATTATAATAACATTAAAAACTCACCACAGCATATTATGTACAGCATGGTCAGTGTCTTATGAATAATCTACATATTTCTGGAAGTGCTGATTATAATTCACAGATCCTTATATCCATTGTCGCTATCCATGGTTAAACTTTGTGGTAACCACATTATAATCACACCTTTTTAAAACTTTATCCAAAAATTAAGTTAATCTTTTGCAGAAAGGAAAACTCACAGAGAGAGAGACATGGTGAAACAATATTGTTTGTGTATTGAAATTAAAAAGACCATGAAACCAATTTAGTGAAAGGCAAAACGTTCAAACCAAAGCACAACTAATCTTTCCTTTGGTGCATGTGTTGATGTTTTATCACATGTGTACTTGTAACAATCATAATGATGAGGAAGTAATTTAATAAATTACAACATACCAATACAACCAATTGTTGAAATGGTGCAACTTTTATAAATAACATATACCAAATAGAAAAATGTTATAGTTCATTATCTTTGCATAAAAAGGTGAAACTAAAACCCAAGCTTTAAACCAACCTTATGAAATATATAATTAAACGAAATAAAAACCCTCAGAGAAGCTTATACCACAGTTACACTGAGTTTTGGAGCTCTTATTAAATTCATTTATTTGGGATTTTACGCCACTTTCAACACTGAACAGGTCATTTATTTATTTGGGGTTTTACGTCGCTTTCAACACTGTACAGGTCATATCACGACGGGTAGTTGGAAGGGCAGAGGAAACCAGTACATACAGTTTGTTAGGGTTCTGTACTGTAAACTGCCGACCAATGGCAAGCAACTACCAGCTTTCCCACTTGAGGCCGTGCCGGGAATCGAAGCCCGGCCTCAGAGTGGGAGGCGAGAGTGTTACCACTCTGCCACCATGGCCCCTCTGAACAGGTCATATCACTATGGGTAGTTTTGTGGGCAGAGGAAAGCTGTACATATATTTGGTCAAGGTTCTGTACTGTAAACTGCGGATCATCAGTTTTATTTGATTATAGTGACATGTATCACACAGTACAACAAAAATTTATAAAACTAACATTATATAAAGATAGTAGGCCGCTTTATGGGCTTTTATGACACTTTGAATAAATGCAATAATGCAACAGAAGGAAAATATGAAAAATAAACATCTTACTGAAAACATTGCAGGCAGTATTGCCTGGGTTTATTGTGGTTTTGTCAAATGCATCCTTTCTGTAATTCATGATATACTTCTGTTTGTGAATTTAAGAAAACTCTGGCTTTCTCTGCCTCACAATGTCTCCATGGTGACCTAGTGGTTAACAAGTTTGGCATCTAATTTTTGGCTGTCACCTTTGTGTAGATGCGACTCCCACAAATGACAAAAGAAGTGCTCCTGTCCCAATCTCATCCTGGCTGTCGAACAGGATTTAAAACCCCCAACCTTGAACTTTCCATGCCCCACCCGCCAATACACAGAGAAGTTTTGAAGTGTGCAAAATTTCCACCTCAACGATTTTCAGGGTTTTCACACGCCATAACACATAGGCAATACCGCCTGTGGTGTGACTGGGGTATAAGCGATGTTCACCTTGATAGATTGCCTTGTTTCAAGACTTTGTGAAAGGTTGCTAACTTTTATGAATGGGGTCAGGGTGTTTTTCTTCACGACTAGATGGGAAACTATCGGGACAAGTTGTAAACAAACAAAGGACAAGCTGTATCAGGTCACGACAAGCCATAGTGACAAACCAACAAGACTGGAGTAGGGTCCTGATCCACCCTGATTGGACTGATTAATTTCTGGAGTCGGATTCACGAGTCAGGATCAAACCAACACATATCAACCTCTTCTGGCAGCTGTAACTCATCATTTATCATTGCAAAGATGCCAGCTACACATCACAGAGACTTTCTATAGAAGCTTAGGGCACTGTTATTTTTTATTGAGTTATTTTTTAAATTTTCATTCTGATTTGCAGACAAAAAGGACCCATCTGAACCCAGGACTAGTACCTGCCACATGGCCAACACCTTCGCCAGAGCCCTCACCACCACCAGGTAAAGATGAAAGCTACCAAATCCCTGGGTCATGCCTTTGATCCGTCAAAGACAAATATACAAGCCTCTTGGCTGACTGATATCCCAGGTTACCAGAATTTTGTTAGGATGCCAGCTGCAGTTTTGGCATCCACCGCCACATCAAGAAGGAAGTCACAAATTTCAAGAAACTGTTGGAAGTTGGATTGAAACTGGTAATAACACCGAGACACCTGGCAACAGGAAAGACATACACATCCTTGCAGTATTACTCATTGGTTTACTGAACCACCATATGTAAATTCGTCCCTATTGTCTGCTGAGCCATCCTTGCTGAACTCCAGGAAGAGTATTTGAGCTGCCCCACCACTCCTAAAAAACAACAGATTGAGAAGGTCAGAACAAGATGGAATGTCCCTCACTTGAAACATATCGCCAAGAAGAAGCCAAAGAAGTCTGGGAGTGACTATTACAATTATAAGGGATACTTTTTCCTGGTGCTGGTAGCCCTGGTCAAAGCAGACTACAGATTCCTCTGCGTAGATGTTGGGTCAAGTGGATCTTGATCAGATGCACAAATATTTAACCGCAGTAAGTTGAGGAAGAATATCGAGGATAGCACCTTGGGGCTTTCAGCACCTGAAACCCCTTGGAGAGGAAGTGCCAGATTTACTCTGGGTGACGACTCTTTCACCTTGATGCCACGACTTGTTATAAATCCTGCAGCAGAAGAGAACTACAGGATCTCCAGAGGCTGGATGGTAGTGGAGAATGCACTTGGAATCCTGCCAGACAGATTCATGGTCCTATTAGGCACAATTGAACAAAGGCCAAAGGTTGTCAGAAACATTGTTTTAACATATTTTGTGTTGCACAACATGCTGAGGACACACCAAAGTGGAATAGACAGGACACCCACCCCAGCAGATGACATAGCATTCATAGCAAATGAACCAGTAGTATATGTGCCTGATGATAACCACAGTAATCCTTTGGGGAGGCAAATCATCAGTGAAACTTACTGAAGGATTACTTTAGTCATATTGGTGCATTGTCTGGGCAGTAGGACAGGATCTGAGATGTGAGGAGGAACTACCATGGGGACAGAAGAAGGTGGCATCTATCAGTGCTTTACACGACTACCCAAAACATGCCAAGAATTTTTATTTAAGCTAGTGTTTCAGCAATGTCAACCAAATTTCCAACAAATTTCCCAACAATCTTCAATACATTCCCAACAATTTTCCAAACAATTTCCAAAAGTCTCATAATAGTGTTAAATAACTTAAATAACCCAAGTTCTTGTAAAATGTTCCATACTACTAAATGTCAAATTTGTAAACCTTCAGATTGTGTACATTTTTCAAAATGGATCAAAGTAAAAAAGTTTACAAAAACTAAATTTTATTGTTTTTTTTCATTTTTTTTTAAATTTTAAAATAAATGATAACTGTAAAACTTTGTGAAATGTCCAAATCATTTTATAACTTTCAAAGTTTGTCAAAAATCGAAAGTGAAAGGTCAAGTCCAAAGATCAAAATCATTTGAAAATTGTCAAAGTTTATCAAAAGTCAAAGTGCTCAAACTAACTTCAAATTTGTCAAAGTTCTTGCAAGGTGTAAGTCAACTCTGAGCAATTTTTGAAAGGTCAAATTATCTTTTAGAATTTCCAAGTTTCTTAAGATAAAAATTTTTTAGAAAGTTTCTAAATTTGTTCAAAGATCTAAAAATTTTCACTTCTCATTCACTCATTTTGTTTCTTTTTCTTTGCATTTTGGGGTCATGTGTTTGGTGTGGGGCAGTGTAATGTTTATTGTTCTGGGATTTGTTAAAACATAGCTGATTTATTGTTTTGGGAAGATTTGGGTGGTAATGACAAGGACCTATGAATTAGCAGTTGTCCTGAAAAGGACATTTTACAACAGTGGTCCTGGAAAGAACCTTTTTAGGTAGGTGCAGTGAGCCTACAGCTGCTGCTGCTTTGGTTCAGATGACTGCTGGGGGTTGGGGATGGGCTGGCGGCTGAGTAGGTTCTTGCTGCTGGGTGGTTAGAAGAGAGCTGGCATGTTGATGTTGATCGTTCAGTGTAAATGGTTGAGGTGTATGCATCTCATGACTGACTGTACTTTCCCCCCAAAAAGCTGGAGAGGCCTGAGATGTTGTGGGAACTTTCTTGTTGTGTGACAGAGGCTACTGACTGTGGGTTAAACTCTGGCTACGGCTGATGGTAAAATGTAGCTATATTGAAATTCTGAGTTGTTGCCCATTTCAACTAAGTATGAAGTCTGTGGTCGTCTGGATTATTGCTGTTCTCTAGGCACCACTTAGGTCTGTTGAGCTGGTTGTATGATCTCGCTGGCTGACATCTGGGTTTCTGGAATAGTCAAGATGTATTCCCTGGCAGTGGCTGCTGCTGATAAGTCTGGTGCTCCTAGACAATGTAGGTTGCTGTGGCTGATGGTTCCTTTCCTATGCACTGCTCTATAGCCCACTTAAAATTTTAATTGCCTCATTCCTAAAAATCTGAAGGTCTCTTTCCTCCAAGTTTTCAACTTCAGATGTTAGGTAGTTGCAGAAGGCAATTCCGTTGGTCTCCTGCGTGGGCCCAAGGAAAGATGTGAGCATAGTGTTCATCAGGGCAAATTGATCCATGACCTGCTGGTCGATTTCTAAAGCCTGTGACACTACCTTGTACTGGCAGTATTGCAGATGGATGGCTTGTGTGTTGTGTCACAGCAGATGCTAGTCTCCACACTGTCAATACACATGGATCCTCGTGTAATGTGGTGGGCTAAATCTGCACTAAGTCTTGCACACCTTCACTGACAGGTTGCAGCTGCTTGCAAACCTCTCCCACAGGCAATCTTTCCCGGCCTTGTCCTTAACATGTTCGTTAGTTTTGTCATAAGGCTCCAATAGTCACATTAGCCTCTTCATCTGAGTCTGTTAAATAAATGTTTATCATATGTCCTTTCTTGCACCTTGATAGGAATTGGGTAGATGTGCTGGCCTCTGCTCCACCCTCTCTATCCATTTCACTTTCACTCCTCTTCATTACTTGGTCTTTTTTGGCCACTGCCTCCTCTGTCTATGCCTGTTGAGTTTCCACCTTCTGGCTTTCTGCCCCAGCCCCCCCCCCCCCCCCCCCCCCCTGTTGTTTTTCTGCCTCCTCTCTCTCCCTTTGTTCCCTTTCTTCCCCTCCTCTATATGTCACCATCTTTATCACCCAACTCAAACTCTGTAGGTGTGTCTGTGGGGATTTCTATCTTCCTCACATTCTTGACCTTTTAGGACCCATCTTATTAATCAAATCAAAGCAGCGTTTGTAAAATACAATGGCCTACCAGCTAGCCAGCCCAAGTTATATCTGTACCATAAATCCTAAGTTGATTTGTAAAAAAAACCAAAAGCGTGTCTGAGCACTGCCGGTTGTAATCCGTAATCTACCTTTTATAGACACAGATAGCATAACTGTCAAGCCTTGGGTTTGTAAAATAAAGCCAGCCTGTCCTCCACACATCCCGGGTTGTCTGTTGCTGTAACCACCCTGTCGGTTTCCTTTTACATCTTGCCCTGCTGTGTTCATATGACCAAGTCAGGTTGGGGTTGTCTATGATAGGCCAGTTTCATTTCAAGAATGGTCGTTATTGTTCTACAGCCTGTTTTGAAGTGATATCCAGATACTGGACCATGGCTGGCAGGCAAGTGCTTCCAGGCAAGATTGTTTCCAGGTGGACGGAACGATAATTTGGCATAAAGAGTCATGGAGGGTCGGTGAAATATCAATGATATTTGATATTTTGCCCTAGTTTGGTTAAATATGGTGTTTGTAGGATAATTAGAAGGTTTTATGTCATATATTTAAGCTACTAACATTGTAACTCATATCTATAGGTTAGTAATTTGTACCTTCAAGTTATAATCTACAGATATCATTCAGTTTACTTGAAAATATGTTGGTAACTTGAAGACATGACTTAAATAAGTTGTAATTAACAACAATTTATTATTTCAAATTCATTATTATTATTAGTACGTTGCTTACTATACCAGTAAGTATTTGATAAATATGAGTTAGCTGTAGCTGTAGGAACCAGTTAATAACTTGCACAATCAAGTAAGTGAAAGAAACAAAATTAAAGCTCCAGGTTTCTGTGCTTAATAAACTCAAAATGGGAAAACCTAGAAATAATGTACAAAACTATTCTGTCATCTGCATATAGTTACATTTTCTTTAAAGCAATTCCTGATCATGGACCGTGGTGAAATACATGGTAAAGGGGATTGTTCCAAAGGTGAGATCAATCCTTCTAATCATTACCTTCTGCAGTGTAAATAGTTCTGCTAGGAAGAGACAATTTCCCCTTGATTTTTTTCTCCCTCTGTTAAGTGTCCTGTAAAATTTATCGGATATGAAAAAGGGCTAAAATGTATTTATAAATTCCATTAAAAATATATATAATAGATTGTACAGAAAAGTGTGTACTCGATCAGCTGTGTGATCACAATTGGCAAAACCACAATGGATGGGACAGAATAACGATCCCTACACCTTGTTGTACAGGAAGTATTTTTAATATTTCAAGATATATATAAAATCAAAAGCACATGTGAGACACTGTGATGTACAATGTAGTTATCAGTTCCACAGCATTAAAGTGTTGCACCATGTACAGATGTACAATTAAGTTTATTCTGACGTTACAGGAAAACTAATTGTAATGTTGGGACACCAGTCACCATGTCAACTGGGCGGCAAATTTACTCAGCAGTGGGGTTATTGCTTTCCACACAACAAACCCCTTTGTATGCTTAATGACATATGTTCAGGAGTCAATGAGAGATTATGTTTTGTCAAGGACTAGCGACTTTTGTTATTCTCTGTGCCTGGGATTGGTTGTTTAAGCGGTATAAACAAACACTGCCCTAAAAAGAGTTACAAGTCATCCATTATTGAATACAGTAACTCACATGGATTGCAGAGAAAAGGTGCTGTTATAATTATGCAAAAATCAGTGATGGTGAATTTATTTTGAAAATATCAATACTTATTAATGAATATGTGAATATATTGTATATTTAACTAAGGGAGATGACAGTAAAAACGGGCTTTCAAATTAGATGAAAGTAAGAGGAATATTAGAGGACATATAATTAAGCTGGGTGCAACAGAAGTTCATGAGAAAGAATATTCTGATGATGGCGAGTTGGATACTTTAGGGAATACATTATTACAACAGTCAGTGTTTGTTTTACAGATTTTGGTTTCTCCAGGTTCTTACCAAATTCAGATGCAGTTGTAATGTATAAAAATGCCAAAAGATACATGTATTAAAACAGATATATTATCAATGGAAACTTAAGGACGTAAGAAATATAGTATTGTTTTAAAAATAGCTACATATTATTATTTTAAACAACTGCAGAGGCAGCAATTAAATAACAATGACCAGTGATGTTGAAAGTGGTCAAAACTGGCTGGATCCGGAAGGAGATATAAACTGGATAGGGATAGAGTGGGAGAAAAGAGCCAGAACAAAGAGCCTAGATTGGAAGGGATTTGAAGTCACCCTGAGACAAGTCCTACTCAAGTTACTGAAGAAGGCTAACAAGTTAAATGACAATCTGAGCAGGTTCTTCTTTACAGCAGGGGACAGGAGGAGCAAGATTGAAGTGTGTGATAATCAGTGGAAGAAGATGCTAACCAGACGGACTCCAGGGAATTATGTCTTCCGGCTATTTTTCAACCAGACCAATTTTTCAAAAGTGAAATCTTTTGAGGTAGGTCTTACATCCACCAAGGGGGTTATGTAATCGGAGGCATATGTTTGTCTGTTTGCTTGTAAAATTATTCGAAAATTTATGGAGAGATTTTGATAAAAAATTTAGGAAATAGGTGATCTAACTGAACTCATAAAGTCTGGTTGGTATGTCCTACAAACTTACTCCAAGTAAGCATTGTCTAACATTTATCCATGCAGGAAACCTTCCATATTACCAAAGTTCAAAGTTAGGGTTTTATGTCTCGTTCAACAGCCATGGTCATATTGGGACAGGTCCTCAACATTGTCATTTGTGGGAGTCGAACCCACACAGAGGTGACTGCCTGTAATTAGATACCACTCTTGCCAACCACTAGGCCACTGAGGACATCTCCAAATTATCAATAACACTTTGTAATAGGACCAAAATTAGAAACAAAGCCAATTAACTGCAAGGAGTATTATCATGGTAAGGCATATATTACTAGTCTTGCTGGGGGTCAGCGATGTAGTGGGTAACACACTCACCTTTCACCTCTGAGGTTGGTGGTTTGAAGTCCAGACCAGACCTTATGTGGGAAAGTTACCCAACCCTATGCAGGAAAGTTGGTAGTTGCTTACCAATGTCGGACAGTTTACAGTGTAGAATCTTGACCATTCACCATGTACTGGTTACCTCTGCCCTTAAAACTACCCATAGTGATATAACCTATACAATGTTTTGAAAGCAACGTTAGACTCAATGAAAGAAATAAGTAAGCAATACCAATCTTGCTTTACTTTCCTTGTTTTACATCTTCTAAAATACAGCCATTGAGTAAGGAATCAAAAATACAAACACGAGAGGCCTAATTATCTATTTTCATGTTAAAGGTGTTGCTAATACCTTTACCAAAAGCACAAAATAATAGTGTTCATCTGTAATTAAAATTTGTCGAAAAAGTAGTTTATGACAGTAATGTTTATAACAATTTCAAGGCACTACAAATTCTTTCCAACGCCATGAACAAGTTTAGAGCAGTGTTGGAACTAAACCATACCTTATAAATACATTGAAAATTGGCCTTTATTTATTCTCAAAATAATAATTTGTACATACAGACCTGTAATTCACACCGTTGGCTGATGTTTATGACAATTGCCAGGTACTACATAGTCGCACTAGGGCAGCTAACAAAGACAGAGCTCTGCTGAAACTTCACCATGCCCTGATACTGGAAGAAAGGCAAAGACTGAGGAGCTTGCTGAAACCCTGTATTGATGAGACATCAGGTCACGTGCTTCCAGAGAAAATCTGCTCTTGGCTAATTCCAGGTCTGGCCAAAAAAAAATTAAACTTTTTTGGAACATTGTCTCAGATATCTGTTTTGATAGGTTTAAGATGGGTTTAGGATAAAGTTCCTAGATAAAGATCACATAAGGATCGTCTAGGAGCACAGAAAGTTTACAACAACTGTAAACAGCTTGAATTTATAAGTTTAGTAACAATCACAATGAAAAGACTGACCTGCCAAATGCACCCGAACAGCTAATTCAGCAATATACTGAACAGCCCAAAAACAAAACTAAGACTGATTTATCAAATAACCACAATATCTTTCTGTGTTGTGTGACCATTTTTGTGTACTCACAATATACTTGTGGCATATATACTTTGTTTAACACATTGTATGCTATTCACCGTGCTTTTGTTTGCAATGGTAAACCTTTTAATCACATAAAACCTTCTGTATATTTATATTTTATTTTCAGCCATTTTAAATTTTGAAATTGAGAAGATATTATGGCAGCCATATATAGGTTTTTGAAATATAAACCTTAAACCCTAGGAATCTTAGACTTTACTACATCAAGAAAATTTTTAATTCCACGACAACAGACTTACCCTAACATCCAGGTCATATCATCTCACACCGTGGTTATGAGCTACAAATGGAGAGGCTTGTCTACCTTTGGTTGTAGTGCAGTCCAATTTGTATGTGGTTAGAATTCACCTTAGGACACATTTGGGGCCATTCCACACACATGGGAACACATTTTGCATTTGGGACTGCTTTATATAAATGTTTGAAATAGCAGTTATTTCTGCTCTTGAGCTGTATTAAAATATACATGCTGGAGAGGTGAAAGGGAGGGGGGCATGGGTATTACAGGGTGACTCACTCTTCAATGGGAGGGGGGGGGGGGGCACAGTGGCGCAGTGGTAACACACTCACACCCCACCTCTTATGTCGGCAGTTCAAATCCCGAACCTGATGGGGGGAAGATGGTAGATTCTTAATGATGGTCAGCAGTTTATAGTACAAGAACCTTGACCAACTGTATGTACTGGTTTCCTCTGCCCATAAAACTACCTGTCGTGATATGATCTGTATAGTATTTATAGGGTAAATAAAGATAAATAAATAAATATATAACACTCTTCAGTGGTTACTACACAGATAATGGGTCTCTGTTGAGAGGTAGAAGGCTGAGGTGGTCAAATGGGAAGCAAGTACGTACAAATATGATTGCACGGAGGAGTGTGAACAAAGCATAACTTCAACACTAAGTCAGAACTACGTTCTTTTGTGAAACTGGCGTTCCGGTTTACTATCCATCCTCGCCCGATTTCTGAATGAGTATTGAAACTGGGATTATGTTTCTGTACCTTAGACTCTGTACGTACATATATTAAGTACTATAAAGGTAAAGTAATTAATAATTTGGACCTGTTCTACTTGGGTACATTGGGCACATCATGCACTTCCCATTCAGATTTTGATTAAACTCATGGACCCACATTGTTGAGGACCAGGCTATGGGTAGACCCATGCATGGAAATATAACCCCGATCCGATGAATAGTTTCGTGAGTTATGCATGTTGATATTATAAAAGTACAAAGAAACATATCTAGAATCATGACCCAGATCCCTACCCAGACCATATTTAAGGACTGAGGCCCGATTAGATCCCACCTTAGGCAAAAACATGACCTAGATATGATGTATATTTTTCCAAGTAATATACACGGAAAGACAGAGTGAGAACAAACAGACCTGCTTGCAATATACTCACCCCCGCACCTCTCCGCAGGGGAAGAGTAATTCAGAACAATTCACATTTTGTATATCATAAACAAACTCTTCGTAATCTGGCACTTACACTGTCCAAATGAAATGTTGTTTTGAGTGAAATAATCATATTTCCAAAATACAGATGAACCTCCCTTACAGGACCATAGGTGAACGTTAAGGTTTTAAATCCGGTTCAACAGCCTGGGCCATACTGGGACACGTCCTCAGGATTGTCACTTGTGGGACTCGAACCCACACAGATGTGACAACCTGTGATTAGATACCACACCTGGTAACCACTAGGCCACTGAGGACCTCCTCCTTCAGTGACCTAGTGGGGTAATGTCTTTCAAACTGAGGTGTATACCAGGGCCGTTACCATACTTCCATTGCTATTTCCCCTGTTATCTGGATTTCCTTTTGAATGTCATGGTCAAAGTTAGAGTTTTACCCCCCCCCCCCTCAACAACCACGGTGATATTGGGACAGGTCCTCAGCATTGCCACTTGTGGGAGTCGAACCCACACATAGAGGGGGCAGTCTGTGATTAGATTCCAAACCTGCTAACCCATTAGGCCACTAAAGAGCTTGACTTTAAGGTCAAGTAGAAGTACCTGTCTGTTTACTTCACATACTGTACAGCCCCAATAATATACATAACAAACTTTCCTTATATTTCTACCCAAATGGTATACTTTCAGAAGTTGTAAAAATGAAGTTTTAATCCCATGTTTTGGAAACTAGTCACAAGAATGTAGTTTTGCTTTAGGTTGCACATAGAATATATAATTATCCTGTTTACTTGACACACACATGCCATAATTTATATTTCTAGCACTAAAAAAAGCATCACATAAGATGAGAAATATAAAGGTTCAAGGTTATCAGGTCACAGTATCCACAGACCACACTAAAGAAGGACTGTTTCTGACATTTACCAGTTCTTCTTCCGATGGACATGAAGCTAGAACAGTCACCACAGAAGTAGAACTTGCAGTTGTAGCTTATGCTCTTCCTAAATCATTCAAGATACCAAATCCATATCACATGAACTCACCAGATCACAAGAAAGGAAGCAGGCTTGTCAGTCAGATCAGGAAGGCATTTGCTCAAGAAAAAATCTTCTATGTACTGTACAGTCCAATGTCAAACATTGTCAACATGCCTCAGGTGGAAAAGACCAAAATACCAAGGCTTGAGAGGATGATACAAAAGGTAATAGATGATTTCAATGAGTTTGATAAAGGTTGGAGGATGGATGTGGAAGCCATTGAACTGGCCCTGTACAAGAGTATAAGGTATGAACCCAATGTAAAACTGTGTCTACATGCATTGAGGTTATATGATGCTCTAACATGTATAGATAAAGATACCATGCCAAGACTGAACCGGAGAGCAAAGGTTTCTGTAGTTTTATGGATACTGAAAAAGCATGGACACCGTAGAATGGGCAAAAGGACAATGCTACTTAAAGTACTTGGTTTATTGGATACTTGTATACAGAATGGGTTCTTCCCTTCGTTTGTCAGACCAACTGTAACCACAATGACAGTGACAAAGACCAGTGATGAAAATAACCTTGTAGATACAGATGAAGACTATGACAGCATAGACAATGAAAATGATGAAGAGATAAATACTCAAGGTACACAGGCTGGAACTAGTTTAGCAAGCACAAGTACATATTCTTCTGAAACTACAGATTTTATGTCCAGTTTGCAGACAGAAATGCTGCAGGGAAAGAGCATTCTGAGTGTAATTATTGACCTAGTAAAGAAAAAACAGAGTACTTTGCTCATCAATCTGTATAAGCTTTCATGTGATGATATAAACTCATAGTAATTTAATTGTGCCTTGTGTATTCAATCCATGTATATATATGTCACGGACTAAATTAAAATCCAGGTGTATCTTAAATCCGCCCAAGCAAAATTAAAATTGTGATATTGCCAAGGTGAAATGAAAATTGTTATCTCAACTATACAGTGTTTAAGTCTGCCTAAGCCAAATATTTTGATATTTCATCTATGCAAATTTGAAATTTGCCTATACTTAACTAACATTTTAAAGATTCCCTAGAAGAGACAAAAATTTTGATTTCACCCAGGCAGATTTTAAATCTGCCTAGGTTTTAATTTAAACCTGTGACATTTGTATTGGGTTAATATGTGGGTGTTTGGTTGTTGAGCTCATATCCCTGGCTTAAGAGGCATAGATATTGCATCATTAAATCAAATTTTAGCTCAGCCTATGTGTTTGCAAAGTAGCACCCATGTAGAATTTCAGACAAAATTCAGGGTATTAAAGGTTCTATATAGGATTGCGCAATACTCTACCAACACAGTACATACTGTGTATATCATTCCCACTAATTATAGGTGCAAAATAAAGTGAAAAAAAAATTATAATTCATTAGATATAATTTGATGCTCAAATAATTCAAGGACAAAAACTAAGTCTTCATTGGTTCAACCAGAAAATAGGCCATGGTTTTTTCTCGATCGATAATGTGACAATCCAACTGTTATATAGCCATGTTACTCTTTTCATGAGACAAAAAACAGATGCTGCTTTATAAATAAGAGACAATGTTGTGTTTCTTATATTTAGTTATTTCAACACTTTTACCAAGCAAAAACTGAGTTGTAGCAATGATTTTAGCACATGACACACCTGGGTTAGTGAATCTGATTGGCCTAGACCTATTGTAATATTCTCTGTATACCTGTTAACAATTCCGATAATTACTCCGTGCGAGGTCAAATAAATGAAAAAGCCTAGTGTTAGTGTCTTTATTGGTAAGTTTTTAATTAATCTATAAGGTTAACACATTTTATGGTGTTAGAAGAGGAGTAACACCCCCCAAACAATGAAATACACACAATTTTATGTTTCTGAGCAGTAAACGGCCTTGAATTATAATAAATATCTGCATTTGCCATAGTTTGTCGGGTGTTATTCCCATATTAAACGTGTATCACCCATACTCTTTGATTGATGCATTTTTCACTAATTACCACAATGAATGAAGTTATACATATCCGGCAAATTGAATAATTTATTTATTTATTTGGGGTTTTACGTCGCTTTCAACACTGTACAGGTCATATCACGACGGGTAGTTGGAAGGGCAGAGGAAACCAATACATACAGTTCGTCACGGTTCTGTACTGTAAACTGCCCACCAACGGCAAGCAACTACCGGCTTTCCCACTTGAGGCCGGGCCGGGAACTGAACCCCAGCCTCAGAGGTGGGAGGTGAGAGTGTTACCACTCTGCCACCGTGGCCCCTGGCAAATTGAATAAAGATTAGATGTTAACATAGAGGTACTAACTTGCACAATACTAAGTTTGAGATTTTCCACAGTGTGTGAAAATCACAGATGAGGAAACTTTCTTCTATCTTCTTGACTTTTTTGTAAGTTCTTCACACAGTTCTGGGTTTTTGTGACCACATTAAGATTCTGATCTTCTGCACAAATTTTGAATGTTTTACTTTATAAGTCTTTACATGACAATGATACATTAAAACCAATGTAATGACAAGGTTGACTCATATGATATACTTTGTAACTGATATATGACATACCTTGTGACTAATATCATATATCTTGGGATACCTATGACCAATATGGTACACCTTGGGCGGTATTCACTAACATTCCTAGTCTTAGTCCTATCTTATTCACAATTATCAATCATCAATTTCTAACGATACTCTAAATCAATTATCAAATTCAGTTACTAATTTAAAAGTATATTGATTGTATATGAAGATTTGAGAGCTAAAGTTGTGCTTACTGTAATAGAAATAAAATCAGGCATATGGTTAAAATGAAAAACTTCTAAAGTTAGGACTAAGACTAAGATAGGAATGTTAGTGAATACCACCCCTTGTGACTAATGGGGTACTTGTGTCTAAAATGATACACCTCGTGGACTTGTATGATATTCCTTGTTATAGGTCAAAGTTATGGTTTTGCGTCCCGTTCAACAACCAGGGTCATATTGGGACAACTCCTTAGCATTGTCACCTGTGGAAGTCGAACCCACACAGAGGTGACAGCCTATGATTAGGTGCCAACCTTATTAAGCACTAGGCCACTGAGGACCTGATGTTCCTTGTGATACCTATGACTGATATGATATAACTTAAGCAGAAAAGAAACTGTTTGTGTCATAAGACATCTTTTATGAAATCAGTACATATATTCAGTATATACAACAAATCTCCAGCACGTTGGTATTTAAACCTATCAGATCAGTTTGACGCCTACAGGACTTACAAGGTGCCTGGCAATTTTACACATTGTGAATTTCACAGTATGTTACTTTTGAGACAGGCTATAACAGAACCCAGTAAAAAGACATTAGGTGTTGCACAATACAATATCCAAATGGAAGCTAAGATTTCCTCACATATATGTGTGCTTTGTGATTACATTTTTATGTACACCTTTATAAAGGTCTTTGGCAAAGATCTGTTCTGTAAACAATGGTAAGACAGCAGGTGCGTGCAATGAACTCACAGAACCACCAAATACACCAGTGACCCAAATTTATTGATTGATTTGGGTTAAATATTACTTTCAGCACATTCTATGGGTCATATCATGAAGGGTGTAGGGAAGGGGTGTACATTATTTGGCCAATAATTTGCACTGTAATGGGCACCATTAAGCAACTGTCATCTTTCACAGTTTATTGTCCCAGAATCTTTCAGCTGTCAGTTTGATTTGGTCCAGAACTTCTATTTGTACATACAGATAAAAATATAGGGTCACTTTAGGGACTAGTGTTCCACATGGGAAGTGCTTATATCCAGTTTCTTTGTCATGTTGTAGCTCAGAACATGACTACTCCTCTGAACGGAAAGTCAGGCTATGCATATATGGTAGGTACTGCTCGTACCCATTTCTATTCCTGGGTGAGGACGTACACATGTGTAAAGTACCTTGTCAAAGGTTACATTTATTTAATTGGGGTTTTACATCGCTTTCAACACTGTACAGGTCATATCACGACGGGTAGTTGGAAGGGCAGAGGAAACCAGTACATACAGTTCATTAGGGTCTGTACTGTAAACTGCCCACCAATGGCAAGCAACTACCAGCTTTCCCTCTTGAGGCCGTGGCGGGAATCGAACCCCGGCCTCAGAGGTGGGAGGCGAGAGTGTTACCACTCTGCCACCATGGCCCCTGTCAAACGTTACAATCTCCATGGCCATGCCAAAGCTCAAAACCCAGACTTTCGCCTCTGAAGCCATACACTCTAACCACAAGACAAGAGAGACCACATACATGTGAAAACAGGAAAGTAATATATATGTACTTCCTAGATTATACAACCACACTGAGAGAGTAAGATTGTGAACCGAAGAACAATGTATTTATAAAGCATTTACAATAGAAGAATAATAAAATAGTTATCATAGTATAAACAATAGGGAAATACAAATGTGGGAGAGTGGAAATACAATTAGATATTTGGATAATTGGAGGTCGGATAAAAGAGGTTCTGCTGTATTTGAGTTTAATGTTGCTTTCAACATATAGGTAAGGATCAAGCTGGGCCAAAACATCGTATTAAAGTTGAGAGAAAAGGGTTAATATTTAGCTTTACTCAAGATTCACAAAGTCAAGCTGATTTCTGGATTAGGTGCAGAAGATACCACCATATTTTATACAATATTAAATTGATTTGGATAGCTGGATCAAAGTTAATCCTGAATTTAGGCTTAAAATATATTTCAACTTCTCTTTGTGAATACCAACCTTAGTCCTAATCAGGATTTTAGATTAACTTAAGCCAATTTTTTAGCTGCTCTTTCACTAATCTCTTTGTAAATATGACCCATGACTGTTAGTGTGGGAATAGTTGAGGAGACAGAGGAAATTATTGCATACAAGTTGGTCACCATCAAGCATCCGCATACAATTGCAACTTTCTGACTTACAGTCATTGGAAAGATTCAAACCCACAGTCACAGAAGCGGAGTACCATCTAGTTGTTTATCCATTCCTTCCATGATGCAAAACAACACAAAGGCTTAGAGATCCCTCTCATCAACATCTCCTCATTTCTTTGGCCTGTCTCTGGATGACAGCTGACCATGATTATAAATTGCCATGTAAACTACCAAGGCCTGTCCAGTCAAAGCATTCTTTTATTTAAGATGCAGAAGCATAACAATGATTCAATATTTATTTTACACATTGGACACTAGGAGTGACAATGGAATCAAAGAAATATTGAGGTGGAAAAGCCTGAACTCTTGCTGCCAGAGCTCAACCACTGCAGATATCATCAGAGAGTTTATTCCAGAGACTTGGAGCAGTGTGAAAAAGCTTTTGTTGAATTGTTTTTTTTTGGACTTGTGATGGTTTGAAAGCATGAACAGTCAGAATTGCCTTATTGCGTTGACTTTGTCTGGTGTTATGAAATTTTTTCAGAATTTGAAACCAGAACATTGCAAAGGAACATCTGAGCTACCTTGATTCTGACTTTACACAGGATTGACCCTGGGACTTTATATGGGTAAAAGGTGTTTAAACCGAAGTGGTAAATAGATCTAAACTGTTTTTGAAGAAGCAGACACTGTCTGCCAGTCCACTTCAACAAAAACGGAACTCGTACCAGCTACAGTGACCTTCACGTAGTTCATCTGAACTAGAATGTATTGCGGTTGTGAATCAGTAGGTTCAATCAATTAAAACAAAATTAATTAAATTACTTATATCTAGTTTATATAGGTTTAAGTTAGTTTTATAATGAATAATTAGAATTACAACACCAAATATTTATACTAAAAGAAAATAATAGTTTTGGTTTGGAAATTTATCTAGAAGAACTTATTTCATGAAAGATGGTGAATGCATTAAACCTTTCATATTGTGCACATTTTCTAATTGAATTTCATTGAATTATTATCAGATGACATTATACAATCAAATGTGACATCATATGAAAATGTGCACCGTATACGTTGAGCACAAACACATTAAAATATTCTTTTCCCATACTATTGCTGAGAGGGGGCCACGGTGGCAGAGTGGTAACACTCTCGCCTCCCACCTCTGCGGCCGGGGTTCGATCCCCGTCATGGCCGTAAGTGGGAAAGCTGGTAGTTGCTTGCCGTTGGTCGGCAGTTTACAGTACAGAACCCTAGCGAACTGTATGTACTGGTTTCCTCTGCCCTTCCAACTACCCGTCGTGATATGACCTGTACAGTGTTGAAAGCGGCGTAAAACCCCAAATAAATAAATAAATAAATACTATTGCTGAGGGTAACTGCCAACGTTAAATAGCCAAAATGGTCGCCAATACCGGACCGTTTTCTATAGGTAAAAGTAGTATCGGAACCAGACTATTGAAAAAGTTAAAAGTCACTAAACCTCTGTCTGTTTCCTTTACCTAAGGCAAACCTAAATTAAGGATCGTAAGGATCATTAATTGAAGGAGAGAAATCAACACTGTTATCTGACTGGTAAGGTGGAATATAAAGAACTCTATTCATAAAGGCTCCTTAATGTTTTTTTTGCTTTAGAAATATAATGTATATTTGTCTTTGCATAATTTTTTATTTAATACAAGATTAACGTTAACAACATGTTTTCTATTGCTGTACAAGGTGGAATATTTTATTGAAAGAATACTTAAGATTTTTGTTTTATGTACCATGTTGTAGTGACGACGACTTTTATAACTTAACATAAAAAGAAAGGCAAGTTTTATACAAAATAAATTAGAATTTCATTTTTAGTTAAAGATATTTATATATTGTGAATAAATACACAGTTACAAAGTGTAAGCACTATTTTCATTGTTTTGCAAAAAATTGTATACCAAAGTTAAGATTTTCTTTGAAAAATTAAGACTCTAATAATTTTTGATGTCTTCTTTAAATGTAACTAAAGAAAAGTAAGCATCCTTTGTTTGAGGAAGTTTATTGAATACCAAAACAATGGAAGGAGCAAGAATTAAAGGACATCCTTAATTTTTAATAATTTCTTGGAATAGAAATGGTTTAGTGAGCAAAAGCCCTGTACTAAAAACTATGATGAACAAAGGACATTATTCAGTTTAATCAATTTTATTATTTATATATCTATGATACAAAGAAAACTGTCAACCATACACTAAGAAAGCATAAATTTTATAAAAAAACCCAGAAAAAGTCATTTCAGGCTTAATGGCTTTAAGGCTACTGCTTGTATGTACAAAAAAAAATGTTAAGTAATAACAAGAACAGGAGAAAAAAAACAATAACAAGTACAACTGTACAGAGATAAAAGACCAAAGCTTAATGGCCAGTAATTAAAAATTGCAATTATTACAATACAAATAGATTAACAATACCACACTGTCAGTCTGAATTTATGTATATAGATTTAAATACAAAATATCTTACAATTATTACTTGCATTTTTTTGGCGTTAATTCTAAAAATATTTTCTCTGTTTGTCAAGTCTAAATATCAGGATATAAGAAATATTAACATTTATTTTCTTTTGTTTTATTTTTTAGCCAAAATTGGCAAACATAAGATGCATGTTACACATAATAATAAATATTGATTTCTAACATAACTATTATTGTATTACTCTCAACAAACTTTAGTACATCATGTAAAAAACATTAAAAACACAAACAAGAGACTTATTTACATAGTAGAAACAAAAAAAAGTAAACAAAGAAACTCTGCTTATTTACAAGGGCTGTTTATGCATACACATTAGTAGCTTCAAGATAATCTCTCTATATATATGATAATAGATTATCTGAAAATAATGTCCTGGCAAGTATTCTCTTGCTGGTTGCTTCCAGTTACTCTGTTAGAAGGTAATACATCACCACGGTTAGTATTAATGACTGACAAGACACGCATATATGCACATATGTACATTTTGCAAGTTCCCAAAATCTTTTAACTGTACATATTCTCAATCAGACACAGTACTAATCATAAAGCTCAATTTTACCATGAAACTGATGTAATATTTGCCTAATAGTAAAACATATAAACTCACTAATGTTGGTTAAAATGTTGGTACTAAAATTGTGGCAGGAGTTTAAGAATCATATTTCTTAAAATCTGTAAATAATAAAGTACAAAGAGAAACAACTGGTGACATAAATTGATCCATACACAGAAGTCTTCTCATTGATGTTTCTTTTTATAGCAACTGTGTCTGATTTCATATTGTACTTATGAGTTTGTTTAACCCCTTGGGGCTCAACTGTGTATTCATGAGAAATGAATGGAGGTGTCACAGAACCACTGAAATCATCCATGCTTGATCCTTGTAACTACCATTGTGGGGGACAAAATCTCTAATTCTTTGAATGATTTACACATATAAATGACATGTATCAACAATGAAAGCCCCATTATCCAAACCAGTTTTTATATTTTCAAATACCTAACTTTTTAGTGCATTGTCAGTTATTACATTATCAGATTCCAGCACTGTTTTCACTCTTCAATGTCAGAGGAATTTAGCACATTGTAATGTAAAATACTCTAAAATGAAAATACCCATCTAACTTGGTTGGGATAAAAGGAAGCTCCATTGTAGATACTATGAATTACCATATTTTGCATCTATTCGGAAGATTTAGGGTCACAGTACATCTCTACTTCTAATCAAAATGCAGCTAAAACAATGAAGAGTTATATATATATATATATATATATATATATATATATATATGTACATCCATCTTATGGATCATACTAAAAATCACAACCCTATTTGCACACCCACACAAAAACTGGCAAAACTCATTATTTACCACTGCTGGGGAAATATAGACGAATATAATATATTTCTTAGAGTTATCGATATAAGTAAATGTTGTACTCAATCACTTCAATCTATTGCATATGTACATTCTTTTTTTTGCAATGAAATTGATAAGCACCGATGAAATCTATATAGAAAACAACACTGCACATATTTTTAATTACAATCTTACTACTTTATGGTACAAAAAGTAAACAAAAAATTCCAAACATCCAGAATATCACACTAGATCTAAAACAGATGTCCTTCTATGAGTGACCTTGGTTGTATGTGATTTCTAATTCTTAAATTCATCACGATGCTGTAATCTTGAACATGTCTTATAATCTCTCTCTTCATAGTTCCAGATAGTAACTTTTATGTATGTTCATTTAGATGTATACACTAAAATTATTTTCACAGTTTAGTTTTTCTCTAAACAGACATATTTGAGTGTATTTTTGTGCATTTTTCTTATCTTTGTATAAATCCCCCACATAGCTACAATTCTCACTCTAGCTAAATGTTTTATTCACATATTTACAGAGTACCATCACTGTCTATATATACTCACTAGTTTTGTATTTTCACACCTAGCTTTTTGTATTATTGCATCTATCTTTGTATTTTCACACCTACAATCTTTGTACATTACCGCTTCATCTACACGATAATCCCCTACAACTTTCATTGTAATCTGTTTGTATAAGGTCTGACTCTTCTTCACAACTATCTAAGTATATATACATTCTAATCTCTGTACTGTTCACTCCAGTCTATGTGTAATCCCCTACATAGCTACAGTTCTCATTGTAATCCTTTTCGTTGATGATTTCGGACAGTTCTTCATCCACCATGTCTGAGACGTCATCTCGTGCCACCAAATACTTGACGTCAGGGTCTGTAATGTCGTCTACACCAGCGCCACCTTTAGTGGGCTGTAGGCCTTTGGTTTCCACGTACTTTTTCAGATATTCCACAGTGGCTTTCTGGCCTTCCTGTAAACAGAAAAGAGCATTAAGAGATTAATAAAACCAGCAGTCAACTGTTGCTTGCCATGGCATATATAGGGATACCAGATGGTGGTCAAGGGTCTGTTCACCTTCTATTATCACCCATTAAGATGAATCTGACATAAAATAAGTAAAAATAATGCAAAAGTAAAATAATCTAGGTATATTTTCCAAACGTTTGTAAAGATGGTGCCCTCCAGGTATGAAGCGGGTGTACAAATTAACTTCACTTTTAATATTTTAATCTCTCTTTTTCGAGGAAGGATTTCAATTCAATGAACAAAAGGTTGGAGATCTCTTCATATACTTCTCTGATGATATTTTACATCGATATATAATATGCAAGTAAAGTAGTTTGCAAAATATGAGCACTTGCCTAACAATTTTGTCAAATGCTCTGTGTTATTCATCTACCATTTTACCTTCCTTTTACAGTCTAATATAGTAATATTGGGACAACACTGTGTTGCACTTTGTTCAGTTGGATAATAATTTGCATGAAAATGTTTGATATAAAAAGTATTGGGATAGAACATCTGTATGAGATGGATTAAAACTACACTGGTCACAACCAAGTTGTCATTTGACAAACTTGATCACAATTGGGGCTACTTCTGCTAGTTTTAACAAAAATGAAAAATATCTAGTTATCCAAATTACCATGCAATGCTCTGTGTTCAAGGCTTAACCCTGTTATTTCAGTATAACAAATTATGAATTGTGTTGCTTTTAGATAATACATTTAAAAATCAGTTATTAACCTACAATAAGCATTTGAATAGATTCTGTTATTGATCTACAATATGTACTTGACCACATAGTACCTCCTTGGTAGACTTAAAGTTGAGCCCATGTCTTAGTTAGATTTCTATTAGCAGGCCTAAGCCATTTCATGAAATTGACCCCAGCAGTGAGCACCTCATTGGATCATGTGACTTACCTGTATTAAGTAGAGTCTCTCATCATCCTCCAAACCCAACTCCGCACCAAGAATCTCACGGGTGTCTATCAAGATGGTTCTGTCCAGATCATCTTTCTGTGAACAGGCATGAAATGGGAAAGAAATATATTTATTTGGGTTGTTTTCTACACACTGCATAAATGTTACCATGACAGGCAGATGAAATGATGTGTGAAAGCATTGCATACAAATTGGGTCAAGATTTTCTATGCTCTGAGGTGTCAACAAGCAACGACAAACTCAATCGCAAGATGACTTCAGATAAGTGGTAGATAAGTGTGTTTCCACAACCCAAAAAACCTCAAAATAACACACAAAGGTAGCACAGAAGTAGTTACCTCCACCTCGGAGGTATTCTTGTCAAGACTGATTGTCTGTTTGTTAACAGGATTGCACAAACAGTACTGGTTGGATCTTCCTGAAAAAAATCAGAGATGGGTTTCACTCCAACTTGGATCCCATTAAATTTTGAGATTTTCCCATTTACTTATTCTTATGTGCCTTGGTGGAGGTGTGCACTCTCCGAGTGCCCTTGTTAGCATATGCATCAAGGGCAATCCCTGAGGTTTATGTCATTATACTCAAACTTAAAGAGGTTTATGTCATTATACTCAAACCTGCAGTGATCTTAGTTGTCCATAATGTTCTCATACATGGTAATAACAATAAAAATAGAATGTAAAAACAGTGTTTACAGACAAAGGTGTTTCTGTACTTATAGACAAGAGTTATTCTGTACTTACAGACAAGGGTGGGTGTACGCCTGTGGAGGACAGGGCTTCCTGCACGCTGATGTAGACTGACTCCAGTTTGTTTTGGGTTTTAGCACGTCCCAGGCTTCCTGTAGGGCGGCCTAGGGTGCCCATCTTACTGCCTTTATGGTTGAGTTTCTTTTCAAAGTAATTCAGCAGTTCTTTGTAAGTAATCTGTAGTAATAAAAAAATTATATGTTTGTATTTTCTATTGTAGAAAACATACATAGAAAGCCAGAAGAACTCTATTAAGTCAAAATTTCTCTTTTCAAATAACACAGACAAAAAAAATCCCAGTTATCAAGATATGGAAACAGACGACATTGCACTTCTGAATGCTTGTAGATGCTGGAACAAGTGGTCACTCCTTGCAAATAAACATGCACTAGCTTAAACTTTCTTCAAGTCCTTTTGTCTAAGGTATTATATGAGGACTGTATGACTTTTTTACCAGAATGTGGGGCTGACTTTGTATTTCATCTCTGACAGTAATATCCCCACCCATTTGTGGATTCATAATAATTCCATGTATGTCAGATTTGGTGGAATAAGAAATACAAAGACTTGGAGCAGGTCTAACACTAGCTGTAAGCTGCACAAGAAAACTATGTACAAAGAAACAGTCCGGCTATTTATTTGGTGATCAAATCTAGGGCTGCAGGGCAAAGCCACAAGCCATTAAGTTCTATATTCATACATATAGAAACATGCACTTAGGATTCTACATGTAGGATTCCATATTATGTGCCTCCACACTGGATTGGATTTTAGTGTAAAATCCCTGTCACTAGTTATGCAAGGTTATAGTGAGCAATTGCACAGGGGAACAGTATACCAGGTATACTGCAAGAATAAAGTTTGAGAGAATGTACTCAGTTGGTGACTAAAGGGCCTTATGACAGTTTATTCGATGAGGTCTGATAGGATTGATGTCCTTCATTCAAAACCTAAGTATAGGATACCGAACAGGTTTGGAGTATGAGATGTTGTTTGGATAATAGAATGTCAATAAAATAGAAGAAACACTATGGAAAAAGTATTTTTTGGGAGAGTAGAAATATGTTTATAAAACTCTGAATATCTGGAACATAGAACATTGTATTGTATTGTATATTTATACTAAGTGTAATATTTCCATGTACTACAGGACAAAGCACTATCTGACCATCCAACAGCAAAAGTACAGCCCAGGCTTCAAATAACTGACATTCCCCTAACTGAAAGACAGAGGCTCAAGGATGACTGTTTATCAACGTCCTTGATTTTCTTTAGCCTGCCAGTGGGGATAGGAGCCAATGACAAAGGACTGCCATTTTAAGTTGTCATCTGTGCCACTATTTATCAGCCTGTACCTGGGTTTAACCCGCGTCCTCTGTGTTCTATGGTGAGTGAGTTACCCACCAGGCTACAGTGGTAGATATACTGGATGATGTAATGTAATGCGTCCTTTTGTAGCACTTACGCTGCATCACATGACAGAATTTAAGGTGCTACAGGCATAAAGAGAGAAGGGAACAGAAATCAGAATCCAGAGAGATGTCAGTGAGACACCAGAGACGCCAGATATACCAGGGAGATGGGAGGGCTATGGATGGTAGGCTTTACTGAAGAGGTATGTCTTCAATTTGTGTTTGAAAGATGGCAGAGAAACTGTGGATGTCATCAGGGAGCTCATTCCAGAAAGTTGGAGCATCACTATAATAGAACTTAAACTGTATGATAAAGATTGGTTATAGAACATGTTAAAGAACACAGTCAGACATTCTTTCAACTATTTCATCTCAACTGCCTTCAAACTACTTTTCCTCAATGTCCATAGTTGCCTCACAATGGGTGACCACAAATTGCAAATTGTGAGCTTTTCTACTTTTTATTAGCTGGTAAAGATTTGTGAGCAAAAACCATCAGGTAAATATTATTTTTTTCTTACCTGTATCATGTACCTATATTTCAGTAGGATGAGAAATATTAAACTTTATTATTGGTTTTCTGTAAATAAGGCTAGAATTCACTTCACATGTACATAGACATGAGCCAAACGCTAAATCAAGTTTTACAGCTTTACATGTAGCCTGGTCAAGTATCTCAAAATGTCTTTTTTTCAGTTTGAAATGGCCTCATTCAATTGATCTCCTGTCATTGAAGAGCACATAATGTAAATTGGTTTATCTTTCTTGATCTCTCCTGCACAAATCTTCAGGCATGCACAGACTTTAATAATGTCCACATTTAAAGAAGTATATTTCAAAAATGTTTCGGTACATTTGTAAGGAGAAAATTTACACAATTATCGGAGAATCTGGAGCCTTTGGCAAGGCTACCTTACATGTACTAAACTCTGACCTCTGAATCTGCAGTGAATTTTAACATCTGACTCAATTAGCCAACTAGTTGCACTAATTAACTGTACAGTAGATAACTGATAAAGATAACTGTGGTTTGAATTTACATTTTTGTGTGAAGAATAGCAGTGAGAATTCTGTTGAAATAGATGATACAATAGCAGTGGCTATCGGTACCATGATACTTGTGTCTTTTAACAAGGCAATGGGTAGAAATGTTAAATATTACAAGTTCTCTCTGTGTGTTCCCTGGAGAGAGTTGTAAGATAAACACTTATCAGTTCTTACTCCCTCTGACGTAAGACCCAGTTTTGGATACTAGTATGTCCCAAGGTCAATACTGAAGTTCAAACTTACCAAAAAATTTTGTTATGGATTAAGTATCACTGAATTTGATATTTTTCAAAACCTGAACATATCACCTGATTTGGACTTTATCTTAATAATTTATGTTTAGTGTCAATCAAAGCAATTTATTTTACTATACTTGTACTGAAAATGTGCTTACTTTTGAGATGTAATTTTGAAACATAAAGGAAGAACTTAGCTCAGATTATTGTGAGACTTCAGAGAGTAATAACGATAGTATATGAATTACCTGGAAGTGTTACTCCCTGGACTCTTACTCTTAAACTAGGCCAATCTTTCTCAGTTTTAGCAGAAACACAGACTTTATAGTAAACCTTATTTAAATAGATGAACCATCTTCGTTATACTGAACTTTCATAAATTCTGTGGAGGACTCATCAGTTTGTTTACAGAATATTTTGATCTTCTATCAAATCATTCACAAAAGAACTGTATAAGTCAATGCTTTGAAATTGAGAAGAGTGAAATATATTCAGATATGTTGTATTGACTGTTGGTTGTCTTGCTCCTTGTTTTACATTCTCATGAAAGGTATGTTAATAACACGTGTGTACTCAGTTTGTATACTTATATCTGAGTAAGCAATTGGAAATTCACCACAGTATGTGAAATTTATCACAGCATGTGTAATCCCCCAGTATGTAAAATGTACCACTGTAGGTGACGTTTGCCACAATATGTGGAAATAACCCAATTAAGTGAAATTTACCACAGTACAGTGTTATCGTGTGAAATTCACCACAGTGGGTGGGTGAAATTCACCACAAGATGTGAAATTCACCAAAGTATGTGAAATTCACCACCATATCTACAATACACTACAGTGGGTGTAATTCACCACAATATGTGTAATTCACCACAAGACGTGACACCAACTCCCCTAAAAAATTATGTTGCCTAATCAGGTCTGTCAGGAGGCCAACATATGAATATGGAACAGCTAGATAAATAGAAAAATATCAGGTTCCTGTCATTTTCACTGAAATTTATCCAAGAATATCTGCCACTGTGGCCTAGTGGGTAACACACTAGCCTAGCAACACAGAGGATGTGGGTTCAAACTCAGGTATAGGCAGATACATAGTGGCTCGGATGACCACTTAAAACTGCGGTCCTCTGTCAATGGGTCCTATTCCCAGTGGCAGGCTAAAGAACCTCAAGGACGTTGATAAAGGCTCATCCTTGAGCCTCTGTCTTTCAGTCAGGAGAATGTCAGTAACTTGAGAGTTGGTCTGTACTTGTGTAGTCGGATGGGTCATATAGCGCTTTGAGTCCTGTACCTGAGTATAAATACAATATACTAATAATAAAAGTAGTTTTAAGCTCATGTGATATTTCCTTTACCAAGATTAAAGTTTATTTCCTAAAATCAGAGGAACATGTATTTAAGGGTTTACAGTAAATACTTTTTTTATAATTCAGTCTGCCTCACTTTCAGTAAACAAGCAGCTAATTTAGACGCAGAAATTCGGTATCAAATGAGAAGAGTTGGCTTGAAATCAAACAAAAGTCTTGGCTTTTTTAACAATTGCAAAACCACTGTTTTTCTGAATATATTTATGCAAAAGTATGGGAAAACTGTGATTATAGTGTGTAGAGAGGCATATGTTATGATAAGCAATGACATCATTACAATCTGAGTAAACTCTGTGACTTTTTTTTGTCATGTATGTGTATTTGACGTTAAAAAACAAATAAAAATAAAACAAACAAACAACAAAACTGAGCAAAGGTGATAATCAAGCAAAACTATCTACTCTGAGTAATTTACACAATCTTCTGTTTGCCTTCAAAACACAGAAGAAACAGTACAAAGCAATATCAACTAAAAGTTTCACCGACATTTCCACCAATACCAGTCCTAGCCTTTCCCAAGTCACCCCTACACACATCTGTGCTGATCTCGGAACTTGTATATAGGAGTGTTTTTATCCACCAAAACATAAGAACAGGCAGATGCAGTTAGAAAGTTACTTCTTCACATGAGTGTGTTGTATGTTGGAAACTGAGGGGACATTCCGAACAAACATTTTCATGTTTAAGGGTGAACCCCAAATCTATCGGTTCAAATTCAGTTTCCCACCAGCATAGCCACTTTCAAAATAAGGAGATCTGGACTCTTTTTCAAATCTGTGTTGATCTGAGAACTTGTGTGTAATATTGCTTTAATCTGCCAACACATAAAACAGACACAAGCAGTTACAAAGTTGCTGCTTTATACGAGTTTGTTGTACGTTGCAAACTTAGATGACAATCCAAACAAACATTTTCATGTTTTGGACATAAATCCCAGATCTATTAATTCAAATTCATTTTCCAACCACCTTAGCACTTTGTCCTATTAATAAATGACAACCTATTTTGGTCTCTCAATTAACCTATTTTAATTATGTTTTCTTTATAATTCTGGACAATGTCTCGCATAATAAAGTTTCAGTTTATATAATGTACTCTTACACATGCTGACTGTAAGCATACTACTGAGGCAGGTGCTGGTGAACTAATATTCCCTTACATGTACAAGTGCATTGTGAATACCAAGAAACTGTGTATATGTTGGAAAATGATGTGGTGCACATTTGAGCCTTAGACAAGGTTACCATTTGGGCACCCAGTGCCTTGGACGAAGCATATCAATTTGGCACTATGCAAATCCTATCAGTAATAATAATTAGTTTTTATCTTGTTTGATGTTGCATCAGAAATTCAGCCACAAAACCCAGGGGCAAAATCTATTCAGTAGTTTTCTTTGAAGTCATATTTATATAACTGAAAAAACAATGGCCAAATGATATGAAACTTTGAAACCATTTTGTTACAAGTGATGTTGTGTCAGGCAATATGTAAATTTTAGTTCTTATAGAGAGAAAGAAACATTGAAACTCAACCACAGTATGTAAGATTTGCCATTCAGGGCAACCCTCAAAATCTAAGAAAAATCAAGCAAAATTCAAGCAATGTCTGGAACAGTTTAAAGTATGGTGGCCTAAAACTGTTCAGCATGTTATAAATTTGATGAGAAGTTCCTACAATTCAAAGAAATCAGGGACGTTTTCTTGGTGGCGAATTTTAGCAACAGGAGCAAACTTTAAATTTCTTACTGTAATTTGTCTAGAGCATGACATTTATTGGATCTTGACTGAATCTTTGGCCTCATGTCTGTACGATGTATATGTAATTGGGAAGAAACTTCAATATACATACAGTTACCACTACCAAGTTCTTGAATGTATTCATTTGTCTGTCTGTTTGTCTGTGTTCATGATAAATCCAAAAGTAAAAATAAACAGATTTATATCTATGATATGTGTTGACATACGAGGTGGCGGTTTTGAAATTTTGTCTCGGTAGTTCAATAAAGTGGAAAAATGGCATCAGAGATGCCCATCTCCCACAGCATAGTATTGTATTCAATACAATACAGCATAGAGAAACAATTTTGGAAACATGATATATAGAAAAAATGAAACAGGAAGAGATCAGAAAACTTTCAGAGCAGTGTCAGTTATATAAAAATCCCAATAATGTTTAAGGAGAGAAAATAGCATCTAACAGAAAGAAAATGTATGTAAACATAAATTATTAAAACAAGACATTCAATATCAAGATGACAGCATTAATCAGTAAACTAAAACTTATGAAGCTGTAAGATTATTAATTGAAGTGTAGCTGTCAATGGAAACAGCACAATTAAGTAAAAGTATATATAATAACAAGTTACAGCAATCCATATATCTTTGCGATAAGAGAAATATGTCTCAAATATGGCAGGTGAACACACTTTGACAGAACCAAAGTTAAAGGTCATACCATGATATAGCATATCTACACTTCACAACCAATGAACAATTTACAAATCAACTACCAATGTCTTCCAATTTCTGAGATATGGTCCCAACAAAATGTTAAAGGTCAAGTTCACTACAACAAGGTCAAAGGTCAAATCCAGGTCACATTGTGACCAAGCACACCTCCAGTACACTTCTCAATCAATATCCCTACCAAGTATCAACTTCCTACACCTTACGGTTACTGAGAGATAGACTGGATAGGATTTTCAAATTCAAGATCAATACAGCAAGGTCAAAGGTCAGATCAGGGTCATACCATCACATTGCATACCTACACCCCCTAATTAATGTCCCTACCAAGTATCAACTTCCTACAGATTATGGTTTCTGAGATATAGCCCTGACCAAATTTTACAGGTCAAGATCACTACAGAAAGGTCAAATCAAGGAGAAACCTTGACGCAGCACATCTACACCCCCAACAGGATATAGACCAGACAAGATTTTAAAGTTCAAGGTCACTAAGCAAGGTTAAAGGTCAAATCAACGTTACACCATGACGTTGCACACCTACACCCCCTAAACCATGTCCCTACCAAGTATCAACTTCTTACACCTCACAGTTTCTGAGATATAGGCTTTACAAGATTTTCAATCTCAAGGTCATTATGGCAAAGTGAAAGGTCAAATCAAGGTCAAACCATGAAGTTACACACCTACACCCCAACCAATGTCCCTACCAAGTATCAATTTCATTCACATTACGGTTTTTGTGATATAGCCCAAACAAACTTTTCTCGCTGCCTGCCCTGCTGCCTATCTGGATGATATGGGTGAAAATACCCACACAGCCCTTTAAGACTGTGGGTAAAAACCAACTGACAAAAACCAACCCATCTAATTTTTTTAATCATAACTATTTAATAGAACTTAATCTTTACATTCACAAATTCTAAAACTCAGTAACATGGCCATTCATTAAGCTTTTGTATATGCAGGGGTAATGACCTAGAGATACTGTGGAACAAAGAAATAATCAAAGTGGAAAAACTCAAGTGGAAATTAAAAACTTACAGCATATATGTAAGGCTGATAAAGCTTAACTTATAGAGTATATTCCAGAGGAGAACAAAACTTTTCTTTCTTACAATAAACAAGTCTCTGGCAATCTGAAGAAGTATTACAGTTTTCACCTTTTTGTCTGAAGCAAACTGGTGAAGATAAATGTGCTCATTTCTACAGGCAAAAAAAACCAAAAAAAACAGAGAAAAAAGAAACTTATGCTGGATATCTGTATTGTGAGCAAAATGTTGGTAAGATTACAAATTGTTACCTTATATCTGATGGTCGTAACATAATTATTATTGTAAATTGTTAGAAAATCAACCAACAGTCACGAAATATATTCTATCATCAATTTTTATATTTTAAGTGATTTTTTTAAAATAAATGTATCAGATTTTGTACAAACATTTAATCAGCTAATTTGGGATGAACTGGAAAATTTAAACCATCCTGTCCCCAGCTACTTGATCCCTGAATGGAAGGTAACACAGCAAGTTTCTAGAACTATAGTTGTTGTTACCACAATAGCAGCAACAGCTTCTACACAAGTAACTTCAAAATAACACATCAGTTAGTTTGATAATTATACCTCTGCCAAGGAGGTATTATTTTCATGACTATTTGTTTGCCATTTTGTTTGTTAGTAGGATTATGTAAAACTACTGGTTTGAACTTAAAATCCCAGTAAATTTTGAGATCAATCTGCATCACCATCTGGGTACAAAGAAATCTGATTTTGTTCCATTTACTTACGATTATGTGTCTTGATGGAGGTGACTGCTCTCTCCGAATGACCCTTGTTTTCCCTGTGTTTTACAGTTTCATCGATTTGCTTTGAATAATTTATATAGTTCCAAATTGATGCGAACATCTTCTAAAGCTCAGGGACAAGTAGCATAAAATGTCTTAGAGTGAGAGGGTTTCACAAAGTTGCTATGTCTAAGTTTTGGCTAAATTTACCTTGTTGTGGGCCTAACTTTTGTAAACAAAGGCTTGTCACTTTAAAATTTTAAATTTCTAACATTGAAGAATAAATATGTAGGATACCACCTTGAATTAGTCATTGACCACTTGATCAGGTTAACTAGGCTGTCCATTGAAAAACCACATTTACCAAAGCTTAAATGAGTTGAATAAAGGATATATATCACCAGTGAAATATTTTGACTAGAAATAAAGGGTTGTGTGACATAGAAAACCAATATGGTTATTTGATAAGCTTGGTCTTAGCTAAGTCACCCTTTTCAGAATCCAATCAAGTCTCTATACTTATCTAACACAAAAGGCTCAAACTTAAGTTCCTGGCTTTAGCCTAAGTCTAGACTAAATCTAAGACCCTTTGTGAAACCAGTTCCAGATTTCCAAGAAAGGATAATCCAATAGCCAGAAGGTGGTCAACTATGACAACAGCATCCACTGGGGTGGAGTTAATTATGATGCTGGCAAGTCTGAAAAGATGAGTTTTTGGTTTCTTTCTATTGTTAGTATCTGTTTATAGTTTATATCTGTATATTAGGCATCAGGCCTTAATATTTTAGAGCCAAGTGTTACTTTCAGGTATCCTTCCATTTGATTTTTGAGTGGGAAGGTCACTTTTTGCTATTGTGCCACTCAGTCCTGGTTGTAGGATTTAGGTCTGAATCTTGCTGATAAAAGATTCATGCCAAAATTTTAAATCCTAGCTTCTTTCAATATATAGCTTAATGTTATGATGGTCACATGTTGTTGCACTTCTTTTGTCCAAAGCAGTAATGTATGTCTCAAGAGGTTGTTTATTTATTTTTGATGAACAAGACTACTTAATATAAATAAATACTAATAATGTATACCATATGGAGAACAAGATTGGCAGATTAAGTTATAACAAATATTTTGTTTCCATCTATAGCTTTTAGTGTGTAACTATATTCTGATACTCCTGGAAATTCTTTGGAAATAAAATTTCATTGCACAAGTGAAATTCTTGGTCTATACTCACTAAAGTTTTGAACTTTGACCTTTCAAAAAATGAAACTTGACTTTATTTCAGAAATGTTTTTCAATCATTCATTATTTTAATGTGTTATAAATAGCATCCATATATTGTTTTAAAAAAATTGTTGACAATGTTTTGTAAATGTTTCCTCTTAAAATGTTTTACCAACATTCAACAGCAACTGGTTTTCAGGGTCATCATTTAAAAATGTTTTTGACATATTTTGCATCAAATATTTTGACAACATTCTATCCAGAATGGGATGACAGCAGCTGTATGTGTTTCTTGGTGTCTGTTTACTGATTCTAATTCTACAAAACTGATTATAATTCTAATTCTACAAAACTGATTATAATTCTACAAAAGAGGGGAGAAATGGGGTTGGAATTAACTTGATTTACTGATTCAATTATAATAAATTGGATAACTATCAATGTATTGAAATGTCTTTATAAAATGAAATATTCTTGCAGACATTTCTCACTTGATAAAATGTTACAAATTTCCTGCACATGTAAACACAAAATTTAATCGTATGAATCAATGTTGATGTTGGGTGTGGGGCAGCCATATACATGTATACACCAGTAAACGGTGAAACAGACAGGACAGTCCTGTCGGATACAAATGTAAATTGTGATATATGCATTTTTGATGAATATTAGCCTTGAAATGAAATAAAGGATATACAACAACAATATAAAACATACAAGTGTGTATTTATTCTTTTAAATGGGTTCTTAATACAATTTATACTTGTGTCTGACAGGACTGACCTGTCCGATTCACTCTCCACAGGTGTACATACACTGAGACAAAAACTATAAGTACTCCAATTTACAATCCTTACCTCACGCTTGTTTTTTGCTCCGACCACTGCGAAAATGTCATCCACACTCCTCTTCTCACCAAATAGCAGCTTGAGGTCATCGTGTGGAAGACTTGTTCTCTGTAAGATATGACAGGACATCATCTCATATATGGTTTAGCATCACTAGTTATAATGCATGTTACAAGTAACAATTTATGGAAACTGCAAGAGACTTAAGATTTGATTGATGTGGATGAAACATTGCCTTCAAAACATTGTAGAGGTCATATCAGAATAGGTACATATAATGTTTGGTTACACCTGTTCGTGGGGTAGTTTCTGTATATATTTGACTCCCGCTTCATGACTTCATCCTATGTAAGTTTAGATCTCCACTTATAAAAATTTCACTATGTTATGAAGATTGCCAATTTAATGAAACCTGATGTTTTATGCTAAAATAAGAAATTAAAACCTACTGCCCACATGATATGAATCAAGCACATACCAGTTGAACAGCAGAAAATGGTGAAGAAGAGTTGGTGGAACTCACAGTAATATTAGAATTTTTTACCCAATAAGCTACATTTTTCTTAATAGAGATATAATGAGTTAACTCTGACTCTGTAATGCTGACTGCCTGGCAAAGCATGTACGTCTCAGAGTGGTTATTTTCAGTGACATCAATTGAATTTTGGATATACATATTTTAGTAATCTCATATTTTGGTCAATAAGCAATTTAAGCAATACTGACATATACTATGTTAAACAGAATGATAAGGGCTGTTTAAATTAGCAACATTTAACTGTTCCAACTATCATGTGGGGCACACACAGAAGTAAATTAAGTTCTAACATATTTCCTTTGACCTAATAACAGTCCAAAGACAGATATATCTAGCTTAAGCTTCACTACAAAAGTCAGTAAAAGCCCGATCTATCTGCCTTTAGTACCACAAGGGTTAAGGCTCTGAAAAGAGACCTCATATCTGGCTAATGCATGTTAAAGAATAAGGTATCCTGTATATCAGTTCTGGCCCTCTCACCCCTCCAGTGTGTACATTTTTAGTATGGCTCATGACACTGGATGTAACAGCTATTTGAAACATTTTAAAACAGCTCTACCAAACAGTGTTGTGTCAAAAGAATTCTACTCAAATATAAATCCCACAGAATCATGCTGAAGACATCCTACACAACAGAAAGTACACAAACCAGTTCATTTGTAGCCTTTAAACCCAGCACAGAAAGGCCTAAACTAGATACAGCAATGCATGTTACAAGTAATACCAGATGGGAGCTGTAAAGGACTTAAGATCCAGCCATTTTACTGATGAATTTGGATGCAGTGTTGCTTTCAACATATTATAGTTCAGCATCTATGTCTTAGTTCTTGCTTTGGTTGTAGGAGAACTTAAAATAGCTTACATACAAAGTTTTTAAGTGCTGAACACACAAGGATGCAAACTTTCTGTATTGTATGAAAAAAGACCTAAGTTCAGAGTTTTTACATCCTAATCTTCAGACAAAGCTTGTTGGTTACCCCCCCAACCACCCCTCCAGGTGAAACATAGCTACATACCTAGATAAAAATACACAGGGCAAAAAAAAATGTTCAACATGGAAAAGCCTCAACCTTATCCTAACACTGCAATATTCATGATAATCACATTCTGTAATTTGGTGAAAAATAAATACATATCATAAAACTCGTATGTTTTTTTTTTTTTTAAATCAAACGGGGTAATAAAGGCTAAATACTTTGAACTTTTATTGATTTTTGTTTTCATCCTATTAACTTTGCTGCAGAGATATTTTTGAAATCTGTGCAATCTATGATTAGCTTTAGGTTTTAGCCTGAAAACATTTGAGAGTTAGTCTGTGGAGATAGGTTTAAATTAGACTGGATCAATAGCTTATCAACCTATTTCCCAGACGTAGCTATATACCTGACCTATTTCCACTGTGTCTGTACAGTTGTATTGTAACAATTATTTAGGATGTAGGTTGAGGTCGAGTAGATTTGGTTTAACTAGAATGTGCATAAGTTACGAGCATTGCCATTAGTAGAAGCCATTTCTAAGTCCCAATACTATTAGTTGAAAATACAAAGATAACTTGAAATATAACTTGCACAAAAGTTGTTATAACTTAATCTAAAGCTATGTACAGTAATTACAAAGTAACATGTACTGTAAGAGAGTTAATTTGCTCGATAACTTCAAAACTTCAACACTTTTAAACTGGGTATAATTAGAAGTTGCCATAAGCAGAAGTAAATGGCTGACATTTTACAAATTTGACTTAGACCAAATTTACTGTGCAGGAGATGCAATACATAGAATCCTGTCTTTTTATACTTAGAAAGTTACATTACTTTTTCAAACAACATTATTATGTCATTCTTTTTGTAATCATGACATCACAAACATTCCATTGTAATTTATACTTGCCCTTAGACTTTTTCAAAGTCATTGGCTAAGTACGTATGCATATATGTGTGTATTACTTACCTAAACTTGGCTTGTGCAAAGTCATTTATAACATGGTTATGAAAATTTACATAAATTTGTGAAGCAGCCCACAAATTAACAGAGTGATCCTAATACTCTTTAGCTTTATCTTGCTAGAAGTGGTCTAACTGTCCAGCCTCATTACAAAGTCAAATTTATGTAGTAAGAGAGCTTAATATAATTGCAAATAACAACTGTTGCCCAAAAGTTAATAAAGTATTTTTAATTGACAGAGCACAAAAATACTTTTATTTACATCAAGCAGGAGGTAATGTTTTTGGGTGTGTTAGTTTGTCTGTTGGTTTGACTGTCTTGTGAGTTCTCCAAAAGTACTGAACAGATCCTTCTGAAATTTTGTATGGGTAGGGCCTAACCAAAGGAATAGGTGATTAAAGTTTGGGGAAGATCCAATTCTTATTCTGTTTGTAACAAATGCCAAATTTTAAAAATTCCCATCTTCAAAGATTTGGCTTTTCTAATTGACATTACTCAAAAATAATGAGATAGTCATCATGAAAGTCTTTATGTGAGGAAAAGGGATTTTATTTTGGGAAAGTTCAAGATCATATTGTGGTTACCTAAATAAGCCAATTTTCAGAAAGCTCCCCCAACACCTTACAGGTGAGGTCTTTGAATCTTTTTTGAATACAGAAGTTGACACATATCTTTCGTGTCTAGAGTAAGAAATTTAAAAATTGCCAGAAATCTGAAATTTGCCAGAAATCTGAAATTCACCACCTGCAAGATCTTTGTAAATTGTAAGAAGAATATGTAGATTAGTGTTAAAATTGGCATTTTCTGGTTCAAACAACCTCTTTCTACTAGACTTTCTATAAATTTAATCTCAGTTTGTTTATTTTATAAGTATTTTTAGAATGATGATTTTTGGATTTTGGTTTTGTGCCTTAGAGTCTGTGTCACACAGATAAAGCACCACGAAAATACAGAATAGAATAGAATTTAATCATGTGGCGAATTTCAGATATGTGGTGAATTTTAGATTCCTTACTCTAATCACTTCTTCCTTTGGCCAGGTTCTCCCGTCATTACTTCTGGAGTAATGCCAACCACAAAGATAAAATCATTGAACAAAACAGTGATCCAGATCTTTCCCTAAATTTCAAAACTCTGTTCTTTGGTTCCTTTGGAAACTGTAGTTTCCCCACTTACTAGTCTCCATCCCTTCAGTTACACCCACAACTCTGAAATACTGACCTTGAATGCCCTTTGACTATTCTAATGATCAATATTTTTGTTTACTCAGTGCACTAAGTTCCCCAAATGTGGGGAAGATAATTCACCTGCAAAGCAGTAGATTAGATTAGACTATGCCTTCATTACTTTTGGATTTATCCTGAACACAGACAGACAAATGAACAAACTTCAAAACATAACCTCCTGCTGAAAGTAAATGTAACAATTTTGTCTTGAATATGAAACTGTGTATTGTTAAATGTGTTTGCACATTAAGGATATAGGCGTATATTTTAATCGATAATGATGAATTCCACATAAGAGAGTTCTATTTGATGTAATCTAACTGTATTTAGCTTAAATAAGTCATGTCTTCACCCATGAATTTAACACAACATAACCAGAAAATATCTATCTCGATATCTAGGTGTTTCTCTATAATATAACAAGTGAGAAAGCAAGATACTGTTTGCAAATGTTAAAAAGTTTAGTTATTTTTTTTCAATCATAGACTCACACATAGCAGTCAGACTGTATGAATCAGCATATATCATTGTTTTTTTTTAAATAATATGTAAAAGTATTTACATTAATAGCTAATATTGGGAAATATGCTGCAGTTAAGTGATATAAAAAACTGAACTTGGACCATTACTCATCACAAACAAGAATAACCTTTTTAAAAAAAACAGGTCAGAGATTTATGGTAAGACTAGTCTAGACTGGATAGTCTGATGCTTTAATATCAATTCACACTGGCTGTATCCGGAATTGGGTTCTAAGAGACGGAACTTTTCGGTTGAACGAATAAAGAGGGACTAGTCAACAGCCTACAGATTGAAAAGCAGATCTACAGATCTGATCCATTAAAAATTTAAAATATTTTAAATGGATTGTACAGAGGAATCTTTATTACTGGCCATAATATATTTTTGAACAATATATGTAATCACAAGGGTTTATAGAGAATTTTACTGTCAAACTAATGACATGTAGTACCTTAGCAGCTGGTTGCTTTGTTGCTTCTTTCTATACTACTGGACATTATAACCAGAACATAAATTCCTCACTAGTAGTCATTGTATCCAAAGGATAGCATCCTGTGGGTACTATGGATTTCGCTTCGTTACGCCCACGCCGCCGCCGCCACCGCCGCAGTGTGTAGAGAGATTTCACCGTTATCGCTCTAACAAAAAACGTATTATAGCTAGCCTTCTCAAATTTGCAGGATATATTCATAACCATAAAATCTTGCTTAGGAATATTTTTGGCCTCATTTTGAAAAACAAGATGGCCGCCAGGGATGTTTATTCGACTTTAAGCAAGGACTTTTGTTGGCCCTCTAGAGCAAAGGGTATTATAGGTAGAGATCTCAAATTCGCAGGATGTGTTCCTCATTATAAAATCTTGACTGGGAATATTTTTGGCCTCATTTTGAAAAACAAGATGGCCACCACGGGCGTTTCTTTGTCAGATTTGATCTTGTACTCCTCCTTCAAGGTCAAACGAGGATAGCCAAACTTAAAAGTGCTTACAACTCGCTTATTATTGGTCCTAGAGGTTTGGGATGGTAAACCAACCTATAGGAAATCATGGGCTGTGAATCTGTTGATGTGTTCAGACTTGACATTGGACCCCTCCTTCAAGGTCAAACGAGGATAGCTAAACTTAAAAGTGCTTATAACTCGCTTATTATTGGTCCTAGAGGTTTGGGATGGTAAACCAACCTATAGGAAATCATGGGCTGGGAATCTATTGGTGTAGTCAGATTTGACCTTGGACCCCTCCTTCAAGGTCAAACAAGGATAGCCAAACTTAAAAGTGCTTATAACTCGCTTATTATTGGTCCTAGAGGTTTGGGATGGTAAACCAACCTATAGGAAATCATGGGCTGGAAATCTTTTGATGTGATCAGATTTGACCTTTGGCCCCTCTTTCAAGGTCAAATAAGGATAGCCAAAATTAACAATGCTTATATCTTGCTTATTCGTGTTGCAATATGACACCAACCTATAGGAAATCATGGGCTAAGAATCTTTTGATATGGTCAGATTTCACCTTGGGGTTTTCCTTCAAGGTTAAGTGATGTTTGAATGGCTTTGGCGAGTTTTCTTTCTGGTGGATACAATTTGCATCGGTTCCCCGATGTGGTAGGTCTAGTTTAAAGTGGATTTCTTGTGATAACAAGGCTGAAAGGGGTTTCGGTCTACAAGCGCGAGCCACAAAGCTATCAGAGACATGAGTAGTGCACCGAAAGGGTCACCCATCCCAGTACTAACATAGCCCATTGCCTCTTAACTTCAGTGAAGAGAAAGATACTCATCACGCTATGCCACAGTTCATGAAAGTCGTGGTCTCTAGAAGTGCGAGCATCTACACATTGACACAAACGAGAGCTATAAATGTATTATGCCCATAAATATCAAATCAATTAACCCTTTACAGTACTTCTTAATGGATGACATTATAATTTTCAATTGTAATCCGTTCCCTGATATGACACAAAAAATTACAATCTACACACAGAAATATACCAGCAAATAATAATTTATCTCCGTTGGCACCTCGGCTACTATTGTTTACAACTTAATGAACTAAATCTGAAATGTAATAGCATTTCTATCCGTCAATGAAAATTTTTCTGTGTGGATCTTAAATGTAGGTGGTCCTCAGTTTGCCTCCAGTAAGTTTTTCTATTTATTTTGTATAAGCTTATATATTTATACTTTCTACATACCTGGAGCAACATGTTATCCAGGTCACTGCGAGTGATGCTGTTGGACTGTCTGTCCACTTTGTACTTCTGCAGCGTCTGTAAGAACCGCAGCATCGGGGATGCCAGGTCCTTCGGGTCCACAGACACATCCATCTCCCGCGTACTGGATGCTTGACTGAAAAGCAAAGGTAGAGATTCATTACAACAGAACTGTGATGGAAGAGCAAAATTTCAGCCAGATACTAGACATAAAATATAAAGAGGTAGTTCAGCTTAAAACAGTAAGGAAATACATTTTGAGAGGAGTGAAAAATGAGGTCATAAAAGAAAAAAAATATCAGGAAAATAGAGGGCCAGGAAAGAGAGTTTCCATTGTTATTTACTGTAATTTATTTCGAGTTAAGCATCAGTTCAAATACTTTGATAGATTGTATTGTGTATTACTACTCAGTGCAATATCTCCATGTACTACAGGACTCAAAGCGCTATTTGACTTATCCGACTGCACAAGTACTACCCAACTCTTAAGTTATTGACATTCCCCTAACTGAAAGACAGAGGCTCAAGGATGACCATTTATCACCGTCCTTGAGGTTCTTTAACCTACCACTGGGGATAGGGCCCAATGAAAGAGGACCACCATTTTAAGTGGTCACCCAAGCCACTATGTATCTGCCTGGGTTTGCACCCACGTCTTCTGTGTTCCTAGGTGAATGTGTTACCCACTAGACCACAGTGGCAGATGATCGTGGTAAGATGTGTGATTCTGATGTTGGAAGAAGTCATGGGTTGACAATGAAACCAGTTATGGGAATCCATATTACATTGGACTTATCATTTATGCTAGTGTCTCTGGAGACATTACTCACCTTATGATAATTGTCATGTTCAGACAGCTGACAGTGTAACTGAGTGTTATGTTTATGTTAGTGCTAATTGTTGATGATACCGATGGAAAGCTGATATCTTCTGACATACAAGAGTGCCTTATGAATACCAAACATTTGTGTACATGTTTGAAAAGACGTTTGGGTGCAAATTTAAGCCTAAAGTAAGGTTAGTTTTCGGATAACATAGCTACTGATTCTACTCATTAACAAACTATATTTTATTGAATGTAATGTAATGAGGACTTTTCTACAGCTTAATCTTCAACTTGTGACAGACTGTACAGTGCTAGAGCCACAAAGGGAGGAGGCAAAACAACAGAATCCAGAGATATAGTGGGGGAAACCCAAATACACCAGGGGGGATATGACAGCTATGGTGGGTAGGCTTTACTGAAGGGATATGTCTTCATTTTGCGCCTGAAAGAAGACAGAGAACCTGCTGTTGGATGTCATCACGGAGTTCCTTCCACAAAATTGGAACATCAAATGCAAAGCTGTGGCGTTGCATTTGATGAAGCTCTAAACCTATCTCTTTGCAAAAGCATACCCACCCTAATATCCGCAATTGTCTGTGCCTTTCTCCATGGTGTTGACCCCTGCTATGTCTCAGGTTAATGACTATGGACCTCTACTTTTTCTGTATGATGTGCTTAGAGTCGGACTTCAGATAGGGATGAAGCGCTATAGAAATACTATTAGAATTAGAACTGTGGAACCTTAAGGTAATCTCTGCCAGGTTTACTGCACTTGGTTTTGTAGGTAAGTTCATCTTAAGAAAGGTAGGGGCTGAAAAAAGTTAGGAAAATTAGTGTGGAGGTATGTGCACCCTAGAGTCAGAGTTTTGAAATTGGAGAGTTGTTCAACAGGTACCTAGTGTAGAAAATTTCTTACTGCTATGATGCTAGCTAGGTAGTAGCCACAGGTAAACTCTAAAATTCTACTGCTTACATGTGGAACATATGGAATTGTTGTTTCTGAAAGGCCATAATCACAAGCTAAGTTTTGTAACGCATGTAAACTGTGTGCAAGATTCATCAGCCTTTTATGCTAGAATCTACTTACCCAGATACATCTACTTGTCTCTCCTCATGACTAGAAGAACTAGGTTGGCTTGTCAAGGCTGCACTATTGGAGGACTGCTGAAAAACAAGACATAGATAAGTCCAGAAATTGGGGTGAATGAGCCATTACTGGCATAATAGGTTCACTCTCACTAAATATACACATTTTTTATGAATTAAAATAATGTGACATAAATTCAAACCCAAAGCTGAAGGGTGATAAGGTATTCAAACCTGCCCATTTCTCTTTGAAATGTGATGCTAAATGAAACACAGGAACATACTTGCCTAAATATTGGTATGAATAAAAGTGTCTATAGGAGATTTCACTGTCATTTATTGATTATCAAATATTTATGACCACAGCATGCAGTTGGATTTGTTGATTCTTATGCACCTTAAATTTATGCACCAAAAATGAAATTTACTATGATTTTTATCCTTGAGTGAAAAGGTTAGGTTTGCTCCATATCCTTTTACTTAAGTATATAAGTAAGTATATTTCCCTTTCAAAAGTTCGCAAAGCATTGTAAGAATGTCGTGTCTAAAGCAGTAAAATGGTAATTGATATGGCAGGACATTATTCAATCTAATATTCATGTGGAATGTCAGTGTTTGCCAAAGTAAAATGGAGAAAAAACAATTCAATATGCTATCTTAAAGATATAAAATGGTGCACAGTAACCCTGTGCAATAAGATTTATTTGCGGAAAATGTAATAAATTCACTATGGTCTTATGTTATATGGTCATACCGAGGCTTCATTTATAAGTGTTGATATTCCAGTGAAATTTACATTATTTGTATACAGCTTGGCCACCAAGGTTTGTCAATATTAAACCCTCATAACAATTAGCTTACTTAGGCTAAGTCAAATACTTAAATCTGCTTTGTGAATCTGCTAAATGCAAGACCACGGTCTTAGCCTGAGTTTAAGACAAAAGTTTTAGTGTTAGTCTATGTCCAGACTTAATCCTATTGTGAAACTGGCTCCAGGAAAACATCAAGCATATTGGCAAAAAATTATTTTAAAAATTAGATCTGAATTATTTTTACTGGATAGTGTCAGCCAATACATAGGAACTTTACAATAATAAGTGTACAAGATTCCCAATCACAATTCTGTTTAATGAGTGCTGTCTCATACATTTATAGTAGAAACAAAAAACAGTTTATTGCCCATATAGAAGTTTGATGTCCATATAGAAATTTACAATGCAATACCAAACATCACACTGAATATGTGAATAGTTATTTCTTTAAGGGGTTTTCACACTTTCTCAGATGAGCATAGACATTTTTAGAACATCTTTGCTTGAATAGGCAAAAACTAATCACACTAACAACTCAGCCACAGGGGAATGCAAACATTGCAGAATGTATTTAACTGTGAGCTCTCCAAGGCTCACATTTCTAGAGATCACATTTTTGTCTCCAGACTTTCATGAATAGGTGTATTCAACTGACAATCTATGGAAAGTATGCATTAAATATGCACACTGATTTTCCGTTAAACAATTAAATGGCCAGAAAAATTGAAAAATTTGATTTCAGTGACTAATGCTTAACTGCAATTTACAGTTACCTTTCAATTACTTTGTCACTCATTTTGTTCCTGCTTTAATGTAGTTACCAAGGGGGGGGGGGGGGGGGGGGGGGGGGGGGGCAAGTGGTAATGTCATCTATGAAAAAAATCTACTGTACTGTGGAGTCGAACAGAAAATATTGATGTTGTAAAGTATTTCTTCTATTTTCTTGTGAGTCCAAAAGAGCCTAAGTGTACACTACTCTAGTGCACTACTCCTGTTTCTCACTGCTTTTCAACTCACACATGTAGACCGAAACAAATTCCAGCCTAGTTTGATTTATAGATCACATGTGTGGAAACTTAGTCTTAATCTTCTTGGAATGATCTGGCAGCGAAGGCTTAACCTTGCAGATGTTTTAACAACAAGTACATTTGTCCATTCAAATAAATTAATAATAGACCTCAGATCTACCTTGGACAAACTGAAATTTGACTTTAAAAACAATGGTTTCATAAATCAGCTTGTAATCTTCTGTTAAGAGTAATTTTATGCCTATTTTATAGAAAAAACTGAGAGATTAAGATTACAGTATTTTAGATAGACTTGCCATATCTGAATGATAACCTTGGCCATTTGCCATACATAACCATATTATTCATACATCAGCACAGTACATTAAGAGCAAGGAGCACTTAACTTATTTCTTTGTTTAAAAATTGTCAGCCTTCTCTGTTTATTTTTATACTAACACATTAAATTAAACTAATCAATTTAGAAGATGTCCTGCATAAGATCTACAGCACATTAAGCAACTATTAGTACAATAAAGTTTCTATACTATAACTGTAAATCCTTGTGGAATAAAATGTCACATGTTTCTTTGGAGGCATATTTTAGGTCACTTACAGTATGGCTTATATTTATTTTGCTCATCTTGTTCTACATAACCTAACCAACTGCCAAAAGTTCATCTGCACTCTAGATATATAACTACCTCTAATGTGTCTAATGTATGGTAGACAACAAAGAGTCCATAATTACCACTGAGACCATAATGCATTGTGTTTTTGTCCATCATTGCCAATTTACCTCCACATTAAATTGTGTACATGAAGTTGTTGCCATACAACTGATAGCCTTGATTCAACTCTAAGAATAAAACTTCATATTTACCAGATCATGCAATACAAGGTGTTTACCTGATTTTAATGTATAATTATTTGATAACTATAAAAGCATCTTTAAATGTGTTTTATCTTGAGATAATTTCTCCAGAATAACAACTCCTGGGTTTTGTCCATTCCTCTTAAAATTAGCTCTGGGATTTTGTCCCAGTAGCCATATTTTTCCCCAGGGTATTGCCCTCTGACCTATTGTCATCCTGGGTATTGTCTCTTTACTGTTATGCAATGGTTTTAGTTTTTCATGCATGCTGGAAACTGTCAAATTATGGGAGAAATACTAAAATAGTATATTTTACATCAATAAAATAATACAAGCTATCCATAGAATTCAAATATTACTCTAAATATGTGATAGTTTATTCATTTTGTGAATTTCAAAATTATCATATGCATGTACTCTATCTTTAGTGCTATATACTAACTGATATTCTCCAGTTGCAATGGATCTTTTTTTTCTGTAACATGACATGAAAAAGGGCCCTTCGGTCAATAATTCTTACAATGTTTATACATGAAGATGTAGGAGTTGTAAGAAATTGTCCTTATTAGTTTGAATCATGTCTCAAAAATAGTCCTCATCTGTTGTGAGCTTGTATGATCATAGTTTGAACCTGGTTTGACCTTGACCCTAAAGCAATGTGGTAAATGACCTCAACCTAATTTGTATGATGTCATAAGTCTTTATGGAATTTAAATTGGTGTATTGCTGATAGAAGACACATAAAAAGTGAAATAAAAGTCACATGCAGTATATTATATGAGTGGGGACACTGAGTGGAATTTGCAACGCTAATATACCTGCACTTGGTTCTAGTTATGACTATATTGTACTTCTATGTAATATTATTGGTTTCATCCAAACTTAACATATTCTTATAATTTATATATATATACTTAATACATTTAGTTAAGTACTCAGTATAAAATAATAAGCTATGGAAAATTAATGGAAATAGTTTGTCACCAATTACAATTGAATAAATCTTTTCACAATATCTATAAAAATTGAGGGTTTGTGCATTAAATGCAGGTGGGAGGGGGCGGGGCTACAAAAGAACTGTCAAAACTACAAAATGCTGGACAAAATGCTGGCCATGTTTTAGGGGGAGGACAAAATGCCAGTCTATCAATTTTTTTACACATAAATAACACCACAATCTGCACAGAGAACTGATTGTGTTTCTGGGTAAACAATTTTTTTATAAATGATCGGAGTAATTTTTAAATAGATATTTGAATTTTGCTGTATCTTCAAAAACTGCCACTCTAGTTTACAAGTTTCTTCACAATGGTCATCCCAGTTACTTTGGTCCTCTTTTGTCTAGTCGTTGTGGAAGATATAGTACAAGATACAACCATCCAGATAAAAGGTTCTTGGAGGTTCCTCAATTCTGTCCATCTGTACATAAATCAAAAAATCACTTTGGCCACAGCTTTGCTTTTGATGCTGCCACGGTTTGGAATGATTTGCCTGATGAGGTCCGTTCTGCCCCAACTCTCACCTGTTTCAGGAAAAGGTTAAAATTGTATCTCTTCAAAAAGGCATTTCAAACTCAGCATACACTCTATCCGGTGTCTCCGTGGTACTGGACCTGGCAATGGCTATGGACAGATGATTTTTTGAATTTGATTTTGGTGTTGCGCCTTAGAGTCTGCGTAGCAGAGATTAAGCACTATAAAAGTACAGAATAGAATAGAATATTTTAGGTATTTACCTGAACAGCCTTCAAACTGATATTTTAAACCACAGAGCTGAGAGTTGCAAAAAGAATATGCCTTGATTAATTACCAATACAGTCGTCAAGCAGAAACTATAAAGTGGAACGGTTATATACTATAATAATTATAAAATGCTTTGATTAATAACAGGAGTAGACTTTTTCACCTCTCTTGCTTAGCCAGACTCTTTTACAACATAAAATAATAAAAAAAAAACAATATGCATATTTTGAGAGTAATTGTTTGAAAAACTTCAAATAATTTGTGCTCTATTGAAAAAACATTTTCATGGCATCAACAGAATGTTATATGAGAAATGCTAATGTACAGAGCCCTGTGGGACATTTTGTTTTTAAAAAAACTATTTAATTTAAAAGTCATGTCACCATATATAAAAGTCAGTGACCAATAAAACCTCACAGGCTGGCTGTTCATCGTATTACCTTTAAAATCTGCAATACTTTTGTAATTGTATAACAGTTGTCACTAATGCCCCATTAACAATACAGGCAGTATGTCGCACAGTTACAGGTTTTCAGAGGTGGCAGAAACAACTCCAAGGATGCCTCATATCTTCCGAGATTTGGTTTAGCACTTACATTACAGGCAGTGTAATTCCTAGTTGTAAGCGTTGAGTGAAACGTCCCTGTCCTCCATAACTACCATCTGAGGTTTGTACGCAATCTTGTGACACAGTGGTGAAATGTCCATTTACCTCCACTCACCTTATGTGGTTGTATTACACTGAAGCATGACCGAGTCACAACCTTATATACACCGTAGAGCAAACCTTCAATTACCGTAGCAAAAAAATTCATCTGCGCATACTCCCATTCATCTGTCCATCCCATGGTACCAAATTCAGAGGGGGGAAATTTTACAAATTGTAAAACTTCTGCAGGACATACAAGGTAATGGATATTTCACCACACTGTGTCACAAGGTCGCATACAGACCTCAGACGGAAGTTGAAGGACTGGGATGTTTTACCAAAAGCAGATAACTGCAGGGGGCTGCTTGTAGTGCGAATGCGGTATTAAATAAATACAAAAATAACACACCTCTCCCATATATATACAATTTTCTGAAGTAAATCCTATGTCAATTATAAGTTATTAATCTCCTGCTAAAATACATACAAAAAAATTGTATATAAGATACATATATTCCAAGCCCCATCAATATCTCCAGCATTCAATCAAAATTAAATCGCCACAATAGATGAGAAGCATTCATTTGTGATAATACAGTTTATGATGTAAAAGTATTTCCTAAAATTATAAAAAATTTTTTTTAGAGACAATACTTTTGCACTAGCTTGTATTCACTTTGTAAAGGTATAACAAAGGTGCACAATATTTTCTTCGTTTTGTCAGAGAATGAAGACAAGATCTACAATAAATTCCTACTACTTCATGTTACTGGTACCAGAAGACAAAACATAAGTTCAGAAAATAAACAACCTGGTGAAAAATACATGTTTATTCCCATCCATTGTGCACCAAGACATAAACAAGAAGCTTCTGGGTTATGCCATTATCCCATTTTAAGACATGGTCTATAAATGTTAATCCACCTTAGGATGAAGCCCAAACTCTGTAAACCTTGTGGCAGTTTTGAACGAAAATACAATAATATTGTTTTACATTAATAATACTATGAACAAAAAATAATGTAGAAATGGTTTCTGTGACATAGTAAATGCCAAATTTCACATTTCTATTACACATTTTAATAAGGAAAAGGTTTAAGTTTTGGTTGTCCAACAGAGGATGCCTTCTTAAACAGATTATAAAATAATACTAAAAATTTCTATAGCAGGACTTCTTCAAATTTTAATGGTATTGTAAAAAGGAATTACACCTTAAATTCAATGCATTTCAAATGTAGAAAAAGAAAAGTCAAATTTGCCACAGAATCTGATCTATGCCAATTGTGAGCGCCTAAGTCTTGGTATATGACCAGTGCATGTGGCTTCTCAGTAAAAACTTCAATCCAAATCTAATTTTAATGGAGTTTCTTAAACTTGAAATAAAGCTGATGAGGTCACAAAAATCATAAATGTGTAAAGAATTTCACACATGTCAAACAAATATAAGGGATTTTTAGCTCACTGATAAACTTGATATAATAAGAGAAATGTCACATTTCTTCACATATTTCTACATTTTATCTAATCTACTTGGATTCTTAAAGGGCTTAATCTTTGCACAGGAAGGTTCTAAGGTACACAAACCCTCATTCAGACATATAGACTGATCATCGCTTTCTACACAAATCCCTGATGCCACAGCTCTCAGGCAACAGGAAATCTCATTGGTCAACAGTGTAATAGTCATGATGATCATATGGGTTAATTCAGTGGTGATATTTACCTTCAGAGGAGGCTATGTTTTGTGTGTGTCTGTCTGTCTGTCTGTGTTCGCAATAATTCCAAAGTAATGAATCTGTTTGAAATTTCAGTATGTTGACAGGACTGGACCAAGGAAACAAGTGATTAAATTGTTTTAAAGACCTGGATCACATACTGGATACTAAAGGATCCCGAATTAATTAAAGGTCACATTTTCAATGTATTTTAAATGACTTTGAATTTCTAGTACACAATACGCAAAAATTAATAAGTTATTTCACGAATTTTTATGTGTGAATAGGACCTAGCCAAGGAAAGAAGTAATTACATTTTTGGGAAGGATCTGAATCATATTACAGATAGAAAAAAAGTCCGGATACCCCTGGTGAAAATGGTTTAGGGATATTTTCTAATTTTATTTACACTCTCTTTTCCGAATAAAGCATGCTTGTGCATAGGTTGAATGAAGGTTTAAGAATGACTCTGTTAAAAAGTCTTTATTATTTTATACTTGTGCCACAGAAAGGCTGCTTACTTCTGGCTAGTGTTTGTACTACCTGTTAGCCTTGCTTTGAGGCACAAATTTCTTTGTGATAAAACATAAGCTGCTTTTCATGTTAACATTCTGTGAACACTGTATGTGAGCTTATATTACATAATGTATATGATTGCTTTATGAATACCAGGGGCCTTATTCATGAAAGGTCTTGGCCAAATCTTAGACTTAACTGTTCAAAAATACAGACAACTTAAAGCTGAGATTTTGCTTAGACCTTTTGTGAATATGGTCCCAAATCTTTATGTACACAAATTAGAGTCATACGCAAGGTTTGATACTTTGGAAAGGTTAAGTCTTTCAGAAAAAAGTTTGTTTTTCAGTTAAGTGAAGGCTCACACTATGACTTATTCAGCCTTCATTAACTTGGTATCACTCGAGAAAGAAATATCCACAGGCTCATTTTGTGTAAACATTTTGTGTACTCCAATACTTGCTAATTCAGCCAGTGTCTTGCTTGCCAGTGCCATAAGGTGTTTTTAGTGCAGAATCCTGACCAACTGGTATGTACTGCTTTCTTCTGGTCCCTCAACCATCAATGTTACAATATGACAATGTGATTAAAACACATTAAAACCAATTCATCAATCAGCACGCATCTTAAATGAGCACAAGCAGAAAGTGAACAATAAGTCTGTAGCTAGCCTGTATCACTGAGAATGTTTAGAGCACCTGTTTTCATGTAAGGGTATGTGTTATCTCCCCTTTACAAAGTGTTCTATTCTTGAACACCAATGGATCAGGCATTAGTTTTATATACCAAAACTATGGATGTGTTCTACACCATGATTGGAATATACCTGGACATTTAATTACCCTGTTCTTTACATGGTTCTTAGCATTGTCACTTGTTACTTGTTGAACCCACACAGAGGTGACAGCCTGTGATTAGATGCCAAACCTGCTAATCACCAGGCCACTGAGTACCTCTTGTATAGTACAGGGACTGACATGCAAAAACATATTGATATCTATGATCTTTACCTCAAATTTTGGGATGTTGTGTATGGGGAGCATAATATAGGAATTCTACTCTAGATATATCATGACAGTAAGGAAACCAGTGGATACTCAATGTTTAACAATCTACACTGTAAAGTATTGGTCATTTGGCAAAAAGGTATCAAATTCACATATCAGGCCAAGGATGGAATATAGAATTATGACTTATGAGGTTAGAATTTAGAGTGTCATCCACCATACCACTAAGCCTCCCTCCAGGCAATTGGAACTTTTTAAACTCAGGTAAGCAATATTGCTCAGTTGTCCTCATAGCCTAAAGATGTTTGACATGCACATTTTGTACAAAAACAACTTTTCAAATATGAACAGAAAAGTTTGTTATTCATAAAGCTCTCTTATATGTTAGACAGACAGACTGTTGTAAGGTGGTTAGTTTATGTAAAATAGGAAAACTTGTCGAATGACATTTACAAGAAGAATATATCACGAATGATGAAGACAATATAATATCAGTGCAAAGCACAGGTATGCTATTGGTTTTTATGTTCATGAGTGATATATACATTTTCATATATGTGTTATAATGAGTAAACTTTATGTATTTTAATTAGTCAGCTGTCATTAGTGGATTTTACATATAACATAGTTCATGTGTATTATTAGCATGTATTGAAAAATGTTCTGTGTATTGGTACATACAAACTTAGGACTGCATCATATTTCTTGTTTCTAATTTACAGACTTGTAAAGGCTGATAGAGCATAATCTTACTTTTATTATTATTGTATCTTAAGCCCTATGAAATCAAACAGGGTGTCTATAAACTTGGCACTTTGTAATGATTCTTGTGAAGTCACACATGGTGTACAAAGACTGTTTGTTTTAACAGCCATTCTTTCAACAGAAACAGGGATCAATCTGTATAATGTGGTAGCTTGTCAGTATATCTTAGATAATTTTGTAATTACCATGAACACTTCAAAAGCTTAAGCACAAGGGACTTATTCATTACTCTCCTCTGAACTGGTTACACCAATGCTGTTAATAGCTCATCAGATCTTGTATGTGGGAAGCAGGTTATAAAGATATATATGGTCAGGAAGTTATAAAAGAATATATAACTGCCACACTTAATGACAACCAAACAGCAATAGCAGCTTGTATCAAAGCTTGTCTGGATAACCAGATAATTACTTGTATGTATTCCACATCAAAGCCTATACCTTCTCTGTTAAGTAACCCTAACTTAGGTACAATGACTAACTTGTTGCCCTTAATGTCACTCAGCATTTATCTTGTGTGGTTGTCAGTTCCTGTTCCTACCCAAACTTCTACATGTAACTGGCTGATAGGCTGCAACTACCTTATTGGATTATGGTCACCTGACTTACCTAGACTGTTTCTCTTTTTGAAAAGGGTCAGTATATATGTGGCTTGGTAGTATCAGAAAAAGAATATAAAACATCATGTGTTTAGAGATTGAAAGGAGATCATCATGAGTGTTACTGGAAACTATGATACTGGTTAACTTAACAAGAAACTGTTATTATGAACATTATGAAGATACAGAAACACTTCATGGAATATGTTAATTATTAAGAATATGTTTAACATTCTTGTTGTGAACTTATATAAATATTAAAGGGAATAAAGTGTAAAAAATTGCAATGTGTATGTGAATGGATATTAGGCAGAAACCAGCTACATTCACAACAACAACACAGCCTTTATCACATCAATAGTGAACTGATACATATCCTTGATACTGAGCAGAGATTTCAAATAGAGAATTTAAGGAGAACTATAGCAGTGACATTGGATTATAATTATGTGCATTGTTTAATAACTGTTGATTAATAAATTGCTGAATAAATGAATAAGAACATCAACAAGAACTCATTTACACCCCCAACCTTAAAACTCCCATTATCACATCTGGTGGAGAATGCCAAATTGACCACTTTTTAGCTGGTCATTGATGCCCACTCGAAGTGGAACCAACTATAATTACACAGCAGTGACTCCAGTAGAAAACATGGCTTCTGGTGATGACAGAGGAAGGCCAATCTTCCGAGCAGGCATATCGAGTCCGGAAGTCTTTCTCATGAAACTCAAGGCCCATTGCAAGAAGCACAAAATTGAGGATGGACCCCTTATGGAGGAAATCTGTCTGTACCTGGATGATAATGCAAACAACTGGCTGATGTCCCTAGATGAAGCAACACTGGCAGACCTCAAGAAGTTTACAGATCAACTCCTCCAGCGGTACTCACGAACTACAGATACATTCACAGCCATGCAGGAACTGAAGAACATGAAACAGATCAAAGGCCAGGATCCACTCCAGTTTGTGGATGACTTTGCCAACTTGTATACAAAGTGTAAGATGGACATGCAACAGATAGTGCCTTTTACAGTCGCAGCCCTGGAAGACAACGTAGGACAGTACATTCGAGCACAGAATCCTAAATCCCTGCATGATGTCAGGACTGCAATCACAAGATATTCTGGATCTGCTACTATAGGAAAATCAGATACAGCTCTTCAAACAGACACAGCAATAAGAGCATTATGCTCTCGCCTCGATGATGTAGTGACCCAACTGGCATCTGTTTCTGCCATTCAAACACAGGGACAAAATCAGTGGAATCACAGCAGGGCCAGACCAAAGACAGACTCTAGGCAACCACAGGGACAGGCTAAAAGGGACTGCAACTTCTGTGGAGGTAGGTTTCACTCTAAATTGTCTGAGTGTCCGGCAAGAAACAAAAAATGCAGAAATTGTGGTATTATGAATCATTTTGAGAAAGTGTGTAGAAGCAAAAAGGAATAGGATTTTTTGCCTATCCTTGAACAGGTACAGAACATTACTAAAATCAAGGATAGGCCTACTGCTATCATTAACAGGCAAACCCAGTGTGACAAGACAAATAAGGTACAGTCTAAGGGTGGTAGGCGGATAGGAACTATTTCTATTAAAAATGGAAGTGATAAAAACATTACAAACATTGAAACACAGTCACATTCAAAAACATTCATTGACAACAATGGTCAAAATTTGCAAAGTAGTTCTACTGGTTCCATTGTAACACCCTTTAGTGAAAACAAAGGCTTAACATCAATTGTTATTGATGGTATTATTGTGCAGGCTTTAGTAGATACAGGTGCAGAAGTATCTTGCATTGATTGGTTCATTTTTGAGAAACTGGACAAAAACAAACACTCTTTAGGACCAAAACAAACCCTAACCCATGCAGGAAGTGGCACAATTCAAACAAAAGGTACTGCAGACCTCGTATTTACTGTTGCAAATGTCCCATTCACCCAGACATTTAATGTGTGTCCTCAACTCTCCCATCAGTTAATTCTAGGTTTAGACTTTTTGAAGAAAAATGCAGCAGTTATTAGTTTCAAAAACAACACCTTACAGCTTTCACATAATCAACATGTTTCTGCTGTGGAACTACATAGTACCAGTTCTAAAACATACACTGCCACATTACTAAAAGGTGTAGAAATTCCACCCAAAACACACACCCTACTACCAGTCAAGTGTAAAGCCAAACAAAATGTGACATGCTTAGCTGAACCTGTGACAATGCTTGCTTCTAAATACTATCTTGCTGGGGCAAGGTGTGTTGTACAACTGCTCAATGGGAAAACAACCTATCAGATTTGCAATCCAACACATAATACAGTCACATTACCACAAGGCACTGTCATAGCTACTTTAGCAGAAATAGATGTGGCTAACATTACCAACACTGCAGACATAGAAGCTCCCTCTCACAATATTTCCTCCCTATCAAGTGACACTTTTCCTGATGAACATTATATTGCTATTGCACATGACTTAGGTATAAACCTAGATAAATGTGACTTATCAATGGAGGAAAAAACACAGTTGTTGTTATTCTTAGGAAAATACAGACATGTTTTTGCAAAAGATGCCTCAGAACTTCCTGGCACCACAAAATATTTCCATACTATTCATACGGGCAACGCTGCCCCTGTCCGTAGCTACCCCTACAAACAGACACCCCAAACAGCCAGAGAAACTGATAAACTTGTAAAAGGTATGCTGGAAAATAATCTGATTGAGCCGTCACAATCTGTTTGGTCAAGCCCAGTAGTCCTGGTCAAAAAGAAAAATGGGGACTATCGTTTTGCTGTAGACTACAGGAAACTCAATTTAGTCACTGAAGACCAGTTCTTTGTCATCCCACGTTTCTCAGAAGTGGTTGACTCAGTTGCAGAGACAAAACCAAAACTTTTTTCAACTCTCGATTTAGCTTCCGGCTTCTGGCAAGTTCCCCTCAATCCAGAGACAAAACACAAAACTGCATTTGTAACTAGGAACGGTGTCTATGAATTCAACAGACTGCCATTTGGACTCAAAAACGCACCAATGGCTTTCTCAATGCTCATGAATGAGGTACTTAGGGGCATCAACTGGAAATTTGCGCTCGTTTTTATTGATGATATAATTATTTACAGTAGCTCATTCCAACAACACCTGCACCACCTTACCCAAGTTTTTGACAGATTAGCTGAAGCCAATCTTAAGCTACAACCACCTAAGTGTCTTTTCGCCATGTCAAAAGTCCCTTACCTTGGTCACATTATCAGTGAACATGGAATTGCTCCTCAGCCAGATAAAACAAGTGCTGTTGAATCCTTCCCTGTACCAACTAGCAAAAAAGAGCTACAAAGTTTCTTGGGCTTGTGCAACTATTATCGACGCTTTGTAAAAGACTTTGCCCACATCGCTGCACCCTTGACCAACCTTTTGAAGAAACAGGTCAAATTTGCTTGGACAAATGCAGCTCAAATTGCTTTTGAAACACTCAAATCCAAACTTGTTGCTCATCCGGTGTTAATATTTCCTGATTTTGAAAAACCATTTACACTCTACACTGATGCATCTGATCTTGCCATAGGGTACATCTTGGGTCAAAGGGATGATAAAGGCATGGAGCATGTCATAGCTTATGGTGGACGTTCTATGAACATGGCTGAGCGCAGATGGGGAATCACAGACAAAGAAGGTCTGGCACTTATTGAAGGTGTGCGCTACTTTAAACACTACCTTGTAGGCAAACCTTTTACCATCTACACAGACCACTCTGCCTTGAAGAAGTTAGACCTTGCCAAACAAACTTCAGGCAGAAGACAACGCTGGTACGACTACCTCCAAGGGTTTGATTTCACCATTATTCATAAGCCTGGACGTGTTCATCAAAATGCTGATGCCCTGTCTCGCCGAGCTTACACTGAACATGGTTCAACTGAAGAACCCGAACCCAACACTTTCCCCATGACATCTGCCCTCACCCTGGGGAATGATCTCAAAGAGTATAAACTATCTTATACTTTCACAAAACAAATGTCACCTACACCACTTACCCATCTGAATTCCCTTGAAAAGTGTTTGCACAGTGAGCTGGAATATTCTCAGGTCAACTCTGTAAAGCTCCTTGGAAGATCTCACTGATATAAGGCCATCTGAAATCAGGCAACAGCAACTACAAGACCAAGACATTGCACCCTTTATTCACTACCTTGAAAGCAAAACACTTCCCAAGGATCCAGACCAGATTGTGCGAGTAACAAGAACTGCAGCTGATTATGACTTGATTGATAGTGTATTATACTTCAGAGGATATGCACCCTTTGGAAAAGGTCACCGTGAAGACCGTGTCATAAAACAACTGATGGTGCCCTTGGCACTGCAGAATGAATTACTGCAGGCATACCATGACAGCCCACTTGGAGCCCATCAAGGATTTGATAGGACATATCAACGCTTGAAACAGAAGTACTGGTGGCCTTCAATGGCAAAAGATGTGAAAACATACATCCAGTGTTGTGACACATGCCAACGCACTAAACGTCAGTACCACATTTCAAAGACACCCTTGCAACCACTTCCAACAACAGAAAGATTTCAAAGAATTCACATGGATTTCCTTGGACCTCTTCCCACCACCACACAAGGCCACAAGCATATACTTCTCATCGTGGATGCTTTCACCAAATGGCCTGAAGCTTTCCCCTTGAAATCAGCTCAAGCATCAGATGTAGCCAGAATATTTTATGATGAGATAATATGCAGATATGGCGCTCCTTCTTCTATATTGACGGACCGCGGACAACAGTTCATGTCTCACCTTCTGGCAGAATTGTGTAAACTCTTCCAGATCCAGAAAATTTCCACCACTGCTTATCATCCTCAGACCAACTCAACAGCAGAACGTATGAACAGCTACATCTTACAATGTCTTCGTGCCTACACCAATGAGTTCCACAACAACTGGCATGAGTACCTCCAAAGTGTTATGCTGTCATACAGATCTACCCCAGCAACCCAGTCCACACAGTATACACCCCATATGCTGATGTTTGGTAAAGAATGCAATCTACCCATTGATGTTGCACTTTTGACACACGAAAACAAACTTCTTTCCCCAAATGAACATTACCAAAAACTACGGACACGCATGAAATTAAGGTCTGAACTAGCAGCAAAACATCTACAAGTATCGCAAAAATCATCAAAATTACGATATGACAAAACAGCTCTTGAGCCTACATTCAAACTTGGTGATCATGTACTCCTCAAGAACAACAAGACAAAAAAGGGTCTTTCACCTAAACTCACAACCAAATATCTCGGACCCTATTATATTGTAGATGTTAACCCCAACAATACCTACCAAATACGAAACTGCAAAACAGATAACATTCGACGAGGTCGTATCCATGCCAACCAGCTTAGAAAGTACCATGAACAAGCACAGTCTGAACACAATGAAACAACAACTCTGTCGGTCCCTCAGCAAGAACAGCCCAACAGTCCCAGTGGTGACACTGACCCCAACAATTCCCCAACAGTCCCTGAACAACCACAGATTGTTGAAAAAATACACCGTGCTACCAGACCCCAAAATGGTCAAAGGTGGTACTATGTCAGACTCAAAGGACAACGTGGGACCAAGGTTGTTCCAGCAGACTCCATTCCAAGGCACTTAAAGGAAGCATTTCACCTACACAAAACAGTCACAGGAAAAGTTCGGAAAAGAAAAACTAGGAAATAAACTCCAACATAAACAGTCTTCCAGATCAGTTGTGTACCGGTAACATCCTTTTCCCCAAAGTCTTAACACAAAACACTGCCACTTGACCTCTGATTTGTATTCCTTACCTATTATCTGTTTACTTCTAGTCTTCTGTGACCCATTAACATGATACAACTTTGTAGCTGTATATATATGTATTTTTTTTACAAATTCAAAATTTTGCGCGCACCTTTTGGATCCCTTTGTATTTTCTTGCTACTCAGTTATATTGTATTGCGGATCACCTTCCGAATCTATTTACCTTACCAGACTACTTGCACAAAGGTACATTCTGTAAATGTGGTCAAACAAATGTGGTTGATGATTTCCCTGCTGGTCATGCTGCCTTCCACTACAACAGCTACAAACAACTGATGCAACCATGGTGTCCTCTTCACCACAGTGGGACAGTTAGGAGCAGCAGAGCAACTATGGCATACATATACAAGAGCTGCCTTTGGCTCAATGTAACATTACTAATGCCATATGTGAACAACTCAACAACAGGTTAAACATGCAATGGACTGCAGCAACAGTCTTGCAGTATGAACAACCAGATAATCAACACCATAACAAGCCCTCACACAAACATTTAACAATGTCATAGACATAACAGGCAACAAGTGTGCCACACGTTCTATCTTACCATTCATTGGTGATCTATCAAAAACATTGTTTGGTACAGCCACACATATACATGTGTCAATACATTGAAGGTACACATAAACAAACTGACCTGTGAAGAGAATCATCTCATCGGAGTTTCCAGTGAAGCTGACCACCTAATACATGGCAAATTAGCATCCAAAATATTACCATTACAGCTTTTCACTCATAACTTCACCAATTTACCCACAGCTACACAAGAATCAAAATGTACAACTTCTTGCTTGCTTACCTACAATTAACTTTCTACTACAACACTTAATTTAGACCTCGCTTGCACTGTTGTTGTACAATTATTGTGAATAACTTTGTACATAGTGTGTTCTGCAGATGTTTCTTGTCAGTACATTGCGAACTAGTGGAGTGGAACTTCACCTTCTGTGAAGTTATATGTGTAAGGTATAACTTGCATTAATGTGCAACATATTCATACTGCTTTTCTAACTTTCGCTTTGATTACTGTATAACCTATTTCTTTGTATAACTGTAACCTATGATGAATATTCCCTATGTACAGTTTATGTAACTATTATTAATATCTACTATGTCACTTGTACAACTACGGTTGAATGTGTAATGTACAACTGTACCATATTAAGGTTGACGGAGCAACCTTTTCCGCAGCGGTGACAGATGTTATAATGAGTAAACTTTATGTATTTTAATTAGTCAGCTGTCATTAGTGGATTTTACATATAACATAGTTCATGTGTATTATTAGCATGTATTGAAAAATGTTCTGTGTATTGGTACATACAAACTTAGGACTGCATCATATTTCTTGTTTCTAATTTACAGACTTGTAAAGGCTGATAGAGCATAATCTTACTTTTATTATTATTGTATCTTAAGCCCTATGAAATCAAACAGGGTGTCTATAAACTTGGCACTTTGTAATGATTCTTGTGAAGTCACACATGGTGTACAAAGACTGTTTGTTTTAACAGCCATTCTTTCAACAGAAACAGGGATCAATCTGTATAATGTGGTAGCTTGTCAGTATATCTTAGATAATTTTGTAATTACCATGAACACTTCAAAAGCTTAAGCACAAGGGACTTATTCATTACTCTCCTCTGAACTGGTTACACCAATGCTGTTAATAGCTCATCAGATCTTGTATGTGGGAAGCAGGTTATAAAGATATATATGGTCAGGAAGTTATAAAAGAATATATAACTGCCACACTTAATGACAACCAAACAGCAATAGCAGCTTGTATCAAAGCTTGTCTGGATAACCAGATAATTACTTGTATGTATTCCACATCAAAGCCTATACCTTCTCTGTTAAGTAACCCTAACTTAGGTACAATGACTAACTTGTTGCCCTTAATGTCACTCAGCATTTATCTTGTGTGGTTGTCAGTTCCTGTTCCTACCCAAACTTCTACATGTAACTGGCTGATAGGCTGCAACTACCTTATTGGATTATGGTCACCTGACTTACCTAGACTGTTTCTCTTTTTGAAAAGGGTCAGTATATATGTGGCTTGGTAGTATCAGAAAAAGAATATAAAACATCATGTGTTTAGAGATTGAAAGGAGATCATCATGAGTGTTACTGGAAACTATGATACTGGTTAACTTAACAAGAAACTGTTATTATGAACATTATGAAGATACAGAAACACTTCATGGAATATGTTAATTATTAAGAATATGTTTAACATTCTTGTTGTGAACTTATATAAATATTAAAGGGAATAAAGTGTAAAAAATTGCAATGTGTATGTGAATGGATATTAGGCAGAAACCAGCTACATTCACAACAACAACACAGCCTTTATCACATCAATAGTGAACTGATACATATCCTTGATACTGAGCAGAGATTTCAAATAGAGAATTTAAGGAGAACTATAGCAGTGACATTGGATTATAATTATGTGCATTGTTTAATAACTGTTGATTAATAAATTGCTGAATAAATGAATAAGAACATCAACAAGAACTCATTTACACCCCCAACCTTAAAACTCCCATTATCACATATGTCTAATGAGGGATCTTTTACTTTTATAATATCTATTACCATTCTTCAATAATAAGCAAAATAAAGTCTTAAAGCACTGAAACAAATGCAGCTTATAAATAGGGTTTACAAAAATATTAACCAGGGCCTGTGTTCACAAAAAAGGGACTAAGCTCAAGTTAAGCCAAGAATCACCTCAGGATGAGCTTATAAGGGATTTAGCTTGTATTCACAAAGAAGTTGAGCTGATTTTTGCTCAGTATTTGACCAACTGTTCCACTGATCAAAAAGGAATGGTATGTGAGCAAATATATGGTTCAATATTATGCACGTGTCCAAAAACAAATCAGCTTAACTTTGCTATTTAAGCCAAAAGATTAACTTACACTTTTATCTGTTTTTTTGGCTTGGCTTGGTCTTTTTAGTGAATATGGCCCCAAGTTATTAAAACTATTTAGGAGGTACATAACACAATGTCTACTTGAAATCAATGCCTGATATAGACACAATGACCAATCAACATACAGCAAACATATAAAATGTTTTATATCAGTATTTCTGATTGGCTTAAGGGTTGAAATTTATTATACTTCACCTTGTACCAATTTGAGGCGTGTGCCAAATTAGCTAGCATAGCAGTGGAAAATTAGGTAAAGTAAAATACATGGAAAAAAACTATATTGTGTATAGTTCAGCACAGACAGAAAGCTGGCCTGGATATGTACTAACAATAAGTAACAGTGTGCTTAGCATTGCTGAATATCATTATATCTCAGGGCATAAACCAATGTTAGCTGCAAATGCAAGTGCAATCTTACACAAATGTCAAACCAATTATTAATTTCATGCATCTTTTTAGCTTTAATAACTTAAAAGTAATTGACATTATACTTTTATATTTGTTTTGTTCAGTCGTTAAAACAATTGCATTATTGTAAGAGCTTATGTTCAGATGGCTTCTTGGTATGAGTTACAGCTGACTAAAAGGCTGTGAATCTTAGTAAAGTAAACTGTGAAACAGATAATCAATCAAATTGCTATGTCAAACCAAGCAATAATTTCCTATAAATGTATTTCCAGATTGAATGAAGCAATTTGCAAAGTTTTGTAAGTTTTTTAATGTATTGTAAAACTATTTGCATTATTGGAACAATTTACAAACATGTTACTTTGGACTTTGTTGTTATCCAGTTTGAAGTAGTCAAAACCTTAACAAATGTTAGCAATGCAGCCTGTATTTCTGGTATGTTTTTTGAAGATGGCTGAACTTATTATTTGCAGACAGTGAGCAATTTTCTCTCAATTACCAACACACAGGAAATGTCAAAACGCAAATCATTTTGTTGCCAAATTACAACATAGAATTACCAATTTGATAGTGCACTTTAAAAAAATATTTAAGGCAGAACTAAATGTTGCTTTTACAAGAGTTTATATAAGAGAAATATAAATGACAACTGGAACTAAGTGAGACTTTGAGGATCATACAAGTGTTTGAACTGTCTTGTTTTGTACAGGCTGATCATTATATATGATCAAATGTCATTATATATTAGGCCAAAACAATGCTAATAGCCCTTGAATATAATCCAAGTTGGCTTCAACTCAACTGTCTCGCTGTCTGATAACAACCAAAACAAGTTCATAAATAAGAGCACTCAGAGAGTGCATACCTCTGCCAAGGTGCAACAGCTCGACTTTTGCTTATGAGTGGAATGATTTATAAAAATTCTGGATCTAGAATTTGATTGAGGACCATGGGCAAAAAGATATCTGTTCACTGTCAGACCAAGACCCGCCTACTGTTGTTATTCTGTGTAACTATGGAGAATTTTAATTTTAAATAATTGATTTGAAATTAGACAAGAAATGTCACCAAGAAATGTTTTCTAAACAACTTATCCTTCCGGATAAACAGTTATTTTGTTATATCTCGCTTTTTATAATTACCATAACATATTTTAAGAGACCAGGAATTTCGAGGATCTAGGTAAGTACTTTGGGATTTTGAGTCATATAATGTAACAAAAGCGCTATATGACCCCAACCGACTGTACAAGTACAGTCCAACTCTCAAATTACTGATATTCCCCTAATTGAAAGACAGAGGCTCAAGGATGGCCGCTTATCAACGTCCTTGAGGTTCTTTAACCTGTCACTGGGAATAAGACCCAATGACAGAGGACCGCCATTTTAAGTGGTCATCCGAGCCACTATGTATCTGCCTGTACCTGGGATTGAACCCACGTCCTCTGTGTTCCCAAGTGAGTGTGTTACCCACTAGGCCACAGTGTAATCTCCATCATATGACTCTTAGGTGCAAGAGCCACAATGATAAAGAAACCAAAAATCAAAATCCAGAGAGTACCTTGGAATTTTGAGCACCTTCAGATTTTAACTATCTAGAGTTTTTGAGTATATCTAGGGATTTTCAAGATGTGGGGATTTTGAAGATTTTGGGGGATAACTGAGATCTAGTCTTTTTGCAGGCCTAGGAATTTTGTGAACTTGAGGAGTTTTGGGTCTCTACTCACAAGTGCAGTACAACTCCTATTATCTGACCATTCTGAGGGAGTAAGAATGTGATCGGATAATAGAAGGTTAAACACAAGAATTTCAGTGAAAAATAAGGACTTAAAATCTGGGAGACTGGAAATGACTGGATAGTCAAATGCTCAAATATTCAGACATTAGAAAATAGGATGAAAGATAGATGTTCTACTGTAAGAACTAAGGACTTTTTTCCAATCGAACGTTTAGTGGGGTAACATACTCACCTAGGTACAGTTACATAGTGAATAGAATGACAATTAAAAAGGTGATCATCTGTCATTGGCTCCTACCCCAGTGGCAGGCTAAAGAACCATCTGGACATTGAGTGTAAATATACAGTACAATTACATTATTCCTACTCACCAACAGTACACCTAAGGACTTGGGGTTGGCCACTCTGTTGACGTCTGACTGCTCACCATCCCCCGGCATTAGGTCGAAGGCATCTATGGGGTAGGGGTCGAGCAAGGCGCCACTAGAGTAGACGTCTTCTGTGTCATGGATTGTGTAGGGAAGTGGCTTGAACATGCCTGAAAATGCAGAATGTGCAATAAGAGTTGGAAGTGGGGTTAACAGGAATGACAGTAAATCAAGTAATGTCAAGACTAATCAGAGTTGAATGTGGAATAAGCTTGTAAATGGACAAAACTTAACAGATACCAAAGTACATTATTTTCACCGGACCACCTCTCTGGGAACGACTCGGAACATGTCTAATGTCTTATGCCTTATGAATTGGATGGTGTGCCTTAGAATCCGTTGATACGGAGATTAAGCACGTGGACAACTGATTGATTGATTGATTGATTTTCTGGGCAAACAAAATAAGTGTGCCCTGCTCTAAGGGTAGAACTTGCACATGCTAAAAGATGCATAAAACTTTTGCATTTGATGAGCCACTCCGGTGACACCATGCAATGATAACAATAATTCAATTCATCACTGTAATATTTTGAGGCAGAAAACCAACAATATGTACATCTTTACTTTATCCATCCTAAACCTATATGACATCACAAGACAGTGTCATTCTTGACCCTAACCACAACTGTTTATCTGTGTTTCATTGGCTATAAGGATCATTCACTTAGGTTATCTGAATCAAGTCATTTGAAACATCGTCACAGAAGTATGAAGACATGTTGTTCAGTTAAATCTGAAATTCTTCGGCAACTTTAACACTGTTTTTAGGAAATTCAAGAGTAAATTAGCAGAGGAAATCCTGCATGAGATAAAAAAGTGAACTAAAATGTTGTTTCAGATCTGTGCTAAGCAGGGTGTATTTTTATAACGGGTGAACTAATCCTATCAGACCTATTCTTTGTGAAGATTTGCATGAGTTATACAGTGCCAGTTGTGAAATCACTCTAGCCTTGTGTATCTGTGTATTGTAATTAGGAAAATATTCAGTTTACCTTGTATACATTTTATGGCATAATATCAACTTACTGTTAAGATCATGATTTAATATTCTTAAGATTTGGAACTATGCTATGAACATAAAACTTTAGTGTACATGTTTGAAGAGGCTTTTGTTACAACTTTGAGCCATAAGCAAGGCTAAATTCACAGCAGTGAAACAGTAAAAACTATGTAGATTCTAAGTAGACCTTTAGTCATTTCAGTATAAGTAATAAGTACAACCAGTAAAGTAATAGGTATAACAAGCTTTGATGTTATAACATCAGAAAATGCAGTGTAGTGGTATGTATAAGTGAGAATTTGCTTAACATACCTATTTTAATTTTGGATAATTTGACATTCAAAAATGCAGGAAGATAAACCTATTTTCTATTCAGATACTCTTAATCGGTATAAAAGGGGTTAATTAAAGTATCTAGTTCATTACAAAGACTGAACCTTCCCAATCCGAAAACTACTGGTATGTTGGTACAATAGTTCTTACAATTTTCCCATTATTGCAAACAGTAAAAAAGACTATAATTATTTCTATGCTTATGGTTGATTAAAGGTTGAGTTTCCTGAAGCAATAGTTCAAATAAGAAAAAAAAACTCAGCAGGTCTTTGGCTAGCAAACTCTCCCCCACCCAAATTGCAAAAAAAATACCTATGTAGTAAGAACTCCAGAATTTTCCACTAAAATTCGCAACTTAAGAAATCCTCTGAATTTTCTGTGAATCACCAGACACTCTGATCAATTGTAGGATTTCAGTGACAACTTTAAGCCAAATTACTTATATTGCTCTAGGTTTATCAGAAATTTTACTTCTTCTATTGATATTTTTGAAGGGTTACCACCAAGTGGCAAATTTCACACATAGCACCAAAATTCACGCTTCAGATTCTGTGCTTTGAGGTGAGATACCAGTCAGTGTTTTGTATCCATCTTCATAAAACTACATCATCCATCACTGCCCCACCTACAGAGTGACTTTCTCCACTGGCACGGTTTATATCATGCATAGATTACATAGCAGTGGGTGCAACAGTAACAGTTTTACCCCCTCTTACAAATGCACCTCCTCATCTAGAGAGTGACTATTTTATCGCAGTATCTTCCCTCTTCCATAAAAATAATACTAAAAATATATACTACTAAGATAGAGCATTTTATGACTTTAAAACCTCCAAACTATTTAAGTATATACCTACATTCATTTTACATGAGTCACAGGTAAACAGTGCAATACTGCATCAAAGCCCAGTGCCGTAGAAAGGCTTAAAAGGAATATTTATCAGCTCCAAGTATTTGGCAATAAGTCTATCTAATATCTTAACTGGCTGCATGTATAATAATCAGTTTTGTATTTTCTGTAAACTTCTTGCCATTTATAATTAGACATTTTTAGTCATTGTAAACTACCTCTAAAACCTTTCTATTGCATCCTATGTAGACCATTAATTCTAAAACAGTTACTTGTTAATTCAAATCCCACATCATGACATGAAAATTTGTAAATAACTCTTTTTCAGCTAGAACGTAAATTATGTCCAAAATAAACAGCTGGTGTTAATTAAAATTCCCAGATTTTCTTGCAAACTATTTTGTTTGGCAACTTAGAGATGCCCAGTGAACAAAACCAAACTTTATTTTAAGCAGTTTAGTAACTTTTTAAATGACTGAAACTTTGTCTAAAAACTCATCATTATCATTAACCAGTATAGTTTTCTTACTAATATAATCTATAACAAGTTCTTCTTATGAGAAAGGCATAATATAATATCTTTTTTGTCTCTTTTGCCAATATTGTTTACAGCATTCCTAAAATGTACAGACTTTTCTTACAATTTTGCACTGCCTCAGTAGTGAATAAATTATGTTAATTAAGATAACACAGAGAGTTTAGTGTAGCTATTTTGAGTAGCATTCATAAATCTATGAACTTTAACTTTGAAGTATTCAATGGATTTATATAGAATAGAATAGAAACATTTATATAGCGCAAAATTGATGTAACATCCTCTAATGCGCTTGAGGTCAAAAAGGGAAAGTCCAGGGATGTATCAGGTCGAGATTCAAAATTAGCGCCCGCCAGGGAGATGTACTATGGTGGAGGATATAAGACTATGAGTTTCTTGGTTAACATTTAATTAATTATCACTACCAACGTTCTGGTACCTTATTGAGCAACTGAATATAATATAAGTGTTGTTTCTGAATGAACTCACTGAGATTTTTGTACATTGTTTTGTTGAAATTATTTGTAAAACTTCAAGGTGATAATTTTGACTGACACATGATGTGTCTAATGAATGAATCAGCTTGAATATATAAAGGATATAGATCTAACAAAGTTATCTTTTTCAACAATGTGACAAAATTATAGGTTAAAGAAATTTATTATGCTTTTCCATAATTGATTAAGGACAAAACTTCAAACGAGTGACTTCATAAAAGTATTGGGCATTTATAAGAAGATATTTATTTAAAGTAGCCTCCTAAAACTGGACCCCATTTATACAAAAAAAAACAAAACATACAAAATCTGTCAGACGTCTAAAACTCCTCCAAAAGATTTATGTTTTGGCCGGTGTCCAATTATGTTTTACGTCTGAGTGGGGTAAATAACCTAAATGCTGATCAAAATCTTTTGCTAATGGAACAAGCCTATGACAGCATGTAAGGCTGCACCTGATAAAGTAAACTATCAAACGTTAGACCAAGAATTATTCTAATGCATTTTGCATGTTTCTTTTTACGGAAACCAGCTTATTCATGATCACTCTTTATATTACAAGAGCCAAGTGACTACTGGAGGGGAGAGAGTGACCAACCCCATCAGTACATTACAGTCGTGTCACACACGATAGGCACATTATTTCCATTTTATTTCAGCAAATAATATACACAGTTAACTTCCTTCAAATCCAAATCCACAAGTTCCACATATATTTTCCCGAGTCCTCCAATCTTAATGCACCAACCTTTTGGGACTCTCATCATTTTTATATAAGAAATAGTCCCTTGAATCCTTTTGGACATATCTTAAGAACCTATTAAGGTTAGTATTCCATTTAGTATTCTTCTTCATGTTCTCATCCACAATCCTAGATGCATGACCTAGAACATCCCTTCACTAGAAATTTACAGAGATGATATGCAAATTCTTCTGTCAGTGTATGCCCTGAGTTCTAATTTTAAATCCAATTGGACTTTTATAGCACTTAATCTCCCCTTTATAAGGGGACTCTAAGGTGTAACATCACCAAAAATGACCAAATAATAACAGTATCCAGAGACAGAAAGGGATCACCACAGAAAGCAACAAGGGAATATTAAGACTAATATGGAGTATGCCTTGGTTTAGAGACATGTTTTAAGCTTCTTTCTGACAATAGAGGGGTTTCCCCCTGTGGTGAAGATATTGCTGCTACAAAACAGTAGATTGGATTGGATTTTCTATTATTCACATAGATGTTCTTCAACCTAAACTTTGAGATGATGGGGTTAGAAGTAGTGTATACTAGTTGCTTAATATTCTACACTGTCAACTACTGGCCATTCCCAAACAACTACTGATTTTTAGTGATGATTGCATGAGCAAGGATTTGAACCAAGAACCAGAGAGCTGAGAAAGTCTAAGGTGTGTTGCAAGGCTCAACAAATTAATGTTTACCCAAGCCAATTGAGCATTGTATTGAATATTTATACTCTGCGCAATATTGTTCCTTGTACTACAGGATTCAAAGTTTTATTTGACCCATCCTGACTGTACTAGTACAGCTCAAGCTCACTAGTAACTGACATTCCCCTAACTGAAAGACAGAGTTTCAGGGATGTCCATTTACCAACATTGAGATATTAATACGTAATGTTACTTGCCGTTTTGAAACATGGCTCTTTGGCCAACTAAACCTGATGACTATTTATAAACATCGGAGAGGTTTTGATATGGCTTGGCCATTTGAAAACCATCTCACTGATTTTTAACCAGTCAGTGTATTAAATACTGATCTAAAAGCATACAATCCCAATTGTTGTGAATTGGTATCTGCATTAATATATAAATACCCGTATACTTTTTATAATCTTTAAAATGCACTTTTGATGTCCAGCTTTTGAAAGCTCTGCAAACGAATAAATGTTAATACTATACTAATAATTCAACAGGATTTTATTATACCTATGTAATTACATGTACATGTGTAGTTGTGAACTCTATGGATACTGGTGTATGTCACAATTTTGTCAAAAGACTTTGACTGCTAATCTCTGTATGAGATCACAATCAGGGGCTTCAACTGTAAAAGGCAGAAAATTGACTTTCAAGTATATGCAAACTGTTATTAAAGTAAACAGTTCATAAATCTCATTTGACATGTTTAGTTATAAAAGGTCTTGCCCCGTTTGCCCTTGAATATGTAAAAGGAAAAAATTACACACTGAACACAACCAAGAGATATTTTACCTAGTGTAAACACCAAAAATTGCACAGTGCCAAATAAACTACTTGATAAACGCCTAGTTGAAATAAACGGATGATTTAAATAAACAGCTGGTTGAAATAAACTACCAATAAAGGTTTTATTTAAGTTTTACTCACTATTTTTAATAATATTATTCATTATGCACTAAGTCCAAATCTCAAAAGTTGTATTTTTCAGTACCTTTTACCAGTTCATTATGTAGACAGGAATATTTGACATTTGTATTACAAATCTGACACAAACATGACACTTTTCACAAAACTGACACTAAATCTCTGTATATGTTGCCTGTTCATATGTTGTAATTTACCATTGTTTATTCTGCTTCATTTAAATAGTTGGCCAAATTAGGCTTTGTGAAATCTCTTGATGTCAGGCCATTATTTAGCTACATAAATATTAGGGAACTTGATTAGATTTATTTTGTTGCAACATCACTTTCAATGCATAGTATAATAAGTCGAGGGGATGAAGGAAAGCAGTGTGTCTGTACTGAAAACCATCAGGAATTGGCAAGCACCTACCAATATGTCTCACTTAATAAAGGGAAAACTTTTCATTCTGGGACGAAAATCTCAGTAAATTTCACTCTTGGCATATGTACAGGTGTTATCTGGAAGAATAAACAAAGCCAACTGATTGCCGAGGTATTGCATATCATCTCTGTAAATTTCTAGAGGGCTCGGTAGTGTAGCAGTTAGAGTGCTCACCTTCAACCTCTGAGGTCACTGGTTCGAATCTCGGCCTGGGCACTTCATGTTGGAAAGTTGGTAGTTACTTGCCAATACCCAGTGGTTTACAGTGCAGAATCTTGACCAACTTGTATGCACTGGTTCCTCCACCTGTAAACTACCTCTTGCAATACGACCCTGGCTTTTGAATGCAATGTAAAACAAAAAATTTAAATCTCTATATTCATAGCAGTTTTAGAGCTTTAATATGCATGATTATTATCAGGCACATACCATGTATATGGTGAGATGCTTACTTTGGCATCACACTTGACTGAGGAATGACTCATTTTAAATGCTCTTTGAGAGACCTCTCGACTTTGGGCTTTAAGAATAGTGCAAACATTCAAACTTACAACATTAGAGGAGTGAGGTGAGTGTACAGACTCAGTTATCTAACATTCTGTTATCTGACTCTTACAATATTATGAACTCATTTCAATCCTTTGAAATTTGCATGCCCCTATATTTTCACAGCAAAATACCTTATTTAGTTATTGCAGTTACAAGTACAAGGTTGATAATAACTAGAAAGCACTAGTACAGCATGGTTCTCTGCCAAAACATGTTTCCAAAAATTAGGGATTTTTTTTTGTATCCAGAAATGTAATCATTCTTCCTTTGGCTAGGTCCAACACACATAAAAATTTCATGAAGATCTGCTCACGTTTGGAGTCATGACAACCAGAATGCCAAAATCTTTGAAATTGCATGAAAATGGGACCTTTAAAAGATTTTGTTTTTGTATCCAAAACATGATCCAGATCTTTCCAAAAAATTAAACACTTCTTACTTTGGTCAGGCCCAAGCCACATAAATATCAGAAGTTTCCTGACTTTTGGAGTTACCATACATATAAACAAGCAAACAGACGCACCTGAAATCACAACCTTCTGGTGAAGATAATAATAACAAGACAATAATATATTAGTGTATATAGCCATTCCTGTAACTATGAACAGATTATAGACTATGAACAGAATGGTAGCTATTTATTTATTTTGTATTATCAGTGTGACTTTTATTATTTTCTGTCTACTCATAGCTCTGTTAATATCGTAAAGATTGTAGAGAATTGAAATAAACTTATCTTATCTTATCCTATCTTATCTTATCGTATCTTATATGTTAAACATTTGCTGAAAGTGTCGTATTTCATTTTTATGTGCCTTGTAGAACACACCCAAACTATAACAGAATGGTAAGACTACAGGGATTTAATTGTCCTTGCAAAGTTAACATGTTGTCTTTTCCAAAAAAGTTTTTCCATAATTTTGTCATTTAAACTGCCTTTTAAGTAGGCCCTTGTATTAAAATCATTCACCTCTTTTGTATGTCAAAAGCTGTAGTAAATGTATTGTCAGAATATATATACATCCTGGCAAATTTACAGAATATTTAATATATGCTTATAATTTACAGTTAAAGTGTTATGTTGAATCTTAGGAGATCAAAAAATACTTCTAATAAAACAAAAACACATTAGATAGCAAGATAATTTTCAATGTTACATGTATTTCTACTTTGGAGAAAATTCCACTGAAAAGAGTTCTGCTTATAAGGGGTTCAAAGGAATCTATAATTGTGGGAAATTTAAATAAATATCACACTTTTAATGCTTTACGGTGTTTATGTTGTCAAAACTAAAATCAATTCAGTGACAAAACCTATGTAGATGAGTCACCCCCAAAAGTCAGTGGGAGTTTAGAGAACTACAGTATTCTATGTGAATACCATCAGGGCTACTATTCACTGAAATCCTTAATCGTACAAATCATTTTTATTCCCAGAACTTTCTTAGAAAAATAACCATTTTTAACAGAATTCTTATTCTTAGAATTGTGTGTGAAGAAGATTGTAAGAATTTGAAAATTATCCTGAGAAATAAAATTTCAATATCCAGGAGCATTTATTAGAATTCTTAAAACAAGAATTACAAATTGCTTGCTGTAGCTGTGTAAAAATATTGCTATCTGGATTGTTTGCAGAAAAATATTGTTCTGAATATACACTCATATGTCAATTTTTAAAACTTTTATTCTTAAAATATTCTTTTATTATAAAAGTATTCTAAGGATTAGAATTTTAGTGAATGTAGGCCTAGAACTAGAATTAACCAAAGAACTCAACCAAAAATTCGCAATAAAATCACCTTAAAGAAAACCTTCTGATTCTGAAGGTCAAAGGTCAAGGTTGTGCTTTTATTCTATTCAAGAGCTTATTGTGTTGATCTAATCTTTGGCTCATATTCAATGACCCTTTTTGTTAATGCAACTTTGGGTTCAAATATAGATTAAGAGTTTTTCTTTAATTTATATTTTATTTAATTTGTCCACTCTGGTGTTGGGGCACTCATAGGTTTCAAATCTCAGGACTTAAACTCTGAGAATGTTGGTGACTGTGTACTCTTTCCAGGTAGTTTATACTGTAGCATTTTGAGCAACTGATATGCATAGTAACCCTCCTCCACCACTAAAGTGTTCAAATCTCAGGACAGAGTATCTAGATACAGAGCTCATTAAACATACTCAACTCTCCAGAAAAGCATTCTCCTCTTAAGGCTTTCATTTATTAAGAACTTAAGGCTGCAAAATGTGTTTTTATAAAACATTGACTAAAGAGTTAGCATTTCAAAATAAGATTTATATCAAACAAGCAATGCCTGAGAAAGTACAAATTCTCACCTGTGGATAGTGCTAAAAAGCACAAAAACAATTCCAGATTCATGATCTGGATCATGATCCAGACCATTAATATGGGGACAGAGCCATGGTCAAACCTCCACCTTGTTTTGAAATATGACCCACATCCACTCTATAGTTTTTAAATAGATGGACATTGAATATATCACTCACTTGTATTATATATTGCCACTGTATATTATTTTATATGTGACATTCAGGAGGTTTTCAGATAATCCCTGACCGGATTCTATCTTGGTAAAATCTAATTTTTGGAATTATGAACTTTCCTTTCTTTGATATCAAATCTTATCAATTTGGTTCTTTATAAATGGTTACATATGGTTCTATTGTTATTATTATTACTATTATTAACAACACCTAATAACACTAAGTATTATTATTATTATTAACACCTGATAACAGTTGAATGTGATGTGTTAAATCCCAGTACAGTATATTCAATCTAAACTTATCTACTGGTCCACTTATCATTTAATATAACTGACACCCAGACCATATTTTTCACAATATACAGTAAATGCTGAAACTCATAAATAACAATGACACCACAGATACAAAGCCCATATTCCTCCGCAAGACATCAGTTCAAAAAGCATGATTGAAGAGTGTATTCAATATGTTTTTTTTCAGTATGCTAATAATGTCTACATTGTAATAAAAACCCCTTAAAAACAGAGCAGAAATTATCCATTCATTTTGATTTTATTCTCTTCTTTTTCTTATGTGAAGGAAGGTTTTTGTTGTCTGTATAAGTTTCTTTATTTGTTTATAACTTCATCTGCTTGTTTAAAAATACAAGCTTTCCTTTTACAAAACTATATATCATTGACTAATATTTGTCCTTTGAAAGTTGAATTATTCTTACATCACTAGGGAGGGTCTGCTCTCTACTAACACTACTGATGTTTAAACCCTGTAAAGTTCCACCAGGTTCCCAGTGGCCTAGTGGTTAGTATGCATAGTATCTGACCAGAGGCTATCACCTCTGTATGGGTTAGATCTCTACAGATGGCAATGCCAAGGGCCTGTTCTAAGATAATTGTGCCTGTTGAATAGAATGTAAAACCCTAAGCATGTCACAGTATGCAAAATGTACTGACAAAAGTCTGGCATTACATGGCAGAATAACACGGTATACAAAACACCTGTATAAACATAATCAATACTACCAGTGGTGTGAGTGTGAACAGGGTAGTATTCAAGTTTGGCAGTTATTAACTGTGCCCTCGTGTTCGTGGTTTTGGGTTTGAACCCAGCATAGGACAAGATGCTGACTGTACTGAAAGTATGTCCTAGAATGATATTAGCTGTTAATATAAAAATCCTAACTTTGAGATTTGACTTTTAAATTCTCTGGAATTGTAAGGCTAGTTTTATGCAAGGATTTATAAATATGTTTGATGACAAGATATCAGTCTACAAAGCTTCCAAAGTGACTGGTAATTTTCTCTGCCACAAACAAAAAAAACACACACACTCAGACTTGTATATGGTTAATGCAACAATACACAAGTTGTCACTGAAATAAGTGTGTTTATTTACATTGTAGCCTGGCCCAAGTCTCAAACAAATAATATATACCCACAAATAAAATTGCATAAACAAAGATTGTACTCAGTTTGAGAAGTAAGGACAGCTTTATGGCACATTGATGAACAAGGGTTGTCAGTCACTTTCAGTCTTACCACTGGTGACCATCATGAATTCGTCAATGAAGTACAAGCTTCAGAACATCATTGCCTCAGCCAAGGAAAATAAGTTGGTTTGACAAAAAAATTCAAAAAGTTACGGACAGATTTTGATTCATTTTCAGGTAAAGAACATGTTACTCAATTTTGATGATGATCAATTTTTGATGATGATCAATTTTGATGATGATCCATATCACAGAGAGCTGCTTGGTGAATTTATTTATTTATTTGGGGTTTTACGTCGCTTTCAACACTGTACAGAGGGGCCACGGTGGCAGAGTGGTAACACTCTTGCCTCCCACCTCTGAGGCCGGGGTTCGATTCCCGGCACAGCCTCATGTGGGAAAGCTGGTAGTTGCTTGCCGTTGGTCGGCAGTTTACAGTACAGAACCCTAACGAACTGTATGTACTGGTTTCTTCTGCCCTTCCAACTACCCGTCGTGATATGACCTCTAACAGTGTTGAAAGCGATGTAAAACCCCAAATAAATAAACACTGTACAGGTCATATCACGACGGGTAGTTGGAAGGGCAGAGGAAACCAGTACATACAGTTGGTCAAGGTTCTGTACTGTAAACTGCTGACCAACGGCAAGCAACTACCAGCTTTCCCACTTGAGGCCGTGCCGGGAACCGAACCCGGCCTCAGAGGTGGGAGGCGAGAGTGTTACCACTCTGCCACTGTGGCCCCAGCTGCTTGGTGGAGGACTGCACTCTCTGAGTGATTTTCCTATTTATATTATATGAAGACCAGTTAAAATCTTAATTTAAAGCCTCCAAATAGATATTTTTTCAACTTACTTGCAACTATTTTGTCCATGAACATTTTTTCCTCATTGTATTTAGGTTGCTCTGAAACTGCAATTACTAGGAACTGTGCACTGACACGTTATTTGATACATACTTTAAGGTTTTTAAATCAGTTTTAAATTTAAGTTTGCGATACTTTTGTGCCGGTTAATTATTATGGCAAGTTATTCAAATAACAAAGACCAAAGGAAGGAAAACTATGTGGTTAAAAGCCTGTGCTCATTGGTGAGTAACTTAAATAACTTCCCCATTTAGAATCAGTGCCTTAGAAAATTCAAACACATAATCTTGAAGGCATTAACATCTATAGTTTAAAAGTTGAATTGTGTTACAGTTACACAATGTTTTTGGTAAACTCATATGTTTTACAAAAATAGGTTATTTCTTGTCTTTTTTAGACGAGAGAAAGTGCAAAGGATATATAATACAATGAATACTTTTATAGTGTTTAATCTCTGTCAACAGACAGACAGACACTTGAGGAGGGGTTCAGAAGTCAAAAGCAGAACTCAGAAGACATAGCAGGGTCCATTCCTGAGATGCGGCAAAGCGAGATCACTATGGAGAGTATAGTTTGTCTCAAACGGTACGTGTTACAAATTTGAATTTGATCTCATACTGAGCATATAAATGTTGTAGTTACCAATATTTTGTATAAAAACTCTCAATATCTATATTTTTTTTGTCATTCAGAATACGCATAATGTATATCACTTTAATTTATTCAATATTACATAACTTGTCTTCCATTTACCAACATATTTCTCATTTAGGTTCTAGTGAAATGATTTAGTAAGTAATAAATACCATCATATCTTCTTTCATATCCCCAAATACTTTACAAGCTGAATTTTTCACTAAACAGTAATTTTAGCTTTTATGACTAATGAGATACCACAGTGAACATTAACTCCAAGTAAAATTTTAAACCTGTAAATAGTACCTCAAGTTGAAACTAGTCCTTAGTGATAATTAAATCTAGTGAATTTCTTAAAAATTATTTGAATTTGTGAAATTATCTTATAGCTAAATTTTTTGCTTACACAAAAAACAGTCTCTCAGTAGATTATCAATTGTTTCAGTAAGTTCATTGTATATTGATGTTAAACTAACCGCTAAATTAAACAATGTTATATCATTTGAGATTTTCTCAACAATATATATATTTATAATATATTTTATCTTTATCATTTTTCATGTTTTATATGTATATTTTTTATATTTTTATGTTTGAAACCAACTTTCTTTATTTAGACATCTTAATACAAGATAAATAATATCTATATTTTGAGTTTTAATAAATGTTCTTCAAAAACTGTTCAAGCTTAACACAGTGTACAAATACAGAATTTTTCATTCAAAATTGTCCCAATAAATTAGGTGTAGTTATAGTATCCCACCAGGTAAAAAACTAGAAATGAAAAATATTTTTGAGATTTAATAGAGCTGGTAAAAAAAGAAGTAGAGTAAGAAATCTAAAATTTGCCAGGAATCTAAAATTCGCCATCTCTAAAACCTTAGTTAATTTTATGAAGAAAATGATTTTTTTGTCTAAAAATTGGTATTTTCCAGTTCAAAAAGCCTTAATTTACTGTACATTCAATAAATCTCACCTCAATTCATTTATTTTATTAGTATCTCCACATGTGGCGAATTTCAGATATGTGGCGAATTTTAGATTTCTTACTCTGCCAGCACATGAGAATATTTACATCCTCAGCCCACAGAGGCTAATTGATACCTCAGAAAATGGCAGGAAAAGGTTTAAAAAGTTATCTATACACAGATGCCCCAAAAATAAACAGGAAATTTAGTGCACAGTTTCATTACAAACTACCTGCGTTTTTTCAAGGTCTACTTATGGATATTCACCAACAATGATAACCTATGGTTATACTGTGATATAACTAGCAATTGTTGAAATATCTCCACAGTCAACTTTGGTGGCAGTTAGCTATTCTGTTATATATATTTCCTGCAGTTAAAGAATGCTAAGTATCTCTCTGTTGTATGTGTATTCTTAAAAGCAAGCATATATGGGCTAAGAGGTTGATTTTAATTAAGAGAGGTAGGTTTAAAATAAATTAAATCAGCCTTTTAAAGAATCTAATCTCTGCAAAAACAGATTTAAAAGCACATAAAACAAATAGTATTGCTTTAAAATTATTAAATCTCAGCTAAAAGTATCATAGTGCTTCATCAAAGTGCTGCCATATTTGAATGCATGTTACGTATTTGTTCCAAGATTATCTAGCCTTTGAAAAAGCATGGAACATGATCCATAGTCAGATGCTGGGGTTGTTAGCTACTGGAAGAAAGTTATCTGCATAATAATCTTCCATGATGAAAAAGGCCATTTTTGGTCTAATTTAGAACTGGAATTTTACTATTGTGAATAGAAACTACCATATTTCATTTGACAAAAGATCCATGCACAAAAATTGTATAGAAAGCTTAATATAGAAGAACAACCATGTTTTATCTGTAATAGTAATACTACTAAAAATGAGGTTTATATTTTATGTAGTTGGATAGTTTATAGTGAGCCAAGAGGTTGTATAACAAGGTTAAATCGGAAATACAAAACTTTGATAATCTTCCTGATGTAAAAAAATTTCAATCATTGCGTTACATTTTGTAAATCATTGATATATTATCTACATAATATTTGAATAATATGACAGAATATAATCAACAACTAGTGTTATCTTGCAGTAAAATTGGATAGTTATCAATCTGTTTAATGAAATTGTTTCATTGCAACCAAATCAAATTCGTGCTTTAATTGTTGTTATTGTTCTTATAAATCTCTTCGTCTATTATCAGAGTATCCCTCTGTACTTTGCACTTGTAGGATTTAAGTCACTTAAAAGCCCACTGGGACTGGGCAAACATTGATATTTTCAAGTACTGTTATTCTAAATTTGCATTTGCACATGACCATAATAAATAAAATAAATACAATGAATGTATTGTTGTCATTCTGTGCAGGCTATTACAATAGATCGATAAAATTCACATGCATGATACCACCAATCACAATTCCTAAACAAGAGCACACGGAGAGTGCATTCCTCCTCCAAAGTTCCAACACTTTCACTATCATCTTTAAATTTTTTCCAACAACTCTGCCATCTACAGGCATGTTTAAGAAAGTTACACCTGCAGCTGAAGATTTCCAATAAAAACAAATTTACTTTAAAGGAAAAGCCAGAGGTAATTGTTCATTGTTTTTTATTTTATTTTATGTCACTTTCAACACTGTACAGGTCATATCATGATGGGTAGTTGGAAGGGCAGAGGAAACCAGTACATACAGTTGGTCAAGGTTCTGTACTGTAAACTGCTGACCAACTGCAAGCAACTACCAGCTTTCCCATTTGAGGCTGGACTGGGAACCGAACCCCAACCTCAGAGGTGGGAGGCGACAGTATTACCACTCTGCTACCGTGGTCCCTGTAATTGTTCTTTAATACACAAAGATCTTGCTGCTAGGATAAAGTAGATTTCAACTACGCAGTGTTTAACAAATTCGGTATTTGGTCACTTGCCCCTTACATAATTATGTCACTGATGACAAAAACACAACAGTATAAATACCCAGTTAAATTTATGTTAAAAAGCAAGTTTTTCTTCAGCCTTATGAAAAAAAATTTTTTTTGGGGTGGGGTGGGGGGTGGGGGTGGTAAAACAAGGGTTGTTGTTTGATCAGTCTGTCGTGAAGAGTCCCATAATTCTTGTCTGTCTATGTTGTATTACCGTAAGTTTCCTTATTCTTGAACAAGTCATCTCCTGTTTTTGTCACCATTACAAAATAATATTTAGCTCTTAGCTCTGTCAATGGACCTCTTTCTTTGTAATGACTTATTTTCAAAAACTCTAGCCTATAAAACCTGTACTCTCATGACAGTGGCGTTTCTTTTTTTTTGCAAAATCTAAATTACTGTAAGGTTCCTGAATTTTTGCCATGTCCTCGGGCCTTAATTCACAAAAAGAATACTTCCAGTTTAACTTTTGTGTCCCATTCAAAACTCTGGATCATCAGTATTTGTCCTTTGTGAGAGTTGAACTCATACAGAGGTGACAGCCTGTGATCTGATGCACAACTTTCTAATTGCTAGGCCACTGAGGACAGAATGTATACTTAAAATAAGAGGCAAAAATTAGATGACTTTAGTTGAATTTTAGCTGGATCCTTTCTTCCTTTCAAGCCTAGGGTTGTATTATGGTAATATACAGTAATACTTAATTATTTCTGACAAACATGGCATAATGTTTCTTATGAAAACATACTTTTCATTGCATATCGTTTTCAAAACAAAATAAATCTTACTTAACCAAATTTCTTTTGGTCTTCAATATATTTTCACTTTTATTATTATTTATATTAGCAAGTTATCATTACTTTAATGAACTTTTTTTGAGCAAAGCGTATTTGCTGTGCATTTTAGAATGTTTACTGCACAAGTTTATATGTTTGACTGTCTCCCTCAGACCCCAGTGTATGAAATACAAGAAGTCTCATGACTGAGAGCCCCAGGTTTACAGAGGATTTACATAACTGCAAAACAAACTTATAAACACCATAGCATCTACTTTATGTATGCATGAAGCATTTCTCAAGATGGTTGGGGTTTTAAATGAATGTTTTTCTTATGAATACATATGCCTCTTTTCAATGTGAACCTTGCCTAGCATGTTGACATATGGAATAGCCTTAAATTAGACTAATTTTCAAACAAATCTTTTTATAACATTTTGGTGGCAGCCTATAAATTTTGTTTGTCTCTAACAACTTATTACATTTTCATGCACTCAAAACATAGAAAAGACTTGAATTTTTCATAATTACAAGAGATAACTAGAAAACACTCATAGAGTGCACACCTCCACCAAGGTAACTGAGAATGCAGAATATGATCCTGATCTTTACTAAAATTGAATGTATTATTCCTACCTCAGGCTATAAGCAGAAAAAGATGTTCAGAAAGTTCCATTAATTATATTGTAGTAATCTCCACAAATGCAAAATAAAACGGACAGTTGAAAATATGGATTTTTGTGTATCCAGAGTATGTTCCCAAAATTAAACCACTTCTCTCTTAGGACAGGTCCTAACCACATAAAAATTCAAAAAGCTTTGTTCATTGGAATTGACACAGACAGATAGACAGACAGACCAATGTGTGCAACAACATAACCTCCTGCTGGATTTAATTAGATTAATTTACCTTCAGAATATGAAACCATATTTTAAGACTTTACGAACTTAAATTATAGAGTATTTAATAAAAGAATGAATGAAACAAACACAAATCAGTGGAAAGCTAGAATTAAGAAACTTCCCAAAAGTAAAGTACATATGAAAGGGCAAAAGTCAAAGCTTTAGTTTTAACATCTCTTGCAGCAACTATAGTGAAACCAGGTCAGGCCCATAATGCATCTAACATGTTGGCAGAGGCTGGATTCAGTCCCAATTCCAAAGAGGGGAGAACTTAGACCTTGAATAACAAACTGTTTAGCCATGGGGATAATATGGCATTTAAATAAGAATTTCTGTGTTTTGCCTTCCTGAGTGATCAAATATGACAATATTTCCATCAACAGGGGTTGGTTTTACTTTTGTTACCCACCATTTTGCTTTTATAGTATAGAAAAAGTCCATCTTTACAGAAAGAATGCAAAAAAAACCTATTTACAGGACATATCCATAGTTACAGGCACTGGTGAATGTAACAAGTTCAATTTGAGTTGAGATTTATCCGACATTTCTGCATAGATTGCGGTGCAGTATAAAGGAGCTAAAGCTCTGTAAAATACCTCTTTAAAATTATGTATATAACAAATATTTGTAGCTTCCATAATTAATGAAATAATTTAGAAAATTGGTACCCATTTATTCATTTGTAACACTGATTATCCATGGTAAGGGGCACTGGGAATACAGAAAAATATTCCCCAGCCTGTATGTCCCAGTATTTAGGGTTCAAATACTATATGTGGTAGATAATGCTATACAGATCTTTGCTTTAGTGCAAAATTTAATATGGATATTTATATGTTGGATAGTGCAGTATTTATGTTTTCATGAAAGATCCAGGACGCCAGGAAAAGTTGTAAATATATTCTGATACATACACCAACATTGCAGCTATCAACTGAAGATATACCTTGGTTTGCTTAGTTTACTTGAAAATAAGCCAGAACTTCTTCGGAAATGGTTCATGTAGATGTAGTCTACACTGTATATACATAGTCCATATAGATCAAGAACTGTAGAAACTGTAAACAGGAACATAAGTACAATTTTAGCCTTACCATGGTCTAATGGTCTGTTGATATTTCCAGAAACAAATATCATTATCATATGCAAATGATACAAGTATTAGGACTTATCATATGAAGATGATGGAGCTTCTGGATGAACTTAAAAACTGTTTAGAACAATAATGTTGTGATCACTTATGATCTAAAATGGTCTCGTATCTAAGCTCACAGGCCAGAAACAAAACTGATTATATATTTTTCAGCATTTTAAATGATCTCTTACTAGTGGGATCCAGGAATATACATAAAACCTAAAGATTGCCATAAATGCAAATAAATTCAACATGTCTCATTCAAAGAACTGAAATGGCACCATATGTCTAAGGGTATTGTCAAGACACCAAACCAATGATCTTGCTTTACTTGATACCATTGCATATCAATGGTTAAGATGGGTGTGCCTTGCATTGGCTGGGATCCTGAAAGTTAGTCAGCAACAATAAAACCCAACATCTGAATCTGACAAGCTAAGTTCTGGAGAGGCTAATAAGAATTTATTGAACCCATGGTTGAAAGACTTTCTGTCAAACTGAATCATACTGTAAAAACATCCACGGGAAAGAAAGAAAGGTGAGATAAAGCAAAGCAGACAATCTGGATGGAGAAGTGAGTGGAAAAAACCTTAATAATGAGATGAAAACCATGAAGTAATAGACACTGAGAGACAGACAGAGCAAATGGCTCAGGGGTTAGCAATATTCATTGATTGATTGATTTATTAAATGTCGCCCCTTGTACCTTGTTTCAGCTATATTGCAATGAGACTGCCATTTAAGTGATCATCTGAGTGACTGTGTATCTGCCAATACCTGGCCCAGAAGTCAGATGGACACCAATCCAAGTACTAAGCAAACCGAGTGCTGCTTAACTTTGGTGATCAGATAGGAACTGGTCAGTCTACACCACACAGGTAGATAAGAACCTAACAATAATCTCACCATCTCATTAAGTTTGATTGGCTGATAAGGATTCTTAAGTGATCTGGTTGGTTGAGTGTACTCCATTCCATTTTCAAAAGCATGTGTGAATATTTGTTTCATTAGGGGTTTCATTGAGGGTAAGGTGAGATTCAACTTATCTTTTGGCTGTCATGACTAATCTTACATTGCTGATTAATGCACAAGAGTTATTGACTTGTTGCTACATCTCATCTTCATGTGTCATAACAGTTGGGGGGAGGTTGAAGGCTAATCTCTTTTTTTTATATAAGACATCTTTTCATTTGGGCAAAATCACATGTTATTCCAGTTTTACCGCCCTTTTTCAACAAGACTAGTCACAGCAGGATCACAAGTTATGAGCTAGATAGGTCTTATGATAAGTCTTGTATATTTATACTCAGAACACTATCTCTTTGCAGTATAGGACTAAAAGCGCTATTGATCTGTCCTGATTGCAAAAGTACAGCCCAAGCCCTCTAATGCCTGACATTCCCCTAACTGAAAGACACAAGCTCAGTTATGGCCATCTATCAATATCCTGCAGGTTCTTTAGCCTGCCACTGGGGATTGGACCCAATAACAGAGTACCGCCATTTTAAGTGATCATCTGATGTATCTGCTCATACCAGGCCCAGAACTCAGACAGTCACCCATCCAAGTACTAACCAGGCCTAGTGGTGCTAACTTCACTGATTAGACGGAACTGGTCAGGCTATACCAGCTAGTCATAAGTCTTGAGTTTTAATGTCGCTTTCAACACTGCATAGGTCATATCACTACAGGTAGTTTTATGGGCAGAGGACACCAGTACATACAATTGGTCAAGGTTCTGTACTAAAAACTGCTGACCATCGGTAAGCAACCACCCACTTTCCCACATAGGGTCCAGAGTTTGAACTGCAGACCACAGAGGTGGGAGGTGAGTGTGTTACCACTGCACGACCATGGCCCCTGGCAGATATCTTAAACGTGGAACATGGGTATAACCCCAAAACTGTGGAGAGTAGTAAATAAGCTGCTACATTCCAGTATGTGTATCTTTCTAGTTATTTAATGGCTTATTTCAAAGGCATGTTTACTATTTAATCTACAATCTGAGGTAGCTCTGTTAATTGTGAGAGCACACGCCTGTTATTTAGTACTGAACTAGGGCCCAGAACCTTATTGAAACTCAACAGATTGACTAATCATGCTCAGGCAATATTTACCTAGCTTTGCTATCTGACTTGCTATCTTAACACTATCCAGTTGAGTCAGTATCAGAAGTATAGTTTTTATACTGAGACAAACACAAAATCAATTATCAGTTGGCTTGTACCAAGAGAACCCTTGTTCCTTGGTATTTTTAGACCCTTAAAACACTTTTTGGTTTGATGAATTTATATACACCGACAGCCATATTTACCCAGAATGTTTCAACTGAAATACTGACTCCAACCTACTCTTTGCAGTTCATATAGGCCCATGGCTACTCACATGGTATGCAATTTAAGATGTAATATCCAATCTAAAGGAATCAAAAGTAGTTCTTAAATACAATAACACTCCATTGTATTTCAGTGTTTTATGTACAGCACTCCAAATTGTATTGAAATCTAATGCTCAAATACGTAGGACTCCATTTGATATATATACAGCATGCTATGTATACATTAATCAATATTGGTCAAAGATTTTGCAAGCAGAAACACTTCCTACGAAGTTCTCTTTACTCGAGTTGTGAATTACTTCTCGACAGTTTATTCTTAGAAGACTTTTATTCTAAATAAAACTGTATCTATCAAAGCATTTTCTATTGGAATTTATCTGATTTCTAGAATTCCTGCTAAAAAAGAAGCATTTCTCTTCAACCTAAAAGGGCTTAAACTGTAGAAATGACTTACATATTACTCTGAGTGAATTAGCAGATTATTAAAACAACCTTTTTATAAATCTTTGTTATACATCTTTATCTCAAAAAATGAATTCAGAAACCTGGTGCAGATATGGTTTGAAAACCTCTCCCCAAAACTGTTCTAGAGAAAGAGCATCATGTACGATGCTATAGAAAAGAACAAGGACCATAATTCACCCATTTTTAGTTGCACTTATAAAAGCAACATTTTTAATGTTGAAATATCTACAATGTCTTTATTTACCCCCCCCCCCCCCAAAAAAAAATACTTTGTATTTAATTTTTTTTCGAAAAATTTTGGTTCTTGTCAGTTTGCACTCACCTTGATATGCAAGGCACATCCTCACGCCCACTTTAAGGGGAAGGTTGGGTGTTGTCTTGGGTGTGAGTTGTTCTGAGGTCATCTGACTGGCGTTTGTCACAATCAGTGTCAGCTCACGGCCACGTTGTGTTAGAAGCTACAACAAGGTATTTATTGTATTGTATATTGTGTATACATATACTCAGCACAATATCTACTTGTAAACCCCACTTGCAGGTTTTCACAATTGACTGATATGTCCAATACAAATCAGTACTGGAGACCTTCTCTCAGTGACCATTTTGGGGATTAATTTATTCCTGTAAAAGAGACAGAATTTGGGGACAGGGTATCATACATCTTGGGACCAGGTATCAAATAGAATAAAGAGTGGGGTTTACAACAGCCAAACTCCTCAAAAGTGGCCAATACCAGAAAATATTGAAAATCTCAGCCCTATCGGGCCTTGCTCTCCAATATTTTCTGGTATTGGCCACTTTTTTGGAGTTTAACTGTATTGGTACTTCATAACTCAAAGTGTTATATGACCAATCCGGACTGCACAAGTACAGTCCAAACTCTCTGGTGACTGATATTAACCTAACTGGAAGACAGAGGCTCAAGGATGTCCATATATCAGTGTCCTGCAGCTTCTTCAGCCTGCCTCTTGGGATAGGTCCTAATGACAAAAGACAGCAATTTTAAGTGGTTATCTGACTGGCTACGTATCTGGTCATACATTGGTTTGAAGCATCATCTTCTGGGTTCGTAGATGAGTGTGTTACCCACTAAGCTATCATAGCATATCAAGATTGAAAGCCCTTTCACACTGGACCATTCCAAATAGTTGAGACACAAGCCTTTTATTTCACTGAACTGAAACAATTCCAGAAGTAAGGAATTGTTTTGGTCATTTTGAGATCTATGGTACATGGTAACTATACCTACAGCTCTAATAAAAGTTTGGAAAATTCTGAATATAAAAACTGTTTCACATAAACCTCTAATATCATTTTCTGTGTTAAGAGACAAGATGTGTCATACCATTACTAATATCGTTATCAGATGAGCTGACCTTAAAGCTGTAAGAAATCTGGAATCTGTCCCTGCTTGAGAAATACAGGACTAAAGAAATTACTATTAATTTTATTTTAGAAGGACTTTTGACATTTTTGTGACCACCTTTCACCACCATTTAACACACATGCTGTTTATTTACCTAAAATTTGAAGGGGCAATCCTAGCGAATTTCACATTTCTGACTGTGAGCGTCAGCTCCTAGCTATGCTTTATCAAAAGCTAAAGCAGGTTTCCATTTTTATTTAAAACCCATGTCACAATTCTCCATTGGTGTAGGATATTAACACCACACCTCGAGAAACAAAGATCTTACTTGGAATTTCCTGTTGGATTTCATTGTAAATATACCTGTCCTTATTTACGCTTCAGCATCTACATCCACAACTGTCTCCATACTTGATCACCTAGGTATTTTGATATAACCTAGTGGACCATTGTGTCTGCATTGACGAAAAAGATTCCTGAGCCTTTTAAATGGATACAGATAATGGTGAACAGTTTTATTTCAAAATACCTAGGGTATTTCAGGTGTGTATATAAACGTGGGTGATACTGGTACAGACGTGTGTGCAGACAGGTGTATCTCCAGCCCAAGGGCTATATCAGGAAAGAAAGTGTGGCTTCCTGTGGGATGTCTAGAGGGTGATACCCGACCACAATCTCAGAGGTTAAAACCAATGAATTAAAAATATAATGAATGTGTTATCTACTCCTAAACTCAATGTCCTGGTCACCCTATAGACAGTAGAAAAACAGAGGTAGAATGTTGTATGTCCTAAAAAACCGAGCTATACACCTTTAGCTACAGTTTGTTTACACAATAGAATTGGCAATTGGAGAGGACAATGGTCATAGTTAGATACAGAAATAATACAGAAGCTAATGGGCACTCACTGAGAGCTATCATAGCTAGTTTATGACTCTCATTTCAAATAAGCTAAAATAAAATACTGCTGATGAAGTGGAATTTTTGACATTAAACTTGCACCACATACCTGGTTGAATGTGACATTGGGGTCATTCAACAGACACTTGAGTTTTTGTCCCAACCAGTTCATGATCCTTTCCTCTGGTGTGTGGCCATACTTTCTCACTACAGAAATAGGCAGACATTTGGCCCGAGCTGAAACCATAAAGAGACAGCAGATGTGAGAGAACTATGTTGGTCTCCTAGTGTTACATTTTGCGAGTTGTTTACAGAAGAATATTAGGGCCACACTGTAATTTTTCTTTGAAATGTCATTTTAATATACTCAAATAAAGAGACCATTAACTCAATCATTCAACTTTGAAATTTGATCAATTCTCAATTTAAAATGCGATTAATTTACTTTCAAACTCAATAAATCGACTCCAGACTCAACAAATTGATTTTAAAACTACATTGATCCACTTTGAAACACAACAAGTAAACTTTTCAAATTTCTTGAGTTTAAAAAGTCTGTTTATTGAAAATTCAATTAATTGAGCTTGAAAAGTAGAGTTTTTGTGAAAGTTAATACAAGTTTCCGGTTGCAATCAAAGTAGCCGGAAAACATTCTGACTGCTTCATATTGATGGCTTTGTTATAATACTGGACACAACTGGTGTATCATTAGCTTATTATGACACTGACAAAAGCTTATTGATAATATAGATATTAACAAAGCAAGCTCCCAATTTTAATGGTACCATCAGTAACCAAAACTATACTGGTAATAAAGTGTGTGGCCTCGCCTGCAAATGTTTGCTTAAAACAATCAGAAAAATAACAAATAAAATAAAGGTGGTGTGGCACCACAATAGTAGTAAGTTGACTTAAATTAGCAGAATAACTTCTTTGCATGCTTTATTGCTACTTTGCTGTAGTAAGGTTACCATCCTGTACCTACTCAGCAATGTACACAATGCAAAATATATTGCTTCCTTCTCAGATATGACTTGGCTATGTCAACAGACCTATGACTACTTAATATGTTAATGCATAGTTGCACCTCGAGTCTATCAATGCTGGAGATTAAGTGGTATAAAAGTCCATATTAGATTGGATTATGAAGAGGTGTGCAGCTCTGAATTTGTAAACATTCGCGTTCAGAAAGAACTTTGTACAACATCCGTACAAACAACATACCTTAACAGAAAATGCTATTTATACAATGATTAAGAAGAATAATACCGAAAGTAATTGAAGACGACACAATTTGTGGTTTTTCAGCGAGTATTATAATATTTATATCAGTTGGTTAAATGGTGAAAGTTGCAGATAGAATTACCAAGTTGGATAATAAATTTCCACACTCGTTTGAAGCAGAAATTGCATTTAAAAAAAGTTATATTCAGACCTGAAGTTAACTTTGGTATGTCATTGCTCAGCCAAATATCCATGGTCTTAAACCCAGCACCTGCAGCGAGGAGTGTGGCTACAAGTCCACCAAAACCAGAGCCTGCAAACTTCTTTATTTGACTGTATATTCCAACTTCATGTAGTTGCTGTAATGAAAAAAACAATTGACAAAACCAGGAAACACTTGTACAGCGCAGACCTCTGCCAGGACATGCTTTCAATTTTTTTTTGCTTTTTTTGTATCCTATCAACCAGAAAGTCAACACTGAATGTAAATCGAAACTGGTATATTTGAAACTTAAGGATTTTTTTTGCATCCAGAATATGACCCAGATCTTACCCAAAATTTAATAGTTTGGTTAGGTGCTACTCACATAAAAATTTGATAATGATACATTCATTACTTTGTAGTGCATTCATACTATAATTAATATAGGTTTTCAGCAGAAGTTAAGTAAAAAATGTAATATTTGCCGCTGCCATTTTTATTGGGCACTAAGATTATCTGTCTAAAAATGCTCACAGGAAAGAAGGTTCATATTAATTTTAATAATATAATAAATGTCTTAGAAAGTTAATAAAAGGTCATATGACCAATTCCTGATAAAAAGACAGTGGAATTGGTATATCTTAGCATTAAGACAGTATAAATGTTTAATTACCTTAGCAACTCCAATGTGAGCAATGCATGCGGAGCCTTTGCCTTGAAGAACAAAATTTTCAAATGGAAAATTGTAACATTCTAATTGCTGTTCAGGATCCTTGTCAGATGCATCTGCAGTCTGAGGCTGACTAGCTAATGTTTGTTGAGCATTATCTCCTTTTAGGTTAACTTTCAGGTTAACCTGTGTATCAGAACTAAGCGTTCCTTCTTTACTCCCTTGTTGCAGACCCTCTACATTTTTGGGTATTGAGCCTACTTGCCCGAGGTGTGAAACAGGAATGTCAAATTGTTCATCAGGCCTTGGACTATGCTTTCTCCCTGGGGAAAACTTAGGTAATGTGAATCGCTTTCGTTTTTTAGTATCAGAATCATCTGTATCGATTTCAACAAATAATGGTTCAATGTGTCCTCCAGCTTTCACATGTGGCAATGATGTATGACCACTGGACTCATATTTTGGTGTTGATGTCATCACATTAATATTGTCAGGTTTTCCTAATGCATTTGCAGAAGAAATGGATGTTGATGATGAAGATGAGGACATGGAACTGTTACGTTTGCTCTTTCCAAATCCAAAATGTGGTAAGCTAAACTTGAAGCTCCAATGCTTTGATTTGTCTGTATCTGCATCACTTTTTTCATGATCACTTTTTGAGGGGACAGAAACATTAGGGTCAGGTACAGTTGTCCTTATATTACTAACCTCTAACGGTGTGTCAATGGCTGGAATGTCAGACTTGGACTTATCATCTATGTTGCTGTCAGGAATTGATGCGCTATACCTACCCTCAGTACCAACTTTGTTATTTGTATCATCTATGACTTGTGGAATGTCAGTTGATATATCACTGTTTACAACATATTCACCTCGTCTACCTTTTCGCAACAAACCTTTTGGAAAACCAATATGAAATCCATGCTTTTCTTTCTTTGAGGCATCAACATCTGGTTTAACTGGTGAGTCTTTCAAATCAGTATCAAAGTTTGCCTGGGAACGGTTAAAATTTATGTCACCAGATATGTCACCATCAAAATCCACCTTGGGATTGTCGATGTCCACATCAGCACTTGAAAGTTGAATATCTCCTTTTGCTGATAAATCAGAGTCAAAAACAACTTTAGGGACTTCAGTAGCGACACCGGACAATTTTATGTCATGGTCTTTTGGATCAAGATTTATTCCTGGGATATTTGAAGAATTTACTTCTACATTTTGGCCCTTTAAGTCAATATTTCCTGAAATGTCTCCCCCCATGTTGATATTAGGCTTTTCTAAATCAATGTCCACACCAGGTAATTTTATGTCAGCATCACCTGCCACTTTGGGATCCACATCGATGCTTGGACCTTTTATGTCAATATCTGGTGTGACAATGTCCACATCCCCTTGTATATTTGCATCTGGAATCTCTCCTGATATATCCACATCTGTATCACCATCTCCCTTTTTGCCTTTTCCAAAGCCAAACTTTGGTAAACTGAATCCAAAACCTCCTGAACCACCAGTGCCTTCTTCTTTCACATCCACATCTACATGCTCTTCTTCTCCTTGCTTGCCACCCATTTTGAATTTTTGTAGTCCAAACTTAAACTTTTGTCTTGTTTTGGGGGACATATCACCATCAACATCTACATCTACTTCTGGGCCCTTCAAGTCAATATTTCCTGAAATGTCTCCTCCCATGTCGATATCAGGCTTTTCTATATCAAAGTCCACTCCAGGTACTTTGATATCAGCATCACCAGCTACTTTGGGATCCACATCGATGCTTGGACCTTTAATGTCAATATCAGGACCACCAATATCAACATCAGCTTTCAAACTTGCATCTGGCAGTTCTCCTGAGATGTCAGTGTCAATATCCACACCTTTCTTTTTGCCCTTCCCAAATTTAAACTTAGGCAGGCCAAACTTGAATTTGTGTTTTCCTTTTGGTGAAACATCCGTGTCTACACTGACATCCATATCTGGTACTTTGACATCAGCATCACCACTGACATCTCCACCAATGTCCACCTTGGGTGGAGTAACATCCACATCAACACTGGGCAATTTTATGTCAGCCCCTCCTGATATATTTGGATCCACATCTATGCTTGGGCCTTTAATGTCGATATCTGGTCCCTCTACATCTCCTTTCACATTTGCATCTGGAAGTTCACCTGATACATCCAGATCAATGTCTCCATCACCTTTCTTGCCCTTGCCAAATCCAAATTTGGGTAAATGAATGCCAAATTTTCCTGAACCACCTGTGCCTTCCTCTTTCACATCAACATCAACATTCTCTTCCTCACCCTGTTTGCCCCCAAATTTGAATTTAGGCAAACCAAATTTAAACTTGTTCTTTGATTTTGGGGACATATCACCAGATGATACATCAAGATCTACTTCAGGGCCCTTCATATTTATGTCACCTGAAATATCACCACCCAGACCCACCTTAGGTTTGTTGATGTCCACGTCAACACTTGGAAGTTTAATATCTCCTCCCCCTGACACATCAGTGTCAACATCTATCTTAGGGCCTTTAATGTCCATGTCTGGTGCAACAATGTCTACATCACCTTGTATATTAGCATCTGGCATCTCTCCCGATATGTCCACATCAATATCACCTTCTCCCTTTTTGCCTTTTCCAAAGCCAAACTTTGGTAAACTGAATCCAAAACCTCCTGAACCACCAGTGCCTTCTTCTTTCACATCCACATCTACATGCTCTTCTTCTCCTTGCTTGCCACCCATTTTGAATTTTGGTAGTCCAAACTTAAACTTTTGTCTTGTTTTGGGGGACATATCGCCATCAACATCTACATCCACTTCTGGGCCCTTCAAGTCAATATTTCCTGAAATGTCTCCTCCCATGTCGATATCAGGCTTTTCTATATCAAAGTCCACACCAGGTACTTTGATATCAGCATCACCAGCTACTTTGGGATCCACATCGATGCTTGGACCTTTTATGTCAATATCTGGTGCGACAATGGCCACATCCCCTTGTATATTTGCATCTGGCATCTCTCCTGATACATCCACATCTATATCACCCTCTCCCTTTTTTCCTTTTCCAAAGCCAAACCTTGGTAAGCTGAATCCAAAACCTCCTGAGCCACCAGTGCCTTCTTCTTTCACATCCACATCTACATGCTCTTCCTCCCCTTGCTTGCCACCCATTTTGAATTTTGGTAGTCCAAACTTAAACTTTTGTCTTGTTTTTGGGGACATATCGCCATCAACATCTACATCCACTTCTGGGCCGTTCAAGTCAATATTTCCTGAAATGTCTCCTCCTATGTCGATATCAGGCTTTTCTATATCAAAGTCCACACCAGGTACTTTGATATCAGCATCACCAGCTACTTTGGGATCCACATCGATGCTTGGACCTTTAATGTCAATATCAGGACCACCAATATCAACATCAGCTTTCAAACTTGCATCTGGCAGTTCTCCTGAGATGTCAGTGTCAATATCCACACCTTTCTTTTTGCCCTTCCCAAATTTAAACTTAGGCAGGCCAAACTTGAATTTGTGTTTTCCTTTTGGTGAAACATCCGTGTCTACACTGACATCCATATCTGGTACTTTGACATCAGCATCACCACTGACATCTCCACCAATGTCCACCTTGGGTGGAGTAACATCCACATCAACACTGGGCAATTTTATGTCAGCCCCTCCTGATATATTTGGATCCACATCTATGCTTGGGCCTTTAATGTTGATATCTGGTCCCTCTACATCTCCTTTCACATTTGCATCTGGAAGTTCACCTGATACATCCAGATCAATGTCTCCATCACCTTTCTTGCCCTTGCCAAATCCAAATTTGGGTAAATGAATGCCAAATTTTCCTGAACCACCTGTGCCTTCCTCTTTCACATCAACATCAACATTCTCTTCCTCACCCTGTTTGCCCCCAAATTTGAATTTAGGCAAACCAAATTTAAACTTGTTCTTTGATTTTGGGGACATATCACCAGATGATACATCAAGATCTACTTCAGGACCCTTCATATTTATGTCACCTGAGATATCACCACCCAGATCCACCTTGGGTTTGTTGATGTCCACGTCAACACTTGGAAGTTTAATATCTCCTCCCCCTGACACATCAGTGTCAACATCTATCTTAGGGCCTTTAATGTCCATGTCTGGTGCAACAATGTCTACATCACCTTGTATATTAGCATCTGGCATCTCTCCCGATATGTCCACATCAATATCACCTTCTCCCTTTTTGCCTTTTCCAAAGCCAAACTTTGGTATACTGAATCCAAAACCTCCTGAACCACCAGTGCCTTCTTCTTTCACATCCACATCTACATGCTCTTCTTCTCCTTGCTTGCCACCCATTTTGAATTTTGGTAGTCCAAACTTAAACTTTTGTCTTGTTTTGGGGGACATATCGCCATCAACATCTACATCCACTTCTGGGCCCTTCAAGTCAATATTTCCTGAAATGTCTCCTCCCATGTCGATATCAGGCTTTTCTATATCAAAGTCCACACCAGGTACTTTGATATCAGCATCACCAGCTACTTTGGGATCCACATCGATGCTTGGACCTTTTATGTCAATATCTGGTGCGACAATGGCCACATCCCCTTGTATATTTGCATCTGGCATCTCTCCTGATACATCCACATCTATATCACCCTCTCCCTTTTTGCCTTTTCCAAAGCCAAACCTTGGTAAGCTGAATCCAAAACCTCCTGAGCCACCAGTGCCTTCTTCTTTCACATCCACATCTACATGCTCTTCCTCCCCTTGCTTGCCACCCATTTTGAATTTTGGTAGTCCAAACTTAAACTTTTGTCTTGTTTTTGGGGACATATCACCATCAACATCTACATCCACTTCTGGGCCTTTCAAGCCAATATTTCCTGAAATGTCTCCTCCCATGTCGATATCAGGCTTTTCTATATCAAAGTCCACACCAGGTACTTTGATATCAGCATCACCAGCTACTTTGGGATCCACATCGATGCTTGGACCTTTAATGTCAATATCAGGACCACCAATATCAACATCAGCTTTCACACTTGCATCTGGCAGTTCTCCTGAGATGTCAGTGTCAATATCCACACCTTTCTTTTTGCCCTTCCCAAATTTAAACTTAGGCAGGCCAAACTTGAATTTGTGTTTTCCTTTTGGTGAAACATCCGTGTCTACACTGACATCCATATCTGGTACTTTGACATCAGCATCACCACTGACATCTCCACCAATGTCCACCTTGGGTGGAGTAACATCCACATCAACACTGGGCAATTTTATGTCAGCCCCTCCTGATATATTTGGATCCACATCTATGCTTGGGCCTTTAATGTTGATATCTGGTCCCTCTACATCTCCTTTCACATTTGCATCTGGAAGTTCACCTGATACATCCAGATCAATGTCTCCATCACCTTTCTTGCCCTTGCCAAATCCAAATTTGGGTAAATGAATGCCAAATTTTCCTGAACCACCTGTGCCTTCCTCTTTCACATCAACATCAACATTCTCTTCCTCACCCTGTTTGCCCCCAAATTTGAATTTAGGCAAACCAAATTTAAACTTGTGCTTTGATTTTGGAGACATATCACCAGATGATACATCAAGATCTACTTCAGGACCCTTCATATTTATGTCACCTGAGATATCACCACCCAGATCCACCTTGGGTTTGTTGATGTCCACGTCAACACTTGGAAGTTTAATATCTCCTCCCCCTGACACATCAGTGTCAACATCTATCTTAGGGCCTTTAATGTCCATGTCTGGTGCAACAATGTCTACATCACCTTGTATATTAGCATCTGACATCTCTCCCGATATGTCCACATCAATATCACCTTCTCCCTTTTTGCCTTTTCCAAAGCCAAACTTTGGTAAACTGAATCCAAAACCTCCTGAACCACCAGTGCCTTCTTCTTTCACATCCACATCTACATGCTCTTCTTCTCCTTGCTTGCCACCCATTTTGAATTTTGGTAGTCCAAACTTAAACTTTTGTCTTGTTTTGGGGGACATATCACCATCAACATCTACATCAACTTCTGGGCCCTTCAAGTCAATATTTCCTGAAATGTCTCCTCCCATGTCGATATCAGGCTTTTCTATATCAAAGTCCACACCAGGTACTTTGATATCAGCATCACCAGCTACTTTGGGATCCACATCGATGCTTGGACCTTTTATGTCAATATCTGCTGCGATAATGGCCACATCCCCTTGTATATTTGCATCTGGCATCTCTCCTGATACATCCACATCTATATCACCCTCTCCCTTTTTGCCTTTTCCAAAGCCAAACCTTGGTAAGCTGAATCCAAAACCTCCTGAACCACCAGTGCCTTCTTCTTTCACATCCACATCTACATGCTCTTCCTCCCCTTGCTTGCCACCCATTTTGAATTTTGGTAGTCCAAACTTAAACTTTTGTCTTGTTTTGGGGGACATATCGCCATCAACATCTACATCCACTTCTGGGCCGTTAAAGTCAATATTTCCTGAAATGTCTCCTCCCATGTCGATATCAGGCTTTTCTATCTTAGGGCCTTTAATGTCCATATCTGGTGCAACAATGTCTACATCACCTTGTATATTAGCATCTGGCATCTCTCCCGATATGTCCACATCAATATCACCTTCTCCCTTTTTGCCTTTTCCAAAGCCAAACTTTGGTAAACTGAATCCAAAACCTCCTGAACCACCAGTGCCTTCTTCTTTCACATCCACATCTACATGCTCTTCTTCTCCTTGCTTGCCACCCATTTTGAATTTTGGTAGTCCAAACTTAAACTTTTGTCTTGTTTTGGGGGACATATCGCCATCAACATCTACATCCACTTCTGGGCCCTTCAAGTCAATATTTCCTGAAATGTCTCCTCCCATGTCGATATCAGGCTTTTCTATATCAAAGTCCACACCAGGTACTTTGATATCAGCATCACCAGCTACTTTGGGATCCACATCGATGCTTGGACCTTTTATGTCCATATCTGGTGCAACAATGGCCACATCCCCTTGTATATTTGCATCTGGCATCTCTCCTGATACATCCACATCTATATCACCCTCTCCCTTTTTGCCTTTTCCAAAGCCAAACCTTGGTAAGCTGAATCCAAAACCTCCTGAACCACCAGTGCCTTCTTCTTTCACATCCACATCTACATGCTCTTCCTCCCCTTGCTTGCCACCCATTTTGAATTTTGGTAGTCCAAACTTAAACTTTTGTCTTGTTTTTGGGGACATATCGCCATCAACATCTACATCCACTTCTGGGCCCTTCAAGTCAATATTTCCTGAAATGTCTCCTCCCATGTCGATATCAGGCTTTTCTATATCAAAGTCCACACCAGGTACTTTGATATCAGCATCACCAGCTACTTTGGGATCCACATCGATGCTTGGACCTTTAATGTCAATATCAGGACCACCAATATCAACATCAGCTTTCAGACTTGCATCTGGCAGTTCTCCTGAGATGTCAGTGTCAATATTCACACCTTTCTTTTTGCCCTTCCCAAATTTAAACTTAGGCAGGCCAAACTTGAATTTGTGTTTTCCTTTTGGTGAAACATCTGTGTCTACACTGACATCCATATCTGGTACTTTGACATCAGCATCACCACTGACATCTCCACCAATGTCCACCTTGGGTGGAGTAACATCCACATCAACACTGGGCAATTTTATGTCAGCTCCTCCTGATATATTTGGATCCACATCTATGCTTGGGCCTTTAATGTCGATATCTGGTCCCTCTACATCTCCGTTCACATTGGCATCTGGAAGTTCACCTGATACATCCAGATCAATGTCTCCATCACCTTTCTTGCCCTTGCCAAATCCAAATTTGGGTAAATGAATGCCAAATTTTCCTGAACCACCTGTGCCTTCCTCTTTCACATCAACATCAACATTCTCTTCCTCACCCTGTTTGCCCCCAAATTTGAATTTAGGCAAACCAAATTTAAACTTGTGCTTTGATTTTGGGGACATATCACCAGATGATACATCAAGATCTACTTCAGGGCCCTTCATATTTATGTCACCTGAGATATCACCACCGAGATCCACCTTGGGTTTGTTGATGTCCACATCAACACTTGGAAGTTTAATATCTCCTCCCCCTGACACATCAGTGTCAACATCTATCTTAGGGCCTTTAATGTCCATGTCTGGTGCAACAATGTCTACATCACCTTGTATATTAGCATCTGGCATCTCTCCCGATATGTCCACATCAATATCACCTTCTCCCTTTTTGCCTTTTCCAAAGCCAAACTTTGGTAAACTGAATCCAAAACCTCCTGAACCACCAGTGCCTTCTTCTTTCACATCCACATCTACATGCTCTTCTTCTCCTTGCTTGCCACCCATTTTGAATTTTGGTAGTCCAAACTTAAACTTTTGTCTTGTTTTGGGGGACATATCGCCATCAACATCTACATCCACTTCTGGGCCCTTCAAGTCAATATTTCCTGAAATGTCTCCTCCCATGTCAATATCAGGCTTTTCTATATCAAAGTCCACACCAGGTACTTTGATATCAGCATCACCAGCTACTTTGGGATCCACATCGATGCTTGGACCTTTAATGTCAATATCTGGTGCGACAATGGCCACATCCCCTTGTATATTTGCATCTGGCATCTCTCCTGATACATCCACATCTATATCACCCTCTCCCTTTTTGCCTTTTCCAAAGCCAAACCTTGGTAAGCTGAATCCAAAACCTCTTGAACCACCAGTGCCTTCTTCTTTCACATCCACATCTACATGCTCTTCCTCCCCTTGCTTGCCACCCATTTTGAATTTTGGTAGTCCAAACTTAAACTTTTGTCTTGTTTTGGGGGACATATCGCCATCAACATCTACATCCACTTCTGGGCCCTTCAAGTCAATATTTCCTGAAATGTCTCCTCCCATGTTGATATCAGGCTTTTCTATATCAAAGTCCACACCAGGTACTTTGATATCAGCATCACCAGCTACTTTGGGATCCACATCGATGCTTGGACCTTTAATGTCAATATCAGGACCACCAATATCAACATCAGCTTTCAAACTTGCATCTGGCAGTTCTCCTGAGATGTCAGTGTCATTATCCACACCTTTCTTTTTGCCCTTCCCAAATTTAAACTTAGGCAGGCCAAACTTGAATTTGTGTTTTCCTTTTGGTGAAACATCTGTGTCTACACTGACATCCATATCTGGTACTTTGACATCAGCATCACCACTGACATCTCCACCAATGTCCACCTTGGGTGGAGTAACATCCACATCAACACTGGGCAATTTTATGTCAGCCCCTCCTGATATATTTGGATCCACATCTATGCTTGGGCCTTTAATGTCGATATCTGGTCCCTCTACATCTCCTTTCACATTTGCATCTGGAAGTTCACCTGATACATCCAGATCAATGTCTCCATCACCTTTCTTGCCCTTGCCAAATCCAAATTTGGGTAAATGAATGCCAAATTTTCCTGAACCACCTGTGCCTTCCTCTTTCACATCAACATCAACATTCTCTTCCTCACCCTGTTTGCCCCCAAATTTGAATTTAGGCAAACCAAATTTAAACTTGTGCTTTGATTTTGGGGACATATCACCAGATGATACATCAAGATCTACTTCAGGGCCCTTCATATTTATGTCACCTGAGATATCACCACCCAGATCTACCTTGGGTTTGTTGATGTCCACGTCAACACTTGGAAGTTTAATATCTCCACCCCCTGACACATCAGTGTCAACATCTATCTTGGGGCCTTTAATGTCCATGTCTGGTGCAACAATGTCTACATCACCTTGTATATTAGCATCTGGCATCTCTCCCGATATGTCCACATCAATATCACCTTCTCCCTTTTTGCCTTTTCCAAAGCCAAACTTTGGTAAACTGAATCCAAAACCTCCTGAACCACCAGTGCCTTCTTCTTTCACATCCACATCTACATGCTCTTCTTCTCCTTGCTTGCCACCCATTTTGAATTTTGGTAGTCCAAACTTAAACTTTTGTCTTGTTTTGGGGGACATATCGCCATCAACATCTACATCCACTTCTGGGCCCTTCAAGTCAATATTTCCTGAAATGTCTCCTCCCATGTCGATATCAGGCTTTTCTATATCAAAGTCCACACCAGGTACTTTGATATCAGCATCACCAGCTACTTTGGGATCCACATCGATGCTTGGACCTTTTATGTCAATATCTGGTGCGACAATGGCCACATCCCCTTGTATATTTGCATCTGGCATCTCTCCTGATACATCCACATCTATATCACCCTCTCCCTTTTTGCCTTTTCCAAAGCCAAACCTTGGTAAGCTGAATCCAAAACCTCCTGAACCACCACTGCCTTCTTCTTTCACATCCACATCTACATGCTCTTCCTCCCCTTGCTTGCCACCCATTTTGAATTTTGGTAGTCCAAACTTAAACTTTTGTCTTGTTTTTGGGGACATATCGCCATCAACATCTACATCCACTTCTGGGCCCTTCAAGTCAATATTTCCTGAAATGTCTCCTCCCATGTCGATATCAGGCTTTTCTATATCAAAGTGCACACCAGGTACTTTGATATCAGCATCACCAGCTACTTTGGGATCCACATCGATGCTTGGACCTTTAATGTCAATATCAGGACCACCAATATCAACATCAGCTTTCAAACTTGCATCTGGCAGTTCTCCTGAGATGTCAGTGTCAATATCCACACCTTTCTTTTTGCCCTTCCCAAATTTAAACTTAGGCAGGCCAAACTTGAATTTGTGTTTTCCTTTTGGTGAAACATCTGTGTCTACACTGACATCCATATCTGGTACTTTGACATCAGCATCACCACTGACATCTCCACCAATGTCCACCTTGGGTGGAGTAACATCCACATCAACACTGGGCAATTTTATGTCAGCCCCTCCTGATATATTTGGATCCACATCTATGCTTGGGCCTTTAATGTCGATATCTGGTCCCTCTACATCTCCTTTCACATTGGCATCTGGAAGTTCACCTGATACATCCAGATCAATGTCTCCATCACCTTTCTTGCCCTTGCCAAATCCAAATTTGGGTAAATGAATGCCAAATTTTCCTGAACCACCTGTGCCTTCCTCTTTCACATCAACATCAACATTCTCTTCCTCACCCTGTTTGCCCCCAAATTTGAATTTAGGCAAACCAAATTTAAACTTGTGCTTTGATTTTGGGGACATATCACCAGATGATACATCAAGATCTACTTCAGGGCCCTTCATATTTATGTCACCTGAGATATCACCACCCAGATCTACCTTGGGTTTGTTGATGTCCACGTCAACACTTGGAAGTTTAATATCTCCTCCCCCTGACACATCAGTGTCAACATCTATCTTAGGGCCTTTAATGTCCATGTCTGGTGCAACAATGTCTACATCACCTTGTATATTAGCATCTGGCATCTCTCCCGATATGTCCACATCAATATCACCTTCTCCCTTTTTGCCTTTTCCAAAGCCAAACTTTGGTAAACTGAATCCAAAACCTCCTGAACCACCAGTGCCTTCTTCTTTCACATCCACATCTACATGCTCTTCTTCTCCTTGCTTGCCACCCATTTTGAATTTTGGTAGTCCAAACTTAAACTTTTGTCTTGTTTTGGGGGACATGTCGCCATCAACATCTACATCCACTTCTGGGCCCTTCAAGTCAATATTTCCTGAAATGTCTCCTCCCATGTCGATATCAGGCTTTTCTATATCAAAGTCCACACCAGGTACTTTGATATCAGCATCACCAGCCACTTTGGGATCCACATCGATGCTTGGACCTTTTATGTCAATATCTGGTGCGACAATGGCCACATCCCCTTGTATATTTGCATCTGGCATCTCTCCTGATACATCCACATCTATATCACCCTCTCCCTTTTTGCCTTTTCCAAAGCCAAACCTTGGTAAGCTGAATCCAAAACCTCCTGAACCACCAGTGCCTTCTTCTTTCACATCCACATCTACATGCTCTTCCTCCCCTTGCTTGCCACCCATTTTGAATTTTGGTAGTCCAAACTTAAACTTTTGTCTTGTTTTTGGGGACATATCGCCATCAACATCTACATCCACTTCTGGGCCCTTCAAGTCAATATTTCCTGAAATGTCTCCTCCCATGTCGATATCAGGCTTTTCTATATCAAAGTCCACACCAGGTACTTTGATATCAGCATCACCAGCTACTTTGGGATCCACATCGATGCTTGGACCTTTAATGTCAATATCAGGACCACCAATATCAACATCAGCTTTCAAACTTGCATCTGGCAGTTCTCCTGAGATGTCAGTGTCAATATCCACACCTTTCTTTTTGCCCTTCCCAAATTTAAACTTAGGCAGGCCAAACTTGAATTTGTGTTTTCCTTTTGGTGAAACATCTGTGTCTACACTGACATCCATATCTGGTACTTTGACATCAGCATCACCACTGACATCTCCACCAATGTCCACCTTGGGTGGAGTAACATCCACATCAACACTGGGCAATTTTATGTCAGCCCCTCCTGATATATTTGGATCCACATCTATGCTTGGGCCTTTAATGTCGATATCTGGTCCCTCTACATCTCCTTTCACATTGGCATCTGGAAGTTCACCTGATACATCCAGATCAATGTCTCCATCACCTTTCTTGCCCTTGCCAAATCCAAATTTGGGTAAATGAATGCCAAATTTTCCTGAACCACCTGTGCCTTCCTCTTTCACATCAACATCAACATTCTCTTCCTCACCCTGTTTGCCCCCAAATTTGAATTTAGGCAAACCAAATTTAAACTTGTGCTTTGATTTTGGGGACATATCACCAGATGATACATCAAGATCTACTTCAGGGCCCTTCATATTTATGTCACCTGAGATATCACCACCCAGATCCACCTTGGGTTTGTTGATGTCCACGTCAACACTTGGAAGTTTAATATCTCCTCCCCCTGACACATCAGTGTCAACATCTATCTTAGGGCCTTTAATGTCCATGTCTGGTGCAACAATGTCTACATCACCTTGTATATTAGCATCTGGCATCTCTCCCGATATGTCCACATCAATATCACCTTCTCCCTTTTTGCCTTTTCCAAAGCCAAACTTTGGTAAACTGAATCCAAAACCTCCTGAACCACCAGTGCCTTCTTCTTTCACATCCACATCTACATGCTCTTCTTCTCCTTGCTTGCCACCCATTTTGAATTTTGGTAGTCCAAACTTAAACTTTTGTCTTGTTTTGGGGGACATATCGCCATCAACATCTACATCCACTTCTGGGCCCTTCAAGTCAATATTTCCTGAAATGTCTCCTCCCATGTCGATATCAGGCTTTTCTATATCAAAGTCCACACCAGGTACTTTGATATCAGCATCACCAGCCACTTTGGGATCCACATCGATGCTTGGACCTTTTATGTCAATATCTGGTGCGACAATGGCCACATCCCCTTGTATATTTGCATCTGGCATCTCTCCTGATACATCCACATCTATATCACCCTCTCCCTTTTTGCCTTTTCCAAAGCCAAACCTTGGTAAGCTGAATCCAAAACCTCCTGAACCACCAGTGCCTTCTTCTTTCACATCCACATCTACATGCTCTTCCTCCCCTTGCTTGCCACCCATTTTGAATTTTGGTAGTCCAAACTTAAACTTTTGTCTTGTTTTTGGGGACATATCGCCATCAACATCTACATCCACTTCTGGGCCCTTCAAGTCAATATTTCCTGAAATGTCTCCTCCCATGTCGATATCAGGCTTTTCTATATCAAAGTCCACACCAGGTACTTTGATATCAGCATCACCAGCTACTTTGGGATCCACATCGATGCTTGGACCTTTAATGTCAATATCAGGACCACCAATATCAACATCAGCTTTCAAACTTGCATCTGGCAGTTCTCCTGAGATGTCAGTGTCAATATCCACACCTTTCTTTTTGCCCTTCCCAAATTTAAACTTAGGCAGGCCAAACTTGAATTTGTGTTTTCCTTTTGGTGAAACATCTGTGTCTACACTGACATCCATATCTGGTACTTTGACATCAGCATCACCACTGACATCTCCACCAATGTCCACCTTGGGTGGAGTAACATCCACATCAACACTGGGCAATTTTATGTCAGCCCCTCCTGATATATTTGGATCCACATCTATGCTTGGGCCTTTAATGTCGATATCTGGTCCCTCTACATCTCCTTTCACATTGGCATCTGGAAGTTCACCTGATACATCCAGATCAATGTCTCCATCACCTTTCTTGCCCTTGCCAAATCCAAATTTGGGTAAATGAATGCCAAATTTTCCTGAACCACCTGTGCCTTCCTCTTTCACATCAACATCAACATTCTCTTCCTCACCCTGTTTGCCCCCAAATTTGAATTTAGGCAAACCAAATTTAAACTTGTGCTTTGATTTTGGGGACATATCACCAGATGATACATCAAGATCTACTTCAGGGCCCTTCATATTTATGTCACCTGAGATATCACCACCCAGATCCACCTTGGGTTTGTTGATGTCCACGTCAACACTTGGAAGTTTAATATCTCCTCCCCCTGACACATCAGTGTCAACATCTATCTTAGGGCCTTTAATGTCCATGTCTGGTGCAACAATGTCTACATCACCTTGTATATTAGCATCTGGCATCTCTCCTGATATGTCCACATCAATATCACCTTCTCCCTTTTTGCCTTTTCCAAAGCCAAACTTTGGTAAACTGAATCCAAAACCTCCTGAACCACCAGTGCCTTCTTCTTTCACATCCACATCTACATGCTCTTCTTCTCCTTGCTTGCCACCCATTTTGAATTTTGGTAGTCCAAACTTAAACTTTTGTCTTGTTTTGGGGGACATATCGCCATCAACATCTACATCCACTTCTGGGCCCTTCAAGTCAATATTTCCTGAAATGTCTCCCCCCATGTCGATATCAGGCTTTTCTATATCAAAGTCCACACCAGGTACTTTGATATCAGCATCATCAGCCACTTTGGGATCCACATCGATGCTTGGACCTTTTATGTCAATATCTGGTGCGACAATGGCCACATTCCCTTGTATATTTGCATCTGGCATCTCTCCTGATACATCCACATCTATATCACCCTCTCCCTTTTTGCCTTTTCCAAAGCCAAACCTTGGTAAGCTGAATCCAAAACCTCCTGAACCACCAGTGCCTTCTTCTTTCACATCCACATCTACATGCTCTTCCTCCCCTTGCTTGCCACCCATTTTGAATTTTGGTAGTCCAAACTTAAACTTTTGTCTTGTTTTTGGGGACATATCGCCATCAACATCTACATCCACTTCTGGGCCCTTCAAGTCAATATTTCCTGAAATGTCTCCTCCCATGTCGATATCAGGCTTTTCTATATCAAAGTCCACACCAGGTACTTTGATATCAGCATCACCAGCTACTTTGGGATCCACATCGATGCTTGGACCTTTAATGTCAATATCAGGACCACCAATATCAACATCAGCTTTCAAACTTGCATCTGGCAGTTCTCCTGAGATGTCAGTGTCAATATCCACACCTTTCTTTTTGCCCTTCCCAAATTTAAACTTAGGCAGGCCAAACTTGAATTTGTGTTTTCCTTTTGGTGAAACATCTGTGTCTACACTGACATCCATATCTGGTACTTTGACATCAGCATCACCACTGACTTCTCCACCAATGTCCACCTTGGGTGGAGTAACATCCACATCAACACTGGGCAATTTTATGTCAGCCCCTCCTGATATATTTGGATCCACATCTATGCTTGGGCCTTTAATGTCGATATCTGGTCCCTCTACATCTCCTTTCACATTGGCATCTGGAAGTTCACCTGATACATCCAGATCAATGTCTCCATCACCTTTCTTGCCCTTGCCAAATCCAAATTTGGGTAAATGAATGCCAAATTTTCCTGAACCACCTGTGCCTTCCTCTTTCACATCAACATCAACATTCTCTTCCTCACCCTGTTTGCCCCCAAATTTGAATTTAGGCAAACCAAATTTAAACTTGTGCTTTGATTTTGGGGACATATCACCAGATGATACATCAAGATCTACTTCAGGGCCCTTTATATTTATGTCACCTGAGATATCACCACCCAGATCTACCTTGGGTTTGTTGATGTCCACGTCAACACTTGGAAGTTTAATATCTCCACCCCCTGAAATATCAGTGTCAACATCTATCTTAGGGCCTTTAATGTCCATGTCTGGTGCAACAATGTCTACATCACCTTGTATATTAGCATCTGGCATCTCTCCCGATATGTCCACATCAATATCACCTTCTCCCTTTTTGCCTTTTCCAAAGCCAAACTTTGGTAAACTGAATCCAAAACCTCCTGAACCACCAGTGCCTTCTTCTTTCACATCCACATCTACATGCTCTTCTTCTCCTTGCTTGCCACCCATTTTGAATTTTGGTAGTCCAAACTTAAACTTTTGTCTTGTTTTGGGGGACATGTCGCCATCAACATCTACGTCCACTTCTGGGCCCTTCAAGTCAATATTTCCTGAAATGTCTCCTCCCATGTCGATATCAGGCTTTTCTATATCAAAGTCCACACCAGGTACTTTGATATCAGCATCACCAGCTACTTTGGGATCTACATCAATGCTTGGACCTTTTATGTCAATATCTGGTGCGACAATGGCCACATCCCCTTGTATATTTGCATCTGGCATCTCTCCTGATACATCCACATCTATATCACCCTCTCCCTTTTTGCCTTTTCCAAAGCCAAACCTTGGTAAGCTGAATCCAAAACCTCCTGAACCACCAGTGCCTTCTTCTTTCACATCCACATCTACATGCTCTTCCTCCCCTTGCGTGCCACCCATTTTGAATTTTGGTAGTCCAAACTTAAACTTTTGTCTTGTTTTTGGGGACATATCGCCATCAACATCTACATCCACTTCTGGGCCCTTCAAGTCAATATTTCCTGAAATGTCTCCTCCCATGTCGATATCAGGCTTTTCTATATCAAAGTCCACACCAGGTACTTTGATATCAGCATCACCAGCTACTTTGGGATCCACATCGATGCTTGGACCTTTAATGTCAATATCAGGACCACCAATATCAACATCAGCTTTCAAACTTGCATCTGGCAGTTCTCCTGAGATGTCAGTGTCAATATCCACACCTTTCTTTTTGCCCTTCCCAAATTTAAACTTAGGCAGGCCAAACTTGAATTTGTGTTTTCCTTTTGGTGAAACATCTGTGTCTACACTGACATCCATATCTGGTACTTTGACATCAGCATCACCACTGACATCTCCACCAATGTCCACCTTGGGTGGAGTAACATCCACATCAACACTGGGCAATTTTATGTCAGCCCCTCCTGATATATTTGGATCCACATCTATGCTTGGGCCTTTAATGTCGATATCTGGTCCCTCTACATCTCCTTTCACATTTGCATCTGGAAGTTCACCTGATACATCCAGATCAATGTCTCCATCACCTTTCTTGCCCTTGCCAAATCCAAATTTGGGTAAATGAATGCCAAATTTTCCTGAACCACCTGTGCCTTCCTCTTTCACATCAACATCAACATTCTCTTCCTCACCCTGTTTGCCCCCAAATTTGAATTTAGGCAAACCAAATTTAAACTTGTTCTTTGATTTTGGGGACATATCACCAGATGATACATCAAGATCTACTTCAGGGCCCTTCATATTTATGTCACCTGAGATATCACCACCCAGATCCACCTTGGGTTTGTTGATGTCCACGTCAACACTTGGAAGTTTAATATCTCCACCCCCTGACACATCAGTGTCAACATCTATCTTGGGGCCTTTAATGTCCATGTCTGGTGCAACAATGTCTACATCACCTTGTATATTAGCATCTGGCATCTCTCCCGATATGTCCACATCAATATCACCTTCTCCCTTTTTGCCTTTTCCAAAGCCAAACTTTGGTAAACTGAATCCAAAACCTCCTGAACCACCAGTGCCTTCTTCTTTCACATCCACATCTACATGCTCTTCTTCTCCTTGCTTGCCACCCATTTTGAATTTTGGTAGTCCAAACTTAAACTTTTGTCTTGTTTTGGGGGACATATCGCCATCAACATCTACATCAACTTCTGGGCCCTTCAAGTCAATATTTCCTGAAATGTCTCCTCCCATGTCGATATCAGGCTTTTCTATATCAAAGTCCACACCAGGTACTTTGATATCAGCATCACCAGCTACTTTGGGATCCACATCGATGCTTGGACCTTTTATGTCAATATCTGGTGCGACAATGGCCACATCCCCTTGTATATTTGCATCTGGCATCTCTCCTGATACATCCACATCTATATCACCCTCTCCCTTTTTGCCTTTTCCAAAGCCAAACCTTGGTAAGCTGAATCCAAAACCTCCTGAGCCACCAGTGCCTTCTTCTTTCACATCCACATCTACATGCTCTTCTTCCCCTTGCGTGCCACCCATTTTGAATTTTGGTAGTCCAAACTTAAACTTTTGTCTTGTTTTGGGGGACATATCGCCATCAACATCTACATCCACTTCTGGGCCCTTCAAGTCAATATTTCCTGAAATGTCTCCTCCCATGTCGATATCAGGCTTTTCTATATCAAAGTCCACACCAGGTACTTTGATATCAGCATCACCAGCTACTTTGGGATCCACATCTATGCTTGGACCTTTAATGTCAATATCAGGACCACCAATATCAACATCAGCTTTAAAACTTGCATCTGGCAGTTCTCCTGAGATGTCAGTGTCAATATCCACACCTTTCTTTTTGCCCTTCCCAAATTTAAACTTAGGCAGGCCAAACGTGAATTTGTGTTTTCCTTTTGGTGAAACATCTGTGTCTACACTGACATCCATATCTGGTACTTTGACATCAGCATCACCACTGACATCTCCACCAATGTCCACCTTGGGTGGAGTAACATCCACATCAACACTGGGCAATTTTATGTCAGCCCCTCCTGATATATTTGGATCCACATCTATGCTTGGGCCTTTAATGTCGATATCTGGTCCCTCTACATCTCCTTTCACATTTGCATCTGGAAGTTCACCTGATACATCCAGATCAATGTCTCCATCACCTTTCTTGCCCTTGCCAAATCCAAATTTGGGTAAATGAATGCCAAATTTTCCTGAACCACCTGTGCCTTCCTCTTTCACATCAACATCAACATTCTCTTCCTCACCCTGTTTGCCCCCAAATTTGAATTTAGGCAAACCAAATTTAAACTTGTGCTTTGATTTTGGGGACATATCACCAGATGATACATCAAGATCTACTTCAGGGCCCTTCATATTTATGTCACCTGAGATATCACCACCCAGATCCACCTTGGGTTTGTTGATGTCCACGTCAACACTTGGAAGTTTAATATCTCCACCCCCTGACACATCAGTGTCAACATCTATCTTAGGGCCTTTAATGTCCATGTCTGGTGCAACAATGTCTACCTCACTTTGTATATTAGCATCTGGCATCTCTCCCGATATGTCCACATCAATATCACCTTCTCCCTTTTTGCCTTTTCCAAAGCCAAACTTTGGTAAACTGAATCCAGCACCTCCTGAACCACCAGTGCCTTCTTCTTTCACATCCACATCTACGTTGTGATCAGCATAACCTTTTGCATCTGATTCAATATCTATATCTGGAATGGTGAAACCCATATCATTTTCCTTTGAATCAACAGATAACTTGCTTCCACTATCTTCTGATCCAGACTTGCTTCCTTTAGTCTTCCTCTTTGTATTGAATCCAAACTTTGGCACACTGAACCTGAACTTTTTTCTGTCACCTTTTTCTTCTCTCTTGATATCGATGTCTAAATGTTCTGTTTCTAATTGTTTTGGCTTATAACCCTTCTGGCCCTTTGTGTGCAATTCTGCTTCAAACGCTGCACCTTTGTCTGATGAATTGGGATCTATCAAAAATTTTTGATGTATAATCCTTGATATAGTACCAGTGTCTGCATCCTTGGGAGTTTCAACATCAATGTTAACTTCAGGTCCATCAACACCCACACTTCCCAGAGATGAATCCATTGCTCCACCATGTGCAAGATTATAATCCTGTGGATACGGTTTACCCCCAAATTCTCCAGAGGTATCCATATCACCTTTCAATTCTATGTTTGGGATACTTATGTCAAACTTGTTTTGTTTATCAGTATCCATGTTATCGTCACGTGGAGATGATGCACAAGTATCAGCCTCATCTTTTTGTTTCTTTCTTTTTTTCCCAAAGAGGCCAATATTTCCACCTATGTGTATACCACGTTTTGTCTTGCTTCCCAATGTAGCTGATTTGTCATGCTCTCCTTCTTCATTTATGTGTCCATCTTCACCAAATATATGTGTTCCTGGTGATGAAACTTTCATTGATGGTGGTGTGACATCTCCTTTGACTCTGGGTAATGTGGCACTTTTATTCATTTCTTTAATGATCGTGGTCTGCTCAAATGAATCATCATCTTCATTTCTTCGTACCAGAGTTGTCACTATTTTATTGGTTGAAGCGGTTATTGTCTCAAATCTGATTTCAGTCCCTGGTGATTTCATTGCTTTCTGAAATTCTTTGAAAGCCTCTTCTGTGTCAATAAACTGGTGTATTCTTTCAACTTTATTCACATCAGGGCTTAGATCTTCAATGATATTCTCTGGCATTTCAATGTCTGGTAGGTCAACTGCTGCACAAGCTTCTGCCGTGCCCTCTCCAGTGACCTCAATGGTCGGAAGGCTAACATCATGTGACACTTGTCCTTCCACATTGGCATCCTTAACCTCTTTCACTTGCTGCAGGTCTTTCCCATCACCAGAAATTGTCCCAGGTTTTTGTTTAACTCTTTTTGTACTTTCTACTGTATCACTAATTTCTCGCACTTTGGTCTTTGATTTGCCCTGTTGGTAAATGTTTGTATCCTTTATATGGATCTGAACAGGTGAATGCTTGTCACCTTTATCTTTCCCCATTGTTTGTATAGTGCACTTGTTTTATTGCATCAATGATCATCAGTCGGTATCCATACTGATGGTGAAAGAAAAAAGCGTTTGAGTCTATGGACCAGTTAATGATGTTGTGACTTTCTCAGAAATATACACAAAGATAAAAATGTAGATTTGTAGCAATCACAATAATTCCAGATTAATATCTCTCATGGTTTGTAGAAATCAGCCGAAGTATGCCTGTGAATTGCTAGGCTCTGAGAAAGACTCCCTTAGTTCTTGACATCACAACATCAGACAAATCTCCAAGATAGTATTCTAGTTCTTCTTGTATTGTTTCAATGCAAATGTTTCAAGATTTGCAGCAACAATATGGTATTCCTTCGAAATTCACTCTTTAGACAGTGGTGTCGTGTTGTGCAGTCTTGGAGAAAAGTGTATGACGTCACACCGAACAGCTTAGACAGGATATCTGTTTAAAATGAAAACATAAGATCATTAGGTTACGAGTGGCGAAAAAAAATCATATATAATGTAACAAAATACAGAATTTTATTGGTGGGTAAACTGCATTAAGTAATTCATGGGTAAGGGCCACAGGTCTCTATAGACTTTGGCAAAATTAAGAGGTCCACAGTGGCCTAGTGGTTAGCAAGGCATCTAATCACAGGCTGTCACCTCTGTGTGGGTTCGACCCGCTACAAGTGGCATATGACCTTGGCTGTTGAACGGGACGTATAAATTTGACTTTGAATTTGCAAAAATAAATAGAATGCTTCTGTATTGCTATCTGGACCGGTATTAACTTTCAACTTTTTTTTCAGATTGGTATGCATCAAACCGTAGTTGTGATAATATTGATTAGGGCCCCGAGTTATGTGCTGATGATACATTTTCGATTCTGGTAAAAGACAAAATCTTCAAAAGTAAGAATAGTTTTGTATTGATTTTTGTCATACCATTGTCGGCGTGAACAGACAAGGTATATCACATAAATTTCAACTTAACTCTATCAAGACCCAACAACCCCTCTATTAGGCTTGTAAGTGCAATGATAAAAATCCTTTAAAAATATCCTGGGTCCAGATAGTAATCCAGACCTACATCCTGAAAAGTTCATCAAAATCTGTCCATAACTTTTCGAGTTGTTTTCAAAATAGACAAACAGTTATGAAATGTTGTCATCAGTGGAGATATGGATACTTTATACAATAATTTACAAGAAAAGTAATGAAAAAAACACACTTACTTATACATAGCATGTGTTGAAACAGTATTCTATCATTACTATATTGTCTTATCTCTTTAAGAAAATTCACTATATATTTGATAAATTATATTTAGGATTTGCTGCCTATTGATCACTAGTTTATGCAAATTCAAGGTCTAACACTCTTACAGTCTTTTTGATACTTGTATTCCAGTCATGATAAAAAGAAGTTAAAGGACAAAACATGGACTGCTTAGATAATGACAATTGTTTTCAAGGTATCTTTTTATGCATTTAGTATCCTTATTTCCAATAAGCAAAACAATACAGAATATTCCTGATAAACCACAAAAGTCAATCTCCACTCTAAAAATAAAACAATGACAGTGGCCTTCCAACGAGATTTTAAATGAGTTTATACATTAAGGTAATCTGAACTACAACCAAAATATCCATAAGGCAACACACACAAAACGTGGATTCATAACATGTACGAGAAGATACATGCAGTCCCTTCAGAAAACAAAACAACAAGAGAATTTCTCACTGGGTGAAAGCTTCTCTACATATTACCACCTATCTTAGAATATGGCTCACATAACCAACAAACATCTTTGCTCAACAATATGCCACATATTATACATATATCTTGTACATTTTGAAATGAATAACACTCTACCTTTTTCCATATTAGTGATTCGACAAAATCCTTTCTTTAAATTGTTTTACATCATTGCAGAAACACAGAAAATGCCGGCAACACCCGAGCCATTATTCTAGCTGTCTGACTTTTGTTTGTACAAACAATCCTTGCAAATCTTGCCATTGCTGGATCTACTTGCTTTGAGCTATAGAGTAAATGGGAGGAAACCAGAAATACCAAACTCTGATAATTATACTGCTAGAGAGATATATACCACGGCTAGGCTACCTGCATGAGATTAGAGGGTCTTAATGTAACAGTTCTCTATGGGAGGCAGTGGGGGTGCTATCCAGAACTGTAGAAGAGTTGATTTTATTACATAAAATTCTTCATTCAAATAGTGTTGGAACGTTTTAAAACACCCAGAAATCAAGGTATATCATTTTTATTAATTCTACTAATTGTTAATACTATCATACAGTCATAAATGCCAAGTTATTCAGACTGAATAGATTGTATAATTTTAAGAAAATTAGTTTACTGTGATTATCATGTAGTTTGTCTTGCAGATAGTGTGCAACACTAAATAATAATAATAATAATAAATCTGTTATCATTCAAGAATAATTAAGGAAACAAAAATTGAAGAGGGCTTAAGCTGACATATTTACTTATTTAACCAGTTAATTATGATTGGTTCCTCTGTGAATGGCTATGCTGTATAAAAGTTGTGTGATAACATCTTCATTTTTATCAATTAAAACTACACAAAGTGATTCCAAATATGATATTTATCCATTTATGTAAGAATTATGTTCATTAATTCTTGCTGTTTTAAAAGAAAGAACAAATGACTCACTCATTTGTAGAGTACATTTATTGACATTGATGCCAGGAGGAGTACTCGATTCCTACTTTAGACATTAGTAACTGCAGATCAGATGACATCATTCATAAAGTTAATTGAGCATTCATCAATGAACCAAACCAAACTGCATTGCAGGACATATCTTACACAGGATTGTTTAAAGTTGGTAATGCAATAAAAATAGCTGGACTTTTCTAAATGTTAAAAATCCTCTGAGTAATTTCTAGAGTTTTTTTTTTTCTTTTATTTTGATGAAAATTTATGTAAAGCTACACACTATGACTAAGGATAATATCATGAAATAAACTAACTTCATTGGACTTAAGTGGGCTCTTGCATCACAGTGATCTCATAATAATAGTGACAATTCCACCGAATTTGGCTGTAACTGAGTTTTAATTTCATCTATAATGACAACATTTACACTTCGAGCTGTTGTGTATCAAAATTAATTTACATTTTGTTTCACAATTTTGTCCTTACTGTTCTCTAAATGGATCTTATATGTATATAGCGCACATTCAAATGATATGCCCCATAAAGTGATACTACCTCCCCCTTCTCCCCTGTGACGTGTACATTTTTATCTCCCACCTGCGGCCGAAGGCCATGGTGGGGAGATTATAAAATGCCCTCCATCTGTGCATCCCTGGGTGTGTATGTGTGTGCGTCCATCTGATTGTCACGTTTTTGCATAAACCTTAATATCTCATTCATTTATATAAAGATATCTTCATGAAATTTGCAGGGAATGTTTATGTCTATGAAAACCTTTCTGTGCAAAAATTTTAGCTTCATTGTGAAAAACAAAATGACCGCCATAGATAATTGTTAGAAAATCATAAAGGTGCTCTAAATCTTGAAATATTCCAGCTAGCTTCGCCAAATTTGAACAAAAGCTATATGGCTAGAAAAAGCTTGCCTGATAGTAATTTTGGCTTAGTTAAAAACAAAATGGCCACCATATCACATGTTTAATGTCAAATGGGGTTATCCTATTAAAAAGGCCTTATATCTCTCCTAATATTGCTCCTAGAGGTTTGGAATGTGAAAACAACTTGTAGGAAGTAATGGCCTGGGAATCTTTCCCAGGTGTTGAATTTGACCTTTGACCCCTTGTTATATATACAAAGAACTGAGCTCTGTACTGCTTAAACTCTGGTCATTGCTGTATCATATCAGTCAACACCTTCACAGCTCACTGACATCCAGATAAACTATAGGTCAAATGTATATCCTTTTATCCTGGGAAAGTATGTAACATATGCACTGTCTCTGAACTGTTTTGTATGCAACTTCATTGTGCATTTGCCTTTTATATTGAATAGATGTGTTTTAGTAAGAACTGTGTTTCAATTGTGTGTGTTCCAAGTCCAAGTTTATGACATATATTTTGGCGACAAGGAAAATAGGTTTATTAATATTTTATATAACTGCTGTGAAATTCTTTGGATATTTTAAAACTGTAAGTTAAAAAAAAATAATTACCATGGCTACTTTTGGTAGAATTGAGGAGTACAGTGAATCAGAGAACTGGGGTCAATATATTGAGAGACTTGGATATTATTTTGAAGCAAATGGTATCACTGAAGCTGAAAAAAAGAGGTCAATATTTTTAACTGTATGTGGATCAAAGTGTTATAGTTTGATCAGAAATTTGTTGTCTCCAACAAAACCTGATGAAAAAACATTTGAAGAACTGAGTAAATTAGTTCAAGATCATCTGAACCCAGAACCTTCTGAGGTAATCCAGCGCTACAAGTTTCACTCTAAAGTGCGTTCACATGGACAATCTGTATCTGAGTTTGTAGCAGAACTCCGGGAATTGTCAGAAAAATGCAAATTTGGTGACCAACTTGAAGATATGCTCAGAGATCACTTGGTGTGTGGAGTGGCTGATCCAGTAATACAGAAGAGACTTCTTCAAGAAAAAACTTTACAGTTTAAGAAAGCTTTTGAATTGGCCCAGGCACTGGAAGCCACAGCAAAGAATACAGCAGATTTACAGGGAAGTACAATACATAAACTTGGGCAGCAAGGTTCTCAACCCAAACCCTGGCAAGGGAATAATCAGAGAAAGTCAGCTCAAAAAGTCACCTCTGATGAATGTTACAGATGTGGGGGAAGTCACCAACCTTCAGGATGTCCCTTCAAGAGCAGCAAATGCTACAACTGTGGTCTGGTAGGACATATCAAGACCAAATGTAGAAAGCCGAAAAAGGGGAAAGGCAGCAAGAATGCACAATCACGGAAAGAAATACATCACACTGAACACACAGAAGCACAGCGTGAGGGTCAACTTGACAACCAGGAGGAGGAATATCAACTGTTTACTTGCACAAACAGGATAAATCCATATGTGGTTGAACTTTGTATAAATACAAAACCAGTATCAATGGAAATTGATACAGGAGCTTCTGCTTCAGTCATCAATGAGGCAGTGTACAAGTTGATCAGCAGAGGGGAGCCGAAACCCCAGCTACAACCAACTCAAGCAGTTTTAAAAACATACACAGGTGAACAGATTCCTGTGTTGGGCATGTTCAATGCTGTTGTGGCTTACGAAGGAAATCAGAAGAAACTGCCACTACTGGTAGTAAAGGGGACACAGCCTTGTCTTTTGGGACGGGATTGGCTGAATGAAATTCATATAAACTGGCATGAAATAAAGTTTGTCCAAAAGGATCTGGACAAGTTGCTTCAGAAATATTCTGAAGTGTTTCAGGAAGGCTTGGGGAAAATAACTGGTGTTAAAGCTAGGATAGAAGTTCACACAGATGCCAAGCCACGATATTTCAAGCCAAGACCTGTGCCGTACGCATTACGGAATAAAATTGAAGCGGAGCTGGAACGACTGCAGTCAGATAACATAGTGGAACCTGTTAAATTCTCTGAATGGGCAGCTCCAATTGTCCCAGTGTTGAAGCCAGATGGATCAGTTCGCATATGCGGGGATTACAAAGTGACGGTGAATAAAGTGTCACAACTTGACAACTACCCCATTCCCAGCCTTGAGGATCTGTATGCAAAGCTGTCTAGTGGGAAGTTCTTTACGAAGTTGTATCTCAGTCATGCATATGAACAGATATGCCTTGATGAGGCATCCAAGAAGTACACAACCATAAACACTCACAAAGGGCTATTTTGTTACAATAGACTCTGCTATGGTATATCATCGGCACCAGGGATTTTTCAGAGGGTGATGGAGCAGCTACTTGCCAATATACCCAAGCTGGTGGTCCGGATTGATGATATTTTGTTTGCTGGTGAGAGCTTAGCCGAAAATCTTCACATATTAGAGGAAGTCCTACAGAGACTGTCTAAGGCTGGAATTCGACTGAAGAAATCCAAGTGTGTTTTCTTGTCTACCCAGGTGACTTTCTGTGGTCACATTGTGGACAAAGATGGACTACACACATGTAAAAATAAAGTGGAGGCAATAGAGAAGGCACCTGCACCCAAGAATGTCACAGAACTACGCTCTTACTTGGGATTATTGAACTTCTATGGGAAGTTCCTGAGAAACCTGTCTTCAATATTAGCACCGCTTCATCAGCTATTGAAGAAAGATGCCAAGTGGGTGTGGAAAGTGAACCAACAAAGGGCTTTCAACAAAACCAAAGAGATGTTGCAATCTGCAACAGTGCTAACACACTATGATGACAAGAAGGAGCTCTTGCTTTCATGTGATGCCTCACCATATGGCCTTGGAGCTGTTTTGTCACACAGGATGCCTGATGGTTCAGAAAAGCCAATAAGTTTTGCGTCAAGATCATTAGCCCCAGCAGAGAAGAACTATTCCCAATTAGACAAAGAAGGGCTAGCTGTGGTATTTGCAGTGAAGAAGTTTCACCAGTATCTGTTTGGAAGACGGTTTTCAATTTTCACAGATCACAAACCACTTCTGGGGTTGTTTGGACCCAAACCAACACCAATTATGGCTTCACCGCGTTTACAGAGATGGATACTATTGTTGTCAGGCTATGAGTTCGAGATCAAGTACAGGCCTGGATCCCATAACTCCAACGCAGACGCCATGAGCCGACTTCCAGTTCCAAGCAAGATCCAAGACCCACCTGTACCTGGGGAGATTATAAATCTGGTGGATCATCTGGAGGGTACCCCAGTCACTGCCAAGCAAATAAAGTTATGGACATCACGGGATGTCATACTGGCAAAGGTACTACACCATGTGCTATATGGTTGGCCTGAAGTAACACAAGAGGATTCGCTCAAACCATTCTTTAACCGGAAGGAGGAACTCAGTGTGCAAGATGGCTGTTTACTGTGGGGAAGTAGAGTGATAGTTCCTACTCAAGGACGCTCCTTAGTACTGCAGGAACTACATCAGTTGCATCCAGGAGTATCTAGGATGAAAGCACTGGCTAGAATGTTCGTCTGGTGGCCAGGATTAGATAAAGAAATAGAAACCACAGTCAAACATGGTTACACTTGTGAGGAAAATCACAGAAAACCCAGACAAGCACCGCTGCATCCTTGGGAGTGGCCATCAAGACCATGGACTAGGCTACATCTGGACTATGCCGGACCCTTTATGGGTAGAATGTTCCTTGTCCTTGTTGATGCAACAACAAAGTGGGTTGAAGTAGAAATGGTAGAGAAGGCAACTTCTGAGAAAACCATTGAGATCTTGAGAAAAATATTTGCAACACACGGACTTCCACGTAGGATAGTCACTGACAACGCCACAGTTTTCACAAGTTGCGAAATGAAGGAGTTCTTCAAAAGAAACGCCGTTGGTTCAGTAACATCTGCACCATACCATCCATCTACAAATGGATTGGCTGAAAGGTATGTTGAAACGTTCAAGAGAAACCTAAAGAAGATGAGTACGGGATCACTTCAAACAAAGTTAAGTCGGTTCCTGTTCACATACCGCAACATCCCTCAGAGCACCACTGGTCAAACGCCAGCCGAGCTGTTGATGAACAGGAGACCACATACTCATCTCCAATGTCTGCTGCCAAACACTGCAGAAACTGTTGCATCAAAGCAAGAAAAAGAAAAAGACCGACAAGACACAAAGGCCCAAGAGAGGTACTTCAGTGAAAATGATGATGTTTATGTCGAAAACTACCGTCCAGGACCAAAATGGTTACCTGCCACCGTGGTTGAACCAACTGGACCAGTGTCATATCGTTGCAAGCTACAAGATGGGGAAATAGTACGGAAGCATGTCGACCAAGTGAGATCAAGACATGTGCCTTACGAGCAAACAGAAAGAGACCCTTTCCCAGAAGTTTTGGACACACAGGAAAACCAAGAAGAGCAACCAGAGTCAAATTCACCAGTAGAAAATGACAAAAACACACATGCAGAGAAATCAGATGATAGGTTGTATCCAAAAAGAAATAGGAGACAAACAGAATTTTTCCAGGGAGGTTTTCATTATTTGGGCCAGAATAATGCCCTGACAAAATAAAGAGTATTCTGGTAGTCTACCCAGATACTCAGTTCAGTTTTATTTCTTGCATGTAAATTTTAAAGTTAAGTTAAAGTTAAATTTTTCAATAAGGAGTTCTAGACTAAAAGGGGAGGAATGTTATATATACAAAGAACTGAGCTCTGTACTGCTTAAACTCTGGTCATTGCTGTATCATATCAGTCAACACCTTCACAGCTCACTGACATCCAGATAAACTATAGGTCAAATATATATCATTTTATCCTGGGAAAGTATGTAACATATGCACTGTCTCTGAACTGTTTTGTATGCAACTTCATTGTGCATTTGCCTTTTATATTGAATAGATGTGTTTTAGTAAGAACTGTGTTTCAATTGTGTGTGTTCCAAGTCCAAGTTTATGACACCCCTGCTTCAAGGTTAAATGGGGTCATCACAATAAAATGTCCTTATTTCTCCCCCATTATTGGTGCTATGGCTTCAGAATATAAAGACAGACCATCAAAAGTCCTGGCCTTCAAATGTTTTGCCTGAGAAAAATTTTGGCCTTATTTTGAAAAACAAAATGGCCGCCATAGCCAATTATTTCAAAATCATTAAGATGCTCTCAAACTTGAAATATTGCAGCTAGGTTAATCAAATTTGTGCGAAAGATATATGGCTAGGAAAGTTAGACTGATAGTAATTTGGCCTAGTTTTGAAAACAAAATGGTCGTCATGTCACATGTTAAATGGGATTATCCTATTAAAAAGGCCCTATATCTCCCTTCTCATTGCTACTATAGGGGTTCCAAACGTGAACACAACTTAAAGGAAGTCAAGGCCTGAGACTCTTTCCCAATTGCTGACTTTTACCTTTGACCCCTTCTTCTAACTCTAAGGAGGGAGATAACCCCTGTGGCAGTGGCCTTGTTATTTAGTAAACCACACTTGCAGGGTTTCACTACTGACTGATGTGTCCAATACTTATCACTGGACGCTTTCTCTCCATGACTGTGTTTGGGGTCAAATTAATTCGTCCATGTAATGAGAAAGCACAGAATTTGGGAACATAGTATCATATATCTTGGGACCAGGCATCAACTAGGATATACAGTGTGGTTTACAACAGCCAAACTCCCTCTCCAATATCTTCTGGTATTGGCCACTTTTTTCGGAGTTTATCTGTGTCAATACTGCCCACCCCTTCTCCCCTGTGACAGGAACATTTCAGTTTAGTATGTGAGAGCTCGTGGCTAGTTTTTCAATTATTTCAAAAAATCTGCCGTGTGCTGAAAACACTGTCCATGTTGTGTTGAATACATCACCTCTCTTACATCCCATTGTACGTGTATATGCAGGTAAGTGTGCTGCAAATATTTTTGAAAAATATGAGCGTGGCCTGACAGTGGGGTAGCAGAGATTTGCACTTGCAAGCAATGTAAATTCTTTCAACAAGAATGTCACTAGTTGAATATCAAAGAACATACTGCGTGCACGCAAGGAAAATGTGCATACCAACTTTCATTGCGGAGTCTGTGTGATCTTGATATTCTGTTTATTAAAATTGCAAGTGTAGCTTAAGCGTCCCTTGCAAATCAGGCAATTTTTCTCTCTAACCAGGGCATACGTGCACGTACGATGGGATGTAATAGAGGCTTAAGTTACACTTATTGCATTGAGTGGATACCATTGTAACACAAAACATGTCAAACCACAAACGATCCTGATGAGTTAAAAATTTTGCTCTTTTACCACAGCTGATGAGGCTAGCAATGTGGAACAATGTGACCTGGGTCTAAGAATATATTTGCATGTATATTTTTACATTATCACTTATTGGTACACTGATAAACAAGTCATAGTTTCTTTCTATTCCTTTTTCAATATGACTATTTTTAGGCTTAAAAGTCAGTGTAAAAGGAAATACAGGGACTGTAAAAAGTAAAAAAAAACACTGCTTCACTAACAAAAACAACAGTACATTATTTGAAAACCAATTCTTATGGCTGAGCTTCATTGCATCGAATCTGGATATACAGTTATGTTGCTCGGGATATTTATTGTCAAAAACAAGGGTAAAATAGGACAAAAATGTGTCTAGTAATAATTCATTTTTAATATAAAACATTAAAAATATGGCTGAAATATATGAATTTGTTGCAATATGAATCAGCCATAAGGTTTGGTAACTAGTACAAAGGTGGATGGCGCGGGGGGAGGGGGGGGGGGCTGTAAAAGAGAGGGACTTTAGATTGATACAGATGGACCAACTGATCCAGGATTTAAACATATGTACATCATCAACACACACACAAAAAAGCCCAGTGATAAGGATTATGGGAACCACGCCTCTTAATTAGGAGGTATTTGGACACTTGAAATATTCCCAGGTACAGAACATGCTTATCGTTTGCTGGGTATTACTAGTAACTTAGCAAAACAAACATACCTAAGACAGGTATTATTTGTGGAGTACCAAGAAGATACCCAAGTTATATTGTATCATGAAAATATGCCACATGACATACACAGATTATGTATAGCTGGCTATAGCATCATACAGCTGGCTAATACATAGGAATGCATGTATTTACTTCGACCAAAAAGCCTTGGAAAATCTGATCTAAGCTAAGATTACAAACAGGAGTGCTTGGGAAGACTTTCTAGTGGGATTTTGGTGTAGCTATTTGCTCACTAATATGCTATTTTTTTCTTCCAGTGATTTAGTACACTACAGGTGTCTTTTTGGAGATCAGACTTGGAGATACAAAGAAACACTGGTTAAACTAGGCAGGGAAAGCATGGCTGAAGGACAGAAACTAAGATTGCCTGTAAAATATCAATACAATTTTTAAAGGGTAGTCATACATATTCTGTACTTTTATAGCGCTTAATCTCTGCTAAGCAAACTCTAAGGCGCAACACCAAAATCAAATTCAGAAAATTATCTGTCCATAGCCGATGCCAGGTCCAGTACCACGGAGATGCCGGATAGAGTCTATGAGTTGGAAATGCCTTTTTGAAGAGATACGATTTTAACCTTTTCCTGAAACAGGCGAGAGTTGGGGCAGAACGGACCTCATCATATGATACATATGATATATCCCATAAATAAAAAATTAATTCTATGTAATATCTCCTCCGAGGAGATTGTGTTTTTGGCAGCATGAGTTGGTCCTGTTTTCTTGCAAAATTACTAGAAAAATTGTAGATGGATTTGGATGAAATTTTCAGGAAATGTTGACAATAACACAAGGAATGGATGATTCAATTTTAGTGGTCATTCGGATCACCACATGGATCCAGGATTTACATTTTTAAGTGCGAGCCTCAATACAGCTCGTGCTTTTTGTCACCGGACTTTCATGAATTGTGGTGCAGCGTGATAAGTATTTGTCTACTTGTGGAAAGACATCAACTAAAGATCTTTAAATATCGCCCATTACGATTTTACCAATGCAATAAGGGGTTGCAACTTTATATGGTAAATATAGAAATGATGCCTTTTCAGTTTTGCTTTGTAAACCCTATTTTCACAACTGCAAAAAGGACAGTGGCATTTCACCCAAACCCTATAACCGTGGGTTATACCACCTGTAGTGTGATTGGGATATTAGCATTTTCACATTTTTAAAAAAAATGAACATTCAGAAAAGAAAAATCAGTGACAAAAGCCCCGCTGGTCTGTGTTACTTTTGCTGAAGTTACGAGACTGACTGAAATATAGCATCCCTTTATTGAAGAAATTTTGATTCTCATATCTATAGATCATGCAGTAGATAAGTATAGGCAAGGTTTAGGTTTACGGCTTACCATATTATGATTACATAAAATGATAAATTGAAACAGGCTTGCATACACCCAATCCACCTGATATATTAGGCTCAGATAACAAAACTCTATAATAAATAAAAAAAAGATGAAAATAGTTTCAAAATCGGACCAGAAAATAAGGAAGGTCTGGTCATTTTAACTGGAGACCTAACACACTCGCCTCCCACCTCTGAGGTCGGTGGTTCAAACGCCAGACCTTATGTGGGAAAGTTGGTAGTTGCTTACCGATGGTTGGCAGTTTACAATACAGAACCTTGACCACTGTATGTACTGGTTTCCTTTGCCGATTGAACTACCCGTTGTGATATGACCTATACAATGTTGAAAGCGATGTTAAAACCCAAATAAATAAACAGTTTGGAGGCCTATGTGTTATGATGGTGACAACACCTCCCAATTCAATAGAAGTTGGAGAATTATTTGACATTGACCTTCTTGAACTATCTTCCTATCCACATAAGAACCAGTCCTTCAGTAGCACACATACAAAGTTTCATGAAGATCTGCTCATTACCTTTGGAATAATGATAACCAAGAATCCAAAGTTATTAAAAATACGATGAAAATGTGACCTTTAAAAATTCAGGATTTTTTCGTATTCAGAGTATGACCCATGTGTTTCCCAAAATGTAATCACCCTTTCCTTTGATTAGGATATACCCACATAAATCATTTGATAAAGATTTGGTTTTATATTTAGAGTTATCCTGAACATTGGCAGATGGGCAGACAGACAGACACACAAACGCCCCCAACAACCTTACCGTCTGATGGAGGTAACAAGGGTTTTGTGATCCAGTTGTGTTAGGTAATGGCTTGGATCACTATACCAATGGATGATAAAACAGATAAATAACTTTAATTTGTTAATCTGAGTACCATATTTACAAATATTTTTCACGACAGTGAAGCAATATAGAATTAAGGGACATACATTGACAACAAAAAAGGGTAATTGGTGGTCCCATCCATTCAAGTACAACAACCTGACCAAAATCTTGCCATGCTCTGTCTTGTTGCTGTATAGCTGTAGGAGGGGCGTGTCAGTCTCACTGACTGAATTAAGTGAATATGTGGTTTTGTGTGATTGTGCAATTGGCATATTTTAAACTGAGGTCATTTGTTTGTCATACTCCTACATGCTTTTCATCTCATTTCTGCTTTATTGACTTGGTCGGTCTGATAGAATTTACATTTTTAAACTTATTTTAAAAAAAACATCAACAACAAAACCCGCCCAGTTCCTGTGTAATTGTCAGCTGTTGTGGGTGGAGGATGCACACACCAAAATCTTGCTGTTTACTAAAAGTTAACCAAAGACAAATAGATAATATTCACTACAATGCATTCGTTTTCAACACATATTGTGTTGTTTTTGGGACGTAATACCACAGATTGTTTAGTCAGAATATATTTTAGAAAAGTTATGGCCAATAATATTCTGTGAGCACAATCTATATTTTTTTGTCTTTCTAACTATTTGAATAATTTAATTATATAAGCAGTCACCTGTACAGACTGTAAGATCTCTTGTAAGTACTTGAAAAGATGGACTAAAAAAAATCAATATCAAGTGACACAACTAAATCAGTATACACCAGTCAAATGCATTTGACACCATTAGCCTTTTCATACTTAGAATTGTGTAGATTTGTTTCTAAACATCTGGTAAACATTACAGTGTAGCCGTAATTTGTCATAGCAGTAATTTACAGTTAATCCTTCACAGGTGAAACTATGCTCTGTATGTACATTAAGGGGCCACGGTGGCAGAGTGGTAACACTCTCACCTCCCACCTCTGAGGCCGGGGTTCGATCCCGGCACAGCCTCAAGTGGGAAAGCTGGTAGTTGCTTGCCGTTGGTTGGCAGTTTACAGTACAGATCCCTAACGAACTCTATGTACTGGTTTCCTCTGCCCTTTCTACTACCCGTCGTGATATGACCTGTACAGTGTTGAAAGCGAGGTAAAACCCCAAATAAATAAATGTATGTACATTAAACTTACTTGCAAAGCCACAACACATTGCTAATCTGCCATTTTGTGGTTAGAATACTTTAGAACATTAAATAACATTTTATCAGAAGTTACACACTTGAAGATACACAAAGAATATGAGCCATACATTAACAGAATCTGCCTATTAACACAGTTTGACAAGCAATTGGAACTGGGGTATCTAAAACACAATCTTGAAATGGAAACAATATAAATCAAAGGCATGTTTTTTTCTTTATTGGCAGACACAAAATTCTTCTGCAAATACTGAATACATTACAATCATGACACCAAGCAGTATCAACTTGCTCGACTTTAATCTGATTTCCTAAACATATTGGCTTATAGCCAACAGACACTTCATATCATATTCTTAACCTCCTGACAAAAGATACGAGTGACTTAATTTTCCATATGGTAGTGATGTTTTTTTTCAGGAAACCACAAAAAATGTATGACATCATGTGAGATGCTATTTACATACTCTTGTGGCACAGAAGTATAGACTTTCTGTCGAAGATTTTATCACATGATGAGGATCAGTGTGGTTTTAGTTGCAACATTTTCAAAATTTATCCATTTTCCTGGTAACGTATTTAACATAGAAAATCTGTTCCACAATCCAAAAGCATCTGGTTTCCTCAACCCCAAAGACGGACAAACTACCATGTGACTCTTATCACACCCCTGTTGTTCTGGGTTTGAACACAGCTTTTTGCACCAAACGTATCCGAAAAGGTCTGATACAATACTATGAAATATGGATATCAGTTTGCCAGGTACCTGAATCTTCACAAAGTGTGACGAGAATGATCTTGTATGCAGGTTCCTGGATGGATATGTACGGGAGCACATCAGAAAAAGTTCATGATAATATTAAAATGTTTGAATTTTTATCGTAAATGGCTCTTGATGTTTATCAGATCCTTATCATCTTTAGCCCATCTGAAACCTATATTATCCTTCGAGAAGTCATCTCTTTTTCTCAGCTTACAGTGGCCTATCTTTTTCATCTTAATTCAATCTTAAACCAATCCGATATATTTGGAAACTATCGCAAACGTCTTTGTAAGATATTGGAAGACTTCTTTAAGCAACCGCAGCATCAATCAGAAAGCTATCGGGAGAAAATCGGGAACCTTAACATCTTAAAGCTATTTCAAACTACACCCGTGGATTGTGAATGTTTTTATGTTTCCCATTCAGGAGGTAGGTTTATGGTCGGATCACTCAAATGGAACAGCCCCCTTACTCCACTAACTGATCAGATAAAAGTCAAGGAAGTCAACGAATTTGTCAAAGTAGACATTGCATTAGTTTGATTTGTATCAGATATTTTGGTGCAAGTTATGTTACATGAATTCCAACTTTATTATCTCCTCCTAGGAGACAAAAGGAAGAAAAAATTTAATTTTGGAAAAAAAAACCCTGGGTCATATTCTGGATACAAAAAGAAATCCTAGAGTTTCAAAAACATCCCATTTTATTGTATTTTGATGGTGAGGCTATCTGATTGCAAGGCTTAAAAAACAATATTCAAGTGAAATTACAATATGGTGTGATACTTGGCTACACTGGCGGAGGCCTGCACTCTTGGAGTACTTCCTCCTTGTCTGATAGGGCCATGTGGTTGCATGTTTGTTGTGTATATGTTCCTTAACAATGTAGCAATATGACCCTAACTCTTGAAAATAATGTCCAAATTCAGCTTTGACCTTTTCACGTGCCACTAAAAAATATGGCTTAGCAATACTATGTCTTGAATAAATGTGACTTTTAAACCTTAATTTATAAAAAGCTTAAAATCAGAAATCTAATATCAAACTGTTGTTCTAACCGTTGACAGATCTGTTGACAAAAAGTGGGTGATCAATAAACAAATATACATAAACACATGTAAACATGTCTACAAGTACTGCCTCATTTCCCTTGATTGATGGGTATGCAGAATGGATGGATTTGTAGTAGATATATATATATATATATTCCAATCGTGTCAGGCTTTACGATTTGCTTAGTTGGGTCTTGAAATATCATTTCCATCTGTTTAATCCTGTGAAATATCCCCATTCATATATTTATGTTGTGGAACTTTTCCATACATATAGCATTGTAGATGTTTCGAAATGTCGTTCTAAGGGAGTTATTTCCATCTAATGTGGTTAAATATCTTAACAACATCAAGATATATATCCTAATTTTGGACTATAGTCTGTGAAAATCAATGTTGAAACGTATCCAGTGTAGTCCATTAGACCTGGGTCACACTTTGCCTTGCTGGGGTCAGAAGGTACAAAAGGAGAACTGACTCATTTATGTACAGTCAAACGTGTACATGTGACCACTCTCAAATAGAACCACTGGTTGAAACCGCTTTTATCGCCCCCAAGGAAATTTAGACACAAAACATACCACGAACAGTGACCACTCCTTAGTTATTACCAGAGACCATTCCCAATGACACAAAAAACCTCTGTACAAGAGACTGGAGGCTAACTGTATTCACTGTATGGACTGTAAATATACACAGGGAGGGGGTGGAGTGTAGGGGGGGTGTGCTATGGATGTACCTGACAGCTTGTTCTTCAACCTGAACTATCCAGATATGAAGTGTCTTTTCAGAGGCACAAGGGCGAGGTTTTCTAGGGTATACCAAAGACCTACAGATACGAGTGCACAGAAATATGTGACCTGGGAATTACTCTATTTCATACGGATATGTTTCAAAAGTTGCTATGATGGTTCTTAAAATGGACGGTATTATTCACACATACATTGACTTCTACATCTTAGGTCAAGCTTATTTCAACCACCTTGAGGAAGGGAACTTACTCTCTGGCCCCTGTAGTTGTTGGTTTCAGCCACCTGACGGTGGCTTGACTTGCATACATATTGCCCAACTACCTTCACAGCAGAAATTATGGATATCCACGAAGCTACTTATTTAATAACAGTAAATCAACTTAGACGAACAATTTCATATTAGTATTAGACATTTGGATGTTACAATTATGAAGGAACATTGATTTGATAACCACAACCACTTGAAAGACAAAAAAAAACACTTTACCTAATTGCATGAGATGTGAAAAACACCACTCAAACCTTTGATTTCAATCACATTCAAAACACGTGGTATAATTAAAACGGATATTACATTGAATATTTAATACAATAATCTAAATACTAAGATGACCAAATTCCTGTGCCGTAACAGTAACCAGTTAACTTAGACTGTCATTGAAGTATGTAAACGCAAATAGCAGTAACTTATGAAAGTGATAAATTTGTCATGCAACCCATAACACGAGGTACAAGGAGGTGATAGATGAAATACAAAATAACAAACGAAACTTGGGTAACCTTGGTCTGGTGCAGTAAGATTTATGTAAAAATGAAAACAAGATGGGGACAGAAACATATTATTCTAAAATAATATTTTAAATATCCCTCTTGTTTAGCAATTGAGTAAACCTCTTCGGGGTGGGAGCGGGGGGTGGGGGTGGGGGTGGGTGGTGTTAAGCGGATTCACCAAGATAGGCTTCTAAAATGGGGCCGAAGAAAACATGGCAGAAAATTAGGTCAATATATGCATTTTTGTGTATAATTCGGGTAGTGACATCACAGTGACGTCATAGTCCTATATAATATAATTATACGTAGTATTTGTAGTCTTGAAGCATAAAAAAGGTGAAATAAAACAGTTACACCCTTGGCCCAAAGCTGCCCCATGTTGGGTTTGAACCGAATTACTTCTTGTGACATATCGTTAATTGTATTGTATATTTATACTCAGCACAATTACTACAGGAATCCAAGCATTATTTCACCCATCCAACAAGTAGTTTAAGCTCTCTAGTGTCTGATATTCCCCCAACTGTCACTTGGGTTGTTCAGACGACCCAGGTGTCAGTCCTTCTCCCAGGTCAGGTTTTTGTTGGTGGGTACGTTTATTAGTGGTCAGGTCTCCAGTCTGGCCAGTGGTCAGGTAACCAGATTGCTGTGAAATAAGCATTTACATAACCGTTACATAACTGACCTTTGTGGGGTTTGGCCTCCCTTCCCAGTTCCTCCAGTAACCAGTGTATCAAGGTTTCTCATTGGTTGACCTTTAACCTTTCTGTAAATCCAAGAAAGTTCTTGGAGTGTTAGGGTCACTTGGAATCCTGACATTGAAACATGAACATGAAAAAAACAGAGAGTCTCATGGATTATCAACGCACCTGGGTTCTTTAGCCTGCCACTGAGGGCAGGATACAATGACAGAGATGCCAATTGAAGAGGTTATATGAGCCACAATGGATCTGTCTGTATCCTGGATCAAACCCATATCCTGTTTGTTCCCAGGCCAGTGTGTTACCCACCAGGCCACAGTGGCAGATATGACCTGCAAAGGCTGCATCCAAAACAACATTACATGATTACAAAAACTACAGTAAGATCGCCCCCGTTATTGTTCCAGCTGGACCAAGGTACATCCTATGTATTTACTGACTTTCTTTGGTTTTTGTTATGCAGTCAGTTAATGAAGTCAAAGGCCAGAGTTAGGATTTTACATTCTGTTCAATAGTCAGGGTAATTGGTGAGAAAAGTATTCCACAGAAATACAGTGACCACAGAGTTCCCGGATTGGACTATTTTTTGACATTCTATCATTAAATTTAATTCTTATAATAATATTCTGACAATCAAATTACTAACACTTGAGATTCATTTTTCATCATCCTTATACCTCTTTCACACTTTTCGGACGAGGTGCCCTGGTATATATGTGTCTGAAAGCATGTCTGTTAAATGTGACACCATTGTTCTGTACTATTTGCTGTTCTCTGCTGGATTTTATATGACTTAATCTGTGCATTAAAGCAAACTCTCAGATGCAACATCATAAACAGTATTGCAAAATTCATCAGTCCATGTACATAGCAATGGTCGTTACCAGAGAGAAACTGGCTAAATAGAAACTATGGTGGAGAAGCTTTAGAGAACAAATAAGACTTAAGATTCTTCTTGAATAAGGTAACAGGGCTGGTAGAATATAATGAACATCATCAGACAATTCATTCCAGATTGTAGGAGGATCAAAAGCAGAACTAGACCAAATTGTTTGGTAAAGTACCCGGTATATGATCAGCTCACAAGAGTTGCCCTGTTGTCTCTTTAGTCATGGATGTTATTGCCTGCATCAAGAGGTTATGTTTCCTGATGCATTCATTCATGATTTTGGGCTTTATGTTGGTTTCAACACGGTAGAGGTCATGTCACAACGGCTAGTTTTGTATGCAGCGGAAATCAGTACATACAGTTGGTCAAGGTTCTGTACTGTACTGCCCACCATTGGTAAGAAACTACCAACTTTCCCATATAAGGTCTGGGGTTTGAACTGCCGTCCTCAGAGGTGGGAGGCGAGTGTGTTACCACTGCGACACTGTGGTCCCTTCTGGGGAGTTCAATTCTCTATGTATGTGTGTTTTTTTTTCATTTGTCTGTGTTCATGACAGTTATTAAAAGTAATTATAAAGATCTTTAAATGAAAATTTGATGTCGATAGGGCATGAACAAAGGGAAAATGATTAAATTTGGGAAAAGGATTTTGATCATATCTGGAATACATAACATTCCTGAATTTTCAAAGGTCCCATTTTCAATGTATTTTTGCAATGAGTTTGGCTTTCTGGATTTTATTTATTTATTTGGGGTTTTACGTCACTTTCAACACAGCACAACAGGTCATATCACGACGGGTAGTTAGAAGGGCAGAGGAAACCAGTACATACAGTTTATCAGGGTTCTGTACTGTAAACTGCTGACCAACGGCAAGCAACTACCAGCTTTCCCACTTGAGGCCATGCCGAAAACCAAACCTCGGCCTCAGAGGTGGGAGGCGAGAGTGTTACCACTCTGCCACCATGGCCCCTTGGCTTTCTGGAAGACATTACTCTAAAGTAATGAGCAGATATTCATGGAATTTTTTATGTGTAGATAAACCATTTTAAACAAATGTGATTAAAATTAATAAATATGACGCCACACTTTGAGTAAATATATTATATGCATTAACTGTAATATAGTGTTTCAAAAGATATAAATATTATTGTATTAAGTCTAAGAAAGGCTATTAACTCACGTATATGCACATTCCTTGCTAAATAGTGCATGCATTTAAAATGCATTGCAGGGGATTTTTAATCTGGAAATTAGGATTTATCAGATAAGCCAAAATTAACGATAAAAATCTGTACAAAATAGTTAAAATTCAAATTCTTTCAAAATCATTGCCAATATCCATCCCTGTTTTTGTTAACTTTGGAGAGGAATTTTATTATCAACCATTAAAATACTTTTTGAAATGCAAATGACATTGAGATTTTCAAAAGAATAACGCTTTGTAATATGTTTCCATATACCAGACTCATCACCACTGATGTTCGATCGATGATATTTCGTTATTTATCTAGACATTTTGCTGATCAATTTTATGATGTACAACTACCATTCATGGCCAGGATCTAGGTATTTTCAGAATGTTTCTTTTTCAGGAAACAGCTGTCTGACATTGGGCATGTTTTCGAGCCTGCCAGTGGAAAAAAAGACAAAAGTGCAGTCTGTGGCCCTGTTACATGGATTAACTCTTATTCATTTTATTATTGAACAGATTTTGATTGTTGTGTCTTGGGGCCTGTCGCATGATAGAAATTAAGTGCTATAAATGTTCATGTTAGATTACATTGTGGGTTTTCTTTGTCTTGTATATGGAAATATCTGGGGTCGTATTAACAAAAATTCTATTCATAGCTCTAACTAAAAATCTTTTATGTACAGACTTTATCTTTAATTTATCTTTATTTTTCAAGATGTTTTTCTTTACTTAAAAAATTGTTTACATCTCACGAAAGCCAATCTTATGGTACTCATTATAGGCTAAAATAAGAAAAGATCAGTTACTTATTTAAAATAACTTTTCAAGATTTTCAACAGCTCCTGACTCGACAAATTGAACAGTTCAGAACTAATAATTATTCATTGCAACAGAGAACGTGTACTGCTTGAGGGATTCCAAACTCTTGCCCAGGTGCCTAGAACCAGATCATGGCAAAATCCCTAACAACATTTTGGGGCCGGTTTCACAAAACCTCCTTTGGAAAGGACCTCCTTTAATAAAGGAAGGTCATTCTTTCCCTTTGGGAAGGCCACCTTTAAATTCAGTTTCACAAAGCCTCCCTTTTACTCTCCTTACCAAAGATCTTCCTAGAAACTTAAGGAGGGAGCAAATGTTCTTTAAGGTTATTAAACATTCCTTGAAGGACACTTCCTTAAATTTAATGTAGGTCCTTAACTTCCTTGAAATTTAATGGAGTTTTCAAGGTGTCCTTTAACTAAGGAGGCTTTGCGAAACTGACATCGTTTTCAGGGGGGGACAAATTCAAGGAACTCCGTGAGGTTCATAATATAAAGAGGATTTTTAATATACAATACTATGAAAATAAAAACATAGGAGAAGGCAACTGGTTTATAAAATGGAAAATTCAGAAGATCAGAAAATCCTTGAATTTAAGGTGACCTTTATCTTAAGGAGGCTTCCTGAAACTGGCCACTATAGTCCATTTGTGGATCTGAATCAACATGGACTAAGCCATGTATATAACCAACACTGTGTGAATCTATGACCCTGTTCCATAATGTTTGGGGTAATGTTCCCAGACAAACACAATGCAATTGCAATACCTTCCCATACTACATATTCCCTTTGGAGACGAAAGTAATAAATCCTTTTAATTCACTGCTAAGCTTATGGAAATACTCACCCATTGAAATAATAACAAACTATAAATATCATGTGGTTTATCAGAACACTATTCAATCTGAGAACTGTGGAGGTTATGTGAATTATTCCACTTGGGCTGGAAACAAATACTATGAATAGCTCTTATTTTATGGTGTTTTTGCTATGGCGTGAAAGAATGCAGTTACAAGAGATAAAGCGGGTTATCTTAACTTTCACCCAGATAGCTAGCAATTAGGAGGCCCTTAAACCTCCAGAATAGCATGTTCTTCTGATGTGTACTGCTTTAGGTTTACAAAATAACACTGATTTTTTGCATATGCTATGATTTTCTTACATAGTAAATTTGATTAAAAATATTATAACATATATTTGTAGGCAGGGGAATGTGGTTTTGTTATAGCTAAGTGCTTTTACATCAACTTAATGCTCTGATGAATAAAATGATAGAAAATTTAAGCTTGACCTAAAACTAAAATATGTTATGTCGTACATACTTCAGCTTTTAATAAATTTGTAACATGAACCAAAACAGGCCTGGTTTACTTCTAAGGTAGTTATTTGTCAGATGAAATAAACACCTATAAAACCCCTTTCACACTGTTCCGTTTCAACTATTCTGATAGCCGCCTTCTTTGCAAAGTAGTATCATGTAAAAATATGATATAAAAATATAAAAACAAACTTGGCCTTTAGAGTTAATATAATAATTGTGAAGAAGAAACAGCTATTGTGGCTGAAACTCGGAATATATTATGTTATATTGTCCCACCAGGGCTGCTCAGTAGAACTGTAAAGGTACCCAGGCACAAAAACAGTACTTTTTATTTTAAGCCTAATCCTTATGCCCAGGTCACAGAGTGGCGAATTTTTAATGGTGGATATCTGCGAATATCAAATTCTTCAATGCTCTTGGTGGATTCCTAGTGATTCCCTCTTTGTCTTCAGTCCTCGTAATTATTCACCACCTCATGGCGACAACAACATTATGTTCAAAATTATTGCCGGTATTCCCCAATTTTTAAGCTCACTGTGACGACTTGCCACTATAGGTAGCATATTCTTCTATGCCGTAACTCTGCTGTAGGGCAGTCGCCAATGGGTTGTCAGAGTTTCTTGTTCTCAGTAAATTCACCCAGTTTCTTCTTTGTTCTCAACTCATTTTTTTTATTGTGATAGAAGAGATTTCACATGTCACATTGATTTTCACCTTTCCATAGCTAATTCGTGGGGTAATTATAATAAATTTGACAGATATCGTCACCAGTTTGTACGTGTTCCCAGTATAATCTTGCTTTGTCAAGGTTTAACCTCAGGACAATCAATAAACGTGGAACACCATAGAACTATGAAGACCTTTTTATCATGTGATTCCCTGCCTCTTTTTGGCAAATTCAGGTGAATTTGAAATTGCCTGTTATTCGCCCAGATAACTGTAGCTCACTCTCCATTGTGTGACCTGGGTATAAGTATGTTGTCCACTCGGTTTCCTTTGTGACATCACTACTTGAAAGTATTAATAACTATGGATGCGCCCAGACGCTTCCCCACACCTGTTTGATGCCCATGAAAAAGAAGACATTTTAAGATTGGACCCATTCTTCTGGGGGAAGTATGAAAGCACCTTAACTATAGAGTAGTGTGCAACTTCATATTCTCTCGATAATATTCTACACTACTACTGTACTACTTCAACTGACTTTAGATGGTCGAAAGAGACCACTGATAAAATCCAAAAGCATAATATAACTGTAATATTCCAACAATCTTCAATACACGTGCTGTGGAAATGATAACACCTTTCTAAACCATCAAAACTGAAAAAAAATCATGCACTGGGGAGACGATATATACATTATAAAAACCTGAACAGGTATAGAACTCTTCATAATAAAATCAGGGGCCACGGTGACAGAGTGGTAACACTCTCGCCTTCCACCTCTGAGGCCGGGGTTCGGTTCCTGGCACGGCCTCAAGTGGGAAAGTTGGTAGTTGCTTGCCGTTGGTTGGCAGTTTACAGTACAGAACCCTGACAAACTGTATGTACTGGTTTCCTCTGCCCTTCCAACTACCCGTCGTGATATGACCTGTACAGTACGTGTTAAAAGCGACGTAAAACACCCAATAAATTCATAATAAAATCAGAAGTCGCCCGCAAGGCTATGCTATAAATTGTACATATAGTTTCATATAGCTTGGGGTTTTAAAGTGATTATTATTATTATTTACACGGGAGCGGGGGGGGGGGGGGGGGGGGGGTTTACTCGAGATTTTATGGTAACAAGACCCCACGTTTGACGTCATCATTTAGGACAGTGCAGCATACTACTAAAAGTGCAGTGTCTGTTAAAATAATATCAGGTGGGTGTATGAATTTAAATTTCCTTTATGGAATACGAAAAACTGAATTGTATGATACTTTTGTGAAATGGCTTTAAAGTTCACCCTTGTACTAACAGATTCATTCAAGATTTGGTTTTCAGTAAAACATCATTTTCCCTAGTAAATATAAAACTGACGACACCTGTTTGAAACATCTAAAGTTACTATGGATTAAATGAATAAATGAATTATCAATGCAAATGCTGGACTAAAGGTATCTTAACCCATACTACACCATACATATTCCTAATTTTCTGACAAGTTGTCGGACACAAATAATCTCTCAGGAACAGGAGTGTCTATGACCCATTATACATCTCTATACAACTTTTCTTCCCATTGGCATCTAATCTAATCATATTGCTATAGAGCTTAATCGCTGATCAAATTCTACCCATATTTCTAAGATACAGTACTAATGTTTTGCATCACGATTGCACACCATAATATCCCTCAATAATTACTTGAAATAATGAAACAAATTACGATCGGTAAAGACTGAAGTGGTTATTGGCAACTAACCGATACCTTGGGACATCTGCAATCCAAGATAACATATTTCTAACTTTTTTACTGTGATATCAGTGCATTGAAAACTTATTTATTTTTAACACTCTTACAAAAATCTCCATTTACTTAACGTTAATTTTAATAAAAAAATATTACATTAAACAAATAACTGACAATATTATACATCTTACAATATACTTTTTATCTAAACCTTTTTATTTCAAGTACGTACTATACCTGTTTAAACCAGTAATATATTCTTGATATCAAATGAAACCCAACTTGGTAAAATAGAGTCACCATATTAAGTGAAATAACCTGGCCACAATGAAGGCCTGTATCCTGCCAATTAAAATGATTTGTAGATTCCATTGATAGAGGACATGCTATGCCAAAACTTTACACTGCATTAAGCTGTAACTATAATAGTATCCATCAAGGCTAAAATACCACAATAACTTCTTTGAAAACTTGTCAAAATATAAACACTATACCTCCCTTCAAACGACACAGTTGCAATAACCTAGTTTTATTCTCTACTGAACTTTCATAGCGCCTAATCCCTGCATGTAAACATGCTCTAAGGCACAGCAATCAGAAGCAGAATTGTAAAATGCATCAGTCTTTAAGCATAGTAAAGGTTGTTACCACAAGACACCATTCTGTCTATTAACATTGTTAGTTCCTCATATTTCTATTTAAAAATAACTGTAATACTCAATTAATCAACAAGTTACTTATCTTATATTCTTAAAATATTTCAGTGTGCATTTCTACCTACCCTTTAGAGACACTGGTATTAAATCCAAGGACCTTTCTAAACCTCGAAAAAGCAACTAAAAAACCTCAGCACACACTTTCTCCTCAACTCCGACTGGGCTCACAGATATATGTATAGCCCAAACTTCAGTCTATACAACTCGCCTCCAAGTCAACTCGCAACTATGTGGGTTTAGCCAGTCGAAGGCGGCAAATAAAAATACTCCATGAAACACACGCGAGTATACACTAAAATACAGCTGCCAAATAGCTGTTTTAGTGCCAAAAGAATGGAGGGCAAAGTAAAATCTACAGTACCTCAAAATTACAGAGCCGAAATGAGTTGGCAAAGTGCACAAAATGTTGTGATACGTTTGTTAAGTGTTTTTATCCCTCCAATGTATCTGGTGTTATTTTGTGCTGAGTAGAAACAGACAAAAATATGAAGAGAGAGAGAAAAGTAAGATGTTTTGGGGCCCGAACCTTTTATGTTAGCCTTTTTACAGACTCAAATTTGAAACTATTTTAGTAAGACCCGATTTAAAAAGTTTTATTCAAACATTTAGATTGATCATCTCAGTAAAATGGAATAGAAAATTTGACACTTCAAAGATATTTAGTTTTACACTTCAATATCAGCTGCTTTTTCAAGTGGAGTAATCCAAAGCTGAAACACTGCAAACCAATACCAATAATCTGCGGATACTGTTAAGTTTTAGAAAATATAAGAGTACGGTGAATTAAAACATTAGATACCTTTATATCAATCAATCAATGTCAATAAATCAATCAATATGAATAAATGAATGAATGAATGAATCAATGAATCAATCAATCATAATAATAATAATTATAATAATAGTAATAATAATAATGTCATTCCAAGTCTAATTTCTGATGAATACAAATCATCAATCAGTCAGTCAGCCAGCCAAACAACCAACCTACCAACCTTGATCAATCAGTAATAAAGAATAATAATAATAATAAAAATAGAAATTATTAAACCATTTCCAGGCTAACGTCTGGTGTATACATAACATTTACGTGTATGGCTATTTACCTGCCTGTATGTTGTTGTTGTTATTCTTCTGCTCTGTCAATCACATACATCTCTCTCTCCCTGAAGTCTGCAGAAGATCCAAACACCAAATCACTTGGCACACATTAGTAATACATCTCTGAGTGAGAGAACAGTAAATATGTAACGCACAACCAACGCAAGTATAGCAACTTTTAGCCCCGCCCACTTTTTTTATCCAATCTGTCAATCAACACAGCAGTTCTCCTATTTTCTGTCACTCTGTGGGGAACTCCTATCCAAAACAACATCACATCTTGTATGCAATAAAAAACACAAACAACTTTGATTATATAGTTTCAAACCCACAAAAATCTGAAACCTCATCCACCCACAAACATTGTTCAAATTCTGACATGGGATATTTCTAGAATTTAAATGTCACATTGTTATTTCATAATAAAATAGATATTATCAGCTTATGACACTTCTATGTGTATGGGTGTTTTTTATATGAAAAAACACACAATCTCTATTTTGTTACACAGTGTATCAGTGATACAAAGATATTATCCCAAGCAATAGATACTAGTGTATACCAGAAAAAAAAAACCAGTCAGAATAAATATTTTTTTTCACTCCTTCTTCCCTCAGAGGCAAAGAGTCTGGCTGTCGAGTTGGGCTATTAATCACTGTGATGTTTATAAGCTGTATCCACCTTACAGTCACTTCAACAACTCAATATGTATGATCAGCACAATTAAGATACATCATTAAAACAATGTGAATATGTCTGGTTTCACAGAAATTAACCAAATGGTATCTTTAACATCTACCTTTAAACCATCTCCTGGCCAATAATAAACAGAACTATTCAAAATGTAACTATTGCAACAGTCTTAAAGTTAAGTTTTTTATGTATATATTCAGTTAACTACTGGGCATCAAAGATATAGAATTCAGTAAGTAACATATATTTTTATTGGTGTTACCACTGTTTTGTTATATATCTGTATATCCCAACCCAGTCTAAACTGTACAAAACTTTCTCTGAGATGTTAATATATGGTACATTTAAATTGATTTATGTGTGCATATGTTGTATATATATATACACAATCTGTATGACGCGAGAAAAATTGTCACACACACAAACATATTTCTGTACAGAAACCCATCAAACTTTTCACCTTATACATACACCATATTATGACACTGTTTGCAAAACTACAGAAAACCAAAAAAATCAAGAAGAAATTGGCGTGTGTTTATGATCAGATGCAGATAGAAGTGTATGAAGTTTTCCAGTATAAACTATACTGGTAAAAACATAAGATAGAGAAAAAAAAACAAGAACAGGTTAATGTTTTATGTATGAGAGGTAACTTTGGCAAAAGTTTTAGTTCTCTCTGCACAAGAATTTCTCTACCAAAGACAAATGAGGTCAACTGAAGACCCACAGACTTGGTGGGCGGTTTTTTTCAATATACTCATATTATCGCCCACCTTTGCAGACGACATTTATATTGCGTCTGTTTTGTATGTGTTTTGATGTGGAGATTTTGTTAGCTACTGTGTGTTATATACACATGTATATATTTTAGCTTTTATCTGAAGAATTTTATTAAGATTGCAAGGACACATTTGTTTCAGAACCAAAATCTAAAAAGGGCTCAAGGGGCCACGGTGGCAGAGTGGTAACACTCTCGCCTCCCACCTCTGAGGCCGGGGTTCGATCCCCGCACGGTCTCAAGTGGGAAAGCTGGTAGTTGCTTGCCGTTGGTCGGCAGTTTACAGTACAGAACCCTAACGAACTGTATGTACTGGTTTGTATGTACTGGTATGTACTCATTTTCAACACTATACAGGTCATATCACAATGGGTAGTTTTGTGGGCAGACGAAATCAGTACATACAGCTGGTCAAGGTGAGGTAACTTTGTACTGTAAACTGCAGACCATCGGAAAGCAACTACCAACTTTCAACATGAGGTCCCCGGCAAACTTTGGACTTACCTCTAAGACAAAATACACAAAGTTGAGCCATTAAATGAACTTTTAAAGTCCCTCAGTGAATCTGACCTATGTGGCCTAGTGGCCAGCAACAACAGAAACACAAATAATCAGTTCTCTTTTGCTGATGTCATTTGCAAGGTCCTCCATGACCTAATGGGGTAGAAGGTTTGACATCTAAATCACAGACTGTCACCTATTTGTGGGTTCCACTCCTACAACTAACAAATGTTGAGGTCATGTCCCAAGATAACTCTAGCTCTTGAACAGGACATGAAACACTAACTTTGACTATTGTTTTTGAATATTCACAATCAAAATATAGAAAAAATGTTAGTCTGTCTCAGTATGTTCCCATATGTTAACAAGGTCATAATACTAAATTCTGACCTTTGAGCTTGAGACCAATGAATAATGAAATGCACAATGGAACAATGTTTTCTTTGAATCCTGTTCTTATCCAAACTAACTGTAAGTACATTGTAAAGATTCGGCAATGCATAGGACTTCTAAGTGATTTGAGAAAGTTTTACCTGACATTAATTATCGAGCCAGTAATTTTAAATTATCATTCCTCACTGAATTTCATTACACACAATGTGAAAAAAACTAGCCTTTCTTAGTGCCTGTCTGAAAAAAATGTACTACTTAGCTTAGGTTGCATTTCTATCCGATGAGTTGTTAATGGGTACAATCAAAAAATTCAGTTTCACCAAGGGATTGGAGTTCCCTTATACTACTTCAAGTATTTATATTTAGCTCTGTTTAATTCATATGTATACTCCCAAAATAATAGCTTCTACATTTTGCAAGCACCCGGTTGGTCCTGATATGTTTTTAAAGAAAATTTAAATAAACATTGACCCAAATTTTGATAATTGGTATTTAGATGAAAATTGAAGCAATGAATATGGATGAATAAGAAGGAATTTTGGTTCCATTTAAATATTTTCATTGATTCTTTGAACACTGAAGGCTGATGGTCAGACAGTGACGTTTGTCACAATATTTATATAATTTAGCTTTTTTCTGAAATGTCAAAGTTGGGGTTTTACGTCCCGTTCAACAGCCAGTGCTTTTTTCTGAAGAATTTTATTAAGATTGCAAGGACATATCTCTTACAGAACCAAAGTCTAAAAAGGGATCAGTCTTTTGGTGAATCCTTACATTTATTTATTTATTTGAGGTTTTACATCAATAAGCACTTAAAACAGAAATGTATAAATCAGAAATATAAATAATAAAAGTAACGATCTTTACTGTATGTATTGAATAATAATAGTGTGTTCTTTATCTTTGCACTGGATACAGGATCCACTAATTCTGCTGGGGTGCTCAGTGGCCTAATGGTTAGCAAGTTTGGCATCTAATCAGAGGCTGTTACCTCTGTGGCAATGCTGAGGCCCTGTCCCAATATGATCCTGGCTATTGAACATGACGTAAAACCCCAACTTTGACTTTGCCACTAGTTATGCTATTTTTTTTTGTTTTCAAATTGATTTGTGATCCCAAAAGAGGCTGGGGGTGGTAGAAAATATTTTCCTTTGTAATTATGATATGCCATCTGTAAGATTGGAGTTTGAATCCCTCTCTGACCCAAGGGTATGAAAATAGGTAGTTGTTTGCCGTACAGAGCCTTGACCAATTGTGTGTATTGGTTTCGTCCGCCCTTCCAACTAACTTGTTATAATGTAACAGTTATAAACAAACTGTGCGTGATGCAAAACATCAAGTTAGAAAAAAATGTAATAAAATATTATATGTCACTTAAATAAATAAATTGCAATAGTATAATACATGCCACTTTGATAAATAAATAAATTGCAACAGTATGATATATATGCCAATATAATATAAAAATAAACAAGGCCGAAAACTCTTTCAATCTACAGGCGCAAGCTGCAAAGCCATCAGTAGGGCACTGACATCAGAGCTTGGGAGCAATAATAAACACCAGTAGTGGACACTGGAAGTGCAGGCGCCTCGCTGGAAGTGCAAGTTCCATGAAAGTCCAGGGAGAAACCAAAAAGGCCATAAAAGGCATCTCTGGAAGGGTGAGCCTCGCAGGAGCTTGTGCTTAATAAATGAGTGTAGAGGTTACACGCTTGTCTCCCATGTCTAATCTGTTGGGGTCTGAATTTTTTTACATAATCTGTAAATGTTAGAGATGTTGGCTGCTTGTCCATGATGCCTGGTAACATCGATTTATTTATTTGGGGTTTTACGTCACTTTCAACACTGTACAGGTCATATCACGACAGGTAGTTTTATGGGCAGAGGAAACCAGTACATACAGTTGGTCTAGATTCTGTACCCTAACCAGTCAACCATCAGTAAGCAACTACCAACTTTCCCATATAAGGTCTGGGGTAGGAAAGTTCAATATAGAACTTTTTGTTGTATAACTCTACCATACATGCAACAAAAGTAACAAATCATCTAAACCTTAAGGGAAAAAACTGCTTTATTGTTTAGTTGGTTTTACAATTGCACTTCCTTATGAGGAAACTATATCAGACAATAAACCTTGTCATCACAATTAAAAGAAATCTTGTGATTTCTATATGTTGGGACATGGACTTATTACGTCACAATTATGCTTCAAAGTATACATTCAAGCTTGTTTAAGCATTTTTATGGTACAAATGCACTTACATCTCAGCTACAGTATAGAAGCCATTGTCAAGTATTGGACTACTTTTACAACATTCTCGCCAATAACAGAATGTTTATTACATGAATATAAACAGAAACTTACATTTTCTGCATCCACCTCAGTATACCGATGTTGACGTTTTGAGAGAGAAAAAAAGGTGAACGACCCAGCTTTTTGACACAGACCATATGGGTGTATAGACAATTATTCTGTATTTGTAGGACCATATTTCATTTTGAATGCATGGGATAATAGGTATACTTTAAAACTCTAACTGACATCTTGGCAGAGTTTAAATGACACGTTGGAAGTCTATCTCAAGCTTATGCCCCTTTCACACTACAGGCGATATATCCCGCAGTACTTGGACGGCAGAACCGCCCCCATACCTTTCAGAATTTGGTGTGGCATTCACAATTCAGACGGTATAATTTGCGGTTATAGGCGTTGGGTGAAATGCCCCTGTCCTTCAACTACTGTCCGAGGTTCGTATGTGACCTTGTGACACAGTGGCGAAATGTCCTTTTACCTCCACCCGGCTTATGTCGTCGTGTTACACATAAGCTTATCACCGTGGACCACACCTTCAGTTACCATAGCCAGAATTTCATCTGTGCATGCTCGATTTCATGCTCGTGGTTCCGAAATCAGATGCATAAATTTTAAACAGTTTGAAACTTCCACAGGACGTGCAGGTGCAAGGTAATGGGCGGTTCGCCACTAACTCGCAAGTTTGCAAACGAACATCAGAAGGTGATGTGATTGAAGGACAGGGACATTTCACCAAACGCGGCCCACTGCGGGGGATACCACCTGTAGTGTGAAAGGGGTATTAGGAGCTTGTGCTTTACACTAAACTTATCAATAAACAGTATTGCAGAGGTCTTTGGACAATTCTTTAAGACCATAATTCTTTAGTAGTTTATGGGACTGTTTCATTTTCTGCAATATATCTTAAACCTTGCTCCCAGTTGTGAAAATTCACGATTCAGGTTGTAGTTTACGACAGGTTTAAGATGGATTTAGGATGTGTTCCTGATGTACAAGATATTTTTCCAATAGTATCCTGATTGACATTGCCATTGCCTCAAAGATTCTTCTGATAGGTTTGCGACCTGATCGGTTTAAGAGTATCTTCAGTTGAAACAGATAGGTTTATGATTTCTATAAGATGGAAAAGATTGCTGCATGACTGTCTAAGATTGCTGTAAGATTAAAATCATGTCAATACGACTGGTTTATGATGTTATAAATCTGATAAGGATCGTGAGAGGTTTGTGATAATTTCAAACAGTCTGACTTTCTTAGAAAACTGTTCCTGATGGACACCCAAGAGCTGTAATTGTAAACCTATCTGGAAGTTTTATATTTTCTGTACAGGATGCATGAACGATGGCTTTAAGATTGTTCCAATTGATAAGATTACCTCCCGATTTCAGTATATTGGGGATCAGGAGCAAGGTTCATGATATATCACAGAAATGGAACAGCCCTTTAACAAGTTTGGCAGTCAATCACTGGACTCTCACCACTGTGGTTTCAGGTTTGAATCCAGCTTATATGGGTTGTACTGAAGGCCGGTAACCTGACAATGACAATTTTGAATCATTATTGTTTTCATATCTTTTTCTAACCTCTGCCAAGGAACATATGTTTTTGGCATTGTTGGTCTGTCTGTTTGTTTGCAAAAGTTGTGGACAGATTTTGATGAAATTTTCAGAAAATGTTGACCATGAGCAAGAAAACAGATGATTTGATTTTGGTGGTGGTCGAGATCACTGTATAGATCAAGGAATGTTTTGCAGACTCTTTTATCATTGTGAGATAGGGACAGTTCAATCTATGTGTATAATCAGCAAGGTTGCTTTGCCAAAAAATACAGGACTCCCCACAATAGTGTATATAATATAATTAAGTTTGGCTCCAGGGCCAGAAGCAATAGGTGTGGAAATGAGCTGCTTGGCAGAGGTATACACCCTCCGAGTACTTTACTACTTCTAAGTGCCACACAGTTGCAAGACAAAGGTCAAAGCTGGGATTTTGTTTCTGTGAAAACCTAATGCCCTCATCCCACTGTAGGTGGTATTTCCTACTTTTTCAGGTGTTCTATGTAACTGCTCATTGCTCCGGGTACTGCCAGACTTCTGTGAGTAGACTTTGCCTACTGTTGTATTCTGTAGTTTCTGTGGTCACTTATGCTAAATATAATTTTGAACTGCTCAAACTTTCTGCCTCCCATAGGCGATCTGAAGGGCATTTGCCAATAAGCTCCCGTAACTGCAGTTCTTCTGCCACCTATCCACAACACTCTGTGCTATTCTTTTCATTTGTGTGTGGCCCAAATGGAGTTGCATGCTTGCCATACATAACTGAATCTTTACAGTATCTTTGCTGTTTCTCTTCTGCAGCAAAACTGTTGCTTCAAGCTTTTGATCTAACTTTCACTGATGTACAGCATTCCGCCTGTGATTTTCCTGCCATCTAAAACCACCCTAAGTACCATCTGTAGTGCAGTCAGGGCTAACATCATATTAGGACTGCCACCCTGTGGAATCCACATGTTACCATGAACTGGACTTGAACCAAAGACCACAGAGATAAGAGTCAAGTCATTAGATGTCAAACCTCTTTAAAAACTCACTTACTGAGGCATCTCCCTTTTCAGGGTTTTTGAATTCACACTAAAAGGGCTTAAGTCCAATATTGGGCTTAAGTGTAAGACTTTTGGCTCGCCCTAGGACCTTTGTGTTAGAATTAAGTTCAATTTTTGTTTTCTTATAGACAAAATGGGCTAAGCCAATTTTTGAACCTACATCTTGGCTTAACTTTGAACCTGATACCAAAGGAACTTGAGTCTTACAAAATTATTCAAATATGTATGTACTGCTCTTTATTTGGTTCAGTATTGACCAAAGGTGTCCTTAAATCATACGCTTCAACCTCTGTTATCCAAACAACTTAGAGAAATCTGAATGTACTTGGATAATTAAGATTTAGTGAATAAAGAGGATATGACTTATAAATCATTTAGTAAATCCTATCTGTTAGGAAATAGCCCAATTGAAAATGTTCAGACATACTCCAATCTTGGGGGTTGTACATATCATCTGCATTCAATACAACTTTTTATGCTTCGTATCCAGCTATATAAACTTAAGTTGGATGTTTAATTGTATTTATCTGAAATTAAGTATTGGTTAAATGGGACTTAGTTGAGACCAAAGTCTCAGAAAAGAATGGATTTCTTGAATCCCACCTTAAGGCCAAACATTACCTGAAATAAGTGTTTCACTTAAGTTATTAGTAAGACTTATATAAGGGACTTTACATGATTTAACTTCTTAGGTTAACCTGAGCCCTAGTAGTAGATGCTGTATCAGTTATATGGCTTTGTGTAGATACTTATTCGCAGTTTTAGCCAATCTGAGTCACTGTAATATAAATTTATGTTCAACATGTTCAACAACCTGGATCATATTGTGACTGGTAGTTTACGGGTGAAGAAACCAGTGCATACTAGTTGGTCAAGATTATGCACTACAAACTGCCAGGAATCAGCAAGAAACTACTAACTTTTTCCAACAAGAAGCGCCCGGACCAAGATTCAAACCGGCGACCTCAGAGGTTGAAGGCAAGCACTCTAACTGCTACCACCACTGTGCCCCCTACTGTAAAATAGGTTAAGAGCTGTAAAAGTTAAATGATAATTAAAACGTAGCTTACAGCATTGCCAGTTGTATAATGAATTGGTTGAGGCTCATTTAGTACACTATTTTAATAGACTGATTACCAGTCCACATAAACAGAAAAGGGACAGGTATTGAATACAACGACCTTCACCTAGCCTGTCTTAACAAACAATGCACTGTAATAAAGGGATTTGTGAAGAAACTGCATATCCTGAAACAGGAGGTAAATATCCGTGGATTTTGTGTAAATTTCTTTGTTGTTTACATTGGCTGCAGTGTTTTGTTTTCAGCAAAGGATTTTTTTGTGGTTGAAAGAATGAATTTCAAGGCAATAATATCTTAAACAAGAGCACTCAGAGAGCGCAGACCTCCCTCCGCCAAGGGAGCTCAATTCCTGGACCTTCAAAACCTACCATTATCAGTTCCTTTTGAAAATATCATCAAAATCCATCCTAAAATTATCTGGCTATAACTTCATTTTAAAAAAGCCTGGATCCAGATGATCCAGACAGTGATCCAGATCACTCCCAAAATTTAACCACTTGTTCCTTTCCATTTAGGAGATTTCCTGAAAATTTCATCAAAATCCAGCCATAACATTTTGAGTTATCTGTCTTTAAAAATTATATTTCTCGGATCCAGAAGATTAAGATAGTGATCTGGATCACTCCCAAAATTGAATCATTTCTTCCTTTTACCTTTTCAGACATATCCCGGAAATTTTATCAACAAACTCACACACCCAGAAACAAACCCAGGCAAAAACATAACCTCCTTGATAGAGGTAAAAATGGCAATTAAAAGGAAGATCTTTTACAGTTTAACTGCTACACATTTTACATCTAAGATAAATTTAGGGGGTATGGGGGTGGGGAAATGGGGTTACTATAATCTACAGAGGTTGTGAACAAATTTTTTTGAATCCTGCATCTGTATTTGTACTATATTACACATCAGTTATTTTTGTGTAATTTCGTCATTTATATAAACGTCAACACCATCAGATTTTTGGATTTAAAGTAGAAAATGTTATTTTGCCAAATTGACTCTCTCACAATGTTATTTTAATTTATGTTGCATTTTGATGTTACAATTTCATTAAAACATTGCTTACAACCTTTTATGACATCTTACACCAATTACGTTCTTGTACATTCTGGCTGCAATCTTGGTCCTGATGACACATTTGGGGGTATATTTCAGTTACACGCTACTGTCCAGTAATGTCCAGTGTTGAAGTTTGAGCAACAAGAGTGCATTGCTCTCTTCCACCTTAACATAATGTTCTCTCTTGTGTAACCTAAACAATACACAAAATATCATCTTTTGAAATACAGTTGTGTAACCTAAACAATATACAAAACATCATCTTTTGAAATACAGTTCTCAGTACAGTTCTGAAAGTTATACATGCTTTCAACTCCCAATGTACCTAAGTTACCTATTTTATGTATAAAGTTACCTAATGTATGTATAAAGTTACCTAATTTATGTATAAAGTTACCTTATTTATGTAAACATCTTCTCACAAATGTTTCATATTTCCTCATGTTATGAATGTGAAAAAAAAATCTTCTAAAATCATTGATGTTTGGTTTGTAACCCATCAGGGCAGAGGTCCCAAAACTCTAAGCCATGGCCTTCATAAGTAAACCTCCGAAGAGCAACCACCTGTGAGGGGCAACCTCTTTTGGATCCCCCCCCCCCCCCCCCCTGGGTGGTTACCCTTCACAAGTTCGACTGTGCTGAGAATTGGGTCAAATGAAAATACAAAGTTGTATGAAAGGACCACCTCTGTACGCAGACCACCTACTTTATAAAGACCACTTTGTGACTCAAAGTATGACATTATACATCAATTTATACCTGTATATAAAGACCTATATTATTTACCAAAAGGTGGTCTTTATACACAGCCTTCACTACACATCCATATCAAATTATATTGTAATATTCAGTACTTCTTCTGTTTCTTGGTTTTAAACCTCAACTAGAATTTTGGCATCACATTTAATTTATTATAACAGCAAGTGATGAAGCAATTTCACTTGTCACCTTTGGGTATTTTAGTTTAAGATGTTTAATATGTTTTCAGAATCATACTCTACCACTAATAAATACATTAGATAATGAAATTCAAAAGTTACCTCTTTCATTGAAAACACGTTGCCACTGCCACTGAGTTTATTTATATCAGGAATAATTTAAAACCATGATAAATCAAACACAAATGGTAAAGGAGATGGCAAACCTACCATGACAGTAATGTAGCAATACACAGGCATCAACCAGGATCTAAAAATACCACACAGTCTTTATACTACTGGTCATGTCCATAGTTACAGAAAACACAGTTCAACGTTTGGAGCATTTATTATAAACTTTCACCATATATTAAAGCACATACATTAACAACAAACGCCTAAGGTGACCTTAACTTAAACTGAAGAATTTGTTAAATGACTTGATAATTCAAGGTAAGGTGACCCTAAGTGAATGTGACCTATGTTAAAACTACTTCTACACTACTTCCTATGTACATATATTAAGTAGATTAAGCTAAGGTAAGCTGCCTGCTTAAAGAGGTGTATGTTTGATAAAATAACATTCACATCGCGCAGGGTCGCGCAGGACCCGATAAAAATTAAAAAGCCTCGTAAAGGCTGTTACAAATAGTTGAGAGGGGAGGGATGGAGGCAAATTAAAATCTACGTGTTTACTCCCCAGAAACAAAATTCAAACTGATTTAAAAATGGCCTCTGCACACCAGAGTGAGGCTGAGGTCGTGGATAGGAAGTACCAGTACATTTAAGGTCGTACATACATTCTCACCATTAGTTTACAGACTGAGACTTGTTGCTACTGACGATACTCAACCGAACACAGTCTTTATACTACTGGTCATGTCCATAGTTACAGAAAACACAGTTCAACGTTTGGAGCATTTATTATAAACTTTCACCATATATTAAAGCACATACATTAACAACAAACGCCTAAGGTGACCTTAACTTAAACTGAAGAATTTGTTAAATGACTTGATAATTCAAGGTAAGGTGACCCTAAGTGAATGTGACCTATGTTAAAACTACTTCTACACTACTTCCTATGTACATATATTAAGTAGATTAAGCTAAGGTAAGCTGCCAAACGTCAAACGTATGGGGTTGTAGCAAAGTAACACAGGGTTGAAGTGAGAGTTAGTTTAAGATGGACTGAAAGGTCTTGGCCACTGCACTGGCTGCTGCTGGGGTCTTGACAAGATACCTCCAGATGGCGTCCGACTTCCATCCCCCGTGTGTCTTTATATAGTCAAGGTCAATGTTGTGGTCAAAGGCCCAACAGGCCCCAGAACGACGAAAGGCATGGAATCCGAATTCACTTGGATGGAGTCCTAGTTTTGACACTGCTTGTCGAAGAATCAGCCTCACCTTGGTGGCTGTTAAGATCTGTGTGGAGTCCCCTTGAGAGATGGTAAAGAGGGGAAGGTCCCTATGGTGGGGACGCACTGACACGAGGCCCCTCAGGGCCGCCACCGGGCAAATGAGCTCTTCTCTAAGGGCAGGCAACTGCACAATTTGGGAGTGCCCAGAAGTTTGCATACTCTTGGTACATTTAGTGACAATATGAGCGCCGGGGGCCCCCCAGATCACATCACCATGTGTGGGAAATCTTGAGGGGGAGAAGGCAGCTTTGGAGGGAGGGACCAGTGAAGACAGACGATAGAACCCAAAGAAACCCATTAACATCACTGCTTTGTAGACGCGTTCGTTTGGGATCCCACTCAAAGCACGCATGAGTTGTCGTAGCTGGTTGACTGAGAAAATACCTTTGACCCGGAACGTCAGGGGTGCGTTGTGAGCTACTGAGCGAACGGCTAGTTTGAGAAGCCTGTTGTCGAGTACGCTGTCATCCCATTGGTAAACTAGAAAAAAGTGCTTCAGTACTGTTAGGTAGTTAGTGAGGGTCTCCGCCCTTAAGCCTTGCTGTGCAAGATATTCCATGAAGAGTGAGATGGCAGGGAACGAGTCCACTGGCCCTGGGTTGACCTTCACCACGAAAGCCAGATAAAACCTGAACTTGTTGGTGTATGCTTGTAGAGTTCGAGGCCTGAGGGCTTGTGAGATGCGTTTGTTGAAGCCAGCAGCCAAGGAGGACACGAGGCAGCTACCTGAAATTAGATAGAAAAATCCGGTTGAAGGTCATGGTCGTCAACTGTATGCCAGGTACAAGATTTGAGGTAATGCACAACAGGTGAACCATTATATTTCATATTAGGCCATCTTGACAGTATATCCGCATAGACATTATCTTTACCTCTGATGTGAGAAACTGTGACCAGAATGTTGAATTTAGCTTTGAGTAACCATAAGGTACGGGCACAGGCAGCGAGGAAAGGGTCACGACTGCTGCCACTGTTGAGCACACTGACCACGGCTGCGTTGTCACAGTGAACTTCGACTCTGCTATTCGTCCAGGCCTGAGCCCACAAACGAAACGCCACCATGACATTCATCATTTCGAAATGGACTATTGATAGCGCCATTCGATAGCATTGTGGTATTGTTTGAAAGTAGACGTGAGTATTGGTGTAACCTCCTATGCCTGTAAGGCATGCGTCCACATAAACGTGGATAGGTTCCGTACTTCTGTCGTGTATCTTGGTGGTGCCATTAAACGTCACCATGAACTCACGAAACCAGCTAATGTCTTTGTGGAAATCTTCACCTAAGGGGATTTTGCCTTTGTTTGGGGTGCTTCTGAGAGCTTGGAGTATCCTGTTGACAAAGAGCCGGGCAGGCCGAACGCATTTGTTGATGTATATGAGATGCCCCACTAGCTTTTGGAGGGAGTTTCTGGTCGCGTATTTTCTGGTGGCCCAGTTATCACACAGCCGTCGCACTCCCTCGATTTTGTCTGCTGGGATGGTGAGGGTGCCTGTCTTCACGTCAATGTTAATCCCCAAGCATGTGAGGTTGTGTACTGGTTCGGAAACCTTGTCGTCGTTGATGGGAAGTCCCAGGGATGTAATAAGGTTGTTCAATGATAAGAACGCGCTTGAGGCGTTGCTGGGAGGGCTCACCCCCACTATATCGTCCAGATAGGCACATGTCCAGTATCCAGAGTTATTCATGAGATGGGTGATGCTATCTGTGACCATCTGACAGGCCGAGGCACCCGTCTTTAGTCCGAAGGGCACGCTCACGTCCACGTAGCACTTGCCCTGCCAGTTCAATCCCAGCACTGAAAAGTCCCGAGGGTCTGACCTCAGATTTCTGTAAGCCCGCTTGAGGTCGACTTTATATATGAGCGCGTTCTTGCCAATCTTGGAGATGGCTTCCACGATGGTATCTAATGTAGGGTATTTCAGTTTGCACTCTCTCCCATCGAATGTGTCATCAGGGATGGCGCTGTTCACACTTGCCCCGTGAGGCCAGGATAAGTCCACAATGAGCCTCCTGCTACCATCCGGTTTCGAACGCGTCATCATTGGTGAAGTGTGAAGTCTGCTGAAGGGAGATCTTTCAAATGGACCCGCGATTGCCTTGAAGCTTTGCTCTGTTTGTAAATATGTGTCCACGTGTGAGGGGAAATTCGTCGCGGACGAGTGATTAACAACTTGGTTATTGTACTGGAACACGTCGTAGTCAAGGGACAAAGGGAAACCGAATTCAATATAATCTGTCACCCTGCTGTATTTATAATCTTTGAGGAGTGTTCTCCATTGTTGAATATTCAGCTGTGAAACCACTCTAACTCTCGCCCCTGCATAATTAGGGACATTTAGGGCTACAGCCTTTTCATGTGCCAATTTAACCCATTGTTCCATGTTTGAATGGTCTAATATTGTAGCATTGGTGTAAGGCAAAGCTGGCAGGGGGGTACCGAGTAATAATCCCCATTGTGTGTGTAGACCGCTTGTACTGCATGGGTTGCGTTCTTTTGAGTCGACTTGGACGCGGGCTCTGCTTCTGGAGGTTGCCCCCTTAATTAATTGAAGGCTATAATTGCCAAAGCTACCCTTATAAGGGCTGCTTTGCAAACTACCTGAAATTGAAACAATAAGCTCGTCCCTGGAGTCCTGGCTGTTTACCTTTGCCATTGACCCTTGATTGCTTGTAGAGTTAATTGGAAGACTTATCAGGACGTCGGCCCCACTCTGGCATGTGTACGATGTGCTGTGTGTAACGTTTGTGGAGTGAGGGTCAAAGCAAACGCCCTCAAGCATGTGAGAGATTGTGGACGTGTCCTGGGTATCTTCCGAGACACCTGTGTAGTCCTTGTTTGTACATGAATTAAGAAATTGATTATTTACATTTGGTTCACCAGCCCTGTTTGTCACTGAATCCCTAGCGCACCATTGACAGCTACATTGTCCAATGTGTGCACTGTTAATAAATATATTACCCCATAAACACCATTTACAGGTACAAATTCCAATATGTTTTGCAAATAAAGTCTTGTGACAAATAATTGTAGGGCGGGCTACCTGGCAGTTAAACTCTCTGTTTGTCCCCTGACTGGCTGGCTATTCTCTTTGCCCTATTACACTTAATCTCCGGATGTGTATAATGCCTTTTAACTGCCTTGAAGCAAGCAAAACAGGCGTGTTTGTATGTGATCTTCCCGTCCGTATGATCCTTGGCCTGGGTGCATGTGTCCTCATTGAAACGCTTGCATATTTTTGTCTGCTCTTCTGCTTGTCCATTCTGCGATTTGAGTGCGCGTTGAGTAAAACGCTGCCTGATCCTGTCCACTGATGCCTGGTCCCCCCAACGCGCATGCCCTCTCTCGATTTCTGTGAGGACGGCGGCGTGGGCGCGTTTGGCTGTGGTCCAGTTAAGTTCCTGTGCATCCTGCATCAGATGACTTTGATACTCCAGCATGTAGGTCCGAGTACGGGGGTCATGTTCCTCTAGTATGCAGTGCGCAAAACCTTGTACCCACTGGTAGATGTTTATATCTTCATATGCAGGCATTTTAAAATTTTCATTCACTGTGCAGAATTCATGTGGCCAGTGTACCATGTGCCGTACCCTCTGGTCGCCTAAACGATATCTTCCTGACTTAAATTTACTAGACGTACCTGCTGGTTCCTCGCGGCTAACGTTCTGGTATTGTCTAAGCCTCTTGTCGACCTCTGCCTGTATCCGGCTGTCTTCTCGTAGGTAATCCATGGATGGAAGTTCGCCCGACTCGTGGGAAGAACGTGAATGCCTCCCTACCCTGGGTTCTTTTCGCTTTGGGGAGCTGTGTGCGGATGGGTGTGAAAGCACTGACAAGCTACTGTTACGTTTCTCCTGGTTATCCAACCTCTTCTCAATGTCTTCGAAACGGTTCAACACAGTGTCCAGTTTCTCCATCACTTCAGAAGTGGAAGGTTGTTTTCTCTTGGTAGTACTGGGGCGCACCCCTGTGTCGGTCCCTGCCCTGGCCCCACCCCCTGGGTTATCCTTTGTCACTGGGCCCAGTAGGTTCTGGCTTGAGGGGGTGTGTGCTGTTGGTGCTTTCCGAGATCTGGTCGCCTTCACCCGAGTGCATGACGCTCCCACTGGGGGTTTATGGCGTTGCTTACACTTTACACAGGCAACTCTGCCTCTGGTATTATATCCACTGGCAGACATAATGTTATTATTGTGTATCGCTTTGCTATCCTGTGGTGGTTATGATAGAAACTCTGAAGGTAACACAAATAAAATTCAAATTAAAATCTACGTGTTTACTCCCCAGAAACAAAATTCAAACTGATTTAAAAATGGCCTCTGCACACCAGAGTGAGGCTGAGGTCGTGGATAGGAAGTACCAGTACATTTAAGGTCGTACATACATTCTCACCATTAGTTTACAGACTGAGACTTGTTGCTACTGACGATACTCAACCGAACAGACTCTCAAAACACAAATATTTACATAATTTATCCAACCAACAGCTGTCTCAGGGGTGACAGTTTTACAATATTTTAACACTGTGTTTCTTTCACAGTTGGCTCATTTTAGTTATATTAAGTAATCTAATCTGAATCGGACATACAACCAGGGTATGTATGTAGTCCTAGACCCAGTAGAAAGCATAATTGTGTAATTTAAACATGCATTTCATGCCATTAATATTAATCTAGTCTATTGCTTTATATATACAATACCACCACCACCCCCTCCCCCCCCAAAAAAAAAAAAAAAAAAAAAGGGAAGGATGTGAACAAGGGAATGTAGTTCCAGAATGCAAGCGCTGAAAGAATTAAGAGAATGTTTTTAAGCGCGAGCTCTGATGAGGCTCGCTTTTCTAGGAATCTTATTTTTGTCTCCGGACTTTCATTTTTTGTGGTGATGAGTATCTGTCTGTTCACTGAAGTTAAGTGGTAATGGACTACATTAGTACTTGGATGGGTGACCGCTTCGGTGCACTACTTGTGTCTTGGATAGCTTTGCGGCTCTCGCTAGTAGACTGAAACCCCTTTCTGCCTTGCTTGAATTTATGAACACCATAGTTGTGAAAGGGACATGAAGGAACCGTATGAAGATTTCAACACTGTTTATAAGGGTGGAGATTTTCAATGAAGTATACTAGTTGCTTGTTAGAATGTTATATGTGATGAACGCAATTTGAAGTATGCTGATAGGTTGTTTTATTTTTTAAAGAATTCTACCTGTGATCAACCCAATGTAGAACTGTACCCTTCATTTTACTCAAAGTCCCAACAGTTTTGAACAACAAATATCATTTGCTTATGTTTCTAAAACATGTTAGAGTTGAGGATGTGTAGTGCTTTTGAATTATGTGATGAGATCAATTTAAAAGCCCATACAGTATATCTGGTAAATGGGTTATATTACAGAGTTCCAATAAATAAGTGAGACCAAGGGTTCAGATTTAAAATGCATTATGTTTTGAATCAGGAATGTTTGCAAAAAGTATTGGTAAAAATTGGTAATATTGTGGGTTATGACTGGATTATCAGGGGCCAGTTTCAGAAAAGTTTACTGAATATAGAAGGTAGTATTTTATTGAAGCTATACCTTAGTAGGCCCTTAGTGGGATCTACCAAAATGCCTTATTAACCACATTCTGAGGACCAAGGAAGCTCTTGAAATAGTGGGTCTTCTTCTCCTGTTGCTTAAAGGCTAGTCTAAAATCTCTGTTTTAAATATTTAAAAAATATTCAAAATGTTCATAAAAACAAATAAATATTTTAGTTTTAAAGGGTAGAAAAGGTATTGTCTGAATTGATTTTGGCAGTATTATACACCATAGAATAGCTGGTAGCTTTCCAATGAACTCCAAAACCAGTATACAAGAATTAGTACATGCCTCGCTGAGTGTTGAAAACTGCCTCAATGTTTTTACAAGCTTCTTGAAACCAGTTACCGTAAATATTTAGATGCATATCATTTGCATTGTTAGGCAGTGCAATGGTATTCGGAGGTAATGGTGATGTTTTTGTTGTGCAACATTTGTCTTTGTACTTACTCCTCTTTTACATCCTTCAGGAAGAAATTTAAGTCTTACCTCCATCTAAAATCATGTCCACCAACAGCCTCTTCATTAATCATGTGTCTCTGTGATACTGAGCTTTTTCCTGATATTGGGATTTTTTTTTGCTATTGGATTTTTTGATATTGGGTTTATACTTGTTGTTGAGACTTAGAGTCTGAGTTATAAATGTTGGTTAGAATCAGAAGTTACATATGTTTTGGCATAATTACTGGTAACTCGCCAGAAAAGTAATGTTAGTAGACACAAAAGGGCTTGGAAAACTGTACTGCTGAACGTGTGGGCTTGAACTAGGGGACAAACAGCTCAGCAATAAATAAATGGCAAATTCCGGATCTTTGATATTTTTTGTATCTAAGCATTGATCCAGATCACTCTCAAAACTTGACAGTATCTAAGTTGCACCAAATACCATATTCTCATTTCTGTCATGAAGATACGACCAATAGTATATTTTAGCAATCATGCTAACAAACTGACAAACAGACAAATAAACGGTCATGAATTTAATACCTCATTGGCAGAGGTTATAGAAATAACCCTTGAACCATTGCAGTATATGAGTTTCACAGTCACCAACGGAAAGTATAGGGACATACGGACAGGGTATAGGGACAAGGTATCTGTATGAGAAGCATTGAGAAAAGGTTTATTTGGTAGTCAAGGCTTTGGCCTTTGAAACTGGTTATAAGAACTGGATCAAACACTATGGTTCAAACCCGTGTTAGTACTTTAAGGCAACATTTAAGCATAATAGCCCTTTGCCAGAACAGCTATTTTGTTTGAAAAATAATACTGAAGATCCTATGGAGTAATACACAAATAATATCTACGTCACTACTCTTATTTACACGTGTGAACCACACACTTTTACCTTATGTATTGTAATAGCTTCATTACTTTTATTGCGATGTCAAAATGCAATGCAAAATGTATTACATCTGTCAAGAGGTATTTTGTCATGACCGTCTGTTTGCCTGTTGGTTCATTTGCCTTTTTGTTTTAAAATTACGCAAATATTACTGGTTGGAACTTTGCAAACAAATCTGAAGATGGGTGTTGGTTCAACTTTGATCCCATTAAATTTTGAGATTCATCTGCATCACCGTCTGGATAAAAAACTAGATTTTCCCATTTACGTGTTATTACATGCCTTGGCAGAGGCTTGCACTCTCCGAGTGCTATTGTTCAATTTTTGTTTTTACATTCCACTGTTTACATTCCTTTGTTTGCCAAATTTCAATTTTTACACCCATGATTATATCCGACTGAATATATACCTTTGGAAATTGAAGATGTTGCACTTGACCATCTATTTGTAAATAGTGGTGGAGATGTCTGTAACTCACTACCTGTTATGAACGTAGTGTGGGTTTTATTCATAATGGAGTCATACAAGTCTTAAAGTCTCACGAAGACGTGGTTTTGGTAAGTGGTATTCTATTTTATCCTGTGTGCATGCACTAACAATACATTTGACTTTTACATATTCTTGTCCAAGTGGTTATAAGCATATGACTTCTATTCATCTGCTGAGAAAGCCTGTAATGTTCACTTTCTAACATATGCCTACGGTTTAGTACATGGTGGAGATGCCCAATAATCCAAAACTATCATGGACCCTAAGGTGCAACAGCACCAGACAATCAACCAAATTCAGTATCCAGGGACAGGAAAGAGGTCAAGCGCCACAGAGAACACAGGGGGATGATTAAGACTAAGGTGGCTATGCCTTGGTGTACAGGTAGGTTTTATCCTGCTTTCTGAACGAGGCTAGGGAGAAAGATGCACGAATCTCATCAGGAAGAGCATTCCAAACAGTAGGGGTATCAAAGGCAAAACTATAACCAAACTGTTTGACAGACTTATGAGTAGACGGACAGAACTTTGGAACAACAAGGAAATTTCCACCACTTTGACTGTGCCTAGTACTGTGAGCACCACTGTAAGTAGAAAGATATGGAGTAAAATACATAGGAAAACCAATTTGAAGAAACTTGTAAACAGGTGTGAGCATTTTAAACAGTGAACGATCTTCAATAGGAAACTAATGCAATTTCTTCAGAATAGGAGTTATACTTGTGTATCTATTCGTGTTTGATAAATTCTTACTGCACTATTTTGGATGCATTGTAATTTATGTAGATTGAACTTAGAAAGACTTCTGAAAAGAGAATTACAATAACCCAACCGACTATTAACAAGAGCATTGGCCACAGGTATAGCCAGATCATAAATAAGAAACTGCCTGATATGTGTGAAGTCACACATTTGGATAAAACAACTTTTGCAGATACTCTGGACATGTTTATATTGAGAGAAATCATAGTTGAACCATATGCCCTAGTTCTTGATTGACTCAGCTGGGTACAGATGACTAATAGTTTAGAAATTAATGATATACGTTCATTTACATGATTTGCCAAGTATATAATACAATTGTCAGTTACTTCAATTTTATAATACATAAAGCATATGAATTGAGTGATACAATACTATTGAGGCAAAACTAGTTCAAGAGAAGTATGGAATATGAATTTACTAAAGAACTCGTGAGAACCAGATTATCTGTAGATTATAGCCAATGATACATGCTATCAAGTACAGTTATGTGCTCTAATCAACGTCTGGATAAGTTTAAGGAGGGTCTAATTAATTCTTATAAAAGTTACTGTAACAACAAACTAAGACAGACTCCTTGTTTTGTCAGCATAATGAGAAAGACAATGAGCTTTGTATAATCTTGGAAACTCAGTATACATGGAGTTTTAAACCGGCTTAGAGAAAATCTGGGATAAAACTTGGTTTTCTTTGAAATCAACATACTTCAAGTACTAGTTATTTATTCTTTTCCCAGCTGATAAATTTGTCTGCTAGCTGTAGAATTTTTACAAGCAAGATATCTTGAGGTAAGGAGGGGCAGAAATAGCCTTTTAAAGGCCAATGATTTACAATAATAACTTGGACTTATTCCTTATGTTAAAGGTTTTAATTTATAAACAGAAATTGATCTCAGATGACATGCACCAGATGCATAAAATCATTAGTATATATTTTCTTTTCATGCATATAGCATGGTGCAAAGAATAAAACAGAGTTTTTAAGGTTTAAAATTAATTTGATTTGAATAATTTTCAGATAGCAAGACGTAGATCAACACAAAAAATAGCATCCATTAGGTGAGGAATGGCTGTACCGGTGGACAGTTAAGTCTGAAACTATAGGTCGTATGTTTTGAAGCTATAGTTATTTGTAAACTTATTTAGTAATCCAGGGGCGGATCCAGCTTTTAAGTAAGGTGGGAGTTCACATCAGACATACCATAACTAGGGCGTCGGGGGGCATGCCCCCTGTGAAAAATATAGTGCATTTCCTGTAAATTTAACACCACTCTCAAGAAATAATTTTGTACTTTTGGTTGAACGTTGAACCCCTTTACATTATTTTTCAAAGGGGGGGGGAGGGGGGTCCAAACCCCCTGACCCCCCCTCCCTGGATACGATAGTGTAATCGGTTCCACTCAGATGGTACTGAAACTTCAATATTGCAGCTACCAGCTTGTTAATCTGTTGCCATGATTGAGTTTGCTGCGTTTTGCCATTGAAGACAGATAAGAAGGCTAAGTAATATTGAAAAGGATGTCCCAATAGCCTGACATCAACGGTGGTAAGAACCCGTGCTTGCCCACCGTATCTAGGAACAATCTGTTATATCTGATATAGAGTTTGCTAGGACAAAGATTAACTGCAATGGAAATGTGATTAAATTAGACCATGTGTGTTTCTAGGCATTTTCGTGCTTTATTTGGTCTCTACACTATTGTATGATAGTTCAAAGCTTTGCAATACTTTGCCACTGGCTAATTGCAGTGCAATCTATTTGGCCTGTCTCACACAAGGCATAAAACCTACTTGTTAAGGAGAGCCTTTGATCCTCAATAGTATTTTACTTTAACAGTTTATATTTTCCAGGGCAGAGCTGTTAGCCCTACGCCAAACCCCCAACCTGGAGGACCAGGGCCAAGGACAGGTCAGCTTAGAGGCTGCGAGTGGCCGTATTCTCCAACAGGAGAGACACGGATAAGTAAGTAAGTATTTTAATTGCCCGGTGTGCCTATGGTTAACATACATGACTTATAATCTTCTAGTACATACATTGAGTGCCGTGAAAGTGTGATTAGATTTGATTGCATTTTACAGTTTTCAGATCGTGCTCTACCACATTGATGGAGGCATAGTGGCAACATACCTTCCCTAGTCTAAGATCTTTGGTTGGATTTCCAGCCCCCCTCCCCCCGCCCCCATGAAGCTAGGAAGCTCGTAGCTGCTTGTCAGATGATTTTCTTTGAAGAATACTGACCAATGACTCTGCACTGGATTCCTCCAACTCTTCAACTATTTTTCATAATATAATCTCATGCCATTAAAACCATAACATTCAAATTGTGAGACTGATTTTGTTAGTTACCCAAATAGGTATATATGTTCCATTCTTTACCCCTGGAGATTGTGTTAGCCTGGCTGCTGTACTTTTTCATTTATTTATTATGTAAAGATTTGACTTTTATATCTATATGTCAGAAAACAATGACAGACCCTCACGAGTTCTGCCATAATAAAAACGACAGGAGAAGGTGCTAAGGAGGATAGCCTTCATGAAACAGGTGAGCCTTAAGCTCCCCTTACATGATGCCAGTGTGGGGGAGATTAGACAGCCAGTGCTAGATGTTCCATAGTCTGGGCCCATTTTAAGTAAAAAAAACTATCAAAAATGAGTTTTAAACTTGTGAATCAGAAGGTTAAAGACGGGAACATCTAAGTATTTATTTGTGGCAACACCACGCCTGGTATTAACAGAGAGGATGTGTTATAATTTATATATTCATGAAAGTACTGTGGTAGACCAGAATCCAAATGAGATGGCCATGAGATGGATTTGAACCAATGACCACACAACTGAGAGGTAAGTGACTAAATGTCAATCTTTTAGCCACTCAGCAACTCCAGGCTTTGAATACTTTTTGAGTAAATGTCCTTGTTTTTGTAACATAGATTTTCACAGTGTTGCCCATTCATCAAAGATTAAACATCTTTAATATTTGAGACAGAGTGCCTTTGAGATAATGGCTAGGTCGCCATCATTGGACATTGGATGTAAACTGGGCTGCATTTATGCTAAGATATACACATAGATGGAAACCAGAGGCCATAACCAACCTTATTTAAGCAAGAAGAAATTCTGTTAATACCCCTTTCGCACTACAGGCGGTATCGCCCGTGGGAGGCTGCATTTGGTGAAAAGTCCCTGTCCTTGGATCACAGCCCCATGTCTGTTTGCAAACTTGTGAGACAGTGGTGAACTGTCCATTACCTTGCATATCTTACCTAAATTTTAAAATGTTTGAAATTTCTACCTCTAAATTCGCTACTGTGAGCATGCACTGACAATTTTGGGCCTGTGCATAAGAATTTCTTACTATGGTAACCGAAGGTGTGGTCCACGGTGTACATGAGGATTCGGTCATCTTTCGGTGTAATATTATGAAGTAAGTTGGTATTGGGTATTTAGCCACTGTGACAAAAGGTCACCCACAAATCTCTTCAAATTGAAGGACAGGGGCATTTCGCCAAATGCCTATAGTGCGGCCAACTCTCATGAAATGGGGTGACCTGGGAGATGATTCCACCACCGAATGAAACTTCTAACTGTGGGACATACTGCATATAATGCGAAAGGGGCCATAGTTTTGGGCCAACTGTTATAAAGAACCCTTATTTATTTAAAGCAGTTTTGTCTTTATATTTGAAAGCTTATGCATTTTAAAGGATTTGTTATAAAGAATTATTTTGTGCAGAACTGTTTATTTTTTTAAAATTGAAAATATTTATAAAAACTCAAATCAGCAACTGTTCTTGTACTAGTTAGTTTTGCAATAATAAATGACAATTTGTAAGTTAACTTTTTATAAAATGTTAAAGTAAAAAAAACAACAAAAAAACAAAAAACAAAAAAACAACAAACTATTTAAACAACTGAAAATTTTTATTTTAATAGGGTAAGAATTCTTTATATAAGGAAAATGGTTTACAAATTGTTTTTATTTGACAGTTTAAAATAACTGCATAAGTCTAATTGATTTATTTGGAATGTATCTTTCAACATGCTAATTACGTTATACCACAGCCGTAATTTTAATCTTGGATAAAAGTGCATTTTAAATCTGGGACTTTTGAGAACCAGAAAATGAGATGGGTGCATAGCACATGTACGGTGTATATTCAATGTGTGTCTTTATTCATTTGTACAGAGAATACTTTAAAAGGATAGTTTCTATTCTTCGACAAAAATGTTGTTAAATTTCAGTTTTAGGTGTAACAAATATTTACGTCATATTTGACAGAAGAATACTTAATTTTGAATGGCCTTTAACCCTTTAACTTAGGCGTTTATATGCAAGCATAGCTGGTAAAGACTTTGATTGCCCACCCTACAAAGTACTTGATCTAGATACCTGTATATGTTACAGTCAATCTGTGAAACCAGTCATTACTCGTAATGACTGAAATTTTCAGTCATTTCGCGTAATGACTGAAAATAAGGTCCAGTCATTACGCGTAATGGCTGAATTGTGATAAATAGCTTTAAATAGATCCACATGAGACTCATCCATCATAAAATTTACAAAGTGGCTAATGAACAGGGACCTGATCAATAGAAGGTGTTGCTAACATTATTTTAATGTACATAATCTGTATGCAAGCCTGTTTCACCTGGCCCTTTAATTTCATTGGGTCCTTTTTCTTATTGGTTAATTAGTTGGTACTAATAAATTCTGTAAAATATGACAGAGGACAGATGGATAGGTAACGTTTCTTCTATAGACTCTTGCTAAAATTTTAATTTCTGTGTAACATGTAGATAAGATAGATAATTTTTTATGATACTGACAGTGTGTTATATGCATACAATACAATATCACAACTACATACTGTAAAACCCAGCCTGAAAAGTCTTATAAGTCAGTATTAACCACATTGACAAAACAATAGTGTGCAATACATAGAAATATTAACATTTTGGCTAAATGGACATTTATCATTATAAACACAAGTCATACCTATTAATTTAACACAAGTCATACTTGTTAATTTAACACATTAAAGGGTTATTTTTCCTACATTCCTAAATTTTAACTAAAAATTTGACAAACTTTCGTAAATGCCAATTCTGCAGTTTCATTAACTTTAAAAGTTTATCTTCAGGATCTAATTCTTGGAAGTCAGAGCAAATATTTTGTGAGATATAATAAAAAAAGCAGACTGTTCTGCATGATCGCCATCAAAACAGATTACAAAGTGTATTTCACCTTCGACTGCATTTGTTTGGCATACAGGACATGTACAACTGAAGAATATAAGGTAAATCCTGTATCTTGAGGGTTATTCCTAGTTACATCAGGTGTGAGTTGGAGCTCAGAAATTATCCTACTCTGGCTTTTTGAAATATTAGAAGAATGGATTAAGTTGCCCCAGTTATTTTAGAACATTAAAGGTCACTGACCATCTTTGATAGCTAGGCTGTTTGTGTAGAGAGGTCAAACAACAGTAACATGGTCTCAAACAACAAAACAGGATGAAAAGGGCTGCATTGCAATTAGGACAAGTAAGAGTGGACAAGACTCACTTCAAAGGCTTCATGGTTTCCTGCTTCTTAACAACCTGCCACAATAGAACTGATGTAATAGAACTTTAATTAATAACTTAAAAGGCAAAATTGTATTATAAATTATGATTAATAAATGAAGATTAGTCTTCAAACAAGACAAAAATTTAATTTTTATATCAATGACCACAAAGAGATATTTTCATTCTATGACAAAATATGAGTTTAGTTTTAAAAACCACAAATATGCACATAACATTTAAAAAGTAAGTAAATGCATCTAACCATTAAATATTTTAATACTAATTTTGAAAAATTACAATAGAGTGTATTACCAAAGTATGGGTTTAGGTTTGAAAATCCTAAATATAAATTCAGAAAGCATGTGGGAATTCCAAGGTTATTAAATTGATTAAAGTAGTTTAATATTTAATACCCATAACAGTTTTCTAGCATGCAAATGTTCACAATGCAGGTGAACAATGTACAAAGGTTTTGAATGATACAAAGGTTTTGATGAAAAACAACTGTAAATCAATTACACAGATTGACTGAAATCTTTTCAGTCAATCTGTGTAAAAATGAACCATAGATTTCAGTCATTACGTGAAATTACTGAAAATTTTAGTCATTACGCGTAATGACTGGCCATTTCAGTCATTACGTGAAATGACTGAAAGTTTCAGTCATTACGTGTAATGACTGGTTTCACAGATTGACTGTAACATATATACATATCAGGTAATATTTCTGGCGTGTTCCAAGCACCCCTTAACATGGATACTAAGCTTTACAAATGCATAAAACACTGGATATAACGATATAAAGTGAGATTTAAGATGACCATAAGGTTGGTCACAGGAATCAGTTCCAGTCCCACAGAACAGTAAAAATGGTCTGAAGGTAAAACCCCTGTAACACTACAGACGGTATTGTGTGCATTAATGTGCAATTTGTTAAATGCCTCATTTCTGTACTAAAACTGTGGCCTAGTGGGTAAGACACTCATCTAGGACAACTGAGTATGTGGGTTCCAAACCAGGGGTAGGCTGATACATAATGGCCATGATGACCACTTAAAAATTGCTGTCCTCTGTCATTGGATGCTATCACCAGTGGCAGGCTAAAGAACCTCAAGGATGTTGACAAAAGGTCATCCTGGAGCCTGGTGTTCTGAGTTAGGGGAATGTCAGTAACTTAAGAGCTTGGTCTCTACCTGTGCAAATAGGGCTTTGAGTTCTTTAGTATATGGGGATATTGAGCTGGGTATGAATACACAATTACAACAATAACTGATGCACCTCTGTCTATGAATTTGAGAAACTCTAGCTTTCCATGCTTCCCCTGTCAATACATACAGAAACTTTGAAGTATTCCAAATTTCCGCATCCATGATTTCCAGGGGTTTTGGACACTCATAAAGGTAGACAATGCCACCTGTAGTGTAACTGGGGTATAAGGATTTATAGAGGCTCAAAGTGGCCTAGTGGGTTACCAGGTTTGATATTTAATCAAGGACTGTCACTTATAGGTGGGCTATTGACTCCCACAAGTGGCAATGTTGAGGACCTGTCCCAGTATGACAATGGCTGTTGAACTGTAATTGATTGCATTTCATTTGATATCTAGAACACCTAGAACCTGCTCTTTGGAAAATGACCCTCAGTTTCAAATGTGACCTTGAAAGTCAAAATTGTGGTAAAGCCCTAACTTTGACCTTTGTGGGGGTTTTAGAGACGATTGCAGTGCCAAACAGATAACATGCAATACCTAAACAGCCGGTTGAAGCAGTTTATTCTTGCAGACAAAACCTGTAAACACACACAGGAGTGAAATACAAGGGGATGTTGAAACTTGGATCCAGAATTAAACTCACATTTTTTTCTGATGAGAATTGTGTTAATCCTACATCAATGCCCAGTGCTTGATCTCTCAATGTCTGTGGGTGCTGCAGACTGAAATCCACAACCCCAGATAAGGCAGTCAAGGGCCTTACCAATGTAAACGTGATTTGAACTCATGTCCACAGGGCTTGTATGCAAGTGTATAACCACCGTATATCCCCTTTGGGAATTTATTGACCACTATCCAGGTCGCATAGAAACAAACCTATCTTCACACCTGTAATCTAAATATCCCAAAGCACAGGAAAGGCTGGGGGGAATCTACATGCGTAAGAATTTTGGGCTTTTATCTAGCAGAATCTAGGTATTGATAGAAATCCAGCTGATAAAATAGTTTTTCGTGTAAGTGATGCTTTGATTAAGCTCACTGAGTGTATGCATATTGGACAGAGTTTGGAATGCTCCCCTCGTAATATTAAATTCTAAAATTTTGTTTGTTTTTTTTTCCAATAGAAGCATAATGAAAATTATTCAATAAACAATGCATGGTAGACATGCTTCCGTTGATCTTTTTCTGTCACTGTTACAATTTTTTTGTCAGTCTGATTTTATCATTGATTGCATTTCATTTGATATCTAGAATACCTAGAACATGCTCTTTGGAAAATGACCCTCAGTTTCAAACGTGACCTTGAAAGTCAAAATTGTGGTCAAGCTGGGGATATGTGATATAAAGTCCGGGTTGCGGAAAATAATGTTATTTTATTGTTAGTAATGTTATTACACATATCTACGCTAACATTTAACTAAAACTACTCACTTCTGAGTATATCAGAGCTGAGTATAAATATACAATACAAATACAAAAAAAATAAGACTAATAACAATATATACATACTTAATATTTGTATTGTAAAAATACACATGTTTTATAAAACAGCTTGCACAAAATACACCGATACAAAATATCTTGAGGCTTGAGGCAAATATGCCAGTCAAAACTTTATGTTATCTCTTTAAGAACCTACATTTAAGCACAGGGAACCCTCGTTGTATTTGAGTAAACAACTTGCGTAACTTGTTTAGGGCCACCTTAGGAGAGTTCAAATGAGGCTTCTTACTAATAACCATACTATGTTGTATTGCAGAAAATCAGTCATTGAATTCCGAGTGGTTTCTGTGGTATAATTCACAAAATTTAAATATGTTTAGCCATTTCTCGCCAAAAAAGTCTGTAAACATAACTAGAGTAACAGCTTAGCATTTTGTGTGTTTCTGAGATAAGGTCAATCTTAGATTTTATATCAAGTTGTTTGCTCATCCAGGAATAGGTAGATAAATCATATTAAAGGGCTTGGCACATATTTACGTTTGCGGGCTAATAAATCTTACAAACTGTGCTTTAAAATAATGGCCATATCTCACTGAGTTTGTATGTTTCTATCAAGTAACCTTGGCCAAAACTCTCAAACGGATAAAAAACCTTGTAACCTGTACAATAAATTCATATTTATTGGGTCTAAGGTTGACATTACTCTAAAAGTTATGAGGGATCTTCTTGGTTAGTACTTGGCCAAAAAAGCAAGTCCGGATCCAGACCTGGACACAAATCCCGAATTATCTGAATGTGCTCTAATGGAGCTCTGGGTTTTTTACCTGTTCTTTCCAGTTGGTTTTGCAGTTGGTCATAAGTAGGTCAGGAAGTGGTAATAAACATATGCTAAATAAAGATATATGTGTAATTAAGATTATCAATAAGTTGACAACATTCGCAAAGGATAGGTGAGAATTCGGAGCAAACACACATCTGCACTGGGCAACAACAAACCAGAAACTGACTGGGTTATCAACATTCCTTATCTCATGTAATCCTTGGTGACTGTTTGGGATGAGTAGAACTGTAATTATATGTTATGATTCAGATTAAGAAATTTTAAGAGTATTTGCTCTCATGTGTAATATTTTTAAATAGTTCAGCTTATTAACCTCTTCCACACTACTGGCGATTTAACCCGTGGTGAAAGGCATTAAACAAAACACCCCTGTCATTCCACTACCATTTGATACCCTTATGCGAACTTGTGATACAGTGGCCCACCGTCTCCCCAGTGGCAGGCTAAAGAACCTCAAGGACGTTGATAAATGGTCATCCTTGAGCCTCTATCTTCCAGTTAGGGGAATGTCAGTTACTTGTGAATTTTGGCTGTACCTGTACAGTCGGATGGGTTTAATAGCGCTTTGAGTCATGTAGTATATGGAGATATTGTACTGAGTATAAATACACATTACATTACATTCCTTGAGTGTTCTAAGGAAGTTTTAATTTTTTTTTAAATTTCTGCCTCTGAATTTCTCACTATGACCTTACACAAATAAAATTTCTATATGGTAACTAAATGTAACATCCACAGTTTATATAATTTGGTGGTCATGTTTCAGTAGCACATGTTCGTCCGAGGGCTACCGAAGGTGAGTTTGAGGTTAATGAAGGTTGCCTTCAGTTGACCAATGTTTGTACTACTGTTGTCCTACTGTCATTCTACTGCTATTCATGGTTACACATTGTGTCCCATTGGCCCTGTGCATGATACCTTATGGGTACACCATATCTTAAAAGATACGAGGCATCCTGGGAGATGGTTTAGCTGCCAAGTAAACCTTCTAACGGCGGGGTAGAACACAAGTAGTGTGAATAGGACATTACACTGACTGATTTGACTGGATGAAGCCTAGAGACAGGAGAGTTGTCAGCTTCCACATTTCTCACACCATATATGTAAGACATCCCTATTGCAAGGGGAGCACATTGTATGACCACTGTACTGTCGTAGTAAATATGAATTGAGAAAATTTTCTAGGACAGACCCCCATACACGAATAGCTAACACAATATCAAGCATTTATAAATGTACAAATTTAAATCAACTGTATCAAGAAGGTTTTGTAGAATATCTTCAGTACTTGGAAACCGGGGTGAACCATGTATCATGAAACCTTTGCAAAATAATATTACCGTTAACATAAAGGTCCAATGGAAAAGAGAGGTAAAAGATGAACTGATATTTATCAATATCCTTTTGGTGAGTGACCAAAGGAGAACACTGAAACTGGGCCTAGTGAACTCAGTCGCCTGGGCCCAATATATATATATATATAGCCCCAGTTACTTTGCTTGTTTAGATATGCTTCCATAACCTCAGGTCACTGAAGGGCCAATTATTGATTGGTTATCTGAGTATTATGAAGACCTTAGGGATTACTCAAAGAAAGGGGGACCCAAAAGTTTAAGTTTAAGTACATGTACTAAATTGACTTCTGATTATGATACTTTTGAAAGTATTTCTTACAGACTTCAATATCCAGTCCCAAAACCAAGGGATATAAAACAGCTAAAACAGATTAGTACAACTCCCAATGATGATAACATCAATTGGTGTAATGCAATTTAAAATGGTTTAAAAATTTTGTCTAAGGCAGGCTGGGGGGAGTCCAGCTCATATACCCTTGCAATATACCCTTGCAGTGTTTATTCTGGTTATAATTGACATTGTTATATTCTGAACCAGCATTAACTGACCACTAGCCCTGTACATTACTAAATCATCATTATGACTGCTTATATTCTGATCAGAGTGATTCTTTAAAACAACACTTGAAACGTCTTGATCATTAACATTATTGACACATACACGGGTGCAAGCCCATGCCTGTACCTTTTATGCCTGAAGCCCTTGGGCTTCAGACATAGATACAGTATTAACACTATACTGGACTCATCTGTCCTCAATGGTCCAGTGGGTAAGCAGGTTTGGCATCTAATCACAAACTGTTTCGTCTATGTGTGGGTTCCACTCCCACAAGTGATAATGCTGAGGACCTTTCGCAATATCACCCTAAAAAAAATTTGCCTTTATACTGGACACCATTACTTGAAGCCTTATGCTCACCTGCAGTAATTGTACACTGGTCAGCTGACCCGTGTGTCACCCAATCAAATTGATACAAATATCTGATACTTTGAGCACTGAAAACATTTCTACATTTATTTAAATTTTATGTTCAAATTCATTATTAAACTCATTGTCTAAATAGGAATGCCTAGTTGATTTACCTATTTATTTATTAAGTTGTCTTTCTTTTGTTTTTCAAATGACACTTCATCTCAGGATGTGCTGATTTTTTACCCTGGTGAGTACAGAACAAGCAAAAGTGCTTGAAGTGCTTTGCTCTCAGAGGTCAAAGTCAAAGTTGGGGTTTTACGTCCCGTTCAACAGCCAGGGTCATATTGGGACAGGCCCTAAGTATTGCCACTTGTGGGGCTCGAACCCACACAGAGGTGACTGCCTGTGATTAGATACCACACTTGCTAACTACTAGGCCACTGAGGACCTCTCCAGATTATCGGTACTTTTTTCCAAAACAGAATTTTATTTGAATTATGGTTTAAAACTCTTAACTGACAGAAGCCAATGTAATGGACAGACACAGGTGGAGACACAGGCTCATAAAGCAGTGTGATATAAACAAAATTAAAAAGAAATTTTACAGATAATTTTATTCTTCACAATAATATAAAATTAAATGTTAATCTAAATATCAGATCAAGACAATGTAAGCAGATAAACATTAAGCGATGTTGTTCATGTTCATATTAGTAGCAAGGAAAAGTATTCTTATGGATTGTTAGAATATGAGCAAGAGTATTGTAACAGTTGTCTCATTAATAAAATATAAGATATAAAATTAAATATATGTGGTATAAATGACTAAACTAAGAAACAGTAACATTAAAGCTGGTAGCTCAAGATGTGACCAAACTTAGATGCAGTTAAGCGACATATAAAACTATTTTGGATACCACCAAAGTTTTTTTTCTCTCATAAAATATCTCAACATGTGTACTAGTTTCACTCTTTATATTTATTTAAGTTTTACATATTTTGTGTTAAAATGTATATAAATAAAAAATGTACATTCATACTTTTACTGTTGTATCATCTCTTGGAAAAGAATTAAAGGATGTGTCTTTAATAGTACCAATATTAAAATAGTTAAAAGCAGTACACTGAAAAACTCTATTGAAAGGCAGCACACAGCATATCTTTTGTTGACCAACTGTAGGCCACGTGACTGAAAGTGCATTTGTTTGTTGAATAGGTCTAATGATGCCTGCCTGTCGGTGGTAGGCATGTCACATGATAGGTGTGAGTGTGGAGCATGACATTCCTTGATGAAACATAACGGCTGGTGATAAAGGGGCCTTTGCTGGATTGTGGACTGGGACCTGTAAATCAAAGCCTTTGTTCTATTAACGAATTTGTTAGCTCTAAGTTAAGTCAATGTGTCAATTTAGATTGCTCAGCATATTGTAGCTTTAGTTGCCAAATGTTTATGACACCTTGTTGTATGCAACCTGCTTTCTCTATGAGTCTTCAGTTTTAAATGTTGGTGAGTCATTTGGGAGTGGTCTCTATGGCATATGATGGTTATTATGTTTGACTCCCACCTTTGTGGTTGAGGGTTTAAATCCTGTTCACGTGGGATGGGCTGGGGACCAGAACGGATATGATTGTAACTAAGCTGTTGAAAAAGGCTTAAAACACCAACATAATAAAAAAGTCACTTGAAATCTGCTGAAATAATAACATTGCCTAGCCTTGCTTAAGCCTTTATTTTTATACAAAAATATGTTTATTTCGAACATGTACACAAAGGATTTGTATTCATAAAGTACTCCTGTAGGTTAGAAAATATTAGCTGAAGTAAAAGGAAGTATACATAAGAGCACATGTAGTAAACTAAAACTTTTTTCCTCACCGCAAAGAAACTACAGCCTCAATTAAGGCTACATGTGTGAAATAGATTGACGAATGAGAAAAAAATAGTGCGTGACACGGATTGCTGTGGTCACTGAATAATATTATATTTCATTCTAGCCTTGGCTCAAGGTTCAGTTTCTGAAATGACAAAACTTGATATTTCAGTCCTCACTCAATCATAATTAGCTAGAAAAGTACCAGAAGAGTTCAGACGTGATATTTCATTTCTCCCCCATTCATAAGTAACTGGAAAAGTACTGGGAGATTTCAGACTAGATATTTCATTTCTCTCTCATTCATTAATAATAGCAAAGTAACAGGAGTTTTCAAATTAGATATTTCATTTCTCTCTCATTTATAAATAACTAGAAAAGTACCAGCAAATTTTAGATTAGATATTTCATTTCTCTCTTATTCATAAATAACTAGAAAAGTACTATGGTCCTATCTTGCACCGAAAATGGTCCTATCTTGCACCGATAAAAGATCCTTTCAAAATTTTTGGATCAAAATCGGATCATCTGTTCCTAGTGTCATTTTTAACAGTTCCTGAAAATTTTTATCAAAATTTGTTTATAGCTTTCCATGTTCTCTTTCAAATAGATAAACAAACTGACCAACGCATCCAAAAACACATTCTCAGTGGTAGACCTAATATTTCTCTAAAAACCACTTACTAGAATATCATGAATATGATCTGAGCGACTTCTGATTTAGTATCTAACCTTGTCCCAAAGTGCTAACATACGACCATTAAAACCTAGATCAAACAGTTCTCTGCAAGCCTCATGAGCAACACACAAGACACAAATATTGAAATTGTCCAGGCCTGTTTGTGACTGAATGTCTTTCATGTTCTGATAGTACCCATTTAGTTTCATAAGTGTACAAAAAGGGGGCCACGGTGGCAGAGTGGTAACACTCTCGCCTCCCACCTCTGCGGCCGGGGTTCGATCCCCGTCATGGCCGTAAGTGGGAAAGCTGGTAGTTGCTTGCCGTTGGTCGGCAGTTTACAGTACAGAACCCTAGCGAACTATATGTACTGGTTTCCTCTGCCCTTCCAACTACCCGTCGTGATATGACCTGTACAGTGTTGAAAGCGATGTAAAACCCCAAATAAACAATAAGTGTACAAAAGTCGGGATTCCTGCTTTTATAGCACGTATTCACCACAAAAGGGTCAATGTTTCCGGGGGGCATAGCATATTTTTTTAAATGTTAAAAAAGCTACCACAAGCCCTGATATGCTATTTGGGCTGAATCAAGATGTTTGACATTTTTATAGAAAACACAGCATTGACAATTCAGTTCACTTGTGTGGACAGCAGGACACCTGAAAATGCAGATGACAAATTTAGTGAGCTGGAGCAAATTCATAACATGTTCAGCATCTTGTACCACGCTGATGTTTACAGGCGGATGGCCCACCAAACACCCCGGATGATGCCCGATGAACAAGATAGGCCATGCACACACCTACAGGGATGGCCTGGGATGACCAAAATTGGACTTGCTCCATTATTCCAGTTGTGTGTGACAACAGTAAGTTTCTCTACCTGATGACAATGGTAGTAAAGTAGCTTTAGTCAAATATGAATAGTATACAGTTTTGAATATTAGAATACACAGGATTTACAGTACATGTCCTGTTCAACTGGAAACATCTCTACAAAAGTCCATTTCATTCTATATTTAATTATTTCATTTTATTATTACATGGCATCACCTTATATCACGTTGGATCTCCAGAGACCCAATTTTAGCTCAATTTACAATGTGACATCACACTTTACGTCACACTTTTTAGCCACTATCATACAATATTTGATATGGCCCATTTGATGAGAAAGAGTGTTACCGGGCAAATGTGTCGGCCCTCTGAGATCAAAGGACACAGCTGTTTAGTTATGCATTGTGTCCTCGGTGTGTCCAATAATTTAGTGGTTTGAAAACCCCACTTGTTCTACCTTCCTGCATATTCATGTATTCATATGTTTGTGATATAAGATCATTAAAAACCTTTAGTCTTTTGTAAGGCTCAGATACATTAAGTTTCGAGAAAACTAATGTTCAAGTTAACGTAGTTGTTTTGTTTTCAGTGAAATAGCCATATTTAAAATTATTAATCTTTTTAGCCGTATAACTTTCAGTCATAAAGGTCTGGGTGTTACCTTAGATCTCCAGCCCAAACATTAAACAGAGTTCAAAACCTTTACGAGTTAGGATTTCCACCCAAAGTACTTATCTCTTCAATCATAAATGAGTTAAGACTTATGTTTGTGGTGCTTGAGTTATCCTTATGGAGTTACGACTACTATTTTCCGAACTTAAAAGGGATTCAAGTGACCTTGTCTCCATGAGAAAATCGTTTGTGCAAGTCCTCCGATTACTGCACAATAGTTATTGAAGCTTGTGGTCACCAATTATCTTCATGAGTCTGAAGGCTTGGTTTCACATTCAAGGAGTGTCAGGACCGATTCCTCTATTTCAAGTTCAGGGTGGCTTGGGAAGACCGGTACTGCTATGGAAGCTGTTTATAACCTTCTCAAGCATATATAAAGCCTGGATTTGTAACTATATCTAGATTATTTGGATCCAGAATTACTGCTGACAGAAAGGAACAAAGGTGTCATGTATATTTTATTGTCCCTTAGTATTAATGTTATGACCTCGGAAATTTTTATCGTGACCTTTTAGTTATATTATTGACCTGGTCTGGTTGGCTTGTGGTCCTTGTAATTCTGATAATCCTGGACCTGGTGATCTAGTTTTATCTTTTAGTTGTAACTGTGTCTTATTATTATTAATGGTTACTTAAATATTTCATGTTGTCCAATTTATTGTATATAACAGTACATTGTGATGTAGCCATACACATATTTTAGTAGTAACATAGTTTTGAATGTAATAAAATATATAATCCCATTGCTGGTCTTTGTGGGGGGTTGGGAATGCTGTTTATTACCTTCTCAAGCATATATAAAGCCTGGATTTGTAACTATATCTAGATTATTTGAATCCAGAATTACTGCTAACAGAGATCATGAATATGGTACAGCTTTCCGGCTTATTCGGAGTTGACATGTCAAACATCACCAAGTTTATGCCATCTGTGTGCGAGGCAATACTAACTGAATTTCAAGGAGAATTTCTCTGCTACTCCACCACCCCAGAGGACTGGAAGAAAGTGGGGCAGGTCATCAATGTCAATGGAACATCCCACTCACTGTAACGTCCATTTGGATTTGCTCTATATTGGATATTGTTCACATCTTGAAGCGAACAGATTAGCTGTGTAGACACTCGGAACATCTAGGTACAGACTTGTTTTCTTAAAATTGTCTAAAAAAAGTAAAAGTGAAATGTTATCTAACTATTAAATTCTCTCCATCTTTACTTGAGAAAAGCAAAAGTATTCAGCTTGTAAGGTAGCACTGTGTACAGCCCACCAATCTCCAGTAAAATGTGATAAGTATTGTCTGACTTCTCTTTTTCTGTCCAGATAACTTACCAAAATTGTCAAAGTCAGGGAATGTAGCTCCTGGCTGATTGGAGAGTCTGGAATAATTCCCTGACAAATCTGATTGGTCCCTCCTATTGTTGGGGTTTCCTCATGTCAAAACACTTCGGCTGGAGAGGCCCTGGTTTACTCTTCTGAATTGAATCGAGGACGAAAGTCCTTTTCGAGAATTAGTAAATGAGCCATGGCTTCTGTGCTCAAGAAATTGTTCCTCAAATTAATGAAAAAAATACAGCATTCTGATAAAAGGTCAATGATTTTTAACCGGGTCTTAAAGAATATTATTTTGATAAAGGGCACAGGTTATGAATATGGCCAGGATTTGGCTTATGCATTGTTTTCAAATAAAGACAGAACCCACAGTAATTATTATTTTTTAAATCTTCCAATAGTGTGATTATGTTGAGATAAATATATAGGCATGATTGCCAGTATAATGGTAGCAACAATTCTATTTTCTTTTGTAATAGTACACAATGTCTTAAACTTATGCCTTATGTCAACAAATTCCTCATGTAATATGATACTATCGAGGAATGCAATTAAGAATGACAAAAACTACCTCATTAACATCATTAGTTGATTCTGGTCCACATAGTTGCAACTTTAATTTGTGTAAACAGGAGTAGTCTATATTCTCATCTGAATAATAAAAAAATCTGACAAGAAAGAAAAGCAGATACTGTGGAGAAAAAATACCACATCAATATGTATTAGTGTTTTCTTAAATTAGATGAAGCATTTCTAGTATGAAAAACGTATGCAAATCCCTGCAGACAGAATTTAAAGCTACCGTTTTAATTCATACACAAACACAGTGCTATAGTAATGTTAATTATTCCAAAAATGTTAAAATCTATGTTAACATAGAATTTTTGGGAATGATGTAGTGATTTATTTTTTACTCCGCCAAGGTGGATATATTTATCTGTCAAAATAACTCAAAAAGTTATGGACAGATTTTTTGATGAAATTTTCAGGAATTGTTGACAATGGCACAAGAAGTAGATTCAGGTTTTGGTGTAAACTGGATCACCGTCTGGATCCAAAAAGTTTTAGGATCTTCTATCTTTGCGAGATAGGGCCGTTTTTAGTGTATGATTTGTCCCTCCATAATTGATAGTCAGGTTGCTTGGCACTTCCACAATAGTGTCTATTATACATCTCTGATCCAGAAAAGGAAATATAGTTGATGGAAACGAGCTGCTTGTCTTCCAGTTGGGGATTGTCAGGCACCCATCAGGTGGATTGATAATGTATGTCAGGGCATTTGGGTGAAATAAGAAATATAAAGACCTGCAGGAAGTCCAGGGGTCGGTTTCACGAAGCCTCCTTTGGAAAGGACCTCCTTTAGTAAAGGAAGGTTATTTTTATTCCTTTGCGAAGGCAAGCTTGAAATTCAGTTTCACAAAGCCTTCTTTAACTCTCCTTACCAAAGGTCTTCCTTGAAACTTAAGGAGGGAGCAAATGTTCATACATTTATTAAACGTGCCTTGAAGGATACTTACTTAAATTTAACATAGGTCCTTAGCTTCCTTGAAATTTAAGGGAGTTTTCAAGGTCTCCCTTAAAGAACGAGGCTGTGTGAAACTGACATTTTTTAAAGGAAGGAGAAATTGAAGAAAATCCTTGAATTTAAGGTGACCTTTATCTTAAGGAGGCTTTGTGAAACCGGCCCCAGGTCTTGACTGTACTTGTCAGGGGCTCATATATAACCCATACGCCCAGGCATACAATTTTGTTAGTAGAATCGTAATTCAGATATACAAAACCCCATCTCCAAACAAATATTGCATAAAAGCACAACTTTCTGAAAAACCAGAGTGGCCCATACAAACATCCCAGCTTCTCCCCTGTTTGTGGAGTCGGGATGGGGTTCAACAGCTGAACATAGTAAACATTAAGAATTTTTTTTAATGGTTTAAACGTTTAAAAGACGTTTTCAGACCCTATTTAAACCCAACTTTTGGGTTACTAAATATTTCAAAGTAAACATTTCCATTGTAATGTTTAAAATGTTTGATAAACATTCTCTATAAAAATGTGATTGCTGAAAACATTTATTAAATGTTTTTAAACTAACTCAAGAAACTGGGGGTTTGACTGGAAACATTTTTAAACATTTATAAAATAGCTCAAGAAAAAAAAAAGGTTGTGTTGAAAATGGCTTTCAAATGCTCATTCAAATTTACATATAATGTTCAAACAACATTTGTTGACAATGTTTTGTAAATTTTTGCTGTGAAAATGTTTTACAAACGTTTAATAGCTACTGGTTTTCATACCCATCATTTTAAAACGTTTTTGAAATGTTTTATGACAAATATTTGACAAAATTCTTTCACAAACGTGTTTTTGTAGCAATATTTTCAGAATGCTTATTAAATGTTTACATTTGCAAACAAAGATGGCAGTGAGCAATAATAGGGGTCTTTACAGGCATTTGTCGCAATTACCCCATATACAATGCCTAAAAGTAAGAATTCATTTGGGGCAGAATTTAATCTACAATTTTAGACATAAAAATAATATTTTCTTTGGTGAGCAACCTAAAGACATGTTGAATTTGACCACTGCCCCCAATTAAGGTTAATATTGCTAAGCAGTGCCAATTTTTGAGACACTGTAATGTTCATTTATCATGTTTTCTTAACAGGTGTAATTAAACATTCAAAAATGGTATTAATAAAACGTTTTGATAACTTTCTATTATAAATGGGTTTCATACCTATCATTTTTAGCCTTTACCAATCCTTTCTGTCCAAACACTTGCAAACCTCAAAAATGTTTACTGGGACTTTGAGTCCAGTAGTACAAGGGGATCTTGTACTGAGTACAAATATACAATACAATACAATCTGAATGCTCAAAATAATGCATTTTAATTAGTATGTGCCAGAATGAGAACTGAAAGTAAACTAGTCAGATTTTCACACCTGACCTATTTATACCCCCAAAACACCCCAGATGCATAGTGGGATGAATTACCGATACATGTATTACAGGTGCCCAAAATCAATAAAGAATTGCAACTGGAGACAAATACCTTTAAATTTTGAGCAATTGGTTACTTTATATTGGTTAATACTGTGATCCTACCTAAGCAATATTTTAACCATAATTTAGGTTAGTTGACATAAAATGAGATTTATCTGCTACTGTAGCCCAGCAGGTAACACTCTCGCTTAGGAACGCAGAGGACGTGGGTTCAAACCCTATTACAGGCAGATACATAGTGGCTCAGATGACCACTTATAATGGCGGTCCACTGCCATTGGGTCCTATCCCCAATGGCAGGCTATAGAACCTCAAAGACATTGATAAATGGTCTGGTATCAGAGGGGTCACAAGTGTGTCATACAAATAGAACAAGTGTATCTTATTCCAGATCATGAGATCAATGTACAACTCAAGCACTTGTCAGTTGTGTGTTCGGTCTAGTAGGCACAGCGATTGTACAGAACACTTACAGGGCATGCACACACTCTACCACACTAGCAGTTGGTCTGCGTTTGACATGCAAAACCTTGTACGGTCGGGGTTTTTCCTCAGTGTGTCATTGCAATTGCCCACATACGTACCTCATACGTGAGTGCAGAGTTGTTAATCAAGCAAAGTATACATGCATGCTCCTTGAGTGTTTGGAAGTTATTTTTCAACCCTGGAATTCTACCAATCCATTTGAAGCTTGTGATACATTCAAGGGTTATGCACTCCCTTCCCTGCCTTGCTGCTTGTCCGTATTTCCTTTGAGCAATCATTGAATCATTCACATACCAATTTTCCCCCCGGGGCTATGGTGTGCTGTGTGCGGGACCGGAAATCCATTGGGACCCCCTTGCGCGTAACTTGTAAATTGGACCATTTTTGCACTTGTTCTACATGTAGGGCCAAATGGACTGGGATGTCAGAGATGCTTAACTTTAGGATGTCTAGGACTTATCTCGATGGTGTAACAATCAATCTTTTGCTCATTCAGGAGCCGATCAGTTAGCCAGTCTTATTGGTCTTACTGTTTACCTTATGAATTAGTCGTGGTTTTGTTAGATATTCTGCCTTAACAGGGGCAGTTGTAGCACCCTGTCTAGATTTTTGACAAGAGAAGTCGTAGCATCGTCTTTCTTTGCCTTTCTTGACGGAAGCAGTTGTGGCATCCTCCCCAGTTAAAAATTGGCTGAGTCCTATGATAAGTCATGAATGTGGGAACAGCCATATTTGCAGGAAAATATTGACCTTAACATGCAATTAAACTGATCCCTTAGCAAAATAGTGGTGCAAGTATTATAGAGAGACCAAAACAAACAAGAACATGTTTAATTGTACATTTATACTCTTCAGGTCCTCTTCTGGTAAACAAGACATAAACCTATCACCCATTTTCAGTCCTATCGTAAATTACCAGTAAAATCCTAAACAACCCACAGCTGAAAAGTTTGCTCGACTTCTGCACTCACTCATAGCAGTAAATCTACCCCGACTGACATTTGCTACTAGCCCCTTTCAGGCGGTACTGTTTATAAAATTATGGCAGTCAATTGACTACTAATATTTTTTAGACCCAAATTGCTTTGATATGCTTCTCAAGAATTTAACGTATCTTATACATATCATAGTTTACATTTGAATAAGGTTAATTGGTTACTATTTTGGTTTGAAGTATGTTCAAAAGGTGTACTTATGTCAATGTATATTTTTGTCTACAGAACTTCACTATATGTTACAACAGCCAGCATAATTCAATAATTTGTATCCCAGTTATAGCAATATACGGCAGGGAACAATATCTTCTAATTACTAGTGGGATTCTTTATTGCGCCTAAACAGGCTATCATTGACATTTATCCTTACTTATACATTTTTGCTCAAGTTAGAGCAGTGAATATTTCTGGTGATAATAATTGACTGAAATAATATCTGTACTGTCTGACATAAGCAAGTTCGTCAAAAATATAATGGAAAATATTGAATCCCTATGTACATTCTCAAAGAATTGTTATGATACTTGTGGTGTTTCTGATAATTAGAGGTTGGTACACCAGTTGTCATCATCAAGTTTGACCATGTAAGCAGCTTAAGACAACAGAAGATCAATTTTTGACAACTTTCGAAATAGCAAAGTTACCCCATGTTATTCAACAGAAGATCAATTTTTGACAACCTTCGAAATAGCAAAGTTACCTCATGTTATTCAAATTTGAAATTTACAAGTTTACTCAATTTCAGATTGATTCATAAAGTGGTTTAAGTTTGAACTTTCAACACATTGTATAGGTTCACAGTAGGTAGTTTAAGAGGATAGAAGGAAACACAACACCCAAGCCCTTCAAGATTCTGCACTAAAAGCATCGAGCAAGGGTAAACCACCACATAATTTCCCTATTTCAAGTCTTGGTTAGGATTCAAACCCAATAACTGAGGGGTGGAGAGCCATTATGTCACCATTTATTTTATGCTGTACAGAAAACACTTTGATACAAAATTAGGCCTTGTGCAAGGTCCCTTAATGAAGACATTATGATTAGTGCAGTTCAACTGAAGTCACCTGAATGACTTCTTCTAGAAGGGTAATTTAAAACCTGCCTGTACCATAATGCACTCGTGTGGACAATATGTTTGTGAGAATTTCAGGACACAAAAATCATAGACATGTTTTGGACAATTTGCATTACTTGTTATACTTAACAGCATCGAAAAAAGCATAATACATTATGTTTTGTGTTAAGGAGGCCATTCTGTTTTTAACAAGATGTCACTATTTATCAACTCCCCAAGGCCCCAAAAGACAAGAAGACATAAGTGTTGGGATTATTATTATTACACTCTGTACATAGATGTGATAAATGTGACTACTATAATAACTTTTAATGTTGGTTAGGTAAAAATACATGTACATGTTACATACATCTCTATATATTTTAACAAGGACATATTTACAATACATTATACACGGCTGTTCTCAGATGCAGAAAGGTTAGTCCTGTTTCTAGCCCACTCAAAGATGAGTGACCCCAAACTACAAGGTCATCTCGGCTAAAGGTCAGCACAAGGTCAACCCAATCCTGACCTAAGATACAGCAACCCAGTTCCGGGGAGAAGAAGGCTAAGGACATAAAGGTGAAAGGGGTCACCATCCAATTCCTTTAGCAGAAGTGGTAACAGAGAGAGAGAGAGTCATGATCTGTCATGTACTGCTGCAGATACTGCAGACACCACAGATGGCACATACACAACGGGCAACAGCACAACCTCAACAGCAAGCAGAGTCAGCCACCTATCATTGTATTAAGCAGGCACTGGCACAGCCACTAGTAGATGTCCTGGTATGGCCCCTGGTCCACACCTGCTACCTGTGACGGCCACATTTTGCCATTGCCACATAAATCAGGCTGTTAGTTCCAGGCTTACCTCCAGCAGCCCACAAGCATCAAGCAGAGCTGGGATGGTGTAGGTGTAGAGGCTTTGTTATAAAGGTACTTTGTTTGGTGAGGTGTTTGTGCACTTATGGGGGTTGACACTAGCTACTACATAACAGTTATTGAAACATTTAAATCACATAGGAGTGGCTCTTTTGGTTTCTTCTGTTCGCGTTTGGCTCAGAAGAAGTTCAATTCTCTGTCATTTTATACAGCCCCTCATTCATAGAGTAGTAGGGCAGGTGTAGACTAAAATTTCTTTCTGGTATTCTTTTGTGATAGACTCACAGAATTTTTAAGCTCACGCTTCTACAGATCACTTTTTTTTTGTCTCCGGACTTTGATGAAATTTACCTGTGCAGTCTGAATTTCCCTCTCTTGCTCTCCATATAACTAAAAGGACATGTCCTTTTGCCTTTTCCCCATACATATGTCCTTTTGTCTCCGGAATTTGATGACATTGACAACACTCTAATAGCTTAAAGGACACATGTCCCTTTTTCTTTTGCCCATACATATGTCCTCCTGTTTCCTGACTTTGAAGACATTGACAACACCTGCGCATTCTGAATTTCCCTCTCTTGCTCTCCAATAGTTAAAAGGACACATGTCCTTTTGCCTTTTTCCCATATATATATGTCCTTCTTGCATCGAACTTTCAGGAATTGTTGCACAGAGTGACGACTATCCAGTAAATATTTGAAATGTTTTTAAATGGTTTAAACATTTGTAAAATGTTTTTAAAACCTATTTAACCTCTATCTTATGGTTTTTAAACGTTTCCAATAAAACAATTATGCTGTAATGTTCAAAACGCTTTGTAAACATTCTATTTACAAACAATTTTACTGAAAACATTTATTAAATGTTTATAAAATAACTGAATAACCTAGGTTTGACTGGAAACATTTTTTAAACATTTATAAAATAAGCTAAAGGAATGAAGGTTATGCTGGATATGTTTTTCAAACATTCATTATGAAATGGTTTACAAACAGTATACATAAAATGTTTAAAAGACATTGTTGATCAAATGTTTTAAAAACATTCTATCAAAAAAGTTTTTTAAACCCATATTTTCAGAATGCTTACTAAACCTTCACCTTCAAACATGTCCAAACACAGCTGGTGGTGAGCAATAATGGGAGGTTTTAGAGGACTAAAAGTAAGAATTGAATGTTGGCACAATTTCTAAGCCAGTATCTTACAATTTTAGACATAAAAATAATATTTTCAATAATGGGCAACCTTCAAAAGATATTGAATTTGACCTCTGACCCCATTATTATTCAGACATTAATATGTTCATTTGTAACGTTTTTCTAACATTTAACATTAATCATTAAATGTTTAATAAACGGTATACATAAAACGTTTTAAAAACATTCTAAGTATTATAAATGGTTGTCGTAGCCATCATATTTTAACCTTTGGCAAATTTTTCCTGCTAAACATTTGCAAAACAAAAAAATGTTTACTGGGTATTTGTCTGCTCACTGAAGTTAAGTGGCAATGGGCAATGTAAGTACTTGGATGGGTGACCGTCTCAGTTCGGGACCAGCTCTGGGATGTATCTAAGTTGGAATTTCTTTCTGTCACAAGACTTTCTTAAATTCTAGTGCACTACTCATGTCTCTGATTTCTTTGCTCTCGCACTAGGGGACCAAAACATCTTGTTATACGAGCTTCTTGATTCATCCACCCCAAAGCAATAGTATAGAGAGTGACAGGTATCCCCAAATCACAATCTAATTGTTGAGTTCTTAATTGGTTGCTTACTGGATTTTCAGTTAATGGCAAAATGCAGCCCATGATTCTATATGTGTACCTTCTTATATTAGTTCCCATGTGACATCCCATGAAGGCAAAGTGAGACCAGTCAGGCCCACAAATATTACCAATCTTTGTGTAATCATCTCAGTTACGCCATAATAAGAAAAGTTCTTTTTTTGCTCATAAGTTGGTAATTTAACTAATCTTAAATACTGTCAGTCAGCTGTGAAATCGTAAGGCTTTTTACAAAATGTCTGTCCAACCCCTCTTGGGCTAATCGAATTAAAATTCTTTTCAGTCTGGATACATCATGTGTTTTTCATTCCATATGTTTTTTTATTCCATAGTTTCTGCATTAATCCACAGTATCAGTCATGGCCACCCCCCAATCCCACCCTGCCAGGTTAAAATCAACTGGGTCTTGTGATTGACTGTGAATGTGAAATCAGGGTACAAGGCTTGACTGCATTATAATAAATGACAGACAGGACCTATATTGCCATGTTTAGAAAGTGTTATCTACTGCAATAATAAAAAAATCAGATAAACAAGTGAATAATCTCTATAATGGCAGAATTCAAATGCACAACAGAAAGTTGAGTGTGTTACCATTTCAACATTATGTCAATGTACAATTGTAAAAAAGTAGACAAAAACAGCCAGTTCTGAATTGTTGAGTTTTTGAGGATTACACAGACTTAAATTACTAATTTTTAAAGACAGCTTCATCAATGAAACTAAATAATTATCTGCAACTGGTGCCTAGCAGGAAACACACTGCCCTAGGAATACAATGGCCCTGAGTTTAATCCCAGATACAGACAGGCAGGTACATAGTGGCTCAGATGACCACTTCAATAGCGGTCCTCTGTCCTTGGGTCCTATCCTCAGTGCCAGGCTAAAAAACCTCAGGGAGATTGATAAATGGTCATCCAAGAGACCATGTCTTTCAGTTAGAGGACTACCAGTCACTACAGAGCCTGGACTGTACCTGTTCAATCAGGATGGGTTAAGTAGCACTTTGTGCAGTATAGTCAAAGAGCCATGGCTCTGCGTATAAATATATAATTACTTCTAAAAATTCATTCCTTTATTAATACAACATCTGGCTTTGATGACAAATCTTATTCATCTCATGGCTTAGCTTACACAGTATGTTTTATTGTTGTGTCTGACCTATACACATTGATTAAGTCTTCTGTGATATTGATTGTTAAAAGCTAAGCTTTCTCTCACTATTTCATTTTTTTCAATATCAACATACTCAACCATATGCCTTCTCCAAATAATCGATAGAAAATTTACTCAAATCATCTCTCTGTGTATTGATCATGAATTCTCCCATATTCTAAATCCTTTTCTCTTTTTTGGCATTTAATACAAGTTAATATTTTGTCGCAAATTTAGCACCACTAAATTTTTCTAAGCATAATTTAATTCAGGTGAACAGTAAAAACATCGCAGACATGTAATGACTGTCACAAAATAAATTCAGTATAAGAAAATAGCAAAATACCTTCATGTCTGCAGGAAAGAAATCCATGGGCATTCGGAGATGATATCGGTCACTGATAAAAACTTGCTATAATTAACAAGAGTACTAGAAAACCGCATATCTCTGCCAAGGCCCAACAAGGCCTGGGTGCAATGGTAAAAAATCTTTTAAAAATTTTCCTGTACCCAGATGCTGGATCACAACAAAAATTCAATGATCAGCTCCTCGTGCCATTGTTTATTTATTTATTTGGGGTTTTACATCACTTTCAACACTGTACAGGTCATATCACAACGGGTAGTTGGAAGGGCAGAGGAAACCAGTACATACAGTTCGTCAGGGTTCTGTACTGTAAACTGCCGTCCCACGGCAAGCAACTACCAGCTTTCCCACTTGAGGCCGTGCCGGGAACCGAACACCGGCCTCAGAGGTGGGAGGTGAGAGTGTTACCGCACTGCCACCATGGCCCCTCATGCCATTGTTAATATTTCATAAAAAATTCATCAAAGTCAGTCCATAATTTTTCAATTTAACTTGTAAACAAGCAGACAAACGCAAGGTGCCAAAAATAAATAACGTCCTTGGAAAAGGTAATTAAATAAAATATACAGGATAACTGAATTATATTTCATGTAATGTTCAACTTGGAAATACATATAATTTGAAAGTATACCTATCTTTGAAGACACAATGGGGAAACCAAAAATATAATAATTAGGAAGTTGTTTAACAAATTCCTCAAATATAAGTAGGTAAAAATAGAAATCACAGCTTAAATTGATCCGATTAAGTCAAGCAACAAATGTCAAATAATAAGCAGATGTTTCAGAAGCACTTTATTGGTCTGACAAATATAATTCTTGGTCTCAACACAAGGGGAGAAATAAAAATGAAATCAATCTTTCCTTGAGTCGGGTGATCAATATTAAGTGTGAAATATACGTGTAAATCATTCTATTTGCTGACTTGAGCTAAATATGAGGAAGAATTGAACAGAAATGCTTCACTGACAACTGCAAAAGTAATTCTCAGGAACAGTAATGTGAGATGGATAAAAACCAAATGATTTTTAATAAGGAGTAAAGGGCTGAATAGCTGTGTATATGTCTTTGATGTTAAAATGCCCAATGAAGGTTTCTATGTTTTGAAAGGCTTTTTGTTGATCATTGCAGTACTTGTCATAGGGTCTTATACCACCTATCATTTGATGAGATTATCCAACAGTCTGGCAACACACTTAGAAGGGCCAGATGAACTATTTTTCAAAGATGGTGAACTACTCAGTGACAAGGAAAAGGAGAAGAAGCGTCAAGAGACAAAGGAGGTTAAGAGAGCCATAGATGAGGGGTCGATAATAGGGAATTTAGATGACTCATTAGTAAATGACTTCATGGCAGATTATAACCTGGATTTGACCACCACAGTGGAAAGCTTTGATGACAATAACTATGATTACACTACATCCAGTACTACACCCTCACCTTCGAGTACTGATGGGTACCCAATGGGTACTACTAGATCTTTTAGCACCACTACACCCATGGCACCGAGTAGTGCAGATACTGACACAGTATCTTCAGTTGATGCTCCTAATACTTACGACAGACCCACTCTGTCTACACCTGTTACACCATCTGCAGCTCCAACTAGGAAGACCAATGCTTACATCTACACAACGCCGGAGATTCAGAAAATAGCTCAGGAGTACTTCAGCTCAGTATCAATGAATCCAAAGGCATCTACCAAAAATACCCCAAGTACCAGCCCAACACCTTCTCCTGGGGGCCTAGATAGCACAAAATTTAGACCCAGAGGGAGTACACAGAAGCCAACAAAACCAAAGTATACTAGCTACAAGATTCCACCAACATTTACTCTCCCACCCCCATGTTTCAGGCAGCCATTCAAGTTGAAAGAAGTATGCCAACTGGATAAGAACCAAACAGCGGTGAAAGGTGAGAATGTGACCTTGGAGGATATTGCTAAGTTACTGTTCTTGAAGTCTACCCTGGGAAATTTGAAGGACAACTGTCCGCCAGGGGTGTGGTGTATAGAAGAGGATTTTCAACTTCAGAACACCCTAGATGATTATTTGCCATTCTGTGAGCTGCAAGAATGTCTGGACCAGATGTCAGATGACTGCCTAAATGAGGTATAGTTTTTAATTGTAAATTGTGGTTTGAGAATTTTTTTCTTTGCTGCACAAAAAGATTTGGCAAGGGTGTAAGTTTTCTGTCAGTTTTGATGTCATTTTCTTTACACAGGTATTGATAACTATGTTTTTCTTGTTTGGCTTTGCTGAATACCTGGGAACCAGCAATTGAGCATATTGTATCTGAAACCACTATTAGCAGTTTAAAACGGTGATACTATAGCAATTGGGATTATAAATTATTAGATATAAATAAGTTTCATTTGAAAGTGCCAGTTTGTTTCTAATGTGTATGTATTACATATCCATTCTAATAGTCACCGATAATAATGTATAATAAATTTGTTTGTCTTTTTCTAAAAGTATTGGGTTAATGATTGTACAGTTCTACAACCGATGAAGTAAATACAATACTGTAAAATGCTTGATATCTGTAGTTCTGCATTTAAAGGAAAGAAGACTGGTGCTGTCCACCTTATTCTTGTTCTGTCAAGCCAAGAAACAAAACGTTTCAGACGAGTGCATGTTTGGTATCAGGAAAATGGTGCATGTATCAATGACTGACATATATAGGACAAAGTTCAGAAAAACAGAGGTATTTTATACTTTTACAAATAAATAATATCAATGTGTAATTTTCATGAATGCATGATCAGAGATAAGTTATTTATTCAATGTTCTATGTCACGCCAAGTACCTTTATATTGGTTATATTGTGACAGGTAGTTAGTAGGGCCGAGGAAGCCAGTACATACAGTTGGTCAAGGTTCTGTACTGTAAACTGACAAACAAAAGGCAAAGAACTATCAGTTTTCCCACTTAAGGTTCAGGCTGGGATTTAAACTCTGATCTCAGACCAGGTGGGAGTTAGTGTGTTACCACTGCAACAACATTGCCCCAAGATCAAAGATTAGGACTTATCACACAAGTGGTACATATACATAAGCAATTCCCAGACTGGATCACTGTCAATGTGTTTGGATGTGAATGCACAAAGAAAACATGAATATTAGTCAGTTAATTTGAATGATAGCAGAATTTGTATGAAGATGAATGTAAAAATTTATACGTGAACAGTATATCAGTTAAATTCATGTTAACTCTGGTCACAGTTCTCTGCACATGCCGAGATTATGACCCTTTGAAATTTAATACATCATTGTTAATCTACTGGTAAATGTTGGCCAAATAAATAAACCTTTTTGATTGAAACACCTTTTCACCCTCACACATTAAAACGTATACACATTGTTATTTTTTTTACACATTAAACATTTTCCACACTCACACATTAAAATATTCACACACTCACTCGGAAAAGTTTTTACACACTCACACACTAGAATGATTACACACTCACATTAAAAATTCACACCTTCACTTTAAAATGCTGGCACATTCAGATATCAAAATGCTGGTACATTCACATATCAAAATGCTGGTACATATCACAATAACTATTGTGAAACTGGCACCATAAAGTATTTACATACTTTGTTTACTGTGTTTACAATTTTTAATCATTTCCATGTTGCATCAGACAGCCACGAGACTGGCCTATTCTAAACATTTAAATATAAAATAACTTCATCTTTTTCTTGTTGTATTTTTCTTCAGAATGTATGTACAGACTTGGCTGACAGAAATGAATGTAATGGAACATGTACACAGGTAAAGTCCTTTTTGATTGATTATTTATTTGTTGTGTCAAACAAATAGACCACCCCCGCAAAAAGGGGGGGGGGGGTGTTGAGAAGAAAGAAAGGATAAAAACAAATATCCTCCCTTTTCTGCTGTACTCTTGAAAATGACAATGACTTGTTCTCCACATCCAAAGGCTGGATTAGCCCTGATGCTACAGGGGCCCATCTCAGTGAGATCGACCCACACAAAGCAAACATCCTTGGCCTTGTGAGTCATGATGCAGTGGGGGCCTAGGTATTTCTGTTAAAAATAATCAGATGAACTTAGCACATTCATAGTTCCTAGAGATACCTTACCTGTTTCACAATAAAATGTTTTCACAAAACATATCTTTTCATTTCTTAAATGTATATAATCATCAAATGCAAGTTTTTTTTAAAAAAAATTTCTGTCACTTCTGGAAAAAAAATCCCATTCTAAAACTGAGAATTTGGTGATCATCGGTGATGTCAATGTTCCCACGGAAACAACTTTCACAACTTCAGAAACTTCAGAATCCCTGATCAAGATTTACGACTTTCTAAATCAGCATTTGTTAATCACAAATTGCATTAAGGTCTCATTTTCTTTTTAAATACTTTATCCTAAGAGAATTTTCCTAGAAAATGGGGGGTATTGTGAATAAATTTTAAAATAACAAAAAATAGTAAAAAATTGCTGTAAAAGTACGTTTTTAATGCATTTTTTTGGACAAACAATACATTTTGATGACAAAATTACTAATGTTGCCTGTTTTTTGCCATCCAATTTTTCATCATTTTCTTTAGATTATAATAAGTTTCAGAAATTAAAACATTCTTATTCTTTTAATTTTTTTTCTCTCAGAAATTGCTAAAACTCAGAGAAATTCTAATTCCACCAATGTTAGTAGGCATACTCCTTGATACCTTTTATCAGGAGACAACGTATTACATAATAACTCACTGGAGCACAAAACCCAGAAGTGTGAAATCTAATCTAATAATAATGAGTTTTATGGCGCTTAATCTCAATCATCTGACAGACTCTAAGGCACAACTATCAATAAACATATTGAATAAGACTTTGTCCAATATTGTGGTCCGGTCATACAACAGAACAGACAAGTAGGCGGTTTGGTTAAAGTAGATAGGTTTATTGCTTACAGGTAAGTCTTCTGAAGGAGACAATGGAGGTTATATATTGTCTATATTGCCAGGAAGCTCATAACAATTTTTAGGTGTATGACTGAATTATTTATTGAAACATTGACTTCATGTCCAGGAACTTTGTATCACTCATATTTTGATGGTTAACTGGAAACCAGTACATACAGTTGGTCACGGTTCTGTACTGTAAACTGCCGACCAATGGCAAATAACTACCAGCTGTCCCACTTGAGGTCAGACCGAGATTTGAACTCCGATCTCAGAAATGGCGGCAAGTGTGTTAGTGATTGATGTGTTTTACCTAAATAATGCAAGAAATAGTTAACCTTTTAAATTTCTTTTTAAAGTGCAATGCTATAAATATTAGTTAAACTCACTGCCCTAAATTGGGGCAGAAATGGCTGAACAGAATAGAATAGAATTTTGTTTCAGACACATAAGTAAGTTTTGGTCCATATTAAAACGTATATATATTAAATATGTATATGTATATATATGAAAATCTTCTGTCTGGCATCACTTGGACCACTATTGCCTCTACTACCTACATAGTAAAAGCTGTGTGAGTCCACAACAGAAGCTAACTTAAAATACATGGCTTCTATATATATTTGTTTTCACAGAACGCCCAGAATCTGTACTGCATGAGTACAGTGTGTGACTCATCTGTGGAATTATTCAAACAGTGAGTATATTCATATGGTTTGGAGCCCAACTTGAGATCTTGCCTTTCTTGCCACACTTCAAATTGAGTTACCTTAAGTTTCGTAGCCAATCGTAAGATAGACTACCTTCATCTGGCCAGCCTTACAAGATTTGTTAACAATCTAATCTAATCACGGACTGATGGCACTTAATCTCTGTACTATCAATTTCCAAAGTGCATATGCCATTATATAACCTATTTTTATAAGCAAAGCTTTATAATTTCATTTGTAACTCTGATGGAGGTCTGTGCCGTATGAAAGCTTTTTAATTATTGTTTGAAATTTCCCTAATGGGTACACAGGTATCATAAATGCCATTTACCCGTTAATCTAGAATGTGTTGTTAGAAAGGTGCACTTAGGTATATGACCCATGAGTACCTGAATTAGTGCAAAAATATAGAAGAGATGGTTATCATCAATATCATACATGTATCCCACCACATACAGGTTTGAACCCTGGGCCTGGTACTTCAATCTGGAAAACGCAGATGAGAAATGTCGAGTGAATGAAACAAACTGTGTCTACTTTGAGATGGAGCTTCTCTATGAATCCTGGTGGAACAAACTCATGAGGGTGAGTGGTTTGAAGTGGACAGAAATGACCTCCACTGACCAAGCTTAGGTGTCTGTAGATTCAATGTTAAATGATGTCACTAAAGTGGCTCGCAGATATGTGCGACACTGGGCACAATGTTCTGTGAATATTGACCTGGAAAAGAATAGCTCACCTATCATGTGACTGTTTTCATGTCACTATTATATATTGAAAATCCAGATTTTTTTGCATGTGCTAAGGAAGAGATCCTATATACAGATATTTCTATTTTCATGAATCTAGCTTACTGGGTAGATATCAAGGTGTAATTATCAATATTTTTTCAAATAAGTCATGAGCTAGAATGTTCCAAATATTGTTGTATTGTATAACTACATAATGCTTTGATCATCAATATACACACATGAGAAGATTTATTACTAGATAATTAAGAGATTTAGACCACCTGAACAATCAACATTAGATGCAAACTCATATCTTCATCTGATATTAAAATTGAGTTTCAAGCAAAGGTAGTAAGAAAAAAAATAATAATATTTTGCTATTTTAGTAATCTACATGCAAGTTATTCAATTGATTTTAACTAGTAAAGAGAGAGGAGGGTAGTAGAGAGAGTTAAGGAACAGGACAGGCTATTATTAAATTGCGTTGATTAACTCTTCAAATCCATTATTCATCTATGAACCAGTATTCAACTGTACCAGAGAAAATAGCAGTGTTGAAGACGCTCTCAACACTTAGGTTTTCTAAAACCCATAACAAATATGATCAAATCCATCATCCTGGCTCCTAAAACCCCTACCAAATACGATCATATCCACCATCCTGGTTCCTAAAACCCCTACCAAATATGATCAAATCCACCATCCTGGTTCCTAAAACCCTTACCAAATATGATCAAATCCACCATCCTGGTTCCTAAAACCCATACCAAATATGGTTAAATCCACCATCCTGGCCTTCCATAATGCCCCCCCCCCCCCCTACATAATTCCATAGGTGAGAAAGGTGGGCAAAATACACGTACAAATGCAGTTTGAATTTGACTGCTTGCTTTCATGAAGGGTGTTAAGAATTAGCTTTGCTCAAGACACAAATTTGCACTTAAAGGATGTACACAAAGGTTTGATATTCATAAAGCACTCATACATTTTAAGGTATATCAGTTCACCAAACAATGTCTTAGAGGGCTGTTCTATATCTATGAGTGAACCATAAACCCACCTCCAGATTGGAAAAAAAAATGAAAACCATTCATGATTAAATTCATTATATTTATGAATGAATTTCTGATGGGTTTCTGATAGCTTTCTGAGTAACCTTACAATTGGTTATCTAAACCTTCCAACTGGCTCCCCCATAAAAAGTTCTAGTTGTTTTCTGATCCACCCGACTGATTCCCAAATGTGTTCCAATCAGTTCTTGAATCCTCCCGAATGGTTTCTGATAGCTTTCTGAACAATGTTACAATTGGTTATCTAAACCTTCCAACTGGCTCCCCTCAAAAAGTTCCAGCTGTTTCCTGATCCATCCGACTGTTCCAACCAGTTCCTGAATCCTCCCGAATGGTCTATGAACCTTACTAAGTCCTGTACAATTGCCAGGATCGAACATAGGAAAGATTGTTTTACAAATGGTAAAGTTTGTGGTAGGTGTCCTAAAATACAAGATCTGATGAAGCTCAACAACAGGTAATCATAATTTGAAACTGTTTTCCAAATAATTTGGAAGGCACACAATTGGTTTGAATGCCCTGAACATTCCCGATCCAAAACTGCCGGCCCCATATCGGTCCTGAATGTTCTGACTGTGGCTTTGAAAATATTCTGAATGAAAAGGTCACCCTCCCAAACTAACAGTTTTTAATATTGCAACCCAATTGGGGAGGTGTATCGGCATCCACTCTTTTGCCTCTTTTAGAAAGAAGCTTAAATCCTACCTTTACACTAAGGCATACCACCTTTGTCTTCATATATTCCCCTGGTTGTTATCCATGGTGCTTCACCCCGTTCTGTCCCTGGATACTGTTATTGGTTGACCATTTTGGTGATGTTACACCTTAGAGCCCCCTTTTTATAGGGGGATTAAATGCTGTAAAAGTCCAATTGGAATTAGCATTAAAATATTGGAACAGCCCTCTTAATAGTATGCCGATTTAAAAGCCAGCGAGGCTGGTAATGTAATTAAAACGTTTTAGAATATACCTTTGTTGATTAACAAGACTTTAAACTAAATGAGCTAATCACTTCGACAAGTGGGGGTTAAAATCTTATCAAAATGATCTCTTAACATCATATTTTCCCAGTTTCTTAAAAGGACAGCCATATATGTGAAATTTGTGTTATATTGTAAATAATACTAAACACAGTAGTTTATATGAGTATTGAAAAGAAATCTGACTAGTTAGGGATAATACCCTCTGGGGACCTTGTCTCTGATCCCTGATTTGGTAAAATAAACCAAAAAGTAAACAGAGTACAACATCTTCCAGTCATTAAAGTTACTTTCATTTAGACAGTAGGGCATTATAATTTCAACACATTCTGTCTGAAGCTTGGAAATATTAATCAGTTTCTATGGAATAAAATAATGTGCTCCTCTAGATACTTGGGGATCCATACAGTGTACTTGTGGTGGGAAAAATGACACTCAGGAAGTAAGACTTGTGGCATGTCTGTGGAGTATTAACTCTTTTTCAGTTCTTAAATTTCACATTATTTTTCACTTTCAATACCCAATAAAGCCTTGTTTCAAATCAAAAAGATTTGAACATAAATGGTAAATGAAAATTAGTGTTTATTGCTTATCAGCAAGAAACAATTTCATTTGTTTTCTCTATTTTAGGACAACTACTTCCTGGGAGCCTTGCATGACCTTGACATCAAACTTGTCATTGCATTAGTGTGTGTTTTCATGGCAACCATGGCAGGTATCTTTTCAGTATAGGTGTACAAGTGTTTGTGTGTGTGGAAGGATATATACCAAATAATGACCTAGATTGGTCATTTTTTTCGGTAAATTCTGAGAATGTGGGTCGCGATTGTTGTCAAAGAGTATTTTTTTGTATTGTATAATTTTATCCTCATAGCAATATTTCCTTGTACTACAAAGAGTCATAGCGATGTCTAGCCAATCCAGCTGCACGCCCGCCATTTTAAGTGGTCACCCAGCCCACTATGTGTCTGTCTGTACTTGGGTTTGAACCCAAGTCATCTGTGTTCCTATGTGACTGTGTTACCGGCTAGGCCATGGTGGCAGTGGAAAAGTCTGAAGTGTAATACCCAGTACTTACTTTCCTTATAGCACCTGGTTTGCAGTCAGGAATTTTGATGAGCAAGCCAGGTTGCATTTAACACATTCAAATAATATAAAAACTGGAAAGCACTCCTAGAACACCGAGCTTCGCCAAGGCAGCTGAATATCCCCAGATACTATCCTGAATATCCCCTTATTGGAATTTTATCTGAATGTTTTGCTTATTTATTTTAAAACCTCATCATGGAATAGCATGTCCATGAATATACAGTAAAATAGCAAAAAAAAAATGGGATTTTTTTTGTATCCAGAATATGGACTGGATCTTTCTTAAAACCGAATAACTTCTTCCTTTGGTCAGGCCCTAACCACATAGGGGTTATGTTGTTGTGGGGTAATGTTGAACATTAAAAAGCATTAGAAATAGGGACTTATGGATATTTGTGATGTTTTTTTTCTTATTCAGAGTATGATTTGGATCCTATCCTATCCTTTCTTTTGCCAGGCCACACATAAAAAGATATAAAGATACATTCATTGGTTTGGGGGTAATCGTGAACATAGAGAGGCAAGCAAAGAGGCAGACAGACAGACAGACACATACCCCAAAATCTAACATCCTTGGCTTAATCTTTTGAGGTCATTAAAACTCCTGTCACACCACTGGTGTATAGCTGTTTGTTGTGTTCACTCAGACCAAACACAGCAAAGCAAATTTTTATGGTTGCAATTGCCAAGGCTAACAGCAGCTCTGGGTTGTCAAAAAGTTTGTTTCATATTCGATTTACTAAATCATATATACGAATTAGTAACCCGTACATATGACTTAGTATCTTGTATATAACACTTAATAATTTACATAAACAAAATAATACAGAATTAAGCCTATCTTATAGTATCTAATGAGACATTTGCCAGACATGAAAACACCCTTGAGTTTATTCTAGGATTTTGGCCTATTGTCAAGTCTGAATCCGTGTTTATTGCCTTCAGTGACAGAGGTTTGTCTGGACACAATCTGTTTCAGATATCATTGTTCTGTTCTCAAACAACAATCTACTAGTTCTTTCACCCGAGTTGTTACTGGTGCATCAAGTTTGCCCCTAGTTTCTTATTATATGACATAGATTTATTGTATTCAGTATATTTTCTTCATATTTTTACTTGTCTAGAAGACAGTATCTGTTTCTTTCTTCATAAAAAACACACTTGAGAATTGAGATCCTCTAGGCAGTTGATATTTGTCTGATATATAGATATAAATCACGACATGGTTCATTTATATAACAGAATAAATTGACAAATGTTTCTTAAAAAATAGTAAGTTTTTCCACATATCCATCCATAACTTTCTGAGCACTTATTGTTTTGATTGGTACCGAAATAGAAAGGAAATCCCAATGTTTTTTGGGGGGAAAAACTTGGGGATGTGAGGAATTTTGGCTGGTTTTTATTTGATTTTGTTTTATTTGGCTTAAACATCACTTTCACCTCACTGTATAGGTGATATCATACGGGGTAGTTTTAAGGACAGAGGAAACCAGTACATACCAGATGGTTAAGGCTCTGTACTATAAAACTACTGGGCATCGGGAAGCAACTACTAGCTTTCCCATGTTGGGTTGGGTCTGGAGTTTGAATCACTAACCTCAGACATGGGAGGTAAATGTGTTAGCCACTACACCACTGAGCCCCTTTTGTGGTGGGTTTTAAACTGATAAATAGTTGGGCTTCCCATTCCTACTGAGCAGAAAGGGAAGGGGGGCGATTTAGTTGTAAATGCATCTCTTTAGTAATTATTGCACTTTTCCAAAAGAGAAAAAGGCATACTAAATGTGGATAAAAAGATGTAGTCTCTCGTGGCTAAAGTTCACTCTCTCTTGCTGGGCATCGTAACTTGGCACACGACTAACTTGGCACAAAACAGACTAAAACACTTGGAGACCACAAACCTTCGCCACGCGGCTTGTTTCCACACCTATTTCTTATATAAATAAGTGTTACATTTTCTATGTTTTTCTCCACTCAGTGACCTTGTTTGTTGATCTTGTATACACCACATCAAGTACCTCACCGGTTATATTTGGTGAGTGATAGTTGGAAGGGCAGGGGAAACCAACACATGCCGTTTTTCAAGGTTCTGTCCTGTAAATTGCCGACCAATGGCAAGCAACTACCAGCTTTCCCACATGAGGTCATGCATGGATTTGAACTCTAATCTCAGAGGTGGGAGGCGGGTGTGTAACTCCATAGCAGAAAAAAAATTATTATTTGCAATTATAAGCATTGAACACAATTAATCCAATACAATAGCTTGGGATTTATCCAGGTATGGGCATTTGATTGGGTAAAGAGGATTTTTTTGATGGAGGAACATACTTTTTGCATTTGTTAATATAGATTATTATAACATCAACTGCTTCCTGCTTTACAGGTATGGTGGTTCTCATCTGGATATGTATGAAGAGGGTCTCTCTCTACTCGCGCGACAAAGTGGGTTACACAGAGATCAAAGGCATCCAGGACCCCTTCCCGGTCCTGGACTCCGGTGAAGATGAGGATGAAGAACTAGATGAGTGGGACATAGAGAATGCTTGATAGGTGTAGTGTGTTAGTCTGAATCATATAGAGAGATTGATGTAGGTCATACAGAGACGTGCTATGCTGTGTACATCAATTAATGTGATGGATTGACCCTGTATACATCCATTTAGGTGATGTCATGAACACTACCTTTACTCCTCATATGGTATGAACAAATGGAGTATGATCATATAGAGATATGGGCAATGAATACTTCTTTTGGAAAAGTGTGATATTATAATATTGATCAAGGAAATTACTATGGAGATCAATATGTGAAGCATATGGGGATCTTCGCCATAAGCAAGATATTGTCTAATGTGAATATGTTTGGTTAAAGAAAAATAATTACACCATTAATCCTACTATTGATGTCTTTGGTCAAAGCAAATTGTAGGGCTAAGGCAAATTTAAACCATAGAGGAAATAAGAGGAAATTTTATGGCAAAGAAAATTTAGACCATGGATAATAACAAGAAGATGTTAAGCCTAGGCAAATTAAGACTCTTGGCTACAATATGGAAACGTTTAACCCAAGAAAATTTGGACCATAATATTCAAACAATCTCTGAAACATATTTTTAGTTAAGAATCGAAAATAGGACACACCAGAAGTACAACCATAATTCCAAAAATTATTTTACACAATAAACTTACCAATACCCTTTTGTAAAGGCCAAGTTTATGTAGATAGAAATCTATGGTTGTTGTTCAAAGCAAACGGCACAATAGTACATTTAGGAAAAGCTAATGGTTTGCTTCGGATTTGAAGTCATAGGTTTCAGCTATTCCCAAACCCTGATATGATGTTAACAGAACCCCATATGGTAGTTGGGTACAAAGAACATTCATTGAACCAATGGTAATGTCTGGTTGTAGACCCTTTGCAACATGCCATAGCATAAACAAAATAGGATATTTATTTACAACATTAAAATGGGATATCACAGATATTTAATGTTGTAGCCTGTAGCACTCCCCAGATAGCTAAAAGAACTTTAATAGCACATTCAGTTCATTAAAGTGACAGTGTTCAGTAGATGCTTGAGAATACCATATAATACCGAAGTAGCCCATGATAGGACCCATACTTGCATTATCGCCCACCTCCAAAACATGTAAAATACACATGTATACCAAAAACACAAATAACCCATTTCAACAAAATGCTAAGTCAAGATTATTTGAGGAATTTTTGTTCATATTTCACCAGTGTTTCACTCGCTTAAGTTCACCAAAAGTGCACAGTTTTATCCACATTGCAAAAACATATATAGCTATGCAATTTTTCCACACTATTAGAAGTTCCAGGGATTTCAATTGGCTGAAAATGAATGTGGTATGTAAATTGATTTGATTTCTTGTCTATTCGTTTGATTATGTCATCATGTTGCAAAGACAAATACTGGGTTTTCACAGATTGTTAGATGCGATTCTTTGTAATGTAGATGTTGTGTGTTGTCAAAAAGATAAAGATTGTATAATTTAATTCACTAACTTTTTTCTAGATTTAGATTTAATGTAGTCACCAATTTGATATTATTGCATTTACATAGCATATCCAAGTATATATTTTTGCTTTGTTTGTGTGGTTACATATAAAACCGTACATTTTTGCCCATGTTGTGGTCACATTGCTTAACCTAAGTACTCATATTTACAGTCAAGATATTTCACGACTACCAGGCCTGGGGTCAAGTACATGGAGCCAAGTACAAGTACAATTACTTTGCCAAGTTGCAAGTACAAGTACAAGTACTGATCTCAAGAGTCAAGTACAAGTACTTTGAAAAATTGCAAGTACAAGTACAAGTACTTTTATAGCGTACGACCCCAAAACTATAATAACTAGATAATCACTATTTATTTAAAATTAATTATTTATTGAGACATACAATTTAAAGCAATCATTCAATAAACACTGATGAGCTAAAATCTGCTCCATTACTTTTCTGGTTACACTTAATAAATACAGGTCTTTCAAAAATTTTGTCTGTGAGACTCACAGTGTGAGTAAACACCTGAATGCATGGAAATCCTGTCTTGCAATGCTAAAAAATCTGATTTCAAAAGATCCACTTGGACATCAGTATGCTTGTGTTGACAGATAATGAATTATTTACTTGTGGCACATAAAACGTTTTTAAAGGGTTTGTACCAGTCTTTTATGTAAAACTGATATTACATATGGTTGGTGGTTGGAATACATTTATTAAATGAATGAATGAACAAGTGAAATAAAACTTTATATTTAAGGGCAATTCTATAGTGTAAAAAGCCAAAGCAGATATACTAAACATTGATATTAGTTTATAAAGGGGTGTATTGAAATGAATGAGTCAACAGTTTATTTGTGTAAGGGATTAGCTTGTTTGTCTTACATAAACAGGTAATTGGCCCTCCTGTCCACTAAGCTTGGCATCAACACTCAGACTGAGTGGGTCTTTTGTGTGAAAATGAATAAGGGTAGGTATATGACAAAAGCAAAGCTATGCTGTGACTGAGTGGATCTTTTGTGTAAAAGTGAAAAAGGATAGATTAAATGCGGCACCTTTATGATTAAAACACAGCTATATTCTGAATGAGTGGGTATTTTGTTTAAAATGTAAAAAGGTGTTGATTAAATGCAGCCTTGTTATAATTAAAGAAAACCAAAGTTCTGGCTAACTAAACAGCCCTTTGTACTTTGACAAAACAACACAAACTATAATCTATCTACACTCTGCTGAAAGAAACTGTAAAAATTTACACCTAATAAGTCACTTAATTAAAGTTATAAAACTACAAAATCAATGTACTTGGAATGTACTTGAAAGTAATTGAAAAGTACTTGGATATTTTAGCCAAGTACAAGTACTTTTAATTTTCAGCTGTCAAGTACAAGTACTTGAAAAAGAGTAATTAAGTACAAGTACCAAGTACAAGTACTTGTACTCGCCCCAGGCCTGACGACTACAAAGGTTTACAGCACTCCTGTCTGTTGGAATATGTTATTTCAAGTTGTATCTTGATTTCAAAGCCAGATTTTGTAAGACTAAATTATGCAAATTGGTAATTTGTTTCATAAAGAACAAATGTTCAGCAGTTTTGTGCAATGTTAAGATGTATTGTAGATGACTTTCTTTCTGAAGTATATGGATAAAATTAACATATTCAATGTTGACAGTTATTTTATATGAATTATTTTATTCAAGGATGATACTTAATTGCAAGTGAACAACAACTCCTTACATTTTCCAATAAAACTTTTTAACTATTTTCATTTTATTCCACTTAACTTCGCTTTTATATGCGCAAGCTCTTGAAAAAGCATTTCTACTTGAAATTCCCATTATCTATATCCGTGTACTTGTATATTGTATTTAAGAATTGTAAGTGATTGAAAAATAGTCCACTTGTAAACAGGCAGACATATCTGACTCTCATTCTTATGCAAAAGTGCTTTCCTGAAGACAAAAATGTTTTATCCCTACACCTCTTCCAGAAATGCAAGGCGAAGCACCACTAAACTCATGTTCCTTCACACCCCCACTTTGGACCGTAAGGTTCATAAATCAGTCAAACATTTTTCCAATTCTTTCAGTCACTATGCTTCGGTTCTTTGGAACTCTTTCCCCTTCCAAGAAAAAAAATAGCCCCTCTGTCACATATTTCAGGAAACACCTCAAAACCCACCTCTTTAATTCCAGTTTCCTAACTTGGTTTCCTTCCCTCTTGGTCACACCCACAACTCTGGATTACTGACCTTGAATGCCCCTCGCCTGTCCTTATGATAACGATTTTTGTTAAATTAGCGCACTGAACACTGATATTGTGCCTGCAAAGCAGTAGATTAGATTTGATTAGATCTTGGAGACTGTCATCTCTATGGCACGTACTCCACCTACACACATCTTGGGCTTTCTAACTAGCATAAATGTATATATCTCCAGTTAACATAATTAAATATAAGCAGGAATAGATATTATAAAAAATTATTATATTGTATACGTAAGAGCCTGTAACATGATTCTGTTGCTGTGTATACATCAGTATGGCATTTATCTACAGTGCCGTCTGTATACGTATAATAATAATAATCATAACAGAAGCATTTGTATAGCCCAAAAATTGATGAGGATCCTCTTATGTGCTGGAAATAAAAAAGGGACAGTCCTTAAACCCAGTAAAATCCAATCATAACCCAGTAAGCACCCACCAGAGGAGGGTGACAAAGATGGTGGGTAAATTATCTTAAACAGGTAAGTCTGGAGTTACCTAAGCTTGAAATGATCTGTTGTGATCTGACATTAAGTGGAAGCCTGTTCCATGCCACTGGACAAAACCATGCCTGCCTATGGTCTTTCTGGGACAGACTAAAGAAACTGATAGTCTCTTTCCACATGTCAGACTACTAGACTTGACTAAAATGTAACATAAATAATAAAGGAACCATTGTTTATAAATAAGAAATAATAAAGGAACCATTGTTTTTTGTTTATTCCCAGAATTCCCTGCAATTTCTCTGAGGTTTTGTTTATGATTAAAAATATATCCTCATGACGATGGTGCTACCTTGGTAAAACGATGCAAGTGTCCCCAAGTGGATATATTGTTACTTTTTTATTTGACTTTTGACCCTGTACTGACTTTAAATCATGTCCAATATAAAAAGTGCAAAGATAAGGAGTCTTTCAGAACATGGTGAACAATTGCAGTGGTGATCATATGGTGAACAATTGCAGTAAGCAATATGTCATTTTAATAGGAGAGATATTTCTCAATTATAGTAGTAAAAACATTCTGACAGATTCTGACACACCATGTTCACACTATGGCATTGCACGCCTCCAACATGTATACCTATCAAGTAGCAATTTTCTGCAGTTATGGTTGACGAGATATAGCCTGGATAAGATTTTAAGGTCACTATGGCAAGGTCAAGTCAAGTTCATAGCATGACAGTGTATATCTACAGTCGGAACTGACATCTCTGTCAAGTTTCAACTTCCTACACTTTACAAGTTTCAATGTACAGCCCAGACAATATTTTAACAGTCACTACTGCAAGGCCACAGGTAAAATCAAGGTACTGCACATCTACATTCCCAATTACTGTACCTACCAAGTATCAACTTCCTATACCTGACGATTTTCAGGATATAGTCCAGACAATAGTTAAAGGTCTACAGCAAGGTCAAAGGTTAAATCAAGACCATACCATAACTTTGCACATCTATACCCCAAATCAATGTCCGTACCAAGTATCATCAAGCTACACTTTACGGTCTCAAGAATTCTCCTGCTGATCACCCACCATACTTACCGAATACCCAACTAACCAACTGCCACCATGACTGCCATGGCTGAAAACAATATGTATAGACTTCTAAAGCTGTGAGGTAAAATAGATTTATTCATTTGGTTAGGTGTAAACAGGCCATAAGTAAGGAAGAAACTGTAAAAGAATTTTATAGATAACATCAACCAAAGCGTGTAGAGACAAGCTAATTCGGTTGCTGGCATTTGAAGAATGGAAATCCATTTGGCTCCTGGATATGCTACATTGTTCTGTTGTATAAATAAAATCCATGAGTGAGTACTTTGTTGACGAATTAAGGGTGGTACTTTTGGTAGAGTAATGGACAAGTTGTGAGAAACTGTTCCGAAATTACCTCCAAAGTACAAGTTGGAGGGGCTTTCATTGTAAAGATTTTTATCATAAAAAATGGTGACAGCATGTTGCAAGAAGATAAAGAGAATTTTTGGACTTACTTGGAGCTCTTTTTGTTCTCTGTTTAGAGGATGTCCTTATTTGGTTGGGCTTCATACTTAGTATAGTTTGATCCATTGTGAATATTGGTAGTCATTGCTAAATGTTGTGCATGGGAATGTTGTATAAAATAAAAGGGTAAATTCCCGATTGTTTTACTTCCATCGTCAAGATAAAGATCTAGGGTATTGTCTCATTCAACCATGTACTTGCAGAATTCTGTCAGTATTCCCTGCATTTTATGGCTATACACTCAGAAGTTCTAAACTGTTCTAAATGTTCACCTACCAAAGGTAGCATCAAAGTCACCTCCAATAACCAATCATAACTGCAGGATGTCTTATCTTTATAAAGTTTTTTCTGCTGCATTTCCTGCCTTTACTGCTTTCCTGTGTTTCGGGGTTTCACAGGAGGTAGAAAATTTAAAAAGTTAATTACAATTAGCATTACACAACTACTAGAATGTTTCCGTTTCAACAGCATAATCATTGGGTCTATAATCTCAGAACTATGATGAACTACCATGGCCTTTGTTTCCACTGTAACGTCGCCAATTATAAATAAAGAAACATGAACAAGTTCAACCACGTTTGTAGGATACGGCATGGACAGAAGCCTATCAGTTTACATCCACCTAAAGATTCATCAGTTTGTACCCACGTAAAGGACACGTCAGACTTGGTCTACTGTTATTGTTTATTGGACTGAATTGTTTGGGATTCACATCTCATTTAGCAAGCGATGAATACACATGCTATGATAGTTTATGTTAACCCTCCTCTCTCCCTTACACTAAGGTGCACAGATTCTTAGGTCCCTCAGTGACCCATGATGAAAGTGGCAATGGCCACTAGGGTTAGGTTGGACCAGGCAGACCCTGGTTCCCCCTCTCGATATGACAACAAAGCATTTGACATATATTGTAGTTTCAAGGCAGAGCCAGGCAATACCCTGGTAGCCTCCTATCTGACTATGGGGGTTTAGTCAGGTTATGGCAGTTGGCACATATGCAGGGCCAGGCAACAGCATGCTAGTTCCTGACAGTCATAAATTTATCATATGGGCTTTAAGTATAATCACGGTCCTGTTGTAATATCACACTAGTTCTTTAAGGGTTGTACATAGACCCATGATGTGTTTGTTTTATGATGCTAGTCGTCAGTTGCCCCTTGTGGTGCTTCAAAAAAAGTTTAAAGTTATTTTGTGTGTTTAAAGTCTGTTTTAACATGTATAATTACTCACATGAATATAAAATTTCCAAGTTTGAACCACTCTTTACTCATGACCTTACTGTTGAACTTTTAGGACCTCTCCTGACCTTTGACCTTAGGGGTTGTGATCTGTTAGTTCACCTTTTCAGTGCTTGTAACTGAACTTTTTTTTTTTTTTTTTTTTTTTACCCTCAGAAGGTCGCCAGTAAAAATGCACAGCCATATTAGGGTGTTAATGAAGTGAATAATTAACGACACACTATAGAATGTATATCTCAAGACAGTGATAGTGTTCTATCAATGAACAATGACTTTTCCATTTTCATGTTCATGTAACGGACAAGTAGGTTCAGTTCAGATCATTCACACAATGGCTATTTTTTTTAAAATTTAATTTCAAGGCTCATAAAAGCCTGTTGGCAACATTTTCATCATGGGGTCTCCGCCATTGTTTTTGTTCATAATTTTCTTGATGTTTTTTTTTAATAATCTATCCCCCCTTAATAGGACAAGGGAGGCTGCAGGTGTATGCAAGTTGTACAATAGCGAATCAAAATCAACTACCAAGTACAATTACTTCAATAAACAAAATTTTTCGTAAACACCTTTCAGAAACGTTACAATACTTGACATTGAGTGAACATTCTCATATATTTTTATTCTCACTGACAGATCTAATTTTACGTGTAGAACTATATCATTAGTTTGCCAGTTTACTTTCTGACCATACAGTAACCATTCTTTGTAGATTGAAAAAGCAACAATGATAATTAACATAAACAGGTTAGATTCTAAGTCATTTGATAGGATGATGTCTTTTAGAGAAATATCAATACCACATATTCTAGATACTGTTTTCCACACTGCATCTGCTTTTGTACAATAAAATAACAAATGGGGTATATCATGTGTTACATTGCATATATTGCATTTATTATTATCACGGATTCCCCATCTGTTTAGGTTTAAGCCACATGGTAGGATAAGGAGAAGTACTTTATAATTAAACTCGGCCAGTTTTTTATCTGCCATTTTTATTTTTTTGGGATAGACATTTGTAAAATCTATTTTCTCTATTTTCAGCACCTTGTGCCATACCTTTTCTTGAAAAGGTGATTCATACTTTTTGGTCACAAGAATGTTGTAAGCTAATTTGCTTGTAAATTTCTGAAGCTCGAGATTTCTATCTATACAAGGATCTCTATAATTTTCTTGAGGTGTATTTGAGTACCCGGCCAACATGTCTTTGTATGGCACAAGAGCTTTCCTGAGGCTTAAAATTTCACAATAAATATTTCTTTTGTCACATATTTTATTATAAATAAATGTCTCATCAATTGATCCGTCAATAAATCTCAGGGAGTTTAGTGTTATTACACCAGACAACACCCAGTTCTTATAAAATAATGTTTTTCCATGCTTGCTATGTTGTGTAAATAACATATTTCCCCATAGGGTTTCTTCTAAAAGTTTCTTACGGTTATCTGGAATAGTGACAGTTTTTATATCATTATATGCTAATATGACACTTTGGTAAAAGCTGGGTATATTTTTAATAGGTTGGAAATGCTCAGCATCAGTAAAATTATAGTGTAAGAATAGTTGATTAACTCCTATGGAGTTGAAATATTCATTTCCAAAAAAGGACCAGTCTGAGTCTCCATTTATAATTTTAGGCATCCAACTTGCCTTCATTGCCTTAACTTTTGATTCAAAGTCTATCATTCCTAATCCCCCATTCTGAACATCTGATTTTAAAGTATTTCTCTTTATCCTGTCTTTAGAATTCCATATGAATTCAAATAACATACATTCAAGTTTCTTTATAAAACCATTAGGTGTTTCAAAAAATTGACATGAGAACAAAAGCTTTGGTATTATTAGATGCTTAATCAGTGTTATTTTACCTATTATTGTTAAGTTTCTCATTTTCCATAATGTTAACTGGCTTTGTATTTTTGGAAGTTTTGACCACCAATTAAGGTTGTCACATTTTTTACAATTTGTGCCAACATAAACTCCAAGACACCTGATTGGATTAGTGGACCATTTAATACTTCTGTGTGGGCAGTTTATTTTCTGATTCTGCTTATTCCCTAAATGGATACCTTCTGTTTTTTTAATATTTAGTTTTGGACCAGCAAAGATTCCAAAATTATCAATTATTTTTAGCACAGTCTCAATTTGTGCTTCATCTTTTATAAGTAAACATGTATCATCAGCGTACTGCGATACCTTCATCTCCTTTGTTTTATTATTAAGTTTTACTGTGATTCCTTCATAGGAACTTTCTTTCAATACAGTTGCTAAGACCTCTGCAATAATTATGAACAGAAGGGCTGTGACTGGACAGCCTTGTCGAATGCCTCTAGTCATAGTGATTTTATTTGTAACTGAACTTTAATCCACAAAATCTCAAAGAAGGATTGGAAACATGGCCGTTTAGGGTACCCATTCACCTAATACCCCTTTCACACTACCGGTGGTATCGCCCATGGTAGGCCTCATTTGGTGAAATATCCCTGTCCTTGGATCACCATCTGGCGGTCATTTGTAAACTTACAAGTCAGTGGCGAACTGTCCATTACCTTGCGAGTTCTACAAAAGTTTTAAACTGTTTAAAATTTCCACCTCTGATTTCAGTACCATGAGCATGGCCAGACGATTTCACGCATGTGTGTATGAATTTCTGTAACAGGAGGCGTGGTTCAGGGTGTACATAAGGTTGTGATTCAGCCGTCTTTCAGTGAAATATGGTGACATAAGGTCAATTAAAGTATTGGCCATTTCATACGATGGCTACCAAAGGTGAGTTGAGGTTGCTTCATGGTGACCATTGTTTGTAGTGTGAACATCTCCGATGAAATGGGGTGACCTGGCGGTGGTTCCGCCGCCGAGAAAAACTTCTAACTGCAGGACGACCACCTATAGTGTGAAAGGGGCAAAAGAGAAGAACCTATTAGTCTGGGGAAGTAAAAACTCTCCCAAGTGAGAAATGGCTATTTCTTTAATACCATTTAAAACTCACAAATGACAAATTTTTACTCAATTTTGTCCTAGACAATTTACTTTTATTGGAATGTGATTGATTTTTATAAAAATGTGACAAAAACCTAAATACCACTCTCAAGTGGGCGATAAGGGAACATCTTAAAATTGTAATGCGGTGTGTATTAAACTTTAACATCTAACATTTCCATATGTGGAACAGAAATGGGGTATGTAATCCAGCTTAACGTTTATTTAACTAGATATCTATATAGTATTTTGATAGTTATATTCATCGATTGACCACCTGGTTAGTGTTTGACGTTGAATTCAGGACTTTGTATATATCAATTAATTATATAACGATAATAATAATAGAAAAAAACATTATATAGTGCCAAATCCTCTAATCTGCTGTAATTTTCACTAAAATTCCATAGATGACTTAGAGTACTTGCTTACACATAATTAGTAAATTGATATTGTATTTATTGCATACAAGGACTGTTGGGTACACTGATTACTTGCAGGGTCTGTGCCGGGGAGTCGGGTTCTACCCCACCCCTCTTCCACGTGATAATTTTCATAATTGTTTATGAATTATTTATTTGGGTTAATAATTTTAATGATTGAAGTTCTTTCATCATAGTCATAATGTGCTCATACATGTTTCATAATCAGTTCGGAGTCATGTATATCTTGTTATGAGTTGGTATTTTAATAATATCTGTTTTAATTCCCATTCGGGGGGTCGGGGGTGGGGGGTTAGGGAATGTTACATATTTTAGCCTTTCATAGTTGGGAAAAGAATTAGGCACCAGAATGGGGAAGTGGAACAGGGGTTTAACATATATAAACATATCTAAATATAAAACTTATTTTTGGCATTTGAGAAGAAGGATGGATCTTTTCTGTACCTCCTTTTATTGCACAAGCCTTAAAGATGACAGAAATGATGGGAAGTTATTACTCTTCTATATATAACTCAAAGCAATTTACTTCTTATTGGAATATGAACCCTTTTTAATGAGAGTGTGGCATAATGTAAATACCATTCTCAAGTGGGGGGAAGAATGATGCACATTATTACCTCATGTCATTATATGAATATGTAATACACCTGCTCCACTGTCACGAATGGTATTCCCAAACAACTTACAAATAGGAAAGGGGGTGTGGGGACCTACATTTATATTTATTGTAGATTTATTTTTTGTTTTACATCACGTTCAACAGCCAGGGTCATATTGCGTTGGATAGTTTATGGGTGGAGGAACCAGTGCATAATAGTTGGTCAAGATTCTGACCGGACATCGACAAGTAACTATCAACTTTCCAACCTGAAGTGCCCAGGCTGAGATTCGAACTGGCGAGCTTAGAGGTTGAAGGCGAGCACTCTGACTGCTACAACACCGAGCCCCCTGCCGGGGCCTATATGTTGTGGACCTACAGGTTTTGGACCAGTTGTCTATGTTTAACATAAAAGTCTATGTTTACCATAAAAGAACAGTCCTTCTGGCACCATTTCTGTAAGAAGCGAGAGTCCAGACAACGACATATATGCCATCAGTGAAATTACTATCACATGTCATACCCTACTCCTATACCTGGCAAACCTCTCCCTATGAGAAAAAAAATCCAGAGTCCAGGCATTTCAGCCAACCTTAAACATAATGTTCAACTCATGGAGTTCAGTGTCGTTCACTGGCTATGCAATCATTTAATGTTGCTATGATATTTCCCATGAACGTATTAGGAAAGAGTGGTATCAGACATGGGCAGGTGATACATTATTGTCTAGTGGCATTCTTTAAAACATATATTATAAAGTGCTCTCATGTAATACACGTTGCCAGTGTACCCCTGTCACTAATGTTAGACGGCATTTATGCTAGACAGTGATATAAAACAGTTAGCTCAACCCATTTTGTGTGATAAATACACCTTGATACATGTAAACTTATTACATTTACTAACTATTTAAGGAAATTACGTAAAATCACACAATACAATTACAACTCATTTAACATTAATGTCTAAACACCAATGCCTAACGTCTGTCTAACATCATTCCTCCACCCCAAAAGGGGTTAAGTCTATAACCAGTTAGGCCATGATTTTAAAATTCCACAGGCCCAAGCTAGCTAAGATTTTCCCCAAACAAGCTTATACAGTAATTGTGCGAATCTTATAACTAACTTTCTCTTCAGAAAACCTCTCAAACACATTTTTTTCGATAAGAGGGAGAAGGGGGAACAAGACAGGTCATAGCAGCCAAAACTAAATTGTAAACATTATAATGATTAGATGTATCACCCAGAAAATGATTTGTATTTGTGTCACAACAAATGTCTTGATGTTTGCAATGATTATGCTCCCGAACCTCATAATTGAAAAAAATAAAGCATACGACCAATAAGGTAATTCTCAGGCTGACATAAGTAGTTGGTCTGGAATGAAATTGACAACACTGGGACAGAGGTATAAATTAGAATGGGTTTGCTTTAGTGGTATATATGTAAACATTTGAGTATCCTGCCGAGTATTTCCATATTGTAATTGCACTCATATACTGTTTTATATTATTTTTGGACTATATCTGAACCACAAACATAAAATAACTAAAACTATGCTGTCATCAATTCAGGAGTTTTTATATATCCATAGCATGATCCAGATTTTTCATAAAATTTAATCAATTTTTCCTTGGGTCTGACCCTGACCACAAAAAAAGTTTCATAGCAATGCATTGAGTAGTTTTGGAGTAATCGCAAACACAGACAAACAAATGCACAAAGAAACATAACCTTCTTGGTGAAGGTGAAATAGATAGATAGTTTTGTCTGAAGATATTGAAGTTTATGAAATATTGTACTTTTGTAACCGTTATAGTATAATAATAACTAATGTCATACATATTAACGAATGACTCAATTCATATTTTTGAGATATGTTGCTATTTATGTGGCAAGAGAGTTTTAGCAAATCTGCATTTTTGAAGTAGTTCTGCAAGATACAGAAAGTGTCACAATTATCACAAAATTACTGATTCATTTTTGCTTCATACTGTACAAAAACATCACTTCCCTACAAGCAGTCTCTTGTAATTCTACAAAAGTTTCTAGGTATTGAATCAACAGACTTGTCACAAAAACCTCTTTGAAAATTGTGTCTATAGGCTCTGCTTTTGGGTTGCCAGGAAGGCTGTTAAAGACATGTCAAAACAGGTTATCCATAATACAGGAAGATGATATTAACACTAAGCAATTTCTGAAAGTTTTTTTTTTGGAATAGCCGTCGATAGCATTGAAAATCCAGTAGAGATATATGCAAAGAAATATCGTAGTCACCTTCTGTGTTAAATATATTATCATAAGTGAAAGTATTATGTGTTTCTTTCAGATTACATTCAAAATGTGACTGTGTTTTATTGGATAAACTGTTGTTCTTGAAGTAAATGGGTTGTTTAATGTCTCATGTTTTGACTGAGACTCTCTGTCTCTCAAGGATATGTTTTGTCACAATGGGCCAGCTCTGTCTGACATTGAGATGAAGTTAAAAACAAACTCAGGTAAGGCAATGCTGAATATAAAAATATGTAATGTGTAATTATGTATTATTTGTCACAGCCGTGTTTAAAATATAACCAAATTGCCCTCTTCTGAATTGATAATTGAGTTTGTTATTTCTATTATTATCAAGTGCGAGCCTTGAAAGAGCTCGCGCTTCTACAGATCACTTTTTTTGTCTCCGGACTTTCATCAATTGTGGCGCAGCATGATAAGTATTTGTCTGCTCACTGAAGTTAAGCGGCAATGAGCTACGTTAGTACTTGGATGGGTGACCGTACATGAAAAGTCTCAAACTGAGCCAGACTCAAGGCTGAGTCAGGGTCTCAAATCTGAGACTTTTGTCTCGGCTAAGTTTTTGGCTCAAATGGATTTCACAAAGGGTGGATCAGCTGAGACCAGTCTCAAGTTATGGTCTCAACTTTTATATCTCATTTCATATATTTAGTGGGCTTATTTTTAGTTTAAAAAGTTATATTTCATGATTATTATCATTTTAAATATCTTTAATACTCATAATACAAAGAAATTATATGATAATATATTATTCTAAGTGATCCATAAGATTGAGACTCAACTTAGGTTGAGTCTGGCTTTGAGTCCACCCTTGAGGCCTATCACTTGATAATAGCCTATAAAGCATGTCAATTCTATTTACTTTTGTTATTAGTAAATATTGAATATGTGGCTGTAATTACAAAATAAAATGAAAATAGAAGATTTCAAGATTTATCAATTTCATTTTGGAACAAATTGTATCGCTTTATGTATGTGTGTTTTGGCATCAAAGCTTGGACTCAAATTTGAGACACCTCCTTCATGGGCTCAAATTTGAGCCTGTGACTGAGCCAGGTCTCAAGTTGAGCTTGTTTGTGAAATGCATTGAGTCTGAGTTCACAGACTCAGCAAAATATTTCCAAAATTTGAGACAAAGTCTCAACTTTTGAGTCTGACTCAAGGCTTAAGTCTGTTCATGAAACCGGCCCCAGGGCCTGTATTCACGAAAGGTCTTAGACTTAGCCAGGTCTTAGCTCAAATCCAGTCTTAAAGTTAAGACTTTTGTCTCAGCTAAGTTTTGTCTTAAAACCGTATTCACAAAGGGTGACTTAGCTAAGTCCAAGATAATCAAATAACCACAGTGGTTTTCTGTGTCATGTGACCTTTCTTTTCTTTTCAAACTATACTATTGGTGACATATATCCTTCATTTAATGCATTTTATCTAATAAAAAGTGCTGTTTTGAAATGGAAAACCTTGTTACCACATATAAACTTCCAAAGACTGCTTTAGTGAGATGTTCTGTATAATTATACTTTATTTACAGCCATTTCAAATTTTGAAGTGGAGAAAAGTTTATGGCGGCCATATTTAAGTCCTCTTTACAAAATTTAAGCCCACTACTAACCAGTCTTAAAGTTGAGCCCTTGGCTAAGCCTAAGACCAGTCTTAAATTATTTGTGAATACCACTAAGCCTAAGACAAAAGTCTTAACTTTAAGCCTAAGCCCTGGCTAAAACCTTTCGTGAATACGGGCCCAGCTGTGGGATGTGTCTGAGTTGGAATTTCTTTGTGTCCCCAGACATTCGTAAATTCTAGTGCACTACTCATGTCTCTGATGGCTTTGCGCTCGTGCCAAGGGACCAAAACACCTTTTGGCCTCATTTACAGATAAAACCACTTTTAAAGAATTGTTTTTAACAAAGTCAAAGCTTGATAAAAGATAATGACAAACACATCAGTGCACCACAATGGTCAGATAAGCTGAAAAAAAAAACAAGTTCATTTTAAACTAAACAAAATGCTGACACTAAGTTTTGAAGAATAAAAATTCGGTTTCTGTTGGTGTGGGACATTTGCTGAAGAGCATAGATAGGGTAAGAAATATCAATCCCAATTTTATAATTGTCTCGGCTTATACCGTATTGACTGAATAGTTTTTATTTTTAGCTCATATAATATTTGAATGTTACATTTTAAAGCTAACAAAATTGTTTTATGATCCATGCTTTTAATCTACTGTAGAATTAATAAAACAACAAAGATGGCTTTAGATTAGTTATATATGGAGAGATATACAAATTCTCAAAAACTCAAGAATTTTCAAAGGTTCCATTTTCAGTGTATTTTCAAAGACTTTGGCTTTCTGGTTAACATTAGTAGAAATTAGGGCAGGGTCGGTAACACGGGTATCTCAGTATCTTCAACACCATGGTGACACTTTACAGCGGGTATTTCGAATGTCAGTACATACTATTGTGAGAAAACGTAAAATATTAGAAACAAATCTCAAATCTGGAGAAATTGCAAACTTTTATCCAATATATTTTTATATATTTTTGCACTTTGATAGTGATTTCTTTCAGAACTGCAAGGTTTTCTTTTCACAGATCTTACTTCTGGTTGGTGGGCCTATTTGATTGGGGATATGCTAGAATGCAATGTCTTCTTTCGGTATCCCGGCATTGGGATACCGAAACGGAAAATCTGCTACCTACCCTGGCCTAGTACAAATTCATACGTGGATCTTTAACCATTATGTGTGGGTAGGGCCTAGCCAAAAGTAGAAGTGATTCAATTTTGGGGAAGATCTGGGTTATTTCCCGGCCAAAAGAAAAAGAAATCCCGAATTTTTGAAAATACGCTCTGGTAGAGGCCTGCACCCTAAGAGTGCTTTCTAGTCTTAATAGTGGTTTGTGTCTTTTGAACAAAACCTTCTTTTCTTACATGTGACACTTAGTCAAACATCCTACATTAAGCAACGGCTTTACTTGTTAGGAAATCAAGCAGAGGACTTCCTAAAAGCTTTGTCAATACATTAAGTTGACGACTTCAAGCACTGTTACAAGACGATCCTTTTAACCTAGAGGATTGTCAAGTCTGGCACAAGATTACTGGGGTCTCTTCTGTGTGGGTTTGGGTTCGAATGGTGTCAACAGAATATATATTTTTGTCCTTTCTAACCTGGATGAAAGTGTGTATGTTTACCAAATGGAGATTCTTCAACAGTGAATGTCATATAACGATAAGAATTAGTCAGTTCATGGATTTGTTGAGTAATAATTTGGCATATAGGAAAATGGGCTTATAGTATATTATTGATGAAATTGTGCCGACAGTTTGTCTGTCTGAAGTTCACCCATTGTGGGGCATGGGAAATATGCACTAAAGAGACCAGTGGACCACAATAGATTGTGGCTCTTAAAAGTCTGACAAGAAGTCACCCAGACAAAAACAAATATGCCTTTAGCATCTCTATTTCTGGGAAGCTTAGGTTGAGGAAGTGTAATGTCAGCTTCACTCAGAATTGTTGGAACTAGTTTGCCTTCAAATAACAAGCTTTTTGTTATTTTATTTCAAATTTATTTGCTTGTTTTGTTTTTGTTATTATGACTAGTTACCGTCTCTTCTTTGATGTCTGAATCTCAATTTTAATAAAACCTTGTGGGTATGAGTACAAAAATCCCATACCCCTAATCCCATAATCCCCTAATTTATTTGGGGATTTATGTCGCTTCCAGCACTATACACGTCATATTGTGATAGGTAGTTTTGTGGGCAGAAGAAACCAGTACATACAGTTGTTCCGGGTACTGTACTGATGACCATCGGCAAGCAAATACCAACTTTCTCAAATAAGGTCCGGGGTTTGAACCACCGACCTCAGAGGTGGGAGGCGAGTGTATTACCACTGCACCACCATGGCCCCCCTCATACTTCTATTAGTCACAAATACTTAATCAAAGCATGGGAAGTACAGAAAACATAGTGTATAGTGAAATTGTGTGAGATTGTATTGTACCAATTTAGTATATTTAGCCAAACATATAAAACATAGTGTATAGTGACATTGCACAATATTGTATTAAATGTGTTTATATAATTATATATAAGCACTTTACATATCATAAGCAAAATGGGTCAGACATTTGTTCATTTGAAGTGCGAAAATCTTTCCAAGCCCATTTGTTTGACAGGTTAACATTCATCATAAGATTCGATAAGTGTCCATTTGTAATTTGCAATTTTATATCTGATTCAAATCCAAATATACTTTGTGATTACGATTGTAAAAGTGTAGAGCTGTAAAGGGCTATTTTTCATGCTATTTTAGGATGGAAATTAAAGTTTGATCTGTTTCTTGATTGTTTGATGAATGGATTGTGAACAAACGTCACTGGATTGGTAATGATGATTCAGCTGTGTATGTTTGACATTATGATGGTTTCGAATTTTACATTGTCTTGCTATCCGGTCTGTCCTGTGCACAGATCTGGTGATGGAAGGACACAGAAGGATTGGATCCAAATTAAAACGATTTTACATTGGGGTGCTCGAATGAAAAAATACCAGCCCCACTTAATGAAGTCAATAATAAAATGGAGACCCAGTATATCTCTTCTTTCTATGTAAGCACACGATCTAGTACTTAAGCTCCTGTCTCTCCGTTCCATTTGAGCACCGGACAGACAGGATAGCAAGACAATGTGAATTTGCCCCAACTATAAAGTTACCACACAGGTAACACTGATATGGGAAAACCTATGTTAAAGTACATTAACCTCCATTTTGTATAGTGGTGTCACAACAATCCACCCCGATTTAGCCTCTGTTCTGATCTGTTTAATATACACTATTCAACTGAATGCAGTCACAGAAGGGGTTGTCTCTTCCACGGTAGAAGTGTGAAAGCTACATTAGGAACATATGGATAAATGCTTATTCAGTTCATTCATTTGCAGTAAGTTTATTGTAAAACTTTCTCCTGCAAATATACAGAAACCATACTTGCTACAACTTAGCAGACAAATTATTTTTTTCAGATTCATTGCCTTCTGTGAATACAGACACTTTGCTCTGTTCTTCTGGGAAATCACTTTATCCGCTCTGTTAATGTATTAAGTGTCTCAGACATGATATCATATATGGGATTAAATGAAGGAAGAAGATGTTCTGGAAAATGGACAAATGGATGAGTTAGTATTCCCAATGGTATCTTATAACATATACTGTTTTGTAAATTAAATCACTCCAACTTCGAGAAAATTCAATAGTTTCGTCTTTTAATTGCTAACAGGAGTATATTTGATAGCAAATAACTGAGGGTCATTATTTTCCTGCTGGATGAAAATAAGTATTTAATTGATGTGGGTTTTATATTCAGCACCCATACTAAAGCAACTCCACTGGTTGCCTGTGAAGTACCGATATATGGTCAAAACTACAACACTGGTTAATATTTTTTTACACTGTGGTTCTCCTTCCTATTTTGAACTGTTCCTATAGTTCCAATCATAGTCACCCTGATCGTCAATTTCTTACAGGTCCTCCATTCCACTCATCAATATAAAAGTCAGTTAAACATTTTGGCCATAGTTTTGCCTTTGATTCTCCTAATATCTGGAAGGAACTTGCTAATGATATGCGCTGCACAACATTAGTTGCCGCCTTCAGGAAAAAGCTCAAAACTTACATGTTTACAAAAACCTATCTGCCATAGACTTCCTTGTCACCCTTGTGTCTTCTTGGTATGATCTGGCTATGTCAATGGATTAAGGTTAACTATCTTGTCTTATGTTCAGATGCACCTTAGAGTCTGTCATTGATAGAGCAAAAGCACCTTAAAAGTCCATATTAGATTAGATTAGCATTGCTTTGAACATATTGTGCAAGACACATCATGACAGGTGATTCATGGGCTGGAGGAAGGAAGTCAAAAATCACTGGACACCATCAAGCAACTACTAAATCTCCAACTTAAAGTGGGGGCCAGGAATAAAACACAGGATCAAATGAGTTGGAGGTTTGTGTTTGACCCTTATGTGTGTCACTGTGCCCCCCTCACCCTCTTCCAACGAAGTAGAGAAGTGTAATAATATTAACAATATGATTTTTAAAGAAGATAGTGGACAGATAGGCATGTAGGCACCCTAAGGCATTTATTTGTAAAATTAACAGGTTGATATTTTATACCTGTCCTTGAATTGGGCTACTTGGTATGTGGATGATCTGCCGACCTTGGCCTGCTTAGTATATGTAGATGATCTGCCGACCTGGTAACCTTTTCCGAGTGACATAAATTCCTTAATTTTATCAAAAGTAAAGACAAAAAAATCATCCAAGTCTGTTGTTCAGTTCCACAAGGGACTCAGCTTGAGATATGAGAGTCTTGGGCTAAAACTTTAAGCTTACCAAAGAGTTGGTTCAAGTTTAGAACATAGAGTCTTAATAGTCTTTTCTGCCGTTCATGACTGTAATTATTGGTGTCCCTAATGTTGACGTGCTATTTCTCTTGATTCTCATACCAAATTTCACATACCAAATAAGATAAAAAGATGGTGATCCAAGTGATAATGAACTATTTTTCTGTGGATCATTACATGCGTTGTTCCGAGTTTGTTCCAGGTGTGAACACTGGTTTTTAAGTAGAAAGTATAATATCGCCCATTTGAAAGTACTGTAAAAAAGTTCACCAGATTTCATGTTTTGTGTGTAAAGCAAATTTACAACTTGGCACTTTTATCAAGACATACTGTAATGGAAATAAAGTCACTTTATAATACATAAAAAGTGCAAACTGGAAAGGCAATCGGAGCAAATAGACCTCCTGTGAGACCCAATAGCTCCAATATTGTTTAAAACTGCTTCAGAAAATTCCAAGATCCAGATGGTGATACGGACCATACTATCATTTGCTCCTTATGCTATTGTCAACATTTCCCATAAAATTGGGGGCAGTGTTAAGAGATTCCCCCAGTCTGTCCTGCAACAACTTTCAGTGAGGTTAGGGTAGCAGTCTATTCTAGTACAATAGCACAGCCATAGGAATAGCTAATGTATACTTGGGGTTGATAGGTAGTTTGTAGTTGTTATGTAGGTTGCTTGTAGGTAATTTTATATTGCCATCTTAACCATGTCTTATGTATAAAATGCAAACCTTTATCCTCGCCGCTGGTTGTTTCCTGCGTTGGGGCTAGGAACTGTTCATCAAAATCCCCCAGTAACTTGGCACAAATAGAACGTTAATTAGCATAGATTCCTTTTTATTAGGAAAATACAATAAAATAAGCACATGTTTTAAATAGATATTAAAAACACAAAACTTGTGCCTCGGTTACACCTTCAGAGTCTTTCTATCCATATGTATTTGATATCCCCTTGATGACTTTATTCTTATCCGTCCAAACAGAGACCTCGCAGCTTATAAGCAGATGCTGAAGAACAAGCTTCTCCATATATATGTTATGACCCAAGTGTGAAATTGTCCATTTCGTGAAATGGACAAGGAAATTGCCCATTTCATGAAATGGACAGCCTCACTGTCCATTTCGTGATATGGACAAATCCATATATATTTTTCTATGCATTTCATGAAATGGACAAAGTCATGTACGAAAGTTTAGCTTTCATTCATGGCCAATCTTTTTGTTTAATTTATCACTTTATTCTCCTATAATAATGATGTGTATATTATATACCTTACATTAAGTTAGTTAATAGTTAAATAGTTATAAATATTTGAAATATATTTGAAATACAAGTGTCAATTATGTAAAGCATACTTAAAATTACACTTACACTTTTAAAAAGCATATTGGTATATTATTTTTAACGTTTGCTTAAAAGAAATATAATAGAGTTTTGTCTCCTTTGTGCATTAATCTTCTTTTAAAGGCTTTCCTTTAATGATTAGATCTGAGGAATTGTAGCCTACCCTTTGAAGATTAGATCTAAGAGTTATTACAAGTAACTGTCAATTTAGACAGGTTGAAGCCATCCCAAAAGTACAAAAAGAAGTGGGCTAATTACAATTAAATCCAACTTACTAGTGGTGAGGCTTTCTTTTAATGAGATCTGGGGATTGTAGACACACATTTGAGGATTAGATCTAAGGGTTAATTCAGTGCCTGTCATAAATCTTATGATAATGTGGACAGGCAAATAACAAAAGTGATATCAACATTTGCAATTACTAATGTAAATAAACTACCAATATGGCTTAGTGTTAAAAGCTCTTAATGTTGTAAAATATATTTTGCAGTTTAGTCTCACCTAGATTCTATCTCAAATTTTTTAATTTTTAATAAACGTAAATTCAAATATTAACAAATACTTAAATAATCTTGTAGCTCAATCATAATAGGATCATGTTAAATTTTATAAGAAAATGTTAAAGGAATTATAATAACCTGCACCTCACCAGTAGACTTTAGGTTAAAGTACAACCATTGATGTATTCTAATACAATGTTTCAATAAAAAAGCAAGAAGTTTTTTTCACTGTGAATGAGAGTAAAAATTTCGTACATTTAGTTGTCCATTTCATGAAATGGTCAGTAGATTTTTTGTCCATTTCGCAAATATTTTGTCCATTTCACGAAATGGACAGTTGAGTTGTCCATTTCATGAAATGGACAATTTCACATTTGCACCTGAAAACTATTTCCAACAATTTGACTGTAATACCCCCGCTCACATTTCATGCATTTAGAAGGGCTGGGGCCATGTGGAGTTTCCAGCAGGGTGTTCCACTGGAGCACATTATGAAACATGGGACCTGGAAATCGGATGCGGTTTGGGCATACCTCTCTTCCCTTCCTTCTGCTACCTCTCATGTGTCCCTTGCTTTTCAACAATCACTAGCCCTATAGTTCTACTTGGGGTTTGGGTGAACTCCTCTGTCAAAAAATTAACTAAACCTACATAGAAATTCACTTTTATACTCATTATCTACAGATTTACAACTTTCATGCAAGATTTGATCACTGGTTTACCTGTGTGTAACACAATAGTCCTCCACCAGTAAACAACAACAACATTGACCTTCTGGCATTGAAATGACCTTCCATATGGGAATTACTGACATATATCTGTGCTGGGGTATTGTTTTCACTTTCTGTCTCAATAAATCGTCTCAAGGTCACTTCAAATTTGAACTATGACCTTTGTATGTATAATGTTAGTGCATAATGTTCAGGGTCAAACTGTGAGCCAGTTATCGGCCATTCGCCTTCCACTTTAGTGACCTTCATGACCTTTTGCATGTATAGTGACACTAGTGATATTCAAGGTCAAGGTCAAGGTCCTTGGTTTGTCACCTCACACATTTGACCTTGGTTCCCATGAAGGTCATTCCCATGCCAGTGCTTGTTAGAATGTTATTTTAATTATGTTGTGCATATGTCAAGAAAAGGTAGAAATAGATTTCTTATTCCAATAAAGTCTTTTATTTTGTCTTGGGAATCCCTGGGGGCTGTGGACAGTTGCGTTGTCCATTTCATGAAATGGACAATTTCACATTTGGGTCATAACATATACACCATGCCCTGCCCTACCCCCTTCATCCCCAAACATATATATCTTATTGCAGCTTGTGAGAGGTTAAGTTGGAGTTTTATGAAGTATTTGGAAAAAGGTAGTGCTGAATGAAAATTGCTTTTGAAGCTGTACTGAATTGCCAAGCATGTACCCTACCAAAATATTAATCATCCTGTCCAAGTACCAGGCATACGCAACTACAACTAAAGGTATACGAGTCCATGTTTTGTAGCCGGTGTCCCAACACAAAATAAGTAAGGTTGATGTTATAGTAACTGCAAGCAATCAGTATCCCGAATTTGTATATGAACAATTTAGATTCTGCTTACAAATTACATTTTGTATCAGTGATTGGCTAGAATTTCAATGAATTGTTTGCATCATGTTTCTGAGGAGTCAGTTAGTTGTCTGGTAGGTCACCGAGTCCCACCTCTAGAAGAGTTATTTCTAATGCTTAGCATGGTTGTTTGGATGCTTAGCATGCTTTATGTAATCTACTCTGTGATTTCTTTATGGTTCATTGGCCTTGCTAGCGGTAAATTAGTGTGGCACTTTGACTTTGGCCGGATCTGAAGCCATTGCAAAATAGTGCCTTTTGATGCAACCACATCCTGTTGGATAATGTGGGTGTACTTAGACTGATTTAAGCGTTCATATCCGAACTTGGATCACTTGTATTAGTGTAGAATACTCATAATTTGTGCCTGACTGTAAGCTTAATTCATTCATCTGACAGTTTATGCATCTGGGACATCACACAAACATTTTAATTGTTTGTTAATCCTGAAACGTGAAAAGTGTAGATTCAATGAATATATTTTTTCTTTGCCAGGAACATGAATGTATTCGTTGCAATCAAGTTAAATCTTAACTGGTTTTTTATACAGTGAATACACTTTTAATCCCATGTTCCATTTTCAATCTCACAGTACAATCTCAACGATAGGATGACATTCATTCCTCTACTGAACATTGTCTGGACTTCATAATCCCGGCTACTACTACTTCTGCTGCTGTTGCAGCTGGTGATGCTACTGCTACTACTACTGCTAGTACTACTACTACTACTAGTATAGAATAAATCCATTTGAAATTATTTATTTAATTAAAATAAATTCATAGATATGCAGACACAAATTAAAACTATATTTCCAAATTTGTTCAGACGTTCTATATATAAGCTTTAGCAGTAAGTGAAAGGTCAGAAAACCTGTCGATAAAATCACATTTTGACTAGACAAATTCTGTTACCAGAGGCTGTAGGTTTGACAATGAGCTTCAGTGGTGTCTGATGCGAGGACTCTGATAGTGTGGAAAACCTTGTTAGACGCTTCACTGGTTGTGCCTGGAAAAATTATACAAAGGGGCTTTCACACTTACCTAAAACATGACTGAATCTCAAGGTAGCTTTACATGACTGATTGTGTATGTTGTTATAATCCCAGTAATGGCCCATTTACACAAAAAAGGTGGTACATCCTGTGGTGAGAAGTTTTTCTTGGTGACGGAACCACCTCCAGGTCACACCATTGTGTCCGAGTTGTTCACACTACAGGCAGACGGCCACTGATTGGACACGTTTTTTTAACCGTCAATAACAGTAGAATGACAGTACTACAAACTTTGGTTACCATGAAGATAACCATCAGATGAAATGACTAATACATTAACTCACCTTGTGAATTACACAGAAAGAACAGTGAATCACAACCTTATGAACACTGTGGACCACACCTTTGGTTACAGTGTTAACAAATTCATATGTGCATGTGCGAAATGGTCTGCACATGCCCACGGTACCAAAATCAAAGGCGGAAATTTCAAACCTTTCAAAACTGAAATCGACGGTTCACCGCTGACATGCAAGTCTGTGGTTTATGCAGACAACACATACTGATCTGATGAAAGTTGAAGAGTTTTTCAGAGTAAAATCTTCTGATTATCAAATTCATACATTGAAGATCAGTATTGAAGTATAAACACAGACTCTCAAGCAATATTCCAATATTGATGGGTGTTTCACGCTCTCGTTTCTATGAAGATGGATACAAATTTATCATGTTCAGACTCTGGCGTCATGTTGAATGTCTCATTCTTGTAATTACTTATACACTTCTGTGTGTGAACTTGAGAAAATCTAGCTTCCCATGCTTCAATTGTCAATACACACAGAAGTTTTGAAATGTTCAAAACGTCAGGCTCCACGATTATCAGGGGTTTTTTGGATGCCAATAAATGTAGGAAATACTGGCTATAGTGTGACAGGGGTATAAGGAGTTGTTTGTTCATGAATTTTCACATAGGAGGTTTGAATGTCAAACAAGAATGCAAAAGAAGTAACAACACCCCTCTCTAGCCTCTTTCAGAAAGCACCTTAAAAGCTACCTGTACACCAAGGCATACCTAGCTTTTAGTCTTAATCATCCACTGGCATTCCCTATAGTGCTTGACCTCTTTTCTGTCCTTGGATACTGAAATTTGGTTGACTGTCTTGATGCTGATGCACCTTAGGGTCCCCTTTTGTTGCTGGGAGATTAAGCGCTATAAACGTCCAGTTAGAATAAGCTTCAGATAGTAAGTTCTATATATTGTTCATGATTCTAATAGCAGTTTCATAACAAATGCAACACCAAGAAATCTTCATGCTTGTTTTTTGTGTGATTTAGACTCATTTAACTAGACATAACTAGATCCCCCCCCCCCCCCCCCCCCCACCACGAAAAAAAGAAACCTTTAAGAGAGCTTTCCAGTTAAAACATGAAATGGTGGTTTTAACTTCTGCTCAAAACTAGTAAGACGCAGGGTACAAAATCTCATATTTATACCTTACATTGCATAAAACTATACTTAGTTATACTTCCTGTTTCTACTAATTTGCAGAGGCACAGATATGTCTATGGTCTACCTTTGAAGTCACAAATTTCAGAGATCAAAGAGTATTAAAAACACTCATTCCTCTGTCAAATATAATGCTAAAGCAAACATCCAAACTCACACATAGCTAGAACCACATAATCAATATACATATTAAAGTTGAGCCCAGACCTCCATCAGCAGGTGTATCCTAAAATTTGGGGTGTGTTTTCTTTGGTATCAGGAATATAATCCACATCTTTCCCCAAATAGAATCCAAAATAGAAGCCCTACAATCAAATTTCACGGAGAGTTACTCATTATCTTTGCAGTAATGTCAGACAAATGCCAAAACAGTGAAAATGGGAACCTTGAAAATTCGGGGTTTTCAGTATCTGGTATATGCATGATCCAGATATTTCCTAAAATGTCATCACTTCTTCCTATGGCCAAATCCTATGGGCATACAGGTTTTCATTTATCCCTTTTGGAGTTATTGCAAACATACAGACAAACAAAAAATACACCTCAACACATAACCTCCCTGTGGTGGTCAATATGACCAAGGTAAAACATAAGTTTATTGTTCTGAAATCAAAAACTTTCTAAGTACGCTAGCTATATATGAACAGGGTTTTAGAGGTATCCATGTGTTCCGACCACTGCGATACTTAGTCTTCTGTGTCACCCTTGCAGACTTCTGAAACTATTTCTTGCCTTCTAAAACAAAAGAAAAGAACGAGATGGGTAAAGGAGGTCACAATAGTGCAAAAACACAAGAGAAGCAGTTCAATAATAAAATCAGTTTGTAAAGAGACAGAATAAATGAGAGTGTAAAAATGTCTCCTTTCCTGATTATTAAAAGGATAAAAAATCCAATATACACAGCCTGAGGGAAATGGAAACCTCACCATGGGTTGGAATCAAATACTGATGAAAAATAATAAAGATAAAAATGAGGATCCGGACCATGTTTAAAGAGGACTGAACCAGAGATAGACTCCACCTTGTGTAAAAAAATAACCCCCCCCCCCCCCCCCCCATTATAATTAACGGGTTTTGGCTGATGGAGCAATTTTTTTTTTCAAAATATCCCTCAAAACGCCTGGAGCTTTTATATAGATCCTGATTATCTTTGCCGAGGACAGAGTTAGGGTAGACATTACATCTTGTGAAAATATGACTCAGATCTCATTAGACTTTCTTCAAGTGCTTTTGTCTAAGGTATTATGTGAGGATTGAGTGACTTTTTTTTACCAAAATGTGGGGCTGACAAAACTTGTAAAAGTTTGTATTTCACCACACAGAAGGTTTTTTTCTACTCATCATGTAGATTCATAATGATTTAATGTATGTCTGATTTGGTGGAATGAGAAATACAAAGACTTGGAAAAAGTCTAAGATCTGATGTGTTGTTTTGGAGATATGACCCTGGGCAAACACACAGACAAACAGACGCAATTCCAACATACTCGCAATGTTCACTCACACATATTATTTCATTATGATGGGTTCACACTTCCCCAGTCATATCGTATCCGATGTAAATCAGTTTAATTGGGCAGATGAGGTCAAGGGTGAAAACCTATACCAATACTTTTGGCTTAAAACATTCTAGGCGTTGCTAACTACAAATCTTAAAAGCAATGAGCTGATGAAACTTCTTTTGAAAATGTATTTCCAGACATGGGGTCCCTCAGGGCACCTTATCAAACAAGTGTGAGTAGATGTATTAGAACAAAGCAGAAAACATCCTTCAGAAAACAATGAAACTCAGAATTAGACAAGATAAAGTCCAACAACTCTTCAATTAAAACCATTAAGCTGACAGTTACAAGAAGAGATACAAGACAAGGCTTTTAAGCCAGCCCTTCTTTATATGGACATGAAATCCTTCATTGTGCAAGTCAGTGGATTGGACAGCTGAAACGGATCCACATCAGACTTGTCTCATGTTATTATTCTCCCGAATAGTTAGCCTGCCTTAGGCTTAAGACATTTTGCCTCTTTTTAAGTGCGAGCCTCAATAAGAATAACTTTTTTTCGTCTCCGGACTTTCCTGAATTAGAATCACAGTTCAAATGTTTCAAAACCAACAAGAGTCTGAAAAATATGTAAGATTGCATACATTTTCCAACATATTTTGCATTATCATAGCTTGTAACTATAACAATTTTTAAAGCATTAGTATTTAAATTGATTTCATTGAGAACCTGAAGTTCCCTCATGAAAGCTAAGTTGGACTTTTTTACTATTATGTTCCTTATAATGCACTAGTTACCCTTTAAAAATATACATGTAATTTTGTCTCCCTTACAATATTAAGATTTGTTGAATAGTAGTTGAAATTGATGATGTGTTAAAGGTTGTTGAAATATGTTATTGCTATTATGTTTATTTATTTATATTTGTTTGTTGAAATATGTTATTGATGATAGTGCATATAAGTGTACATCATTGTACATACTGAAGTAATGTGTTTCCTGCTTAACAAAATGTACCCTTCTTTATTTATGCTTGTTCAACCTGTTTACATTTATGGTAAAAAAAGGTAAAAAAGGACATTTCAGTTATTGCTCAGCCTGAAGAATATTTACTGATTTCACATGTTTAAGTTAAAACTGAAAAGAAAAATATATTGCCATGACACTTTCCATTGAAATGGAGTCCAGATTCTTCATTAAAAAGCCTCTTTTTGAGAAAATAATCATGCAAAGAGTATTCAAATTGTCTCATTTTATTCTAATAGTAGATATCATCCTCTTCTCCCACATCTTAAGTCTGGGTTTTGATTCCCGGGTAGAACGTTGGAAAATGATGTTTGGGCCAGTCCCCAATGTTTTTTTTCGGTGACAAATCATGCAAAATTAGTATGCATAATCTTCTTTCCTCCCCTCAACCAACCCAGACAATGTGATGAAAAGGAAATTGAACCCCAATGGATTAATATATAAATAACTTCTCAGAGCAGGTGCGTTATTCTTTATGTATATGTATCAGTACATTGAGTCTGTGATTTTGTTTATATTTCAACCTAACAAGAAGCCTAATTGGGCTCAGGTAGTGTAGTGGTATAGCACCTCTCAACCAACTCTTTAGTGTTTGGTTCAAATCGTGCCCCGGCCTAATGTGGAGAAATTGGTAGTTAATTGCAGATATGTATATTTGTACATATATATATCATGGTAGAAAATCCAATATGGAAACTTTTCAAATTCTACTGTAGAAATAAACTACGTATGCGCGGACTTTATTGGCGATTCAATCACAAAAATAACCTCAAATAAAGGACGAGGGCTGAAGGCCCGAGTCCTTTATTTAGAGGGTATTTTTGTGATTGAATCGCCAATAAAGTCCAAGCAAAAGTAGTTTATTTCTATTATAAAATGATTATTGATGTTTTATCCAATGCTGACTGATTTTGTTTGTTTCAAATTTATTTTCGAGATTATGTTGCGCAAACATGTCTGCTCAATGGAACAGCGTACATTTGTTTCTCTATAATGGACTGTCACGAAATGCGCAGAGACGTGTTTTTGTCGACTGCGCAGCTCTCCGTTTTATAATGGTAGATAGTCCAACTGGACATTTTATGACTGGTTTGAGCAGCGTTATAATATGAAAAAAATGAAAAGCAAAATTGAAAACTGAAAATAGAAAAAGTAATATGAAAAAGTTAAATGAAAAGAATGGAAAGCCAAATTGGCAAAGCAAAGGAAAATTATTGCATCTCATAGGAAAAAAAGTATGAGAGATTGGTTGATACTATGAATTGTGGGAAGGGTAAAAAGTGACACTGGTGCATATTCCAAGTTCTGGAGTAACAAACACTTGTTATACTTTAGAGTTTAACAATAATATATAAGTTGGATATTTCCAGAAAGTTTTTCAGCTTGATAGAAAAATCATTGGACTTTCTACAAAGTTTGTACTGGCAGTATGAGTTAACTGTAACGGAACTTTCTACGTTTAGAATCTGAAAATCTACTACATATGACTTTCTACCATGACACTGATTTGGTTCATCTCCTGAAGCATCCTCATGATATGTTTATTATCTCCCACCTGCGGCCAAAGCCCATGGTCGGGAGATTATAAAACGCCTTCCGTCCGTCCATGCGTCCGTGCAAAACGTTTTTGCATAAACCTTAATATCTCATTCACTTATAAAGATATCTTCACCAAATTTGCAGGGAATGTTTATGGCTATAAAAACCTGTCTTTGAAAAATTTTAGCCTCAATATGAAAAACAAAATGGCCGCCATAGCTAATTGTTTGAAAATCGTAAAGGTGCTCTAAATCTTGAAATATTCCAGCTAGCTTCATCAAATTTGCACAAAAGCTTTATGGCTAAAAAAGCTAGCCTGATAGTAATTTTTACCTAGTTCAAAAAAAAAACAAAGTGGCCGCCATATCACATGTTTAATGTCAAATGGGGTTATCCTATTAAAAAGGCCTTATATCTCCCCAAATATCGCTCATAGAGGTTCGGAATGTGAAAACAACTTGTAGCAAGTCATTGCCTGGGAATCTTTTCCAGGTGTTGAATTTGACCTTTGACCCCTGCTTCAAGGTTATATGAGGTCATCACACTAAAACTTCCTTATTTCTCCCTTATTATTGGTGTTGTGGCTTCAGATTGTAAAGACAGACCATGAAAAGCAAAGGCTGTGGACGAGAGTTTGTAAACGCCTTCCATACGTGTGTCTGTTTGTGCATCTGTTTGTGCATCCGTCCGTGCGTCCGTTTGTCAAGTTTTAACATAAACCTTAACATCTCATTAACTTATAAAGATATCTTCATCAAATGTGCAGGGAATGTTTATGGCTACAAAAACCTGTCTGCAAAATTTTGGCCTCATTATGAAAAACAAAATGGCCGCCATAGCCAATTGTTTAAAAATCATAAAGTTGTTCTAAATCTCGAAACATTCCAGCTAGCTTCATCAAATTAGCACAAAAGATATATGGCTAGAAAAGCTAGCTTGATAGTAATTTTGACCTAGTTCTAAAAGGCAAATGGCTGCCATATCACATGTTTAATCTCAAATGCGGTTATTCTATTAAAAAGGCCTTCTATCTCCCCTAATATTGCTCTTAGAGGTTCAGAATGTGAAAACAACTTGTAGGAAGTCATGGCCTGGGAATCTTTCCCAGGTGTTGAATTTGTCCTTTGACCCCTGCTTCAAGGTTAAATGGTGTCATCACACTATCCTCATCCCACATGTCCTTATTTCACCCTTATTATTGGTACTGTGGCTTCAGAATATAAAGGCAGACCATCAAAAGTTCTGGCCTTCAAATGTTTTGCCTGAGAAAAATTTTGGCCTTACTTTGAAAAACAAAATGGCCGCCATAGCCAATCATTTAAAAATCATTAAGATGCTCTAAAACTTAAAATTTTGCAGCTAGGTTCATCAAATATGCACAAAATATATATGGCTAGGAAAGTTAGGCTGATAGTAATTTGGCCTAGTTTCGTAAACAATAGGGCCGTCTTATCACATGTTAAATGGGATTATCCTATTAAAAAGGCCTTATATCTCCCTTATCATTGCTACTAGGGGTTCCAAATGTGAAAACAACTTAAAGGAAGTAAAGGTCTGAGTCTCTTTTCCAATTGGTGACTTTTACCTTTGACCCCTTCTTCAATGTCAAGTGGGGTTATCTTACTACAAAAGCCTTATATCTCTTTTAGTTCTCCATTATTACTGATTCTAAGTCGGGAGATAACCGCTACGGCAGTGGCCTTGTTTATCTAGGAGTAAGGGTTGTACCTGGGTAAATGGTGCAGTTCAGAGGGCCATAAAACCTACACAAACATATTAATGCCTGCTGGTTGAAGAGTGGGAAATATCCTAATATAATACAATTCTTGATCTCTAATGATCATTAGTGGAATTTGGGTTGGTATCAATTGGCATCGAATGGAGTATGGAAAAACTCCATGTTTTTCACAGAATGATTTTCCTGTGTGAAGTGTCTAGAGACTGGGGTTAATTTTGTCGTTTGGTCAACCTGTACACATCAGGGCCTCACATCTCTTACATAGCCTCTGCTGAGATAGCCCAGTGACAATCGAAATAATCATTCATAATAGACTAGATTATAAAACAGGAGTTACACATTACCACTCACATACACACTTGTCTTATTATTTGTGTTTATTTATCTGTTTTTATTTAATGTTTTACATCACACCTGGACACTTGTATCATTTATATTTTGATGGAAGGGCAGAGGAAACTCAATGTAAGCAATAGACTAGATTATAAGGCAGGAGTTACACATTACCACTCACATACACACTTATCTTATTATTTGTGTTTCTTTATCTGTTTTTATTAAATGTTTTACATGACACCTAGACACCTTGTATCATTCACATTTTGATGGAAGGGCAGAGGAAACTCAATGTAAAATCACAAACCAACAGCAACAAACTACCAGCTTTCCGATATGAGGTCAGTCCAGGATTTGAACTCTGGTCTCAGAGGAGGGGAGGCGAGTGTGTTACCACTGTGCCACAGTGGACCCTCCTCTGTGATATGACCTATACAGTGAGTTAAAATTAAATCCAGGCTGGATTTTAGTGACACAGAAACATCTCATGCTTCAGTCCTTGTTGCATAATGAACTGAGTTGATCATTTAATGAGCCTTTTTGCCGGAGAGGGACTTGATTCTTAAAGCCCTAAGTTAAAGGCATAAAGGGGCCTTCAGAATTGCTCATTACTATGTGCAAATATGGTGCTGATGTAACCATCCTAACATATACATAGTAAATATGCTATAATTAATATGCATATCTGGGTTTATAGATTATTTTATTGTCATACAGATGATATGCAGCAGTTCAGTAGCCAGCTTAATTTCTTAATTCCTGTAGATATCACCTCTAAATACACATAATATAACAGTTAATATATATTTTATTTGGAAATAACAACCAGTCATCATTTGATTTATATGTGTATTGTGTGCTGAAGGTGAGTTGAAACCCAAATTAATAAAATACATCCAACTACGTTTGTTTATAAGAAACATAAGCCTCAAGGAAGGCTAATATAACAGAAAAAAACAGAACCAAAAAAAATGTTTGAAACAGGGGCTAAAATAAAACAGTAATAACTAATAGACATTGTAACCAGACAGAATTCTGTCACCAAAGGCAATAAGAACGAATTCAAGCTTGACAATGTGTGTAAATCACATTCAAGGCCAGAGCTCTGGAATAAAGTGTCAGTAAATATATCTGGAAACTTTGTCTTTGTATAGTTGTGGAAGCTCCAAGCTGCTAAAATTGATTTTATAATAAGTTGAATATTTAACTTAATGAGTTGTATGTTAAATTACAGAAGATTTTATTAAAGCTGAACCTTTTAGGCTAAGTTTAAATGGTATATCTATTTCAGCTCTGGACTGCCAATTTTCTTCAACGATTTAAATTGATCCACATGTCTTGAAGTCTTAAAGAAAAAATTTTCTGATCTGTTTCAAAATCAAAATAGTAGCTGTGAAGATATTGGCACAAAAACCTGAAAAATATGTCACACTTGCTGAATGTCTTAAAAAGGTGTCTGGCTTTAAATAACCATGCGCAAATGTTATATTTCAATTTCTGTGATGATAAAAAAACTCTTGATATCCGGAAAACAAAAGAATACATTCGCCAAACTTTTTATTGTTGTTGACTCTATCAAAATATGCTACTCTATAATGGAGGGACAATGTAAGAAGGATGGAATAGCTATGTGTTTCTCGTCTTTTATCGCAAGTATAAGTTTTACAACTCTAAACAAAAGGTACATTTCATAATGAATCAATTTTATATCATGTCAGAATAGGAATAACCCTTTCCCAAACCATGGTATGGTTATATACCCGAAGACGAAGCCTGAGTGGTTTATTGCCTTAAATCATGTTAAAATTCTGCTTATACCATGGTTTGGTCGGGGATTATTCCGGGTCTCCAGGGTCTCCATGAACCATAACGATGCAAAAGCAAATACGTACAGAAATTACTTTATAGAAAGCTGTGAGATGAACACTAACAAATGGCTTATATCTAAATCCCTGACTTAGCCTAAGACTGGCTAAGTCTAAGACACTTTGGGAAACAGGATCCAGAGTAGTGCCTGATGATCTAAAGCAGAATGGAAGCCTGGAAGAAACAAATACAAAATAAGGGCTTTAGAAAAACGTAATGATGATGTCAGATGTATAAAAATACTGATTAGGGAAGTTTCAGCAGGAATTTTAGGCACGGGATATTTTAGAAGAGAAACTACTCTTTCATTACAATTTACATTTCACAAAAACATTGCAAAAAATGTTGAAAGAAAATGGGATTTCTAAACATGGTAATGCACCCAAATTACATGATTTAGACAGAGAATTTTTTTAGATGCCTTTTGAAGATAGAAGAAATTGTTATTGGAAATTGGAAATCTCCTTGTAGTGACAGCTTTACTACAAATTGATAGAAATACTATTTGACCAGATAAAAAATAATCTCTTATCCAATTGTCAACTTGGTTATTGGTTAAATCTAAGAATTAACCTGGTGTGACAGCCAAATCACACCAGATATCGTAAAATATATAAAAAAAGAATCTTATTAACTGACAAATCAGAACATTTATAGTTTAGTGTAAGAAATAAACTTTTTACAACTAAATCACATCAAATCTCAATAAATATAAAAAGTAACCTTTTAAAATTGAAATCACGAATGGAATCAAGCATTCTTATTCTTAGAAGTGTCTCAGAATCTTCAGATTAAGAGAAGTATCTGGAAATAAGAATGTTTGCTTTTCTGATGACCTGCAGAATAATTTTACTGTATCTCCAGACAAAAGTCGGGGATACTTACCCTAAAAATAATGCACACTTTAACAATAGAAAGACATCACAAGTGTGCTCTAAGTTTTAGCACTGTTATGCTGCCGCAACAGAGATTTCCTTTCACATGTGATATTTTAAAAATCTTTTGGGAATTTGGTATGTGTGTAGACCTTGAAGCCCATTGATTTGTGTCCCTGACCTTTAACTATAAGACATATGGCGGGCCTTCTAAATGTCAAAGTTTGGTTATTTCTTTCCATTTGGGCCTAGTACTCTCGAACAGTCGGTCAGATCATCCTATGGCTGCCATACATAACACATATATTTACATCAGGTGCCCAGTCCCTGGAGTGCAATAAAATGCAGAGATGTAACGTTTAGAGTACATAATGAATATATTAAAAAGTTTCATAGTAGAAAAGAATAGAAAGAATAGAAAAGTTTATATTGCCCAAAATTGACGAAACATCCTCTAATGCACTTGAGGCAAAAAAGGGCAAGTCGAGGGACATGCCAGGTCAAGATCAAAATTTAGCGCCTGCAAGGAGAGATATACTATGGTGGAGGATATGCAAGTCTAAACAAGTAGGTCTTTAACTGGCTTCGAAACCTTATTATTGTGTTCTTTGATCAGACCGAGTCTGTTCCATTCAGTGGGAGAAGCCATTGTAAACCTTGCCTAACAATGGCCTTCTTGGGACGAACTAAGAAAGAGAAAGTCGATTACCATGAGTAAGGCTACTGGTTTTGATTTAGGGATGATAAGTATGAGGGTTGGGAGAATTTGATAGCCTTGAATGTAATAAGAATATATTTGAACAGGATACGTTTTGAAATGGGGAGCCAATGTATTTTTTTCAGATCTCATTCAGGCTACAATTTATAGTAGTCAAATATCACTGCCTGTGAGGTGGTAAACACTTCAAATAAATCTCAGGTTGGAAAGACTATGTCAGTGAGTATAAACGTAAGGCTTGTGTGTGGCATAAGATGTGAGAAACAAAACTGAGTCTCAGTAACGTGATCTAATAGCTGATATTAGGAGATCTACTAGGCTACAATATCACAATGCCATAAAATGTGTGTACAAATTAGAAATTCAAAGTAAGCTGAATTTTTATCCAATAACAAGCCTTGTGACTTTTGGAACAAAAAGAGTAACTGTTACATAATATTATTGACAATACTGTTGGTGACCGTGATATAGCAGACTCATTTTCTAATAAATGGAAACTATTGTACATAGGTTATAATAAGTATGACTTGAAACATCTTAATTTATTTATTTATTTGGGGTTTTACCTCGCTTTCAACACTGTACAGGTCATATCACGACGGGTAGTTGGAAGGGCAGAGGAAACCAGTACATACAGTTCGTTAGGGCTCTGTACTGTAAACTGCCGAACAACGGCAAGCAATTACCAGCTTTCCCACTTGAGCCCGTGCTGGGAATCGAACCCCGGCCTCAGAGGTGGGAGGTGAGAGTGTTACCACTCTGCCACCGTGGCCCCGAAACATCTTAATGAGGAATTAAACAATGGTATACTAAATAAATGTTGCCAAAGTAAATACATGCATAATAATTGCTTTACTACAAATGAAATTGTTGAATCTGTAAAACATTCAAAACATGATAAACATAGCAGGAGTCACTTGGACTCTGACCATATCATTTACTGCTCTCACAAATGTCATGTCTGTTTAGCTTATCTGTTCAGTTCCATGTCAACCCATAATTATGCCCCTTAAAATAAGCTCATTTGTCAGATTATGCCATTACTGAAAAATAAAACAAGTCAAATAGCAATTCTGACAATTATTGAGCCATTGCTCAGGGTTGTTCTATTGCTAAACTTTTTGATCATTTGATATTAAACAAATTTCATTCTACCTTTACTACATCAGGCATGCAGTTTGGCTTTAAACAAAAGCACTCTACAACTAAGCGCTCTTTTTGTGATAAATGGAGTTATTCAGTACTATCAAAACACAATAGCTCTGTTTTTTGCACCATGCTTGATGCCAGTAAAGCATTCAACTGTGTCACTTACATTAGATTATTCACATTACTTAGAAATAAAGGAGTGTATCCTCTATACTGTAGGTTTCTTATTATGCTGTACACTAATCAGCAGATATTTGTTAAATGGAACAATACCTTCTCTAGCTCGTTCTGTGTTAGGAATGGGGTCAAACAAGGTGGTGATCTATCTCCAATATTGTATAATACGTACTTAGATGTATTACTTCTAAATTTATAAAAATCAGACATTGGTTGTTACATTGTTTATGGGTTCTTTTGCCTGTGCTGAAGTCACAGAACCATAAAGTCCCACATGTCATGGGTTTAATAAAATGTTTGATATACGTGACAAATATAGCCATTTCTACAGCTTGACTTTTAATAAAGACAAAACAAAAGTAATCATCTTCAATGACAAACATGATGAGTTTTCTCCTGTGTAACAATTGCATTAAAGTGTCAAATTATGAGAAACATGGTATACTCATTGGTAGAAATGTTAGCAAATTAAATATCCTAACCTAAATAAAATATCCTGAGACAGGTATACTAACCACATCAATTCGCAAGTTTGAGGTGAGCTTAAACTGACAACATCAGTTCACAAGTGAGCCCAGCTCACTTTAAGGTTATTACAAAACTGTGTATTACTTTTTATGTTAAATTATTTTAAGTGTCCTAAAGCTCGAGTTTTCGGGTTAGCTTTTTATTGAAGAAGCTTTAGGTCACACATTTGCAAGTGAATTCTTATGCCCCTGTTCCACCAAAAGATTAAGCCCCGATCCTGTCGGCGACCCTTAATCGTGGACAGTCGGTGGGAAAATAACAAAAATGGGCGGGAATACTGGGTCGGTACTCAAGTCTGGGATTAAGAACAGATCGTCCCCAGGACGCCTCAGGACGCCTCAGGCGGCCGCAGACAGTCCCCGACTGGTCTGGGACTAAAAACCGACTAAGCCAGTTTTCAGGTCGGTTTCAACCACGATCCTGTCGTACACATACCGACTGGGTCCCAGGACGCCTCAGGCCTCCTGGGACTAAGAGCCGACTAACCCACGATTAACTACCGGCGTCCTCAGGCGTCCTCAGGCCTCCTCAGTCTTCCCCAGACCAGGATCCCCGATTCTTGTTTTCCAAAGTTGCTGGATTTTCTGGGTATATATATATAAAATTCGCGATCTAATCATCATTGCTTTTCTAGGAACACAGCAGGATGCCACCTTTTAATGGAAGACAGATTCAACAACAACTTAGGGCTTTTTTGGTTTTTATTCAGTTACAAATAATCATGTATTTCCATTTTTTACGTCGACCACAGCAACCACCACCAGCACCACCAGCACCCATACAGAGACCTAGAAGAAGGCACAACATGTGGGTCAGGCCATGGCTGCTACAGAGAGAGGAGAGGGGGGCCTACCACAACATTATGGCTGATCTTTATGCCACAGATATTCCAGGATTCACCAACTACATGAGGATGACCCCAGAATTTTTTGAAATGATTAAGACCAGACTGGAACCACACCTAGCCAGGCAGGCCACCAACTACAGAGCACCAATCAGTGTTGGTGAGAAGTTAGCCCTCACCATCAGATATCTGGCCACAGGAGAGTCCTACACATCATTGTCCTGTCAGTTCAGGGTTGGAAGATCCACCATCTCCAAGTTTATATCAGAGGTCTGCAGGGCCATCCAGGATGAGTTCACCAGGGAGCACCTGAAGTGTCCTACAACCCCAGATGAGTGGAAAGAACTGGAGAGGGAATTCAGGATCAGATGGAATGTTCCACATGCCCTGGGAGCTCTGGATGGGAAGCATGTGGCCCTGAAGAAGCCCAAGAACACTGGAGCCCTCTACCACAACTACAAGGGATTCTTTTCCATTGTGATGTTGGCCCTGGTAGATGGACAGTACAAGTTTAGATGGGTGGATGTGGGTACTGAAGGATCCTGCTCGGATGGCCAGATATTTAATGCCTCTCAGCTGAAGAGGAGGATTGAGGATGACAGGATAGGCTTCCCTGACCCAGCTCCTATAACACAGGGTGGGAGAGATGTCCCCTACTTCATCCTGGCAGATGATGCTTTTGCCCTGAAGAGCTGGCTCATGAAACCCTATGGCAGAAGGATGTTAACCAGAGAGGAAAGGATTGCCAATTACAGAATTTCAAGGGGCAGAAGAGTGGTGGAGAACGCTTTTGGCATCCTTGTGTCAAGATTCAGGGTGATGAGGACAACCATTGAACTACCCCCAGCAACAGTCAGGGAAGTGGTCTTGACCTGTGTTGTTCTACACAACATACTGAGAAGCCAGTATCAAGGTCAACCTGGTGGTCAGCAGCCTGGGGAGGACGATGATGATGATGTACCTGATGATTGTGGATTGATTGGGGGTGCTGCTGGTGGTGGCCAAGACAGAAACCCTGCTAGAGAAGCCAAAAGACAGAGGGATTACCTGAAGGACTACTTCAACAATGAGGGAGCAGTGGCCTGGCAAGATGGCAGAATATAAGTCCTGCTGCAGTAACCAGTCCTTTTCAGGACTAACTACAACAGTCCTTTTCAGGACTACCAATTATTCCAAAAACAATTAATCAGCTATGTTTGCTACAGACGGACAAACCCCATGCCAAACTTAACTTGTTGAGACGGACAAACAGACAAACCCCATGCCAAACATAACTTGTTGAGACGGACAAACAGACAAACCCCATGCCAAACATAACTTGTTCAGATGGACAAACAGACAAACCCCATGCCAAACATAACTTGTTCAGACGGACAAACAGACAAACCCCATGCCAAACATAACTTGTTGAGACGGACAAACAGACAAACCCCATGCCAAACATAACTTGTTCAGATGGACAAACAGACAAACCCCATGCCAAACATACAGTTCAGGGTGCAGCTTTACAAATTCCACAATGGAAACTTCCTCACTGTCTGTAAAAGTGGCACACACCCTGGCTCTCTTGGCTGAAGAATGGCACTCCGGATCTTCCTCACACCTCTCTTCTTCTTCTACCACAGCTTCCCCAATAGCTGGATCTTCCTGAATCTCCTCCTCCTCTCTCCTCTCACTTCCTTCTTCTGTAATAACTTCACTCCTCTCCTCTACTTGACTTTCCTTCTCCCTCTCATCCATCTTTTTCCTTCCTCTCTTCCCTCCTTTCTCTTTCCTCATAATCCAGTCGACAAAATAATAAAAAAATAGTAAAATGTGTCTCCTAACTGTGAAATTTGCCCTAAGCTCAAGTATATAAAATATAAAATAAAAACTGAAAACCCCTACAAATCAGTGACACACGTCTCTCAGTAGCCAAACAGTCAGTAACAACGAGAATGTGTGCGCGGTCGCTTATATAGTCCCAGACCTGCTCATTGCCTCGTTTTAATTTCCAACGCGCGGAAAACAGTCGGTTCTTAATCAGTTGTTAGTCCCAGGCCGCCTGGGGCGTCCTCAGGCCGCCGCAGACTGAAAATGCGTGGTCCCAGGCGTCCTGGGGAGGCCGGTTTGGATCGGTTAGGGTCGGTTACCCTTAGTCGGTTCTTAGTCCCAGACCTTGATTTTTGGGTCCCAGGACACCGCAGACGGTCTGAGGCTTCCGGGGACTAATGCAACCGACCCACTTTCAGACGCATGAAATTCATACGCATCATATTTGAGTCTGGGATTAACAACCGGCCTCCTGGGACTAAGCTAGGGAGGTCTGGGACTAAGGGTCGCAGGCGGCCTGGGACAACAACCGACTCTGTAAATTTGGGTCTGAGGAGGCCTGAGGACGCCTGGGACTGGACATTTTGTTGACGGCGGGAAATATGAATCGGTTGTAGTCGTGTGAAATATCAAACATGTTTGATTTCTCACACGGCCCCAACCGACCACAACCGACCCTTACAGGACGCCTGGGACTAAGCAAATATTTCAAACCGACCCCCCAAAACCCTTAATCGGGAGCCTTAGTCGTGTGGTGGAACACCCACATAAGGTAATGCAATAACCCTAAAATTTAGTTTAAGATTTAACTTAAAGATTGACATTACCCAACTGATAATTCGACTGTAGCTTAAAGTAAATCGACTTTAAGGTTAATGACTATTGTCAATTACTATGGAGAGTTAGCATTAGAAATTCGCCAAAAATGTCGATTTAACATCAATATTTCAGAAACTATGTAACCTACAAATGTATTATGTAAAAGTTAGGCATCCCTCAATAGACATATACCAAAGAATATGTGACTTACAAAAATTAACAATATAATACTCCTGTTATACAATGGTATAATATTGTCATCTTCATTCATCATATATTGCTTCCCTATTGACAATTAACTTTTTGCAAAAACTTCTTTTAAAGGGCGATAATACAATTTCTAGTTAAATCAGTGCCTCGCTTTTGCATTGGGAACTTACAGCTTACAAAGCTAAATTTTTATATCAGAAATTTTGATTGGCTTGATGTTTAACTAATTGTTAACATTATGTGTGAGCCAAATTAAGATATATGCCAATAAACCAAGTCAAGGAATACTCTTAAAATGTAAAATACTCTTAAATTGTTTTAGCTGTATACCTTTCTTATTACAATCAGCAGACCAAATGGGCTCGCCTACCTTTGCTTCTTATTTTGCTCCGTCTTGTATTTGGGTAGGACTTCTTCATTGAAATTCATATTTGGATCACATTTCTTCATTTGTATTTGACAGAACTAAGTCCGTAGTTGCTTACTGATGGTGGGCAGTTTACAGTACAGAACCTTGATCAACTGCGTGTACTGGTTTCCTTTTCCCATAAAACTATTTGTCGTGATATGACCTTTACAGTGTTAAAAGCGACATTAAAACACACATAAATAAACACAACCCAGAAAACATTTTTTTGCACTCTGGAAAGCTTTTAATTTGAAAAACCTCCCATGAGCCTCTGGAGGGGTGAGGGTTGGGGCTAGATGAATTTTTGGGGCGGCCCAACCTCCAGCATGTACTACCCATGCAAATACAAGGGTATCATTTTCAGAGCCATATTGACAATGACAAAGCCAATCTGTACAGATAGGATCCTATAAGCAAAGGTATGGGAGGGGAATAATGTTTAGATATTTGAAACATTTTTTCGTGGTTCATGCATGTTATAATGGAAATATTTGATATCTCAATCAAATGATTTAATATACTTAATAAAATATAACATATTTAACAGGGTGGTGTCTGATTTTTGGTTCATGGGTCGATCAATATATAATCTTCGCACTACCAGCTTCAAGTGATGTATAGATTTGCCCTGGAGCAATAAATTCTGATATTGCCCTCTCTAACAGCTTACACTCTGTTAATACATCAGGACTCTATTAAACCTGACTTCTGTGAATATCTGTAGGCCAGTGCTTATAGATGTCTGTCTAATGTTTCTTCGGTGCAATTCTGATGGTATCTTGTTATACTGACAGAACCAAAACCAAGTAAATATTCCATTGTTAAAGGGCTGATCTTATTTACTTAACTCATAGGAATTATTGGGTTGTATTCAACAAGGAAATTACGTCAGTGGTTTCAATTTTTAAATGAGAGAACCATTAAACGTGGACAGTGTGTTTTATCTCCCCAAGAAACAAAACGGTTAAAAAAACACGAAGAAATCTAAAGTTTAAAAAATCCCTGTTTATATATTCGTTTTTCCCCCTTACTTAAAATATGTTCATAACACACGTGCAGCAAATATACTTATTTTGATATTAATATTGCTTATTTTACTTACTACTAAATAAGTGTGGTAGATCATAAAACAAAAACAAGATTTCAAGACACATTGGGCATCAAAGTGATACTTTTTAGTAATGCCCTCAAATAAAGCCTCCTAATTTCTTTTCACTCTTTTTCTGCTATTTGTTGCATAAAAAGTTTCCAAAATGGCGGAGATATCTTAAGATAAAAATTGACGTCTTTGTATTCATTAGTGCAACTTATTATAGACAAATATATGAAAACACCAACCCACGTATATGGGTCAAATACAATTTATGGTGGATAAAAAAAGTTAGAATTTTTTTTAAAGTGTTCCATTTTAAGAAACTTTCCTGATCCAGTTTGTGCTTCCCAAGTCTCTCAACCCATTCTTGAACCCACTAACAATGTTAAGGTCGGACTCCTTCATCCGGGCATGCATGAAAGCCCCCTGATACTAGTTTTTATATCTTATCTTGCAAATGGAATTCTACTAGATAAAAGCTAGGTTGTGTCTTGTTTTTTTTCGATTGCCTTTTGTTGTTTTCTGTAAAAATCTCCAAATAAATTAGTTCGTGTCTTCTGATCTGTCAGTTCTCTTTTTGGTAGGTTAGGGCCTCAATAAAAGTGTTGTTCCAATGCAAATTTATTGTCTTTTTAGAAAAAGAAACTTTATTTTTCAAACAGAAATCAACTGTTCAGTAGGGTCTCTTAAAGTAAGCTTTTTAGACATCAAATAAAATGAACTATTGCATCTGATGTTAAAGCTTCTCTTACATCCCATCGTATGTGTATACACACGTAAGTGTGCCACAAATATTGTTGAAAAGTATGAGCTCAGCCTGGTAGTAGGGTAGTAGAGATTTGCACTTGAAAACAAGGTGTATTTTCCCAACAACAGTGTCACTTCTTGAATATCCAAGAACAGACTGCAACTTTCTCCAGGCAGAGCTGTGGGTTTATATACACGCGAGTGTATCATACGGCATATGCAAACCCTGTAAGAAAAAATGCAAGACACTTGAAGTCATGGGGAGCACTTACAACACTAGCAAGGAGAAAGCATGTGCCCAGGCCTCTCATAAATTGCCCTTGAGAGAGAGACATGGATGTGTTTGTAGCCATACTGTGTGCACCGCAGAAAATAATGTGCCTGCCAATTTTCATTGCGGGATCCTTGTGACCTTGATATTCTGTTATAAAACCACACGTGTAGCTTTAGTGTCCCTTGCAAATCAGCCAGTTTTTTCTCTGCATTCAGGACGTACGTGCACACATAATGGAATGTAAGAGAGGCTTTAGAGAGGATTAAAGTTGAGAATAGTATGTCAAAATTAGGATTGGACAGATTCTGTAAATAATTTGCCCCCATGACAACACCAGCATGGGTTTACAATTAACTATTTCATTTACACAATTTATTTATTTGTTTTATTTTCCATTTCTATTACAAATTACTTGATGTTTTTGTATTCTCACCATAACTGAATCATGGGGTGTCAACCATCTTATGAGTGAGTGCACTTACAAACAGAAACATAAGGTGAAGTTAGAATTTTGCTGAGATTGTACAATTCCCAATGACCTTGTGAGAGAAAGAAGGTCAAACTTATTAATGTGAAGGGCAAAGCCCTGTAATCAATGGGTACAAAGCCATGGTTAAGATAAGGTGGTTCTCACACAGAAATTACGCAATGTGATTACTTGACTTTATTACTGGGAGGAGGAAAATTATGATGTAGTTGGTTAATCAATCACTTGCCAGAATAGTTTAAAATAATAAAGTAATATTGTCATCTTCATTCATGATATAATTTTTCATAAATGTCATTTGAAAAGATTTCCTATCATAGCCAAATAAAGGCCATCTCCACAGTCATCCGTACCCTGACCAGTGCTTGCTGGGTAACAACCCCGGTTTGGTTTTAGGACTCTCCCTTTTTGGGAAATAATGATAAAAACATGTATAAAGTAATAAATTAATAAGAATCTACACTCACACACTGTTGTCCAAAGAGGGAAAGTTCAATTTCCAAAAATAGACCAAAGCCAAAATAGAATTTGAGCAGGGGCATGACAAGGAAAGGGAATGGAATTATCTGAAGAAATGAGGTTTTAAGATGATTTCTGAAATTGGATACTGGGTCCTGTGATCCGATGATTTGGAGAAGTTTATTTTGTTTAAGTTGTGTTAGAGTAAACACAACAGCATAGAGCAATTTTCCTTGATCCTGTTGTACAAATATCACTTGCGATTTTCTCAGTTAATGGTGTTGTACTTTATCAGTGATGGTAGTAGCCTTTCTAAAGGCTACAGCGTCTTTATATGTATTGAAAACCCTCAGATTATACATAATAAAAATCAGTCTATAAAATGTGTTCTTTCAGATACGTATATCTCAACCTGTATGTGTGCTTTATGAACATTAAAAGTCGTTCACTTGTTTGATTTATTTATTTATTTGGGGTTTTATGTTGCTTTCAACACTGTACAGGTCATATCACGATGGGTAGTTGGAAGGGCAGAGGAAACCAGTACATACAGTTCGTTAGGGTTCTGTACTGTAAACTGCCGACCAACAGCAAGCAACTACCAGCTTTCCCACTTGAGGCCGTGCCGGGAATCGAACCACGGCCTCAGAGGTCGGAGGCGAGAGTGTTACCACTCTGCCACCGTGGCCCCCATTCACTTGTTTGAAAAAGACTGTTTGTCAGTTTGTCTGTCTGTTTCTCTGTTAGCAGGATTACGGAAATGCTACTGCTTGGATCTTAATGAAAAAGTGGGATGCATGGATGCAATATATATATATATATATATATTATATGAATTTCCTATTCAATTATTTTTGAGTCATTTGGTCTAGAAAACAGAGATAAGCTATTGATATAAACTATGCATATCTTGGCGGAGGGATGCAACTTCTGAGTGCCCTTGTTCAGTAATGTTTTTGTTCTTATGGTGAAACACGGCTAAAAGGGTCTACATATTTAAATGTCCACAGTTTATGTTCACGTTACAACTAAATTAGAAGTTTGTAAAACTGAAATGACATTATTGTATAAACTTTTTCTTTAAATATCAAAACTCATTAGTTTTAAAATTGCGTTTTTTTGTGCCCTGTTTAACCAGAGATATTTTAATGATAGTTCCAATTATCCAAAAATGTGTGAAATCTCATTAAAGAAGCAAAGTATAGTAAATTTGTAGCAATTAGACAACCAATGAGAAGGTTGTACTTATATATAATATACTTAATATATTGCGAAAAGGACAGCATATATTGTTAATAACTGATAAACAATTACAATTGTGACATCTTCAAAGGGTTTTTGAATTTAACTTTTCAGCTATTTGCAAGTGCTATGTGTGTCCAGACATAGCAGTTTGCTTTCATTTACTAATCTTACATTCTACGAACATGCTTTTGCGCATTATTATATGTGTACATTGTCTTAAAAATAGGGAATAAGATTTTTATTTTGAAACTATGGAACCCTTTGCATGAATTTGATTCTTTTCCAGTGTGTTACAATCATTCATATTTTTTTTACGTTTGTATACATTTACAGCACATGCCCATTTGATGATTTAGCAATGAAGAGGGCAACCAAGTGATCTTGATATTTTTAAGCACGAGCCATATCAAGGCTTGCACTTCTAATGACCATTTTTTCCCCTCATTTTAGTCTCTTTTATTGTTTTCTCACTGGACTTTCATAAGAATTGGTGTAGTGTAATGAGTATCCGCCTCTTCACTGAAGTTAAGCAGCAATGGGCTGCATTGGTACTTGGATGGACGACCGTCTGAGTTCTAGTGTACTACTCGTGTCTCTGATGGCTTTGCAGCCCACGCATGTAGACCAAAACACTCTTTGGCCTCGTTTATCCACAAAATGGCAATGTCACAAGACATTTGCCCCTAATAAAGCAATTTGACTGGGTGATAAACACCTGAACTAGAATAAAAATTATTTAGTATCCAGTTTTTGGCTGGAATAGGGACACATACAGATTGGGACATGTTTTTGTTTTGTGTTCCAACCACCACTTACTATATATAATTAACTTTACATATTTCAACAAGTGTCGATTTTTCGTTAATATTTCTCAAACTGTGTAGGATGCAAATGTCTTACACACATTAGAAAGATATTTAAAACCAAGTATCTGATAGTGTTTATTGCATTAAGATCTATGCAGAAATGTTGTCAAAGTCTCAGGTTGATAATGAGATTTTCATATTCACTAGTGGCTCTATATATCTTAGGCTTCATTAGACACATTCTAAAAATATGTTACTCATGAAGATGAACAATATGATAAAATAAGATTATTATAGTGACATGTGACATAAAAATGCGATAAGTAATACAATACATAATGTGCTACCCATCATCTTTGTTTGTGAACATTTTTTCTGTATGTTTCATTGAGGACGTTTTACCATTAACAACCAACAAAGTGCTGTCCAGTTTAACTCACATCTTGTGTGTGACAATCAGTTGTAAACTGTCAAGTTTAATCAGCTGTGAAGGCAAACATTCTATTCTGGCTATGGTAAATTAATTTGGTGACCTCGTTTTAGAGTTGTGAGCTACCAGAATTTAAATGAGTGGCATTAATGAGCTACATTTAGACGAACACTGTAGTGTGTTCCGCTAAATGTAACTCATTAATGCCACTCATCAGAATTGAAATACTGAAGTCATGGTCACCATTCACCATAGTACATCTTCCCTAGCGGGTGCTAATTTTGGATTTTGACCCGACATGCCCCTCCATTTTCCCTTTTCGACCTCTAGCGCATTGAGGATGTTGTGTCAGTTTTGTGCTATATAATTTGTTCTATTCTATTCTATTTTGTTCTGTTCTGTCCTATTCTAATGGTAGCAGTAGAGTTAGTGTAATCCTGTTAAGAAACAGACAAACAAGAGCACTGGCAGGCTAGCCGAATGGAGACTTTTCAACATTTGTGCAAAGTACATGACTCAGTCTCATTCCTAATGAATGATATTAAGCCCAAGTTTGAATCAGTTCTCCTTTGTAACAGTTCTGATGCTCCCTGAAAATGTCATCACCATCCGTGCAGTAGTTTTTGAGTTATGTTGTAAACACACAAAGTAACATACTAAGAAACAGCATGAGTAATATATGCAAATATTTTGGAAAGTAATAAACAGTCATGATTTTAATGCCGCCTTGTAATTACCCATTCCCTGTCAAATGCATAGTAAAGAAAGGCATTAAAGGAAGCATGGAAAGTTTTAGAACTAACACCAATCTCAAACACAAGTAATATATATACAAAGTGGCTTATAATGGATTATTACTGTTGAGCATTTATACACCTAAAGAGTAATTTAAATTGCCCCCAGGACTTCTGCCCTTATAACTTGAAAAAGGATGCATCAGCCCTACAGAACAGATGATCTTTTATATACGTCAGGAAACAGGGCGTTTGCTTGATGTTTCCAGATAAGAGTTCTAAATACTTCAACATTGTAATTTATTATGATCTTCATAAAAAATAACACTTGTTCTTTTAAATGGTAGGCTTACCAGTGTAACTGGGCCTTCGATCAATAAACTACTCAACTCACGCATCCATCTTTCTGTAATCTTATTACACAAATGTACCATTGATCAAAAGTTTGAAAGTTGCTGAGAAATCTTGGATTGTGAACCATGCAGACGCTGATAACCAAAGGTAACAACTGATCTGAATTTCACATGAATATGTTTCCAATGTTTTTTTTTGGCCTATGGCAATACCAAACACCTCTGGCGACTTGGCATTACTGATGCCACCTTTATTATCAATCAGAAACTCCAATATGACCATAAAATACAAAATTGACCTGTCCAAGAGCCTGGGCACCAATCTATAATTAAGTGCTTTCCAGATCCGAAAAGCTGCATTATATCTGAGTCGCACCACAGGCGGAACATCCAACAGTTATAGGCACATGGCAAAACGCCCCTGTCCTTCAACTACCATCCGAGGTTTGTATGCGACCTTGTGACACAGTGGTGAAACGTCCATTGCCTTGCATGTACTTTGGAAGTTTTAAAATTTCCTCCTTTGAATTTGGTACCATGAGCATGCGCAGACAAATGCGAGCATGTGCAGATTAATTTCTTCCTATGGTAACTGAAAGTGTAGTCCACGGTGTACATACACTTGTGACTCGGACGTCCTTTGGTGTAACACGGCGACCTAAGGCCAGTGGAGGTAAATGAAAGTTTCACCACTGTGTGACCAGTCACATATGAACCTGGGATAGTAGTTGAAGGACAGGGACATTTCACCCAACACCTGTAACTGTGGGTTTATACCGCCTGTAGTATGAATGATACACCAAATCTCGGAAAGTATGTGGCGTCCTTGGCGGTGGTTCCACTACCGAGTAAAACCTCTAACTGTGGGACTTACTGCCTGTAGTTTGAATGATACACCAAATCTCGGAAAGTATGTGGCGTCCTTGGCGGTGGTTCCACTACCGAGTAAAACCTCTAACCGTGGGACTTACTGCCTGTAATGTGAATGTTGCATAAGGGGAGCAGACTTTGAAAATCATAAGTCTCTGACGAGACCAAGTCAATTCAAGGAGCTAGAATTACAGGCCATAAAGTAGAACCATATGACAGGCGTCCATCTATATCCGTACCCAAACACTGCAAAAAATGTTCCTGCCAGACATTGGTAAATAGGAGAAGTTTAACAAATGAACTATATAATGCACCCCGATTTCAATTAATCTTATTAAAATGGTGCAAATTCATGTTCTAATCCATCCGTATTAGCTTTTAAGTAATTACAACAACATTTTCTCATGACAGGGGCACTTAATCTATTGCTTGACATAAAATCTTCTAGCATTCCAAAGGTAAACATCACCCGCCAAAAACTATGAAAACTAAAGGAATAAACTGTACAATAAGGAATGGAGAATAATCCCCGTAAACTGCTACAATCAGCATTAATGTTCAGGAAAGTGCCAGACAGAAGATATAATTCTGTCCCAGGGTGCAAAAAGTGCTCGAGGAGTGAAAGCAAGAAGTAACTGCTTTCTATAGTTAAGGGTAACTCACTTGAGTTAAAAAATGTGAATCGGTGGTTGCTATTTCAGTAAGACTCGTAACACCGTGTTGATTATGTTATTAGATTTGTATTGATTTGTCTGGCAAGCACAAAATCTGATAATAAAAGAGAGACTATAAAGAAGATTACATACAGCATATGTCATTCTCAGAGGTTTCCTTAATTGGATAAAACTGATTGGATTCCATTATATATTTATACTTGACTCAATACATGTATATCCTTTGCTGCAAGACTCGAAGTGCTATATGCCCCACCTGACTGTTCAAGTACAGCCCATGCTCTCTAGTGACTTGCAGTACCCTAACTAAAAGTCGGAGTTTCAGAGACCGTTTATCAATGTCCATGTGGTTCTTTAGTCTGTCACTGGGGATAGGTTCCAATCATAGAGGACTTGCATTTTAATTGGTCATCCCAGCTACTATATGTCTTCCTGTATATCTGGGACGGAAAATCCAGGTCGTCTGTTTTCCTAGGAAAGTATGTTACCTACTAGGCAACAGTGACTGATCTTATTGTCATTGATGTAGATATTTATAACTTATATTCCTTTGTTATTGTTTGTGGTGATTATTTCATCAAAATGTAAATTCACCACAATATGTTATATTCACCACAGTATATGAAATTCACCACAGTATATGAAATTCACCACAGTATGTGAAATTCACCACATTATGTGGAATCCACCACAGTATGTGAAAGTCACCACAGTATGTAAAATTCACCACAATTTTTTTGTGAAATTCGTTACAGTATGCGAAATTAACCACGGTCATAAACCCTCTAAAAGTGAGAGAAAATAATAAAAAATTATCACAGTGTTCCACAAAAGAGATCAGGTGCCGGTTTCACGAAGCCTCCTTTGGAAAGGACCTTCTTTAGTAAAGAAAGGTCATTTTATTTCCTTTGGGAAGGCCACCTTAAAATCCAGTCTCACAAAGCATCCCTTAACCCTCCTTACCAAAGGTGTTCCTTAAAACTTAAGGAGGGAGCAAATGTTTATTTAAGTTATTACACAGTCCTGAAAGGACACTTCCTTAAAAAGGTGCCTAGCTTCCTTAAAATTTAAGGGAGTTTTCAAGGTTTTCTTTAAGGAAGCAGGCTTTGTGAAACTGCGATTTTTTTAAAGAAGGGAGAAATTCAAGGAAATCCTTGAAGTTAAGGTGACCTTTATCTTAAGGAGGCTACATGAAACTGAATCCAAATATTGTAATTAAACTGACAAAAATGTGTTATACATAGTTGACACTGTTCCATGCTAGCCTCACAAACTACAATAATATTTATATCACCAAAAATGTTTAACTCGCCCAGCCTCATTTGTGACTCAATGTGTTTCGTGCTTTGGTTAAATATCGATTAGGTTTAATAATTTGGGGTTCATATTTGGGTAGGGCGTGTTCAACATGGAGAGCATTTTCAGAAATGAAGTAGACTTTTGTAAAATGCTTAAAATAGTTGTTACATTCTCTCACAGCTTGTATTTAGTGAACACAGGTGGGGGATGGGTGAGGGGGGATGGGCAGAATGGCTATTTGAGCCAGCTCATTTATAAACATACATTACCAAGACACAAGGTCAATTTTAGGGTCATAAGGACAGGCAAAAACACATGTTCTTGGTTTTGGAAACAACTCCCAAAAGAAATAAAAATGCAAATAATGTATCTGAAAATTAAAATGTACCTAATGTACCAAGTTTAAAATAGTTAAAATGCTAAAATGCAATTTATTCTCTTAATATTTAAAATAAAGTGTGTGAAGGTTATATAAGTAATGGAGAGGAAATTCCATGCAGTATGGTTATACAGGGAATCGCCCTTCCTTTGTTTTAAGGAAAATCTTTGGTATGGTGGAATAAAGGAGGCTTTGTGAAACAGGATTTAAGGGAAGCCTTGCCAAAGGTTAGAAATCCCCCTTCCTTTACTTTAAGGAAGGAAAAAACAAAGGAGGGAAAGCCTCCTTCGGAAAGGACCTCCTGTACTAAAGGAGGGTCATTTTTTTCCTTTGGGAAGGCGACCTTAAAATTCTGTTTCACAACACCTCCTTTATCTCTCCTTACCAAACTTAAGGAGGGAGCAACTGGTCATTAAAGTTATTAAACATTCCTTGAAGGATGCTTCCTTAAATTTAAGGTAAGTCCTTAGCTTCCTTGAAATACAAGGGAGTTTTTAAGGTCTCCTTTGAGGTAGGAGGCTTTGCGAAACTGAGATTTTTTGAAGGTGGGAGAAATTCAAGGAAATCCTAGAATTTAAGGTGACCTCGATCTTAAGGAGGCTTTGTGAAACCGGCCCCAGGCCTTTAAGGATTTTCCCACATGATTAGCCATATGAGTCCACCAATAAATCTTCCCTGCTTTTTGTGGTTGGAGGTTGGTGCTACAACTTATATTTATGAACAGCAGGGGCCAACTTCACAAAGAGACTTAAGTCCAGATTTAGACTTTAGACCTGTGGTCTTAGACTTAGCGGATTTCACAAAGCAGCTAAGTTAACGAATTTACTAAGTCAGTGGATTTAACTTAAGTCTAGGAGGTAGTGAGCTTAAATTTTGTAAAGAGGACTAAAAAAGGCTGCCATAAACATTTCTCCACTTCAAAATTTGAAATGGTTGTAAATAAAGTATAATTACACAGAACACCTCATTAAAGTAGTCTTTGGGAAGTTTATATTGGCAACAAGGTTTTCCATTTCAAAACAGTCCTTAGCCTTAGATAAAATACATCAAGTCAAGGATATATGGCACCAATATTATATTTTGAATATATATAAAAGGTCACATGACACAGAAAACCACTGTGGTTATTTGATAAGCTTGGACTTAGCTAAGTCACCTTTGTGAAATCCATTGTAGGTCCCAGACCTAGCTAAGACCAAAGTCTTAGATTTACGCCCCTGACTTAGCCAATAAAGGGACTTAGTTTAAGTCCTTTAGTGAAATCGGCCCCAGTAGTCGGGAGTAGATCACAAGGCTGATCTTATTGTTTATGTGATTTTTTGTTGTTCCACTTTTAGATTTATGTGATGTTTTTCACTTTGGGTAAATCATGTATTTTGTTAGTTTTCCTGCCATATCTTTCGACTGGCACAGTAGGTTTGAACAGTTGAAAAAACCAGGGAACCTTACTAATCCTGAAGTGAACTGAATATGCTATTTATAAACTGATTTGGCATTGTAGCAGACTTTTACAGATCTGATTTGAAACAGGGGGAGATGGTATATGCTCAGAAACAAAGTATTATTAGAGTATTATAGATACTGTGCTTAATTCCAAGTGCCCAAACTGAATTTTATCAAATACAAGTGAAAAGGTGAAGTAATTCTTCCGGCCGAGTAGCCTACATAGCCAAAGCTTGTTTCTGGATTCCTCTGGCATGAAGTAACTCAGTGCATTTCTTCTCTCCAAAACAGGGTTCTGGTCTGTTGAAAGTTTGCCTCCCCATTTCCTCACTGATTCCCATTTGTATTCCAGCGATCGAACCTCAGGCTTTACACTTTTAAGTCAAACAAACTAACCACAAGGCCGAGAAGACCACATGTAAATGACTTAATATTATTTTTTTCGGTGACGAATATTTACTATGATAGGCCTATTTTTCTAGTTAAATTGCTCTGTTGTGTAATTGTAATTTGCCACCATGGATGTAACCTAGTGTTGGTAATATTTCATGCTTTTTATTGGAGAAATTAGTGACTGTATTTTTTGCAGCAATCTTTCCTGGTGTTATCCTCTATCAGGAAATTAATAGTCATACCAGCCTAAAAAATCTTCTTTCATTGCTATATCTCATAAGAAAATCCTCCTCTTAGGAAATTGTTATAAGCTTTATAAGTGACATTACATGCTATTTCCATCTGCAAGTCTATCACTTATAATGAGGCAATTTCCTGTTTCACTTATGTATTCAACTCAAAACCCCCATATGACTTAGTGTTTGGTATATTCAAGTTACTTAGTCATAGATATAATTTACTAAGTCGAATATATCACTTAGTAGCTTGTTGTGTGACTTTGTAACTCATATATTCAATTTTACTATCAGGTAGAGCCCACAGCTTGCTAACTTGTATGGACGACTTACCTAGCTTTATATTTGACTTATTACATTCTATATATATATATGAGTTATTAACATGTATGAATGACTTAGAAAGCGAAATAAGGACTCATTAAGTAATTGTTTTGGTGTCAAATATTTTGATTGTAATTACAAGTAAGGTTGTATTTGCTTTATTTATCCATCCATGACTATATTTTCTGGAAAATACAGACCTGGAAAACATATTTTCATATGTGACAGCACCCCATCTTTGCCAGTTTTAGTGAAACTGGTCGGTGAAATACTGAATAAAAGGTTGATGATAAAGGTAAAACATCCCTCATTTGATATATTGCTGTTGAAGATAAACAATAAAATAAATACACATGTTATGCTCTCGCAGTATATTGTCTTAACTTTTTCAGGGCAAAACACTTTGTTGTGGAATGTCTTGATAACAGTTATTATATTCGTTAAATTGTTATCTTCATCCATGATATACAGTGTTATTATATGTCATTTAGGAAGTTTTACAATTTAATCCACATCAATTTTGTTACAATTGTTATATTGGGAAAAACAAATAAGAAACTTCATTCTATTAAGTAGGTTTTAAATTAACCTGCAAATGGCAGTAATGGATGATCTGTCAACAAAAATAGTTATTGATTCGCAAAATATTAATACTTCTTGGGTATCAATATGATAAAATGTTATTTTGACAAGCGTTAAGTCCCTGTGCTATTTCTGATTGTTTCGTCTCATTTATCTATCTAATCTAACTTTGCCGTTAGTAGTTGGAGGCTGGGGGAGCTCAGTGACACGGTGGTAAATATTTTTCTCTTATTTTCAAAGTGGTGAGTTCAAAGTTTATCCTTGATTGATACAGACATATAGGTAGTTACTTGCTCTTGGCAATATGTTCTGTTTTAATCCCATACCGACGAAATATTGATAGAGTAAGCTTGGTAATCATGCTTCTTAGCTAGATGTCATAAGGAGGTGTGAAGGGGGTATAAAAAGACAGTGTTATCGGCTAGATAACATACATCACTTCTTGGTTTAAGTTGCAGATTCATAACCAATAGGTGTTTATTTTCAGATTGGTTTCCTTGATACAGTTATTTAATAGTTATTCAGTTATTTAATAATAATTTAGTCAGTACTTTCAATGGTAATAAACAGTGTCTCTTGCAACAGGGACCCTTGTCTGTGTGTAATGCTAAAATTTGGAATTCCATTTTCAGAAAGATGGATAGAATGGAAAAAATATTTTTGTGACATGCATCGGACTTGATTTTTTTTGTTTAAAAATTCTTCACCAAGATACCTAAGTTTTCCCAACTGTTATCCAATAGTTACATGTTATATAAAAGGAGATTTGTATGTGTAGTGTAATCTAATATAATGACACTGTACAGGGTATGAGAATGTTAAAAATACCCTTATGCATGGAAGATTATGAAGCATTACCAATATTATCATCCTCACTTTTGTTTTCTGTTAGTATATTGAGTTATATGTTTTATTTTATTTTAGCATTCTGTTCACATTGTATAATGTAATGAAAAGGGAATGAATAAAAAAGAATTGGAATTCTAATCTGGGTCTTTCAATTCCTTCAATATTTCCCTTTATGGTGTGGTTAGCAGTGCCGTGTATACTGGTAAAATACGGTCATCCCCTACCTCTGGGGGTAGGTTCAAATGCCTGACTTTAAAAGGAAAAGTTTTTAATTGCCAACTCACTTGCTTACAGTATTTATTTATTTATTTGGGGTTTTACGTCGCTTTCAACACTGTACAGGTCATATCACGACGGGTAGTTGGAAGGGCAGAGGAAACCAGTACATACAGTTCGTCAGGGTTCTGTACTGCAAACTGCCAACCAATGGCAAGCAACTACCAGCTTTCCCACTTGAGGCTGTGCCGGGAACCGAACCCCAGCCCCAGAGTGGGAGGTGAGAGTGTTACCACTCTGCCACCGTGGCCCCCCTTTGTTTACAGTAATGCTATCATACTGAATATTTGAAGAACAAAGGCAACACTACAAAAATAAAGGAAGATATTTTCTGTCAACACTGTAATCAGATCAAAGTACATGACAAATTTGTAGTGTGTTCAACCTTCAGCAAATCAATAAAAAACTGTTGTATAAATTCAAATGTTCCCTGGGCATTAAATGGAGCTGTTTTAGATGATGAGATTTGATAGTAAAGATTAATTCCTAGTAGAATTTAAAATCTGTATTACCATCTCCAGTGGAAACTAGCCAATAGTGAAAAGTAATTATATAGTCAGTTTCTTTAAAATACAAAAGAAATCAGTGGAGTTTTCTTCCAATTAAAATTACAACTAAGATAGTATTCCACATAAATATAAGAAACAAAGCCTTTCTTACTTTTCCAGTCTTTTGAAACTCTGTCATTCCACCACCAAAATAAATTCAAAATACACTGGTCACAGACAAAATTATGAATCACTTTTGGACAAGTGAAAACAAACTTCTGCCTTTGGCAATGCTCATCTTTCACAATCACTCTACTGCTGCTGTTACTGTTGGAGACAAATGATGAGGCTGTCTGTAGATTTCTTACTTTTAATTTGGGGTACATCCCAGTGACATTGCAACAGTACGGTAAGGTTTGCCATAATGTAAGTCGGTCGCTTTAACTATCTCCGCTTCTTAATAATCCTCTCAATCCAATAGGTGACTAATTGACGCTAGGCTCAAGGCCAATAACCCACTAAAGGCATGCAACAGTAATCTAACATGGTCCCCACCAGAGAAAGAGAATATTTCATAGATGAAAATTTTGTGCCAGCAACTTAAATCAGCAGTAAACAAGATGATAAATAAAATAGAGTAACATCTAGCAGAGGATATATACATGTACTACTGAACTACATTCTATAGCTCTTGGAGGGTGAAGTAACTACACAATTTTGACCAAACATTACACAGTGCCCTGGGTGATCTCACCAATGGCCTATTCTGAAATGGACATTAAAATGTGTTGAAAACAACTGAAAATTAAACTCTAAAAAAAGTCGTAGAGTTCAGACCTTCACCAGGACGCATTTCCGACGGTTTAGAATTTTTTTGTATCCAAAATATTCTCTTGACCTTTCCAAAAATGTGATCACTTCTTCTTTTGTCCAGGCTTTACATATATAAAAAAAATTATAAAGATTTTACTTTTAGAGTAATTTTACCCAAAAAGCCAAGGTCCATTGAAAAAAAATACAAAAAAAAAGTATGAACCATTGAAAAGTCAGGATTTTTTATTGTATCCAAAGGATGATCCGTAACTTTCCCAAAAGTAAAACTCGTCTTCCTTTGGCCAGGTCTTGTGCACATATAAAACAAGAACACTTGGAGAGCGCAGACCTCAGCCAAGGAAGCACATATGTTGAAAATTTCATTAAATTCTGTTCATAACTTTTTGAGTTATCTGTCTTTAAAAATTACATTTCATGGATCCAGGAGATCTAGAGAGTGATACAGATCACCTCCAAAATTGAAACACTTCTTCCCTTTACCTTTTCAGACATATCCTGAAAATTTCATCAAAATCCGTCCATACATTTTTGAGTTATCTTGTTCACAAACAAACAAATTCACAAACCCACAAACAAACCCACAAACATAACCTCCTTGGCGGAGGTAAATATGAACTATCTGTTTATTACTCTTCAACAAATAGACAGACTCTTGTGATGAGTGAGTGCTTGTTTTATACTGCCGAATGTATTAAGCTGTTGTAATTACACATTTACAGAACTTCTACAAGTCTTGTGATACCCCCACTCATACTGTATTCCTTTCATTTTTCTTAGGATTTAGTTTGATGATTTAGTTTTTAAGAAGTAAAATTTCTAATGAATAAAGTCCATTAGAAATAATAATGTACACTTCTCCCATTGATATCTTTCACTTAAAGTTGGCTTCCTATTTGAAAACGTCATAAAAACTTGAGTCAGCCCATTATATGTGTTACATGGGGGTTAATCAAAGAAAATTTGTGACAAGCAATGAGCCTTAGGCAAGACTAACATTTTGTCCCAATCAAGAATAAAAATTCAGTGCTGTAATAAAACCAGTGATATATGACATCTTTCATATGGAATGCGTCTTTAAATGCTTATAACTTGGCCCATTTAATGCTATCTACTGCCTCATGTTTCAGAAACGTGTATAAACTGACTATAAAAGGTTTCTCCCTGGAAATTAAGAACCCTTTTAGATCAGATTGACCACAACTGTCATTTTTTTCTGGACCTGGGACAAGAAAACTTCCCGAATAACATATGATATGAGTACCATATTAGTAATTTTCATGGGTGATATAGTGGTACATGTTTCATGAAAAATAATTTACTTTCATTATTTACTATTTTACTTCAGTAATTAGTAAAATAAGTCCAGTGAATGTAAAACAATTGCTGTGAAAAAATATCCACACTTACAGACCCCCAATGTACGGAAGCTCTGGACTGCCAAACTTTTTTATTTTACTAACTTTAATATAACTGGAATATACCAGTTACTAACTTGAACATACAAGTTAACTAACTTGAATGTACCAGTTTGCTAACTTGAATATACAACTTAGTTAACTGGAATACACCAGTTAGCTAACTTGAATATAGCCTTTAGTTAACTGGAATATACCAGTTAATAACTGGAATATACCAGTTAGCTAACTGGAATATACAAGTTAATAAATAGAATATATGAGTTAGTAACTAGAATATTCCAGTTAGTTAACTCGAATATACCAGTTAGCTAACTGGAATATACAAGTTACCTAACTTGAATATACAAGTTAGCTAACTTGAATATACGAGTTAGTAACTTGAATAAACAAATTAGTAACTGGAATATACGAGTTAAAAACTGAAATATACGAGTTAGTAACTGGAATATACCAGTTAGGTAACTGGAAAATATCAGTTAGCTAACTGGAATATACCAGTTAGCTAACTTGGATGTACAAGTTGGTAACTTAAATATACCAGTTAGCTAACTTGAATATATGAGTTAGTAACTGGTATATATGAGTTAGCTAACTTGTATATTCAAGTTAGCTAACTCGTATATTCCAGTTAACTGAAAGGTATATTCCGGTTACTAACTCATATATTCCAGTTACTAACTATATATTCAAGTTAGCTAACTGGTATATTCCGGTTACTAAGTAATATATTTCAGTTAGTAACTTGTATATTCCAGTTAGCTAACTCATATATTCCCGTTAGTTAACTCGTATATTCCAGTTAGCTAACTTGTATATTCCAGTTAGTTAACTGGTATATTCAAGATAGTAACTTGTATATTCCAGTTAACTAACTCTTATATTCCAGTTAATTAACTCGTATATTCCTAAGCTAACTCGTATATTCAAGTTAGCTAACTTGTATATACAAGTAAGTTAACTGGTATATTCAAGTTAGGTAACTGGTATTTTCAAGTTAGTAACTTGTACATTCAAGTTGCTAACTCGAATATTCCAGTTATTAGCTCAAATATTCAAGTTAACTAACTGGTATATACAAGTTAGTAAAATACAAAATCTTTGGCAGTCCAGAGCTTCCATACCAATGAATATAAAAACTTTAACCTTTTTACTTGACATCTTTCCACTATTCTATATAGATTTTAATGGTACAAAACGCGGAGCAGTTCTGTAAAATATAGTTCTGATGATATATACAACATATTTGTAGGTTACAATTTTAATGAAATATATAGATGAAATCGGCATTTGTAATACTAATAATCCCTGTCCAGGGGCACTAAAATAATAATAAATTATTGTAAAATAAAGACTAAAATAAATATAGTGGTTTATCCAAATCCTGGTTCTTTGCCAACAGATATTGTTTCAATCTGTGTTAATTTCCACGCAAGCAGCCTGCAACAAAAGGCAATGAGTGATCATGTCAAGTATTATAAAAGATGTTATCGTATTTTTGTTATAAACAATATTGAAGCAATTGGGCAAAGTCAAGCAAAATTATATTAAGCCTTCTCGCAGGAAGAACTATTTATAAACTTTTTGAATTGCATTGTTGGACATAAAGTCTTCATTCCCACAGATAATGAGAGTTATCACAAGTTGAGGTTTGGATTACATGTAAATTGTATGCAAGGTGTTCGCTAAGAGCGTTATAGTTCACTCCCATTTATCTGTAACCAGTGTGTTTTAGCCAACGTCCAATTTTATCTGAACATAAATACAACTTTGCAATTTTAAAATGCTGAGCAAATATTGATAAAGACTAGCCGGTTCTAGAGCATCATTCTCGATCATCATAAAGTAATAAAAAATTGGACTTTTATCAGTCTTCACCATTCAAAAATTGACATTTGCTCACACTGCTAAGGTTTGTTTATTATTTGGTGATTTAAAAAATCCTGTTCAGATTGCTGTTCATGTACATGGAAAAAGTTAAACTAGTGTTTGATCGATGTTGCTCAAAACAGTGTAAAGGTATATCCTGTTCTGTCCATATCTCAGCCTCCCAAAATATTACATTGTAGGCAGGAAAAGTTTCAGTTCGCAAAATAAAAAAATAAAATAAAAATAATGTACTCTTTCATATACTGGTATTTGCATTAACGTACTTCTTTAAGACCAAAACAAACTTCGATATTTCTGATTGGTAGGTCCTGACCAAAGGAAGAAGTGTTTAAATTTTGGAAAAGATCGATCAAATTCTGGATACAAAAAAATCCGAATTTTCAAAGGTCCCATTTTGTCCCAGAGACATGTACATTACAAGAAGATAGAAAAGGGAGATAAAACGTGTAAACTTATACCCTTTATTGGGATTACAAGTTACTTTTTAATTGCAGCTTGGCTTCCTTTGAAACCTTTTTGTGTTTCAATAATAAGATAAGCAAGAGCCATCTTTGCAAGGAGTTCTCACATGCCAATGACAGTGGACCAAAAAATAAAGAAATTGGCAAAAAAAGTGTAGGGAAATAAAATGAAATCCCAAGTATTGTGACTTCACCAGGAGCTCTCCGATTTGACTAGAAACAGACAAATCTTGACTGAATTTAGAGCCCACAAGATTTTGTCACCCAACCTAAATCATTTCAATGTGATTTGTAAACAATCAGATGTTACAACAGTATGGTTATGGTATGGTATAAGATTAGAGATAGCACATGATGAATCAAGATCAGTGACTGTGGTGATCTGTCAGCCATAAAAATGAGGGTGTGAACTCTTGCAGCAACTACCCCTGACCCTAAACCATATATAAATTCTACTGGTAGAAAATCCAGTGGGGGTTTCTGCCAGTCGAAAATCCAATTGCACTTTCTACCAAGATAAACCTGGTAGAAAGTCCAGTTGGAGTTTCTACTGGTGAGAAACTCTAATCCAGGAGATTTAAGTATTGCTCGTAGATCTGAAATCAAATAAAGTTAATAGTACTAGTAGAATATTGAAAAGAAAAATAAAACTATGCATAGATTGTTTACACAGCGGGAATAACAAACATTCTTTAAAGTACTGAAGATTTAGATGGCAAGTGAAATGTGCAATTTCCTAAACTGTCTCACACAGATGTTGAATCTTCGGATGGGGTGACACTACTGTAAGCTTTACATGCTGAAACAAACTGGGCAGTTGTGACAAACAAATTCTGCTGCAGAAGCATTGGTGTTAAGTGCTCAACTAAAAGCCATATAGGAAGTGACTGCTGTCAATAATCAAGTAGCTAAAATTGTACTTTGTATAACATTTGTTATAGAACATGTAACTCTTACATCAGTTGGTAATGTCAATATTACAGATCTCCCTTGAGAAATGGTGGTGAGACTTGATGTTGATTGTAAAATTCTTGAAATAGTTTGAAGATTTCAGTTTCTGTCATGTTTAATTATGTTAAGTCTGTGTTACAATAAATATTTTCTGTAATATGCGCTCTCGTTGTTTATGAAAGCTGCACTTTGCTTAAATGACAGATTTATATGCATAGAAAGCCCACTTTTTGTGCTTCAGCTGGACACTCTTTGAAGCTTATATTGAGTTTCTACAAATATAACATTCTGGTACACAGAGCAATATATAAATTTATGAGATTGGAATATTACATTTCGGATCCCATGGCAATACCAAATCTTCTAGATTGAACTTTCTGCCGGTAGAAACTCCAATTGGACTTTCTACCAAGTTTAGCTTAGTACAAAGTCAAGTTGGACTTTCTCCTGGTAAAAACTCCAATTGGACTTTCTACAGGTAGAATTTGAAATTCTACCAGACATATACATCAGATAAAAGGCATTTGAGCTCCTGGGTGTTTGAGTGCATCTGTACTTACAGTCAAAAAGACAACAATTCAGTGGAAGGTGTTGCCCATGCATTTTCCCCTGCTAAGTTTATATTCTTCTTATACATTTGTTGGAATTGAAGGAAGTTTACAGAATTTATATATGTTGTATATTCACCTAAAATCATCACTAAATTTCACATTCTCGTATAAGCTTCTTACTTATTTTAGATTTTTTTTTCACTTTAAGGACACTTAACATTAAATTCTAAACTTGGGTCTCCCCTTGGCTCTTAAATTTTGAGTGTAATCCAAAACACAGCTTCCATGTAAGGTTTACTTATGTTCTTTAAATGTAGATAGATATGAATGCACGTATGTGCAATAATCTGTTGAAGACTGACTAATCTACTTTACGGGCACACTCAGTTCTACTCAAGATATAGTAAGCTTAATAATTGTATTCTCCATTATCCGTTTATTTATTAAGGGTGTTGTTGATACCCCCTGGTTGGACTGTCCCCCTGTGTTTGCTAAAGTGTAAATTTTCTGCAGTAAATCAGGCCAACTCTGTGTTAACGAACATCCCTGCTAGAATTTCTTGGTATTATGGAACTAGACATATTGGATACAGATCAAGTTACAAATAAATTAAAAAATCACCATATGGAGCTACAAAAGGTTACAATGGATATCATTTCTAAACTTTTAGAAACAGAAAAATGAAAAAATAATTGAGGATGTTCATTTCTTACATCAATTAAATTGCAATTCAACAGACAGTTCGATAACCAACAGAAAACCAGACATAAGGGCATGTTTCATCTGATAGGCTATTGTAGCACAAAAATCATTGATGTAAGGATGAAAAATGATCTTGTAATTGGAACTAAAAGTCATGTTATTATAATTCATTATCTCCTAATTTCATGATAATAGTTTTGAAAGAAAACAGTGTCATTGTTATGAGGTTGTAACTTATATTTTAATAAAGTGAACAATTGATGTTTCTTGCAATTAAGGGGTTTACACAGTTTCCAAAGAAAGAGAATAAGTCTGAGAATTGTTGTGATATATGACATCTTCACACAGTAACCTTGTCATGTAATTTATGTAAGCAATCACACGTCCTGTCATTTATGATCAGGATGTAAGGATAAAGGTATAGCATAAAAATAAAACAGCCATTCAACAATACTGTAAAAAGCTGCGATGGAGAGAAATGGAAAAGTAGTACTTTACAGCTGACTGAACAAAACTAACATAACATTTGTACTCATTGTACACTGGTGTAAAATTAAAGGCATTGAATGATTTTAGCCTTTTTTTCTATTGAGATAAAGGTATAATATTCACTTGCTATCTTTATTTAGTCATTACAAAATGTTTGAGAAGTTGCCATTTATGTTTAAAGCTATATGAAAGATTTATAACAGGTAAAACAGCAAAATATTCTTTGGAATATAAAAATAGAAGGAACATTTTAGATTTAAAAATTCTGTTATAAATAATGTTTATGTATTCTTTATTTATATGCATGGTCCACGCCAAGTCCATAATCATTTGTCCTTCTCTTACAGAGACTATTAATCTTTTATTAATGTGTTCATGGTTCCAGTAATGTAAAAGGTGGCATGTGAGTTTTGATAGTTGGAAACTTGCTACAAGTCTACCTACAAGTCTACTTTAACCAAAACAGCTCTCTTGTCAGTCAAAGTTAATTTCCTGCCTGAAAGGCGAGCCAGTGGCACTCACCCTACTTGATTTCTCTGCTGCTTTTGATACCATAGACCACAGCACAGATTTCGTCATGATCATCTGTATTTCTTGTATGTACCAAAAGGTACTGCACTGAAATGGGCGTTATCATCACCAAAGATATATTAACTGTTCACCCATCGAGGAACAAGTCACCGAATAAGTGACACTGATGGTTGATACTCTGGTTGCTATTATTTGAAGGCTTCCCTTCGAGCTGATGCTCTAAAGAACCATCCCCTTATATCTGGCCTAAAGCTTCTCTTACATCCCATCGTACGTGTATATACACGTAAGTGTGCTGCAAATATTGTTGAAAAGTATGAACCTGGCCCGGTAGTGGGGTAGCAGAATTCGCACGTGCAAACAAGGAATATTTTTCTGACAAGAGTGTCAGTACTTGAACATCAAAGAACAGACTGTGACTAGCTACAGGTCCCTCAGTGGTTTAATATGGATGCAAGTTACACGTGAGTGTATTATATGGCATGTGCATACCCTGCAAGTGAATGGGGAGATCTTGCAACACTTGCAAGGGAAATGCAACCTTTTCTCTGATTATTTGTAAGTTACCCTTGAGAAATGGATGCATTTATGGCCATACTGCACGAGTTATTAGAACATATCCACGCCCATAATTTAGATAACTCATACCGGTCCGCTTACAAAACAGGTCATTCGACAGAGACAGCTGTAACTGCAATAAAAATGAAGTTCAAATGCTTCACTTCATATTTCACTGAGCATTATCAGTGTATACAAATGGATTCCCCTTTGTCTAATTTTGTAAAGTATTTTCTGAAGTTCCCAAGGTCCTGTTTTGGGCCCTTTTGCTGTACACTACTCCCCTCAGGTTACATAACAGCTGTCTCCGTTGAATGACATTGGAATGTAAAATCAAAAGGAGCAACTACAGTCATCTTGCCACCTACTATCTCAACATATGACAGAGAGGTCCATATCAATCCAAATCCAAGCAGATAACACCCTTCTGGTGAGACAATTGAGAAAGGGGCAAAGACCAATGAAAGCCCAAAGCTAAAACTTTAGCAGTGACTCATTCAGATTCAACACTTATGGAATGTCAATATACAAGCATATACTTATTTATTATGTTACATATATATTATTCATACAAATACACAATATTTAGTGAGAGTACTGAAATGTTAAGTGAGAAACAAGTGTTTTAACTAGAATAGCTTATTCATGGTAAAAATTCTGATCAGATAAGTCTTGTGTAACATGTATAACAGTATTCAACCAAATGTATGGGTTTGAATGAGTCATCATACAGCACAGGAAATAAGGGTAATAAATCACTGGACAGTAGCATCACTACAAAGAGAGGTTAAACAGTTTAGTCCTGTATTAGCAGTTCAAGCATGTGCTGGTTATTTTGTGATCTCTGTTTTAAATGCTGAAATAATAACATTTGTAAAGACTTTATATTTTATTTCTCATAAAATATCAACAAGTCATACAACTTGTTACATGATGTCAGATGTGTATATTGCACTAACTCTGGAATATTAAAATAAAAGGATACATCCATCTTAATTACTGTAAACAGAACAATCTCTGTTCTAAAACAAAGCCAGTAATTAGGATATTTCTGTTTTTGGAACAAAACATTTGTTCTAGGAAGCAAACAGGGTTTTTAATATGGATCCAGAAGGTGAGCAAGCAGAAAATCAACAGGCAGAAAATCAACAAGCAGAAAATCAACAAGCACCAGCAGCAGCTTCAATAATGGCTACCTCTGCGGCTTCAATCAACAGCCAGGTACCACTACCCCCAAATTTTGTGACAACAGGTGACCTAGCTTCTCAATGGAAGAAGTATAAACAAATCTGGGACAGTTTTGAGATTGTAACAGGACTCAAAGAAAAGACAAGTGCATATCGAACAGCCACGTTCATTACGTGTATTGGATCAGAAGCGCTGGAAATATTCAATGGACTACCCTTTGAAAATGAAGAGGATAAAAATGACATTGATAAAGTGCTTGAATTATTTCAGAACTATTGCATAGGTGAAACAAATGTGATATACGAAAGATATATCTTCAACAACAGAGTTCAAGAAAGTGGTGAGTCTTTTGATTCTTTTGTTTCTCATCTCCGCCTACTTTCACTATCATGCAACTATAATGCAATGCGAGAAGAGATGATTCGAGACAGAATAGTGATGGGGATATCTGACGCACGACTGCGGCGCAGCATGCTTCAAGAGCCAAAGCTGACATTAAAGACAGCAATAGAACGTGGAAGAGCCTCAGAAACGACGACAAGACAGCTGAAGACAATGGCTCCCACTGAAGAAGTGAGTGCAGTTAGAAAGAAAGGAAAAGCTCCAAGTCACAGAAATGGACAAACTTTATCCTGGCCCAAAAACTGCAAATATTGTGGCCGAAGTCACCCAAAAGACAAAAGCAAATGCCCAGCTTATAGAAAAACCTGCACTTACTGCTCCAAAAAGAACCACTTTGAATCAATGTGCATGGCCAAGAAGAATCAAGTGAAGGGAAACCCGCGAATGAAGAAAGTGAATTTGTGTGATGAAAGTGAAGATAGTGATAGCCAATACGAATATGTTGAAACTGTGAATGTAGACACAGTTAATGCAGCGACCATGAACAGTTATGATGATACAAAATTGTTCACAAACATGCGCATTCAACAGAAGACTGTAAGATTTCAAATCGATACAGGAGCTACAGTGAATGTCATTGGTAAATCTCTGGTTCCCAGCAAATGTACAATAGAGCCTACAACCACTAAGTTGAAAGTGTACAACAACACCACATTGACTGCTGAGGGAAAAACCCGCATTCCCATGAAGAACCTGAAAAACAACAGGAAATACAGTGTGGCGTGCATAGTTGTAAATGATGATAAAGTACAGCCTATCTTAGGGTTACGTGCAGCCAAACAGATGAACTTAATCACAGTCAACACTGAGAATATTGCAGCCATTAGTAGCAAAAGTGAAACAAAACCACTCACAGTAGCACAGATCACATCTGAATACCCATCGCTTTTTGATGGCAAACTTGGACTGATAAAAGACAATGTAGACCTGAAAACTGACTCTACAGTAAAGCCAGTTCAAAACCCAATCCAACGTGTCCCACATGCTCTCATGGACAGTTTGAAAGCAGAACTGGACCGTTTGCGGATACTAAAAGTGATAGAGAGTGTGAGTGAACCAACAGAGTGGCTATCGAGTCTTGTGACAGTGAAGAAACCAAGTGGGAAGATAAGGACTTGCATTGATCCACAACCACTTAATGCAGCACTCAAACGAGCACCTCTGTTAACACCGATCCTTGATGATGTACTGCCGAAATTAGAAGGTTCAAAGATATTCTCAGTTATTGATGTTAAAGATGGCTACTGGAATCTGAGACTTTCAAAAGAAGCAAGCTACTTGACAACAACAAGTACACCATTTGGAAACATACGCTTCCTACGACTACCATTTGGACTGAAGGTATCAAGCGAGTTATTCCAATCAGCTCTAAATGAAGCACTGCATGGCTTAAATGGTGTCCATATCATAGCAGATGACATACTTGTTGTTGGAAAAGGTGACAGTGATGACGCAGCCACACATGACCATGACAAAAACCTTCGAGCACTGCTACAACGATGTGTAGAAAAATCGATCAAGCTAAACAAAGACAAAATCAAATTAGGACGCAAAGAAGTGCCATATATGGGAAATACGCTGACCCCTGGTGGCCTGAAAGCTGACAAATCAAAGATCAATGCAATTGTTGAGATGCCTCCACCAAATGACATTAAGGGTGTACGACGACTGATGGGAATGGCAAATTATTTGATGAGATTCTTGCCAAATCTCTCATCAATGCTGGAGCCAATCCGCAAGCTAACCCTGAAAGATGTAAAGTTTGAGTGGACAGAAGAGCAGCAAAAAGCTTTTGAAGACATCAAAGAAGTCATAACAAGCAGACAGGTTTTAAAGTTTTTTGATCCGAAAAACACAAACCTAATGTTGCAGACTGACAGCTCAAGATCAGGCCTTGGAGCTGTATTACTACAAGACAACAGACCAGTTGGATTTGGATCAAGATCCCTGACATCTAGTGAAAAAAACTATGCCCAAATAGAGCTTGAACTACTTGCTGTTATATTTGGCCTACAACATTTTCATCAGATGACATATGGCAGACATGTGGAAGTGCAGACCGATCACAAGCCACTAGAAAATATCGCCATAAAGCCTCTGATCAAGGCACCAAGAAGACTGCAAAGAATGCTACTCCAAATGCAAGACTATAACACCACCATTGTGTACAGGAAGGGCTCAGATCTGTATGTGCCAGACACATTATCCAGAGCTAGTCTACAAGAGACTACTGGCCCATCTGCTGATAGACATACTCATGTATTCTATCTAGAACTTGACAGCATTAATTTGACTGAGACTCAAGAACTAAAAGATGAAAAGCTACACAAGATCAAGCAGGCAACCATGGAAGACAAAACTCTGCAAATTCTAAAACAGACTATCATTCATGGATGGCCAGAGCAAAACCAACTTATACCGATGGAAATTGCACCATACCAGCATGAAAAACACAACTTCACAGTGCAAGATGGAATCATTTTTGTGGGAGACCGTGTTGTGATCCCTAGCAGGATGAGAAAAGAAATTATCCAGGACATCCACCTTGCCCATGCTGGAATTGAATCTTGTCTGAGAACAGCAAGAGAATATGTATATTGGCCACAGATGTCAGCACAAATTAAAGAACATTGCCAAAAGTGTGATACGTGCCGAGCCACTGATGATAACAGCCAGCAAAAAGAAACCCTCATCAGCCATGAAATCCCTGAACGACCCTGGCAACATATATCCACTGACATATTCACATTAGACGGAGTCAACTACCTGATAACATTAGACCAGTATTCCAACTTCTGGGAAGTTGACAAGATTGCCACAATGACAGCAAAAACCGTCATACATAAACTCAAACACCACTTTGCCAGATATGGAATCTGTCAAACACTCATCTCTGACAACGCACCAATATTTCACAGTGCTGAATTCAAACAATTTGAAAAGCTATACAAATTCCATCACAAGTATACTTCACCATACCACCAATCTGCAAATCCTGCAGAGAGAGCTGTGAAGACCTGCAAGAACTTGATGAAAAAAGCAAAGACAGAGCATCAAGATATATATTTAGCTTTGCTTCTGCACAGAAACATCCCCATGCAAGCCTTTAATAGCAGTCCAGCACAAAAGTTCCTGGGGAGAAGAACAAAGACCACAATTCCAACAAAGGACAAACTACTCTAGCCAAAAACAGTTGACCCAACAGTGCAGAAAGAAAGGACACAAACACACCGTGCAAAACAACAGTTTTATTACAATCGTACTGCGAAAGACCTACATCCTCTAAAAAATGGTGACACTGTGATAATGCAGCCATTGGTGAATAAAAAGGCTGACTGGGAAAAGGGGACTGTAATTAGAAAGAGTGGAGAAAGATCCTATGAAGTATTGAGAGAGGATGACATGGTACTCCGGAGAAATAGAAAACATCTTAAGAAGACTCAGGAAGATCCAGGTCAGATCACACAAGAGGACAATTACATCCATGCAACACCTCAAACGCAACTGCCAGCTATCAGTCTAGAAGCAGATGTGACACCCTTACCAAAAATGCAACACACACCACCGAAGTCACCTAAAAAGAGCCAACCCCGCAGAAGTGCCAGAGAAAGACACCAGTTTACACCATATGAACATATTCCATAGCTTTAATTTTTCAAAATTAAACAATAAACAAAAAAAGACCCAGAATAATGGTCGTTTATTGTTATGGTTACTGGGCAGTCTACCTCAGAAACCAGAAATTTGATATTATTTTTGGATGTAAAGATATAATTATTAGCCATGAAGCAAAATGGACAAGAACTCTTATATGTAATAACAATGCATTTTATAATGATAACAGTTGTGTGTTTTTTGTGTACTTTTATACTAAAATTTATAGTTTAGAAGAGTGGACTTCATTTCATAAATTAAAACAAGAAAAAAAAGGAAAAAGCATGTAACATGTATAACAGTATTCAACCAAATGTATGGGTTTGAATGAGTCATCATACAGCACAGGAAATAAGGGTAATAAATCACTGGACAGTAGCATCACTACAAAGAGAGGTTAAACAGTTTAGTCCTGTATTAGCAGTTCAAGCATGTGCTGGTTATTTTGTGATCTCTGTTTTAAATGCTGAAATAATAACATTTGTAAAGACTTTATATTTTATTTCTCATAAAATATCAACAAGTCATACAACTTGTTACACTTGGAAAAGAATAGATTATTTGATTTATTTATTATACGTCACACATAGCACCTTGTTCTATGACAGGTTCACACTATATAGTGACCATCCGAGTCATAAAATATTAACCCATACCTATCCCAGAACTCAGACTGTCACCCATCCAAGTACCAACCAAGCCCAGTATTGCTTAACTTCATTGATTTGACGGGAACACTGGTCAAAGGTTATAGTTGGGGGGTCTTATGTCCCGTTCAACAGCCAGGGTCATATTGGAAAAGGTTCTAAGCATTGCTACTTGTGGGACTCGAACCCACACAGAGGTGACAGCCTGTGACTGGATGCAAAACTTGCTAACCACTAGGTCACTAAGGACCTCTAGTAACTGGTCAAGCTTTACCACATAGGCTGATAGGATTAGATGAAAAAGCACTTCCTTTGAGAGACGAGATCTTTTAACATTAAAAATAAATGAGATCTTATGGGCCTTTGTTTATTTAAAGATAATTATATTAGGGGGTATGTCAGATGTCTAGACAGTAATATTTTTCTATATACATTTTTTTTTAGATTTAAATTTCCTGGGTGAGGTAATGAAATGATGCTTTTCTTATCTTTTGACCGAACACTACAATCTGTGTTGGCAAGGATTGAGGGTTGAAGCAGATTGAATGTGATTCTTCTCAATCCGGATTGAGTGTCCACACTACAGAGTGTTATCTGGATTGAGAATTGTCAAAAACTGAACACAGTAAAACCTCCAAAATATAGATGACTTCATGCAAATTGTTTAAATTACTATTTTCTGTCAATGTGAAGAAAAATTATAAAAGTAATGACACTATACAAGACCCCCACATCATTTTATATTTCAGACAGTTCGATCTGCTTCAATCCACCTTTGGAGTAGGGTTAAGATTTATCCTTGTCAACACATTTATCCTATTGTGTAAACAGAATCCCTCTGCAGTGTCTAGAGGGAGCAATTATATTAGTTTACGAAAATGTCAATCTGCTATGGTTTTCTATGAAACGATTTATCCTTTTCTATGTCAGTAAAAATACAATAGATATTTTTGTCAAATGAGTTTGCAAAAATATTATTTCTTTAGGATATGAATGAAGTAAATGAGACATTCTAATGGGCTCACCCTGATTGAAATGTGCTGAGGGACTGGGAGAACAGACATCAAGGACATTTGCCAAATTATGAAGTGACTCTCTCATTTATGTTACTCCTTTCCACGTGAATACTTTTTTTCTGATTTTTTTTCTTTTCTTATGTGCTTTCATGTTTATTACTAGATTGCTTCCTTTGTCCACAATCACAAAGTAATATCATGTTAAGGAATCTAGATTGAAAAAGTATATATTTGGCAATAAGAGCCAAAAATTAATCCCTTTCAAATAGTCAAATGATGAAGAAGATTTCATAGTAAATATTACGGTCTTTTTTTGCCATTTTGTTATGCCTAGATGTTGCTTTAAAATGATTGCTGTGATAAATTTACTTTATTAAGGGAAAAGTCTGTTTATACTGAGGGTGAAAAGTAAAATAACAACAGTAGTTTTGTCTGTCATGCGACCCTTTATTTCTATTCAAAACGCACAACTGGCGACAGGTATCCTTTGATACATTCTACCTTAGGACAAATCCTGTTTTGCAATGGAAAAATATAACCGCACAGAAACCTCTATATACTACTTAAGTGAGGTTTTTATATATTTATGCTTTATCTCAAGTCACAACAATTTTTGAAATAGAGAAAAGAATTTATGGCTGCCATGAGTAAGCCCATTTCCAGGTGGACTAAACTTTAAGCCCAAGACTAAGCCAAAGAATTGATACAGGTGCTTAGTGAAATCTGCTTAGTCTAAGATCATAAATTTAACACAAAAATCTTACCTTTAAGTCTAAATCCGGGGTAAATTCTTTGTGAAACTGGCCTCAGGGGTCAAAATGTGGGTATGGCCTTGCATAGGTGACTAATGTCTTTAGTATTTTACCGAATTGCAATCAGGTGTTTGTCAGACAGAATCTGGTCGGGTCACTTAAAGGGTTTAAACCTGTCATTCTAACATGACACGGATGTGTCCGTCATTCTGATTGGTCCAGAGCGATTTCTAAACCGTCTAAAATTCTGCATCAACATTACAGCTGTTATCAAATTCCCCATGCATAATTAATGGCTGAAAAACAATTGTCTATAAGTTTGTTTTCATAATTATATTTAAAATACTATGAGATAGTGTATAAAGTTATGCTTTTTTGAATTGTTTGCTTGTACCTTGATTCAGAAAAAGTTTACAGTATATTTTTTGAAAAAAAAAAAATTACCCCTCTTCACTTGATGGAACAGCCAACATGGCGGCACCCTATTGCTTCACTTGGATAATTTTGTTAATTTTACAAGTGTTTTAGGGTATTTTAAAACAGTCATGCCTTCGTGCTTTGACAACGCCACCCGTGCTAAAATTCTGCGTTTGGACGTTTTTTTCGTGATATATTCCTATATCAATGAATGTTACTAAACATCAGATGGATTAGTTCTTTTAAAGAGTGCATCATTTTTTGATTGGACACAAAAGATGTGTCCTGAAAATGCTGTAAAATGATTTATTTTTCGTTTCAGAGGTAATATGTGTAAGTGGATGGTTAATTTTGGTTGTTATATCTTTTACACGAATTCGTCATCTAAGAAAATTTCTATAATTATTAGGATAATTGTTTATTGATGTAATTATACAATTATTTGCTGCTACAGAGACATCTACTTCAACAACCGCGTGAAAAAAACCTGATGGTATTTATAGTTAACACATCAGCATTTATTAAAGTTCTTCATAGTTTTACTTTTACAGGGTATAAGGAAAATAATGTTACAAGAAACAATGTGAACACTAGAGTGTTATATGTTCAAACACTAGAATACAATTTACATTACAAGATTTTGTATATTGTATTTTCTTTATGAAACATGACTAAATATTTTTATTTATTTAGTGTATTATGCTATGCCCAGGACCTTATCAGTAATATTGTGATGGGTAGCTGGAAGGGCAGAGGAAACCAGTGCATACAGTTTGGCCAAGGTTCTGTACTGTAAACTGCTGACCAACGGCAAGCAACTACCAGCTTTCCCACATTAGGTCAGACCAGAATTCAAACTCTAATCTCAGAGGTAGGTGGGACGAGTGTGTTACCACTGCGCCACCTCGGCCCAATATAAAAAACAACTGTTATAAAGTCTACTACATTCTATAATTTGGGTTTACCACACTTATATAAAAAAACCAGTATTCACTTATTTATAATGTTTTACACAATATTCTTATTCTCGTGTGCAAATCACAATTGCTTGGTGACATCTTATTAAATGGGAAGAGGGAACTAATGCATAGAAAAATAAGGTGTGCTGAAACAGGACTGCTGAGAACATGAAACCTGCCAGTTGTTTGGCAAACAACAAATAACACCATTCTCCACAGAAAGAAGTATTCCAAGGGGATATTCTTTTTTATAATACAACATGTCCCTCTTGTTTCAATAGCCTTATAGGCTTCAATTGATTACAACTGCCCATGAGGCTATGTGATGTTTGAATCCTGTTTGCTTGTTCATTTGTAGGTTATCAAGATATAAAAATAGGAAAACTACTGAACAGATTTACACAAAATTTTCAGCGTAGAGGGCATTGGTCTAAAATAGGACTGAATACATTTTGGAAATGATACACAACCATTGGCTTATGACAATTTAAGAGATGCTTAGGACTTTGAGCTCTCAGTGCCCCATTACTTTGAAGTTATGCTAAGCAGAAAGCTAAGTCATTGCAAATACAATGAAAATGGGACTGCTGAAATTATCGGATTTTTTGTATCTATACAGGGTGTATCCACTAAATTTCAATATTTTTTCCATGACTTCTCCATGACTAAAGCTTTAAAATCAAAGAATTTTTATATGCTTCATGGCATGAAAGAGCCATGTAACCACCAGGAAGATGTGACAGGCCGGTTTTGCCTTTGAGAACCACACACAAGGTTCCAGTCACAGTACAGGAAAATGTGGAAGACCCCAAAATTTGATCTAATTACATAAACCTATCCCTGTATTGAAATGCTGGATGAAAGGAAGGAACAAAGCCGTTTCGCGAGACAATGCCTTTTAATTTCCATGACTTTTTATGAAATTTTCAAAACCTGGAGTCAATTTCCATGACGTTTCCAGACCTGGAAAAACAAAATGGAATTCCATGACTTTTCCAGGTTTTCCATGACTGGATACACCCTGTCTATAAAATTATCTGGATCTTTCCCAAAATTTAACCATTTCTTCCTTTGATCAATCCCTGATCACATAAAGGAATCAGAAAAATCTGTTCCTTACTTTCGGAGTTATTGTGAGCACAGACAATCAAACAGACAGACAAAATGAACACACATAAATATAAAGCCATGGAGGCAATAACCTGCGCACATGGTAGTTCTATCAGTTTACACTGGTAATCAGAGGGTGGCTAAAGTTAATGCTATTACCCACAGAAATATCCAGTTTCTGTCACTAGATCCTCCTTTAGGCATTGTGTGGTCTTATATATCAACAGAGTGTCACACTGGGGATTGCGACTGAGAATATGTTTGTTAATGATGTTAGTTGCAATAACTAAAAAAATTAAGGATGATTCTGTATATTGGTCAATGGCAGCACAATTATTTTCTCTGATTGAGTGTTCAAGCCATGTCTACTGTCCATAACAGCACTCAACCTCCAGGTCTGGTTATGGTTTTATGAGTACTGCTAAGTCAGTGATCCGAATCCCATCTGTTCTGGGTTCCCGTACATTCCGTCTTTCCAATAAGTTCTGTAGTCCTGTAAAACGCTAGATCACATGGGGCCCGTATAGGACAGAATAACTATAATTTTCACTGGTTACTTTATACAAAAAATTGGAAAGTAGAGTTAAAATACTTACACAAGACAAAAACCATAACAATATTGAAACTTGCAGAGAGAAAAATATTCAACCCACTAATAATGCTAATTTATACTTGAAATATTGCAATAAAAACATCTTTTCCCATTTAAAAATATGCTTTTATGTAAAAAGAAATAAGAGATTGTCAATAAAGGAACAAAGGCTAATTGTCAATTATCAAATTATGAAGTATAAATTAGCTGATTGTTTTTTCCTTGTCAATGTGGCAAAGTTATATTTTTGTCATATGATTTTATGTTGATTTCTAGATTATTATCTTTAACCTAGCCTTAGCATTTTAGTACTTTGTTTTTTGTTTTTATTTTGCAAACATACATTGTGGGTTCATTAATCATTTGTACATGTTCTGAAATAGTTTCAAAGGCAAGAAACTCTCAGTCCTTGTATTAGCAGTGTGCCGATGTAAAATCCGGAGGTGTTTTGGTGTGGTGAGGTGGGGTGTTTGTTGAGAGTCTGCCAGATTGTGGGGTTTGTGTAGCTCTGATAGAACAGCAGGCAGAGTAAGAGTAATTATATAAACTGAAAAGTTATTATCTGAACTGAAAGTTTTTTCCTAATTACATAGAAAACTTGAGCCTTGAGCTGGACTGTCTTCATCCCCCATTTCAGCACAGGGTGGCCATGAACATCAGAGCCAGACCAGCCAGCATAACGAAATATCGAACCACAAAGGAAAAGGTATCAAAATCTTGGGTCTGGTTTTCATGCTTCCCAGAACACTATATCCAAGATCACAAAGGAATGCCAAGACACTGAGGCAGTTATAGCAAACAACTGAGATCATGAGACTCCACAGAAGCAGAGACTTCATTGCTACAAGGAAGCATTACTACAACTCACCAGTGTGAAAAAGGGTTCACAAAAAATTTCTATGTACGGGCATAATCATATTTTGATCTCAGATGAAGGAAGAAGCAGTTTTGACCTTAATTTGACCTAAAACAAACACGCGGTTTCTGGACCAACTTATGTCCACTATTTCTTCCTCAGCAAAACTTTAAAAAAGTGCATTACTTCCTTATTTGAACAACTTACATACACTGGCTTTTTCCACTAACATCCATAAGTGTATGTTTCTTGACGAACAAGTCTGCATTGTTTTTTTTTTCGCAAAAGCAAGTCAGTAAGTCCACGTTGTCTTGACCAACAAGAGAGAAATGATTATTTCTTCCATCAACCTAAAGAAATCAGTGCACTATTTTTCCCACCAACCGAAGAGATATATTTGTAATTGTGTTGTGGATCCTGGGTAGACAATTTCATTAATGTATCAAAATGATAAAGATAAATTAGGTAGATCATTCGTCATAGGATATAAAGTGGATTTCTTAGAACCACTACCTTAGCACTGGTGAGGTGTTGTAGAAGGAAGCTTTCAAACCAGACATAATGGACAAGTTCATATCGCTGAGTTGACCTGTGTACCCATTGTGGGAGGTGTAGCTCTTATTTCAATCTGATCTGTTCTCCCTGACTGACTGTCCACTAGCCATGCCTGCAGAACCAATGAGGTCTTCAGTGACCTAGTAGGTTAGCAAGCTTGGCATCTAGTCACAGGCTGTCACCTCTGTGCGACCCTTGATAGAGCTTGTGCTTCTAGATATCATTTTTTTTGTCTCCGGACCTCTGTGAATTGTGGCGCAGCGTGATGAGCATTTGCCTGCTCACAGAAGTTAAGCAGCAAAGGGCTACGTTAGTACTTGGATGGGTGACAATCTGAGTTCTAGAGCAGCTGTGGGATGTGTCTGAGTTGGAATTTCTTTGTGTATTCAGACTTCCTTAAATTCTACTTGTGTCTCAGATGGCTTTGCGCTCCCGCTAGGAGACCAAAACACCTTTTGGCCTTGTTTCTGACTACTGTCACTTGTCTCAATGTAATCCTCCTCAGCCACTGGTCTGGTTTCTGGATGCAGCAATCTGGGAGGTTTGAAGACGGACAACAAAACAATCCAACATCTACATAACATTTGCCACAGCATAAAAGACAAATTGTGGACAATGGAAATAAAAAACACTTGTGAAAAAGTTTTACAGGGTATAGCATGGGTGACGAGGATTGCAATGTGGGCAACACTGGAACCTTAAACTTTCCAAGATGGGACCTGAATATTACACTGGTATTATTGAAGTCCTCTCAAGTAGCAGAGTAAAATGTGAGAAAACAAGGCCGAAAAGTCTTTCAGTCTACATGTGTGAGCTGCACAGTCATCAGAGACATGAGTAATGCACTAGAATTATGAAAGTGTGGTGACACAAAGAAATTCCAACTCAGACACATCCCACAAGTGGTCTAGAACTCAGACGGTCACCCATCCCTGTAGTAATGTAACCCATTGCCACTTAACTTCAATGAAGAGACAGATACTCATCACACTACACCACAATTCATGAAAGTCCGGAGACAAAAAAAAATGGAAAAAAAAGATTCCTAGAAGCGACAATCTCACTAGAGCTCGCACTTAATAAAATTATGATCCCATGACTCCCATAATTACCAACTTATAATTGTGTCAAGGCATCAGTACCCAGTAAAATTGTTTAAACATTTATAAAACGTTTTTAAAAACTATTTAAACCCTATATTTTGGGTTTCCAAGTAAACGTTTTATAAACATTCTTTGTACAAACATTTTTTCTGAAAGCATTTATTAAACTTTTATGAAATAACTCAAGAAATTAGGTTGTTTTGAAACGTTTTGTTGACAATATTTTGAAAATGTTTTCTCAGAAAATGTTTTACAAATGTTTAAGCAACTGGTTTTCATAACCATCATTTTGAAACGTTTTTGAAATGTTTTCTATCAAATGTTTTGAAGACATTCTATCACAAACGTTTTTTATACCTATGTTTGCAGAATGCTTATTAAACGTTTACCTTTAAATATTTAGAAAGATAGCTGTTAGCAATAATGGGGGATTTTAGAAGACTTCGTCAAAAATTGCTCCACATGCAATCCCTAAAAGTAATAAATGAAGAGGAGCACAATTTATACCCCACTATCTTACAATTTTAGACATAAAAATAATGTTTTCATTAGTGAGTAACCTAAGAAGATATTGAATTTGACCTCTGACCTCGATTAAGGTTAATGTTGCCAATCAGTGCCAAAGTAATATTGTAATGTTTTTCTAACATTTCTAACTAACGTTTTAACGTTTATATTATAAATTGGTTTATACCCATCATTTTTAAGCCTCGCCAAATGTTCCCTTTCAAACGTTTACAAAACTCAAAAATGTTTACTGGGTAGAGTTAGGCAAACAAGTAGGAGGTTTTGTGCAAAAGAAATAAAAATGTGGAGTCAATCTGCAATTAGAATATAAAATGATTTATACTGAAGCTCTGAAAATAAGCCTCTGTGTATTTCTATTTATAATACATTTAGTTTGATTTTGTGGATTGAATGTATTGAAAAAAACAAGTAGTTGTGGAGATATATTTACATGGGAACGAATGCAGAGTTCCATTGGAAGTGGGCGATTGGACTTTCTGAGGTTAATTCAGTCCGATAAAAAGGCATAACAGTGTATAAATATGATACTTATCTCTTAGGCAAACTGAAGTTATGTCAAGCCCTCATGGAGACATAGAACTGGCTACAGTTACTGCAGCATTTTGGGACCCCAGTAGTTGCAGGTGTCAAACTTGGGTATGTTTACCCATTTGAGAATAATTCTATATCTAAAGGTCAGTACAAACATGTGGCTATATGAGAGGCTGAATAATTCATGATTTTCCCTGAAATCTTGAAATGTTAGGGTTGAATTTTATAAGGATATACTGAATAAGTAACGTACAATAATATATAAATGTTTTTGTTCAACATTAATTTGTTTTTAGGTAGATGACAAATTAACTAATACAGTTGTGATAAAATTTGCAGGAGATAGACAGGATGGCCAAAGAAGAAAAATGTTAATTACAATAATAATGGTGTCATAAATTGTAGTGTGCTTCAAAGCAAATATCACTCATTAGTGGAAACATGTATTATCTCAATATTATCTGTATCTAAATCGAAAGTTTTAATACCTTACAATCTATTTTATAAAGATAAAAAAATATCAAATTATGGTTAGATTACATAAGACACATTTTATACTGGTTGACTAACTTTCACGGTTACTGTAACAATATTACCCTGTCAAAGTAGACTGATATAATCCAATCTCATCCACTACATTGCAGGCACAACATCTTGCCTCCAAGATTTTGTTTATTTGGGGTTTTACGTCGCTTTCAACACTGTACAGGTCATATCACGACGGGTAGTTGGAAGGGCAGAGGAAACCAGTACATATAGTTCGTTAGGGTTCTGTACTGTAAACTGCCGACCAACGGCAAGCAACTACCAGCTTTCCCACTTAAGGCCGTCACGGGGATCGAACCCCGGCCGCAGAGGTGGGAGGCGAGAGTGTTACCACTCTGCCACCGTGGCCCCTCTTGCCTCCAAGAGGAACACAGTGTGGTAACTGTCCCCCCCCCCCCCCATTCAACAGCCAGGGCAGTATTGGTAAAGTCCGCTCGACATTGAAACTTCCGAGAGTCCAACACACACAGAGGTGAGGGCAATCACCAAATCCAATATAAATCTCTGAAGTAAGTGACTTGAGAATGACAGCATAGGAAATAGCCTTGTTGTGGTCAGGCAATAATCTCAGATTCTTGACTTTAGAAAAGTTTGTGATCGGATTTTCCAAGAACATCTGCCATACATAAAAGCTGGAGTTGTTAGCCTCATCAATGAAGGGTACGTCCACTTGTTTGTATTTTAACACAAGTTGGGGTCTATCCAGGGCAAAGACCTTGTCTACCTTATTTTATTAGGTACTTGGTTTTTGTACATTGGACTTAATTACTTCAATGCTTCATAACTGCCATGTATAATAGCATATACTAACTCGACAGATTGTCTTAAGTTAAATTGATACCTTTGTTTACTGACAGGTCAAAGCAATTTTATTTACATTACAGCTTACACTTCTCAAGGCTAACATAAGTAAGTGGATATTTGTTAATTTACTTTGAAACCACCAATTATATTGACAGCTGTCTAAAAACAAATCACCTCAAATCGGACAAAGTCATGTTTTTTGAAAAGCTATTAGAAAATTGATTGTGATACTAAACAAGTAAAGTACAGTGATTTTCTTACCAATACTTAGACTTTTACTAGCCAGTGTCTCTGCGGAAATGGCCATTGCTGTGGCCATGAATTGATGAAGTGGAATATGGCCCATAGTTTTTGTACCTTAGATTTTGTCTGAATGCCGAGATTAAGCTCGATAAAAGTCCAGAATAGAAAAGACTATAGAATATTGATTTTAATTCTCCTATAAGAACACTTTTCCCACAATGTTTTGTTTAGTGTCTCTTAAATCACATGTTGGCAAGTGTACCTTACACTTCTACAGATTTCACCCATCAAAGTCCTTCATCTGATGCCCCAGTACATTTGTAGCTTGTACTCTTTCAGTTGGTGACGTCCTGTTCATTATCGCCCCAAGCATTTGGCTGCGGTAAAAATGAGATGTTAGCTTCTACACTGGATGACAATATGGGGGGGGGGGGGGCAGTGAAGAGGAAACAAATGGTCTGTTGAGCACATGGGCAAGAGACAGCTCTCTAGATAAACCACAACATCATACAATCAATCTCACCACAGCAAGTAGCCTTGCTTAAGGCCAATATGTGTATAATATGTTCAGAATAGGTGCAGACATATTTGGCAGTTATAAGGTACGCATTCAGAATTTCAAAGCAAGAAGGTAAGCTCTCCAGAATTAGCTGTTTGTTTCTTTAAAAGTCAGTACATGTATGAGTACATTATAGAAACTGGAACTCCATTATCTGAACTGAAAATTTTCCCGAACTGCATAGGAACTTGAGCCTTTAGCAAGGCTACACAGCAAGATGTAATCCTAGGGATTGTTTTATTATGAGATGTGTAGTATGTTTTGACATCCTTGAAAATATATATTTTGTTTCTTATTGGCGTAGTTTGCACATAGTTGTTTAATCAAAAATATTTTTAAATTTGTCTCATAAAGATGCAGTTTTCATTCCCCATTCAATTGGCAATAAGAAATTTATTTGACAAGAAGGTGTCAAAGATAATGTTATTATATGGAGACGCATCTAGTTTCTGTTATTGAATATTCCCTTGGGCTATGGCTATCTTCTGTGTCAACAAACTGTCATTTTTTTTTAGTTTTACAATGGATCGACTCATGACGTTTGGTGGGTGGATATTCTATTTTGGTCATTTCAGCAAATGTAAAAGAAACACCCAATTACATAAAAATGTCACTTGATATTAAATGTAGAATTCTATATTTTACCGTGTGACCGCTCTTGTAGGTTTATTGAGTCTGGTGAAATGGTGCAACTTTGTATAAATATAATACTTATCTCTTGGATGAAGTTATGTAAATCCTGCATGGTGATCAAGAACTGGTAACTATTGCTGCATTTGAGACCATCATAACCTAACCAGTTTAATGTCTCAAAGTTTGATATTTCAACGCAACTGAGAATTATGCTGAGTCTGGAAATTATTTACATGATGGCCTTATTTCAGAAGCCTGTAGGGATCAGAAATCTTTATAATTAACAGCCACCAAATTGTCAATGTTTTGTGACTGGTAACATCAGGACATTGTATTGTATTGTGTATTTATACTCAGCACAAAATCTCCATATACTACAGGACTCAAAGCACTAGTTAACCAGTCCGACTGCACAGGTACAGCCCCAATTCACAAGTAACTGACATTCCTCTAACATATCATTTGCATAACTGGATGGATGTTATTTATTAGTCTCGAGGTATCTATAAAGCATAGATGTTAATCTTTTGCATATATAATTATATGTTGAGAGATTGATATTCATCCCATAACCTATGCATGCCTCCAACCTGTATATTTTAATACAGTTCGTGAGAAGAGGTAATAGTTACTTCAAACAATGTAAAAAGTAATCCCAAATGTATTTGGTGTTGTGCCAAATTGCCCTGAACATGTCCTTCCAAAATACGAATCCCACCAAAGTAAAGTGGATCGAACATGGTCAAACCACACCTGAGGGTGGATGAGCCCATTCGGTTGCAGTTTGTGACCCCAGTATGAGAAGGTATCATCAAGGTATAAAACAGAAAATAAACTTCACTCAGGTAATTTTCCTACTTTTTACCTGCCTTAGAATCTTTTACGACAGGTATTAAGTGGTGTAAAAGTCAGTTTAGATTACTTCACTGCTAGCCTGAGGTATAAATAATATCACATGTGAAAACTTACAGTTCCAATAATATGTCACACTCAGGTAAAATTTTCCCACCTTATTTTACATGCCTTAGAATCATCTATGACAGGTATTAAGTGCCGTAAAAGTCGGTTTAGATTAGTTCACTGTGTTATGCTGAGATATAAATAACCATCGCATGCGAAAAACGTACAAGTTCCAATAATACGACCATTGCCTGGGACATAAACCTTCTTTCAGAGGGGGCCATATTGACACTTCAGTCAAATTTATTTCTAAATAGATCAACCACGAAATCCAATTGAGGAATAAAGAGCTCACATATTGCTCGGCTCCACGCCATCCCATAATGACCAAACACTCCTCATAGATGGTCTACTGATAGATGGTTTGAGTCCAGGGGACACACATCTCGTGACTCTGACTGTGGGCCTTGTAGTGGCGTGTCAGCCATAAAAACTTGCCCCAAAACACTGTGTGTGAATGGAAGATATTTGCTAAAAGAGAAAACTAATAAATACCCTAAAATCCCTCGGGCACCCACCAGAGCAATGTTTGGACTTTTTTCTTCACTAAATCATCTATTTTGCTCTTATAAGCATGTGGCAGATTGTCTCCTCTTTCATATCAATCATTGTTGAAAGTGTGTGGGTATTGAGTTCTAGGAATTTACTGTTTCAAAGTTTTTCTCTTCGACTGTGAAACTCCTTTTTAGTGCGAGCTCTAGTGAGGCTCCTGCTTCTTGGAATCCCTCTTTTTTGTTTGTCTCTGGACTTTCATGAATTGTGTCGCAGTGTGATGAGTATCTGTCTGTTCACTGAAGTGGCAATGGGCTGTGTTAGTACTGGGATGGGGTGACCGCTTCAGTGCACTACTTGTGTCTCTGATGGCTTTGCAGCTCACGCTAGTAGACCAAAACCCCTTTCGGTCTTGTTTGATTATAAAATTATTTTTTAAGCTTTATGTTTCTCAATGATATTATAACTTAGTTAAACTGAGTTCAATTCATTTTTTTCTCAAGAGTATTATAAGTTGGTAAATGAAGTAAGAGTGTTGGTTTATATATGTCCCATCTGTACTCCTATATGGAGAACCCATACAGTACAACAGTGTTATCTCTCCATTAAACATATCCCACAGTTGTATTTATGAAGCCTTGTGACCGGGGCCTTAGATAAACTTTTTACTATTGATCTGAATATATTTGACAAAGATCAATACAATCACAATGAGACATTATTAAAACTAGAAATCACTTGTAAAGTGCAGACCTGTATCAAGTGCTCATTTCTTAAAATTCAGGATTTTGTTTTGTACCCAGAATATAATCCAGATCTTTCCCAAAATATAATCACTTCTTCCTTTGGCTAGACCCTCACAGGATAAAAAATTTCATGAAGATCCGCTAATTACTGATGGAGTAATATCAACCAGAAAGTCAAAATCATTGAAAATAAATTGAAAAATGGGACCATTGAAAATTAGGGAATTTCTAAAAATCTGGTCATAACTTTTGGATTATTACAAACACAGAGAGACAGACAAACAAATGCACCAGAAACACAACCTACCTGGCAGAAGTAACAATAATCATAGATTTTCTTTATGGCAATTTTTTTTTCAGTTTCACCAGTCAATGATACTGCATCATATTGATGATATCTATGGAAGCTCTGAGCTACCAATATTTATATTTCTTAAAGGGGGGGAAGTTTTTGTCCTGGGACAAAAAGTTTTCCAAACTTCCACTCCTGGCATATTTGCAGAGAAATATACAAAGCCAACTGGATGCTGAGGTGTTGCATATCATTTGCCTGACAGTAAATTCCACTCCAAACCTTTAAATTCACAGCAGTGTAACAGCTTTAACATGTACATAAATCCGGCACTTACCATGTAAATGCAAAAGATGTTTATTCAGCACCATCATATTTGACTGCGGAATGAATGAGTTTATGTAATCTTTAACCTCTCGTACTTTGGACTTTCAGTCGACAATGTGGTATATTACATTCCATGAGATACTAAGTTGAATATTCAACTTCATAACATATATATATGATTTAGTATGACATGTGTACAGCTTAGTGGCTCATATATACATATAGACTTAATAAGCAGACACACATTCTTTTGTAAATACTTAGCGGTGTATTTAACTTACCATGTATAAATTAGTAAGTGGCCATATAACTTACCAAGTGAAATAAACAACTTAATTAGGTTAATATTCTGATTGAATTTTGGCAGCTCAGAGTTTCCGTAGATTTCAACAGCTCAATAATGTCTTCCCTTCAGGAACTGACAAAAATACAGAAAAAGATATTTCATTGCATGCAACATATATTTACTGTCCAATAAAAAAAGTCATAATTGTTATCTTATTGCCTTTAAAATGCGTGTTAATTTTGTTTCACTTAAAAAAATAAGTATGAGATTAGTATCAATCTTATTGCACAATAGGTGACACTAGTTTTATATATTAGCATGTAAATAAATAATTTAATAAATAAAAATATAATACGACATGAAGAGTAAGTTGACTTAAAAATTTTTCTCCTTTTTTGTGTTTGAAGATATCGAGTTTAATCCAATTTTTATCCAATACAATTCTTAGTGCTTTAGATTACATTAAATCAGGCGACTATTGCATAAACCAATCTTTTCAGATTTCAGCAATATGTCATCTTATATAACTCAGTAATGGTGAATTCACACTTATCCGGGTGATTATGAGATTGGAGACCCTTTGTAAGTTCTGTTTATTTCAGAAATAAAGCAATCATGAGCTATATCAAGTTACTGGTGGGGGTCACAATGCAATGACTCACAGTGGTTATCTGTAGCATGAAAGTAGTACCAATGTCTATCACTGGGAGGCAACCTCCAATTACCTCCACTCACCTTATATAGCTGTCGGATGAACACCTGATACCGGAACAGGAGAGAGTCACAACCTTCTATAAACCGTAGACTACCATGACACACATTCACCACACATTAACCATATAAAAAACCTATATACAGAAAGTCACTGAAATGAATGGATGGGGTCAGACATACATGGACACAGGGGCAGTGGTAGGGAGGACAAGAGACAGTGATTGGTGGTTAGGGTTTCAGACTCAGAAATTTTGAAATTTCAAAACTCCCACGGGACGCTCAAGGATTGGAATGGTGGGCCATTGCCTCACAAGTTCACAGACGGACGTCAGACAACAACTGAAGTTTTGCCTGACACCTACTATACCCCCTGTAGGTGAAAGGGGAATTAGGCTTACCAACACATTACATTTTGTTTCTTGGTCCGCGGTGGCGCAGTGGTAACACACTCACCAGGGATCAATAACCAGGGACTCATTTTGAAAATCTTTTCTTTGTAAGTTTTGTTTGAATCTTGAAACTTTTAAACAGTTTCAAACATCCAGAATAATTAGTATTTAGATCTTAATATGAGTTGATTGTAAACCTTATAAAATGATCTGATCAGGTCTCAGACATTGAAGACTCATTTTCAGATAATGGTACATTGGGGTGCCTTATCGGAAGAGTGTGAATTGTCTTTACATTTTGAAGAAGGTTTATGTATTGGTGATAGATAAAAAACTTGGGCCCATAGTTATAAGCCTCTGGTGTTTATGTGACAAGTTCAGCACTCCCTAATTTGTCAGAAGAAGTGACCCATATGTTTGTCAAAAGTAATACAAAAAGTAAATGAAAGCCAAGATTTGTGGGGTGGAAAAAGATGATATTTTAGGGCAGAATGAGTTGTCAGGAGGCCTCTAATGGGGACACTAGAATTGCAAAGATGATTATTTACCACCAGTTCTCAAACGCTTATGGTCAATATATCAATTATGGTCATCCCACATATTTCCCAAATGCAAGAGTAAAGGGCAAGTTTCTATTATCATTATAAGGATTTCTCGTAATTGTTTACATTGATGTATTATTGTCAAACAATATTTTCTCTAAATTACTAATGACACAAATACAGGAGAATTCTCAACTTTATATCATGACCATAATTGCAGTAAACATTTTCTACTAATGCCTCTGGGTGGACTTGAATGATTTTTATCAGTTAAGTACTTAAGAGTAAAATTCTGATTGAAAATATGACTCAAAAATAGGCAGTGGATAATACTGACCACTATTTGTTAGGTGGGGAGAGGGGGGAGGAAATTGTAATTTGGTGCAGAAAGGGTTGTTAGGATGTCTCTAATGGGGACTGGGGGGGCCACGGTGGCAGAGTGGTAACACTCTCGCCTCCCACCTCTGAGGCCGGGGTTCGATCCCCGTGACGGCCTTAAGTGGGAAAGCTGGTAGTTGCTTGCTGTTGGTTGGCAGTTTACAGTACACAACCCTAGTGAACTATATGTACTGGTTTCCTCTGCCCTTCCAACTACCCGTCGTGATATGACCTGTACAGTGTTGAAAGCGATGTAAAACCCCAAATAAATAAATAAACTAATGGGGACTGTAAAGTTGCAAAGTTGATTATTTACCACTAGTTGTCAAACACAAGATGACGCAAAATTAGGCAGTGGATAACACTGACCAATAAAAATATTTAACAACGTACCGGTTCACCACCAGCCACAAGATTTAAACCCACCAAGACAGACATGAGAAATCAGTGTTTCCAATGGACTATGTGGTATTTAAAATGTAATTAGATGTTACATCATAAGGAACCAGTCCATTAACCTTTCAGGGTGTCTTTTTAAGGGGTGTCAATGTAATTTATCCATAAAAATAACCAAATTATAATAATTTGTTACAAAACTATAATCCACCTCAGAACTTATGCCCCATTTACACTGTACTGTATAGTCGTATCAACACGCATATGAATTTCAGTTCATGACCTTGGTCCTTGTCCTTAAACAGGTTCCCGAAGCAAGTTAAAAAAATCCTTGTTTAGACTAGCATATCCTCCACCATCGTATATATCCCTCTGGTGGGTGCTAATTTGGATCTTGAACAGACATGTCCCTGGACTTTCCCTTTTATACCTCAAGCACATTGGAGGATGTTGTATCAATTTTGCGCTATATAAATGTTTCTTTTCTATTCTTATTGTTCCGTAAATGGACCTTCTATGTGGGTAGTGCATGGTTAAAACTATACTACTCCCACCCCTCACCCCTCCAGCAAGCACATTTTAGTTCAGCATGTGACAGCTTGTGGCGGTTAACATTTAACAAACATCTACCACAACTAAATAATGTTGCCTCTGTTGTGTTGAACATGCCCTAGCTAAATGTAAATCCCAACTTATTTATACCTAGTGCAATGAGCGGAGACTACTAAAACTTGAAACGTGTCGAACCACAAACAAACTCCCACCTATGAGGTCAGTGGTTCAATCCCGGACCCTATGTAGGGAGGTTAGCAGTTAGGCCGGTGTAGCGCCAGATAATATATCCCCCACAAAGTGTGTGGGGATACAAAATATGGCAAGGGGGCTGTCACATTTTGTATCCCCTGCCATATTCTGTATCCCATTTGCCATATTTTGTACCCCCAGTTATATATGAGCTAATCATTAAAATTTCCATCTGTGCATTATGGTTAAGCATTTGATAGCCCAATGTTTGTAATATAAATACATTTTTAGTTTTAGTTTTCAAAACCTTTTAAAGGCTAAAAGTTGTGAAAGAATAATTAAAGTTCTCTGCCTGTTGAAAACAGATATGTGTATATTTCCATTTGGGTCTCCTTACTGTTTTAGAAATATGTAATATGATTCAAATAATTTGCATGTGTTTTTAATTTTTTTTTATTTCAATGTCACTTTGTTCGAACAGGGCACTAAAATAAATGCTATTCTATTCTACTAAAATAGTACCTTGGAATATTATTACAGATATTTAATGTGAACTGTCCAGCTATAACTGTTTATGTTTGGTTATAATTAATCCAATTTGGTCACAACTCACCCAAAAGTAAAACAAAGGAAGGACCTTGGTCTAATCCTGCAATTAATAATTGACCTGAAGACAAACAAATCAAGTACAGTGTTGTTCATTGGACCTACCCCTTTTGAATTTACCCCTTGTCTTTTAGTCAACAACATTGATCTACATGTGCATTGAAGGATAGTACTAGTAGCAAATCAACATGAAAAGAATAGTTTCCTATTAACATGGCCTGTGAAGATGAGTTAGTGATTGGTCAATTGGAGTTACTCAGGTCTTATGTTGCTTGGGCCCTCTAGTCTCAATAGGAATCTACGTCCTTTATGTTGATTTGTCTAACTGTCTTTATATTTAAATTTTATTGTGATCAAATAATAAAGGAAAGTAGTATAGTCATATTAAAATCATAACCTTATATTTAGGATCTTATACATTTACTTAGTTTGATATTACTCTTTAACACAGGAACAGCTTTTGTAATAATACTTCTAAAATGATATACACAGGTTTTATAGAACTAACGTATTTCATAAAATTTACAAAAGTAATGAGAGGGCGATACATTTAAAATACATTCTATGTTAGATGTCTAATCTACTTCCACACAGTTTGTAAAATAGGATCCTAAGTTGGGCTGGTGACAATCTTATGATTGGCGAGATCTCAAGTTTGGCTCCAACGACTATTTATCTTCATAACTCTGCCTTACTTCCAGCCTTATTCACTCTTGAGTGAATTAAATCAAAAGTTGGTCAGACAGGGACAACTGACTTACTTGACTGAGACCAATCATCCTAAAGAATGGTAACTTAATCCTCTTCAGCTGTGTTTACTATTTATAACCCCCCCCCCCCCACCACCACCACCACCCATTACACATCCTAACTGAGGGGATACAGAATATGATAGGGATAAAAAATGTGGCTGGCATATTTTGTATCCCATTAATCCCCTATTGTTGGGATACAAAATATGGCACATTCTGTATCCCCTAAAAGATCAAAGGGGGGATACAGAATATGGCAGGCATACAGAATATGGCGTTACACCGGCTGGTTTCCTGTGACCTTAAAAACTATCCGTTGTGACTCGTGATATAACCTGTACAATGAGTTGAAAGTGACATTAAACCCAAATAAACCAAATCATGAGGATCAACATTTGTTCAAGGTAAAAAAATTAAAGGCATTTTACGGGGTCAAAAATACGAAAATATCACCAAAGACACATACAAAACTATTCAAGATGGCAATACTATTCTAGTGAGTATAAATTGTAAAAAAAATGTAAAAATGGTATCAATTTGTGAAATATTTTCACTAACCATAAGTTTCAACTAAAATTTACTGGTATTCTTTTGATGTATAAGCCCATGGCTTAACACATTTTGTATTGTATTACTCAATGATGTTTATGTTACGTTAAACATAATAAATAAAACCTGATCTTATCATTTTTAATTTGGAATTTCTTTGCAATTTCTCCTTGGATTTCAATGGAACAAAATTAAGCTGAAGGTCTGTGTAAATACCTCTTCCATAATGTATAGTCATGTAAGTCATGAAATCTTAACACAAAAACAGCACGTATTGACAATTGTGAATATTTTGCTTCAAATACTGCTGTAGATTATAAAATATTAATATTAGATACAATTATATTATTGTATTTATTTGGGGTTTTACGTCGCTTTCAACACTGTACAGGTGATATCACAACGGGTAGTTGGAAGGGCAGAGGAAGCCAGTACATACAGTTGGTCAAGGTTCTGTACTGTAAACTGCTGACCCAACGGCAAGCAACTGCCAGCTTTCCCACTTGAGGCCGTGCCAGGAACCAAACCCCGGCCTCAGAGGTGGGAGGTCGAGAGTGTTACCACTCTGCCACCATGGCCCCCTATATTATCGTATAATATAGTATAATATAATAATTATGCATAATATTATTATATTATATTTCTACATTCAACAAATACATGTTTGTGTTATATCGATCTGTACTCTTTCGCTACACTGCATAATTTTCCGCAATTTTAAACAGAATTTACCAAAACCTTTAACTGATTTTCTCTGCCCACTCAACCAGTGAGCATAAATTGTATAAAAATGGTATAAATTTGTGACACTAACCAACCAACCCATGTTGATATGAAAGACACGCCATCATGAGACTTCAAAGCCAAATTAGTCATCTATATGAATACATATATGAGTACATTATGGCTAATTAATCAATGTTCAGAAGGGGTGGGTGCCTTCAAAGTGGATCTTTTCATATTGGGTCATACTGGGTCATATTGGGACAGTTCTGCTGCATCATTGCCACTTACAGGTTTCGAACCCATACAGTTGTTACTGGCTGTGATAAGAAGGGGCTGTACTTTTAAATGAATCTCATCTAATCTAATAAGGACTTTTAGAGTGCTTAATCTCCATCATTGGGCAGACTCTAGACTGTCACCTGTGTGTGGATTCGAATCCCACAAGTGGCAATGCTGAGGACCTGTCCCAATATGACCCTGGCTGTTGAACGGGACGTAAAACCCCACATTTGATCTTTGATCGACATTCTCTGAAGCGTAAATATACATAAACGTATTAATCAGTCGTAGGTCCATTGACACAGCTAGGTCATGACACAGAAAACATACAGCGAGACATATATTGACAGGCTGTGAGTAGTCTTACGTAGGGACAGGGGTCAGATTTGAACGCAAGACCAGAAGAGTTAAGAGCAGAGTAGTCAAATATCACACTTACTGCCTACTGGCCCAACAAGTGTCCAAATTTGGACTGCTATTCTGTGTCCCCAAAGAGAGCCAAATTTATAGCTACCCCGTTGTGACATTTGAATACTTTACTCTCGGCAGTGAAGTTCATAAATTGAGACATTTATCAATAATCGCCTGTTGAGTTTGACACAGCACCGGGTGGTTGAGGTAGCCTCACATTGAAATATAAGGACTTTTCCCCCAATGAGACTTCTCCTTCAGTACATTACGCATGGGTGTTTTGTACACAGTGTGTACATTGTAAAGTACTGTGTAATTAGTTCAGAGTATACACAGAAAAAGTATTCAGTAGCCTTCTTGGTCAGATATTAACCTTTCTAAAGGCTTATCCACCCTAGGAGGTATTTTCGTAGGGGGGGGGGGGGGGGGGGGGGGGGCATTGATTATGCAAGCTATGAATATGTTATATACTTTATTTAACATATAATCATATGCATATTACAATTATAAAAATAAAATTACAAGAATACATCATTAGAATTGTATTTTACAGAACTTTTGCTCGGGTTTATTTTATTGAAAGCTATGCAAAAAATGATGGACAAGTCTAATGTTAATAATTGAAGTTTTTTACTGGTACCCATGAACTTTATATATGCATCACAGCTACTTTGGGCATCCTTGTTAGTTCGAACTGAATATGTCAAATTACGTATATCAGCTCAGGTCATTAGTATGATGCATTGTCATATGTTCCTATCAGTCGAGTTCGAACCCGTGCCCAAAGGGTTCAGATCAAAGTGATTACTTGCCCAAAATGTTAACCACTAGGCCACTGAGGGTCATTATATTGCCTTTAAACCAACTATTACAACATTGTGCAGAAATATGGTTTGCTTTACTTCAGCACTGCAAATTTTCTGAAAATTTGCTAAACCAAAAAGGCAAATCTGCCAATAGGTAAAAGATATAGAAGAGTTTAAGCACTGGAAAACATGTACAAGGGTGGACAGTCGTACAGACAGCACAGTACAACTTATAAATGCAATGTACTTTTTCCCATAAAGAAATAAAAGGGGCCATGGTGACACAGTATAACCCATCTCTGAGAACAGGGTTTGAACCGACTTGGACCTTAAGTGGGAAAGCTGGTATTTGCTTGCCTTTGGTTAGAATTATATAACCAATTCAAAGGTAGTTGGCTTGACATAAATAAACAGGTATATAAATAAATGGGTAAATAAATAGGTAAATCAATAAATAGGTAAATAAATAAATAAATCTGCGCCTTATGATCGAGGCTACTATATAGAGTTGTCCATCACACATGTAAGTTCTCAACCCATGTGTGAGTGTGTTTATGTGCATTTGCACTACATGAAAGAAGATAACACCAATAGTTTGAACTCGGACAAAGGAAACCAAACTCTGGGATGAAAAAAAAATATTATGAATACAATGGGAATATTTGAAAAAAAGAGACACCACAGTTTGTCTTGAATTTTTGTGATATATATATCTGTGAAGAGTTACATCTGTAAACATACAAAAAAAACCTCTCAGTTTGTGACACCAAGATTTTGGTGGGGCAGTGGGAAACTATGTTTAGTTATATTTGATGTGTGTTTGAATGACACACATGCAACACTTGGTGTATTTGTGGGGCATGAGTTTTCATTACAAAAGGAAACTTTTTGGTTTAATTGGATGTTTTGAAATGTGGATGGATACTGTAGATTTTGTAAAATGTTTGTCCTAAACTGAATTCAGGGTATTTTGAAAAGTTCACATAATAGGAAAACGGAGACTTTTGGCGTCAAGAGTTGGCAGAGACTATATAACAAGGTTTTTTGTGTGGTTAATGGTGAAATGAATTATGTTCATGAATTTGAAATTACATTATCTATACAGAATGAAGGAAGATTTAATACGATACCATTTGGTGGGATATGATAAATTTTATGACAAAATGTTTTAGTGTTGAGAAAAAAGATACTCACTGGTTGTGTCTCAATTTTCTCTGTTCATGTTGTTAGGTTGAAGAAAGTTTGTCACATTTTGAAAACATCAGTTGGTAAAAGCTCTATTGTTTATTTCAAAAAGTGCTAAAGTATCAAACACTCCAAGGTGTGTGTGTTATATTTGAATTGGATAATTTACAGTTCTTCACTTGGAATACCATTTTCTGGAAAGGTGAGTAATATTCCTATATTATCCCAGGAAAGTGTCTGATCAGTCACATATGGCTTCAAATAGAAGTACATAATTCTAATTCTAATTGGACTTTTATAGCGCTTAATTTCCCCATACAAGAGGACTCTAAGGCATAACAAAACCCAAAAAGCAGTCGACCAAATTTCAGTATCCAGAGACAGAAGAGGGTTGAAAGCGTCCAGGAGAATGCCAGGGGATGATGCAGGCTAAGGTGAGTATGCCTTGGTGTACAGGTAGTGGTGGTGGACCAATCCACGCCCGGGTACCAATTCAGGCCCACCCTCAATTTTCTTGAAGATTTATAAATTTTCATGGAGAAGATGTTTACCACATAGATAATCATCCAATGGATCATTTACATTTGTAATTTATTGTTTAACTGCGATTGTTTTGGATAAATTTAGGGGTGGGCGTGAATTGGTACCCGGGTGTGAATTGGTCCACCACCACTAGGTTTTAAGGTTACATACTTGTATTTGCATTTTTGTCTGCATGTTTTATATGTGAGTCAATTAAAGGTCAAATTTGGAGTTGTTGTCCCTTGGAACAACTAAATAATGTCATGTCAAGACAACCCATAAAGTCAACCTTGTTTACTACCAGTCCACCACTGATGGATCTGAAGGTACCTCCACTACAGTAGGGAGGTTATGTTTTTGGCTGTATTCGTTTGTCTGTTTCAAACTTTATCCGAGTTAACAAACAACTTTCAAAGATGCCACATCGACTCATCAACAACTTTTCTCTCTCAGAACTGAATCTGTATTGTGTGACTTGGATGCACTCATTAAGTGTGAACTTCACTTGTCCTTAGAGTAAGAAATCTAAAATTCGCCACATATCTGAAATTCGCCACATGCGAAAATACTAATAAAATAAATGAATTGTGGTGAGATTTGTTGGATGTATCGTAAATTAAGGCTTTTTGAACTGAAAAATACCAATTTTTAGACAAAAACATCATTTTCTTCATAAAATTAACTAAGATTTTACAGGTGGCGAATTTTAGATTCCTGGCGAATTTTAGATTTCTTTCTCTACCAGTATCCATTTCAATGATTTCAATCAGCGTCCATATCAGTGACTACATCTATCCATAATTTCTATCCATTTTTCTATCCATGTTTCAACAATATTCCCCTTTTTTGTCATATTGCTTGATGATTATGTCAATATAATGTGTCCATCCATCCGTGCCCATAAAAGAACGACGTTAAACCGTCCCATACGTTCACGGACATAGGTCTTAAAATGCATGGGCATGTTTACTGATAGGTGTAGTTAGCTATGACAGTCATTGATATGTTTTAATTCTCTCCGTATACACTGAACCGGACATGGGTACAGGCAAACTATGGCAGGTGAACTTTCTACTTTAGTTATTCAAAATAACATTGTTTTTGTTCGTGAAATGTTTCTGTGACCTTGTATTTCATTTTAAATATTAGCAGACCAGACATTAATTTAAATCAAGACTTTTATTTAGAAATATTAAGATGTGATAAATACTGGAAAACAGGGTTTAATTTCATTAAAAGTGCTTAAGTGTACTCTCTGGCTCAAATATGAGATTTTGAGCTCAAATAATTGAAACTGCTCTACTGTGCCCATAGACCTAGTTTCAAGTTACATGTATTTTCTAAAAGGCACCTACTTTAAGATTTGGCTTAAGTCATCGCCTTAACATTTTTTGCCTACCAAAAAGGTGTGCCATGATTCTGGCCTAGAGTTTCAAGCCTTGTGTATAGCATTCAAAAGAATATAGAATAGTAATTTGTGCAATTTTCTAAACTTGTACTTTTATTTGTCATCAGTGTGTAAGCACAGAGTCCCCTGTTATTACATGGAAACAAATTGGACATAGTTTCTTTCAAATAATCTCATTATGACAATATTAGTCTCAACAAGGGACTTAAATCTCTACTCAGTCTGCACATCTAAACTGGTTTTCAATACAGTCAAATGAAATATTATTTCTATCGGCCATTCTTTATTATGTTTATATTTGTAAACCAAAATAAATATGTTGAAAACAAACAGGATTGGTGGAATTCACATAATTTCCAGTTGAAACATTAGGCCAGACCAGTCAACATTTCAAGTGTGACCTCAGAGGCTCCGGCTTCTAGGGATTACTTTTTAAAATGTTTTTTCTATCTTGTCTTTCTCGTTGCTTTGTAGCTTGCTTATGGAGACTGAAATCAATTTTGGCCTTGTTTAAAACAGATTTGAACAAAATGTGGCAGAGACAAAGCTAAGTCTGAGACTTTATTGAAGTTGACCCCATATTGGTCAGGTTAGGTAGGTTACACCAGGTGTTTATATTGGGCAGATATGGTACTCCTGGTGATGTTTAAAAATGGTAATGTCTGGCTATTTGAATTTGGCAGCCTTGAAAACTGAGTGAAAAAATCACAGAAAAGACAGTGTGACTGCAACCTCCCAACATTCACAGGATGAGGTTCTAGTATTGGCTAGACTTTCCTTAAGTCCATTTGTCTCAGGTATTATATGAGGACTGACTGACTTTTTGTTCCAGAATTTGGTGGTGACAAAGGTATTTCATCAGACAGTTGGTTCCCCACCAATCAGGTGGATTCATAATGATTCCATGTATGTCAGATATGGTGGAATAAGAAATATACAGTTGATTCCCCACCAATCAAGTGAATTCATAATGATTCCATGTATGTCAGATATGGTGGAATAAGAAATATACAGTTGATTCCCCACCAATCAAGTGAATTCATAATGATTCCATGTATGTCAGATATGGTGGAATAAGAAATATACAGTTGGTTCCCCACCAATCAAGTGAATTCATAATGATTCCATGTATGTCAGATATGGTGGAATAAGAAATATACAGTTGATTCCCCACCAATCAAGTGAATTCATAATGATTCCATGTATGTCAGATATGGTGGAATAAGAAATATACAGTTGGTTCCCCACCAATCAGGTGAATTCATAATGATTCCATGTATGTCAGATATGGTGGAATAAGAAATAAGAACTGCTGGCCAGCAATGCATATCAAATGATTTTTTTTTAGTCATCAAGGCCAAGCAATAATTTATGCTCGTATAAGTTGCTTGCAACTGTAAAGGCTTGTGTGTACAGAATTGATCGGACGTGATGGAGTCAGACAGACCCTGTTTTCAGGCTGGAAAAAGGGGCGAAAATATTTCAAAAATCGGACCAAGAATAAGGAAGTTATGCTACGTTTGTTTAAATTCAAGATCTGTGTTGTATGGTCACCATATTCACAGATATGATATGAAAGCATTTGGAGCATTTGGTATCTTATTATCATTGTCGTTGCAAAATCGTCAAGCATATCATGTGAGATTCAATTTAAATATGGAATCAGATGTATTGTACTGTCATTGGTGTGTATGAGCCTAATGTACGGTGAAAGCTTAATTATGAAAATGTTTTAATATTTTGTCATTAAATGTATGCGATGAACTGCAATGGGTGACAAACTTCACCCTGGCAAACAATATGGGTTATATGTTATTTGTAAATAACAGAAAACCAGTCTACTTAAAATGTTGTATATGTATATCGCAGGTTCTGAAACATGGATTTGTGTTAAAAATTCCATCCTGGCTGTGGAAACAAACCCATCAATCAACTAAATCATTTCCCTCTACTGTTACCATTAGAGAACCTGACATACTGTGAAACAACAACTATATAGCAGCCCCACTTTGTATATACAATGTGAAAAAAAGCAAATCCACTTAAAAATCCAATAAAACAAACAGCTTCCTTAATATAGATGCTTTTATATAAGTCCTTCAACAATGGACCTGGAGGTTGATTCACACTGGCCGGATCCAGACCTGGATCTGACAAGCATAGGTTTAGAAGAACACTATATCGGGGAACATTAGTACAAAGAGTTGATACAGTTGGATATATCCAGTCCATAAAAACTTTGGACGAATCCTTCAGCCAGATCTTCCTAATTACTGGCAGATATAAAATATTAAGGGCTTAATTCCATTATTGCTTACACCAGGGAGGTATTATTTTCATGACCGTGTGTCTGTTTGACAAACAAATCGCCCAGTATTAATGATCCTAAAGGTTTGGGATTTGAAGACCACATATGGGAAATCATGTCGCTTACATATTTTGGTGGGATCAGATTTGATCTTTGGTAACTCTCTCAAGGTCAAACTGGTTAGTTGATACTACGAATGCCCTGTATCTCCTTTATTATTGGTCTTAGAGGTTTTGGATATGAAAACAACTTCCAGGAAATTATGTGCCCTGAATCTTTTTGTGGGTTCAGATTTGATTTTAATCCTCCCTTCAAGGTCAAATTAATCCTTTCTACTTTCAATCCCTTTCCTTTACTTTTCCTTGTACTCTGAAGCACAAAATACAAAGCAGCTTACACAGAGCCCATTCACGGGCACTGATTGCTTGTTAAATTCTTTTGAGCACTTTATGAATTCATATTGAACCCACATGCTTTGCCTGTTATCTTAAGCAAATTTCAATTCATCTGTGTATGACCCAGTTACACATCCAAGGATGGCCTGCTGGATCGCACCTGGTTTCCTAATTTGGAAAATGTTAAATGACTTACAGATCATCTTTTCTGTCTGTAAGATCATCCGTAACATCCCTAATGTCCTTTTGAGATCCGTAGTGGGATACTGTGATCCGTAGTGACATGCCAAGGATCAGATAAGATCCCTAGGATGTTTTGAAAAAATCAAAACTGTTTGATTTTTCCATAAATTCTGTATGGACCTTAGTATCCGTAGCTCTTCCGTATCTCATTCATAGCTCATCCGTGAGTGTCCTTATTGTGCCTAAACCCATCTTGGATGTCCTTGTGGCATCCCTTTTTTCCTTGACGCTTCCTCGGTAATAAATATCCGTAAAAACATTGTCGGATCTAACTGAATCTACTACGGATCTGCTACGGACTGACAGGGAAAGGGTTTGCAGATTTAAAAACAGTCATAAGACCAATCCTTTGTGCAGTTTTTGCATCCATTAACCTGTCTGTGGCGGTCCATAGCAGATCTGTGGCAAATCCTTGGCAGTTCCGTAAATCTTTTACATGACCCACCCTCATCCCTTGTGCATCCCAGTCAGTTACCATATATGGAACCGTGGCCTATATCTGTGGGGTATCCTTGGATGTGTAACTGGCCTCGATTTTGTGGAGTGGAAAAAGACATTTCTGATATATCTGTCATGGTAGAAAGTCTTTCTACTTTCTACCATGACATATCTATCACATATTGTGGAAACAAAAATGTTTCGAGACAAACAGCTGACAAAGGAGCAAGAGGCATGCAGGCTTTTGTAAAATTAGAATATTTTGCTAGATATAACTCTTCCAAAATTATTCTCATATTGAGAATTTTTTTTCTAAAAAAATGCCTAAATTTTAAGAGAATTTTCTCGTTCTGTGAATGTTAATAAATACTGGCCCAGGTCATTGAGGCCTCCAGTGTACATTTGACAAAATTATTAAAAATACAGTACCCACTTTGTCTTCACCTTTTGTATCCAAGAATTCGAATTCAATCAATTACTGATTGCCAAGAGGGATGTAATGCACAAACTTTAGCCAAAAATATTTCTAGTCTGGTTTCCATACCAGTTTTCTTTGTAGAAAGGGTCTGGCATAAGTTGCCAGTTCAAGGCCTTTTCTGGTATCACCAAGAAAAAAGTGCTTTCCATGAGCGTTTCTTCATGAAAAGTGCTTACAACTTGGATAATATTGAAAAATGCTGTTTATCTTTAAAACCATGTTAGTTGTCCTTTTCCAGTGGATGCATCTTGCATCTTGGTCTAGTTTTGATTATAGATTACAATAGATATGACGTATATAAATGGATATAAATGATTTTATTATTTAAATCACTGAAGTGCTTGATTCACAGTCACAATGCAGTGGCAGTTCAGAAAGACTGGGTGAAGGTCGCTGTCAGTTAATTTTCTTTTAAATATTCAACAATATTTCAAGTTCATTAATTGTTTCAGCTGACACAAAAGGGGAGGAATAAAGGTATTGTTCAGATAAACACACACAAGTCACAAGGATATGCAGTGTATAATGACTTGCTATTTTGGTTGGTACATCATGTTTCATGACCAGTTTTAACTTCCTTCTTTTGATGTCAACATTTCAAGTTAATTTGAAATCTACTTTGTGGAGGTGATTATGTTATTAAAATGTTAAGCTCAATTAATAATATAGTTGTAATCTTGTCAGACTGTCTTCTTGTACACACAATTTGGGACCACGGTGGCAGAGTGGTAACACTCTCGCCTCCCACCTCTGAGGCCAGGGTTTGGTTCCGGCACGGCCTCAAGTGGGAAAGCTGGTAGTTGCTTGCCGTTGGTCGGCAGTTTACAGTACAGAACCCTGACGAACTGTATGTACTGGTTTCCTCTGCCCTTCCAACTACCCGTCGTGATATGACCTGTACAGTGTTGAAAGCGACGTAAAACCCTAAATAAATAAAAATGTACACACAATTTACCATTTATGAATATAACTGGCATGATTTGAGCAATCATAAACCACATTAATCCAGTGATGAACAAATTTGAAACAAACAGTTGGACAAAGATAATAATTGTTGTATTCTTGTAAAAACATTTCATGTTTAGCAAAATAAACTTGAGTTTGTTTATTTCACAATACCAAATGGAGATGAGCCTTGAATTGTATGAAAATACTTCCTGTAAAGGTCTGTATAGATCAACAACCATATGATACCTGGTGATGCAATCCTATAAATTAAGCTGAAACTCCTTGTGTTGTCTATGTGCAGTCACGGTGATACAACAGGAATACTTCCCAATTGACATTTACAAAAGAAATATGTCACAAATGAAGATGACAATATTATGTGAGTGCAAATTAGCATGAATATTATTGTGTTCATCTTCCTGTGTGATGTATTTCTTTTATATGTGTCTAATGAGGCATGTTTTACTTTTATTATACACCATTTTGTTTGAATAGTAAGTAAAATAGGTCCTTATTTTAAGAAAGAATGCAAAAGAAAACTGATATATTTACACAGGGATACCAGTGAATGTAAAAACATGAATTTGTAACTTGATATTTCTTGGTTATTTCTCCGTGGATATATATAATGCAACCAAAGTAGGTAGAAAGAAGCTCTGTAAAAATACCTTTCTAATATTGCACATAGCATCTTTGTAGTTTACATAGTTTTAGAAATATTCACAAAAATCAGCAATTGTTGACAATCTATAATCCTAATTATCTAGGACTGGTTTCAAAAAGGGTCTTAGAGACAGCGACTTACAATCTAAGACTTTGGTCTCACTTAGGTCTGGGACTTAAATGGATTTCATAAAGGGTGACTTAGCTAAGACAAAGCTTATCAAATAATCACCGTGGTTCTCTGTGTCATGTGACCTCTTGTTTCTAATCCAAATATTATTTTGGTGACATAAATTCTTTGTTTGAAACATTTTTCCCATGAAAAAAATGCTGTTTTGCAATGGCAAAGCTTGTCACCACATAAAAACTTCCCAAAGACTTAGGGAGATGTTCTACCAGTGTATATTTATACTTTAACTACAGCCATTTCAAATTTTGAAGTGGGAAAATTATATACGGTGACCATATTGAATTCTTTATTTACAAAAGGCAAGTCCACTGCCAGGGGAACTTAACTTTGAGCCCAAGCCTAAAGTTTGCTTCTTTCAGAAACTTTGAGCCCAAGCCTAAAGTTTGCTGCTTTCAGAAACTTTGAGACCAAGTCTAAAGTTTGAGGCTTTCAGAAACTTTGGGACCAAGCCTAAAGTTTGCTGCTTTGTGAAATCTTTCAGCCCAAGCCTAAAGTTTGCTGCTTTCACAAACTTTGAGCCCGAGCCTAAAGTTTGCTGTTTGTGAAATCTGGTAAGTCCAAGACAACAGACTTAGCCAGAATTAAAGATATTGAAGTCTTAACTTTAAGTCTAAATCCAAGCTAAAGCCTTTTCCTCATTGACTTGTCGCATAGCAAAAAACGGGTACAGTCTGTGAAAAACGTTTGCAATCTCTCCTATAATTCTATTCTCTCACCTTAGAAATGAACCCTGTGCAAGGGGTAAGCTTTATATAATAATAAAATGCAATATGAAGTGGGTCATTTGAGATGGTATGAAATAAAAGCAAATTGTATTGAATAAATAAAACATGTTTACACAACACAGAGGTTACTAACAAAGAATTTTAAATGTATTATGAATTTACTGTTAAATGTTCTTGTTCCTATTTTTCTCCCAAGGATTTCTTTTTTTAGATAATCTGCTTACCAGATGTTATTAGCATCAGCCTTTCTGGAGGATCAAATTTCTTTGAAAGATTATCAGTTTTTTTCCAAAAGCAATCCCTTTTTGATAACAAGAGCACTCAGAGAGTGCAGACCTCCGTCAATCCCTATACATATAACTTCAGATGCTGTTGATGACATTGAGGGTATTGCTCTGGGGACGATTTCACAAAGGGACTTAAGTCCAGATTTAGGCTTAAATCTAAGACTTTGGTCTTAAATTTTGTCAAAAAACTGCTAAGTCTGTGGTCTTAGACTTAGCGGATTTCACAAAGCAGCTAAGTCCATGAAATTGCTAAGTCAGTGGACTTAACTTTTAAGTCTGGGAGGTAGTGGGCTTAAATTTTGTAAAGAGGACTTAAATATGGCCGCCATAAACTTTTCTCCACTTCAAAATTTGAAATGGCTGTAAATAAATTATAATTATGCAGAACACCTCACTAAAGTAGTGTTTGGGAAGTTTATATGTGCTAACAAGGTTTTCAATTTCAAAACAGCACTTATCCTTAGATAAAATACATTAAATGAAGAATATGTGGCATCAATATTATATTTTGAATAGATACAAAAGGTCACATGACACAGAAAACCACTGTGTTTATATGATAAGCCTGGACTTAGCTAAGTCACCTTTGTGAAATCCATTTTTGTAGCTAAGACCAAAGTCTTAGATTTAAGTCCAAGACTTAGCCAAAAAAGGGACTTAGTTTAAGTCCTTTAGTGAAATCGGCCCCTGAAGTCCAGATTTTAGGTTATTTTGAAGAAAAATATTTGTGAACTGACAATCGATACAATACAAAAAACCACCTGTATATCATCCAGCTCTTCTCAGACAGAGATTCAAATCAAAGTTAGTGACAATTGGGATAAGTGAGGATCAGGATAAGTTGACAGAATTTCAAACTCTGTGGTTATTTCCATTATGTTGTGATTAGTCACACATTACACACACACTGCATGTTAACAGAATTTCAAATTTTGTCAAACGTTAAAATTAAAAGTTTTGTTAACAAGAAGTTCCAATTGGAAGTTCTGTTGACACAATTAGAATTTCTGTCTGATTGGAAATGCTGTCATGACATGTATTTTAAAATTACTTAATGACTAAAGTTAAAATAATGTCCAAGTCAATAGGCTAATATCCACTTTAAACTGCATAGTGTTAGGCACCAGTAAATATTATAACCTCAAGTTTTTGACTTGAGATTTCTCTGCCATTTATACATGGATTATACAACAATAGCGAATGGAAATGTCTACACAATACTATTCCAAATATGAATATAACAAATAAACAGGTAACATAAGTTTTGAAATATTTGTGAATAAATCTTCATAAGTCTATGCAAAAATTTGAAATCTATCCATGGGCACTGAATAAACTTATAATTCAGTTTGGTTTCCTGGAATTTAGGCCAAATATGAGGCATATATTAAACAGTAAGTACTTCTAAATTTATTGCTAATGCTGGGACGATGTTTGCAAATTTCTCTATTATCACTCACTGGCTCATTCCTGAGCTATGACCAGTAAAATGCAAGTACAACCGATAGTTTCTAACGCCATTTCTTTGTAAGCCTTTTTTTCACAGTAAAACACTGACTAGAATCTTATTTTGTGAAAATTTTTGATACATTCACCAGTTAACATCACAAAACTAGCCATAAATACAAATATATCAAGTAAACAGAAAACACATTGAGCTTTTCTGTTATTGTTCAAGGTGATGACAAAATCAGCCAATCACAAGTTAGGACAGATAAAATTAGGTATATAGTGAGACATTTGTGAAATTAAGCTTTAAAGTTATATTTTTGTTGCTTATATTTATGGTGTCTAAATGAGTCTCTTTTCTTTGTTTTAATTAAATATTTGATCCTTTTGTCTGGTTCACACTATTGACTCCATGATTGGCAATGCTAGACATTTTTTTCGCATTTTTCTGATATAAACATCGATAAGTAACATCATCGTCTTCTAACACTTTGCAATGTTTTGCTAGATGAATGTGTCAATGAAACTGATAAATTATCATGAGTATACAAGTGGTTTTGTTATTTGTCCTGTGCATTTAGAGTCAGGGAGTGATATTAGATGGGATTACAAGAGTATATATTTTGATAACAGTATCTATTAAATATCATGTACATTAGGAAATGAAGGTGTTTGAATGAACCAGTTTTGTTAACATGGAAACATCTGCAATACTAACGCTCATTGTAAATAAGGCTTAAATCTGTTTCCCCCAGATGTAAAGGATTATGGCTGATGTAACAGCATCACAATAAATGCATTCTGTTGGTACTCTCCAGTGGTAAATCAGTTGAATTATTCAGCAGACATGCAGTCACAATTATTTATTGCCCCTCATTGATACATTTCATGGGGAAAAAGTAGTGATCTGACATCAGTTGTAATTACTCATCTATTTTTGGAGATTCGTCATTGGCTAAGTCTTTAAAAAAAATTAGCATTCAATCACTAGACTCTCAACCCTGAGGCTGTGGGTTTTATTTCAGTTAAGAGTAACATGTGACCTGTGTTGACCTTGCTGTAGGCTCAAGTTTCTTTGTAGTTGGGGGAAATTTTCAGTTGAGAAAATGAAGTTTCAGTTTCGTAAAATGTACTAGTACATGTACTGGCTTTTTTACATTAGCATACAGCTGAGACAGAGATCTCCCAAAAATGTATGAGTGCTTTATGAATACAGGATATCTGTGTACATGTTTGAAAGAGATATCATGCAAATTTGAGCCTTAATCAATGCTAGGGTTGCATTGATATGACATATTTTATTGTATCTTCAAAACTGCCACTTTGGTTTATAAGTTTCTTCACAGTGGTCATCCCAGCTATTTTCATTCTCTTTTCTCTATTTTGTTATGGAAGATATGGCACAAGATACAACCTTCCAGATAGAAGGTTCCTAGAGGTTTGTCAGTGTTACACATCTGTACATAAATGAAAAAAACACTTTGGCCACAGTTTTGTGTTTGATACTCCCACAGGTTTGGAATGATTTACCTGATGATGTTCTTTCTGCGCTAACTCTTGCCTGTTTTAGGAAAAAGCTTTAAAATAATTTATCAGTAAAAAATCCCCTAAGTCTTTATAATTGTGGAGTCTCAGTGTGGACCAGGATCAGGATCATTCAACAAAAGTATGCAAGTACATAGCCTTGCTTAAGACTCAAATTTGCATGATATCTATTCAAACATGCACACAGATATTTGGTATTCATAAAGCGCTCATACATGTTAAGAGATAGAACCTTGTAGCAGACAGAGACTTAGCTGTATGCTGCTCTAGTAGTCAGTGCATGTATGAGTACATTATAGAACTCCATTATCTGAACTGAAAACTTTCAATAACTGCAAAGAAATTTGAGCCTTCAGCAAGGCTAGTAAGTACAATAATTTTAACCCACCCCTTCAGGGTATTAATTACCTTTAAAATGTATATATCTGATGTGCCTTTATTCATATTTTCAAAATGCAATGGGAAATCTCTTTCTGTAATCTAGAAAAAAATATTATTTGCAAGGAGCAGTGAAACTGAAGTCGTATTTATGTAGATATTAAAATATCTATCAAAGTTCATGTTTCACGATGAATTTTCCGATTTCTAAAGAAGAAGAAAATATATGGTTAAAATGTGTCAGATTACTTACCATGGCCAATTATTTAAATTGTGATTTTCCTACTTTGGTCTGAGTCGGGTAAGTACTGGATTAGTTGGTTTGTATCAGTATAAATTGTTCTGGTATGCAAATAACTACCATCTGTGTTGTTCCCACGGTAATTAGAACACCTGTTGTACAACAACTTTTGGGTAAGCAAAAACACACATTAGTAACCTAAAATAATGTCATTACAGGGCATGATATTCAGTGCAGTAGTTGATCCAGAGAAAATGTATTCTATACTCCATTTTCTAAGAGTGAGCAACCAACAGTGAGACAAAAATTTAGGTGAGTGTGAAATGAGTTCATAAAGTTGAATTTTCAGACTATAGAAGATTGGATAATTGAGATTTTATTATAAATGGAGTCCCTAGCAGAATTTGAAAACTTTGATCACCTAAGAAAAATATGAGTTAACTGCCATGTACAATTAAAGGAATATTATATTTAAAATAAAATTCAGATTCCAGTGTATAAGCAATGGAAATACTGACTTTTTGAATCAATGTACTGTCTAGAGGTTCAAGGACTTGTGACATAAGGAGTGAAAGGTACTTTATACTTGGGTCACACAGCTCCATGGCGGCTTTACGGGCTAACTATGAGACAAAAATAGCTATAATTCGGGCTCATTTGTGGCTTGACACATTTCATATTTCAATAGTATCTAGTAGTATCGTTACTGTACATAACTTCGGATTCATATTTGGATAGGATGCATTTGCCACACCACGGACCACATTTCCCTCACGTAGGCGATTTTCGGGGCTGCGGTGGTGCAGTGGTTACACTCTCACCTCTGAGGTCAGCGGTTAAAACCCTGGACCTTATGTGGGAAAGTTAGAAGTTGCTTACCGATGGGCGTTAGTTTTACTATACAGAACCTTGACCAACTGTATGTACTGGTTTCCTGTGCTCACAAAAATACCCGTCATGATATGACCTGTACAGTGTTGAAAGCGATGTAAAACCCCAAATAAATAAATAAGGAATAAATAAATAAATACAGGATTTTCCAAAAGGTTTTAAAAACCTGCCACATCCTCTCATAAGCTGCATTAAACTCTACATACGTGATGGGTGGGGGTATGTAATGGCTATGTGGGGCAACTGTCATTTGTAAACCAGCACTACCTAGATATGAGGTTCATTTATTGAATCATAAGGACAAGTTCATGAAGCAAATTTTTAAAATACAAAGTTGATACCACCGCACAGAAGTGTATGGGCCATTAAACTATCTAGAATTTTGAAAATTATTTTTTAGTGACAACAAGAGAAGATTAAGTAACAATGCAAATTGTAAAGTATTTAAGATGCATGTACTGGGAAGCTTTTATGGCTGTGCCTGATATTTTTGAAACTTACAGATGTTTGAGTGAAGGTCATAATCTGTGAAAATCTCAGAAGAATATTCAACGTGTAGACACACACAATAGACCTCACAAGAAATAGATGAATGATTTAGATGATATTTATTACCAAGACCTGTGTTTTTGCTCACAGATATATTCATCATTCTGCTGTTGATACTCTCTAAGATTCTAGTCTTGTTCCAGGGCTATCGTTTTATAAATAGGTACCTCTGCCAAGACGTTATGTTTGTGGTGATGTTTGTTTGTCTGCCAGGTCCTCGGTGGCCTAGGAGTTAGCAAGTTTGGCATCTAATCATAGGCTGTCACCTCTGTGGGTTCGAGTCCCACAAGTGGCAATGTTGTGGACCTGTCCCAATATGACCCTGGCTGTTGAACGGGACATAAAACTTTGTCTACAAAATAACTTGAAATGAATTATGCGTGGATTTTGATAAAATTTTTCCGGAACTGTTAACAAAAACAAGGAACAGATGATTTGATTTTGGTGGTGATCTGGATCACTGTCTGGATACAGGATTTTTTCAAAGTTTTATTATAGTGACATTCCTTAAAATTGATAATACTGAATGATACTTTTATAATCAGACTAAAAATTTATTGTTGGAACACTACAAGTTAGTTGAAACTTCCATGAAGTACTTCGTTTAGCTACTTTAGCCAATGAGCTTAGACAGTGGAAGTTTCAATTCCCAGGGAAAATTTTAATCTGTAGAACCAACAGAATCTGCTGGATCAATTGATGCTTATGTGCCTATTCATGCCCACCCTCAGTTTTCCTAAAGATTTATAGTTTTTGATGGAAAATGTGTCTTCCATGTTATGGGTAATTATAAAACTAATCATATACATTGGTAATATATTGTGTAACTGTCTTTAATTAATTTAGAGGTGGGCGTGAATAGGTACATGGGTGTGAATTGGTCCACCACCACTATAAGTAGAACACCATTAACAGTGAAAGTGAATTTTATTGAATTTTTTTTAGCATTTCAAAATTCACAAAATTCTGGCAATTTGACTTAGACTTAATAGAGTTTAGCTGTCACAGAAGCCTGGAGAATTTCTGAAACTATTGGTGGAAAATAAGCCTAATAGTAATAATTGCTTACACTAAGCCTAGATCGAAAAAATTCAACAAATATTTAGTATATAGTGGTTAATTTCAATGAAATTTACTGAGTACAAAGCCGCTGTTGTAAATAAATCTATTCAAATCAGATTATAAGTTTGTAGCAAGGCTAATGGATGACTTCACATCACACAGTGTACAACTATGTGTATGCCCAAGTCATGGTTTTGCTGAAAAGGTCAAAGGCAATACTATTGGTCTAACTAGTAGATATATATTTATTTATATATTCAATGTCACTGGAAAAAATTGACTTCTTTTGTCTGTTTAAATGATGAATGTGGGCAATTCATTCAGTGTATTTATGGTCAATTTAAACACCAGTTTTAAAACAATGTGTTATAAAGAGATTTCTAACTTTACACCATGTAAGGTTTTTGTTTGGCTTCAGTTGAACTTCAAATCAATTGGAAAATTATCTCTTGCTAAGGCTCAGATTCATACCATATCTTTTTCAAACATGCACACAGATATTTGGTATTCATAAAGCACTCATACATGTTAGGAGATACATGAAAAGCTTATCTTACAGAACCTATCTTAGCCGTATGCTAATACAGAAACCAAATACATTACATAAACTGAACTGAAAATGTTCCTTAACTGCAAAGAAACCTGAGTCTTTAGCAAGGCTATGAGAAAATCCCGAGAGTCTTTTGCAAAAACTGACCAGTGCAGATATTTATATAGGTAGCTGTATGATGTTTGTACACAAAATGGTGGTGATGCATGAAACACAGGTGAAACACTGCATATTTGTATCCACCGGAGGCATCCGGTTGATACTTTGGTTTAGCGTTTGCTACGCCGCCGCTGCGCATAGAGAGATTTTCGGTGTTAACGCACTGCTCGCCTGTTTTGAAGCCTGTGGAGAAAAGCCCCCATTCTCTATAAAGCCCTTGTATTTATCCTAGAATAAGTATCGTATAAATTTCAGATTTAGTTATTTTTTATTTATTTCATTTTAAAAATTGTAGCATTTCTAACACTTTTCTAAAAAACATTTACGTTTACAAATAACACACGATATAAGAACTAGAACAATGAAAAAACATGTTTCGATAAAGATATATACAGCAGAAATTAAAAGTCTTTTGTCCTGAGGTTTTTCCAAGTGAGGGCTTTTCTCTGTCTTCCCGTTGTTGTATGACCTCAGAAATTGATATAAAACTTACCCTACTTTGATATTGTCTAAATATGCCTTAAGTCAAATTAAATAGGATTTTTGTCCTGGATCAAAAATGCTTTCCCCTTTAACAGGATTCCATTCAAAACCTAAAACTCAGATTTTAAGAAAGTTAATTATGACATTCCCCATTCCTCTGCAAAATATTATGCTTAAACAAATTTCAAAGTAGAAACAAGTGCATTGAAATACTGGTACACAACATTTGGCAGGCTAATATGTGTTGGAGTTTGCTGTCAACCATTTAAATACAAGTTAAGAAATTGTTGGATGGGTGTATACAGTAACATCATAACTAGGAAAGTCAGTTTATTTTCCCTGGGAGGAAGATTTTCCCCTTTAAAGGGGATCAACTGTAATAATGTCATGTTAATGGCAATGTAGAATGACCGGTATATCTGACAAAGTCCAATACAGCCAGTGGTGAGCTATAAAAAATAACTGGAGGACTTACTCAGTAGTGTGGTGCTGAGTCGCTAATGTTTCAGCCTTTGCGTCATCATGCTGTGACATCAAATAAAATTCTCGGGGCAACGGACACTATTAAGAGTATACACATATTCATTAAACACTGCAGCATCCTCAAAGCAAAAAAAAAGTATCCCGTAAAAGGGGTAGGAAAGATGTATAAAACACCCTGGTAAAGTAAGAAATATTAGTCGGTTTTCCATATCACTGATCAGCTGGTGTCAGTGGCTGACAATTACGATTTTATTGGAAGTGTTGCCTGGGTGCGTGAAGAAAAAGAAAAATCCGGCATTGTTGGTTGGACAGTCAGTAATGGCAATATCTCACATATTTTCCAATGCCTAGTTTGGATTTAAAATCTACATGTTATGGTACTAAAGACCTAATGGTGAAAGAATCATCATGCCTCATGGAAGCTGATTGTCAGAAACTAGCCCAATGTCCAACACCAGAAGCTCTTGTTAATGTATTTACGGTAATGTATCTTTGTGTATTTGGATATATTGTAGGGTTAGACCTAATTGGCAAAATGGTGTTGAGGAAACACTGAGCCAAATATTCATGACAGTATGCGGAACTTGATAATTCTAATTTCAATTCATCTTTTATAGTGCTTAATATCTGCAAACTGAAAGATTCTAAGGCACAACATATCCACTAGCCTGAGTCTAAAAATGATTTATCAGGGAAAATGAGGTCAGCAACTAATTTTGGAGACACAAGGGAGAAACGAAAGCTCAGGAAAACAATTGTAAGATTTTAATTTTGAAGGATGTAAGAGAGGTAGAACTTTGGATATCCTCAGGCCAATTGTTCTATATGGTAGGTGCATCATAAGCAAAACTATGGCTGAATTGTTTCTTTGATCAGTGGATGGATAAAACGGTAGAACCCGTAGAAACAGTCGGTCAGGCCAAAAGATAAGTTTGGGGAAATATATATAGGATATTCTGAATTCTGCTGAGTGTGCACATGTGCATATTTGTAAGAGAAACCTGTGTTCAAATACACGTAGAACTTTGCACGGAAAAAATGCCTCCTGGAAAAAATGCCTCCTAGAAAATATGCCACCTAGAAAAAATGCCTCCTAGAGAGAATGTCTCCTAAATATGCCTCCTGAGAAAAAAATTATTTTAAATTGTAAAAATGTTATACTTCAAATATATACAGTCAAGGCAACAACATACAACATCACAAAGTATTATAACACTACAGATTCACATTACAGTGGCCAATGCCTGTCAAAAATTCACAGTCTTTTGCCCATTTTGCCTAGCTGTACAAAGGTACTTAAGTTTATCGTGCAAGGTTTTACTGATTCTTCTCACTCTTTTGGCTGGCTGCTCACCCCTGGCATCCATCATTACAGTTGTCTTGTTTCTCTTGTAATTATATTTCGGTCCCTCCTAGTGTACTAACTGCAATCACCTCCTTACAGAGGGCATAACCTATATTGCAATTTGATGACAATACATATTCTAAGCGACAAAGGCCACAACTATTTCATCAACAAATATCACAGCCATAAATTCTGCTTTAAAACTGATCCTGAGTATAGTTGAAAAGATACCCTTTCAAGAAGAAATTTGTACTTTTTGATATTGTATGTTCTGGTTTTGTCTGTATATATTTGAAATAAAACATGTTTGTGATATTATATGTTATAGTTTTCAAATATAACATGTTAACAAGTCGAAATAATTTTTTATTAGGAGGCATTTTTTCCTAGTCACAAAATTTTCAGGAGGCATTCTTTCTAGGAGGCATTTTTCCCGGAGGCATTTTTTCTAGGAGGTATGGATTCATGTAAAACTAATACCAACTTTGAAGGAATAAGAATTACATTTGATTTGAAAAACGTGCTATTTCAGTTAGTATTGAGCTATCAGAAATGTTTTACCTTCAATGCACCTAAAAATGTTTGATGAATAATTTAACATTATTCTTTTCACCAATGAAATGGGTATCCTTCACAACAAGGGAACACATTTAATATACTGCCTCTGTTAAACACAATGCTTCACATGTTATAAGGGCTCAGATATACTTATAAGCCTTTGGTTCACCATTGCTGACCATTGATGTCAGTCGCTAATAGCTAATGCTACTATTTCCACACATAAGGTATAAAAGGCCACACTTATGCAATTGTATAACAAAGCCTTAGTATTTTAAAATTTTAAACCATGAACTTATTATTCGAGAAGCATTTTAATAATTCATTTTCCCTTATCTTTAGTAATAAAAGACAAAGATTTTGATACCAAACATGTAGGTATATACAGTAAATGCTTCAAAATAAACATTACTGCTTATCTGTAACCATGTCCTTGTGGCTTAAACACTCTCAACCAGGAACACAGAGGACTTAAATTTGACCTCAGGTAAAGGCGCATACATGGTGGCTTGAATGACCTCTTAAAATAGTGGTGCTCTGACATAGGTTCTGAATTAGTAAACGCTTCAAGTGATGTCCACGAAAGTGATTGTCATCGAACATCTAGTTGGTGCTGTGTTGTTGCTGTGGAAACAGCCATTAAGTATTAAAGAATTACATTTGCATAATATATAAAATTAGTACTAATATGATATCTCTTTAACTTTGGGAATCCTGTAAAAGGTTTTTAAGGAAATATAAGCCAGGTGTTACTTGAATTCATGATGGGTGTCAATGACAAACCTTTTATATTTCATGCTTTTAGTAAAGATATGTAACCCTTCACTACGAGGACTTTCTTGATATCTGGATGGCTGCCAAATGTGTACTGAGCCATTCCTGAAGTTCAGAACTAACTTTCAGTACTGACATATATAGAGTTGCTCCCAGTCTTTGTGTCTGTCATTAACTGACACCTTAGCACTCTTTTCATTAAGCATGAGCTCTAGTGAGGCTCATACTTCTAGAGATCACTTTTTTTGTCCCCGGACTTTTCACGGATTGTGGCATAGTGTGATGAGTATCTGTCTCTCCACTGAACTTAAGCGGCAATGGGCTACGTTAATGCTGGGATGGGTGAATGCCTCAGTGCACTACTGCTGTCTCTGATGACTTTGCAGCTCTTAGTAGACTGAAACCCCTTTCGGCCTTGTTATTACCTCTGCCTAGGAGGTATTAAATACATGACTATTGTCTATTTGTCTGTTGTCAGGATTATGCAAATACTACTGGTCTGATCTTCATGAAAAAAATGACAAGAGGGGTCTTGATCAAACTTAGATTCCATTAAGTTTTGGCGAGTGATCCAGATCACCATCTGGATACAAAAAAATGAAATATCCGGATTTTTCCATTTACTTATTATTAAACTGTTTTTAAAAATCATACATGCCTTTCATTCAGTTGAGAGACTTTAATGGTAGCGTATAGCTTTTGTTCAGAAGTTATTGATAGTATCTGAGCCATTACCTACCATTCTGACCCAGGGAGTCTTTCCTGGTATAGTGGCAATATACATGTTTACTATCTCTAAGGTCATGGTTTAAATCTCAAGCCTGGAATTATTTCAGAATGTTGGTTGTTGATAGCTAATGCTTTGTGGTTTACAGTGTGAAATCTTGACCAATTGGTATACTATACTTGCTGCAAATATTCAATAAAAATTTTTCTCATATATAAATCAGGATCTGACTGCATTTGTAAACTTTAAATGTTCACCTTGAAAATGTTCCCTTGTGCACTATTTACGTAACAAAATATTGATTAATAGAACTTCAAAGATACTATCAACTGGTTAAAACTGATAGCAATAGAACAGTCATTTCCTTTGAATTTACTCAAACAAACATAAGAGTAAAAATGACTTGATAAAAATTGAATAATTGCTAAAAAGAAAAGAATGTTTCTAGTTTATCTGTCAAGTGTGAGTTTACAATGAGGACAACCAGTAGAGCTATAAATAGCATGAATATCTTGTAACAGTGACACTATTACATATATGCTGCCTCATTAGTAACTTTAGCACAAGTCTATTTGTTGCATTAGGTTGTCAGGATTCCATTGTATACAGTTCAGTGGCACACACACTTAAATCTTGGGTAAGCTGCCATGAAAAGTAGATGTGTATTTCAACTTTTAGCTGTGAATTTTTGTTGGTACATTATTACAGGGGCCTTTACTACGCATTGTGAGATGAGTGTGTCTCTTCATAAAACTTCTCTACTTACACAGGGCATATCAAATCAGGTAGTCTCTTCCATTCTGATTACAAGTTGTGACATTATAATGGGAAAAAATCAAGTGGTTCTAACATAATAAAAAATTTCACCACACAGTTAAGACTATAGCATTCTTGTTAGCCTGGTCTTCAAGGCTGCCTGCATCATAATGCAAACATGTAATTTTTCATAATGCACACTGTATCAATTCAAAGTTTAAAGTTAGAGTTTTATGTCCTGGTCAGTAGCCAGGGTCATATTGTACCAGATCCTCAGCATTATCACTAGCCTGGCCTTCCAGGCTGTCTCAACCATAATGCAAACATGAATTTTTTTTTGCCATAATGCACACTGTATCAGAGGCCTTTCTTATCTGGGAGACAAGGTAGGCTAAGTAAATGTATGAGAGCATTATGAAAAATACTTGTAATGCAATCAAACAGTTGTGTCAAAATTATACATATAAACGCCTGTGGCAAGGCTACATTATCACTTGTGGTAGTTGAACCCACAGAGAGGTGAGACACTGTGATTAGATGCCAAACTTGCTAACCACTAGGCCACTGAGGACCTCTCACACTGTATCAGATGCCTCTCTAACCTGAAAGACTCTGAGTTTTCCTGCATTACCTAAGCTAAAGAAATATATGAGAACATAATGAAAAATAATAATAATGCAATCAAACAGTGGAGTCCATACCATACGTATTAACGCCTTTTGCAATATTTCATAGAAAAGTACAAGATGGTGATCTGGATGGTTGCAAAGCTATTAGAATATTGTTGTTTTTTCTATACATAAATATGGTGAAACCTTAAATTAGTGGTTAAACTGTTGTGTATCTTATTTTCATTTTTTCACAATTTTTCTTTATTTATATAGATGTATGACATTTTACTTTTGGTAAATTTTGTTTGCATCAACTATCATATTCATTTCATTTGTACTTCCAGCTACTATTATGCCTCACATTAAGAGACATTAAGAGGCAGGTACTACAGATTCAGGTCGGTTCTCTGACTACAGATACCTTATGCTGTTTTTGGCCCAGGGTCACACTTACAGGCCCATAATAAAGTTGGTACTGCTGTGACACATCTTGTCTAAATGCATAAATGTCAGCACATGCTGAGGTGCTCGGCGGCCCAGTGGTAAGCAAGTTTGGCATCTTAAATCATAGGATGTCACCTTTGTGGTTTCGAGTCCCACAAGTGGCATAATGCTGAGGTAAACTGTCCCAATATGACTCTGGCTGTTGAATAAGACATAAAACCAACACTATGATTTTGTCAGCACATGCTGGTACAAAAACAAAGTTTGTTTGACACATTTCAAACTATTTAGTACTGGTATGCATATCATCAGCACATACAATACAGTTCCAGTTAAAATGACCAGAACTTCCTTATTTTCTCGTACAATTTTGAAAAATATGCTTAGCATATTGGATTGCTTCGGTCTCTTTACTCGGGCTCAGTCTTATTCAGCCAAACACGAACAGTTCTGGCTTTGCATCCCACCAGTCCAGCTTATTTCATAAGGATTGCAGCGATGCAGAAAATGGATCTGAATATTTCACGTGTAGAATTTCTACTATGTTTAGAGACTGATTCACATGTTTATGCCTTGTCATTTCTAAATGAGGGATTATTTGGAAAATGGCAAAGGGGTTTAAAGATCCAAGTTACATGGGTTATTATGTAGCAAAAATGTGGGATAAAGATAAAACTGATTATTGTACTGGCCTGTAAAATTAGCTCAGCATAGGTTAGTAGTTTCTGTTTTATATGCAATACAATAAATGATTCACTAGCTGTAGGCTAGATAATATTATTATTGTTCCTGTCAAGAGGGAATAGTACATACCCACTTTGTTCCAGATTATAAATCATCCAGGATAAGATAAAAAGCTTGGCCCATTATTCAAAAACTGTTGAATGTATACATTCAATGGCTCAGCTGTGGAATGTATAGATTCAATGGGTGAAACTGTTGAATGTGTACATTCAATGGCTCAGGGCATGGAATGTGGAAATAATTTATAGTTGATAAGTTGATTGGAAGTATGAAGACTTATGTACACTTTAACATACACTGAGTATTTTCTAAAATCAAATCACTATTTATAGTAGTTGTAGGGATGATCAAAAGAAAAAGTCTTCTATTGAAGTGTTAGCAGGGGCTCAAAGAAGAAGAATCTTGTAGGATTAAAGACTTTATAAACATAAAGAGTTCCCTTTAATCTACAGTTCTACACACATTAAAACAATTGCTGTGATAATCAAAGCAAAGAACAAAGAGAGACAGTTCAAGCCTGAGTAATCTTTTGATCACTGATTACAGAAAAAGTTGTCACCTGAATACCTCTTTAATGCTCTCCAAATTTGTGTGTGATTGTTTACAGTTAATCCATGAAAGAGGATCACAGAGGTGCAATTGCAATTAGTCTTACCACACCAAGAAACACAAGAGCATTGGGGTTCATTGTGATTATATAATTGGAAAATAGATTAATATTTCTTGTTCTTTTTTATCCGCCGATGACATCTGTGCCATCACCCTGACCCTCAACCGACAGAAGACCTGCATCATCAGCTGCTACTGGGGCTTCGCACACGGAGGTATCCCAAACCGCCGATGACATCTGTGCCATCACCCTGACCCTCAACCGACAGAAGACCTGCATCATCAGCTGCTACTGGGGCTTCGAACACGGAGGTATCCCAAACCTCAACGCGCTCAGAGATCTACTTGAGAACCACCGGAACTCCATCCTCGTAGGTGACCTCAACGCTCACCACCCCTCCTGGGGACACCAGTCTACCAATGTCAGGGGGAAGGAAGTAAGAAAACTCTGCAAGGACTTCGACCTGGTCATCATGAATGACCCAGAGGAAGCCACTTTCTTCAACCACAACCACGACCGGTTCAAGACACTGGACCTGGCCCTGATGACTCGCCCGGCCAAAGCCAACTCCGTCAGTATGGGGGTCGACGAACCGATATTTGGTGAAACGACCTACCACTGCCCAGTACGGCTGAAAGTCCGGACCAGCATCAGGGACCATCCAGTATGGACCATCAGGAGCCTCAAGGAGTGTGACTGGACAAAGTTCCGTGAACTGACCTCAGCAAAGATCTCAACCCTACCGAAACCCGGAGACGGCTCACCTACAGAGGAACTGGACGCACACATCAGTGCCCTAACCACTGCCATAGCCACAAGCCTCCATGAGAGTTGCCCAGTCAGGAAGTTCAGGATAGGACTCCAACGAATCAGCCCAGGACTCAGAGAGAGGATTCAACTGAAGCATGAACTCCAACGGGAAATCAGGCAGCACCCTGACTACCTGCCCCTTCGACAGGCCCACCGCCAACTGATCAAGGAGATCAAGGCTCGGCTGGCCCAGGAGAGACACAATCAGCTTCAGGAGAAGTACGAGTCACTAGACCCTGGCACGAACCCCACCTTCTGGAAGGACCTGAAGAGGCTGACCAACCCCGCCAAGAAGCAGAAGCCACCACGGCTAAAAGACCCGGCAACAGACCGAAAGACTGTCTCCGACAAGGCCACTGCCGACGTCTTCGCCCGTCACCTGTCAGGGGTACACAGGGTACACCAGGACACCCACTTTGACCACGACCACAAGGCCGAGGTCGATCAGTGGGTGGATGACAACAAACACCTGTTTGACATCCTGGATCCCCCCAGACTGGGGGCGGATGGATACTCAAGGCCGATCACACTGGTGGAGGTCACAAGTCTGCTGAAAGGTTGCCGAAACAACACCAGCCCAGGGGAGGACACAATCCCCTACATGGCCCTGAAGAACCTGCCTGAAGACGGACTTCTAGCAATCTCGAGGATCTACAACCTCTGCCTCCGACGCGGGTACTTCCCAATCCAGTGGAAGCACGCCATAGGGAGCATGATCCCCAAGCCGCAGAAGCCAAAGGACTTAGCCACAAGCTACAGACCTATCAGTCTCCTAAACTGCCTCGGGAAGTTATTCGAGAAGGTCATCGCCACCAGAATCCAAGAATTCGCTGATGACCACGACCTCATCAACAAGTGGCAAAGGGCATACCAGCCCCAGAAGGAAGCCAACGAGCACATCCACATCATCAATCAGTACCTGATGAAGGCCAGGAACACCAAGAGGATCACAGCACTTCTGCTGATCGACATTGAGAAAGCCTTTGATGCCGTCTGGCACAATGGCCTTCTCAAGAAACTACACCAACAAGGCATCCCGCCTGACCTCCTACGCATGGTTGCATCATTCCTAAAGGACAGGACCATACAAGTGAAGACAGGAACTAACCTCTCAGACAAGGTTCACCTCCTGGCAGGGACCCCTCAAGGCAGCATCCTGAGTCCACTACTCTTCATTCTGTATGTGAATGACATCCCCACCAGTCCACGATGCCAGTGCACACAGTATGCGGATGACATAGCCATCTACACAAGCCATCGCAACAAGAACTACCTCAGGGCGGATCTGCAAAGGCAGATCGACAGCCTTGAGGACTGGTGTGCTACCTGGTTCATTAAACTGAACCCCAAGAAAACAAACGTACAATTGTCGATCTACCAGTGAAAATTAGGAACAGCTACATCAGGACTACAGATGAAGCCACCCTCCTTGGCTCCACCTTCGACAGAAGGATGACCAGGACAGCCCACATCGGGAAAATAAAGGTTAAAGCCATCCCAAGAACAGAAGCCCTACGACACCTAACGATCCAAGGTGTTCCCAATAGGGGCCTGAGGACTTTCTACCTCAGCATGATTCGCCCCATACTGGAGAATGGGTATCACCTCACCCACGACCACAAGAAGAGCATCAAAGACCTGGAAAAAATCCAAAACAGATGCCTTAGGATCATCACCTGGAACCCTAGGAGAGTTCCCACTCGCACACTCCGTGCAGGGCTCAACCTACCGAGCATCCAGGAGTACCTGTCCACCTGCAGGGCCAAGGCCCTCAACAGGTATCAGGGCTCCTCGCTCCAAGCACACCTAGATGGTATCCTGGACACGATGTAACAGCCGCAGATCCAGATCACCAGCAAACATCCAACCTGCAATCTACAGGTGAACAAAACAGCCCACAGAGGGACCACAGTAACCAGCCTCGACCTGAGAAACCAAACAGCCTGCACCCCCCTGAACGACTACCACAGTCACAAGACCCAAGCCGACTCAGCCCTGCTTCCAACCGCTTCAGCCAAGGAGCCAAGCGACTTCAAATAAGGCAAGAACAAGTCGGGTAAAAGACATCATCTCAGCTGATGTCACGCCTTTTAACCCGCCTTCGGCGGGTTAAAGCACTCATTATCGTAAGTTTCGTGTTCTTTTTTATCCTTTACAAAATATTTAAACAATAATTAAGCCATGTTTTATAAATATTGAAAAAATATTTAAGGCTATAATACACTATACTAATAAACTCATAACTACATTTAACTTTTATATTAGTAAAAATGCATCATTAATTCATACAATATAATATTAAATTAAATAGGTTTTATAATAGTATTAACATTGCATCATTAATTTATACAATATAAATATTAAACTAAATAAGTTTTACATAAATATTAAACTGTTTAGGGACTACTTATAAAAATCATAATATTTAAAGAACTTATACACATTCAATGATCATAACTGTTGAATGTACACATTCCACAGCCAAACTGTGGAATGTACACATTCAATGGCTCTTTGCTGTTGAATGTGTACATTCAACACCTAGGCCATTGAATGTATACATTCAACACTTGGGCCATTGAATCTATACATTCAACAGTTATGTACATTCAATACAACATATATGTATTATGGCTGGAGAGCTTAAAATATTAGAAAAATACCTAAAATGTGAAGAAATTATAAACTTGTATCTCATATTTTGCAGATTTTAATGGATCTGTGATCAAAACTTCTATGTTTTGTTGTGATTTTCTTTATTTCACGTAAGCGATTGGGGAAGTACTTAAGTGCATCTTTTTTCTGAATCCCGAAATAAAAAAGATGCTGGCTATTAAGAGGGATATAAACCCCCGAAATAGAACTTTGCAAAGGTTGAGAGGAGGGGGGAGGGGGAATTAATAGGGAGGAGTGGTTTGTATGGATAAATATGGTAATTCTTATAGAATTTCCTTAAAGTATTTTTCCCAGTATTTAAAGTAAGTCAGAGTAAAATGGCTCTGTTCTACACACCAAAATATAACATAATGGTATCTGTAACTAAGCCCAGTTGGTGTTATTTCAGATTAACAAAATATTGGCTCAATAGGTTTTCCTCACAATTCACTGTTGTCTAATGAAAGTAGTGATGTCAAAAATGTCCTCCCATATGGATGAAATGTCGATCTAATTATGATAAAATATAAAATAAATATTGAAATAAAAAAATTAAACAAAGTTTAAAAAATAAATTGTTTGTCAATGGTATTTTGATTCGTGGATGCACTTAAATACACCAAGTTAGTTAAATAAACAATCTAAACTAGTGTACTTTAATCTATGAAAAACTCATGAAATTAGCTATCTAGATCCCAGATTAAACTGTTAAAGTAATCCAGATTCAAAGACTAACTGGAGCTGTTTGGAGATTGAATGTTTACAGATAATTTAAGACTCTTAGAGGTTCTTAATCCAATGTTTTCAAATTATTCCTGAAAAAATTTTATACCAAGGAATACAAATGGGAGAATTAACAATAGTAGCAGCAAACAAATACTACCATCGATTAGCTAAAGACTGGGCAAACAACACTGAATCAGTGTTTCCACAGTACTGATCCCTGACAAATGATGGGTACAAATCAGACTGTTAATGGCTGTCTCCATGGCACTGGCCGGGTTGAGGCTCGATGGGCACAACACTGAATTAGTGTTGGTGACTTATCACTATGGCACTAATGCAACTGACACTGGGCACAACGCTGAAATAATGTTAGTGGCTCTTTCCACAGCACTGATTCAAGTGATACTCAGTGGGTACAACACCAAATTAATGTTAGTGGCTGTTTCCATGGCACTGTCCTGACTGACTGGAGTGACCTGATGGGCATAACACTGAATCAGTGTTAAGGTCTGTATGTTAGAATGATGACATGCTATGGGGTGACCAGTGATCCAGTCTGATAAGAAAGTTGGAACTTGTATGGTATAACTTATCAGTATTCGCACTGTCCACAAGCCAATACAAAATGAATTTTATTTTGAATAATTCTCCACCTTTAATGTAGATTTGCTCCAAGTCTTTCTATTTCTTATTCAGCCAAATTTGACATACATTAAATCATTGAGATTCCACCTGGGAAACTTAGGAATCCACGTGGGAAACTACTGTCTGATAAATTACTTTTATCAGCATTAAATTCTGGAAAAAAGCTATTCAGTCCGCATATACCTAAGATAAAAGGATTGCGGAAAAGTTGACCTTTTATGGGATCAGTGGGCATCATCAGTATATAATAAAACAAGGCCAAAAGGTGTTTTTGTTCCCTAGTGTGAGTACAAAGCCATCAGAGACACGAGTAGTGCACTAGAATTTACGAAAGTCTCGTGGCAGAAAGAAAGTCCAACTTAGATACATCCCACAGCTGGTCCCGAACTGAGACGGTCACCCATGCAAGTACTAACCTAGCCCATTGCCGCGTAACTTCACTGAGCAGACAAATGGTCATCACTCTCTGCCACAACTCATGAAAGTCCGGAGACAAAAAAAAGTGATTCCTAGAAGCGAGAGCTCTACCAAGGCTCGCGGTAGAGCTCGTGCTTAAAAAGTTTGCAGTTACTTTAGAGACCACAACTGCCTTATTACTGGTCTGATTTTGAAATTTTACCATTGTTTTGTTCAGTGCACTGTGTCCGAGTATATTGTATTAGATTCTGCCAGTTTGGTTTGGTTTATAGAGGTCTTTAGTGGCTGTCCGCTCAGCATCAATTAATGATGGGTGATGCTGATTACCTTGTGCAATGAGGTATTATTTTCATGACTGTTTGTCTGTTTGTTAGCAGGACTATGCTAATACTACTGATTGGAACTTCATAAATAAAATCAGAAGATGGGTCTGGGTCCAACTTAGATCCCATTAAATTTTGAGAGTGATCTGGATCACCATCTGGATACAAAAAAATAATCTAGATTTTCCCATTTACTTAATATTATTACATGCCTTGGCAGAGGTCGGTGTTCTCTGAGTGTTCTTGCTAAATTTGTGCTATTAATTTTATCCCAAGTTATTCCTTATACTGATCTTTAATAAGTTTTTCTGCAATAAAGCCAAAGTATTTAGCTATCATTGGCAGTCTGTAATTAAATAAGAGACAAAGACCAAATGAAGGTATGTGCATATTTTATAATATATAGGCTTAAAAACATATGGGCAGAAATAGACAGATAGAAACACTTTGTGAGATTTGAAAATGTCAGAAAAAATGCTATTTGTTTGTAATTGCATAGTGCATCAATTGTAATGGAAGCGTACCTTTTTTTCTATGTATCCTTACTAATCTGGGTTATGGTTCTAAGTTAAAAAAAATAAAACCATGTACAAATACCTGTGCAGAGAATAGTATGAAATTTACACAAGAGAAGGCCAATTAATGAAGTGCAGGGGGTAGATTTCATGAAAGGTGTCAGACTTAGCCCAGTCTCAGGCTGAAATCCTGGCTCAAATCTGAGCCTTTTGGCTCAGCTAAGTTTTGGTCTCGAATGGCTTTCTCAGAAGGGGTCTCAGTTGAGACCAAGCTTAACAGATAACCACAGTGGTTTTCTGCGTCATGTGACCCTATTTGTAGACTTGTAGTCAAAATTATTCTACTGATGACATGTATATTGCTTGTTTAACACATAATATATCCGGTCAAATGATATTTTACAATGGGAAACCTTGCAAACATGTAAAAAATACAGAAAGACTACTTGAGAAGGTTGTTTTATATACTTCTACCATATTTGCAGCCATTTCAAATTTCAAAGTAGAGAATGAATTATGGCAGCCATATTTGAGCCTATGTTTACAAAACTTAAGCCCACTACCTACCTGTCTCAGCATTTCAGCTAGTGGCTCAGCCAAAACTGAGGCTGAGACCTGTGTGAAATCCATAAAGGCTGAGCCCATGGACTCAAGAAAAAAGTTCTCAAGAAAAATGTAATTTGAGACAAAAGTCTCAAGTGTAAGCCTGAGACTAGGCTAAGACCTTTCATGAAATCTGCCCCAGGCTAAGACTGTTTATGCAATTTGCCCCAGAAAACACAAATGAGACATGAAATTAATAAACTCCTGGTTGTCTTGAATAGACTGGATAATTTCGGTGACATTAACTGTTTTTTGTCATGTATGTGTGAATCAGATTAATTTTGCTAGGATTATAATGACTGAAATAGTATAATGTATTCGAATAGAATAATCTAAGAGATTATTTTATAAAGTCTATTATTAAAGTGAGCCAGAAAAATATTTTCACTTTACCAGAGAGCATTTATCACTTTAAATTTCATTGGAAAATTAAGTTTAAGGATAATTGTCTTCCATAACAGAATTTCCTTAAGATACATTATGCTGCTTATAAGAGTTCTAGTTCATCCTATTGCTATGTATGATGGCGAACAGTGGACTCCTCTAATTCTAATTCTGATTCTAATTGAATCTTTATAGTCCTTGCAGGGCAGGATGTCAACATTTGCACACTTGGCTGACCTATGGATTTTGTGCTTCAGTTGCCCATATGGCAAGTAACTAAAATTGAGTTTATTATAACTTTTGCTTATTTTTGTACCCCATAGCCCTTAAGGGCTGTCTGGGTATTATTTTCACCCATGGTGTCCGGATGGGTGGGTGGGCGGGCGGCGGGAAAAGTTTGTACATGCTGTATCTCAAAAACCATAAGGTGTAGGAAGTTGATACTTGGTAGGGACATTGGGTAGGAGGTGTAGGTGTGCAACATCATGGTCTTGAGTTTGAAAATCTTGTCTGGGCTATATCTCAGAAACCGTAAGGTGTAGGAAGTTGATACTTGGTAGGGATATTGGTTTGGGGGTGTAGGTGTGCAACGTCATGGTGTGATCTTGATTTGATCCTTCCATAGTGACCTTGACCTATAAAATATTGTCCGGGCTATATCTCAGAAACTGTAAGGTGTAGGAAGTTGATACTAGGTAGGGACATTGGTTAGGGGGTTGTAGGTGTGCAACGTCATAGTGTGACCTTGATCCAGAGAAAAAAATATATCATGTATAAGTATTAACTTTTGTTCATACAAGACTTCCACACCACACACATACACAGAGAATAATAAGTGGATGGGCCTATAAAAATAGCTTTGACAACTTCTGTGGAAAAACATCAGCATTATGGGGTGCGCTAAAAGGGAAACTTTTTTCCACTAAAACATTGACTAAATCTAGTCTTTCCTTAGGGCACTGTTCGCTAAATAGGTCATTTACAGTAACTCATTTGATGTAATCACTGCCTTTTACAATCATTAGAGTTAAACTTATAATTATGACATTCATATAATACAAAATATATTTAATTTCTTTAATAATTTTAACGAGACTCAGTGGTGCATTTAAATTTTACACAAAACCTGACCACATTTTTTGTAATGTTTAATCACAATACATCAAGTACAGACAGTTATTAAGTAAAAATGTTTTCATCATGTGTTAATTACATTTGCCTTATTTCATTTAGTAGCTGATGAATCGTCATCTGACTGCTACTTTTTAGATTCCCTGCAAGAACACTGGGGGACAACTTTAGTATTTAGTAACATGACATTGTAAATAACTAGCAACATGTCATGCAGAAAACCTTATTAAAATATAATAATTAATCTCAAGACATGCAAAATAACCCATGGAACAACAAAGTACAGGCAAGTAAATTTTAGGTCAGGACAAGGAAAATCTGAATGCCACTTAGCCTACTGGCAAGAGCTGATAAAAATTAAATGTCTAGGCATGGATTAATCTCTGTCAGGAAGATAGACTCTAAGTTGCATAAAAGCATGAACATAATTCATTATCCGGGGCCAAAAACAGAGGGTAGCACCTGCTGATGGAGAAAATGCAGTGTTTGCACAGCTTGGGCTGCACTTTGTTCAGTCGAATGGGTCACATAGCGTTTTGAGTCCTGTAGAATATGGAGATATTGCGCTGAGTATAAAAAAACAATACAATACAATGTACATACTCTGGGGCGAGTTGTCACAAAACTAACTCCCCAACGCGTCTGCCCTATCGTTACCAGGTCAAACACCCAAAAACAACTACTGACCAAAGAAATTTGTCTGTTATCGGAAGCGACGACGTATATATTTTCTCTTAGAAACAGGGGAGAAAGATATGAAAGTGGGTTTATTTTATTTAATACATCCATCTAACAGTAATTCACGTGAGAATTTGGGTATTCTCGCCAGCTTTCAGTGCTTCTTGGTGAATTTTTAACTCATCTACTGCATATAGTTTCACAGGCGAAGCAGTCAAAACACCTACTGACCAAAGAAATTTGAGTGTTATCAGAGGGTCACAAGCAAAGTTCAAACCAAATTACTAATAGTAGATGTGTATACAGATGGATTAATACCAACTGAAAAACCTCCAGCACAGCGTCACCCACCTAATTTCTATGAGTTTTATATATACCATATCAAAGTCAAAGTCAAAGTTGGGGTTTTACATCCTGTTCAACAACCAGACTCATACCGGGACAGGTCACCAGCATTGTCACTTGTATACTCAAAATAATCGGAAACCGGAATTTTATTTTATTTTTGCATTCAGAGTATGATCTGAATCTTTCCTGAAATTTAATTATTTCTGCCTTAACTCAGGCCTTACCCACATGAAATTGTTTATAAAGATGTATTCGTTAGTTTTTGAGTAATTGAGAATATAGATAGATGGACAAGCAAACGAATGCACCCAAAAACAAAACCTCCTCGACAGAGATAATTACCAGTATGTGACACCAGTCCATAGCTTTACTATGCACTCTTAAGCCTATTGCACACTAGCGCAGGGCGGCGCGGTGCGGCACGGCTAAAAAAATAGAAATAATGGCAGTAGTTCACTGCTTGTACATATGTGCGGTGCGGCAGCTAGCGGTGCGGCGCGGATTTTTCTATTTAGAAAATTTTCTATTTTTTAAAAAAAACGCGCGGTTTTTTCTCTGTTTTACCCAAGTTTTCCTAGATATTTGGATTTTCCACATATTTAAAATTGTGGTATATCACAGAACTCTACACAAATATATTAATTGGAAAACAAAATGCAAGCACACAGGCTCATTGTGAAGGGATTAACTGCTGGCAGATAGATGACAAAATATGGTGTGTGTCAGTATAGACACAGGAAAGGGTTTAATTTAATGAAGATTGCAATTAACAGTAATTCTAGAAGGGACACACTGGCCAAAGGTCTTGTTTGTAGATGGATTAAGTACTTAAATGGAGGAAGGGATGTCAAGTTAGGTGTGTGGCAATATATATAGACAAAACACAGCCAGAATTTAATTGAAAGGGGGTGTAATACCAGTATTATAAAAAAGGACACTGGTCAAGGGCAAGGCTCTTCATTGTGAAGGGATTAAATTGCATGTAAGGGTATGATAGGTGTGGAAATGTACCGTGGGGTATTAAATGTTTAATTATATGTGGTTAGCTTAACTATTCTAGCCACTTTGCTGTAGTTAAAATTTTTTTTATTTTCAATTTACTGAAAACCGTTGGGAAAAATCGCCTAAATGTGCAAAGTAAAGAAAATTCACCTGCTTAGCATGTGGTAAAAATCGTACCGCACCGCACCGCGCAAATGTGCAACGACCTTTACACTTGTAGTTGATTCACAATGTGCTGATAGAGAACTGAATAAACGTTTTGTCATGTCACTCTCTTCATGGTCAGAATATGAAACAACTGATTCAAACATCTTGATATATTGGCTTTGAAATGCATACACAAATGACTGGAAGAAAAAATTCTTTCAGAAGCCTTCTCATGATTGAGTTTTAATGGTATTTATTAAGCGTCCCGCAAGGGACGCTTGTTTGTGTATGGGAGAGCTTCCGGCTCCGCCGGCTCCTGCGGCTCCGCATTTTGTTTTCCTTATAACTCTGTAACCGTTAGGCGGATTCTTTTCAAATTTGGCAGGTTTAGGCAGTAGCCTTGGGGAATTTTTTTGAATATGCTGCAGTGACATTTCAACCAATCAGAGAGGTCACATGACCTAAAATGTCTTTTTTCGATGGGGAAGCTTGTCCGGATGATAACTTGAAAGGAATTTTATCAATTCACCTGAAACTTGGCAAATGCATTCATTCTATTAAAATCTGGAAATCATTAGATTTTGGCATTGATTGGTCAAGAAATGGCCGAGTAATTCATGATTAATTAATCATTGCCAATTTTCCAAATAAGGAAAACACAAAAATGCTTATATCTCGAAAACCGTGCTAGATAGAGCGATTTCGACGAAATTTTTGACCCGCAGGGTATCTCTGCGGAGTAGTTTTCCCAATTTTCAAAAAAATTTTTGTCTCGCCCAAAATGGCGGCCATTTTGAATTTTCGAAATTTTCGCAAAAATTGCAAAACACAAAAATGCTTATATCTCAAAAACCGTGCTAGATAGAGCAATTTCGACAAAATTTTTTACCCGCAGGACATCTCTGCGGAGTACTTTTCCCAATTTTCAAAAAATTTTTGTCTCGCCAAAAATGGCGGCCATTTTGAATTTTCGAAATTTTCGCAAAAATTGCAAAACACAAAAATGCTTATATCTCGAAAACCGTGCTAGATAGAGCGATTTCGACGAAATTTTTGACCCACAGGGTATCTCTGCAGAGTAATTATCCCAATTTTGAAAAAATTTTTGTCTCGCCAAAAATGGCGGCCATTTTGAATTTTCGAATTTTTCGCAAAAATTGCAAAACATAAAAATGCTTATATCTCGAAAACCCTGCTAGATAGAGCGATTTCGACGAAATTTTTGACCCACAGGGTATATCTGCAGAGTAGCCATGCCAATTTTCAAAAAAATTTTATCTCGCCAAAAATGGCGGCCATTTTGAATTTTCGAATTTTTCGCAAAAATTGCAAAACATAAAAATGCTTATATCTCAAAAACCCTGCTAGATAGAGCGATTTCGACGAAATTTTTGACCCGCAGGGTATCTCTGCAGAGTAGCCATGCCAATTTTCAAACAAAAAATTTCTCGCAAAAAATGGCGGCCATTTTGAATTTTCGAATTTTTCGCAAAATTGCAAAACACAAAAATGCTTATATCTCGAAAACCGTGCTAGATAGAGCGATTTCGACGAAATTTTTGACCCACTGGGTATCTCTGCAGAGTAGCCATGCCAATGTTCAAAAAAATTTTGTCTTGCCAAAAATGGCGGCCATTTTGAATTTTTGAATTTTTGCGCAAAAATTGCAAAACACAAAAATGCTAATATTTCGAAAACCGTGCTACATAGAGCGATTTCGACGAAATTTTTTATCTTCAGGGTATCTCTGCAGAGCAGCTATCCCAAAGAGCTTTCACTTGGTGAAGTTTCAGACCCATAGCTAATTGCTCACCTACTCAAAAAGAGTAAATGCGAATTACCTCTAAAAGTATTGCAGATGGCCAATTTTTCTCAAATAACTCATTCACCTACTTTTGGGAGAGCTTTCACTTGGTGAAGTTTCAGACCCATAGCTAATTACTCACCTACTCAAAATGAGTAGATGCGAATTATCTCTAAAAGTATTGCAGATAGCCAATTTTTCTCAAATAACTCATTCACCTACTTTTGGGAGAGCTTTCACTTGGTGAAGTTTCAGACCCATAGCTAATTACTCACCTACTCAAAATGAGTAAATGCGAATTATCTCTAAAAGTATTGCAGATAGCCAATTTTTGTCAAATTAATCATTCACCTACTTTTGGGAGAGCTTTCACTTGGTGAAGTTTCAGACCCATAGCTAATTACTCACCTACTCAAAAAGAGTAAATGCGAATTACCTCTAAAAGTATTGCAGATGGCCAATTTTTCTCAAATAACTCATTCACCTACTTTTGGGAGAGCTTTCACTTGGTGAAGTTTCAGACCCATAGCTAATTACTCACCTACTCAAAATGAGTAGATGCGAATTATCTCTAAAAGTATTGCAGATAGCCAATTTTTCTCAAATAACTCATTCACCTACTTTTGGGAGAGCTTTCACTTGGTGAAGTTTCAGACCCATAGCTAATTACTCACCTACTCAAAATGAGTAAATGCGAATTATCTCTAAAAGTATTGCAGATAGCCAATTTTTGTCAAATTAATCATTCACCTACTTTTGGGAGAGCTTTCACTTGGTGAAGTTTCAGACCCATAGCTAATTACTCACCTACTCAAAATGAGTAGATGCGAATTATCTCTAAAAGTATTGCAGATAGCCAATTTTTCTCAAATAACTCATTCACCTACTTTTGGGAGAGCTTTCACTTGGTGAAGTTTCAGACCCATAGCTAATTACTCACCTACTCAAAATGAGTAAATGCGAATTATCTCTAAAAGTATTGCAGATAGCCAATTTTTGTCAAATTAATCATTCATCTACTTTTGGGAGAGCTTTCACTTGGTGAAGTTTCAGACCCATAGCTAATTACTCACCTACTCAAAATGAGTAAATGCGAATTATCTCTAAAAGTATTGCCGATAGCCAATTTTTCTCAAATAACTCATTCACCTACTTTTGGGAGAGCTTTCACTTGGTGAAGTTTCAGACCCATAGCTAATTACTCACCTACTCAAAATGAGTAAATGCGAATTATCTCTAAAAGTATTGCAGATAGCCAATTTTTGTCAAATTAATCATTCACCTACTTTTGGGAGAGCTTTCACTTGGTGAAGTTTCAGACCCATAGCTAATTACTCACCTACTCAAAATGAGTAAATGCGAATTATCTCTAAAAGTATTGCCGATAGCCAATTTTTCTCAAATAACTCATTCACCTACTTTTGGGAGAGCTTTCACTTGGTGAAGTTTCAGACCCATAGCTAATTACTCACCTACTCAAAATGAGTAAATGCGAATTATCTCTAAAAGTATTGCAGATAGCCAATTTATGTCAAATTAATCATTCACCTACTTTTGGGAGAGCTTTCACTTGGTGAAGTTTCAGACCCATAGCTAATTACTCACCTACTCAAAATGAGTAAATGCGAATTATCTCTAAAAGTATTGCAGATAGCCAATTTTTCTCAAATAACTCATTCACCTACTTTTGGGAGAGCTTTCACTCTGTGAAGTTTCAGACCCATAGCTAATTACTCACCTACTCAAAATGAGTAAATGCAAATTATCTCTGAAAGTATTGCAGATAGCCAATTTTTCTCAAATAACTCATTCACCTACTTTTGGCAGAGCTTTCACTTGGTGAAGTTTCAGACCCATAGCTAATTACTCACCTACTGAAAATGAGTAAATGTGAATTATCTCTAGAAGTATTGCAGATAGGCAATTTTTCTCAAATAACTCATTCACCTACTTTTGGGAGAGCTTTCACTTGGTGAAGTTTCAGACCCATAGCTAATTACTCACCTACTCAAAATGAGTAAATGCGAATTATCTCTAAAAGTATTGCAGATAGCCAATTTTTCTCAAATAACTCATTCACCTACTTTTGGGAGAGCTTTCACTTGGTGAAGTTTCAGACCCATAGCTAATTACTCACCTACTCAAAATGAGTAAATGCGAATTATCTCTAAAAGTATTGCCGATAGCCAATTTTTCTCAAATAACTCATTCACCTACTTTTGGGAGAGCTTTCACTTGGTGAAGTTTCAGACCCATAGCTAATTACTCACCTACTCAAAATGAGTAAATGCGAATTATCTCTAAAAGTATTGCAGATAGCCAATTTTTCTCAAATAACTCATTCACCTACTTTTGGGAGAGCTTTCACTTGGTGAAGTTTCAGACCCATAGCTAATTACTCACCTACTCAAAATGAGTAAATGCGAATTATCTCTAAAAGTATTGCAGATAGCCAATTTTTCTCAAATAACTCATTCACCTACTTTTGGGAGAGCTTTCACTCTGTGAAGTTTCAGACCCATAGATAATTACTCACTTACTCAAAATGAGTAAATGCAAATTACCTCTAAAAGTATTGCAGATAGCCAATTTTTCTCAAATAACTCATTCACCTACTTTTGGCAGAGCTTTCACATGGTGAAGTTTCAGACCCATAGCTAATTACTCACCTACTGAAAATGAGTAAATGTGAATTATCTCTAAAAGTATTGCAGATAGCCAATTTTTCTCAAATAACTCATTCACCTACTTTTGGGAGAGCTTTCACTTGGTGAAGTTTCAGACCCATAGCTAATTACTCACCTACTCAAAATGAGTAAATGCGAATTATCTCTAAAAGTATTGCAGATAGCCAATTTTTCTCAAATAACTCATTCACCTACTTTTGGGAGAGCTTTCACTTGGTGAAGTTTCAGACCCATAGCTAATTACTCGTCTACTCAAAATGAGTAAATGCGAATTATCTCTAAAAGTATTGCAGATAGCCAATTTTTCTCAAATAACTCATTCACCTACTTTTGGGAGAGCTTTCACTTGGTGAAGTTTCAGACCCATAGCAAATTACTCACCTACTCAAAATGAGTAAATGCGAATTATCTCTAAAAGTATTGCAGATAGCCAATTTTTCTCAAATAACTCATTCACCTACTTTTGGCAGAGCTTTCACTTGGTGAAGTTTCAGACCCATAGCTAATTATTCACTTACTCAAAATGAGTAAATGTGAATTATCTCTGAAAGTATTGCAGATAGCCAATTTTTCTCAAATAACTCATTCACCTACTTTTTGGAGAGCTTTCACTCTGTGAAGTTTCAGACCCATAGCTATTTATTCACCTACTCAAAATGAGTAAATGCTAATTATCTGTAAAAGTATTGCGGATACCCAATTTTTATCAAATACTCATTCATCTACTTGTGGGAGAGCTTTCACATGGTGAAGTTTCAGACCCATAGCTAATTACTCACCTACTCAAAATGAGTAAATGCGAATTATCTCTAAAAGTATTGCAGATAGCCAATTTTTCTCAAATAACTCATTCACCTACTTTTGGGAGAGCTTTCACTTGGTGAAGTTTCAGACCCATAGATAATTATTCACCTACTCAAAATGAGTAAATGTGAATTATCTCTTAATAGTATTGCAGATAGCCAATTTTTCTCAAATAACTCATTCACCTACTTTTGGAAGACCTTTCACACACGAAAATGAAAAATTGTGAATATCTCGGAAAAGCTATTTCTTCTGCTTTAATGCTCGGCGGGAGATACACACCACGGCAGTGGTCTTGACAAAAATTTTTGTCTCCCCAAAAATGGTGGCCATTTTGAATTTTCAAAGTTTTTGCAAAACACAAAAATGCTTATATCTCGAAAACCGTGCTATATGGAGTGAACTCAACAAAATTTTGGACCTGCTGGATATCTCTGCAGAGTAGCCATGCCAATTTTCAAAATATTTTTGTCTCGCCAAAAATAGCGGACATTTTAAATTTTTTTATTTTTTGCAAAACACAAAAATGCTTATATCTTGAAAACCGTGCTAGATAGAGCAGACTGCGCTGACTTTGGTTGCCACAACAGTATAAGGCTAGAAACGAAGCATTTTCTTGATACTTTAGCACTCACCTTTATATCCTTTTCGGGACGCTTTGTTTTTGCTATGCAAAAACATTATCTTTTTTTTTTGCGAGCGATCCTCTAGTTTATTTTATTTATTTCAATTCATAATCAATGCAGAGTCTTGCAGTCATGTATGTTTATTCGGGACAGATAGAAATGCTTTACGACAACCTTGGTTAAATCTCAAACTTGTACCAAAAAGCTTGGTATTCATGATGCACTCATCTATGTTAGAAGATTTTAGCTCACTTTAAGTCTCTATCTTGGCAATGTCTCATAGTAAAGTAAGTACATTTAAGATTTCGTTATATAAACTGATAAAGTTTGTCGATATTACAAAGAACCCGAGCTTTAAGTAAGGCTAGTCTAGTGGAATAAGATTCTGTCAGGCTGTTATTATAGGAAGAAAGGCATACAAGATAGGACAGAAAAGAGTTTAGTAGAGCTTCATTAAAAAGCTGTAACCATCTTAATGTCTCAGTCGGTTCCTGTCATAAGTCCTGTTATATTTAATGCTGTTAATGTCATATTTCTAGCTTCAAATAAACCTAACTAAGTCGCAAGTTTTGTGAAAATTCTCTACCAATAATATTCACTTTGAGGTCTCATTGTTGTGAACAAAAATTACAAATTTACCAGGAATTTAATTTACAATATTAGCATATTGACCAGAAAAGCTGAAATTCATGGCCAGTGAAAATTCCTTCTCTCAAAGCATTCACGCACCAAAAATGATCTGATTTTATTCTATTGTAGAGACTTTTGTAGGGCCAAGGCAGACTCTAAGGTGCAACACCAGAAACTCATTCTCATTATTCCAGACATAGCCAGGTCGACACCTCGGAGATGCCGGTTACTTTGTATGCTCAGGTGGGAAAGCCTTTATGAAGAGTTATGATTTTAGCTTTTTCCTAAAGCAGGCAGGAGTTTTGGCAGAGTGAACATCATCAGGTCAGTCATTCCAAACTGTGGGAACATCAAAAGCAAAACTATTGCCAAATTGTTTCTTTGATTTATGCATAGATGGGCAGAATTAAGGAACCTCCAAGAACCTTTTATCTGGACGATTGTATCTTGTGCCATATCTACCCTGAGGAATAGACAAAAGAGAAGCAAAAAAGCTGGGCTGACCACTGTGAAGAAACTTAAAAACCAAAGTAGACTTGCTCCAAGTCTTTGTATTTCTCATTCCAGCAAATCTGACGTACATGAAATCATTGTGAACCCTCTTGATGAGTAAAAAAAGCTTCTGTCTAGAGAAATATAGCCCCACAATCTGGTAAAAAAAATCATTCAGTCCTCATATAATACCTTAGACAAAAGGACTTGATGAAAGTCTAAAACCAAAGTGGCTGTTTTGAAAATGTAGTGAAATTGAATTCGCAACTAATGGAGTCTTTTGAGAATAGGACATACCCATGTGTATCTTACAATTTGTATAACATGAGTATTTATGTTGTTAATCTTTATGAGTGATATAGTTTTGCTCGTTTATATCTAATGAGGCATGTTTTACTTTCATTAGCCACCATTTTTCTTCAACTATAAGAAATAAGTCCATTTAAAAAGAATGCAAAACATTACCTCCGTAATGTATCTGTATCTTAGAGGCTCTAGTAAAATTGCAAGCTTCAATTTTTAACTTGCAGTTATCTGCTATTTCAGCATATTATGAAGTAATATTGCAAAAATCAATCCTTCCCGATGACTTTGTTTTGCTAATGATGTATAGTAAGTAGTGGTGGGGTAATACAAAACGGAAGTACAGTAGAACCTCTATTATATGACCTTCTATTATCCGGATTTTCAATCATCCAACCTCAAACCCACTCTCCTAACTCCATTTAAACCAGTTATTTTAGCCCTTCTATTATCCGACCCTTCTATTATCCGAACCAACTGTTCCTCCCCCAAGAGGGTTGGATAATAGAGGCTATACTGTATGTCCATGTCCTCATGTCAAATACAGTTCACAGGTGGTTAACAAAATGTGATTTTATAGTTGGAACTGGTGTAACATTAGGTTGTGAATACTATACAAGCGTAATGTGAAACTTTTTTCATTTTAAACTTATTTTTCATGGTAATATAAGAGACCTCCACTTGAATGATCATAACGTTTTCATATTTGGATTGTCACCTCCCACAAGTGATAATGATGAGAACCAGTGTTCCAATATGACCCTAATCTAATCTAATCTAATGTGGACTTTTATAACGTTTAATCTCCACCGCTGATGGACTACTCTAAGGCGCAACTGAACATAAAACAAGGCAGTGAACATTAATCCGAGGACATAGCCAGGTCAATACCAAGGAGAAACAAGGTGACAAGAGAGGCTATGGGGGATATGCTTTTGCAAACACAGGTAAGGTTTAAGCTTCTTTCTGAAGGAGGCAACTGATGCTGCACTGCGCACATCATGAGGGAGTTCATTCCAGATCTTAGGAGAATCAAAGGCAAAGTTGTGATCAAAATGTTTGACTGACTTGAAGACTGATGAGCGGAAAGGAGGAATGGTAAGGTATTGATGATCTGGGTGACTACGCCTGGTGCTATAGGAACAACTGCGGAGTGACAAGAATGGTTGTAAATAGGAAGCAGAACCACTATGTAAAAATTTATAAACTAGTGTTGTAGTTTTGAACATACATCTATACATAACCGGCAGCCAGTGGAGTTGCTTCAGAATGGGTGTAACATGAGCATACTTTCTATGATTTGTAACAATATGACCCTGGCTATTGAACAGGATGTAAAACCCCAAATTTGACTCTTTAATGGCTTTTTTTAAGGCTCAAAGTTTACCATTTCTTTTTCATGTACACAAATATTTAGAATTCATAAAGTAGTTCTACATGTTAGGTGACATAAGCTCTTTAGACATTTATACCATAGTGGTATCATTGTAAATGCCAACAAGAGCTTTGCTCATGGCCCAAATTTGGACCATATCTTTTGTACATATATTTAGTTTTCATAAAGCACTCATACATATTAGGAGATGTAAGCTCAACAGACTCTCTGTCTTTGCACTATGCTTATTTAAAAGCCAGTATATGTATGAGTCCATTATATCAACTGAAACTTCAATATCTGAACTAAATCATTTCCCTTATTACAAAGAATCTTGAGCCCTTAGCAAGGCTGCAGTAATTCTTGGTACTCTATGAAACTTTCCATAGGAAAAATCATCAGCTGTTTTTAATGACACCATTAAGATAGCAATCTAGGAACTATTGAAATGGAGGGCAGGAAATGACATATTTGCTATCATCCATAAAAAAGTTGAAGTTAGTCTTAACCAAGGCTCCCTTATTCCCTGGGCTTTTTTGTACTAATGAATAGGTGAATAGGTTATTTTGTGGTGGCATTGTTAAGATGGATGTGATGTGACCAGAAAACTTATTTTAAAGATTACAATTAAAATATTATTAAGGTAGTTAGCTGAAATAATCCATAATTTGAAAGCAGTAGTAGCATGTCCATATAACTTACACTGGAAACTAAGAAAGCACTTATAGTGGGCAGACCTCCACCAGGGTGTGGGGTGGCATTTCTGAAAAATTATTTGTGGGCGATGTCTGACCAAAGGAAGAAGTGATTAAATTGTGAGAAAGGTCTGGATCATTTTCTGGATACAAAAAAATCTGTAAAATTTGGGGAATTGTATCCTGCTGGAGATGTTTGCTTTATTGAGTACTTGCTATTTTTATTGGGTGGGTTGCATGTAAGCAATGCACCTACCGTATTTATTCGTATAAATGCCCTGGGGGTGATGCATTTTTCAAAAGGGGGGGGGGAGCTATTATAATAGATAAAAAAAATCAACTCTCGAGTCTAGTGGCAATGGGCGATAATGGACACTTGCAGCCTTGATCTCGCTTACCAGGATGTATAATGGCAGGAGAGCTTAAAATATAACAAATAAACTTTAAATCTGACAAAATTATAAACTTTTATCTCGTATGTTTGCAGATTTTAATACGTCTGTGATCAAAACTGCCATGTTTTGTTGTGATTTTCGTTATTTCTCGTAAGCGGTATTTAATTGGGGAAGTACTAAAATGCATCTTTTTTCGGAATCCTGTAATCGCAAAGATCTTGGCTGTTGAGAGGGATGTAAAACCTCGAAATATGAACTTTGCAAAGGTGGAGAGAAGGAGAGGGGGCAGTTAATAGGGAGAGAGCGTTTGTACAGATAAATATGGTATTTGGTTAATGTGCCTGATGTCTCTCTGGCCGTCAACTTTTTGGTTTATGGACTCGAACTCGATGCTTCCACTGATCTTTTTGAAATTTGACAGGGTGGTAGGACACCACCTAGGCTAGATTGCTTTTGAAATTGGTGCCAGTCAGTGTGTCTGTCTGGCTGTCCATGCAAGTGTCGGTCAACATTTTGGATTAACTCAAAGATGTTTAGGCTGATCTATTTGAAACTTAATAGGGTGGTAGAAAACCTCCTAGGTGAGGTTACTGTCAACGATGGCTGCTATCTTGAAGTTCTGTTTTCAGGTTAGCTTGAAAATGTTTAAAATTTCCGCCTCTGAAGTTGGTACCATGGCCATGTGGAAATGGGTTTGTGCATTCGCATATAAATTTCTTACTATGGTAACTGAAGGAGTGGTCCATGGTGTACATAAGGTTGTGATTCAGTCGTCTTTTGGTGTAATACGGTGACATATTAGTTGAGTTAAGGTATTGGACGTTTCCCTACTGTGTCACAAGGTTGCATATGTATCTTGAACGGTAGTTGAAGGACAGGGGTGTTTCACCAAATGCCTAGAACCGCGAATTACATTACCTGTAGTGTGAACAACTCGGAGAAAATGGTTTGACCTGGGAGGCAGTTCCGCCACTGAGTAAAACTTCTAACGGCTGGACAATTATTACTGCCTGTTTATCTGTGATACCAATTGCATAACCCATCATTTAGGGTCTATAATACCAATTTTTGCATCATATATTTCAGAACTTTTGCATTTCTTAAACAGAGGCTATCAGATGGTAAAACACGAAACTTTTTGCACTAGTCAATGTACACCTACTATTTTGTGATCAATACTAATATACCTGTATTATGTCAAATAAGAAATATAGTATATAAGTCCAAAAAATTAAAACTTTTGACATCATCTCATTCATCTTTCATGGATGATACAGGCTGTTTAGGGTAACTTGTAGTTTGAACTTCTGCCACTTTAGACATCTGTAACCAGTCTTCCACCCCTGGATATTTTCTGGTTTGCTTGAATACTGCTGCCTTGGTAATGAAGAGATTAATATCATTAATACATGGAACTAAGAAAAATAGTGGAATCCATCACTTTGAAGTGGGGTCTTTCAAGGCACACACTTGTTAATGAGCAAGTGTCACAGTCTGTGATGTGGAGATCAAAAACTTGTGCAGCTTTCACACTTTTCTGGACAAATTTATCCGTTGTTGAATGGAGGTGAAGTTTTGTGCTGGGGATAAAAATCCTATTAAATGTCACTTTCGGCAAATTTTTAGATGTTGAGACATTCTTCTGAGGTAATTGGCATACCATTCTGTGAGATAGAGGATTATACTCAATGAAACCTGTTGTTTACAGCAGTATAATTGCTTTAATGTGTTCATTACTAATGTGCTTGTTACCATTCAAAGATGTTTACTTAAACAGTGCCCTTTAGTGGAGACATAAATAACAAAACACCATATTTCGCCGTTTAAATCCCCCCTCCTTAATTAAATGCCTCCTCTCTGTGTTACAGAATTCTGAAAAAATTGATTTTTGGTACATCCCCAATTGAATAACCACTTTAACTGGAAAGGAAAAAAATCAAAAGAAATCATGGCAGTTTTGATAAAAAACGACTTACAATTTATAAAAATAGGTAATAAAAATTAAAATTTCTTCCGATTTAAGGTTTGCGTCATATATTTTAAGTTTTTTTCCCATGATTACATGTGCTGGCATCAGATGTAGGTTGTAAAGTAACTATCAGTCATGACCACCAGACTTATCTGTAATAGTAGCCCCTCCTTTTGAACAATGCATTGTCCGTGGGGTGTTTATTTGGTGAAAAATGGTAGTGCAACTGTGTATTATACAACCAGGATAACTAATTGAGTTTTAAATGTATGATTTCATAAGTCGTTTTGAATTAGATATATTTGTTGGATGTTTTCACATCACCACAAATTTTAATCAAGGGAATATTGAGGCTCGTTCACACAAGCATGCAGATCTTGTGGTCAATTTATGTTGAACCCCAGTGGGAAGCATGAACAATCAAGTAGTAGCTGAGGGAGCACAAACCCTTGCCCAGATATCTAGGACCAGTTAGAGAAAAATCTGTAAAAATATCTTGGATTCCCAAATTCTGATCCAGATTGTGTTTGAAGAGAACCAAGCCAGGGATGGATCCCACCTTTTGTGGAAATAATACTCCAATGGAGTTAATAGTTTTTGAGTAATGTACAGCAGATATTGTCAAAAATGTCCCATAATTCTTAAGAGTCTCGATCCAGGTCTGAATCAAGACCATTGAGGATTGAGCCACAGTAGCAGCCACAGTAGGTGGACATACTGGTATGTCCCCCAATCTGGTGTACAGTTGAAAAGTGAGACTGGGGATTTAATGGGGTAAGAGGTAATGTCTAAGTCTACGTGTAGTGTGTGTGATTTTGAGATAAAATACAAGCTTAAGCTGCTGCATACTGTGACTGTGCTTAACTCACAAGGTTGTGCCACTCGGGAGGAAAACTACTCAAGTCTGCTTTCATTTTTACCATGCCTACTCTTAATTAGTGGACCCAACATTAACTTCCGTAGTGGGGTTAGAAGAAAGGAAACACATTGATCACTGCAAAGTGGCAGGGTTACTTTGAACATGTGGAGGAATTATTGTATGGTGAATAGATGCATGCCTGTGTGTGACAGGATTACCATAATGGCTAATTCACATTGCACGGAATCTGTATACAGGTTTGTGTAAATCAACAGCACTTGTAGACTTTCACCAAGTCCTTTTGTCTTTTGTGTAATATATGGGTACTGTATGACTTTTGGAGAAACAACCAGCCCTTTTTTCAGAGACTATCCCCCACACTCCAGATTGCTTGTGGTATAATGAACTCCTGTAAGTTCCCAATTTAAATTTAACTGTTCTGGTTACTGATGGATACAAATACAAAGACTTGGAGCAAGTCTACAGCACTTGGTTTTCACATTGTAGAGAATCAGGATGGGGATACAATGGAGATGGTTAGAGGCATACAAAATGAATAGATAGTCTTAAAATTGGATTCTGGAACACAAATTCTATAAAGGATTGGCTAAATTTTATGATAATTTAGAACAGTTTGAATTAATTGGGGACACACATGATTCTCTCCCGAACACTCCTGAATATTCACAATACAAAACTGCTGGTCCCAAAAAATTCCAATCTTGGTTTATGAATATTCCGAATAAAAGGATTGATATCTCAAACAGACAATTGACCGGGTCATAAATTATCGGGGAGTACAACCATACATTTGAAACACCTCTCGTAGCAGCCTTCGTAAGGTAGACCGAAAAGATTGGAAAATAGTCTTCTCACCAGGCCTTTAAAGTAATGTGACCAGTTTTTCCAAATAACAGGATAACCTTCAATAGAAAACCCCCACTAAGCATTCAATCTTTCCAAACAACAAGGTAATCTACAATAGAAAAGGCCCACTGAGAATCTACTATTTTCAGATAACATAGTAATCTTAAATAGAAAAGTGTCTTCCAGCATCCATTGTAGCTACATTTTACTAACAGGATTAACTTCAGTAGAATCACTACTAAGGTTCTTTTTAGAGTATTAAGTACTTCTAAATAACAGAAGAAGCTGCAATAGAAAAGGCCCTTTGAACATCTAGTATTTCCATGTAACATTAGAAAAGGCCCCGGGCCCAGCATCCAATATTTACTTCCTCTTAAAAGGAAAATTCTTCATTGCAGAGCTCTACTCAAAAGAGTGTAAATGTTTTGTACAAAAACTAACTTTTTTCCCGTGGCCTGGAAATTGTAAATATAAATGATTATATATCAAGTAGAGACAAAGTAAATTCAGACCTACTAATGTATGTTTTATTGCCTTAAAGACCTTTAAAATACTGTCCCTCTGACAAAAGAAGACAAAATTTACTGTATCTACAAAGTTTGATTGCTGTCACTATTAGATTTGTAAATTAAAGTTCCATTTACAAGGAATACCTGTGTTCACTTGTAACCTTAATGTATTAAGACTCCTTGAAGGGTGTGTGTAAGTTCTGATCAATAGGGAGTAAATATTAACAGTCTTATCGAAATAAGACTCTTTGTTCCAGCAGATAGATTGAAGAGCAAAAGGTGTGTTGTGCATTTGGAGACAATTCCTGATAGTGGGTGACGGATTAACTGTTTTTCAGTATTTGAATGTAAGTTTGACAAGTGATTGTCACCAACTTCAATAAAAGTTTCAAGGATTTTTACGAGTGTGTTAGAAGACGAGATAATCCCAAGGATATTTTGCTGTGCATCTTCGGTGTGAGAACACATTTTACATAAACTTTGCCATTTGTGAGACGGGCATTCAGTTCTAAAACAGTAAAATTCAAAGTCTGTGGCATTAGGTTGTGTATCTTTCCATTCCTTTGTTGGTTAAACATATGACAAATATAAATAGAGATGTAACATAAAGAAATTTGGTTTAAATGGGAAAACACATTATATTAATCAAAGTAAATGATAATAATGAAAGTAAGAAGGAAATAACTTTATAATTCAACACAGAAGGACAAGAATGTCTGATATGAAGTCATGTGTTGACTATATTTTGTCACACATTTAAATAGTCGATTAAAAAATGAGACATCATCATATTCGATCAATTTTTAGTGAAATTGTGAACAATATATGTGAAAGCCAAAAGAGTGTGACTCCGGGAAGGAATTCAGAATTTATGTGTGGACTATAAATCACAGATGTTTTAGAATTTAGATTTTGGATTATAAAAGTTTAAGTGACATAGGATTTCAAGTGAGTTCTTTGGTTTTGTTGTCATTTGTCTTGGCTTGTAATTTTGTCAAAATTTACTAAAATAAGATGTTTTTCTCCCAAATAAAGTCTTTATATTATTAGAAGCTTAACCATGCTCCATATGGGATTTATTGGCATTTTGAACGTAACATCCTTGCTTGGTTGTTTTGAGTGTTAAAGACTACAGGACGTAGTATTATAGGAATAAAAGACATATTCGAGTGCTTTATGGTGGTTTTAAACTATCGAGCGGCTGTATTAAAGCCACAAAGCCTGAAGGGCCGAGTGCTTTAATACAGCAGATTATAACCATTAAACTGGTTTGAGTCAGGGTTCCATATTCATGACCTTGTCTTGACTCTTGCAGGATCTTGATGGAGCAAAATTTTAAGTATTTTTCAAGAATCCCAAAGGAGAATATTAAACATATTTAATATTTTGGAAAGGTTGGTTATGTCCCTTTCATACTGCAGGGGGAACGTCCTGCGGTTAGAAATTTTACTCTGTGATCCATTTCGTCTGAGTTGTTCACACTACAGGCGGTGTAATTTGTGGTTATAGGCATTTGGCAAAATGCCCCCTGTCCTTCAACTACCAGCCAAGATTCGTATGCAACCTTGTGTCACAATGGTGAAAAGTCCCAATACCTCAGCTCAGTCCTTATGTCGCCATGTTACATTGAAAGACAACCGAGTCACAACCTTATGTACACCGTGGACCACACCTTTGGTTACCATAGTAAGAGATTCATACATGCATGGACGGTATCAGTTCACGCGTGCTCACGGTGCAAAATCAGAGGCAGAAATTTTAAACGTTTAAAAATGACTGTGGGACTTGCATTAAGGTAATGGATGTCTCACCTCAGTATCACAAGGGTGCCATATGAACCTCGGACGGTAGTTGTAGGACAGGGGCATTTGTAAATGGAACCACCCGTTAAAGATCGGACAAAAGTTGGCCTAAACATGTCACAAAGTAGAAAATTTGATGAGAAGGTCTGATAATTCAAAGTGCTTTTGTAAATAGCATTTTTGTTTCTATTTCAAATGTCCCTTATCATAAATATTACACTTGTCAACGGATGAAGACACTGAAAAAGTGATGTTTTTGCTTTCCACATTTCTAAAAAAGACCTCAGATAGATTCTATATCCAACAAAAATATTAAATTAGATTTTGTGAGGTTGGATGAAATATCTTGTGAAATATTTTGTGTTGTTTTGTTTATTTTAAACTTAATACTGAATAATGTTGGCAGTTATGTGACGAGGAAACATTTATTGTGACCGAGATTTGAATATTGAAAAAAGAGTCTTTTCTTTTGGTAAAATACCCAGGCCATTGGCTCCAAATATTCAAGCCTTATATAAATCAAACTCTGTTTTTGCCAAATAAATCTTGAGACCTTTTTTGAAAGTCGAGAGACAATTTCACTCTCATCTTGGGAACATCTTATAAAAATCACCCCTCAGTCTGCGGCATCATTATTGAAACATTTAGTTTTCAAATTGTTACTGTCTCAACAACTGTAACTTCAGGATTTAGCTTACATGTTTGAATGTTTAAGAGATCATATTCAAACGTTCAAACGTTCATGAATGTCTGATGTGCAGAGAAAAAATAGGTGGAGAAGAATTATAAGCCTTTGCTGAAACTAAAAAAAAACAATATAGGGATATGTTAAACTCTACTATATGAGTGATAAGTTTAGCCAGAACAAAATCTCAGTAATTTTTAAATTTTAATTCACTGAAAAGCAATATGTGGGTGACATAAAAGCAGGGGGGTATTAACTCAGTGGCATCAGTACGGATCTATGTGCTTTCTTATCACTTAATCTATGCTCATAAGATAATTATTGATTTTTTACCCCTTTTGTTGCCATGTGAGTTGAGTGGGTGACCAAATTTGGTGCCATATTATTTAGTTTTACAGGTTAGGTTTGTGCTGAAAGAAATAAAAGTAAGAAATAAATTACACAGTTAATTTGTGTAACCACAAATTTTTGTAACTAAGATATTAAGCCGATTTTCTATTATCTTAATATTCTGTTTACAGAATGTACTGTGTCCCTTGCTCACTAAATGGCTGTATATAAAACAGAATGAGTAATACTAGCTACTGATGATGGAATTCTTTAGAAAGACTTGATATGTAATTACATTATTTCCTATACCGTATTTATCCGTATAAACGCCCCGGGCGATGTATTTTTCAAAAGGGGGGACTACTATTACAGATAAAAAAAAAACAACTATCGCATCCAGTGGCAATGGGCGATAATGGACACTTACAGCCTTGATCTTGCTTACCAGCATGTATAATGGCGGGAGAGCTTACAAAATTAGAAACCAACCTTAAATCTGAAGAAATTATAAACTTTTATCTATTTTTTTTTTTACAGATTTTAATGCATCGTGATCAATATTGCCATGTTTTGTTGTGATTTTCTTTATTTCTCATAAGTGGTATTCGGCTGGGGAAGTACTAAAACGCATCTTTTTTCGGAATCTCAGAATTGCAAGGTTGGTGGTTGTTGAGAGGGATGTAAAACCCCGAAATATGAACTTTGCAAATTTTGAGAAGGGGGGGGGGGGGGGGGGGGGGGGGGGCAATTAATAGGGAGGGAGCGTTTATAGGGATAAATATGGTAATTATTATTTTCAACCTCTGACATATATGTTCACTAATGATATCTAATAAATGACATTTGATGATAATTTGATGGTAATCGAGTAATTTACTGTCATATTAATTGAGTGGGTTGTCAATGCTAACAGATACATTAGAATGATGATTTTACATTATTTTAGACAAAAAAGAAACCATAAATTTTTTTATCAGATGGATAAGGTTAATCCAATATTGCATGATAATCTATAAACTCCTGACTATGGTTATGAATGGAAGGTTATTATTTAGAAGTTATGCTAAAGCATTTATGTTGCCTCTTTTATGTATCTTCAATTATGAACTTCTTTATATGCCAACCAATTAAAGTTAAAGACTGAGAGAACTGAAAAGTTTCCATTGTCATTCAGCCTTAAAACCAGGGAATTTTCTACATTCTGAGTTCGAAATGTAAATTTCAGATTTATGATATGAAGGCAAAACTTTATTTTAGAGTATGCACAAATAATGCTCTGTTACTGTCAATGAGTATCTTTTTTTTAAAAAAAAAGAAAAACAAAGATTTTTGACAGAAAAAGAGGAGAGTTCATTAAATGTTTGGCAATACATTTTTGCCAGGAATACATGCAGTTTTGTTTTATATAAAACATACTTAAACATTTTCATTAAAATGTTTATTGAGTTTTTAAGGCCTGTATCAACTTATTTTGTGTCATCAACTTGTTTTGTAGCACCCTAAAAAGAGATAGAAATATGCATACCCTTTGAAAGTAGGGTGAAACAAGTTCAGGCCAAGTCCTACAAACTAAGGCAAAATTAATACAAAGTAAGTTAAGTATTGCAAGTCACTGATACAAACCTGAGCCTGTACTCACTGATGACTATATAATCAGACCCAGTAAATGCTGATCTGATACAAATCCATGAAAACTGTCATAGAAATCTGCCCTCCTAGAAAACTACCTTCCTGAAAAAACTGCCCTCCTTCCATTTTGTGGGGGTTGGAAAACAGCCCTCTCTGGCAAAACCCATTGCATCATGATGTGTTTGAAGTTATAATGCTTGGGTCAGTTACTCGTTCTGGCATTAATATCCAAAGGTACAGTCCTAAATTCCTGTAGCTCCTCACATGTTATTGCAGTTAAAAGTGTGAGTTTTTATAGTGTGCTCTGGGCTGGTCCTTCTACTTATTAGGCTTTAATAATCAAAGGTACAGTCCTTTCATGTAGCTGTATGTATGTGAGTGACTTCCCCAGAATACTTTTATTATAATAAGTGTATCATTGTTTGTAGATGTCTTTTATTTTTCTTCCTCATTTTCCCAAAATGTTCTCCCAAGAAAATTGCAGGAGGTTAGTTTTCTAGGAGGGCAGTTTTGCATACACCATTTGGTACAGATGTGGTATGCCTTGTCACCACATACCATAAATGTCACAATACCATGTGGAACAATTATTTTGAAGAATCCTGTCAACCTTTATTGGGTTGGTATATTCAGTATATAGCCTAGGGTAGCCTTGCTGAAGGCTCAAATTTCTTTGCAGTTAGGGAAAGTTTTCATTTCAGGTAATGGAGTTTCAGTGTGTATAATGTACTCATACACATACTGACTGTACAGCTCAGAGTTCTTTCTCTTGACATGTATGAGTGTTTTATGACTACCAAATATCTGTGTGCATGTTTGAAAAGATATCATGGAAATTTGATAATTAAGCAAGGCTAAGCCTAGGGATAATCCTTCAAATAAAATAGCTACAACTTCAAAGTTGACAGTGGTCCAATTATGAGAAATTATTCACCATTTTATTCACTTCAAAGAGAGCTTTTATCATATCAAGTATCAAATATGAGGTATCATCAAAGTGCTAATCTCCAAACTAAGGGATTCTAAGGCACACCACCCAAAAAACCTAAAGACATAAATCAGAAGTCATTAAATGTGATCAGGGTTGGTGGTAGTACTCGGGGAGAACTAAGGAGGGAAAGACTTTTGAAACAGATGAGTATTAAGCTACCTTTTGAAGAATGAAAGAGTAGGAGCAGTTTAAATTTTCAGTGTCATGGCTTTCCTTTATACTGTAATTGGCATAGACCTCTTGAAATGCAAAGATAAAAAAGAAAAGAAAAACATACACCTATTTTTTCTGGTGTTTTTACCCCACAGCCCTTAAGGTGTCCGGATGGGCGGGCGGGCGGGTGGGCGGTAGGCGGGAAATAGTTTGTCCGGGCTGTATCTCAGAAACCGTAAGGTGTAGGAAGTTGATACTTCGTAGGGACATTGGTTAGGGGGTGTAGTTGTGCAACGTCATGGTCTGACCTTGATTTGACCTTTGACCTTGCCGTAGTGACCTTGAGTTTGAAAATCTTGTCCGGGCTGTATCTCGGAAACCGTAAGGTGTAGGAAGTTGATACTTGGTAGGGACATTGGTTAGGGGGTGTAGTTGTGCAACGTCATGGTCTGACCTTGATTTGACCTTTGACCTTGCCGTAGTGACCTTGACCTATAAAATCTTGTCCGGGCTATATCTCTGAAACCGTAAGGTGTAGGAAGTTGATACTTGGTAGGGACATTGGTTAGGGGGTGTAGTTGTGCAACGTCATGGTCTGACCTTGATTTGACCTTTGACCTTGCCGTAGTGACCTTGACTTATAAATTCTTGTCCAGGCTATATCTCGGAAACTGTAAGGTATAGGAAGTTGATATTTGGTAGGGACATTGGTTAGGGGGTGTAGGTGCGCAACGTCATGGTGTGACCTTGATTTGACCTTTGACCTTGCCGTAGTGACCTTGACCTATAAAATCTTGTCCAGGCTATATCTCAGAAACCGTAAGGTGTAGGAAGGTAATACTTGGTAGGGATATTGGTTTGGGGGTGTAGGTGTGCAACGTCATGGTCTGACCTTGATTTGACCTTTGACCTTGCCATAGTGGTCTTGACCTATAAAATCTTGTTCAGGCTATATCTCGGAAACCGTAAGGTGTAGGAAGTTGATATTTGGTAGGGACATTTGCTAGGGGGTGTAGGTATGCAGTATCATGGTCTGACCTTGATTTGACCTTTGACCTTGCCGTAGTGGCCTTGACCTATAAAATCTTGTCCGGGCTATATCTCAGAAACCGTAAGGTGTAGGAAGTTGATACTTGGTAGGGATATTGGTTAGGGGGTGAAGGTGTGCAATGTCATGGTCTGACCTTGATTTGACCTTTGACCTTGCCATAGTGACCTTGACCTATAAAATGTTGTCCGGGCTATATCGCGGAAACCGTAAGGTGTAGGAAGTTGGTACTTGGTAGGGACATTGGTTAGGGTGTGTAGGTGTGCAACGTCATGGTCTGACCAGGATTTGACCTTTGACCTTGCCATAGTGACCTTGAGTTTAAAAATCTTGTCTGGGCTATATCTCGGAAACCGTAAGGTGTAGGAAGTTGATACTTGGTAGGGACATTGGTTAGGGGATATAGTTGTGCAACGTCATGGTCTGACCTTGATTTGACCTTTGACCTTGGCGTAGTGACCTTGACCTATAAAATCTTGTCCGGGCTATATCTTGGAAACCGTAGGGTTGAGGAAGTTGATACTTGGTAGGGACATTGGTTAGGGGCTGTAGGTGTGTATTATCATGGTGTCACCTTAATTTGACCTTTGACCTTGTCCTAGTGACCTTGACCTATAAAATCTTGTTGCACCTTTGGGTGTCTCTTTTGATGCAGATTAAGCACTGTTAAAGTCATATTAGAATTTATTAAGAATTTTACTTTCATAACTTCCCATTGTAAGAGATAGAATTTCATCAAGTGAGCCACAGATTTTGCTCCAACACCACACATAAGCATTCATTAAATGTATTACCACTTCTATATGCATGGTAATATTCAAACCATCTAAACCATAATTTGGCCATGCAGATGTAGATAAAGAGGGTTGAATTTTAGTTTGCTGATTAATGCTGTCATCTTGTTATTGAATTATCTTGTTTTAATACTTCATCTTTATATGCATGATCTTTCTTTTAAACATTATTTGGACCTTTATATAACTGACAGTGCTCTGAAAGTATCCTAAAGTTTATACTGATACAGTACTTCTGTATCTCATGGTGTTGAAAGTATTTCCCTAGGCTGTGGGGTACGGGCATCTCTGATGCTATTTTTAGCAAAAAGAGTTTTAGATCTGACATCATTGTTTTGTCAAGTTTATCCTTTAAGTAATAGCTTTGACAAGATCAGCGATCAGAACCTAATAACAGGCCAATGCGTATCCACAAGCTGTTGTACATGTCAATAATGTACTAATTAAACAGATAACACAATATCATTGTTAAAACCACATACTAAGTGGCCTTCAAAAACAACAGACCAAAATTAGGTGTCTGTGATTGAGATTTAAAGATAGGTGCAGCTGTGTTGTGCTAAATAATAGCTTTACAACAGATTTTTAGTGTTGAATAAACAACTCAACAATTACAGTCAGTAAAACCTTAATTAACCAACCTTCTATCCAAATATAGTCAATTTGATGACCTTATTTCCTTTGTCCCAAATTTACACTTCTCTATTATCACATCTTCCAGTAGAACATATTTTTGTGTGTGGGCATCATTGTCTGTCTGTTTGCGATAACTCCAAAAGTAATGAGCTGATCTTCATGAAAGTTTGTATGTCTGTGGGGCCTGGTCGAAGGAAAAAGTGATTCAATTTTAGGTAAGATGTCATATTCTCAGGGTACAAAATTAATAAAGAATCCTCAATCTTCCAAAATGCCGACTGGCAGAGGTGAGACTTCACTCTAAGAGAGTATTCTAGTTAGTATTTTTTTACTAATTTTAAACTATCTTTTCTTCTATTTTTACAAACCTTCTGTTCACCAAGCATTGACCGTAAATGACCTATTTAGTGCACGGTGCGCTAAGGAAAGACTATTTTTATTCAATATTTTGGTGGGAAAAAGTTCCCCTTTTAGCGCACATCGTGAAACACTTTCCAGGACGAAGTGACTACTAGGTCAGTCCGGTAAGAATAATGGTGTTCCAACTTTTAGAATCTACTAAAAATACCCACTTCCTAGAAAATGGCAGTAGATATAAACAAACTCAAAATTCATGGCAAAAATGTCAATTTATTAAGTAAAAATATGTACAATATATAAAAAATATGTGGATATTGTGCGCTGTCACCGACGATGATAATTGCTGGGAAAAAGAGATAGGGTGCGGTTACGGGCGGATGCGCTAAATAAGTCATTTATGGTAATTCTCTCTCTCAACATTGTTAGAAAATAGAGGTTTTTGTGTAATTAAATAAAATTTGTTTAAATGATGAAGGTGTGGATATCGGTTGGAGCAAAACTATGAAAACCATCATGAGTCCTTTAAATATTTTTGGACTGCCTCAAAAACTACCTTGTTTTGTTCAAATGTCAAATTAATATTGCCATATAAAAGGTCAGTCAGATAATCATTGGTAAATCTTGCAACTTGTTGAGCATTGCTTGCCTGTGTTGAATAAATAGTCTGCATTCTTAATGAAAATAAGTTTCCTGTTACTTTAACGCTACATATTATATTAAGTTATTTTGTGCGATGTTTTAACAATATCTGATACTTTCTATCATGCTAGAAATAAAAACTTATATGAAGACACACACAATTGTTTCCACAGACTTTTGACACTTTTCCCACATTATTTGTGGAGTCCTGTTTTGGTATTATCAAAACATAGAAATCTATACTCAATTGTTTAATTCATAAGAACTATTCATTATGTTTAACTGAATGAATATAATAAATATTTAAAACCTGTTTCAGTGTTTCTTACAGCTTAGCCAGCTAGTCTTTCCTCCTGGCTTATGGGTACAATTAATTGGGATGGTCACTCGAAAATCTTTGGTCCTCTTGTCCTCACCTTGACCTCAGCATCACCTACTTACTTGGTGTGTGTGAGGGAATTACACACTCCTTCGTGTTTACCCTTTAAAGTAAAGATCAGGGGCTGTATTCTACAACAATACTTAGATCATTTTTAACTTACCTTTTAAGATCATTTTTAACTTACTTTTTAAGAATACAAAGTGCAAGAAAAACCTAAGTGAAAAAACCTTCCCTTACTTAGATCTAAGGTCACCTTATCTAAGTATTGTAGAATAAGGCCCCAGATGTTCTGGAAGTGGATCCGTTTATCTGGGGCAGTGTGAAAGCCCCATCAAGTAGTGACCAGTATTTTTCTTCTCATGAAATCAATGAATAAAGGTGGCAATATGAGCCACAAGCAATTGAAATGCCTTGGCCTTAAAGCATTTGAAGTGTGGCACATGCTCAGAAAAGCCAGAAGCTATTAAATGCCAAAAGGGCTTATAGGAGTGTTGCTCTGTATCCAGTCATGTGTCCTTTTAAACTCGTAAAAGCTTCTCATTCTCAAGCTATTGTCAGTGATGTTAAAAGTCAGCAATGATTGGACGTATTGATAATATTTCTTTTATAGAAGTTGTTGAAATTTGTAAATAAATGTACGATCTCACATCCTTGAAATGTTTGGGTTGTCACAAGGCAGCTAAAAAAACTGATGCTTGTGTTTTTGTGAAACATTGTTTATTTTGTGTTGTAGCATTGTTACAGTGAGATGTAATGACCAAGTGGAATAAAATCTCTGTACTTTAATGTTTTAAAATTGTTTTTGAAGAGAGAAGTAACTTTCTATTTTGGAATACTATGGAGACACATGACAAGGTAAAAGAACTTGTGTTTATACAGAGATTTGTTGAACATTAATTAACAGAGTTGCTGGGCTACTAAGCTATCGCTGACGAATGTACAACTGCATATCTCTGTTACTAGTAGCAGTAATTGTCGGTAATTTACTGTAAAATCAGTAATCCTTTTAAAATATTGTAACAATATTTAAGTTGCATGGTGGTTCAATGCTTTAGGAATCGGAAAATTGTCGCATTTTGTAGCCAAATAGACTCAAAGTTTCCCCGATAAAGCTACACAATAGTCAATTCATGTGATAGATGACATTTGACATGTAAACTTACATATACATGCCTTTAAGTATGTCAAGATTTAGCCATATGATATTCAGCTCATTGAACTAAACACAGTGATGAAAACAAATTGTAAAAAGTTGACCAGAAACAAGGAAGTTTTGGCCATTTAAACTAAGTAAGTGTAGAAAATGGAAGTGCTGCGATTACTTAAAATCCCAATTATTGCTCATTTGAAACCACACTATGAGTGCTGACAGATAGATATATAAATTAAAACTGCTTGGTTACTGGTCACCAGATGTGCTGCCAAGCTGATCAATTAAAGGTTCATTTAATATAGCCATTGTGGGTAAAGGATCCTGGGTTTTGAAGTCCGCTGTTCAACACTGATTTTATAAAAGCAAAAATTGAATTATCATGAATTCAATGGAGAAACTAGGATATTTCATTTGGTACGCCTTGATTTTTATGAAAGATGTGGTTATTTGCAATTTTATTTGTTGGGGGATGGGGTATTACCCCTTTCTTACCAGGTATATATCTCATTATTATTATATATCTCAATATTTATTGGGGGATTGGGTAATATAGATCTCATTAACAACAAATGATACCCCTGGGTGTACTGGCTTACACATAAGCTGTGCTCCAGGAGTTACAGGATAACAGTTTGCCAACAGAAAATTTCGTTATTTAACAATGTCTAGAGATTTTGTACTAGTTTAAATCAAATAACATGTTTGTGCCTTTTAGTTTAATATTAATGCTTAATACAAGCTTTGGCTGTCAATTACCATATACACCAGACAATTCCTCAGCTGTTCCAAGAGGACGTGATTTATATTATCTTTAAAAAAACTCTTCAAAACAGTTCCTTACATCAGGAACAGGAATTAAGATCTTTTCCAAATTTATGCTTTATAAGGTTCATTCACACTGCCAGTATACAGATTAATATCTGAATCCAGCTAAACTTCCACCACTGGATATGTTTTGTTTAAACTTAATCGACATAAAATCCAAAATCTGTCTGAGTGATGTTTATATAATTTGTGCACAGATATCGAAAATTTCAAGCATCTGGTGACTATTTTTGTGTTGAACCTCATATTTTACTTCTGTCCTCTGACCCCCCCCCCCCCTCTCCAAAATCCAGGTGAAATTCATTAAAAAAGAGAAAAAAAGTCAGAGCAACTAACTATACAGAACAGATTTCTGTATCTACTACTACCCTGCATAAGTTGGCCGCAGCCATAAGTTGGCCACGGCTCATCTACAGGCTCCAGAAAGACAAATAGGTTATTGTACACCAATGAAAATTGTTGCATATAATAAGTTTAACAATAATACATGATTTCAGAGTGTAGTAGGTCACTCATGTTTAAAACCCTGTGAAGGTGTGGTGAGGGCGGCCAACTTATGGCTGCGTTCAACTTATGTAGGGTAGCAGTATAGATCTACCCTCCATCTCTGTTAATATTTAAATTGATTCACTTGCACTGAAAAGATCAGATTTTGAGATACAGATCTGGATCTGATTTTTTTGGTTTTATAGTTGCATTGAACTTTCCAACAAGCCATTAAAAGCTGAAAAAAACTTTCCAAACAGAAAAGCTAAAGTCTTTTTCACTTCAAAAGTGCCAGGATGGGTAATTTCAATTTCATTGTATTCTTGTTGAAATGGTTTGTTTTGAGAGTCACGGCAGCACATTTGTTGAATCATTGTTACTTCATGAATAGAACTAATAGTCACTACTGTCACCATCTCTGAAATGCCTGAAATTGTTCATCTGAAAAAAAAGGATTTACAAAATCCTGGGATGGGCACTAAATTCAAAGATGAAAACCTGGTTGGGTATTCTGAGAAAAAATTACTCAACTTTAGTAATTGCAAATTTCAGTGTACATCAACTGGAAGCAAAATGTGTTATTTGCATACGCTGATTAGCAGCAAAATGGCTGTTAATCTCAGTATAAAAGGACAAATAATAATAATAACAATAAAACCAAACACAGAAAACAACTATGAACGGTAAAATATGACAACTGATAAAATAAGGAAATGTATATTAAAACGTATTAAGTAATCCAATGTGGCCCTTAACAGAGTTGATCTAAATTATAAACCTTGTAGTGAAACAAATGCAATTCATGGGTGATAAATTAAGATTGTGGTGGGGTGGGTGCTTTCAAAGAAACTCGGGACCAGAGTGGCAAGGCAGAAAAGAAGTTTTGCACGTTAGTACTTGACTCTCACCTCCATGGTTGTGGATTCAAATTCACCTTATGTTAACATGTGGGATTATTAGAAAAACTGCTTGTAATAGGACTTCAGCTGTTGATAGAGACATTTTATTTATTTATTTGGGGTTTTACGTCGCTTTCAACACTGTACAGGTCATATCACGACGAGTAGTTTGGAAAGGCAGAGGAAACCAGTACATACAGTTCGTCAGGGTTCTGTACTGTAAACTGCCGACCAACGGCAACCAACTACCAACTTTCTAACTTGAGGCCGTGCCGGGAACCGAATCCCTGCCTCAGAGGTGGGAGGCGAGAGTGTTGCCACTCTGCCACCGTGGCCCCCGTTGATAGAGACATTAAAAATCCTCTGTTTTCAATAAATTTGATGAAAAATGTGTATAACATTCAGTGTAACATTCACACAAGCTGTCATGCCATGAGTAGGGATGTGTCTGTACACCAAATTATTTCTATGTTTACTAATTCCTGCCACTGTGCAAAATCATTTTCAATCCTGGATTCTAATGTGTCTCCTCATGTTGCCTGCTCATTATAAGGAAGTGAAATTACCAAAAACAAAATATGCTCTGCTCGTCTATGAAACCTAAGACTTATTTGCAAAAATATTTGATAAATGACAGATTCGTATTGTAACAGATCTGCATGTTCGGCCAAATCGATAATTCTTTATTCAGGCTGTATTCTCAATATTTTCTGTTCAAATTCTAATGAAATTATTCGTGCTGAACCGTGTACGTTTTAGAGCAGCTTTTCACTTGTTCTGACATTAATTTTTTAAGGAAAAAACCTCTGTCTACTGGAGAAACCATCAAATAAGCAATAAAACTCAAATTTCTGATGGCTGATAAGTGTATTAACAGGGATACTTTGAAGCTGGACAAGATGCATTTACTCAGTGAGGTAAGATAAGGCCATAGATCTGACTTCTCCCTACAGACTCAACACATGGTTTTCAAACCTTAGCTTGTAAAGGCAATCCTAGCCTGGCCTTCCAGGCTGTCTCAACCATAATGCAAACGTGAAATATTTTTTGCATTAAATGAAACTGTGTCAGAGGCCTTTCTAGTCTGAGCAAGCTATGCTAAGTATATGTATGAGAGCATTATGAAAAATACTTATAATGCAATCAAACAGTTATGTCTATATTATACATAATAAACACCTGTGGCAAGGCTAAGGCAATCCAATCTCATGAATGGATTTTTATGAAATTTCAGGCAATGCTTATCCCAACAGGAACTAGAGATGATTAGGTTTTGGGCAAAATCTGGCAAGAACTGTAACTGCCATAGCAACACACTTCTGGTTATGTCAGCTGACTTGTCAGTCAGCTGACATTATGTCATCACTCTGCGGCGTGGGCGTACACGTCCGCGTCCGCGTGAACAACTTCTTCTCCAAAACTGCAAGGCCTAGAGACATGCTGTTTTTTTTAAAAGATACCTTATCTATCGAGGATGAAAAATTGTTCAAGGCATGCAAATCTGTCTGTTCGTCTGTTTGCTAGACACATTACAAGGGGGGTACCCCCACCAAAAGTGTGAAAATTTCAACTTTTTATCACAATTTTCTCAGTGACTATTGCAGGGATTTCTCTCATATCTTGCATATATGTACTAGGCCAGAGGTAGATTCTCTTGTGTGAGTATGAGACCTGGATCTGTCTTACTTTTTTTTAATAAATTTTTTTAATAATTTTTAATGCATTAAAATTCATGAAATCATGCACTAAATCACTTATAACTTCAAAAGTGTTGCATTTACAGCATTTTGTGAAAATATGTTGTTCAGCTACTTTTTTCATAGCTACAATATGGTGAGTAAGTTGGGTGTCTGTCTCAATAGCTAAGTGAGTAATAGCTACTTTTGGGCTTTTCAGTAACTTCCATTATGAGTAAAATCACTTGTAACTTAAAAACTATTGCATTTAGAGAATTTCGTATAAATATGTTATTCAGCTACTTTTGGGCCAGCTATAACATAGTGAAATTTCAGACCTGTAGCTTATGGCATAGCTGAGTAATAGCTACTTTTAGGTTATCACTGTTGAGTAAATCACTTATAACTTGAAAAGTGTTGCATTTAGAGCATTTTGTTAAAATATGTTATTCAGCTACTTTTTTCATAGCTACAATATGGTGAGTAAGTTGGGTGTCTGTCTCAATAGCTAAGTGAGTAATAGCTACTTTTGGGCTTTTCAGTAACTTCCATCATGAGTAAAATCACTTGTAACTTAAAAACTATTGCATTTAGAGAATTTCGTATAAATATGTTATTCAGCTACTTTTGGGCCAGCTATAACATAGTAAAATTTCAGACCTGTAGCTCATGGCATAGCTGAGTAATAGCTACTTTTAGGTTATCACTGTTGAGTAAATCACTTATAACTTGAAAACTATTGCATTTAGAGTATTTTGTTTCAATATGTTATTCACCTATTTTGGGGTCAGCTATAACATAGTGAAGTTTCAGATCTGTGGCTCATTTCATAGCTGAGTAATAGCTACTTTGAAGTTCTCACTGTTGAGTAAATCAGTTATAATTGGAAAACTATTGCATTTACAGAAATTTGTGCAAATATGTTATTCAGCTACTTTTGGGTCAGCTATAACATAGTGAAATTATAGACCTATAGCTCATGGGACAACTGAGCAATAGCTATTCTCAGGTACTGACTGTTGAGTAAATCAGCTATGACTTGTAAAATATTGCATTTGGAGTATTTTGTTAAAATATATTGTTCACCTACTTTTGGGTTAGCTATAACATAGTGAAATTACAGACCTATAGCTCATGGCATAGCGGAGCAATAGCTATTTTCAGGTTCTCACTATTGAGTAAATCAGTTGTAGCTTGAAAACTATTGCATTTACAGTAGTTTGCTTAAATATGTTGTTCACCTACTTTTGGGTTAGCTATAACATAGTAAAATTTCAGACATGTAGCTCATTGCATAGCTGAGTAATAATTCCTTTGAGGTTCTCACTATTGAGTAAATCAGTTGTAACTTGAAAACTATTACATTTAGAGTAATTTGTTAAATATGTTATTCACAGAATTTTTGGTCAGCTATAACATAGTGAAATTGCAGACCTCTATGTCATGGCATAGCTGAGCAATAGCTACTTTCAGGTTCTCACTGTTGAGTAAATCATTGTATCCACTGGATAGCCGCAGTGTGTAGAGAGAGATTTCACCATTACTGCTCTGATGAAAAAAAATATTATAGCTAGCTTTCTTAAGTTTGCAGTATATATTAATAACCATAAAATGTTGTCTGGGAATATTTTTGGCCTCATTTTGAGAAACAAGATGGCCGCCACAGGTGTTTTTTGTCAGTCATGAAAAGTGCTTATATCTCCCTTATTATTGATCCTAGAGGTTTGGGATGATAAACCAACCTGTAGGAAATCATGGGGTGGGAATCTTTTGGTGTGGTCAGATTTGACCTTCAATGACCCCTCCTTCAAGGTCAAACAAGGATAGCCAAACTTAAAAGTGCTTATAACTCGCTTATTATTGGTCCCAGAGGTTTGGGATGGTAAACAGACAGGAAATCATGGGTTGTGAATCTGTTGATATGGTCCGATTTGACCTTGGAACCCTCCTTCAAGGTCAAATGAGGATAGCGAAAATTGAAAGTGCCTACAACTCGCTTATTATTGGTGACAGAGATTTGGGATGGTAAACCATCCCATAGGAAATCATTGGCTCGGAATCTTTTTGGTATGGTCAGATTTGCCCTTTGGACCCCTCCTTCAAGGTCAAATGAGGACAGCCAAGCTTAAAAGTGCTTATAACTCATTTATAATTGGTCCTAGAGGTTTGGAATGGTAAACCATAGGAAATCATGGGCTGGGAATGTATTTGTGTGGTTAGATTTGACCTTGGACCCCTTCTTCAAGGTCGAACGAGGATATTGCATTTGTAGTATTTCTTTAAATATGTTTTAACCTATTTTTTACACTTAAACAATTACCTTGTTATTTTCCTTCATAATACCATTTACAGGGCACAACTTTTTTATCCTTTTCTTCTGTCAGCTTCGGAATTTCTTTCGAACTTGCTGTTCAGTTACCATTTACTGTATTTCTGTACAGCCCTTTTCCTGATAATTATTCTGTCCTCTAATCACCTTCACAAATCAAAAACACTCAGTCAGCTGACACAGTGCCCGTTCACGGGCACTCTCCTCTTGTTTTTAGACTTGTAATTTTGTGGATGCTGTATAGTCCAAATTTTAAGGATATAATACATGAATCCCAAGTAAACCTGGAGCTAAGGTTAAGTTTCTACCCACATCGGGCAACAACTGTTGCCATGGCAACACTTCTTTCTGTTCTTCAGACTTCTACATGAGTGTAATTGCTCTAAAGTCCAGGCCGTTCATGGGTTCGTACCATGGCTATTTCTTCAGGTGCCTTTTATGACCAGTTGAAAAATGCAGGTGAAAATGAGAAAAAACATACATCTAGACTGAATTTTTAGATTAATATCCCTACTTGTGGCAATAAGAACTACCGCCACCGTCACCCCCATTGATTTATTCCAGCCAGCAAATCTACATAATTTGATTTGGTGAGGTATGAATCAGGTCCATACGCACCAGCAATGTTACAAGTCTGTACAATCCAACCTGATAATTAATTTGAAACTCAAGTGCTTTACCTTGTGTATGCGTATGAACTATGATACAATTTTTATTCTGAAGAATTTTTCAACTTATATTAGATTGGTAGTTGTCATCAGCACCTAGCACAGACCTCCAGTTAAAATGATCTTAACTTCCTTATTTCTAGTCAAATTAAAAACAAAATTAAACATATTTTCAGCTTGAAGAGGGCTTGTATCATATTAGACAGTATTGGATCAGTTTAATGGCTGTATGAACCTTTCTAATTTCTTCCCTTCCTTTTTTCTGTGCTGACAACGGAGATGCTTAACTTTCAAACATTTATACTGTACATAAAGATTAGGGTATTTCAGTTTAAAAATCTTCATATACACAGGGTACTGGTCCATCCCTTCTGCCTTCCTTGTGATAATGGACATAATTAAACTTATGGGCGCCTCTTTTTGTCTATATCAGAGATCTTTTAATTTGTAACAATGTAACAACCATAGGTCTATCTAGACAACTGACAAATGAAATTTTCTTATCGCCATAAGAAACTTAACAGTTACAACTATAAATAAACTTAGAAAATTATACGGGCAGACCTGAATATTGGTATACTGTCCATTAAAAATTGCTTGGGAAGCAAAGTCTTTCACCAGCCAAAACTCGGCTGAATGTTGTCTCGAGTTTAAGATTTTCTTGCAGTACATTTTACAGTACAGATTGTATATGATACAAAATAGTCAGCTGAGACCTTTCAAACGGGTCCAACCCCAGTGATGAAGTAAAGTTTAGGCCATTGGCAAGGCTAATTACCCCTACCAGTGACTCATAACCACAGCAGTGTAACATGCATAGTTGCACCAACCTTAGCCCTGGACATTTGGAGTAAATACTTGCTGCATTAACAAATCTCATATTTCTTTGTGTTTTTTCCTGTCTCAATTTTCGTCTAGTTTTCTTGTATCTAGAGGCTATGACATTTTCAACAAGCATTTCTTGATCTGTTTTACAACCAACTAATATTAAGTATTGCTGTTAAATTGCAAAGCAGGAACAAATTGTCCAAAAATACTTGTAGTTCTTTTAGCCTTGGATTCATAGGGGTAGTGGCAAACATTTTCATTGTCCCCTAAAATTTATAACCTAGGCCAACAAAAGCAAATTCTTGTGTTTCACAGAGTAGACTGCAAAACACTATAAACACTTTTAAAATATTTGCTTATAATATATTCAGTCAGTGTGAAATAATAACTTTTAAATAAATTGATTACAAAGCTGTAAAGTATGTATAGCAGGCTGTGTATTACTAGGCTAACTTCCACATGTACCTTATAAAGCTCAAGTTTCTTTAGTTAGTTTAAACATATTTTATTCACAATTAGGCAACAATTGATTTAACAATTATATCAAGCCTTCTTGCACAATGGGATGTATTTACAATGATAAATGAAATGAGACTGCACTATCACATCAAGAATACCTTGCACAATTAAAACCGCTTGCTTTGAGCAATAAATCTGTGGGCTGCATTAAAAATAACTTTATTTTGATCATATTTTAAATTTCTGCTTCCGTATAAGAGTAAATTGGCATTTATTGTTATTTGGCCTTGTATAAAGTGAAGGGATTCTAAGAGATTATGCCTGATGTTGGCATCATACAAAGGGCAACTGATGAAAAAGTGGTCAGGATCTTCATTTGGAAATCCACAGAGGCAAGACTCACATTCTCTTACATACATATTTTTCTTTAAATGTGAGTTTAGTTTACTGTAACCCAGTCTGAGGCAAGTATGGGCAATGTTTGTAGCCCTGTCCCCCAAATTGTAAAGTTTTTGTAAATTTTTTAGATAAGGTGACGGTTGTAGCTTGTAAAATTTGAGAACCTCTTTGGAAAAAGAACCTAGTGTTGGTTGATTCCTAATATAGGTGGGTATTTTGTTCCATAACTTAGCCCCAACATATGGAAAGAGACGTTTTTGCAACTTAGTCCTGTTTCTAGGGAATATGAAATCACCTACTGATGGCCTGGTATCAATGTCTTGACGGAGTCTTAGTAGTGGAAGATGGAACTTCAGATAATCTTGGCAATAAGATGTCTTTCACATAGTTAGCACTTTCATTGTTTATAATTTTATATAACATTTTGAGAATAAGAATATGCCTGCGTGTTTCAAGAGATTGCCATCCTGTCTCTTTGTATAGACTTGATATGTTTGACCTTGCAGGGGCACCAGTTGCAATTTGCATTCCTTGCACTAGTATATTATCTAGTCTAGAAAGTAATTGTGTGGGAGCTCCTGACCATACAACACAAGCATACTCCATAATTGGTCTAACATAAGTCAGAAAAAGTTTTTCTAAGACTGCCCTTGACACTGTAAGCTTGAGACTTCTTAAGATTCCTTATAAAGGTAAACATTTATTTATACAACAAGTTATATGGGTATCCCATTTCAAATTGTTAGATATCCAGAGTCCTACATGTTTGTGATGGGGAACATTTGTTATAGGAGTATTGTAAAACACTAAGCGTGGAAGATTGCATGCTTTGTGAGTTTGGAGAGATATAAACATTGACTCAGTTTTAGCTGGGCTAAACTTTACCAGCCATTGTGAGTATTGGGACAAGTTTCTTTATTGAGTCAGGAAAACTTTGTATTGTATTGTATTGTGTATTTATACTCAGTGCAATATTCCCATATACTACAGAACTCAAAGGGCTATTTTCCAATCCGACTGCACAGGTACAGCCCCAACTCACAAGTAACTGACATTCCCCTGACTGGAAGATAGAGGCTCAAGGATGACCATTTATCAATGTCCTTGAGGTTCTTTAGCTTGCCACTGGGGATAGGACCCAGTGACAGAGGACCGCCATTTTAAGTGGTCATCCAAGCCACTATGTATCTGCCTGTACCTGGGTTTGAACCCTCGTCCTCTGAATTCCTAGACAAGTGTGTTACCCACTAGGCCACAGTGGCTTTCAGTACAAATAATGAAGTTTCAGTTTAACATAAGTACTTATACAAATACTGTCTTTTATAGCAGCAATTACTGTCTGGTGAGCTTATATCTCCTAACATTCATGTGTGCTTCATGAACCCCAAATATCTGTGTACATCTTTAAAAGAAAGATATAGTACAAATTTGAGCCTGAAGCAAGGCTGACTTGATAGTGGACCCTGAAAACTAGTTTTTTCAATTTAATTTATGCTGCCAATATTCATGTAGACTGCACTGTCTTCATTGGACTTTCACCAAGTCCTTTTGTCTTTTGTGTAATATATGGGTACTGTATGACTTTGGGAGAAACAGCCAGCCCTGTTTTTTCAGAGACTGGCCCCCTTACTCAAGAATACTTGTGGTATAATGAACTCCTGTAAGTTTTCAATTAAGTTCAGGTTACTGATGGATGCCAATACAAAGACTTAGAGCAAGTCTATGTCTTCATGTATGCCAGAGGTATAAATTTGGATTTAGATTTCATATATCAGATTTTAAAGTACTGTCCAAAATGGCAACTGAACTTGAGTGGTCGGGTCTTGTTACATGTCGACTCATTATTCATGTGTCATAGCATTTGGGAGCAGGCTGTAAGGCCCATCATTTCAGCTGTATAACGTATCTTTTTATTTGGGGCATATCAAGTAGTCATGTCATTATTTAAATACCCATTTTTAAAAAGATTAGTTGTAGAAGTCCCACCACCAGTTAAAATTGGCTAAATTGTTTTATGATAACTCATACAAATGGATCAAATTGGTATAAAATCAGCTAATATCAGTTGTGGAATAAGCCAGTACTAGTACATATACTTACTATATTACCATAAAAATGTACTTGTAAAACTCAGGAAGTTAAATATCACATAAATAGACGATTTATTGTGAAATTGTATATTACATTAATGTGTTTCAAGTGCATAAAAACAAAGTTAACGCCGATATGACAGAACCCTAAATCAATACTGCTGTACAACATCAATGGAATAAGGATGGCCTTTCATAAGAAATTTAAAATCAATGCCTTAACATCATTGAAACCTGAACAGCATCATACAATATTAATCTATTGAAGAAGCTAGATGAAACAATCTCAACACTCCATAAATTTTCAGTGCGTTCTGAACAGTTTCGTGCACCCAGAAGAAATATTCAACAAAAATTTGAAAGAAGAAAGAAAATTACAGAACATCAGGGACCATAGTGGTACAGTGGTAACATACCCTCCTCCCACCTTAGATCACAGTTCTAATCCTGGCCTGACCTTATATGGGAAAGCAGGTAGTTGCTTGCTTTTGGTCAGCAGTTTACAGCACAGAACCTTGACTAACTGTATGTACTGGCTTGCTTTGTCTTTCCAATGACCCAGTCACCATATATAGCAGATAAGGTACAAGGTATGATTTAAAGCACTAAGTAAATAAATGTCCCATTCATATTATGGGTGGGTACTTGCTGCAGTTAGAAGTTTTACTCAGTGGCAGAACCACCCCCAGGTCGCCTCATTTTGTCCGAGTTGTTTACACTACAGGCGTACGGCCACTGATTGGACACAGTTTTTATGTCAGCTGACTTGTCAGTCAGCTGACATTATGTCGTCACTCTGCGGCGTGGGCGTACGCGTCCGCGTCCGCGTGAACAACTTCTCCTCCAAAACTACAAGGCCTAGAGACGTGCTGTTTTTTTTAAAAGATACCTTATCTATCGAGGATGAAAAATTGTTCAAGGCATGCAAATCTGTCTGTTCGTCTGTTTGCTAGAGACATTACAAGGGGGGTACCCCCACCAAAAGTGTGAAAATTTCAACACTTAATCACAATTTTCTCAGTGACTATTGCATGGATTTCTCTCATATCTTGCATATATGTACTAGGCCACAGGTAGATTCTCTTGTGTGAGTATGAGACCTGGATCTGTCTTACTTTTTTTTTAATAAATTTTTTTAATAATTTTTAATGCATTAAAATTCATGAAATCATGCACAAAATCATTTATTACTTGAAAAGTGTTGCATTTAGAGATTTTGTTAAAATATGTTATTCAGCTACTTTTTTCATAGCTACAATATGGTGAGTAAGTTGGGTGCCTGTCTCAATAGCTAAGTGAGTAATAGCTACTTTTGGGCTTTTCAGTAACTTCCATCATGAGTAAAATCACTTGTAACTTAAAAACTATTGCATTTAGAGAATTTCGTATAAATATGTTATTCAGCTACTTTTGGGTCAGCTATAACATAGTAAAATTTTAGACCTGTAGCTCATGGCATAGCTGAGTAATAGCTACTTTTAGGTTATCTCTGTTGAGTAAATCGCTTATAACTTCAAAAATATTGCATTTAGAGAATTTCGTATAAATATGTTATTCAGCTACTTTTGGGTCAGCTATAACATAGTAAAATTTCAGACCTGTAGCTCATGGCATAGCTGAGTAATAGCTACTTTTAGGTTATCACTGTTGAGTAAATCGCTTATAACTTGGAAACTATTGCATTTACAGTATTTTGTTGCAATATATTATTCACCTATTTTGGGATCAGCTATAACATAGTGAAGTTTCAGATCTGTGGCTCATTGCATAGCTGAGTAATAGCTACTTTGAAGTTCTCACTATTGAGTAAATCACTTGTAACTTAAAACCTATTGCATTTAGAGAATTTCGTATAAATATGTTATTCAGCTACTTTTGGGCCAGCTATAACATAGTGAAATTTCAGATCTGTAGGTCATGGCATAGCTGAGTAATAGCTGCTTTAAAGTTCTCACTATTGAGTAAATCAGTTGTAATTGGAAAACTATTGCATTTAGAGAATTTCGTATAAATATGTTATTCAGCTACTTTTGGGTCAGCTATAACATAGTAAAATTTCAGACCTGTAGCTCATGGCATAGCTGAGTAATAGCTACTTTTAGGTCATCACTATTGAGTAAATCAGTTGTAACTTCAAAACTATTGCATTTACAGTATTTTGCTTAAATATGTTGTTCACCTACTTTTGGGTCAGCTATAACATAGTGAAATTTCAGACCTGTAGCTCATTGCATAGCTGAGTAATAACTACTTTGAGGTTCTCACTATTGAGTAAATCAGTTGTAATTGCAAAACTATTGCATTTAGAGAATTTAGTATAAATATGTTATTCAGCTACTTTTGGGTCAGCTATAACATAGTAAAATTTCAGACCTGTAGCTCATGGCATAGCTGAGTAATAGCTACTTTTAGGTCATCACTGTTGAGTAAATCAGTTGTAACTTGAAAACTATTGCATGTACAGTATTTTGCTTAAATATGTTGTTCACCTACTTTTGGGTCAGCTATAACATAGTAAAATTTCAGACCTGTAGCTCATGGCATAGCTGAGTAATAGCTACTTTTAGGTTATCACTGTTGAGTAAATTGCTTATAACTTGGAAATTATTGCATTTAGAGTATTTTGTTTCAATATGTTATTCACCTATTTTGGGGTCAGCTATAACATAGTGAAGTTCCAGACCTGTGACTCATTGCATAGCTGAGTAATAGCTACTTTGAAGTTCTCAATGTTGAGTAAATCACTTATAATTTGAAAACTATTGCATTTAGAGAATTTAGTATAAATATGTTATTCAGCTACTTTTGGGTCAGGTATAATATAGTAAAATTTCAGACCTGTAGCTCATGGCATAGCTGAGTAATAGCTACTTTTAGGTTATCACTGTTGAGTAAATCACTTATAACTTGCAAACTATTGCATTTAGAGTATTTTGTTGCAATATGTTATTCACCTATTTTGGGGTCAGCTATAGCATAGTGAAGTTCCAGACCTGTGGCTCATTGCATAGCTGAGTAATAGCTACTTTGAAGTTCTCACTGTTGAGTAAATCAGTTGTAATTGGAAAACTATTGCTTTTACAGAAATTTGTGCAAATATGTTATTCAGCTACTTTTGGGTCAGCTATAACATAGTGAAATTACAGACCTGTAGCTCATGGCACAACTGAGCAATAGCTATTCTCAGGCACTGACTGTTGAGTAAATCGGCTATAACTTGAAAAATATTGCATTTGGAGTATTTTGTTAAAATATATTGTTCACCTACTTTTGGGTTAGCTATAACATAGTGAAATTACAGACCTATAGCTCGTGGCATAGCGGAGCAATAGTTATTTTCAGGTTCTCACTATTGAGTAAATCAGTTGTAACTTGAAAACTATTGCATTTACAGTATTTTGCTTAAATATGTTGTTCACCTACTTTTAGGTCAGCTATAACAGAGCAAAAATTCAGACATGTAGCTCATTGCATAGCTGAGTAATAGTTACTTTGAGGTTCTCACTCTTGAGTAAATCAGTTGTAACTTGAAAACTATTACATTTAGAGTATTTTGTTAAATATGTTATTCACAGACGTTTTGGTCAGCTATAACATAGTGAAATTGCAGACCTCTATGTCATGGCATAGCTGAGCAAAGCTTCTTTCAGGTTCTCACTGTTGAGTAAATCATTGTATCCAACCTGTAGGAAATCATGGGCTGGGAATCTGTTAATATGGTCCGATTTGACCTTGGAACCCTCCTTCAAGGTCAAATGAGGATAGCCAAACATAAAAGTGCTTATAACTCGCTTATTATTGGTCCTAGAGGTTTGGAATGAAAACCAACCTATAGAAAATCATGAGCTGGGAATTTTTTGGTGTGGTCGGATTTCACCTTGGACCCCTCCTTCAAGGTCAAATGAGGATAGCCAAACTTAAAAGTGCTTATAACTCGCTTATTATTGGTCCTAGAGGTTTGGAATGGAAAACCAACCTATAGAAAATCATGGGCTGGGAATCTTTTGGTGTGGTCGGATTTCACCTTAGACCCCTCCTTCCAGGTCAAACGAAGATAGCCAAACTTAAAGTGCTTATAACTCGCGTATTATTGGTCTTGGAGGTTTGGGATGGTAAACCAACATACAGGAAATCATGGGCTGGGATTCTTTTGGTGTGGTCAGATTTGACCTGGGACCCCTCCTTCAAGGTCAATTGAGGATAGCCAAACTTACAATTGCTTATAACTCGTTTATTATTGGTCCTGCAGGTTTGGGATGGTAAACAAGCTACAGGAAAGCATGGGCTGGGAATTTTTTTGTGTGGTCGGATTTGACCTTAGACCCCTCCGTCAAGGTCAAACAAGGATAGCCAAACTTAAAAAGTGCCTATAACTCACTTATTATTGGTCCGACAGGTTTGGGATGGTAAACCATCCTAAATTCTTTGGCTGGGAATCTTTTGGTATGGTCAGATTTGACCTTTGGATCCCTTCTTCATGGTCGAACGAGGATATTGCATTTATAGTATATCTTTAAATATTTTTAACCTACTTTTTACACTTAAACAATTACCTTGTTACTTTATTTCATAATACCATTTGCAGGGCACAACTTTTTTGTCCTTTTCTTCTGTCAGCTTCGGAATATCTTTCGAACATGCTGTTCAGTTACCATTTACTGCAGAGTTGCTTCTAGGATGCGTTTTATGCGGTATCTCGCATTAATTTGCTTTTGCTCGCAGATTTCATCGAAGTATGCGGGGACGAGATTATAAAAGAACGCATTCAGCACAAGGCAATGCGGGATATATATACGAAGCGAAAAGACGAGAGATCAAGGAAATCGAAACGATGCATGGAGCGAGAGTTTGTCGAGGTTTTGATTTTTCCGTCGAAACATTCTTCGAATAATGCATGTTGACGATGTGTAAAAGAACTCAAACATATTATGTACTACAGCCAGTATTTAGACATATTGTACCCAAAAACATGAAATTAAGCTTAAAGTGGATGGTTATATGAAAAATGGCAGCAAGAAAAACGAAACTGACAGTAAACTGGATTGTTACCACAATAGAGTCAAGCCGGTGCTGACCCTACAGTACGTATCTTCAAACAATGTATGTGTAGAAAATATTTTACTTGAAGATCAAAATTCACAGACAACTCATTAATATTAATGAGGTCACAGATTTTCATAATGGTTTCTTAACAATATTCAAATACTAGATGGACCACAGAGCTCATGAATATTCATATATGTGTAGAAAATATTGACAATTTCGTGGGATTTTTTAACAATATTTTACTTGGAAGCGTGTTAATAGAATTTAAAATATTATTTATTTAATTAATTTGACAGTATTAGCTAAAAGGTGGGTGTTCAATGGTAGATAACCACTACTTATTGGGTAGCCAAGTGGCCTTGATTAATGGAAGTCCGCTGTTAAAAATGTCTAAATAAACTGAAAAAGTATTTTCCATTAGTTTAAACTTTATCATAAAGTCGTCCCCCAGAATTTTTAGCCCCTCCCCCACATTTTGTGCAGTGGTGGGGGATCGCCCCCACTTTTTCAAATTCCTAGAATCAACACTGATTTACTGTATTTCTGTACAGCCCTTTTCCTGATAATTATGCTTTCCTCTCATTATCACCATCACAAATCAAAAACATTCAGTCAGCTGACACAGTGCCCGTTCACGGGCACTCTCCTCTTGTTTTAACTGTCAATAACAGTAGGATGACAGTACTACAAAGACTGGGGGCCACGGTGGCAGAGTGGTAACACTCTTGCCTCCCACCTCTGAGGCCGGGGTTCGGTTCCTGGCACAGCCTCAAGTGGGAAAGCTGGTAGTTGCTTGCCGTTGGTTGGCAGTTTACAGTACAGAACCCTGATAAACTGTATGCACTGGTTTCGTCTGCCCTTGCAACTACCCGTCATGATATGACCTGTACAGTGTTGAAAGCGATGTAAAACCCCAAATGAATAAATACAAACACTGGTCACGGAGAAGCAAACTCAACTCACCTTCGGTAGTCATCGGACTAACACGTGGCAAAACGACAAATGCATTTACTCATCTTATGTATGTCCAAAATCGTCTAAGCATGCTCATGGTACCAAAATCAGAGGTGGAAATTTGAAACTTTTGGAAACAACCGTGGGACTCGCAAGGTAATGGACAGTTCACCAATGACTTGCATGGTCGCATAGACACCAGACGGTGATCCAAGGACAGGGACATTTCACCAAATGCGGTTACCACTGGTGATACCGCCCGGAGTCTGAATGGGGTAAAACACAGAACATCAAACAATATTTGCTATTCATACACTGCTGCAAATTGTTTTTATAGAATCCATGTGCTTAGTATGGACAAGCAGGAATTACTCAGACCACCCATGTTTGGAGTCTCCTTTATTCTAATTCTCATTTCACAAATTAAAGGTACATTTAAATGCAATTTTCCCTGAATATGATGCCATGAAATTCTGGAGAATGACTCGGGTTATGTTAGTTTGTTCAGCTACTACTTTCCAAATTTTTAATAGCAGGCTAAAGAGCTGATAGACATTCACCAAATCCTTTTGTTTTTTGTGTAATGTTGTATGGGGACTATATGACTTTTGGAGAAAAAGCCAGCCCTGACAAGAAATTTGTCTTGTTATTTTGTAATAGTCTTACTAGCATATTGCATGCACAAAATCACTATTTTTGGCGCGAAATTACAGATCATATTGGAAGCATGGAAACACAGACTTAGTTAAGATCAAACCACAGTTAATTGATTGCAAATGTTGCTGCATGCAAGGAGGTAGAAACCTCAAAATGGATGATGACAAAAAGAGACCTTAACAGCAGAGACAAGTGTCTTTCTTTGGGAAACATTATATTCTTGTGCTTGTCATAAACGTTTTTTTTCTGTTAAATGTGTGTTGCTATAGAGGCAGCCTTTTTTCTAGTGAAAGTTTAGAGGTTTGCTTGTTAATTGTAAGCTTTATGTAGTCATGTAATACAGTGGATTACAGGAAACTGAATGGAATGGGACAATACTTAACCAGTAATGTTCCAATTAATTGTATGTTTGACGGAGCAACAGGGACTCTCAGACAATTTTTGTCTACTTAAAAGAGAAGTTTGATTAACAGAGTATATTTAAATTGGTATCACTGTATCTGTATATTTCTAGCCCATTGGTAGACATAGTGTTGGTGAACCAATTCACACCTATGTATGTAATCATGCCTACCCTCAATTTTCTTAAAGATTTACAATATTTGATATAGAACATGTTTACCACATCATAGATAATTATCAAATTGATAATATACATTGGTAATTTATTGTGTAACTGTGATTGCTTTAGATAAATTTTGGGGTGGGTGTTAACAGGTACACTGGCAAGAATTGGTCCACTACCACTATAAGTCTTTCAAACGATGATACAATAAGATCAGTTGCATTTATTTTTGGACATGGTGTTAAAGTATGCACATATTTATATATCTTGTGTTTTTTTGCTCCTTGTTGTAGGTAATGTCTATACCAGGGGGGACACAGCGTGACCTAGTTGGAAAAAGACATGTATTAAAATAAATCACAAAAGCTATAAATATTATTAGATAAACTGGTCTGACTACATGAGGCACACATAATGGACCTGATGTGATTTGTACACTGGATATATAAGTGAACAATGATTATATACACAACTTACAAATGAAAGTTTCACTCCCAATTGGAAAATCAAAGAAAGTGTTGCAAAAGTGATGCCAATTAATAAGCTTGTCACACTACAACAGCGAAAACGATGACATCAGACAAAGAGAAATTTTATCAACTTGCTGGAGAGGCAGAAATAAATTGCTACAAGAATGTGATATACCAAGAGCCACCCAACAATAGTAAGTGTAATAGAATTGCTATGTATGTTAGAGCATTATTTACTTCCAGTTGATATTTATTGTATCCCCCGGATAGCATCCGGTGGATACTATGGTCCATTACGCATGAGTATGCCGCTGCCGCCACCGCAGTGTCAGGGTTTTATAGGTAGACTTCTTAAATTTTCAGGTTATATTCATAACCATAAAATCTTGCCTAGGAATATTTTTGGCCTCATTTTGAAAAACCAAGATGGCTGCCATGGGCGTTTTTTGACTTTCAGCAAGGAGTTTTGTTGGCCCTCTAGAACAAAAGGAATTATAGGTAGATATCTCAAATTCGCAGCATATGTTCATCATTACAAAATCTTGACTGAAAATATTTTTGACCTCATTTTGAAAAACAAGATGGCTGCCACGGGCGTATCTTTTCAGTCATGAAAAGTGCTTATATCTCCCTTATTATTGGTCCTAGAGGTTTGGAATGTCAAACCAACCTATAGGAAATCATGGGCTGGGAATCTTCTGGTGTGGTCGGATTTGACCTTGGGCCACCCCTTCAAGGTCAAACGAGGATAGGCAAACTTAAAAGTACTTATAACTCGCTTCTTATTGGTCCTAGAGGTTTGCAATATGAAAACAACTTATAGGAAATCATGGGCTGCGAATCTTTTGATATGGTCAGATTTGACCTTGGGCCCCTCCTTCAAGGTCAAACGAGGATAGCCAAACTTAAAAGTGCTTATAAATCGCTTATTATTGGTCCTAGAGGTTTGCAATGTGAAACCAACCTATAGGAAGTCATGGGCTGGGAATCTTCTGATGTGGTCAGATTTGACCTTGGGCCCCTGCTTCAAGGTTAAATGAGGGTAGCCAAACTTAAAAGTGCTTTCAACTTGCTTATTATTGAAAAATGCTGTTTATCCTCTAAACTATGTTAGTTGGCCTTTTCCGGTGGATACATCTTGCATCTGGCCACAGATGCGTCCTTGGTCTAGTTATCTTTGAATTAGGTACTAGGTAGTATATTGTTCCCCACTGTAATGTGGTACAACTTTACCACACAAGTCCATATTCAGGCCTTTTCAAAAACATTCTGCAGGTATATCTTATTTGTCTTTTTGTCTGCAAAAAATTGGAAAAGTTATGAATTTTGATTTACATTTATTTTTTGATTTACATCGCGTTCCGCAGCCAGGGTTATATTGGGATGGGTCATTTACGGGTGGAGGAACCAGTGCATACTAATTGTTTAAGATTCTGCATTGTAAAGCACTGGGCATCGGCAAGTAACTACCAACTTTCCAACATGAAGCGCCCGGGCCGAGATTTCAACCGGCGACCTCAGAGGTCGAAGGTGAGCATTCTAACTGCTACACCACCATTTTGTTTAATCCTTCAAAGAGAGATAAGGTTCTGATGCAAACTATACATGCCTTGGTGGGGGTCTGCACTCCCTGAGTGCTCTTGTTTTCTGTGTTTTTTACCAACTTATGATGGGGAGCAGTATGTGGAAGAGTTAGAAATATTTAGTTTAAATTTACACCACATGTTCTGTTTCTCAGGTCACTAACCTATACTGACTTTAACTGAGCACTCCTCCCACTTTCACTGAGTTTGGACCTTTCAATAAGAAAATTGGTCAAATATATGAAATACTGTCACTCGGGCTTGGTCAGTAAACTGAGTGTTGGTTTTCAAGTCATAAATTGATATTAAAAAAAGTCTCAATTTGAATGTCTTAACCATGTTCTAAAGCAGGCTTTAATGCCTTGCAGTTAACAAACGTTTCAAGTTTAGCAACTGCACCGAGTAATAGAATTTATGATATAGATCATGTCAGCTAAAATAGGTTTTTCCATTTACTCTCTTGGGTGTCAGCCAGCTATGTCTAGGATTCAAATTGTTTTCTCTCAAAACTAAAAGTACTCCTCAAATTACCTTTAATAGTAGTTGTATTTAGGTTTCAAACCTGATCGAGACTATAAATTCATAATTAATTTACAACCAATTATTGCGACAATCTAGTCAGGGGTATTGTTTGTTTCCATAGCTATGTGAACAGTTGTGTCTGGGGATTATATTATAGTAAGTACATCCTAGCTTTCTGTTTTCAAAGTTAACTTTACCTTGGCATTCATATTATAGTGCATAAAACTCCATTTTAAGCACAAGCCCTAGCGAGGCTCATGCTTCTACAGATACTCAGGGATGGGTGACCGCTTCGGTGCACTACTTGTGTCTCTGATGGCTTTGCGGCTCGCGCTATTAGACCGAAACCCTTTCACCGTTGTTCATCTTGAATTATATTGGGAAAATTGGGATGTTTAACTAACGATAAATTGTTTTATATACTGCTACAGTCTCCTTGCATTATACTAGGGATGGGTCGGTAGGCCCTGTATCTCGGTATCGAGAGCATTTTACTGAAATACCGTGATAAGATTTTACAACCGCCACTTCGCTTGTCAGCACATATGATGGAAGAGTTAAAATATTTGAAACATACCCAAAATCTGAAGAAATTATAAGCTTTTATCCCCATCCATATTTTCGTCCATTTACAGGCTTTTATTGACGTAACGTTGAACAGAACTGCCATGTTTTGATTACAACAATTTATAACCTCAATCTCGCTTGTCACCTTATATAATTGAAGGAAAGCTTAAAATATTGGGAATAAACAAGAAAGATGAAGAAGGTACAAGCCTTCATTTCATATTTTGTGCATTTGGCCACTTTTATTGCGAATTGTCATGAAGAGGAAACGTCCATGTTTGTTTGGGATGTACTAAACCACAGTGTCCCAGAATCGGTAAGGTTTTGCATTGGTGACCTCCCGGTGTACATATTTTTCATACCGACCCATCCCTACATTATACTGCAAAAAATTCAAATTTGGCACATTTATAGGTGCTTAGGTGCAAGTATGAACAAACCCAAACTGGCTGCTGAGGTATTGTTTACACTCTGTGTGACAGTGGCATCCTCTATAAATCCTTTTATTGGCAACCTTACTGCTGCTTTAATATGTGTATTAATTATGTGACATGTGTCGTGTACATGTTAGGTGATTACATTCATTTGACTGAGGAATGAGTGACTTTGAATATCTTTGTCGTCTGGACTTTGGACTTTAAATCAAATTTAAATTATTGGGTCATCCAATGTTATCATTTCTTTTTTAAAATCAGAGAAAGTGTAAAAAATAACACAGAGATGTCTGATGAAGCCTACCAGCAAAAAGTCAGCTAATTAGCAATTGGACGAGTTTATTTTTTGTGTATTTATTAGGACAAATCTTGGTACATTGAATGGTCATTAGTAAGCATTGCATGCTTTGAATGAAGCAGTGGAAGCCAATTTTTGTATTCACAATTATTCCGTTTACTCCAGTCATGTAGAAAGGACAGAAGCATTTAGAAAATGGCAAATGAAGGGAAATTGACAAGACTTGTGATGTAAGTTCACAATGTCATTACATAAGTCGCATGTGTTAAACATGACGAGTCATATTCTGTGATACTTTAAATTAAGAACCAGTCATTTGATCAGAAGTGGCTTAAGTGTTGACAAGTAATGCCTTAAATGGGATAAATTTAATCACTTGGTGTATCCTTGGTGGTGCTGACATGTATCAAAAATTCGATTCATTTAAATAAATAGAGTTTACCTTTTCTTTGCTTATTTATCTAGTTAGATATCTCGTTTAAATTGTATACAGTTGGTAACACCCTTGCCTCCCACTTCACAGTACTGGGATCAATTCTCAGCCTGATCTAAAGACAGGAAATTTGGCCATGGCTCTAAATACTGGTGCAAAATAACAACTGCTGAAGCACGTTTTATATATAACAAACCTCAAGCTCAGTCTAAAATTCAGACTAACTTATAGTCCCAAACTGAAACTGGGTCCTACTTTAGGTGAAAACTCATATTTTGTAATTATCATGTGTTAATTTTGACCAAAATACTTTTACAAGTTAAAATCTTCACTGGTCATTAATATTAGCTCCTAAATTAGCTAATGTCAGTTTGGATAGTGAAAACTAATTCTTAGTGAAATTTTAAAACTGTATTAATATCACGAGGAGAAACAAGCCATTAATTAATTTTGTGAAAATTAATTCCAGTGTAATTTCTTAAAGATGAAAAATTAATGAAATTTTCTTCTAGCTAAAATTTGTACTTATACAGTATATGTTCATTTAAATAATGAAATTCAAGGTGTGTTTGATTAAACCCCCAATTCACCATTGATGACCTGTGATATATCCTTGACAGGGCGATGGAGGGATGGGGGATTAAGGTTATATTGCGATGTTTCGGTTATATTGTGATGGGACCACCATTTCATTGACCATCCCAGTCACTATGTATCGGCCTAAGGTGGGTCCTTGGCCATTCACAAAAGGGATCAAGATTAAGTTGATCCAAAAATCAAGTTGACCTTGATCCCATTTGCGAATACGGGCCCTGAACTCAGAAGGTCACCCATTCCAAGTGTTACCAAGCCCAGTGCTATTTAATGTCAGTGATCTGCCCCTCCATGTTGTAAAATTGGTACAACTTTTTATTATGTCGTTTCAATTTTCAAGGGTCAGCCTTATACAGTGGCGAATTTCATATAATGTCACAGATTTCACAAAAATCTTACTCTGTAATCAGCTATCTAGGTCCAAATGTGTTCTTAAAATGGAAAATTCTATGCAATAATATAGGGTCGTTTAAAGCTTATAAAAACGTCAAACAGAGGGAAATAGTCTCAAGTAAATTATTAATGATACATTGTAAGGGTTGTGAATGTTAAGACAGTATTTAAAATTTTACCATTGGGGTTGCTCAACAAGAAGCTTATTTCAAAGATACAGTCCAACAGATAATATATCCTCAAATTATCATGAAAATCACAGGTTTAAACAAAATTGTTCCATTATTCAAGGTTAAGTAAGCACGTTTTCTAAATGGTAACTAAGGGATTATTTTCTTCATACTGTAGTAACATTTTGTATTTCTGCACTTAGTCTATTAGTCTCAATATGACGTCAGACTGCCTCTATGTGATGTCAAACTCAATTATTAGAATCCCTTTGAGGTTTCTTCTCTTTTTATTGATAGCAGAAGAAAGGTTGGAAAGGTAAAATGTCTCTCTGGTGTCAAATTAGTACCTTGGAGAAATTGTCAGGCCAGGAACAAAAGCTGGTCTTTCTTAATGATAGACCGAGTATTTAGAGTCTTGAGGCTGAGTGAATTCTCATCTTAATAGACACAGAGGCTTAAACTGAAATTCAAATGTCCATCGACCAGCCGTGGCAGTCAAATAGAATTTACTTTCTTCTTGATGGCATAACTATAAGCCTGTTATATGTTAACCAGTGATTTTCATTGAGCTAAATAAGGCCATATGAATTGAGACTTGCAAAGAAGTCTTGTCACTCGGATGGATTCTTAGAAAGGCCTGATTAGCCAAAGATCATCGAAAATCAGGCTGAGTTTTCAACTTTTTTTGCCTTAAACTTGATCTCACTTTTGTCTCGTCTTTCACCAATCCCTGTTTGAGCTATTACAGCTCCTAACATATGAGGGTAACCAGATCTTAGTAAAAAGGGTTAGCTTGAATTAACAATATCTTGAAGATATCCAGTTCTATTCTGTTGGGTAGCTCTGAACTGTGGCCTCGCTAAAGATGCAATAATACTTAATACTGTGAAAATATAAAAAGTTGGACTATGAAATCTTGTCGTGTAATAGATAAGTATTTTTTCTATTTATCTTCAACAAAATTATGACATGTTTCCCATGTTTGTGCTGTAAAATTGACAAAAACCCAAAAGTGGCGAATTTACATCCACTGGCGAATTTACATCACTTGCTGTAATTAGTTTATATGATGTACTCTTACACATACTGAGTTTTACATCAGCATACAGCTAAGTCTCTATGTATAAGTCTCTATATAGAATAGAATAGAATAGAATAGAATAGAATAGAAACATTTATATAGCGCAAAATTGATGCAACATCCTCTAATGCGCTTGAGGGGCCACGGTGGCAGAGTGGTAACACTCTCGCCTCCCACCTCTGAGGCCGGGGTTCGATCCCCGCATGGGCTCAAGTGGGAAAGCTGGTAGTTGCTTGCCGTTGGTCGGCAGTTTACAGTACACAACCCTAGCGAACTCTATGTACTGGTTTCCTCTGCCCTTCCAACTACCCGTCGTGATATGACCTGTACAGTGTTGAAAGCGACGTTAAACCCCAAATAAACAAACAATCTAATGCGCTTGAAATCAAAAAGGGAAAGTCGAGGGACGTTCGAGGTCATGATCCAAGGTTAGCGCCCGCCAGGGAGATGTACTATGGTGGAGGATATGCTAATCTAAACAAGTAGGTCTTTAGCTGGCTACGGAAACCTGTTATTGTTTGTTGTGATCGTACTGATTGTGGGAGTCTGTTCCATTCTATGGGGGAAGCCACTACAAAACCTCTCCTACCGATGGCCTTTTTGTGAGAGGCTGAGGAAAGAGAAAGACGATTTCCACGTGTTAGACAACTGGTTTTGATCAAGGATTATAGGTATATGGGTTGAGAGAAATTTATAGCCTTGAAAGTAATTAGATTGTACTTAAACAATATACGGTAAGTGATAGGAAGCCAGTGTAGTTTTTGAAGAAAAGGAGTGACATGGCTAGTTCTATCAAGTCTAAAAACAATTCTACAAAGGGCATTTTGTATCTTTTGGAGTTTAGCAACATTGTACTTACTGATGCCATAAAGTAGGGAATTGCAGTAGTCAAGTCGACTACTGATCATTGAGTTTGCAAGCGAGGCTGCAGTTTCCACACTGAGGAATTTACGAATACGTCTTAGGTCCTTAAGGTGGTAGTAGCAGGCTCGACACATATTAGTTATGTGGTTGGAAAAGGTGTTTCCAGAGTCAAAAATTACACCCAGGTTCTTGACTGTATCAGTAGGGGAAATAGAATTTCCGAGAAGTTGAGTAGGGAATTTATTTATGAGGGACTCTCTGGCTTGTCTATCACCTATTATAATAAATTCAGTTTTCTCGGGATTGAGTTTCAATTTCACGCCAGCCATCCAGTTTTGGATACATGTGAGACACTCTGTAAGCTCAGCGAAACTGGAATCAAAATTCCTATTGTCCAATGCTAGATATATTTGGGTGTCATCAGCATATAGATGGTGGGTGACATTGAAATATGACATATGAGCTTATATCCCCAAATATGCTTTATGAACAAATTTGAGCCTTAAGCTTGGGTAGTTGATAATGTTATATAGGAGCTGAAATGATTTTGACGTGGCATGAAATGTGCAAACTATAAAATGTACTTGCAGAAGTTGAGATTAATAACCATATAAGGAAACTCCAACAAAATCAGGTCAATTTTATTGTCTCAAACATTAGTACTTTCAGTAATTTACTATTTTTAATATCTTTAAGTCTTGTTCAACTCACCAGACTGAGTATATTTAAACTTGCACATTTTGGTTGTTTAAGGTTTTACTTAAACTGAGCCCAAATGTTTCATGAACGATAAAAATGTATATAGGAAGAATAGAATAAAGAGAAAAAAAAACATGTGATTCTTTAAGTTTACAAAGGATTTTTGTCACACAGTTTCTACTCACAGTTAATTACTGGTGACTGGTTCCAGCCATGTTGCAAATACTAAGCACTATTTCGGGTGACAATTGTTCTCTTATTTTCTGACTTCAGAACACAAAATTCCTTTTAAACAACAAGGCCCATGAAAGATGTTTGTGTAACTTGTAAAGGATCAGACTCCTATCTCAGTATTTGTGGGTTCAAATCCCGGTCAGGATTACCATGTAGCCATTTCTGATTCGACCCCTGAGCTCAGGTAAAATAGATTGGATTAAAAATCAGTTTTGACTTAAAATCATCAGTTTGCTTCTCAAAAATAATGTTCCCTTTTGAGTATGCGATAATGATAATGATAATAACAGCATGTAAATGAAAAGAGGACAGAATGTAGTTGTTTCTAAAGTTTAGAATTTTATTGATAAATCACCTACAATTGTCCAAATGGATAATTATAATTAAAAATTATTAAGTAGTAAGATACATGGAATGAAAGGACAAATTAATAATAATTGTGGGAAATCAAGGCTATTGTTACAATTCATGTAAAAAACTTAATATATTAGTGAATTTGACAAGACAATCACAAACTCAGTAATGTGTAAAATAGACAATGATTTTTAGGCAATTTTCTTTTTCAATCACAACATTTCATCACTTTTCTGACCTTTAGAAATCAGACTGCAGAACATAACACCCAATATTGCTAAGAGTGCAGTAATAAAAAAATCCTTTAAAATTTCTGAATCCAGACAGTGATCCAGATCACCAACAAAATTGAATCATCTCTTCTTTTTATCATTTCTGGATTTTCATCAACATATTTCCTGCCATTTTCAACATAATTCATCCATAACTTTTGAATTATTTTGCAAACAAACAAAATGTCACAAGCTACCAAAAACATAACCTACTCAGCAGAGGTAAATATTAAAACATACTAACATGGTAGCAAACTTTTCATTTTGCTGCAGGTGATTATTTAAAGCAGACAGGTTTAAATTAAATTTTGGAAAATATCAGCTTATGGTAGCAGAACACCAGAGCATTAATCATTTACTACTTGGCATGCTATTGTAAACAAGAAAGCAACTTCTTAATTCCAAACTCAGTAATTTATGGTTGTCACCAAATGCCAAGCTTTTTGTAGTTGGAATGAGTTCAGTTAAGGGCAGATGGCTAAAAATAGCACAACTACTTCAAGGGGCCAGTTTTTTAGGATCAACAGAATTTACGTCATCACAAGGATTAGCATTTTGATTAAAGTAAAGGTTACAAGTGACTTCTGCAATGTCAGGTGTTAATGTCATCTAATATATCCTTGAGTGCTACTTGAAATAAATACTAATCTAATCTGATCAGGTTGGTATACCACTTAATATATGTACAACCGGATTTGTAAGGGTGTGTAACATATATACAATAGAACCTCTATTATCAGACCTTCTTCAAGTTATGACTCACAAATATAATTAAAGCTCTGCAGTGAATAATTAAGGGGAGCCTTAAAATAATAGGCTGCTGTTATGCAATAGTGTGCAATAATTAAAAACATTGCATAGCTTTGATTACTGATGTTGACAGAGCTGACTTTGACTGCTAAGGTGGTCTTAACTATAGGGTGTTACCTGTTTTATTTTAAGCAGAGTTAAATTGAAGTTTTAACTTGAATTTACTATTTGGATGGTAAATAACTCTGTTCTTTCAGTGCTACTGTAGGTCTGAGTTGGTACTAAATCATCAGTTCTAAGATGACCTTCTTTTGTGGATCAGGATTTCTAAGATCAGTTAAACTTGGCAATTTGGTAACTGTGCATAATAATCCCATGTTAAGAGAGAGATAATTACTTTATTTGTCAATGGGATGTCTCTCTCCTCAAGTCTAAATATAGACTTCTGTTGAATAAAAAGTCATCAGTGTGTGAGATTGATTGTGATTGGTTGAAAGGAAATGCTTTTTTGTCACTGAGTAAATGAGACAGAGCTACCTCATCCTCTGAAATAAAAAAGACAGTAATTTAATAACTTTGTGATTGTAAATCTCTTCATGCTAGAACAAAAAATTGTTCAATCCTTTTAAACGAAAAACACAGTTTAATTGAGATTTATTTCTGGTTTGTTGGAATCTGTCATTATTTTTTTTTCAAAATTATTATTAAAGGGTGATTTTAAAGTGTCGCTGTGACAGTAAAATGACAAGAAAAATCCTTCATTATTTTCAGATAGATTACAAACAACTTAACCCCTTGAAGCCCCACCTTAACTGTCAACCAGGAGTCATGACATCAAATTGTATCCACCAGTGCCAAGTCTGTCCGCTAGCAGTAGACATCTCTTCATGGTCATTTTATTTCCTGAACAGCACTATGTAGTTAAAACTCTTGGTATCAATGCGTGTATTGAAATATTATGTAATACAACATTATGGCTAAAGAGAAACACTGTTGGTGTGTGTTTCAGCAACTGAAACTCCCACCAAATTCTTATATCCCAGATTTATCTTTGGTACAGTGTTGAACTATTGGGGGCATTTTATGGCAAAGCAGTTGAATGCTAGTTATCACATATATTCAAAGTAGGCATCATTCTGCCACTGTCTTAGGAATGTCTAGGGGTTTTTTCATTCATACTTTAACAGGACGAAATTTAAATTGTTTCTTTAACAGATTTTCTCAATCTTTTGCCTCTGTAACCATGCATAGCACTAAGCAGCTTCCTTTTAAAGATGGTTACCATGGCTGTTAACTTGAAACAGTTTTTCTTGGTCAAAGAAATATTATTGTGTATATTGTCAAATATTATTTTTGGGTCTACTGATGTGCGTGACTTGCTTGAGACTTATTTCATGCCCTTTCCAATAAAAACAAATCAAAAAAAAACTATGGCTCCTACCCAGCTGCTGAAAAATATGGGCCCACAGTGCATGTAATCATCCTTAAAATTGTTTTGACTTATTTAAAAACAAGGCTGAAAGAGGTTTCGGTCTACTAGCGCGAGCCACAAAGCCATCAGAAACACGAGTAGTGCACTGAGGCAATCACCCATCCAGTTAGTGCTAACTTTGGCCATTGCCGCTTAAACGTCTTCAGTGAAGAGACAGCCTCACAGTCAACACATCACACTACGCCACGATTTATGAAAGGCTGGAGACAAAAAAAGAAAGTGATTTCTAGAATCACCAGGTCGTGCTTAAAAACCAAAAGTGATCACTGATTTATTCCAAGGCACCCAATGCCCATATTTCCTCTTTTAACTGAACCCAACTGGTTCTTTAAATTATTGATCACTGTGTATGTCAACTGAGCTTTGTCTTCATATTAGTGGATAAAGTTTGTTTTTTTGTATGCAAAAGCTATTTTCTAGCCAAAATTGTCTTTTGTCATCCTCGCCAATTTTTGTTGATACTAAATTGTTATGGCTTTAAATGTTTTTCAGAACAGCAGATATTGATATCTGAGTAAACTGTCAATTTACAGAGGTGAAATCTACTAAATCGTTTTAACTCACAAAAACTTTCACAGCTGACTTTCAATTTTATTCAGAAATGTACATCAAATTTAAGCAACATGTTGTGAAGTGATATATACTTTTCTGATAAATTCAAGTTAGATGAAACTACAGTAGAACCTCAATTATCTGGCCCTCAATGATCCGAATCTCTGGATTAACCAATCTGAAACCTTGTCTCCCTACATTCATGTTTAAAACATGGTCTAGCATGGGCAATAATACAGCATTTTACATATTCTCGGAAACCATTAATTCTAGTGCTTTATAAAATGCATTGTCCACAGAAACGCCTAACTTCTTTGATCTTTAATACCATTGTTTCAATTGGAGAGGGAACAATTCATTTACACGACTCTGCTGCACAACTTCTTTGATAATTAATGCGCCAATCACTGAATGCGTGTTCGATTGGGTTTTGCAGTTTATAATCTCCGAGAGTAGGTTGATTCACAGACTGATGTGTATTAAAAGAAAAAAATGTCAACAATGCATTACAATCCGAATGTACCCAGTCACTGAAGGCGTGCTTGCTTGTGGTATTACAATGTATAATCTCCTGGAGTTTTTGAATTGACAAAAATGTATTAAACGTCTTTAATGCATGTACCAAACCGAAAATTTGGAGCCCACATAATACATGTTGAATAAAGTTATTTTAAAGTGTAATTAATGCTTTAAAATGACAGGGGAGCAATGAAAACACTGGAAAACTGGTTAGTTATCAAATTATACTGTGATATAATGCCTCATCCCTATTTTTCTGCTAAAACCTACAAGTCACCGATTATCGCCCACACTACCCCATTTTTGGCCCAACGTGACTCCATTTTACCTATCTGAAATCCCTGCTTATCCAACCTGATTGTATGTCTCCCAGTAGGTTTGGATAACTGAGGATCTACTGTACATGTTGTATGCTCAGAATGACACCTTCCGATCCAGATAAAAGTTAAAGATCTTCAAAATAAAAATTGTTTGGTATTGAATTGTATCTTTCTTGGTTTGTATAGACAGGGCATGGCAAACTTTTATTAGATATATATTATAACAAAAAAAAAATAATTTTGTGCAGGAATTTCTCTTAAAATTTTAAGCTAACAACTATATTTCTCAAAATCAGAGGTTTCAGTTGCCCACAGTAGAATGAAGGTAAAGTTCTTTGTTCCCATGTGAATTATTTAAATAAAATTTTTTTTTTTGTTATTTTAAAGCAGGTTTTATGTCACAGTGAAACATGGTAACATCTGTCTGAAACATTACAGGTCCTCAGACTCTTTATGTTGTTTTGTGGTTTTTATACCAGGCAACATCTGAGTAATATGTCCGTATGTTGCAAGTTGTCAAGTTTTCAACATACCATTCTTGCCTGCACATCATATTAATAAGTTATGATGTTTAATGACATTTTTTTCCTTTCATTTTGTAAGAGTGACATACGTTACAAAAAAATACCAAGCCCTTTGTTGGACATAATACCCCAATCACATTACAGGCAGTAATATTGTCCTACTGTTGGAGGTTTTACTTGGTGGCGGAACTGCCTCCCAAGACAACTCATACCTTCCAAGGTTTGATGTATCCATAAGGTATGATGCTGATTGAACATGGCGTTTAACTGTAAATAACAGTAGGATGGCAGTAGAATGATAGTGTGTCACCAAGAGACAACCTCCATTTACCTCTACTGACTTTATGTTGCCATTGGACTTAACGTCTTACATCGAAGCATGACCCAATCACAAACTTATATAAACTGGACCACACTGTCAGTTACCATATAAAATATTTCATCTGTGCAAGCTCATGGTGGGACGGTTAGAGATGGAAATTTTAAATATTTTAAAACTTCTGTAGGACATGCAAGGAATTGGACGTGGTTACAAGCTCACATATGGACGTCCGACTGAATTTTCATTACTTGGGCGTTTTGACCAACATGGTCTACCATGGGACATACTGCCTGTAATGTGATTGGGGTATTATAACTCACTTTGAAAGAAATAAATAATGCTTGGTGTCATATGTGGGTCCTTATCTTATTATCAAATCAAATTTAAAAAAAACACATTTGTAATCACAAATGCACATCAATCACTGAGTTATGTCCTGAAAATGAAGAGAATAATATGCTCTGAATAAAACTAAAAGTCAAAGCTTTTCAGCTATTATTACTTGTGTTTCCAAGTACCAAAAAGTTTGGAGTAAACTTTCACTTAATATCAGACATATGGAAGATATTGAGCTTTCCAAACTAAAAAGCAAATGAATTTTTTGCCAGGCATATCTGTAATTTTATGTGGCCTAATTGTCTGGTCCTCAACAAGACACTTTGTTAAATTTAATGAAATCATTTGTTATGTGCTGTGGGTTTGACTTTTTAAACATAATTGTACACCTGAAATAACACTATTAAAATGTTCATTCATACGTAATGATTATTATAAGGTGCCCATTGGGCAGTCAGAAAATGTTGGCCCAGATTTGTCAAAGCATGCAAAACTACAATTTGAAATTCGGTAGAGAAGAAATAACTTCTTTTGTCTGATTCTGTGGGTCGATTCAGCAAAAGAGATGAAGAGTATAACATGCTAATAAATATACTATTTAAAATTTAGTCCGAACGGAGCAATTCCTAGAAAGCCTTTTGTGTTTAAGATTTATGTAATTAAGAACCATTAAGTGATTCTCAGTGTGACTTCAGAAGCCATGTCTTTTTAAATTTTAAACTAGGAAAACTTCATTTAGGTTCGCACATTGAGGTAACAAAATGTAAATCCTAAAGACTAGTGACATCTGTAACATGACTTAATGTACAGGCTTAGCTTGTGGTTTGAAATTCTGTAATTGCTGATCAACTTTTAGTCAGTTGCCCATGCTAGTGTGTCTAGGCACCAAGAATTAAACTATGTTAAAATATCTGTGATGCTGAATCCATTGAATTGCCTTGTTACATCTGCGAAGGAGGTAGTCACGATCATTTGTTTGTCAGTAGGATTACACAAATACTACTGGTTGGGTTTTCATGAAAAATGTGAGAAAATGGGTCTTGGTACAATTTAGACCCCATCCAATTTTGAGACTGATCTGAATCACCATCTCGATACCAAAAAGATCAACCATCCCGACTTTCTGATTTACTTATTATTACGTGCCTTGGCAGAGGCATGTGCTCCTGTATTATCATTAGGTCAAGCCCTAGCAACATAAAAAAATTCATGAAGATGCATTTATTATTCTTTGAGTAATCACTGGCACAGACAAACAGACAAATGAGTACGCCCAAAAACATAATATCTTGGTGGAGCTAATAAGTGATTCAGTAAGAAAGAATGCTGACTTAAGCTGGGTTTGTGGAGGAAGGGACAAGTATAACTATTGCTTGTAACTGTAACCCTTACCAGCTAGCCTGGCCTTCCAGGCTGTCTGTACACCAAAACGGAAATTTGGAATTTGTCATAATGTACACTGTATTGGATACCTTTCTATCCTGAGAGCAGACTCCACTGCCAGCTAAGCTAACATAATAAAAATAATTACAATGAAACACTTGAGTCTATACTATACATATTAATGCCGATGGCAAGGATATATATACCAGCTCTAGTGTGATCACCAAAATTAGCATGTAACTTTAACTAGATTAAGAAGTGTAATACCTCCCCTTAATGTTTGTGTTTACAGCCGAGCTGTACTGTCCCCCACTCTGGGATGGCTGGGGCTGCTGGAACTACACACTGGCTGGCCAACTCGCTTTCGTGGACTGTCCTGTGTTTGTGGATGGATTCGACATATCAAGTAAGATAAAAACCTCTGGCATCTTCAACTGATGATCAGAAGTAATAGACCCTTACTTTTTAGGTCATGAGTGTGACATAAGTATTGTGTATGCTGTTTCAAAATTGTGATACTATCGATATACAAAATATGTTTTAGGCAAAAGTCGTACACCCAATATGTCAAGAACCTACAATAGCATCATCATTTTTTAATTGTGATGGTGTATTGCAATATATCCCTGTTGAATTTGGTGATAACGTGATGCCACACTTCTTTGTCATGCTGACTTCCCCACTTGGCTCTGAGAATAAAATAGAATCAATTTATTATACTGTACAAAAGTTATAGGAATCCTGTAAAGTCCTTAAGTGAAAAAAGGGAAGAGTCCTAAACTGAGCAGAATGTATTATCCACCAAGTGCCTGGAAGGGAGGGGTGACCATGGAAGTGGGCATGAAACTTTGAACAGGTAGGCATTTATTTGGCTCCTGAAACCCAGGAGATGGTCTGCAGAGATCAGACATTGAGTTGCAACTTGTTCCATTTCACACAGGTGTGGCCATCACAAAACCAGGTGTGCCAATGGCCCTTTTTGGCCATGGATTGAGGAAACTGTCTATTTCCACAAGTCAGATTATTAGACTTGATTGAATTAGTTAACAGGCCAAAGAATATGTCAAGAGTCACATAGGCTTATCTTATGCATCAAATTGAAAAAAAGGGTTCACTTTCATATAGAGACTTAGATGGTGAATGGTTTTGCTATGAATGATTTTGGATGTGAATAATCCCTAATTCGTTAACAAAATGTTTCGAAGTAATTGTGAAGTAAATTATTTAAATATATAAACTTAGAGAGCAGAACCAGCAAAATTTAGTAGAATATTTGCCAAACTGTCCATATTATGTAAGAAAAAATACTCCTCTTATAAGTATTCTCTGAAAATTTGTTTATCCATTTTTCAAGGTACTCGAGCACTTACAGTACTACTATTTTAACAGCCCTTATTTTTCAGATATCATATTTTCCGACACAAGCATAAGTCTGGCTCTTCTACAACATTTTTTGCTCATATTAACCTACATAACCCCATTCAACACAATTCACACCCTAAAAATGAACAATAGTTGGCAGCAGGCGTGATAGGAATTCCTGCTTATCTGGCAAACATACTAGGCTTTTTTATACAGAGTGAAGGATTGTTAAAATTCATCACTGATGACCATATTTTACTGCATAAATGCCCCCTCTCCATTAAAAGCTCTCCCACCTGCCCACCACTTTGTGATTCCGGGATTCCAAAATAAAAGATGTGCTTTAGTTGAATATCCACCAACAGGAAACAAAGTTCATCAAAAGAAAGCATGTCAATTTTTATTAAGAACACCTCAAGATTTACTGAAATACAAGTTAAAAGTTTATAATTTCTTGAGATTTAAGTTCTAATAACTTAAGTTCCCACACAATTATATACCGTAAATGACCTATTTAGCGCACCCGCCCTTGTAACCGCACCCCATTGCTTTTCAAGGCAATATACTTGACAACTTCTACAGTACTGGGAGGAAAATTACAGTACTACAGTACAGTAGACTGCGAGAGTGCACACTCGCGGTTGGTTACTAAAGGTTTCTAATGATCGACTATCCAGCTTAAATCTTACCTTTCTTAATTTTCCTCAATATCCACATATTTTTATGTCAGCTGACTTGTCAGTCAGCTGACATTATGTCATCACTCTGCGGCGTGGGCGTCCGCGTCCGCGTCCGCGTGAACAACTTCTCCTCCAAAACTACAAGGCCTAGAGACGTGCTGTTTTTTTTAAAAGATACCTTATCTATCGAGGATGAAAAATTGTTCAAGGCATGCAAATCTGTCTGTTCGTCTGTTTGCTAGAGACATTACAAGGGGGGTACCCCCACCAAAAGTGTGAAAATTTCAACACTTAATCACAATTTTCTCAGTGACTATTGCAGGGATTTCTGTCATATCTTGCATATATGTACTAGGCCAGAGGTAGATTCTCTTGTGTGAGTATGAGACCTGGATCTGTCTTACTTTTTTTTTAATAAATTTTTTTAATAATTTTTAATGCATTAAAATTCATGAAATCATGCACAAAATCATTTATAACTTGAAAAGTGTTGCATTTAGAGCATTTTGTTAAAATATTTTATTCAGCTACTTTTTTCATAGCTACAATATGGTGAGTAAGTTGGGTGCCTGTCTCAATAGCTAAGTGAGTAATAGCTACTTTTGGGCTTTTCAGTAACTTCCATCATGAGTAAAATCACTTGTAACTTAAAAACTATTGCATTTAGAGAATTTCGTATAAATATGTTATTCAGCTACTTTGGGGTCAGCTATAACATAGTAAAATTTTAGACCTGTAGCTCATGGCATAGCTGAGTAATAGCTACTTTTAGGTTATCACTGTTGAGTAAATTACTTATAACTTCAAAAATATTGCATTTAGAGAATTTCGTATAAATATGTTATTCAGCTACTTTTGGGTCAGCTATAACATAGTAAAATTTCAGACCTGTAGCTCATGGCATAGCTGAGTAATAGCTACTTTTAGGTTATCACTGTTGAGTAAATCGCTTATAACTTGGAAACTATTGCATTTAGAGTATTTTTTGCAATATATTATTCACCTATTTTGGGATCAGCTATAACATAGTGAAGTTTCAGATCTGTGGCTCATTGCATAGCTGAGTAATAGCTACTTTGAAGTTCTCACTATTGAGTAAATCACTTGTAACTTAAAACCTATTGCATTTACAGAATTTTGTATAAATATGTTATTCAGCTACTTTTGGGCCAGCTATAACATAGTGAAATTTCAAATCTGTAGGCCATGGCATAGCTGAGTAATAGCTACTTTAAAGTTCTCACTATTGAGTAAATCAGTTGTAATTGGAAAACTATTGCATTTAGAGAATTTCGTATAAATATGTTATTCAGCTACTTTTGGGTCAGCTATAACATAGTAAAATTTCAGACCTGTAGCTCATGGCATAGTTGAGTAATCGCTACTTTTAGGTCATCACTATTGAGTAAATCAGTTGTAACTTCAAAACTATTGCATTTACAGTATTTTGCTTAAATATGTTGTTCACCTACTTTTGGGTCAGCTATAACATAGTGAAATTTCAGACCTGTAGCTCATTGCATAGCTGAGTAATAACTACTTTGAGGTTCTCACTATTGAGTAAATCAGTTGTAATTACAAAACTATTGCATTTAGAGAATTTAGTATAAATATGTTATTGAGCTACTTTTGGGTCAGCTATAACATAGTAAAATTTCAGACCTGTAGCTCATAGCATAGCTGAGTAATAGCTACTTTTAGCTCATCACTATTGAGTAAATCAGTTGTAACTTGAAAACTATTGCATGTACAGTATTTTGCTTAAATATGTTGTTCACCTACTTTTGGGTCAGCTATAACATAGTAAAATTCAGACCTGTAGCTCATGGCATAGCTGAGTAATAGCTACTTTGAGGTTATCACTGTTGAGTAAATTGCTTATAACTTGGAAATTATTGCATTTAGAGTATTTTGTTTCAATATGTTATTCACCTATTTTGGGGTCAGCTATAACATAGTGAAGTTCCAGACCTGTGACTCATTGCATAGCTGAGTAATAGCTACTTTGAAGTTCTCAATGTTGAGTAAATCACTTATAATTTGAAAACTATTGCATTTAGAGAATTTCGTATAAATGTTATTCAGCTACTTTTGGGTCAGCTATAACATAGTAAAATTTCAGACCTGTAGCTCATGGCATAGCTGAGTAATAGCTACTTTTAGGTCATCACTGTTGAGTAAATCAGTTGTAACTTCAAAACTATTGCATTTACAGTATTTTGCTTAAATATGTTGTTCACCTACTTTTGGGTCAGCTATAACATAGTGAAATTTCAGACCTGTAGCTCATTGCATAGCTGAGTAATAACTACTTTGAGGTTCTCACTATTGAGTAAATCAGTTGTAATTGCAAAACTATTGCATTTAGAGAATTTAGTATAAATATGTTATTGAGCTACTTTTGGGTCAGCTATAACATAGTAAAATTTCAGACCTGTAGCTCATAGCATAGCTGAGTAATAGCTACTTTTAGGTCATCACTATTCAGTAAATCAGTTGTAACTTGAAAACTATTGCATGTACAGTATTTTGCTTAAATATGTTGTTCACCTACTTTTGGGTCAGCTATAACATAGTAAAATTTCAGACCTGTAGCTCATGGCATGGCTGAGTAATAGCTACTTTGAGGTTATCACTGTTGAGTAAATTGCTTATAACTTGGAAATTATTGCATTTAGAGTATTTTGTTTCAATATGTTATTCACCTATTTTGGGGTCAGCTATAACATAGTGAAGTTCCAGACCTGTGACTCATTGCATAGCTGAGTAATAGCTACTTTGAAGTTCTCAATGTTGAGTAAATCACTTATAATTTGAAAACTATTGCATTTAGAGAATTTCGTATAAATATGTTATTCAGCTACTTTTGGGTCAGCTATAACATAGTAAAATTTCAGACCTGTAGCTCATGGCATAGCTGAGTAATAGCTACTTTTAGGTCATCACTGTTGAGTAAATCAGTTGTAACTTCAAAACTATTGCATTTACAGTATTTTGCTTAAATATGTTGTTCACCTACTTTTGGGTCAGCTATAACATAGTGAAATTTCAGACCTGTAGCTCATTGCATAGCTGAGTAATAACTACTTTGAGGTTCTCACTATTGAGTAAATCAGTTGTAATTACAAAACTATTGCATTTAGAGAATTTAGTATAAATATGTTATTGAGCTACTTTTGGGTCAGCTATAACATAGTAAAATTTCAGACCTGTAGCTCATAGCATAGCTGAGTAATAGCTACTTTTAGGTCATCACTATTCAGTAAATCAGTTGTAACTTGAAAACTATTGCATGTACAGTATTTTGCTTTAATATGTTGTTCACCTACTTTTGGGTCAGCTATAACATAGTAAAATTTCAGACCTGTAGCTCATGGCATGGCTGAGTAATAGCTACTTTGAGGTTATCACTGTTGAGTAAATTGCTTATAACTTGGAAATTATTGCATTTAGAGTATTTTGTTTCAATATGTTATTCACCTATTTTGGGGTCAGCTATAACATAGTGAAGTTCCAGACCTGTGACTCATTGCATAGCTGAGTAATAGCTACTTTGAAGTTCTCAATGTTGAGTAAATCACTTATAATTTGAAAACTATTGCATTTAGAGAATTTAGTATAAATATGTTATTCAGCTACTTTTGGGTCAGCTATAACATAGTAAAATTTCAGACCTGTAGCTCATGGCATAGCTGAGTAATAGCTACTTTTAGGTTATCACTGTTGAGTAAATCACTTATAACTTGGAAACTATTGCATTTAGAGTATTTTGTTGCAATATGTTATTCACCTATTTTGGGGTCAGCTATAACATAGTGAAGTTCCAGACCTGTGGCTCATTGCATAGCTGAGTAATAGCTACTTTGAAGTTCTCACTGTTGAGTAAATCAGTTGTAATTGGAAAACTATTGCCTTTACAGAAATTTGTGCAAATATGTTATTCAGCTACTTTTGGGTCAGCTATAACATAGTGAAATTACAGACCTGTAGCTCATGGCACAACTGAGCAATAGCTATTCTCAGGCACTGACTGTTGAGTAAATCGGCTATAACTTGAAAAATATTGCATTTGGAGTATTTTGTTAAAATATATTGTTCACCTACTTTTGGGTTAGCTGTAACATAGTGAAATTACAGACCTATAGCTCGTGGCATAGCGGAGCAATAGCTATTTTCAGGTTCTCACTATTGAGTAAATCAGTTGTAACTTGAAAACTATTGCATTTACAGTATTTTGCTTAAATATGTTGTTCACCTACTTTTAGGTCAGCTATAACAGAGCAAAAATTCAGACATGTAGCTCATTGCATAGCTGAGTAATAGTTACTTTGAGGTTCTCACTCTTGAGTAAATCAGTTGTAACTTGAAAACTATTACATTTAGAGTATTTTGTTAAATATGTTGTTCACAGACGTTTTCGTCAGCTATAACATAGTGAAATTGCAGACCTCTATGTCATGGCATAGCTGAGCAATAGCTTCTTTCAGGTTCTCACTGTTGAGTAAATCATTGTATCCAACCTGTAGGAAATCATGGGCTGGGAATCTGTTAATATGGTCCGATTTGACCTTGGAACCCTCCTTCAAGGTCAAATGAGGATAGCCAAACATAAAAGTGCTTATAACTCGCTTATTATTGGTCCTAGAGGTTTGGAATGAAAACCAGCCTATAGAAAATCATGAGCTGGGAATTTTTTGGTGTGGTCGGATTTCACCTTGGACCCCTCCTTCAAGGTCAAATGAGGATAGCCAAACTTAAAAGTGCTTATAACTCGCTTATTATTGGTCCTACAGGTTTGGAATGGAAAACCAACCTATAGAAAACCATGGGCTGGGAATCTTTTGGTGTGGTCGGATTTCACCTTAGACCCCTCCTTCCAGGTCAAACGAAGATAGCCAAACTTAAAGTGCTTATAACTCGCGTATTATTGGTCTTGGAGGTTTGGGATGGTAAACCAACATATAGGAAATCATGGGCTGGGATTCTTTTGGTGTGGTCAGATTTGACCTGGGACCCCTCCTTCAAGGTCAATTGAGGATAGCCAAACTTACAATTGCTTATAACTCGCTTATTATTGGTCCTACAGGTTTGGGATGGTAAACAAGCTACAGGAAATCATGGGCTGGGAATTTTTTTGTGTGGTCGGATTTGACCTTAGACCCCTCCGTCAAGGTCAAACAAGGATAGCCAAACTTAAAAAGTGCCTATGACTCACTTATTATTGGTCCGACAGGTTTGGGATGGTAAACCATCCTAAATTCTTTGGCTGGGAATCTTTTGGTATGGTCAGATTTGACCTTTGGATCCCTTCTTCATGGTCGAACGAGGATATTGCATTTATAGTATTTCTTTAAATATTTTTAACCTACTTTTTACACTTAAACAATTACCTTGTTACTTTATTTCATAATACCATTTGCAGGGCACAACTTTTTTGTCCTTTTCTTCTGTCAGCTTCGGAATATCTTTCGAACATGCTGTTCAGTTACCATTTACTGTATTTCTGTACAGCCCTTTCCCTGATAATTATGCTTTCCTCTCATTATCACCATCACAAATCAAAAACATTCAGTCAGCTGACACAGTGCCCGTTCACGGGCACTCTCCTCTTGTTTAAATATTGCACGTGTTTTTACTGAATAAATTGACATTTTTGTCACGACTTTCGAGTTTGTTTTCATCTACCGCCATATTTACAGGAAGTGGGTATTTCTAAATGTCGAAATACCGTTTTTCTACCGGATTGACCTAAACTTCATCCCGGAAAGTGTTTCATGATGGGTGCGCTAAAAGGGTAATTTTTTTGCATCAAATATTGAATAAAAATAGACTTTGCTTAGCGCACTGTGCGCTAAATAGGTCATTTACGGTATGCTATAGAAATAGACAATGACGAGCGAGGGGTTATAGGCGATTTTACAACTAATCGTTGTAAAATCGCCTATAACCTCGAGCTCGGAGTTGTCTATTTCTATTCTATCATGACATTTTAGAAGATCTTACAAAAATTAGTTTTGAAGCTATTTTATAGAAAAATATACGAATATTCTATAAAGATTTCTTTATCGAGGGTGCCGTTGAATTATTGGAAGAGCCACAAATTAAGATAACCCTTTTCTTCATTAAAGGTCCTTAAACTTCAGCAAATGCATATCAGTATGTTCTATATTCAAATGTAAGAATCCCTGAATATCGTGTTTACCATAATTTGTCTATTTAATGAAAAAATCTAGACTGTTACTTCAAGTTTTCTTTTTGCGGAGCAGCATTGTGAGCGATAAACAAAACTAACGATGTTATGCGGGCTTTACAGAGCAATTTTCGTGTCTTAGCCAATCAGAATCGTGGACACAGCCGTGTCATGTTAGCATGATAATCGACATGAAGTTTGTAAAGTATGTAATTATCACCCATTGCCTCTGGACATTTGAGTTTTTTATCTGTAATACCGGCCTATGTCTCCTTCTCTTTTAAAATGCATGCCCTCCGGGGTGTTTATACAGTTAAATATGGTATATGTGATTCGCCATGGTCACAGTGAACATATCTTTATGTGTGTGAAAAAAGCCAAATTCCTCAATATTCTGCATTGGTGGTGTGGTTATGATAAATTTCCTAAAATGGTTATAGAAATCTCAAATATGATGAGAATTTCCCATTTTTTTTCAAGGAAAAGTTAAACCAGGATGTCATTTGTGGAGTAGAGTAAGAAATCTAAAATTCGCCAGGAATCTAAAATTCGCCACCTCTAAAACCTTAGTTAATTTTATGAAGAAAATGATGTTTTTGTCTAAAAATTGGTATTTTTCAGTTCAAAAAGCCTTAATTTACTATACAGTCAACAAATCTCACCACACTTCATTTATTTTATAAGTATTTTGACATGTGGCGAATTTCAGATATGTGGCGAATTTTAGATTTCTTATTCTATTTTGTCTACTGTGGCAAATTTTCGGATTTCTTCCTGGAGAGTTTCGTCACACAATAATACTTGAGGGAAAAATGTGGATGCTTGGTTTACAGTCATAATAGCAGTCCACACAAGTTCTCATTGCTTCCACTGTCCCAGATTAAGATGAAACTGAAATGTCCCAGTTGAGGGTAGTGATATGCATGTGATAAGCAGCTTCATTCTGGAAGTTAGTGAAAAATACTCGATTACAAAGCAGTCGTACAGTGGACACCTCCACAAGGGGGTGTTTGAGAAAATTCCGGATGTTTACGTTCACAAGATCTTACCCAAAATGACAAAATCCCTAACCCATAAGCCCACTTAAAATTCATAGTTCTTTTCTCCTGAATATGATCAGGGGTGGTATTCACTAATGTGGATCAGTAAAGATCCGACGAAATTTGAACAAAAATGATCACATTTTGATCAGATTTCTGGATCAGCTCAGATTGGTATTCATGAAACATTTGATCTGATATTTTGATCAAATTTGGGATCAACTATGATCCATGTTCTTTGATGGATTAACTTTTGGGTCAAGAAAGATCAAAAATAACTGATGGAAGATTTATCTCTCAGGGAAGATGAATGTTCTAATCAGTAATATTACAGAGGCAGACAGTATTTCACAACCAAATAAACCTTTAAAAATTTTATGAAATTCATACAAAAACGGATCAAATATTTCATCTTTTCAGTTCAAGTGATCCATGGTTTCTGAATAGCTATTTGATCCCATGGCTCACTTAAAACTTTTTTCTCAAATTTGATCTGATCTTGATCTGATCTTAATCCTTGTTAGTGAATACTGCCCCTGACCTTCCAAAAAGTTAGTAACCTTTTCTTTTGATCAGGCCCTACCAATATAAAAAATTGATAAATATCCATTCATTATTTTTTGAATGATTGTGAGAAAAGACAAATTTTTTGCAATAGTCATAATTAACCTCTGCCAAGCAGGTATTGTTTTCATGACCGCTCGTCTATTAGTCCATTTATTTGTTAGTAAGATTATGCAAGTACTACTACTGTTTGGACCTTCATCAATAAAATTCGGAAGTATGGGTCTTCACTACATCCAGCTTAGATCCCATTAAATTTTGAGAGTGATCTGGACCACCATCTGGATACAAAAATATCAAAGATCCAGAATTTCCCATTTACTTTATTATTATATGCCTTGGTGGAGGTCTGTGCTCTCTGAATGCTCCTCTTTGATATCAATTTCCCATAATTCAAAGGACTTATAGTGGCTTCTGTCACAGACAAACTCAGCACTTTTTACTTCCTGCCTTATAATGTGATGTTGCCATTGGGTTGAAATCAAATGTTTTTCGAAAGATAGATCCTGAGATTAAATCTGTCGTTTGGCTGTAATCAAGACCATGGCTGCAGCACTTGGAACATTTTTGGTGACAGCTAATTTGTTATCATGTGATCGTCTGTATATTAAAAGAGGATTGCCTGTGTAGGGGCACATATTTGTTGGAAAATCAAGGTGACTAACATTTCCAGTAACTGTAAGACTTTGCTGGCCCTTTTGATATTCAACAGCCCTGGAAATTCAAAATATGTCAAAATAATATTCATCACTACACAAGCTTATATTTTCTGCAGTCAGTCTGTGTTTCATTTTTCTTTGATGATATAAGAAAAACACAAAATGTGTACACATTAATGTGAAAAGACATGGGCTAATATTCATTTGTGCTTTCAACTTAAATCCTTTAAAATAGGTGATGTTTCTCCATTTAGTTTACTTTAAAATATAATCAAACAAAATGACACACTAAGGTTGGAGCTTGCAAAAAGTTCTTTCTTTAATTAATACCTGAGTTATAAGAGTCTCTGTGGAAGAATAAAACAATTTATTTAGGTTACAAAACTATTCAGATCTTAAAATTAACCTTGTACAAAAAAGTAGTCCTCACTTAAAAAATTGAAGACAAATATCAAATTTTCGATTCAAGCAATAGCGTCAGAAACGACCCACTAATGCGATGTTAATCTCTTCCTTCCTTCAAGCAATCATGTCACCTTATTCAGATTTCCTGTCAGACTGTTAGGTAATGACTGAACTGCCCTAATCAATTCAAACAAGGTTATATTTAATTCTGTTTTAGTTAAGTCTTGCCCTTAAAGCACCCACTGTCCCTTTTAAAGGTTAAAACAGGCAGTTGAAGAAAAATTGTCTTCAATGTAGAAAAAAAAATGTAGAGCATCAACGTGCTAGTTTTAGATGTAGGTTATATAGGTCATTCAGCCACATCAGTGGAACTCGTTCAAGATATATTTTGAGATCTGACGTTAAAATGTTTTTTCATACCCCTTCAGATTTTATTGATTCAACTACTATATCACAATACAAAATACTGCATTACATTAGTAGCGTAGTAGCAGTAAGTTTTTGATGTTGCTAGTCCGGTGGACATTGTCTCTGAACGTGTTTGACTTCCGCTTCATGAACTGCCCTTATGGCTCCAAAAAGAGACCTTGTGTCATTGGTAGTACATGGATCATCCTGTGCCCCCTTCAATCCTCAAGTCTACGAGTCCATTCGCGTTAGATGTGTTAAAACCTTATCCTGGTACCTTACACCTTCTGTACATGTCCCCTCACCATACAATGGATGTGATTCATGATAAAAAATGGACATGGCGACAAAGTCCATTCTCATGACATGATGAGCCATCATGTTCATGGTTTTTCATGGTCTAGTACTGCATTTGAAAGTGGTTTCTAGAAGCGCTAAATTTTTTACTTTGACCAAAAATCAATAATACTTGGAATTCAGGGTCGCAGTGCTATCACCTTTTCCATAAACGCCATAACCTTAATAGTAAAATCCTACTTATTTAAATGTCTTAAAGAGAGTCGTAAACCAAGTTTTAATGCATTGCAACTTAACATCAAGCGAGTCTTTGATGAACAATCGTACCTGTATGCCATAACAGATGCTTCCGCTCGCTTTACAAGAAATTGGATGCTTGTTTCAAACCTAATCCAGACTATATCTTAAAACACACTATAAATGGATAATGTTATTTGTATCGAAAATAAGTTTACTCAGTGGTTATGTACTATCTTTTGGTCATATCAAGGAAAATAAAATATTAATATCTATATATCATCCTAGTGTAAGGATGTGACAAATACTGTAGCCATGCATCCATTGTTGCAATATTTTTTTCTGTTATCATTATATCCCCAGACGAAAGTCGGGGATATATTGGATTCAGGTCCGTCGCGCCGCCGCCGCCGCCGCCGTAGAAATTTCCTTGTGGACGCGATAACTCAAAAACAAATTAATATTTTTTTTTCAAACTTGGTACACATGTTAAGGGTGCCCAAAGGAAGATCCCTATTTTAAGGTGACCTTAAACTCCCAGTAAAAAAGAACTTATGGCCACCTTAAGGTCAGAAATTGCACTTTTGGCCACTTAGAGGCCTGTAGGTCACAAACTATGATGCTCAGCTGGCTGAAATTTTACCTGACAACACATTAATATGTTCTTAGTACATGTGCCAAAAATCATGACTTTAAGTTGAGGAGAAAATTGTGTTTGAGGCCCATAAATACCCCCACTTAGGGATTTTTTGCTATACTTTTCACATATTTTGCCCTATAATTTGGAAGTGATAATTCTGATGAGTCTCAAACTGCGCTAGGTATAACTTTGATATGTAATCCTTGTCTGTAGAAAACTTTAGGGCTGTAGGTTTACCCAAAGGGGTCGACTTAAGGTCTCAAAAGTGCCCACAGAGACCCAATTTATGCACTTTTTGCCACTTTCAAGCACTGTAGCTTTCAAACTATGTCTCTCATCTAAGTTAAATATCATCTGGGAATATATCTATGTGTTTTCTTATATGTGCCCCAACATTTAGGCCTTTAATAGACAGTTAACCTGTGTATCAGGACCATAAACACCCACCCGAGTGACCCTTATAAGACATTTTTCACATCTTTTTCCCTGTAACTTGGAAATGGTAAGTCTGAGAAGTTTCAAACTGTATTAGATATATATTCTGTGTGTAATCTTAGTATGTAACAGATTTTAAGTCTGAAGCTTTAATTTTGAAGGTCAAATTGAGGTCTCTAAAAGGCTCCCAAAGACCCAATATTTGGACTTTTTGCTACTTTTAAGCCCTGTGACTGTCAAACTATGTGCCTGATAGAGCTCAAATCTTATCTGAGAAGATATTAGTATGTTATTTTTATATGTGCCAAAAATTAAGGCTTTAAGAAGACATTTAACCTGTGTATGAGGACCATAAATCCCCACCCGAGTGACCATTTTTAGACATTTTTCACATATTTTTCCCTGTAACTTGGAAATGGTAAGTCTAAGAAGTTTCAAACTGTATTAGATGCATATTCTATGTGTAATCTTAGTATGTGACAAATTTTAAGTCTGAAGCTTTAATTTGAAGGCCACATTTAGGTCTCTAGAAGGCCCCATAAAGACCCAGTATTTGGACTTTTTGCCAATTTTAAGGCCTGTGACTGTTAAACTATGTGACTGATAGAGCTGAAATCTCATCTGGGAATACATTATTATGTTCTTTTTACATGTGCCAAAAATCAAGGCTTCAAGTAGACATTTAACCTGTGTATGAGGACCTTAAACACCCACCTGAGTGACCCTTTTAAGACATTTTTCACATATTTTGCTCTGTAACTTGGAAATGGTAAGTCTGAGAAGTTTCAAACTTTATTAGATACATATTCTATGTGTAATCTTAGTATGTAACAAATTTTAAGTCTGAAGCTTTAATTTGAAAGCCACATCGAGATCTCTAAAAGGCCCACAATGACCCAATATTTGGACTTTTTACCACCTTTAAGGCCCTGTAACTGTTAAACTATGTGATTGATGGAGCTGAAATCCCATCTGGGAATGCATTATTATGTCCTTTTTACATATGCCGAAAATCAAGGTTTTTAGTAGACATTTAACCTGTGTATGAGGGCCATAGACACTCGCCCAAGTGCCTTTTTGGACATTTTTTCCGTATTTTGCCCTGTTATTTGGAAATGCTTAGTGTGACAAGTCTTAAACTGTATTATATATAATTTTTGTTTGTTATGTATGTCCCCCAAAAAGTTTCAGATCTGTAGTTTAATTGCTAAGGTCTCTTTAACAATTGTAAAATGCCCACAGAAACCCAATTTATGGATATTATGCCACTTTAAAGCCCAGTAACTGTCAAACTATGTGGGTTATAGAGCTGAAATCTTTGAATTTTTAAAAGGAAACGCCTGTCTATTTAAATTTTGAATATTAATAATGTTATGGCTATCTTAGTCTTTTAAGAACTTATTTTTGTGTGTTATACCTCTGCTTGCTGAGTTTTTCACTTTTTAAAATGAAACTGGTTAAACATATTCAAGTAGACAAAATGGACACTTTAAGTGAGCTTTAAGTCCCAATATTAATGAAATTATATCCTTATGTAGTAAAACTAGGGGATTTTTAACCCTCAACTAGCCCAGTTTTATTCAACTTGCCTCAGTTAATTTTGGCACAGCTCCTACAGTTATGAACTCATTTCAGTTGATAATCACATACTTAAAATTCTCAATTCTTTTTGTATTTGAGTACCCCTGTTATATAGATTGTTTGTTTACCATTTATGCTCAACCCACATCCCCCACCCGGATTCCCCCCACCCACCTCTGGGACCTCCAGCTATATTGAGTGACACTAAATAAACAAAGGTATTTAATGATATCAGATGAGAAACAAAGAACTCAATGGGGTTGCAGATCTTGTGTAATAGTGAGAGAGGTGTGGAGAAGGGGAGAGGGGTGGGGGTGGGAGGTGGTGGGCTTCATTACATATAACACAAAGGGGAGTCAGAACTGAGATTGTGTCACATATTTAGGTTGCATATATATGGACCACATATATAGGTATAGAGGAAATGAATAACTGAAAACAATTTGCAAATTCTAAAAATAATATAATAAAATAATAATATAAATAATTTTTTTTTAAATAATATTTTATTTGTGAACAAATATAGAAACAGATATGCGCTTTTGGGATTATGAATTTTAGAATGGACATTGAATCATCAATCATTTAAATACTTTGAAGGAAGATTGAAAAATATGATGAGTTGAGTTAAAAATAATATTTTATTTGTCAACAAATATAGAAACAGATATGCTCTTTTGGGATTATTATTTTAGAATGGACATTCAATCATCAATCATTTAAATACTTTGAAAATAGGTTTAGAGTTATCATTGCAGGAAGATTGAAAATATAATTTGAGTTATGTATTCGGCGTCTGGGGATACACCATCTTCCTTGGGGAGATATAAACAGAGTAGATTGATGTGCTGAAGTTCATATAATAATGGGTAATTATGTTTTAAAAAATTCCCGATCAAAACCTGTGGCGTGAGTGATGACCTGTCTGGGGATATGTTGGCGCCGAGTTGGCCCAATCTAGTTATTGTATGTTTTTATGTTTGAAAAAGAAAATAAATATAAAAAAAAAATTAAAAGTGATCTCTAGAAGTGCGAGCCTTGCTAGAGTTTGCCCTTAAAAAACTGAACTGCAATTAGAGAGATGAAGTGAGACCAGAGCAGGGTGATAACCTCTGTGATTAAGGAAATCATAGAGAAAAGAGCTACTGAGGAGCTATTCAGGAAAACCAACATTTTAAAACACTGACAGATGAAGGGGAAACCTCAGGAGGTGATTAACCTCTGTGATTCAGTAGGTCAGAAAGAAAAGAGCTTTTCATGTAAACCAAAAACCAAAGTGATTAAATAGAACTGTGATTAAAAAAAGCTTAAATAACAAAGAAATTAAATTCAAGTAACAATTATGCATTATTTTGTTTCCACCAGTACATTTATAACATAACAATGCACTTCTACTCAGTAATTTATTCCTAAAGTAATTTTTTTTCTTTGAGGATTGAAACTCGGTGGCCTACCATTTAGATTTCAGATGGAGTCGACAGGTTCCTTGACATTAGATTAATCAAAGTTTAACTCTACCTTGGGTAATGATGAAAAAATGAGATATCAGGCTAACTTTGACAGAGTGTAAAAAATGTCATTAAAGCGTCACAGATCCTTAATGGATAAAAAGCATATTCAAATAAATCCCACATACCTTAATTAGTGTACGGTGAGTTACTTTGGTCCAGATGAAGATTGTTTTTTTATTTATTTAAAATAAAAACCCAACCCCTTTTAGGTCTGCTTTTGAAGCAACTGATGTAATGGTCTTGTGGCATTGGTGCCCATATCATTGACTTCTTTAGCACTACGAAAAGCTAAAATAATGCCTCTATTAGTTTATTTGGGAGTCCATTCATCTGGCTCTGAAAAGTATTTATGGCATCCATATCTGTCTGTTCGTCTGTTTGGTACAGATCTTCAGAGTGAATCAACCTGTCACTTTTTTGGTAAAAAAGTCACCAGTCTGTTAGGCCATTTTCTCCATTCCTGGTTGAGGGATTTTTGTTGAAATGGAGTATAAGGATTATGGCAGGCCCCTGTTAGTACTTAGTGATGGCTAAGTTACAGCTTAATGCTTCCTTCACACTACAAGTGGTAATACCCCGTGGTTAGAGATCTCTCGGTGATACAGATTTATACTACTGTCATCCTACTGCCATTCTACTGTTAATTATGGTTACACACCATGTCCAGTCAGTGGCCTGATGATGCCTGTTACACTTTATGGAAACCTCAAACCTCGGAAGATATGAGGCGTCCAGGGAGGTGGTTCCGCCGCCGAGTAAAACCTCTAACCGCTATGACCTTACTCAAGCATTTTGCACCTGCAACACCAGAAACAGCATATTACTTGATAGGTTGTACCAGTATAGTAAAGGTTCTACAGTTTTTGTATTCAGTACAGCAATAAAAAGACACTTCAGCCACACTGCTACTTTGCGCAACATGTTCCACCTTTGTAGAATGTTTCAATGTCATCTTTCAGCTGCAAGTTGAACATATACCGTATTTATTCATATAAATGCCCTAGGAGCGATGCATTTTTATCAATAGGGGATGACTATTACAGATAAAAAATCAACTCTCGAGTCCAGTGGCAATGGGCGATAGTTGACACTTACAGCCTTGATCTCGCTAGATAGCAATGTATAATGGTAGAAGAGCTTAAAATATTAGACACAAACCTTAAATCTGAAGAAATTATAAACTTTTATCTCATATTTTTGTAGATATTAATGCATCTGTGAACAAAACTGCCATGTTTTGTTTTGATTTTCTTATATCCCGTAAGTGGTATTTGATTAGGGAAGTACTAAAACAGAATTTTTTTTCAGAATCCCGGAATCGCGAACGTGCAAACTATTGAAGGATTTAAAACCCCAAGCTATAACCTTTGCAAAGGTAGACAGAAAGGGGGCATTTAATAGGGAGGGGGGCATTTATATGGATAAATACGGACCTCTACAGTAAAGCTTACCCTCTATAGCACACCCATCTCCCTGACATCTTTCAGGTGTCTGGGTTCTGCTGTGTATCTTTTCCTTCTCTCCCTCTGGCTCAAGTGCCTGACAGAGTCTGTCATATGTTAGAGATTAAATGCTATAAAGTACTCATTACATAAGAAATCCTTGTGGGGTTTGAGGATAAAAACACTTGCAATATCTGAGTGGGGATGTGTAAAATATGGTTGTCTAGATGCTTATAAGTTTAATGTGATGTTATAGAAGAAATTTCGGCCCAATTAAAATAAAAAAAATTAGCTTGCCAAATTTTACAAAGTTACAATAATAAGAAGAATGGTGTTGCTAAATGCTGTGGAAAACTGTTTGTCAAAAAGAGATAAAAACTTACAAAAATGTGTGAGACATGTCAAAAGATATTTTTAACCCCCGATTTAGTCCGGAGCTTAATCAGTGGCTTCTGTTGGTGATTTCCTGTGAATTACCAAATAATAACCCATAAACTGATTCTTTGAGGAAATGACTTTTGCCTAATATATGTTTTTTCGACATATTTAAGGTACTTTTAGCTGGGAAAAAAAGCAAGAATTTTTTCTTCTTACTTTTTTTACTTCAGCCTAATCGGGTTCATTTGATTTCATCAAATAAAACTTTGTGTTAAAGTAAGAACATTTATTGTTAATTTCACAGAAAACCAATTTAATAATTTAATACTTAATTGGATTGGTTGCAAATAACGAACCCACCTGTTAGCTTGATGTGTCCGACATCTGTCTGTCAATATTTTGGTTTCTGGACTCTGACTCCAAGGTGCTTCAACTGATCGATTTGAAAGTTCAATGAGTTGGTTAGGTTGCTTTTGAAGTTGATGGCAATACAACAGAATTTTGGTTTCCAGATTCTAACTCAAATCTGCTTCTGATGATCGATTTAAAACTCAACTGGGTGGTAGCACACCACCTAGGGTAGGTTGTTTTTGAGATTGACGCCATTTTGCAAATCAACATAGCTGCCATGGCCGTCATTTTAAAATTCCGTTTCTGGTCTCTAACTTGGAGATGCTTCTGCCTTCAAGCATTACAGAGTGGTAGAACAAGACTCCTTTTTACAAACAAATAATGACATTGAAATTTATTGCCGGACCCTATCCCTGATATCCATTGCGGAACCTGCCCTTTTGGGGTCTTATCACCACACTTTTCTTCTTTTAAATAGATTGATTTCAGTTTAATTTTACTATCAACACACTTTTATATCTTGACATATTACTATTTGAGGGGACTGATGAAAGCAGTGCAACACTCTCGACTTCCACCTCTGAGGCCGGGGTTCGGTTCTTGGCATGGCCTCAAGTGGGAAAGCTGGTAGTTGCTTGCCGTTGGTCGGCAGTTTACAGTACAGAAACTTGACCAACTGAAAATGATGTGTTTGTCTAAAAATAGGTATTTTTCAGTTCAAAAAACCTTAATTTACTATACATTCAACAAATCTCACAACAATTAATTTATTTTATTAGTATTTTCACATGTGGCGAATTTCAGATATGTGGCGAATTTTAGATTTCTTACTCTAAATTCCAAGTAGAAGAGTTTTCAGACAGTCTAAGTTGATAAAACACATACAATAAGTGTTAACTTCATCCATAACATACTTATACATTACTCTGTCAATATTTACGGCTGTTAGATACTGATTGATAAATATATGTGACTGCTGTTTTGTGTTTAATTGACAATAGAAATGGTGGATCTGGTGACCTTTCACATGGTTCATACGTTAAATTTAACAATGTGGTTCATAACTCAAGTTTTATCAAATGGTCATGCGATTAGATTATAGCCAGTAAAATTTTCAGATTTGACACGGAGGTGTGTAATACTTGTGTTTATTTCACAGGACAAGCACACCGATACTGTACAGAAACAGGTGACTGGTGGGTCGCACCCAGCAACAAGACATGGGCCAACTACACCACTTGTATAGACATAGAGGCAATAGAGGTAAAGAGACTTTATAACCTCCACCAAGGTAATGTCTACTTGTTAGCAGGACTACACAAATACTACTGTCTGGATCTTCATGAAAAAATGAGTCAATGGGTCTTATGGTCCAACTTAGATTCCACTAAATTTTGAGAGTGATCCAGATCACTCTCAAAATTGAAAAAAAAATATGGCAAGTGGGTTACCATATTTCGTATCCCCTGCCTGATGATGTTCTGTATCCCCTTGGCCATATTTTGTATCCACTAGTTCTAATGAGTTAAGCAATTGAATTTCCCTTCTTGCATTATGGTTATGCAGTGGATGGCTAAATATCTGGAATGCAAATAAATAGATATTTAAACAATGAAAACAGTGGAATAATCTAACTCTTACGCTGTAATCAACAATTGGTTTGAAGACAAATGAATGAAGTGCTGTCTTGGTCATTAGACATGTGAGCTAAGTAAAAGTGTCTTGTTCACCTATTTTACCTCCTCTCTGAGGGGATGCAGAATGTGGCTGCCATATTTTATATCCCCCTAACCCTCCATTGTTGGGACACAAAATATGGCAGCTACATTCTGTATCCCCTAAAGGATTAAAAAGGGGATACAGAATATGATAGGGATACAAAATATAGTGTTACACTGGTATCCCCATTTTCTAAAATTTCTGGCTGAGTAGAATGCTTTTGTTCGTCCCACCGAATCTAGCATAACAGACGTTCTGCCTTCAAAAGTGGAATCTAACTAACACAAGGATGATTAATGATTGATAAAAACACAATTTATAAGACAAATGTTGAAAAGAGGAAAGAAGAGACTCTCTGAAAGGCTAGGTTACATGAATGGTTTCATTTCTGGTCTGAGTGCTTATCATGTAATCAGGGGATTATTTGAACCATTACCCTGGGTTAAGCCCTGTGCGCCAGTACATTATTTGCAGTTGTTGAGATGTCAGCTCTTGTGTATTTTTTTCACCAGAAAAATGTGGAGATATTCAGACATAAAAGAGTAACGTCATGGTAAAAATCAAAGGACTATTTAATAAATAGTTCTGTCTAAGAACAAAAATTTACCACACGAAGGAGGGCTTATTTGTTCTGAAAAATAAAAAAAATGAAAAATAAAGTGTGCAGAAAAACTTGTTAACAGCTTTCAACCCAGGTTCTAAATTTAGAATGTTCATATTTGTGTCAAAATATATTTTCCTGGTGTCTTAATCTGTTCATGATATTGAGTTTGGCCACAAAATATGGTCATATACGTCAAATGATTTAATTTTCTACATACATATATTTATATTACATTATTTATTTGTTGTGAAGCTGTGTGCTCTAGTTCTTCATGTACATAGGGTAAAATTGGTGAGATTCACTACTCAGAGTGGACGCCTTGCTTATTGATATCGTCAACATTTAATGTTTTGGGTGAAGGTTGCTGATATTGAGGTGTAAAGATGTATATCAGTAATTCAGTATCAGCTTTTAATGTATAACTATAAACTTACATTTCAGTTATTTGAAATTAACATTAAATCTGAAGTATTTGTGAACTTTTTATATTTTGTAGCTTTTGTAGTAAGTTGTAGTTATATTTAGTCAGAATTTAGTCAGGAGAAAAACTTGACCATTTATTGCCTTGGCCTCAGTGTCCTAACAGAAAATGATTATTCGTCTATTCTGTAATTCTGTGATACTGGGTTTGAAATTAGCTCTTAAGAACATAATGTGGGATAGGCTGATATGTCTCGGCTATGACCCCAGCGATTGAGAAGTGTAGAAAAACACTTAAATTAATGTTAAGCATGCATCAAAAAGTTCTTCCAAATAAGAACTTAAGAGTGATCCATGATTCATACCATATTATCCGTACAAACGCCCCCTCCCTATAAATCACCCCACCTCCTCTCAACCTTTGCAAAGTTCATATTTTGGGGTTTTACATTTCTCTCAACAGCCAGCACCTTTGGAATTCCAGGATTCCTAAAATAAATGTGTTTTAGTACTCCCCCAATGAAATACATGTACTGCTTATGGACAATAAAGAAAGTCAAAACAAAAGATGGCAGTTTTGTTCACAGATGCATTATAATCTGCAAAAATACAAGATAAAAGTTTACAATTTCTTCAGATTTAAGGTTTGTTTCAAAATATTTTAAGCTCTCCCATCATTATACATGCTGGCAAGGAGATCAAAGCTGCAAGTGTCCATTATTGACCATTTCCACTGGACTCGAGAGTTGATTATTTATCTGTAATAGTTGCCGCCCCCCCCCTTTTGAAAAATGCATCGCCCCCATGGCATTATACAGTAGTGGGTTTATCTCATTGACAAACTCCACTTTCAGTCTGTAATGAACTTCACATTTCTTAGCCAAAATGATGGAATTCTGATCACTTGACCCTAAAATTAATTTAATTATCAGTGTTTGCAAAGAGAATTTAACTAACACAGAATTGTGTTGAATATTTAATTATAAGTTATTCCTGATTGTCAGTTATTTGTTGACTGTACAGTTTCAATGTCCTGGGGTGGTATTCACTACCATGCATCAGTGAAGATCAAATTTGAGCAATAATGATCAAATTTTGATCAGATTTTTGGATCAGCTCATATTCGTGTGCATGGAACATTTGATGTAATTTTTTTGCTCAAACATTGGATTAACTTTGATCCATGCACTTTGATGGATTAGCTTTTGGAAAAGTTCTCGGGAAAGGAGATGAATTTTTTGAATCGGTCGTTACAGAGGTAGAGGGTACATTATGACTAAATAAACCCTGTAGATTTCATGAGTAATGAAGAATTCTATTAAAAATTATGAGAAATAATTTAAAAAAAGATAAAATATTTAATCTTTTCAGCTCACGTGATCTATAGTTTGTCAATAGCTATTTGATCCACTGTCTCACTTGAAACTTTTTTTCTCAAATTTGATGTATCTAGATCTGATCTTAGTTCATGTCAGTGAATAGTACCCCTTAACCATTGAGAATAGTTTAATTTATGGTCATTAATTCTTCATAAGAGTTTTGGTCGAAGGTCTCTAACTGGTTGAATTCCTTTACGAGAATAAGTTTTCATTTTACAATATGTCAGTTGCTTCTAAGTATCATTTGAACCATTACAATCAATACTCGGAATTATACTCATAATTATGTTATCTTACTTGGCAAGTGGTTCATTAATTTCAAAAACATAGAATAAAGAAGAGATTTGGTTTTCAGATTATATTTCACATGTCAAAAATAAAGTAAGAATTCTGAAAAAATCATTTAGAATGATTAACAAGGCAGGTGTATTTAAACAAAGGTATGAAATACTGTACAACCACTCATGTGACTGACTCGTATTGTCACTGTCTACTGAACAAGCAAATACAAAAAATCATTGATTTATTTGGGCTTAAACATGGCTTTCAGCACAATGTTATGTGGTCAGAGGTCTAGGCTAGGGCATTTTAATAATGGTCGAAATTCTGCAATGACAATTATTGGGCACTTGCAAGCAACTTATGACCAATGTGTGTATTTATCTATTTTCAGAGAGGCAAACGTGTGATCAAAGTGTTTATATCAGGCTACTCCATATCAACCTTCTTTCTTGCCATTGCGCTCTTTATATTCTTCTATTTCAAGTAAGTAATTTTGTACAATATGTAATTTATATTCATGTGAGGATTTGTACAGAATGCATAAATCCCTTACCAATGCCACAGCGCTATAAAGATATTATATATCTCTTCCTGAGCTTAGGAACTCGCCACAGAGGAAGGAGAAAGAACATCACTGGGCAATCAGAGAAATAAATATTAAATAATGCCCCTAAAACTTTTACATAGATATCAAAATTTTTCTGTAGTGAAACACCAGGGTCAGCATCAATACAAACTAAGGTATCATTATGATAGTATTAAGAACGTTTTACTAAAATACCAAAGCTAATATATTAACCAGTATCCCAATTGTCAGCAAATAAAATTGTTGGAAAAGTTAAAATATTTTGCAGACAACAGGGTTCCCATATCCTTGAAAGCCCTTGAAAATCCTTGAAAAAAAATTGCTTTATTTTCAAGGCCTTGAAAGTCCTTGAATTTGGCAAAAATTGAATAAAATCCGTGAAAAGTCCTTGAATTTGTTATTGCCCAACTTCTGCATCTGCTTCATCTAGATTCACGGCAATGTTAACTAGCATTGTTGTAATGAGTTTATAAAATGTTAAAATCATGTGACAAGAAAGAACTTTGTGGGAGGAACAGTTAGAAGGGGAGATAAAGGAGGCCATGCCTTAAAATATATCCTTGAGAATTATTGTTGTTGACCTTGAAAATCCTTGAAAAGACCTTGAATCCAGTTATCAAAAGTCTGTGGGAACCCTGGACAATCCTAATGGTAAGGTCACACATATCCTTAAGAATGTATCTGTATGTATTTGTTTTTGACTTGATGGTCTTGTCCTTATGGCTCCGAAAAGAGACCCCTTGTATCTGGGTAGCACACATTGAGGAATGAGCCACCCTGAATGACACCCATCTCTCGAGAGTGTCTATTTCTGTACACGAGTGGACACAGAGATAAACGGACACCGAAGATAAACAATCTTCAGAATTTTTCAGATATAAGCAGTGTAAACAACAAAAATTACATAAACTAAGTAACAGGATACGCTTAAACCAAGCTTATCAAGACATTTGTTAATTTAGTTTGTGCAATTTAATTATTTATATCACCAAGATACCCCTGTATCTGTACCTGGGGTTTTTTTGTTTGCAAATTTTAAGCTTTTAGTGTAATTTGTATAAGTCTGTTTGGTATCCAGGAATTAGAACTGTTTTCATGGGCAGGATACCGATCTGGAAAACATGTTGGCATAGTATTCCTATTTATATGCAAGTACATGTCTATCATTAACCCCTTTGCAGCCACATTTAATCAGGGAGTTTTCATCAGGGTAATTCATGTAAAATTTAGTTCTCTCTTATTTCCAGCAAGATATATTGTAATTCCCAAAACAGATAATACAAACACATTAAATAGCATATTTTGGTCCCAATGAATAAATATCTCACATGGTGTATTACCCTGGATAATTGAACCTAGGACCATTGAGATGTGAGTCAGGTGGTCATTTGAACAAAGCTGACAACTACTAGGTAGCTAAGACCCTTACGTTAAAAGAGGTCAGCAAGAGCATTAGTTCCTTACTTGATTTCCTTCAATGTGTCCAAAGTAAATACTTATAATGGACTATTCTTTATTTTTTGCAGACAACTCCAGTGCCCTCGTGTGACCTTACACAAGAACCTGTTCACATCTTACATCCTCAGTTCCATAGTGTGGATTCTCTACTACACCCTGGCAGCTCTCAACACCACAGTCCTTGATACCAACCCAGTGAGTACTGTATTATCACCTTAACTTAAAACTAGAAAGCACTCTTAGACTAAATATGATCTGGATCGTTCCCAAAAATGTAATCACTTCTTCATTGGGCCAGGCTCTACCCACATAAACAATTCAAGAAGATCTGATCATTAAGTGTCTGGGACACTTGTGTGTATATATAGGAGTAAATTCATGCAAAAAGGGCTGTCAGCTCCCCCATTTTCTATGGGCCATAGCTAAGCAACCACTTGAGGGATTCTTTCAAATTTGGCAGATTTTCAAGTTGGTAAAAAAATTTCAAGTAGATCTGATCATTAACTGTCTGAGACTCTTGTTTGTGTATTGGAGAAAATAACACACAGAAGGGGCCGTCGGCTCCTGCATTTTCTATGGGCCACAGCTGAGCAACCACTTGGTAGATTCTTTCAAATTTGGCAGATGTATGCAGCAGCTTCGGAAAAATTTTCTTAATATTGTGTCATAACATTTCAACCAGTCAGTGAAGTCACATGGACAAAAATATGCTTTTTACCCCACAGCCCGTAAGGGCTGTCGGGGTATTGTTTTCACCCATGGTGTCCGGATGGGCGGGCGGGCGGGCGTCTGGGCGGGCGGGCGGCGGGAAATAGTTTGTCCGGGCTGTATCTCAGAAACCGTAAGGTGTAGGTAGTTGATACTTGGTAGGGACATTGGTTAGGGGGTGTAGGTGTGCAACGTCTTGGTCTGACCTTGATTTGACCTTTGACCTTGCCGTAGTGACCTTGAGTTTGAAAATCTTGTCCGGGCTATATCTCAGAAACCGTAAGGTGTAGGAAGTTGATACTTGGTAGGGACATTGGTTAGGGGGTGTAGTTGTGCAACGTCATGGTCTGACCTTGATTTGACCTTTGATCTTGCCGTAGTGACCTTGAGTTTGAAAATCTTGTCCGGGCTATATCTCGGAAACCGTAAGGTGTAGGAAGTTGATACTTGGTAGGGATATTGGTTAGGGGATGTAGATGTGCAACATCATGATCTGACCTTGAGTTGACCTTTGACCTTGGCATAGTGACCTTGACCTATAAAATCTTGTCAGGGCTATATCTTGGAAACCGTAAGGTGTAGGAAGTTGATACTTGGTAGGGACATTGGTTAGGGACTATAGGTGTGTATTATCATGGTTTCACCTTAATTTGACCTTTGACCTTGTCATAGTGACATTGACCTATAAAATCTTGTTGCACCTTTGGGTCTGTCTTTTGATGCAGATTAAGCACTGTTAAAGTCATATTAGAATTTATTAGGAATTTTACTTTCATAACTTACCATTGTAAGAGATAGAATTTCATCAAGTGAGCCACAGATTTTGCTCCAACACCACACGTAAGCATTCATTAAATGTATTACCACTTCTGTATGCATGGTAATATTCAAACCATCTAAACCATAATTCGGCCATGCAGATGTAGATAAAGAGGGTTGAATTTTTAGTTTGCTGATTAATGCTGTCATCTTGTTATTGAATTATCTTGTTTTAATACTTCATCTTTATATGCATGATCTTTCTTTTATACATTGTTTGGACCTTTATATAACTGACAGTGCTCTGAAAGTATCCTGATGTTTGTACTGATACAGTACTTTTGTATCTCATGGTGTTGAAAATATTTCCCTAGGCTGTGGGGTACGGGCATCTCTGATGCTATTTTTAAGGGGTGTGTTTGTCTGAATGATAGCCCATTTTTGCAAAATATTGTCCCGCCATTTTTGGTGGTGGACTTGTATTTCTGAATAATATACAAAAGCATATTTATCTTAGAAACAGTGTAACATAGAGCAATTTTGGCAAAATTTCTGGCCCACAGGGTATGCCTGTTTTTGGAAAAAGATCGTTGTCCCGAAATTTTTGCAGCCGTCTTAAATATCTGCATAAAATGATAAAACATATTTATCACAGGACATTTTGAGAACAAGCAATTGTCTATTTGAGACAGCAATGCTCTAGTATTGGTCCAACTTTTCCTTTGGATGTTTTTCCCATCAAGCCATTGTGACAGCAAAAGCTATAAATAATATACCATTTTTCTTACCACTCATGGAATTAATAGGATTCATGCACAGACTAAGATAATTTGGTTAGGAAAATTCTTTCATGTAGACTATTCAGATGTGGTATGTTGGTCATATATGGCCTCGGCCTTCCACTAAAAGACCAATGGTGGTATTTTAAATGTCAAATTTGGGGCATCTTCATTTTGGCCTGGTTCTTACATACAGAAGGACAGATCATCCTCAGATTGATATGCATATGACATATATGTTCTCCATTAAGCATGCAAAAATTTGACCTGCGACCCAATTTTTTTTAGGTCATGGCTTGCCTCCAAACAACAGCATGTTGGTGTTTTTGGTCAATATTTGTTGGATATTTTCATTTATAACTCCTTTATTATTTGAGTAAGGGTTCGATATTAAATCATCTTGTAGGAAATTATCAGCAGGAAATCTCATAGAAGGGTCATATGTAACCTTTGGCTCTTGCTTAAAGGTCAAAGGGTGTTTACTAAAATGCCTTATTTTCCTTTTAAATCCGATAACGTAAATATTTTGCATAGAACATTGACATTTGGTATGTGGGTCTATATGTGTAAGGCATTAGAGCATGTTGTTTTGTGACCTTGGCCTTTACTGTAATACAAATGATGGCTTTCATATGGTCAAAATTGGGGCAGGTCTTCACATTGTGGCATGGTTCTCACATATAGACAGACAGCTCATCCTATCACTGATATATATTTTACACATACATGTCCCTATAAACATGCAGAAATTTGACCTTTGACCTCTTTCTTCAAGGTCAAAGGATGATTGCCATTTACTAAGCTTTATATCCCTCTTCTTATTGCTCATAGACTTTTCTTGCATGCCAGCATGAGCCATTGTGGGATACCCTGCATCAGATTGAAGTTTATAAGTTTGTTGTGTTAAGTATGGTTACTCAAACCTGTGTCAAATTTTATTATATCCCCAGACGAAAGTCGGGGATATATTGGATTCAGGTCCGTCGCGCCGCCGCCGCCGCCGTTATATCCCCAGACGAAAGTCGGGGATATATTGGATTCAGGTCCGTCGCGCCGCCGCCGCCGCCGCCGTAGAAATTTCCTTGTGGACGCGATAACTCAAAAACAAATTAATATTTTTTTTTCAAACTTGGTACACATGTTAAGGGTGCCCAAAGGAAGATCCCTATTTTAAGGTGACCTTAAACTCCCAGTAAAAAAGAACTTATGGCCACCTTAAGGTCAGAAATTGCACTTTTGGCCACTTAGAGCCCTGTAGGTCACAAACTATGATGCTCAGCTGGCTGAAATTTTACCTGACAACACATTAATATGTTCTTAGTACATGTGCCGAAAATCATGACTTTAAGTTGAGGAGAAAATTGTGTTTGAGGCCCATAAATACCCCCACTTAGGGATTTTTTGCTATACTTTTCACATATTTTGCCCTATAATTTGGAAGTGATAATTCTGATGAGTCTCAAACTGCGCTAGGTATAACTTTGATATGTAATCCTTGTCTGTAGAAAATTTTAGGGCTGTAGGTTTACCCAAAGGGGTCGACTTAAGGTCTCAAAAGTGCCCACAGAGACCCAATTTATGCACTTTTTGCCACTTTCAAGCACTGTAGCTTTCAAACTATGTCTCTCATCTAAGTTAAATATCATCTGGGAATATACCTATGTGTTTTCTTATATGTGCCCCAACATTTAGGCCTTTAATAGACAGTTAACCTGTGTATCAGGACCATAAACACCCACCCGAGTGACCCTTATAAGACATTTTTCACATCTTTTTCCCTGTAACTTGGAAATGGTAAGTCTGAGAAGTTTCAAACTGTATTAGATATATATTCTGTGTGTAATCTTAGTATGTAACAGATTTTAAGTCTGAAGCTTTAATTTTGAAGGTCAAATTGAGGTCTCTAAAAGGCTCCCAAAGACCCAATATTTGGACTTTTTGCTACTTTTAAGCCCTGTGACTGTCAAACTATGTGACTGATAGAGCTCAAATCTTATCTGAGAAGATATTAGTATGTTATTTTTATATGTGCCAAAAATTAAGGCTTTAAGAAGACATTTAACCTGTGTATGAGGACCATAAATCCCCACCCGAGTGACCATTTTTAGACATTTTTCACATATTTTTCCCTGTAACTTGGAAATGGTAAGTCTAAGAAGTTTCAAACTGTATTAGATGCATATTCTATGTGTAATCTTAGTATGTGACAAATTTTAAGTCTGAAGCTTTAATTTGAAGGCCACATTTAGGTCTCTAGAAGGCCCCATAAAGACCCAGTATTTGGACTTTTTGCCAATTTTAAGGCCTGTGACTGTTAAACTATATGACTGATAGAGCTGAAATCTCATCTGGGAATACATTATTATGTTCTTTTTACATGTGCCAAAAATCAAGGCTTCAAGTAGACATTTAACCTGTGTATGAGGACCTTAAACACCCACCTGAGTGACCCTTTTAAGACATTTTTCACATATTTTGCTCTGTAACTTGGAAATGGTAAGTCTGAGAAGTTTCAAACTTTATTAGATACATATTCTATGTGTAATCTTAGTATGTAACAAATTTTAAGTCTGAAGCTTTAATTTGAAAGCCACATCGAGATCTCTAAAAGGCCCACAATGACCCAATATTTGGACTTTTTACCACCTTTAAGCCCTGTAACTGTTAAACTATGTGATTGATGGAGCTGAAATCCCATCTGGGAATGCATTATTATGTCCTTTTTACATATGCCGAAAATCAAGGTTTTTAGTAGACATTTAACCTGTGTATGAGGGCCATAGACACTCGCCCAAGTGCCTTTTTGGACATTTTTTCCGTATTTTGCCCTGTTATTTGGAAATGCTTAGTGTGACAAGTCTTAAACTGTATTATATATAATTTTTGTTTGTTATGTATGTCCCCCAAAAAGTTTCAGATCTGTAGTTTAATTGCTAAGGTCTCTTTAACAATTGTAAAATGCCCACAGAAACCCAATTATGGATATTATGCCACTTTAAAGCCCAGTAACTGTCAAACTATGTGGGTTATAGAGCTGAAATCTTTGAATTTTTAAAAGGAAATGCCTGTCTATTTAAATTTTGAATATTAATAATGTTATGGCTATCTTAGTCTTTTAAGAACTTATTTTTGTGTGTTATACCTCTGCTTGCTGAGTTTTTCACTTTTTAAAATGAAACTGGTTAAACATATTCAAGTAGACAAAATGGACACTTTAAGTGAGCTTTAAGTCCCAATATTAATGAAATTATATCCTTATGTAGTAAAACTAGGGGATTTTTAACCCTCAACTAGCCCAGTTTTATTCAACTTGCCTCAGTTAATTTTGGCACAGCTCCTACAGTTATGAACTCATTTCAGTTGATAATCACATACTTAAAATTCTCAATTCTTTTTGTATTTGAGTACCCCTTTTATATAGATTGTTTGTTTACCATTTATGCTCAACCCACATCCCCCACCCGGATTCCCCCCACCCACCTCTGGGACCTCCAGCTATATTGAGTGACACTAAATAAACAAAGGTATTTAATGATATCAGATGAGAAACAAAGAACTCAATGGGGTTGCAGATCTTGTGTAATAGTGAGAGAGGTGTGGAGAAGGGGAGAGGGGTGGGGGTGGGAGGTGGTGGGCTTCATTACATATAACACAAAGGGGAGTCAGAACTGAGATTGTGTCACATATTTAGGTTGCATATATATGGACCACATATATAGGTATAGAGGAAATGAATAACTGAAAACAATTTGCAAATTCTAAAAATAATATAATAAAATAATAATATAAATAATTTTTTTTTAAATAATATTTTATTTGTGAACAAATATAGAAACAGATATGCGCTTTTGGGATTATGAATTTTAGAATGGACATTGAATCATCAATCATTTAAATACTTTGAAGGAAGATTGAAAAATATGATGAGTTGAGTTAAAAATAATATTTTATTTGTCAACAAATATAGAAACAGATATGCTCTTTTGGGATTATTATTTTAGAATGGACATTCAATCATCAATCATTTAAATACTTTGAAAATAGGTTTAGAGTTATCATTGCAGGAAGATTGAAAATATAATTTGAGTTATGTATTCGGCGTCTGGGGATACACCATCTTCCTTGGGGAGATATAAACAGAGTAGATTGATGTGCTGAAGTTCATATAATAATGGGTAATTATGTTTTAAAAAATTCCCGATCAAAACCTGTGGCGTGAGTGATGACCTGTCTGGGGATATGTTGGCGCCGAGTTGGCCCAATCTAGTTAGTTTATATATTTACAGGTGTGGTGCTGTGGTTTGTATTTGATTGGTATATGTATTTACTGGTGTGATATAATATCTGTTTAACAATCACCGGATTCACAGGTGTGGTGCTGTGTTTGACAAGTGATTACTCTGTGTATTTACAGGTGTGGTGCCGTGTCTTACATGTAATCACGCAGTATTTTGTGTCGTGTAACTTTTTCTGGATGTTCTGCGAGGGCCTGTACCTACACACCCTCATTGTTGTTGCATTTACTACTGGCAAGAAGCTTCTCATTGCCTGCTGCCTCATCGGATGGTGTAAGTTTCTTCCTGATAACATTGTTCTGATACATTCATACCACTATTATCTATTATGTAATAGAAACATTTGTTTAGCACAATAATGATGAAAAATCCTCTAATTTGGTGGAATCCAAATACGGTCAGTCCTTAAACCTAGTGAAGTTGTAACTCAGCAAGTGCCCACCAGGGGCGGATCACGATGGTGGTGGGTAAGCTAGTCTATAAACAGGTAAGTCTTGAGTTGGCTTCTAAAGCATGAAATGGTCTGTTGTAGTGTAACACTAATTGGAGGCCTGTTCCATTCCAGTGGTGTAGCCATGACAAAACCATGCCTGCCTTTGGTCTTTCTGCGATAGACTGAAGAAACTGATACTTCCACGTGTATTATTATCTAACCTTCTATGAACCAGATGTTGGATGACCTTGATTACCTTATTTCCAGTCTCCTTGTATTTATTGTTGCCTCCACCAAAGAGGTAATTTTTGGGTGCATTTTTTTGTGTTTGTCTGTGTTTGTGATTACTTCAAAACTAATGAACACAATTTTATGAGATTTTTTTATGTGTGTAGGACCTGATCAAAGGAAGAAGTGATTAATTTTTGGAATTATTTGGATCATATTCTATATACAAGATTTAAACAGTCCAATTTTCAGTGTCATCATGGTCTTGCCAGCCCATCATGAAGGTAAAACAAAAAAAAACAGTGTTTGGCGAAACTGCAATATTGGGTCAGGCTGGGATTCAAACTCTGATCTCAGAGGTGAGAGGTGAGCATTTTACCACTGCATCACCATGGCCACTGAAACAATACCTACTTTGAACTCAATACTCCCACACTCTCCAATAATGATAGATATGAAAGAGTTCACAAGATAAAGGATGGAAGAGATTAAACAGTATTTATAAATAGGTCAATTGTCAGTTGTTAACATTCCAGTTACTTGCACATTATGGTCATAATTGTATCCACCAGATGCATTCGGTGTATACTTTCATAGTGTTCGCTACGCCGACACCATGCGTAGAGAGATTTTTGACGTTAACTCTCTCAGAGGAAAACTACACCAGCTAGGTTCACCAGATTTTCAGGATATCTCCATTGGGAGGTAAGCTTCTCTGGGACTGAAATTAGCCTCATTCTGAAAAACATGATGGTCACCACAGGCATTTCTTTGAAAATTATCTACCTTTTACTACTGGCTGGTTATCACAGGTAGAAGGTTGAATTTCTTCATAGGTGATATGTGTAACAGATATACAGGTGCTCTACAACCTCACGGACATTTGACCTTGCAGCTCTTAATTCAAGATCACCCACTAAGTGTCAATGTACCCCACGTAGCGGACTTTAAAAGTGCCTATATCTCCCTTATTATTGGTCCCAGAGGTTTGCAATGTGAAACCAACTTATAGGAAATCATGGGCTGGGAATCTTCTGATGTGGTCAGATTTGACCATGGACTCCTGCTTCAAGGTCAAACAAGGAAAGCCAAACTTAAAAGTGCTCATAACTCACTTATTATTGGTCCTAGAAGTTTGCAACGTGAAAACGACTTATAGGAAATCAAGGGCTGGGAATCTTTTGATGTGGTCAGATTTGACCCTGGACCCCTCCTTCAAGGTCAAACGGGGATAGCCACAATATAAAGTGCTTATAACTCGCTTATTATTGGTCCTAGAGGTTTGCAATGTCAAACCAACTTATAGGAAATACAATTTGAAAGTTTCACATATTGTCAGTAATACATCTGCCTGATTTTCTTATTTTAGTCAAAAAATTAAGTCATTGTGGCCACACCACAACTTCTGTAAAAGACAGACAGTCGACAGTCATTGAAACACTTGACAAACACTTGAGTTGAAGCATAAGCTCAGAGGCTAAAGTTATTCTCACGTGAGGTTACTTTTGAAAATACTAATTTCAACATAATTACAGACGAGACCAAAATGGAGAATAATTTGTGTCAGAGTTTAGGGGTGATTTTAAGAATCTTTGTAAATATGGGCTCGGATATTTGCCATTCATCCCAATGGATTTTACAAGGCTAAAGATACACACTTTACCTCAGATATTCAAAGAATTATGAACAAGAAAATTGCATAGTAAAATTAAATACTGTGATAATTTTTTCATGAAATTTTTGCATATTGAATGGGAAGCAAAGAGAAATCAATCTGATTATTGATAGAAAATCACATTGCCTTGGTAATCAAAAATGTAAATCAATTGAATTTGCACACACAAGGGTGGTATTAAGGGCTAGATGACTATTTATTACCGTGTAAATTTTGGTAGAGCCAGGAATAGCTTGCTGTCTACTAGAACTAAATGAAATTTTGCAATAAAAAGACGAAAGTAAAAAAAAATGAGACAAATTTAACTCTCTGCCAAAGCTAAATGCAATTTTGCAGTAAAAAGTAAGAAAGTAAAAAAAATGGACAAAATGTTACATTCTAAAGCAGTTTCAATCAAACATGCATTCTTTCAGATTATTGAAGGCTTTCCTTGAGGAATTACAGCTAATGGAGCTCGTATGTCAAATCACTGTCTTTCATATGCATGTGGACAATAAATCAAATACAGTCATTGTATATTAACCAATCAAACTCCTATAGCTGGCTGCCTCTTTTGTATAAACATTGTCTTTTTCACTGTCAAGAAACAGTTGTTTCTTTAGGCTGGGCTGATGCTGTGACAGGTTTGATCAAGTTCTTGGATAATGTTTCTACTTAAAAGAAGATTTTATTTATTACAGCCCTACTGAAAAGGTTCATCTGTGATATAGGGATATATTGCAAAAATCTATGATTCCTTCAGCCACGGTGCACCAACCAACCTCTCTTTCTTTCTTTTCACTTTAAGATTGATGCCTCGGTCACATCCTTTAAGAAATATCTTAAGACTCACCTCCTCAAACTCATGTTTCCCAACTTAGTATTTCCGACCTTAATTCATTCCCATAAGCCTGAATTACTGAGCTAGACTGTGTCCTTGACTGTTCTAATTCTAATTGGATTTTTATAGCGCTTAAGCTCCCCATACAAGAGGACTCTTAAGGTGCAACAAAACCAAAAAAAAGCAGTAGACCAAATTTCAATATCCAGAGACAGAAGAGGGGTCAAGCACCACAGAGAATGCCAGGGGATGATATAGGCTAAGGTGGATATGCTTTGGTGTATAGGTAGGTATCCCCTTTGGTCAAGTCCTTTGCTAATTTGATTGCATAGAGTTCCCCTTTGTGGGGAAGATATTGCTCCTGCAAAGTAGTCTCAACATCACATTAGATTAGAATTCACACATTGTCAAATTTATACCATGACTTGGCAGCTTAGATCACGAAAGAGAAGGATGGGTGACCAAAGCCTCCATTTCATGAAATATTTTCTTAGATCATATTTTATGATGTATCCCTGTTCTAACATGACAAAAAAATATAAAATAAGAATAAACTTTTATCTGACAGTGTGATGAATTTTTAAATGATCATTTGGGGCAAAACAAATTGGCTGTTTCATTGATTGAACCAGAGGGGTTTCAACAGCCAAAGTCTGTAACAGTTTTGATTATAATTTCCAGCCAATCAGATTCATGGACACTGCCGTGTCATGTTAGAATGAACATGACATTACAAATCTCCATTTCATAGACCCACCCCCTCACCCAGCCACCCATTATAATATGACATACCTGCAAATTGTAAGAGATACACACGGGCATCTCCTATACTCAAAAGACATCCATTGCATGTTGCCAGTTGAACTTCACTGCATTTTTAATACGGCCACTTTGGTCTATAAGTTTCTTCATAGTGGTCATCCCAGCTATTTTGGTTCTCTTTTGTCTATTTGTTGTGGTAGATATTGCACAAGGTGCAACCATCCAGATACAAGGTTCTTCAAGTTTCCTCTATTCTGCCCATCTGTGCATAAATCAAAGAAACACTTCAGCCATAGCTTCGCTTTTGATGCTCCCACAGTTTGAAATGATTTACTATACCTGATGATGTTCCAACTCGGACTTCCCTTTTTCAGGAAAAAAGCTGAAATCAGGTCTTTCCAAAAAGGCTTTCACACCTTAACATATAAACTGCTTGGCACCTCAGTGGTATCAACCTTGCTATGTCTAAGGAATAATGATTATTGAATTGGTTTCTGGTATTGCAGCTAAGAGTCTGCCTGGTTCGGAAGCATATTTTTCGGATCGACATCCAACAAAATTGTAAAACTGTTCTGGCTCCATGATACAAGGATTTCTACTGGTTTCTATGTAGCATTGTAAAGATCAAATAGGACTTTTAACAGGAAACAGAGTTTGTGACAACAAAACAGGCTCGTCAGAATTGCTGTGAAGGCTAACACCAGAGCCATACCGCTATTAACATCTGCATGAACAAATATGGTATGTCACCGACAAATATTTACTCGGCAAAAACACTCCTAGTATAATCAAAAACCAAATGAATTTTGTTAGCTATCCAACTAGCCTATCCAGTTAAGCAATAATTCTTTAGAATTATAAAAAAATATTTCTTGGCATAGGTTACTCTTATGTGTTTAAGTAGTGCGTTTGCATTGAAATTTACCATACTTAGATATCCTAGTGCGAAAAAATACTTTTATGGTTCCTTGCGACTCAACTAATGACTGTTTGGCTTGTACTCTGGAAAGGTATTTGATGTTTTGTAATTTCTTCTGAAATGTGCTGTGTAAAACACTCAAATAACATGCAAAATCTATGATATTCCAATCAATAATTTCAATGATAAGTTTTAATGCCATCAGTTAGTTACTGAACAGTTTCTCTGTGTAATATTGAACACATGTTTAATACATCACAGTTTCTGCATTTAAATGGGTCAGAAATACTGTAGTGTTGCTGATACTTAACCATTTCATAGACTTTTTGACAGTTTTCTTCAGAAAGATATGAGCATATCAGTTTTCATGCAATTGGTTTTTGCCAAAGGCATCCCATTTTATAAATATAGACCACATTTTTGATCAAAATTTCCCACAAACTTCTTTGACCCAGTTGCATTAACTAACTATATAAAGTGGTTACGATTGTTATTATTTTTATGACCTGTCTCGTTGGAGTGTATCTTAGATTTATCTTTGATATATTAGAAATAGTAGCTAAGTTAAAACTGTACTGGAGATATATTACTTGGAAATTTTATGTGGAATAAGTTTCAGTAATTTTTTAAAATTTTGAGACATTCGCTTGAAATAATTTTCACTACTGGTCAGTTGCCACACGAATGTTATTAGGAATCAAGAAACTAAAGGCCTTCACCAATATCCATATTTCCAGGCCCTAAATGATTTAATTGTAGTAGTCAAATATGATTTAAAAATAAAAAGGACAGGTTATATTTTGACTGAAATGGTCTCTATTTCATGTTCAAGGAAATCTACTTAACATTTTGTAAAACAATATAATAAACTGTGGAGCACATAAATAAATCATTCTATTTTATAAGAGGTCTGTTACATTCTTAGTGAAATGTAATATGTAAAATTTACTAATACCAAGGTCATGGTTTCTTTTTTCTTTATAATATTTCTGTGATCAGACTAAAAAAACTGTTGTAGAAATCCTATCATTCAAAGTTACTTCCACCGGGAGGTTATGTTTTTGTATGCATTTATTTGTCTGTTTTTCATGATTACACAAACAGTTCTTTTTGAAATCTTTATATGTGGTGGCCTTGTATGTGTGATTTCATTATGGGAAAGATCCGGATGTAAAAATAATCCCAAATTTTCAAAGGTCGCTTCATTTTCAGTGTGTTTTCAATGACTTTGGCTTTCTGGTTAACATAACTACAAAACTAATGAGGGGATCTTCATGAAGTTTTTATGTGGTTTTTATGTGCTCTATCAGTGCTCAGATACACATCCCAATATATATCAGTGGAAGAATCTGTTTTATTTATTTTTCCATGTCAGAAAGACAGCACACTCGATTTGCTCAATATGTCACCTGAAGCGAGGTATTTTTTGTAGCATCATGACTCTAATTGTGTTTATATTGAATAACCTCCAGGGAACATGGAAAAATGTCAAACAATTCACCCCAAAGTGTCACATTCCTCAGATATCCCTGACTTGTGTTACTCGGTAGGATTGATTTCAGAGCATTCTCTTCCATATGGAAATTAACTTTAATGTTGTAAGCTCCGAACTGTCAGTATTTTTCTTATTTTTTCTGGTATGTGTGTGTGTTGTCAAGTATTCAAAAATAATCCAGACTAATATAAAGGTTTTGTGAGCATCAGCAAGTGTTCACGGAATAAAAAGTAGAGTTCCACAAAGCATAAAATGATCTCATGTTAAATTAACTTTTTTAGTACTCATGAAACAGTTTTTATAATTAAACATCCTCAAAAGAGGGCTGGTTTTTTTTTGTCAAATATCCTTACTACAGCCACCAACACCACCCCTCCCCATGAAAATAGTAGTGCCCACAATTGTTTCTTTGTTTTTAAACACAGACCAATAAACCTGACGAGCTCCTTTTCATTTTTTAAGCGTGAGTTCCAGCAAGGCTTGTGCTTCTAGAGATCCCTTTTATTTTTTTTTCATTTTTTTTGTCTCCAAATCTTTCATAAATTGTGGCATAGCGTGATCAGTATCTGTTTGCTGAAGGTAAGTGGCAATAGGCTATGTTAGTACTGCAATGGGTGACCGCTTCGGTGCACTACTCGTGTCTCTGATGCCTTTGCGCTGACGCACTAGTAGACTAAAACCCCTTCCGCCCTTGCTACCTACCATATCCAGCTATGTGCCAGAGCAGCTCTGTCCAGAGTTAAACAGGTTCTCTCATGCCTTTGTAGAAATTACCTTTAAAGTCATTACAGAAATCCAGGCTGAAGTTTCAACACTAAGTGGCCTCTGCTGGAATTTAACTAATATACTCAATAATTTATCTGTCTCTTCTCTGTTTTGTGTACAGTGTCTCTGCCAAGTTTGTAGAACTCTATCTTTGTATTGTATGCTTTTTGAAAGACATCACATTGCTTTGAGGATGCTTTGTCTTTGTTAGCAAAAACATGTTTTCTGGATATTAATACTACTTTGCAGTTGTCGCATCACAGAAAGTGTTATACAAAGTGATTTCGTGCAAGTAGAATGATGTATATTGAATTTAAGCATATCTGGAAGCGATTTTAGGGCTACCAAAATTAAATGGAATATTATTATATCCACCGGATGCTATCCGGTGGATACTATGGATTTGACTTCGTTACCCCGCCGCCGCAGTGTGTAGAGAGATTTCACTGTTACCGCTCTAACGAAAAAAATATTATAGCTAGCCTTCTCAAAGTTGCAGGATATATTCATAGCCATAAAATCTTGCCTGGGAATATTTTTGGCCTCATTTTGAAAAACAAGATGGCCGCCATGGGCGTTTTTCGACTTTAAACAAGGACTTTTGGTGGCCCTCTAGAGCAAAGGGTATTATAGGTAGAGATCTCAAATTCGCAGGATATGTTCCTCATTATAAAATCTTGACTGGGAATATTTTTGGCCTCATTTTGAAAAACAAGATGGTTTCTTTGCAGTCAGGAAAAGTGCTTATATCTCCCTTGTTATTGGTCCCAGAGGTTTGGGATGGTAAACCTACCTATATGAAATCATTGACTGGGAATCTCTTGGTGTGGTCAGATTTGACCTTGGACCCCTCCTTCAAGGTCAAACGAGGATAGCCAAACTTAAAAGTGCTTATATCTCGCTTATTATTGGTCCTAGAGGTTTGGGATGGTAAACCAACCTATAGGAAATCATGGGCTGGGAATCTTTTGGTGTGGTCAGATTTGACCTTGGACCCCTCCAAGGTCAAACGAGCATAGCCAAACTTAAAAGTGGTTATAACTTGCTTATTATTGGTCCTAGAGATTTGGGATGGTAAACCAACCTATAGGAAATCATGGGCCTGGATTCTTTTGGTGTAGTCGGATTTGACCGTGGACCCCTCTTTCAAGGTCAAAAGAGGGTAGCCAACTTAAAAGTGCTTATAGCTCACTTATTATTGGTCCTAGAGATTTGGTATGGTAAACCAACCAATAGGAAATCATGGGCCTGGATTCTTTTGGTGTGGTCGGATTTGACCTTGGACCCCTCCTTCAAGGTCAAACGAGCATAGCCAAACTTAAAAGTGCTTATAACTCGCTTATTATCGGTCCTAGAGGTTTGGGATGGTAAACCAAACTATAGGAAATCATGGGCTGGGAATCTATTGCTGCGGTCGGATTTGACCTTGGACCCCTCCTTCAAGGTCAAACGAGAAGAGTACACAAAATCATGTGCTGGGAATCTATTGCTGTGGTCGGATTTGACCTTGGACCCTCCATCAAGGTCAAACGAGGATAGCCAAACTTAAAAGTGCTTATAACTCGCTTGTTATTCCTAGAGCTTTGGAATGGTAAACCAAAATCTAGGAAATCATGGGCTGGGAATCTTTTGGTGTGATCGGATTTGACCTTTGGTCCCTCTTTCAAGGTCTGAGGACTGCCAAAATTAGTGTTTATATCTTGCTTATTCATATTCCTAGAGGTTTGCAGTGTCACACCAACCTATAGGAAATCATGGGCTAAGAATCTTTTAATATGGTCAGATTTCACCTTGGGCTTCTCCTTCAAGATTAAGCAATGTTAGAATGGTTTTGGTGAGTTTTCTTCTGGTGGATACAATTTGCATCGGTTCTCGGATGCGATAGGTCTAGTTTAAATCTGTAATAAGTTAATGTTATCCATAAGTAAACAAAGCTGTGTCCACTTACTCGAGAAGTGTGAAACTAGCCTAAGCGCCCCATGTGTACTTGGACTTCTACATTATGACAATAACAATGAGTGAAAGCCAGTAATTAGTGACATAGTCCATCATTCTTATGCCGTTAGGGATGATGATCAATCAAAATTGCTTTCTTTTCCAATACTGTTAAGACAATACAAACTGAATTTGTTTCATCTATGTGGCATTAAGTCCTAATCCCTGGGATTAAGTGACTAAGAAAAGGATGACTGTTTCCTCATTCATTAGAGACCCTGTAATTAGGTCACAATGTCATGCAAGGATCACCTGGCATTATTGTATTGTAATGTATTTTAAACATAGTACAAAAATAAAGTTACAAAAGAGTACAGTAATATGTTATGCATTTTGAGTGAAGTTTCATAGTGAGCATTTCATACGTCGATAAACGTTGATGAACATACATATTTAAACAATGATTTTTGGTTTAAAAATGAAAACAGGTATAACATTTGGATTCAAAATGTTATCAACGTTTTTCATGCAAACATTTGTCAATGTTAGCATTACTACATCGTATCAACCTGGGCATAACAGGCAACCAGTGGAGACTATTTAGAATTGGGATAGCCCTAGTGTACTTACTACGCTGAATTGTCCAGATTAAGAATTGACAATAATAGGCCTAGACACAGTTATATTTTTACTGAAGTTATATGCATTTGGTATTGTCCCAGGTTATATAAGAAGCAGTGAAAGTTTCAAACAGTAAATGACATATGTCATATTTCCGGTATCTTTTTAGATCAATGGTTTCATATGATGCAGATAAAATTGTGATATTTTATTCTTTATTCTGTGTTGTAAAGCTGAAATGTTTCAGTGAGATCCCCTTAAGTGGCCTTTAACAGCTGTGGGTAATCATCATTAAATATATAAAATTTAAATAAAAAGAAGAACTGCTAACATAGCATCACATTAGAGCGGAAGTTATTTTCCCTCTATAATAGGATTGATTCAAGTGATCTATGAAGTTATTAATTATTACAATAAATGACATGATGCAGTGTATTATAATGACAAAAAAAGACCTGGGCCCATATTCACGAAAGGTCTTAGCCAGGGCTTAGGCTTAAAGTTGAGACTTTTGTCTCAAGTTTCTGCCTAAAACCTGCTAAAACTTTTGTCTTTGGCTTAGTGGTATTCACAAAGAATTTAAGACTGGTCTTAGGCTTAGCCAAGGGCTCAACTTTAAGACTGGTTAGTAGTGGGCTTAAATTTTGTAAAAAGGACTTAAATATGGCCGCCATAAACATTTCTCCACTTCAAAATTTGAAATGGCTGTAAATAAAGTATAATTATACAGAACGTCTCAGTAAAGCAGTCTTTGGAAGTTTATATGTGGTAACAAGGTTTTCCATTTCAAAACAGCACTTTTCCTTAGATAAAATGCATTAAATGAAGGATATATGTCACCAATAGTATAGTTTGAATAAAAAAGAAAGGTCACATGACACAGAAAACCACTGTGGTTATTTGATAGTCTTGGATTTAGCTAAGTCACCCTTTGTGAATACGGTTTTAAGACAAAACATAGCTGAGACGAAAGTCTTAACTTTAAGACTGGATTTAAGCCTAAGACCTGGCTAAGTCTAAGACCTTTCGTGAATACAGGCCCTGTTTTAAATTTGCAGCGATAAATATTTTATAATTATTTTATCACTGTCTATCTCTCAGAGTAACAATACTCACCTCTGGTGGAGTGTGCTTTAAATAAAGTCTCCTTTATACCCTGTGCTGTGTGTGTCCTTATATGCCCTATTCACACTGTAGGTGGTACGTACCACAGTTAAAGTTTTTTCAGAGGCAGCCGAACTGCGTCCAAAGATGCCATATATCTTACGAGATTTGGTGTAGCATTCACCCTACAGCTGGTAGAATCCATGATCATAGGCCTTTGGTGAAATGCCCTGTCCTTCAACTACCGTCCGAGGTTCGTAGGTAACTTTGTGACACAGTGTCGAAATGAAAAATGTGTGTAATGAAGTGAGAGTTTCAGAAAACGGGATGAATTTCAGTTGAAATGATGTTATTAGCACTTTACATTTTACCTGTATAAGAAAATACTGCTGAAATAGAATTAACAAAATGTCAAAAAGCCCATAGATCAGTTAGGCTACACTAATCATTGTATATGGTCTGACTTTCTAGACATTTATCTTATATTCAAATTCATTTTTAATGAGAAAGCACTCATAGAGCACAGGCCTCCACAAAGGCAGCTGGGTTATCCCTTTATTGTAATTTCACCCACTAATTATACTGCCTTCTTATTTCAACCCTCATTATCTGATAGCGTGACCATGAGCTAAATCATTTATTTAAATAAACTGGGATGGTTAAAAATATTGAATTTTTCTTTGCATCCTGTGTATAATCAGGATCCTGCTCAAAATCTAATCACTTCTTCCTTTGGTCAGGTATTATACACATAAAACTTTTCAATAAGATAGTGAGCATTGGGTTTGGAGTAATCATGCACACAGGCAGACAAATGTTTTATATGCAGTAGAACCTCGGTTATCCGGCCTTCTATTATCCGAATCTCCGGATTAACCGAACCGAAATCATGTCTCCCTACATATAAAACACGGTCAAGCGTGAGCGATAATACAAGATTTTACACAGTCTCGGAAACAATGAATTCCAGTGCTTTATAAAACGTACCATTCACAGAGACGCCTAAGTTCTTTCATCTTTATCACCATTGTTACAATAGGGGAGGGATTAATTCAATTACACGACCCCGCTACACAACTTCTTTGATAATGCGCCAATCAATGAAAGTGTGTTCGATTGGGTTTCGCAATTTATAATCTCCCAGAGTAGGTCCACAGAGTGACAACGTGTAGAAAAGAAAAGACGTCAACAATGCATTACCAATCAAACGTGTATCACTGAAGGCGTGTTCGCTTGGGGTTTTATAATAAATAATCTCCCGGAGTTTTTTAATTGACAATATGCGGGATGATGTTAATCTAAAATTAAAACGTTAACAATGCAAGTACCAACCGAACACAACCAGCTCAGGTCTGTGTAATATTTTAAATAAAAATAATAATAATATCCATCGATATGGAGCAAATAAACAACAACTGAAGGGTCACTTATATTATATGACACAAAAATATTAAATTATTTTATTAAGGACCACCAACGTCTATGTTTATTGCATAAAAACGACAATTCTTCAATTATCGCCCACTCGGTAACCGGGCATAGACTGTGAATTTCGGTTTCCTTCATCTATCCGAACCCCTCGATTATCCGGCCGGATTGTATGTCTCCCATGGGGTTCGGATAAGTGAGGATCTACTGTATATCTTTAAGCACATTAATATACCAATGACTTAATATTCATTGTAACAATTTGCAGACTTATTTTTGATGGACACAATGCATTTTCCTGTATATCCATTTTGACTGTCCCATCCACCAACCCTTTACATTTCATCACAACCGCTAATATAAAAACAATTAAGGCTGACTGAGTTGACGGGTTTATCTTGAGTTTTCAGTTACCCCAGAATCAAGGTGTTTTAAAACATTACAGCGGCCGTATTCACAAAAGGTCTTCACCAAGTCCTAGGCTTTACTTTTGTACGCAATATAGCCAAAATAAGTCTGAGACTTGAATAAGACCTCTCTTGAATCCGGCCCCTAGGTTTATGGTGCAGTATATCTTCTGCTTCATCTTCTGTTCTCACTCGGTGCATATTTTCATATTTTTCATGTTCTTACACTCTTGTGACCAAAAATAAATGTGTGAGAACATAATAGTTATGGATACTTTGCTATTTGTCATGATTCTAGTGATATTATGCAGTGATAGATCCTACAACAGATCAGTGTTGGTCCAGACAGATTAACCTCTTCAACCATGAGATTTTGACAAATACAAAAACCATTCTGTTGGTAAGCCCAAAAAGGTTCAAACAAAAATAAGATCCATTTTATCTGATGGTAGTTTAATCTCGTAATAAGTGTCCATCAATAGTGCTAAAATCCAGGCACTAAAAACTAAAGCCCAGTGAAATCCTACTCTTGCATACTTTTTTTTACTTGGATCAAATTAATAGACCATGAAGTGGTGTAAAAAATTGTGAAATTCATCACGGTACTTGATATTCACTCTTCTTATTTTATTTTGAATAATGAGATGATTAAGTGAATTTTTTTCATCATTTAAGGGGACATTCATAAAAGCCAGGGTGAAGCAATATTTGTATAATATGCAACATTATGTAAAATTTACCAAAGACGAAAGCCTGTTTTAGGATTTCCCACCAGCTTGTGTGAAAGGAGAGTTCAAAATGTATGTAATGTGAATGTGTCTGAGTCGGTGTGTTGTAGAGTAAGAAATCTAAAATTCGCCACATATCTGAAATTCGCCACATGTTGAAATACTAATAAAATTAATTAATTGAGGTGAGATTTGTTAATGTACAGTAAATTAAAGCTTTTTTAACTGAAAAATATCAATTTTAAGACAAAATATCATTTTCTTTGTAAAATTAACTGAGGTTTTAGAGGTGGCGAATTTTAGATTCCTGGCGAATTTTAGATTTCTTACTCTATATATACTTTAAAATGCTTCCAACACATCTTCATTGATTTCATTCATATTTGGTACATAGATGAGCCCCGGGAAGATTTCCACTTTATGGTGACCTTAAAGTCACTGCAATAACTTCATTTTTGTGGTTTTTAAGTCAGAGTCACACTAAGGCCCAATAGTTAAGAAATGATTTAATGGATTTGACTTATGATTGGTGTACACAGACCTTAAATAGGAACTAAAATTTACAAGAAATATACCTGTATGACTAATGATGATTTGATCCAATAATATAATTGGAGCTATTATGACATTCCTTGTCTATACTCACCAAAACGAAATGAGGCAATAAAAGTGATTGTTAGTTTAAGAATTTGTTCAGCTTTTATCTGGTCATTAGGCGTCACCAGCATATAGCAGACTTCCAGTTATAGCCTAGCAACAGGCGTTTATATGTACAGTATAGACACAACTGTTTGAGTACATAAAAATTATTTTTCATAATGTTCTCATATATTTATATAGTTTAGCTAAATAGCTGAGGAGCCTGCATGACTAGAAAGGCCTGAGACTATGCATTATGGCAAAAATATTTCACATTTGCATTATGGTTAACACAGCCTGGAAGGCCAGGCTAACTTCCAGTTAAAATAACCAGATTTTCCTTATTTCTGGTTTAAGATTTTGAAAAGCTTTTTCGCATTTTTTCTTTAGATTAAAAAAGGCTTGACATATATGTATCCAAACATATTGGTTGGATGTGTGCTAGCCTTAATTTGTTTATCCTGAGATTGTTTAAGACATGTTGCAAACAGCATTTCATTAAAATGGTAACATGAAAACACACCATAAAAAAAACATCACAGGGGAAGCTTATGTGACAAAGGCATTTTCTATATAAAATCCATATGGCTAGCAGTGTTGCTGTTACAAAGATGACAAAAAATACATAAAAATAGTTGATGTGTAACATAGTGGAAAACTGATACAGGCTTCAAAATTATTGACCATAATCTCTTCATTATAACGATTATCACTTCAAGGGGCAGTCCATCAAACTGACTTGATTAAGATTACATTCATATTTTGTTTTGATTTTGAATTATACAAATATCTGATTTTATTGCGAAAGCTTTGGTCAAGCAATGATAAGTATTTATCTAATAAAATTTAAAAATGCAACAAAATTTTTCAAATTTATTTCGTCATTGTACTAACAATTATAGGTTGTTTAATGAAATCTGTTGCTGCATTTTGCGGGGTTTCTCCAAAGTTGGCTTTATTCTCATATTGTGGCAAATTACAGATTTCTTACAATCTAGAGATTAGATGCAAGATAAATTGTGGTGTACTATCTTCCTTTGAATGATTGTGTTAATTTAGTTGCCTACTCTACTTCAGAATTCACACTTCCTTGAGTCATCGTGTTTATTTTAGAGAATAGACCTTTTTTGTGGCCTTTAAACTGTTTAGTCAACGTAACTATCATTTATGTACCAATTAGAGTAAGAAATCTAAAATTCGCCACATACCTGAAATTCGCCACATATAGAAATACTAATAAAATAAATGAATTGAAGAGAGATTTATTGAATGTACAGTAAATTAAGGCTTTTTGAACTGAAAAATACCAATTTTTAGACAAAAAATCATTTTCTTCATAAAATTAACTAAGGTTTTATAGGTGGCGAATTTTAGATTCCTGGCGACATGTGGCGAATTTCAGATATGTGGCGAATTTTAGATTTCTTACTCTACCCACTAGCCCACAGTGGCTGATACTGGTACAGCATTATATAAAATTTCTGTTAACTATGGTCGACAGACAGTGAATAATGGTTAAACATTAAAGGATTTAAATGCATTTCAGACATTATTAAATAAAAACAAGATCATATTAATGTTTTGGTCCCCTAGCGTGAGTGCAAAGCCATCATAGACAAGAGTAGTGCACTAGAATTTACGAAAGTCTGGGGACACAAAGAAATTCCAACTGAGACACATCCCACAGCTGGTCTAGAACTGGTATGGTCACCCATCCAAGTACTAATGTATCCCATTGCCGCTTAACTTCAGTGAGCAGACAAATACTCATCACACTGCGCCACAACTGAGGAAAGTCCGGAGACAAAAAAAATGTGATTTGTTGAAGCGCGAGCTCTTTCTAGGCTCGTGCTTAAAAATTACCCAGTAAATAAGCAAGGAATTCCGTAAAATACCATACATTACATTATACAGAGACACCATGAACAAGTTATCTGCAAATAGAGTTATGATTCGGGCATATAGATGGCCAGTCCAATTCCATTAGTAACAAATACCCAGTTATATGTATTTAAGCACAGACAGTGTAATAAAGGATCTGGCCTAGCAAACTGTAGAATGTTACCAGCCAATGTCTGCTGGGTATTAAGGCTTGAACTCTGGGTAATTGGAGGAGTTGCGATAGCAGTTACATCAGAAATTGCCCTTGTTTCATATAAATATGATTATATCTACAGAGCAGGGAATGTATAAAATTCCCCACAGTATACAAAATTTTGCAACTAACAAAAATCCTGCTTATATTCCTTTGAATCAAGGAAATGTTTTGGTTTTTTAGGCGAGTTGCATGTAACCAACCCGCCTATTAGATTGATGTGTCCGAAGTCCATCTGTCTGTCTACATTTTTCGTTTCCAGACTCTAACTCGAAAACAGTTTGTCCAATCGAATTCAAACTTGACAGAGAGATAGATCACTGTTATAGCTAGGTTCCTTTCGAAATTGGTGAAATTCTGTCCATTCGTTTGTCTGTTTTTTGTCCGTTTGTCTATCCATCCGTCTGTTTGTCCACATTTTCATTTCTGGACTCTAACTCGAAAATGGTTTGTCCAATCAAATTCAAACTTGACAGGGAGATAGATCACCATCATAGCTACGTTCCTTTCAAAATTGGTGTAATTCTGTCGGTTCATTTGTCCATTTGTCCGTCAACATTTCTGTTTCCGGACTCTTAACTCAAAAATGCTTTGTCCAGTCGAATTCAAACTTGACTGGGAGATACATCACCATCATAGCTAAGTTGCTTTCGAAATTGGTGTAATTCCGTCCTTTCGTTTGTCCGTTTATAGCATAGATACAATTATTTAAACCTAGATTACAAGTTTTACATTTCTTAGCACGTCTAACACATTCACCTTAACTGGGTAACCTAACATTTCTTTCCTTATTTCTAAATGTAATTACAGCAGTTGCTAACCTTTTTGCTGCATGTGCAACCCTCCTTTTGGGGCATCTTTGACCCTCTTGTTTTCAAAATATTTTAGTTTTATTACTATTTTTTAAGGTCACTTGTCTGTCATGCAGTAATTTTCGGTGGCTGAGGCCCTTTTTTAGAAACAATTTTTAAGGGTGTTTCCATGTTCTTAGCAAGTATCATATTTGTGAGTTCTATAATGTATTAATAAATTTGTTTTGGTTACCATGGCCCAGTTTAGTTCCTACTTATGAAGAGGGGTTATTGAGTGAAAATTGGACTTATATGAGACTTGTAAACAAATAACATATATATGTATATGTTGTATATTCATGTAAGAGTCTATTTTAAATTGTCCTGTACTTTTGGGGTTATCACAGTGCCTAGCCATAATACAGTGCTTAAGGGTAGATTCCAGGGGGCAATCCTATTTGTCTTATTTATAATTTCACTCTCAAGACAAATGAGATTACCCTTGTGCTGTATAATTAGGGTGGTTCAAGGAAACAAACTCATAACAGTGAACAGGGGTATGAATTTGAGTTTATAGAATTGCAAAATGTTCAACTGGCTGTTTGAATTGTTTACAACATTTTGAGATTCAGAAGTGCTTAATCTGGCCTCTTTTTAAAAATTGATTTTTAACCCCTTAAAGACCTTATCTGTTGGCTAGCAGTTGACAGCAATGTGCATTCTACAGTACAGTGTCTTGTCGGCTAGCAGTCGACACACCCATAAAATATGCTAGCATCCTTTAGCCCTGTAGAATTAAACGTCTTGGTACAGACTGAAACACATTAGTTAGAGTGTTATGTATAAGGACATTATGGATGATGTAAAACACTTGTGGTGTGTGTTTTAGCAACTTAAAGTGTCTGTAAACTCTCCATCCTGGATCATTTTCCTTCAGTATAGTAATATACTGTGCCCTTGGCATGGTGGCATAGGGGTTAATAAAATAAGTTTTGTAGGTGATTCTTATCTCAGTCTTTTTCATTTAACCATTTTACTACAAAGGGATCAGTATTATTATGGAACCAGCACCAATAATGATACGTGACTGACATCAGATGTTTTAAAGAAGGCAATAACTGTGAATGATCTGAACAATAATCCGAATTACTGTAAAAACTGAAATTTTCACTTGACATTAATTGTAGCTATTCTAGCCAATTAGCTTTGATAGTGATAATTAATATCCAGTGAAAGTTTAAATCAATATTAATACCTCTAGTAGAAACTAGCCACTAGTGAAAATTTATTTTTAGTGAATTTCTTAAAAATGAAGAATTAGCGAAGTTTTCTTGTAGCCAAAGTTTCTATTTATATATTATGTTCCTATGTGCCTTAAATGATGTTAAAGGAGTTTGTAGATACAGTCCAGCCTTCTGACAATATTTACTGGCTGGGAATTACAAGAAAATAAACCTTTGCAACATACCATCAGTGGAACAAAAATTGCTGTGTTTATCTTTTGGCTTCTGAACACACCATTTTATGACTTCGTAATTTTGGCAATGTTTGGAAGGTTACTAATTTCTTCAAATGCATGACATTCTTGTGATCCAATAACTTCTATACCCATTTCTGTGTCACTGTATCTAATGTACTGCAGTTAAGTTGTTTCATTCCCTACTGCTCTGAGATGGTTTGTAGGGTTTTCCATTGTGTTTTGGGGACTCTGGAATGCTTTTCACATCTGCTTTGCTATCAGCAGTCATTTATCACCAGTATTGTCCTTGTGAAATGTTCTCATGCATTAACTCTCCAAACCATACAGTATGAGAGATTGCTACTGTTTAGGCTGTGTTTCCTCACTTCTGATTGCTGATTATTCTTTTGGGTTTCTATTCTATTCTACGCTGTACTTTTATAGCACTTAATCTCTGCCAAGGCAAATTCTAAGGCACAACGCCAGGTCAAACTCAGTAATAATCATTCCATAGACAAAGCCAGGTTAATGATACCACAGAGATGCCGGATAGTTTATTTGCTAAGATAGAAAAGCCTTTTCGAAGAGATAAGATTTTAAAGTTTTGCTAAAACAGGAAAGAGTAGGGGCAAAAGGACCATCAGGTAAATCATTACAAATTGTGGGAGCATCAGACGCAAAACTGAGACCAAAGTGATTTTGGGATTAGTGTACAGATGGTTAGTATTGAGGAAGCTCCAGGAACTTTTTATCTGGACAGTTTTAAATTTTCCAATTTTCTTTAACACTGAAAGCATATTACTCTGCATAATTGTGCTATTGACTGGCATTTAAATATGAGAGATACTGTCATATACAGTGAATGCAGGATTATGACCTAGGCTGTCAAAAGCATGGTGAAAAAGAATAACTATGAATGGTTTTGAAAGCAGGTATAAAGAAACACTTAATACTCAAGTTTTAGTAGTTGTTTGCTGGACTGTGTAGGTGACAAGTGAAAAAAGAAATAAAAATTAGTCTTGGCCTCTGGGGACACTCATGCTAGGTGCAAAAGGTTTTAAAACATGTTTAAAAATTTTCACTAGTGCACAGAGCATGCTATTGACCTTCACAATTGAAAAAGGTAAATTGTAGAACTATTAAGAAGTTGACTCCATGCACAGACTCTGGGCAGTTGGGAGGCAAACTCACGGCAGTGGAACTGGGGATATAATAAACAAGCAAGAAGTTATGATAAACAATAAGCTGTGTGTCCTTGGCTCAAGTATACCCTTATGTCATGCCATGGCTGGTCCTGTAATTTCTTTTCATATGTGTGTTGCCAATATGCCTAACACCAAGGACCAAAAAATAAAAAAACTAATGGTGTCATCTGTGAGTCTTTTAATATTTTAAAACATTAAAGCAGGGCATTATATGTGTATGATTGGTTATTTAATGTGTATAATTGGCTGGTATAATTACTGGACAGTGGTTGATGAAACCAGTAAAATCCACGATTGCAATTGGCCTTCAACAGTTGCCCATCTTTTACATTGGAAATAAGTTGCCACAGCCTTGATTTTTTTTATTCATAGTTAGCTATTGGAATATATGGCTTTCGGGTAAAGTTGCGGGTGTTTTGAGTGATGGGGGGTTCATTTTTTATCCTTTACATTTTGAAGTTCTTGGTATTGCATTGGTGATAAATTGTAATCAGTTTGTTTTATGACATATAACATGACATTAGGTTTCTACAGTTGTTGATTTTTTTTCCCCAGTTACGCCAAAGTGTTCCCAAATTGATTAAAGCTAAAATGTTACCAGATTTTAAGGTTGAAAATTAATAGTAAAATCACTGCTTGAATATTTGAACATGGTTTTGGGGAATATTCATATTTATAGTACATGTTTTTCTTTGTAAACTTTATGTCACTGAATAAGTTGTTTTTGTACAAAGCCCCCAATTTTATTATAGTACTTGTAGTAAGAATCAGAAAATCTATCACAAAAGCATAACATTGAGTATACTTTTAAGACTTTAACCCTTAGTTTCATCCACAATTGACTTATGCATACTATATCCTAAATGTTATTTCAAGGGCTGCATTACCATTGATTAACTCAAAATTCAGTCATGTTATGCTTTCCTTTTAGATCCCTTCACACTGAAAGGTAGGCCAAAAAGACATCACTTACAAACAATACAATTGTAAACAAATATTTACCCCTCATTTTCATTTACATTTTATATATTTGCTGCATTTAGCTTAATTATTAAAAACTTTGAAAATCCAAATTCACAAATGAGGCATACCCATGTGCAGCCATGCATAGCCTCATTTGCTTTGTTTCTCACATTAACTTTACATTTTCAGGCTGTTTTGCATACATTTTCATCCTATTTTCTCCATCTCAAAAGCTAGTGTGACATTAGGACTCATGTTATTTTGAGTAATATACTATGTTGTTTATTGTTTATATAAATTAACAGTTCTAGCCACTCAATAAATAAGAGAAAGGGTACTGTAGTCACAGCTGTTTATGTGTTTGGCTGTCTGCATACCTTGAAAATCAGGTTAATATTTTCAAGTGATTTGGGGTCTACCATGGCTTGGTCTTCCTCAAATGTTAACCAAAATTGCAGATTCAGAATTGTTTTTACCCCACAGCCTTTAAGGCATCCAGATGGGTGGTTGACAGGAAAAGCTTGTCCAGGCTGTGTCTCAGGTGTTGGTGTAGGTGTGCAACGTCATGGTGTGATCTTGAATTGACGTTTGACCTTGTTGAAGTGACCTTGACCTTTAAAATTTTATCTGGGCTATATCTAGGAAACTGTAATGTGTAAAAGGTTGATACTTTGTAGAGGTATACTATTGGTTAGGGAATGCAGGTATACAGCGTCTTGGTGTGACATTGATTTGACCCATGTCCTTGCCGTAGTGACCTTGACTTTAAAAATTTTGTCCAGGCTATATCTTGGAAACCGTAAGTTGTAGAAAATTGATACTTGGTAGGGACATTAGGTGAGGGTGTAGGTGAGCAATGTTGTGGTGTGACATTGATTTGACCATTGACCTTGCTGTAGTGACCTTGAGTTTAAAAATTATTCAGGACAATATCTCAAAAACTTGATACTTGCTAGGGACATTAGTTAAGGGTTTAAAATTTTCTGGGCTATATCTTGCAAACTGTAAGATATGTGAAGTTGATACTTGGTATGGACATTATTGGTGCTGTATGTGTGCAGCATCAAGATTTGGCCTTGATTTGACCTTGCTGCAGTGACCTTGACCTTTAAAATACTGTATTTGCTCTATCTCCAAAACCATATGGTTAGGAAGTTGATACTTGGTAGAGACATTGGTTAGATGGTGTAGGTGTGCAACATCAAGTCACATTGTTTGCTCTGAACTCCTGATCTTTGTACTGAGTCACTTCTTCTGTGTCTCATAGTTGTGAAAACTATTTCTCCAGGGTGTGATTTGTTGGCAATACCCATACACATACCTCAGCAACTGTTCGTCAGAGTAAGGTAATATTTTCACACTAGTTGGTTTCTATTCTTGATGCTCATTAAGTTGATGCAAAAAAATTATCGAAAATCCAGAATTTTTTTTTTAAATATCAGCACTACTCTCAGACAATGGTTTATGAAGTCTGGGGAACTGCTTGTTTTTTTGTATTTTCAGGGAGACTTGGCAGAGACCAATTTGATAACAACTTTTGACTTCAGCCCCTTGAAGATCTTATATGTAGACCAACAGTCAATAGCAAAGTGTATTATTCATCAGTGCCAGTTGTCTGTCGACTGGCAGTTGACACACCTGTATGGTTACAACCACAATTAATACATTAACGTTTGTCCCTTTCTATTTGTCAGGTTTACCTGTGATACCAACAATAATATACACAGCAGTGAAAGCTGTCAGTGAAGACTCAGCAACCAGGTAAGGCTAGCCCTAAGACCTTAGTTATAAAAGCTTTTGTTTGAGCAGATTGCTCACATTATTATACAGAGAGTTTAACCTAATTAAACCCATTGGCCAATGAATGGTACAGCGTGGCTAAGGAAATAAGATATGACAGAAATGTTATGTAGTCAGGTACAATTATTTCCAACTGTGATCCTGTCTCTGATTTTTAATTCAGGACCAAAATTTGGACAAAGGAAACAAAATTGTGAAGGTCAGTTAAGGCTAGGAGAATATCAAACATATGTGATATTTTGGGAAAAATTGTCGAATTTGCTTCCTGACCACCAAAGTCGGGATCTTCAGCCCCACTGATCTTTATACCATTAAGTGAAATCATAGGTATCTTTCGTCACTCCAGACAGTTGCTCTACTGTCAAAATGTTCAGTTGCGTTGCTCCAAATACCAGTTGAATTAAATGCATACAGATCAGGTTGCTATTGGCCTCAGCTCATGACCAATAAGATTAAGTGGAATTGCTACATGTTTGCCATTATCTCTTAACTGTCAGGTTTAAGGGTCGAGGATATGACCCAATGATATTGTATCGGCAGTCAATCTAATTGTATTGAAACTGTATTATGATGATATAAGTTGGGTTAAAAGTGCTGAGGTCAACAAGTAATTTTCAAGAACTGGAGTTATGTCATAATTGTGATACAGAAACTTTACAGAAAGACATCTGGGATGTCTGAATTTTACACTAGTTAAAATGTATCCAGTATATATTTCACAGCAATTTACAATATTTAATAAAGGTATTGTGCAGAGCCCCAGTGGAGGGGAGTAATGTTTTGGAGTACTATTGAACACAGTCAGAATGATAAACAGATACACCCAAAAATGTAACCTCCTAGTGGATGTAAATGTAAAAACCACTGTTGATAAGACTCAGTTTAAAACAAGATTTAACATGTGGCCTGTCATCATGTTTCAGTTCACTTCACATTTTCAGCGGGTTTTTTTTACGCCATTTCAAAACCTGTCTGTTGATTGTGATTTTTAGTGTATCGCCTCTATAATAATATATTCATGTGTCTGTCTTACCTACAGGTGTTGGATTGAAACAACTGGATTATCTTGGATCATCTTTGGACCAATTGTAGCCACCTTAATTGTGAGTAGATATTTAAGATGGCTCCCCTCATCCTTTACACTGTTGTGGCACAATTTGGCATCACTTTTTAAGCACTGACCAACTGCAATCTCCAGGGAAAATACTATAAAGTTTGAAAATGTAACCCAGTTCCAAATAAACTCTTGTTTCATATATTAAATACTTGGTCTACCAGGGGGTGAAAATAATAAACCCTGGCTGTTAAACAAAATGTAAAAATCCTACCTTTGAAAAAAATAAATGCCCAGCAGATGTATTTGGAATGATATGGTAACAAAATAAATGACATTTAACTGAATCTGTACACCTGCTTTAAAGCCATTTAAGTTGGAGACTGAGGTACAAGTATTGATTGAATATTTGGAAGGATTTGGGTCATGTCTTCAGCCAATTGACAACTACAGTATTCTTCATTCTTTACCTTAAAACCCAAAATCCATAGGCCAAAAAGCATTTAAAATCATTCCCCAGTCAAATGTGATGTTAAAGTAAACATCTTACCATATACATGGCAAGTGCCAGATAATTAATGTACATGTCAAAGCTGTAAAATTGCTGTGAATATCAAGGTTTAGAGAGGATTTCACTGTTAAGCCCATTGTACACTAGCACGGTATGGCGTGATGCGGCGCAGCTCAATAAAATAGAAATAATGGAAGTAGTTCAGTGCTTATAGATATATGCGGCGCGGCAGCTAGTGGTGCGGATTTTTCTTAATTAGAAAATTTTCTATGTTTTTTCAAAAAACCGTGCAGCATTTTTACCGTTTTCCCCAAGTTTTCATTGACATTTGGATTCCCCACAGGTTTAAAATGGCAGTGTAGATCACAGAACTGTACACAAATATATTAATTGGAAACAAAATGCAAAATACACATGCTGATTATGAAGGGATTAACTACTAGGAGAGAGATGACAAAATATATTGTGTCAGCAGACACACATAAAAAGGTTTAACTGAATGAGGATTGCAATTAACAGTAATTCTAAAAGGGACACACTGAACAAGGGTCTTGTTTGGGGAGAGATTAAGTACTTATAATGGAGAAAAGGATGACAAGTTAGGTATGTGACAACATATGTAGACATAACACAGCCACAAGTTAATTAACTGAAAGGGGCTGTAATCACCAGTTTGTATTTTAATCAGTAAAACAAGAGCACTCAGAAAGTGTATACCTCCACCAACGCATGTGACAAAACCTAAGTGTCACTGGGAAAATCGGGATTATTTTTTTTGTATCCAGATGGTGATACAAATCAGTCTCAAAATTTAATGGGATCTAAAGTTGGACCAAGACCCATCTTCTGATTTTGTCATGATGTTCCAACAGTAGTGTTTGCGTAATCCTGCTATTAACAAACAAACAGTCATGAAAATAATACCTCAGCACTAGGTTACCAAGCACTAGAATAGAATAGAATAGAATAGAATAGAAACATTTATATAGCGCAAAATTGATGCAACATCCTCTAATGCGCTTGAAATCAAAAAGGGAAAGTCGAGGGACGTTCGAGGTCATGATCCAAGGTTAGCGCCCGCCAGGGAGATGTACTATGGTGGAGGATATGCTAATCTAAACAAGTAGGTCTTTAGCTGGCTACGGAAACCTGTTATTGTTTGTTGTGATCGTACTGATTGTGGGAGTCTGTTCCATTCTATGGGGGAAGCCACTACAAAACCTCTCCTACCGATGGCCTTTTTGTGAGAGGCTGAGGAAAGAGAAAGACGATTTCCACGTGTTAGACAACTGGTTTTGATCAAGGATGATAGGTATATGGGTTGAGAGAAATTTATAGCCTTGAAAGTAATTAGATTGTACTTAAACAATATACGGTAAGTGATAGGAAGCCAGTGTAGTTTTTGAAGAAAAGGAGTGACATGGCTAGTTCTATCAAGTCTAAAAACAATTCTACAAAGGGCATTTTGTATCTTTTGGAGTTTAGCAACATTGTACTTACTGATGCCATAAAGTAGGGAATTGCAGTAGTCAAGTTGACTACTGATCATTGAGTTTGCAAGCAAGGCTGCAGTTTCCACACTGAGGAATTTACGAATACGTCTTAGGTCCTTAAGGTGGTAGTAGCAGGCTCGACACATATTAGTTATGTGGTTGGAAAAGGTGTTTCCAGAGTCAAAAATTACACCCAGGTTCTTGACTGTATCAGTAGGGGAAATAGAATTTCCGAGAAGTTGAGTAGGGAATTTATTAATGAGGGACTCTCTGGCTTGTCTATCACCTATTATAATAAATTCAGTTTTCTCGGGATTGAGTTTCAATTTCACGCCAGCCATCCAGTTTTGGATACATGTGAGACACTCTGTAAGCTCAGCGAAACTGGAATCAAAATTCCTATTGTCCAATGCTAGATATATTTGGGTGTCATCAGCATATAGATGGTGGGTGACATTGAAATTGGAAATGATATTACTGAGAGGGGTTGTGTAAAGGGTAAAAAGGAGGGGGCCCAGGACAGAACCCTGAGGCACACCATACGGAAGTGAGAACACATCTGAAAAGCTATTTCCTAATTATATCCCCAGACGAAAGTCGGGGATATATTGGATTCAGGTCCGTCGCGCCGCCGCCGCCGCCGCCGTAGAAATTTCCTTGTGGACGCGATAACTCAAAAACAAATTAATATTTTTTTTTCAAACTTGGTACACATGTTAAGGGTGCCCAAAGGAAGATCCCTATTTTAAGGTGACCTTAAACTCCCAGTAAAAAAGAACTTATGGCCACCTTAAGGTCAGAAATTGGACTTTTGGCCACTTAGAGCCCTGTAGGTCACAAACTATGATGCTCAGCTGGCTGAAATTTTACCTGACAACACATTAATATGTTCTTAGTACATGTGCCGAAAATCATGACTTTAAGTTGAGGAGAAAATTGTGTTTGAGGCCCATAAATACCCCCACTTAGGGATTTTTTGCTATACTTTACACATATTTTGCCCTATAATTTGGAAGTGATAATTCTGATGAGTCTCAAACTGCGCTAGGTATAACTTTGATATGTAATCCTTGTCTGTAGAAAATTTTAGGGCTGTAGGTTTACCCAAAGGGGTCGACTTAAGGTCTCAAAAGTGCCCACAGAGACCCAATTTATGCACTTTTTGCCACTTTCAAGCACTGTAGCTTTCAAACTATGTCTCTCATCTAAGTTAAATATCATCTGGGAATATATCTATGTGTTTTCTTATATGTGCCCCAACATTTAGGCCTTTAATAGACAGTTAACCTGTGTATCAGGACCATAAACACCCACCCGAGTGACCCTTATAAGACATTTTTCACATCTTTTTCCCTGTAACTTGGAAATGGTAAGTCTGAGAAGTTTCAAACTGTATTAGATATATATTCTGTGTGTAATCTTAGTATGTAACAGATTTTAAGTCTGAAGCTTTAATTTTGAAGGTCAAATTGAGGTCTCTAAAAGGCTCCCAAAGACCCAATATTTGGACTTTTTGCTACTTTTAAGCCCTGTGACTGTCAAACTATGTGACTGATAGAGCTCAAATCCTATCTGAGAAGATATTAGTATGTTATTTTTATATGTGCCAAAAATTAAGGCTTTAAGAAGACATTTAACCTGTGTATGAGGACCATAAATCCCCACCCGAGTGACCATTTTTAGACATTTTTCACATATTTTTCCCTGTAACTTGGAAATGGTAAGTCTAAGAAGTTTCAAACTGTATTAGATGCATATTCTATGTGTAATCTTAGTATGTGACAAATTTTAAGTCTGAAGCTTTAATTTGAAGGCCACATTTAGGTCTCTAGAAGGCCCCATAAAGACCCAGTATTTGGACTTTTTGCCAATTTTAAGGCCTGTGACTGTTAAACTATGTGACTGATAGAGCTGAAATCTCATCTGGGAATACATTATTATGTTCTTTTTACATGTGCCAAAAATCAAGGCTTCAAGTAGACATTTAACCTGTGTATGAGGACCTTTAACACCCACCTGAGTGACCCTTTTAAGACATTTTTCACATATTTTGCTCTGTAACTTGCAAATGGTAAGTCTGAGAAGTTTCAAACTTTATTAGATACATATTCTATGTGTAATCTTAGTATGTAACAAATTTTAAGTCTGAAGCTTTAATTTGAAAGCCACATTGAGATCTCTAAAAGGCCCACAATGACCCAATATTTGGACTTTTTACCACCTTTAAGCCCTGTAACTGTTAAACTATGTGATTGATGGAGCTGAAATCCCATCTGTGAATGCATTATTATGTCCTTTTTACATATGCCGAAAATCAAGGTTTTTAGTAGACATTTAAGCTGTGTATGAGGGCCATAGACACTCGCCCAAGTGCCTTTTTTGACATTTTTTCCGTATTTTGCCCTGTTATTTGGAAATGCTTAGTGTGACAAGTCTTAAACTGTATTATATATGATTTTTGTTTGTTATGTATGTCCCCCCAAAAAGTTTCAGATCTGTAGTTTAATTGCTAAGGTCTCTTTAACAATTGTAAAATGCCCACAGAAACCCAATTTATGGATATTATGCCACTTTAAAGCCCAGTAACTGTCAAACTATGTGGGTTATAGAGCTGAAATCTTTGAATTTTTAAAAGGAAATGCCTGTCTATTTAAATTTTGAATATTAATAATGTTATGGCTATCTTAGTCTTTTAAGAACTTATTTTTGTGTCTTATACCTCTGCTTGCTGAGTTTTTCACTTTTTAAAATGAAACTGGTGAAACATATTGAAGTAGACAAAATGGACACTTTAAGTGAGCTTTAAGTCCCAATATTAATGAAATTATATCCTTATGTAGTAAAACTAGGGGATTTTTAACCCTCAACTAGCCCAGTTTTATTCAACTTGCCTCAGTTAATTTTGGCACAGCTCCTACAGTTATGAACTCATTTCAGTTGATAATCACATACTTAAAATTCTCAATTCTTTTTGTATTTGAGTACCCCTTTTATATAGATTGTTTGTTTACCATTTATGCTCAACCCACATCCCCCACCCGGATTCCCCCCACCCACCTCTGGGACCTCCAGCTATATTGAGTGACACTAAATAAACAAAGGTATTTAATGATATCAGATGAGAAACAAAGAACTCAATGGGGTTGCAGATCTTGTGTAATAGTGAGAGAGGTGTGGAGAAGGGGAGAGGGGTGGGGGTGGGAGGTGGTGGGCTTCATTACATATAACACAAAGGGGAGTCAGAACTGAGATTGTGTCACATATTTAGGTTGCATATATATGGACCACATATATAGGTATAGAGGAAATGAATAACTGAAAACAATTTGCAAATTCTAAAAATAATATAATAAAATAATAATATAAATAATTTTTTTTTAAATAATATTTTATTTGTGAACAAATATAGAAACAGATATGTGCTTTTGGGATTATGAATTTTAGAATGGACATTGAATCATCAATCATTTAAATACTTTGAAGGAAGATTGAAAAATATGATGAGTTGAGTTAAAAATAATATTTTATTTGTCAACAAATATAGAAACAGATATGCTCTTTTGGGATTATTATTTTAGAATGGACATTCAATCATCAATCATTTAAATACTTTGAAAATAGGTTTAGAGTTATCATTGCAGGAAGATTGAAAATATAATTTGAGTTATGTATTCGGCGTCTGGGGATACACCATCTTCCTTGGGGAGATATAAACAGAGTAGATTGATGTGCTGAAGTTCATATAATAATGGGTAATTATGTTTTAAAAAATTCCCGATCAAAACCTGTGGCGTGAGTGATGACCTGTCTGGGGATATGTTGGCGCCGAGTTGGCCCAATCTAGTTTAACCTTCTGTTTCCGGTTTGAGAGATAGGATCTGATCCACCTCAACACAGTGCCATCAACCCCAAACCAATCTCTTAGGGAATTAAAAAGAATGTCATGGTCGATAGTGTCGAATGCCGCTGAGAGGTCTAGCAGTGTGAGTGCAACAGCCTTACCAGAGTCCAACGAAGCAGCAATGTCATTCTGGATTTTCAACAGCGCTGTTTCTGTGGAATGGAGTCTCCTGTAAGCGGATTGGTTGACATTGGAGAGCCCCTCGCTATCGATATAATTATTTAACTGTTTGGCAACTACTTTTTCGATCAGTTTGGATAAGAAACTAAGGTTGGATACCGGTCTATAGTTTTTTAGGAGATTTCTGTCTAAGTTTGGTTTCTTGAGAAGAGGGGTGACATATGCTGTTTTGAAACAGTTTGGGAAACTCCCTTCTTTGAGTGAATAGTTTATAATATTGGTGATTGGAGTGACCAAAATGTCCGCACACTCTTTGACTAGTGCGGTAGGGATTGGGTCCAGGTCGGATGATTTGGTGTTGGATGACCTTAGGATTTTGAGGATGTCATCCTCAGATACAGGCTCAAAAGAGGTCAGGGCACTGCTATTACTCTTCGGTATTGTGAGGGAAACAGGCACTGATGACTCTAAAGCAACTCTGATTTTCACAATTTTGTCACTGAAAAAATGACCGAAAGTGTTAGCCAAATCAGTAGGACTAATATGATCGGGTAGGATGATAGTTGAGGTTTTGTGCAAGATTTTCTTGAAAGTGTTCCACAGAGCCTTGGGGTTACCATTATTTTCAGCAATGGTGTGATAAAGCTGGCGCCAATTACGCTAATCGCCTCATGATCAACCATATGTTTGTAATGTTTACATCCAAGGTGCATGGGCATCTGACGTTTTCAGTATTTCTCCCTCTCCCAGGATAATAAAAGCCCCTTGTGGCTGTAAAACCGTGGGCAATTGTCACTAAATATATCAAGTTTAAATTTTAAAAGGGTACTTTACATTGGAAACAGCTAACCATTTAGTTGTCGGCTAATTTAAGCAGCTACCCAGCCATCAAATTATAAATACCATTCTGCACCAAGTGTCTTTTCAGATAAATATTTCCTTGCAAATTTTATTTTTCAGGTAAATAGCTTGTTTATATGCAACATTATACGAGTTCTCATCACCAAAATCAGAGCGGTCAACAGTCCATCATCTACACAACACAGGTACTTAATGCTATCTCATGTAATCTAAGTATTTAACTAACTGAGTGCTTAAGCTCAATGTCAGACTTATCAAATTTAAAGGCATGCGAAACTGAATATGGTCCATGAACATTAGTAAGTGCACAGTTCTTTGTTATATTTCTTTTTAAATACGACCATTTGGAATAAAATAATATAACAAGGTTTTTGCTCTAGATTGACACTTATTAAATTTCACTGTTGATTTAATGGTATGACAATCGGCTTACTCTTTCAAAGCATTAAAATTAATATTTATTTTGAAATATTCTGTTTCAAAGGTGTTTAAAATTGGAACAGAGATAATTGAAGTGGTTATCTAAACTATTGTTTGATATGTATTAAATTATCTGAAATGACCTGTTTGCACCCAGAAGATGACTTTTTCAAATGTAAAAAAAATCTCTTTTGTTTGGTTTACAAATCTATTTAATATTTATTTATACATACATAAACATTGAAGTTATTATAAATTTGGTGTGTTTGATATTTTATAGCGAGACAATTTTATTAGGTCGTAGAAATTTTGAGGCAATTTTTTTAGGATACAATTTTTTACTTTATCACGCTTAACAGGCAATTCTAAAATCGATAATTTTATACTTTTGCAATTGAGTAAAACTTTACCCATTTTTACCAGAACTTTAGACTGATTTTAATATAATTGACATTTGTGTACATAATCCATATTTGTGTCTGCCTGTTCCTGTGCATGTTGTTAAATCTTTTGTGTTCAGCCATAAAAATACATGTGGAAATCACATGACCATTTTTTTATCTGATCATGTGACCATTTATTGTATACATTTCATGGTCTGATTTGTAATATTTGAACTTAACTCACTTGACAGTTATTATATCAAACACATTTATTCTGGGTTGATTTTGTAGACTGATCAGTTGTCCTAAGTTATTTTTTTTTCATTCCTGTAGAATATTATTGTGTTTTATCAAATTGTGAATATTTATGAGAAATTTTGAAAAATTTGAATTTGTGGGAATGATGCATACAGTGTTGCTCTTAAATGTTGCACAGATAACGCTTTAAAAAGAGAGAAATAACTTCCAATTGTTCCATATTGCTCTGTTATTTCTCCTCAGTTAGTGTACTGTTAATACAATGTGATATGTATGTCCTACTTTGTTATTCTGTGGACTTAAAGGTAAAGTTTAATGATAACATTTTTTTTTCATTTTTCTAAGTGTATGTATCACTTTTCTTAAACTTAAATCTTTTTGGTAATAAATTGCATTAAAACACCATTCCAATAGCTGAATGTGTTATGTATTAATTTGTGCGACAACACCATGAAAAGTTTTACACAGAAAGCCCATAAAAATGACTGCTAGTTAGACACAAGGGGCCTCGTATTTAGGAAAGGTCTTAGCCAAGTCTTAGGCTTAACTTTTGTGCAAAAATACAGCCAACTTAAGCCTGAGACATATGGCTAAGTCCTTTCGTGAATACGGCCCCAGATGTTCTAAGCTACATACATGTGCACAGATACTGCTCCTGCACGAGATTAAATACGATAAAAGACCTCATAAGTAAGAGATAATATTACAGAAGAAATAAAGTCACCAGCTTATAAAAGAGAATAAAAGACAAAAGTTTCTAATGAAATGGTCACTTTCTTAAACCCACTCCTCTTCTGTTTGAGAAGGTAATACGCATTTCTGCTTTCTGTCTTGTCAGGCAAATTGTCATTGCCTCCTGTATGCATGCGTGCTGCAACATTTTCTGCTATTACTTCAACATGCTTTCAGCAGTTCTTTTTTCCCCAACCTTTATAGTGACCTTATTCCAGAAAATATAAGAATCAAATAGGTTTTTTTTGTGGAAAAAAGGTCAAACAACATTTAAAGTCACATATTTCTCTACTAAAAGGCAGAAAGGCAAACATGCCAGGTATTCCTTACTAATGTTTGTTCTTTAGCATTGCTATTTGAATATTATTTGAGTTTAATTAGGTATCAGTTAAGCAATTAATAGATGCTTACTAATTTTGCAACTTACATGCAAAGCTTTGAATAACAGCGCCCCCAGTTACAGGCAAATTCAGGGACCTACTGAAATAGTATAACCCCACAAGAATACTGTCTAACATCATCCAATAGCTTGCTTCTGACTATTCCCAAATTTAGTCCACATAACCACAGGCAACCAAGCTTTTTCTCACAGTGCATCTAAACTCCTGAACAATCTGCCAATTTAATTGAGGAGAATTAAAGAACTCGCCAGTTTTAAAAATGCAATGAAAGGATTTTTGTTCGATAAAGCATACAGTCACCTTTTGTAAATTTCCAAGTGTGTCACTGAATACATTTGATAGATTTTAGCATTTTAAACACTTATTTTATTGTATTGCATTTGAGAACAACAATCATTCTATCAATTTTAATTGCCCATAAATTTTATACATTCAAAGTTAGCGTTTCTTCAAGTTTTTTTATCTAAAATTGCAGACTTTCTGGTAACATAAAACTTGCTTGAATGTCAACTTGAATTTTTAGACTAAAATATTTATTCCGGGTACCAGTAGTGAGCTGTAATTGATTGGAGACATTAAATGTAGAAAATTTATTTCTGATTTTTATTATTTTCTTATTAACTGATCAGTAAAAGAAAATGATGTTATATCAGACACCAGCAAATTCCCAGGGACTTTAAAACAGTCCAAGTATCCATTGATTTTGAGGCTTTTTTCCACAGATGCCAGTTAGGACTTCTCTCCAGGAGGGCTTTTGTCTATCCATTATAATAGTGGAACACATGTCAGAACTTATGAGGTCCCAGCCATTTAATATCTTCCGAATTATTTAAATAAACTTTTTTCCATTGTAAGGTATTGACATGTACTATTGTTTACAGATACATGTATTCTGAAGCCCCAAGCCCCATTCTGTGTGATTTTTCTTTTGTAGTTTATAGACTTTTGTAGTATTTTTTAGATTCCAGGCATTTTTAGTGCACAGAACAAGCATCTTGTACAAGTTGCCTGATAGCTATTTTGATATGAATTTGTTTTAAGTTGCATCTTTTTTTCATTGAGTTTTAAAAATATCACTGTCATTTTTTTGCAAGTTCAAAATATGTGTTAGTGAGAAAATAAATATAACTTAAAATGAATAAAGTAAAATAGATTTAAGTTTTTGTGATTAATATCATGCATTACTGTAACATTAAAATGTGCAGACCTTAGTGTCCTGGTGGCTTATAATATGATTGGCATTTAATTTCTAACCTCTCACTTCTAGAGGCATGGGTCTAGCTTGTGAGATTCACTGAAAGATTTTGTTGTGATGTGACCTGTAGCTGTTGAACTGTGGGTTAAAACAGTAACTTTGAACTTTGCATTAACTTGAATCAGTAAAATATAAACAATTTCAAATTTAATGTTTACATACAGAAAATATAAAATGGGCATTCGAAGAGCGCAGACCTCTGCCAAGGGACATAATATGTAAATGGGAAAATCCAGATTTTTTTATATCAAGACAGTGATCAGATCACTCTCAAAATATGATAGGAGCGTAGTTAGACCAAGACCCATCTTCTGATTTATTTTAATAAGTTCCCGTCAATAGTATTTCTGTAATCCAGTAAATGAGAAAATATGGATTTTTTTTGTATCCAGAAAGTGATCTAGATCTATCTCAAAATTTAGTGGGATCTAAGTTGGACCATTTAGACCCATATGGTTTTTTCTCATGAATTGCCAAGCAGTAGTATTTGTGTAATCCTGCTACCAAACAGACAATTGGACAAACAGACAGTCATGAAAAACAATACCTCCTTGGTGGACTGGTAATGAAGTATACCTCAATAAAAGTATAAACTTATAGCTAACTTTTGGAAATTTTTGGACTAAAAACAGAATTCAAACTGATACTTATCAAAACATTTACTTTCATACAGTATCAGGCTGGCATGGATTTCAGGTTATTACTGTTAAAACATTAGAATCACTTTAACAACAATGGAACTGGTTGTGATTTTGAATTCTAAGCTTTGTGACATACAAATATATTTCACATGCCATCGCATAAGTTAAATCCATTTTGTTTGTTAGGACACAAGAAATTGAAGACGTTTGGTGAGATGATTGCATGGTTGTTGATTATGTGTTATTTGTTAGAATTATGTACCCTATACTGAAGAGGTCTTAGTTTTAAACCCACATATCTCGGTATATGTTATCTCCGACTTTTGGAAATGATAAATATTTATTGTTATTATAATTGATAGTTTCTTCTTATTTATATTTCATTGTAAATAGTATTCTGTTTTTAATAAATAAATTAATTTAAAACCAAAGTATAGCACATATTTTTTATTCATTTTTAAGTTAATTATGAAAGGTTACATATTATTTAATGATAAATCAAAGAATTCCTCGGAACTTGGGAAATAAAAAATTCAAACACCCTTATTATTTCTCATATCTGTTGTGATATTAAACCCCATTCACACTACAGGTGGTAACCCGTGTTTGGGGAAACATCTCTGTCCTTGGATCACTGTCTGATGTCCGTAGATGACCTTGCAAGTCAGTGGCGAACTGCCTATTACCTTGCGAGCCCTACCGAATTTTTTAAATATTTGAAGTTTCCGCCTCTGATTTTGGTATCATGAGCATGCACAGACAATTTTGCGCATGCGCGCATGAATTTTTTACTACGGCAGCCGAAGGTGTGGTCCATGGTGTACATAAAGTTGTGATTCGGGCATCTTTCGGTGAAATACGGGGACATAAGGTGAGTCAAGGTATTGGCCGTTTTGTCACGTGTTAGTCCGACGGCTACCGAAGGTGAGTTGAGGTTTTCTCCTTCGTTGATCAGTGGTTATGGTACTGTCATCCTACTGTTATTGACGGTTAAAATACTGTGTCGAATCAGTGGCCGTCCGCCTGTACTGAGAACAACTCGGAGAAAATGGGATGACCTGGGGGGGTGGTTCCACCGCCAAGAAAAACTTCTTACCGCGGGCGTACCACCAGTATGTGAATGGGCATTAAAAGCTGAGACCTTATCATTATCGTTTAGTATCTTTTGTATTTTGGGATTTGATCATAATTGTTGGATTGTTTATTTTGCATGTTTTCAGACTTTAGTAGTGAGTAGGACATTTTAGTTTGTAGATCTTTTGGTGTTTAACTGTTTTACCATATTTATATCCCCTTTGAATCCCTCAGACATCTGTGTGTACAGTGGAGTCCCAGTTATCCTAACCTGTTGAGCAACCAAAATTTACTGCCACTCTCTCCCTCCTCTTCTTCACCTCTGTAAAGGTTAGAGTTGGGGTTTATATGTCAAGTACAGCTAGCACCTTCACATGACTGGGATTCTGACAAAGGGATGCATTTCAGTACATCCCCACAGTTGAATAACTACCAACAGGAAGCCAAGAAAATCAAAACAAAACCATCAGGTTTTGATCAAGAGTGCCTTAAGATCTACACAAATATTACAAAAAGTGTATAATTACTGCAGAGTTAAGGTTTGTTTCTAATATTTTAAGTTCTCCCACAATTATATGTCATGATAATCCAGATGAAGGTAGTAAAGCAGGGGAGAGCTAGGATTTGTGATTTGCTGCACCACGATTTTCAGAAAGTTATGGTTATATGCATTACTTTTAGGGGATGAGGTATTGCATATGTTATTAATGGCTACACATAAGCCACAACCTGTAAAAGTACTGGCTTATACTTAAGCTACACCCCTGTGAAGTGTGTAATTATGCACCCATTCGTCCCAGACACTTGATTGGTTTCTTTATCCTGTGTACTCGCCCTCCCTCCTTTTGAAACATGTACTGCCCCGAGTCATTTATTATATTTCTGTAAATGAAAGATTAAATATTATTGATTGAAACTAAACCAAATTTCAGGGTTTTAAATGTGTCAAGTGTGGCATTCATTTTGCAAATAAGTTTGCTTGGGATGTAATAGCGTTACAGGATTTTTGCAATAATGTTTTACTAGTTAGCCACAACAGTAGTGTGCAACCATCACCAGAATCTAGTAAAAATATGAAAGCTGTTTTCATAGTTTATCGAGTCGGCATTGGTCAAAATAATTATTGAATGGAGTTATGGCTTCAGGAAAAACTGAAAAAATATATTGTCATAAGTGGTATCAGTCAGATAGTACAAATGAAAACATTAATTGTATCTATGGATGAAAGTCAAGGATACTTGGGTTTTACCAGGGTCATGCCCCTGCCGCCTCAGATATTTTATTTCATACATGATTACTTAAAAATATTTTAATTAGACTGTTCATTTTGGTATTTGTGTATATATGGGTAAGACCTAAGAGCCTTTTGTTTTGTTGTTATGGCCGTCCACTAGTAGACAGATGGCGATCTTCTAAAGTTCAAAATTGGGGTATTTCTTCACATTTGGGCCTAGTACTCACCTGTAGAAGGTCATCGTATGGCTGATACACATAACAGATACAAATGTCCCCTATAAACATGCAAACATTTGACCTTGAACCTCATTGAACTTTTCCTGTTTTTCTTATTCTGCCTAATAAATTAGTAATAATCAGCTAGAAAATCTTCCATTTATCCTTGTTGACCAAGTACAGGCCAGATTCCCATCTAATTTGATCTAGCAGGGCAACTGTTATAAAATTTCAAGTTAGAGTAAGAAATCTAAAATTCGCCAGGAATCTAAAATTCGCCACCTCTAAAACCTTAGTTAATTTTATGAAGAAAATGCTGTTTTTGTCTAAAAATTGGCATTTTTCAGTTCAAAAAGCCTTAATTTACTATACGTTCAACAAGTATCACCACAATTCATATATTTTATTAGTATTTTCACATGTGGCAAATTTCAGATATGTGGCGAATTTTAGATTTCTTACTCTACTTCATTCCCCAATGATATGCTACATTAAAATTGAAATCTTTAAATTTTAATGTTTGTATGTTTTCTGTCTTCAATAGTGCATTGTGATATTCTGTTAAAAGTGTTAATACTTGCATCTTTTGTGACACTTAATACCTTATATTTTTTGTAGTTATTTATGCATGAGTGTCGATATATAAATATACAATTATATGCAAATGAGTGATTTAGATTTTCTTGCATGTATGCTTCTGCATTTATTATAGTATATTATAAATTTAATGTTTAACCTTTATATAAAATATTTATTTATTGAAAACATAATGGGTCACAGACATATTGAAGAATATCCTTCTTCGTGAATGGTAGTTATCTATTCAATTAAAACCAACACAATAAATCTTCTATGTAAATGCTCAGACTTCGTGTTTCCCTTGAACCAAACCACATCTCTTCTGTGTAAAGTACAGAAAAAACCTGAGGTTTAATGATCTGTGTTTGCAATAAAGTGTCCCAACATGTAAAGGGCTAATTTAGAATGATCAGTAGCTTTTATTGTGAAAAAAAAAGACTTGAATTTAACTTTGAAATAAGACTAGATGTATTTTTGTGTAGTTTTTCAAAATTAATACTTAAAATGAAATGAAAGACTGGCCCCAAATAGTCTGTATGTTTGACTTTTATTAAGTCTGGCAGAGCAGTTTCGTAACATAAAATGTAATTATCAGTGATTTACTAATTGTGCAAATTGTCCAATTATCAATGAATGAGGGACCTTGCAGTGCATTTGTTTGAATCACTTTAAATAAAGTATTAATAACAACTTCATAAAGGATCTCTCTGGGAGCACAGACCTCCACCAAGATATCTAATAATCAGTAAATGAAGAAGTCCAGATTATGTTTTTGTGTCCACATGGTGAGCCAGATCATTCAAACTTTGATGGGTTCCAAGTTGGATCAAGACCCATCTCTTCTGAATATTTTTGTCAAGAAGGTCCAATCAGTGGTATTTGAATAATCCTGCTAACAAACAATCAGACAAAAACGGTCATGAAAAGAATATACTTGTCAGAGATAATACAGGAAAAACTATTTCAGTTTCTCAAAGATAGTGATGTATTGCTTTTGAGTTTGAATCTCTTGGCATTCACTGTGCCACAGTGGCCTGTTCTGCCATGTTTTCTGTTTTACCTCGAAATACACCTCGGAAGTCATTTAGTCATTTGCATTGGAGCTTGAGCAAACCTTGAATTTTGATATCCAATGCCTTTTTTTCATCAGACTTTTGACCTCAATTTCAAGGTCATACAAATTCTTTTACTAATGTGGGTGTTCCAGCACACGACTAAGGCTCCCAATTAAGGGTTTTTGAGGGTCGGTTTGAAAAATTTCCTTAGTCCCAGGCGTCCTGTAAGGGTCGGTTGTGGTCGGTTTGGGCCGTGAGTAATATCAAACATTTTTGATATTTCTCCCGACCCAAACCAATTATTTTTTCCCGCCATAAACAAAATGTCCAGTCCCAGGCCTCCTCAGACCAAATTTACACAGTCCTATGTTGTCCCAGGCCACCTGCGATCCTTAGTCCCAGACCCTTAGTGCCTTAGTCCCAGGCCTCCTTCGACCCTTAATCCCATTGCAAAACAAGAATCGGCCATCTCAGTCTGGGGAAGACTGGGGACACCTCAGGAGGCCTGAGGACGCCAGAACTTTGTCGTGGGTTAGTCGGGGCTTAGTCCCAGGAGGTCTGAGGCGTCCTGGGACCCTGTCGGTATGTCTACGATCAGTTCTTGGATCAAACCAACCAGAAAAATGGCATAGTCGGTTCTTAGTCCCAGACCAGTCGGAGACTGTCTGGGGCCACCTGGGGCCTCCTCAGGCTTCCTGAGACCGATCTGTACTTAATCCCAGACTGTAATACCGATCCAGTTTTCCCGCCCATTTTATCTTTTTTTTTTCACCGACTGTCCACGATTAAGGGTCCCAGACAGGATCGGGGCTTAGTCCTTTGGTGGAACAGGGGCATAAGACTTCATCTCTCATGTCACCTGGTATGCTAAAGGCACAGAAATCAGATTTTCAGATGAAACTGCTTTTGGATATTTTAGAATGTACAAATAACTCCATATAAAGTATGAAACATATTGTAGAAAGAATGAAAATGACCAGTGTTATTATTAATGCAGAATGTTCATCATTTGTGATATGCTGTCTTGCACCTCAAGTTATTTGTTCATAGCTGTTTATGATACAATAGAACCACAATCTTTTCAATATTTTCTTACCTTTTGTTTGTAGTGAAACAATTATGAGATCTATATGTTTCAACATACAGTGCAGCCTTTATTTTATCCGATGATAACGGACAATAGTCAGCTAATGTAAAAGGTTTGTCAGTTAGAAGAATTATTTGAGTTTATATGAAACAAAAAAGACATAAATGCTTTGGAGAGATGAAATTAGGTCACAAGATGAAATATACAATAAACTGTGGAAGGTCTGAAAAAAGGAGATAGATCTAAAAGCTGTACATCATGTGTGGAACTTGGTGGAGGTGTAAATAAAAAAAATGTTCAGTGTGTAGCTTAATGTATGTCTCCACATGTACATCTGGTGATAGGTGATGTGATGTCTGTAAACACAAGTGGATCTGTTAATTATCAACACAGTTGTATTCATTTTTATCAACAAATTCTTATCAAAACAGTGACGGAAGTACAAAAAGATGAAGGTTTTTTGACGATAAACTATTTACAGATTCGTTCATATGAATGAAGTCTTCCTATTAGGTCACAAAGAAATAAAGAATGCTTAAAGATCACCTAAAATATTATATGTTGTTGACATAAAAATAGCTAAACTTAGTTTTTGTAACAGTGAGGCTTTATAAAAAAAATTGCCTATCAGAAATTGTGTGTGTGGAAACATTAAGTGTTTAAATTGATTGTTAGCTGTTATTTTATCAGTAGTTCTGTACTCGTTGGTATGGGATAGATGTCTGTATTATTTTGGGTCTGTTATATTTAAAATCAGTTTAAATTAAGACAAAAACAGAGTTATATTGTTGTTAAAAACACCCTTCTGCGATGGAGTTTATTTCAATATGGTAATAATTTTTGGTGTTTTCTAACTTTTGGACATTTAGCATCTTCTCAAAAAGGCTCACTTCCTGTAAATATGGTGGTAAATATAAACAAACCAAAACCTCATGACATATCTGTCACTTTATAAATTAAACTGTTTAAAATATTTTTGAAATACTTGTATATTGAGATATATATATATTCCTGTGTACATACATACGGAAATGGAGGATTTAAACAAAATAATTTTATTATTAGACATTGTTAGTGACTGACCGTGATGGTACATTGTAACTGATGATTAATCGGTTCCACAGAAGCTCAGAGCTTTAGACACGAGCACACGCTGGTCACTTTTACTTTTGGCTCGCCATCAGTTAAGATGTCTTAATTCTAATATCAAGTAGAACTTTTGAGCAGATGTTGGACTTGTGGCTTTTTTTCTTGTTTTATCTGGGATGATAAAGTTAAAGAACTTGACCACCCTTTCTCACACGTACCGGGCATCTCATGCTTTGCCCCAACAGGCTAGAGACTGTGACTTTGTAAAGTGAGAAATAGATGTTAAGTTCTCTGAAGTGAACTAAAAAAATTGTAAAAGTAGTTACAATGTGAAACAAATAGATATTGGAAATCATGTCTGCTCTGTCCCCATTATGTTATAACCCAGTTCATTCTCAGTGTTGTCCTTTTCAGGAAAGCGGTCCGTGCTGCCTTGATCCTGATCCCTCTTCTGGGCATCCAGTTTGTTCTCTTTCCCCTGGAGCCACCTCCTGGAACCATCTGGCAACATGTCTTCCAGATGGCATCTGCTATCGTGGTGTCCTATCAGGTGAGAACATAAGTTGTTTGAACATTTTGTATTCCTGGATGAAAGGGACACTAAGGTTTTAGCATAGTCACCCTGCCACCACCACAGAGATTTTCTTTCATATATGATAACTTTAAAATATTTTATAAAGACATTTCAAATTTGGTATATGGGTATAATATATGGATGTGACCTCAAAACCATAGGCTTTGAGTCCTTGACCTTCCAGTATAACACGAATGGCGGCCTTCTAATGGTCAAACATTTGATATTACTTCACATTTGGCCTGGAACTGACATACAGAAGGACAGATCATCATTAACGTGATAAATATAATACATCCCCTATGAAAAGCAGATATTTGACTTTTAACCTCTTTCTTTTAAGGTCATGGCTGACATTCCAACATTGGCATGTCAACCTGTTTCCTATATTTTTGTAAATTTTCATGTATAACTTCTTTGTTACTGGTCATAGGGATTAAAATGTTAAATCAATTTATTGGAAATCATGGGCTCGGAATCTTATAGAAGGGTAGGATTAGAATTTTTGACCCCTTCAAAGGCCAAACTCTGCTTGATAATAATAAAGACCTTCTGTCTTCATTATTATCAGACCTGGCCATTTGGGATGTGAAAACAGTGTACAGGAAGTCATGGGCCATAATCTTTGAAAAAAGGTCTGATATGAACTTTGACCCTTACTTCAGGTCCTCCATATTTTTGCTGCTTTAATGACACATACCTCAAAAAATGACAAAATATTGTCTATTAATTTAAAAATCTACATCTTACATCCCAGTATTATGTCCACCCCCCTGGGGGGTGGATATATTATTTTTGCTTTTTCTGCCGTCCGGCGTCCGATGTCCGGCATCACGCATGGTTTCCGCTCATTTAAAGGAAAAGTATTAAAACTATTGTCACCAAATTTGGTATGCAGGCTTATTGGGTCAGTAGCTTGCTTGGGATTGCTTTTGGCTGTTGTACCTCTTTTGCTTACTGAGTAATACTTAAGTACAGCTATTTTCAGTTTAGGTACTTCATTATGTATTTTCAGTACTACTTTTGAGTAATTTGCTAATATCTCAGAAACCGTAAGAGATAGAGCGATTTCGTCGAAATTTTCGACCCACAGGGTATCTAAGGAAGGTAATCTTTGCAATTTTCAAAAAAATTTCCCCTCCCCAAAAATGGCGGCCATTTTGTATTTTCGGATTTTTGCCAAAAATGGCAAAACACAAAATTGCTTCTATCTCCTTAACCGTGCGAGATAGAGCGATTTCGTCGAAATTTTCGACCCACAGGGTATCTAATAAATATACTCTTTTCAATTTTCAAAAAATTTTGCCCTCCCCAAAAATGGCGGCCATTTTGAATTTTCGAATTTTTGCCAAAAATGGCAAAACATAAATTTGCTTCTATCTCCTTAACCGTGCGAGATAGAGCAATTTCGTCAAAATTTTCGACCCACAGGGTATGTAAGGAAGGTACTCTTTGCAATTCTCAAAAAAATTTCCCCTCCCCAAAAATGGCGGCCATTTTGTATTTTCGGATTTTTGCCCAAAATGGCAAAACACAAATTGCTTCTATCTCCTTAACCGTGCGAGATAGAGCGATTTCGTCGAAATTTTTGACCCATAGGGTATCTAAGGAAGGTACTCTTTGCAATTCTCAAAAAAATTTCCCCTCCCCAAAAATGGCGGCCATTTTGTATTTTCGGATTTTTGCCAAAAATGGCAAAACACAAGATTGCTTCTATCTCCTTAACCGTGCGAGATAGAGCGATTTTGAATGGCGTTTCGACCCACAGGGTATGTAAGGAAGGTACTCCTTGCAATTTTCAAAAATATTTCCCCTCCCCAAAAATGGCGGCCATTTTGAATTTTCGGATTTTTGCCAAAAAATGGCAAAACACAAATTGGCTTTTATCTCCTTAACCGTGCGAGATAGAGCAATTTCGTCGAAATTTTCGACCCACAGGGTATCTCAGGAATGTATCCTTTTCAATTTTCAAAAAATTTTCCCCTCCCCAAAAATGGCGGCCATTTTGAATTTTCAAATTTTTGCCAAAAATGGCAAAACACAAAATTGCTTCTATCTCCTTAACCGTGCGAGATAGAGCGATTTCGTCGCAATTTTCGACCCACAGGGTATCTAAGGAAGGTAATCTTTGCAATTTTCAAAAAAATTTCCCCTTCCCAAAAATGGCGGCCATTTTGTATTTTCGGATTTTTGCCAAAAATGGCAAAACACAAAATTACTTCTATCTCATTAACCGTGCGAGATAGAGTGATTTCGTCGAAATTTTCGACCCACAGGGTATCTAAGGAATGTACTCTTTTCAATTTTCAAAAAAATTTCCCCTCCCCAAAAATGGCGGCCATTTTGTATTTTCGGATTTTTGCCAAAAATGGCAAAACACAAAATTGCTTCTATCTCCTTAACTGTGCAAGATAGAGCGATTTTGTCGCAATTTTCGACCCACAGGGTATGTAAGGAAGGTACTCCTTGCAATTTTCAAAAAAATTTGCCCTCCCCAAAAATGGCGGCCATTTTGAATTTTCGGATTTTTGCCAAAAAATGGCAAAACACAAATTGGCTTTTATCTCCTTAACCGTGCGAGGTAGAGCAATTTCGTCGAAATTTTCGACCCACAGGGTATCTCAGGAATGTATTCTTTTCAGTTTTCAAAAAATTTTCCCCTCCCCAAAAATGGCGGCCATTTTGAATTTTCGAATTTTTGGCAAAAATGTCAAAACACAAAATTGCTTCTATCTCCTTAACCGTGCGAGATAGAGCGATTTTGTCGCAATTTTCGACCCATAGGATATCTAAGGAAGGTACTCTTTGCAATTTAAAAAAAAATTTCCCCTCCCCAAAAATGGCGGCCATTTTGTATTTTCGGATTTTTGCCAAAAATGGCAAAACACAAATTTGCGTTTATCTCCTTAACCGTGCAAGATAGAGCGATTTCATCGAAATTTTCGACCCACAGGGTATCTAGGGAAGGTACTCCTTGCAATTTTCAAAAAATTTTCCCCTCCCCAAAAATGGCGGCCATTTTGAATTTTCGGATTTTTGCCAAAAATGGCAAAACACAAATTGGCTTTTATCTCCTTAACCGTGCGAGATAGTGCAATTTCGTCGAAATTTTTGACCCACAGGGTATCTCAGGAATGTATTCTTTTCAATTTTCAAAAAAATTTCCCCTCCCCAAAAATGGCGGCCATTTTGTATTTTCGGATTTTTGCCAAAAATGGCAAAACACAAATTTGGTTTTATCTCCTTAACCATGCGAGATAGAGTGATTTCGTCGAAATTTTAGACCCGCAGGGTATCTAAGGAATGTACTCTTTTCAATTTTCAAAAAATTTTCCCTCCCCAAAAATGGCGGCCATTTTGAATTTTCGAATTTCTACCCAACCAATGCAAAAAGGCATGAAACTGAAATAATTTACATGTATACTAATAAATATTTAAGCATCATTGCTATATTTTACAGATGAAACAGGGCCTTGTAAGATTACTGTACAATTTTTACAAAAGGTTGATAGGGTGGACATTACACATGATAATGTGTGTTCTTCTATGCTATCCTGTTTCTATTCATATGTCGCAGGTACAAGCAACAGGGCGTCCTATTTCTAGTTTGTCTTTGTATAATAATAAATTATCTCGCATACAGACAACCAATCCAATGCATTGTACCTGCCATATTTATGCTCAGCCAATCAAAACTCTTAAACTTCTCAGTGTGGGGAATTCCCACTTTTATGATGTGCTTAATAGTTGTTGTTGTTTTTCAAATTGGTTAAAATTATGCACTTTTTGTGAAGTAGAAGATATGAACCTTGAGTAAGATATACATAAAAAGTCAATTCACAGTCTGGACTCTGACAACAAGGGCACTTCTGCAGATAATTTCTTAATAAAAGCATTCGGTACAATATTCAACATCAGAAGATACGGCTTTATGTCAAGTAAATGTTGAACTGTACACTGATAGTTGTTAGTTCAGAAATAACTTTCAGACATGTTGCCTGATGTGAAGAAAATTTAGATTTTTTTACTTTTCAACCTAGTAAAAGTTTAAGGTCTCATTAGAGAATGATTTTAAATTACTCCCGGCCCTCCTGAAGTACATAACACACACCACAAACAGTTGGTTTGAATTGTGGAGAAGTGTACAGATCATGTTTACAGTAGTGTTGGAACAATATTTGTAAAGGGTAAATAGTTAGCTCATTCACTGGCCCAAATAAAAGGTTCTGTCTAAATATCTAAAATTGTGACCCTTTTTACAAAAAATGTTTAGAAATCGCCCACATCACAAATGATGCTATTTTCGTCCATCTGTAAAACTTCATTTTTATTGAGAATATGGTGTAATTTTCTCAGAATATCTCTGGATATTATGTTTTTTTTTGTTCATATTTTCTACAAATTTGATAATACTTTATGGTAGATTTTCTCTAGTTTTAGTGGTTTTAAAAATGTTGAATTGTTGATCAAACTATGGCAATACCAAAATTCAAAACCAAAATTCTGAGTGATTTCCTTGCACTAGTATACAACTATTGGAGTGGTATAGACTGTGTATATGAATACACAGTTGTGTACATCAAATGTATGCACAGTTTCAAATGTACTCTGATATTCAACATACTTGCAATTTTTATCATTAACAGGGATTTTTTGTGGCGTTGATCTTCTGTTTCTTCAATGGGGAAGTCATCTCACTTGTGCGTCGTCGCTGGGGCCAGCATCGTCTCATGAGGTCTGCCTCCGTCGTCTCAGCGAGCTACAAACATCGGGACTCCATGTTTTACAATCAAACCCAGACGACTATCATCGACCCTCCAGGCCGGGAGAATAGCACCTTAAACGGATGCCTTAGTGTCGGAAAGAAGAGGAACAGTAGCATCAGTAGTAATAGTAAGACCAGGTGGAATCCCTTTAGCAGAAGCAAAAAAAGCGAGAGCAGTAATGGCCTCGTACAGAACACAAGGGTGGAGAATTACGATGAAGAAAAAACAGAGGTAAACCATGAATGTGGAGATAATGAACAGAGGGACCAAGGAAAGGATGGAAATGGCAACCACACAAGGATACCAAGGGTAACGTTTGGTGAGGATTCAAGAATTTAAGGAAGTGTAAAGATATGGATGAACAGTAAAATGGAGGGTCGCGTTGTCTGCAAAATAAACAGTGCTACTTGAGCTATGAATGTGGACAATGGAGGCAAATTCCTTTAAAGGTCATAGTCACATGGTAATACCATTAACAACTTTTGGGGAGAGCTGAAGATAATGAGACCATACAAAATGGCTGAAACAGTAAACTCGGAAGAATATTACCAATGTATACCTAAGATCTAGCCTTGCTTAAGGCTCAAATTTGTACCATATCTTATTGAAACATGTACACATATATTGGGTATTCATAAAGCACTCGTACATATTGAGACATATAAGCACATCAGACAGACCTGTCTTTGCTGTATGCTAATGTAAAAGCCAGTTTATGTATGAATACATTGCATAAGCTGAAACTTCATTATCTAAACTGAATGTTTTCCCTAATAACAAAGAAACTTCAGCCTTTAGTCAGGCTACCCAGGATCATAAATATACTTAAAACTTATAAGGTGTCTGAAAACCAAACAAAAGTAACACAGATCTGAGAGCAACTTCATCTGATAGATTTAATGATGAATGCCGGAATACTACTACTGGTAAATTATACCAAGTTTCTGTTGCCAACCAACAGCTTTTATCATACAGACATTTGGCTGATTGGCGGTAACAGTTTTGGTGATAATAATTCTTGCCTCTGAAGGAAAAAAAAATGTTCATCAGTGTTTGCATTATGATGGGCAAAAAAACCTGAGCTAAATTTAAGTACAATTCATATTCTTAAACGTGAGAATTCCTTAGAATAAAGACTAATTGATGTGTTTTTCAAATTTCCCATAAAATAATTATGTTCTTGCTAAACATTTCTTTTTTCACATAATACCTTTATGTTGATTGGCAGAAAAAATACTCATAATACCTGCTTTGTACAGAGCTGTTGGATCCAATTATTTTCAGTATTTTACCTTTTGAATTCGTAAAATTCCCATGACTGTAAAACTTTGTATTCTCAAAAAGTTTCTTATCTTAAGAATTCGACTTAGAATGTGTTATTTTCATTAGGATATTTTAAGAGTAATAAGTATAAGAATGTAAATGGGTTAGAACTGGATTCATGAAGGATCTGAGGTTCCACATTCTTTTCCTTATTTAAATCTCCAGATTTGTCTAACATGTTATATTTCTGTCATTCTCAGTCGAGTTGATATTCACTTAAAGCCTTGCACAGACCCTTGTGTAAAGGTCCTTCCTTGGTGATTCTCTGAGAACATTTGCATGCATCCAGAATAAGAGTGTAAAATCCAGACTATTGTAAAATGCACTCATTCATTGTCTAAAAAACCCTAATTAAAAACTTGTGAGGACTTTAAGTCGTGCACAGAGATTTCTTCAAATGAATACATGACAAACATACTCTATTTCAATATTAATAATGTGTTTCCCATTTTGTTCTTCAACATATATTTTCTTATTCGTTTTTATCCATTTATGGAATTTTTGGCCTCAATACTTTTTTTCTCTTAAAAATGGAGGTTTCACTTTCAAAAGGACCAGTGCCTTGCTATGCCTTAAATCTGTTAAAAGGATGATATATTTTCATTGCATAATATTTTGTTGTTCAGTTGTGTAATAATGCTATGTATACCGGATTTCTAGACACATACTTTTAATAAACCTCATCCTAACATTATTCTGTTTTCATAGAAAATAAACCATTGTATAAGCCATTGGGGTTTGTGCGAGTAACAAAATGTTGCCTTTTTCTATGGTCAGGCAGAAGAGTGTGCTGTAACTTGTCATGATATACAAAATATTTGTGATTATTATTTAAGATAACCCCTTCAAATTTCCAAAAATGGTGTGACAAACTTTGAAAATGTGCCCACCAAATAGCATCCGGTGGATACTATAGATTATGCATGAGTATGCCGCCGCTGCAGTCTGTAGAGATTTTCTCATTACCCCTCTGGAGGCCAGGGCATTATAATTAGACTTCTCAATTTGGCAGGATATATTCATAATAAAATAATGCATGGGAATATTTTTGGCCTCATTATGAAAAACAAGATGTCCGAGATGGACATTTTTAGACTTTCAGCAAGGAGTTTTATTGACCCTGTAGAACAAAGCATATCATAGATAGAGATCTCAAATTTGCAGGATATGTTCATTATTGCAAAATCTTGACTGGAAATATTTTTGACTTTATTTCGAAAAACAAGATGGCGGCCACAAGCATTTTATTCAGTCATGAAAAATTCTTGTATCTCCCTTATTATTAGTCCAAAAGGTTTGGCATATGAGGCCAACCTAAAAGGAAAATATGGGCTAGAAATATTCTGATGTGGTCAGATTTGACCTTGGGCCCCTTGTTCAAGGTGAAATGAGGATAACCAAATTTAAAAGTCCTTATAACTCGCTTATTATTGTTTAAGAGGTTTGGAAAGTGAAACCTACCCACAGGAAATCATGGGCTAGGAATCTTCTGATGTGTTCAGATTTGACCTTGGGCCCCTCCTTCTGGGTCATATGAGGATAGCCAAATTTAAAAGTGCTTATAACTTGCTTATTATTAGTCCTAGAGGTTTGCAATGCTAAACCTACTTATAGGATATCATGGGCTGAGAATCTTCTGATGTGTTCAGATTTGACTTTGGGCCCCTCCTTCTGGGTCATATGAGTATAACCAAATTTAAAAGTGCTTATAACTTGCTTATTGGTCCTACAAGTTTGCAATGTGAAACCAACCTATAGGAAGTCAACCTTGGGCCTCTGCTTCAAGGTCAAAAGCGGGTAGCTAAAGTTAAAGGTGATTACAACTTGCTTATTATTGAAAAATGCTGTTTATCTTCAAAGCCATGTTAGTTGTCCTTTTCTGGTATATATCTTGCATCTGGCCACAGATGCGTCCTTGGTCTAGTTTGCAGATAGTCAATTTGTGTCAAAAAAGAAAAATATCCCATTTATAGTATTAAAATGATTAGAATATGAAGATAAATGGAGAATATTACAAAAGAACTAAAAAGCAGTTTGTCTTATTGAGATCATTTATTTAACCTGAAGCAGGTTGCAGAATTTGCCTTTGTGTGGTATAGTGGCAGAAAAATCATTGGAAATACATGTCACCAGTTAGTTTATAATTTTGCTTGTCCATATGAATTTTTCAGCAGCCATTTAAATTAAAATGAAAAATTTACATTTGATTGCCTTTTGATGATGTAAAGTATACACTGTATGTACATAATAATTTCCGAGATCTCAAGCTTTAAGATGTTTGTTTGCAGTTTTGCTGTTTCATAATACAGCCCACTTCATTTGAGAGCAATTGATAACATTTTGCAACTGACCCTAGTTACCAGTGGTCATTTTCACAAAAAGGACTTAGAACAGACTTAAGCTTAAAGTGGAGACGTTTGTCTTTAATTCAGGCTAAGTCTATGGTCTTAGACATAGAGGGTTTCCCAAAGCTGCTAAGTATAGTGTAGTTTTTGGTTACGTCTATCTGGGAGTGCGCTTAATTTTTGTAAGCAAAGACTTAATCATGGCTGACATAAATTAAATGGCTGACACAAGTCTTAAATTTAAATCTAATTCTGGCCTAAGTGCTTTTGTGAAGACAGACCAAGTAACCTTTTACAAAGACTTCACTGGCCCATGGGGAAGAAAGATGCCAGGGGCCAGTTTGTCACTGCAAAATATTACCTCCGGTTTAAAATAAAGATTGGGGACAATTATATTGTAACAGTGTCACATTTGTGTTCTATGAAAATAAAGGATTTACAACTTGGACACATCTTCTAACATCATCTCAGTTTTGTCCAGCCTTATATTTGGGCTGTTGTGTCTAGGTTTCTAGGAATACAGAGATTAAGTTCTTGGATCATTATTAGATTGTATTTTCTTGTAACAAAACAGTTAGTGTGTGTGTGATGTGTGGAACCACCAGAGTCTTGATTAATGTATGTCTAACATTTTTTGTCTTTTGATATAAAATTATTAAGCGTCCCGCAAGGGACGCTTGTTTGTGTATGGGAGAGCTTCAGGCTCCGCCGGCTCCGCCGGCTCCGGCGGCTCCGCATTTTGTTTTCCTTATAACTCTGTAACCGTTAGGCGGATTCTTTTCAAATTTGGCAGGTTTAGGCAGTAGCCTTGGGGAATTTTTTTGAATATGCTGCAGTGACATTTCAACCAATCAGAGAGGTCACATGACCAAAAATGTCTTTTTTCGATGGGGAAGCTTGTCCGGATGATAACTTGAAAGCAATTTTATCAATTCACCTGAAACTTGGCAAATACATTCATTCTATTAAAATCTGGAAATCATTAGATTTTGGCATTGATTGGTCAAGAAATGGCCGAGTAATTAATGATTAATTAATCATTACGAATTTTCCAAATAAGGAAAACACAAAAATGCTTATATCTCGAAAACCGTGCTAGATAGAGCGATTTCGACGAAATTTTTGACCAAAGTTTTCCCAATTTTCAAAAAAATTTTGTCTCGTCCAAAATGGCGGCCATTTTGAATTTTCGAAATTTTCGCAAAAATTGCAAAACACAAAAATGCTTATATCTCAAAAACCGTGCTAGATAGAGCAATTTCGACAAAATTTTTGACCCGCAGGGTATCTCTGCGGAGTACTTTTCCCAATTTTCAAAAAATTTTTGTCTCGCCAAAAATGGCGGCCATTTTGAATTTTCGAAATTTTCGTAAAAATTGCAAAACACAAAAATGCTTATATCTCGAAAACCGTGCTAGATAGAGCGATTTCGACGAAATTTTTGACCCACAGGGTATCTCTGTGGAGTAGTTTTCCCAATTTTCAAAAAATTTTTGTCTCGTCCAAAATGGCGGCCATTTTGAATTTTCGAAATTTTCGCAAAAATTGCAAAACACAAAAATGCTTATATCTCAAAAACCGTGCTAGATAGAGCAATTTCGACAAAATTTTTGACCCACAGGGTATCTCTGCGGAGTACTTTTCCCAATTTTCAAAAAAAATTTTTCTTGCCAAAAATGGCGGCCATTTTGAATTTTCGAAATTTTCGTAAAAATTGCAAAACACAAAAATGCTTATATCTCGAAAACCATGCTAGATAGAGCGATTTCGACGAAATTTTTGACCCACAGGGTATCTCTGCAGAGTAGTTATCCCAATTTTGAAAAAAATTTTGTCTCGCCAAAAATGGCAGCCATTTTGAATTTTCGAATTTTTCGCAAAAATTGCAAAACATAAAAATGCTTATATCTCGAAAACCCTGCAAGATAGAGCGATTTCGACGAAATTTTTGATCCACAGGGTATATCTGCAGAGTAGCCATGCCAATTTTCAAAAAAAATTTCTCTTGCCAAAAATGGCGGCCATTTTACTCACCTACTCAAAATGAGTAAATGCGAATTATCTCTTAAAAGTATTGCAGATAGCCAATTTTTCTCAAATAACTCATTCACCTACTTTTGGAAGAGCTTTCACATGGTGAAGTTTCACACCCATAGCTAATTACTCACCTACTCAAAATGAGTAAATGCGAATTATCTCTAAAAGTATTGCAGATAGCCAATTTTTCTCAAATAACTCATTCACCTACTTTTGGGAGAGCTTTCACATGGTGAAGTTTCAGACCCATAGCTAATTATTTACCTACTCAAAATGAGTAAATGCTAATTATCTGTAAAAGTATTGCGGATACCCAATTTTTATCAAATAACTCATTCATCTACTTGTGGGAGAGCTTTCACATGGTGAAGTTTCAGACCCATAGCTAATTACTCACCTACTCAAAATGAGTAAATGCGAATTATCTCTAAAAGTATTGCAGATAGCCAATTTTTCTCAAATAAATCATTCACCTACTTTTGGGAGAGCTTTCACTTGGTGAAGTTTCAGACCCATAGCTAATTACTCACCTACTCAAAATGAGTAAATGCGAATTATCTGTAAAAGTATTGCAGACAGCCAATTTTTCTCAAATAACTCATTCACCTACTTTTGGGAGAGCTTTCACTTGGTGAAGTTTCAGACCCATAGCTAATTACTCACCTACTCAAAATGAGTAAATGCGAATTATCTCTAAAAGTATTGCAGATAGCCAATTTTTGTCAAATTAATCATTCGCCTACTTTTGGGAGAGCTTTCACTTGGTGAAGTTTCAGACCCATAGCTAATTACTCACCTACTCAAAATGAGTAAATGAGAATTATCTCTAAAAGTATTGCAGATAGCCAATTTTTCTCAAATAACTCATTCACCTACTTTTGGGAGAGCTTTCACTCTGTGAAGTTTCAGACCCATAGCTAATTACTCACCTACTCAAAATGAGTAAATGCGAATTATCTCTAAAAGTATTGTAGATGGCCAATTTTTCTCAAATAACTCATTCACCTACTTTTGGGAGAGCTTTCACTCTGTGAAGTTTCAGACCCATAGCTATTTATTCACCTACTCAAAATGAGTAAATGCTAATTATCTGTAAAAGTATTGCGGATACCCAATTTTTATCAAATACTCATTCATCTACTTGTGGGAGAGCTTTCACATGGTGAAGTTTCAGACCCATAGCTAATTACTCACCTACTCAAAATGAGTAAATGCGAATTATCTCTAAAAGTATTGCGAATAGCCAATTTTTCTCAAATAACTCATTCACCTACTTTTGGGAGAGCTTTCACTTGGTGAAGTTTCAGACCCATAGATAATTATTCACCTACTCAAAATGAGTAAATGTGAATTATCTCTTAATAGTATTGCAGATAGCCAATTTTTCTCAAATAACTCATTCACCTACTTTTGGAAGAGCTTTCACACACGAAAATGAAAAATTGTGAATATCTCGGAAAAGCTATTTCTTCTGCTTTAATGCTCGGCGGGAGATACACACCGCGGCAGTGGTCTTGACAAAAATTTTTGTCTCCCCAAAAATGGTGGCCATTTTGAATTTTCAAAGTTTTTGCAAAACACAAAAATGCTTATATCTCGAAAACCGTGCTATATGGAGCGAAATCAACAAAATTTTGGACCTGCTGGGTATCTCTGCAGAGTAGCCATGCCAATTTTCAAAATATTTTTGTCTCACCAAATATAGCGGACATTTTTAATTTTTTTATTTTTTGCAAAACACAAAAATGCTTATATCTTGAAAACCGTGCTAGATAGAGCAGACTGCGCTGACTTTGGTTGCCACAACAGTATAAGGCTAGAAACGAAGCATTTTCTTAATACTTTAGCACTCACCTTTATAGCCTTTTCGGGACGCTTTGTTTTTGCTATGCAAAAACATTATCTTTTTTTTGCGAGCGATCCTCTAGTTTTAACTGGACATAACCTGAGAGAATTAATATCATCATTACCCAATTGTAGTTAAGATAGATTGTATTCTAGTGCTCCCTGCCATAATTTGACCAAAATTCTTATCTCCTGCTACCCTGCCTGGCAGAGCAGTACAAAATGTAGCTTGTGAGTGATTGAATGCATTTGTCACATTCTCTTATTTGGGTAATTTTTGCTTTATATTTGACATGTAAGTGTATGTGGACTCCAGGAATATATAAACTGTATGGTCACCTCATAGTCCCACAGATATCTTAATTATAGTGACTTTAAGGTTGCCATTCTAATGGGTTATATTCCACAAACTAGATGGTAGATTTCATGTATATTTGGTATGTGGGTGTACTCAGGCTGTCAAGATGTCCACATTATGGTCACCTTAAAGACCCAAAGATAAATTTGTAATATTGACTTTAAGGTTACAGCTTTAATGGCCTATATTTTCAAAACTACAACATGAATTTTATTTACATGTCTCAGATGTGGACCATGGTATTGGTTTTGTTTTTGCTTGATGACCTGAATCTAAGTGGATTTATTTTAAGTATGTTTATTCATAGACAAAAATCACAAGTTATAAATAGACAAAAAACCACGGTCAACCAATTAACATTTATACTATTTAAGGGACAGTTCTAAATGTTTTTAATTGGCAAACAACCATACAAGATGTATCGATTGTGTTAATAGATACTGATTGGCTAGAATACAATTTTTATTGCATTAATACATCTTTAACCGAATGGACATCTAGCTATACTGCCAGCAAAGGCCGGCCACGACAAACATCAGAAAAAGACATTTTATTGCATTAATACCTTACCCAACGAATAATTAGCTACACAGGTTGGCGCAACCGAGTCCGCCAAAGCTAGAAAAAGACATCTGGTGCAGTACTTCGGCACGACCTGGTTATAGTGTGCATTCGCCAGGTGGCGCACCATACTTCCTTCCTGTCTAGACAATGTGACATCATAGCATCTTTTTTTTTGTTGGCCCATTGACATTTAGGTGCTTTTGACAGTTTGAATGAAATATTATAAAATAGTGTGAGAATACATCTTTTTTGTGATTTGGTTCATAGAAACATTTTTTATATGTGTATCATGGCCTCTCCAGGAGAAAAGCGAGGGACTTACACTCACCTCATGGCTGCTTTTGACTGTCTTAAACTTAAAATGTGTATGTTGTTGTGACAATGGTATTGGGAAGGATTCCTTGGTATTGAAGGAAGACTGTGAGTACTGTAACTTGCTTAGTTCTGATCAAAAGGCACAGCTAGCCACCCCATCTTATAAATCTTGCAAGGAGAAGAAAACAGCCACTTCACAGATCATTGATCCAGAAAGTATTACTTACTGTGTGTGGGAGGTCGATGCCACTTCTTCTGAGAAATCAGCCTGACAGCTTTGGACAGTAAGTTGTCAGAAAAATTTTCAAGGCTTGAAGCCTTGTTGATTGCAAAGACTTTACAACCTAATCCACAGCCTGTCTTTCATGCTAGTACCTCAGAAATTTTCACCTGTGGTGACTTCTGATAAACCTTTCGTTCAGCCAGGTCTGGCCACTCAGTCTTCAGATCTACCAGCTACCAGTTCTGGAACAATGCCTGTGGCTCATCTTACTGGACCAGTCCGCCAGGCTACTGCCAGCAAGAAATCTTCATCCAGTGACAGACTTGAGGTCTCTGACACTGGTCTTGTGGTCCAGTCTGCTACCATCAAGACAGTTCCCAGAGGTCCTCAGTGGCTTAGTGGTTAGCATCTAATCATAGGCTATCACCTCTGTGGGGTCGAGTCTCACAAGGTGCAGTGCTGAGGACCTGCCCAATATGACCCTGGCTGTTGAACGTGACATAAAACCCTAACTTTGACTTTGTCAAGACAGATCCAACGGATGCTCAGCTTCAAGCAGCACCCAGTGATAGGCCAATGGCCCCTCGTACCGGACTGGTGGTCCAGTCTTGTACCATCAAGAAAGCTCCGGTGGATGCTCATTTTTCAAACAGCACCCAATGATAGGCCAGTGGCCTCTCATACTGGACGGGTTAGCCAGTCTACTGCCAGTGGCAAGATTCTTACTTCAGTTACTGTTGAGGATAGCTCTCTCTCTAACCAGTCCTGGTGGACTGCCTGTACTTCAACCGGTCAGAACTACCAGCCAGACTACTGTTACACAGTCAGTGACCGGTATCAGTGATAACATCTTTTCTGTAACTGCTGTTGCTATAGCCTACTCCGACTCTGACTCTGAGCTTCAAGGTCACCACACTTTCCCTGTCTATCCACAGGAAGAGGAAGTAAGTGTCAGGCCAGGATACTGAACTACCTGAACAGGACTCAAACCAGCAGATCTCTGAGGAACAAAGTTACAGAGAGGCAATCTGGAGTGCATGTTCCAATATGAGCTGGCACCAGGTTCCAGACTTTGACAGCCAAGCCTCTTCCCAGGATGATAGTCTGTTTACTGGGGTATCCTACAGAGGGGTATCCTACGCTCAGTACAGATACCAGTGGACTCTCTAAAGACCAGTTTGTGAAGCTGCCTCAGTCTCAGAAATGGTACAATATTTTCTCAGAAAAGAATGACTTTTCAAGATCTAAGGTTAAGTAATTCTGGCAGAATGAACCGGCTAAACAGTGCCATCCCAAGGATTACTGGATCCACAATTGCTTAGAGAGAACCAACTTCCAACCCCCATAGTGCAGGAAACGCTACAAAAATGGGACAGGTCAGCCAGAGATTCTACATACATTTGCAACCAGAAAGCTGGCCTGAGTCACTGTCTGACCACCATAGCCAAAAGGACAAAAAGACTTTAAGAGTAAATTGCTGTTGGCAGGAAAACATGGCCACCTATTTCTACTTGTTATCCAAGAAGAAAAGGGTGAGGGGTAGTAGGCCACTAAAACCCAGGAGGCAACGGATGAACCATCATTCTTCATGACGATAGATCAATGTGTAATTCAATCTGTGGCCAGATCAATGCAGGACCTCTCAGAATTTGTTTTTAGGCAGGTTGCATATAACCAACCCGCCTAGTAGAAAGATGTGTCCGACATCCGTCAACATTTTTAACTCAAAAACACTTTGTCCAATCGAATTCTAACTTGACAGGGAGATAGATCACCATCATAGCTAGGTTCCTTTTGAAATTGCAGTAATTCCGTCCGTTCGTTTGTCCGTTTGTCTGTCCATCAACATTTCCGTTCCAATCGAATTCAATCTTGATATGGAGATAGATCACCATCATAGCTAGGTTCCTTTCGAAATTTGTGTAATTCCGTCCGTCCGTTTGTCCGGTTTTCGTCTGTTTGTCCGTCAACATTTCCGTTTCCGGACTCTAACTCGAAAAAGCTTTGTCCAATCAAATTCAAACGTAGCAGGGAGATAGATCACCATCATAGCAAGGTTCCTTTCGAAATTGGTGTAATTCCGTCCGTTTGTTTGTCCATCAACATTTCTGTTTCCAGACTCTAACTGGAAAGCACTTTGACCATTCGAATTCAAACTTGATAGGGAGATAGACCACCATCATAGTTGCTTTCAAAATTGGTACAATTCCAGTGATTTGTTTGTCCGTTTAAAGCATAGATACAATTATGTAACCTAGATTACAAGTTTTACAATTCTTAGCACGTCTAACACATTTACCTTAACTGGGTGACCTAACATTTCTTTCATTGCTTTTAAATTTAGTTACAGCAGTCACTAACCTTATTACTGCCTGTGCAACCCGCCTTTTGGGGCATCTTTGACCCTCTTGTTATGACAATGGCCAAGGTCACTTTGCTCAGGTGTGATAGTTATTCAAACGTGGTCTAGCATGGGATGAAAGTGGACACAGTGGCAGCTCTGAGAAACTTGCCTCTGCATATGACCTTGCATAGTTTGCCTTCTGGTAGATCTCACAAAAAGTCTGATCAGTACCACCCCTACAACCCCATACATGCACTGGAAGCCGGTAGAAAGTCCGGACAACCAGGATGGCAGCAAGTTGGTCTTATGGTCAGAGCAAATATGGCCGAGGCAAGCCTGCAACTACTCACAAGGACTGTACAGTACTTAGAAATGACAATTACTGTGTGCCCCACAGGGGTTTCATAACTATGGTCAAAAGGACAAAAAGACTTTAAGAGTAAATTGTTTTGTTGCAAATCAAGTGCCTTCTGTTGCAAGGCAGCCACAAAAGAAACATCTAAGTCCCTAGGGGCCAGCTCTAAAGTCATAAGAATGCTCAAGGAGGGCTATAACTTCCCCTTCTGGAATGGAAGGCTGGGGCACTCACTAAGGAGATATCATGGCAAGAGGGGATTGGTCTCTGTTTTAAATGCAAGTACCACATCTGGAACTATCTGGAACTAAAGGCAGTCTTTTTGGTCTTAAAAGAATTCCTCTGAAGACCTCTGTTGATGCTTACCATGTAAATCAGTTGTTTTTTGTCAAACCTGTCATGAATGTCCACACTACTGTTCTAAATCTGCCTGTAAGGGCCAGACTGCACCAGTTTTGGAAAACATAAGAATCCTTAAGGAAGAGTACACCTACCCCCCTTCTGGAACCGACCCCCTCTGACAAGGTCTCCAATAATCATAAGTGGCTAGGTACATCCCCTCAGGCACATCTGCCTCATGGAGGCACTTATGCAAAGCAAGCAATAGAAGTGGTCAAAGCTCAAGCATCTCTGGTTTTCTTCAACCAACTTTTCTTGCTTTCCAAACCCAATAATAAGTGGACACCTGTCCTAGATCGGAGTTCACTAAACAAATTTCTGAAGTCAGAAAATTCAAAATGGAGATATAAGGACGTGTCCATAGACTTCAAGGACACTTACTTTCACATAACAAAAAGACCCACAATCGAGGAAATACCCACATTTTCATGTCGAAGGCTAATTCTACCAATTCAAAGCTCTCCCGTTTGGTCTGTCCACTGCTCCCATGGAATTCACAACAGTAGTAAAAGAACTCAAATTGATGGCTCAGAACAAATGTATAAGAACCCGTCAGTAGCTAAACTATTGGTCTGTTAGAGCCAAGTATCAGAACTGGAGCTCAGACAAGTTTTTGATTTTGTAAGTTACCAGTTCGACATCAGGGAGGGCAAGGTCAGACCAACCCTAGAGAGTTGGCAGACCATAAACTGGAATATAAAAAAAATTCTCACCAACCCTACTTGTCGGGTCCGGCAACTTCTGTCACTAATAGGGCTGATGACAGCTAATGAGAAGCAAATCCGATTCAGTGGCAACTGAAAAATCACTGTAGGATCCCGTAATCTTTAGAGAGGGTCATCCCGATCCCTGGTCTGTCCATCCACTCTTAAAATGGTGGCTCTAGGAATCAAATTTCCATTAAACTCACCCACTATAATCTTTCAGCCATGCACTGCAGACCTTGACAGATGAATCAAGAGAAGGCTGGGGCGCTCACTTAGGAGGGTCTCCACTTCTCTTCTCTCCCCTTGGGTCTGAACTCAACCTCTCTTCCTCTACATCAGGACGGGTCTGAAAACATAGGGGGTTGGGGTAGTAGGGGCCTCCAACTAATCAGCAACCGATCAGTGGGACCAGCTATGTCCCTCTGAGACCGCCTAATGTCTCTTTTGAGGTCAATCTAAAGTTCCGAGTAAGCTACCCACCTACAAAGTTGTAGTTATAGTTAGTCTAGCTAATTGTCCATAACGTAAGATATATTAAAGCAATAAACTTAAGTTAATTTTTTTATATGTTAACACCTTACCAAAAGGACAGGAGAGACCCTCTCAACTGACCCCGCATTCTTACTAGGGGCTCATCTATGGTTAGAATGATGGAAATGAAAACATGCTATGATGTCATGTTATCTAGCCAGGATGAAAGTAGGTCGCGACACCTAGCAAGTGGAGTGCATGTAACCGACCCTGCCTGTGGAGACACGAAGCGTCTTTTTCTTTTGTTTGGTGGGACCGGCTTGCAACTGTTAGGTAACTATGGTATTAACTTATAAAAGTTTTACTTAATTCTTAAATTTGCAAAGTTATTGTTTACTTTCTGTTTCTGCAAATTTAAGGCACATGCTGAATTATGGCTGGAGGCAATATACTATTGATGGTGGAGTAACTTTGATGTCATTTGGTTTTGGTTTGCCCTACTCTATAGTAGCTTTACATATTTTGTTCAAATACAAAAACAGGTGATGAAATGTTAAGGTGTTTGTGTGTGCATTTATCCTGAAACTTATGTGCTTTGCAAAAGAAAAAAATGATGTAAAGTGAAACTACATATAGCTACATATATGAATCAATAAAATTATTGTGATAATACAGATGCAGTTTTTTTCTGTGTGATGGTTGAATTTATGAATAAATTACAGTCATAAGAGCAATTGAAGAGCACAGACCTCTAACAAGGCAGAACAGTGCCAATATTGCTTATGAATTCAGATATATATTTAGTTAATTTTATTATTTCATTTTATTGCATTAGGAACTTTTTAATAATAACAAGACCTCTGATGCGGTCATTTATCTTCCACCGTAAAATGTATATTATGGTGCTGTAGGTAATACATTACAAAACTTTACCACAAAAATTTGTCAATTTTTTTAAGTGAAGACATGTATAGTTTGTTGAATGTTAGAGAATGATTACGACTATTAAGAATGATAGCACAGTAGCTATTATTCAGTTAGGTCCTAGAAGAGTAGTCTTTAGTACCCTTTGGATCCAAAATTTGACTGAAATTGCCCTATCTGTTACTGTTTTGTGAGATAAATGTCATTTTCCATTTCTGCCAAAATTCAAAATGGCAGCAAAAAATCAGAAAAGTCTAAATTTTTCAGATGTGCTACAGGAGTAGTACTAAGTACCCTGGGGGTCCAAAATTTGGTCGATATTTTCCATTTCTGCCAAAATATTAAAGATGGTGGCTGAAATTTGGAAAAGTATGAATTCTTCAGATGTCCTAGAGGAGTAGTCCTTGGTACCCTGGGCGTCCAAAATTTGCCCGAAATCACTCTATCTGTTACGGTTTTCGATATAAACAGGATTTTCCATTTCCGCCAAAATTCAAGAAGGTGGCCGAAAATAAGAATAGTCTAAATTTTTCAGAGGTTCTAGTGGAGTAGTACTTATTACCCTCTGGGTTCAAAATTCGCCCGAAATCGTTCTGTTTCTTATGGTTTTCGAGAGAAACGACATTTTCCATTTGCGCCAAAATTCAACAAGGCGGCCAAAAATAGGAATAGTCTAAATTTTTCACAGGTGATAGTGGAGTAGTACTTAGTAACCTCTGGGTACAAAATTTGCCCGAAATTGCTCTATCTCTTACGGTTCTCGAGATAAACAACATTTTCCATTTCCAGCAAAATTCAAGATGGCGGGCAAAAATAGGAATAGTCTAAATTTTTCAGAGGTTCTAGTGGAGTAGTACTTATTATCCTCTGGGTTCAAAATTCGCCCGAAATCGCTCTGTCTCTTATGGTTTTCGAGATAAACAGCATTTTCCATTTCCTCCAAAATTCAAGATGCAGCCGAAAATTGGAAAAGTCTAAATTTTTCTGAGCTGCTAGTGGAGTAGAACTTAATACCCTCAGGGTCTAAAATTTGCCCGAAATCGCTCTATCTCTTAGGGGTTTTGAAATAAACATTTTCCATTTCCGCCAAAATTCAAGATGGCAGTCGAAAATCGGAAAAGTATAAATTTTTCTGAGGTGCTAGTGGAGTAATACTTAGTACCCTCAGTGTCCAAAGTTTGCCCGAAATCACTCTATCTCTTACAGTTTTCAAGATAAACAACATTTTCCATTTCCACCAAAATTCAAGATGGCAGCCAAAATTCGGAAAAGTCAAAATTTTTCAGATGTCCTAGAGGAGTAGTCCTTAGTATTCTAAGGCAAGCCTATTTTATAGCAAACCTCGAAACTGAATACTCGCGAACTTAAAAGTGACTTACTCAGTGGAAAAATGTCAAATTAGCCATTACTCAGCATTATAGCTACAGCTATGACAATTTATCATGACACAGAACATCAAAAAGTAGATGAACAACATATTTGATAAAAAACCTTTAAATTTAATACTTTTGACGTTACAAGCGATTTACTCATTAGCAAAATAGCAAAATAACTATTATTCAGTTAGCTGTGGAGCTATAGCTCCGAAAATTTGCCATGACACAGAACATCAAAAAGTAGCTGAACAACATATTTGATAAAAATCTATAAATTGAATACTTTTCAAGTTACAAGTGAGTTACTCATTGGCAAAATGAGTATAGCTCAGGTGGATACAATAATGTAAAAGTAGTATAAGATATGTTATCAAAATGTCAATGAACAATATATTTGAAAAGGTTGGCCTAACTGTAAAACTTTTAAAGATATTTGACATTTACTTCTGTGATTTAGCTACAAATGAGAAAATAGCTATTACTCATTTATTATATGCAATGGAGCTCCAAACTATGTGCCATCTGGTAGTTCAGAGCAAAGTAGATGAAGAACATATCTTAAGAAAATACTCCAACTGCAATAGTTTTACAATGGATTTACTCAACAGTAAGATTTTCAAAGTAGCTATTACTCGGCTATCCAATGTGCAACAGGTCTGAAACTTTACTATGTGATAGCTTATGAAAAACTAGATGAATAACATTGAAAAGATTTGCTTAACTTTAATACTTTTGAAGATATTTGACATTTACTTCTGTCATTATTTGCTACAAATAAGAAAATAGCTATTACTCACTTATGGCATGCAAAGGAACCCCAAACTATGTGCAATATTATAGCTTAGGACAAATTAGCTGAAAAACATATTTTAGGAAAATACTGTAACTGCAATAGTTTTGGAGTTACAATGGATTTACTCAATGCTAAGAATTGAAAAGTAGCTATTACTCAGCTATCCGATGTGCAATAGGTCTGAAACTTTACTATGTGATAGCTTATGAAAAACTTGATGATTAACATATTGAAAAGATTTCCTTAGCTTTAATACTTTTGAAGGTATTTGACATTTACTTCCGTAATTATTTTGCTACAAATAAGTAAATAGCTATTACTCACTTGTGGCATGCAATAGAAAACCAAACTATGTACCATCTTATAGCTAAGGACAAAGTAGCTGAACAACATATTGTAGAAAAATACTCACAACTTCAATAGTTTTGGAGATACAATGGATTTACTCAACAGTAACAATTTCAAAGTAGCTATTACTCAGCTATCCAAACTGTAATAGCTCTGAAACTTTACTGTGATAGCTTATGAAAAACTAGATGAATAACATATAGAAATGATTTGCTTAACTTTAATACTTTTGAAGATATTTGACATTTACTTCTGTCATTATTTTGCTACAAATAAGAAAATAGCTATTACTCACTTGTGGCATGCAATGGACCCCAAAATATGTACCATCTTATAGCTAAGGATAAAGTAGCTGAACAACATATTTGAAGAAAAACCTCTAACTGCAATAGTTTTTGAGTTTTGAATCCTTTACTCAAAGTAGCTAAATTGCTATTACTTGCCTATCTTTAGGCTTAAGTCCACAAAACCGACAAAATTTTCAAGGGCATGAAAATTCATTGGGACAGTTAATTGACAAAAAAATCTCTAGCTGTAGTAGTTTTTAAGAAATCTGCGTGACACACTAACACACACTCACACACCCACGCACACACATGATGCATTTCATAATCCTCCTGGGCTAAAGCCCGACTGGAGATAACGGCTGAAAGAGGTTTTAGTCTACTAGCGTGAGCTGCAAACCGATCAGTGAAACGAGTAGTGCACTGAGGCGGTCACCCATCCAAGTACTAATGGAGCCCATTGCTGCTTAACTTCAGTGATGAGATAGGTACTTCTCACACTACACAACAATTCATGAATGTCCGGAGACAAAAAAAGGGATCTCTATAAGCGTGAGCCTCACTAGAGCTCTCACTTAAAAATACTTAACATAATCCCAACAGTTGCTTACATGACCTGCTGTTCGGTCAAGGACACAGAAAATGTGTCACATCATCTTTTTGAAGTTCTACATTTTAATCCCAGCGGGCACCTGCTACACAGGTTATACTTCACTTGGAAGATGCCATTTGGAAAAATTTTGACCCTACCCCTCACAAAATGGTAGAGGGGAGGAGGTGGGCCTCTCTTTGTTTGGATTATATAAGTATTTTTATTAATAAAAATTACATTTACATAAACTTAACTAATTTTATTGCATATAAACTTACATAATCACAACAATTGCTGGAATGCAGCCCTGAGGTCCCTGGTGGGTATACTTCTGAGGGTCGTGAAGCTCAGGAGAAATGTCTGGATACGCTGAAGAAAATAGTAAAAATACATGTAGTGAAGCATATGTTATACTACAAACAACTGTAATATACTACGTATAATAAAAGTTACAATTACATTAATCTATATGGAACAAAAGAAACATGAAGTACTTCATAGTAAAGTAAACATAAGGTACTCACCTGCCATTGAAAGCAGCATGCTCTACCATCAATAATGCAAATGCAATTTAGTTTTTGAAACACTGTCACCATGTCTATACAAATGTGCAGTGGTTAAAGGTCAGCTAGCCCAGTTGAAGTAAAATTCGAACATTTAGAACTAAATTGTCCTTCAAGCCATCCAGCTCTAAGTTGGAAATCATGTCCAAAGTCAAATTCCTAAACCAGTCCAGTCCAACTGCTAGTATCCTGAAAGTCAAAAAAAAAACTGAATAAAGTATTGAGCCTAAACTGTTTATTGTATCCACCGGATGCATCCGGTGGGTACTTTGGTTTAGCATTCACTGACCCCCTGCCGTCACTGTTCATAGAGAGATTTTCGATGTCAACGCTCTATGTGGAAAACTACACCAGCTAGCATCACCACATTTGCAGGATATTTTCATTGGGAGGTAAGCTTCTCTGGGACTGAAATTAGCCTCCTGAAAAACAAGATAAAACTGCCCTGGGCATTTCTTTGAAAATTGTCTACCTTTTTCTATTGGCTGGTTATCGTAACTATAAGGTTGAATCTCTTCATAGGTCATATGTATAACAAAGTCATTTCCTACAATTATGCAGACATTTGATCTTGATGCTGTTCATTCAAGGTCATCCATGGAGTGCCAAAGTATCCCATGTAGCAGACTTTAAAAGTGCCTATATCTCCCTTATTATTGGTCCTTGAGGTTTGGCATGCAATCTATAGGAAATCATGATCTGGGAATCTTCTGATGTGTTCAGATTGACCTTTGGCTCTTCCTTCAAGGTGAAATGAGGATAGTCAAAAATTGAAAGTTCTCATAACTTGCTTACTATTGGTCCTAGATGTTTGGCATGTGAAACCAACCTGTAAGAAATCATGTGCTAGGAATCTTCTGATGTGTTCAGATTTGACCTTGGGGCCCCTCCTTTAATGTTAAACAAGGATAGCCAAACTTAAAAGTGCTTATAACTTGCTTATTCTTAGTTCTAGAGTTTTGCAGTGTGAAACAAACCTACAGAAAATCATGGGCTAAGAATCTTCCAATGTGTTCAGATTTGACCTTGGGCCCCTCCTTCAAGGTAAAATGAAGGTAGCCACACTTATTAGTACTTATAACTCACTTATTATTGGTACTAGAGGTTTGCAATTTGAACCCAACCTATAGGATATAGGAAATGGTGGACTAGGAATCTTGTGACGTGTTCAAATTTGACTGTGGGCCCACCTTGCAAGGTCCAACGAGGGTAGGATAAATTAAAAGTGCTTATAACTCACTTATTATTGCTCCTACATTTTTGGAATATGAAACCAACCCATCATGGAAAATCATGGACTGGGAATCTTCTGATTGGCCAGGTTTGACCTTGAGCTCCTCTTCAAGGTCAAACAATGGTTCAGTGTCTTCAGTGAGTTGTCTTTCCAGTGGATACAATTTACATCATTCTCTCTAGGTCTAGTTAGATGTTGAGTTGTTACAGTAGGACCTATTTTATTGCGCTACAATAGCTTACCACGTGGGACTGAATGCTGTTCTCGGATGGCCGCGAGGCATCACAGCCAATGTCTAAGAAAAACAGACATTTATAGTTGGCCGTAGCCTCAGGTTGTCGTCACGGGTTTAGCAAGGTTGTTTCTAAAGTTCGGAATTTCCGTTGGGCGATACGGAAAATCGCCTAAATATCGCCTAAAATCGCCCAAATATCGCCTAATTTACTTTAAAATGTAAAATGATTAAAAATCACAACTATCTAGCAGTTGTTTAACCAATTAAAGAATACTCGTTTATAGGTAACATAACTAGAAACTTAACATAAGATACCTTAAAAGTAAGTTATTTAGGGAGCAAATCCACGAAAAAAATCGCCCAATTAACACTGGAAAATCCAAGGCTATGTTAAAATCGCTGTAAAATGCTCAATATTTGCTTGATTTTAATAAGACAATCACCAAATTGTTCATTATTATGTGGAGAATAGTCGTAGATAGATAATTAAACTGCAAACTTAACATAAGATATCTTATAAGTAAGATATTCATCACAAACATCCACGGAAAAAATCGCCCAATTAAAAAATACTGGGAAATCCAAGGTTATGTTGAAATACTTGTAAAATGCTCAATATTTGCTTGATTTTAATAAGACAGCCACCAAATTGTTCATAATTATGTAGAGAATGCTCGTTTGTAGATAACATAACTGGAAAAAATCGCCCAAAAAGATCACCTAATATCCCAACATTGCTGTCAGTAGAATACTCATATATCTATGTACTAATATGCATAGAACTTGTTTTTCTATGACTAATATATATTAGGCGATTTTTAGGCGATTTTCCGTTTCCGTCACGGAATTCCGTCACTTTTCCGTGGTTTAGAAACCACCGTCGTCACGTGATTTACTCCTTATGTTATCTCCTTTCTCATTGGCCGCCTCCATATTTACTACGTTTGCTAGTCAAAGACGTTTTTTCATCCATATCTCTGTCATTATGTACCTATGGATACCCACATCTAGCCATTTTGTTTATATATATATATATCTTATTGTGAGAAAGTTTCGTGTCTCCAGGATAAGTATTCTTTATTTTCTGAGCGTTTTACTTTTCGTCTCGTCAGGCTTGTTTACTTGTCGAGCATTGGTTGTTTTCACGAGCAATGTGCTTTTATTGCGTATTTCTTCCTCCCAAGCAATAAAGTCTAGCCGCGAGCTTTACTTGTGATTCTGCTCAGCACCTACATTTATTTTACAATATATCACACTTTTTTATGATGACCTCGACCTATGGGGATTAGGACGTCGAGTCCTTCGGGGATCTTCAGCAGATCTCGTCGATGCTGCTATGTGTTTTATGGACAACTCGGCCCACTTCAAACTAGGCCCATTTTAAAGTCGGCCCGTTTCAAAGTCGGCCCCCTGCAAAGTGAACATGAGAATAACTCAATAATATTCACATTTATGTATAAAATATGAAATCATAGTATTCTTTACGATTTTCTAACAATATGTTATAGAAATGCTGCTGGGAGATCAAGTATGTTACCTGGAAACTTGTACTTAGCTGACGAATTAATATTTTAATTTCGTGGACTTACACAATTCAATTATATTCATTTATACATAAAAATATAGGGTCACAGAATTCCGTGGGGTTTTCTTGCAACATTTTATCAATAGAAATGTTGCATAAAAGTTAAATAATTTACGTGAAACTTTATTTAACCCAACTACCTTAATAAGGCTTATAGTTTGTATGGGCCGAGTTTGCAGGGGGCCGACTTTGAAATGGGCCGAGTTGACCAGATTCCCTGCTATGTCATTTAATCCCCGTTTTTTCTAACCTCAACTTGCTTTCGAGGCATTATTTTTTCATAAACGCCAGAAAATCTGTCCCACCTCCCCAGTCCTTAATGCAGTAAAAGATCGAGTTCAAACTCGAGTCTTCACTGGGGTTAAATTGTCCTCAAAATAAAACAATTTTGTCTCCATTAATATTACTTAAGAATGGGACCAGGGGGTTTAATAGCAGCCTGCGAGTATTCTAACTTAAACAAGCATCTTAAGTTGAAGAATGAGGGAAGAATAGTTGAAGGGCCCTTGGGCCTAAGCTCTTGTCAGTCTGCTACATCATTCAGACTTCAGACTGGAAGAGGACCTAGGCATACTGTCTAAGTTTAAACCCCTTGGTATGTCCTGAGGGAAGTCAGACAAGTCTACACCCCTATAAAATACAGGGACTGGTTTGAAAAACCTTGTTCAGAAGAAGCCCAGAGACGACCTTAAGAATTATCGCCCAGTGTCTGGTCTTTCCGAGGCGATATGACAAGTGCCGAGAAGAGGAATGCTGGACCAAAGTCCACAACCATTGCCTCGAGGGTAGGGATGAGTCGAGGGGAGGGGTGGAGGTCCAGAAGTAAAGATTTTGATAAAATGTGCAGGCTTCTGAGGCTGAAGTGGAGATCTGATCCACCTCCACTTCTAGTATTCGACTGAGGAACTCGAAAACTGGCTTGCCTCGAGATAGAAGCTTGAAAATTAACCATTTGATATAATAGGATAAAAGGCGAGTCCCCCCTGCCAAAAGTCAACCATGGTTACCATGGTTGACCACTGTCAACCATGGTTAACCAAGGGAGAAACCATGGTTAAACCATTGCCGGACAATATTTGGAAATGGTTAGAATTATGACCATGGTTAACCATGGTTAGCCATGGTTTCAAACACTGAGTAACCATGGATGATCATGCTTTCAAGTTATGGTTGAAAGCAAAACCATGGTTAAGTTTTAATAACCATGGTTAAACCTAAATTAACCTTGGTTTGAATGTAGTTAATGGTGGCTTATTATATTATAAATTATAAGGTTACAAGTACATTAAAAATCCTATGACAGAACTATACAGTTAAAGTTAGGTCCATAATTTTTTAGTTTGTACTGAATTTGTACTTTATTGCATGCTGTCTTATATAAATAATACATTTAATAACCAAATATATAATATACAGAATAGATTACTTTTTAATTAAATGAATTATCTGTATGATAGTGAATATATGCAAAACAGCAAATATGCACTAAATACAGAACTCTAGCATGATCACATAAGACACAAAATTAATGCAACAAGACTGATTAATTCATTACCAAAGAAATTGACAAGGGATACTCTGTTATACTAGGTCCAGTTCCTCAATAGACCTTGTATATATAACACCCCACATGCAAACAAAATAGCCACAGGGTATTTGTTTAGGTTAGCACATCATCCCTCACACAGACTGAATCTATGAATAGATGTGTGGGAGATGCTCTTTATTTATCACATAAACAACAGATACAGTGAAAGAGAAGATTAGTTGAGTCATCTTTGTATCTTGCATTTTGATTGGCCAGGCCATGGGAAGTTTTTATAGAATGGAGGGAATTTCAAACACAAAAGAAAAAGTGAACAATAAGTTGCATTATAAAGCTGTTGTTTCTTTTTGCTTTATATAGTGCTCACTTTATTTGGATAGAATGAAACAAGTATTATATTGACATGAACAATGCAAGTGGTTTGTTAATAAAGAAGAAACTAGATATATAATACTTACAAAATAGGCATATAAGTTGATGTCAGATAATAATAGAAGGAATGCATGTACATACTCATCAATGGAATAACAGGATATATAATCTAAAGGGTTACATTCTTACTTCTCTCCAGAAGGCTTTTAAGATGAAGCCAAATATCAATAGAAGGATCAAATACCCTTGTGATTGTGGGAATATTGAGATAATTACATATTGCAGTTACAAGATTTATATTTTAAATGTTACATGAAATTACTGGTCATGTCTTTCAGTAAAATAAAGTATATTTAAAAATTGCAGCAACCATCTGGAGTTTATGTGTAAGTATTTAAGATGACATATATTATTGATATCACTTTGTTGAATGACACATTTAATTCAAGTTTATTATTGTATTAGACCATTGTAACAACCATAGTTTATAACCATGGTGAACCACAGTCAACCATGGTGTATTACGGTAACCATGGTTAACAACCATGGGTGACGATGGTTACTAACCATGGTGAACCACTGTCACAAACTAAGGTTATTTGAAGCAACCATGGTTAGCAATGGTGCGATTTGTCAAAAATGTTAAATTTTTACCGTGGTAGACCATGGTATACCATAGTTAACCATGGTCTATAATCGTCGTCTGTAACCATGGTCACCCATGGTTAATAACCATGGTAGACCATTGTCACAAACCATGGTTACTTAAAACCATGGTTTGCAACCATGGTTGGTAATGGTGCAATTTGTCAAAAATGTTAAATTTTAACCATGGTTGACCAAGGTAGACCATGGTCAACCATGGGATAAACCAAGGTTATACTACCATGGTTAACCGTGGTTAACCTTGCTTTAACAATGGTTAACCATGGTTATTACTGGACAATTTGGCAGGGGAATTACAAGATTTCAAATCTGTATATCCCCTATCCCCTCTGGGGCCTCTATGGGTAAGGCCCCCTTCTGGTAGTCAAAGAGTTTGAGCTACAGGCAAGGCAATCTCTGTACCTATTTTGGCTGCCCTGTACTAGGTCATTTCTGAATGCAACCTGGTCATGGAAATCTGTTAAGACAATAGCAAGGCTACTGCCAGACGGGTCAAACTCAATTTAAAGGGTGCATATAAGTAGTCAGAAATGATTACAAAGACCTGACTAGATTTCCTGAATAAGAGGATCCTTATCCACCAGATTTCCTTAGCCTGCCAAGTAAGCCTTAGCCCTCTTCTCCAGAGAGACTTATACACTATGGGGAATTCATGGGAAATACCAGATCTTAAGAACTTAGGAGTTCCCCATTCTATCCCTCTCCATTGTTCCATTCACAATCAGTTAAGGAGGGACAGGAGTTTCTCATCAAGGCACCAGTAAAAACACTTAGGGTTTAGGCCCTACCAAATCAGCCCTTTTACTATCCCCACAATCAAGAGGCTCCTACAGGAAACACCCCTATGAGGGTCAATCCATCCCAAGCAGTATCCTTCGTTTTTCCCAGGTAGGGGGAAATCGAGTAGAAGAGGCTCAAGAGGTAATTTTCGACCTCACCCAAGGGGAAGAGGGTGTGGAAACCCCTCCTCCCAATAACTCCTTAAAAAGCCTCCCTCAGTCCACCAGTAGGAGGTCTCCTCCATTCTTTCAGAAGAGACTGGAAACAAATGCTCAAACAATATGTTAAACTTTCTTACCAATAGTTACATTGTACCATTTAGTTAGAGTTCCCCTGATTCACTCAGGATACAAGGCACATCAAAGATCTAGCTCTGGCCTCTTATCCAGTCTCTTCTGTTCAAGAACACAATAGAAAGGGTGGAAAACCTCTGCGGGTTTACAATTGCCAGTTCCTATGTCCCCAAGCCTCACCAAGGGTGGAGGCCAGTGACAGCCATAAGCAGGCTCAACATCTTTCTACTTGTAGAAAGGTTCAAATGGAAACCCATGAATCCATCAGGGCCTCCATGATTCCAGAGGATTGGGTGTCTTCAATAGACCTGTCAGACCCCTACCTTCACATCCCCAATCACCAAAGCTCATGGAAGTACCTGACATAGTCCTTAGAGTGAACAATATCAGGAGAAGTCCGAATGCAAACCTACTAAGGTGTTTTCCTTTCGTGGGCTATGAATAGCACCTAGTTTTAGCCCTTGTAAAATCCCACTCAGAGAGATGGATCAATGATCAGGATTTGATCTTTTGCTTAAAGTCAAAACATGTTTTGACTGCAAGATGTTTGATGTCTCTAATTGGGTTGCTCACCGCAATGGAGAAGATTGTCCCAGAGGGACGCCTTCACATGAGACCTTTTCAGTTTCACCTCAAGGAGCACTGGGAATTTTCAAAGTCTTTGGACATCCTTCCTTGGTCAGTGACCTTTCAGCTCACCTAAGTGGTGGCAAAATTCCGCAGACGCTATGAAAAGTACACTCAGGATACCTAGACCACAGTATCTAAATTTTTACAGATGCCTCATGTAAAGGTTTCTCCGAAGTTTGCTCACTTAGAGCAAGTCTCTTCAAAGGTCTGTGGTCAGAATGGGATAAAAGGCTACACATAACATTCTAGAGTTGAAGGCGGTTTCTCTTTGAAGGCCCTGAAAAGGTTCAAGGTCCAGTGCCAAACCAAACAGTGTGGGTTGCCGCAGCCAACTCAGCAGTAGTAGCCTGCATAACCTAACAAGGAGGAAACCACTCGGCAGAGATGTGCGCTCTCCTGTGGAATATCATGACCTGGTGCCATCATTACCAGATAACCTTAAGAGCCAGGCACATTCCAGGGTGCCTTAATGTGATGTCTGACCTTCTATCCAGTCCCTTCAGTAGAATGGTCAATGCATCCGGAGATGTTCAAACAGATCTATCAAAGTGGTTCACTCCTCTGTAGATCTATTTGCCACTCACCTGAACCACAAGGTCCCAGTCCAACATGCTTGGGACATAGATGCTCTAAACATAAACTGGTCGGGTCTCACTGCTTATGTTTACCCTCCCATGGCTCTCCTTCACAGGGTGATCCATGTCAGGCAATACAATTGCCTGATCATTGTAATGACCCCAGGCCGGCCAGGGATGCCCTGGTTTTGGGACCTAGTGCAGCTCTCAACAGAGATCCCACTTCAATTACCAGTGTCAACAACTCTTCTCATTCAGTCCCATAACTATGTATTTCACAGCAATCCACAACATCTCAACCTCCATGCCTGGTGTCTAGGAGTGGATGTCTCCAGGGACGGAGCTTCTCTGTGGAGGTATTAACAAGGATCATCTACAAGTCAAGTGGGCCCTATTTGAGCAATGGTACAGAAAACATTCAGTGGATTTCTCCACTCCCTCTGTGAAACAAGTTTCAGATTTTTTCATGTACCTGTACCAAGATCTAAACAGGCACCCTTTGACCATTGATGGTTACAGTATGACCATTGTTGACACCTTGGGCCCAGCAGGGTTCCATATTTCCCAAAGCTCAGACCTTTACAGGTTACTCTCCAGGTTTCACAGGGATCATTCCAAAAGTTCCAGGAATCTTCCAAATGGAACCTTTTCTGTTGTGCTTAATGAGCTCACAAAAGCACCCTTTGAGCCCATGAAAGACACATACCTCAAACATCTTACTCTCAAACTGCTTCCTTGCTAGCTTTGGCCTCCGGCAAGCACTGCAGTGACATGCATGCCTGGGTATCTACTCTAGGCCAATTGGAAAAGGCTTCCTTGTTCCCTTCTTCAGATTTCACAGCCAAAAACCAACTAGCAAGACAAAGTTCTCAAGTGTGTCTCTGGAGACTATTCCTGCTTTGACTACCATTGTAGATGGACAATTCAAGAAAACAGGACCTTGTGTCCAGTACGGGTTCAGAGGTATTATCTAAAAGTGGCTATTTGTGCCACTTTTATTGAGCATGGCTGCACTCCTTCCTCCAAAATCCAAACATCCAGACAGTATCAAAACTGTCATTTCAATTACCTTCTGGTTTTTGGCTTCTTGCAGGCCCAGTATTCCAAAACCGGGGCACTCAGACTTCTAATACATTCATTCTAATCTAATTAATTCATAATCCAAGAAAAATTGACAAAAACTTCCAGTCTCAGCTGTAATCCCTCCACCGAGCGGTTGGATTCAGCATTCAGTTCCACATGGTAAGCTATTGTAGCGCAATAAAATTGAAAATTTTAATTACTTAAAAGTAGCTTTTATAAGCCACAAGCTTACCATGTGGAACTGAAGAGAGTCCCACCATGCCTCCCCACTGAATAACAGCTGAGGGGGTATGGGCAAATTTCTAACTCGAAAGAGGAAGTGGATGGCTACATCACTGCTGGGGGTAACCTCGATTCCAAGGCATCTCACCAGTATTATGCATCCATATTTCTTGGACGTTCGCCAGATGCCTGCAGCCTCCTGAGTTAGCATTCAGTTCCACATGGTAAGCTTGTAGCTTATAAAAGCTACATTTAAGTAATTAAAATTTTCAAATTTAGAGCATTGCCTGAAATACCTTGTTCAGCTACTTTTTCCAAAGCTACAACATGGTCACAAGTTTGGAAGTGCATCTCCATAGCTAAGTGAAATGGTCTGAAAGACTTTCAAGATTAGAAGCATTACTACTGCCAAAACACTGGCAAAACCAACCGACGGGCCGATCTTTGCTACCATCACTTTAACTCCAGCTCACCAACCACCATCCTGTGTTATTTCTGAAAAGCCATTCATTCCAGTGACTGGACTGACTGGCCAGGGCTACACCAACCAAGCTCCTGCTATGCAGAACCAGTTTCTGCCTAGTATGTCGGTTGTCAGATCATCACAGCAATAACCAACCTGTGATATTGAAGTCAGCATGAACTCTGTTGGGCTGAATCACTCTGTATTACCAAACAGGCAGGTTGAAAAGTAGGGAGAGCTATTTGTCAATGAAATAGACATTGAGCGTGTACCAGTGAGGCCAACCAACTGTAAAGAGGAATCATACAACTGGTCAAGGGATTGGATCTTGTATGGGTTGGCATCACAGTGCCTCTTCTTCAGCAGATGACAACTCTTTTGCCGGTTCTAGATCACAGCCTACAGGATCTCTCTTAATCTACCAGCTGACGATCTGTAAGAATAACTGAATCTGACACTAGTAGAGGGTTATTCCTCAAGAAGTTCTGATGCACCAGGACTACAAAAGTATATGTTCATCAAGCTGGCCTAATCTCAGAGCAAGTGGTATGGCATCCACTCTGACCACCAGGGCCCTTCAGAAAATGCTGTGTCCTAGTGCAATAAGTTGGCAAAGTTAAATATTTCATACAGGCTGATTACTTCCTGGCCAGTCTCCCAAGAAACAGTCAGGAAATCAGGTATCCATGTGCTTAATCTCAAAACTCACGGATTCCAAATCATAATGCATAAATCATAAGTCCTAAAACATAATAAGGTCATCAACAGGGGAACATCGGTGTTCAGTATTAACAGATAAGATTCTGAAACACATAAGATTTAAGTCTCCTTTTGAAACATGATAGTGTAGGAGCAGTTCGAATTTCCAGTGGCAAATCATTCCAGAGTTTTGGAGCATCATATGAGAAACACTTGTTGAAATGAACTTTAGATTTATGAACTAAAGAGCTGTAGAAGGGAACTTTAAGAAACATTTTTTTCTGAATTACTACATCTTGTTTTAACAGCAGATGTATATAAAGACAAATACAGGGCAAAGTATTTTGGCTTGCCAGTGGCAAGGTACTTATGTATGAGTACCAGAGTTTTGAAAATGATTGTTTAACAGGAAGCCAGTGGAGAGACTTTAATTAAGGAAAAATATGGTGCACGAAGGAAAATAAAAGATGTTCTCCTTGGATTGGATCAGATAGCCATCAGTGGGGCACAAACCTTTAATTCTAAAACATCTTGTTATCATGCAACCCTTGGTTTAAAATTTACCACTTAGAGGTTTCTGATCAAGGCAAATATATCCACTTGGAAGTCTTTAAATGACTCTGTTGACAGATTCCACAGTCCTGATCGAAACCAATCACCCTGTAGGCAATTTGAAGTCATTGTGGGTTTTCTGGGATGACATCCACTCAAGTTTGTCTTCCAAGAAGTCCCAACTTCTTTCTCCTCTCCTGGGCCTATAGCTGGAACTCAGTCTCACTGATGGTGGGCAGGCTTGCTCATTTTATTCTATGCACATAAACTGCCCCATTTGTTGGGATCTTTGTAGTTCATGAAACGCTTATTATACAACAGTTCATTTATCCTATAAGCTTCATCTCCTGTTCTTGTATAAATGTAGCTGTAGCTGCTCTCTTGCCCTTTGAAGCATCCGCTTCTTCAGTACAAACTTCTGTGTAATGAGTCATATCCTTTTTATCGTCCTGTGTACCCTCCGGAGTACTCTCCCTGCTAGCCTCACTCTCTGGAGCCTCCTGGGTCAAACTGCCAACATCACTTGCCTGTGTCTGTCATTTGCAGGAGGCATTCTCTTCAATTTCTTCTTTGGTGGCATTTTAGATATGTTTAAATACAAAATTAAATTCAATTAAAATTGAAAACAAATTTGCAAGTAAGTGATATATAATACATCTGCAAAGTATTAATACCCATAAAATATGTCCAATTTGATCACACAAGTATCTTCACTCCTCGATTTCTTGCCATGAAATAATTACCTATCTATGATTTGATTTTTAAGTGCGAGCCTCGGTAGAGCTCACACTTCTAGGAATCACTTTTTTTAAAATCCCATCCCCATCAGGAAACCATCCCAAACCTATCGTAAATCCATATTTTTAATCCTATCTAGACTTTTTCCATCAAAAACCTCTATCTTTTGGATCCGAATGGCTTCTTTTGACGTTGCATACCGTTTTTGGCATTCTCAGAGGTAATTTGATTGGCTGATTTTAAATCTTTTCAAATGCTACAAAAGATTTGTGATAGGTATACAATGCAAGAGTTTCCAATAGGTTTGTGATCAAAAAGATGGATTTATGATCAACAGATGACTCAAAAGAGAGACTTGTGATCAATGCAAAGGTTTACAAACTAGAGATATTATAAGGATAAGGAAAAATTTACAATAATTTCAGATAGTTTGAAAATAGCTATAAAACCTTTGTTACATCCCATTGTACGTGCACATATGTCCTGGTTACAGAGAAAAATTGACTGATTTGCCAGGGAAACTTAAGCTACACTTGTGATTTTATAACATAATTTCAAGGCCGCAGAGGCCACGCAATGAAAGTTGGCAAGCACATTATTCTCTGTGTGCACGCAGTATAGATACAAATGCATCCTTGTCTCAAGGGTAACTTATGAGAGACACTTGCGCATGTGCATTCTCCTTGCTAGTGTTGCAAGATTTCCCCATTCATTTGCAGGGTTTGCATGTGTCGTATAATATGCTTACGTGTACCTTGCATCCATATTAACCCTGCCTGTAGTTAGTCACAGTCCATTCTGTGTTCAAATAATGACACTCTTGTTGGGAAAATACACCTTGTTTGCATGTGCAAATCTCTGCTACCCCATTATCAGGCTAGGCTAATATTTTTTTCAAAAATACTTGAAGCACACTTACATGTGTATACATACACCATGAGATGTAAGAGAAGCTTTCGATAGGTTTGCAAGCCTTGGGTTTGGTGCAATCGTGATGAAAATGATCAATCTGCTCCTTTTTTAACAGGCATGTCAAAAGAATAGGTTGTAGTAAATAGAAAAGTCATAGCACCTAAAATATCAATACTAGTAACTGCCTAAAGACCAAAGTTACTAGTCATGAGTACTTGGGACAGAAATTTTCACTGGCAAAAGTTCTGCAAATGGGTTTTATATTTCGGATGAACATCTAGTAGACGATAAAAGCAATTACACTCACAACCTTCATAGGCTTAGAAGCTAGGATTTAGGATTTGGTACACCCTGATTTTTCACAAAGTCGTGGTTATCCATATTATTTGTTAGGGGATGGGATTATCGTACATCTCATTAATAATTCTACTAAAATTATGGTGCGCCTAGATGTACTGCCTTATATGTAAGCTACTCTCCTGCTTCAAAAGTGAAAAAGGGTAGTTGTACAATCAATGAGATTACACTCCCACCTGCAAAATCGGGTTATGGCTGATCCATACTCCAAAGAATTCATATATAGGTATTTCTTGATATAAATGAACAGAAATTTCCTATTAGATGGGATCTTACCTAATAGACAATTAGCTATACTGCCGGTGCAAGCCGGACCCGTCAAATGTCAGGAAAAGACATGCTGTGTCTCCACCGGTGGAGCAGATTATGTGCACTCCACTCGCTAGGTGTGCAGTCCATTAGCTCATGTGCAATCAAGACGTTTTTATAAGAACTCTCAAATTTCAAAGAATTTTTTTGTAAAATACTTCATTTAAAAGACTTATTTCTACAGAACTATTGTTTACTTTTGTTACATTCATATCATGGCATCACCAGGACAAAGAAGAGGTGCCTGAAGCCATCTAATGACAGTGTTTGACAATCATTCAAGATGCACATGCTGTGTGACAACAGCCAGACCCATGTTTGATGCAAAAAGACTGTAACAGTTTTGTAATGGTCTCACTCAAGATCAGTGTACTCAGCGTGCTTCACTTTCTTACAAGTTAAAGAAGGACAAGCTGGCAGATAAGAAACACAATGCTGATAGTTCCTCCCTGATTGTTTTGGGCTCTGTCTCAGTTCTGGGCCCTGTGAACTCAAAACTACTGAGACTACCGAAGATAAAGTTAAGAAATCAACATCTTCAAAATCCAGTTCACTCAACAAAGTGAAGGCATTAGACCAGAAATGGTCTGACAGACTCTCCAGATTTTAAGTTCTGATATTGTCGAGAACCTTGGAGAAACGGACCAACAAGCCGACCTTCAGTACTATAAAGACAGCTCCAGCTCCTCAAGCCACCTACCTGTTGGAGGCATTACATGCACTCATGCAAAAAAGAGAAATACAAATGGTCCAAATGCAAACTTCTCTGGATTTCTTCAATCGATTTTTCTTGGTTCTTAAACCCAACAACAGATGTAGACCTATCCTAGATCTGATCTCACTGAACAAATTCACTGAAATTAGAGAAATTCAAGATGGAAACACTAGAGAGTATAAGGACCTCCCTTAAGACAAATGAATGGATAATGTCCATCCATTTCACGGACGCTACTTCCATATACCAACAAACACACAATCCAGGGAATACCTACATTTTCACGTCCAAGGTCAATTCTACCAATTTAAACCTTTACCATTCGGTCTGTCCACTGCTCCCATGGAGTTTACAGTGATAGTAAAGGTGGCTCAAAACAAAAGCAAAAGAATCCACTAGTACCTAGATGACTGGTTGGTTAGAGCTAGATCCCACTGGAATTGTCTCCAGGATACACAGACCCTAGTGGCCTTGTGTAAGGAACTATGTTAGATAATTAATATGATCAAATCAGAACTGGAGCCAAACAAGTATTTGATTTTCTAGGCCAGGTCAGGGAGGGCAAGGTGAGAGCCCAAACCTGAAATTCGGACACATCTTAAAGGGCTTTTGACAGCTACAAAGGTCAAAGTTGGGGTTTTACGTCCCGTTCAACAGCCAGGGTCATATTGGGACAGGACCTCAGAATTGCCACTTGTGGGACTCGAACCCACAGAGGTGACAGCCTATGATTAGATGCCAAACTTGCTAACCACTAGGCCACTGAGGACCTTTTTTGACAGCTACAGAAAAACAAGTCTGCTTAGGCAGGTTCCATATGAGACCAATTCAGTGGCATGTGAAAAATCACTGGAGGATCCTGGAATCTCTAGAAAAGGTGATCCCAATCCTAAAGTCTCTCCATCCACACTTAAAAGCTTCAAGTTCTCTTTTGAAGAATTAACTAGCTAATGAGGGCCAATAGTGGTTGGTCTTAGTGGTTATTCCAGCCCTGGCCCCTACTGGATAAATCACTCAAGGCTGATCGGTCTCTGTGTCCAGTAAGAGCCCTTCACTATTATCTGCACAAGACCTCGGACCTTGGGCGGAACAAGGAGTTTTTCTTTTTCTCGCTCAAGCAAGGCTTTGACAAGGACATCTCCCCTCCCACTATCTCATCATGGATCAAGCAGACCGTGATTCAATGCTGTGAGCTCTCTGGGCAGTAGGTCCTTATCTTACATAAGGTTAAAGCCCATGATGTTAGGGCCTTTGCTGTTGTTAAGGCATTCGAGTCGTGATTCTGCTTAGAACAGTTATTATCAGCCTGTCACTGGAAAACCCGCAACACCTTCACACAATTCTACTGAAAGGCCTGTTCTGAGTCAAGCTATTTCATTTGGGCTCTGTGGAGATGCCCAGCTGATTCACCACTAGAACCTTATTTAAGCAACCTGTCACCTTGCCCAGCAGGGTTTTCACGGTAGCAGGTCCTGCTCAGATGCTACCTACTTCACTCCTCTTCCTTCCATGGAGGGTCTCTCCTTTTGACTGAACCCAAACCTCTCTTTCCCACTCAGAGGAAGTCTGTAAATGGGGTGGGGGTGGCAACTTTGGTCAGTGCCGGCCACCACTTCACTGGCACCCGGCAAATGGGATCACTTTAAGTCCCTCTGAGACCTCTAATGTGTTTGATGAGTTCAATCTAAAGTCCCTAGTAAGCTACCCACCTTAGCGGTAGATATTCTAGCTAATTGTCCTTTATGTCAGATGTATTAATGCAATAAAATAGAAAATTAAAAATTAACTTAAATTTTTATTAGTAAATACCTTACCAAATGGACAGGACAGGAACTCCTAACTCACCCTGCATTCATCTTATGGGGTGTTCCACTGGGGCCGTCTTGTCGGTAACTAAGGATTACATGTTTGGTATTTCACCGGCCCTCCCCGACTCTTGTTCCAGACCATGGGTCCGCCCACCTGGAAACCAACTTGTCCTAGTCACTTCCAGTCTTGTCTTATCACTTCCGGTCTTGTCTTATAACTTCCAGTCTTGTCCTTATCACTTTCAATCTTGTCCTATCGTGAAACCGGCTTGTTTTTTGTCACTTAAGTAGTGCCCATCTGCAGTCCATTTCCAGCATGATTTGGGGTAAACATATATGACCAAAAATTAAGTCAGGAATGACAACAAACAGTGCAAGTGATTATAATTTGGTACTTAACAGATAGAAAAAGGTCCACATGTGTGCTGTAAAATGTTAAGAAACATAAAAAAATATATTTATTTGGTTAAACAATAACAAAACTCCAGCCTATATCACCAGAACTATTTTTAGGAAAAAGGGGGATCAAGTGTCAACAAATTTAAAACTAGATCAATAGTAAATATTTGGATCCCATCATGTGACCAGAACTACAGCATATTTACCTTTATGTCAAGAATAGGGTCTTTCCCAGAGGCTCGAAATTATTTGGTATAAATAGGTAGAGGTACACAGGTACAAAATATTGAAGGTGTCCTTCCCAGAGCTCCGAAATTAGAGTTTGAAGGCCAGGAACATGCAAGAGAGCCTTAATTGTCACGTGAGATATTGTCAGAAGCACATCTCTCTCTGCTTGTTTAAACAGGATGTAACATTTTGAATGAAAATTTTCTATTTTAAGTGTCTTTTTCGGTCATAATCTGAAGAAAAAATACATTGATTTATTTCTTATATAATATTAAAGCAAAAACCTGATAACAATAATGAAAATAACAAAAATATTAATTTGGTGGTTTGGTCACATGATGGGATCTAAATATTGAGCCTTCACCTAGTTTTAGATTTTTTTCATTGGTTGACACTTGATCCTCTTTTTTTCTCAGAAATTCATTAAAAACTGTAATGGCAATACCGACTGCAAGTCTGGTCCTGGTGATTCTATATATTTCACCAGTTCTGTCTGTTTGTCAACACGGCTTGTCGGGAGTTGATACGGCTTGTCTTTTAGGGGTATAAGGGCTTGTCCTGGTAGTTTCAAGTCTATTCCTGTACAAAATATCCCGACCCCAAGTCAGGTCAGCCTCTAGATGCAGACAAGCCCTGTTGAATTACGTCCTGTCGGGGAGGGGAAACCGGCCCCAATTTTTCCTGCCTTTTTTTCTGGATATTTTCCCCGAAATCCGGTTGCTTGTAAGGTCGGCTTGAGTGGAACACCCAAATAACTAGGGGCTCATCGAAGGTTAGAACAAAAACGATGTTATGACATCACATTCTCTAACCGGGAAGAAAAATGGAACAAGACTTAGCAAGTAGAGTGCATGTAGCCGGCTCCACCGTTGGAAACACAAGACGTCTTTCTCTGACATTTGGCAGGGCCAGCTTACACTGGTAGTATAGCTAATTGTCCATAAGGTAAGGTGTTAACAAAAATTAACTTATCTCTTGAATTTTCTCTTTATTCTCTATATTGGGTAAGCCCCTATTACCTTGTTTGCACAGTCCTGTACAGGCCTTATGAGTGACACACGAAAACAAAATGTTTAACTCATCAGGGTTTATGGCTCAAAACATTTTGTATTTCATATGTGTAAATAAGTTATGATATGAATTTAGGTAGGACACGTTCACTGCAACATGAGCTGAGTTTCCAGCACTAAGCTGATTTGTATAAAAATGTTTGCAAAACCAACCACAAGCTTGCCTGCTAAGCTAAATTGTACATGCCAGGGACTCTCTCTTTTCAGAGCAATAAAGACAAGGCTGTGAGGCAATAACCAGATACATGTTGCTACAACCATACAGAATGGTGTGAACAGTCCTTAAGTGCATCAAGAAAATCAAGTTCTAACTAGGGCTACAATGCACACATATATTTACTCGATTTTCTCCACAAGACAGATATTTTGCCTCAGGTTTTAATGTAACCCTGTTCAAATAAAAACCATTGGAAATACATCCAAGTCTAGACGTGACATAAATATTTTTATTGTCTTTTGGTTGTTGAAATATAAATTTTGTATGACAATACAGTTAAGGATTTACACATCTGAAGCTTCTACGAACGTATTTTGACGTGAAAAACACCAGTGACTTTATTTATTTATTTATTTGGGGTTTTACGTCGCTTTCAACACTGTACAGGTCATATCACGACGGGTAGTTGGAAGGGCAGAGGAAACCAGTACATAGAGTTCGCTAGGGTTCTGTACTGTAAACTGCCAACCAACGAATGAAATTTGACCATTATCTATTATGAAACCACGTGAATTGAAACCAGTGAATGAACTGAATAAGTTAACACCCTTTACTAAATGGTCAACCAATGCAATGTTTGCAAGGTTTGCTTTAGTGTGAATATCAGAAGTGGCTTTCATTTGATTTTGCATAATGGAGAGTCAACAATGAACTGTAGTTTAGTCAAAGCTGGGGTTTTACGTCCAGTTCAACAGCCAGGGTCATATTGGGACAGGTCCACAACATTGTCACTTGTGGGACTTGAACCCATACAGGTGACAGCCTATGATTAGATGCCAAACCTGCTAATCACTAGGCGACTGAGGAGGTTTTAACTGTTCATTTGGTACCTTGCCAAGACCAAGTGTCTCTACAATGCATTCAATACTGAATCGGTTTCACAGTCATATGAATTAGTTTAGTGGCTATGTGTATAGAGTTATTATAATTCTGCATTAAATTGAAAGTGTGCAGACAAATGCCTCAGGAAAAGTCTCTCCTGCATAATTTATATTCCAGAAAAATGGCCTCCTCACAAATATAAAACAAACATTTTAACATGAGATGACAATTTAGGTAATTTTACAAATAACCCTCAATGTATTTAATTGGAAGAATAAATATACTCAGGACCAGATCACAAATAGAACATGTGTTGTGACTGATGAAAGAGTTTGCTATATCATGTATTAAAAATTCTAACCCAAAGTACTAAATTAAAAGGGGTTGTTTTGCTGGTTTATCAATTACATTGCAATTAAATGATTATCCAAATTAGGCCACACAAAAAGGCCGTTTACTCAAGTAAATCAAGAAAAATGTGTACTATGCTGTAGTGCTAAAATGTGTTAGAGTGGGATTTAAATTTGATAGTGATATTATTATTTTACATTAAGTAAAAATTCCAAATAGCGATTTTAATTTATCTTATCACACTGAGTTGTATACTTCTTACATGATGCACTATATGTTGTGAAAACAAAACAAGTTTTAAAATATTTAAATTTAATTTTTCTTAGGTGTAGGAGGCATTCTTGCTGTATACATTTTTCCAAAAGACATTCTTTCCAGGTGGTACTTCTCCTGGATTTTAAGTTCATATATTGGCATTCTACCAGTAAATGCCAGCCTTCTGTATCTTTATTAGAGGTCAAGGATAAATGCCTATATTTGCATACAAAATGGACGTCCAGTGGCATTTAAATAAATATCATTTGGGTGTGTGGTGTCTTGTAACAATAAAAGTCTGGTAGTAGAATTTAAATTCAAAATAACAACCACAAATGTGGGCGTTCACTGGTAGATTACCTACAGACAGAGATAAAAATAGCCAGCCTCGGCAGGAAAGAACCCCAGCCCGAAGGTCCAACTAACTGGGTAACAACCTTTAGATTTTGAAAAATCTAAGGAACAATTTCAGTTGTAAGAAGTATACACAATCCATGAAATGTCAGATTAAAATTCACAGGATATGATTTCTTACAAGTTAAGAAAGGCCCTTTTAGCATAATGACACTACACAACCTTAAAACAGGGGTCAAAGGTCAAATTTGACACTTACAAAAGATTTGCAGACCATGATTTCCAATAAGTTGTTTTCTCATTCCAAACTCCCTGGGACCAATGGTAAGGGAGATATTAGTTTGTTTTATTTGCTCCTATATTCTCCCCAGTTGACAGTATAGATGTGATATTGCAGCCACTTTTTTTCAAAACAAGACCAAAATTATTTCAGGCAAGTTTTCCTAGCAAATTTACATTTTGTACAAATGTGATACAGCTAGCTGCAATATTTTACATTTTAGAATGTATCAGTGATTTTCGAACAATAGGCCATGGAGGCCATGTTGTTGTTTTAAAAAATGAGTTTCACACTCATAAACATTCTTTAAAAATTTGGTGCAGATACCTTCATAAATAAATGAGATATAAAGGTTGATGTGAAAATAGCATCAGATATGCCTGTACAGCCTGGGTAAATAGTTTTCAACACTAAGAGATATAGAAACAGTGAAACAGTACAAAGATTGGGAGCAGTGTCCGTTATAAAAAGGTCCAAATAATGTTTATGTAGAGGAAATAATGTCCAAGGAAAGAAAATGTATGTTAGATGAAGTAGTAAAACAAGACAATTCAATAGCAAGATGACAGCATTAATAAGTAAACTAAAAATTATGACACTGTAAAATTTATTAACTGGAGAATAGATGTCAATGGAAATAGCACAATTATGTAAAAGTACATACAATAATAAGTTTCAGCAATCCATATATCTTTGTCATAAGGGAAACATGATTCAAGTATGGCAGATGAACACACTTTGGCAGAGCCAAAGCTAAGGGTCACACCATGATGCATCCCTACACCTCCTAACCAATGTCCCTACCAACTTTCTAAACCTTACAGAATTCAAGAGCCCGGACAAGATTTAAGAACTCATGGTCAATACAACAAGGTCAAAGGTCAAATCAATGTCACACCATGACATTGCACACCTATAACCCCCAACCAATGTCCCTGCTAAGTATGAACTTGCTGCATCTTATGGTTTCTGAGGTATAGCACAGACATGATTTTATAGGTCAAGGTCACTACGGCAAGGTCAAAGGTCAAATCAAGGTCACAAAATGATGTTGCACACCTCCAACCAATGTCCCTACCAAGTATCAACTTCCTACACATTATGGTTTCCAAGATATAGGCCGGACAAGATTTCATAAGTCAAGGTCCCTACAGCAAGGGTAAAGGTCAAATCAAGGTCACACCATATTGTTGCATACCTACAACCCCTAACCAATGTCCCCACCAAGTATCACCTAACTACACCTTACAGATTCCGAGATACAGCCCAGACAAGATTTTATAGGTCAAGGTCACTACATCAAGGTCAAATCAAGGTCACACCATGACGTTGCACACCTACATCCCTCAACCAATGTCTCTACCAAGTATCAACTACCTAAACCTTAACTACCTATTGTTTCTGACATACAGCCCAGACAAACTTGTTCCGCCCACCCGCCCATCCAGACACCATGGGTGAAAACAATACCCTGACAGCCCTTTAGGGCTGTGGGTTAGTAATGTGACAAATGCACACATGCATGCAGAAACACGAATGCACACACAGAAGGTGTTTCATAATTTCCCAATCCCAGCCTTGGCTGGCGGGAGATAAAATGCAATTGTAGTAACATTGGTTAGCAGCCCTTTTTCAGTTAATAAAAAGACCGAAAAGTATTGCCAGATACCCTACAAAACCTAATCAGATCCTGATTCTGTGTTGGTTAACATGTACTGAAAATTTCGTTAAAATCCATGCATTGGTTTAGGCTGTGGAACACCCACAAATATTAAAACCAAAAAATCTTAAAATTGTTGCCATAACAACAGCTGTTACTAAATACCACCCGAAAGCTTACCACATCTAGATCCTCTGGGGTAAACAAATACTGAAAATTTGGTGAAAGTCCATGTATTGGTTTAGGGTGTCGAACCCACACAAACTTTAAAAGCCACAAAAGTTGTTGCCAGACACCACACAAAACCTAATCAGCTCTAAATCCTCATGGGGTTAACATAGCCTGAAAATTTGGTGAAAATCCATGCATTTGTTTAGGTTAAAAACCCCAAAACCTTGAAAGTGTTGCCATGGCAGCAGCTGTTACCAGATACAACCAAAACCTATAATCAACTCTAGACCCTCTTGAGGTAAACGTATCCCGAAAATATGGTGAAAATCCATGTATTGGTTTAGGCTGTGCCTGGACAGCACAGGGGTTCACTATACCCCCAGCCTTTATGGGCTGGTATTAAAAATACAAATCCTGTGAAACCTGACAAATTCAACACATACAAACACAAAAATAACAAATAAATTAATTCACTACTTTGGGGTAATTTGAATGCATGACACACACAATACAAAATAATATCACTTATAGTTTTAATATATGCAACATAACAATCTTACCAGAACAAATCATCTACAAGATGATAAATGTAATACGAACAATCTAAACTTTTTTCTGGAAAGTACTTTCTCAAAGTCACAAATCCATATATCCATTGCCAATATCCATGGTTAAGCTAAACTTTTGTGGCAGCCAAATTATATTTTCGATTTTTTACAAGCTTTATCCAATATTAAATTTGTTTTCCAAAAAAGGAAAACCAGTGACAGATAGGGTGAAACAATATTGATTGTGTATTAAAATTAAAAGGCCCGTACAACTAATTTGTTGAAAGCCAGTTATAATATCAAGCAAAACTAATCTTTCCCTTACTTTACATCTTGATGTTTTATGGCATTTTAATTCAGCAAGCATAATGAGGAGAAAGTAATTAATAGGCTGTAACATGCCAATACAAGCCAAAGTTGAAATGGTGCATATCTTTTAAGAATACATGCCAAACAGAAAAATATACGTTCACCGACTTTTATTTAAAATGTGAAACTAAAATCGATATTTTAAATAAACCATGTAAAGTATATACTTAAACTAGAAAAAGATCCTCAGAGAGGCTAAACATGGCTGACCTTGTAAAGATTTCCCAGCTTGATCATTCAGTGAAAAGGTGTTAAAGTATTTAATTAATTCATTGGCTTCAATTCACATGGTCTTATTTTTGTATATAGGAAGTTCTATAGTGTGTTTATAGTTTCGTTTTAGATATATCTGTTTTCTGTAGCTTTTATTATTGTTACAGGGGGGAAGCTGGGATTTTTTTATTTGATAAGTTCTGATTTTTGAGAAAGTTGTGGTTATATGCAATATTTGTTAGGGTGTGGAACATGAATATCTCATTAATGATTCTGCTAACAACATGGTAGGCCTGGACGTACTGGTTTACACACAAACTGTGTCCCTGTCTTGAAATCTTCAGTGTTCTTTTTCTTGTCATTTCTTTCGTTTACCTAACCAGTAATATTTTACATTTTATCACTAGAAGTTATATAAATAAACGAATGAATCAATCAGTACATATCTTACCTATTAAGTATTACAAATAAATAGCCTATATGAAATATACATACATCTCTTGTGAAATACAACAATATCTCAATTGTTTTATATACAAAATATATTGTATAACACAACGCCATTTTACATCCAGGCTTGTAGATCCACAGAAATTGCAACAGAAATCATTCAACCATAACGCGTTCATGTATGTCACAAAATGGAGACAGAGGTGATGACACGTGGTTTCTTTTTGTTGGAGGACGTTATAGGTCTTTCTGGGTTGACTGTGTCTTTCCTGGCCTTGCTAAGCGTCTGCAGCTTGTGTTTTGGCTGACTCTTGGCAGAAGCTGATCGATTCAAAGCCCCCTTGTGGTTCAGGGATAAGTTTGTGCCCTGGAAAGAACAGGGTAATCAATCAGATGACCACAGAAGGCGAAGACATTGTATATTTAAATCAGAGCACTCAAAGAGTGCATGCCTCCACCAAGGCCCTACACCAACAATATTACTTGTGAGTACAAAGATAAAAAATCCTTTAAAAATTTCCGAAGCCAGACGGTGATCTGGAACACCACCATAATTAATCGTCTGTTCCTTGTGCCATTGTCATCATTTCCTCAAAACTGCTTTTAGAATTCATCCATTACTTTCTTAAATTAATTTTCAATCAAACAAACATGCAGACAAACATATACATAATGCCAAAAACATAACCGTTTTGACAGATGTAAAAATATTATTTTACTCATTTCTGTTTGCTTGGATAATCTGTCAAAATTTGAACAAAAAAAAGCGTTATATGCCCTTTAAATCTGTAAATGATTCTATGCCCATGTTAGGTCCTTACTCGCCTAGTGGGTTAGCAAGTTTGTCGTCTTATCACAGTCTGTCACTTCTATGTGTGGGTCAGACCCCCAAAAGTGACAATGCTGGGGACCTGTCCCAATATGACCAAGGCTGTTGAACTTTGACTTTGACTTTGTCTAATCTGTTAAGACATTAATATATATCTTATATATATTTTTTTCTTTATATATATCATCAATATATGTAGTGATTTTAATAATGCACTGATCAAACCATTCTAGCATGGGTATGTTTTTCACTAAAATGATCCCTGACAGAAACTGCATGTAATTCTGGGACGTTAATGAGAACTTAAGTTTCCACAATTGTTATATTAATAAAGGACCTCTGTGGTGTAGTGGGTATAACACTCCCCTCTCATCTCTGAGGTCTGTGGTACAAACCTTAGACCTATGTGGTAAAATTGGTGGTTGCATACCGATGATTGCCAGTTTACAATACAGAATCTTGACCAATTAGTATGTACCGGTTTAATCTACCCTTAAAACTACCCCTTGTTATATAACCTATACAATGTGTTGAAAGTGATGCTTATGCAAGTAAATAAAAAAAAAACTCTAATTTTAATGGTATTTTATAGCGCTTAATCTCCATCTAAAGACAGACTGTAGGTGCCCCATACAGAAAAAAGCAAAAACCCAAAATCATTAACCTGAGACATAGACAGGGGTCAGCAACATGGAGAATGGAAAAGCAGAAATTAGGGAGGGTATGCTTTTGCAAAGAGATAGGTTTTGAGCTTCTTTCTGAATGAGTGAAGGTGGCTGAACGTACATCATCAGGCAAATCATTCCAAACCTTTTGAGCATCAAAAGCAAAACTGAGGGCAAAATGCTTAGTAAACTTATATACTGAAGTGGCAAAGTGTGGGACTACAAGAACCACACCATTTGCTTGGCTTTTACATATGTTATAGACACCATACAAATATTATATTAATACATATCTACTGATTACATATTCATGTAAATAAATGTGATGACATTATAAGGTCAAAATTGGTGTTTTGCGTCCCGTCCAATAGCCAGGGTCATATATTAGGACAGGTCCTCAGCATTGTCGCTTGTGGTAGGTGACAGCCTGTGACTAGATTCCACACCTGGTAACCTACAAAGCCACCAAGGACCTCTGAGATCATCAGAGCAGATAGTGTAACAATTGTGTAATTGTGTAACTCCAGGATTATCAGATCAAGTCTTCACCAGTGATGTGACAATGTTTGTAGATGTTTGACAGTTTGCTGGTTTACTGCCAGAAAAAAATGGTTCAAATGTCTGAAATTCAGACTCTGCAAAAGTTTACAAATTACCAAATTAAAATTTTATTAAGAATATGGTGAGTTTTATTTTCTGAAATATGCAAGGATATATAAAGATATATTTTCACTATATTTTCAACACACTGACATAATTTTGTGGTATATATGTGTATTTTACTGGTTTTGAAAGAGTTGGCTCGACGATCGAAGTTTGCTAGATTGGAGAGATACTTAACATTGAACCAAAAATTTTAAGCGATGTCCCAGTACTTGTCCTGACAACATCATCTGGTATTCACCAAACCAACCGAATGATGTGTGGGGAGCATCAGACGTTGTCGTGATGACATAATCTTACGATGGCGACAAAATAATTGACCATCTGGTTATCATGAGATAATAAGTCTTGGACACATAAGTCAAGTTCACAGGAAAGAGTACACACAGTATCTTCTGATGATAACAGATTAAAAATTAGGTTGTCAGTATGACAAAATAAATGCCCACAAGATTCTCTGGTGCAGGGAAATGGGCAGTGGTTTGGTTAGGACAAGTCATAACAAAGTATAAAGCTAATTATGTCTGTTATGACTGTTTGGTTCATAAGACTGTCCACCTCTGAAATCACCACATAATAATATCCGAATATAACATAATATTTCAATAATTATGTTGTTATCATGAGTTACCCTGGTGATATTTTTAATACACTAAAATAAACTTTACAATGTCCCCATAGGGGCACCATAAATTAGAATTTGTATTTATTAAAAATGCTTGGACAAAAGCTGAAGATATATATACATTTTTGCATAAAATATCACATTGGTCTTGTAGAATGTTCTTAAAGGGCGATAATACCACACCTATTAATGCCCCAAATCTGAACATGACTAATTAAGATACAGGTTTACACGTAAAAAAACTCTGTATCAGTGATCTGTATTGGCTAAAATAGGAAAAAACTTCCTGAATGACATGTCACGAATGAATGTGACAATATTTGAGTGCACAGCACATATATTTGATCATCTTGACAAGTGATACATTTTATATATGTTTAATGAAGGATGTTTTACATTCATTATCCACTATTCTGGACAAATAAAAATGAAAACATTTCCGTATTTAATGAAAGAATGTGAAAAAGGTTGTGCCATAGGTACCAGTAAATATAAAAACTTAATTTTTTAACTTGAGATATATCAACCATTACTACATGGATTTCAATGCAACAAAAATGCGCAGATTCTCTGTAAACTACCATTCTTGGCGCAGGGCATTAAGTTCATCTTTTGAATATTTTTAGGCCAATTCCTATTCCCATTTTTCAGGATAATTCTTATTTTTCCTTTTTTGATGATTATGCTAATTTTTGTTGATCACACGCAAAATGACTAATTTTCTCACGTAATACACAGTGTATAATTTACAAGATCAAACCAAATTTTGATTTTTACATCGTTCCAAATGTTAAATCAAATAAGTGTGAGTTATAGCTCTTGGAAAATATGATCTAAGCTATTTCATGTTCGTTTTTCTTAATTTAGAAGCTTAGAATAAAATTATACTACTTAGATATCAAAAGAAGTGTTATTTAATTAATTTTATATATCAAAAGAATTGTCATTTAATTAATTTCTGTTTTATATGTGGTGCTTTTGTATTTAATAGTAATATTTTCAAATGTGTGATTCATATATGTTCTTGTAGTGCCTCGCCATTAATGACTAGATTTGTTCAGTTCTGTGATATTAATACTTAAGTTAATTAGCTCTGGCCTTTCAGAAATAATAGTTTATGACACAGCTAACCATAAACGTAGGCTAAATACAATATATTAGCTGGGGATTTCTCAAATTCTTTAGATGAGATTATTGTAATATTGCTAAAAATTTGCAATTATCTTGAAATATGACCCTAGGTTAGAATAGAACCTTCCCCTGTACATCAAGTTTTTTTTTTTGTTAGAAACAATTATTAAACAGTTCTGATTTTATGTTCAAGTAGTTCTAAATAATCAATTAAAACTTTTTGGTTAACATATTATGCGGTTGGCTTGCACATATTGAAAGGAAAAAGGATGATTTACATTCATATTGTCGATTTTGTGACAGTGACAGCAAGTGTGACAACGATGGTAAACAGGAGCTTCCTCAACATGCCAAAAAGTAGAAACACAAACAAGCTATCATCAATCAATCAATCAATCAATCAGTTGTCCAAGTGCTTAATCTCCGTATCTACGGATTCTAAGGCACACCATCCAGTTCGTAAGGCACAAATCATCAAGACATTAGACATGTTCCAAGTCGTACCCAGGGAGGCGATCCGGTGTTCAGTAGTTAGAAGCTATGGTGGAAATGATTTCTGAAATAGGTAGGTTTTTAGTCATCTACAAGGACGACAAGCAAGTACTGGCAGCAGTATAAGTTTCATTGCTTCTAAAACTGGCATGATGAACTACAGTGATGCCTAACTTGAGACGCAAAGATACTGGATGGCAAAGATGACTAGCTATTATTTTAGTATTCATTCAAGTGACCACATTGGTGGTACATTTCAGGATACTTTTCCAGCTAGTAAAATTACAATACGTTTTAGCTTGAACCAGACAAGTACTTCATGCATGATTTCTGAATGAATGACCCCATATTAAAAAAATATTGTTGAGGACCTGGTCAAGTCTGATTTGCTATTTACCCTGTATTTTGATGAAACTAGTACTGTGCAAGTAAAGAAACAAGTGGATCTTTAATATTACCAACTCACAAAGTATGGGTCACCAATAAACACCACTTTTTTCTTTGGTCATGCTAAATGAGGCAAAGTAGCATCAAAGATATTTGAACAAGTAGCAGCAGACAAGATTCCAATGAATAAGCTTATATGACTTATGCCAGATGGCCCCAATGTCAAGACAATAATGAGAAGACTACAGGACCTCAGTCAGGAACATACACATTTTGGTGGATTTGTGGATCTTGGTAGTTTATACATTATGTGTAATCCACAATGCTTTTAGCAAAGGTCTGGAGAAATAGGGAAAAGATAATGACCCATTTTGCTTAGACCTACATTCTCTTTTCAAGTATAGTTCAGTGTGAAGAGAAGATTTCAAAGTTCTCAACTTTAAATGTGGAGATGCACACGTTCCAACAGTTATCACAAATGCAGAATCTTCTGAAGACGTCTTTCAATAAATATATGCATCAGACAGTAGGATTTCACAATCGAGTGAATTTTGCACCAGAGAATATACCAATCACAAAAGAGGTTAGCCCATGTGAAAATGTAGGAAGTGAGGCTGTAACAGGACAGAAAGAAAAAAGGAGAAGCCAAGAGAAAAAGTGAGGAAACTGAAAAGAAAAAAAAGGCAAAAATGCAGGAAACAAAGGACACTGGCAAAGATTGAGGAAAGTCTGGCTTAAAGGAAATCTGCAGCTAGGGCAGAAGTGGATGCTGCAGGTGAACTGCTTAATAATGCCATATCTAATCTACATTATTTTCTCTCCTGGTCAACCGTAAATAAATGAATTAGTAACCAAAGTGTGAATGTAGCCAATATGATGCTCTACAGCCAAAATAAATGAGAACAGGTCATGCTGTGCCTTGATGGAATAAGAAGAAAACAGAGGTTATTGGCCATAAGTTGATGGAGAAAGCAATACCATTATAGCAGCCTAATGCAACAAAAGAGAAATCTAGTAAAACCAAATCTGATGCCATTTTTTTGCTAGAAAGCCAAGAAATCTTAACAATGAAAACAGTATAACGTATGACTTTGCAATACATGCAGTGTTTCAATCCTTTGTAACAGATTGTTGTGATATCAGTCTGAGGTGTTCGTTTTGGGTATATTACTAAAGGTAATTCTTGTAAATGGGATGGCTGTAGCAATATTCGGAGGACATTTTGTTTAAAAATATTCCTATTTTGCTCCTATATTTTTGGCTCCTGCAAATCCTATTTTCCTATTTACTGAGACTCATGTTTAACTTGATCACTGTTCTCGTGATGCATATAACCTACCAGTGGTATACACAGTTAATGAAATATAAATGAAAAAGCAGCACTTCTTGACAGATTTGTAATGCTAACTATGCACAGTAAGTGGCAAATACAAGAAATATTATCTGGTCTGTAAATTCCAGTATTTAGGTCAGATATGTAACATTGTGGAAAACGAAAATTTTAAGCAATAATTTCCTTCATATTTGTGCCAATTTAAGGTATGTGCCAAATTACAGGGCTTAGCAGCCTACTGGCTTACCTGACTATCAAATAACAAAGCAGTTCATAAATCACGGAATTAATTCACAAAAGTCTTACCAAAAGTAAGAAAGAATAAAAAAGACTGCTAACAATTTTAGCACAATATAAATGTAGCTCCAGAGTCAGATACTGTTTCATTGTTGTGAATTGAAAAAAAGACCCACAGTTGTCGGGTTGGAGAGATTTCATAACCATTATGGCGTCATTAGAGCTGTTTCGGAAATCAGACAAATGGAACATAAAGAAGAGGTCCCAGTAAATGGACGATAATCATATGAGATTGCAGTGTGCCCTAGATTAGTGTCTCTGACAGCTAAATACAGGGACTGGAGGTATAAAGCTTTAAAAGGTGTTTCTTTTTGCAAAACATGGGATATAAAAAGCCCCATTTAATGTTAGTTTATTTTTTCAGGTGACCTGATTGCAATGTACCCATCTAAAGAAATATAATGGTTATACAGCTGAATAGAAGTAACAGGTAGTTTGCTGTCTGAAATGGTACAGAGAGATAATGCTTGTGTGGCCAATGAATATTCTTTTATTGTAGTTCATATGTCCCTGTTCCATTGTTAAGACTTTGCATCCAGACCAGTCTGATAATGTAGTCTCTGCTGCCCCATTTACAGTACATGTGGTACGTCCCATGGTTATAGGCAGTGGATGAAACCCCGCAGTCCTTCAACTACAGTTCGAGGTTTGAATGCGACCTTTTGACAGAGTGGTGAAACATCCATTACCTTGTCAGTTTTAAAATGTATAAAATTTCCACCTCTGAATTTGTATTGTGGGCATGTGCAGACGAATGTGAGCATGCACAGGTGAATTTCTTGCCATGCTACCTACAGGTGTGGTCCATGGTGTATATAAGCTTGTGACTAGGTCATCTTTTGATGTCATACAGTGACATAAGGTGAGTTGAGGTTTTTGGACATTTCGCCAATGTGTCACAACTTTCCATATGAACCTCACACTATTTGAAGGACAGGGGCATTTCACCCAAAGCCTACAACCACAAATTATACTACTTGTAGTGAGATGGAAACACCAAATCTTAGAAAGGTATGGGGCGTCCCTGTAGGCGGTTCCGCCTCTTCAGAAAACTGGCAACCACAGGATGTACCACCTGTAGTGTGAATGGGGTATTACTGGTCAAATAATTTATCTTTTGGGTGCTATGACTTATATCTCTACTATGGTACAATTTATGTCTATGGTGTTAGATTTAATCTTGTACAAGTTTCTGTAAAATTGGAGTGGAGTTATCTGTCTCTAGAGAAAATTAATCACACGAGTGTCACAATTACTGCACCAGAGTTTCGCTGGAATTAGTATTTATATGAGTACCGTAATTACTACACAACTGGTTACCTCCACCAGGAGGTTATGTTTTCGCCTGGGTTTGTTTGTGGGTTTGTTTGTTTGTGAAGAAGATAACTCAAAAACTTATGGACGGACTTTGATGAAATTTTCAGGATACGTCTGAAAAGGTAAAAGGAAGAAATGATTCAATTTTGGGAGTGATCTGGATCTGGATCCATGAAATGTAATTTTTAAAGACAGATAACTCAAAAAGTTATGGACGGATTTTGATGACATTTTCAGCATATGTCCTAAATGGGACAAGAAACAAGTGGTTAGATTTTGGAGCGATCTGGATCACTGTCTGGAAAAATATAAATTGTGAAAAATATATTGGGGGATTGAGCTTCCATGCCGGAGGTCTGCACTCTACGAGTGCTCTTGTTTTTATACGAGTTCCACATTTACAGCACAAGAGTCTGTGTTATGACTGATCATCTTGAATCTAAGGAGCCGGGGCAGGTCATAAAGGTAGTATTTTTGTTTACATGACTTACCTCAAACAGTACAATTTATAGCTGCCCAGTACCTAGGTCTTTCAATAATGGATATGGGATATTGCTCCAAAAGGATTGGTTAAACACGTTGTATAGTTCATATCGAGATAGATCATTGGTTATTTAGGTTTTAAAGTCGCTTTCAACACTGTATGGGTCATATCATGACAGGTAGTTTTATGGGCAGAGGAAACTACTACATACAGCTGGTCAAGGTTCTGTACTGTAAGCTGTTGACCATCGATAAGCATGTAACATAGTTACTTTAATTGTGGACATAAATGAGCCTTTTAAACAGGCATATTGTGCAACTTATTTAACTTGTGGACATAAATAAGGCTCTAAGACATGCAAATTAAACTTAGCCACTTTTCTTGTAGACCATATTGACTCCTAGGCAATACAAATATAGCATAGCCTATTCACTGTTGGACATACACGAGGCTGAAGACATGCATATGTAACATAACTACCTCACTTGTGGACATGAATGAGGCGGAGGTACGACATGACTGCCGTCTGGTGTTGCTCCGGCCCATCCGCATGTTTTGGTATCTCAGCCACTTCTTTCTAATAGCTACTCGTACCTAAAACAACATGGTTTGATTGAATATGTAGATATCTTTCATATGTTGAATTATATTCTTAAAATATTCTCTCATAAGACAAAATAATGTATTAATTTAACACTGAAACTTTTTGCATAAATTATTGTAAAAATATATAAAATTTACATTTTTTCCACGATTGAAAGGTTTATTTTTACAAATTGTTTTCTCTTCTAAGTGTGTAAACATTATTTTCTGAGGCGGATATTTTTGTTTTTACATCTCTCTATTTTTTGTATTGAATTCTTATGTGAGAGTGCAGTGAGGTATAGTGGTAAGACACCTTCCTCCCATCACTGAGATCCTGGGTTCAAATCTTGGCATTAACCTTAAGGGGAGAAGCCAATAACTGCTCGCACAGTGTCTAAGAAGGTAGAACCTAAACCAAAATGTTGGTATAAACATTTTACCTAAGGCATCCTCTTATACATGAGACGGTTTTAAGGCCACAATAAACAAATCATTTATTTTCCAATTGTCTGGTTAATAGCTCACCAATAAACTAGGACATTCATCTTATATTATCAAGATAGTAAGTCAGTGAATTAGGTAGAAAATACTTTTGAATCCAAAACAGAGGACAGGTTTCATTATCCGAATTATTGCACTGTGTTTCTGTCATAGCATAGTGCATGAATGCATAGTTGAGAATGTCCGTTTTTTGTAAGGATTGTGAGAATATAGAAATTGAGATGCTTCACCAAAATTTGGAATGAGGTTACATGTATAAGAAGAAATAGGAGCAATAATAATATATAATATGTACATCATGATAAAGCCCTGTTAAGTATTCCTTTCATTATACTGAATTGTTTCATTAAACTAGAAAATGAACTTATTAAAAAAGTTTTACAATGTGTAGAAAATTATGTTTTAACAATACCTAATAACTACATCATGATAATAATTTGCATGTAACTGCAAAGCAGTTAAAAGTTTACACAGGTTTACGTTACATTTTACTGTTTAATGACATTGTGATCTTTTGTGTTTTTAAAATGACACCCACGTTGTTTATATCATAAACACGGATATAGAAGTTGAACATTTTTTATGATTTCAAACTCAAATTGTTATAGTAACTTAGAGTCACCCTTCAGTAGAGATTAGGGGCTATAAAAATTGGCAATGAAAATGGCACAGATATTCGCATACATAGATGACCATTTATTGTTGCACAGCTCTGTGACTTGTTGTAACACATTCTCCGGTCATAGGATCTTATATTAGCCAATTAAAGCATATTTGGAATGGGGTATAACAAGTGAATTTATAATAAACTTACTTCTGCATTCATGAAACAGTATATCACAGACACAAAGATACCCTGTAAAACAAAAATTGAAATGCTACAAAACATGCTGATACATGAATTAGTTTATAATCTTGGTTTATATAATCTATACTTATCTACTGAAATAACAAGTACCATATATGATCTTAAATTATACTGGATACAGAATTTTTGCATCTGAATTGAACTTAAGCAAAAAAAGAGTAAAATCAAAGTCAGCATGCTACACATCTACCAATCTTTCTCTCTCCTTATATTACCCAATATTTAGTCATTTGATTAAAATTTAAGATCTGCATACTCTTTGTTTGACATGAGTTACAAAGCTCTATCAGAGAATTACAACCGTACCCCCCCACAAAAAAGTCTGATATTACACAAATGAGAATGCTTTGGTTTTACAAGTAAGCTAACTAAGTATATATAAGTGTAGGGATAAATTGATATACGCAAAAAGCCATGATTAGTACTTAATTAAAAAAAATTCTATATTCCACTTTCAACAAATGTACGTTTCTATAGAAAAGCAAATTGTATAAATGAGTAATTTATCAAATTGCTTTCAGCATATTCTTTTTGCATCCACCCAAATGTAGCACCATTGACTTAATATCACCTTGAAAATGAGCAAGTTCAACATTTAACATATGTATTACTTGATAAGCGACACATACAGTTCAGTTGAATGAGGACTCATCATTATTTATTGATCCATATAAAGCTTCTGATAGATAAAACTCTGCAGCAAGTGTTTTTAAAAGATTTTTCTTGTGCCTACCTGCGAGGACTGTAGGAAAGCATTGATGATTCTGTAGGCAGTCTCAGTGGCCTTGCTATCCACTGGAGGATTCACAAAGAAGATCATGTTACTGGCTCCCAACAGAGGGAAGAGCACAACAGTGGCCTTTACAGCTTTCCTACAACATCCAGAAACCAGCATAATGTAGGTTTATTTTAAGGGGCAGTCAAACTACTTCGTTTAATTGGAAGTAACATGATTGTACATGGAATGCTAAAATTACATGCAAACTTAGTATAAAATACTAATTTTTTATTTTCTCAAAGTTGTGACTTTATAATTGTAGATTTACTTAGTTCTTCTATTAAGGAAAATTTTAGTCCCCTTGCTTTTCTAAAGAGAACTTCATAAATTAGCTTTAAATTATATTCATTGCCCTAGGGAAGGAAGCATCATTGAATCCAGCAAAGGGGTTTACATATTTGTATTATTAATTTTATCATTATAATTTAACATTTCTAAAACCCTTTTATATGTAGGGTTAGGAACCCCAAAACATATAAGATGACATCATAATGCTACTTGTCACCATAATGTAATCATGTATTTTGTTGCCTACAAGGGGTTTACAACAAAGATGTTTTGTCAAGTCTGTTGCTAATGTCTCAATTAAATTGTGTCTGAATACAGTCAAAGTTTGGCCACTTTGAAGTTAGTTTACAGAGGGATTCAAACATTTTCAGTGTGTTTTTAATACAGAGTTGTATTGAAACTCTGAAATGGAACAACCAGATGGCGTAGTGCTAAGCCGCATTTACATCTCTTCGTACGTGTATACACACAGTTAAGTGTACTACAAATATTGTTGAAAAATTCTAGTATAGCCTGGTGGTGTGATTGTAGAAATTTGCACGTGCAAACCAGGTGAATTCTCTGAACAAGAATGTCACTACTTGAATATTCACGAACAGACTGCGACTAGCTACAGGTCACACAGTGGGTTTATGTATATGCCAGGTACGCGTGAGTGTATGTGAAATACACTTGCAGTCATTGGAAAGCACCTACAAGACTAGCATGGAAAACATAAGTGCCCAAAACTTGCATGTGTCACTTAGGTCTCTCATAAAATTACCCTTGAGACCTGGATATGTGTAGCCATACTGTGAGCCCGCAGAAAATAAATTGCATGACAATTTCATTGCTGAGTCCCTGCGACCTAGACATTCTGTTTTAAAACTGTACGTGTAGCTTTAGTGTGCCTTGCTAATTAGCCCATTTTTGCCATAACCAGGACACAGGACGTGTGCGTAACTTGGGATGTAAGAGAGGCTTTATGATGGGTAGGGTTACAGGGTAAGTGGGCAAAATGCCACTGTGTTAGGGATGAAATCTTACATATTTCCATTATGAGTTCTGTAATTTTGTAGAAAAAAATTGTATTGTAACTCAGATGTTGAGTATATGCTCACATGAGATTACTCCGAACATACAAATATATCAACATAATCTCAGCTTATGTAAATAGCTGAGGTAATGGGCCTGGGTTTAAGTACGAGTTTAAGAACCCAGGTAGAGTGAGACTGAGGCTTAATAGCTTATTCTAGGAATTCCCTCAGGGGTATTTCCCGGTGTGCATAAGTGTTGGCATGCTAATGTGTAACCCGATCAAAAAGCTATCAAAAGTAACGGATGCTCGAGGTTAACTTTGCAGGGGGTGACACTAAGGCTGGGCTCAGGTTTAGTAATTAATTGCACATAATTGCAGTATAAGTGTAACCACATTATTGGGTATTGTTTCTGAAAGCTGTACTGCTCCTTGTAATGACTTGATACAATTTGACAACAAAATCTTTGTCACTTCCAGTAGAAGGTTATGCTTCTAGATCTCTTTGTTTGCATGTGTTTGGGATAATTTACATAGAGTGATGGATGGCTCTTTCTGAGATATTTTATGTGGGTCATTCCTGACCAAAGGCAGAAATGATGAAATCTTTAGAAAAAAAAAATCCTGAATTTTTAGAAAAGTGCCCCAGTGGAGGTATGCGCTCTGTGAGTGCTTTCTAGTTTATACTTATTTTATATTTAGTAATGTAGATTTCTATTGACTAACATGTACATGGACACAAGAGTAAATAACAAATAGACTACAATAGATCAAGTTTACTTTTACAACGCTGTTTAAGGGTCCATAATACAATTTTTCTATATGAAATCAGCACCTTAAATTGGCCATAAACTTGGAATCTTCACTGGGAAATTCCTCAAGACGTTAATGCTCTTTATTTATTTATCTTGTGAAGATACATGTCACTATTATAAACTAACTATACTATATTACTTTTTCAGAAATATAGGAGTTTTACTGATGACAAACAAATAGGGGAGGACTCTATGTCGATATTTCACTGTCGATTACTACAACATCTTGGATTTCTATATCAATATTAAAGTGTTAATTTCAATATCATTTCCTAATACTTAATGAGACAAAATTTTGCAAATGTTGTTGTATTTTGTAACTGCTTTATACCTTCACCCTAAATATTCAACTTTTGGAATATTTGCTCCAAGATTTTTTGAATGAATTTAATTACTTGTCCAGTAGTCATGTGTTATACTTAGGAGCTTTCCCACACATCCCTTGCCTTTTTCAGAGGGGCCACGGTGGCAGAATGGTAACACTTTCACCTCCCACCTCTGAGGCCGGGGTTCGATTCCCGGCACGGCCTCAAGTGGGAAAGCTGGTAGTTGCTTGCCGTTGGTCAGCAGTTTACAGTACAGAACTCTAATGAACTGTATGTACTGGTTTCCTCTGCCCTTCCAACTACCCATATGTAAAACCCCAAATAAATAAATAAATTTTCAGTAAATGAGATATGTAACACGATGCATATTCTGGTGTGTACGTTTAATGGAATGTGCATCGATATTCAAATAAGTGATATCAATATTTAAAATACATTCCGTTATCTGCACTATAACCCACAATTGTTTAGTAGTCTATATTCTTTGACATTTATATTTTTGTTGGATTCTTGAAATATATTGATATCTTTTATTTTGACGTATTTGTATTCCTTTCAACAAACAGCAGTTTGACCCTTCAGGGGAAAACAACTTAATCCCACTAGAATTTTTATCTTGTATAAACAGCTTTACATATTTACATTTCCTCATTTTTTACCCAATGCTTATGTTGGCCACAGGCCTTTAGTAGTGGGACTAATTAGCTAAAAAGGGGAACAATTTCCGTCCGAAACTACATCTCTGATGTAGCTGGGTATGAATCCGAAAAGTTCCCTAAACAAAGAAACCTAATTTTCTTGAGTGTTAAAGGAGTCCTTTAAAATTTAAGAAAATCATTAATATTAAAGTAAATCCTTAATTTAGATATTCTCTGACCTGAGGAATCGTATTATTCCCCGTAACTTTCTGGAATAGTGTATACCTACCTTAATAATAAAGGAGCATTTATGGTGGATTTAGGTTTTTGTAACTATTGATTTGTAGTAACTATTTAAATATTCTCTTTTTTTCAACAAATCAGCAATAACTAGTTGTTATGCAAAAGAAGGAAAGATGTGATGTTCCTTTATGTAAAATAGTTGTCAAGATCACCTTACCAAGGGACAATAGTACTGAGCAAACTTCTTTAAGGATAATTTACTTAAGGTTTTCTTTGTCAGGTCTCACATCATACACCATGTCAAAAATTCTTCTTTCAAGAGAACTGCCACAGCTTCAGTAAGCCAGGGTGCCTACAGTTCACTCATACCATACTTCTCAAAGCCTGACATCTCCAGGTGCTTAAGTATTGCAGAGAGTTTAGCAGAGATCAATCAATCAATCAGTTGTCCACGTGCTTAATCTCCGTATCAACGGATTCTAAGGCACACCATCCAATTCATAAGGCATAAGTCATAAGACATTAGACATGTTCCGAGTCGTTCCCAGAGAGGTCGTCCGGTGTTCGGTAGTAAGAAGCTATGGTGGGAATGATTTCTGAAATAGGTAGGTTTTGAGTCGACTTTTGAAACTGGAGAGATTTGGAGCACTGCGTATATCATATGGAAGATCATTCCATAACTTAGGGGCATCATATGAAAAACTGTTGTTAAAATGGACCTTTGATTTATGGATGGAAGCACAGTAAGAGGGAACCTGAAGGAACAAATTTTTGGGATTGGAACGTCTTGTATTGTTAATATAATATCCAAAGCCAGCATAACATTCCTACTTGTGCTGTACCCCATAAACGAGGGAAATCCTGACCTCTGTGGACAGTTACTAGAACACATTATGCAGACGGTGTTACTGAGAGCAACGTCTTTAGATGATGAGAAGTCGAAAAAGCCTGAGATGAAGTGGGTAGTAGTCTTTGGATTCTTGGTACACAAGGCCACTGACTTATCTGAATGATATCAGGACATTTAGGACAGAGACTTTCTCAACAGTTACAAGGATACAGAACCAGGCCTGAAAATGAACCCAGGCACAACAGACTACTTTGTTGCACTGACTGGAGTTCAGGTTTTGAAACCCCAACCGACTGCAACATATTTTAAATCTTATTGTACGTTTAAAATGCTTAAACTCCCCGTTACAATGGGATGGGGACTCTAAGGTACAAACATAACCAAAGCGGTCAACCAGTATCAGTACACAGGGACAGAAAGGGGTTAAACACCACAGAGATCAACCAGGGGGTATTAGGACTATGGTTGATATGCTTTTGTTAAGACATGGGATTTAAGCATCTTTTGGGAAGAGGCAATAAAGAGGAACAGAATGAATCTCATCAGGAAGAGCATTCCACATTGTGGCAACATCAAAATAGAAAATATATGAAACTTTGGGTACAGCAAGGAAATGACCACTACTTTGACAGCACCTAGTACTATAAGCCTTACCATAAGAAGAAAAATATGGAGCAAAATGCTTGCGAAAACCACTTTGAAGAAACTTGTGAAACAGGTATGGCTGTCTCAGACACCAAGTGATAGTCAACTGGCAGTCAATACAATTTCTCAAGAACATGAGTGTATCTACTATTGTTTCATACAATTCCAGCCTATGTATTGTCCATCTTCATACAGTCAACCAGCAGACTGATTTGTTCAACCCCTACAGCATGTCTTACCTTGAATGAGTGAACAGATTTTTACATTCCATTACCATAGGCACCTTATGAAGTTTTGTGAATACAGGCCTTGATATTTCTTTCCAAAGACCAGAAGATGTAAAATGCTGCCTGGAACCACATATGCAACGAAATAACCACAGAGGGACTGGCATTACGAAGATACCTATAGTCGGTGTTGTAAAGTTGGGGATTTTGCAATATGTTTGCACATGTAATTTATACAGAACTTAAGTAGTCATGAGAAGGCTATGATGAAACAACTGCAAAGCCCAGAAATGCACATTCACCGCAATAGCTGTCATTGCTCAATTTGTGAGTCAACCAGGGACAGTGAGGAAAAGTAGTTGGAAGAAAGTAAGAGGAACTGAATTGTAATTTAGAAAATCGCTCTTTGTGTTAAAGTATGGTATAACCTTTATGAAAAATAACTTCCTTAATCTTGTACTTTGTCGATGACTTAGGATGCCCATTCTGGAATAAACCGCCATCCTGCTGCCTTCAGACCACCCTTAATAGGCAAACCAAGTACAGTTTCATGTATTTTATACGACAGCAGGTTTACAAACTTTTAGCACAAAGCATTGTATTTGTAAAAGGTGACATTTTTGTGTTTTGCTTCATGTCCAAATAGTAGAATGGCTATAGACTCTACATTTGAACCATAGAGGGGAAGAAACTATAAAACTTCAACTGCCTTCATAAACTCTCATATGTACTTTGTTTATAACATTGATGGAATTAAACAATCTTACAAAGCTATTCTGCACTTTTGCAGTTTGTCTGAGGAAATAAGGGTCCCTAATTTTTTGGAGAGAAGATTTTTTGGTTCCGTAGGGTACCTAATTTTTTATTTATTTTTGTTTTGACCGGGGATTTTTTGGTGCCATTACTGATTAACAGTTTTTCCAATGTATAAGTTATATTTACAGTCTCTGGAAATTAATATAATGGCCAACTTTTAGCAACTTAACTACTGTGGCAGTCTTTCTTTAAGAAAGTAGTTAAAAACATGATTGGTTTATTACTTCAGTGACTGTGACAATTTTACCCGGGCTGTTAAGGCTCATACACATCAAAAATGATTGACTATCCGATTAATAGAAATCACTCATACAGCACAGACCTTCACCTGGGGATGTTTCTGACAATTCGAATTTTTTGTATCCAGAATAGGAACTGGATTTTTCCCAAAATGTAATTACTCCTTCCTTTAGCCAGGTACTCAGGTACTAGTGTTTCTTAAGTCCCATTAACAGTAGAGGAAGCATACCCCACTGTAAGAAGTTTGACTAAATGGTGGAATCGCCTCCCAGGAAGCTTCATATGGAGATTTGGTGTCTCCATTAGGTTTCATATGCATGGCCACTGATGAGACATGGTATTTAACCATCAATGGCAGTGTGGCGACCATAATACAAATGTTGGTCAATGAGAGGCAATCTCCATTAACCTCAACTCACCTTCGGCAGCTGTCGGATGAATACGTGCTACCAAAATGAGAATGAGTCACAACCTTATATAAACTGAGGACCATGCCTTTATTTACCGTATGAAAAATTTATCTGCAGAAAGTCACTGAAATGAACTGACAGACACTGATATAGTGAGGATGGTAGGGATGTCAGTGACTGATGGAAACTGATGTTGTAATGTTCAGAGGCGGAAATTTTAAACATTTTAAAACTTCCATGGAAAGCTGAAGGATTGGGACAGTGGGCTACTGTGTCACAAGTTTACATGTGGATGTCAAGACCGTAGTTAAAGGACAGAGGCATTTTCTCTAATGCCCATAACCAGGGGTTATACCACCTGTAGGGGTATAACATCTGAGTTGGTATTCATAAAAATGTCAAACTCAATCTCAAACTTAAATATAATTATTTTAATTGAGGTTTTAAAACTTATATTTCAGTTTAAGCTCAACTGAAACTCTGCGAAAGGAGTCTTAAATGTTTAAGGTTGTCTTTGAGATTTTGATTGCGTTAGTTTTGTTTGACCAAGTTTTAAACTATGATTGACCTCGTTTTCAACTTTGGTTGGGTATATACTAGTTTAGTAGGATTTAATTAAATTTAAGCCAATACTTATGTAGGCTTGAGTTTGAGACTATGAGTGAGTTTAAGGTTGAGATTTAGACTTTTCATTGAATACCCTTCACCTATTTCTTTCAAAAGAGAAAACCTTAGTTTAAAAAGGGATTACATCTGAGCATGTCATATCAGATATTATCATGTTATTCTGCTGCATAATGTCCTTTGCAAGGCACATAGAAAAAATCACTTGACTAACTTCTTACCTGACTTGGTCCGTTTCCAGGGTATTGTTAGCACGGAGGCGAGTAATGAGAATTCTGATGATGTTTACCAGGAATATTGCACTCACCTGAAATAACAGAATAAATTATAAGTAAAAAATATAAATATGTTACATTTGTATCTAAATACTGGGGAATAAGGAGTATACAACATATTTATCATTTATTGACCCATACTATGAATATGTCTTGTTTATTTCACCACAGATCACCACCGGAGGGGGGGGGGGGGGGGGGGGGGGGGCATGTCCAAAAAATTAATTTTCTACAAATATAATCATTTTTTTCTTTGGCTAGGAACTTATCACATAAATAAAATTTCATGAAGATCAACTCATTACTTTTTGAGTAATATCAAGCAAAAAGCCGAAGTCACGTACAATACAATCTTTGGTAATTCATCATATTTTTTGTATCCAGAATATGATCTGAAAACTTCCAAATATTAAGTCACTCCTTCCTTTGGTCAGGTGATTCCCACATTACTGTTCATTACTTTTGCAACTATTGCTGACAAAGACAAACAAACAGACCGAGCAATGGACACACCCAAAAGTATAACCTTCTAACTGAGGGAATAATAAGTACCACATTAACTTAAAGCCAAAATAGGTTGACTGGTTTGAAATCAAAGAAAGAATGCTGAAGTCATTTGTATGGGTTATAAATTCACATCTAAGTATGAATACCTCTATAACACGACCCTGCTGGAGTCACGTGATCTTCATTCATTTAAATATTATAATGCAGGGCGAAGTCTCAATATAATTAATGCATATTACTTCAAAGGAATTCCCCTCAAGAAATAAACTTTCTTTTCAAATGCCATTTTAGAATGACTGGGGGGGGGGGGGGGGGGGGGGGGGGGGGGGGGTTACTCAGCAAATACGATTGTTTCATATCTGGGGGCCCTATTCTACAACAATACTTAGATAAGGTGACCTTAGATCTAAGGTTTTTACTTAAGTGTGTCTTTGGCTTTGTATTCACGAAACAAAAGTTAGGAATGTTCAGTGTCTTAACCATTTCAATAGGTTCTTACTTTCATACAAGATGATTCGGATGTATTTACTTAAGTAATAAATGTTTCTGTAGGTCCACACCTAGACGTGTCAGTATTTGCCAAAATTAACCCTTTACCTGGTCATACTTCCTGAAAAGTAAAACATTTCCGCTATTAAAGCAATCTAATATAGACTTTTACAGTGCTTAATCTCCATCATTTGATAAAATAGATGGTGCAATAATCCAATACGATTAACCCGTCATTATTGTTAACTGTGTTGTAGAATTCCTTGTCTCTTGCATTGCTGTAATTGTATGTGTATTATACTCTATTCAGAAAACAGTAAAAACTACTAAGATAGATATTTTTGTTAAATAAGATTTGTAACAATAATTTTTAATAATCCAATATAATTTATCTTCGTGTGTCTTGGTATGGGGGTGGGTAGGTGGCGGATTTGGGGGCTCTGGAGCAGAATAATTGTTTCTTACTGTGTTGTCGTATTCAAGTTTCCCTGGATAATCTTTCTATTGCAAAACTGTTAGACATAACTACTAAAAGCAGCACTAGCACACATTTTCAAACCAATTTATCCTTTTTAACCAAACCTTTCATAAATTATTTTAGAGCAGCCTTTATTTCCATAATCTTTCAACTTAACTGCAGTTTTAAGACTCCAAATAACAAAATTAGAAGTACATTTTCATTAGTTTTCTTGCAACTACACAAATATGCGATTACAACAATATTATCAATTTGTTTACTGTAGCCACAACTTGGTGTAAAAGATTGTAAATGCAATGGAATAGGTATCTAAACTGTCTGAACAAGGAAAAGAAATTCTACCCATTTATTTTGCCAATACAACCCATTATAACACTAATTTAACATTTTTAAACAAACCTTTCATAAAATATTTTAGACCAGCCTTTAATTCCATAATCTTTCAACAAAATTAGAAGTAGATTTTCATTATTTTTCTTGTATCTACACACATATGATATTACAACAATTTGTCCACTGTAGCCACAACTTGGTGTAAAAAATTATATTTTTAATACAAATTAAAAAGTATCTAAAAGAGTACGGCAAGCAAGAGATTATTCCTTGAGTCAAGGCCGTCTGAAAGAGGAAAAAATTCTACCCATTTATTTTGTGTATTTTCCGTGGAATAATTTATGGTACTGCACTATGGGTAAACATGTGAGCTTGATACCTTATTTACATCAAACATGCATTGATTGGGTGAATTGTCTATTTCAAAATCATATTAGCTATTTTACTGTTGAAAACATTTATTGGTAAGATCAAATACGGATATATATCTAAATTAGCATTGGATTTAAGATTTTTTACCCAAGTATTGTTTTCACCCATTGTGTCCGGATGGATGGGTGGGCTGACAGTTGGGTGGGTGGCGGGAAAAAGTTTGTCCGGGATGTATCTCGGCAACTGTAAGGTGCATGAAGTTGAAACTTGGCAGGGACATTGGTTGGCAGTTGTAGGTGTGCAATGTCATGGTGTGACCTTGATTTGACTTTGACCTTGCCGTAGTGTTTGACCTTGCCAAAATCACCTTGACATATAAAATCTTGTCCAGGCTATATCTCAGAAACTGTAAGGTGTAGGAAGTTGATTCTTGGTGGGGACATTTGTTAAAGGTTGTAGGTGTGCAACATCATGGTGTGACCTTGATTTGATCTTTGACTTTGTCATAGTGACAATGAGTTTTAAAATCTTGTCTGGGCAATTTCTTAGATTTCATAAGGTACAGAAGTTTGACACTTGGCAGAGACAATGCATAGGGGGTGTAGATGTGCATCATGGTGTTCACCTGCCATATTTCAGACATCTTTCTCTTATGACAAAGATATATGGATTTTTGCAACTGATTTTTATATGCACTTTTACATAATTGTGCTATTTCCATTGACAGCTATTCTCCAATTAATAAATTTTACAACTTCAGATTTTTTTTAGTTTACTGATTAATGCTGTCATCTTGCTATTGAATTATCTTGTTTTAACACTTTATCTTTACATTAGATGTTATTTCTTTTTCTTTCTATTAGATGTTATTTTCTTAAACATTATTGGGAGCTTTATATAACTGACACTGCTCTGAAAGTATCCCAATGTTTGTGCTGTTTCACTACTTCTATATCTCATGATGTTGAAAACTATTTCCCCAGGCTGTGAGGTACGGGCATCTCTGATGCTATTTTTTCTATTGTCATTGCAGACATCAGATAGCTTTATTATACCTGTTTTAGTCGAATTATTGTCCTTTACATTTATCACTTTGTTGTCGATAAAGAATAATGGTTTCCATGTAAAAGTTGTGAGATTGAGCTGATATTAATACAAATGACACTGAACCAGAGTCAGTAAATTGATGTACAATTTTCTCTTTATACTTTCTTTTTTTATATCTTGTAACAGTGTCTTTTGGTTAACATACTTTTTGGTCAATACTCATCAAATTTAAAGCCACGATTTTCTACTTTACTTTGATATTGGTACAAAACCTTTTAACCAACATTACTTTTGCAGTCTTAACAATGTATTTGGTGGATGCCATTTTTAAACCATCTAACTCATGTGGTTGAATGTGGCTCTTTTCAAGCGGGAACTCTAGCAAAGCTCGTACTTCTAGAGATCACTTTTCTATTTGTCTCCAGATTTTCATGAATTATGGCGTAACCTAATGAGTATTGGTCTGTTCACTGTAGTTAAGCGGCAATGGGCTATGTTAGTACTAGGATGGTTGACCGCTTCGGTGCACTACTCATGTCTCTGATGGCTTTACAGCTCGAGCTAGTAGACCGAAACCCCTTTCAGCCTTGTTAAAACAGTATGTGGTCTAGTGTTCCGGATAAAACCATTGTAACTAACTGGTTCTGCAACTAAAGAACATTAGTCAAACAGTGACATTAACTGCAGGATGTCAACAACAGTTAAAAATTTGAAAACAGTTATTTTTCCCTTTAAAGGTAGATGGTGCTGTTGCAAAACATTAAAAAAACTTTATCTATATATAGTATTTATTTTTGAGTAAAGTTTAAGACATAGGTTTAATCTTGATGAACATAAAACCACAATTTTTGAATTCTTAAAAGGCTTTGCTGACCAACCAATACCAATTCTATCGTCTATATGTTATTCTTGTATAACATTTGTACCTTCTATATGATTAGCTTCAGTTTCCGATTTATTTGATCTGAATAGCTTTAGAATCGATCAAAGGAATTAATAGGAAAAAGAATTATTCCAAAAAATTAATTACAATGTTATTGCTAATAATATTATTGGAAAACATGGGGATCTGTTAGAGGGGGGCAGTGTTTATTATTTCAAACCAGACCCTTTTAATCTTTGGATCAAAATGGATGTTTTTATATGTCCAAGGAGTGTTTGGTGCTGATATAGAGGACTGTTTTTTACATCATTTATCCTGTCTTCATGTAAGAAGCTTTTGCTATCTGTTATTTACACTGGTATTTCTATTGCAGATTCTGCCGAGATACAGTAAATCATCTGAATAGAGCAGTGATGATTAGAAAGAGATTGGATTTGCCAGAATGGAGATTAGATTGAAGCACGTTCAGGAGTTCTATTTCAAGAAAAAGCACTTCAGATAAAAAGAATACCGTACAACTGTTTTAGGATTAAAAAACACTCAACAAAAAACTCAATGGCTATTATTTTTTTAGTGGCTAGGTTCTACTGAAGATATATTTGCAAATTTAAAAGTTCATTTTGGAGTAAATTTATATAATCATATATCATTAAGTAATATGGATAAAAAATCTAGGGAAATAAATATCCACTGATACAGTATTTTCTTTTTAAGATTGAATAACAAGGCTTAAATTGCCCCCTAAAATACTCAAGAAATAAACACAAACACTTGTCTGGATCTTACGATTTATATCATTTCATTCTATTGGTTTCAGAGTGTGTGTTCCATCCCATTAATCTTTTGAAACTATGAATAGTTAAGTTGCTTTAGAGTATTTTTTATTCTGCCGAATTTTTCTTTGCTACAGAAGGGTTCTTTGTGACACAAAAATTGTTCACACAGTTCTGCTTAGTTTTGTCAACTCATATTTGAATTTTACTCCATGATTTGTCATGAAAATGGAACTCGTATCTTAGTAGTGTAGGCTTAGATAAAATGAGGCATCCTTTATAGGCATTATGCCCCACTTCATGCCTCTTGCTTGTTACATTTAACACAACACATGAGGGCTTGTGAGAGGTTTTCCAGACATTTAAAAATACGCTACGAGGGGCCATGGTGACAGAGTTGTAACACTCCCACCTCTGAGATCGGGGTTCACTTCCCGGCCCGACCTCAAGTGGGAAAGCTGGTAGTTGCTTTCCGTTGGTCGGGAGTTTACAGTACAGAACCTTGACCAACTGTATGTACTGGTTTACTCTGCCCTTACAACTATCTAGTGGTGGGATCGCCAGCTTAAATGACAGATCGAGCATCGCTTGTTAGAAGCGAGTTGAACTCGAGTCAAACTCGAGTAATTTCCGGGATAAAGTATTTCGTTTGTTAGTGAAAATATTTTACATAACCGTACATGAGGCAAAACTTTGAACTGGAAATGGGCTTTCGCGATATAATTTAAGTTAAATCTTCATTGATTTAAGCAAGAATAAAGTAAAAATACAATATATTTTTGAAAATTTCAGATATTTCTATTGTTTTGGTGTTTCACTTGCGCAGATCGATGTGACCCCCAATTATCGCCCATCGAGTTGTAACTCGAGTTTCCGTCAACTCGTCCCAGCACCACAACTATCCATCATGATATGACCTGTACAGTGTTCAAAGTGACGTAAAATCCCAAATAAATAAATAAAATAAATAAAAATATGCTACGAGCTGGAAATGTGGTCCATTGTGTGATAAAAGTGTAATATCTATATACAAATCTTGACCTATGTGACCTTATGGGAACTGACAAGGCAAAAAACATGTCAAGCCACAAAGAGAGCCCGGACGAGTTACAAATATACAAAGGAACTCTTTACCCTTCCAAATAAGAAACAGCCAATGTGTGTCACATCTTTCGGGAACACCTGAAAACTCACTTGTTTAACTCCAGTTTGCCCACTTAGTCTCCTTTCCTTTGGTCACACCAATAACTCTGGATTACTGCCCTTGACCACATTCGACTATCCCTATGATAAATATATTTGTAACCTAAGTGCACTGAGTTCCCCTTTGTGGGGATGATATTGCACTTGCAAAACAGTAGATTAGGTTAGAATGGTACATCTTATTTGTAGCTTGTAAGGCAAGCAGAACTGAACTGAACGAAACTGTGTGAAATAGGTGCTAGCAGTTACCCAGGTTTTAGAAACAATTTCTTGAAATTTATTAATTGCAACATGGCTGTTTTCGTCTTAATTAAAAGATATATATTTTATAATTACAAAATCCATTTTCTGGTGATAATTTTTTAACGGTTACCCATGATCAGGTGAAAAATAAATGTGTTCAATTATCTGACATCACATTAGATTATTATATTTTTCCTAAATCTCATTTTTAAATCCCCTTCAACAAGAGTTATTTTCTCCTTTTAAATTACATCATTAAAAGAAATCTTCTTCCTAGCAGAAAGAAAAGAAAGGTCTAAAAACTTTTCCTACGCAAAGATTATTTCCTCACAGTCTGTGTAAGCATCTCTTTCAGTGGAGTAAATCTTGCAATGACATAATTTTTAGATTAATGTTATCATAGTAAAATAATTAAAAGCATATATTGTGTAAAGTATACACCACAGGGCTTACCCAAACACACACTCAAAAGGAAATAAAAAATAGAAAGGGCAGCAAAAGATCAACATAGAAGTGATAACAAAAATACTAAGATTTCCCGGCTATTACGTGAGAGACACTGAAGCTTTTGAAGTGCTCTCCCAAATCTTCCAATTTTTTTCTTGATGTGCTGACAAAAACTAATCAAACACAAGCCATTTATTTCCCAAAGTGACATATCATTCAAATTACATGCCTACATGCCCGTGGTTCAAGGATTAAGGAAACTAAATTACCCATAGATCATTGCTGGCAGAAAAAGGAAGTAGATAAGGGTTTCCTCTAAGAACGGGGAGGGGGGTTACTTTGGAGTAACATGTTTATTGATGCTTTAACACTTTACAGCACTAAAATTACTGACTTATGGTCCGGTCACACTATTGGCTATATTACCTTTGTTGATAGCTGTTTGCTATGTCTCCTCTATCCTTCTTATATTGCATATTATATTCCTTGAAATTTTCACAGGGTATTAATTTTAGCTATTTTATCTTATGAGCTCGGAGAGTGAAAATTAATTCCTGACGAAATTTTAAATCTGTATAAATGTTTCAAGTATAAACTAGCCATTAGTGAAAATTAGTTCTCGTGAATTTCTTCACATTTCATGTCTTCGGTAAAAGCAAGGCCAAAAGGAGTTTTGGTCTACTAGCATTAGCTGCAAAACCATCAGAGAGTAGTGCACTGAGGCCGTCACCCATCCATTTACTAACGTAGCCCAATGCTGCTTAACATCAGTGATGAGACAGATACTCATCACGCTACACCACAATTCATGAAAGTCCGGAGACAAAAAAAAATGATCTCTAGAAGCTTGAGTCTCGTTAGAGCTCTCGCGTAAAATATCGCCCTAGCATATTGCCTGATGTTCTATTTTCCTGGAATGAGCTCATTGATGATTTCCAAACAACAGTTTCTCTGTCATCTTTCAGATGCAAGTTAAAACATAAGGACAATACGTCTTTCGTGAAACTTGGCTTTCAAAGCCCTCCTGTCTCCCTAGTAACTAGAATATTGAACTTGCCATATCCCTGGATTCTAGGGTTTTACTTCTTTCTTTCTGTCTGTATCACCTTAGAGTCTGTCATCTGATGAAGATTAGGCTCTATACAATTACTTGTTACGTTGCATGTACTGCCACACAGCTGTCACCAATGTTTGCATCCTGTGGCATTCTCTCATTTCCCTGGTCAACGATAGAAAAATTTCAAAATGTTCAAAACTTCTGCCCAGCATCATCAGTATCAAGTTTGGTGGGGGTTAATTGTATTGTGCCATATCATTGCTGTAGTTTTCCCCGATTACTGATCCCCACATTATGTCATTCTGTCTGTTTTGGTCTATCTAGTTGAAAAGTATCTCATCTGTGTCACACTGTGGTCAGTGTCCTATCAGATTCTTCTGTAGCCAAACTATAATTAGAAGTGTTTATCTGGGTTTTTCAAAAGGTATAACATTCTGCCTACCTTTTTTACTGCCCAGTCACATTACACAGGCGATAATCCCAGCGGCTGTAGATGACTCTGTACAGTATCTCTTCTGTCTCATGCTGTGAACATATTCCTCTCCAATTCTGATTATCGTCTGTTGCAAAATTCTAGCTAGAGGTATGTATCTGTGTTTTTCAAAAGGCACAAAATTCTTCTTTCTTTTTCTGTCATCTACAACCACTGGAAATATTGCCTGTACAGTGTGACTGGAGCATTACTCAGCCGTGGGTATTGCCTTCTCGCTCGAACTTTCAATGGTATTGCCTTTACGTCCAAACTCTTTGTATACATTGTTATAATACCTGAAGTGTTTCTATAGCGGTAATTATGTATGAAAGAGAAAATAGTTTATTTTAATGTCACTTAGATATTATATAACTAATGATTCAACAGACGAGAGAACTTTAATGAAAAACTTTATAAAATATGCAAACATTATTTATAGTAGCTAAGCCATATCTGGGTCTACAGGGCACTCAAACAACTATCTTCAAATATTATTTATACTGATAAATAAATAGTAGATTCAATAGAAATTTTAACAATGAATCAATACTTTCGTACCTAAAATATCCTATAATAATAAGTTTGCATCCCTTGGAAATTAGGTTTAGTTTTTGTATTTAAAAACTAGCAGACATGTCCCTTGATTTACATTGAAACATTTATAACTGCAGTGTAATATAAACTCACTGAAGCCCTTAGCATGGATATGATGCCTAAGATTTTAAAATAGAGCTGATGTTGCTTTTGACGAATCAATTTAACTTTGTCAATTTGAAGTAACTTCATCACTAGTCTTGTATGTCCATTAACATTTGAATGTGAGTAAAGGATGACAGGAATTAAATAGGGTTGAATAAGAAAAGATATAATAAACGTATCATAACTTTAAAAACTTGGCAGCTGTGTAGCATAACAAAATGCTATGTATGTTTCTATAAAAGCTAGGCTTGGTACAGGGCTCAAATTTCTTTGTTATTAGCTCCTAGTTGAATTTTGCTGTATCTTCAATCCGGCCACTCTAGTTTACAAGTTTCTTTACAGTGGTCATCCCAGTTACTTTGGTTTTCTTTTGTCTACTTGTTGTGGAAAATATAGTACAAGAGACAACCGTCCAGATAAAAGGCTCATTGAAATTCCTCAATTCTGTCCATCTGTACATAAATAAAAAAACACTTTGGCCACATCTTTGCTTTTGATACTCCCACGGTTTAGAATGATTTGCCTAATGAGGTCCGTTCTGCCCCAACTCTCGCCTGTTTCAGGAAAAGATTAAAATCGTATCTTTTCAAAAAGGCATTCCCAACTTAGCATACACTCTATCCAGTGTCTCCGTGGCAACGGCTATGGATGGATGATTTTTGGAATTGGATTTTGGTGTTGCTCCTTGGAGTCTGCCTGGCAGAGATTAAGCACCATAAAAGTACAGAATAGAATAGAACAGAAGTGAACAGATTTTAACAACCCTGCTATCGTACAATAAAAAAATGTCATATGAGACTTTTTGTATTTCTCAATGGTATAGTAAAGGGATCTACTCCATTTAAGATGTTTTAGATGATAGTGGCTACTATATCACTAGATATGGTGAAAAATTAAAATTATTTAAGAAAAATCAACTTTTTGCATTACTTGAGAGTCAAAGGTATTTGTAAACGGACACTGAAAGAAACTTATTTTTTGTCCAACGATTTCTTTAGATCAAATATACTAAATCATATGAAGATTCTTTACTAATCTGATAAGAGAGCTTTTAAGAATGTTAATAAATACAAAAAGTTACCATTCAATGAAAACAAAATGGAATGTAGACTTATACCTCAATATAGATGAATAAACTTGGTGTGATATATTTAAAGTATGTTTTAATACAACAAATGATGATAGCCTTGTGTGGTTCCAGTTATCTGGTAATCTACAGCCTATTAGGAACAGACTTTTATTTAAACAAAATAGGAGCTTCATCATCCTTGCTTTGTCGACAACGTGACAGTGTTCCAGAAAGATTAATGCATATTTTTGCTGAATGCCCTAGTTATTGTAACTTTACGGGACAACATAAAAACGTACATCAGAGAAAAAAATAACCATCATTTAAGATAAAGTAATCTGGATATTATGCTGATATATTTACTTTTAGATCAGAATAGAACCCCTATGAATATATTGCGGATCCTGACAAAAATATATATTTTTGACTCTTTTAAAAATAATACCGTTATGTGTCTAGACAGACTAATGCACAAGTTTAAGCACACATGTGTAGAAGAAAAGCTCTTGGCAAACCTAAGAGACAAAGAGACCTTTTTGACTTAAAATTGAAAAATTGGAAATTGATTGTGGAGTGATTAACTACATGCCTTGAACAGTACTGCTGACTCAAATGTTTCTTTGAAAATATTTCTCTACCATTTCTTTGTATTCATTGTACAGTTTCTAATTGTTATCTGAAAGTATTGTTGAATCTTTATTGATAAATGCATTGTTTACAGACAAACTAAAAAGAAAAAAAACCCAAAAGTGCTATAAAACTCTAATTAGAATTAGCATGAAGTAAACGATAACATCAGTATGGAGCCAATCAGGCACACTTATGCAAAACTGGAGTATTAGAGTTGGTTTTGTTCTGTTCTAGTGTACCAGTTTCATGGAAAAACTGTATTGCTGTCCCCCTTGAAAGATCATTTTTAAAGGCTACTTAAAATTACATCTGCTTGCCTATGTCTTGACAACAACATTTCAGATCCAGTCAGTGTCTATGGTAATGACAACCCTTGTAATATCCATGGACAGATGTACTTGAAATAACATTTGGGTGTCAAGCCTTAAACTGCATTAATAACTTTCCCTTGTGTCAATGGACATTTAATACGAACTAGCCCATTATAATACACATATGGAAACTGAAGCTGCAGGAATAAAGCTTTCATCTGAAACAAGTCAAGAAAGTCGCAAACGGAATGACAAGAGGCAACTTTTTTTTATAAAATCCTAGGAGTGTCTGGCTAGAAACTGGTAACACATTTGGATATGTACAAAAATAGGCTTGAAAACTACAGCCAAAATAGGTTTTAAAGCATTTTCAGATGTAAACCAGAGAGGAAGTATTACAGCTATCAAGCTTTAACTACTGAACCATCAATTTCATTGACTTGATTTATTTGGGTTTAATTTTTATTTTCAAGGCACTGTGTAGCTTATATATTAACAAGTAGTTTTTCAGGACAGAGCAAATCAGTACATACTAGTTGGTCAAGATTCTGCACCGTAAACTGCTAGGCAACTACCAACTTGCAATATAGGGTCAGGGATTTGAACAGCAGACCTCAGAGACGAGAGACAAGGGTGTTACCCACTACACTACAGTGCCCCCATATTTAACCAAGAAAGCAACAATCTTGCAAACTAAAGCCTGGTAAACAATTGCACTGAGAAGGTGACAACTGAAAATATATCTATATTAATAAATGCAAAAGTCTGTCCATCAATCAGTCTGAAAGCCCTCCACAATCCAATCATAGCATTCAGATGTGGGCCCTCCATAGGAGGTAGCTTAGAATGTCACACAGAGTACAATAATAAATATGTCAGTTTCCATTTTGGGCGGAGAGAACCGGAAAGGTTCCAGATAACATGTGCCCATTAGGCAGGTGAAATATATCAAGTGTTACAAGAAAAAAGGGTCATTACATAGGCGCATTTGGAATTAAGCTCAGCCTTGGGTGGGAAAACACTACTGAATAAACATGGCTTATATATGACTGGAGCATCCAGATTAATCAAAGGAGGAACTTATACCATTGTGTCATATTGAATGATGAGAAATGGTGGCCATCATGGATAGTTGAAAATTAAACAATCTGGCATGCTCATTTGGCATACCTCTAAAAGTGGCACAAAATGTAGCTAACTATGTCAAAACAATGCTCTTCCTGATGAAATTCGTACATCTCCACCTCTAGCCTCATTCAAAAATAACCTTAAATCCTATCTATGTAGTGCTTGAGCCCTTTTCGCATAGGGTTTGATTTATTTATTTGGGGTTTTACATCACTTTCAACACTGTACAGGTCATATCACGACAGGTAGTTGAAAGGGCAGAGGAAACCAGTACATACAGTTTGTCAGGGTTTTGAACTATAAACTGCCAACCAATGGCAAGCAACTACCAGCTTTCCCACTTGAGACCATGCTGGGAACTGAACCCCGGCCTCAGAGGTGGGAGGCGAGTGTTACCACTCTGCCACCATGGCCCCTCTCACAGAGTTTGAACCACTTGTCCATTGTTATTGCAATTTGGCTGTATTTTGCTGTTGCACCTAAGACTTTACTCACTAAGTGGAGATTAAGTGCCATAAAAGTGCAATTTTGATTGAGATTAGATTTAAAAACAACAAATTTAAATTCTAGCCAATCAAGATCGCTAAGATAAACACGATGATTGGTAAAATGTAGCTTGATCTGCCGTGTGCTACTTTGAGGTGATGATTTTAAATACACACTACATTATCGCCCATTGAAAATAACGTGGTCTGAAAATTATGATACAAAATAAATTGTTATTGAGCCCCTCTCAAAAAAAAAATGTTCCAACTTATTCATCCATGTAGTAGACATTTATGTGTGATTGTATTGATGACTTGTGGGGATTTTAAAAATCTGTTAAATGGAAAAAAGAAACAAATTCTTACATTCCCTTGAGCCTTTTAGCATTGGACTGGTATATGGTCTCATTTTGCTCCCCCCCCCCCTCCAAAAAAAAAAAAGAAAAAAAGGTACAACTTACACGAAAGTCATACATCAAATAAAATTAGCTTACTATATACATAATTGAAAAAATACCTATTTGAGAGTATAGGCACTAAAATAAATTGCATGAAATAAGTTTATTTGTTTAGAAATAAATAATGAACAGGAATATTCTAATATAGCTCTGTTGAAATGCATTTGTCCGGTCAATTACCCCTGCAACTGTAAACTACCCGTCGCAATATGACCCTGGCTGTTGAACGCGACGTAAAACAACAAATAAATCTAAATCAAATAAATAAATCCTACATTTATAGCATAAGATGTGGTCACCCTTAACGGAAATACTTTCACTCATTTGTAATCAAATCAGTAGAATATTTCAGCTACAGTTTTGCTTATGAAGCAATATAAAATCTGGACTGATCTATCTGATAACATGCATAATTCTACATCTATTTCTTCCATCAGAGACAAACTTAAAATCTCTCCTTTTTGTAAAAGTGGAAACACCTTAGCCACCTAACTTTCGATGTCTTCATTGTTATGTCCCTTGTTTGTTAAATGGACTAACTCTTACTTAACATGCCTTTGATTCTGTCAATGATGTAGATTAAGCACTATAAAAGTAAATGTTAGATTACATTAGATATCACATGACTTAAAAAGGTTCTGTCTGTTCTTATGTATTGAAAATAAAGTGCTAAGTGTTAGTATTATTAGCAATCACACTAAATTTTAGCTACAAATTTAGCCAGAAGAAAATGCTACTGATTCAACAAATGTAGAGAGAATCCTCGGAAGTCTAGGGTAGCAAACCTTTCATCCAAAACATGTTCACAGTACCAATCATACACAGTGTGACATCACAAAATAATTAAATTTCAAAGACACTCTAACTTTACCATGTAAGAGTGCTGAAAAAAAGGTTTACTACAATTTAATTCAAATTAATAAACAAGCAATGACATATTGTACTGAAAAGATTTCCTGCTTCCTCATATTAATAGTGGACATTGCAAATCCTCGTCAATGTTATAAATTACACTGTTCAGGAAAAAGTAGTATTTTGCAGGAAGAACATATTTAAAACCTGAATTCTAGAAAACAAGGTTCACTTTAATTGATTTGTGTAAAAAATTCATAATGTCATCATTTTTCCAACGGCTTACTATATTTGAAAAGTGATATGCACTAATAATTTCCGTATAGAAAATAGGTAGTTCTGATCGTATTTCAAAATTGCTCATATCTCTGAAATTCATCTGTTAAAATATAGATCGAGTTATTGCACTATGTTCTAAATATTGCACAAAAATATTGTTTACAATAGAACATGGATCATTTAGTTTTTTTATCCAAGCAGCCTTTAAGACCTTTTCTTTTGCATAAATATCAAACACACTAGGCCCACCATATTTTGGATTACTTGCTGAAATGTGCTTCTAAATTGTATCTCTCTTTCTCCAGAGAAAATTTAAAAAAACTTTAAAACTTGTCAATAATGATAACGGAGCATGTAAAATGGATGTAATAGATCATTTTACCAAACATAGCCAATTTAATAGATTTCCATTTCAAAAGAATACTTTCAAAATATAATAACTTAATTTTTACAATATCTAATGACACATTCATTTTGATCATGCCCAATGAAAATTCCCAGATATTTGAGAACGTTTTTCTTTGTGAATTGTATGTGTCCCGGTCTTAGTGGCCCCAACCACAGGCCTTCAAATTTTGAAATATTTAATTTCAATCTTGGGATAACAGAGAATTCATCAATCAGATACTTCATCTTTTAGCGTTGATGTAGAATCATCTTCATACTGGGATACCTGATTTTCAACATTACCAGTTTGTATTCCAGGGGTGGTATTCACTAACAAGGATTAAGATCAGATCAAGATCAGATCAAATTTGAGAAAAAAGTTTCAAGTGAGCCATAGGATAAAATAGCTATTCAGAAACCATGGATCACCTGAACTGAAAAGATGAAATATTTGATCTGATTTTGTCTAAATTTCACACAATTTTAAAAGGTTTATTCAGTTGTAAAATACTGTCTGCCTCTGTAATAACTGATTAACACATTCATCTTCCCTGAGAAATAAATCTTCTATCAGTTATTTTTTATCTGTCTTGATCCAAAAGTTAATCCATCAAAGAGCATGGATCATAGTTAATCCAAAATTTGATCAAAATATCAGATCAAATGTTTCATGAATACCAATCTGAGCTGATCCAAAAATCTGATCAAAAAGTGATCATTTTTGTTCAACTTTGATCTGATCTTTACTGATCCATGTTAGTGAATACCACCCCAGATATTGTTTCTGATCCTCCAATGTTTAAAGCCAGACATTCTACACATAGTATAAATAACAATGCTGGCAAAGGGCATCCTTGACAGGTGCCTCTATATTTTGTAATATGTCTGGGTAACCATTCATTGTTTTACAACTAAGGAAGGACCACTATTCAAAATGTTCATCCAAGATAACAAGGAGTCACTGAAACCAATTTTATCTCACCACAAAAATGTTCTGACACCATTACACAGTCCAAGTTGCTGTAACTTTTACTTTTTTATATATAAAATATCTCAATACCAAATACCAAGTTTTTGGAATTCAATATGAAGCAATTCCATATTTGGTGTGAAAATAGACAGCACATCCTTTGTAATATAAAAAATAACTAATATTTTTTCTAACCATATCGTCAACTTCACGGCTAGTTACGTTGCAATCAATATTTTCCTTGCATAATATTACAACCCCTCTACTGTGGCTGGAGTCTGAACAAGCATTTAACATTCTTCCCTTCCAACAAACAAAGCTATGGCCATATTGCTTCTCTGATTCGTGCAAGGATCGACTAAGCTGAGGAGCCCCGTGTTACCTTCTATTTGGTCTTCCTCATTACATCCTCATCAAGACTTGTAAAGCCTGCTTCCTCCAGATGCATGGCCTTTGTGGAATATGACAGTATCTTATTCACGACGTGGCTGTCCTTGCAGCAAATGCATTGGTTAGAAGTCGTCTGGGCTATTGAAACTCTCTGTTTAGAGGTTTGTCATATTTCAATCAGCAGAAGCTGCAGAGTATTCAGAATACCCTTGCTCGTATTGCCACACATCATAGAATGTTCCTAAAGCAACTCCACTGGCTTGCCTGTTAAGTACGCTGTATGTTCCAAACTGCAACACTGGTTTATAAAGTTTTACACTGTGGTTCTCCCATATTGGACCATCCATGTCTCTCAGCAGCTGTTCCTATAGTACCAGGCATGGTCACCCTGATCGTCAATACCTTACAGTTCCTCCATTCCACTCTTCAGTCTACAAGTCAGTCAAACATTTTGGCTAGAGTTTTGCTTTTGATGCTCATAAGATCTGGAATGAACTCCCAGATAATGTATGCAGTGCAATATCAATTGCCTCCTTCAGAAAAAAGCTCAAAACTTACTGCCTATCCACCATAGCCTCCCCTGTCTCATCGGTATGGCCTGGCTATGTCACTGGATTAACTTTAATTACCCTGTTTTATGTTCAGTTGCGCCTTTGAGTCTGCCAACTGATGGAGATTTAAAAGTCCACATTATATTAGATCTTGCGTTGTATTTGCTGTGGGTTTGCTGTTCCTGTCATGACAGACGTTGAATATTACTATAACGGAAATGGGACTCGGCTGTTTAAAAATAACTACCATATAGTTGTTGATGAGGATCTGAGACCTTGAATAAAATCCTACAGCTAACTTTGGTCCACAAATACTACGTCATGTCTTAAGAAGATGGGTGGCATTAAGATAGAAGAAAAAAAGGCACAGATAAAACAAAGCTGTGAAAAACCAGAAGGTTGCAAGGCCTAATACTATTATCAAGAATTTTGTGGCAAGGAAGAATCTTGTCAAATAAACCATTTGATGTTATTTGCACAACAAAAATTAAACAAAATAGTAAATACATTACAACCACCAATTCATCTTTGTAAATGTCACATCAGTGATTGCAACATCAAGTTAATCTATTTAACCAGCACTAATTTAACTCTTTTCACCCCAATTAACCTGTCAACAAAGTCAAAAAATTGTCCAAATATTCTTTCTAGCCATGTTCCTTTATTTTATATGTTTTTTTTTTCAATAAGTCAAATCCTCTGCCTTTTAAGTATAGAAAAAATAACAAAATAAAAGGAACCTTGAGGAAAATAACGGTGATCGAAAAAGACCAATTTGCAGAGAAAGTGATATTTTTTTCATCAAGGAAAATGTATGCCTTCCTTTTAACACTGACACTAAGTGTAGTTGTACTTTATGATCTAAAGCCAGCTCTCTGTCAGTATCTCCTCTGACGTAGCACTTTAACATGGGTTACTGTCCTGAGGAGTTACATATTCGTGCCATGTCACTTGTTTCAGGGTGTATCAAATTATTCCCTGTCTGGCTTTTGTTTTTGAAGGATACGCTGGACTGCCTGTGTGTTCTCATTTAATAATAATAATAATAATATTTGTGCAATGCAAACTCCACAGATACCATTTTGAAAGTGTCTGTTGAGGGAACATATTGTAACTTTGAAGGTAGATAGTTCCATATTTTATGGCAAGCCAAACCCAGTCACCTGTAAACATTGTAACTTCTCAATGAAATAAAAAGCACCACTAAAAAGTATTCCATATCAGTAGTCCAACCTCGCTAATATACATGAACTGAGGAGAGATTTGCGGGCTTCAGGTGTCAGGTCGGGGCAACTGTGACATATTCTTAAGGTGATAGCAGCACAACCTAAGTAGATTACTCACAAACAAACTTCTCACTAGTCTTATTGCCGAGATTTGGAACAGGCGATGATTTTGGGATTTAGAAAGAAATTGTGTTTTTTTTTTACTTCACGAATTAGTTCTAGAAACTTTGTTAAACTGGTTTCATATAAATGATAGTTAAAATATCTGTTACAACTTCCAGTTAATAAATTAGAAACCAAATCCTAAATAAATCATATTAGTCCAAAATAGCTATAAATCAGATAATTTTTCAATTACGTTTTTATATGTATAATAGGAGTATGTTGGCTAGGTAAACACACTCAGCTCCTACTAGTCATAAAATGGTTTTGATTTCTAGCCTGGCCTCAAGTGGCAAAGTTGCTACTCACTTGCTGGTTCACAATGGCTTCCATTGGAGAATCTTTATCAACTTGTATACACTGTTTCCCTCCATTCCTTATTACCTAGCATAATATGACCTCTAACACACGTTAAATCCCAAAAGTACCAACTATATGCACATTGTTAGGCAAAAACAAAGCTCCCCTGGACTCCTCAATAAGTGATTGTTCATGTGAATGTGTTTCACATTTCATTGATTTACATAGACTTACATTCCATATTTGTTGTAACTACTTTACGTCAGTTTGACACATGACCCGATAGCCCTACAACCTCCAAAGATAAGCGTTCTACGAAGTTAGTTTGTTATCATTTCTTGATATAATTCTTGAAATATGGCTGTAGCAGGTTTGTGCAGACAAGTCAGTGTCATCATCTCTTTTGAAAAGTAGAAAAAGAATCAGAAACATTTTACCTTTTGTCCACATTAAACAAATAATACTCATTACTAAACATAGATTTATCTCAAACAGCCTCTCATTTCCGAGTCATTGGAACAATTTTTGAAGTACTTGTAAAATATGTTGAGTTTGTTTCTATAGTTATGGGGGATATGCTTGAGTATGTTATTTTATTGTGGCTAGTGTAAACAATCTTATTTCCTCCCATTCATAACCACCATGTTCAACCAATCTGCCACAATCATTTCCCAACATTCCAAAACTTGAACTCTATCTTAAACCCCGGGCCCACATTTTTAATCTGGTGGTATGGTACTACCCATTTGCCAAAAAAAAAAAAATATCAAGGTCTTCATTCATTCCCAACTGGGCCCAAAACGGTACAAACATTTTAAATGTGGATTCATTCTTAAACTTTAACTTTCACACGTAGTTAGTTTAAGTTACCTTATCTAACCAAATTCAAAATTGGTTAACTTCAAACAAACTACGTGAGCTCATGTTGTGCAACTAATTACTATTTCCTCCAATTCCATACTGGGTCAAAAGTCTTTTATCTCTTTTTATATGCAACCTTACATGAAGTATAAATGAAACAGTTGCAGGCTTATGTCTATACTTAAATGTTATGATTCAGGGCACTAAGCAACAATAACACTCAGAGAGTGCATATATGTGCGCCAAGGTCCACCACCAACATTACTTATGAGTGGTGTGATAAAAACAAAATCCTAAAAATATTTCTGGATCCACCCAATGATACAAATCACCAGAAAAACTGAGTTATCTGTTCAATTTGCCATTATTGACATTTCCTGAAGATTTAATGAAACTCTGTTCAGAACTTTCTGAGTTATGTTACAGACAGACAGACAAACAGATGCTACCAAAACATAATCTCCTTGGTCATATCTAGAATTACTTTGAACTCTGTTTTCATTGTACCAGTGAAATTTAAAATTAAATATAAATACACGCATACATGTTCAGTCACTGTGACGTCACCTTTAATGTGCTCTGAAACATTTCAGCAGTTTTGCTATATGTCTGTTCATATAGACAAATATGAAAACCCCAAATCCTTAAAATGATAATTAAAACTAACGAAAAAGATTTTTTGGCCATAACTGCAGTTCACACAATTATAAGGTTTAAAGTAAGTATAAGGTTTAATTCAAGTTTATTGACTTGGGGATAGCTCTTAGTGTAATAAAATCCACTGCTTACTGAAGGCTGAATAAACATCCGGAGTTTGTTTTCCTTTAAGGTAACTTGGAAGTGTTCTAACATTTCATGGCTGTACCCAATATAACGTCTTTGGTATGTACTTCACCACAAAATAATATGCATCAAATATAAAAACCCGTGATACCTGATTAGTTACCATGTCACAGGCAATAAACATTCATCTTGTACACATTTATTAAGTTATGTGCTTTCCTTGTTTCAACGATGCTTTCCTGATAATTTGATAACAGTCTTGGTATTGGAGTTTCATGCTAAAAAGGGCCAAACTTTATCATTTGAACAGAAATGCCATTGCATTTCAATGCTGGCGTTAACTACAGGAATCAACAGCCCCAGCCGGCTGTCAAAGTGAATTTACACATTTCCAGACATAGATGGAATAGGAGTACTCAGAGAACTCAAACCTCTGCCAAGGCCCAACACCTCCGATTTTGTGTGTAAGTGATATGATAAAACCCCTTTGAAATATCCTGGATCCATACATATTTATTTGGGGTTTAACGTCATTTTCAACACTGAATAGGTCATATTACAACGGATACTTTTATGGGCAGAAGAAACTGGTACATACAGTTGGTCAAGGTTCTGTACTATATAAACTGCCGGCCATTGGTAAGAAACTATCATCTTTCCCACATAGGGTTCAGGATTTGAACCACTGGCCTCAGAGGTGGAAGGCAATTGTGTTACCACTGCACCACTGTGGCCCCCAGATCCAGAGAGTGATCCAGATCACTACCAAAACTGAATCACCTGTTCCTTGTCAACATTTCTTGAAACAATCATCAAAATCTGACCCTAGGTTTTTGAGTTATCCTCATCTGCCAAAAAACGTACCTTCATTGGCAGAAGTAAAATTAGTGAACATGATTTATGTATGTCGAGGTCATCCACTACACTCAGAGAAAGTTTGAAAGATAAGTGATAGGAGTGTATCGTACTGGATGATGATTGTACTGCAATGTCCTTATATTTGCACCATAAAATATATATGTTAAAGGTTAATGACTTGTTAGTTCCTCCTATAAAGTCTATTTATAACTCGCATTTGTGTCAGTGCATACATTAACCCCAAATCCGTGTTATTACACATAAAAGAAGCACAAATAAGGCTTTTGTGTGCTAATTGTGCCAACTGATGCCAGGAAGCAGTGTACTAACATCTTTACAGAAAGACCTTATGGTAAATAAGCAATCTACATGAACTATGAAAGTTTCTATTAATGTCACAACACACAAATAGCTAAGGTTGAACACTTTGTTTAGCATTTATTTTATTTTTTATTTATTTAGTGTTTTACGTCACACCTAGTACCGTATCGGTTATATTATGACAGGAAGTTGCAAGGGCAGAGGAAACCAGTAGATACAGTTGGTGAAGGTTCTTGTACTGTAAACTGCTGACCAACAACTTGCACTCAGAGGCAGGGATTTGAACTCCGATCTCAGAGGTGGTGTGCGAGCGTGTTACCACTGCGCCACCTTGGCCCCCATTAATAGGTTTAAGAAAAAACAGTATGCAGTTCACTGTCTTTCTTAATAAAGAAAATCTGCACCAGTTAAAAGATTTTACTTATCAGTGGTATCTCAATAAGATCACACATTTGGTTTGATAAATTACTTGATGTTGCTGATCCTCTACTTTATTTATTTATTTGGGGTTTTACATCACTTTCAACACTGTACAGGTCATATCACGACGGGTAGTTGGAAGGGCAGAGGAAACCAGTACATACAGTTGGTCAGGGTTCTGTACTGTAAACTGCCGACCAACGGCAAGCAACTACCAGCTTTCCCACTTGGGGCCGTGCCTGGAACCGAACCCTGGCCTCAGAGGTGGGAGGAGAGAGTGTTACCACTTTGCCACTGTGGCCCCTTGTTGATCCTCTAAAATAGTAATATTCTGAACATGTTTTGTAATATGTTTATTACTTGATTTGATTTATTTAATGCCTCAGTTCCACCTTTCCTTACTGGAGTCATGATCTAGAACCAAGTGGACTCTTTGTGGTTCAGTCCGTTATATATTTTTGAAGGTATTTGTATTAGGGTAGGACATCTTTGTATGTAAATATACATGGTGGAGCTGGGAGGGAATAAGATCAATATACGGGGCAGTTTGTTCTTCACCAGGTACCACCCAGATACGAGGGTCTCTTTTTGGAGGATGAGGTCGACCAGCAAAAAGCAAATTCCTACACAAACGACCATAAAGAATAATGTGAGCACTAGGGTGGGCTTTAGGTAAGTTGCATTGGTAGGTAGCTGTGAAGGAAGATGAAATATGTGGTCAATATGAAAATGCTGCACTGTGAAACAACCAGTGACTGGTAGTCAATTACTGACTATAAGTCATATCCCCAAAATATTTATCTCAATGGAAGTAATTCTTTTACTATTTACTTTTTTTTATTTGGCGCTTTACGTCACTTTCAACACTGTACAGGTCATATCAGGATGGGGCAGTTTTTTGGACAGAGGAAACCAGGACATACAGTTACTCAAGGTTTTGTACTGTAAACTGCCAACCATCGCTAAGCAACTACCAACTTTCTCCACATAAGGTCACAGACTTGAACCACTGACCTCAGAGGTAGGAGGCGAGAGTGTTACCACTTTGTCACCGTGGCCCCATCTTCTTTAACTATTACACTTACACAGTTAATTCAAAGGTCAACGTTTGAGTTTTTATGACCCGTTCAGCAGCCAGGGTCACATTTGGACAGATGATTGCCACTGGTAAGAGTTGAACCCACATAGAGGTTACAGTCTGTGATCAAATGGAACTCCTGCTAACCTACTTGGCCACTGAGGCCCCCAATAGATATACAATAGATATAGTATATGAATAAAAAAATCATGCACTATTAAAACCTGGTAAGTTTGATATGGTAATTAGGCACACTCACCAAAGTAGCACAGTAAACAAGAGTAAACAATAAATTCAACCTGTAGCCAATCATTATCAGTGATATAAACATAAACATTTGCTAACTCTATCTTGATTGGTCGCAGGGCAATTTGGGGTACTGATTTGTATTATCCCATAAAAAGAACTCCAAAACGGTTAATTTGTTTTATACTTTTGTGTAAAGTACATTTATAACTTTCACTTGGTCAAACCCAGGTACAGGCAGATACATAATGGCTCGGATAACACTTAAAATGGCGGTCCTCTGTCATTGGGTCCTATCCCCAGTGGCAGGCTAAAGAACCTCAAGGACATTGATAAATGGTCATCCTTGAGACTCTATCTTCCAGTTAGGGGAATGTGAGTTACTTGTGAGTTGGGGCTGTACCTGTGCAGTCGGATTGGTTAAATAGCGCTTTGAGTCCTGTAGTATATGGAGATATTGCGCTGAGTATAAATACACAATACAATACAATACAATACTTGTAGAAATGTATATTTTCCCAAAGAAAACCGTAATGAACTTAGAAGAGCTGTTGTTATTATAAAAACTACTTCTGTAGCTTTTCCTTTTAGTCTTTTTTTCACTTCTATCTTTATCTTGTCACACGCTCCTTGATAGCGTGAGCTTTTCTTTGATTCTAAATCACTTACTTCTTTTCCACGTGTTACTTTTAATCTTGATGAACCTTTTAAAAATGTGTTTTTTTCCTATTCTCGAGGTTGTCCCAGATATCAAAGACGCCGACATTTTTTTCAGTCTAATTCTTTTAAAATTATTAAGCATAAAACAAACTCATGATTTTTTTATTTAATCTAATATGCCTTTTTTAATTCCATGAAAGAAACCTATGGACTATTTAAAAAACTAAGTAAATTTGCATCTTAATATATCTGCTTTTATCTTAAAGTAATACATTTCCTAGTAAGGGACTACATAATGTAATAGTACATTAAAAAAACCTTTAATGCTTTGTAAGACATGGTGTATTTAGTTAATTAGCTGTAAAAGGAAGGTAAAGTTATTCTTTAAGTATAGTGGCCTCAATGGCTGATCCTTATTTCCGGTTTCTATGGCATAAAGTGACTAGGAAGAGGATGCAAATTTCTGGCAGTTTGATATTTCCACAAACAGTGTTGTAACTATATATATTGGGTTAATCCAATGTACATAATACATAGCCATATATATACTTTTATAGTTATACGTGATAGCTAAAGTTATGCCCCTGTTCCACCAAAGGATTAAGCCCCGATCCTGTCGGCGACCCTTAATCGTGCACAGTCGGTTGAAAAAAGACAAAAATGGGCGGGAATACTGGGTCGGTACTGAAGTCTGGGATTAAGAACAGATCGTCCCCAGGACGCCTCAGGACACCTCAGGACGCCTCAGGCGGCCGCAGACAGTCCCCGACTGGTCTGGGACTAAGAACCGACTAAGCCAATTTTCGGGTCGGTTTCAACCACGATCCTGTCGGACACAAACCGACTGGGTCCCAGGACGCCTCAGGCCTCCTGGGACTAAGAGCCGACTAACACACGATTAACTACCGGCGTCCTCAGGCGTCCTCAGGCCTCCTCAGGCCTCCCCAGACCACGATCCCCGATTATTGTTTTGCAAAGTTGCTGGATTTTCTGGGTATATATATATAAAATTTGCATCATTAATCATCATTGCATCATTAATCATCATTGCTTTTCTAGGAACACACCAGGATGCCACCTTTTAATGGAAGACAGATTCAACAACAACTTAGGGCTTTCTTGGTTTTTATTCAGTTACAAATAATCATGTATTTCCATTTTTTACGTCAAGCACAGCAACCACCACCACCACCACCAGCACCACCAGCACCCATACAGAGACCTAGAAGAAGGCACAACATGTGGGTCAGGCCATGGCTTCTGCAGAGAGAGGAGAGGGGGGCCTACCACAACATTATGGCTGATCTGTATGCCACAGACATTCCAGGATTCACCAACTACATGAGGATGACCCCAGAATTCTTTGAAATGATGAAGACCAGACTGGAACCACGTCTAGCCAGGCAGGCCACCAACTACAGAGCTCCTATCAGTGTTGGGGAGAAGTTAGCCCTCACCATCAGATATCTGGCCACTGGAGAGTCATACACATCATTATCCTGTCAGTTCAGGGTTGGCAGATCCACCATTTCCAAGTTTCTACCAGAGGTCTGCAGGGCCATCCAGGATGAGTTCACCAGAGAGTACCTCAAATGTCCTACTACTCCAGATGAGTGGAAAGAACTGGAAAGGGAATTCAGGATCAGGTGGAATGTTCCACATGCCCTGGGAGCCCTGGATGGAAAGCATGTGGCCCTGAAGAAACCCAAGAACTCTGGAGCCCTCTACCACAACTACAAGGGGTTCTTTTCCATTGTCATGTTGGCCTTGGTAGATGGGCAGTACAAATTCAGATGGGTGGATGTGGGTACAGAAGGGTCTTGCTCAGATGCCCAGATATTTAATGCCTCTCAGCTAAAGAGGAGGATTGAAGATGGCAGGATAGGCTTCCCTGACCCAGCTCCTATAACACAGGGTGGTAGAGATGTCCCCTACTTCATTTTGGCAGATGATGCCTTTGCCCTGAAGACCTGGCTCATGAAACCCTATGGCAGAAGGCTGTTAACAAGGGAGGAAAGGATTGCCAACTACAGAATATCAAGGGGCAGGAGAGTTGTGGAGAACGCTTTTGGCATCCTTGTGTCAAGATTTAGAGTCATGAGGACCACCATTGAACTACCCCCAGAAACAGTTAGAGAAGTGGTCATGACCTGTGTGGTTCTGCACAATATACTCAGAAGCCAGTATCAAGGTCAACCTGCTGGTCAGCAGCCTGGGGGGGATGATGATGATGATGATGTGCCTGGTGATTGTGGATTGATTGGTGGTGCTGCTGGTGGTGGCCAAGACAGAAACCCTGCTAGAGAGGCCAAAAGACAGAGGGATTACCTGAAGGACTACTTCAATAATGAGGGAGCAGTGGCCTGGCAAGATGGCAGAATATAAGTCCTGTTGCAGTAAACAGTCCTTTTCAGGACTAACTATAACAGTCCTTTTCAGGACTACCAAATATTCCAAAAACAATTAATCAGCTATGTGGACAAACAGACAAACCCCATGCCAAACATAACTTGTACAGACGGACAAACAGACAAACCCCATGCCAAACATAACTTGTTCAGACAGACAAACAGACAAACCCCATGCCAAACATAACTTGTTCAGACAGACAAACAGACAAACCCCATGCCAAACATAACTTGTTCAGACAGACAGACAAACACAACTTACTCACCCAACAAACAGACAAACCCACTGTTAAACAAAAGCGAAACACAAAGTGACACATAATATCCTAAATTGAATAATTATTTTATATATTTTCAAATCCACATCATAATTTAAACATTTTTCTTTTTTCATGGCTGGGAAACTTATTTGTAGCAGAAATTTTTTTATGGAAATATTCAATTTTAAATATTCATTTCTAATCACAAAAATTTGGAAAATATAACCATGGAACTAGTTTTGCTTTCAATAATGGGGGATTGTGGTTGCTAAATAGTTTGTCAGTTCGTTGGCATGGGTTCTATCTACTTTTGGGTTTGGGTGTTTGTTGGTTGGTGGTTACTGGGGTTGGGTTTTTTTGGGGTAGTTGGGTATTAGGTTTGGTACTGGGTTTGTTATTTGGGGGTTATGTTTGGTATTGGGTTTGTCTGTTTGTGGGTTGGTAAGTATGTAATTATGCCTTTTAACTCTAGGGAAGGTGCAAGTGTTGGACTTTTCAATTACAGATTTTAAACTATCCCATGGATTTTAATCTAAAAATGGGCTGATTAATGGCCATATTGGGAGTTACTTTTAACATTTTTTTATGTGGCCTTTTTGGTTATGTGTAGTACCATGGGTTATTTGTTTCATGTTTGGGGTGGTGTAAGTGTTGGACTTTAATTTTTTTTTCTTGTGATAAGTATTTGTACTGAACTTTTTTGTTTTGGGAGGGGAATTGGAAGAACACGTAGCTGAATAATTGTTTTTGGAAGAATTGGTGGCCCTGAAAAGGGCCTGGCAGGTCAAAGACCCGCCCTGACTGGATGGCTACTGAGGAGGCTGCTGCTGCTGTTGAGGCGGTGCTGAAGTGGTGATAGTAAAGAGCTGCTGCTGCGGTTGTTGCTGCTGCTGCTGAGGCTGCTCGACGATCTGTGTTGATGTCAGATCTGGTAGCTGGCTTAAGATTCCACTCAGATTGTGTCTGCTCCCTTCGTCCTGTACAGTTAGGACAGATGTAGGGTTGCTGAAGCCAATGGGGCTTGGTGTATAGTACACAAAACTGCTGCTAGCTGCTGCTTGAGTGGAACTTGACGCCTGTGGAGTGGTTGTTGGCAGTAGGCCGACCCTCTGGGACTCCGTGGTAACAGTGGCTGATCTTCTGGGCAATGGCTGACGTCTGCGGTTACTCTTAATATTTTCGATATCTCTGAATATCTTGCCCTTTAATTCTTCAAATTCTTCTTGAGTCATCTTTTCGGCCTCTGATGCCACGTAGTCAAAGAAGGGCTGCCTGTCTGACTTCTGATGCAGAAAACCTGAGATAAGTGTCCTCATCTGCTCAAAGTGTTCGAGAATCTTGGAGTCTGTAGTTGAAACGGGTGTTGATGTAATGATGGACTGACTCCTCTCCCTCAGGACACTGGACTCGAGGTGTTCTGTGTCAGTAGTTGACCCACGTGATTCGTCCTGCTTGCTGGTATTTGGACTGGCCTCAAAACCTGAACTTCTATTGGCCCCCTTTCTTCTGATGTGGGTTTTAAGAAAACCCATCTGTTGGTAGACCCAGGACTGTCTCTTGGTCATCTCCCTCGGGGCTTGGCCAGATTGGAGCTTAGACAGCTTTCCATAACGGGTTCGCTGGGACTCAAACCACCTTCTCACATCAAAGGGCTGGAGCTTAAGTTCTGCAGATATTTCTGCCCAGAGAGCCTCTCTTCTATTCCTGTCGTGGAAACGTGAATGTTCCTTGTCATACAGTTCAGGGTGCAGCTTGACGAATTCTACAATGGAAACTTCATCACTGTCTGTAAAAGTGGCACACACCCTGGCTCTCTTGGCTGAAGAATGGCACTCCGGATCTTCCTCACACCTCTCTTCTTCTTCTGCCACAGCTTCCCCAATAGCTGGATCTTCCTGAATCTCCTCCTCCTCTCTCCTCTCACTTCCTTCTTCTGTAATAACTTCACTCCTCTCCTCTACTTGACTTTCCTTCTCCCTCTGATCCATCTTTTTCCTTCCTCTCTTCCCTCCTTTCTCTTTTCTCATGATCCAGTCGACAAAATAATAAAAAAATAGTAAAATGTGTCTCCTAACTGTGAAATTTGCCTTAAGCTCAAGTATATAAAATGTAAAATAAAAATTGAAAACCCCTACAAATCAGTGACACACGTCTCTCAGTAGCCAAACAGTCAGTAACAATGACAAAGTGTGCGCGGTCGCTTATATAGTCCCAGACCTGCTCATTGCCTCGTTTTAATTTCCAACGCGCGGAAAACAGTCGGTTCTTAATCGGTTGTTAGTCCCAGGCCGCCTGGGGCGTCCTCAGGCCGCCGCAGACTGAAAATGCGTGGTCCCAGGCGTCCTGGGGAGGCCGGTTTGGATCGGTTAGGGTCGGTTACCCTTAGTCGGTTCTTAGTCCCAGACCTTGATTTTTGGGTCGCAGGACACCGCAGACGGTCTGAGGCTTCCGGGGACTAATGAAACCGACTCACTTTCAGACGCATGAAATTCATACGCATCATATTTGAGTCTGGGATTAAGAACCGGCCGCCTGGGACTAAGCTACGGAGGTCTGGGACTAAGGGTCGCAGGACGCCTGGGACAACAACCGACTCTGTAAATTTGGGTCTGAGGAGGCCTGAGGATGCCTGGGACTGGACATTTTGTTGACGGCGGGAAATAGGAATCGGTTGTAGTCGTGTGAAATATCAAACATGTTTGATTTTTCACACGGCCCCAACCGACCACAACCGACCCTTACAGGAAGCCTGGGACTAAGCAAATATTTCAAACCGACCCCCAAAAACCCTTAATCGGGAGCCTTAGTCGTGCGGTGGAACACCCACATTAGCATTTTGTAACTTTATCAAGGGCCAGTTTCCTTTTGCTTAACTAATATAAGAATTGAAAAGTGGAAAAATGGTTATTGAAAATAAAGACAATTTGTACTAATCTGGAGGATGAGTTATATATTTATTTAGTGATATACATTAGTCTTATTACCTTTGTATCAGTTATATAGTGACGGGTAGTAAGGAGGCTGGAGGAAACTAGTACATACAGTTGGTCGGTTTTCTGTACTTTAAACCACTGAACAACGGCAAGCAACTACCAGCTTTGCCAACTGAGGTCAGGCTGGGATTCAAACTCCAATCTCAGAGGTGGGAGGCGAGTGTGTTACTACTGCGCGACGAATCATAGACAATTTGGCCCTTTAACAAATCAGCCCCCATCAAATCGGCCCTTTTGGAAATAACACCCTAGTCAAATTGGCCACTAGATGTTAAATGCATATTATAATTACAAGTTATCACATAAATGTTAATCAAACAAAAGTATTTTATTAACGCAGGCAAATGCTTTGTGAATGTCTATAAATGATTTCTAGTTATCAAAATTTTCAGCTGGGGGCCGATTTGCCAAATTTTTAGGGGGCGATTTGCTGAGCGTCGACTTTGTTAGGGGGCCAATTTGCTGAGGGCTGATTTGACAAAGGGCCGATTCGTCCAGCTCCCCTGCGCCACTGTGGCCCTTATTAATGTTACAAACACATAATGTTAATTTGAAAACCAATGTTATGGAGTACTAGAATATTTATATCTATAGGTCTGAAACATTCTGTTTTATACTAGTCAGGATTTCTATAGCACTTAATCTCTGCAAAAGCAGACTCTGGGGCACAACAACTATGAGCCGTATTCAGATTTATCAGTCCATGGGGATAGCAATGGTCATAACCATTGAGACACTAGTCAGAAACTATGGTAGAAAGGCCTTGGCAAAGAAATATGTTTTGAGTTTCTTCCATAAGGAGGCGACAGAGGAAGTAGAACAAACATCATCAGGTAATTCATCTAGGAGTTGCAGAAAGTAGAAAGTTGGGCTGCCAGGATAGTTTTAATTGGCAGTAATTGTTATTCTATATTGGTTCACCAGCATCACCTCCACTGTTTGCCTTTTAGGTTGCAGATCAAATTTAAAATAAATCAAATAAGACATCAATGCTTAACTACTGCAGGAAAAAAGTTCAAAACTCGTCTCTATGGGTGATCGTGCTTTCAGTATTGTGTCATTGTCAGTATTGGAATGAACTGGCAGATGATATCAGAAACATTGGACACCTTCAAGAAGAATCTAAAAAGTCATTAGTTTTAAAATAGCATATTGTTGAGAAAAAATTCAATGATTGTTTATCTTAAAATAGAAACTGCACTATGTAAAAATGCTATGTTATTGTAGGAGCATCAAAGACATTTCTTTTTAAAGTTTTTCTACAAAAGCATATTCTCTGAAAATAGAATGTAATAGAGTACCACTACCCATGCCACTACTGATATATAAAACCTCGAATGCTTTCACATTGCTAAACAAAGATAAAAGTTTCAATGAAGATTTTTTTTGTCCATAAACGACACATTATTATTGAGGTTCTGAAAGCTTTGATAAAAGCCTATGGCAAACTTTGTCATGTCTTAATCTAATCTAATCTAATCTAATCTACTGCTTTGCAGGCGCAATATCTTCCCCACTAAGGGGAACTCAGTGCGCTAGTTAACAAAAATCATTTCTTATAAGGAGAGTCAAGGGGCGTTCAAGGTCAGTGTATCAGGTTTGTGGGTGGGACCGAGAGGAAAGGAGACTAAGTTGGGAAGCTAGAGTTGAAAAGGTGGGTTTTGAGGTGTTTCCTGAAAGATGCGACAGAGGGACTGTTTCTTATTTGGAAGGGGAGAGAGTTCCAAAGAACTGGGGCATAGTGACTAAAAGAATTTGAGAAGTGTTTAATTGATTTATGAACTCTACGGTCAAAAGTGGGGGTATGAAGGAACTTGAGTTTAGGGGTACTTCATCTAGTATTTCTAAAGGAAGTGTAGGGGTGGATTAGTTCTCTTAGGTAAACAGGCTGACCTTGGTTGAGGATTTTGTATGTAATGAGGCCTATTTTGAATTGTACCCTATACCTAACTGGAAGCCAATGGAGTTGTTTTAGTTGAGGGGTGATGCGAGAAAATTTTGAGGAATGGGTGACAACCCTGCAGAGTGAGTTTTGCACTAGTTGCAATCTTCTTAGCTCAAAGTCTGTGAGTGATAGAAACAGGGAATTGCAGTAGTCCAATCTGCTGCTGACCAAGGCATTGGCTAAAAGAACTGATGTTTTATGGTCTAGAAGGGGGCATATTCTGTAGAGGTCTCTTGCATGAGCTCTAGTGGACTTTATGACCTGTGACACATGGTCGGAGAAAGTGAAATTGGAGTCGAAGACCACTCCGAGGTTCTTGACACTTTGTGCTGGTGAGACCTGATTACTAAGAATATTGATTGGAAAGTGAGGAAGGAGTTGTTTACGGTTGTTTTTTAAACCTATCAAAATGAACTCGGTTTTATCAGGGTTGAGTTTTAATTTATTTGTGAACATGAAGTTTTGGATGTCATTTAGGCAATTTTTTAGTTTTTGCACAGAGTGAGAAAAATTTGCTGGAGAAAGTGAAATGTATAGCTGAGTGTCATCGGCGTAGAAATGGTAATTGATGCTACTGTGAGATTGAATGATGGAGCTGATTGGGTTGGTGTAAAGGGAAAAAAGAATTGGACCAAGGACAGAGCCCTGGGGGACCCCATGCTGAAGGGCAACAGGATTTGAGAGTGTGCTGCCTACCTTGACCGAGTGTGTCCTTCCCGACAGGTATGATTTGAACCAGCCGAGTGCCAGTTCACTGATTCCATAGTAACCATTAAGTCTGTCCAGGAGTATAAGTGTGATCAATGGTATCAAAAGTGGCGGAGAGATCTAGAAGGGTGAGGGCTGTAACAGACCCTTTGGCCATATTGAGAAGAATATCATTATGAATGTTAAGGAGGGCACTTTCAGTAGAATGGTGTTTTCTATAAGCCGACTGGAAGGCAGTCATCAGGCTGGCTTCATCAAGGTGAGTTTGTAGCTGGGCTGCTACTACCCTTTCAAGTATCTTTGAAATAAAGTTTAGATTGGAAACAGGCCTGTAATTTTTGAAAACTTCCTTGTCTAAGGATGATTTTTTGAGAATTGGGGTTACATGGGCCTGCTTAGAGAAATTAGGTCTTAAGGAGAAGGGCGGTTATAAAATAAAGAGGGGGATAAAAGAAACAGTGTTCAGAAGGTTTAATACTAATTTGCTGATTCCAAGGCAGTTAGGTTAGAATCTCCTCAAATTAATCACTTAATCTTACGAAAATTAAAAATGATTTAATACATAACAGCAAGCCATGCATCACTGCAAGTATGCCACAAGAGATTAGAACATCAAGGTATCGTTTTAACATGAGGTAGGCAAAAACTAATCATGCCAATTAACTTGTCAGTGATGTTACAAAAGTGCCCCGAATAAGGAAACAATTTTTTTGTCTAGTCTTGTTTTTGTTTATTTTTTCCCCGATTACTCGAATCTACTGCCTCTTAAGTATAAAAAAGCAGTAAATAAAAGAATCTGAAGAAATTGTAGTGATGCAGACATAATAACTTGGTATTTGTAAAGATCAAGATATATTTTCTTTGAACGAGAAGGCAATCTTTTATTTTATTGTTGACAGTAATTGCAGCTATTAAATTTTTGCCTATAGCTATATTTCTGTTTTGATATGTTTTGTGTGACAACACTTCTCTAGGTCCACAGTTGCCTAGTGGTTAACAAGTTGGGCATCCAATCACAAGCAATCACTTCTGTGTGGGTTTGATTCCCATGAGTGACAATGCTGAGAATCTGTCCCAATTTGACCCTGGCTGTTAAACAGGATGTAAAGCCCCAATTTAGATTTAAGATTGACTCAACTTGGATCCAAATTTCAGTGTTGCTTGTTTAAGTTTAAATCACAATCCTAAGTGTCTGTGCACTGAGCAAATCCAACTTCAAGCAGCAACGATCACCTATGTCAGTTTCATGGTACTCCTAGGCTTATGCCACTGCTACCCTGTCAATACTACATGCTGTGACATGATCACATAACAACTTTATCAAACTAAATCTATTCTCCGTTTCTACTGCACTTCCACAAAATTAAACAAAAAACTTTAAAAAACAACATAATATGCACCCACACACTTATTTTCAAGCCACAATTGAAACAGATATTGCTCAAAGACATTTTTAGCAACACATCCGTTCATCTGACCAAAGGTGAAAAGCCCCTTCATTAAAACGTAATCTGACCAGACATCTAGGTCAGTCTTTTCCATGCTGGGGTCATGAGGTAAGGTCATGAGGTCAAATCAAATCTACTTTCATTTAAGGCATGGTCTACTTTGTGTCTTGGCAGGACTTATTCAGCATAATCTGCCACTGTGGCCTAGCCAGTAACACACTTGTCTAGGAACTCAGAGGACGTGGGTTCAAACCCAGATACAGGGAGATACATAGTGTTCGGATGACCACTTAAAATGGCGGTCCTCTGACATTGGGTCCTATCTCCAGTGGCAGGCTAAAGAACCTCAAGGACGTTGAGAAATGGTCATCCTTGAGCCTCTGTCTTTCAGTTAGGGGAATGTGAGTTACTTGTCAGTTGGGACTGTACCTGTGCAGTCAGATGGGTTAAATAGCACTCTGAGTCCTGTAGTACCGTATATGGAGATATTGCGCTGAGTATAAAAAAAATAAATACACAAATGATTCTGTGGGGCTGACATTTTGGGTTAACTGCATTTAACACTACACAGAATACAATTTTACATTGGGTACCACCTTTTAAATGTTTGAAACATACATGTTATCATCTCATGAACTGTATTAAACTGAAAAGGAATTGTTAAAGGGGCAGTGGGTATACAGAGATATCCAGGCCCAGTTAATATTATAATATTTTAAAATAGTTTGAACGTTTACAAGACATTTTTAAACCCTATTTAAATCCTATCTTTTGGGTTAACAAACGTTTTCGAGTGAACATTTACACTGTAATGTTTATATAACGTTTTACAAAACATTCTCTTACAAACGTTTTTGATAAAAACATTTATTAAACATTTATAAAATTACTGAAGAAACAATGTTTGACTGGATATGTTTTTGACCATATATTAAACAGCTGAAGAAGTAAAGGTTATGCTGGAAATGTTTTTCAAACATTCATCATGAAATGAGGTGGCTTCTGTACGATCAAGATAAAAATTATCTTTTTGGAGATGTAAGGTTAAGGCCATTGGCCTGAAATCGAGTGTATTTAGATACAATTTATACTAAAAAGTGTGACCTAGGAATTGCAGTTAATGCAAACTACAGTCAAAATTCCTGTATGAAGACAGTCATTTCAACATGTAACACCTGATCATATAAATTAACCAGGAATAAGACCTAAAAGTTCATTGGCCCAATATTAATAGCTCCAAATATTATTAAATTCCCTGCTTGTTGAAGTCTGAATAAGCATCTCGTATTTGTTTTCTTTATGAGGCATTTTAGCATTTCATGACAACACACAATATGTCGTTTCTGGCAATGGCTTCTTTGAATATAATATATACTGAAATATATATCCATGATACTTGATTATTTAACATGTCACAGAGAATAAGCATATATCTTGTATACATTATTAAGTTATGTGCTTCCTTTGTACTAAAGATGCTTTCCCAAGAATTGAATCGCTATCTTGGTTCTTGGGTTTCATCCTGAAATGGGAAAGTTTTGTTTCTGGAACATAAATTGCATTAAATTAGACATTGTACATGTAGAGGTGTTATCTATAGTGATAAACAAACTCAACTAGCTGCTGCTGAAGCGTTGCAGATCACTTTTATGAAATCTGCTATAAAACCAGAAAATTTATATATGTTATGTACATCTCAGCTGTAATGGTATTTCTTAGCTAGTTAATTCATAGGGTATTATCTCATTCTCAAACCATGAATATCATTGCCTACTTAGTTTGTATATGATTAATTTTAACTCAAATGTATGTTAAATTTATAACTTTAAGTATTGACTAAAATTCAGTTTAAGATGACATGGTCACCTTTTATTTTCTATTCACAAAATTTAAGGCCACCTAAAATTAGCATATATTGGTGACCGTAGGGTCAAGTACAGTTTATCATGTGTAATTTTCATGTTAAGGTGACATGTCTTCAATGCATGTTATTGCGTTTAAGTAATGTCTTAAATGACCTAACTATGTAAATAAATTATAGTTTATCAAACAATTAGAATAAAATTAATTTTCCCATGTTGCCTTGTTTATGCTTTGTAATTTCATGGTCATACCCTGCGTGACAGTGAAATCAGTCATAAAACCAAACTGGTGTTCCTCCTATTGTGTTAACTCTCTGTTATTTTTGCATAACGGATAGTTAACACTGCAATATTTTGTAATAATACAATATACTTTGTAATGGTTCTGTGGACAGTTATCAAAGAACACAAGGATGTTTCCCATTGAAATCACCCTCAGCAAAATGCATTTCAACACGGAATTGGTTTTACAGCTTTTGTTCATGTAAAGTTAGTTCAGTAGGTACATTTATAGTGTGTTTTCTAACTCTGCCTGAAATTCACCAAGTATGGAACTTCTTTTTTTCACAACATTTATAAAAACTCTTTCAATCATTTGTTAAATGCTGGTCACTAGATAAAGTGGTGTTCATTATTGACTTGCTTAAAACCAAATGATGTGGTGTTTGCCACAAAATAAGTCATGGTTTTTACGTCATCTTCAACAGCTAGGGTCATACTGGGACATGTCCTCAGCTTTGTCACTTGTGGGAGTCAAACCCACACAGAGGTGACAGCCTGTGGCTAAAATGCCAAACCTGCTAACCCACCAGGCTACTAAGGACCTTCTCAGTCAGGTAGAGACATAGAAAGAGAGAAATGCAAATTTAATGACATCTGTACAATTGAACAGGAAAAGATCAAACACAAGAAACTAATTATCTACTCTCTAGTATTTTTATCACATAAAACATAAACAACAAACATATTATAGTTTTAAAAATAAGAACAAATAGTATAGTAATAGTATAGTATGAAACACATACCACAAAAGGAAACCAGTGTTGCAACAATATTGATTGTGTATTAAAATTAAAAAGACCACTTGTCGATTTGTAATGTTGTATTTTATTGTACATCACACGGCACATATAACCTCTGCCCCCAGTACATCCAGAGGTCCTCAGTGGCCTAGTGGTTAGCAAGTTTGGCATCTAATCATAGGCTGCCACCTCTGTGGGTTCGAGTCCCACAAGTGGCAATTCTGAGGACCTGTCCCAATATGACCCTGGCTGTTGAACGGGACGTAAAACCCCAACTTTGACTTTGCCCAGTACATCCAAGTTAACACAGTAAAAGACAGCAATATGCAACCTACCATAGCTTTTTGTATGCACATTTATTTATTTACTTATTTATTCATTGATGACAAATTTTTTGTTATATTTATTTAACTGAACTTGCTGAAATCAGTGGTTGGAGGACCTTACTAGTTGAGACCAAATATGAAATGTATTATTTGTATACAGCAGCACCTCTTTATGCGGGTGTTCCACTGGAGCCGACCAGTCTTTTTGGGGAGTTGGGACCAATGTTTTCATAGTCTGTAACAGTTGTAGTTTACAGGCTTGTCGGGAAGAGTCGGTGAAATATCAAACATATTTGTAACAGACCCTTAGTACATCCATCTAGCAACAGGCTTGTCAGTTAAATTAAGGCCTGTTGGTTACACTTCCTGCCTTGTCAGTTAATACAATAGGCTTGTCTGTATCATGCATCCGGCTTGTCCCAAATAAGGTTATCCAGACTGTACGTGATGACAAACAGACTGTGCTGGAAAAAATACCATACAGTCGGTAACTTTAGCCGACATGTCTGTAAATGTTCCTGACAAGCCTGTAACTTTTTCAGGCCATTTAGGAACTTTTAATGTTTGAGTTGGGATTGTGTTAAGTGAAGTGAAAAAGACAAGCAGTAGACAAGCAGTAAAGAATAGCCGACCGGCCTGTTATAGTAAGACAAGCCAGGAACTATAACTGATAAGCCAGCAATATTTTTGCATCTTACAGTCTGTCTGTTTCAAAATCTGTGGCCATAAAAGGACGAGACGGCATGGACAATTCTTTCATTTGGGTTTTAACTCTGATGAGAGAGGAGGTGTGCAGCATTTACTTTTTTGTCAAATTAGCTGAAGTTTTGAGATAGGCTGGACTGGCTGAGAGTAAATCTTGTTCTCTGAGGTTTCACGGAGGTATGTTTTTTAACAAGCTGCGATTATACATATAATTTGACAGCATGTCAAGGGGCAGAAGGAGAAAGATTGAAGTACCAACTGATACTCAACCACAGTTTGAGTTAGGGGATACAGCAGAGGATATTGAGAGGAGAAGAAGAGAGAGGGAGGAGAGAGATGAGAGAAAGTGACAGGAGCGTGAGGAGAGGGAGAAAGGTTGGAAAGATTACAGACATTGAGGACAGAGGCGATGGAACGCAAGGAGACTGAGGAGAAAGAAGGACTGAGAAAAGAGCTAGAACAGACACAGACACTGATGTAGAATCAACTCAACCCAGGCAAAAGAAGGGGCATATGAAGCTTATTTTCCTGAGTGATTATGATGAAGAGGCCATTGTGGAGTTTGTAAAGCAACATGAAGAACTGTATGACAAAGACAAGCAGAGGAAGGAGGGATGCTGGGAAAGACCAGCAGCTTCCAGGAATTCATCTATCAACACTGTCAAGAAGTGGTTCGAGACTCAATGTACCAGATATGGCAAGCTTACCCACACAAAGTCAGGACAAGCTGCCGTGAAGAGCACTGAAAGGCGAACTTGGTGACAAGAGAGATTCAGCTTCCTATGAAATCACATCAGAAGGAAGGGACTGTCTAAATCTTTCACATTTAAGTCATCACTGAGACTGTCTTGGGTCACAGCCACAGTAGCAGCTTCAATTCCAGACACTTTATGAGAGACTGAATCTGAGATGGATATCAGCATGGTATTAGATGTTACTCATCAACCATTGACCACAAGCCCTTCACACCAACCATCTGGTGTAACTACCACCACTGCTGAAGATCCAGTTGTTGTACAGTTCAAGCTGATGAGACTGACAATTTCCAGTTTCTTGGATGCACAACAGAATTCCACTCCAAATCCACAACAGTCGTTTTGCATCTATCTCTACTCCGAAATTGTGCACCTGGAGGAGCAAGACTTTCTGACATTCAGAAATGAGACAGTAAAACGTCTTTGTGGAATACAGTACAAGGCCAACCGAAGAATGCAAGAGACAGGTCACAACAACTCAACAGACTCAAGTTACAACTTTCCAACTTCCAGAAGCCACACAAGCCATGATACCAGATACTCAACAAGTTTCAACACAAGCTGTTCAGCCAAGCCAAGTAGCAGCACCACAACCTCCAACAGTGATTGCAAAACTCCAACCACAGAGGTCTTCATCATCATCCATCATCACAGCCGGCATCTTTTCTTGTTGTGGATGACCAGCAGCATGGACCATCCAGAAAACTGATGTTTGCATTAAGCCCAACAAAGACTTTTAACCTGTATGGCCTCCATACAAGTTGAAGACAGACAGCACAGCACCTCTGGATTATCAAGTCTTTTTGGGATTTTGTCCATCCATATTACACTACTAGCAGATCGACACACCACAGCCATTTTCAACCTCTCAACTTCAACCAGCAATGTCACCAATGCCAACTTCCATTCAGCAAGAACATGTAAGACCTCTCAGCCAGTCCAGCTAACAGAGTCAGCCCAAATCAGCAGATTAGCCTGCATAAGTCCTTATCAGGATGGCTCACACCAAAAAGGCCCTTCTCAGGGTCATCTAAATCTTCCAAAAAACAATTAATAGTTATGCTGTTCTCCCAAAACAAAAACAAAAATACACCGTGAAACACCTGACACATCCCCCAAACACAAAACAAAAACTGAGTGATTGAGTGGGTTAATGTTTGATACAAATAAAACAAATATTCAAATATACACAACACACAAAAATAATTTTGAATGAATTTATGGATGGACTGACAAACAGATTGAAACACTGACCACCGACTAACTTTACCAACATATTTGTATGTGTGACTGACACACTGACTTACAAAACATGTGACTGATTGACTTACTTTTTCCAAGATGGCACACATTTTTTTCAGAGCAACTTAGTTTACAGATAGCTATTTAAATTTTTTTGTGTTTAATTGTCAAACATTATTTCATTTTAGAATATCTGTGAAATAAAAGTTTACTTCAATGTGAAATTGCTTCAAAATTATTAAAAAATTACTGCTTATACAAAAAAGCCAAACATGCAGATGTGAAATTATAAATAAATATGTCTACATTTTGAACTTTGGCATTAGATGACTTGGGTTTTAATCTTTATATCTTTCGTATTTATTTTGTAGATGTGAAAGTGAGATGAATATAGGTTAAAATGGTGGTGAATTTTGGTGAAATTGTGTTTGAATGTGGTCAGGAATAGGTTTAATTTGGTATAATGTTTGTGTAACACTTTTAAAATAAAAGTTCTTGAAATATTTGGGTAGTCCTCAAAAGGACTGATAGATGACAGCTTGTGCTCTTCCCAGTCTTCTTAAATCCTGTCCTCCTGCCCAGCCAGTGTCCCTATGTTATTGAAGTAATCTTTCAGTATGTCTCTTTGATGTTTGGCCATGCCCGATGGGTTTCTGAAATTCTCATTGGGTCTATTTCCCCCCTGGTCAGCCTGTGGGGTTGTATGTCGTCTGCTGGGGTGGGTGGCCTGTCTGCTCCACCCTAATGTCTTTTCAGTATATTATGCAGTACCACACATGTTAACACAATGTCCCTTACAATCTCTGGCCTTTGATCCATGGTGGTCAGTAGTACCCCAAAACTTCCCACTAATATTCCAAAGGCATTCTTGACCACGCTCTGTCTTTGGATATCCTGTAGTTGGCTATTCACTCCTCCCTGGTCAGGTGTCTTCTGCTGTAGGGCTTGACCAGCCAAGGCATGATGGCAAAGGCGTCATCACCCAAAAGGAAGTAGTGTAGATTTGGCCCTCCCGGTAATAGTGGTTCTGGTGGTGGAAGCCCCAAGGTGTGGTTCTCAATTTTTCTTCTCAGTTTGCTATGGCTGAATATCTGTGCATCATATGAAGAATCACTGGATCCCATATTCACCCACAGGAATTTATACTCTGCATCGACCAGGGTTAGCAATAGCAGAGAGAAGTAACCCTTGTAGTTGAAATATTCACTGTCTGACTTTTTGGGCTTCTTCATAGCATTATGTTTGCCATCTAGTGCACCAACAGCATGTGGAACATTCCATCTGTTTCTAAATTTCTCCTCAATCCCTCTCCACTCTTCAGGATCTGTTGGACAGATTAAATATTACTGCTGAATGTTTTGAAGGATGGCTTTGCACACCTTGGGGACAAATTACTAATGGTAGTTCCGCCAACCCTCTAGTGGTACTGTAGTGAAGTGGAGCTTTCTCCTGTGGACAGGTGCCTGAATGTAACTGCCAGTTTCAAACCAATTTTTAGTGGCTTCCTAAAATTTGTGTGTGACTTCTTCAGGCGGTTGTGCATCCTTTCTTGAATTACTATCCAGGGCATATCCCATGGATTCTATTGCTTCCTCCTTCTACGTGGTGGGGTTTGCAGCTGTAGTGGTGGTGCTGGCTGGGCAGGTACTGGGTTCCCCTGTCTTCTTTGTCCAGAAATCCTGATGAAAAATAACATATTCAACTCAATAAAAAATCAAAGGACCTTAACTTGTCAAACAGTTTATCTTGGTGTGTAGCTGTCATCTTTGCAGTAATAAATGAGTGGCTCATCACTTGTGATGAGGGGTTTACATAGTGTGATATGGATCCCGATTCTGGATCCCGACTCTGGATACTAACATCCTAAATCAATCAGTCTTGTCGTGATGGATGGGGAACATGGTCCCAGCTTGTCTGTTTATCTTAACAGCTCGTCTGTTTGTGCAACTTGTATGTTAGGAGTTTAGGGCTTGTCGTAATAGTTTCACGACTATTGTGCCTAAAACGTCCCTGACCCTAGGGCTTGTCTGTATAGTCTTTATGTCCTGTCGGGAAGTCTACCATCTTGTCGGGGATTTTTAAGCCGACTATAGTTTTTCGCACCTTTTTTCTACATCCCTACGACTTTCACAACCGATCCTTGAGTTGCAGGGTCGGCTCTAGTGGAACACCCACATTAATGCAATATCTCCTTTCACTGTAGGACTCAAATCACTATGATATGGGGAGGCTCCTTTTTAAATGTGCATAAACCCAAATTTGCGGCCCAGTTGTGCAACAATGTCATGGCCATGAGGCCAAATTCAACTATGTATGAATGGGCCTCAATATTTATATTGTTTTGAACAGGAGATCTTTTTTATTTATCATATAAACATAGTAGAATTATTTAACCATTTACAGAACTAAAAATATATGATGTATTAAGATAAAGGCAATTTTTTTTCAAAAATCAGCTTTGTCATACATATTTTTAGCCATCCTATGGAGGTTATTCACCAAAACTATCTTAATGTAAAATAGTTTTGAAAATAGGTTAGATTTGTATTTTGGTTGTTGATTACAATAAAGTATTATTTGTAGAACAAATATATCATAAATACTTTATATATATTTTTTGAAAATTTCTTATTCTTAGATATTTTAGTTATTCTTAAATATTTTTTTCTGAGAAAATGTCTACATTCTACTAAGAAAATTAGTATTCTAAGGATAAGGTCATAAGCGAATATGAGCCCTGATTAACTACTAACTTAATGTCCGGTACCTGAAATATAGTTCTATCTGGACACTTTAATGTTTCACTGCCATAGACACATTCAATGCAAATACACTATCCAACACAAATGGGTTGTCCAATGGATGTGTAATGATCTAATTAATGCATTACTTTACATACTTCCTGACTAGGTAATTGCACACTGATGAAATTGGTACATAAAAGAAAACTAAACAATTCCATGCCTAGTCAATTATCACTATTGATATACAATAATCTCCTTTAACCCTTGAAGTTTACGTTTTCCTAAAACTTTTCTCAGTTTACCACAGCTGAGTCCAGTTTCCATACTTCTAAATTGTATTTGACAAGAAATTCCATTACAGCCTTGACAGTTAATTGTCAAAGGCATCAGCTATAAACCCGCCAATACATAGGACATCAATGATGAATGCTATGTAAATCCAAACCCATTCCTGGGTGAGCCTTTTGATGTGACATTCCGATATTTGTAGAGTCTCCTGCTGCTCTCCGATGTAACATAGCATAACGTAAACAAACCAAACTCAGTGTGGACTCTTTTGACAAGAATATGCATTCACTAAATGCCTAGCTAATAAAAAGACTTGAAAATGCCAAGGGTTGGTTCTACAAAAGGACTTAGTGCAGACGTAGATTTAAATTTAAAACTTTTGTCTTAAAGTCAGGTTAAGTCTGTCGTTTTAGACCTAGCAGATTTCACAAAGCAGATAAGCTTTGGATGATAAGTCCTACGCACAGAGTAAAGTCTACATGAGAGTGGCCTTAACTTTTGTAAGCGAAGGCTTAAATATGTCAGCCATATGGTTATGTATTTCCTGGGGTGTTCATTCAGGAACTTGCAACGACATTTTCGAGGATTTATTTATGTCACGTCCAGTACCTTTTTGGTTGCATTGTGACGGATAGTTGGAAGGCAGAGGAAACCAGTACATACAGTTGGTCACTGATAGAAGATTGATGACTGTACACAAGTATGATGTCTTTCATCAGTCACCAAACATTGGCATAAAAGTATGGTCACGTGGTCTGGTATACAGATCTGCCAAAACTCTCCAGAGATGTTGGCAGTTTGATCACCTTAACGATGCCATTTGTGCCAAAAGTTGTATGCTCACGCCATTTCACTGTGGAAAAAAGGATGATTCATTAAGATAATTGTATGAATATTTACCATTGTTATAAAAGTGTGGGTGACTGATGAAGACTGATAAGACAATCATTGAAGAGAAATAACGGTCAGTGAGATGAATCCATGGTTATTCTGCTTCTATTGAAAGACAGTAATGACGTAGAGGAAGGCATTACAATGGATTCGTATGTTTGTCAAGAATGATAGTGACATGAGTAAGATCTTCAGAGAAAGTGCAACAGACTAAGACGACTGATAAGACACATGACGACACCACATAGGTTTACAACAAAAGTGAGGGGACAACATAAGTATTAAACAAGACAAAATTCTAACTGATGACTGACAGTAAAATTAATTTTCAAAACAGTTAGAAATCTTAATCAATCAATCAATTAATCAACCAATCAATCAACCAATCAATCAACTAATCAGCTGATGGTGTAGCAGTTTAATAGACCTATTAATCACCCCATTAATCAACCAGTCATTCAATCAATCAATGGATGCATGACTAATAAATAATCAATCAGCTGTCAGTCGACTAAAGGACAAATCAGTCACTGAACTAATCAATAAACTATTTCTACATCTATTCAATAAATTAACAGCATACTCACTGTGAGTGCCAGTATACAGGGGGCCATGACTAGCCAGACATATGGCTCCTTGTAGTAGCTCCTCCAGCCGTCGCTGTGACTGGTAAAATGCATGCAGACTGCCCAGGTGGTGAGAATCAGGCCTGGTAAGACTGAGAGGAACAGAAATACAGGGTATTCAGTAATGTACTGGTGGCATTAAAAAACAGTTAATTCTATCAGGGTCTAAAATACTAAGGGTATTAGGTTCGATAATATAGTGATGTTACACGTAGGTTACACCTTTTCGTGCGTTGGCCAAGGAAATGAACTTGTCAGGCTTTGGTTTTTGCTTGTATCTTTTTCATATTTCAACACATATGGTGTCATTTGTAATTTTGGAAAGGATGCTTTTGGTGAAGATTTGCCACAACACAGATTGTGTTTTGCACCCAAGCCTACTTTTTGAAATGTCTGAAATAGTTGTTATGAGATCTCAGGTAACTGCTGCATTAATATATCAATGGTAGCGGGGCGAAGAGGCGATATCCAGGGTAGCTCATTTTTCACCTTCTTTTGATTAAAATGTGTACTGACACAAGTGCAGTTTATAAAAATACCTGACGTATAAATATTCATATCATTAAGCAGTTTACATGGTATTTTAAAGGGCGATAATATAATTTCTACAGGAAAGCAATGCCTCAACTTCACACAAAACTTAGAAAATGCACTGTCAAAAACAGCTGACTTTTGTCAATTGTTGTTTTATAAATCTTATATGATATGTTACATTCCCGGAAATGTATGTGATTGGTAATGATGAGAATCAACTGTTGATTGGTATTCCATTTTTAGCTATGGCCAAGTTGGGACACACTGCCATGTTACAACGCCAATAAGTAGATGTTGGATTTTCAGAGTTGAATTCTTTATTGATATTTGTACTTTTCATTTGTCCCCTGTCTTTATTCACTGCCTAAATCAATGTCCACTGAGGAGGGCTTTGCCTGGACACCTAGGTATTGTTCTTTTAGTCCACCTTTGCCTAATATAGTTTTAAAGCCAGAGAAAATATTGTGCCCTGATCATACTACAGGCAGTATTTCTGGCAGTTATAGACGGCAAAAAAGTAAAAACTTCCATGTTACTTGCAATCGAAAGCAGGGAAAGTGGCAGTATGCAAACTTTACTGACAGAAGGGTGCCGGTACATGGAGTTATATTATATCCTTTAAAGTGTAGCCAATACTGCCAGTAGTTTTAAGTGGAGAACTACATATTTTTTGAAGATCATCTAAATATGTATTTCGACTAAACAATTTGCCCTCAGCTTTGCATATGATGCTCCAAAGATTTGGAATGATGTTCCTGATGATGTGTGTTCACCCACTTCTCTTTTCACATTTAGAACAGTCTTGAAAACTTATCTCTTTGCAAAATTATACCCACCCACTTGAAAATCTAGCTCTCTGTAAAAGTACACCCGCCCTGTTTTTCAGTCTTTCCCTTGCTGACCCCTGCTGTGTCTCTAGCTATGTTATTTTAGATCTCTGCTTTTCTGTATTATGAGATTAAGTGCTATAAAAGTACTTTTACAACTGAAACATTCTAGTTATTGGAGTTCATAATTAAGATTATTGTTCTAAACTTACCCCATCCTACGAAATGGAACACTTTGAAGGGCGCATCGGTATGGAACACGGTAACTGCTATTCTGTTGTGCAGAAACAGTCCCTCTACAAACATCCAGAAGATGTTGGCCACGTAAGAGTAAAGGTGTATAAAGATCAGAAGCTTGCATACCCAATCCTGTAATGTGAAAAATAATAAGAAAATAAGAAACAAGAAAATGGGTAAGAATATTCTCTATTTCCCAACAGCCCTCACTATTAATAACTGGTGTTACGAATGCATTAACAAATCCTGATGTTATTTGTAAATATTGCAATTGTTTTTCATACACATTTCAACTATATCAGAAACAAATGTGTTAATCATCAGAAAAGTAAGCTTCTTCTGGTTTTTAAAAAACAAGACACCTGCTTGTCTGGTGTAGGTGATCACTGACAATAATTAATGGTCAGTAATTAGATGGGTAACCGTCTGAAGTCTGAACCAATTTGGGGCGGATTTGTGGGAATTATATAACCTAAACAATAATTAGAATTCTAACAGTACATCTGCCTATCAAAGGTTTTTTGTGCAACCTCTTTTTAACTGGTTTGATTAGGAACCAGACTTGTTTTATCGCCCACTGTTCTGAAAACCTGCAGCAAATCATGCTTCTATGTGTATCTAGTTTCTGCATTGCTAGAGGTGAACAAACTCTGTTAAATTATACCAATGAATTCAGCAATGCAATTCTATATTAAATGTCTTTATGTTGAGGTATGTTAAGTGGCTGATATATATGTGCCACCAATGATGTACTTTTCACATATCTTCTGTTATGTTATGGTTGCTAAAGCTTATGGAAACCAATTATTACACATTCACCTTTTTATGTATCTCCTTAAGGATACCTTCAAATATGATTGAAATTTCATGATTGATTTACCTTATAACACACAAAATGACCTTAAGAGCACCCTTAAAATCCTCGTAGAATGTAACACCTTTTGCTGACAGAAAAAAACAGGTTTGATCTAAATGCTTGGCATCCGTTTCTTTATCCAATAAACTAAAGTAATTGTGAATGGATGAAAAAGAGTGTGTAATTGACTTAGTTAAGTGATTTGCTAAGATCAAAAGGAATGCCTTAGACAGAACAGTTGTGAGGTCTACTTCTGAGAAAACATTCATGATGTTGCAATAACCTTGACCCTGGTAAATTGTTTCTTTTAAACCAGCCGTGGTTAGCATTAATTGCTTTTAATAAACAGCCGCCCACTAAATAAAAAAAATCCAGAGTGCGGAAGTGTTAACTATGTAGATAGATAGTTTATTTATTAAGTGACATGTACATACAAGTATAAGTACAGAGTCTATCATAACAGATGGAGTTGTACCCAGCCCTACATGGGCTTATATGTCACCTGTACCAACTGTAGGTATGAAGACCTATACATCATCCTAATCTTAAAATACTTTATCATACGCAAACTCATAACATTTATCTTTTTTTTTTCTCGTTGAAACTTGGGATATAGTTAGCAATTTAAACATTATTAATTACATAAAATACTCTTTCTTCTTTCCCAGGAAAGACATATATATATTTGGCTAGATTTTTTGATACATCTTGTTAATAAATTTGGAAAATTTAATAGTAATTTAAATTTTTATTAGAAATACTTACCATTTCCTAACAGTAGCTATTTGTTGGAGCCATCCAACCCAATGGCCAACGCAGAGATGCGATTTTTTAAGGTTATATAACAACCTTAATCAAGCCATTGGGTTACAGTAGTCCGTCCTCCCGCCAATTAGGTCACATGACCACATTGTTTACTTCATTATTTTTGTTGCAAGTAAAAGAATGACTTGCGGGGAGGCGGGAGGGAAATATGAGTGTTAGGAAATGGTAAGTATTTCTAATAAAAATTTAAATTACTATTAAATTTTCCAATTTTATAGCGAAATACCCTTACCATTTCCTAACAGTAGCTGAATTCAGCCTTGTAGGATGGAGGGAATTCTTTTAAGAAAAACCACTACCCAACCTACAACTAAACAACATGAGAACTTCACAATGGAATTTACAGGCATTAATAACATATAAACTTCCAACAATCACAACATACAACTCCCAAAAAACTGAAAGTATGTAGTTGTAGTTCTCACAACTGCTGACAATGTTGGTGTTGCAAAAGGATGTCCTACATAGATATCCCATCTACATTGTAACATCCGACCTCAAGACAAGGTCAAACCAACCAGAAAGTGTCACCAGCATAATGCCTAATCCTTCCCAAGAAAGATTTAGGCAACATTAATACCTACTGCAATACAATATCCAGAGACTGAAGATATCATATTATGAAGTAACAAACTATAACTGCAACCGTAGGACCCAATTTCAAATCTGACCCTAAGACAACAGAGGTTTTTCAGACAGAAATTGGTGAAAACTAAAAATGCAATCAAAACATACATCAATAGCTTCTGTGACTCAATCTTGACTCAATCAAGATAAAATAGCTGCCAAGAGATAAGTCTGTAAGAAAACTTTCAATGGCAGTAAAAACAAAAGATTTGTCCCATCCCAAACCTTTTGATCACCAAACCCCTAACAAGAACAGAGAGACCCATATTGAGTTGAACTGTTGTCCCAAGAGGCTAAAAGCTGGCATGACCACAAGCTTAATTGCAGTAGCCCCATCCAAAGCCAACTGGTTCTGGCAATTGAAGGGACCAGAGTTACTTGTGACTCATTCTCCTTAACTAAAGGAAGAATATGTCCAAGCATTAATGTCATTCCTTTATCATGATTCTGTAATCCACAGAGACAAAGATCACTGACTCAATTGCAGTAATCGCAGTAGGCCCATCTGAAGCCAACTGGTTCATGACCAAAAGGCAGTTAATGGGCCAAAGTTACCTGTGACCAATCCTCCCTATAACTAAGGGGAGGGTACACTACTTTACCTGAAGTCAAAACCAAAGACCATCTTGAAAGGTAATAACTTCAAGAAATCCTTCCTCACAAGCTCAAAGGTTGTTTGATAAGAGCATGAAGGACCAATGACAAAATCCAAAACTATTGGTTTGTCTCTTACTAAAAGTTGCCAATCTATTATTTATCTCAACTTTTAGATACTTCTTGACCCTTTAGGCCTTTAGGTATGTCTCCTTGAACTAGTATTTCAGGAAATTTGCTAATGTGGAATAGTGGGGTCTGAGATGTATATACGACTCTCTACACCCCACTGCCCAGAAAACAACCATTGATTCTCAGATTCTCCTAGAGGAGTGCTCCTTCATGATTCACCACTTCCTCTGGAAATCTTCCATAATATTCATGCCTGACTTCAGATGCCAAACATGAAGATTCAAATGAAGTCTATTACTAAATGGTTGAGTCAATAGATTCACCCATTTAGAAGGGGTTTTGTGGACAGATCCACCAGACCCAAAACCAAAACATCCCTGGCCACCCTGGTACAATATGATGATTCTATACCTGTAGGTGGTCATATGTTGAATCACATGAGGGATGAGGGCCACTGGACATAACTGACCAGACCCTCCCCAAAGACATTCCATGCATCTGTTCCTCAAGCCCGACTGTCTGGGACATGAGACATGAGGACCAAGACCCTGGGCAAAATACACGTCTGTCCAGACTATCACAAGAGGTGTTCAAGCACCTTTTTCCCAAGCCTGACAGCAGACCTACCTAGGAAACTTGTGAGTCATCTTGTTGCAAACACATCAACCACTGATTGATGACAGCAATGTCTAATTTGATTGAAAAACCTGGCGATTCATAACCGCTTTGGTCTTTTTTACTTTTATCTTCCTCGACAAGGAATCTGCCAGAACATGTAGATTCCCTGGAATGAATTTCCCTGAATCTGAATCATTCTGGCATTGGACTAACCCATGACTCTACAGATTAAGGTACAAATTCCCTGAGTGGATGCCTCCCTGGCTGTTCATATAGGCAACCACTAAAGAATTGTCTGTGAAAATCAACTGATTTCAACTCAAAACTGATTTCTGAATCATTTAAAGCTAACAACATTGCTTTCAGGTGTATAATGTTATGTTATGAGGAGTCTTGACTCTTCCTGATGCCACAGACCAATGGCTGTGGATGACTCGAGAGAGCACCCCAACCCATTAGGGAAGCTTCTGTGAACGGAGAGAAACTGTGCTCCTGAAGGAGTGGTGAATCCTCCTTCAAAATTAAACTATTGGTCCACCACTGAAGATGATCCCTGAACCAAAAAACCCAAGAATGGGATATCCAGAGACTGAAGATATCAGCAGTGTTTCCAGATACCATTGGAGTGCCTTCATGTTCAGATAACCCGATGGTATGGTATTCTCCATTGAAGCCATGCTTTCAAAGTGACATGAGCTTCCCTGGAGATAAATGAGAAGCTTCCAACATGGTAACTGTCCTTGCAAGAAGACAATTCGATTACTGGAGTTGGAAACAAATCTGATTTTTAGAAATTGTGATCCAACCCAGGCTTTCGATAAGATGCACCAACCAGTAGGTGTTTTCTTGGCATTGCTGTCTTGAGTTTGTTTTCATTAGCCAACTGTCTATATACTGGCGAATACTGAAGCCTTCTGTGAGCCATCAGCTTCAACCCTTCTGCTACCTAGTGAACTCGAGAACAAACTGTAGCAATACTGAAGGGTAAGGCAGTGAACTGGTAGAATTTGTAGCCTCCAATGAAATGAAGTTACGGTTATTAGCCGAGTCTGTGATGAATGTGTACCCATAAGGTTGAGTGACGTCATCCACTCACCTTGTATAGACGAATTGCAAATATTAAACAATTCCATATTAAGTAAAGTACATGCAAGCTCGTTTACCTGACCTTAACAATTACTGGCTGCCATTTCCCTTGCTTGTCACAAGAAGAAACTGTAAAACTCAAGCGATGTGACACTGGTGACTGGTGTTATCGCCCTTTTGTCGATCATTTCATAAACAGCCTTTATCAACACTGCTGTTTTCTCGGGATTTTTTTTTTTTTTTTTTAACTTCTGCCAACCTCACTTGTAAAAGGTCTGGCTGAACATTCTCCTTTTCCAAGACTTGTATACTACCAACAATTGGGCAAAGGTTCCATGAAACCACAGGAAGCCAACTATCATCCCTGCTTCCATAGGCCTGTAACAGTACATCCTCACCCCTTTTAACTGAGGAGTAGGAGGCACTTGTAACTCTATTCCAGGGTAACTGTCATGGTAAGGACAAAAATCCCCTCTGAGGCCTGGTGTTCCTTATTAGTCAAGACTAGGAGCCTGCTCACTTCTAGACTTATTCATCATCCTTACTTCCATGAAAACACTAGATGAAAATGCTCTGAACATCTGATAAGTCCAGCAAGAGAACCTCATTAGGAGAGAAAAATGCATTGAATGTTGCTAAAGGCATTCTAGGCTACATCCCTCCTTTTGAGTCACATGTTCTTAGACATGGTCAAACTCAGAAGATTTGAGCACACACTAGTCGACTATGGACAGGAAATGCAAACACATTGCACACTGTCCAAGGCATTATTGAAGTCTATAGTATATCATGCTGATCTCTTAGATCCTATAAATTAGACCTGAACTGAGAAAGTGAGTCAAAACAGGTTTGCTCTCACCTACAATCTCCTACAGTAAATCTCCTGCAACTAAGGAGATGACAAGAAATTGATAGAAGTAAAGAAGTCCAAGCAAAGACCTCCTGCATAACTGTTCTTTAGAAGCTCTTGAAACTATTGGGCACATTCAGAACTGGTTGTAAACCCAAGCATGTGGAGACTTCTTGATGTAGGTAAATGTGACAAAACAATGGGAGCATTCACAGAGTCTGTGCCTGTTGAATCACTCCCTAGCCACTAATCAATTTACTGAAAATAAGTACTAGGTTCCCTGTATTCTTGAGATGAAACCCTATGCATCTCCTGACAACCTGAATTCTAAACCTTTTGAGAGGTATAGAAACCTGATTGTACTAAATTCTTGTGGAAACCATATAATCAAAAGCCTCTCCTTGTAGATATGAATGACACTCCCGGACATCTGACAACCTGAATTCTGACCTTCTGAGAGGTATAGAATACTCGATTGTACATGAATGACCTCACACAGGTATTCCCTGGTGAATGTTTTGAGTGGACCTCGACGGAAGAGTTTTCCGAAGAAGTAAACTTCCCTGCATTCAAAACTCCTCCACGATGCCGTGTCCATGGCAACATAAATGGCTGCCTCCAAGGGAGATTCCTTCTACTGACGCGTCGACAATCTATTCGACTGGGATGTACAATGTGATCAAAAAATTGCTTTCAACGCCTGGCTATTAGAACCCGACGTGAACAGCAATAACGGCCACTCGAATTGACATTCTCCTCCAAGATGGCGTCGTCCATATCGCTTCTGTTATTGAACAGTACATTCTTTCTAACATGTATGCTGCAAAATTATAGCTTCCAACGTCCAGCAAACTGAACCGAACGACTGGCAAGCTATATACAGATATTATTGCATAATGACCTTCTTTATATTGATTTATTTCCTCGAGGTTGAAAAACGATGAAACCTCGAAGTCGCCATTCAAAAGTCCTTTATTTCATAATAGAATGCATACCTTCGAAGATTTAACAAAGGTATAAGTTCTGTATGATATACATGTGAAATAAGAAGTGAGATTGACTGTAAAATCTCAAAAAAATAAATAAAACCTTGGCAAAACTTCTCCTAATTTCCAAAGACGTCCTTACTGATGATGGCCAACAAAAATAATGAAGTAAACAATGTGGTCATGTGACCTAATTGGCGGGAGGACGGACTACTGTAACCCAATGGCTTGATTAAGGTTGTTATATAACCTTAAAAAATCGCATCTCTGCGTTGGCCATTGGGTTGGATGGCTCCAACAAATAGCTACTGTTAGGAAATGGTAAGGGTATTTCGCTATAAAAATAAATTTCTCGTCCATGGTCATTGTATTAAATTAATGTGACACTATAATGCTGTTGAATAAATTTGTCCTATAGTCATTATAAACGGGACATACCAATAGAAAGTGGAATTCATTTTCTATTTCATGAGAGTTACACATTTGGCAGGTCCGTTCTTCAACCTGAAGGTGTCTAACATTGCCATTTTCTGTATCACTTTTAACATGAAATCTTCCTGTTTCAATCCTCAATGGTAGAATACCAGCCCGAAATTGAGACAGTAGGGAGCGCTGATATTTTGTCATACACATCTTCAAGTATTCTTCTGTATGATACTTCATCTTAAACTTTATATATGATGTAACAGAGAATATAAAATGTGATACTGCAGTATGTCTTAAAAGAATTTGTAGGAGGTTTTCCAAGCAGATCAGCAAACTCTTTTAACCTAGCCCCAATATCATTGGTGCCTCAGTGCCCTATAGTAGTGCTCACAGATGATCACTTTTCTATCAGCTGTCTTGTCCTGGCTTTGGCACCCATCTCATTACAACCTTTAAGAAGCACTGCAGACCAGTCCAATCTGACCCTGAATGTGAATACTGCTGGGCATTGGTCAGCAACTACTAACTTTCCCCGCATAGTGTCTGTTACGGGGTTTGAACGGCTTTCCGCAGAGGTGGGAGATACCCATGACATCGTAGAGTCCCCTCAACAAGTGAAAATACAAATTTGACGTCAAATTTATATACTACAACTGACCCATTGAGAAAATGCCAATTAATATTCAACGTAGCTACAGCAAGTGTAATTTTATTGCTGTGAAGGAAATATTCAGTATATGCAGTGGATAACTACAAGAATTATCTTACAATAAATTTATGCATAAACATCCACTTGTTTAGGGGACAATTTGAATACAACAAAGCCACAGAAGTTATGTATACTCAGGCTGATTACATTTATATATACTCTGGCTGTGGTAAATAGCTACTGCTTGGTATCCTAACCTGGCACAACCTTAACACGAAAATCTTATTTGTAACTATGTTATCAAGTGTTATAAAATGGATATATTTTGGTTAAAATATGCATACACAAAAGCACAAGTTAAAGATTTGACTTTACCCATAACCTTATCAGAGTTCTATTTAATGGGCGATAATATAATTTCTACTTTAAATCAACATCTCAACTTGACACAAAAACTGGCAAAATGCATCAGGAAATTCTCACAAAAACAGCTGCATTAAGTGCGTCATCCGTGCAGCAACCATTTGCTTTGCCTTATTTGGTATTGACCATTTCCGGAAATGAACGAGGGTTGCCGAGGACAAACGACTGCCGATCACTTTCTTTTTCTATATTTCAGTTTTGTGCCAAATTGGGGTTTATGTCAAGTTATGGTGGGGACTGTAAGCAAAACTTCTTTCTTTCATGTTTTCTCAAAAGAAATAACAGCACATCTGGTATTCATCGGGTAGACCTACTCGAGACACATAATAACACGCCCATAAATTCAGTCCTGCACTGTGTCCAATTTTACCCCTGCAGAAACATTTATCCCACTGTTATATCCTATTCCTTAATTTGGCAAGCTGGTAACCACTTATTGCTTTTCAAAATTCAATAACACAGTAGGCACTTCTGGTACCTACTTACAATACCTGTTGAGTCAATCTCATAAACTGCAAATTTCCATTTCAATTAACTGCCTTAGCTAGGAAATTCCAGTCAAGAAATCATATTTGTCTTCCTGCCTGAAGTTGATAAAATAAGAAACCACAGCAAAGTATTCAATTGGACAAATGGTGTTTTTTCCCATAATTGTCAGAATGATGCAAGTTATTGCACAGTTTTGACAGGGCTTTTGAATAATTTATAATGGCTATTGCAGAAAATAAATTCATCAGATGCACAGTGACTATTCCTCAGTAGTTGTTGTCTGTATATGTGCTTTAATTTGCATTCTTTATCATCCATGTATACATTGCCTAAGTAATGATATTATTTATATCACAAAGGATTAAGGGTAGTCCAGCAGAATATTTTGTTATTTTCTGAGTAGCTTTAGGGCCTACAGATTTCATCAGAGTTTTATTAAACCATCAGTTTTTTATTATATGGCAATAATGTTATTTCATCAATTGACCATTTGAAGATGTCGCTGGTTTAATAGCTAAAAGAATTCACATTGTAACAGTTCAATAGGAAGTCACCTATCTGCTTGTGGGTCTGATTGTACCTCATGGAAACATACAGGGGATGACAGAGTATCTGGTACCTGTCCTAATATGACCTTGAGTGTTGAATGAGACACAATATAATATAATAGACTTGACTCACAAAAAGTAGAATCAATTAGCCATTTACAGTGCTTTTTTTATCAGCACCTGAGCAAGTGCCGCCTAAAATTAGCACCCTAAATTAGCACGCTCATTTTGTATCCAACCAACATGATTACCACCTTCATTTTATGTGGTAACAATATATGTAAGCCTTGCAGTTTTATTCACTGAAATGAATGGGAGTTCCAATAGCAATCAACAGTTCATGACTATTTCGTATCACAATATTTGTCAGATTAAGGCCTCTACCATGTTTCCTTACCGACCAATGTAAAACCAGTGGGCCACATGTGAAGATGGTCACAAAAGATTTTGCGAATGAACCCAATGCTGACAATTGTACTGACATGAGACATCAATATCAAAATGTATTAATACCCCATTCACACTACAGGTGGTATGTCCCATGGTTAGAAGTTTTTCTCGTCAACAGAACTGCCAAAAGGGTGGTCCATTTTTTCGAGTTGTTCACACTATAGGTGGGCAGCCACTCACTTGACACGGTTTTTTAACCATCAATAACAGTAGGATGACAGTACTACAAATGTTGGTCACTGGGAAGCAACCTGCATTAACCTTAACTCACATTCAGTAGCTTTCAGAATTTATTTATTTATTTGGGGTTTTACTTCGCTTTCAACACTGTACAGGTCATATCATGACGGGTAGTTGGAAGGGAAGAGGAAACCAGTACATACAGTTCATTAGGGTTCTGTACTGTAAACTACTGACCAACGGCAAGCAACTACCAGCTTTCCCACTTGAGGCCGTGCCGGGAATCGAACCCCGGCCTCAGAGGTGGGAGGCGAGAGTGTTACCATTCTGCCACCGTGGCCCCTGTAGCTTTCAGAAGAACATGTTGTGAAAATGACCAATACCTTAACTCACCTTATGTCTCCACATTATACTGAAAGACAACCAAATCCCAACCTTGTGTACACCATGGAAGACACATTCAGTTACGGTAGTCAGAAATATATATGTGCATGCCCAAAATCGTCTGCGCATGCTCATGGTACTGAAATCAGAGGTGGAAATTTTAAACTGTTTGGGCGGTCCGTGAATGACTCACAAGCTTGCATATGGTCATCAGATTGTGATCCAAGGACAGGGACATTTTACTAAATGCGGATTACCATGGGTGATATCGCCTGTAATGTGAATGGGGTATGAGGCTAAAATTAGTGTCAATACAGTAATAAACATCCCACGTAGTAGTGATTACATTGGAACTAATTCTAGAAAATATTATTACCCCATGCAATACAGTTCTTACAGATCCCCCAAGAGCAACCATAACAAATGTTGCATTAAAATCATAACTAAGATATCTAAGCTCCCTGAGCCTAGAATTGTATGCAATGTCATGGGATGAATATCCCTGTTTTGGCCTGTCAACCAAAGGAGGTTATTTTGAGAGTGATTCCTTGCACTTGCAGAATGATTCCCTTTTGATTGGGACACACTTCTTACCTTTGGTAGCATTCATGGGACCTTTCATTGAATAGTTTTCGTATACATGCAAGATTTTTTACCTTCTTAAGAATTTGTTTAGTGTTTGGGACATTTGGGAGACTTATGGGTAAGGTTAACAGGCTGGGAGAAATATACCCCAAAATTGCCGCAATGAAGCAAGAAATGGAATACATGATTTTAGGGAGAAACTCCTGAATGATTTGAGATACTGGAACACAACTGCACATGTATTCATGTGCTTGTGTACACACACATGTCTAATTTTAAAAACAAATATCATTGGAAAACTTATATTTATTTATTCATTTATTTGGGGTTTTACGTCACTTTCAACACTGTACAGGTCATATCAGGACGGGTAGTTGGAAGGGCAGAGGAAACCAGTACATACAGTTGGTCAAGGTTCTGTACTGTAAACTGCAGACATATGGCAAGCAACTACCAGCTTCTCCACTTGAGATTGGCCCAGAACTAAACCCCAATCTCAGAGGTGGGAGGCGAGAGCGTTACCACTTTGCCACCGTGGCCCCAAAAAACTTATATACACAATCGTAAATTATTTATTTATTTTGAGTGTGACATGGCTTTCAACACTGAATAGACCATATCATGACGGGTAGTTTTATGGGCAGAGGAAACCAGTACATAGAGTTAGTCAAGTTGTGTACTGTAAACTGCCGACCATCGGTCAGCAACTGACATCTTTCCCACATGGGGTTCAGGGTTTGAACCATTGACCTCAGGGTGGGAGGCAAATGTGTTACCACTGCACCGCCATAGTGTCCACTATGGTAACAATATGACAGGGGGCCGCGGTGGCAGAGTGATAACACTCTCGCCTCCCACCTCTGAGGCTGGGGTTCTATTCCCCGCACGGCCTCAAGTGGGAAAGCTGGTAGTTACTTGCCGTTGGTCGGCAGTTTACAGTACAGAACCTTGACGAACTGTATGTACTGGTTTCCTCTGCCCTTCCAACAACTAGTCGTGATATGACCTGTACAGTGTTGAAAGCGACATAAAACCCCAAATAAATAAATAAAAAATAACAATATGACCACTCACCACATCCATATATGAATGTTGATCTTGGTTCATCATCGGACCATATGTGATCATGGTGACCAAAGACCTGAGGATGAAAGAGGCCACCAAGTTCTTGTGGATTGACAGACGGCTGCACTGGAGGGTCCTACAAGGAAAGTAAACATGAAGCTGATTACAGGGGAGCAGAATGAAAAAAAATGTATAGATGAAAAAAAACCTAATGAATTATAACTACTTTTATTCTTAAATACTGAAATGTTTTGTAATGCAGATTTGCTATCATTTCAATCAACAAGGGTTGGGGAAGTTTCATATGATTCTTGTTTTCTTTTGAAACAACAACACATGTGAATGAATGCATTGCATTAAAATTTATTGTTAAACATAAATGGTTCCTCATATTATTATACAAAGATAGAAAATTAAGATAGAGATAAAATATTCCTGTAACAATTTAAATTAATTAGCACTGAGATGGTCGAATAAATTTTTGTCAAAAAAAAATAAGCAAGACCAATCCACGTTATGCATCTGTAACCTCAGGACGTTGTAAAGCATTGTAAAACTGTAAATTTATATCAACTGAATTTAAAATAGAAATAGACACAAAAAAATGTGAAAGGCAATTAAAAAGCTATAAGATAACCATAATGATTACTTTTGATGGAAAAATTTAAAAGATAAGTTAACCCATTGAATCTCTACTGTATTCACAAAATTTTAACTTATTAATTACTTATTGCAGCAATTATTTATTGTGTGAAATATTCCGAAAACATGATGCAGTACATACTATGACATATGATTTCTTAACAGGTTGCCTATGATGTAAGTTTAAGTTTTTTTCTGATAGTTCTCATTGTTTTGTGAATACAGGGTCTTAAAAAGATGTAAAACATCACTTTCCTTTGCTCTGGCCTATCAGGTTGCTCAAGAATGTGATGAGGTGAAGTGAATCTTACTCTCACAAGAACCTTCATGTTATCAAGGTCACAGCTCAGAGGTATTCTAGTAAAATTACATAAAACAATATGGTTAACTTCGGCAGTGGTTTTTACTTTCTTAAACAATTCAAATGGGGAGATTTTGGGGGGAGGGAGCGTGTTTCTTTGATACATGGAATATAATTTTAGTAAGAACCTAAGGATTAGTAAGGTGCTTTATTACTACATTTTGGTGTGTATTGAATATATTGGGAAGTCCTATTTTTACTCTTATTATTTTAAGTCTTATTATATGTCTGATTCAATGGGTTAACTACTTAACACAGATAAAATAATTGCTTTACCTGCCTTAAAAGAGCTATTTTAAGTTATACAAATACATGTATATATAATAAAAAATGTTTCTAGCAACATACTGTTGAAGGTGAAATTTTCACTTGGCATTAATTTTAGTCATTTTAGCAAATGAGTTTGGAAAGTGAAAATAAATTTCTATTGAAATTTTAAATGTGTATTAATATCTCAAGAAGACACTAACCATTACTGAAAATTAGTTCTGGTTAATGTCTTACGGAAATGAAGAATCAGTAATTTGTTTCCTAGCTAAAATTTATCCTTACACAGTAGATGATGCATACTTGGTATCCTTTATTGAAACTAAAGGGAAAGCAATTGTGGAATAAGGCTCTGGATTCTGGTCTTTGCAAGTCACTAACATAGCAATTAACCTCATCAAGCTTACCAGCTCAATTCATAACAGAAGAAATAGTCCAGTAACACAGTAAGTTCCCTTGTTCAAAAACGTCTTTCAGTAAACCTATTGACACTGTACAGTTGAATAGGCCACTTAAAATTATGCAATTCAAAAAATAAAAATGCCCTATTTGTATGGTAGAAAGGCAAATTTTGGCCAGTCAGGAATACTGACATAAAAATTCTTATTTAAAAGCTATATGTCGATTGGTTATTTGCCAAACTTGGGGAGCTGATTTCCAGAGGCAACTGTTCTAGTCGCCCTTTAAATAGCCATACACAAGGTAGCTTATTTGTCTCTATGCATAATTTATTTATCACTTGCATTTATAGCAAACAATATTTAAATCAAAACACTATTACACGTGAAACAAGCCTATGTAAGAATTTAATGTTTAACATGTGTCAGCTTATGACGTAGAGGATGTAAACATTGTGTTATTATGAAATAAATAAAACCACAGCATATACAGAAACAAGGTTAAGAAGGAGTGACCATTTATGAAATACCAAATGATATACGGTGATGTTGTAAGTTAGAGTCCCCTTGTAAAGAAGAGATTAAATGCTATAAAAGTCCAATCGTTAAGTAGAAAAAATAGTCGGGGTTTAACGTTCCATTCAACAACCAGGGTCAAAACAACAGGTTCTTAGCATTGCCACTGGTGGGGTTCGAACCCACACAGAGGCAACAGCCTGTAATTAGATGAGAAACTTGCTAACCACTAAGCCACAGAGGACCTGTAATTGTTAACTAGAAAAAGTAAACTATACCTTAACAATATGGCTTATAGAAGACGGTAGAAGCTCCAGACTTACCTGAAGTATGAGAATATGAACAATGTCATGGTCAGCAGGATAAGGGACACCAAACTACCATAGAAGTAGATGTTGACCATTACTTTGGCCAGCAGTCGGTCATGTTCTTGCTGCTAAAAGAAGAGACAAATGGGTAGCAATGATTGATATTTAAACACCGATCAACCTACATATTTCAATCAATATGTTTCTGTTTTTATTGTCCAGCCTGGGCCATAAATAACCTGTATACAGGGGAGATATACGGAGTGAGATATATCTATTTTTTTTGTATTTTGTCGCACCTTCTGCACACGGATAATTAGTGTTGACAAGTGCCTGGTTTTTCAACAAAATCTAGGAAATTATGCAGCATACAGTGCTTCTGCTTCTACTTGACACAGTCCAGAAAGTTAGATAATTTACCTCTAACTCAACTCTCAGGATAAAAGTAATAATAAAAGACCGCCATTGCGGAAAATAAATTTATTTATTTTCTTTGTTAGTAATTAGTATGTTAGTGTTATATTAATTCCCATAAACTATTAACATCATTTCCTATTGTAACTGAATTACCAGGCTTCACGTCGACCAACTCCTCTCTATCTATGTTACATAATACTTAACCAATCTACCAAATTAACTTTGCCTGTTGATACACATCCATATCATAATATAAAGATTGACTGATACATATGTCAAACCCTCCTCAATGTGAATCCTGTATAGACAGACAAACCCAGATACTCTACATAAGTGATTCGTCAATTACGTATGTAAATAATAGTGGCCTATCAATACATTACAAGCATAGTATGTATATAGTAGTGTTGGTAGTGTCATTAATCTTCTTTGCGAGAAGGCTTTATAATAATCTTTTTTTGTTTTGCCTAATTGCATTAATAAAATATTGTTTATGAAATCTTCTTGCAATTGTGAGGGGTAATATTCCTTGGTTAATGTCAATGCCCATACGGCCTCTCATGGCAAGCCCAAATGCTTCCACTAAGCGCAAAAGCCAGGAATTATATTATATTTGGGCATTCCCTACACTCCACCCAACAGGCATCAATATGTTTGTATGAAAATTATCCCTTCTCATGGCACCCCTTACCCAGGTGCCCCCTTATCCCTTTTATATTTTATATTGGGCACTTCATACAAGGGCTGTACATCCAGAAGCATCAATTATGTGACGTCATTGATACAAATGATGTGAAAAAAATCATGACGTCATTGCACCATCATTTTTCACCTACTGGGGTTACTAAGTAATTTTACTAGTAACCAAGTTACCCTCTAGCTCTTACATCCAGGCTGAATTCAAATCACCTGATATCAGTGGTTTGAAAATTCATGTGTGTCACTATATTTTATGTGAATTCATGGATATTCATTAATTAATTACCTAATATTATTGGATAATTAAAATTATTACTTTTTAATAGACTTTAAAACCAGGATTTTTAAAGTTTTTGAACAGTGATTCTAAAATGTGGTATACTTGTTTTGTGTGTCATAAAACATACAGTCATAAATGTAATTTGAGGAAACACATAAATAGGTCCCACATGTTAAAGGTCTACAAATGCAACATTTGTATGAAGGATTTTAAAATGAAAGAATATTTGAATAGACATTGCAGAAACATACATAACACTACAGTCGCTTTTCAGAATATTGCTGACTGTGTAGACACAGAGAGCTCACCAGTATTGGATAACAATGATCTGTCTAGTACAACTCTAGCCTCATCCAGTGTTGATGATGTAGACACCTTCATGAATAGTTTAGTCGATTCCACTGCAAGTACCCTGGATAGTGACATTGCTACTATTCATACTTCTGCCACCACTTCTACTGATGTGGACTCTTTTTTGGATAGCTTAGACTACTCGGCCCCAACTAACCAAGATAGTGACATCTCAACTATCCCTATTTCTGTCACTACCTCAGTATACACCCAGACCGAGGTTTGCAGTCTACCACCAGTTAGACAGCCTATTCATGTGGGCACTTCCACAACTCCAACCATACTCAAGGATAAAGTGACACAGCATGAATTTTCAATGAAGGATGTTTGCACCTCACCCCATGTTAAGATGATCTCTGCAAAGCCAACTATTCAGGGCTGGGACTCACCCATATCCCATTCCCCACCCACTCCATTCTTGGACATACCAAGGTATTTCACTGCTACATACCAAGCAGCAAAACAAGCCCAGAACCTTCCTGAGGCAATTAGTTACCAAGGACCATTAACTCCTGTTGAGGAAGAAGACCCTCTTCCGCAACACCTTTCATCAGAATTGCCAAATCGGGGAGTACTTAGACCCAAGGATACTTCACCCCAGTTCCAACTCCTGGATTACATTGATAATATGTGCCAGGACATCACCCGGTGTACTGTGCTAGTGAACACTAACATGTCAACTGACACTCTATAGTTATTACCATATAGCTAATCTCTGTTTTGAATAATGACTTTTAACCTTCTAGTAATAATTAAATAGTTATTATTAGACAATTACTATGTAAATATCAAATTTTATAACTGTCTACATATAGTTATAATTATTTTAAACATTGACCATTTATCCTTTTAGTATAAATTTACATGTTTATACTTGAATAGCTAATATGAGTATTACCCATAATCACTTATGATTCTTAGCTCATTAAAGAGAACATTTTTTCTCATTCCTGCTATTTTAATTTTTTTCTTTGATATGATTTTTGGAGCAATTTCCAATAATCTTGGTCTACTCTTGTTACAAATTGAGTGATTAATATGATATCTTGGATTTATGACTCTAAGATACACAATACACACGTAATAATTTTGTGTGACATACCCACTTTTTCCCAAAAGTTACTTTTGTTGGAAATCACGTTATTTTCCACATGTGTCGAACTGGTTGAGAGGTACAAACGCAAAATCTTACAATGAGGACTAAGTTTGACTCAAATCGTTGATTTGTACAATGATCATGATACTTTTTGATTTATAGGACCCATCATAAAGTTTGAGGCATTAGAGACTAATGATCTCCAAAACTTGGGAGTGTTGCAATCATGCACACTTAATAGAGCAGCTTTCAACATCAATTGTATGCTTGAATGGCCTACACTTGCAATTATCAACCTCTGTTGCAGTCAACCTCTCACTGGGCAAAACCACAAATTTAATTGCCATTAAATATTATGCTCTAGTTAACACTAGTATATGTTAAATAAATTCCTGATCACACTCACATTGCCCCCAATGGTCTTATAACGCTCACAAAAACGTTTTATATTCATACCATAATTACCATACATGGGATGAATTATTTGAACATTTAAAAATAAACAACCACAATTACTTTTATTTGTTCGTAAGCTTTCTTTTAAGAATTATAGTGGAACATTCAATCCATTATCTATTTTTTACCATTTAAAATGGTGATTTTTAATCTAATACAACAATTATTGTTTTTATCCCCTAGAGCCTCTATAAATAGGCTAAATCTGCCTGAAGGAGGCTCATTTTAGTGGCTCTGAGCGGATAGCTTTTTTGTACCTTAGGGCACAATGGGATGAAATTTTCAGCCTCTGATGAGAAAAATCAAAAAAAATTTTTGAAATATTGCCAAACATATTTTGGATAATATAAGGCAGGTTACTGAGGGTAACAAATAGTCACTACACATAGACTCTTATTACTTTTATTTTAACTTTTAGTCAGTAACGTTTTAATACATTAGAGTGTTCAGACACATAATATACAAGTTGACGAAACACTTATGTAGAGTATCTGGGTTTATCTGTCTATACAGGAGTCACATTGAGGAGGGTTTGACATATGTATCAGTCAATCTTTATATTATGATATGGATGTGTATTAACAGGCAAAGTTAATTTGATAGATTGGCTAAGTATTATGTAACATAGATAGAGAGGAGTTAGTCGACGTGAAGCCTGGTAATTCAGTTACAATAGGAAATGATGTTAATAGTTTATGGGAATTAATATAACACTAACATACTAATCACTAACAAAGAAAATAAATAAATTTATTTTCCACAATGGCGGTCTTTTATTACATTTATCCTGAGAGTTGAGTTGGCGGTAAATTAGCTAACTTTCTGGACTGTAAGCAGCATATAGTGCTTCTGCTCAGTTTGTTGCATAAATATCCATACAGAAATGGCGGAAAACTTTCAAGTGAAATATGGAGTTTTTCGTATTCATTGGTGTCCCTGTGCATATGACAGTTTGTTTCACATTCTCTTTTTAAATATGATGTATTTTACTCATAAATCATTCATGAAGATTAACAATAAACCACTTGTGCTACTCACATAATATAGCTATCTTCATTTTTTCTGTATGTGTCATTCGTAAAGTTTTCCCAATTATACATCAACTACTACTGCCCCAATCACATTAAAACCTTGGCCTGTATTCACGTAAGGTCTTAGACTTAGCCAGGTCTTAGGCTTAAATCCAGTCTTAACGTTAAGACTTTTGTCTCAGCTAAGTTTTGTCTAAAAAAGCGTATTCACAAAGGGTGACTTAGCTATGTCCAAGATTATCATATAACCACAGTGGTTTTCTGTGTCATGTGACCTTTCTTTTCCATTCAAACTATGCTATTGGTGACATATATCCTTCATTTAATGCATTTCATCTAAGAAAAAGTGCTGTTTTGAAATGGAAAACCTTGTTACCACATATAAACTTCCCAGAGACTGCTTTAGTGAGATGTTCTGTATAATTATACTTTATTTCCAGTCATTTCCAATTTTAAACAGGAGAAAAGTTTATGGCGGCCATATTGAAGTCCTCTTTACAAAATTTAAGCTCACTACCAACCAGTCTTAAAGTTAAGCCCTTATTTTAGCCTAAGACTGGTCTTAACTTCTTTGTGAATACTGCTAAGACTAAGACGAAACTCTTAGCAATTTTTCTGCGAAAGTTAAGACAAAAGTCTCAACTTTAAGCCTAATCTCTGGCTAAGACCTTTTGTGAATACGGGCCCAGTGTTTCTGGCATTTTAGGTGGCAGGCAAAATATAGTTAGAATGATGTATTACCTGTAAAATCAAGCTCCCAGCTCCTTGCTCTGTTTCATTTTTCTACAGAAGAGAATCATAATAGGGAGGAACATATATTAACAGAGAAGGCTGGTTGACGATTTCTCACAGAAAACATACAGTAAAGATTCTGCAAAGATACAAAGTCAAATTTCACGTTTTACTATAGAAATAGACAACGACGAGCGAGGGGTTATATGCGATTTTACAACGATTAGCGATATTAGGATCACGAAGGCGATGCCATATAACCCCGAGCTCGGAGTTGTCTATTTCTATTCTAACATGACATTTGAAAATTATCTTATAAAAATTAGTTTTGAAGCTATTTTGTACAAAAATATACGAATATTCTATAAAGATTATTTATCAAATGGTGTAGTTGAAATATTGGAAGAGCCACAAATAAAATAACCCTTTCTTTGTTAAACGTCCTTAAACTTTTGTATATTCATATCAGTATATTATATTTTCAAATATAAGAATCCCTGAATATGGTATTTACCATTATTTTCTGTATTTAATAAAAAAATCTAGGCTATTACTTGATTTTTTCTTTTTGCGGAGCAGCATTGTGAGCGATAAAATAGAACTAGGGAAGTTATGCGGGGTTTTACAGAGCAAATTTTTGTGTCTTAGCCAATCAGAATCGCGGACACAGCCGTGTCATGTTAGAATTAACATTCAACAGCCAGGGGTGAAAAAGATACATATATTGCTTGTCCGTTCTGCTTCCTCCGTCATTTCCTTCAGGAAGAAACTCAAATCATATCTCTTCTCTAAGGTCTTTCCATCATAGTTTCTTCTTAACTCTGTATCTCAGTGATAACGTTCATTGCCATGCTCATGGACTGATGAATTTTGCCATACCGCTTGTGATTGCTGTGCTTTAGAGTCTGCTTCATTTCAGAGATTAAGAACTATGAAAGTCCAGTATCAAATAGAATAAAGTAATTGTACAGTAAATATATGAGTAACGGGTGACACAGAAAGAGGCAGAATGATGTAGAATGGGAAGGAAAGACGACAGTGTAGCTACAGGATTGACAACACAACCTGAAGCTATCAGCGGTTATGCGGGTGATCCTCATACTCCATATGGTAGGCACAAAGGCTGAACTGTCTGAAAGTTCTATCTACTTATACAGGAAAAAGAAGATTAAAGAATAAATAAGAAAATGTAATCATTTGTCAAAGCCTCTCTGCCGTTGTCACTTTGTACCTACAATAAAGGTTTCAGTTTCTTTTTTTTTTCTGTTTATTTTTCAATGTTTCACCTTGTGCGGCAATTCCGCATAGGCAATTAGTTATTAGACCTAGTCAGTTTTAACCTCAGGGACTGCTGGGACTAGTCATGATGTAAAAGGCTGCAAAACAGTCCCAAATAAAAACACCTGTTTATTCCTTCTAGTGAAGATTGATTGGTCATACATCTAAACAGCTATGTTTATGACCTGCTCTTTCATGCCATGATTCATAAAAATCACTCAGATCACTATTTAAAACCACAGAAAATTAATTGGTAGACTGGCAGACTATACCCCGTTCTGTATAATCAGGCCAGTTGGTAGGCTAATAAATGAAAGTGGGATTAGAGTGTTTAGAAGCTGTTGCTTTTCTAGGTGCTTATTAGCATTATTGCCTAAAGCAAACTATATATGCAAATACTTCTTAAAATTATGAATTATGAAGAAGTACGAATTTTATTATAAGCTTTCCACAAGGTCTCACATCTGCCCCTGAGCTCAGCCTTTAAATAATTATCCCTCTAATTTTACAAGTTTACAGCACCACTGTTAAGTAGGTGTCTCAGCTATACTGAAGTAGCTGTAAGCACAATAACACAAATAATAAAACCTGAGTAAATAATAACATGGTGACAAATTTTGCATTGTCAACTACAGTCCATAAAGGCTTTGGGTTACAGCTGTCCTCTTTGCTGTCAAGGTGGTAGCGGAAACAGGCATAAAGATCGTGGGTATTCCACAGCCTAAATCCATGCATTGATTTTCACCAAATTTTATGGATACGTTTAACTCAAGAGAAGTTTAGGTTTTCATGAGTATTTGGCAAAAGGCTCTTGCCATGGCAAAGTGTTTAAGATTTTTCTGTTGTAAACACTATGGGTGCTTTACAGATTAAATCCATGTATGGATTTTCAACAAACTTTCAGGATATGTTTAGCCTTTTGAGAGGATCTTATTGCCATACTTTTACTTTTTGTTCTTACACAAAACTTTCCCAGATAGCAGTCCACTGGTGGCCCAACGGTAGGCCATCAGCGGCAAATCCATTAGCCCACCGGAGGCTGCCACCAGTGGGCAACCGTCTTTTTGTCTGTTGGGCCCACCTTGGCCCACCGGTAGTAATATGCTGGTTGAAATTCTGCAATAGAATCAGCCAATCAGATTGCAGCCTATAGTTAAGTGGCCATTAGTGGATAAGAAAAATGATCGACAGTGGGCAGATCTTAGCCAAAGGAATCAATGACGAGTCACACAACCAATGATGTAATCAGTCGTACATAAACAATGGTGGATAAGAGTCCTGAGGTGATATTCCATAATTCACTGGTAAAATTATGATATGTCCAATGACAACTTTTGTACTATAAATTTATGATAAAAATATTGTTTGCATGTCTAAAATTGTTAAATAGTGAGTTAAAAATTGTGGGCTCACTGAAATCTCATTATTAGACACACACTTATGAATAACAATTTTACTAAGTTTCCCCAAATCCTTGATTATTGCTCACCACCATCTTGAACAAAAACCACTGTTGGCCCACCGGTGGAAAATTCTACAGACAAAAAAAAAAACAACGGTGGATAACTCCTGATTATACAACCAAAATTCCACCGGTGGGCCAACGGTGGTAAACTCTACCAACAGTACACTGTTGGGCCATCCAATGGAATGTTATCTGGGTTGTCACTATAGATCTCTACTTAATTTAGGATTTTAACAGTTAAACTGAGATTGTAACAAAAGTAAAGTCAATTCATCGGGTGTGGTCCAGTTTAGAGCTGTTACCTTAACGCCTGTTCTGTGTGTTCTTATCAACAAATATTTTTAACTTTGGTTCATGACCTTGTTTCTTTATTGTTCCGTGAATGACCTCACATATCAGTGTTAAATATTTAAAAATTACATTTGAAGACACATGTAGCCCACAGTCCTGGCAAATAGTTTTCAACACCATAAGGTATAGATGAAGTGACATTGCACAAAGAATAGGAGACATTCATAGCAAAAATTGTGACATGATATTGCACACCTTCACCCTATAACCAACATTCCTACCAAATAGCCCTGATAAATCCTGTGCATTGATTGGAGGACTCGTATGGCTAATAGTCTAATGGTACAAGATCACCTAGCTTCATTTTTTACTAGCGAGTGTGATTCTTTATAATATTAAGAAGATAAGCTGTTGTACCATAAAGATATCTCATAGCACAACAAAGATGCCAGATGGGTTGTATTATCTGTTGTTATCACTCAGAATAGAAAAGCTTAAGAACATGGAAATCTATGCAGATATTTCAGTGAAATAGCAAGTTAAACATTGAACTTCTTATATTCACTGGTCCCACTGTGTATGTAAGACAACCCGTTTGTCATCCTTTCTCTAAACTTGGGCATATTTTGCTGGGAATTTTATTTTAGTATCAATTATTTAGTAAATGTTGTTTAAAAATAATATAACAAACAGAATACAAGTCATTTCAGATGACTTAATTTAATGCATTATAGATAAAACAGTGATACCCCTTAAGCCATCTGTAGATTGGCTCTTAGGCTGATATTTCCCATCTTAATTATCTCATATTCTGATTGTTGGAACATTTTGTGATTAAGTGTAAGGTTACAATTAGGAGATGCACCGTGTCATTACGGGGTACACACTAAATTTTAACTACCAAGCAAGATACAAATTTCCAAGTTTTGTGCAGTCCTTATGTTTGAGTAGGCCTTAGCTAAATGAGACAAAAACAACAGCATTAATCATTGTAAATTACATTTATCAAGACATGCTTACTTTCAAGGAAAATATCTGGTGAAAGAAAAGAGAGACGTATCCTTCTTGTTAGCAATTGCAGAGAAATATTTGTTGTTGAAAAAAGTATTCCCAATAATAGTTCACTGATGCTGATATCTTTCCAATACCAATTTCCCCAGCCAAATCGAAATGCAATTTGCTTGTTTCCTCGTTAGCTATAGTGTCACAATTAATGACCTCTATGGATTTCTGATCATGCGACTTTGATTGGCCAATATGCGGAAGAGAAAAATACTTAATCTCTGATATGAATAAGGATTATATCAAAATCATATTTGTAACTTAGGCAAAAATAAGGTCAAAAGTGGGGTTATTTACTATTTGTAAAATGACAGCTAATCTTAGGTAATCAGATATAAACAGCAAAACAATAATATCTAATTTAATCTGATATTTCTATAGCACGTAATACCTGTTCTATCTGGACTTTCAGGCCGATATAGGAAGTTGCTTTCTTTCCAGCAAATATGTTCCAGCATGAAGCATTGCTATGGAGATTATGTTGGATAAAGTTTATATATTTTAAACATTTCTCTTATATAATAGGAAAACTTCTCAAATGACATATACTGTGAAAATACATCACAACAATATGATACCAGTGCAGAGCAAAAGTATTACATTGTTAGTATTCATTAGTTATATTTGTTGCATATGTTCATTGAGTGATTTTTCTTTTATTTCAATTTCTACTTTAATATTTCTCCACAAATTCTGCATAGATTTACAAACAACAAAAATGCAAAAGATATTCTGTTAACTACCTATCGAATGATGTACATAATATGTGTGTAGGTCGTGTAATTAATGAAATATTAATGATTAAAATCGGCATTTGTGTGAGAAATTTGAAAATGTTAATTACTTAAATGTAGGAACTGAATGCTGATCTCGGGAGGCCACAGGCCCTGGCCAATGTCCAAGAAAAATAGATGTTTAGTGCTGACTGAAGCCTCAGGTTGTCCTCTCGTGGCGTTCTTCCTCACTCTTCCTCCTTTTCTTGTTGCAATTTTGAACCATACCTCCTCAGTGTGATACAGAGGGGAGGCAGGGTGGGACTCTCTTCAGTTCCACATGGTAAGCTTTTAGCTTATAAAAGCTACATTTAAGTAATTAAAATTTTCAATTTTATTGCGCTACAATAGCTTACCATGTGGAACTGAATGCTGGATCTAACTGTCTGGTGGGATTACAGTTAAGACTGGAAGAAGTAGTCAGTTTTTATTGGATTTAGAAGTAATAGATAGAATGGATGTTTAGAAATGCTAGTCTGAGTCCAATTTACAGTGCCCCAGTCCTGGAGACAGGGCCTGTAATGAGTCAAAAACCAAAAAAGAATGAATAACAGTGTTAAAACTGTCACGATGTTTTGATTGGAGGAGAGAAGTGCAGCCGGCCTGTGCCCACTTAGAGGAGTAAAAAGCCCATATGACTTAGCCACGGTGAAAACAAGCCCTAAGCCTGAATATCTCATAACTTAAAGCCACCCTAAAATGAGATTAAATGACAGCCTTAATAACAAATATATATCAAAAAGGGATAAAGATCTTACCCAACATCCTTGGGAGGTAAACATATATCTAGACCCTGGGATTTAGACTCCTGAAGACTTGGTTGTAGCGGATGTGGCCCTAATGCCATGCATTTTAACTAGGACCAAGACCAAGGCTTGTTGGTCTGCTTGCCTGTATCAAAGTAGGATAGTTTGTTTCAGCCAAGAAGAGAGTGTAGCAAGTCTGATGTTTGAGGTATGTCCTTTCTGAAAGAAGGGATCTAGACCCTCTTACGTCTTTGGTTTGATCCAAATAGTACCTCAGGGCCTGTACTGGACACAAGGTCCTGTCTTCTTTGAAGTGTCTATCTACAATGGTAGTCAAAGCTGGAATCATCACCGGAGACACACTTTGAGAACCTTCTCTTGCTAGTTGGTTTTTGGCTATGAAATCTGAAGAAGGGAACAAGGCAACCTTTTCCCATTGGTCTAGATTCGATACTTTCTTTGCAACCCAGGCATAGATTTTGCTGTGGCACTTGCTGGAGGTCAAAGCTAGCAAGAAAGCAGTTTTGAGAGTAAAATGTCTTTCATAGTCTCAAAGGGTGCTTTGGTGAGCTCGTTAAGCACAACAGAAAGGTTCCATTTTGGAAGATTCTTGGAACTTTTGGGACAATCCCTGTGAAAACTGGAAAGCAACCTGTTAAGGTCTAAGCTTTGGGAAATGTGATGTCCAGCTGGGCCCAAGGTGTCAACAATGGCCATCCTGTAATCATCAATGGTCGAGGGGCACCTGTTTAAATCTTGGTAGAGATACATGAAAAGCCTGAGACTTGTTTCACAGAGGGAGTAGAGAAATCCACTGAATTTTCTCTGTACCATTTCTCAAATAGGGCTCACTTTGACTTGTAGATGACCTCTGAGGGAAAGCAATTCTCATGTTCTTGGAACTGTCCACTCCTAGACACCAGGCGTGGAGGTTGAGGTGTTGTGGATTGCTGTGAAACACATAGTTGTGGGACTGTTTGAGAAAAGCTGTTGACACTGGTAGCTGGAGTGGGATCTCAGTTGAGGGCTGCAGTAGGCCCCAAAACCAGGGTATCCCTAGCAAGCCTGGGGTTATTACAATGATCAGGCTATTGCATTGCCTGATTCTTTTGGATCACCCTGTGAAGGAGAACCATTGAAGGGTAAGCATAAACAGTGACACCCAACCAGTTTATGTTCAGAGCATCTATGTCCCAAGCATTTTGGTCTGGGACTGGAGATATGTATAGTGGAACTTTGTGGTTCAGACGAGTGGCAAATAGATCTACATGAGGGGTGAACCATCTGTGACAGATCTGTTTGAACACATGCAGATGCATTGACCATTCTGTTGAGTGGACTTGGTTTGACCTGGGCAGAAGGTCAGCCATCACATTAAGACACCTTGGAATGCTTTTAATATTATCTGGTAATGATGGCACCAGGTCATGATCTTCCACAGGAGAGTGCACATCTCCACCGAGTGGGTTCTTATTTGTTTATTTATGTAGGCTACCACTGTTGAGTTGTCCATACCAACCAACACTGTTTGGTTTTGGCATTGGTTCTTGAAACTTTGAAGGGGCAGAGAAACCGCCTTCAGTTCTAGAACATTAATGAGTAGCCTCTTTTCCCTGTCTGACCACAGACCCTTTGTAGAGGCTTGCTCTAAGTGAGCGCCCCAACCTTTGTTTGAGGCATCTGTAAAGAGTTGATACTGTGGTCTTTGGGATCAAGGTCTGCACTTTTCATCACATTTGTGGGGTTCTGCCACCACTCCAGGTGTGCTAAAATGGTTTCTGTCCAACGACTGAGGATATCTCCAGTGCTCCTTGAGGTGAAACTGAAAGATCCTCATGTGCAGGCCTCCCTCAGGGACCATCTTCTCCATTGAGGCAAGCAACGCAATTAGCGACATCAAACATCTTGCAGTCAAAATATATTTTAATTTGAGTTGTAGGATCAAATTCTGAAGTTTGAGCCATCGCTCTTGAGTGGGTTTTAGAAGGGCTGAATCTAGGTGGTATTCGTAGCCCACAAACAAAAACACTTGTGCAGGTTTTAGTTCAGATTTCTCCTGATTTATTATCCACCCTAAGGACGGGTCAGGTCTACCAATGCATGGGTGTTCACTTGAGCTTCTTCCTGAGACTGGGCCCTGATAAGCCAGTTGTCCAGTTACTGGTGAAGTCTGATTCCCATGTCAGGGCCATCAGCTTCACTTCTTTTGCAATCATTGTAAAGACCTGAGGGGGTCGTGGCTAGCCTAAAGGGAAGAGACGTGAACTGGAACACCCATAATTTGTGGCAAAACCTTAGGTACTTCCTTGAGTTTGGGTGGATGGGGATGTGAAGGTAGGCGTCGGATAAGTCTATTGATGACACCCATTCTCATGGAATCAGAGAAGCCCCGATGGACTCTGGTGTTTCAGTTTTGAACCTTTCTACAAGTAGAGAGGTGTTGAGCCTGCTTAGGTCTATAACTGGCCTCCACCTTTGGTGAGGCTTGGGGATTAGAAACAGGCGACTGTAAAACCCGAGAGATTTTACATTTTCCACCCTTTCTATTGCATTCTTTAACAGAAGAGATTAGATACAAGAGGCCAGAGCTTGTTCTTTGTGGAGGGCCTTGTAACCTGTTCAAATTGGGGGGGGGGGGGGAGGGTCTGACCAAATTTGGTTTTGAGATGAATGGTAGAATGTAACCATTGGTGATAATGTTTAATACGTCTGAACATTTGTTTGTTCGCCAGTCTCTTCTGAAAGAATGGAGTTGACCTCCTACTGATGGACTGGGGGACGCTTGTAAGTAGTCATTGGGGAAAGGGGTTTCCACTCCCTCTTTTCCTAGAGTGGGGTCAAAAATGAACCCTGGAGCCTCTGTTGTTCGATTTCCCCCGCCTGAAAAAAATGATTGGTTACTGCTTTGTGAGGAGTTGCCCCCATAGGGACATTTCCTGTAGCAGCCTCTTTTCTTACTGTGAGGACCATGGAAGGGTTTATTTTGATAGGGTCTGAAACCCTGTGAATCCTTAGAGGTGCCTTTTTGAAGAGGAAGTCTTCTCCCTCCTTGACTAGTTGAGACTTGCACAACGAGGGAGGCCAAAAGGGCAAATTCCTCAGTTCTTGGCGTCTTGTATCCCCTAAATGTGGTTGTAACAGGGTCATTTCGGCCTCACGCCTTAGCAGGCCAGTGTTGCCCATAGTGTAGAGTTCCCTCTGGAGTATATGGGCTAGAAATATGCTTTGGCAGTCAAGAGCTCTTTGTTGAATAAGAATTCAAAACCTCAAAATAGTCACAGGCATTGTCATAACCACGCCTGGCTGCTTTTTCAGGATTGGCACCTTTCTAAATCTGGCTTTTAACCTTTTTGAAGGTAGATTTCAGACAGTGTTGGCACTTCTCCATAGTAGTGTTGCAGGAAAAAGCAGTCTTAGCAAAGTCAGCCATGAAGTTAATGGTAGAGAGGTTCTGCCTAGCTTGAGGAACCTTGCCCATAGGGGCCCCAGAGGGTTTGGGAGAGATACAGATTTTTGAAAAATTTATGTTCAACTCTTAAATTTTATCTTCAAAGCAAGGCTGTCCCACTTTGCACTACTTTGTAGTGGAGGGAGGGGGGTTTAATGTACTTACCATCAGGTAAATTAGAGGCCAGGAAGTCTTGCAAAAACTTATCAAAGGCATCTTTGATGTGAGGGCTAAGATGGAGCATAGATGAAGGGCCTCTTGGCCTAAGCTCCTGTTGACCTCTTTGGTCATGCAGGCCCAGAACAGAAGTGGAAGACCTGGGCATAGTTTCCTTGGGGTCAGGGAGATCAAGAATGTCCCTGAAGGTCTCAACTTTTTGTTCTATTGAGAAGCTAAGTCAGCCATAGAAGGGTCCCTTGGGGCTAATAAACCTATTCATGTGAACAGAGGACTGATCCTCCTCTGAAGATGAAGACTGAGAAATATATTTAGCCGAACACACCTGTTCAGTTTGTTCCAATTGGTCTGACTGATGATCCGAACCGTGGTTTTGGATCTGAGCCATGTTCCTACTGAGCATCTCTAAATTGTGGTGGTAGAGGTGGACCATACAGGTCCAACTCCATGGCCTCATCTGTGTGTTCGGATACCAAACACACCTGTTCAGGTTGTTTGCATTGGTCTGACTGATGATCTGAACATTAGTTTGGGTCTGAGCCATGTTCGCACTGAGGATCTCCAAACCGTGGTGGAAGAGGTGGACCACACATGTCCAACTCCATGGCCTCATCCATGTGTTCAGATGGCTGAGTGTTTAGAGCAGTGTTCGGGGGCAAGGTATCAGTCTGTTTACCTGTGCCAGGCTTTGAAGCAGAAGTGGAGGTTTGATCCACCACCACTTCTTGAGCAGACTTTTCCATAGACTGTATTTCCTCTCTAAGAGATTTCATTGCTTCAAACATGGAAGCCTGAAAACCCCCATTTGTTGCTACAGTTGGATGTTAAAATGAGTACCCAGGGATTTATCAAGTTTATATTGGATTTTCTGTTGTAAAACCATGCCTGGGGTTGGTGGGACAGTTTTTGCTGGAGTTTTCAAAGACAATGCTTCAAAACATAATTTTTGAGGATGTGGAGGGGAGGTAAATAAATTATCAGCAGCACCCTCAAGGTCTGCGTGAGATCCAGCAAAAGACTCCACGTCTTCTTTTCCCAGTAGATCTAGTTCATCATCTTTGGAAGTGTCAGCCACTTTCTGTTTTCTGACATATCTTTGCCTGTTTTTTATTTTAAGTAATTGCTCTTAGGAAAAGCCCAAACAAATTTCACACGGCTTTTCATTAGTGACACAGGGATCATCACCCTTGTTACATTCTCTACAGGTGGGGCAATAATTGTGACTGTCGAAAGGCAGACAGAAGTGACAACACTTCAGGGATCTAGGTTTATCTTTGCTTGCTTGGTGGGAAGACATTTTTACAACAATAAATCCATGCAAGCCAAAGCATAAGACTCACAGACAAAAAAGTTAAGGAATACTTATCCTGTTGAACTTAAAATTTCACAGAATATGCTACAGTACTAATTACAATAAATGGCTAAATAAAAACATCCAACAATATGTATATACTGAGATAATGACGAAAATATCAATGCAAAACCAAAGGATTCCAAATCACGTGGCTAACGAGCATAGGAGGAAGAGTGAGTAAGAACATCATGTGAGGACAACCTGAGGCTTCGGTCAACACTAAACGTCTATTTTTCTTGAACGTTGGCCAGGGCCTGCAGCCTCCCGAGATCAGCATTCAGTTCCACATGGTAAGCTAAAATGTCCTTGTTAAAGGCATCAGGTGAAAAAATCTGTCCCGGCCTGTAATTCATGCTATTAAGGTCAAATATGGCGTGTTTTGGATAAAAATGAGTGTCTTTTGAAACCAGACCATTGTATAAATGATGTCATTGCTACATGATTCAAGTCACTTTTCTGTCAATAAGTATGATAGTTTAAATCCACAACACAGCAGACCAACCGCCTCTATTCCTGTTTTAGTCGTAAAATCATTTCAGCCTTTTGCACTGTCGGTTGAATAGTGTATTTGAAACAAAAGGCCAGGGCCCGTATTCACTAAACCTCCTATATTTTAAGGTCCCTTTATTAAAGGAAGGTGAAAAATCTCCTTTGGTAAGGTGACCTTTAAATTCCTATTCACTAACCCTCCTTTATGGTTTCCTTACCACAGGAGACCTTAAATAAAGGGATCCTTTATTAAAGGAGTGCATCCAGTCATCTGATTGGTTAAAAACGTTTGTTCATAAAGGCTCCTTTATCTTTCCCTTACTTCTGTATTTTCTTCTTTCCATGTATATTATTAGTATAAGATTATTGTTATGATGTGTTTTCTTTTGTCATTTAAGATGATATTTCATATTTTAAGAAATAAATATCTAACTTTTAAAGATTTTTGTATTGCAGGTTAAAGATAGCAGTTTTTATATTCACTGGTGGCCATGCTTTTTGACATGTTTTTTTCACATTCTCTCATTAAATATTCATACAATTTAACCCATAAATCGTACAAGATGGTGGATAATAAAAGTGAAACATCCCTCATCAAACATACACAAATATATATCACTCATGTAGATAAACAATATAACAGTCATTTGGGAAGTTTTTCTGTTGTGGTTATAGCCACTTTTCACACAGATATTGTGACACCCATCAAATATTTTTTCATTGGGTTTGATGACATATTAACCGAATATCCCAAAAATTTCAAAGAAAGACGTATGGTGATACAAATGATGTAGTATGGACAAAAAGGTGCAAATGTAATAACATTTCACCAATTACCTCAATTTTTACTTAAAAAGTCAAATCACCAAAACTCCCCTTTATCATAAAGGTAGTCACACACTTACCTTGAAAATTAAGGGAACAAACCAAGGATTCTTCAGTAAAGGAAGGTTAGTGAATATCAAAAATCAAGATTCCCTTGAAAGTTAAGGATTTCCGAGATTTTTAACGTTTCCTTGAAATTCAAGGAAAGAAAGTTAGGCTCCTTTGTTTGAGGGAAGTTTAATGAATACCAAAACAAATAAAGCAGCAAGAAATAAAGGAAATCCTTACTTTTTAAGGGTTCCTTGGAATAAAGGAGGTTTAGTGAATACGGGCCCAGGTCACACAGTTCCCTGTGGCAGTCATATCGATTTGCATTTGAAATTTGGTCCATGGCCTGTCCCCGTAAATAGATCTTGTATTCTGGTAGTATACCTTTAAAAATGGCTGGTCTATAAAGTGGTACCTCTCCTCCCCTCACCCATCCTGCTTATACATTTTAGTTCTGTAGGTGTGAGCTCATGACAGGTTTTCCACACATTGTATCTAATATGTGATGGAAACCAAGTCTGTGTTTTAGTAAACACATCATAACTAAATACAAATAAAAAAATAATAAAATATGAAACACGTCAAACCAGATCCGAGCTCCAAAGAGTTTAATATTTTGGGCTCATATATGGCTTGTTAGGCCAGCACAGAGCGGTATGACTTAGGTGTAGAGTGGCAAAAGAATTTTACCAGAATTTTATTTCTAAAAGGAAAGCCTCAAATGCCTTGTGGTTAATAAGGTCTGTATTTAGTCACTGGGATCGAACTACTGTGGATATGAATCGCGGATATTGCATGTACAAACATATAAATCTGATGTTTGATTTAAAATCAGTGATATCCACTTGTCTCTGAATGAGGACATTGATTCAGAAGATAGTTCATCATCTAAAATACATTAACCTTTTTATCTTACCTTCACTACAACATATACAAAAAGTACCAGAAATTTACTATGTGTGTGACAGTTGTAGCTGTGGCCTAGTTTGTAACACAACTGCCTAGGAACACAGAGGACTTGGGTTCTATCTTGAGCACAGGCAGTGACTTGGCTGACCACTTAAAATAGCAGTCCTCTGTAATTTGGTCCTATCCCTAGTGGCAGGCTAAAGAACCTTGGGGATGTTGATAGATGGTCTTTGCTGAGACTTTGTTTTTCAGTCTCTTGTAATGTCACAAAACAGAGCTGCTGCTGTACTTGTGCATTTAAGATGGGTCAAATAGTGCTTTGAGTCGTGAAGTAATGGGAATTTTATACTCAGCAAAAATATTACATAATATATTGTCCCTTCAAAGTAATTCAATAATAAAACATCTGATTGATTTGTGATATTAATCTAACAATGTCGGGTTGATTCTATCATAAATAATGAAAGCATTTTGGCCTCAGTTTTGCTTATGATGCCTCAAGGATTTGGAATGATCTGCCTGATGAAGTACGCTCAGCCAACTCTCTCTCTTTGTTCAGGTGGAAGTTGAAAACCTATCTCTTTGCAAAACTACGCCCATCCTAGTTTTCTGGCCTTAATGATTAAGACCTCTGCTTTCAGGTATTATGTGCCTAAGGTTTATTTATTTGGGGTTTTACATCGCTTTCAACACTGTACAGGTCATATTACGGCAGGTAGTTGGAAGTGCACAGGAAGCCAGTACATACAGTTGGTCAAGGTTCTGTTGCCAACCAACGGCAAGCAACTACCAGCTTTCCCAATTGATGTCGGATATGGAACCGAACCCTGATCTCAGAAAGTTACCTCTCTGCCACTATGGCCTCCTACGTGCCTTAGAGTCTGTCAATAAATGGAGACTAACCTATATGGAAGTAATATTAGAATGAATAGATTGCAATTTATAGGAGAATTATCCTGATATATTGATTTGGTACAATATGAATGAACCTTAACAGAACATTACACTTGCATTGGAAATATCCACCAGTTTACTTGAATTGCGAAATCATTTTTTGGGGTCAACTAGATATTGGGTTCTTCTATGTCCAAAATTGCCAATTACCCATTTACTTGGTAAGTGAGGATTATTTGTGGCAGGCTGTTTGTGAATGAGTGATGAAACAGAAATTGCACTGTAAAAGCAAGCTGTATTAGGTTTTAGTAAGCATGGAAATAATGTAAAAGCCTGGATGGGCAAGCAGGCGAGATTTTTTCACCAACTGAGCAGTACAGTATAACATGGTTATAGTTCATCTCTAGGCAACCTTTTAATACAATTATACACTGATTGGAAATTTAGTAACACTACATTACTATTGCAAAGTAATAAATATGTTAGCCTAATATAATGAACTTTCTGAAAAAAATCATATCTCTTCAACATAGCTTTTGCATCAAATTTGTTATAAATTAAGATTTAAAACCTGAATGTTTCTTAGAAATTTACAAATGCTTTTTTTGTGAAATTATTCTTTATATCTCAGAATTTAACTTAGCATATGACATAACTATTTTCTAAGATTTTTAGACTTATACTAAGACTTATTCTAAGAATATGAATCTTGATAAATATGGATAAAGATCCTTTAAAACACTTCCAGCTAAAACATTTGAAATTAATGGAAGATACTAGTATAGTGAATTGATAAAATACCATAAAACACTATTATTTACTATTAGGTGAACTGTCACGGGATGCTATGCCTAATGCTAAGCTAAAGAACTTCAGGGATGTTGGTAAATGTTGATTCCCGAACCTCTGACTTTCAGTTAGTGGAATCTCAGTCACTGGCGCTCATGCTTTGCTTGTTCAGGCGGGATGGGGTGAAAAGCTCTTTGAGTCCTGTACTAAAGGGGATATTGTAATGTGTATAAATATAATACAAATAAAAAGCTATACTAGACAATCTTCATATCTTTAGACTTACTTTGAGTAAATCATTTTGGATTTCTTTAAATATTTATTGACACAAAGCACAACAGACCAGTAGAGGTGATTATTATATCATTTCTTCATAAAATCAACAACCAAATTTGGTCCACAATCATTTAATGCACAGCTTCCGAATTCATAGATTGACATTTATGCTGAAAGGCCAACGTTGTTACCATCGTCTTAGGGATTTGCAACATATCCATAAATTCCTCAATGTCGGTACTGTGATAGAAAACATTATGATCAGTACTCAACGAGACTGCTACAATTCCTTACTCTAAAGGGTCAACAAAACCAGTGTTGCTTGACTTGGAAAATGCTCTCTGTCAAAATGCTCACAGATTGGATACAATGAAACATGTCACACACCCTATCTTCAAAAACCCCACTTCATATCTTATCCTATCTAAAAATATAACCTCCTTACTTTTAGAGTCATAAATGTTTGCTTCATTTTAGTCATCTTTACTCAAGACTAGCAATCAGACTTGCGGAAATAGCCTATCAGTTTTCTGAATCTGTCCCAAAAATCTAACTAGTAGATGTGGTTGTGCTACCGCCTCATCAGTGGAATAGAACAAGTTGCAACTAAATCTCAGATCAAGGTAGACCATCTCAGTGCTCAGGAACCAACTCAAGAACTACCTGTTCAGACTGGCATACCCACCACTATAGTCACCACTCTCAGACAGGTGCTTGCTGGACAATGACCCCCTGGTTAGCTCTGGACTTTTTGGATACCAGTACATCAGATGATTTTTATCAATTTTGGACTGTATAAATGCTTACATAATAGTAATAATTACTTCTTAGTTATGTTTAATTGTTTCATATATATGTGTGCTTAATTTGAGGAGTATGCCATATTATGAAGCAACACGGTAAAGAAATATACAACATTATATTTGTGTATTAGTCTAGGGAAGACCCACATAAACCACATTCACTTTATGGGAAAGTGTATTTGTGTAAAAATAAATGTTTCTAAGAATGATAGTGACTTCAAGAAAAGCCTTTTCAAAGATACTTTAGACCGGAATCAAATATGATTACAACTACTGCCAGGCTTGTGTAAGGAGAGGGCTTGGTTATGGCCACACCTAGAGTTATGAGAGAAAAATGTGATCAATGATGGGAGTTTGCAATCCACTGATTGTTCACAAGACTGAGTAACAGTAATGATGGTGCCTTGATCAAAGAAACCCTTTCCCTGTTTTCCAGAATGTCAATTTAATCACTTTTCTTGAATGAAGGTTTACATATAACAAAATGGCACCAAAATTGACTGAATACTTTGTTAAGAAATTCTACAAACAGACAGTAAACGCTCTTTCCTGATTTCCGATTGTCAAGAAAATTTAATTTAATTTTCAATGAATGAATATCTACACTTATTAAAAAGGTACAATCGCAAATGGCTAAATATATTTGTTCAGTAAAACAACCAGACAAGCTTAAACAAAACTAAGGAACCATTCTCACTCATATGAATGGCTAACTTTAGTACTTTTTATTTAGTTTTATTTATCATATTTTTATTTTAGAAACAAAATGTGATAATTGAAAATAAACTAAGTGCTTTTTTGTTGGCCAATTTGTAACCCCCTGTCTTCCTCTTCTAGTAAATCCTGGGTGATAACATGAAACCTATGCATTGTATAGAAAACGACACTAAAAATAGCTAATTAATTTTTGAAGCCTTCAGAACCCCCTCGAGACAGGTTTATACTTTAAGCACTCTGTACAAGAGGCTCATTATTCTGCTGAGGAATTTCAATTATTTAATGATCCTTCTAAGCTCCACTATGAAGGTTTCTAGGAAATCAATAGAACTAGTAAAAATGACTGAAGGCGGTTTTGATGCAACAAGAAGTAAAGGGTTTTATTAAATGTGTTTAGCAGAAGGTTTTTGTCACTGCATCTTTTAAAAAAAACATTTCTATAGGATAATGAGAAATTATGATTTGCATAATTCAAACTATAAAACATAGACATGGTTCAGGTAAGGGATGGGTTGATATAAAAATGTGAACACTGGGGGCCGCCAATACAAATCCATTCTTATTCCCAAAAAAGGTGTGTTTTGTTACATCCCTAACACTCATAAAATTAAACATGGCAGGTCCATTTATATAAATCTCCACACAAGACTTAAAAAGGCACAAAAGATATGAGATAAAAATGTGCATTTTCTTCAGAGTAAAATGTTTGTTTACAATATTTTAAGTTTGTTTCCATTACAGGTATTCACAATCAAAATGGTGATTGTGAAGTGTTGTCACGTACTTACAGGAAGTTAAACTCATAAAACCAAAACATGAAAGTTTTGCTCAATGAAATTGCAACAAAATGCACAAAATATGGGATAAAAGTGTGTAAGTTCTTCAATCTAGGGATTTGTTTATAATATATAATTTCCCTTCAATAATATGCATGGACAAGAAAGATGGAGCTTGTAAAAGCTTCACCAGAGTATTTCAGTAAAATGATCTTGACACCAAGACACCAAGGATAGCATCCCACCCTTACTTCGGATGACAAAAAAATGTAATAATATAGGAATAAAAGACGTATTCGAGTGCTTTATGATGGATTTAAACTATCGAGTGGCTGTATTAAAGTCACGAAGCCCGAAGGATTCCTATTCTAAAATGGTTACATTTATATTTTCGTCGAAATAAGCGGTAATTCTTATGCAAAAATCAAAACAAATCCAACGCCATGTTGGCTGTTCCATCAATACCACATACATAGTGATAGCTGTTGTAAAAATAAAGGATATTTGTTACTCTATTTTCACATAATTTGTCATGAAATATATGCGAGATTGTCACTGTAGATGGTTTCAATTTGTTGTAAGCTTTAAAACGATATGCTATTTATTAAAATCAAGGAAAAAATAACAATTTTATAAATATTTTTACCGTGAGTCATTTGTTGACATTTATACGCGAAGGGACGATGTAACAGATTTCAACAGCGTGCTTTATTTACCGTTCTATATTCGCGGTTCAAGCATTGCGCAAAAGACATGTCCAAGGTCACTGCGCAGCGTACCATTTTAGAATATAGAAATAGACAATGATGAGCAAGGGGTTATAGGCGATTTTACAACGATTAGCGATATTAGGAACACAAAGGCGGAGCACTAATCATAATCGGCCTATATTTATTTATTTGGGGTTTTTACGTCGCTTTCAACACTGTACAGGTCATATCACGACGGGTAGTTGGAAGGGCAGAGGAAACCAGTACATAAAGTTCGCTAGGGTTGTGTACTGTAAACTGCCAACCAACGGCAAGCAACTACCAGCTTTCCCACTTGAGCCCATGCGGGGATCGAACCCCGGCCTCAGAGGTGGGAGGCGAGAATGTTACCACTCTGCCACCGTGGCCCCATAATCGGCCTATAACCCCGAGCTCGGAGTTGTCTATTTCTATTCTAACATGATATTTTAGAAGATCTTATAAAAATTAGTTTTGAAGCTATTTTATAGAAAAATATACGAATATTCTATAAAGATCTTTTTATCGAGGGTGCCGTTGAATTATTGGAAGAGCAACAAATTAAGATAACCCTTTTCTTTGTTAAAGGTCCTTAAACTTCAACACATTCATATCAATATATTCTATGTTCAAATGTAAGAATCCTTGAATATCGTGTTTACCATTATTTGTCTATTTAATGAAAAGAATTTAAGCTGTTACTTCAAGTTTTCTTTTTGCGGAGCAGCATTGTGAGCGATAAAATAGAACTCATGAGGATATGCTGGGTTTTACGGAGCAATTTTTCGTGTCTCAGCCAATCAGAATCGCGGACACAGCCGTGTCATGTTAGAATCCAGTTTTGCTTCTGCACTTAATCATTAGAACTAGCCAGTTATGATCTCAGGGGTTGCGGAAAAGAGTGTAGAAATTGTAACAACCTCAATATTGGTCAAAATACAATCAATGTTCTTAACAACATGCTCAATATAATGGGGGTGTTATCTACCACCAGAAAGTGGATCTAACGCCCATATAATTACATATAATTATTGAACCAACTATATTGTGAACCTGCACCCCTAACAAACCATAATATATATTTATGTAAAAATGTAATTCTAACATATAACTAGTCCACATATTATGGTAAACACACCTGGGGTCTAATGGTAACTTGTTAGTGGACAAAAACATAAACATAAGACGACATGGTACCTAACCTGCCTAAGTCGTTAGGAGGCAATTGGTTTGAATGTTATATGAATCCCTCAGTCAGTCTGTTCACCCCTGTTGCTTATTGAGTCAAAAATCAATAATCAGCACTTTCAACAAAAAATTGAATTTTAGGCATTTTTGCACTTACTATGCACTGGTGCACAGGTGCAAAAAACCGGTGCAATTGCACATTTAAAAAGGTACTTCCGGGGGGGGGGGGGGGGGGGGGGGGGTAGTTAACCATATATCTCCAGCCTCTGATGAGAAAGTTCAGTGTTTAAACTTTCGAAACACAATAAACATATAAAATATATTGTACAACGCATATCATCATATTACCATATGTGAGCAACCCTGGTGACTTACAAAGTTAGTGCACTTAATTTTATTTTTTAGTCAAAATACAATCACTACAGAAGATATTGGACTCAATGCACCAGACCAGAAATACCCATTCACAAAGGTTTTCAAAAATATAAGCACAACGGGATAGGGATATCTGGAAATGCAACTGCCACCCTTTCACAAGTGTAAACAAATAGATCATATGACTAAGGAGACAACATTCCTAACTATATTATAAGGGCACTCCGCAGCCAAACCTGCGAGACTGGAACCAAAGTACAAGGTACAAATAAGAAGAGTACTCAGAGAACTCATACCTCCAAGGCCCGGCATCTCCTATATTGCTCAAAAATGTGATGATAAAAATACCTTTATTCTTGAAATTTTCATCGGAATCCATCTATAACTTTTAAGTTGTTTTGCAAACAAACAGACTGACGAATGCTTACAGCCAAAGACATACCCTCTTTATTGGTGTGTAACTATACACTTCTGAACATTACAAAATTATGTCACTTTATAGCAAAACAACGCGAGTTATGATAAATTAGGCAAACGATATGCAAATCTTACTTTAGTGCTTAACTTGTAGTAGGATCCACAGACAGTGTAGTTAGTCCAGGAACTCCACATCCCATCCTCATTGCATGTGCGATAGGCTCTGACATCTGTAAAAGAAAGAAAAAAACATAATAGAACAAGTAAATAAACACCATATCATGTTCCTGCTAATACTACTAATCTAATCTTATCTAATCTAACTGCTTTACAAAATATTCCACACAATGGGGAACTCAGGGCGCTATGTTGACAAAAAGTAGTGTTCAAAGGAATAGTCAAAAGATGATCTGGGGCAGTTATCTAGTTTTGTGGGTTTGACTGGAGGGAGGAGTACTCATTTGGGAAGCTTGAGACATACCTTTGTCTCCATGGTATGACCTGGCTATGTCCTTGGATGTGCCTTAGAGTCTGTCTTTGATGGAAATTAAGTGCTATAAAATCCAAATTAGATTAGATAAGATTAGGATGTAAAAGAGGGGCTATTTCTCTATGTGAAAGAGAAGAGAGTTCCAGATGGTCAGGCCATAATAAATATAACTGAAAAATGGAATAATAATTTAGAGATGAAGAATAGTATTTTATCCGGATACTAAAGTTAAGGTTGGTTTCCACTTCAGCAGATAAAGTTTGTCAAGAGGGTCTCTGTTTGTAATCCACTAGTTGACATAAGGTTGAAGAGTATTCTCGATCAAAAAGGGGTGAAATATTTTAAATATCAAACTTTTTTTTTATTTTGTCACATCTAACAAAGGGATCGGGGAATTAGATATAATCTTGTATGGATATTTTAACATAATTAGAAAAAAAAGGGAGATAAATTCTTGAGGAAACAACCTACTAGATTGTCACAATAACTTGTCATCTTGTTATTTTAACCAACAATTTTGTTACCACAACTTAGTATCTTAATATGTCCACTTAAGACTTTGTGTTCTAACCTTACTATATGATTACTCCAAGTGATTATATTGTTATCAAAATAAACTCTCTTATTATATCAACTTTATATTTTGTCTTGTCAACTTATTGTCTTATTATAGGTTTACAGCAACAGGTGATGATTTGGTATCCAAATTTGAATGCTGTTATTTCAACTTACTATCTTACCACTAAAACATATATTGGAAAATGAATTTACTATCTTGTAACCATAAGTTACTATTCATTTTCCGAATTAAAATTCTTCTTACCCTATCTTACTATCTTGTAATCTCAACTTATTTTCTTATTATCATCGCTTAGTATCTTATTATTACAAAATACTATCTCATCTCAACTTTCTATCTTGTGACAACAATTTGTTGTCTTGTTATTACAACTTACTATCTAGTAACAATAAATTATATCCATGTTACTACAACTTATTATCTTGTAACAACAAGATAATATCTTGTTCCTAAAGCTGATTATCTTGGATAAGTAACATTTAGTATTAAAATGACTCATTATGTTGAAGAAATGAGCTGAAATAGCAACAACCGTTGATATTACCATTTTGGTGTTCTACGAAATAATAATATAATTAATTATTAGGTAGAGGATATTTACGCAACGGCTACTAGATCAATATCACTGCTAGCTCACCCAATGGTTGTGTACACTAGCAGTGGTGTCAGTCTACCGTACCCAATTGCTAGGTACACAAGATCTATATCGTTGCTAGTATACCCAATAATTGTGTACACAAGATCTATATCACTGCTAGAGTACCCAATGGCTGTGAACCAAAGATTTATTTCAGTGCTAGTGTACCAAACGGCTGTGTACATGCACTACTGGCATACACCACCAACCCGTATCCAATTAAGACACTAAGCTCAGTTGTGCACCCGGAATTTATATCACTGTTAGTGTATCAAAAGCTGTGCACGCCAGAATGAAATCACTGCAAGCATACCCAATGGCTGGGTACACAAATGATATCACTGCATGATTTATGTCACTGCTAGCATGCCTAACGGCTGTGTACAGTACTGGCACACCTAAGTACCCTGTACCTAAGGCAGTCAACTCTATGTTCTCAATGGTTGTGCACCCAGATTCAATATCATTTCTGGCGGACCCAGTGGCTGTGTACACAAGATCCATATCACTACTAGCATACCCAGCTGTTGTGTACACTGGCAGTGATATTGGTCTAGTGTACCCAGCTGTTGTGTACACTGGCAATGATATTTGCCTAGTGTACCCAGCGGTTGTGTACACAAGATCTATATCTCTGCTAGTGTACCCTACAACTCCAAATCCCAACTCCTTTTCACAGTGTACCCAATTTCTCGTTACCTAAGGCAGTATGCACTCAATGGTTGTGCACTCAATATTAGTTCCTTTTACAGCGTACTCATTTCCATATCCAAGGCATTGTAGAGTAATTAGTTTTTAAAAATTTTTTTTGAGTAGTCAGAAATGGGTTAAGAATGACTATCTGGATTAAAATTATTCAGCATAGCATGGGTTTGCACTGTGAAACAGCAGAATAACTCGGTTATTGTTACATTTTGGCAAATTTTAAAAGTCATGCCAAAATGAGCTAAGGAAGAAGTGATTAAAATTTGGGTACACTAGCAGTGATATAGATATTGTGTACATAGCCATTGGGTACACTAGCAATGATTTACATCTTGCATATACACAGCCTTTGTGTACGCTAGACCAATATTACTACTAGCGTACACAGCCGTTGGGTAAATAACCATTCCGTTAATTATTAATACATAATTATAGGTTCTTTGGAATTAAATCACATCCTGGTGTTAAATGAACATAAAGAAAAAAAATATGATTTGGACTGAGCTTTTGTCTCACATTCTTGGGGGGGTTGATTGCATTATTAAAACCCAAGAGATTCTTCCATCTTTCTTAAGGAATTCATAATGCCACAATTAAACTGCAAGGATATTTTTCAAGAAAATTTGCATAAATATGAACTATGTGTACAGCTAATGCCTCATTGTTATAGCAATCTTCTGTTCATTTGTTTGGTCTGATATAGTTAGGCAAAAGCAAAATAATTAAAATTACATAAAGGCATGTGTTTTTTTTTTACTTTCTCTTGGTTCATTTAAAAATGCAGGGATTCCTTTAAAAATCCTTCATTCACAAAATGGATCCAACAATGTAATTTTTTTTCTCTAACAAACCATACGTTTGGTCTAATTAAGGATAGTAAGTGGATAATGTCAAGATATTTTGGTTATCAGGGCTGAAACATTCCAACACTGTGGATTCAAGCTTCACTGCTGATGATAGAAATGAAAATTGGCAGTGACAACAATTTGTGCCTTCTCTTGAGGAGTATCAATGAACAAGTATGTTTAATTCTCTAGGTACCTAAAACACAATGTTCTAAGTGATTCTAAAGGCAATTCAATCCTTCAGTTGGGTTTTATCTTGTATAAAATTTACATTTATTATTACTGCCTCCCAAAGTATCCCTCTCCTTCCTTGTGCCAAGCTTTATTCACATAAAAGATCATGAATATCTACTCAATACCTCTGGATTATTGTCAACTAGACAGCAAGAGTCATTGAAAATACATTGAAGATGGGACTTTTGAAAATTATATTTATACCTCATGGTATAATTACAACCATTAAACACAAACCAATCTCCTTATCATTCCTCACTCATTAGCCTGCAGGCCATACTCATTAAAGTGTCATTCCTGATTTTAGTTCAACTCGTCCAAAGTAAGAGAATTGGCAGACATAGCTTTGGAGTGACATACCCAGTTGAATGCAATAATCATTCCAAACTTGCTGTGATATGACAGGGTACAGTCACTGCATTTTGAAGAGACGGATCTTACCCAAAATATAATAATTTCATTTGTTTCCACAGACAGACAGACAAATGAATATACCTAGATATGTTTGACTATGTTTGTATGTCATAAAGATTTCGTTGTATATATATATATGTTTGTAGCTGCGATTATAACTTGTAACTTGTTTTGTTTTAGTTATAATCTGAATTTTACTACTGTGAGTACAAATTTCAACAATAAATAAGAGAAAAAAAAGAAATTTCTGCATGTAAAATATTAATTTTCCCATTAATATCATACTGATAAATGTGTTTGCTTAACACCAATTGCACAAAACAAAAATGCTTATTGTATGATGAATCTTTTTTCCAAAAGAAAAACGGAGAAAAAGAAAGGTCTTGGAATTAATTGTCAAAATCCTTCTTTTGCAGCAGAACTCATTTGAAGACACATATGTAAATAGTCCATCCCTGTGACATGTCATTTGCATTGTAAATCAACCATACTTAGTATGTGGATGTCACACACTAACAGATATGGAGAAAACAAAAAGCCCAATTACAGATGCCATGGGAAGCAACCAAAATTTTACTTGGTGGTATACTTAGACCTGACTGTGATAGAAAAAAATAATATTTTTGTGTGCCAATTTCAGTTGATTCTGTTTAGCTTTTAATGAAACCAAAAGAAAAAAAAAAGAAATGTGGAATTATATTTACTTCCACAAAGGAGGTATGGGTTTCATGACAAGTGTCGATTTTCCATTAATATCTTGGAAACTACGTAATCTACAAATACATATTATCTATCATTAGAAAGGTCTTTTTACATGGCTTCTGGTCTTTTTAGTTGCATAAAAATCCACGCAGAAATGGCTGAGAAAATGCAATTTGGATTATGGATTTTTATATTAGACGTATGCATCAAAATATATTAATCCTGAAGATTAATAATATAAAAGTCATACTGTGATATTATCATTTTCTTTCATGATATATTTTTTCTGTATATATCATTCGGGAAGTTTCCCTATTGTATTGATAGTTATCACAATATCACATTTTCTTCCGGACTTCAAGCACTGTTTTGTCCAGCCTTACTGCATAAGTACAGTTCATAGCACAGGGCCACCATTTTCAGTAGTCACACAGGTCACTACGGTCTTCAGGACTATAGATCACTAAGCCTAGAAATGACTCCTTTTAGATCCTGAAAGTTTTTATTATGACATTGCTCAGAAATAACGGATCATAAGAAAGGAATGAATAGTTGTCATATGCTATATTAGTTGGATGGGGCGAAATCCCAGACTGACCACAAAATGACAGAGAAGAGAAGAAAGTGTATACCACCATCCCAATGGGGATCGTCATTACGCAAATTATGAGTATTATTTTATTTTAGCAAAGCTAGCATATCATTTAAGCTATTGATTGTTAAATGATGGTATAGATTTGTTTCATACTGATAAAGAAACATTTGTCACTAAAGACGCACAATGCCCTCTGGTTATACCACGAAGAAGCTGGACAAATTGCCACATCATATTTAAACCTCATGTTATAATTGCAGCCATTAAACATAAACCAACCTCCTTATCATTCCTCACTCATTAGCCTGCAAGCGTTCCTCATTAAAGAGTCATTCCTGATTTTAGTTCAACTCGTCCAAAGTAAGAGAATTGGCAGACATAGCTTTGGAGTCACAGATCCAGTTGAATGTAATAATCATTCCAAACTTCCTGTCATATGACAGGGTACAGTCACTATATTTTGAAGAAAACCAGTAGACATCTCGTCAAATCAAGACTATAACCACCTCCTCCTGGAACTCGTCTCTGATAGGTTACTGTCTTGGTATTAACCTTTGTCTTGGCTTCAGGCTTTTTCAATGATACCTTTGAGTCAATTAGCCCTGTTAGCCACATAGAACTGAACTAAATGTAAGTGATTACGTCAGTCAGCAGGTTAGTTACTAAGTCAATGTTATACTTGTCAATTGTTATTTGCAACAAAGCAAATCATGCTTGAGAGCCAATATACAAATGTATTACAAAAGGCTAAAACGTAGCAGAGGTTTGCTGCTGTTAAGTAGCCCAGATGGCCAAATGGTCACTCAGGTCTCGCCTCTGGTGTCAAGGGTTCAAATCTAACTCAGGATAATAACATTTAGAAAATACTGATGGATTGTTTGAGGATAGGCCTAGTCGTTTAATGGGATTTAAATAAAAGCAACAACATTGGCGTTGAAACACCAATAACAGAAACTCTAGCCTTAGCCAAGACTAGGTGTTGGATGAAGTTGCATATATGCAGACGTGACAGAGTTACGAAAGAAGGAGTAACACCAAATAGCAAATAGAAATAATGACTTAAGAGGGTATTCGCACTTCCACAGATAAACAGATATGGGTAAAAGTTTTTTTTTTCTATAAAAAATAAGGTTACCCAGTAGAATTTATAAAATGATTCTGCTTTAAGTAATAATTAGGAATTTTTGAAGTTATGTGGCCGTAAAGTACTCAGAAAATGATGGAAATATTAACTGGATCAACTGTGTCTCTGTGGCCTAGTGATTAACACAGGAAACCGAGGTTTGATCCCAGGTATGAGAATATACATAGTTGCTTAGATGACCATATATAATGGCTATGGGTCATATCCCTAAGGCTAAAGAACCTTGGGGACTAGGTAAATTGTCACCTGCAAGACTCTTGTCTTTCAATTGGGGGAATGTCAGACACAAGAGAGTTTTGGCTGTAACTGTGCAGTAATTGGAATGGGTCCTGTAATAAAGTAGATATAGTAGTGAATGTAATTCAACAATACAATACAAAAATAGATTGCTATGTGACTTTGGACTGTTTCCCAATTTAACCTTATGAGCCTCCAAAGTTGACCTGAATGTACCAAATTTCTGTAAGTTTATGCTACATTTAGGCAACAACTGCTGATATCTGGGCTAGTAATTCTGTCTTAAATTTAAACAGAGGTAAAATAACCTTAGAATAAAAATATAAAATCATGATTTGTGAGGAGTATTTTAATTGATCATGTTTTGATTTGGGGAGCTGATTGCACACAGAAATTACATAATTGCCACTGGACTTAAAAGGCTGGTAAAACTTAATTGGTATATAATTTTTATTTAAAACATACTCTTTACCAGTTGCGCTAGAGTTGCTGCACATTACAAACAAAAGGGAAATCCACTGTAATTTATATATAGAAAGCACAAGGTAGAATTTTCCAGTTATAGAAAAATGATCCAGCCAAACAGAACATGCCAGTGAGACAGATGGTTAAGAAGGGTTCTCGATGTCTTGTAAATGGCAGTTAAACTGACAAGGGAACAGTGTACAAAGTACACGAGTAGAGATGGATCATACAATGACCTCCGGCTAAAATTCTTACAGTTATTAGCTTCATCTTTTAAATGAAAATATGTACCTAATGTTTCCATTAATACGTACTTCTGGTTTTCTCCATTCTTTTTCTCATACCCATGTTACACTGTTACGGTAGGAAGGTCAATGGTCCTGCCTTTTTGATGAATAAAACACCAATCTAGAATATTGTCATTGCAGTTACACAAATACTTAATGATGCCACTTTCATTAAAAGCCACATTAAAACTGTTTATATCTGAACATGTGCTAGGGTCCTGACAATGGTCACTAAAACACTAATACTATTTAACATACTGTTTAGGCTATTTATAGAGTATGAACTTCCATTAAAGGTGTGAAAAATGGTGATAAAAGCACCATCCCAAACATTAAAGGTGTGGTCACACATATCCGACATGTCAGCTGAAAACTGATTACTGTTTTTTATGTGATTTGGTGTTGATCCGCCTGTACCCTACATATCAACTGCCACTTTTATTGTCTTTCTGTTCATTGTTACTCCTCCTAATGCAATCTTGGACTTTATGCTGACAATACTTGCCCACTTGAAAAGAATAAGAACAAGCATGTTTTGGATTTGGCCATTGAGTATATGGTCAGTACTGTGTTGCAAGTTGTTTGTGTTAAAATCTTGGCAAATTTTTTCTCTATTACTACCATTTGAGGATTTTGGCTGGGTTGGGGCCTGTTTTGGTGCAATAACTCGTGCAGTATTTCGGATCCGAACCTTACCTATCTTATCTGGATTTCTACAAGTGCATTTACCCCTCTCTATGTCCTGAAGGACCATATGTGCACGTTTGGCCGTGGCCCAATTGGTTTCAATGGCATCTTGGAATAGATGTCTGCCATATTCAATTATATATTGGACCTTATGGTGGCATCCTAAAAACCCTACCATAAACTGGAGTGGGGAAAGCTCTTTGTACTCAGGTAACTGCCCCCATGGCCTGGGAAACAGTGGTGGTGAGGCCAACTTATTTCTTGCTTTACTGCTGAGTCCCCAGCCCTGTGCAAACAAGACTTGATGGTTTTATTACCTTGTAGTCGAATGATGCTGTTTCCCCTGTAGCTTTTCCAGTTGACGCTGAACTTTCCTTTGAATTTCATCATCATTTTTTATGAAGTCTATTGACACTTGCTCTGGTTCGTGGCTGTCATTGCCAGTTTGCGAGAGGCAAGAATCTGAGCTGTCTATTGTGACATCGTCGTCAGCTGTGTCAAAACTGTTTGAGTATTTCTTGGCGGCACGAGATTTAGATGTATGATTTGAAGAACACGACTTAGAACAGATGTGTGACTTCTTAGGTGAGCTATGGGAGATTTGAGAGCTCCTCCCTGACTTCCTGGCTTCCACCGAGGTGCAGATTTTTATTCCCCAATACATCCATACGCTTCAGGATTAGATCAAGCTTGGCTTCCATGGTTGCACTGGCTGTTTGTGAGCTTCCGCCTGCGGCTTCTGCACTGCTGGCTGAGGAACTGGATCCAGGTTCTGCTTCCTGTGCTGCCAGCTGATTTGGAGCTATGAAACTATCACTATCCAATTCTGAGTTCAAATCCACTACAGGTGCACTAATGTTATGCAGTCTTTTACACCCACAGGTGGTTTTATCCCACATTTAGTACAATTTGTACAATTTGCTTGTGCTGTACAATCCCACAATTAGTACAATTTGCTTGTGCTGTGCTTTGAGAAGCTAACATCTTCTTTTGAATTCTGTCCTATACACTATTCGCCAGATATTTAAAAAATTATGTATGTAAAACAAAATAGATTAAAATTCCACAAGAAGTATCAGATAAAACGGTGTAAAAGTGTATAAGTTAAAACCACAAAGCTGTATGCATAATATCCATGAGGATTGCCAAAAAACCCCAAGAACTCTTGAAACAATAATGAGGGGATTGTCAAAAAGTAAACAATACCGGCGGGAAAATAAGGATGTGAACATTAGTTGACACAAGTATAATTGACACTAATTAGCCATATGACTTGACCTAGAATAGCAAATACAAACAATTAAGACCCATCTCTTAACTGAAAAGTTGTGACAAGCACAACCAATAAAAGATGACAATAATACAAGTGCATAACATGAGTATTATATGGTTAATCTTCATGAGTTATTTACTTTTTATATACGTCTAAATGACGGATGTTGCACTTTTATTGCCCACCATTTTATATGTATATATAATTAAAACAAGTCCACATTTAAATAGTGCAAAGATGCTGTCATAGATATAGGAGCATAAGTGAGTATGAACAACTATGGGAACAATCTGTCAACAAAATGATGAATTCTCCGTCATTTCTGCATAAATTAAATTGCAATACAAATAAGCAACAACAAAATACCTTTCCAGTGATGCATATACCACATTTACAGCTGACATAGTTATAGAAATATTAAACGAAAATGACAGTGGTTACGAATGTGTAACAAAATGATCCATACATTAGGTCATGTATTGTTTGTGATATTCACTAATTTCCAGTATCCAAGAACTACATTTTAAAATGATCTCATAGTGGTCTTATAATTCAAAATAAGACATAAAGACGTTTATTCACCTTTCCTACTGTAATTTGGTGCTCACCATACAGTCAAAGACATTTTTAGAGGCTGTTCATCTGGAGAAGTGTAAATGGACCATAAGTTTTTCAGGCATCAGGGCAAAAAAAATAGAAACTGTCACTATGCTGGCATCCATCCGTTTTAGTTTTTGACTGGGTTTTTTCACATGGACACTTTTTAAATCAAAAATTGTAAAAAGTTTGACAATGCTGTAACTTTTAGCAGAGTAACAACTGAAAACCCTTGTAAGGTTGTCACTTTAAACTTAAACGTGACATTCAAATGTCAATGAAAATTTCTGCCGTAAGAAAAACAAACATTGTACTCTCCCTCGAAGTTTTAATGACAAAACATGCTTTTCAATCAGGGTTTTAAGCTGGTCTAAAACATGACCACATTATTTTTCTCTGAAGCTTCCTGAAACCTGAATCTACCCAGATGATTTTTTAAGATGAATAAAAAATTACATCATCCTGTATAAAAAAGGTAATAACCAGTCTAAAAACCTCAGTCTCTCGTTAAAGTTTAAAGCTGGTAAAGTGAATTTAATGGATCTGGGATCTGTTGAGGCACCAGGCATCCTGAGTTGGAGATCATGATGACTCTGTTAGTGCAATTTCACGACTGATATTTATGTCACTACAGGTAGATATAACATGAAAAAATCCCAAATAAAAATACACATGTACATCCTGAATGGAGATAAATTAATACAAGTACGTAACATGACTATTATTTTGTACATCTTCAAGAGTGATTAAGTTTTTATATTTGTCTAATGAGGGATGTTATCAGTTTATTATCCAATACTCTAACGATAAGTGAAATAATTCCATATTTACCATAATAATTCAAGCATTGGTTGGCTCTGTCATTTCTACATATATACTAAGGCAAATATAAACAAAAAGGGGCTATTGTTAAATAATGTATGATCCTAATTGTGCACATTAAGTGGTGGAAATACAAATGAATACAAAAAATACAAAAGAATACATTATCCGGTCTATAAGTCCCATGATTTAGGTCAAATATGTAGTGTGGTGAATTCTAATAATTTGGGTGTCACATTATAAATATATGTCAAATGAGAAGGTCCAAGTCCTGGTCTTATTAACCATTGCCTATATAACACAAATGCGGATGTTCCACTGGAGCTGATCCTAACTTACTCTACAGTCGGGAAGGTTAATAGTGGATCATGGCCATTGTAAACGGAAAAATGAATTGTTGGTTAAAAACTCAATGAAGGATGTAGTACACCCCAGCTTGTCTGGATCCTCCTCCCAACCTGACGTGGAATGGATTGGTTTGCTGCTCAATTGAATTCTAAGACATTAAGACAAGGTGTAGAAATCTAGGGCTGGTCACGATATGCCGTAGAGACAAGCTGATAAGACTTGAGCAGTGTACCCACTCACTCCAACTGGCCTGATTAATTTCTGGAAAGTGATAGCCAACCTGGATCCAAGCAACGCCAAATAAACCCTTAGTTGCTGCTGTTACTCACCTTTTCCTGTTGCAAAGATGCCAGCTATATGTAAAAGATACTTCCTACAAAAGTTTAGAACCCTAATCTTTAGTTAAATATTGTGAGTTTCATTCTGATTCGTAGAAGAAAAGATACCTCTGAAATCAGGACCAGCACCATATAGCCAGTACCTTCATCATAACTCCCACCACAATCCAGGCGAAGAAGAAAGCTACGATACCCCTGGATTTTGCCACAGATCTTCCAAAGTAAATATAAAGGTGTTACAAAAACCTCTTGGTTGAGTTAATACAGACTGATATTCCGGGTTACCAGAATTTTGTGAGGATGTCCCTACAGTTTTTGACCTCTTTGAGAAGCGTCACTTGAAGAAGGAAGCCATCAATTTCAGGCAGCCCTTAAAAGTTGGCTTAAAGGGTTTGGTATTTAGCTGGCCCATCAAGTAAAGCCGGGAACCCGTAACCAACCCTAACTGACACTATAAACCAACTCTAGAGTCGGGAATGGTTGGCTGCAGCGGAACACACAATAAAGCAAAGGCCTATAAACCACTAAACCACTGGAAACTGGTGCTGAACAGTGATAGCTCAACAAACAACAAAGGTCCACTGCTCATCAACTTTCTTTGGTTCTTATGAAGCCAGTGATAGGGGTGAGCAGACAATACATGTTGGCACAGACACCTTTTCCCTTATTGATGGCTGTATGAGGGTTATATTGTGACATCCCCAAAACCAGACACAGTCTTACAAAAATTATTCTTTGGAAAAGTGGACGATGGGACACCTGGCTTAACATTACGCAGACTCCATTATGACCAAAAATGAACAAATATTGTGCTGCTGCAGAGTGCTATGACCTCTTCCTAGAAGTATTATTTAATCACCTAAACAAAAGTTTTATGGATAGTAATGAAAATACCTCATCAGTCCACCTGAGGGGTCACACTACCATGCTAAAAATTGGTGTCAGATTTACACTCATCTTTTGGCACATATCTTAGGCGTAATCTTTTCTTGTAAGAAAGACCTCTCCCATTTTCCCAAAATGAAGCAAATTATCTTCGTTTAACATTATGTCTGAATATGATATTATTAAGTTCCTCAGATTTTCTATTCAATTCCAACGTTTTAAAAAAAGCACTGTAAAACACCCACCATGACACTAGTCGATATCTCTCTCGAGGAAGGCAATTTTCAACCTGTTTTAAAGCTGCTTATGTCATTCTTGTTAAAAAGCCTAACCTTAGCAAAAGCTAACCACAAAACCATACGCCGCTGTCACATTGAAGCTTAATTTGCAAACTTATTGAGAAAAGCTTCCACAGAAGAGATAAATAATTTTATTGCCCCCAAAAGAAGTTCTAATTCAAATTAATCAGCCTGCCAAATTTTTCACTGATTTCACACTGCAGTCATAAAAGCTTGTACCCCACAGAGGACGATATAATTCGAAAACTTCCCGAATGACATACAGAAAAAAATATATCACAAATGAAGATGGCAATACTTTTAGTGCCTAGCATGAGTACTATATTGTTAATCTCTTCACGAGTGATATATTTTCTACTGTGTTTGTCTAATGAGGCGAGAGATGGTTTACTTGTATTATCTACTATTTTTAACGATTTGTGGGTAAAACACAGCAATGTTAACGACAAAATGCAAATGAAGTACATAGGTGTCAAATACATAGATGGAAAAGTGAACATAAAAACTTGAATTTCCAATTTGTGATTTCTCTGTCATTTCTGAATGGATTTTAAAAATATTACTATAAATGTTAAATGTAATTTTAAGTTTAATGTAGATCTCCAGCTAATGTAAAACTCACAAAATATGTTTTTGTCTATGTCATGAATATTACCTCACCCCAGCCTTGTCAACATTAATAGGATGACTTGTGATTGTATACATTGGCGAGACAGTGTCAAATTCAAACTCACAAAACAGAGTTCTTTGTCGTTGGTAATAAATCTACTTTGGACATATTGAAGTCATCCTTCGAGATCAGTCACTTCAACAATACTGTATCATTGGCCAAATAAAGATTTGATTTAATTTGTTTGGGTTTAACAATGCTTGCTACACATTGTATAGGTTATATCATAATGGGTAGTTTTCACGAGCATGGGAAACCAGTACATACTAGTTGGTCAAAATTCTGCACTATAAATGCTGGCCAAAAGTATGCAATTACCAACTATCTTGCACAGGGTCTGCCACAAGGTATGAACCACCAACATTAGGCGTGAGAGATTAGTGTCTTACACTACCTACGCCACCTAACCCTCTGGTCAAGTAGTGAACCTTGGTATCACAAGAAAGATTGATATAATCTTTTGCAATAAAACTTTCCACAGTAACCATATATGAAATGTGTCTGTCATGCCTGCTATTACCACGTACCTAATTTCTGTAAAAATACTAAATGCTTTGGTATACCGTAATTTTGACTACTGCAATGTATTGCTGGATAAATATCAAAAGCTCTAAAACGTTCAAAATGTACTCTACCACACTTTGTATAAGGGAGAATTGACCATGTTTTGACATATATTGATAATCTTTTTTTCTTACTTTTAACCAACACAGTCTATTTAAATGAACTTTGACCTTTCGTCAAAGCCATAAAAATGAATGTACCCCAAAATATATCTTCATAATTTAAACTGAGCTTTCTCACGAGGGGAAATTGCCTTTCTGTTTCTTCGACCAGACCAAATAATAAATAAACTAAAAATGACAGACCCTGCTTTGCTTTAAGCAGCGCCTATTTAATGGAACAAGCTTCCACGGATTATCAGGATTCAGGAAAAAGTATATCAGGAATCACCAGTGGACTTAGGTCTACAGAAAAGTCCTCGTCTTCCTAGTCACTCCTTAATTTTTAGAATGCTATTTGAAACACTATTTGGAACATGTACTTTCCCTTGTTGAACAGTAAGCATTGGTTGTACATCAATGTATAAATTAGTAGAGACATCATTATTATTAATTATTATCAAAATGGTGAATAGTTCTTTATAACACAAAAAGAGTTTTGTCAGAGTCCTGGGGCCGTATTCACGGAAGGTCTTAGCTAAGTCTCAGGCTTAAGTTGGTTGTATTTTTGTACAAACGTTAAGCCTAAGACTTGGCTAAGACCTTTTGTGAATACGGCCCCTGGTGTGTTAACTGCTACCTACTTACCTGGACTATTGAACTCTGGAGGGACTGGCACATTGGGGATGTATGGGCAGTGCTGTGATACAGTGGTGTTGGCTGGAGTGGTCTCCCAGCAGATATACTCATCCCAGGAGGAGTTACAGTGTAACCCTAAAAACAGAAAGAACTTTGTTGCTTGAATGCTATAAAACCCAAATGAACCATGACAATTTATTCTTGAAACAGAAGAGAACCTATAAAAACTCCCTTGAGATTGCTTCATGAGGTTGCAGTATAAGAGCTCAAGAGCCGAAGTTATATTTGAACAAGTCCGCAACATTGTCACGTGAGGGAGTAGCGCCTGCTATTAGATGCCAAACTTACTTACCACTAGGCCACTAAGTACCTTTCAGATGTATCTGTTCTGTAAGTTCAAAATACTCATTTGGATAATGGATGCTGATAATGGTTATGAGAGAGAAAATGTGTAGATTTTTAAGTGCGAAGAATAACGAGGTCTAGAGATTTTTTTATCTCCATACTTTCATGAATTGTGGTATAAGCGTGATGAGTACTAATTTCATCACTGAAGTTAAGCAGCAATTGGCCACGTTAGTACTTGGATGGGTGACTGCCTCAGTGCACTACTCCTGTCTGTGATGACTTTGCGGCTCACTCTAATAGATTGAAACCCTTTTCGACCTTGCTTTCACTTTTTGTGTCATTAAACTTTCAGGAGAATTGGCGTACAGATAGAGCAATTTGATCATCACTGAAGTGAAGCCACAAGAGGTCACTTTAGTACTTGGATGGGTGACCATCTCAGTTCAAGGCCAGGTGTAGGATTTATGTGACTTGGAATTTGTTTTCACATATTGCAGTGCACAACTAGTGTTTCCGATGGTGTTACAGCTCACATATATAGACCAAACAACTTTGTTTAAATATAAACAAAGTTGTAAACCCGTCGTGATATGACCTGTACAGTGTTGAAAGCGACGTAAAACCCCAAATAAATAAATAAATATAAAGCTGCATTAAAACTACGGACTAAAGCATACATACAGATACAAACCAAAACAACAACAAAAAAAAACATTCTCAACATATTCCAAAAATGATTAACTTCATGTGACCTGGTTAATAGATAGCTATTACATCAGAGAAAAAAGATTTTCTTCTTTCTGAATCAGAGAGCAAGGTAACATCATAATAAGGATGACCAATGTAACAAATTACAACAATAGTGGAAACGACTTACATGTAACAAAGACTCAAAATAAGAAAAAAACAAAGCTCCCCAGTAATGCAGCCTAGACATCAGAGGCGATAATCAAGCAAGCATAAAGTTGGTCTTGCAGAAAATGTCACGACTTGTCTGAGACATTAGGCAACATCATACCATGCCAGGCTGCAATTACATTACTGGTTAATGTGTTGTGGAGATATAGAAAACAAGGCACTACTCTTACTTGAAGGTTATCTGTGTTGTCTCTATACAATCTGCATATCTTAACTTATACTGATATGCCACATAGACTCTGACATAATCTGACAAAGTCTAACTGCAAATGTGAACTGAGAGGTGAAGCATTAACCAGGAGTAGAAAGACAGTGTCGGGAATCCCAAAAGCCTTCTTGTGCAACTTTACGAAAAAAAGTTATATTATTAAGTGTATTCGTCCCTGGAGAGTTTTCCTGGAACGCTATGGTTTGTGTTTTCCCCAGAGAAGATGGGCAAATTCTAAGCTTCTACATTTATTGTCATTGAGCCAAGTATTTTGAACAACTAAGTATTTCACAATTTTTTAAAAAGATGCATTAAAGAGACAATGTGGAATGGCCCATTTCAATTGATTTGATCAGATTTTGATTCCCTACAGTTTTCGGTTAAAAATTGAATTTATGCTGTAAAACTTTAGAGCATAAAACAGACATAAATCATTAATCAGGACGATGGCTCAATTCTGGGCGTAAATGTTCTGAGGAATTTAAGAACATTTTTGTTCTTAAATCCAAGTCTTTTCGTCAACAAGAAACCACTGTCTCTGACTTAAGTGCAATTTTTGCTTTTAGATTCACAAAGCCCACTTTTCACTATAGCCACCTAAAACTGTTTTCTCAGAAAAACTTTTAGAATAGCAAAAGAAAATCTAAGAATAAGACTTTTTTAAATTCAACAAGTATTAAGTCTTGTAAAGGTAATGATGACAAACGGAATGCAATAAATCTAATTGGAACTTTTATAGAGCTTAATCTCCCCTTAACAGAAGAGGACTTTAAGGACCAACAACACCAAAACAACCAAATTTCAGTATCTTGGCGTACAGGTTGATGTTAAGCTGTTTTGTGAAAGTGGCTAGGGAGGGGGGGCGAACAAATGTCATCTGGAGGAGCATTCCAAACATTGGGAGCATCAGAAGCAAAGCTGTAACCAAACTGTCTGACAGACTTATAAGTATAAGGGTATAACAATAGTGTAATAGCTATATAGAAACAAAGGTAGCATTTAGCATTTCAGTTGTTGATCAGCTTGAAAGTATTATATGTAGAAAGGAATGCATTGCAACTACACTTTTGGGTAAAAATTGTGAAAAAATGTTATTTTTAGATTCTTTTTCTTATCATAAGAATTATTTATCTGGGCAGATGCCGATATTTTCAGAAAATCCTTATTCTAAGACTAAAACGCTAGTAATTATCGGCCACTGTTTTAAAGAGGGTTGTAAAACAGCCCTCAAATATGAACAAGTTTGGCAGGCCTTAATGAACCAAATCAGCTTATTTATGAACAAAACAGTTACCAGAGGAAATGTTACTAACTACAAGCACCTGTAAAACGCAGACCTCCATCAGAGAGGTGTTTAGTTTAATTGTCAAAATTTAATGGGATCTAAGTTGGACCGAGACACCTCTTTTTCATGAAGTTCCAGACTATACAAACATAAAACATTTATAAAGATATATTTTTCTCATACCTTATGGAGTAATACCAATTTTAAAGTAATGTCTAAGTCATTGAAAATGCTTGAAAAGGGTTCCTTTAAAAATTCAGGATTTCTGTTTTTTTTTGTATCCACAATAAAACATTGATCTTTTTCCAAATTTAATCACTCCTTCCTTTGTTCCTACTAGCATAAAACTTTCCACACAAACACACAAACAGACGCACCCCAAAACATAACAGTATAACAATAAAAGCAAAAAGATATAGCAAATGAAAGGCCTTGATGCCATTATTCAGAGAATCTTGAACTAAAAACCACAATTTGCATTTGCATTATGCTATACTGTGTGTCTTTCTTTTGATTTGAATAATCATTGCCACCATTGCAGTTGATAATCTTAAAGAGGCTTTTTTTGTAAAAAGTGTTTTATTTTATTTTTAGAATCCTTGTTTATGTGCCATTAGTTTGAATACAGTACTGTGTCAATGGTTCTGATTGGCTCCAATATATCCCCACAATACATCTATTGCTTTACTGAAAGTTTGTGTGCCAATTTAGGGCGTCTGCCAAATGACCTCCCAAAATACTACTAGCTCGAAAAATGCCTATTTCATTCTGAAACAAGAACAAGATAAAAATTTCCCACAAAAGAAGTAGTAATAAAAGATCACCCCAGTGACCTTATTGACAGTACAGGATTTTCCTGGATCTCGTGACGTCAGAGGTAATAATCCCACAATATATAATCCAGATTTCCTGGATAAACTGGCATTGATTCTAGTGTACCACCTGGGGACAATGATGTCATGTACTTCTATGTGGGCTGTGTAGCATATCTAGATTACTGTCTTCCTTATTTTAAAACCCCCTTCATACTTGTGTAAGAATAGCCAGGATGACATACTGTAGATCTCCAATTAAAATGACAAGCATTTTGGTAGGATTTTAAAAATATATTCACCAATACATAAAGGATAATGGCCGAGTAAGTGCCCAATATTTGAAAATAATGTTTGCTTAAGAGGTCCCAAAGTTGTTTTTCTCTTTTCCAGTGAGAAATGTATCCCTAGTAAGGGGCACCAATGAATATTAAAATCTTTAGTTTTTAAACTTAACATTTCTCCACCGTTAGGCATGGATTTCCCTGCAATTAATAGGACTGGAAATTATATACAAATACTTTTCTACATTAGTTTAAAATTTACTGGTACTTAAAACATGTTTACACGTTCATACCACCAATATCCATGACCGAGTCAAATAGCCCATTTTTAAATATAAGATACTTTTGAGGCTATTAACCTATTTAAATTACACCCCTTCTTTAACGTGTTATTTTAAGATGTTGTTTTAACATCAATACTTTTCATTTCTATATTTCTAGTATGAAATTTTGGGTTACATCATCATTTTAGCTGAAATAAGAACACCCTGATAGCGCAGACGTGCACCAAGGCACGTAATAATAAATAAATGGAAAATTACAGAACATTTTGGTGTCCAAACAGTGATCCAGATCATTGTCAAAATTTGATGGCATCTAAGTTGATCCAAGACACCTTTTTTTTGTTTTTTTCCATGAAGTTCCAACTGGTAGTATTTGTGAAATCCTGAAAAAACAAGGCCAAAAGGGGTTTTGGTCCCCTACCGCAAGCACAAATCCATCAGAGACAGTACACTAGAATTTAAGAAAGTATCATGACAGAAATTCCAACTTAGACACATCCCACAGCTGGTCCCGAACTGAGACGGTCACCCATCCAAGTACTAACATAGCCCATTGCCGCTTCACTTTAGTGAGAAGACAAATACCCTGTAAACATTTTTCATTTTGCAAATGTTTAGTGGGAAACGTTTGTCAAAGGTTAAAAATGATGGGTACAAAAACTTTTTATAATAGAATGTTTTTAAAATATTTTATGTATACCGTTTATTAAACATTTAATGATAAAATGTCAGAAAAATGTTACAAATGTACATATTAATGTCTGAATAATAATGGGGTCAGAGGTCAAATTCAATATCTTTTGAAGGTTGCTCATTGATGAAAATATTATTTTTATGTCTAAAATTGTAAGATAGTGGCTTAGAAATTGTGCCAACATTCAATTCTTACTTTTAGTCCTCTAAAACCTCCCATTATGGTTCACTGCCAATTTGGACATATCTGAAGGTGAAGGTTTAATAAGCATTCTGAAAATATGGGTTTAAAAATGTTTTTGATAGAATGTTTTTAAAACATTTGATCAACAATGTTTTTTTAACATTTATGCATATTGTTTATAAACCATTTCATAATGAATGTGTGAAAAACATATCCAGCATAACCTTCATTCCTTTAGCTAAGTTATAAAAAAATGTTTCCAGTCAAACTTAGGTTCATGAGTTATTTTATAAATGTTTAATAAACATTTTCAGTAAAAATGTTTGTAAATACAATGTTTATAAAACGTTTTTTAAAAATAACAGCAAAAACGTTTTCTTGGAAACATTTAGAAAACCATAAGATAGAGTTTAAATAGGTTTTAAAAATCTTTTGCAAATGTTTAAACCATTTAAAAACATTTCATGTTTATTGGGTAGTCATCATTCTGCTACAATTCCTGAAAGTCCAATGCAAGAAGGACATATGTGTGGGAAAAAGGCAAAAGGACATGCATCCTTTTAACTATTGGAGAGCAAGAGAGGGAAATTCAGAATGCACAGGAGTTGTCAATGTCTTCAAAGTCCAGAGACAAAAGGACATATGTATGGGCAAAAGCAAAAGGGACATGTGTCTTTTTAGCTGTTGGAGTGTTGTCAATGTCATCAAAGTCTGGAGACAAAAGGACATATGTATGGGGAAAAGGCAAAAGGACATGTGTCCTTTTAGGTATTAGAAAGCAAGAGAGGTAAATTCAGACTGCACAGGTAAATTTCATCAAAGTCTGGAGACAAAAAAAGTGATCTGTAGAAGCGAGAGTTCTTTTGAGGCTCACGCTTAAAAAACAGACAAATAAACTGTCATGAAAATAACACCTCCTTGGAAGAAAGTAATAACAAACACAAAAGGTTTCTTTGTTATAGGAATAAAAGACATATTCGAGTGCTTTATGATGGTTTTAAACTATCGAGTGGCTGATTATAAAGCACGAAGCCCGAAGGGCTGAGTGCTTTAATACAGCCGATCGATAGTTTAAAAACATCATAAAGCACGAGAATTTGTCTTTTATTCCTATTCTAAAATGGTTAGTAATAATTTCGCCAAAATAAGCAGTATAACTTACGCAAAATTCAAAACAGATTCAACACCATGATGGCTGTTCCATTAACTAAACATGCATAGTGATGGATGTGCAAACAGCCTTTTGGTTTAAATATTGTCAGGAAATACCCACAGAATTCCGTGATCTCGTAAATATTTATGAGCAGTCGATCTTTAAATGAAATATTGATAAAATCCCCTACAGACTTATTTGACTTAGTGTTTGCTGCAAATAATTTAAGTTTTATTTCACCGCGAGTTGTTTGTTTACGTTTGTACGCGAAGGGATGATGTACAAGATTTCAACAGCGTGCTTTATTTACCGTTCTATATTCGTGGTTCAAGCATTGCGCAAAAGACGTGTCCACGTTCACTGCGCAGCCTACCATTTTAGAATTTGGTTTAAAGAGGGCTCACCCTTTAGACTGCCATCATGGGTTAAATGTGACTTCTAGGGATATTTTAATTGAGCACAACTATAAGAACTCAAACCTAAGTGAGGCAGGTTTTGATCAAGTGTTATTTTTGTAGCTTTCATCTTATTTAGTGCTGTGGCTTATGCAATTGCTAAAGGGTTTATATGTTCCTTCAAACTGGCTGTTATAGATACTTCATGTTCTTTTTTGAAACCCAGAAATACTGTGTTTTACACCCGGTAAAAACAAGGAGAGGTCTGATGGGCAATGAAGTTCAGGAGATTGCACAATTTTTCTATTAGTGCATAAGCATCAAATAGTTAATTTCAGTGTGACATAGAATACTCCAAAAGCTTAGAATGAGAATCCTACTATTGCTCACTCAGACACTTCTCTTTCCCCATCCACAAAGAAACTTAAAGGTTTTCTCCATGCGAAAGCATATTCACCTTAGGGTTTTCTCATATAATGCTTTGCCTCTACGATACTGACTCCGGTTTTAATTTAACTACTGTTTTTTTACCTTATTCACTTTAGAGTCTGTTATTTGATGGAGATTAAGCACTTTTAAAAGTTTCATTAGAGTTAGAGCTATTTGCAATTAGCACCATGAATATATTAAAAATGGCCAAGGAGGAGAAAGCAGGGAGGACATGTAGCACACAAAAAGAGACATATCTGGTGAAATACAGACAACTTGATGCACTATGAAGTAAATACAATACAAAAGGGAAGTTACTGAGTGATGTATGTTACTGAATGTTACTACTAGTAAAAACAAATACATAATATATCTAAGTTCCTTCACGAGGGTTTTCTGGCATTAATTATTCACGAGATAGTTCAAATAAATGGCAAAATAATTGCATATAGACATATATAAAGAGAATGTATAAAAGCTGTGAAACATATCCCTAGTAAGAGGCGCGAGCGAATATGAAATAAATCAAATTTAACTTGAGATTTAGTCTCTATTTCTGCATGGATTTTGGTGAAACAAAAAAGAGGGGAAGCTGTGTAGAAATATTGTTCTGATAAGGTATATATCACATATGTATAGATTTAGTGATAAAGACTTGTTTGGCCATTCCCAACACTAATGGTCTATGGTAAGGGTACCCAAGAATACAAAATAATCCATATGTAGGTCATACATACCACGTAGGGGGGAATAATTTGCGAACTACAGGACACAGTGGAAATCATTTAACTTTAGTTCTCACCAGAGGTGATGCTGATGGAAAGGTAAAGTAATTATCAGATTTATGTGACACCCATAAATGTGTTAATGAGCTACATTTTTAGACTTTCAGGTTTTTATTATTGATAATCAGTATTAGTTATGCCAGTATTTTTTCTCTTTAATTTTTAACTTGACATTTCTCCACCATTAGGCATTTATTTCAATGCAACAAATATGCGTGGAAGCTCTGTACAAATAGTTTTCTGCTATATGTCACATTTATTTGATTTACGAGTACCTAAAAACATGTTTACACTTTCATAGTGCTAATTATCTATGATAAGGGGCTGCGGGATGTTAGACCATGAACACCATGTAGTGGAAACTAAATTGTAAACAACAGGAAACAGAGGAAATTATTCATTTTGGCTTAAGGTTCTCACCGGAGGTGAAGCTGATATAAATGTTAAGTAAGTATCAGAGTTATATAGCAACCATGGATGTGTTAATAAGTCACATGTTTAAACTTACGATTTTTATTATGGATAATCACTTTTTTGTTGTGCATGTGTTTCTTTTCATTTCCGGCAAGCCATCTGCAAGTAACAGGTTAATGACAAAGCAGTGTCATGTATTGGACTCTTACTAATTAAGTTCAGCTGTTAATCAAAGCTTATTTGAGACCTCATCAGGCTGATCTTAAGAGTTATAAAATGTCATTGTTGACAGTAAATAAGCAAAGTGATCTTCCAGCAAAATGTCACAGTTATGGTATGTTCCTACCTCCCGAAACAAATGACCCCAATTAAAGATCCTATTAGGTAGATACCGACCAGTATGAAAGGTGATAAATAAAGTTCTAACAGGGTTTTATTCTCCACAACACAAAATATTTGACCTAAGTCTAGGCACATACAGACCGGGGACTATTTTTTATGTTTTGTATTTTTTGCCTGTACAAGTGCTGATTCTTTTGCAATTATATCATTAATTATGTAAGCTATGAATAGATTATGCACATCAATGTATTTTACAGAGCTTCTCCTCTTCTTTGTTGCATTAAAACCTTTTTTCAGAATTGGCGGAGAAATATCAAGTTATAAATCAAGGTTTTTATATTCAATAGGCCAGTAATTATGGATATGTTTCACAGCTATTATGATATTTTTTATATTCAATGGTGTCTGTTAAATCTGGGGATATCTCAAGTTTAAATTTCCAAGTTTTTATATTCAGTGGTGTCTTCCACTATTGTACGTATTTTTGAAGCCAAGTAATGGATATAATAAAAGTATGACAACCCTTAGTAGACATATATGACAGAAAATATCACTCATGAAGAACAACATAATATTCTGTGCAGCCAAAGCTCATTCTGCGGGGTTGACACTCGTTCTTCAAAGTGTTCCTGTATCAAGCCCCAATTTGCCGAATTTCATTGGCTTCCAGTAAAGTACAGGGTACATTTTAAACTAGGCCTTATCGCATACAAAATTCTAAAACTATTAGTGAAACAACCCATCCATATACCTCATCTAGAAATATTCGTAATAGTTTGTCCTAAATATAAGTTCCATCCTTTCCCCTATTTTTAAAGTCTACAAACAATTTTTAACTCCTTCAGTCATTATGCCCCATCCCACTGGAACTCATTTCCTTTTCAAATAAGAAATAGCCCTTCTGCTGCATCCCCTTTAGAAAACATCCTAAAACTCGCCTTTTAACTCAAGCCTCCCCACTAAGCACTCCCTCTGGTCAAACCCACGACCCTGGATTACTGACCCAGAACGTCCCTCTACCATACCATAGCAATAATACTTTGCTAACCTAGCACACTGAGTGACCCATTGTGGGGAAGTTATTGCACTTGCACAGCATTAGATTCGATTTGATTATATTTGATATATTTTATCACAAATGTTGTTTGGAAAGTTTTACCATTGCATACACCGAACCAAATGAAACAGTCCAATACTAAAATGGTCGGCTTCATGTGCTCTTTTGATTTGCAAGATTTGTTCGGGCTGAAGGAAATTTTGTTATGAGACCCACCCACCCTTTCAATCTGATAAAACTTTCAGAATTCTTCAACTTAGCAAATGTCAAGCATGACAATTTAATTTTAATTACCATATTATATTATGTGGTAATGTATGTTATAGGAGAGTATGTCTACAGAGTAGCTGGGTCTGCATTCACTAAGCCTCCTTTACAGGGCTGTTCCACTATTGCAGTTGTCTCCCCGAATCATAGACAATTCGGCCCTTTACAAAATCGGCCCCCAGAAAAAAGTTACCTAGTCAAATCGGCCCCCTTGCAAATAACACTGGTCAAATCGGTCCCTAGATGTTAAATAGCTACAAATATTAATGCATGTAGTTTCTCTTGAAAAGGACACATTATTCTGCCTGTTTTAATAATCCTGATGAGATAGCTTTATCAACCCAGTCGAATGCTTTCTGTAGGTCTAAAAAAAGTTCTAATTACAAAAGTTTTCAACTGGGGCCAAATTGTCCAAGGCCATATTTTTAGGGGGCCGATATGCCCAGGGTCGACTTTCTTAGGGGGCCGATTTGGCCGAGGGACAATTTGTTCAGCTCCCTGATGGGAATTCAATCCCTCATTTTTGCTGTTCGGGAAGTCGATCTTTCCAATCAGAATAATCTTAAAGCCATCATAAACCCATCATGGGCGGAAGTTCTTGTACTTCTTGATGTGTTGTCAATGGGATGCACTCATAAATTAATAGGGAACAGTTTATGGCAATATTACAATTGCAAAATGCTCCCTATCTTGTTCAGATTTTTTTCATCTTAAAACCCATTTTAAACCTATCTTTTTACTCATTAAGTCATCCTTTTGATTTTACAGTGCTCTTAAATCCATCTTTGCCACCATAAGTCACTTTTAGAGGTCCATAAACCAATCGGATGGATTGGGAAGCTATCACAAATCTATCGGGATCCCATTTTAAGACTTCTTGAGATAAATGCAGTATTCACCTAAAAGCTAACAGGAAAAATTGGAAACTATCTCAAACGTATCTCAAACTTCACCCATGGATTGTGAATATTTTAATTTTTCCACTCGGGAAGTAGGTTTATGATCGGATAACAATAATGGGACATACTTTATAACAAGTGATAAAAAGTAGCTTCGATTTGATTATCTACACCGATCAATCATTTAGTAACCTATCACATTAACTTCTCATTGCAACTAATTAAATTTACAATTTTTGAACAAAATACGAAATTTATCATTTGAAATATTGTCCTGACCTCGAATGACATAAGAAAACTCGTTAATTGATAAAAAGTATAACGTTTTTCTAAAGAGTCTCATGAAAGACGTTTTGTAATTTAGTTTATATTTCATCATGAAATATTTTTCGTACTGTAAGATTGAAGTTATTGCATATAAGAATATCTAAAGTTGCAAACTTAACTGCTATTGGAAACATGCTATTCATCCAGATTCCAATTTTATCCTAGCGTTTTTTTACTGTATCTTAATAATAGAAATAATACTATTTTTGGGAATTTTTAAAACCTCAGGTCACGTGTAGTGGACTAGATTAAGCCATTCTTCACGTGTTCTCAGAACACTTGTTGTATTTATCTTCATCATAAAAAAAAATCAAATTTTCTAATACACTTGTTTCTTAAACAGAAAATGCACACATGAAATTAGACCGAGAATATATGTTAAAGTATTAATAAAAATTCAAAACCGTTCTTGTGTATCTCTTGGTTCCAGGGAATAGGGGGTGGAGCATTGGGCGCCACCTTATTCAGTGCAACCCCAGTGAATTTTCTTGTTTTCAATACCTTCGATTGGGTATTGATGTATTGCTAACCCCTTGCCGCCAAAAATATTCCTTTCTTCATTCAACACTTCAATGTCAAAGGGGCAAGACCTGTTTTTATAATTTGAATTTTTAACCAGAACTTTAAGTTTGTATGCCCTAAGTGTTGGATATGTGTGCTCTGGCTGGAAAATTTTTATGTGTTATATAACAAACATTCATCTCATCAGTTACCTTATCTGCAGACGTGAAGGACTTTGATCAGCACAGAATCTGGATTTAGTGCTTTGTATAATGCAAAACGTGCTCTGGGTTGCTGGAGCCACAGATAAGGAATGAGTTTTATTTAGTTATTTTACAATTTTATACATAATTTTACAAACTATTTTAAGTCATTCGTTTTACAAATTTTAGTTTATTTACATGTTGACGGTAGATTTGTAAAATCTCATGCTCCTGTAGAAACGTCATATATATTTTTGATTATATTGTATCATTTATCTGACCTATGGTCAGGGCAGGGGTTATGCAATTGACTGATAAACAACTTGCGCTCATCCTGTGAAACTCATTCGAACATTCTTGGTTTTCCCATTATACAAAGCACGGGTCATTGTATTGAAAGTTTCAGATCACAAACATTGACAATTATCTCAAAATAATTATATAAAAAAGTGAAAAAATGCCTCAGAAACAATTCCTGTGTAACAAATGTGGAGACGTTCACAAAAGACCGATCAACAGCAAGTGCACATTTGCCAGTACTATGGACAGTGACTCAGAAAGTCAAGTTGAACTTTCACCATCACATAGTGGCCTGACTAGTCAGGCAGTGGGAAATGACTTCAACTTACAAATCTTGGCTGAACTCAAGAGTTTGGGTGGCAGGATGACTGCCATGGAGAAAAAAATGTGTGACACCAGCCCAGCAGAGGTCAACCAGAGGTCACGGGCCAGCCATGTAACAGGTGCTGTGGTAGCTTCTCCCGATTCTGCACAACTGGACGAGGTAGTGGTACCTTCAGTAGCAGCCCTCCAAGGAACCCCTCATATACAAGCAGAAGTGGACAGAAGGCTCAAGCATCTGGCTGAACTAAATGAAGCAGGTAAATTGAAGTCACAAAGGGGTGGTAGTGATACAGTCTGGGTAAAAAAGCAGGTACCGTGGCCTCAGAATTTCGTGTTAGGTGGAAATAATAAGTCCAGAATGTCATATGACAACCTAAGTTGGTGCCAATGGGTATCCGGTTTTGCCATGATTGCCAGAGAAGAAACTAATATTCAAACGAAAAATGCCATGTTGGATTATCTCAGTGAGATAATGGAAGATGCAAACGATTTCAGTTGGCAATCTGCTAAGGCTTCGCATGCGGTTTTATTATGTAGGATGGAGGAGGGGAAAGTTGATTGGTCTGAGACCAGTAAAATAGATAGGATTAGGCGTGCACATGCACAGAGAGCCCCTCCTCAAAATCTCGCAAGTACCAATAAACCAAAATCAGAGTTAAAAACCATGGTTTGTCGATTTTATCAAAGAGGAACCTGTCAAAAAGATAAAGATCACGAAACTGGGCAAATTTTTTACAAACATGTGTGTGCCACCTGCTTTGCCATGGGTAAAGAATATAGACATATGGCAAAAGATTGTAGAGTACCCCCTAAACCTGCAAAAAACGATTAGGGCACTGCCCAATGGCAGTGCAGAGTCATGTAGTAAATGTAAATAAATGTGTAAAAAAAGTATAACTCAAAAATTGTGCATGCCACTGTAGTTAACAATGGTACTAGCATCAACTGGAAGGCTGACTGGGCTCGGTTTCGAGGCAAAACATATGCACAGGTTTTAAAATCTAATATCGACAATTGTCATAGGTCTAGGGTTCAAGCTAAATACAAAGTGGATATTCCTAGGTCAAGGGAAAGACATTTCAAATTGGTCAACACTGACACAGTTGCTTCTGTCGGTCTTCCAGTGCATGCAAAGTATCAAAAATCCATGTCTGGGAATATGAATACAAAGATAACTAAAAATTTCCAAAATCCATCATCCAATGAGGGTTTTGTTTGTCCCACTGCAAACAGGTTTGCATTATTAGACCTCAATGCAGCAGAACAGAACAATGACTGTGATTCCAGTGTTGGAATTAACAAAAACCCCGACACAAATGAACTGAAACCTATTAACCAGGTCAAGGTTTCTAAACAGTCCAAAAATACTGGAAAAAACCAGTTAATACATATTGCTTGCAATGTCAACCAGAGTGGTCAAAAAGAGGGAAAAAATTGTCAAAAACCGTCAAAATTGTGCCCCGAAACGCCTGAAGACAAATATGATCTAGGCCTTCAGGTTAAATCACACAACAAAGACAGATTAAATCAAGCAAGGTCGGATCCGACTTATAAAAAGTGGAGTGAACAAACAGATGACAAGTTTGGTTTCATACCCTTAGGTCCCCTGGTAATACCGACGTCAGACAAAAGAACACACCTAGGTTCGGACCCCATAAAATTGTATGATTTAACAAGAAAGGAAACTACATTTAATTTTCTGTCCACACAAATTCAGATTCCTTCCCAGCTGAATGCAGACGCGTGGGAAAAATTATTAGAAAATTATTGGGATCAACAATTGCCATTTCTTATTAGGTACGGCTTTCCACTTGATTTTGACAGAAATTCTAAATTGGGACAGAATGATAAAAATCACACTTCGGCATTAGCCTTCCCTCAGGATATAGATGCCTACTTAAAAGAAGAAATTAGTTATGGCGCCATTTTTGGCCCATATAAGCATCCACCCTTTGACGACTTTCACACTTCTCCTTTCATGACCAGGCCAAAGCCTGGAGCTGCACATAGGCGAGTCATTATTGACTTGAGTTTTCCTCATGGTCAGGCAGTCAATTCCAATATCAGTAAAAATCAGTACCTGGGCACAGAATTTGTATTGACTTTACCATCCATTGACACCATTACAAACAAGGTCAAACGATTTGGCAAAGGTTCACTATTATACAAGATTGATATTAGTCGGGCCTTTAGGCATGTAAAAATTGACCCCAGGGACTATTTTTTGTTAGGTTTAAAGCATCAGGACTATTATCTGGACACCTGTTTGCCGTTCGGATACAGGAACGGATCCGGAATTTTTCAACGACTCAGCGACGCCATACGCTTCATAATGAAGTCACAAGGCCATGACGTCATCAATTATATTGATGACGTCATTGGTTTTGGCACTATTTCCAATGCCAAACCATCTTTTGAAGCACTGACCAACTTACTTCAAAAATTGGGACTTGATATCAGCATCAAAAAATTGGTTCAACCGTCAACTAAAGTAACCTGTTTAGGGGTTGAAGTAGACACAAAAACTTTCACAGTAGCAATTCCCAGTGAAAAAGTATCCGAAATCCTGAAAAAATGTCACCAATGGTCACACAAAACATATGCCACAAAAAATGAATTACAAGCTCTTCTAGGTTCCCTTTTATACATATCAAAGTGTGTAAAATCTTCCAGAGCTTTCCTCAATAGAATGCTGGACACTTTAAGGAGACACTTTGGCACTGATAATATTGTCCTGGATATTGAGTTCCACAGAGATTTAAACTGGTTTAAAAAATTTCTCAAAAAATTTAATGGCACAGCATTTTTCGATCACCGCCCTGTAAAGGCTACTATTGAGCTTGACGCATGTTTACAAGGTCTTGGGGCTATATATAGAAATCAAGTGTATGCCATTCCCATTCCGCATTATTGTGATTCATTTTCCATAGTTCACCTGGAAATGTTGAATATTTTAGTCGCCATCAGAGTTTGGGGGAATGATTGGAAACATCAACGTGTATTAATCAAATGTGACAATCAGGCAGTTGTCTCGGTCTTAAATTCAGGGAAAACTCAGGATTTAACACTGGCAGCAATAGCCAGAAATATTATGATGGAAATTTCAGATCAGGATATTGACTTGCAGGTTATTCACATTCTGGGAGTTGAAAATAAAGTAGCTGACTTACTGTCCAGATGGTTTATTACTGACAACCCAGGTAACATTTTGAATAATTATGTTGCTAGCCCCATGTGGATGCATCTTAGTACAGATATTGCTTTCATAGATTGGTCTATATAACAGGTTTACACAAAACAGCTGCGCACGTGGCTTCCAGAGCTGTAGACAGAGTACAACAGGCACTCAGACCAGCCACCATGGCTTCCTATGGCCGAAAATTTCGTCTATTTTTGGCTTATTGTTGCTTCATACAGGTTCAGGTACACCAAGTAACACCCTTAGTTCTCTTGTCGTTTATGGAATTTTTAATTCATAATGGAAGTTCATATTCTGCCGTTGCAAACTATCTTTCAGCTATAAAGACAAGCCTTGCAATGCATGGTCTTTCAGTGTTCTCGTTCTTGGACCCCAGAATAAAGTACTTCCAAAAATCTTTGATCCTCAATAAAAAATTTACCGCAAAAATCAAAAAAATTATAGATATCAAGACCCTTACTGAAATTGTTTTTGTTTGTGACACTATGTGGATGGGACAAATTTTTAAAGCATTATATCTAGTGGCTTTCTTTTCCTTTCTACGCATATCCAATTTGGTCCCACACAAAATTTCTGCTTTTTCACCATTAGAACAGTTAAGTCGAGGGGATATATTTTTCTCACCCCCTGGCCTCCATATCCTCATTAAGTGGAGCAAAACCATGCAAACAAGAGACACGGTAAAAATCATTAAACTACCTGCATTGCATTCATCACCCTTGTGCCCTGTCCAAGCTGTCAAAAATTTGTTAATGCTTACACCTGGCGGTCAGGACACACCCTTATTTCAGATAAAAAATAATAAAGCTCAGTGGGTTCCCTTAACTGATACTAAGACTAGACGGAACTTCTCCCAAGTTCTTCAGAGGCTTGGTCTCAGTGATTCATCCATGTCCCTCCACACCTTCAGGCGTTCAGGTGCAACATTGGCCTTTAACTCCAATGTAGCCCTTCAAAACATTCAGAGTCATGGCACCTGGACGTCTGATTGTGTGTGGAGGTACATTGTTCAAGATCATGATGCATCACAGGAGGTAGCAAAAGCCTTCCAGTCTCTCCTCACTACCCCTACCACTACTTCCTAGCTGGGCATTGGTGGAGGTTGGCATCTACCTCATGCATATATATATATATATATATATATTGTTTCTTTTACTGCATAAACTTAATTCTTAATTTAGGGTCACCTTTGTTTGGTTCTAAGTAGGTTTATCTGTGAAGTAAAATCTTTAAGGCCACCTTAGCTTATCGCATATTGCATTCAGTAATTCTTCTTATGTAAAGTGTTGTACAAGGACTGTAACTTCATCATCCTTAATTTATGGTGGCATTAAACTGAGTTTAGTCCAAATTATTGAGGTGACCCTAAACTTAAAAAGATGCCTTGTAGTATTGTACATAAACATTAGATGAACAGATTATTAAAAGATTATATCCCATGTAGTTGTGTTCTTGCATACATAGTCATGGTTTACATATTGTCATGGTCACAAGGGTAGGGGCACTGTAGGGGGTGGAGCATTGGGCGCCACCTTATTCAGTGCAACCCCAGTGAATTTTCTTGTTTTCAATACCTTCGATTGGGTATTGATGTATTGCTAACCCCTTGCCGCCAAAAATATTCCTTTCTTCATTCAACACTTCAATGTCAAAGGGGCAAGACCTGTTTTTATAATTTGAATTTTTTACCCTCCCCCCACCCTGGTTCATTTTTCATTTCACCTGGAGCAAGTTTCAGGAGGTCGTCCTTCTGTGAACCTAACTTAACACCCTCTGTGGCGCAGGGGAGGGGGTGAGTTCCATGTATGTGCCCCTAGCTTGTTACCAATGGGGTTCACAGCATTGGCGCTTGTTAGCTAACAGAGGGACTTCCTCCTTGTCTCCTCATCAAAAATTTCCTGAATAGGACCTTTTTTCACTCATCTCATTACTTCCAGGGTATAGTTGTCACTTATATAGCTTCATTCAGCACTGAGTTTCACTGGAGGGGTGTTCAGTTGTTAGTATATATGGTTATTTTCAGATTAATGATGTTAGTCAACGATTTTCAGTCTTAAATTTGTTACAATTGCACAAATGATCTTGTATATTCTTCAATGTGCTAACAGTGTTTGTAGTTTCAGATTGGAGGGGTTGACTGTGGAATTTGACACCTCACTGACAGTCAGGATTCCAACAGCCTCTGCGAATAAATTTTAATGTCTCGATTTTATTCACATTTTGTACCTAGGGGCTAGTCAAAACATAGGCATGTTCACACTGTCAATTGTTAGTGTAAGGGCTGAATTATTCAGCCACATAAGGCCTAAGGCAGGAATGGACTGACCTCATGGACTCCTGTTTTTATTTTGAGTTTTAGCTAGGAACATGTCTACTCTTTTATTTAATGGGTGGAGGTTGGCATCTACCTCATGCATATATATATATATATATATATATATTGTTTCTTTTACTGCATAAACTTAATTCTTAATTTAGGGTCACCTTCGTTTGGTTCTAAGTAGGTTTATCTGTGAAGTAAAATCTTTAAGGCCACCTTAGCTTATCGCATATTGCATTCAGTAATTCTTCTTATGTAAAGTGTTGTACAAGGACTGTAACTTCATCATCCTTAATTTATGGTGGCATTAAACTGAGTTTAGTCCAAATTATTGAGGTGACCCTAAACTTAAAAAGATGCCTTGTAGTATTGTACATAAACATTAGATGAACAGATTATTAAAAGATTATATCCCATGTAGTTGTGTTCTTGCATACATAGTCATGGTTTACATATTGTCATGGTCACAAGGGTAGGGGCACTGTGTGTGTTCTGTCGCAAATTGCTGTTGACATGGTTCCTTAGTACTTGTTTTCTGGGTAAATCTTGCATATTAATTTGTATACATATTACCACAAGTATAAAGTGCTATTTGCATCCTTTAATTAATTTGCCATTAATGTACATATTACCACAAGTATAAAGTGTTATTTGCATCCTTTAATTAATTTGCCATTAATATATACATTACAGTAACGTCTGAAACATTTGCTGGATATATTTATATTATAATTTATTTAATATACAATTTTTAAAAATAGCCAGCCTCGGCAGGCAAGAACCCTCACCAGCAGGTAAAACTAAATGGGCAACAACATTGAGATTTTTGAAAATCTCAGGAACACTATTAGTTGTAAGAAGTATACAGAATCCACAATATGTTGTCACATGTAAGATTCACAGGCCATGATTTCTTGCAAGTTGTTTTCATATTTTGCAAACCTAGAACCAATTATAACGGAGATATAAGACCCTTTTAGCATGATAACCCTACATGTAGTAGGAGTGAAAGGTCAAATTTGACATTGCAAAAGATTTGCAGATCACGATTTCCAATAAGTTGTCTTCTCCTTCCAAAACCCTAGGACCAATGATAAGGAAGATATTATTGCTTTTTGTTATACCCTATTTAGTATTAAATATGTTGTTTTGAAAACAAGGCCAAAATTAGCCTCAGGCAAGCTTTCCTAACCATTTACATTTTGTGCAAATCTGACACAGATAGCTGCAATATTTTAAATTTTAGAACATATCAATAATTTTCAAACAATTGGCTATGGCATCCATGTTGTTTTTTAAAATGAATACAAAATCTATTACATACATGTTTTCACAGCCATAAACATTCTTTGCAAATTTATAAAGATATCTTCATAAATGAATGCAATATAAAGCAGACAGACACGCATCATGAATGTGATATAAAGCACACACACGCCCGCACGCACCCACGCACGCATACACACATATGCAAGGAAGGCATTTCATAATCTCCCAACTCCGGCCTTGGCCTGAGGGGGATAAAAATCCAACTGTAGTAACATCGGCTTAATAGTGCCCCTTTTTCACTTATGAAGTATAAGATCAAAAATTATTTAAAGTGTTGCCATGACAACAGCTGTTGCCACATACCCTCTAAAACCTAGTCAGCTCTAGATCCTGTTTTGGTTAACGTATCCTGAAAATTTGGTGAAAACCCATGCATATGGCTATGGAACACCACCAATATACTCAAAAAATATTTAAAGTGTTGCCATGGCAACAGTCATTACCAAATAACCCCCCCCCCCCCCCAACCTAATCAGCTCTAGATCCTTTTGGGATAAATATACCGAGAAAATTTGGGGAAAATCAGTGCATGGGTTTAGGCTGTGGAACACCCACAAGCTTTATGCCTGCCACCGCCGCAGATGTCTGGATGGCGCAGGGGACGACTATAACCCAAGCCTGTATGGACTGGGGTTAAAAAAAGGGACAAGTGAGATTGCACAAGAGAGCAGAAATATGTCATTCAAGATTTACACAGGAAACAAGTACTACAAGACTTAGTCTCTCGTCATTGTCTACTGTCAGTTGATCAAACGGGACAGAAACTAGTTCTAACATGAAATGAACATAGGGATAATTGACAGCATATAATTGAAACTAGTTCTAACATGAAATGAACATAGGGATAATTGTACGATTACACATTGTAACTCGTATGCATATCATAAACTCTCTATTGCCAGAGTTCTAAGACCCATTTCCAAACAGCAGTGCACTGGAGCACCCGATAAATGTGAATGGGGTATTAGCAGAAAATAAAACCCAGACTGGTAACCCTTCTTTTGTGTCAACTCTCTATTATTTTTGTATGATAGAGAGGTAACGCTGCATTACTTTGTAAAGGTGGAATTTTCGTCGGGTATGACCTGTTACATGAACTTTACCTTGTTATTCAAGGTCAGTATCATTTCTGTTATTTCTCATAATAAATTTTACCAGGGTGGTGTGATACTAAATTACTGCTTATGTATCTCATGTTGTAAATCTCCATGATGTTAACTTTGACAGTAATTTTCTGCCTTAGTATATGCTGTCAATGGGTAATTTGAATTTATATTCTGATTTAATTTATTTATTTGGGGTTTTACGTCGCTTTCAACACTGTACAGGTCATACCACGACGGGTAGTTGGAAGGGCAGAGGAAACCAGTACATACAGTTCGCTAGGGTTCTGTACTGTAAACTGCCGACCAACGGCAAGCAACTACCAGCTTTCCCACTTAAGGCCATCACGGGGATCGAACCCCCGACCTCAGAGGTGGGAGGCGAGAGTGTTACCACTCTGCCACCGTGGCCCCCTATATTCTGTTTTAAAGGATTATTTTACTAATTATAATAATTTCTTTATAATGTTATTTAAACTTACTTATGTATGTAATAACACCATATTAAAAAGTTTAGTAGATAATAAATATATATATTCCTAACTGCTATGTTTTGTTGGGCTTGGGTCCCCTGGGGAATGTGGTTTCAGATCATTGGGCAGTCTGCCAAGAACAAAAGGGTGTTTGCCAGTCATACAAACAAGCACAATATATTCAATATTAGACTGTTTCCACTACGTTATTCATATTAATTTCAGTGTGTACACTTATAAGTCTTGTTAATTCTGCCTAAAATTCAGAGTGCATGGAAAAATACCCCATGCAAAAAATACTACCTGGAAAAATGCCTCTTGACAAATATAAAAGCGAGTAATTTACTTTATAAAGCTGGATATTATTTCAATTCTTTGCATTTACTTTACAATATGACTTTACAAAAAATCCTTCGTGTATTTAATTGCAAGAGCAGCTACCTTTTCAAACATACTCAGGATCAAGATCTCCGTTGAAATCATGTGTAGTGATCAATAAAAGAGATTACATTATATACAATCTAGCCCAGAGTACTAAATTAAAAAGAGTGTTTTTAGTGAGTTGGAATGTACATTATCATTGATTTGTAATCCCAGTTCCCAGAAAATCAAAGAGGCAACATGGGATATAAAATTTTATTTTAATTTTAAACTACAAGGGTTTTAACCAAGCACATAATAAATTCACATCAATGCCACTTATGCCTTTAAAATTAAAAACAAAACATAGTGTTATAATGCAGTGCTGAAATACACCAGTACTTGATTTAAATATGATTTAAAATTTTAAATGTTTTTAAGTTCAAAACCTGGATTTTAATTAATCTTATTAGACTTTGTTATATACTTCTGATATAATACAATATTTGTGGTGGAAATGAATTTTGGTGGACTCATTTTTCAAAGCAGGCATTTTTGGAATGCAACATATGCAGTAGACATTTTTGCTATGGCGTTTTTGTTCAAGAGACATTCCTTCCAGGAGACATTTTTTCTTGGTTAAAAATTTCAAGACAGAGAAACCCAGAAAATGCAAATCTTATGAAACCCAAACACAAGTAAGTAAGTTATTTTCCTGTTTCTACTCAGTTCTACTCTCAATGCCTGGAACACAACCACAATAACTTACTATCTTCCAATAAGTACACGTCAGTATAGTAACATTAAAAACTCACCACGACAAAATATCCACAGCATGAACATTGTCAACATTGTCTTTTGAACAATCTAAAGTTTTCTTGAAAGTGCTTTCTGCAAGTCACAGACCCATTTTGATCCGTTTTACTGCCAATGGTTAAACTTTGTGGCAGTCAAATTATATTCCAGTTTTTAAGCTTTTTCCGAAATAATATTTTCCCAGAAAGGCAACCAGTGATACATATGGGGAGCAATATTGTTTGTGTATTGACATTTAAAGACCATAGAACTAATTTAGTGAAAGGCACATATGATATTCACACCAAAGGGAACCTTGTAAAGATTGTATACGTTGACCATTTAGTACAAGGTGTAAAATTATGGAATTAATTAATTGATTTCAATTCACGTGGCGTTTCCATTATGTAAACATGGACATTAGCTATATAATAAACTGAGCTATCTAAGTTATAACATCTTTTAACTGACCAAAAAATAAGTATCTTTAAGTTGTAGCATTCTATTGGAAATATGTTCAAAAGGTGTTGTCTCTGAGCCATCACTCAAACTCTGAGATTGTCTCAATTTATTTAATTATTTCAGGTTTTACGTTGCTTTCAACACTGTACAGGTCATATCATGATGGGTAGTTGGAAGGGCAGAAGAAACCAGTACATTCAGTTCATCAGGGTTCTGTAGTGTAAACTGCCGACCAACGGCAACCAACTACCAGCTTTCCCACTTGAGGCCGTGCCAGGAACCGAACCCTGGCCTCAGAGGTGGGAGGCGAGAGTGTTACCACTCTGCCACCGTGGCTCCCTAAGAGATTTTGTCTCAAATCTGAGAGTTTATTCTCAGGTGAAACTGTTTTGCTTAAGTTGACATCCACAGAGGAAGTTTTAGCTTACAGTCACCTTAGGTACCCTTTTTGGAGTTTTCTATCTATGCAAAAAAAATTAAGTTAAACTCAGGCCAATAAGATGATATATCAATACCGATTGTGAAGTTTCAGAAAAACAATAACAGATTGAAGAAAAGAACCATCCAGATTTAACACTTGATACCTTTTTGTGAATCCAACATTTGTCACACTATTGATGGTATCTTTCTTGTTTTTATTTGATAAAAATCCAGATAATTTGTACATGATGGGCTGGAGCCTTCCTTGTCCCTGTCAAGTGTCATAACATGTGTATATTAGCTTAACATATTTAGTTTCATGTAACCATGTGTTTATTATATACTGAATTTTATGTATACTTAGTGTTGTATTATGTTTGTGAAATAAAGGCTCTTTACCCCATGACTGTATATATCAATCACACATCATAAACTATCTGACCTTTGACCTTCCTTTGACTGGTCACACTATTGATGGTATCTTTCTTGTTTTTATTTGATGAAGACCCCGATAATTTGTACATGACCCCACTTAAAGCATGTACTTCCTTCTTACTACCTTTGAGTCAAATCAATAAGCTTGCACTGATTAAACTGTGAGGTTGCCCACACTAATGACGTTTGGTTATTTACAACTTACGACTTGTGAGGTCAAGGGTTTTCTCCAGTGTTGATAAGTTTCAATAAATATCTGATGCTTGGTGGTTGGGGTGGGGGGTGATGGCTGGGTTGTCAATGTTCACCAATTTATAAGCGGATAGTTTTTGCTTGAATTGTAATGCACATGTAAAGTTCGAGAGTGTTAACTTGTACCACTGTTTCACTGACATGGGTAATAGTAAGACCTGGCTTATTTAAAACTTGGGGACTATGACTGATCATGTTGAAAATGGTTGATAAATCACAAATCCTTGATTTGTCATGAATGAAAAGATAAACCATCCATCCAAATAATAATCAGCCTAATGATGCACTACCACTGTCTTAATTCATGTGTTAAAACTGGATTATGCTTATGTCCCAGTAGTAACTCTGGTCAGATCAGTGATCAGTACTCGGCATAAAAATACAGATTCCCAATGGTTATAAAACATGCTTAGTATTTAGGTTAAGAAAGGATAGTCATGTGAGTGACTATCCATGTAAGTGGCTGATAGGGGAGAACACTGTTGATAGGGATACTGAATAAGTAAAGTATTGACTATCGTCAAAACCCAGTGGCTGTATCCTGTGTTCTGATGGCTTGAAGGAGTTTGTTCCATTCAGTAGGAGCAGCTTTGGAAAACTGTTTATCTCCATGTGTTCACTTGTCAAAGAAACAGAAAACTGAGAGATGAAAGATTGATTCAGAATGATTGCTTTGCATGTGAAGTTGTTTTATTTAAACAGGATGTGGTATTCAATGGGCAGTCAGTGTACCTCCTGCAAGAATGATGTCATATGACTAAGTCTGTTCAGCCAATGCACAATGTAACATCAGGTGTTCTGCACTCTGTTGTGTCTACTGATGTTTGTCTTTGGTGTGTGATGGAATAAGGAGTTACAGAAGTCCATGAATATGACAACTCAGTATACGACTCAGGAACGATTATAGCATATTTAGAAAGCATCACGCCATTTTCCCCACTTTTAACAGAATTATGTCATCTGTATTACTTCATTCAACTTCCTTACCTATTTGCCTCAGATAGTGGACCTGCTTAGACAGTGCTGCTGACTGGTAATCCTAGCTAATGTAAGGTAGGGATGGATCGGTAGGCTGGGTATCTCAGTATTCAGAACATTTTACTTAAATACCATGATGAGATTTAGACTGGCAACTTCGCTTGTAAACACATATAATGCAAGAGTTAAAATATTGGAAACATATCTGTAGATATTATAAGCTTTTATCCCCAATTTTCATGTATATGCAGACTTCATACTTGAGATTACGATTAGCAGTACTGCCATGTTTTGGTTACGACACTTTCATCTCGCATGTCAATTCATACAATGAAAGGAAAACTTAAAATATTGGGAACAAACAAGAAATATAAAGAAATTATAAGCTTCTACCTCATATTTTGTGTATTTAGCCACTATTATTGCGATGTCGTTAAGAGGAAATGGCCATGTTTGTTTGGGGTGTACTAAAACTTGGAGTCCTGGAATCAGTACAGTTTTGCATTGACAACCTCCTAATGTAGGGTACCGCTAAGGTGGCAGAAAGGGGATGTTTTTTTCTATATTATCTGATAGCCAAAGAAAATGATAGTACTTCTTTACATGTGTATATGTTCTAAGGTGTACCATAGTCTAAACACCCCTCAGCAAATAGATACGTTGGATACGGTAGCTTGTAAAATCAGCTCGGATGGGTTATTCTAGCAGCTTTTAAACAGCTGTTACTTTTCTTCAAGCAACTTGCCTAATTACAGTGAATCAGAAAGTTTGATTGGCAGCTTTACTAAGTGTTTCTGTTTTAGCTAGTGAAATATTTTTTTTGTAAATAGTTTCCAATGAAAGGTAAAGAATTCTTAAAAACAGTTATCTATTATTTTTAAAAAAATCATAATTAATTTTAGTACCAAATAAACTTGTTCTATTGGTCTTTTGATATAGCAATATAAAAAGTTTAATTAGATTGTGATATATTTAATATATTGAATAGCATTTACAATACGCTAATAAAGCATATCATAAAACATACCACAAAACAGAATGTGAAATTAGATGCATTCCTTATCTAAAATAGGTACACTAAAACCTGACTGTGATATTTCTGAGTATCAAATCAAAAGAAATGTATTTTTATTGCAGATCTGGGACTTGTGTTTAACAATTGAAATGAATTATTTACTTATATCTAACTTGTACAAATAGGTTTATATTGGTTCGGTATTACAGTATCAAAAATTAATAATAGAACAAAATGACATTTTTTGGTTATTTATTTAAAGGAAAAGAAACACAACAACGTATTTTTGAGCGATAATAAATTATTTAAACCTTTCAGTTTGTGTTCATTTTCTTTCTAAGACAAATTTTATTAAATTATTATCCGATAATATTGTACAATAAAATAAGGTACAATATACTGGCTTTTCTGTACTGTTACTAAGTATATCTACCATAATCTAGCCATAATGGTCAATTAGCTATAATGGTGACCTGTACCGGACCATTTCCTAGAGTGAAAAGTGGAACAGGAACCAGGCCAATTAGGATAGCTCCTCAGCATTACCACTTGTGGGAGCTGAATCACACAGGTGACAGAACTTGATAAGATTGCCAACATTGATACCAGTAGGTCCCATGAGGAACTTGAGGTGTTTCACATGTTACTCTGCACGTGTTAGTATTGTTTATTTTGTCCTTTTGACAGAAGTGTATGGTCTATAATTAGAATCTAAGTCAGTGATGGGAATTTCCCAATTTATTGGTTTGCTGAATCTCCCCAAGTGCAGCGATCTAGGATGGTCTCTTAAATGACCAGAACAATATAACTGATTTATGTATTCATAGCTATCTGAAATGCTCAAGACAGAATGTTTTTTATATAAAAGAAGCTGAGCAATCTATTTGGTTCAGTTGTGATTTAGGTGTAATCAGATGTGCTTCAGTGGTGACATAGAGGGCTGTGGATTTACAGTATTGGTTCAATAATGAGAGCTGTGGATTTCAACTGTTGGCAACTTTGTGGTGTATAGTTCTATAGAAAAACTTGAAACAAACTATTTGATAAAGAAAAGAATCTTTTTCTGACTCAATAAGCAAAGAATCTGGGCTATAACACCTCACATTATGTTAAGGTGTAACCATGTAAACTGGACAAGTGAAAACCTGTGATTATGTGGTTCTCCATTCATGTGTTATTTGCAACCCTCTTTTAAAATGTAACTTTATATCTCAGTGGTATTTCTTTGCATTTAAATGTCTGAAATCAGATCATATACCCTGTGTTAATAGTATTGATTACAAGAGGGCTGACGAAAGCCCATGCAGACTTGTTTTTAGGGTATCCCCTTTCCATCAGTCTACTCTGCAATATAATTATAGTTCTATGCCAATCACTACACATATGCAAATGACACAAATGTGTCTGCAGTTCATGTCATTGACTTAAACTGAACTATAGCAACATAGTACAAGCTGTACAGTAATGGATGCTTAATGTAAAAAATCAAACCCAGTCCAGTTTAACCAGAGTTGGTGATAAATGTCCTTGAGATAATTCTGAAGTTATCTGTTGAATCACTCTCCTGTACAATAATATATTACTAGTATATAAAATATGGAACATTGACACAATCTTATCTAATGAAGACTTTTATAGCACTAACCTGTCAGACTGATGTATCTAAAAATATGGAATGACCTAACTGGTTAGACACACTCAATGTAACTTCTATTGCCTTCTTCAGGAAACGGCTCAAAACTTACCTATATGCAAAAGCTTACCTGGCTATGCCATACAAGAGAAGACACACGGAGAATGGGACATATGGTGGATGAGACATATAGGCTTTTGCAAACAGGTAAGTTTTGAGCCTTGTTCTGAAGGAAAACTATCGAGAAAACTCACTCTCTCAGAAAACCGTGGTGTATAACGGTCTGTTATGTATCTACTTGCAAATCTACTTTACACTTTAATTGCATATATCTTGTAGCAAACATGGTTAAATACATATAACAATAAATATTAAACATATTTCATATCCATTTGTAGAAATATATGCCCAATAACTATATAAATATAACAACTGTAAAACGTAGTTAGTACAGTTGATGAATAACATAGTGAAAATACCACCTAATGTAGCCTTACCTCATCTTAAATTGTGTATGACTAACCATGTGTTCTGGCAGTGTGTATACATAGAAATATAATTTATAGAATAAATTCAAAACGTTTTTATACTATGTTTCTTAGTGACTAACGTCTGGCAAAGCAGACTATGCATTGGCTAGCTAAGATCACCTTAAGGTCTTTTTATGGTAACTTGTTTTAATTTCTAAATCAGGTGAAATCACATTACATGCTTATACTAGATTATATATTAAATTGAATGGGTATGAACTTTGACTGTGTTACTTGCTTATGCTATAAGATGCATATTAGATACCCGTGAACTTTATATCTATTATTTTGACTCATATACGTTATGAATGTATGAAAATATTTCAGCAGTAACTTCTTAGTAATATCATATTAGTTGTATGTACTCATATATATCAATGCTAATGTATTTTAACAAAGTGCCAGCACTGTGTTATTTCTTGTCTTTTGGGTGGGGACTGTGGACCCATGTGAAGATACAATTATAAGTCAGTCTTACGATAACACATAACCAAGTAGAACTGGTGTATTTTGGACAATGAAAATAAACAAAACAAAAAGGAATCACCTTGTGACAGATCTAAATTGGACATCGCTACTGTCCGTATCAAAATACCAGGTGTTAATATGTCTTACTATCAATGTACTAATGTTATGAATCTCAAGTTATTGTTTATAATTTCTTCCAGATTTCAAATTAGTTCACACACCCTATTTTGTCTGTATTCTATATTATGGCTAATTAAAGGCATTGTTCTGAGAGTTAAGAAGGCCAAAAGAGTGTTTGGTCTACTAGCGTGAACTGCAAAGCCATCAGCGACACGAGTAGTGCACCAAAGTGGTTACCCATCCCAGTACCAACATAGCCCATTGCCACATAACTTCAGTGAACAGAGAGATACTCATGAAGCTGCGCCACAATTTATGAAAGCTCAGAGACCAAAACTAAATAAATAAAAGAAAAAAGCGATGCCTATAAAGCAATGTTACGATAACACAACATAACATAGAAGAAATAGAGTATTTTGGAGATTAAAGATAAACAAAACAAAAAGGAGTTGCTTTGTATTTCTTATCACAGTGACATGGATTTAATCATCTAAAAATAGCACCTTAAAACACTTTTAACTGAACTGAGGATAATACTCATCCTTTTGTAATTTACTCTACCTTCTTGTGAAGGGGGGAGGTTTTTTCCCTTTGCAGTACTTGTTATTCATTTCTGGGGTTTTCATTTTTTATGGTCAGGATGTCTCGAGAGAACAGAAGAAATTTTTGGCCAAAGGGAGAATAAGGCTTTCATCAACAGAGATTATTATAAAAGTAGATCATCAACCCTAAAAGGAGGTAGGTTTACATCTACACGAATGGATGTTCTAATTCTGTGTTTCCATGTATGACAATTTTCAGTGCAATTTTTTAGATGCAATATTTGACAAATCCATTTAAACATATATTTTGATGAAACACAGACACAATGGTGTTATGACATGTCCTTATTCACTCCTGGATGGAACAAAAATGCAAATTGCATTCACATAGTTTCTACATTATAGACTGTGCCTTCTGACTACCCTGCTAATGGGGGTGATGTGTTTAATGTTGTTGGTCATACATACCTCTCCTAAGAGTTTAGATATTGGTATGGTCACACTGGACAGCATCAGTGCTTGTCCGAAGTTTTGAAACATGTTTAAAATCCTGTAAAAGAGGGCATTTCTGCCCACCTTAATCATGTCGGATCTTTAAGGCAGGCCTTCACCCATGGCTAAATTTAAAATAATCAGGTATCAGGTATCCATGTGCTTAATCTTCAAACTAGTGGATTCTAAGGAACACCATTTAATACACAAGATATAAATCAGATGTCATGAAAAGTGATTAATGAAAGAGTAGCAGCATTTTGATTTTTGAGTAGAAAGATGCTCTGGCATCATGTTAGAAGCCATTGTCAAAATGAACTTTTGATTGAGAATTGAGGAACTAGCATAAGGAATCTTAACGAATATCCTTACATATTGCTGCGTCTTGTTTTAACAGTAAATGTATACAAGAACTGATATGGGGCAAAACATTTGACATTACACATCACTCCAGGATACAATTATTCTAATTAGATCCTGCTTGGTAATTGCAGCCCACATTTAAAATTGTAAAATTGAAGTAGACAATAAAAATAATCCTTTACCGATCAGGAATTATGGTAAAAATAATTATAAGCTGTTTGGTGATTGGGGAGTTAATATTATAACACTTTATGTGATGGCATATTAATTATTCATAGGATTTTCCGTGTTAAAAGCATTTGCATGCTTTTTTGCATGAAGCACATTTATATATTGCACTTTGCACGTCTGTTTTAGATTCTAATTTGTATAGAACAAAGGAAAATAATGAAATTGTGTTCAAGTGGTTCTAAAACTCAATTGTGGCCCAGAGGATGACAAACCTTTGGCTCACAGATTACCTGGGTTTTAATTCAGGTATAGGCAGATAAATGGTAATGTAATATAATGAGTACTTTTTATGGTGCTTAATCGCCATTATAGGACACACTTCAAGGCATTAGAGCCATAAAGTGAGAAGGAAAAAAAGTCAAAAACCCAGAGACAGCAGGTTGACACAAGAGAGACCATGTAGATGGGAGGGCTATGGAGGGCAGGTATTACTGAAGAGGTATTGTCTTCAGTTTGTGCCTGCCAGAAGACAGATAAACCACTGTTTGAATGTCCTTAGGGAGCTCAGTTCACACAGATGGAGCATCAAATGCAAATGTGTGGTTAAAGTGCTTTTTGTTTGTGCACTGAAAGATGAGAACGGTGGAACATTCATTTAATTTCTGACTGGCTTGCTACTCAGGTGTTATTGGAACACAATCCTCGAACGAGGTGGGGGCTGAAACACTTTGAAAAACCAGTATAAATATACTTGTGCACTAGAGTAAGAGTTTTGAAAATAGAGCATTGTTCAACAATCAACAGTGCACATCTTTAAGAACAGGTGTTATTCTAGTAGGGATATGTATTTGTTATAATTCTAGACAGGCTATTTTGGACACACTGTAGTTTATATATTGGTATTAACACAGATCATGTGTTACTGTAGCTTTTTCAGAAGGCACTATATTCTGAAGACACGTGATTCCACAAGATATAAGAAAACCTGATTGATGAATCCCAATTTAGAAAGTGGCATTATTAGATGGAGTAACTCTGAATTGAGGGTAATGAAACGTGCATGAAAGATGGTTTTGGGAAGAATGAATAATGAGCTGTACTTTGGATTGGGTGGAACTTTTTGCTCTGAACTTTTAAATAAAACCACTTTCACATTTTTTTTCTAACAAGATTCACACTTGCATAGGAACACAGAGGATGTGGGTTCTAACCCAAGTACAGGCAGATACATATTAGCTGAGATGACCACTAAAATGTCGGTCCACTGTCATATCTCCTTTTCAAGGCTAAATGACCTCAAGGCTGTTGATAAATAGTACTATTTGAGCATCTGTCTTTCAGTTAGGGAAAGGTCAGTTACAATAGCTTGGGCTGTATTTGTGCAGTCAGGTTTGGTGAAATAGTACTTAGAGTCCTGTAGTAGTAGGAGGTATTGCTTTGAGTATAAATATACCATATAAAAAAATTCAATAATAAAACCTCTCTGAACAGCCATTTGGAAACGTGTCTTGAAAGTGTGAGCTAGTGTCTTAGCATTCTCTGTGGTCACCAACATCATGTGATCACATTGCGGCCATAGAAACTGTTGTTACTTCACTGGGAAGTTATGTGTAAAACCTGTCCATATACATAATGTAAAAATCACAATGCAGAATTTGTTTATGAATGCATTATGTCTAGTGTGTTTTTTACAGCTGGGACCTGTATTTTGTTTTAGTGTACAGTAACTTTATTACCTAGGTACGATTGTTAACTATAATATATTCAGTAAAAGTTAAATATAACAAGCATCCTCACATGGTGTTCTTGCTGTGTTGTGAACATGCAATTAGGAGACTGAGAAAGGTCTCTGGGATCTTTTATACCAGTATTACTTCCACCATTAGATTAGGTTTTTGGTGCCTTTTTTTGTGTTTATCTTTCGATTTCGAAGTATGTTGGTCAGTCGCTCTGTTTGTATGTTTGTTTGTATCTTTGTTAGAACGTTCTAGGTCACAATTTCGCAGCTAGGATTCTCATTTTTTTCTATAACATTGTCATAGCTCTGAACAGAGTATAGAGAAGGAAGAAATTTAGACAAAATCGATAGCATTTTCATATAGCTATGACCATTTTGGCTACTCTGAGTATATGACTTAAAACTCTACAACTATTGCATTTACAGTATTTCTGTTAAATATGTTGTTCAGGAACTTTAACTTTAGCTAAATGATACTACATAGTTTGAAGATCTGTTACATTAGCTAAGCGAGTAATAGCTATTTTCTGATTTATAGCAAAATTAGAATATGTTAAATTTCTTCGAAAGTATTGCACATAGTGACTTTCTTTGAATACATTATTTACCTATGTTGGGGGTAACTTTTGACATAATGAAGTTACACACCTATAGCTCATTCCATAGCTGAGCGATAGCTACTTTCAAGTTTTCACTGTTGAGTAAATCACTTGTAACTTGATAACTATTGCATTTAAAGTATTCTGTTGAAATATGTTATTCACCTACTTTTATGACAGCTGTAACATAGTAAAAATTTCAGACCTATAGCTCATTGCATAACTGAGCAATAGCCACTTTGGGGTTCACACTGTTGAGCAAATACCTTATAACTTCAAAGCTATTGCATTTAGAGTATTGTATTGAAATACGTTATTCACCTACTTTTGGGTTAGCTGTAACATTGTAAAATTACAGACCTGTAGCTCATTCTATAGTTGAGCAATAGCTGCTTTTAGGTTCTCACTGTTGAGTAAATTGCTTATAACTTTAAAACTATTGCATTTAGAGAATTTTGTTTAAATATGTTATACATGTACATCTACTTTGGGGTCAGGTATAACATAGTAAAATTGCAGGCCTATAACTCATTGCATTTGCGTTGACCAAATTTAGACCCAATGCCAAAGATGGCAAAATTAGAATATGTTAAATTTCTTCGAAAGTATTGCACATAGTGACTTTCTTTGAATACATTATTTACCTATGTTGGGGGTAACTTTTGACATAATGAAGTTACACACCTATAGCTCATTCCATAGCTGAGCGATAGCTACTTTCAAGTTTTCACTGTTGAGTAAATCACTTGTAACTTGATAACTATTGCATTTAAAGTATTCTGTTGAAATATGTTATTCACCTACTTTTATGACAGCTGTAACATAGTAAAAATTTCAGACCTATAGCTCATTGCATAACTGAGTAATAGCCACTTTGGGGTTCACACTGTTGAGCAAATACCTTATAACTTCAAAGCTATTGCATTTAGAGTATTGTATTGAAATACGTTATTCACCTACTTTTGGGTTAGCTGTAACATTGTAAAATTACAGACCTGTAGCTCATTCTATAGTTGAGCAATAGCTGCTTTTAGGTTCTCACTGTTGAGTAAATGGCTTATAACTTTAAAACTATTGCATTTAGAGAATTTTGTTTAAATATGTTATACATGTACATCTACTTATGGGTCAGGTATAACATAGTAAAATTGCAGGCCTATAACTCATTGCATTTGCGTTGACCAAATTTAGACCCAATGCCAAAGATGTGTAGTTTGAATCTTGTAATGCAGCAAGTTATCAGTAGACTACAGCAACATTTCAAAGTTACGACTCAGCCATGGTTGAGTGTCCGTTTATTTGTTTGCTTGTTTGTCTGTGTTCATATTATGCCGAAAAGTAATGAATTGATGTTTCTGAAATTTTCTGGGTACAACTTGACAGAAGGATAAAATGAATAAATTTGGGTCAAGATCCAGATCATATTCTGGATGCAAAAAAAAACAAAAAAGAAAACCACCTCATAAAATATTCATAGGTCCCATTTTAAATGTATTTTCAATTTACTTTAGCTTTTTAATTGACACAACACCAAAAGTAATCAGTGTATCTGCATATTTTTTTCCATATGGGTAGGGCCTGTCTAAAGAAAAAAAACCTGTATTTTATGAAAGATCTGGATCATATATTGGATACCAAAACTTAACAGTTTTCAAAAATGTTCCCAATCCCGGAGGAGGTTTGGGCTCTATGAGTGCTGTCTAGCTATTAAGGTATGCAGTACCTAAGCACAATCCTTTAACAATCCTTTATATTTAGGTTACAACTGTGTAATGTATGGCTGAATACGTGGCTTACAGTTAATGAGACTGTAGATGACCTCTGACATCATTAAGTCAATTTTCTGTTTCAGATCAAGCTACCACTTTATTAAAGCCTCCATTATTATAATGGTACAACTGGAAGATAGAAATGTGACCAGTGCTTTAATTGGTCAGCTGACTTATAGTATCTGCCACCTGATCTTTGGGGATTATATTACTAATGCTCGTGTTAGCAACAAGCTCGTGTATATTACAGGATGTTTCCCTTCTTCTATCGCTCTCACATTTAATTTCCCCACAAGCCTTTGCCTAATGGCTCCGTACTAATTGCCTAAATGCTTGCACTTTGCAGGAAAAAGCAACTATGGCTTCCACTTGACCTTAAAGACATTGTATATTAGACCTCAGTGACTGAGTCTTTGTCTTGGTATTTAGTCATTAGACTCTCATCCCTCTAGCTCTGGGTTTGAATTCAGTTTATGACAGCATGTGGCAACAACTGGGGTTCTGTCCGATATGTCATAACTTCAGTTAATAACCTCCAACAAGGAGATACATGTCCCTGGCGGCGTTAGTTTGTTTGTTTGAAAAAAAATATAGACAATGACCCAAGAAGCCAATGATTAAAGTTTGATGGTGATCAGGGGCCGATTTCTCAAAGGGACTTAAACTTACCCAATTTTTTGGCTTAGTCAGGGACTTAAATCTAAGACTTTGGTCTTAGCTAGGTCTGGGGCTTAAATGGATTTCACAAAGGGTGGCTTAGCTAAGTCCGAGCTTTTCAAATAACCACAGTGGTTTTTCTGTGTCATGTGACTTTTTATATCATACAAAACATACTATTTTTGAATATATATCCTTCATTTGGCACATTTTATCTAAGGATATCTGCTGTTTTTGACATATAAGCTTCCCAAAGACTACTTTAGTGAGGTGTTTTGTATAATTATACCTTATTTACAGCCATTTCAAATTTTGAAGTAGAGAAAAATTTATGGTGGCCATATTTAAGTCCTCTTTACAAAATTTAAGCCCACTACCTACCAGACTTAAAGTTAAGACCACTAACTTAGCAATTTCATGGACTTAACTGCTTTGTGAAGTCCACTAAGTCTAAGACCACGGACTTAACATTCTGTTGACAAAATGTAAGCCCAAAGTCTTAAATTTAAGTCTAAGATACTTAGACTTAGTCTGGGCTTAAGTCCCTTTGTGAAATCAGCGTCTGGATTACTGTCTGGATCAAGGAATTTGAATATGAAAGTGATATGACCTGTACAGTGTTGAAAGCGACGTAAAACCCCAAATAAATAAATAAAACAAGGAATTTTCAAAACGATTTTTATCATCAGACTCATGAGCAATATTGGGGTTGTTGGGCCTTAGAGAATAGTATTAGTAATTATTAGTAGACTTATTAGTAATAGTATTAGTATTTATCATCAGCATCATACAATTGGAAGTGCGACGAGGGTTTAATTTTTTTCAGTTTACTTTGAATATCTGAATATCTGTATCTTTGAATATCTGTCACCTTTTCTTATTAACTGAAGTTATGACATATCGGACAGAACCCCAGTTGTTGCCACATGCTGTCATAAACTGAATTCAAACCCAGAGCTAGAGGGATGAGAGTCTAATGACTAAATACCAAGACAAAGACTCAGTCACTGAGGTCTAATATACAATGTCTTTAAGGTCAAGTGGAAGTGAATATCTGTCACCTTCATTTGCAATCACTCTTGCTCCTAATTCTTACACAGGCCTTTGGTAAATAAATCTATACTAATTACTTAAATGATACAGTAAAATCGGTAGGAATAGAAATATGCCGTCTTACATACAGTATGTTTCGCATTCAGTCACTGTATTCTCACCACTGATTGGTTGATCGATTGATTGATTTAACCTCCTGTCTGGCACCTTGTTTCAGTTATATTGCTATAAGGCCACCATTTAAGTGTTCATCTGAGTCACTATATATCTCCCCATTACTGGCCCAGAACTACTAGCCAAGGCCAGTGCTGTGTACGTATAGGTTAATGGCCAAGTACGTGTCCAATATTAGAAAATAATCGATTGTTTACGAGGTCCTGAAGGGACCGAATCAACAACCTATTCTTTTCTAATATCTGAGACTTAACTCCTTACTTTTCATTCCAATGTTTCTGGTGTGTATTTGTGGGTTCTTGATCATTTTAGTTGAAATAAATGTAGACGGTGTCTCTTTGGAAATGTGTAAAAAAAGGCTTCCACATATGGCCAAAATCACAGAGCAGAACTACTGCCCAGTAGTGAAAGATATTGGACACTTTTAACAAAAGAATATCTCTCATGTGTAATTTAACTTCAGTGATCAATTGGTCCCTGGCCAGGCTTCACCACATAAGCAGCCCTGGCCTAAAAGCAAACTGATGGCAATAAATTTGATTCACTAATGTCCAGTCCTGATGAAACCCCCACATCAGATTATGGATCATTAAATTATAATGGATTTTTTGCTTGGACTGGTAAATCATCTCTCACGATCCGAAAAAGGGGCAAGGGACAGTTCAAAACCAGGCAGAGGTTATAAGGCAGCAAGCGCCCGCCAGGGAGGGATGACAACATTGATGGGTATGCCAATCTGAACAAGTATCTCTTGAGTTGCCTCCTGATACTGAAGATGTGGGGATTCAATGAGAACCTGTAACAAGGGAGGTGAATCTTTAGCTTTGACCTAATATAATTTATCTTCAACCATCTTGAACACAAAATTATTATTTTTATTATATTATGTAAATAAGCTTGGATACCATTTCTTTGGAATGTGTGTTTATATACTGCCCCTTTCACACTACAGGCGGTACATTTCATGGTTAGAAGTTTTTCTCGGTAGAGGAAATGCCTCCTGGTCACTACCATATTGTCCGAGTTGTTCACACTACAGGTGGATGGCCACAGATTGGATACAGTTTTTAACTGTCAATAACAGTTGGATAACAGTACCACAAACGTTGTTACTGACAGAAACCCTCCATTAACCTCAACTCACCTTCAGTGGCCATCCAACAAACACGTGGCAAAACGACCAACACATTAAGTCACCTTGTGTCACCGTATTACATCAAAAGACAACCAAATGACAACCTTATGTACATCATGGACCACACCTTTGATTACTGTAGTCAAAAATTCATCTGCGCATGCTAACAGTACCGAAATCATAGGCAGAAACTTCAAATATTTTTAAACTTTAGCAGGACTAGCAAGGTAATGGACAGTTTGCCACTGACTCTCAAGTTTGCAAACGGACGTCAGGCGGTGATTCAAGGACAGGGACGTTTGCCCAAATGTGGGTTACTGCGAATGATATCGCCTGTAGTGTGAAAGGTGTATTAGTGTCAGTTGTAAATGGACTCTTCACAGACTAAAAGCTAACTACATTGTATCCAACCTAGTTGAGGGCTTTTAATGGATGATATTACAATTTCTACATGGTATCAGCACCCGCTATATGGACACTGTTTAGAATTTGTTATTTAATTAATGATTTAAGGTATACATACTTATACTTGATAAGCAGAAACTGTGCAATGATTTTATCATTTGTAACATTTTATTTCCATTTTTCTATCTTGTGACTTTCATTACAGTGTTTAGAAAATATTTTAAAGTTTAGTAGTCATTGCTACCCTGTTTCATATTTGTTCAGGAAAAAAAACTTAAAAAGCCATATAATGTTGTCACAACAGATTGGTTTGATAACTTTTTCTGTCATATTTAACTTAGTGACACCTTTGGAAATCTCCCAGCTTTTAAATACAAAGTAGAAAACTGTACTTAAAACCATGTCTAGTTGTTCCACTCATGTACCCTGATAACATAGCTACATTCTTAATAAATATACTATGAAAATATGTGTTCATCAACAATGTGCCCAAAGTACAGAAACATACTTTTTAAGTATGTGGTATGTTTACTTCACACATCTTAAAAAAAATCGTTATTTTTACTCACTTGATGCATAATCATGTAAAATCCTTTGTTTAAAATTTACATGATACAAGTGCAAGGTATCAATGTACTTTACCCAGGAAAACCTTAAATCAATTACCCCTTTTAGAAAGTTTTGAAATTGGCGATAATAGAAAATTTACTTGGAACGAGCACAAAAAATTAGCACAAATATCAGAATTTACACGCGGGAATGATTCCTGTGACTTCTGCTATCACTCCTGTTCACAGATGTTTTATCAAATCTTCAGTCACTGGGTATAATAAATCAACAAAGATGTAAGGGTGTTGCTAATGATAATTAGCGGTCCATTAGTACTCATTAGTTTGTTTTTGTGAAAAAAAATTAGGTATGTGCAAATTTTGTCAAGTGAAGGCCCTGCTTACAAGTAGAGACAAAAGCACTCAGAGATTGCAGATGTCTGCCAAGACATATAATTTTAGATAAATGGGAAAACTCGAAATCTATGATATGGATCCAGTAATGAAATCTTTATGAAATCCTGGACTATTCGTTGGATAAAATGTGAAAGTGCCATTAGGGTATAATATTATGGCTCTCATTTTGAGTTTCTGTCTACTGCATTTTTAATTACTATCCTTGTTGTGGCCTATTTACATTAAGGCCAAAACTTTCGTTTGGTAGTGTAGAATTGTATGATGCTTTTAACAATAGCTTGACCGAGGTGCTAAAACCAACCTGACACTTGGGTTACCATTAAGACAGTAGGTAAGTGTATGAATTATGAATGACATGTTTCGATGTGAATTTTTACAGCAACAGAAATTTGAAACATAAATCAGCCAAATCTTACCTTGGAGATTCCTTTTGGTTGGGTTAAACACTGGTCCATTGGTGGGGAAGGGGTAAAACTTTCATGGGGTTATTAGTTAATAGGAAAACTTCCGGAATGAAGATGACAATATTATACATTGTATGGCTTGAGCATTATATTGTCAATTATCATGAGTGATATATAAACTTTTGTGTATGTTTAATCAAGGATGTTTTAATTTCATTATCCACTGTTCTGTTTGGATATTATTGACGTAAGAGGGAAATGAGGGAGAGGTTGGATTAACAGTATACTCGAGGGAGATTTTACACTTGTAATATTTAAAGTTCAATAGCTTTTGAAACTCTTAAATCATAATTTGGTACATGTTTACATCTTGTTAAAAATTCTATTGTAAGTTTATCCAGTGAAATTACTGCTTATAAGTAAAACACACCGTTGTGTGCTGGCCTTTAGAGCTACATAGAAGCACAACATTTCGGTTTTACAGTATAGAAGCTTGTCCAACTGTATGTAATGGTTTCCTTTGCCCTTCTCACTACCCGTCACAGTATAACTGATAAAAAGGTACTGAACATGACGTAAAAACTGTAAATAAACTAAATTAACTGATTCGAGCTCATTTCTGGCTCGACGAATTTTGTGTTTAGGTAGTATCCATAAAACCCAATTCACACAACAAGCAGTATAACCCGCGGTTATAGGCATTGAGGGAAACTCCCCTGTCCTTCAACTACTGCCCAGGATTTGTATGCAACCTTTAAAGTGTTTAAAATTCCTGCTTCTGAATTTGCTATCTAGAGCATGTACAGATGAATGTGAGCATGTGCAGATGAATTTCTTGCTAAGGTAACTGAAGTCGTAGGTCCACAGCGTGTATAAGGTCGCGACTCAGTCGTATTTCAGTGTAACGCGGCGACATAAGGTGAGTTGAGGTAAATAGACATTTTGCCACTGTGTCACAAGGTTGCAGATGGTAGTTGAAGGACAGGGGTGTTTCACCCAACGTCTATAACCATGGGTTATACTGTCTTAGGTTTGATGAAAACACCAAATCTCAGAAGATATGAGACATTCTTGGAGGTACATTTGCCGCCGAGTAAAACCTCTAATGGTGGGATGTACCGTCCGTAGTGTAACTGGGGCATAAGCTTTGTATGTCTGGATTTATATTTGGGTAGGGCACATTCAACACAACACAGGCAGCAATTCAGGATTTGATGACTTTACAAAATGTTTTAAAAAACCTGCCCCAACCTCCCATGGGCTAAACTAAAATGTACACACCAGAGGGGTGAAGGGGGGAGTGGAAAAGCTAAAAAGGTGGCTCGTTTATAGGAGTGCCATACCCTCAATTGAGGTCCATTTATGTTACACTAAAGACAAGGTCTTACAGTAAAATTCATAGGACACAACTGCAGAGAACAGTGTTAATATACCATTATGGAGTTCTAATCTAACCATACCTTTATAGCACCTAATCACTGCAATTGCAGATTCTGAAGTAAATATAACAAAACCATCGGTCAAGAAATCATATGCAACTGGACAACCGTGGGTTCTTCAACCACAGAAATGCTTGGCAACCTGAGTGTATTGACATGAGAAAGCTCTGTTGACTAAAGTACTAGTATTATCCTATACTGTACTCTGTAGAAAAGCATCTAGTATCAGCTGCCATTTTATGTCAGGATTATTTCTAGTATCACTTAGAGACAGTTCAAAATATTTTAAATATAATAATCTTGTGTGGCCTATATTGTGAACATATGATGTCCACTATTTATAGTTTAATGTTTTGAGGGGAAATTTAGGTAAATTTGTCTTAAATAGAAAATGACTAACAGTTAAAAGGCTTTAAGGCATTCATTATCGCTCATTCAAAAATTAATTGCCAAACCAACATTATTTTATGCCATTATAACTATTTACTCTCATACATCCGTTTAAGCATTACAAAATTAACTTGAACCATATAAAAGTGACATAAATAATTTGATTACATATATAAAAAATCTCAAATGTTCCATATTTAAAAATAATTTATCAGTTCAACAGTACATTGTTTTTCATAGAGACTAGGTGAAGGTCACTGTAATCAACACGAGTTCCGTTTTTGGTTAATTTAGACTGGTGTCCTATGAAGTACCCGTAATTTGTGATACTTTATAACGTTTAAGTCTGTTCATAGAGACACGTTTACTGATATGTAGAGAGCTAATTGTAAGAAATTGGTTAAGTAATGGCATAAATGTTTCATGTTAGATCTCACGCCAGGTAATGCAAAAACATATCAAACCACACTATTTATCCAGGTATCCAGGCAATTTACAGGTTGTTTACTCATAAAGGTGTTATGGAGACTAGATATTAGCAGTATCTTTCATTTCCTGTTCTACATTTAGAGGACACACTGACACACAAATAACTAGTATCTTCAACCCATACAACTTTTTTCCATTGTTGTCACTACTGCAATAATCTCACGTTAACAAGCACATAGAAGTAAGTTTAAAACTAAGTTTGTTTTAACCTGTATAAAAATATGTTGGCTTGTGACATCACAGGAAAATAGTAACTAGAAAGCACTTGTAGAGTACAAACTATCCGGAATATGAACCGGATCTCTCAAAATACAATCACTTCCTCCTTCGATGAAGCCAAAGGTCAAAGTTGGGGTTTTACGTCCAGCCAGGGTCATATTGGGATAGGTTCTCAGTATTGCCACTTGTGGGACTCGAAGAGCATAGGGGGTGACAACCTGTGATTAGATTCCAAGCTCTCTAACCACTAGGCCACTGAGGACCCAATCACCCCCCTTTGGTAAAGCCCTACCCAATTAAAATTTAAGAAAGATCTGTTACTTGCTTTTAGATTTATCGCCAACACAGACAAATAAAATAAACAAGGAATGCACAGACAAAAGAATGCACTCCTGAACCTTCTAGTGGAGGTATTTATTATGGGAAAATTATGGTGTATGTTTTTAACTTTTATCACAAAGAAAGACAAAAAGCAACATCCAAGTCCACGGGATGGGGATACAAGTGTTCTTTTCTTTTATAGCTAATCTAATCTAATCGATATCGTCCCCACAAAGGGGAACTCAGTGCCCTAGTTAACAAAAATAATTTATCATTAGGAGAGTTGAGGGGCATTCAAGGTCAGTGGTCCGGAGTTGTGGGTGTTATCAAGAGAGAAGGAGACTAAGTTGGGAAACTGGAGTTGAAGAGGTGGGTTTTGAGGTGTTTCCTAAAAGATCGGACAGAGGGGCTATTTCTTATTTGGTTTAGGGAAAGAGTTAATATAATTGAAAATATAATAATATTGAAAACAAAACACTTCACAAAGGGGGTTTGTTCTATATTTACTATTCACCAATTTCAGTGGATAACTGGAAACTACTCGTAGATCACAGACATCAACCAGAGGGATGTGTTAAAACCCCTGGATTACTTTCCTACTACCAATCATCGTCAGCACCAATTATCGCCACCAGTAAATAAAATGTTCATATTTTTCATCAATGGCCACATATTTTGAAAGGCTTTTGTTGTGTTTTTGTTGCTTCCACTTTGAAAAGAGTTCCACCATATTTACTAGATTTGGGCGGGTCTTTTTGCCAAGTTAGGTATATTTTAATTCTACCCACAGATAATTGATACCAGGGCGATAATTGGTGACAAGGCAGTACATATTATGATCCAGATGTTTCCCAAAATGTAATCACTTCTTATTGGTTGACATTACTCTAAAAATAATGTATCTGAATGTTTTATTGCGGATAGGACCTAGATAAAGGTGGAAGTGGTTCCATTTGATATATATCTGAATCATATTCTAGATACAAAAAAGGTGAACTTCTGGAGCCCCCCTCCCTCCCCGGCGGGGTCGAAACTCCACCAGTGCTTTCTCAATAACCTGGTATTTATTTCCCATTTTGTATATGCATATTAATGCAACAAAGACGAGCAGAAGCTTTGTAACGATAGCTCTCACAGGTACTCAAATATTTTAGAGGTGTTAAGTACCTAAGCATGTGATTTTGCTTAAAATGTTATATTTCTTTGTAAAAGGTACACTTTCATATCACCAAGGAAAGGTTAAAAACCCAAACATTTTGGAATTTCATTACTTCTTCAAATCCACTCATAATGGGCAGAAATATCTCGCTGATAGTAATTTAAACAATGTAAGATTTAATTAATATCCTTTTCCTTCCACACTTGATAAATAATAACCAAGTATTCATGAATTTACGTTTCTTCTTTTTATGAATCGTTGACTGCTGAAATTGTCTCAAATATGTGGCTCTACCTTGTTGTAAATTCTATAATGCATTGTGACAATTGCTATGTCTGTCTCTACATATGTCTTTACTCTTTGTAAAATTTATAGTGTATTTTATGAATGGAAATGTCTTGGATCAACAGAAATATATTTCACTCGCCCCCCCCCCCCCCCCCCCCCCCCAAAAAAAAAAAAAAAAATTATAAAAGATTAGCAATTGTTTGTGTATTCGTAAAACTAACTATACATGGCAATGGGCATCGGGGGGGGGGGGGGGGGGAGTGTTTACCCCGTCTTTTGGCCAAATACAGCGTGCATAAAAAAAACATTTTCACACGGTCCATGTATGCAGTTCACTGCTATTTTATAATATCTACAAGTCTTCATTTAAGTATAGGTTAATGGCCAAGTAAGTGTCCAATATTTAAAATATAAGACACTTTGAGGCTTTTAACCTATTTAAGTGACACCCCCTTCTTTAATTTGTAAATTTTAGGATTGAGGATTCAGTGTCTATATTTGTTGAATGTACTTTTTACGATCATTTTAATTGGAATAGTAGTAAAGGGGTTCTTTTGGAAAGGACTTACATATATAGTGTCAATTTCACTCAGCAAAACAAGTGTGCATTAATGAAAAATAATAGACTCTGTGGAAAATGAGGTAATGTATCATCTGTCATAGTGTGAACACAGCCCTTACTAAGAGTGTTATGTGTTGTGCATTCATTATTTATGCACAGTAAAAATGTGTTAATTTGTATGAATTTTTCTTTTCATCCATACAAATTAGCTTTCTAATTTTTCTCGATATAGAAGACAGTAATGCTGGCATAAACTAAACAAAATATTAGAATTCATTTGGAAAAAAAATTATAAGAACAACGTGATGCCATGCCATCCAGAAAATAGGTTTCCTTATAATTGTTAGCAATTATTCTGTTTCAGTGTGAAAAATAGCTTTTTATAAACAAAAACAAGCACAAGTTTTTGCAGAGTTAGATCTACATCCCTGGAAATAATTGGAAAATGATAACAAATTGGTGAAAAAAAAAATCACTTGCAAAGTTAAAATGCTAATCATTGGAACCATAGATTCTGAAATATGGTTCAGGAAAAAAGTTATCTTTGAAATAGGAGACAAAGGAAAGGAAAGTCTAAAAAAAGTTAATTTTGCCAGATTATGGAAAAAAATGGACTTCAAATGACAGATTTTAAAATAATGAAGCAATTATAAAAGAGACATAAACTAATGTGTAAAAGTCTAAATTGAAATAGAAATAAAAGTTTCACTTGCAACAATAATATATACAGAGTAAGAATTTTTAACAATTTTCTCATTTAAAACATCATCAGAAGAGGAAATACAGATTGACCACACTGTCTACAGGGTAGACAAAGTGATATTATGTACAAAAATACATAATTACTTAAAATACTTAACTACTTTTGTACTACTTTTGTTGGCCTTGTCGAACTGTCGACCATACCACTCTTATCGTTCATACCATTTTGTTTAACTGTCAACTATAGCTTTCTTATTGTTCACATCATTTTGTTGGCCCTGAGGATCCTGTCGACTTACATACTCTCACACTTTTGCACCTTCTACATCAGAGCACCACATATTTAACAAATAATAATATTAAAATACAAATATTAAATTAACTGGTATTGTTTGATATCTGCCCAATTATGTGTGGTCATATGTTATTTTTTATACCTCTGTTCTGTTGTCAGGAGTTTACCTTTTGTTTGCCCATATAATACAGCCTGAAACACAACATTAAGGTTATGAGTAATCTTAAAAATCCTAATTTATGTCTAGCTCGTGACTGGCAAAAGACAAGAATTTGGCTTGCGGCATCTGATCCAGGGGTAAAGGGGACGAACTTTAGTTTGGAAGCTAATTAATTTGTTTTCGGTAGAATAAGTTTAAAACCGAGTAAATATTTTAAAAAATGACTTTACATAAGCTAGATTTAAGATTTCGGAAAAGACTTCCCAAATGCAAGAGCTGATAAGGATCACAGAAAATTTGCAACAAATTAAAACATTTTGATATTTTTAATCAAACATTGTCAAACTTAAACTGACTATAACAAATGTTAAGTGTCTGGTTCATGAAAATCCAAAACAAATAGATTGATTTCCCAAATGGCTATTTTTCAGGATTGCAAACCTATTGGGAAGGCGGATGGTGGATCTGCATAGTTGAACAGGGGTATAATACTGAAGTATCTGGATCTCTTGCTATAAAAATACAAAGTTTATAGACCATTTTATGTTATATAAGACATTATTTCTGTATTTTCTTTTTGAATTAGTGAATTTAGATATTTCAGTCGAATACATTGTAATTCAGGACAAACACAACATAAATTTTGTTACCATATCTTCTGTTGTACAAAGTTCACAAGTTCTCTCTCGGATATTGCTTCTGACTATATGTTTAATACAAATATGTTGCTGAATTTTTAAAACCCTTATGTGCCACATTATAGTTTTTATATTCTGGTATCCCAATATTTACCATGAGTTGTATTAGACTTATTCATAAAAATAACAGAGTCATTACATTTTATTTCATATATTATTGTTTTTTTTTCTCTTTCTGTGTTCAACATTATGATATAATTGATATCAATTTAACAACTATTAGACAGGATGACATGATCAATGGATCAATGTTAATTCAGTGTTATTGCAATACTATGCAGAATTTTGACGTCACAACCATTTTTGTACCACATTTATGTATCCTGTTGTCCCATTAAGTAACCCATCTTTACAATGACAGGATGCACCAGTCAATGGAAAAACAAATACATCATATTTATGTGGGAATATAAAATGATATTAGAAACCATTTTGTCGGTAGTTTGGTTTTATGACTGTAGTAAGAATGTAACAATCAATAAATTTTAAGGCCCATTGACAGCATTGCATGCGGTCATACCACAAGGTAATTGAATTTCTTTACCACTTCAAAATGGTCCTTGTGGTTAGTGCATATTCAGAAATGAGCTGCTATCTAAAGTGATCCTCCCCACACTTCACCAATCTGTATATATTAGCTGAGCACATGAGAGGTCATGATAGTTTTTTTTTTAAATATTTTGAAAAATGCTATGAATTCCTGAAAATACTGTACTTGGAGTGTCAAACAAGTACTGTCAGTATATGAATTTCAACTTATTTGACCTTATATATTATATACTGTCAAATTATTGAATTCAGTACTGATATTTACATCTCAGCAACACCAGTAACGATGAATAACAAAAGGATTTGATGTGAAGCCATTCACATCAATGAAGGATGATGCAAAATGATAGAGACAGATTTAGGCAGGCAATCAATGCTACGGGAAGTTGTTTATTGAATAAAGGAAGGAAGTTATGTCCAGACACTGCACTGGTTTCTTATTGAATAATGCTGAGTGTTCAAAACTGCCTCACCTGTCTTCTTTAAGTTTCTTTAAACTTGTTACTCTAAATGTTTTGAAGAATATCTTCCTCTTTATATCAGTGTGTTGAATTCCATGGTTTAGTCTAGGTGATAGTAAACACCCTGTAGTTTGTTAAAGTTGTGCTTCTGATGCTCCTGAATTATGGGATGAGTTATCTGAAGAGACTCATTCCTCCTCTATTGCCTCCTATAGAAAGAGATTGCTCTCTGTCATAATTTAGCACACATCTTAACTTGGCACAAAACGGAACTCGTAATAATAAACAGCAAATGGTAATGATTGGCAACATCCATACATTTCCATGACTGTATCAATAGGTAGCTGAAGTGACAGTTTTGTATCATGCAGAGGAGCCAATTGCATGGATAAACAAAATCTCTTAAAAGAACAAAGAGTACAGACATCAGCCAAGGCCCAACACCTCCAATATTGCTTATGAGTAAAATGATAAAAAAATCTGTCAAAAAATTCCTGGATCCAGATGCTACGCCAAAATTTAATCAGCTAATCCTTGTGCCTTTGTCTCCATTTTCTGAATGGAAAGAATGCAGGTGGATAGAATTGCAATGAATACCAGAGGGGGAGAAGAAACAAGGCCTAAAGGGGTTTGGGCCTACTAGCGAGCTGTAAAACCATCAGGCACACCAGTAGTGTACTGAAGAGGTCACCTATCCAAGTACTAATGTAGCCCATTGCAGCTTAACTTCAGTGAAGAGACAAGTACTCATCATGCTACATCACAATTCATGAAAACCCAGAGACAAAAAAAAAAGTGAACTCTAGAAGCGCGAGCCTCACCAGAGCTCACACTTAAAAAGCCAGGCCCAAAGAGACATGGAGAGGAATGACCAAAAGAGAAATGAATGAAATGGGATGAAAGAGGCTGCAGCAAGGGTAGCAGCAGGCAGAAAAAAGTGGAATGATATATGTTCTGCTTTATGCTCCACTGGGAGCAAAGAGATACCTAAGTAAGCACAATTTATCAGTTCATCCCAGGTTCCCGTTTTCAGTAATTTATTCTTCTGTGTAAAAACCAATCATGTCAACTCATGTATATATTAGGCCAAGAACACAGAAGCAACATATCAAGGGCTGCCAGTGATTGAGCATAGCTCTAGTTTCCCACCAGCACACCCCACTCTTATAAACTTTGAAATCAGAGTGTATACAACTTCCCACCATCCCTTCTGTAGCATCACATTGCTCTACCACACCTTTTCACAGGCCAGGTGTACTTCAATTCTCTGCACTACACTGCCACTTCAGTTTGTGCCAGCACCACCTTATATTAATAACTATGTTGTGATGTGTTAGGAACCTCAGAGTGCTGTTCGACTCCAATTTCTCATTCTCAGACCATGTGTCACAGGTCATTAAGTCCACCAGAGTTCATGCAAGAGACCTCTATAGACTTCGTCCCTTGGAATTCGTCCCTTTCTAGACCTTAATACATCAGTTCTTTTAGCAAATGCTTTGGTGAGCAGCAGATTGGACTACTGCAATTCCCTATTCTTATCACTTACAGATCTTGAGTTAAGAAGATTGCAGTTAGTCCAAAACTCACTCTGTAGGGTTGTCACTCATTCCTCTAAATTCTCTCACATTACCCCTCAATGAAAAAACTCCACTGGCTCCCTGTCAAATATAGGATACAATTCAAAATTGGTCTCATTACATACAAAATTCTCAACCAGGGTCAACCAGTTTACCTAAGAGAATTAATTCATCCCTACACCTCTTCCAGGAATATAAGGCAAAGTACCCCTAAATTCAAGTTCCTTCACACCCCCACTTTTGACCGTAAGGTTCATAAATCAGTCAAACTTTTCTCCAATTCTTTCAGTCACTATGCCCTAGTTGTTTGGAACTCTTTCCCCTTCCAAATAAGAAATAGCCCCTCTGTCGCATCTTTCAGGAAACACCTCAAAACCCACCTCTTTATTCCAGTTTCCCAACTTAGTTTCCTTCCCTCTTGGTTACACCCACAACTCCGGATTACTGACCTTGAACCCCCCCTCGACTGTCCTTATGATAATGATTTTTGTTAAGTCAGCGCACTGAGTTCCCCTTTGTGGGGAAGATATTGCGCCTGCAAAGTAGTAGATTAGATTAGATGTTTACTCTAGTCACTGCTACTATTTACAATACATAATTTATTCTTTTTAGTGTTTTATCTATGTAGGTTATTTTATCGTCAGTTTCAGTCGAAGTAATAAAATGTTGTAGCTTGTATGATATGTACTATTTTGGCATAAGGTCAGTTATGCTTGTTGAGAATAAAGGCTCTTTACCCATTGTATCACTGTACCATTGTTTTAATATGTCTTCTACTATCTGACTATTCATATAGAGATCTTCATCAAAGTTGATGATCAATGACCCTGAACCAGACCTGGATTGAAAATACATTTTTTCAGTACCACTCACAGACAATTGTTTTGTATTTTCTGGCACTATATCTTTTACTCATATACGATTTTTTCCTCCGATTTCAAAAGCATTTAGATGGCTGTTTCATTTCTGTGAATGAGGTTTACAATAGGTTTACAATTTGAAGTAATAAAAGGATGCACGATCCAAAGCATAGTCTGTAATAGGTTCACGATGGCTTTAGAGTGTGTTCCTGGTGAACACGATATCTTCCCGATAGCTTCCCCATTGGCATTGCCATTGCCTCATAAAACCTTCCTATAGATTTGCAATAGTTTCCCAATCCATCCGATTGGTTTATGAGTCCATTAAGATAAAACAGAGAAGTTTGCAATCGCTGTAAGATAAAAAAAATGCTGTACAACTGTAAGATAGGTTTTAAGATCACCGTATGATTAAAAAGATGACAATACAATTAATTTAAGATGTTTTAAATCTGATAAGAATCAGGGAAGGTTTAAGACAACTTCAGTTTTGATTTCTCATAAACTGCCCCCGATGTGCAGTACTCATACAACTATCGGGAAGTTCTATATTTTCCCATACAGGATCTTTGCATGATGGCTTTACGATCATTAAGAATCTACAATTGGGAGCAAGGTTTACGATATACCACAAACATAGAACAGCTCCATTAGAATGCAAGCAATAGATTACAAACGTGAACTACATTTACAAACTGCAGTTGTTTCTGTACTGAATGAGTATATATTTTTATTTGGATGGGAACTATTATTTTTCACTGCAAGTGAAAGTATTAAATGCAACCTTAAAGTACGGTTTCTTGAATGGTGAATCTAGGTATTTAATCAGTTTAAAAAATGTTAGAACAGTTTATGAATGGGTTTAAATAATCCTAATTTCTTGTCAAAACTTAACTTATGGCAAAGAAGAATACTTGCAATGAAACTTACAGTTACTTCAATTCAGGTAAATCCTTATTGATTCATCAATAGTGTGAAAACAGTATTCATTTTAATGTTAAAATTAACTAAGGACCAAGTTTAATATTTACAGTACACTGAGTACATGTTCAATATTTTTTTAGTTCAATCAAATCTATATAGCCTAGCAAAGCATTAGTAGCTTACCAAGCATTGCACATAAACCTCCACCTAGGTGCATTTCTGAAAATTTGGATTTTTTGGATCTGGTGATTCTAAAATATGTTGGAAATGAGACCTTTGAAAGTTCGGGATTTTTTTTGTATCCATAATATAATCTAGATGTTTCCAGATGTTTTAATTATTCTTTCTTAAGTCAGACCCAACCCACAAAAAATAGAAAGAACAAGTCATTACTTTTGGAACTACAGAGAACAAAGGCAAGCAAACAAACAATGCACCTGAAAACATTACCTCCTGGTGAGTGTAAGGACACATCAAATGCACTACACATACTCTTGTATCCTTGTTTGTCCAACCAGTAACCATCATATGATTTATAGTGGAGAAAAACAGTTAAGGACAGACTACAAGACTTAGCAGCATAGCAAAGCAATTACTTAAACTACTCAAATCCTTACATTTCATATGAATAGATCTGCAAAACATCTGAGGTTTGCAATGTTTGAAATCCTGCCAGTGTGAGGTATTCTCTCACCTATAAACAGACCTGTCATGTTTGTTTGGAGAGGTCAGTTTGATAACAACTGGTGGATGAAAAAAGCTATCGGTCTGTTTGTGTGTACACATGGTACAGTCAATCCTAATTCACACAGCCCATGCATCTAAAGTGATCGGTTTTATAATATTATAATCCACCTACTATTTCACCTAAATTTTGAGAAATACAGATTTCACCTAAAGAAGTGGGATTTTTTAAGCACACCACACCTCTTCCGAGGGATTGCTTATCTAGAAACCACTTATTGTTTAATTATTATCAACTGGTACTACTGCAGTGCCCTAGTAATCATAGTGGCACATATGCAGTTTTTAGTTTGCCATTTGTAGGAGAATGGCAGTTGCTAGAGGGCTTGAAGTTAACTTTGCCTTGGATTTTGCTTAGCTTTTGTGAAATATGACTTTAATATGGCTACCATAATTTGTTCCACTTAAAGGGGGAAGTTTTTGTCCCGGGACAAAAATCTCCTCAAATTACTAAGATCTTTATGTAAAAATATCAAAAAACACCCCAGCTTATTAGGATATAACATATCACCTTTTGACAACACTGATAAACTCGTCCTTCATGGCTAAAGGGGCATAAGTCCTCAAGGTATTTTATTACTTGATGCAATTTTTTTACTGTTTTAAAGTACTCAAACTTTATTCAAATTTTCAACAGCAGATTCTTACATAAGCCCTTCTGTACACAGCAGTTGTTAATTGAGTGAGATAGGTACATATTACAATGCAACTTTTGTCTGTTTGTTCATTTGAGCATCAGACTTGACAGAGGAATGAAGGTTCACAAATGCTCTTTGACCCCTCGACTTTGGGCTTTAAAAATTTGAAATGGCTGAAAGAAAGTATAAATGTATGGGACACCTTCATAAAGCAGTCTTTTGGAGTTTTATTGGTTACAAGGTTTTCAACAGCAAATTAGCATTTTTCCTCCCATAAAATGCATCCAACAATAACTATACTTTGAGTAAAATAAAAGATCGCATGTCAAAAACACATATTTAGAAACATATTCTTAGCTTGGTCTTAGCAGCTACATCCCTTTTTGTGAACTTTATTTAAATAATAATAGAAAAAACATTTGTATAGCACAGCATTGATGAAGATCTTCTATTGCACTACAAATAAAAAAGGGACAGTCCCTAAACCTAGTGAAGTTGTAACCCAGAAGTGCCCACCACGGGAGGATGACTATGGTGGTGTGTATGCTAGTCTGAACAGGTAAGTCTTAAGTTGGCTTTAAAATCCAAAGCTTAGCAAAGTCAAAATTCTTAGATTTAAGTTTCTAGCTTAGCAATAATCTTTGCTAACTACAACGTCCTTTGTGCAACCAGCCACACACATTGCTATCATTCCCATTCCCTGTATGCATCACCTATTCTGAATACAAACATACAAAAAAGTGGGTGCAAAGTGGTACCTAACTGCTATACCCACATGTAAAATAATAACATCATGGGAAGCCCTTTATCTGAGGTGCATATCTCTCGACAAATGATTATAGGAAATTGGGGCTGGCATTTAGGTGCCAGCAAATGTCAGTTTAAAGGGGACTAGTTTTGTATGAGACTAGTTTTGTATGGCTAAGCTGCTTCAGTAGTCACTTAATGGTATTCTGGTAAGCTTTTGCAGCATTCCTTTATGTAATCATTTTGATGAAAAATAAAAAATGTCTCTGAGCTAATTAATATGTACATTGTTTATCTGTCTATAGAAGTGTATGATGTTTGTAACAGGTCAATTCAACTAGCTTGGCAAATTATCTTCTACATTTTTTTGGCATTTTCTTTGGCCAAGGAACCACCACACAAAACATGAACACAAAATATCCTAAAATGGTAAGATTATTGTTTAATATCGAGAAGACTGGTTGCATATTTCATTTAACAGAATAATGTTCAACTTCTCGTAAACATCTCAGACAAAATATTTCCTTCTATTAGTCACACAAAATCTGTTCTGATATTTGTCACAAAGGTCAACCATCTGTAAAAGTCAGCTTTCAGCTTTCTCAAGGGGCTGTCACATTTCCTTGTTCCAACTGCATTGTCAATAAATATAGAATAGCAAAGATGCCCAAACGACAAGAAACAATAATATGTGTATTTTTATATATATGTATATATATATAGCATAAAAAGGTGAAAATATTATACAAATTTATACCATGAGTGCCATATTGTTATATTTATTTATTTGGGGTTTTACTGTACAGGATATATCACAACGGGTAGTTGGAAGGGCAGAGGAAACCAAAACATACAGTTGGTCAGGGTTCTGTACTGTAAACTGCTGACCAACAGCAAGCAACTACCAGCTTTCCCACTTGAGGGAACTGAAGTACAAAGTGCTGGGAACTGAAACCCCAGCCTCAGAGGTGGGAGGCGAGAGTGTTACCACTCTGCCACCGTGACCTCTGTCATATTGTTATAATCTTTATGAGTTGTATATTTTTATATTTTACCATCCACCATTTCGCATGAAGTATGCATAAGATAAATTTAGACATATTTAAAGACATATTTAAAGAAATAATGCCTCAGAGGCTGTTGCTATATACAGGGACACCAATGAGTGACAAAAATTACAATTTTTAACTTGAAATTGCTCAGTCATTTTAACATGGATTTCAATGAAAAAAGAGCAAAAAACCAAACTCTTTCCAGTGATGATTTTAACATATTTTAGCTTATGTAATTAGTGAAATATTGATGAAAAAGAGGCTCTTTTTGATGAATGTGTAACACTAATCGTCCAAAATAAGGGACCCTGGTGATACAAAAATATGACTCATTTTGAACTGGACCAAAAATGTGATGAAAAAATTGGGGAACGTGCAAAAATATTGTCATCATTTGTAATTGTAAGTTGTTTTTAAAATTTTCCTATGAATGATCGCCCACCGAGTATTTTACATACACTTACATACAACTTACATCAAAGGTTAATTTAAAAGTAAAAGTTGCATAATACGTAAGAGGTAAAGTCAATCCTCAGGTCTCATGCCCCATATAGCTTGTGCTTATTTCGATATTTCAGGGTTCTTTGGCATGAAAAGCCTTAGATTGTGACTCCTTCCCTGAACATGACACCAGCTATGTTGCAGTTTTACCTCGCCAAATGCGATGACATCCTGCAATGCACTCTACGGTGGAGAGGGACATGCATATAAACTGTTTCTGTCCAAAGGTACAATCTCTAGAACCTCAACCAAGGATTTAGCCACAGACCATGTGGTCTGAAGTGAAAGTACCCTGACCAGTAGAGGCCACTGAAACCACAAACATAAAATCATCACAATACTCTGCTGTACGATAACATGACACAGCTTGATCCACAAGCCGGTTTGCGGCAAATTCAGGTTTGTTCCGAGTTATGACTCTAAGCAGTATGAATGGGTGAAGTATTTAACCAATAAGGGATCTATGGCCAGATAGAGTCCATGTCCATACTTGTAAAGTCTGAAAATGAGATTCTGTAGCAGAACTGGAATGTAGAAATGTGACCGGGGATTTAGTAGCTCATCTTACTTAGAGTATCTGCCTTCTAATCTTTGTGGGTTGACTTACTAATGTGTGCGATAGTGACAGTCTTTCCTATGCTACGAGATGCTTTCCCTTTTCCCCCCATCACTCTTTGCAGCCAATTTCCGTGCATGCCTTTTGCTTAATGGCCCTTTACTAATTACCTAAATGCCACCGTAGAATCTATGGGAGTAGCCATATGGCTTTTACGAGACCTTAAAACTGGCATTCAAGGTCATGAAAAGACATTGCTTTATAGTGACTCCTACATGGCTATGATCTCACAACTGAAGAGCATAAGCCCATGTGATCATATATCAAAAGACTGAAAAATATTTGATAGGGTTTGAATAATTTATATATATGAATATTGACGCAGAGATCTTGTAAAAGCAATGGATTTGCAAGAAGGAAATGTCCAATAATAAGAAGGAAGTCAAAACAAAATACAGCATCCCCCAGGGAAAAGGTAGCTATGGGAAGTTACTGGGGAAGACAAGCCTGTTAGACGATTTATAATAAATTTGAAAGCCAACATTTGTAAATTACTTAAATTTTTTAAGATATAGCATATGCATATAGTGATAAGCATATCATATTATACATTAATTTATTTAGTCTTACCTAATGCCTTTGTATTAGTTGCATAGTGATGGGTAGTTAAAAGGGGTATAGAAGACCAGAACATACAGTTTGTCAAGTTTTCGTACTGTAAACCACCGACAAACCACAAGCAATAACCAGTTTTCTACACTTGACGTTGGGCTGGGATTCGAACTTTGACATAAAAGGTTGGACATGAATGTTTTCCACTGTACCACTATGACCCCCCCCCCCCCACAATTGTACAATACATCAAATAGTTTTGTCATATTGAGCCTCTGTCAGAGAGCCTACATAAACATCTACAGAATCCAGCTACTGCTGGAAGTTTTACGGTAGATGTAACAAAGATGCCAGCTATGCTCCCAAATACTCCGTAGCATCCCACAGAGTGAAACACTTAAAGTCCCTGATTCATTGATACATGCTACCTCTCAGCTGGGAACTTCAGCTTTGAGTAGAGAAAATGTGAGAAACACTATCTCCATGTGACGTCACACTATGCAGGTGACGTCACTTTGTTGAACAATGTTTTACATGCCTAAAACTACTAGCTGAATTCTTGCAAAGTAATTGCAATAAAAAAAATTGTTCAACACTGGTTAACATTGTATTAACTGTGACCTCAATAAACATTTATTTAACCAGGAATAAGTTATAACTATTTCTTCTTATAACTGTTTCTTCTTTAAAATGGAAATAGCATATTTCTGTTCGACTATATTGACACTAAAGCAAGATTGTTGAGGGTTTACAACCTATCTTTCAACTGGTTTAAGGTTTTGTGCTTATGGAAAATATTAAACATGTTTTAAAAAAACTTTCTAAGTATTTTCTATTCTAAATAACTGTGAGTGATATTTTGAGTCCTGAGGTAGTTGCACTAATTGTTTGGATGCTACCACTTATCTTTATGGTGTTACAACTGACTTTTATGGCTGCTACGACTCTTGTTCGCTCTTCTGTAAAAGTGGTGCTGAGTGATCTTTTCCCCTTGAGAAGATTAGTCATACAAATCCCTCAATTACTGCACAAGAATGGTTGGGGTTTGATGCTATGAGTTTCTGTTTATTATTTATAGCAGTCAGGAGAAAGCCATCAGGTCAACCTTTTCTGTTATGCAACTGGATCAATCACCACTGCCCGGGAATATAATATCGACAATGTATTCTAATAAGTCGTAAAAGTGAGACAGAAGTATAATCTTGAGTATATTATCAATTCATTTTATTGATATTCATGTTTTGGTTAATATTTTAAAAGCAGATAATTACCTCTACAAAAGAGGATTTCTTTCAATGACATGCATCTGTCTGTTTATTGGCATGCACAATATCTAGAAGATCCAGATCTACTTTGGGTCTTAAGACCTTTTATTTTCATGTTGCGTTTGTGCAGGGTATGGATTGGCTGTCAACATATTGTATGTCACATCACTGTTGAGTTGGAGTAGAATACTTCTTTGTACGAAAAGGAGGTGTTCTGTTTTGCTATAACAGTTTTATTATCAATTTTTGCAGTCTAATTACAAGCAGAATTATTAACAAAACCTTACCAACAAGAAAAACACTTAGCGCAAATCTCAACCAAGGCCCAACACATGCAATATTGCTTATTGCAATGGTGCAATAATGAACAATTTGTCTAAAAATTTCCGGATGCAGACAGTGATACAAATCACCACAAAAATTTAATCCTTTGTATCTTGTGCTATTGTCAACATTTCTAGTAATTTTACAAACAAATACTTGGGTCTCTCTGTCTGTAGTTGGTGACATTATAAATATTTCTACAATATCTGATCAGAAAACAGAAACAAAGGTTTCTTTGTGAAACAAAAACATAGAAATTACATTTTTATATATAATGGGCTACTTGTTTAACAAGAAACTAGTGGTTGGAGGGGGTTTCTGCAAAATGGGAAATGGTACAAAAGGTAACACAAGTGTTGTTCATTAGTTACGTTATTCTAGGAATTTAGTAGAATTAAACAGAAAAAATAGAAACTTTTTCACTTTTTGAAGTTGTGATTTTTCATGTTTCAAGATAAGCCACTATTAAAGTAGGATTGACACTTACGCGTTCACATAGGTGAGAATGATTTTGCCTAGCATCTAGTAAGCTAAGTCACATCCCATACTCATATATGTCAGCCATTTCATAAATTTATATTCAGGTTTCAGCTAGATATTTAGTTATCAACATTACTTTTTACAATGTTTATTTACTCATTTGCTGTCCTTATCATACCGCTCCCTGCTAAAAAGTTTTTATTACCAATACCAGGTGGTTATGTTACATTACTTTGTCTGTCTGGCTTTGTCTCTGATAAATCTAAAAGGATTAAAAACATCATTTCAGAATTTTTATATGGGGCTGAGGCCTGATCAAAGAAAGAAGCGATTAAATCTTTGGAGGAATTTGGGACGATATTCTGGCTTACCGAAGACATTACTCTGAAAGTATTGAGCTGATCTTCATGAAACATTTATATGGGTAGAAATTGGCAAAATAAAGAAGTGATTACATTTTGGAAAAGCTATGGCTCATATTCTGGATTACAAAAAATCCTGAATTTTCGGAAATAACTCCCCTCCCCCATGTGAAGTGTGGACTATGTTATGTAGTTGAAATATACATTGACACAAGTGAATGTTATACAAGTATTTTGCCAAAATAAAATAAAATCAGTTAGCCATTTGATGATTACATAATAGAGTTTGATCCTTTTTTTCATTTTATTTATTTATCTTTATTTTGAATTATAAAAGACCTAACTTACATTGATAATTTGAATTGACTGATTTTAATCAATCATCCCTGCTGAACAGACGAGCCCTAGCCATAAGAAATAGCCCATTCCACTCAAATGGTACTGCAACTGCAAAACTCTGGCTATCCATTTATTACTGTCACATAAACACTGACAATCTGTTGGCACCACTAAGGCATTACAGGACAGCCTCCCACCCCAGGAATGCAATGCCCACCTCAGAAAGCTTCAGATTGAGCCTAAGTTATTGTATATGAGTTTGTGCTTATAATATCAATGTGTAAAATGTGTAAATGTATATAACTATATTATATAAAAGTAGTATATGAATAGTCATCAAACATGATAGAAAACTGTGTTCAGGTGTTGCACATAATGGCTAGAGCCCATTTTCAGTCATCACACAAAATGCCTAGGCATTTCACAAAATGACTGCAATGTCCAGTCATTAGACATAATGCCTGGTTACACAGATTGCCTTGTAACATATTGAAGAAACTTTGTGACTGGGTACAGAGAATATATAGTAAACAGTAATTATTCTTAAGCCAAGGGGGAAATGTAAAAGAACAATCATACAATGGAATAGTAAATACACAAATATATATTAATTAAAGCAAATGGGACATATCAATCAGTATTAGGGAAGATTCGGCAGAAAAAGACATTCATCTTCGCTGTTGAAGTTTGAAATGCAAAATGGGGAATTTTCCACTTGATTCAAGACCCAAAAAGTCATCAGCCAATAAGACGTAAGTGTGTCAAGTTACCTGGGAGATGCCATGGGGTTTTGAACTGAATAACAAGCACATTCACCATTAAGGTGAAGCTACACATTCCCGGGTTAGAGGGCTGGCCAGTGTGATGGCCAGACTTCAATACAAAAAATATGGTAACTGGATATATACAATAGGTAACAATATATGAATTATTATATATGCAGGAAACAAAATATATCACAAACGAAGATGACAATTTTACTTGAGTGTACAAGACTATATTGTAAATCTTCATGACTGGTATATTTTCGTTCATATTTGTCTAATGAAGGATGTTTTACTTTTATCATCCACTATGTAGCATGATTAACGAGTAAAATAAGTAAAAATTGAAAAACAAAGAATTCAAAAATTAGCTGTGAACCTTGTACATGCTTAGCAGGGCCAGACAATGTAATAGCCTCATTTTTTAAATTCGTAATTTTTCTACTATGGCTGCAAATATTTTATGCTAAAAAAAAAAAAAAAAAAAAAAAAAAAAAACACCGAGAAACTGCTCTGAAAAAATAACTTTCAAATGATCTATACAATGGTAAATGGTCATAAAAACATTTGAAATCTTAAACTTTAAAATATTGACGAAAATCAGCACTTATTGATTATTTTTGTGATGCTAATTATGCATAATAAGTGGCGCTGGGAACACAAAAATATTATCCAATCTGTCTCACTATTTAGGTCAAATCTGCCGTCTGGTGGATAAAAATACTGGAGCAGGCATTTTCCAAAAACCTCAGTACTATTGCTTGCCTTGGTAATTTGACACATGTATTAAATATGCACAAAAAAAAAAGCAAAAAATCAAATATACTCTAACCAGTCAAGGCTCCACACATAAACATCATGTTACCATACTAATTCAAATAATTCATTTAATCTTCATCAAAAGACAGACTCATAATTCATTTAATCTTCATCAAAAGACAGACTCTGAGGTGTAATAAACAAGTCCAAAGATTCATAGTCCAGAGTCACAGACGAGGGTCCACACCACAGTAACAACTTTGTGAGGTGATAAGCTTTCAGCTTCTTCTGAAAAAAGATAGAAGAGATGTGGCACAGCTGATGTCATCTAGCAACTCATTCCATACCTTGGGAGCATCATAGGCAAAAGTAAAGCTAAATTGCTTAGGTGACTTATAAACAGAGAGAATAAATGTTGGCACCTCAAGAACTTCACTTTCCATCTGCCTACTCCTAGTATTGTAAAAGCTTTTCCTTGGATTCCAAAAAACCTATGAAATAATTAAGATAACCTCTCTGAAGAAACATATAGAATATTGTAGCTGTTTTGGACGCTGACTGTTGTTAAAAGGCAACCAATGGAGTTATATGTGAATATTTAGTTGTGTTGGGGACAATCTTAGCTAAGCATATATTTTATTATCGCCCCGAAAAAAAATCACTGAAAAATGTATACTTTGTATGAGACGTTTTATGTAATATTGTGTTTATAACTTGCATTTTATCAGTTTATGTTCTTGTTAAAATAAATCTATCCTAATTTGCATCATGCTAATGACAACAATTTATGCACATGATGTATCAAATTAGCCAAGCATTAGCCAGACATTAAAAAGATATGACATTTGCTGTCTAAACTGCTGAACATCCAATGCTGTACGTATTTTTCATTTTAGGTGTAAAGATTCAAAAGTTCTATGAATTTATATGGAAATGTCAGTTTCACTTTCTAATCTGACTAATGGCTTTTCAGGAGACACAGACTTTACAGTCAGTAATATTTTCTCTTTGTTTTATTTGAACTCATTTGAGTTTAAGGTGGCTTTCAATATACTATATAGGTAATATCACGATGGGCAGGTATTAAGGGAAGAGGAAACCAGTACATACTAAGTGGTTACAATTCTTCATTGTAAACTGTTTGGGATCTGTAACTAAGTAACAAGGGTCTGGTACAGGGTTTGAACTATTGTACACAGAGGTGAGGGGCGAGCGTGTTATCACTGACATAAGTAGTTGTAAATACTACAGTCTTTGTCAATTTATTTTTTTTAAAACTAACCACAACGTTAACAGAACATATTAGACAGATGGCAGGAAATGTAATTTGATCCTTTTCGTTGAATTACAAAAATTCATGCCACCTCCACTGGACTATTTTCTAATAAACTGATAAAAACAAAATGTCACTGTTTTCCGCCAGACGTTTTTCCACGTAATTCTGTGAACACGACAGCTGCTCAGAAAAAATAGTACCTTTATGAGAATTTTTTTTCTTTCATTACTATGTCATTTTTAGCCATGGTAACCGCCGACAACAAGCTGATATTAAATTTATTGACTTTATTAAACTTGAAAATTTGTATTTACTGAGAAATAAATATCAGTAAGGCTTTTTATCCTTTGGATGAATTTAGTTTATAATACTTTTCCCAAACCAGTCTAGTAGTGATGTTTTAGTGGGAATTCAGTCATTCGGCAACAAAATCTTAATTTGTTCCATTTTTATGCAATTAACAAAGGTTTTTATGATTCTTCGTGTTATTTTAAATTACTTGGTCAGTAATTCAGTAATCAAAGTATCCTCACAATTCATTAACCACTGAATGCTATGTTTTATCGAAAAGGGGAAAAAATAGATTTTTCATATGTGACGTCACCCCATGCTTGTGTATTTTTGGTAAATTGGTTGATAAAACATTGAATAAAAAGTAGATAATGAAAGACAAACATCCCCCATTAGGCACTTAAACACACATATTGCAATCTTCATGTGTGATATATGTTTTTTTGTATATGTCATTCAAGGAGTTTTCCTATTGTTACCCCTCAGCCCTTAAGGGCTGTCGGGGTATTGTTTTCACCCATGGTGTCCGGATGGGCGAATGGGCGGGTGGAGGGAAATAGTTTGTCCGGGCTGTATCTCAGAAAGGTGTAGGAGTTCATACTTGGCAGGGACATTGGTTGGGGGGTGTAGGTGTGCAACGTCATGGTCTGACCTTGATTTGACCTTTGACCTTGCCGTAGTGACCTTGAGTTTGAAAATCTTGTCCGGGCTATATCTCGGCAACCATAAGGTGTAAGAAGTTGATACTTGGCAGGGACATTAGTTAGGGGTTGTAGGTGTGCAACGTCATGATCTGACCTTGATTTGACCTTTGACCTTGCCGTAGTGACCTTGACCTTTAAAATCTTGTCCGGGCTATATCTCGTAAAAACCGTACGGTGTAGGAAGTTGATACTTGGTAGGGACATTGGTTAGGGGGTGTAGGTGTGCAACGTCATGATCTGACCTTGATTTGACCTTGCTGTAGTGACCTTGACCTATAAAATCTTGTCTGGGCTATATCTCGGAAACCGTAAGGTGTAGGAAGTTGATACTAAGTAGGCACATTGGTTAGGAGTTGTAGGTGTGCAACATCATGGTCTGACCTTGATTTGACCTTTGACCTTACCGTAGTGACCTTGACCTATAAAACCTTGTCCGGGCTATATCTCAGCAACTGTAAGGTGTAGGAAGTTGATACTTGGTAGGGACATTGGTTAGGGGGTGTAGATGTACAACGTTATAGTGTGACCTTGATTTGACTTTTGACCCTTGCCGTAGTAACCTTGACCTATAAAAACTTGTATGGGCTATATTTCGGAAACTGTAAGGTGTAGGAAGCTGATACTTAGTGAGGACATTCATTGGGGGTAGTAAGTGTGCAATGTCATGGTGTGACCTTGATTTGACCTTTGTACTTGCCGTAGTGAACTTGACCTATAATACCTGGTCTGGGCTATATCTTGGAAGCTGTAAGAGGTGTAGGAAGTTGATATTTGTTAGGGACATTGGTTAGGGTTAGGGTGTAGATGTGCTACATCATGTGACCTTGATTTGACCCTTGACCTTGCTGCAGCAACCTTGACCTATAAAATCTTGTCCAGGTTATATCTCAGAGACTGTAAGGTGTAGGAAGTTTATACACTTGGTAGGGAGATTGGTTGAGGGTTTTAGGTGTGCCACGTCATGGTGTAACACTGATTGACCTTTGACCTTGCTGTATTGACCTTTAAAATCTTGTTGCACCTTTGGGTCTGTCTGTTGATGCAGATTAAGCACTGTTAAAGTCATATTAGAATTCATTAAGAATTTCCTTTTGCAAGTTCCCATTGTAACAGATGGAATTTCATCAAGTGAGCCACAGGCTTTTCTCCAACACCACACATAAGCATTCATTGAATGTATTGCCACTTCTGTATGCATGGGTAATATTCAAAACATCCAAACCATAATTTGGCCATTTTTGGTTTACTGATAAATGCTGTCATTTTATTATTGAATTGTCTTGTTTTAATACTTCATCTTTATATACATTTCTTTTCCTTAGATATTATTTTCTCTACTTAAGCATTATTTGGACCTTAATATAACTTACACTGCTCTGAAAGTATCTTGAACTTTGTACTGTTACACTACTTCTATATCTCATGGTGTTAAAAAATATTTCCCCAGGCTGTGGGGTACGGGCATCTCTGATGCTATTTTTTTCTCTTGATTCAGGGTGTATGTTGAATGACCTTGCCAAAGTCACCATTACTACTTAGGGAAGTCGAACCCACGCGGAGGTTACACCCTGTGATTAGAGATTCCAACTTGCTGACCCACTAGGCCACTGAGAACCTGAATGACCTTGTCACATAATTTTTTTTGACCATCAACATATGATTTTATTTATTTGGGGTTTTACGTCGCTTTCAACACTGTACAGGTCATATCACGACAGGTAGTTGGAAGGGCAGAGGAAACCAGTACATATAGTTCGCTAGGGTTCTGTACTGTAAACTGCCGACCAACGGCAAGCAACTACCAGCTTTCCCACTTACGGCCATGACGGGGATCAAACCCCGGCCGCAGAGGTGGGAGGCGAGAGTGTTACCACTCTGCCACCGTGGCCCCCATCAACATATGAGATTCATAAGTCTTTATTTAGACTTAAGACTTCTAGAGATCACTTTTTATTTCTTTTGTCTCCTGACTTTCATGAGATGAGTACCTGTCTCTTCAATGAAGTTAAGCAGCAACGGGCTACATTAGTACTTGGGTGGGTACCCACTTAAAGTGCACTACTTGTGTCTCTGATGGCTTTGCAGCTCGTGCTAGTAGATTGAAAACCCCTTTTGGCCTTATTTACATAAAGAATACATAACAAAGCAAAGGGAAACCAGAGAATATAAAAACTTCATTTTTTCTTACTTGAGACTTCTTCACCATTTCTGCATGGATTTTAATGTCACAAAGATTAACAGAACCTTTATAACATTTCAGCAGAGTCAAATGTATGATTTTTAGTCCCTTTCAATGTATTGAAACAGGCCCGCAGCATTGGCATATGTTTGAGATCAGTCCCGCCAGGATAGTTTAAGGGTGGTTACTTAAGGTGAAGTCATATTTGCCCGACAAAGGTAAACAGGTGACAACAGGTGATGAGAGACAGAGCCTTTTATTCTAAAGGGACATTAATTAACACAACCACAATAATTTTAGTACTATTAAACTACACATAAAAGGGCGACAAAAAGGCCCCACATAGAGCACAGATGTACAGAGATACATAAAGTTAAAAGACTAAGAATAAAGTGATAAACATATGCACTAAACAACACAATTGTCAATCTTGCACTTTAACATGAAAACCTGAGATAAAACAACATGCACTGATTGTCTACTACGATAGTTGCAACACAGTGTACTACTTGTATATATGACAACACAAATACAACAATCAACCCTCATTACGTGACTAAAAGTATTGTACGTGGAGAGGAACCTCTAATCTGTGACAAGGTGTTGGGCATGGCTGCTTGGGATGTGGGAGGGTGCTTTAAATTTACTTCAAAAACCAAAATGAGGGACACTTGACCAGAAGCCTGGGTGGCCAAACTTTGGAGGAAAACTGGACATAGTTCACCCACTAGCCCCTGGCAGTGATCATTATGGTGTTTACATTACTGAGTGACACTTGACATAATAAGCAATGAACGTGAAACACAAACCCCTGGCTAGGACTGAAAATTTGTGCCTAATGCATCAACAAATAAATGTAACATACAGCTGGCTACATAACAGCCTAACCACTATGCCCCTGAAAACATCAAGACACCGAACAACAGTAAATAAGATATACTATATAGAGAAATATAAAATCCAAACTACACAGCCTTACCTTCAGGATAAGGGTTGTTGAAGAAGTTGAGCATGCATAGTTTTCCTTTTGCATTGGTGACATTGTCCACCACTGCCAACTGGCTGTCAGTTAAGCCTGTGTAGAGATGATAGGTTTCTTTGTTCCAAACTTCTTGGTCAAAGTAGAAGTTGTAGACATATTGTGGATTACTGCCATCGCCAGACATCTCGAAACCATCAACATCAAGCGAACTGCTTCAAAATTAGATACTATTCGCTTTACTTTCACAGAGTCTTTGCTTTTAAACAATGGATACTAACATACGGTACAGGTGATTATTTTGATGTTGAAACCAAAAGTAGAAGATTTATGCCCTTTTCAATGGAAAGTGTTTATTATAGATATACACTTATTTTTCCTCTGTTGATGAATAGTTATCCACTCTTTTAAACTGTGAGTAATTTTAGCATGCAAAACTACTTTGATTCAAGGATATATTTTTCAATTTTATATACACTTCTGATATAAAGTTCTTCCTTAATTTTAATCGAAAATTTTTACTGTTTGTCAACTTATGTCAAAAACACTCAATGCCAAAGGACAACAACAGTGCACCACCAGCATATTAAGCAAGCCATCATAGATTATTTCCACCCTTCCGGATACATATTACCTTGGTTGAATTGTTTTCTCCAGAAATGTTAAAACTACTCAGTTTAAAATTTCATCACAAATACATCTTATTTCAGCCACTCTAAACAATTTTTTGAACCACTTTGGTGTTTGCATCTGTCTGTCATTTCCCATTTGATCATTGGTGAGCCAATACATGTAGATAGCTTGAAAATAATAAAATTTGCAAAATATTCAGTGTCATAAGTAAAGTGGCTTCTGATCAAATGCAATTTGTAACTTTTTTGCAGTATTTTGTTGGCCTTAGCTGTATCCAATTCTCCTTTTTATATATTCCTTTCAAATCCTGTTCGGTCATTCCACTTTTAAAATACAGTTAAAATCAGTACACTTTTTTATTTGACTCACTTGAATAACCTCAGAACAAAAGTAATCTGAAATCTAATCAAACAAATATAAAAAAACAACACTGAAACAGAAACCATAACCCCAGAAAGTATTAATGTTCAACACCAAATGAACTTTCAAACTATCATTGTTTACATAGTTTTTAATCAGTCTAAAAGTCCAAAGCACTCACTGCCATTTCACTTACTAATCGTTCCACTTTGTCAACAAAATACAACAGAAATAAACAAAATAACAAAAAGGCTGTCACAGGTCATCAGTGTCAATTAATCCCCATTATATCCAATGACAAAAGAAAGGCTTATTCCGTTGTTTTCAAGAGAAACACACAACCATTCATATCTCTAAATATCAACTGAGTGACCCTACTTCAAGCGTTTATACTATTGTTATTATTATCCTATAATATTTTGCAAGATTTAATCCTAGTTTTTATCCGCCTATACCTGGGTCTTCATTTTCATGCATACTCTAATTTAATCTGGGACATCTCTATACGTCCACCTGCAACATGAAATGGTGCACTTCTGTTCTGTTTACAAAATCCCAAGTACAACCAAGAGGACGAACAAAGCTTGTCCATGCTAACTTTCCCCCATTCCGTTTAGTGTCAAAGAACCACTACTCCTTTGATTTCCCCCAATAACAACCTTTCTTGTGTTTCTCCATTGGCTTTTCATCTGATGGGGCCTTCTCATTTCTCTGGATAAAGGACTCTGAGTAGGACATAACATACATGGCATAGGAATGGTATATTTCTAGCAAGACCCAAGCTTCTCGAGATCACTTTTCATTCATCTCTGGACTTTCATGAATTATGATGAGTATCGGTCTGTTCACTGTAGTTAAGCGGCAATGGGCTATGCAAGTACTGGGATGGGTGACTGCATCGATGCACTACTCGTGTCTATAATGGCTTGGCGCTCATGCTAGTAGAACAAAACCACTTTGGCATGTTGGCACTGAAAATAGTGGTGCACAATTGTAGCATGAGATAGCATGAGATTTTTTTATTTGACACTCTATGATTTTTCAATGTGTTGTGGTTTTATGTCAAATGTGTGTGTACGGGGGACAGCTTCAGTGAGTCTGTATAAAATGCTGAGGGGAATACCCTGGCTTTTGATCAATCTGCTTAATAGAAAGGTGGCAGACACCACAGTAAATTATATATCTCACTAACATAATGGTACACCTGAGCGTATTAATTTAGCCATGGATAGATTGTATTACTTTTGATTTAACCTCTTCCCAACCAAATAAGCAGTATTCAGCTTGTAATATCACACTTTCACAAGAAATATGGCAGTTCTAAAATTACATTTCATAGTGGAGTTACTTTGAGTAGGCACAGCCTGTATTTGCCATTGGATAGTCTAAGCAGACAATCCAAAGAATGGAGTTCCACAGAAGGCCAAAGCTCTGAATTTGAGCACATACTTGTGTTTTTGGATTAAGATGTGTAAATTTTGCTATCAAGTGGAACCTGGGGGCAGATGTTGGACTTGTAACTTTGGCTGTTGAAATGGCGATAATATAGTTACAGAACTTAGTAACTGCCTCTTAACTACCAAGTTATGGCCTGTAGCCCTTGGGTGGCAAGGCAAAGTGTACCAATGGTAAATTCAGGGACAGAGTAGTTTGTCAATAGTTTAAGCTGCTAAAACGCACACCACAAGTGTTCCTCATCATCCATTGTATACTTGTATATAGCATTTTAAGCAAAGTTTTCCAATATAGCAAGAATTTGAATTACATAGTGCTGCGTGAAAGTAAAATAACAAAACAGGGGCAGCGACTACCAGGAGACATACATGGCACTGTTGAATACGCCCTGCTGCCAGTTGCTAATTGCCTGGTAAGGTTGTCAAGGGGTTAACATGATTGATTGTTTTGTTATTGTTTTAGTGTATTATACCACATCTATTAACTTTATATCGGTTATATTGTGAGGGGTAGTAGGAAGGGAGGAGGAAACTGGTACATACAGTCAAGATTCTGTACTGTTGTCTAATAGGTAAAGCCAAGCAATGAAATGCAACACTCGCCAAATAACATAAAACAGCCTGTTTTGAGATTATACTGTGTTGGTTGTCCCGAGTGTATTCTAAATGTAAGGAATTCTCTGAGGTGTAGTGCTCCTGCAGTAGCTGGCTCGAACCATGGACCCGACACCATGTGGCTGAAAGTCAGTAGTTTCTTACCGATGCCCTGCAGTTAACAAATGCATAATCTTGACCAATTACTATGTACTTGTTTCCTCTGCCATTAAAAATATACCTTTTGTGAGGTGTCAATGACCTGGAGGCAACGTTAAACACAAATAAATAAAATGAATGTTCCAAACACAAATCTTTCTTCAGTGCAGTATAAGACAGCTACACATTTCGATGGGATGTCTTGCAAACAATTGTGAAGAAAATAGGACGCTTTTGAGGCACCAAAACCCTTACAGTGAGAAAGGGGTTTAAACAGCAGAAGTTATTCAGAAACTAGGCACACAGTTTCTGCTCCTTAATTGTGGGATTCCACGCTGCTAAGATCTTGAGATAAGTGCAGAAAATTAGGAATAGCTTTTGGGCAATATCCATGCTATATTAATGAAAACCTGTGATTGCCACATGGCATCACACGTATTTCATAAAATAGTGCCGCAAGGGAGGTTCTCAGAATAGAGCATCAATTATTTGCGTATCATATATTATTTCAGGCATCATATCCCAGGTTTTTATGTATTTTTCTTGGAAGAAGATAATATTTCTGATGAAAGGTTTGCACCTAACATTTATATTTTATTATAATCATAGATGAGTGTGATGTTTTTTATCTATTATAATTGATACATATTGTGGACAAAAGTGGTTTATTGAGTATAAAATATTCTTTGAGAAAGCAAGGATTGGTGTTGATCAACTCCAAGAAGGAGGTTATGTTTAAGGGTGTGCTTATTTGTTTGTCGGTCTGTTTCTTTGTTTTGTTTTACAATTACTTGACAATTAATGAGTACAGTAAGAAATCTAAAATTCGCCACATATCTGAAATTCGCCACAGGTGAAAATACTAATAAAATAAATGAATTGTGGTGAGATTTGTTGACTGTATAATAAATTAAGGCTTTTTGAACTGAAAAATACCAATTTTTAGACAAAAACATCATTTTCTTCATAAAATTAACTAAGGTTTTAGAGGTGGCGAATTTTAGATTCCTGGCGAATTTTAGATTTCTTACTCTACATCTTTATGAATTTTCTTATGTTGGAAGGATTTCACCAAAGGAAAAAGTGATTAAATTTTGGAAAAGATCCGGATTGCAAATTTTGTTACAATTTTTTTTTAATTTCTGCACTAGCAAACTCTAGGGCCCATAAACAGAATCATAGTTCAAAATTGCTAAACCCATTAGGATCAAAAACTAATATAAATTGTAACATGGATAGTGAAAATTTACCCCCTAGTGAAATTTTATATCTGTCAAAGATGTTTGAAGGAGAAAACAGCTATAAGTGGAAAATTATTTTTTTTTTAATATTGAACAATTAGTCAAGCTTTCTGCTAGCTTAACTTGCTACTGATATATAGTGTATCATTCGGGAAGTTTTACATAATACACCCTTCTATTAAAGAAGGTTGCGAAGTATCTTCAGATACTTGTATCAATGCTTAATGCTGGGATATATCTCAACATTATCTACAATTACCATAGTTGTGTGATATTTTTACACCTTCTAAATGGCTAAATATCTGACAGAAATTAATTTCTGGATTAGAAAGTATCTCCAAAAGCTTATATGAGTACATTATGTTACTAACAAATGGACATTTTCAAACAAAATCTTCGATTACTTCTACTACCATTTTATAAACCTTAGGAAAAGCTAAAAATAAACTTAAACTTCTAATTTATCTTAAAAACTTGTATGGGCACATTATGTAAACAACTGATACATTATCTTAACCCCCAGGAAAGGCTTAAGATTTGCCATTATTTTTAACATATTTTCTTAACCTGGCAATATTTTTAAATAGAGATGAAAATATTATGCAATTTTTCAACATTTTTTTCACCTTTAAAGTTAGGTTGTATGGTTAATTACATTGGAAATATGTAGCCTTACAGTCTGTTTTGATATCAACAGGAAATCCCTTGATCCCTTCCAGCAATTACAGGGTTATATCTTTGTAATTGAAGTCAATTATTGCTGAACAGATAAAATGTTAAGTCAATATATTTTTTCTTTGAATTCTTTTAAATATAAGAAAAAAATTCTTGTCTAATAAGTATAAAGAGTAAAATCTTATTCTCACTGGATTATGTGATTCTTTGGTAATGTTTTTGGAAATTTATTTTTCAATTGTTTTTTAATCTTCATTTACAGTCCAATCGACCATACATTTTATAGTATACAATGTAAGAATACTTAGAAGGCACAAAATCTTTGTTATTTTTTGTTGTGTGGTAGCAACTTTTGTTACATTTAGATTCAAGTTACTTAAGTCACTTCAAGTTCATGAAGGTTACATGAATCTAAACCTTGAACAGTTAAATCTTGACAAAACTCTGAGACTGTCCAAGGTAAATGGTCAATGAAGGGTTATTCAAAATTATGCCATAAATCATGAATTTCAGAAATTTTAATTATATGTTAGTACATTAAATATATAAAAACAATTTTTAAAAACCATTAGAAACTTGCAAATTTGCTAAAGGGTTTTTATACATTTGTATCAACCACACCAAAAAGGTGTCGGATAGAATAAACAAGTACACTCCCACATTAAATTAAAGGAATTTTTTTTTTGTAATTTAATTAGATAAGGGGGGAAATTATATTCCTTTAATGAATAAAGTTGCAAGCCAAATATATTGCAGAAAATTTTCAACAGATGATGACGACTCTGTTTATGGCAAATATTTCTTTAATACAAGCCATTAAAGCAGAAAAGCTTAGTTTCAATGGATTTAAACTGGTTGAAGTCATTCTGAATCGTGTCTCCCTATTAGTCTCCCAAACAAGTGATTTTGTTTGGCTAATATTAGAGTTACCCTGTCCATTACAGTGTTGGCATCAGCTCCAGAGCACGACTCTGTGACGAGGCTACCATAGCACTTTTGCCTGCGTCTTAATTCCTAATTTTAGTTTGCCATGCTAGTGTCTTCCCAGATTTGTTAACTGGGTATAGCCAACCACTTGGATATTTAATAGTCATTTTGAAAGTGGCAGCCATACAGACCACAGGAAAATTGTTTAGCCCAGATGCCTACCACTAGAATATATGTTTCCTTCTTTGGTCTATGGCCAGATTAATATGTTGGATAACTTTCAGTTTGGTTTCTGGGTCTAGACCCCTGTTAATTTGACCTACCTGCAGGGAGGTCTCCCAAGACTGATGTAGGTCACATAGTATTTGAGTTTCACATACTTAGCAATATCAGGAACTAAGGCTGGACCTGTCAGAGCCCCCTATACCGAATTTTCAATTTCATTGATCTGTATCCCTCTTCTGTCTTGGCATAGGGAAATGTAACACCTTTTGTCAATATTGTGCTAGGATATGTGTGACATAATTGTAGCAACTGATCCCAGTGTTTTAGTCACAATAGAACCGGTCAAACTGGGAACTAGCATTTTCAAATTGATGTTATTAATATGTTGTTCAATGACGATGATGAGAAATTGTAATATGACATCACACTGTCTTGTATTAAAGAATATTAAACCCCGCAGCTTACATGGGAAAGTTGGCAGTTGCTTACCGATGGTCGGCAGTTTTCAGTACAGAACCTTGACCAACAATATGTAATGGTTTCCTCTGCCCCAAAACTACCCGTCGTAATGTGACCTATACAATGTTGAAGACCATGTAAAATCCCAAATAAATAAATAATGTATGAATAAATAGATATTTAAACCCCTCTCTGCATCCGGGGTGAGGTGGCTATGTTATGATGGTTTTAAATATATTGATCTTTAGAATAGAATAGAATAGAAACATTTATATAGCGCAAAATTGACACAACATCCTCTAATGCACTTGAGCCAAGAAAAGGAAGTCAAAGTGGAGATATACTATGGTGGAGAGTATGCAAGTCTAAACAAGTAGGTTTTTAACCAGCTTTGAAACTCTATAATTGTGTTCTGTGATCGGACTGATTGTGGGAGTCTGTTCCATTCAGTAGGGGAAGCCATTGCAAAACCTCGCCTGACAATGGCCTTCTTGGGATGAACTGAAGGAAGAGAAAGCCGATTGCCATGAGTAAGGCTACTGGCTGTTGATTAAGGATAATAATTATGTGGGTTGGAAGAATTTGATAGCCTTGAATGTAATAAGATCATATTTGAACAGGATACGGTATGAAATGGGGAGCCAATGTAGTTTTTGCAGATAGGAAGTAACATGGCTTGTTTTATCAAGTCTGAAAACAATTCTACAAAGGGCATTTTGAATCTTTTGGGGTTTAGCCACGTTATATTTATTCACACCACAAAGTAGGGAATTGCAGTAGTCAATTCGACTACTGATCATCGAATTTGCCAGCAGGGCTGCAGTCTCCACACTGAGGAATTTAGTGTAATTGTAGTGTAATTATATCGGCTGTTTTTGGAAGTTGATTCTGAGCTCATTTCGTAGATTATTACTGAGTTCAGTGGTCATTGTTTTCTCCATATATATTGTATGTTAATAATAAACCAAAATTATATCTTGCTACTCAAACAGTCTGCAAGAAAATTGTTTCTTTCTTGTAACTTGTCATGAGTTTACTGTATGTTTAAGCAGTGATTTCTTATAAGAGTTGGAATAGATTGTACGAGAGAAAGACAGGTAGTTTACTTCCTATTTTATCAGAATATTATAATGACTCAGAGTTATATCTTAGTTTTATCACATGTTTAATATTCCTGGCGCATCTGTACTTCTCATAATCATTTTATATTTGTAAGGAAAATGTCCAGTACATGAAAAATGGATCGAAAATGTTTACTGAATGCAATTATTTAAGCAAACTCAGTTTTAGTTCCAAATGTAAATTATCATAAAAAACTCCTATTCAAAATGGCAACTTTCTGTGCAATTATTTTTTTTCTCAAATTGTGTGTCAGCCTTATAATGCTTGAAAAGATTATTTGCCAATTTAAGAGAGTTCTATGATTTTTTGATAAATGGCCTTCACTTCTAACAAACATCTGTGAAGGTTTTGGAAATGTCATTAGTTTTCACTGAGAAAGATAACCAAACTTTTCTCTTATATTTTTCAAAAGAAACAAACTTAGAAAAAAAACTTTGTGTGTGGTGACAAAAGCTATATATTTCATGTATGCCATTAAAATGACATGGTCTTGCAACATCCTGAAATGTTTTGTCATTTTGTTCATATATTTTCATGTATCTGAAATTAAGGTTACACAATGTGAAGTCACACAAATGTAGGGGCCATCTGATAAAAAGCTTGTTCCGTCAAAAATGTGACAAATTTGAGTCAACCTACAATAATTTGGAGCCATTAATGTGATTTCTGGGTAAGGGATAATGTGGTTGTGCCAAGTAAAGCTAATTACAAAATAATAGCATGTGTTCAAGTAGCCTTACGAAGGCCCAAGATTACTTTATAAGCATAGATGTATTGCTTATTCCAATTGTCTTGAAGCTGTCCTCTGCTTCTGTATATGTAATATTCTATATTGAAGCATATAATAAATACATATTGATTGCATGGTAACTATTGGTTAATTTCATCACGTAATTTCTGTTAGCAAAACAAGGATTTTGGATGAACGTTATTGAGCGGGACAAAAATATATTATTGCTGTTTCTGCTAGTTTAAGGCCGACTGTTGTTATTTCAACAGTGTGTAAATTTTACATTTTCGGGAAATACATTTTATCAGCCAAATTCTGAATGGCTGACAAACCAGAAAAAATGTGGATATCTCAAGTACTTGTTCTCGAGGATATTATAATTTGCCTATGTGGTCTAGCTTTACCAGTTCCAAACTGATCACTGACGTTAAGCAGCATTGGGCATGATAAGTACTTGGATGGGTGACTGTCCGAGTTCGGGGCCAGGTATAGCAGTCCAGTTGTAATATAACCAAAACAAGAGACTAAGCCAACTAAGCCTAAGTTAATCGAGAATAGTTAAACTAATAAATATATATTTTGGATCAAGTAACATATTTACATCAATCAAAAGCAAACAATCTTTGTGGTACACTATTATTTTTAGAAATTTAAATTGTTAATTTTTATACCACATTATTGTACATTGTGTAGTAATATCAGTCATACCTTCCGGGGATTTCCCTATTAGAAAAAAATCTAATCTAAACTATTGGAAGTGCAATGCCACTTCCTCAAACGGGGAATTTAGTGTGCTAAACTAACAAGAGAACTGGCAAAAAGTGGTAGACTATGTAAGAAGATACTACACGAGGTTAAAGAGGTGGCCCTTGAGATGTCCCCTAAATATATTAGTAAAGAGGTTAAAGAGATGGCTCTTAAGGTGTCTCCTTAAGGATATTATTGGAGAAGTTAAAGAGGTGGCTCTTAAGATGTCTCCTAAAGGATATTATTAAAGAGGTTAAAGAGGTGGCTTTTAAGATGTCTCCTAAAGGATATTATTAAGGAGGTTAAAGAGGTGGCTCTTAAGATGTCTCCTAAAGGATATTAATGAGGAATTGGTTCCTATATGAAAATGAAGAGATCTCCAGATAGTTGGTGCATATAGACTGACATTCTTAGAAAATGTTTGTGAGATTTGGGGATTTTGTAGTCAAAACAGAGCACTCAAAGGAACTTCAAATTTGGACAGCTGCACCTGGGGTTGATTTCACAAAGGCACTTAAGCCTAGACTTAGACTTTAATTTAAGACTTTTGTCTTAAATTTTTTGTCAACAGTATGGTAAGTCCATGGTCTTAGACTTATCGCATTTCACAAAGCAGCTAAGTCCATGAAATTGCTAAGTCATTGGACTTAACTTTAAATCTGGAAGGTAGTGGGCTTAAAGTTTGTAAAGAGGACTTAAATATGGCTGGCATGACCTTTTCTCTACTTCAAAATTTGAAATGGCTGTAAATAAAGTATAATAGTACAGAACACCTCACTAAAGTAACCTTTGGGAAGTTTATATGTGCTAACAAGGTTTTCTATTTCAAAACAGCACTCATCCTTGGATAAAAGGCATCAAATGAAGAATATAGTTCACCAATAGTATATTTTGAATAGATATAAAAAGTCACATGACACAGAAAACCACTGTGGTTATTTCATAAACTTGGGCTTAGCTAAGTCATCCTTTCTGAAATCCATTCAAGTCCAAGACCTAGCTAAGTCTTACATTTAAGTCCCTGACTTAGCCTAAACTTGGCTAAGTCTAAAATCATTTGTGAAACCTGCCCCAGGTGTTTCTAGATAATGTTTACAGATAGAGTTTTTCACTGGGTTATACTGGTTTGCAATATTTTACAAATCTGTATATGATCAGTCCTGTTTTGAATTGTACCTTATATTTTAAGAGGAGTCAAATGAGTTTTTCCTATTGTGGGGTGATGTGGGAAGACCTGGGGGAATAAAGACAAACTGCAAACTACAAAAGCATCGCTTTCTGCCCTTTGGTAGCCACATTTAAAATAAGAACGAGTTAACGTTTTATAGCTTTAATGGCATATTTCATCCTTAAGACCAAGGAGTATCTGAATTTTGAATTTTGAACAGATGAAAAGGGACATAAGTTAAAGTTCTATAAATTTATATGAGTATATTGCACATTAATATCCAGAGGTATCTAGAATAGAACATTACCATTTATCAAAGTCCTTGGGGTTCTATTTCCTGCCACAGAGGAGAGGGCCCAATGACCGAGGATCGCCACTTTAAGTGGTCATCTGAGCCACTTTGCATCTGCCTGTATCTGGGTTTGAACATGTCAAATCTAAATGTGATTTGAACAAAAGCACTAAGCAAAAATGTCTAGAATATTCTATGTAGCAAAACAAATTTCAGCTATGTGAAGACCAAAGACTAATAAGGACAGTAAAAGAACCTTTATTATCCACAGCAAGCCATATGTGACCCATATAGGGGGATATAAGCAGAGGGATATATATTTTTTTGTATACAATGGTGCCTCCGAACCATGGATAATAGAGAGGTTGCAAACAAGGTTTTATTGAAAACCCAGCACAAAAACGCAACTTAAATTAAAACAAGATGCAGCGGACATCAACGTGGCAAGGCTGTTTTTAACGTGAAATACGGCTAACTTTCAACATTCTGACATGATGTTCAACACACAAATCAATGACGTGTAACATAGTGGAAAACAGATACAGGTTTCAAAAATGTTGTTTGCAAACTGTCTAATGAGGGTCAATAACTTTTGCTTTTTCCTAATATCTCGCAAAGTACGTAACCTACAAATATGTATTATTGTATGTAATATTGCATAGCATTTTATTCATAAATGACTGAGATATTGCAATTTAAACAGTGAAGCTTTTATATTCAATGTTGTCCTTGCATTTTTACAGCCTTTTTCATATTCTTTCATAAACTATTCATTTATGTAACTCATAAATTATACAGAAATGGTGGATAATAAAAGCACAAACATCCTTCATTAGACATATACAGAAACAATATATCACTCATAAAAATTAACAATCTAATACTCATGCTCTACACTCATATATCTCTATTGAGAAATACAGAATGCAATTATTTTTGAGATTTTAGTAACAAGCTGGAAACAATAAATAATAAAAAACCCACAGAGTTATGGGATAAGATAAAAAATTTTGGGCCCCCAGAAAGGTACTGTATCTGACCAGGTACTAACCCATTGGCATGAAAATAAAGACACCTTTGTTGCATTAATGATTTGTTTAAGGCATTCGACCGGATTGATAGGTCTTTATTACTATAGAAACTATTAAAAACAAAAATTTCTGGTAAAATCTACTTTCCAGTTAAATCGCTACTTATAAATACCTACTAGTGTATCAAACTGAACAAATTTTTTTACAGACTGATTTTATAAATCTAATTGTGTGAGACAACGTGACATATTTTTATAAATGATCTGGCAGAAAATATAAACAAACTAAATTTGGGCATCAAAATCAGGGACATTAATTTGAGTATTTTGCTATGTGCTGATGACATTGCAGTTACAGCAGAAAAAGAACAAGATCTTCAAACTATGTTAAATTGAGTTGACCAGTGGTGTAACAATTGGAAGCTGGTGATAAAATAGTATGAAAAGTCAGGTTGTTTACTTTAGAAAGCGCCGTAGACCCCACAGAAGCTGTAAATTTTACATTGGCGAAAGTGAAATACACACAGTACAATGCTACAAATACCTGGGTGTAATATTTGATGAGTATCTAAATTTTAAACAATGTGAAGAGACTCATGTAGATGCAGCTGGAAGAGCACTGGCAGGTCTGATTCACAAACTGAAGCAAATTAATTACACCAATATTGGCATCTTTAAGAAGTTATGTGAAACATGTGTGGTCCCTATAATGGATTATAAATGTAGTGTCTTGGGTAATTATCAAAACAAATGTGGGGAAAATATACAGTTAAGCGCTCAAAAATATTTCTTGGGTGTACCCAATAAAGCACCGATTCATGGTATAACTGGTGATTTTGGTTGGTTGCTAACCAAGTACAGAAGATATATTACTATGTGTCAATTGTAGAACCAATTGTGTTCATTTGTACGAATATTGTACATATGTCGCTTATAATAAAAGAATAAAATAATAGAAATAATAATATCTTCATTAGTGATATTTTTCTGTATATGTCATTAGGGAAGTTTTCATATTTTACTAAAAATATAGCTGAACCGAATAACAGAGACACACACATGGCATTGAACATTGTTAAATGGTGAAAGCAATGCTATAATGTACTCATATAGACCAGTGGTGGTATTCACAAAGATGCCTTACCTCACCTCAGTGAATTTGTTACTTCTTTTTCACCTATTTAAAAATGATGCTTAGTAAGAGACAGTTGAATTTTTTTATATCCAGTGCAGTTAACAGGCCTGGAAATGCACGTTAAGTGAGCTGTTGGTCTGAATTCTAATTTTCATGTAAAAGTGTAACTCACTTGAATAAAAAAATCCTTATAGTAACAAAAATCTTTAAATAAACAAAACGTTTCTGATTAAAGGTAAAAATACTTTAGAATAACAAAAAATCTTTAAATTAAAATATAAAAAAAGACTAAAGAATCTTTATGATTTACTCGAGTACACTTTTAAATCCTTGACATTGGACATCCATAATTATAGACAAATTGTAATTGTAAAATGTAAATTAATTTCTCATAGTACACAAATATTACAGATTTCACGTTGCTTTTATAATTAAATAATCATTTTGTTTTATGATATTCAATGCACAATATCCTTTTACAGGCAATTCTGCTCCAGTAAATCAGGTGCTCTAATCAGAATCAAAGCAATCAGCTTTTAGACTTTCAAAGAAAAGTTCCTGTTCCAGCAATCCCAAATGGCTGAAAATTGTTCTCATTGCTTAAATAATTCTGTGGTGTTTTTTGTGCCAACTTTTGAGTTATGGCTAAAAGCAAACAAGGCCGAAAGGGGTTTCGGTCTACTAGCACGAACCACAAAGACATCAGAGACACGAGTAGTGCACTGAAGTGGTCACCCATCCCAGTTCTAACGCAGCCCATTGCCGCTTAACTTCAGTGAACAGACAGATAACCGACACCACAATTCATGAAAGTCCAGAGACAAAAATAACAAAAGTGATCTCTAGAAGTGTGAGCTTCACTAGAGCTCGCACTTAAAAATAAGCATCATTATTATAAATAAATAACTAATTTTGTTTCATTTCCTCACTGAAATGCAAATGAATTAAAACTTGGGTTGAAGATTAGAACCTAAGTCTTGCACGAAAATGCAAATATTCCTTCGAAGGAAAGTTAATTCTGTCAAATTTGAGGCTCTGTCTTGACATTAACATACCCCAGTAAGTGTTGTTGGTATATATAACCTATCAACTAGCATCTACCAGTTATTAATTCGCATCTAGAAGTTACTCATTTGTATCTACAGATTACTAACTTCAGATACAGGTTATTAATGTCCAGATGCAAGTGATAACTATAAATCCACAACTTATAAGGTAATAACTTAAAACTCTGGGTTAATTTAAGTTATTTGAATATAAACTCTTGGATATACCAGTTAACCTATGAATATACAAGTTTTTAACCGTTATATACATGTGATATAACTCCTATATGTAACTTATTCACCCATATATGGGTTAGGAACTTAGAAGAAAGATTTAATAGTAGAAATATTTAATAATTAGAAACCAATAAACTTAAAGGACAGTTCAGATAGAACATGACAGTTCATAGCTTCCTTACTTTCTGGTCCAATTTTTCTTGGAGAAAGTTTTTTCAGGATTGTAGAAAATTACCCATTTAGGTTTTACAAGCTAATTTTATGGAAAATAGCCATTAATATCAAAATATTTTGTTCAAGTGCATTCCATATCAGTTAAGCTAAAAGGCATTAAAATTAATTACTCTACTATTTCCTTAGATCAACATTTGCAAATCTTTTATCCGTCATATGCAATTTGGATTTGAATATTTACAGATACACTTTCACAGCACAAGAGAGCATAACAATCCCATTCACAAATCGAAAATACCTTATCCAGGAGACCATAAAATGTAAACATACTATAGAATATAGGTTAGAGGTAAAACGTGTAATTTTGATATCCCTTTTGATAGGAAGGGTCATATCAAGACTGGCCTTTAGTGCATCACATAGATTACCTTGAGATGGAAGAGAACCCATGGCCAAAACGTTTACAGGCTTGTGGTTAAATGCCACTGAAGTATTTTGAAGCATCAGCAAATATATTGTCCTTTGAACACAATTGCATTATATTTGTTATTATTAATGATTCTGATGATATTATAGCCTTTAAATATGAAGGCGAAATTGAAGACCAAATAGCCATGAAGGATGACATTACTTTCGCTGGATATTTGTGTGTTGACGTCACACATAAATCTACCTATTTAAAAATGACCCAGAAAAAAGCCCTAAAGATTTCTTTTGTAATTGCGATTCAATTTAATATTGTGAGTTTAATTTTGTTTGGTATTTATATAGGAAGGAAGTTTGTAGGCAGTGTAGGTTTCTCATTCTTATAAGAAATATCATCATATGTCGAAGAACTAGTTCCAAGAATGTTATTGAAAGGATTACAAGTTGAGAGAAAACATAAATAGAAGAGTTTTTCATTCACCATTCTGAAAGATATTAACCTTTGTTTGTGATAATATTTCAAGAAACTGACAAAAAGCAGAATTATTGTAACATAAGGTTGATGTTTTATCTGTAATCTTTTGAGCATCATACAACAGTAAGATAGCATAGTATTTTTAATTTATGACTTGTTAACAGTTAAAAATGGTTATCCACAATATATAAATATTAATGTGACTTTATGGGTTACATCACACAAATTTAAATCAAATAAAATTCTCTGTCACACATGAAAAATATGAAGCTTTGATAATCTTAAGAAATGTAACTATTTGTAAGAATATGAAGGTGTTCAACTGTGGGATGGTTTTAAATTATGAGCAACCTGCGAAGATCAAATATTGATTTGTTTTTCATTTAAAGGCCATGGAGTGAGTAATTCAAGAATTAAAAAAATATTTTGCTCATTTAGCTCTTCTAACCATACACAGCTACTGCAGTTGAAAAAAAAAATCAAGCTATTGTTTTTACATATATTGAAGAAATTTTTTGCTGAAGAAAAAAATAATCAACTAACAACATTTGTAGAGAAGAATTTATACCTAAAGGTTAGAATATAGTGATTTTACAGATTCTGTAAACTTGTGCCTGCTTGAAGTATATAATTTTTGTTAATCCACTTTTAAAAGGGACATTATTAACCATGGAATTTTCTTTATTTAAATTAGAATACATTTGGATCAGTTCTTAGGTTTTTGAAAGATTGTTAAAGATGAAATGGATATATCAAAATGTTACTGTTCAAAATGAAAATACAAGAAAAAAACACCACAATCTGTTAAAAAGTTTACAGTTTCTCTTTTTTTTCAAAGTTTTTTCTTGAATGTAATGTCTGAAGTGTTTGTAAAACACCATAGCAGTTTGAACAAACTTGAGGATAATATTGACATAAACCTAAAATTCGATGGATTATAGACATATGTATGTGGAGTATATATTCAGTAGATGAAAAAGAAAAAAAAATACTTGAGTAACAGTTTTTTTAGACCTTTTATCATAAGTAAAGACAAAATATATAATTTTAGGATGAGGATATTATTTTTGAGTAATAATAATAATAAATTTCTCAAGGGTTATCTAACAATTATTATCCACCATTGTGTTTAAAAACTAAGTGCAGTAAGTCCATATTTACAGAAAAATATACTTTCACTGCACTTATTTATAAAAAAAAATCAGGCCAAAATGTTTCCGTGGCACGGGATGGCAATGAATGTTGTCAGCTTTAAATTTTAACTTGAGATTTCTTTGCATTTCGAAACAGATTTTAACCCAACAGTGACAGAAGATAGGGCATATGGATAATTTATAAAATAAATTTGACAGTGACTTAGTTTATTTAGATATTCACAGTAAATCTGAACTTGTACTGAAATCTGCAAACCACATTCATAGTAAAGGTAGCCAGAGATTGAAAAACAAATTCCAGAGGACCAGTTTCACAAAGCCTACCTTAAGATAAAGGTTACCTTAAATTTAAAGTTTTCCTTAAACTTCAATCTCTCCCTCCTTTGATGAAACTTCACAAAGCCTTCGATTTCAACGGAGACCTTTAAATTTCAAGATCACGCGATTAAACTTTAATGAAGCCAAAGCCCTACCCTCATATTTAAGAAGCGTCGTTTGAGGAATACTTAATAATTGTTGATCCCTCCAGTTTTGGGGAACATCTTGTTAAGGACAATTACGGGTGATTTTGTAAAACTTATATTTAAGGCGGCCTTCCCAAAGTAAAGAAATTGACCTAACTTTGTTAACCGAGGTCCTTCCAAAAGAGACTTTGCGAAACCAAGCCAAGGTCTTCATATGTCAAATACATATACACGGTGCATAATTAATAGCTTTTTTAACTTCAGTACAAAATATAAAATTGTGTGTTTTATGCAGTGCAGAATGTAAAATATACATTATCAAGGTGATATTAGTGCTGCTTGTGAAATGTCACAGAGAGTTGGAATAATCTGGCATGTGTTGGATTGCAAATACTTTTAGAATAAGTAGCTCTGTACTTTATACATACACAAATGTATAGCCAGTAACTAGAGTACTCAGAAGGAGCATACCTCCACCAAGAACCAAAACCTCGAATATTGCTTATGAGTCCAATGATTAAAAAATCCTTTCCTGGATCCAGACAGTGATCCAGATCACCACTAATATTAAATAATCTGTTCTATATGTCGTTGTTGACATTGCCTGAACATTTCATTAAAATCCATTTATAACTCGAGTTATATGGAAGCAAATGAATATGTCACCTTGGAGGTGGATAAACTTACACATAGTTGTATGAGCTGTCTCCTGAATGACCGGGTGATAATCTAGACTACACCTTCAGTGGAAACTGTATTATTGCCCCTTAAAAAGTGCCCTTAAAGATACATTCAAAATTTTCCTTTGGGAGTCAGCTGTGACTTATTTTAATGGTGTAAGGACTTATCGTTAAGGTGTTATATAAAACTTTTGATCACTCGTCTGTTAAAAAGGGTACCAAGCAATCTTGTTCCCAAGAAACCATTAGTCTCATGAGTCTGCAGAAGCATTATTGCGGCTTCTTGTTTTATTAGTTACCTTTATTAGTCAGATTCCCCGCCCTTTTCTCACAGGATCAGTTGTAGCAGCCCAGAAAGTTTAAACCTGGCTTTTTGGATAACTTGTAAAAGTACATCTGTGTTACAAACAATATGCTGGTCATATGGATGACAATAATGTCAGTGGTTGTACATTTGTGAAATCCAAAAGATACCAAAAATATCATGTTTGTTGATTTCCAAATGCTTTTATGCAAACATACCCTTAGACTTAGTATTTAGTATGTAATTTATTTTTAAAATACTGATAGTCTGTTCAGGGCCAGCAAGTGCATTTACTGTTTTTCATTGATGCTAATGTCCTCTGTTAGGTAACACTATTATGAAGCCGGAAGGAATTCTAATCCTTATCGTGGTGGCAAGTTTGTTAATCGATGTTGAGGCCAGACCATCACGGTGCCTGACAGTGAATGGTAGGTTGTGTTATATTTCTTAAGAGTGTCTTCAAATAACATTTTAGAAGGTTGTAAGCATATACACAATAAGAAATCAAATAAAACAGCTTACAAAGTTTTATCCACGTTTTACCTTTACATAGTTTGTGGCTGGAGCACTGGTAGTAGCCCAGTGGCCCAGTACCTAAATGTTTATTGTTAGATAGAATTTATATTAAATTAAGTGGGCAATGCTTGGCTATTACAAACATTATGGTATGTGTGAGTGGAGATTCATTTATTCATTGTGAGCTTGATATCTGCGTGAACTGTTTTCATGTATAGGTTAATGGCCTAGTAAGTTCCAATATTGGAAAATAATGGACTGTTCATGAGGTCCCGATCTATTTAAATTACACCTCTTCCTTAATTTTTAAATTTTAAGATGTTGTTTAATACCATTATTTTTCATTTCGATATTCCTGGTGTGTATTGTTTCGGTTTTGTGATCATTTTAGTTGAAGTAAATGTAAAAGGGTTTCTTTGGAAAAGTGCTAAAAAGACTTCTATATATGGTCAAAATCATAAAGTGGCCAATAGTAAAAGATAACGTACACTTTTAACAAAAGAAAAACTCTCACATGTAATTTTAACCTTGGTTACTTTTAATTTTATGCCCAGGGAGTGTATGACGTGATTTCTGAGTTTGTGAAAAAATTGCCGTTACAATATGGGACTTCTGGCCATGTATTTCATATTGGAATCTTCACACTGGGTGTTGTTACGGTCACGGGCAAGCACGGTAGCAATTACCGGTTGTCTTTAAGTTGTAACAGAAAAAGCAAAAAGTTGAACTTAACAAATTTATTTAATAGTCAACAATAATGATTACACTCAACTGGTATGCTCTTAACCAAACACACTAATACAATAATAAGATCTAGCTGACCTGACCACAGAAATTATGAGTTAAGATTATCCGCCGTATCCAGCAATCTGTTCCGTAATCCGTCCTGTAGTATATTCTGTGGTCTATCCAATGTCCTGTGGTTTGTCCTGTGATCTGTCCAATGTTCACTCACACACAGATATCTATATCTTGTGACCTGTCTCACACTCAACAACACAAAAGGTTCTTGTCCTGCTATTCTTTATATATCCAGTCACACAGAATGTCTGTCTGGAGATATTTAGAGAGTTAACACATCTGTACTGTCTGCTCCAAGATGTGGACAATGTCCAAAATGCAGTAAATTCACTCTCTGTTATATGAATGTACAATATCCAAAATATCCAAAGTACAATAAATCTGTCCAGATGATGTATCCAGTTCACTCCAGTAAAAGTTCACAGTGATATAAGCATATATTATATTCCAAAACACAATAGCTCTCCTTATAGCAAGCGGATACCAAGTTCACTTGTGGTCAGATGTACATTCCTTATATACATTCACAGATTTCTCTGGAATTGTACAGAACGAACTCAAAAAAAGCTTGAGCCATCTAGGCCAAAGGAGGAAGTTCTAGAAACTACTGGTAATTGGGTTTCCCCAAATCTAACATAACCACTGAGGGGGGGATTTCCCCCAGTCTGTGAACAGATCAATAAACACTAAAACACAAAATTCAATAACTCCCTTACTTTAAATGTCAACACACAAAAAGAACCAACAACACAATTATCTTTCATGACAATGTATAAACATAAAGCTTAAATCAAACAATGCACCAACATAGTGCCTAATATATGTAATATACAATGTACTAATATAGTGTCCAATATATGTAACAGTGTGCTGACAGTCTTTTGTAAACTAAAAGTTCCACACCCACCCCTTTTTTCTTTCCAGCTTTGTCTGGTTCACAATGTAGTGTTTGGCATTTGTCAATGCACATATAGTTGTTAAATAGTTATTACTGCACCAACTGCATTTTTAAATTGACCAACAGCCTTTTAAAACGACCATTTTAGTGCAAACAGATTTACAGGATTTACTGTAATCTGCTTAGATGCTTAAAATCTGGTAAATGGGCTGGTAAATAATGGTCCTGACAGATGAACAAACAAAGTAATCTTAACATCTACAGGACATTACCTGTAAATACAGTTTTGTAGGTGTAATAATGTTTCATCTGTCTTTAACAAATATTATATGACTTACATTTATTTAATGGAATAAACCCAAAGCTAGTTGCATAATATAAAAATTCTGGCTGTTTCTTTCGACCAAGGTCATATAGAGGTCACAAAAATGATCTTTGGCTATCTTTACTTGGCACACTTGGCACTGATACATTCTATCATGTTTGAACCCATTTACATGAATTGACAGCTATCCTGGTCCAGCACATTCAACCTATGTGAACAAGGTATCATGGATTGATTGAACAAATAAAGCAATAACAACAAAAAGCATTAAAATTAAAAACTAGATGGAAAATGAAGTAAAAAATATATAATTTCATTAAAGCTTCTCTCTGATTATACCAGTTTATCAGTTGACTGTTTGTCAAGCTTAGCAAGTTCTTGTGCAAGATAATGAACTGAATACATTGTGTAAAACCCTGAAAGATCACATTGTAAAAAAAACTTGTGTAAAAATTTCAAAAAAAGTTGAACTGAGTGCAAGATATAGTTAAAACATGAAGCTATTTTAAACTATCAGTGCAAAATTCTCTCGAAAGGTATAAGTCAATTTTACAATTATAAGTTGTTATAGATATTTTACTGAATACGCAAATAAAATAATTAAAATTTATCAGAATCTGAAATCTTAATTGATTAAACTTAAAAAAATTATTTTTAAATGTACCTAACATAAATTTTATCTTCAATCTTTTTCAGACATATTTTAAACTGATGAATATAATTTCTGCCCCCAAAAATTGTCTGTGAAAATTTATATAATTAAGTACGGTTATAAGTATAAACTCAAGCAGGCTGTGGTAACAATAACCTCTAGCTAGAAATTTCATTGGGGGTTTTAAATCCTGATAGGGCCCTCTAAAAGATATTAAAATCAGTAAAATATAGTTCATGTATATAGTTTACTTATACTCTTATTATTTAGTTTAAAATTCAATAAACTCTTCTATTGTATTCTGGAGTGGTATTCACAAAAGGTCTTAGCCAAGTCTTAGGCTTAACTTTTGAATAAAAATATAATCAATTTAAGCCTAAGACCTTTTGTGAATACCACCCCCTGGACTTTTATAGTGGTTAATCTCTGAATTCCAGCAGAAACTTAAGGTGCAACAATCATAAGCAGTATTCTAAATTTCAACAGTCAATGGACATAGCAGTGGTCATAACACTGGCTGAATGAGAAACTATGTTGGAAAGGCCTCGGAGAACACTTGTGATTTGAGTTTCTTTCTGAAGGAGTCAACAGAGCTAACTATTAGCTAACACAAAATAATAGCCCATTTACAATGCTCTGTGGCGGTCATATCAACTGACATTTTAAACTTGCTAATTCTCTGGGTCACTGAGGACCTCTCTGTGCTTACAGATATTCGCAAAGGGCAGAGATGTTGTCGGAAGGAAGATGGCACCAAAATTTGCAAATGGGGACCGACAAGAATAAAACAAAAGAAAGGAGGAAAGAAAAAGCAAACAGGTAAATATTCTGGGGTTTCTTTTGTTCGTGTTTTTATTGGTTCTGATGACAGAAAAATAAATACTGTTACTGGAAGTAAAAAGGAAACGTGTCTGGTGAACATACTGTTTGTGATTTTAACTTGGTAGACACCTCAATTTGGCACAAAACGGAATACTGAAAATGAATCCACAGTTGGTTGTCATTGGCAACACCCTATAATGTTAAAGACTGTGGCAGTTTTGTGCTTATTTAGGGAAATAATTTGAAGTCACAAGAACTTAGGTTCTAATTATAATTCTAATAACACTTTTATAGCACTTAATCTCTGTCAAAAGACAGATTCTAAGGCGCATCACACAAAAACATTGTTCAATATTCAAAAACCAGAGACATAGCAGGGGTCAGCACCGCGGAGAAAGCAGAAGGAGATTGGAAATTTAGGGTGGGTATGCTTTTCCAAAGAGGTATGACTTCAACTTTGACCTGAAAGAGGCAAGTGAGTTTGCAGAGCGGACCTCATCAGGAAGGTCATTCCAAATCATAGGTGCGTCATACGCAAAACTGAGTCCAAAATGTTTTCGAGACTTGAAAACTGAAGCAAAGTGGGGAACCTCAAGAAATATGCCATCAGATTGACTTCGACGTGTGTTGTATGCACTATGTCTGGGAATCAGGAAGGGTTCAAAGTATTTGGGGTTACCACTGTGTAGGAACTTATATACCAGCATGGCAGTCTTAAAGATAGAACGGTACTTAATCGGCAACCAATGTAGTGCTTTTCTAACTGGAGTGATGTGTGAGTACTTGGTGGTGTTGGCAACAATTCTGGCAAGGCTATTCTGAACACATTGAAGTTTGCACAGATCTAGAACTGAGAGACCTCTGAACAGAGAGTTACAGTAATCAAGTCGGCTTCCGACCAGAGCATTGGCAGCCATAAGAGCCGCTTCTTGTGTCAGATGTCCTCGGAGTCGCTTAAGATCCCGGACATGAGCAAAACAAGCCTTGCAGACCTTCATAACATGGCAAGAGAATGAGAAATCTGAATCAAACCAGACACCAAGGTTCCTAACTGCATCTATTGGTGATATAAGATTACCAAGTATGTTAACAGGGAAGGACTGATTAAGTTTTTTTCGCTGAGACTTTGAGCCAAACACAATGAATTCGGTCTTATCAGGATTTAGCTTGAGCTTATTTGTAGAGAGCCATCTCTTTACGTCTTCAATGCAGTGTGACAGCTTATCAAGGGCCGAGGCAACATTTTTATGTGTGAGATGTACATACAATTGTGTGTCATCAGCGTAGAACTGGAAACTAATACCAGGATGATTCTGTATGACTTTACTCAGTGGAGTAGTATAGAGTGAAAAAAGGATTGGCCCCAGGACAGAGCCTTGAGGCACACCATACAACATCTTTTTGGCATCAGATAAAATTGACCCAATCTTAATGCACTGAACACGGTCTGAGAGATAAGACTTAAACCAATTGAGGACAACCCGCTCACACCAAACCAGGAGCTAAGAGAATTAAGTAGCGTATCATGATCAATAGTATCAAACGCTGCTAATTGATCCAAGAGAACGACAGCAGTAGCCTCACCTTTAGCAAAAGCCAAATGAACATCATTCATAAATGAAAGCAATGCAGATTCAGTTGAGTGACCCAGTTTATAGGCAGATTGCCTGCCATTCTCTAGTCCGTTCAAACTGACATGGTCATTCAATTGAGAAGCAACAACACATTCAACAAGTTTGGATATGAAGCCCAACCCAGAAACAGGTCTGTAGTTTTTAAGTCACTGGGTGGTAGTGATGACTTTTTAATCAATGGGGTTACAATAAATGAGGGTACCTACCGTTAATTTCTTTACCTAATACTATTTTCTAAAACTTAAAAGGGAAAACTACCTAAAACCATTGTATGCTTGCAATTTGATGAATTAATAATAAGTAGAATGCAATTTTCATGAATTTTAACTTGCAACTGAAAACTTTGAAAACTACAGTTTACCCTTTAAACTTTCGACTTTGAAAAAACAGTTAATGTGTAATTGATAAAAAAGCAAAACAGTTGAAATTTTTCAGTGGTACCATCTGTTAATCTATTGTCTTTAAAATGATTTAATGTGTAGTGAACCAGTCAATCAAGGTATATACAGTTCACTACTTTAACTATTTATATATATAAAGAAACACAAAACAGTAAAGCACCCACTTCCGTTTTACTGTTTTACTGTTTTATGGTTTTGGAATACAGAGTTCTTCCTATTTACATTTTGACTTGATCTAGCTAGAAAAACTGTATAAGTGTAAAGATTCAAAACAGAAAACAGGCCTTTTTCTTTAGACTGTTTATGGTATATTTTAGATATTTATACTTTTTTAAAGCCAATCAAATAAAAATCATTTCCTTGGTAACCACAGTGGTCTTGATTGTGACGTCACAATGCTAAATTTAAAAGTATTATTGGGTTTTAAAGATTTTATATTGGCATATAATTTTGAAGGAATCGATTAAAATTTGGTAAGTGGATGAAACAAAGTATGATGAGTACATCTACTTTATGGTGACCTTAAACTCCAGCCAATAAGTTATTATAGCAACTTTAAGGTTACCATTTACAGGGCCTAAAATAAAAAACCCAGTGAATTTCACTGGTACATGTTCCCTTATTAACACCAGATGAAAAAACCTACACAAACAGGAGCTTGTCCTTGACATATAATTCATAGGACTTACAAATGTCTATGTGTAGGATTTCATAGATATCTACATTTTGAGACTTTTATTTATTGTTTCATTGATGTATTTTAGTTTCCTTATACTTTGCAAGTTATATGCCTAGTATTAATTAAAATTTCCCAGTACTCAATTGGTACAAGAGCTACTGATCCACAATTTGTACAGAACACTATTCTTTAAAAGGTACCAGAATAAATTATTTTATGAAAACATTTATTTCAAAATATTTAGTTGCATGCAAAACATTACTTTAAGTAGTATTTTTTACCTTAAATTAATTAATTTCTACAAAAAATAGTATGGGGGTCTCTCTCTGGGACTATTCACGGCCATGAATGAATTGAATCTGTCAAGTCCTTTCTGCTTGAATGACCCTTGATTTTGATAACCTTAAAGTCATTTATAAGTTGCTATTGTTCAGATTTAAGGCCACCTTACATTATACAGCTTTACGGTGCAAATATCACCCATATACCAATTATAACTGAAATTCACCAAGCCATTTTATTATTTTTGGCCCTGCAAGTGGTAACCTTGAAGTTGCTATGGCAGACTTATTGCCAGGAGTTTAAGGTCAGAATAAAGCAGAAATACTCCCCATACTTTGTGTCATCCACTTACCAAATGTTAATACACCAAGCAGCAATATAAATTCTTAAAAGCACATTCATATTTTTAATTCTGCATTGTGACGTCACAATCAAGACTACTGTGGCCTTCACTAAAGAGCTCTGGGAAAGTTAAAACTGTCAAACAGTAAAACAGTAAAACGGAAGTAGGTGCTTTACCGTTTTGTGTTTCTCTGTAAATGTACATGGGTAAAGTAGTGAATGGTATGTACCTTGATTGATCAGCCCTCTATTTACTGGCATGAATCAATTTAAATATGTGTTACTATTTCTTAAAACATTCAAAGAGTAAACAGAAAAAGGGGAATTGACTGTTTGTAAAAAGTTCTGAAAATGGAATTGTTTTCATATTAACAGTAGGTACCTTGTGAGAGGGTTTTAAACCTACTGTTATGTACTTTTCCATATTCATCACCCTCAAATTGATTACAAGCGTGTTTCAGTTTATTCAAACTAAAACAGTAAAAGGGTAACAAACTGTTTACTGTTTCAATCAGAATAAAAAGAGATATAGGTAAAGAAATTAACGGTAGGTACCCTGATTTACAATAGCCTTCTTGAACTCATCCGGTACAACACCTTCTGACAATGAGCAGTTAACAAGCCTGGTGATAGAGGGCAGTAAAATATCAATACATTCCTTAACAAGAAATGTAGGCCATGGGTCTAACAAACAAGATTTAGTGGGTGACTTCATGATAATTTTTCTAATTTCATCTTGAGAAACTTGTTTAAAGCAGCTGAAATTGGGTACATCAGGTGGAGGAGGCAGAGTGAATGAGTCACTAGAGGAAAATGAGTTTCTGATTTTAGCTATTTTGTCACTGAAGAAAGTGACAAACCGGTCAGCAAGACCTTTCTTAGATTCATGAGAAGGGAGTACTGCTTCAGGACTAGAGTGCAGTGCAGAATGCAAGACCTGCCATACCTTCTTAGAGTCGTTAGCATTTTCTCTGACCAGGTTTCTGAAGTAATTTGCCTTATCTTTGTTGACCAGTGAATTGCACCGGGCAATCTGTCTTCGAAGTCTAGCTCGATTATAGGCAGATTTATCTTTATGCCAGATTCGTTCCAGCTGTCGCCTGATGGTTTTTGCCAGCCGGTAGGTGTCAGATAGCCAACCAGTAGCTTGCTTAGTAAAAGTACGACTAACCAATGGTGCATGCTTGTCGAGCAATTTGCTCAAATCATCTAAGTATTGTTCACACAAACCACTGACTGTATCACCAGGGCATTTTACGAATGCACTATTTCCCAAATCCTTACGGAAACTATCCATGTCAATTTTATGATACCTCCTAAAGGTGACAACTTTTGCCTTATGTGAAGGAGGATTAACTGAATCAAGCTGAGCAAGGGCAAGAGCATGATCAGAAATAAATTCAGCAACTCGTACATTGGAGATGACACTGGCATCAGTAGGAGTGAGAACAAGGTCTAGGATATGACTATGAAGATGGGTAGCCGTTTGAACATTTTGTGTTATATTGCATGATTCTAAACAGTTCTGGAATTTGATACTATCATTTGAAGAAGTATCCACATGAATATTGAAATCCCCACAAATTAGGAATGAGGGAGAAAAACTGAGGATAAGTATTCTAAAAGATTGAGAAATTGGTCCAGGAAACTTTCAGAGCATGAGCCAGGTGGACGATAAACACAAGTCAACACAAGCGGTTGAGCCGCAGACCCAATTGCAATGCTAATATTTTCAAAGGAACTGAAAGTAGGTGTATCCACAGATCTAAACTGTATAGCTTTGTTGATAAAAAATCCAACACCACCACCTCGGCCATGAATACGGGGTTTGTGGCAGAATTTGAAACCTGTCGGGGTGATGGAATGTAGAAGGCTATCCATAGGACCCATTCAGTGTGTTGTAAGCTATGTAAAAACCCCCAAATCTATCAGTCATAGGAAGCCCTTATTCTAGGAGTAAGAAAAGAAGTTCTCGGAATTGCCATTAAGTGTATTTTTGATTTGTAATTTGGTTTCCCTGCAGACAATTCCTTCATTCTGCTGTACCATACATCCAGAAATTTACACACAGCTATTGAATCAAATTTGTCACTGCTATCTTCAAAAGTGTACATATTCTGAGGACTTGCATGACTGCTATTCTTGAGAAATTCACTTTTTTACATTTTGAATTTTTATTGAAAACGAATATCTTCATGCATATATTATTAAATGTATAGATATGAGTAACATATTTACATTACATTTTTCATATTTTGTTTTCTATTTCAGAATCAAACACTGCCAGTACGGGTAAGATACAATCTTTATGGTGTAGATTATAGTGACATGCTGGCTCCTAAACCCACCTATGTGACCTTGTAGGTTTGAATCTAGGCTTTACTGTAAGTGAGAAACCTGTCAGTTGTTTGCCATGGCACAATGGTTTTCAGAACAGAATCATAACCAACTGGTATGCATTGATTTCCACCATCCCTTTACATTGCCTCAAGATCAAGAATTCGCGAATTCCGAGAATACCCAAATTTCCTGGAACATGCATATAGCACTAGCACGTTTTGGCTTCGAGTCATTACTTGGCAGGCTGCTCAAGTTAGCACAACCAGGGGCTAGTTTCACGAAGCCTCCTATAATTCTCCTTACCAAAGGCCTTCCTTGAAACTTAGGGAGGGGGCAAATGTCCATTAAAACTATTAAACATTCCTTAAAGGACACTTCCTTAAATTTAAGGTAGGCCCTTATCTTCCTTGAAATTTAAGGGAGTTTTCCTTTAAGGAACGAGGCTTTGAGAAACTGAGATTTTTTAAGGAGGGAGAAATTTAAGGAATCCTTGAATTTAAGGTAACCTTTATCTTAAGGAGGCTTCGTGAAGTGGCCCCTGAACACAAAATGGAATATTTATTGAAAATTGGTTGGCAATGGCAACACTAATCTAATCTGATCTAATCTAATCTAATCTACCTCTTTGCATGCGCAATATCTTCCCCACAATGAGGAACTCAGTGTGCTAATTAAACAAAATCATTATCATATGGAAGTCGAGGGGCGTTCAAGGTCGGTAATCCAGGATTGTGGGTGTGACCGGGAGGGAAGGAAGACTAAGTTGGGAAGCTAGAGCTGAAGAGGTGAGTTTTGAGGTTATAACACTCATATATTCACAAAGAAGTATCAACACCATATAATATAATCACGGTAGCAGCAGACACTGATTAACTTTTAGAACTTTCTGTATGCAAATTCCATGATTTGAGCCAAATTGGGCTACTGATATGAAAGAAATTAGATTATCGCCCCCTAAAACCCACAGGAAAAGGTAAACTGATTTGGAATATGTTGGGATAAAGTCTATTTATAGCTTCCACTTCTGTCATTGCATATTTTTTATCAATAGAAATGAACAGTATTATAAAGAAAATAAGCAAAAAAAATATAGGTTTTTGTTGTCAAAATTATTATGCAAAATTATGGTTGGGCTCATTATACCATACACATAGTTTACAGTGTGTGGACAATAGAATTGCTTACAAATGCAATGCAACAAATACCTTTATAGCACTTAATCCCCATCAACAGACATATTCTAAGTTGTTAGAAGCTGGTTCAGAAGGCAAACACAGTAGTGAACACATCTTACTGTAATTACCGATGTACTTCAGGAAAGTGTCAGCTCAACATAACTCAGCCAAAAATGTCCAAAAATAAGATTTCTTTAAGACCATGATTAAAACGATGAACTTGAGGAACTCTAGCTATCAATTCTTCACAGTAACTATGCCATGTTACAGTTGATCATCTTGTGATCACAAGATTATGTTATGCACACAATATAATTATCTTACGTTTACAAGATGACCTTGCTATCGCAATTAATCATAATAGAGGCTTAATAATGTTCTCTGACTCTTGGGCCTTGGGGGCTCATCTCCCTCTCTGTTTTACTCAGTTTATGTAACTACACGTTATTATATTAGTGTTATTGTGTTAAAAGCTAATAAAAGTAGTGTTTTATATGAAAGGGGGGCTCCATATTGGTTTCTGCTCATCCTACTTAACCCCCTGTGAATCTCAAGGTCACCGAGTTGTTATTTGCATACGGTAGTATTGGTCTACTCGGTTCAAATCTTGCATCTGGGGATCTCGGGACCTACGAGATCCCATCTGAACAGGGTATCTTGTCTCTTATCACTTAGTTCAATTCTCGCAGGTTTCTAAGACTAATAATACATAATCTCTATTGTTCCTTATATTTATAGGAAAAAATACACCATTAGTGGTATCCATTACCCCCTTCAGAGCTTTGGTGTTACACTTTGGAGGATAGACTTCACCTACTTCTCAATGAACAGCCATCTAGCCAAATATGGAAATGCTGGACACAGAAAAACCTTTTTATATTCAGCATATCAGTTTATTTGAAGATAAAATGCTAATATTTACATAAATATAAAAGCCTTTTTGTCACTCTTTGTGTTTTTTTCTTAAGCCACATTAAGTATCTACTCCCACCTGAACCAAAATTTTTTATTTGTTTTGGCCTTAACGTTACAAGGGTGTGGCACTCTTAGTGCATCTGTAGGACCACTGTGGCACAGTGGTAATTTCAACTCTGAGATATGTATTTGAATCCTGGCCTAAAATCATGTGAGAAAGCTGTTAGTTGCTTGCCGTTGGTCTGCAGTGTGCAGTACAGAGCCTTGACCAACTGTATGTGTTATACGATATAACCCTTAAGACACTAGGCATGACATAAAACACTAAGTAATGATGTTTACTTTAGCATCACTTTGAACAGAGCAACTTTTTCAAATTTTGACTTTAAAACTACACAGTTAACATATCATTTCTATCCATCTTACAGCACGGAATTCAACTGCAAGAGAAAGCTAATTTGACTGATAATTAAAATTATGCACTGGATATATCCTGTACCAGCTGTGACATTGTGCGTTTTGACACTGATTTTCAAGGTAGTTACTATCTCAGGGTGTAAAACATTTTACTGGAACATGTGATGTTAGTTTACATCCCAGTGTGTAAAATAATGCAATTAAGCAACAATTCCATGTTATTTTATATGATCATGTTTAACATTAGGGTGTATTGGGTCTATGAGGAATTACTTTATGTATTTATAAGGTGAAGTAGGGACCACGGTGGCAGAGTGGTAACACTCTAGCCTCCCACCTCTGAGATCGGGGTTCGGTTCCTGGCCCGACCTCAAGTGGGAAAGCTGGTAGTTGATTGGCAGTTTACAGTACAGAACCTTGACCACTTGTATGTACTGGTTTCCTCTGCCCTCCCAACTACCCATCGTGATATGACCTGTACAGTGTTGACAGCGACGTAAAACCCCAAATAAATAAAAATAAATATAAGTTGAAAGTAATTTTTCTCACAGATGTAAAATAGTATACTTAAACACTTATTTTGAGTTCTTTACAGCCCTTGTGTAAACTTGTGTAATAAGTCTTTAATTCGAATTAATTTCCAATCCTATAGCTAGTTGTATAATTATTTGAAACTCTTCTTTATATGCTGCTTTGGAATAAGAATCTTGAAACTTCTCAGATAAGCCAACTAAATATTTTTGACTTCTGACTAGAGAAGTGACACCTAATAACAAACCTTAGCTTTGCCATCTACAAGTTTTCATTGCTTTTGAATGTTCTAAAATCAACCTGCATTTACTTTAGAAATCACTTTCACTTAAAAAGGATCAGTTTTCATTCATAGGTATGTTTACATGGAAAGTGTAAACAAACAAAATGTCCTTGTACATGACATACTCTAGTTTTTTAAAAATTATTTCTCGTTTTTCTCATTCTTCTGAGAATGCTACAACCTTGACTGAGAGTAAAATATTGACATTTTTTGATACCAGATATCTGTCATTTTTTGTCAGAAGCTCATTTTGATGATATTTTGTTTTAGCACGCAATACATGTACACGTGAAAATTGAACCATTAAAGGAAAAAAACTTGAAAAGACTAGAAAGCACTCTTAGAGGGCTAACCTCCGCCAAGGCATCCCAGTATAGCTAGATTGTGATTTCACCAAAACACTTGTAACCTATGCCAGGCAGATAATTGTTTTGGGTCCATTTATTTGTTTCTCTGTTCTCTGCCCATTTGGGTTCCTGATTACTCAAAAACTAATGAACAACTCCATCAGTAATGAATAGATCTGTATGAACTTAACTTATTCATACCTTAATGGTTGTAGCAATCACAACTTGTAATTACACCCTTTTTGAATTTTTGAATTTGATTTTTGAATAAACTGGATCTGTTTGTGTCCATAATATGACCTTGAACCTTCTAGAAACTTAATCAATTCTTCCATTGGTCAGATCATTCTTACACAAAAGTTCAGAAAGAATTATTCATCACTGATGGAGTTGTTCATTAGTTTTTGAGTAATCACTAACCCAAATGGACAGAGAACAGAGAAACAAATGAATGGACACAAAAATATTATTTTATATTAATTTTGATACGTTATTGGTTGATGATACATAATTGGTTAATTTTTGCTACATTATTGGTTAGCCGATACATTATTGGTTACCGATACATTAATGGTTGTAGCATGCGATTACTGGTCTGCCTTTGGACTGTTAAAACATTGGGAGCTTTTGGAGCCAGAGGGTGATCGAGACCTTTACCAAAATATAGTCGCTTCATCCTTTGGTCAGGTCCTACCCACATAAAAGAAAATGTAAAAATGCAAGCCACAAAAAAAACAGAAAAGCAAACAGATAAACAAACAAATGCATCTGAAAACATCATCTCCTTGGCAGAGATAAAAATGTTCATAAAATGTTGTCCTTGATGTGATTTGGGACAGTGCTACAAAGTGTTTGAACTTGGTAAATGAAGAAAAGCTATGGTCCTGTTACAAATTAATGCACATAAATCAACGGACCTTGGACACTGAAACAAAAGTTAGCAAGGAAATAAACTGCAGTATTGATGCACTACAATAGAATGCTGAAAGTGAATTATTATCAAGCAATTTATCAGGTTAAAAATGAGGTTGGAAAACCATGATATGTGCTTGATGTTAATGCAATATGCTACCTAAACCCAATCCCAGTGATAGGATAAAAACATTCTAGTAATTAATAGCTTTAACAAGATGTAGATTTCTCATCAATATCAATTTTTTAAAGAACTGGTAAATTAAGGGCATTTGTTGTTAGTACATTATTAAGGTAAGTGACATTTAAATGTATTTATATATTCTCCAATAAGCATTATGAAATATGTAGCTTTTGTAGTATAAAATGACTAATATACATTTTCATTATAGTCACATGACGCAAATAATGTAATTGTACAATAATGTGATTTTATGGGGCGTTGTAGGAATTTAGCAGCATACCATCAATAATAACAACCTAAAGGCTAAAAGGCCAGAGGGCTTTTCATGAAGAACGACAGACAAATGTTAGCTACATCGCCCATTATAAAATTATGTTATTACTCTATTATTATATATTTTATATTATATATTAGTATATATATATATATCACTGGAAACAAAATTTAGTGTGGTTTTTCTCATTTTTGTTTGATCAAATTCCTCGCAAGAACGTATAGCTACAATATTGCTTATAAATTCAATGATAAAAAGTCTTTCATGAAATTCCTGGATGCAGACTGTGAGCTGGATCACCAACCACAATCTGTTCATTATGTTCATCTGTTCATTATGCCATTGTCCACATTCCCGGAAAATTTCACCAAAATTCGTGAACAACTTTTTGAGTTATTTTGAAACTACAATTTCTGCAACTATTTGGTTGAGCATACATCATCTCGCACATCAACCTAAATCCTTGGGGCATCACATACAAAGCTGAGGCCAAAATGTTTTGCAGACTTAAATATTGATACAAAGTGTGGGACCTCAAGGAGCACACCATCTGATGAACTTCGGATCAAGTGAAGAGAGAGGAGCATTCAGTTGAAACCCGGTTAAAACATAAGTCGAGGAGGGAGATCTTCCGTCGGTTTGCCGAGCGGCACCTCTATCTTCACTTGTCCCTTAACTTCTATGAGTTTTGTGCACACTAGGTCTGGGTTTATGGAAAGCTATTAGGATAACCACTTTGAAGGAGCTTGTACACCACTAGAGCAGTCATAACAACGGAGTGATGCTTGATAGGCAACCAGTGAAGAGTGTTTCTTAAAGGAGTAATATATGAGTACTTGGTGGCATTGGTAACAACTCTGGAAAGACTCTTCTGGACACACAGAGAGATTTTTAAACAAGGAATTACAGTAATCAAGACAAGTTCCAACCAAAACATTTGCAGCCAAAAGAGTAGCATCACAGGTGAGGTACCCTCTGAGTTGCTTAAGATCATGATGTGAACAAAACAAGCTTCACAGATATTCCTGACATGGCAAGAGAAGAAAAAATCTGAGTCAAACTAAACATAAAGGTTTCTGACCCCTAAGCAGGTGAGAGGAGATTACCATGTATATTAACTCAGAAAAATTCGTTGAGTTTTGCATGCCCAGTCTTTGAGCTAAACATAATAATTTCCATTTTATCAAGATTAAGCTGAAGCTTGTTTGCAGATAGCAACTTTCTGACATCATCCAATTGTGTCAGATGAACATATAACTCTGTGTCATAGGCATAAAAGTAGAAACTTAGGCCAGAATGATTTTGAATAACTTTGCTGAGGAGAGAAGTATGTAATAAGAATAGAATTGGTCCAAGAACAGAGCCTAGGGGTACGCCATAAAACAGAATTTTGGCCTCAGACAAAATAGTGCCAATCTTGATGCACTGAGAGCCATCAGAGAGGTAAGACTTGAACCAGTCTAGGACCACACCACCAATACCAAACCAGGAACTAAGACAGTGAATGAGTGTACTACGATCAATGACCTCAAATGCTGCAGATTGATCAAGGAGAACAACTGCAGTAGATTCACCTCTGGCAAGAGCAAAATGAACTTCATTCTTAATTGCAGTTTTGGTCCAGAGACTGAACTTAAAAGCTGACTGATTGGTATCATCAAGTTTATTATAAATGACATGTTCATTTAACTGAGAAGCCACTACACACTCAATGAAGTTTGGAGACAAAACCCAAGCCAGAGACAAGTCAAAAGTGTTTTAATTGATCAGGTGGTAGTGGGGCCTTTTTAATCAATTGAGAGAAAAATGCTGTGACCAACTGGGACAAGCACCTTAGATAGGAAAAAGTTACCAAGCTTAGTAATTGAGGGAAGAGGAATATCTAAGCACTCCTTAATCAAAAAGTGGGCCATGGATCAAACAAACAAGATTTTGTCGGTGATTATGTTTTGAATTTCAAATTCAGAAATGGTTGTAGAGTCAAATTTAGGTAAATCAGGGGAGCTGGAAGGGTGAAGAGTCAGTGTTGAAAAAAGAGTGTCTAATCTTATTCATTATGTTTGAGAAAAAAGCTAAAAATTGGTTTGCAAGACCTTTCTAAGGATCATGAGAAGGAAGTATTGTTTCAGGAACAGGGTGTAATGCAGAGCTTAAGACCTGCCACAGTTTCTTTGAATCATGAACAATGTCTCTAGTAAGATTTCTGTAATAGTTGGATTTGTCCATGTTGACTCCTGTGTTGCACTAGGTAATCTGTTTCCAGATTCTTGCTTGATTTTGTGGAGATTTGTCTTTACACCAGATCTGTTCGAACTGACACCTGACAGCTTTTGTCAGCAAGTAGCAGTCTGAAATCCATCCAGGAGTATCTTTGGTAAAAGTCCAGTACCATGACCCATACCCCACAAATAAAAGTACACATACACACCCCAGTTTAATGGATTTTCAGTGAAGTTACAAGTCCAAGGTTTTCTATTTTCTAGTTTTTTTATACCTAGATTTTATAGTGCTCAGTCTCCTCTGCATTAACGCAGTTTCTAAGACACAACAATCCTAGTGGTATTGCAAAATTTATCATATGTGTGCATAGTGATGGTAGTTACCACAGAGACACCAGCTAATTAAGAAACCATTGTAAAAAGGCTTTCGAGAAGAAATATTGAGTTTCTTCCTGAAGGAAACAAAAGAGGGAGTAGAATGAACAATGCCAGTCAATTCATTCCAGATTGAAGGAGCATTGAGAGCAAAACAATGACCAAATTGCTTCTTTGACTTGTGCAAGGGTGGACTAAACTAAGGAATCTCTGGTAACCTTCTATCTGTCCTCCTTGACTGGTGATGTATTTGCTGCTACAGAGAATCATTAATGATATGAAGTAACTGGAATGACAGCTACTAAGAAACTTGTAGACAAGTGTAGCCATCTTAAACATACAGGGGTATCTAACCAGTGGAGACTGTTTAGACAAAAACTTCTGAAAAGGGAATTAAAATAATCCAAACCGTTTCTAACAACAGCATTTGCAAAAAAGGATAGCAATTGCAGCCATTAAATATTGTCCAATATGCCTGAGATCATGCATTACCAATTGAATAAAACATTCTTGGTAACATTAGACACATAATCTGCAAAAAAGAAATCTACATCAAGCAAGACACCTTAAATCCTCACTTTCTCAGATGATCAAGTATGTTTACTGGCAAACCAAGGCCAAAAGGTCTTCCTATTTCCAGGTGCCAACTGCAAAGCCATCAGTACAGCACTCACATCGGAGCCTGGGAGCGGTCACAAGCACAAGTATAGTGCACACTAAAAGAACAGATTTCTTGGTGGAAGTTTCAAATTCTATGAACGGCCAGTGACAAAAAAGAAAAAAACAGAATAAAAATACGGGAAAAGGCTGATTCAAAAGTCCATCTTTTCATGTTTTTCCATCAAGATCCTGTCAGTAATATTTGGTCAATACTGCTAACAAACAAAACAAGAAAACGACAAATGAACAAACTGACAAATAAACGATCATGAATTTATTACCTCCTTGGCTAAAGTAAAAATTAGTATGCTGGTAACACACAATAAACAAATGAAATGCTATATTTCTTTTCACAATATATGAGGTACTTTTGGACTGTCCCAATATATAAAAATATAAAACATATTTGTTTCTTTCAGATTTATCACATAACATCTCAACATGCAGCTGTGGAAACTTCTAGCAATCTGCTTCATGCTGATACTTCTAATTGGGAGCATCAAAGCCACAGGTAGAGAAATAACCCAAATAGATGTGTTTTAATGTTAGTACATGAAGAATTTGCAAAGTATAAACACCTAAGAAAATGAAACATTCACAAGCGAGCATTCTTAGGTTTAGGGGTATACTCGGGACACAACCATTCAGACTTTGCTTGTTACAGAATTATTTTCAATTGTAGCAAACTCAATTCTAAGGTGTTGAATACACGTCAAGCCTTTGACCTCCAATGAAACATCCTGTCTAGTAATCTCATATGTGTAAACCAACTAGGTATGTACATTATCTGCTCACACAAGCCACCAACGTGAAATAGTTCCCCAGGTGCTGCTCCATGTGAATAAAATAAAGTACCAAATCATATTAGATAACAAAACAGGCATTATTATTTTAGAAGAAAGCCCAACACCTGTTTGTTCAGACTCACCTATGAACCGCTCTTTCCTACAGGCGTGTTTCAGGTGACCACACAAGTCCATAACTATATCACCAACAAACTTAACTCAGTCAATGCAAGCTCTGACTGATTGATTGCCTGAAGAATATTCAAAATTTCAGGGTATCAAACAAACTGAAGTATATCCTCAGAATACAAAATTCTTTCAAAATCAGTTCAAAAACAATGATAACAATTCCTGAGATTCCTGTAAATTAGGATGTGTCCTTCTGTAGGAATTCGCGGGCAGTATTTGACACCAATACAGCTGTCTGATCAAATCATAGACAACTCAGCCCTTTGCCAAACCAACCCTCACCAAATCAACCCCCTCAAAACTTGCCCCCATGCAAAATAGGCCCCCAGTTTTAAAAAAATATAATGAATGAAAGTACTTTTGTAATGCCTAATCTCCATCGTATGACACTTTTTAGGCTGAAAAACCCTTTTATTTATGATAATGTACGGATGTGTTAGGTTATCATCCTTTAATTGTAACCTGCTTCCCATTAATGCCAAATAATGGGAGTAATTCTTTATGATCAGGTAATTTTGGCTTCACAAGAATGACAAATTCTAGAGCTCAAAGTTCAAAGTGGGGATTTTACGTCTCGTTCAACAGCTAGGGTCTTATTGAGAGGTCCTCAGTATTGCCACTTAAGGGAGTCGAACCACAGCCTGACAGCCTGTGATTAGAAGCCAAACTTGTTAACCACAAGGCCGCCGTGGACATAACAAAACTTCCAGAGGGTACTTAGAGTTATGAACATATATCAAAAATCACTTTAGCCAATTGTTTTGTTAGTTTAGAACCTTGAACACCACACCCTGTAATATTTGCACATTCAAAACAAAAATAGATGAGGTTTCTGTCTCTTGTTTGTCCATTTGGACTGCAAGTTCCTTGGACATTCTGGTGCATTTTGGCACTTAATATAAATGCTGGCACTGTCAATGCATGTTCTCATGTTCCTAATTTATGATTCATTTAATCTGATATAAATGAATCTGATCTGATCTGTGTATAATGCACAATTTGTTCATTTGTGTTAACATTTGTTGACGATTTGTTCAAAATTATTGGAAGTCACTTTTTAGAATTGTTGAAACTGCAATCACAGATTATCGACATGGAAACAGACACCACTTATAAGATTTCAGTACAGTGTAAAAAGGCTTTCTATTTTAGTAATTTACTTTATTATCATTATGAATAAAGACACAGAACAGCATCATAATTTTCACTAAATAATTTTAACATTATTTTTTTGGCATTGCAGAGAATCACAGTAGAGTGGCTAGAAGTAAATCAGGTAAAATTGCTGCAAAAATTATAACCTGTATATTTTAAAAGTATGTAATTAATTTATACCTTTCATTTTATAGACAGTAAAAAGGAAATCTGTAATTTCTAGAAGTTTTAAATATTTAACAAATTTAATTTTGGAAGTATTAGAAAATCTCTGTTTTGTTTCTAAACACATGAAAAAAGACTGTTGTCAAGCAATGAAATGAAGAAATTCTGACTGAGGAGTGGAATTGAATATTGTTAATATACCTGTTAAGTTGCTCACATCAAACAGATAGGAAATGAAGAAGTAAACTATATCCCGGTTTCGGACCACCCATTTTTTCATTGCACTTCACAAGTTGTGAGTAATTCATTGCTTAGTAGGATTTTTTTCTGTATTTTATGATTCAAAATAATTCTCATGTTGTATGTATCACACACATAGTTAAATATCAAACTGTCATCTGACCTACTATTGCATAGAATCTGCAAAATTCCTGCGTGTATAAATTGTGTCATGTGATCAGATTTCAGTCAATCAAATTAAAACATTTGTCCCTGGGGTGTACTAATCTGTATATATTCTATAAATATTTCATATTTTACATAAATTTATGTTTTAGATAATAAAAAGAAAGTAAAGAACAAGAAGATAAAGAGTAAGTTTATAGTTTACATCATATATCAGACAATTTGATTTGTTTGGGATTTGACATCGATTTCAACCCATTATATCATTCATATCACTATGAACTGATGGGGGGATGAATGAAACCAATGCATACTAGTTGGTCATGATTGTGCACCAAAAACCATCAGGCACCACCCATGCAATCTCCAACTATCCCACTATGAGTTGGTTCAGTTCTCAAAATCCAGGCCAGAAAGATGGCAATGAAATATGCTGTCTGCTAGGACCCACTGCCCCAAAGAAATTCCCATAAATCTGGGATATAATTCCCGTTGATGTCTATGAATAGATTAACATTCACGCTTGTGAGAGATTCACAAACGGTATTAAGATATACATGCATATTTTTCTTATCATTTCAACAAAGACAAAAGAATAACCATGTACCTGATTTTTTGTCTCATTGTGTTACATCTCCCTGCCATAACTTGGCCTACCTTGAGTGAAACAGTTGATTACCTTCACCAAGGCTTCATTTGTCTGTCTGTCTATTTTATTACACCTAGCCTAATGAAAATTCAGATTTTTTGGGGAAATGCCCCCACTCGGGACTCTACAAGTGATTTCTAGTTTGTACTTGCTGTATGTGTATTAATTTGGAATTATTTTTGACTAAAGGCTGCATTGACACGAGCCCAATGCTACAAATAGACTTCAAGCACAAAAACTCAAAATAATTTTATAGGCAATAATTTTCTACTTCAAATCAGCACCTCAACTTGGCTCAAATCGCAGAAATTGGGTTTGGAAATTGACAGGAACAAGGCCGAGAGGGGTTTCGGTCCACTATCGTGAATTGCAAAGCCATCAGACGCACAAGTAGTGCATTAACGTTGCCCATTACTGCTTAACTCCAGTGATGAGACTGGTATTCATCCACTACGCCACAATTCATGAAAGTCCAGAGATTGGAAAAAGGGAAACAAGGCCAAAAGGTGTTTTGGTCCCCTAGCACAAGTGCAAAGCCATCAGAGACCTGCACTAGAATTTACGAAAGTCTGGGGACACAAAGAAATTCCAAGTCAGACACATCCAACTGCTGGTCTAGAACTCAGACGGTCACCCATCCAAGTGCTAACGTAGACCATTGCCACTTAACTTCAGTGAGCAGACAAATACTCATCACACTTGGTCACAACTGATGAAAGTCCGAAGACAAAAAAGTGATCTGTAGAAGCGCGACCTCTTTCAATGCTCGCACTTAAAAAGTGATCTCTAGAAGCGCGAGCCTCACTAGAGCTTGCACTTAAAAAATATAATTTATGTCCATCTTCTATCAATTCAGCCTAGATGACCTTTTTCAATAAACATAGACCTCCTTTCTTGGTAGTCCACATTGGTTAAAGAACTGCTCCATATAGACATCTCAGTTTCCCTTTAATACAGTTAAATGCAGGCCAGGGAAGCTTGTGGGAGGTCTTTCAAACATTTTAAGAACTGGACCTGAATGCAAAGGTGTTTTAAATGTGTCTTACCTCAATGCAAATCCCAGCGAATGGCAACAAAAATGTCCACCAAGACATGAAAACGGACAATGATCCACAACCCCAAATACATGAGCCGGATGGTTTGTACCCCCTGACCCCTGGCATGGACAGGTCAAGTTTTTTCATTGCTGGCAAAGGTTTTATCATTGTGTTGGCAAAGTTTTTATCATAGTAGGCAAAAGTTTTCAGCATTGTTTGAGATGTTTTTGGCATCCTTTGCTAAGTTTTTGGTGGAAGAACTTTGCCAACACTATTCTATGATATTTCAAGTCACTTCAATGTGCATCCATACTCTTTTGTACTTTCAAAAGCAGAAAACACTCCTAGAACATTTATAATATTCCATATAACAATATATATGTTCTATATTGTTCTATATAACCTGTAGAACATATATATTGTTGATTTGAGGAACTGCCACCAGATCCAATGTCTCTGTTTACAAACAGTGTCAGAGTATTTATTTTTTTATTTATTTGGGGTTTTATCTTACTTTCAACACTGTACAGGTCATATCACGACGGGTAGTTGGAAGGGCAGAGGAAACCAGTACATACAGTTGGTCAAGGTTCTGTACTGAGTTGAATGAATTGAGATAAATCATTTTTACTTGAATACAACTTCCAGCTTTCCCACTTGAGGCTGTGTCAGGAATCAAACCCGGCCTCAGAGATGGGAGGCGAGAGTGTTACCACTCTGCCACCGTGGCCCCCCAATGTCAGAGTAAGAGAAGGGGAATTTAATTACATATGTCACACAAAACACTTGTGAACACTGCAACTGGGCCTGTCCTGTTTTGAAATCACAATACAGTAATGTATGGTGCTTAGAGTAAAATAAAAAAAATCGCAAGGTCTGTGGTCATTATTAAGGTTGGTAAATTCTAACATGACCCGGCTGTATCAGCGAATCTCATTGGGTAATCGAGAAAATATTTCAATTGTAAAATCAGTAAAAGTTTTTTGGTGAAATTATTGCTCATTTACATAAAAAATAGAGAATTTAAAATAAAGTCAATTTAAGCAAAGAATGTTATTTCTACAATGCATCAAGTTGAAATAATGGATAGCTGATAATAATAACCCAAGTTTTGTCTTCATCAGTCTAAAATGGCTATTATGGTAAAATATCTTATGATCCCTCGTTTTTATCTGTTATCTCAACAATGAATTGAGAGAAATCATTTTTACTTGAATACATGTGTACATTATGGACATTATTTCTCTTATTTTGGTCATTTTTGCCCGAGTGATACTTACATTTAAAATTTTATCAACAGGAAATACAAAAACATACAGACTTATGTTTGAAATATGCTTTCTTTTTATTTTTTTTTCTAGTTATAAAATTTAAAAATACACTTAACAAGGAACATTTCACATTTTAGTCCAGTTCTTTGTTTAAACAATAGGTCAAATAAATCCTATGATTTGACCTGTAAGTTTATATTGACTGTAGGAACTTTAACTTTTAATTTGAGATTTCCCTATATTTCTACATGGATATTGATATAAACACAGAATAAAAGGGCTGTGAAAATACATTTCCAATAATGCATATACCATATTTGAAGGCTATATTAATATTGAAACATTTTTTGAAATTCTGCAGTTTTTCAAGCACAATATTGATTAAAATATGTCCATAGTAACGGTGTGAAATTAAAAGAAATCAATTTATAAATTTTGTAATAGAGTATATAATATACAGATGTGACTACTGAAAGTTTATTTTTAGACATAAGGCACATTAAACATAATTTATAGTTATTAAAATATAAAAATCCTAATGTAAGTAAATCACAAATACTTATGAACTTAAACATAATCACCCTGCCCAAAGCACTTACAAAGATCAAAGGTCAAAGCACACACCCCCACAACAGTGAGACATAGTGGAGTTAACACCCATTATGCCCTAGTGTCTTGACCAAATAAATTTCCAGGTAGTTTGGACAAATAAGTGTTGTGGTGGATGTAATAAGACAACTTATCAAATGACACATGGAAAAATATATCCCAAATAAAGATGACAAAATTATACGAGTGCTTAGCACAAAAATATTTTGTTTATCTATATGAGTGATATATTTTGACCTCTCCTGAAAAGGTTATGATTACTGTTTTTATTGTTTGTTTATCTTTCTGTTTTTCCATATTTGTTTTCAATTACTCCGAAACTACTAAATTTATCTTTGTGAAATTTTTTTAGAAGTTAGCTCCAGCAAAACTCGTGCTTTGAAAGATCACCCTTTTTCCATCTTTTCTTTTTCGTTATTGGACATTCATGGAATCTGGGCCTTTAGCAAGGAATCTGCCCTTCCAGTGTGCACCACACATGTTTCTGATTGCTTCCAAGAGGCCCTACTGATGGCGTTGTGGCTAACGCCTTTATATCGAAAGACTTTTCAGCCTTGATTATATTTGTCAGGACTAATCAAAGAAAGAGGTGACTGAATTTGGAAAGAGCTGGATTATATACTCTTACTACAAAAGCAAACTTCTGAATTTTCAACAGTCCAATTTTTTAAAGGGTATTTGGGTAAAGTTACAATATTGGGGATATTCAGCTGCCTTGCTAGACGTCTGTGACCTAGGTGGGTTTCTAGTTTCCATAAAGTCCAATAAGCATTGTTTTACTTTTATTATCTACTGTTTGTTCAATGTTTTCACAGAAGCACACAAAATGATCCTGTTGGTATATCGAGGAAATATGGCCTTGAGTGGATATATTATGTTAATGACCCACCCTACCATGCCTTTTTAAGGGTAGATAGGTCAAAGGTCAAAGTTAAAAGTGAAAAAGATTACATGTTTTAGTTGGTGTATCTCATATTTTAAACATTTTTTATTATATTTCAGAGATAAAAAGTGCAAGTAAATCTGGTGAGTATGGTTTGTTTACTATTTTGACTTTATCAATAATATACCGTAAGGTTAGGACTAAACAATTGCTCCTTCAGAAAAAAATTTAAGTGGTTATTTACAAATCTGAGTGGGTACTTGTAAAAGTGATATAACAGCTGTCTGCCTGCAATAGCCTAAAATATGTTATCATTAAAGGTAGCTTGATTAAATGAAAGGAAACAAATAATGCAAAAGTAGTATTTTTATGTAATCTGTACTGCTATTACCACTACTACTAATAATGATACTGTTTCTTCTACTACTATTACTAATTATAAAAATAAATTTTGTTTTATTGCAGGAAGCAAAGGCTCAAAGACAAAAGGTAGTTATTATATTTTTACAGACGTCAGTACTAGAGTATTTTAGGAGTCCAAAAATTACTTGCAACAAACGTTAATTAAGTCAGACCATCCTAAGAATTAGTTTTAAGCAACTGACAACAGAAAGGTTGGTCATGACTGCTTAAGAAAATGGGCCGAGCATCTTCACAATTTTATTGCTGATGGCAAATTTGTGATGGTAAGATTGCAATCTTGTTAAGTGGATCTGTGAAATTAAGAGGAATACCATATATTTGTCTTTACCATCGCTTTTAGCATATTTATAAATGCCTTAGTTAGTTTCTGCCTTGACTGCTGTAATTATCATTTCTGGCATTTTACAGTTTATAGAATAACTGTTGATTGCTGTAAACGTCTGGTTATATGGATTTTACAGGACAGATATCACGACTCCTTAGGTTTATTGGTTGTATCCATTTCTCCTCCAATTTCAAGTACACATGAGTAATATCTGTACTTAACTATAACGATTCATATATCGACATGATATTTGCTTCACCCACCTTTTACATAGCAATTAAGTACAGTTCAAAGATTGTAGGTAACTAAAGATTAAAATGTTTCCTTTTGGGCCTTTGGTGATGAATAGTTTTTACAACTAGATTCTTATGCTTGCTACCGGATTAAACAACTGGAACCAATATAATAAAGGTGATTTTAACACACTTTGTTGTGGTCAGGTCATAACAGGTATTTATAATAGTGGGGGCTACATTGCAGTTCATTCTAGTATTTCAAGATTATACACTTAAATCATCAAAGACTAGTTCACCACAGTCTACCTTCGCAACCAAAGGTCATAGCAAAGATTTGAACACATAACCCAAGAGGTAGGAACATAGTGTGTCATTACAAATTACCTGTTTGGTCTTGACAGCTATGACCTAGTGGAAAACACATCTGCCTTTGAACAAAGAGGACTGGGGTTCGATCCCTAATACAAACACGTACACAGTAACTCAGGTGACCAGTTAAAGTGGTGGGCATGGGTGCCATCTACAGTGGCAGGCTCAATAACCTCAGGGTCTTTGATAAATAATCATACCGGAGGCTCTATCTTTTAGTTATTGGGACTCCAGTCACTAGAGTCTAGGCTGTATTTGTGCAGTCAGAGTGGACTAATTAGCAATTAGCTAGAAATACATATTCATCAGGACAACCAGAGAGAAAGTGGCTATTTATTTATTTGGGGTTTTATTTATTTATTTGGGGTTTTACATTGCTTTCAACACTATACAGGTCATATCACGATGGGTCGTTGGAAGGGTAAAGGAAACCAGTACATACAGTTCGTTAGGGTTCTGTACTGTAAACTGCCTACCAACGGTAAGCAACTACCAGCTTTCCCACTTGAAGCCGTGCCGGGAACCGAACCCCGGCCTCAGAGGTGGGAGGCGAGAGTGTTACCACTCTGCCACCGTAGCCCCTATTTGGGGTTCTACGTTGCTTTCAACACTGTATAGATCATATCACTACGGGTAGTTGGAAGGGCAGAGGAAACTAGTAGATACAGTTGGTAACTACCAGCTTTCCCACTTAAGGCCGTGCCAGGAACCGAATCCCGGCCACAGAGGTGGGAGGTAAGAGTGTTACCACTCTGCCACCATGGCCCCAGAGAAAGTGGCTTAGGTAGTAAGGAGGTTAATCTGAAGAATCAGGTGTTTACTGTGCGGGATCTAATCTAAGAAACATATTAAAGGTAGTAACTAATTCTGCTCATATGGACAAGCAACTTGGGATCTGCTTTTGTCTATATATTTCCTGTGGGTTGATGGGTAAGAAAAATAATCTGGTAATTAGATTACTAGACTGGGTGTATCAACTGGGGTAATTAGATTGATCAGCATTTAAGGCCTTGCAAGTGACTGGGTTATATTGAAAATGATTCGAGGTTGTCAAGCAACCATTGGAGCTTTATTTAACACAATTGCTCAATGCTTCGTTGTATAAACAACTATTTTTTATTTCAGTGCCAAAGTTTAGAATGAAAGGTCTCCCTTTTCAACCAGGAGGTTGACAGATGGTCACTAATGGGATTATAGAAGCCTTGACAGAGATATCTGGATTACTTTTACTGTCCAAAAATAATTGTATTTATTATGATCTGATAATAAATATTTAAACAAATATATAAACTTTTACTTTGAGAAAGTTTTATTGGTGAAATCCTCAAATTCATCAACTTAAGAATTGGCAGGTATAAAAGTCAAAGCTGAGAAACCATATGAAACTCATTAAAACACATTAAGGTTAATTTTAATCTGGGATTTTCGCAAGAGTAAGTGCTTACATAGAGTACCTTGAGTTTTTATAAGGTTTGAGAGGTGCCTGTTTGGAGGTCTCTTTCATTCAATTACTTTGTTACTTTGTGCAAAAATGATATATTTATGCTTTTAATCATTGTATGAGTTTTATATACTTAGAAATGGTGAAATGATATTTCGGGCCCAAAAAATGTCAAGATAGATTTGCCATGGTTCCGACATGCTGTTGCCACAGTAACATATTCTGGGAGTCTTCTTAAGACTCACTTTTTCAATTCAAGTTTAACCCCACTACCATCACTGATGCAGACCCACAATCCTGGTCTGATATTCATAGAAAAAACTCAAACTCATTCACAATTCCAAACTCCCATTCAGTCCTTCAACTCGGTTTTACTGTTGCCAAGTAAAAAAAACCCTACCAAAGTAGTGTATGTTCTAACTCAATTTTTTTGTCGTTGTCACCCAAAGTGCAGACTTGCTCAAAGTCTTTGTATTTCTTATTCCACCAAAGTTGACATACATGGAATCATTATGAATCCATCATGATTGGTGGTGAAATTACTGTGGGATGAAATATAAGCACCATATTCTTGAAAAAAGTCATTCAGTCCTCATATAATACCTAAGACAAAAGGACTGGAGGAAAGTCTAACCAAAATGTCACAATGTCAAACATTTTAGACTCTTAATAGAGGGATCATAGATGATTTTGCGTCTGGATTTATGTATACATACTTAATTGAGAATAAGATTTTATTTTTAAGTTTAAACTCAAATTTGAGATTGCCTTTAAGTTTAAATTCAAATTCATTCCCCAATACCCCCCGGACAAATAAAGCAATGGAAGTAAAATATATTTACTAATATTAATATAATATATATATAAAACACAGTAAATGTGACTGCTACAATTGTTGTTAGATACCATAAAGTTAAAAAATAACAGCATTTATAAAATAGATATACATTAAAATTAATTGAACGTGCAAACCCTAAATTATAGTTTGAGATTGAGGTGTTTTAATGATTACAACTACTAAATATTTTCTTATTTTATGTTAACCTTTACATTCTCAATCTAATGTTTTACTCTTTGGCTTACTATTTTGCCTTACAGCTAAAATTGGCAGATAATGAAGAAAACAACATATTCCATATGTTACCAATCTGGTTTATTGATATAGAGATATATTATTTAAGGTCTCATGTTATTTGGCTGCTTGGGAACCAAATAAGGATGCTGAATTAAAAATATATATATTATCGTCTATTAAAAACTAATCTAACATAGTTACTTTATGCAATATGTTTCTGTAAAGTACATTTATATAATTCTAAATTCTTTTCTAATTCTAACATAACTTTTATAGAGCTCAATCTCCATCAAAAGACAGACTCCACGAAACAACCAAGAAACAAGTCTAAAGAATTCATAATCCAGAGACACAGAGGTGGAGGGTCACACCATAGAGATAATTAAAAATATGATAAAACCTAGGGTGGGTAGGCTTTGGTAAAGAGATATGCTTTCTGCGTCTTCTAAAAAGATAGAAGAGATGTTGCAGAGCAGTTGTGTTTATGTCAATGGATATGATATTCAATAGAATTCAGTTTAATATTTTTACAGGAACCACAAAATAAGATGCTAAGATGTTTTTATAAGCTATGACAAATTACCAAGTATAAAAAAATCAAATTCACAATTAAAATTATCATCTGCCTTTGTGGTGTAACTTGACCAGTTCCCATCCGATCACGGAAGTTAAGGGATCATCCGAGTCACTGTGTATCTGCCCATACTTGGCCCAGAACGTCACCCATCTAAGTACTAACCAAGCCCAGTGCTGCTTATGTGGGTGTTCCACCACACGACTAAGGCTTCTGATTAAGGGTTTTGGGGGGTCAGTTTGAAATATTTGCTTAGTCCCAGACCTTCTGTAAGGGTCGGTTGTTGTCGGTTGGGGCCGTGTGAAAAATCAAACATGTTTGATATTTCACACGACTACAACCGATTCATATTTCCCGCCGTCAACAAAATGTCCAGTCCCAGGCTTCCTCAGGCCTCCTCAGACCCAAATTTACACAGTCGTGTGTTGTCCCAGGCCGCCTGCGACCCTTAGTCCCAGACCTCCGTAGCTTAGTCCCAGGAGGCCGGTTCTTAATCCCAGACTCAAATGTAATGCGTATGAATTTCATGCGTGTGAAAGTGGGTCGGTTGCATTAGTCCCCGGAAGCCTCAGACCGTCTGTGGTGTCCTGGGACCCAAAAATCAAGGTCTGGGACTAAGCCCCGACTAAGGGTAACCGACCCTAACCGATCCAAACCGGCCTCCCCAGGACACCTGGGACAGCACAAATTTAGTCTGCGACAGTCTGAGGACGCCCCAGGCGGCCTGGGACTAACAACCGATTAAGAACCGACTGTTTTCAGCGCGTCGGAAATTAAAACGAGGCAATGAGCAGGTCTGGGACTATATAAGCGACCGTGCACACTTTATCATTGTTACTGACTGTTTGGCTACTGAGAGATGTGTGTCACTGATTTGTAGGGCTTTTCAATTTTTATTTTATATATATTATACTTGAGCTTAAGGCAAATTTCACAGTTAGGAGATACATTTTACTATTTTTTTATTATTTTATCGACTGGATCATGAGAAAAGAGAAAGGAGGGAAGAGAGGAAGGAAAAAGATGGATGAGAGGGAGAAGGAAAGTCAAGTAGAGGAGAGGAGTGAAGTTATTACAGAAGAAGGAACTGAGAGGAGAGAGGAGGAGATTGAGGAAGGTCCAGCTATTGGGGAAGCTGTGGCAGAAGAAGAACAGAGGTGTGAAGAAGATCCGGAGTGCCATTCTTCAGCCAAGAGAGCCAGGGTGTGTGCCACTTTTACAGACAGTGAGGAAGTTTCCATTGTGTAATTTGTAAAGCTGCACCAAGAACTGTATGACAAGGAACATTCACGTTTCCACGACAGGAACAGAAGAGAGGCTCTCTGGGCAGAAATATCTGCAGAACTCAAGCTCCAGCCATTTGATGTGAAACGTTGGTTCGAGTCCCAGCGAACCCGTTATGGGAAGCTGTCTAAGCTCCAATCTGGCCAAGCCCCGAGGGAGAGGACCAAGAGACAGTCCTGGGTCTACCAACAGATGGGTTTTCTTAAAACCCACATCAGAAGAAAGGGGGCCAACAGAAGTTCAGGTTTTGAGGCCAGTCCAAATACCAGCAGGCAGGACGAATCACGTGGGTCAACTACTGACACAGAACACCTCGAGTCCAGTGTCCTGAGGGAGAGGAGTCAGTCCATCATTACATCAACACCCGTTTCAACTACAGACTCCAAGATTCTCGAACACTTTGAGCAGATGAGGACACTTATCTCAGGTTTTCTGCATCAGAAGTCAGACAGGCAGCCCTTCTTTGACTACGTGGCATCAGAGGCCGAAAAGATGACTCAAGAAGAATTTAAAGAATTAAAGGGCAAGATATTTAGAGACATCGAAACTATTAAGAGTAACCGCAGACGTCAGCCATTGCCCAGAAGATCAGCCACTGTTACCACAAAGTCCCAGAGGGTCGGCCTACTGCCAACAACCACTCCACAGGCGTCTAGTTCCACTCAAGCAGCAGCTAGCAGCAGTTTTGTGTACTATACACCAAGCCCCATTGGCTTCAGCAACCCTACATCTGTCCTAACTGTACAGGACGAAGGGAGCAGACACAATCTGAGTGGAATCTTAAGCCAGCTACCAGATCTGACATCAACACAGATCGTCGAGCAGCCTCAGCAGCAGCAGCAACAACCGCAGCAGCAGCTCTTTACTATCACTACTTCAGCACCGCCTCAACAGCAGCAGCAGCCTCCTCAGTAGCCATCCAGTCAGGCCGGGTCTTTGACCTGCCAGGCCCTTTTCAGGGCCACCAAATCTTCCAAAAACAATTATTCAGCTACATGTTATTCCAATTCCCCTCCCAAAACAAAAAAGTTCAGTACAAATACTTATCACAAGAAAAAAAAAGTTCAAGTCCAACACCTACACCACCCCAAACATGAAACAAATAACCCATGGTACCACACATAACAAAAAAGGCCACATAAAAAAAATTAAAAATAACTCCCAATATGGCCATTAATCAGCCCATTTTTAGATTAAAATCCATGGGATAGTTTAAAATCTGTAATTGAAAAGTCCAACACTTACACCTTCCCTAGAGTTAAAAGGCATTATCACATACTTACCAACCCACAAACAGACAAACCCAATACCAAACATAACCCCCAAATAACAAACCCAGTAAGAAACCCAACATCCAACTACCAATAATAAACCCAACCCCAGTAACCACCAACCAAGAAACACAAAAACCCAAAATTAAATAGAACCCATGCCAACAAACTGACACACTATTTTGCAAACACAATCCCCCATTATTGAAAACAAAACTAGATTTATGGTTATATTTCCTGCATTTTGGTGATTAGAAGTGAAGATTTAAAATTGAAGATTTCCATAAAAACATTTCTGCTACAAATAAATTTCCAACCCATTAACAAAAAAAATTATTGAAATTAGGAGGTTGATTTCCAAATATATAAAAAAATAATTCAATTTAGGATATTATGTGTGACTTTGTGTTTTGCTTTTGTTTAACACTGGGTTTGTATGATTGTTGGGTGAGTAACTTGTGTTTGCCTGTTTGTCCATCTGAACAAGTTATGTTTGGCATGGGTTTTGTCTGTTTGCCCGTCTGTACAAGTTATGTTTGGCATGGGGTTTTTCCGTCTGTAGCAAGCATAGCTGATTAATTGTTTTTGGAATATTTGGTAGTCCTGAAAAGGACTGTTATAGTTAGTCCTAAAAAGGACTGTTTACTGCAACAGGACTTATATTCTGCCATCTTGCCAGGCCACTGCTCCCTCATTATTGAAGCAGTCCTTCAGGTAATCCCTCTGTCTTTTGGCCTCTTTAGCAGGGTTTCTGTCTTGGCCACCACCAGCAGCACCACCAATCAATCCACCATCACCAGGCACATCATCATCATCATCCTCCCCAGGCTGCTGACCAGCAGGTTGACCTTGATACTGGCTTCTGAGTATGTTGTGCAGAACCATACAGGTCAGGACCACTTCTCTAACTGTTTCTGGGGGTAGTTCAATGGTGGTCCTCATCACTCTGAATCTTGAAACCAGGATGCCAAAAGCGTTCTCCACAACTCTCCTGCCCCTTGATATTCTATAGTTGGCAATCCGTTCCTCTCTTGTTAACAGCCTTCTGCCATAGGGTTTCATGAGCCAGGTCTTCAGGGCAAAGGCATCGTCTGCCAGAATGAAGTAGGGCACATCTCTACCACCCTGTGTTATGGGAGCTGGGTCAGGGAAGCCTATCCTGCCATCTTCAATCCTCCTCTTCAGCTGAGAGGCATTAAATATCTGGGCATCTGAGCAAGATCCAGCTGTACCCACATCCACCCATCTGAACTTGTACTGTCCATCTACCAGGGCCAACATGACAATGGAAAAGAACCCCTTGTAGTTGTGGTAGAGGGCTCCAGAGTTCTTGGGTTTCTTCAGGGCCACATGCTTCCCATCCAGGGCTCCCAGGGCATGTGGAACATTCCACCTGATCCTGAATTCCCTTTCCAGTTCTTTCCACTCATCTGGAGTAGTGGGACATTTGAGGTACTCTCTGGTGAACTCATCCTGGATGGCCCTGCAGACCTCTGGTAGAAACTTGGAAATGGTGGATCTGCCAACCGTGAACTGATAGGATAATGATGTGTAGGACTCTCCAGTGGCCAGATATCTGATGGTAAGGGCTAACTTCTCCCCAACACTGATTGGAGCTCTGTAGTTGGTGGCCTGCCTGGCTAGACGTGGTTCCAGTCTGGTCTTCATCATTCATTTTTCATTTTCATTTATGTCTGTGGCATACAGATCAGCCATAATGTTGTGGTAGGCCCCCCTCTCCTCTCTCTGCAGTAGCCATGGCCTGACCCACATGTTGTGCCTTCTTCTAGGTCTCTGTATGGGTGCTGGTGGTGCTGGTGGTGCTGGTTGCTGTGCTTGACGTAAAAAATGGAAATACATTATTATTTGTAACAGAATAAAAACCAAAAAAGCCCTAAGTTGTTGTTGAATCTGTCTTCCATTAAAAGGTGGCATCCTGCTGTGTTCCTAGAAAAGCAATGATGATTAGATCGCGAATTTTATATATATATACCCAGAAAATCCAGCAACTTTGGAAAACAATAATCGGGGATCCTGGTCTGGGGAAGACTGAGGAGGCCTGAGGACGCCGGGACTTAATCATGGGTTAGTCGGGGCTTAGTCCCAGGAGGCCTGAGGCATCCTGGGACCCAGTCGGTTTGTGTGCGACAGGATCGTGGTTGAAACCGACCAGAAAACTGGCTTAGTCGGTTCTTAGTCCCAGACCAGTCGGGGACTGTCTGCGACCGCCTGAGGCGTCCTGAGGCATCCTGGGGACGATCTGTTCTTAATCCCAGACTTCAGTACCGACCCAGTATTCCCGCCCATTTTTGTTTTTTTTTCAACCGACTGTCCACGATTAAGGGTCGCCGACAGGATCGGGGCTTAATCTTTTGGCGGAACAGGGGCACTAAATGGCGGTGTTGTTGCCACATAACCAAATCAAGGCAGTAGGCGTGACATTTGATAAATGATTCATAAATTATAAAATAAACCCAATATACCCATACATGTATACATTAAAAATGGAAAGTAAATCTGTCTGATAAGCCTCATGTTATATATATATATTTTATATATATATAATTCATGTAGTGTATGACCTTACTATAATATCATTAAGAGCCCCGCTGTAGGTGTTTTTTATCCATTTCTTTGGTATTTGGGGGTACCCTGTCAACAAGAACCAGGGGTGATATGACAAACAAGGCACGACATTGACATAACTCACGGTTCCTGAGAGTGTTTTACGAAAACTAACCCATAAGTCATTCTGTGTGGGAGTTCAGTCTGCGTACACTACCAGTAAAAAGTTTAGATACATTCCAATTGAATGTATAACAATATAAATTACAGGATTGGGGAAGTTACAATCCAACAATACATGCATTAAGATTGTGGAATTTATCATGTCTTATGAAACATATGAACAGTTCTTCACCTCAGGGTCAGAACGAGGTCAGTGTACAGAATCTACAAAAATGTAATGCCAAGGTCAAATGTTAGGGTCCATATTTTACGAGATGTGGTTTACAATCACTGTCACGTTACAATTAGATTAACAAAGAGAAGCTACTTTAGAATGTCCACCTAAAAGAATTGCACATCCATTGCTTAATAATAGTATGCCCATACTTTTCATGGGCAGTGTAGGTTAATTGTGATTCACACTTTCGGGCAACCACTCATCAGGGTACCACGACCAAGGTGTCACGTTGTTGAGACTCGAAAAGTTGGACACTGTCAGAGTGCTGACAAAGTGTTAGGTAAACCAAATGCTATGCTGTGTTGGAAATCCCAATGTAAAAGTATTAGCTTCAGGCATTCTGGTGATTTTCATTGCTGTTCATGTCATTCACTCCTTATGTGAAGCAGGCGCCTATGGAGGGCCCTTATCTAAAAGCGAGAGCTAAGCTAAGGGTTTCAGGCGGATGGACAGACCGACAGACATTTGCTTATATAAATATGCATCCATTGCACATAAAATGGTCGCCATTATCGACCAATGTGCAATAATTGTTTACTTTATACTAAGTGAATATTGCATGCTAGATTCTCCCACAAAAGGGCTGTTGCCAGTGTGAAATTTCTCTTAAAATACTTGATACTATTGAAATATTGAATATTTCTAGCTAAATTTCATTTTATTGTTTCACAAATATGTATATAAGAACAGCTTTCAAATATTACAGTCATTGATACATTGAACTGCGTGGTACAATGATGACTCTTTTGTATTTATGTTCTATACTCGCACAATATAATCTACTATCAAAATATCAGTATGTAAAGAATGACATAACAATTTTATGTCTATCAGCCTAAAGCCTCTGTTAACACAATCACACCAACATAATTGTTTCTTTATAGCTAAAAATATTAGGTCATTTTTGTTGAACAATAACAGGAAAATAATCAATGTAATATGACCTTCAACGAACGTTGCAAAGTAAGCCTAAATACAAAATAAGACAACAAAATAAATATAACTATGGGCACATGTGTAATCTATTAAAATGCACAGCCAATCAATAAATAACAAGAGCACTCAGGGGCCTCATACCTTCCTCAAGGCCCAACAAGTCCAATACTGTTTGTGAGTGGAATCATATAAAGTCCTTTAAGAAATACTTGAACATCAAGAATTGGTTGTGGATATTTCTAAAATTAATTCAGTTCTTTGTTAGACCAAGAACCAAGTACTTTGAAGGTCTGAAGTTAATCCATGCAGCAAATTTTTTGTAACCTTGATAAAGAAACACAGATAATCTAATGATCACATAACATTTTTGGCAGAGCAAAACATGCAAAAGGAAAGTGATGCAAGGCTACCTGAAAAGACAAATGTATCTGAAAAGGCCATTCTTGTGGAAGTCACATCACAGGCTAATCATTTATCAGTGAGGTATGTGGGGCAGGATTCCAAATACGCATTGAAACATGGAGAAAAATGTCTGCTGAAAAGCCACTAGTAGGTCACAACAGTTCTTATTGGGCTTTTATAGCACTTACTCTTCCCTATACAAAAAGACCTCTAACGCACAACAGCACTAAGACAGTCAACCAATTTTAGTATCCAGGGGAAGAAAAGAGGTACAGCACCATAGAGAACCACAAGGAACTGTTTGACAAGACCAAATTGAATGAACTCTTCAAGAAGACGACAAGAAAGGACAGATTCTGTGAAAGCTTTGCCAGGAGATGCAAATTCTTTGACCTTATCTGCAAGACATAGTTCAAGTCCCAAAGGACATGTCCCGGCAGGCCCAAAGGAACGGACTAATAGACAGCACTGGACACATGATAAGTTTAAGTTAACTAGAGGCTCTACAGACACAGATAGAATACAGACCAGCATTTGCTTTGACAAACACCAGCCATAAATTGCCAGCTCTGCCAGCACCAGTGTAGTATCCCAGCCATCATCAGTAGCCCAGCGGGTCCCAGATTAGTTTTTTGCAGATAAAGACAATGTTAATGTGTTTTGTATTTTTTTTTGGGGGGGGAGACAAACATAACAACATTCTGTAACTACCTGGCTACCTAGGTGGGGCACTTGGAAGAAAGAGACTTTCAGAAATGAGACAATTAAACCAGTGTGATACAGAGCAAGGCAGAGGAGAGGACCTGCCACCCGCAGCAGAGTACATTCTCAACACGAACCAGTGCCACTTACAACCAGTGCCAGTACATCAAATGTGCCACAGACTCTCTTTATCCAACAACAGCCACAGCAGTTAAGCAACCACTCCAAGGGAGTACATCCTGATATAACATCTCAGTCCTGTTAAACCTCTTTGGAAAGATTCTGTTATGAGCTACTGGTGGTAGACATACCACAACCATACACAAAAAAATGACTAGAGCAGCAGCTGTCACAGCCGCCACACAGCAGCCACAGTGGACCTTTACTGCCAGCACCTATCAGTCATTTTAAGGACTACTGCTGTTTAAAAGTCCTAGTCATGACCATTGATGATTAAGAGGTCCTTCTCAGGATATCAGAGTCGATACACATTGTTTCAGGTCTGAAGGCGATAAGTAGTTAGATGAATGAATTACGGACAACATATAGCAGATTGTCTGTGGAAACATGCACAATGCATCCATTTTTAATTCTAATTCTAATAGCACTTTTATAGCGCTTAATCTCTGTCAAAAGACAGATTCTAAGGCGCATCACACAAAAGCATTGTTCAGTATTCAAAAACCAGAGACATTGCAGGGTCAGCACCGCGGAGAAAGCAGAGGGAGATTGGAAATTTAGGGTGGGTATGCTTTTCCAAAGATGTATGACTTCAACTTTGACCTGAAAGAGGCAAGTCAGTTTGCAGAGCGGACCTCATCAGGAAGGTCATTGCAAATCTTAGGTGCGTCGAAAGCAAAACTGAGTCCAAAATGTTTTCGAGACTTGAAAACTGAAGCAAAGTGGGGAACCTCAAGAAATATGCCATCAGATTGACTTCGACGTGTGTTATATGCACTATGTCTGGGAATCAGGAAGGGTTCAAAGTATTTGGGGTAACCACTGTGTAGGAACTTATATACCAGCATGGCAGTCTTAAAGATAGAACGGTACTTAATCGGCAACCAATGTAGTGCTTTTCTAACTGGAGTGATGTGGGAGTACTTGGTGGTGTTGGCAACAATTCTGGCAAGGCTATTCTGAACACATTGAAGTTTGCGCAGATCTAGAACTGAGAGACCTCTGAACAGAGAGTTACAGTAATCAAGTCGACTTCCGACCAAATGAACATCATTCTTAATTGAAAGCAATGCAGATTCAGTTGAGTGACCCAGTTTATAGGCAGATTGTCTGACATTCTCTAGTCCAAGCCAAATGAACATCATTCTTAATTGAAAGCAATGCAGATTCAGTTGAGTGACCCAGTTTATAGGCAGATTGTCTGACATTCTCTAGTCCATTCAAACTGACATGGTCATTCAATTGAGAAGCAACAACACGTTCAACAAATTTGGATATGAAGCCCAACCCAGAGACAGGTCTGTAGTTTTTTAAGTCATTGGGTGGTAGTGATGACTTTTTAATCAATGGGGTAACAATAGTCTTCTTGAACTCATCTGGTACAACACCTTCTGACAATGAGCAGTTAACAAGCCTGGTGATAGAGGGCAGTAAAATATCAATACATTCCTTAACAAGAAATGTAGGCCATGGATCTAACAAACCAGATTTAGTGGGTGATTTCATGATAATTTTTCTAATTTCCTCTTGAGAAACTTGTTTAAAGCAGCTGAAATTGGGTACATCAGGTGGAGGAGGCAGAGTGAGAGAGTCACTAGAGGAAAATGAGTTTCTGATTTTAGCTATTTTGTCACTGAAGAAAGTGACAAACCAGTCAGCAAGACCTTTCTTAGATTCATGAGAAGGGAGTACTGCTTCAGGACTAGAGTGCAGTGCAGAACGCAAGACCTGCCATAGCTTCTTGGAGTCATTAGCATTTTCTCTGACCAGGTTTCTGAAGTAATTTGCCTTATCTTTGTTGACCAGTGAATTGCACCGGGCAGTCTGTCTTCGAAGTCTGGCTCGATTATAGGCAGATTTATCTTCACGCCAGATTCGTTCCAGCTGTCGCCTGATGGTTTTTGCCAGCCGGTAGGTGTCAGATAGCCAACCAGTAGCTTGCTTAGTAAAAGTACAAGTAACCAATGGTGCATGCTTGTCGAGCAATTTGCTCAAATCATCTAAGTATTGTTTACACAAACCACTGACTGCATCACCAGGGCATTTTACGAATGCACTATTTCCCAAATCCTTACGGAAACTATCCATGTCAATTTTATGATACCTCCTAAAGGTGACAACTTTTGCCTTATGTGAAGGAGGATTAACTGAATCAAGCTGAGCAAGGACAAGAGCATGATCAGAAATGAATTCAGCAACTCGTACATTGGAGATGACACTGGCATCAGTAGGAGTGAGAACAAGGTCTAGGATATGACCATGAAGATGGGTAGCCGTTTGAACATTTTGTGTTATATTGCATGATTCTAAACAGTTCTGGAATTTGATACTATCATTTGAAGAAGTATCCACATGAATATTGAAATCCCCACAAATTAGGAATGAGGGAGAAACTGAGGATAAGTATTCTAAAAGATTGAGAAATTGGTCCAGGAAACTTTCAGAGCATGAGCCAGGTGGACGATAAACACAAGTCTCGGCATTACCTCGGCAAAGGAGGTAATGTTTTCATCTGTTTGTGTGATTGTTTACACAATAACTTATAAAATTAATAAAGTATTGGATGAAACTTTGACGAAATGTCAACCATGGTACAAGAAAAAGATGATTCAATTTGGGTGGTGATACGGATCACTGTCGGGATCAAGGAATTTCATAAATATTTCAATCATTGCATTCTTAACGTTACAGGTGTTGGGTCTTGGTTGAGGTAGCACTCTTTGAGTGCTTTTGTTATGTTATTTTTTCAAATAAAATGGAAAATCAATGGAAGCATTAAGTTAAGTATACATGGATCAGTTTCTGTAAAACTTGATTTACTAAATTTATTGGCTGACAACCTTACCTTACAGATGTCCTTAGAAACCAGTTTGAGGTTACTAACGCTGTTCATTCATGCAGAAACAGGGCTTGTCCATAGCACTAATAGCCAATTGCAAGGGTAACCATTCTGTAACATCCTCTATTTGGCATTTCTAACCTTGTCAGTATTTCTGTGTTGTTGTCTTCTTTTCACCTTGAACTTGTTTTCTTTATGTCAAACCTCAAGGGGCTTTCACACATCTCTGGGGGAACATTTGTTTTCTCTGGCTGAAACAGGAATATCTGGGCCAATAAAACCATGATTCAATTTGATGGCTATTCTGAAACTGTTATTTTTTCTAGATTTTAGAATAACCTTCCACAAAACGTAAGTAAAGCAGTAAATTAGGTCAAACGGATGACCTGAATGTGACCACCATTCAGGGGATCAACTGCTAAAAATCAAGTTCTAGTTCGGATAAGTGGTAGAACAAACGTGTCTGAAAGACCTATAAGGTCAAGTTGGGCCAAAAAGTCAAATTTGTGGTAACTGCAGTATGTGGCGACTGCAGCATTATTGAATTCAGATCTGACACTTTGAATCAACATGGGATTAGAACAATTAACTGAGTTCAGGTGTGCCACTTGGAATCATCAGACCAGAAAGCATGTGGAAGCCATTGTTGCCATGGAGGCTGTTAATATAGAAATAGACAATGACAAGCGAGGGATTATAGGTGATTTTACAACGATTAGCGATATTAGGATCACGAAGGCAGAGCCTGAGTGATTCTAATGCACTAAACATTGTAAAATCGCCTATAACCCCGAGCTCAGAGTTGTCTATTTCTATTTAACATGACATTTTAGAAGGTCTTATAAAAATTAGTTTTGAAGCTATTTTATAGAAAAATATACAAATATTCTATAAAAATTTTTTTATCAAGGGTGCCGTTGAATTATTGGAAGAGCCACAAATTAAGATAACCCTTTTCTTTGTTAAAGGTCCTTAAACTTCAGCACATTCATATCAGTATATTCAATATTCAAATGAGAGGTCCTCAGTGGTCTAGTGGTTAGCAAGTTTGGCATCTAATCATAGGCTGTCACCTCTGTGGGTTCGAGTCCCACAAGTGGCAATTCTGAGGACCTGTCCCAATATGACCCTGGATGTTGAACGGGACGTAAAACCCCAACTTTGACTTTGTCAATATTCAAATGTAAGAATCCCTGAATATCGTGTTTACCATTATTGGTCTATTTAATGAAAAAAATCTAGGTTGTTACTTCAAGTTTTCTTTTTGCGGAGCAGCATTGTGAGCAAAGGTCAAAGTTGGGGTTTTACGTCCCGTTCAACAGCCAGGGTCATATTGGGACAGGTCCTCAGAATTGCCACTTGTGGGACTCGAACCCACAGAGGTGACAGCCTATGATTAGATGCCAAACTTGCTAACCACTAGGCCACTGAGGACCTCTAGCAGCATTGTGAGTGATAAAATAGAACTCATGAGGTTATGCAGGGTTTTACAGAACAATTTTTCGTGTCTTAGCCAATCAGAATCGCGGACACAGCCGTATCATATTAGAATCAAAGTCTTCATTCTGCTAATGAATTCAACTCTTAGGTAACTCTAAATTAGCAAACCTTTGTGTAAATTAAAACCTTAGTCAGTTTACTGTTGGTTATTTTTTATGCTAAAACTCCTTACACTTAAAGCTAACCCAGACCCTGTTGTTTAGTACTAGTTATGTAAACCCTCAGTTCTTTAAATACAAATAAATATAAAGTTATAATTACTGTCTAAAACAAAGCTATTGAAGTCTTGTACAGTAAGGTGATATGTAAATTACCTAAAGTTTACAATAATTGAGACATTACAATTAACATATGACATCGCTAATGACAATGTAAAGACTAGTAACAGTGTCATCACTACTCAACAAATGCCTCCATTTCCTCCCTGAATTCTTAATTTATTTGGGGTTTTACGTCGCTTTCAACACTGTACAGGTCATATCACGACGGGTAGTTGGAAGGGCAGTGGAAACCAGTCCATACAGTCGGTCAAGGTTCTGTACTGTAAACAGCCAACCAATGGCAAGCAACTACCAGCTTTCCCACTTGAGGCCGTGCTAGGAACCGAACCCCGGCCTCAGAGGTCAGAGACAAGAGTGTTAGCACCCTGCCACCGTGGTCCCTGTGTTATGTTAAATTCACTACTGCTCAAGAAGTTAAGTTCGTGACCCCAGTGAAGATCTTCACTTGCATTTTATGACAATATTAAAACTTCTTTACTGTGAATTTTCATTATACAATTATAGCTTGCTGTCAAAGGCGGCTTTTCCATTTACTTAAGTGTGAATATTGTTTGTCCCTGAGTATTTTATGGCACGTGACGAACTTCACTGGGGTGAAAACTTGACTGGGTGACCGCCATAATTCAAGCAGTCAACATTGTTAATATAATCAGTGACTGGAGTACTTACTTCCATGACTTTCATTTTGATTTTGTCTGTTTGCAAATACAGTCATTAAATACACGTATAGTATAAGTATCATAAGTATCACTACTAACCTGTGAAACAACGTCAACACACGAGTTTTAATAATACAAATCACACTAATTCAACATGCTGTTCAAATGACGATTATCACCATTTCCAGTACACATACCAGTACCAGTTCTGCACGAATAAACACGTGAATCAAAGCATTAACCTACATGACATGCCTGATGTTTATAACCATTGGACCATCATAATTGTCCTTGACCCCCATCTCCCCCTTATTGTCAGTAGGCGTATTTCACAACTGTAATCCGTCGAATCTAGATTCGTCAGATCAACAGATTCGCTTGTGTTGTGACTTGAATCTGAATCTGGATTATGAATCCGTTGTGGGATGGATTCAGATTGCTTGGATTACCCATAATTCTTTTAAAAATAATGGCGGCAACATGTGGCAGGAAATTTTAACATTTGGCAAATTTTTATTTTACTGTGATATTATAATATTATATTACTGCATCATAATTTATAATAATATATGATATTTATGTTTGTTTATGTTATGTTTTAAATTTTGATTCAGATCTACAGAAAATTGTATTTCACAAATCTAGCTAATCCAAAGAATCCAAATCTGAATCTAGATTCGACGGATTACGGTTGTGAAATACGGCTAGTGTCATTATAAACCTTGGTCACAATGTAACGGTTTCTACTCTGACTGTTGTTGGTCTGTCCATCTCCTTTGATATTTCCGTTATTACAATTGCTCTCAGGATGTGAAAAAGACCCTTCTTGTTCTTGCACAGAATAAGCAGATATGGCTACAGTTTCCGTGGTTTCCTCGCGAGTGCAAGTATTTTCTTTATAATATGTACAAATAATCCCCTTAATTTGGTTTTGAGATGTGAATTTGCGTTGGCCATTGCTATTTGGGAAGCTGGGAGATGATTGAGGGACTGTTGTGTGGTACTGTCCCAAGTTAATATTCCCTGTTACAATCCCTGCATAGATATAAGCAGAGCAGAGAATTAAGTCGCATCCTTTAGAGCCAGGATTACTTGAAGCAACGCTTTTTTAATGATTGTGGTATCTTGACTTTTGTAAGTTGGCCTAGCCTTGCTGAAGGCTCTAGTTTCTTTCCAGTCAGGGAAAGTTTTCAGTTCAGTTAATGGAGTTTCAGTTTCTATAATGTACTCATACATGTACTGACTTTTACAGCAGCATACAGCTAAGAGAAAGATACAGTTCTATCTCATAACATGTATGGGTGCTTAATGCGTACCAAATATCTGTTGGTCTGTTTGGAAATATATCATGTAAATTTGAGTCTTAAGCAAGGCTATAGTTGGCCTACAGCCGATTCTGAGAGTGATATAAGCCATCGTACGTCAAACATTTTCGCCCATTGATTCCAAGATAACCCTTATTGGGTCACCTCAGCTCTGGTATAGCTGTGGCTGTATCAGTGGAGTTAAACTCTACTGGATTTCTTTGATAAAAAAAACAGTCTGACCGTGGGCCAGATCCTGACGAGCTTGGACTTCAGAAGACCAGAGAATCTGTGACACTGATTGAGAAATGTCTGGATTACTCCTCAGACATATTCACATTAGGCAGAATGCCATCATGGCGAAATAATCATCATATTTATTTTATTTATTTGGGGTTTTACGTCACTTTCAACACTGTACAGGTGAGATGGTATTTTCTGTACAGGTCAGATAGTATTTTGGGCCGAGGAAAATAGTACATACAGTTGGCTAAGGTTCTTTACTGTAAACTACCGACCATTGGTAAGCAACTACCAACTTTCCGACATAACGGCGGTGGCTTGAGGTGCCTGTAGATTGGTAGGCTGCGAGCGGTCCTGTATGTTCAGCTGTAGTAGTATGCAGTGTAGTCAGGGGAACTGGGCGTCAGTTTGATAATGTGATGACTGTGTGACGCCTGGATGGAGACTGTCCAAAGAGACAGTAATCTCGGGAGATATGGTCCTCTGTCTGTGTAGTTGTGGCCAGGGGCTATGAGGAGTTGAACTGACTGATCTTTGTGTTTCTAAATCTTCAACCCGTCACATAAGGGTCTGGTTGGACCTATCTATTCTCTTAAGGTAACAGAGAAAATGGTGTCAGCTTGGTGTAACATCAGTGCCCGGTTACTTACAGTTTTTTTTTTAAACTTTTCATTGTTTGTAGCTAAGATTCATTCAGATTTTTGATGGCCTTCCCTGTGGAAATTCTCGTCCTTGCTGATTCCGGTTGCCTTTGTTTGGCATGTCAATTTGTAGACTTTTAAGCAAACTAATATAATCCAGAATAAAATAAATGTTAATTAAAAACATTAAAATTTATTGAAAGAAAATAACTGATCTTCATCATTCAAATACTGATTCAAAAATGACCCTCACTTGGAATCAATGCTGCAAACTGAGGCTTGCAATGATGTGACTGGTTGGATCAAAATAAACATAATCACAGTGATTCACAGCATACCTAAGTGACGTTAATGTTCGAAGAAACTGCTGAAACAGGCCCATTAGCAGACCATGCTATGTAAAGTCACCTGAGGGCAAACCCTTATCAGGATGTGTATATTATAATAATAATAATAATAATATTACAAAAATAAGAAGAATACATAAATGAATTTGAAAGTAATTATATGACTCTGAACAAACCAATCGCTCTTCTAACTTCAAACCAACTTCAGCAGCTCTGAAATGTGATTCAACTCTTTGCAAATTTGCAGAGATTAAACATGTTTTGTTTAGGAACAGACTCACATGTTGTGTATCCAAATGGTTGAGGTACTAATGCTTCTCCCAGACAGAACACTGAGAATGGGGATTTTTTTAAAAAGGCATAATTTCATATCTTGACAGATGACAATACCTTTTTTCCTTTAATTCTGTGGTTACCCCCTCTGTGTTATTAACGCGTATTTGTCACTGACAGTCTATCACTTAACTATCTTCTGCAGACCAGACAACCTTGGGTCTGTTATGTAGAAAGTCTCAATTATTTATGATTCATGGGATAATGTCAGTTAGCATCAGTGTATGGGTATACACTTTCTACCATTCTTGTGTTTGTAACATTCCACTATTTATGTGTATATGTCTTTCATTCCTTTTTTCTGTTTTTTTTCCTTAATAAAATTATCTCTGTCAAAATATATTTATAAATATATCATTAGACAGACGTAGTAAAATTTATATGTGTACAGATATGTAACATTAATGTAAAATATAATACAAGAAAAGTTGAATGAAAAGCTGAATTTAAAAGACAATATATCAAATAAAAGATTTGATATATTTGATAAATTATGCTGTTATCTTTGCAAAACAGTTTAAAACTGAAGAAAATTACACAAATAAAAGCCTGTCATTGCAGAATTTGATCTCTGTTGTGAAAGAAATTTAAGTAGAGAGCACTCTAGGAGAGCAAACCTCCCTCCAGCCCACTGAGTATCCTTGTATAGTAACTTAACGAAATCCTGCTTTTTAATTTTAAGCCTCATAATTGGATCACATGACCATGAAGACATAACAGGTAATGTTGAACATTAGCATTATAAATCAGTGAAATGGGACTTTTGTATACACTGTCATTTGGACCTATCTTCACTTCTGCTGTCACTACCTCCTCTCCTGTAGCTCTTGCATTTCAACATGCTTTATGTCCCTAAGTCCACTGGGGTTAGGGTGCTTTTTACTGGTTACACAGTACAGTCAGTATGATACAAATATAAGTATTATAGTCTCATATTTTTCGAGATATATGTTGTTTCCACGTCCCAAGTACCAAAGAATGAATGGGACACATTGATATATATCAAGATTAATCTCTAGCGAAGTCACATTCGAATGGGACAACCTTGATTTTTGCATTTATATATGGATTTCTAATATGTGCAAAATTATCAACAAACAATTACATGCATGCCTTACTAGGGCCTGGCTTTTCCAAAAGGCAAACATCAATTGACTTATGCCTGTATGTTACCTCTTAAGTTCATGAACCCATTAAAGTCTCATCAAATGTCTGCTATTGTGTCTTGTCGTTAAGCCCCCCCCCCCCCCCCCCTCAAAAAAAAAACAAAAAAAAAAACAGTTGGGTGAACAAATGTTTTACATTAGTCAAGCAAGAGACTGATCATAATTCAGAAACCCACTGGAATGTGACGTGACAGTAAGTGGCCTATTAGCCTTCCAAAGTCTCTGATAAAAAGGAAAATTTATTTATTTATTTGGGATTTTACATCGCTTTCAACACTGCACAGATCATATCAGGAAGGGTAGTTTTGTGGGCACAATTGGTCAAAGTTCTGTAGTGTAAACTGCCCACCATCGGTAAGCAACTACCAACTTTCTCAAATAAGGTCCGGGGTTTGAACCAGTCTCGTACCACTGTGCCACCATGTCCCTCGAAATAAAGGAAATTGTTTTTGTGCTTAGTAATAAGTAATAAATAATTGTGGCATCTAATACTTGGCTGTTACTTCGCAGTAAACATTTTTGAGTTTTGCGAACGTTTGAATGGAAAACATTTGGCGAAGCTTAAAAAGTGATGGGTGCGAAACCCATTTATAAAAGAATGACTTCAAACTGTTTTATGTATACTGTTTATTAAACACATTTAATGACAAATGTTAGAAAAACATTAAAAATGAATGAAATAATGTCTCAATAATATTACTTTAGCATTGCTAACCTTAATTGGGGTCAAAGGTAAAAAAAAAAATATCTTTTTAGGTTGGTCACTAATGAAAATATTATTTTATGCCTAAAATTGTAAGATAGTGGCTTATAAATTGTGCCTCCAATCAATTCTTACTTTTAGAGATGGCATGGGGGCAATTTTTGACGAAGTCCACTAAAATCTTCTGTTATTGCTCACAGCCATCTTTGTAAATGTTTGAAGGCAAGCGTTTAATTAGCATTCTGAAAATATGGGTATAAAAAGCGTTTGTGATAGAACATTTTCAAAACGTTTGACAAAAACTCTTCAAAAATGTTTTTAAATGATGTGTATGAAAACCATTTGCTATCAAAAGTTTGTAAACATTTGTTTCTAGCATTTATCATTAAACGTTTAATAAACGGTATACAAAAAACATTTTATAAATGTTTTTTGTACCCTTCATTTTTAACCTTTGCCAAATGTTTTCATTCAAACATTTACAAAACCCAAACATGTTTACTGGGTTATTATTTTATGTTTAAATATTTATTGTTTATTTAATTTATGTGGCAAAACCAAGCAGTGCATGATGTTATACCCACCAGTAACAACTTCTATGCAGGGTCCGACATTGAGAAAAAAAATGCATAAATAATAGAACAATTTTTGTCAAGGTTAATTCTACTTTTTACATCCATTTAAACACTCAGCGTCATGGTGATACAGGCTATCAGTAATTCATACATGCTACCAATAAGGTTGATTCGAACCTACGGTCACATAAGTGTGAGTTAAACCTACTAAACCTGTATTTGCTAAAATAATATTTAAATTTAAAACTACAATAATGATAAATATTCTTCATGAATGGCATTGGAAATATACTGGTGAAGAATCATCACAAATTGCTTATAAATGTTAATTTATTGTGAGCAAAAACAAATATGTATGATTTATGTATTTGGGGTATTACGTCACTTTCAACGCTGTACAGGTCATATCACGACGGGCAGTTGGAAGGGCAGAGGAATCCAGTACATACAGTTCGCAAGGGTTCTGTACTGTAAACTGCTGACCAACGGCAAGCAACTACCAGCTTTCCCACTTGAGGCTGTGCCGAGAACCGAACCCCGGCCTCAGAGGTGGGAGGCGACAGTGTTACCACTCTGCACCATGGCCCCTCAAATATGTATAAATATTTAAACCTATAGAAAATATCTTCAAATTAGGTACTTGTATATTTCTTCACAACCGCAAGTTGGCAAACTATTGTATATTTTAACCAGGAACACAAAATGCCTCCATTGATGCAAATTAGTATGATTATAGTGTCTTTGTAGTGAGGCAAAGTTACTGGAGGGGTTTCTAGTTTTTATCTTCAAACAGCTCCCATTACATACAAAAGTTAATTTGCATTAAAACAGAGATTTGTTCTGTCTGTTGGTAAAAAATTTATTGATTCCTTACATATAGATTTACTGGCATAGTACATTCAAACAAAATAATTATTACTGAAAATATAATTATATAACATATTGAATTTTATTGTAAGAATTTTGTATTTGGCTTCTTGTAACATTGGGTAGGTGACAATTCCATCCTCTTTTCTTACTGATATGGCTGTTGCATTTGTTTTAACATTATACAGATATTTAACATGCAGATTTAGTGGCCAAATTCACTAATACAAATGTTTATTGAAGACGTATTAATACAAAACAACTATCTGTTCATTTTGTAAGTATTCTATATGTAGAATACAAAGAAATAACCATTGTAGCACAAGAGTTTGGGGTTGGGGAGTCATTATTTTGCAAGGCGGTGAAATAATCTGGCCCCATTCTGACTTCACAGGCCTAATCCTTCCACCAGGTAGTATGATGAAGTTTTCAATTCTAATTTAAGTGTTCAGGTTACTGATGGAAACAAATACAAAGACTTGGAGCAAGTCTAATCAGTCATGAATATGCAGCTAGAAATGTTCATTAGCTGTGTTTATAGACATCTTTAATATTTGTGACATCTGTTTGCAATCACGGTGATAATGCTCATAGCCTTTTTGACAGAAAAAAAAATAGTTTGTAATTGTACTAGATTTACCTTTTGTATGTGATCATTGCGATAATACTCCCAGTCTTTGAGACTCAAAGGATAAGTTGTAATACGCAAATGCCTTTATTCAGGCTTAGTGCTATACAGTTGGTGCTTATGTCCAGCTTCTGCGGCATGAAGAGACTCACAGTATTACTACTCCCCTGAATGCCAGTCTGTTGCCGATATACCTCCCAAACTAAAGTCGGTGCCCATTTCTACTCTTGTACAAAGATGACCACATATGCAAAGTACCTCATCCAAAGGGTGAAATTGCCAACACCCAGCAAAGACTAAAGCCCAAGACGTCTGCTCTGAAGTCCACACTGTTACCACCAGGACACTGCGAGCATACTCTTCCGGGCTCTGTTATCAGGGCATGTGGGAGACAAACTTGTGACAGTGGAATGGAGGTATAATGAACGTCACAGAACACACCCCCAACTTCATCCTATGACTTATGTTTTTGTTCTGAGGTTATCTACCCCATCTGATTGTGAATTCTTAAGATTTTAGCCATACTTATAACCTGCAGTCATAGTAGTGTGCTTAATTCAGCAAAACAATCATTCTGGGTGTGTAACAAATACCTTTCTTATGATAATGGTATAATGATTTTTTGTTTAACTTGTAAACAGACACTCTTTTATGTTTTATTCCCAACTGTTATATAATACAGTGTCTTTGTGTTGAAGTGAAACATTAAATGGAATTGTGAAGTGAAACATTAAATGGAATTATCATTTGGATGGAATTACAAAACAGACCCTTGTTTCCTTTTCTGTCAAAATTTGATATGATGTGTTAACCTAATAAGCCAACACCATTGATAAAGTTTGATAACAGGCCATCAAAAGCATATTAATTCAAAAGTTTCTCCAAGTTATTGTCTCCAGTTTTCAGTTATGAACTGACACAGATGTTACCAAAAAGTTAACAAAGACATCGTATTAATCATAAAAAATGTGAGGTTTGTGTCTTTGTCTTCAACTGAAAGAAAAAAAACTATGTTTCCATGTAAGCAATTTTTGGGGTGTTTCAGTTAAGAATATTCTTGGTGAGAGTATATCAAAATTGACTTTTTGGTTGTTTGTTCTATTGATGACTTAATTATGTGGAAAGATTTTTCCACCTTAATTTCACTTGATTTCCTCATGCCCGTTGTTGACAAATTTAACTATGCCATTATGTTTCTCTAACCGAGTACAGACAGTGTATTAAGCAAAAGAGATTGGATGACAATGAGCCAAAAATCAGTTAATTTTAAACTAAAAGAAGCTGTTTATTTGAGCATAAGTTATTGCAAATCTTTTTTGCAGATATGGCCCCTGAGATTAAGCATCTAATCTTCATATTTGAAAGCACAGTATCTCCCCACAATGGGAAACACAATGTGCTAAATAAACAAAGAATGGACAGAAGGGAGAGTCAAGGTATGATCTAGGTCAGTTATTCAGGGTTGTGGGCGTGAATAATATTAATTTGGGAAGCTTGAGTTGAAGAAGTGGGTGTTAAGATGTTTCTTGAAGGATGTAACTAAGGGGCTGTTTCTAAATTGAAAGGCAAAAAGTCCTATGGCTTCTCCGTGGTGTCGACCTGTTTTTGTCCCTGGATTTTGACTTTTGCATATTGCTATTGTCTTGTTGTGCCTTAGAGTCCACTACTCAGTGGAGATTAAGCGCTATAAAAGTCAAATTATAATTATAATTTAGAATTAGAAGGGTGGGCATGATAGCTGAAGAATGTTTGTGTGATTTGTGGACTTTAGGGTTGAAAGAGGGAATCTGGAGGAACTTCAATTTTAGTTCTGCTATATCCAGTCTGCTATGTCCAGTCTGCAATATCCAGTATTTCTTGATTAAGTGTATTGGTGGATTCGTTTGGTGAGATATGCTGGTTGGTCATATTTTAGCATTTTGTATGTGATCAAGCCCATTTGAACTGTTTTCTGTATTTAATTAGAAACTAATAAATTTGTTTTTAGTTGTTTAGTGGTGGGGTGATGTGTTAAAACCTGGAGGAAGAGTAGAAAATACTATGCACTCTTCTGCATTCAAAATTTGTGAGTGCCAACAAATTAAAATATTAATGTCTGACAGGTGACAAATTCTATGTAGATTTCTTCTATACATTCCATTTGAATTTGTGACTCGGGACACATGATCAGAGACACCAAGACTTTTGACATTTTAGGAGTGTGCCACCTGATTTCCAAGAATATTTATTGGAAAAAGAGGAGTTATTTATAAAAATAAATTCAAATGAAAGTGTTGACTAGTTCAGATTAAATTACTTGAGTATGTTTTCCTTCTGTTGAGCAATTGCATATTTGATTGGTAAATTTTAATGTTTTGATCCCATTTAGGAATTTTTTTTTAATTTGCATAGCCTTGAAAAATATGATTTTTTTCAGAAATTTTACTTTAAACATTAACAAAAAGAAGTGTTCAATGATAAGACCTATATTTGTTTCCAGGGAATAAGATACTTCAATAAAGAGTAACCAATACAGATCAAAACAGATGCATTATACTTTCCCCGTCTTTTTCCCCTGGATCACTCCTAGCAGGGCAACATTGTGACATCAGCTAGCACTTGAAATCAATGGTGATAGTGGAACACTGGCCTAATGTAGAAAAATCTTCAGATATAAGGTTTCAAGCAAGTTGTCAATAACCTTTACAAAAACTTTTCCCAAAAACGGAAAACAATTTTTTTCTTTAAGACCAAATTGACAATTGTTTAGCCAAAGCATTGTTGGTCAGTGAGGTTTCTTCAAATATGTACTTCCGTCAAAGATAAGTATGCAAAATTATAGTTGTGGAGCACACAGAACTATTAAAACTATTTTCAGAAAACTGAAGAGTTGTGGGTGTGAAAAACCCTGACGTCATTAACCCCACTATATATCTGGTTGGTGAATGGTGGTGGTGAAATATATACTTTCCATTAGCCTTTTCAAAGGCCCAACTAAACAGACCTTCAAACAATCTGGGCCTATATTAACAAAAGAGGTGAGCCATATATTAGTGAAAATCAGACCAAACATGGCATGGGACTTCAACTTTGATTTTCACCCTTCACCCTTTTGTGTATACAGCCAGGGGTTTTACGTCCTCAATATTTTATTGTTAGAAGAAAATTAATGGCCTTCAATCATATCCAACAACTCTGTACTACATAGACTTTTCCTGGAAAAAAAAGGTCAGGGGTTTGTCCATTGTATTGGTCATGAGAATTGTACCCTTGGACAAGCAACCTCAAATGACAATAATGCCCTTCTTGAAGGGGTATACTGTGGATATTAATATAAATTTTATCCAAAAGCGTTTCGGAAATGGCCGTCTATCAACATGCCCGTGGTTCTTCCACTGGGGATATGACCCAATGACAGAGGACCACCATTTCACGTGGTCATATAAACAACTATGTCTGTCTGTACTCAGGACTGAACCCAGGTCTCGTGAGTTCCTAGGCGAGTGCGTTTACCCACTAGGCTAGAGTGGTATCTTGTTCAGGGGAATATATAAAAAATGGTCGGAGTTGTTACATGCCATAGAAACTGATATAAACACCAGTGCCATGCAAGAGGGAAGAAGTTACCTTGACCTTACAAGAAATTGCTGCACAATTCACTCAAATCCGATCTACACTACATCAAAACTATGACAGCACAGTAGTAGTGAAGCTTAGAATATTTTATAGGGATTCCGAATTTTGGTGCAGTATGTACTTCAATATCTACTTAATACCTTAAATGTTTTATTTAAATTATCATTAATTAGCCCAAACCAGGCCACTATCATCCTGTGAAATGCCTTGTTCCAAGATGTCTTAAGGTAAACATCAGTGCGCTGGTAGGCGGGGTTTAACTTAATTAATACCTGTCACATTTAGAGACCTTCATTTTTGTTATTCACATTTTCAGGTTTTTGCAGATAAAAAGACAACACAAGGGGTTGATACAGTGGCAAAGTTACTGCTGGTTTAGGTGTGGAACAGACAACACTGGATATATAAAAAGTGTCATTTGTGTCTGAAAACTAAGGTATGTGTGTTCTTTTGTATGGTTTTTACAGCAAGAAGATGTCTTATGTACATGCATGTTACAAGAACATTGCCAAAAAGATTCACATTTGGAGAAATTCTAGAGGTATTATAATTTATTGGCCTGCAATTCATTATCATGTTGTAATTAGGGTCTGAATGGCCTATCAAGAACAAACATATTAAAAAATTGCAACACAGACTCCTATTTAGGGAACCCCTTGAAGTGTTAGACAGCATTGACCCTTAATCTATTAGCATGTTATATAGAATAGATTAATTTATCTTGACTAGCATGTCTGAAAGAAAATATATCTATCTGAATTTGTTTAATACATTAAAAAAGGCAATTGCTCAAGCCATATTAAGATTATAAGTGATTTTTGTGACACAAGAGATAGGGAGTAGATGTAGCAAGTAAGGTTGTAAATGAACAGTGATTTGGAATTACTGTCTCACTACGAAAATAGTTACGATAACACAATATAATTGTTAGGAGTTTGCCTCTTGACTTTTTGCCAATTACAAGAAAATATAGTACTCGAAAAGCCCCCAAATAGCAACCTTTACTTACAGACTTGGGTGCCACTTTTTGCCTTTCCTCGTGATAAATAGATTTTAAAATTGAAGTCACTAAGCTTATTTTCCTATTTTGTGACACGATGTTCCTTGCAATTGTTATGCTTCTTGGGGAACCCTCGCCATTTTACTTAAATTGTCTGAAGTTTTAATCAAATTTGTTATGTTTCAGACAACTATAGACAACATATCCTATCTACTACAAAACTGCAGTTAATTATCCTCGCCTCTTAATTTTTTATTTATTTGGGGTTTTACGTCACTTTCAACACTGTACAGGTCATATCACGATGGGTAGTTGGAAGGGCAGAGGAAACTAGTACATACAGTTGGTCAAGGTTCTGTACTGTAAACTGCCGACCAACTGCAAGCAACAACCAACTTTCCCACTTGAGGCCGTGCCGGGAACCGAACCCTGGCCTCAGAGGTGAGAGGCGAAAGTGTTACCACTCTGCCCTCGCCTCTTAAAGGACAGGGAGGAAAGTAATGTAATTGAATCTGTTTGTTTGTCTGTCTATCTCTGTGCATAACACAAAAACTCTACATCAGATTTGTGTCATTTTTATACAAGGTCCCATTCGTGGATCAGTCCTCTTCAAAGATGGTTGGTCTGGATCCAGATCTTTGACCAACTGTTTGTACTGGTTTCCTCTGCCCGCCAAACTACCCATTAGAATATAACCGATAAGGTACTAGGTGTGACGAAAAACACTAAATAAATTAAATATAAATATCGAGCTTTAGTATATATCTTTATAATACTTTTGGTACATAGTTTAGCCTTCAGCAAGGCTTATTGAGGACATATGAGATATTTACTTCCTCTGTAAGAACACTGGGTGTATTTTATTTGGTTTACCATATTTTGCTACACCCACACAACCAGTTCTTAAGTACAGAGTGTAAGAAACAAATGATAGACATGGTACGTTTACATTGTCGCAAAGATAAAAGATAAAGTAAAAAAAATCATACAAATGTTTGTGATTCGTGTTTAGCAGTTTTCAATCGATGAATGTTTGCTTCCCCCCTCAAATATAATTATTATTTTGTACATTTTTAGCGATGATTTGATTAATGGTTGCAATTACTCTTGTGTTCACGAGGACATGAATGTCTTGGGTAAAATACTTTTTATGTATGTTTTGTTCCAATGTTTGTTGAATGTTAAAGTAAAATAAGGTCATATTTGTGATTTATAAGTATTAATAGTTGAAACTGAGCCAAATAATTGTCAGTAATTCATATCAGCACAAATGCATGTATTTGTGCTGATATGAATTCTTTAATAGACATTTTTGTGTGCTAGTTTGTACAATAAAATATAATATTAATTTTTTTATATGATATCAGCTGTGTATTAATAGTTTAAGACACTATGACAAAAAAGGAGTGAAATTTGATAATATAATAAGTTTGGCATGAAATTGGATATTAAAGTCCCCTATAAACATGACATCAATTATATCACCTAAAATGTATTCCATTTTTTATTTACTCTTTAGTTTCTGTGGGTAAATTATGGGGTTATTTTCCATTTAAAAGTGTCACTGATAATTTAGAAGTAAACTGTAGTAGGCCAAACCATTCTCTGTTTGAATAGAAGATGTGACACATTTTTACATTGGCAAGTCTACATAAATCAGGACATTATGGCTACTCTTAGATTGTGCAGAATGTCTAACCTTTCTTTGGCTTTCTTTGGCTTTTTATAATTTTAATAGATAAAACATTATTGTCTGTGCCTGAAGTTAATAATTATATCTGAAATAAAAATTCAAACTTTCATAGTTGAATACATAATTTGATGTTTTAAGGACTGTTCTTATTGTTCCAAACAGTTTTATCAACACATGTTAGAATTTTATTATTATTTCCTTTATAGCTCAGTTCTAGTCACTGATTGGCTAATCACTGTGTTTCGTCAATGGATAAAGTACAGCTAAGCAGAAAGGTTTTGTGTGTTTTCTTGAAATCATTTAAATCTAGTTCAATGTAATGGACATCATCAGATAGGCTATTCCAATAGCAGAGTACTACAATACAGAAATATTGGTATGCATTTCAGTTTCCATCAATGCCCTTTTAGGGGCCATGGTGGCAGAGTGGCAACACTCTCGGCTCCCACCTCTGAGGCCGGGGTTCGGTTCCCGTCACGGCCTCAAGTGGGAAAGCTGGTAGTTGCTGCCATTAGTCGGCATTTTACAGTACAGAACCCTGACAAACTGTATGTACTGGTTTCCTCTGCCCTTCCAACTACCCGTCGTGATATGACCTGTACAGTGTTGAAAGCGACTTAAAACCCCAAATAAATAAATAAATAAACCATCAATGCCCTTTAAGTTTACACATGTTGTCACCAATACACAGTGGTCATGTCGGTTGTTTTATGGAAGGCAAGGATTGAATGTAGTTTTGGGGCATCACCAGTTAATACCTTGAACACAATGAGGTTTAGTCTGTACATAAAGTGTTGGGCCTAAATAAGGCTTCTTAAGAGTATAAATAAAAGACAAAGTAAGGAGGGTATCTGTAATTCATCTGGGTGTAACAAGTAGTTGCTATATCCATACATCAACAGTGGCTTAGTATTTCCCACTTGCTTCAATTATTTCTTGTCAAATAAATTGACATAAATTCACAATAAATTTTTATACATATGAGTCAGTCACAATACATGATACAACAGAATCACTAGTTTAAGTATATATTCACCAACATAATATGATCAAAGAACTATCCAGTCTTTGATATTACACTAAATCATGGTAAAGTTGGTTAGATCCAAAACTAGTTATTTGCTGGTGTAGTTCCTATCAACCTTTTTAATCTGGTGCCCATTTGTCACATCTAATTAGAGTCAACTGCTAGAAAGCACTGGTAGAGGGGCAGACCATTCACAATGGCTCATTTCGGAAAGTTCGGGATTTTCTCTATCCAGAATATGATCAGAATCTTTCCCAAAATGAACGAACTTATTCCCTTTGCCCAGTTCAAACCGCATAAAAAAATTATAAACATCCACTCATTACCTTTAGACTAATGATGACCAGAAAGCCAAATCCATTCAAAATGCAGTAAATGAGTGATTGGGTGAGTGAAAAACTTGAGTGAGTGAGAAACTTGATGTCAGGATAAGAAAAATGTATTTGCCTTTTTCCAGAATTCAGTTATAATTGACATACTCATTTGTGGAGTATAACATCTCAAAACAATCGAAATTCTTAAATTCGAAGAAGAACAAATTGTTTGAATAAATGATTTAACTTTGAAAGCAACAGAAATTGATTATATCAGGTAGCTATGTACTTAATCTCCAAACTAGCGAATTCTAAGGCGCACCATCCAACCCATAATGCATAAATCACAAGTCATGAAACGGGATAAGGGTTGTAACTGGGAGATCAGTTGTTGGTAGACGAAAACGAGGCAGGGGGAGACTTCTGAAACCGGTTTAAGTCGACTTTTTCCCCCTTTCTAATACATGTATCTTTAACCAGAATGAGTTCTGAAAGATCTGGTCAAATATCCTTTCCTCTTGTACCATTGCTATCAACATGAGCCTACCTTTTAATGACTTTCCATTATAATAAAGATAAGATTGACTTTATGATAGACCAGAATGAATCTTAAAGTAATCAGAAAATTCAATCAGACATCTCATGGCTATGTGATACACTGTAAATAAGCATGAAAAGCTTTGGAAATTGGAATCTGCCACATACATAAGGGCCTTGGTTTACTTGTGAATAACTTAAATTATCTATAAAATATTTTATTTGTAGTTGGTAGAGATGAATCTACCTAAAACATAAAAAGTTAAAAGTAATATTCAAATAATAAAGGTAAAATTTGCATATAAGCATGTTAAATTTTTAGTGAGGAAAACCTCTTTCAATTTACTTCAATTGTATTCACATTTGTAGTTATGTGACATTCATACTAATGAAGTATAGTTATCCTAGTGGCAAATTTTATATTTTAACTCCACGGTGCTATACAATGATGGCACTGTGATAAATTCTGAGGAAATAATTGGATCTTTTGTTTAACTATAGCCAGAGAATCCTGGACGCTTTCAACATTTTATACACGTAGTTAGAGACTTTGGCAATACAAATCTTCTTTTAAACCTCAAAATCCAAGCAATCTTCATGCCTAATAAGCCAATACAGTCATAATCATAGCAGAACACTTTCAATTGCATTAGAAATGTGATATTGCTTGGCATATTGTCCTTTCCATAATATACCATATTCAAATGGGTAGGTTCAATTGTAATAGTGAAATGATATTGCTTGCATATGGTCCTTTACAGAATTTGTGGTATCAAATGGGACAGTACCAGTTGCAATAAAGGGCTAATATCGCTTGGCATATGATCCTTTCCATAATTTATGATAGCAAAGTTGGACAGTACAAGTTTCAATAAAAAGGCGATGTTGCTTAAAATATGATCCTTTCCATAATTTATGGTATCAAAATGGGACAATACCACTTGTAATAGAGATATACTGCTTGCATGCACTTACATAACATTCATGAGTTAAAACTGACACAGTAAAAAACATAGAGCACTCAGAGAATCCATACCTCCACCAAAACATGTATAATTTTTAAAGGGGTTTAATAATCTGGATCCTTGATTGTGTCCAGGCAGTGATTCAGATCACTCATTTAATGGATTTAAGGTGGACTAAGACCCATATTCCTTTCTGCATGAAGATCTGGCATTAGGTTTTGTGTAATTCTGCAAACTAACAAACAGACAGACAAACAGAGAAATATACAGTCATGAATTGAATACCTCCTAGGTCGAAGTAATTAACATAAAAGGTATGTCAAAAGTCATTTCTGGAAAAAGAGTACCAGAAGATTTGCCAAAAGCAGTGTTTCTACAGTGGGATTTTTATATTTGGTTTTTGTATTAAGATCCCCAAATTTTGCACCATATTTGAGGACATAATGTGTTTCAATTCCATGTTTTTATTGGTTCAAATCTTGACTGGATAATTGCATATGTAAATATTGCCTTTCATTTTCATAGAGGAGAACAGTTTGCTCAAAAGTCTTATAACATTGTTTTTCCTTGTTCTTTTTACTTGATAAAAGAATGCATCTCCACCATATACAGAAACAAAGAAATGGTCTATAAAAGACACCGACTACTATCATACCCATAGTTATTATGAATATATCTTTTCAGTGATATTACAGGCTAGCTTTGATAAACTACTGTGCTTGGTTTGTTTTTATAACACAAAAAGATCTGGTGTTTTATAAAAAAATATCCCAGGATTCTTTAAACTCCATTCTCAGTTTCTACCTTCCAGCATATTGGCTCACAAATGTACAAGGACATCCCAAAACCAATTACCACCCCTGCCATGGCTTATGGTTTTATTCAACAAGGTCACATGTCAAAATAAAGGTGGTGGGATGGATTGCTCCCTTTGACATCTCGTGGGGGTGGGTCACTTGGTGTTGCCTTAAATTTTATTATATACGTCTACTGATTCTTTGTATAAAGTGGCAACCAATCAAATGTTTTCATAAAGTTTGTCTTTGCCTGTGAATAAAAACCACAAAAATATACTGTTAAAAGGGTATCTTGAGGTTCAAACTTTGCCAGACTGTGATACTTGTCTCTTTACACTTCTTAGCTTTATGTTAAGAAGTATTGTGTGTGATTCTGTACAATAGAAGGAACTCCTATAATACCTAATCTATGACTTAGATAACCTTCATCATGTAATTTGTTGACTGTATAAAATTGCCTTCTTTTCTACAGCCGTCTAAGGAAGGGTAATGAACTTGATATAGAACACACTTGAAGGATGATGGGTGCTATTTTATCCAAACTATGGAGTTCTTTTGAAAAAAAACCACTGAATAAAAGCCCATTGAATAGGTGTTCAATTACCAGGTCACATCTCCAGTGATGAAGGGTGATTCTCATGGAAAGAATGACTTTACTTTTAAGTAGATCTTTTGCATAGATACATTGTTTGTAATAACATTTAAAGATTCTGTCCTATGTGGACTTTATATATTTGAATATATTGATGCTTTAAGAAACTTATGCTTGACACAGTACAGTTATTAGTACTATAATAATCACTGTCTCTTTTCCAAGAAAATTAGGAATCAAATATGTGCAAGATCATATTCATATTGGATCCTCCTCTGTTGGAGACGATAGATAGGAGAAGGAAGCACTAGGTATAAGGAATATGCTAAGAGCCATAACTTTTTACCTACTGACTGAGTGACCCCAACTGTTTAATGAAAAAGGGACAGTATCTTAATAATACTTAGTAGATGACAATGACTTAAATAAGTTACTTGTAATCAATAAGGTGCCTTATTTAATGCATATCAGCGTACAAAAGGTATCAAATGAAACCCATAATTGTGGCCCATTTGGTCTAATTACTTATTCTTGTATTAACAATGCAAATTCTAGTGGTCACAGACAATATAGGTTTCTGTATACATTCAGTAGATTCAAACAAGCAGGCCAATTGAGAAACTTTCTGAATAAATACCATTATAATAATATTTATCTGATGTCTTTAAGTGATTCATATAGCCATTCTAGAATCTCGCTGTCTGGTTATGGAATCTTGGTCTTCAATCCTTTTGATTTCTGATGACAAACCATAAAAGGCTATGAAATCAATTGTGGCCTATATGGGTGATAGATTTGGTATTGTGGTATCACGATTCATTGACACAAGGTACAAAAGGCAGACATTCTATAGATTTTCACTCTGATCACGAAGTCAATTTTGAGGAGGAGGGGTATGATTCAGGAAAATAAGAGGGTGCTTATTATGGTTTGCCACAAAAAGTCAAGGTTACAGAAAGGAACTATGCATGAAATGAATCATCTGCTGTAATTCATTTTGTGGGAATAATTCGTTAAAGCATTTTACAGTTGGCACTAATTACACGATTACCATTTGTAAGAGAGAATGCTCAGTAGCCTAGTAGATCTCATTCCTGGTGTTGCAAGTTTGAATGTAGCTTATGTTAGTGACATGTGATACCGTAGGCAATTCACAAGAAGGTTAAAATTCCCCTTTAAAGACCTAGTAGTTGAATAATAATAATAATAATAGAGTGAAAAATGGTCCTTTAAGGCACTGGAATCAAGAAAGGCACAGACCAAAACCAGGTAAAGATCATGACCAAGTAAGTGACTGTCAGGAAGGGATGATGATAGGTATGCCAATCTGAACAGGTATGTCTTGAGTCTGCTACTGAATCTGCAGAAAGTCTGTTAGGATAGAACAATTTATGGAAGGTCAAAAGTTCTGAAGTTTGTCTGAACACACAGGTATAATATACCATTTTATAAATCAAATCATGATGGATAGGAGAAAGGGAAAACAGAAGAAAATAGCTTTATTGGTAGGTCAAGATTTTACATTGAAAACCATTGGGCATGTCACTGCCAACTTGTCAACTTTAGGCCAAAACATGGATAATACCTATCAGGCCGAGAGGACAGTGACAAGAGTGTGTTAACCACTCTACCATTGTATGTACCTTATTTAACTGACGTAAAGGCATAACTGTACACCTTAATACCATATCACATAGTTTTGAAAAGCTATAAATGTATTCTTCAGTACTGTTTGTGATAAATAGAGGTTTCTCTCTTCTATGACTTAAAAGAAGAGCACTCAGATAGTGCATACCTCTGCCAAGGCACGTAATAAGAAGTAAATGGGAAAATCTGGAATATTTTTTTTATATCCAGATGGTGACCCAGATCACTGTCAAAATTTAATAGGATCTAAGCTGGACCAAGACCCATTTTCTGATTTTTAAGGAAGATCCAACCAGTAACATTTGGGTAATATTGCTAACAAACAGACTGATCAAAAGTTAAACAGACAAACAGAGTAACAGACAAATGGTCATGCTATGTGGTAAAAATTGTTTCAAATCAAGGAGTTTATCTGCATCTTTGAAAATATTTGTTAAAGTAAAAAATAGGAGGAATTGTTGTATTTTAATGTGTCGACTATTCATAAACATTGTTAAACAGATACCCTAAGATCATGTACATGGAAATGAAAAAAAGTCTGAAAATCAATACGTATTACGCAAAGTGACAGAAAAGCTCCCTTTTGAACATTAATAATTTATCATCTAGATAAACTTCAGTGAACTTTAAAATAATATGCATCAATGTCAATCCTAGGCTTGGTTTTTCATGGCTTTGACCAGGTTTTATTTCATCTATACCACCCAGTGTTATAGCTGACAGTCATTTTGCACACAAATACTTGATTGAAACAAATTATTGAACCTGGTTTCTCCAAGTACGGACGTTCATTGAATATTTACATATACCCATATCAATGGAGTGAAGTGATGTGCATCTATAGGTGACGTCACTTCCGCCACTTGTCACGAGCTCTGCTGGGACATAATATATATCAATACCTAATCTTTGCATAAACACTGAGACCCCAGTCCCACTGTTTGCCAGTGTTCTCCCAGTGATCACCCCAAGTAATCACTCTGGGGAGTAATCTTATTAGTCGTGTGACCTATCTTTACACTCAGGAGTTAAAAACATAATGGTTTCAGTTGTCGATGCCCATGAAATAGAATCAAAGTATTTAAAAACCATAGCAAGTCAGCATTTCTGTCCCAAGACTTCAGAACCAATCTTATCCGTTGCAACTGCCAAAGTGTGGTGACGACTTATCTGTAATTTTTGTGACAAACCTTTTGGCCAAACTATCCAATTGTGTACACTCGTCTGAAGAAGACCGGAAGGGATTTCAGTCTACTAGCATGAGCCGCAAAGGCATCAGAGAAAACAGATAAAAAAGAGCTGAAGTCTAGTGAAATCTCTTATTGAACATAAGGCCATAAATCATAGAATATAATAGAATGGAAATTTTTATAGAGCACAAAATTGATACAGCATCCTCTTATGCACTTGAGGTCAAAAAGAGAAAGTCCGAGGACATGTCAGGTCAAGATCCAATTTAGTGCCCACTGGGGGAGATATACTATGGTGAGGGATTTGTTAGTCTAAACAAGTAGCTTTTTAACCAGCCTCAGAACCCTGTTGTTGTGTGCTGTGATCGGGAGTCTGTTGGAGAAGCTATTGCAAATCCTCGCCTACCTTTTTAAGACAAATCATGGTATTTGTCTAAAATATATTGATGTGTACTTTGGCCACCCTACATTATGCACAATTTTGATAATTCGAGGTAGTTATCATGACTTTATTAAGATGTCAAGTCAATAATTAGAGAACTATATTATGCAGATAATATGTTGATAATTACAGATAGTTATCTCAATTTGTCAAGATAGTATCCTGATAGTTAGACGAAAAAAAATGATTTTAGTTGGCCACAATATTCTTCCATACTAGAAAATAAAGCTTATGGAAAAAAGTAAATGTGTGGGTGTTTTCACGATTGTTATAACACTAAATTTATCATAATGTTTTTGTGTGGTGAATTATATCTACAGAAAGGCATTTCTTAATAAAGAATTTAGTTGTCTTATGCTTTTTTCTTTTGCATTTTTTTAGAAATCTTTAGGTACTGGGTAATAAATTGAAGTGGATTAGGCATATAATAAAGAAAAATTGACGGTGTTCCACAAATATTACAAAAAACCAAAATTTCTTTTGTGTGGATTTGTTTGATGTTTGCTCTTAAAAGGTGCTTGAAGAATAGGTAAATTCTGTACTTGTGAGATGACACACAATATGGGTGTATATGGGTTATATCTAACATGGGGGATTTTCACCAAATTACACATGCAAAGCATATGATTGGTAAAAAACCCCATTGAACTTCAGGAAGGAAGTAAATATATTCAGCTGTCTGAATCTCTTTATATTTTAATCTATTTGGTATTTAGAACAGAGGTAGGTTCTGCATTTTACAAATGTCTGTATTGTTTACATCTAAATGAGGTTTTACGTTGATTAATTGATTCATTGATTAATTTGGTTTTAACAAGCAATCACCAACTTTTCAAGTTCATGTTGACACAAGAATGAAACCTGGAGGCTGAGATTGGGAGACGCCTGTGTTACCCAGTACATCATCGTGCCACATAAATAAACATACGCTTAACATAAATTATAAATTAAGAAAATCTATTTCCATAAGAAGGCTTTATTGAATTCATAAACTCCGGAAGAATCCATAAAACATAATATTATTCATCAGAGGGAGGGGCCACGGTGCAGCAGTGGTAACATACTCCCCTCCCACCTCTGAGGTCGGTGGTTCAAACCTCTGTGTGGAAAGTTGGTAGTTGCTTACTGATGGTCGGCACTTTAGAGTACAGAACCTTGACCAACTTGTATGTACTGGTTTCCTCTGCCCACAAAAGTATCTGCCGTGATATGACCTGTACAGTGTTCAAAGTGACATTAATATTCATCAGAGGCATACCAAAATTTGAAAAAAAAATTTTACCATGCACAAATAAATTAGCTTTATCTGTATGTCAAAGATACTTTCGAACATTTCTATCATTTTTTCCTGATTCAGAGCTTTTTGAAACCAACAAAGCCATAATATTTAAGGAAAAAAATAAGAGTAGTTTTTTTCTTCAAAAGCAATCTTACAATTAATCTGTAATGTAGTTCAAAATGAAACAGCTTTTGAATAAAGACTGGACACCAGTGCTTTATGATGACTAATTACTGTTTATATGACCCACAAGAATTAATAAAGCCAGAGATGTGACATTGAGGAACTTTAAATGTACATCAAAGGGCCTCATAACAATACACAACAACAGAGAAAGGCCCCAAGCTAATGATGTGATCTTAATTAATAATGTGATACATCTTCACCAACATGTACTGGTCACTTATAAATAAACCATAGAATTCATGAACAAATATTTTTCAACCTCAATAGAGTTTTCTGTTGTCTTGTTAGGCTCAAGAGAACTACAGGTTTTAACCATCAAAAATAATTTCAGAATTCAAGTAAGTTTGCATAACCAGCTAGTATTGCCAATAGATAAATATAATAATTAGGTAGTTCGGTCTTGCAGCAACTTAGGCTTAACAAACCTAAGTCAGCGATGTTAACATATGCAAGACATAGCATAAACTGTGGCCAAGAGTCACGTCTGTTTCTGTAATTGTCCAAACAAAAGTCACTAATGACCACAAATTGGTGGAAAGATATATTGTATTATAGCTACCAATTCCTGGGGTCATTTGTTTTCTTATAGTTTAAGAATTATGTAATACTCTTATATCTGCCCCTGTGTTACTTAATGTGAATATTTGAAACGCATTAAAGCAGATTTGTGACAGATTGGGATTAATTGTGGTATAAGTGATATTTGAAAAAAAGACATTGTTAACAGTTTTATATACCTATATGGCAATATGGTTTGATCTGAACACATGTCTAATTTTGTTGGAAATATACATTTGCAAATACATATCTATTGTTACACTTAAGAGGTAAGTGTTATTTATGACAGAAATCAGTACTAGATACATAAATGATCCTTTGTCAAAATCTAAAATTGTTTTGTGTAGCCCTAAAACAAACTGATTTCTCGTTTCCTTGTCAAAGTCTGTTTTTAGTGAAAATGTATGTGTCAGTGTACATGAGAAACATAATTTGAAATGAAAAATATTTTCTTAAAATGTTATCAGATAAATGAACCCCAATTTTATCCCTTGAAAAATTTCAACTTGCGATAAGTTTATAGGATATTTTCTGGTTATTTTAATGAGATGCCAGTCAATGAAGTCTGTTTTCCACACCAGGTTCCTAAAAAAATGCTCCCACCTCTGAGGCCAGTGTTCGCATTCCCGGCACGGCCTCAGGTGGGAAAGTTGGTAGTTGCTTGCCGTTGGTCGGCAGTTTACAGTACAGAACCCTGTTGAACTGTATGTACTGGTTTCCTTTGCCCTTCAAACTACCCGTCGTGATAGGACCTGTACAGTGTTGAAAGCGACGTAAAACCCCAAATAAATAAATCCTAAAAAAATGCAAAGCCTTATTTGCTCGCTTCTGTCACAACCAAATTGCAAACTACTGGTTTTCATTCTGTAACAACAGTGCCTATTACTGACAAATTTGTGAGTAATACTTCATTGTTCAAATGTTTGTAAACGTGTACACATTTAATGACTGTGTAATTATATTCTTTTTGTAGTTGGAAAAAAACAACCACATGTGTGACTCCATCTTTATACTAAACGTGACACATAAGCCCATATGTGATGGGCATTGTAGGTGCATGTCACTAAAATAAATAAATAAATAATATTAATCTATATATGCATCAAAATTAACATGTGGAATGAGGGGAACTCTTGAATATTGACACATGATACTGGGGTGTGAACCTAAAGGAAAATTCACACAACTGTGATCTAGAGCCCTTGTCTATTAAAAAACATACAAATAAACTGCAAATAGATTTTAATCCCAAGAGGTTGGTTGGTATACTGAATTTACTGTCAATTATATTATGAATACTGTACTGTTCATCACTTATCTGTCTAGTGGTACATTCTACACCACAGGTGTTAAATCAATGTGTCCTAAGTATGTGGAATTTATCTTTGACATAAATGTTGCATCTTATCTAATTTTATCAACCTTGGTGTCATGAATTTGTTCACCCATCTCTTTATTTATCTGTGTTTGTGATTAAAACTTAAGATGAATGCTAGTGCTAAGTCAAAGTAAAATGTTATTAAATTTTGAAAAAAGATCCGGATCATTTCTGGATATAAAAAACTCACCCTTTTCTGGGAATGCTGTTGTGAAGGTTTGCGCACCCTCGAGCACTTTCCAGGGTATATTTATTGTTTTAAAACATTTAATTTCTGCACTAGAAGTTTGTAAGGCGTAAATAGCTAAATTCTTCAATCCATTCAGCCATTGAACAAACTATGGTTATTACTTCTGCCAAGGACGTTATTTATTCATTTATTTATAAGGACAGGGCCTGAAGAAAGGAAAAAGTGATAAAATGTTGGACAAGTTCCAGTTCATAATCTGGACATAAAACAATCCCGAATTTCCAATGACCCCATTTTCGGTGACTCAACGAAGCAGTAGAGGAGTTCTGCACTCTTGAAGTGTTTTTTTAATGTTAGATATCTTGGTTATAAATGTTTTATCAAAAGCTTTACAATTCACAGTCCTCTTTTGTATCATTACCATAAAATTTGTGGAGTATACATTTTCCCCTTAAAAATGAATAGATAAAGGTCACCTTGATATACCCTATAGATTTGCATATTTATGTTAAAGGTCATATTTGTATAGGAGTTTGACATTGGGACAATTTTATTGATACATTATGACCATCAAGAAAGGTATCCACATGTCTAGATTTATACATTATCAGTTTCTAAATGAAGGGCAAAATCAAAAAGTGACTTAAAAGACATCTAAATATGCACAAAAACCTACCCTAACAAACTATGAGCCGTGTATTTTGGATAAAGTCTAACAAAAATTATGCAACCTAAAACCAGCTATTAAGGACTATAGAAGGATGGTATTCATATTATGCATAGACTAAATAACTTCTATTGTCAAGGTATAAAACTGATACTCTTTTGAAGGAACAATACCTCAAAGACTAGAAATCTGATGATTTGGAAGGTTACTTAAGTATTATTTAATGTAGTCTTAAATTTTGCTTTTTATATTGTATTATATGAGAGTCAATGGTTTTCAGTAACACGATGACTGTTAGTATAAATTACATGTTTGCTTTTATAAATTTAATAGCTGATTAATTTCTTAATTCCTAATAACCTAATTATTTATTACATTCCAGTCTGATTTTTAAAGAAAATGTGTAATTTAATGTAAGAATAGTTTGAAGACAGTCTTCCCCTTGTCATTCCAAACAGGTTGGTCTTAATACTTAATAGCAACATAATAAAAGACTTTGGCTTCATAAAAACTTTAACAAAAGGTATGTTTATGGTTAGTGGTGGGATACACATTGGAATGTGGTGTCCCTGCGTCATGTGATATCTATGGGGGTATTTATTATGCACTCGAGGACCTTGTGACAGTTGGAAGGATTTAGAGTTGGGGGTGAAATATTCTGCAGACGACTTTCAACATGCAAAGGTCAATGAACGGTCAGTGCTTTGTCAGTGTATTTGGAATGTGGCTTTAGCCATTAATCATTCCAATGGTAATGTAAAATTCTAAATCTCTAATCTCTTCTTAGCCTTCCCGCCGGCGTAAAAATAACTGACCATAATTTGGTACAACTTGGACACAGAACCCTTACAGGTATTTGATTGACCGCTCTAAAGTAGATTTATTTTGATTTAAATTTGTATTTGCACAAGTGCACGTTATAATACCCACAAAAAGTAACACCAATTTACCTCTTAAGGTCGTTTTTAAAGGGCGATAATATAAATTCTACTTGAAGGTAGGGCCCCAACTTGGCATAAAACTCAGCATGGGCACACTGAAATTTTGAATGGAAAAAACCTGATACACACATGGCCTTATTACTGTTGTTGTTGGCTGCTTGTTTACATGAGTCTAAGGTCACCTTAGAGTTTAGAATGTTTGTGAATACGGTTTTAAATTTTTCTTGCTTAAAATCTAAGTTTGCCGTGAACTCCAATTTCTTGCACGTGCTCCAGAAGTTTTAAAATGGTTAAAATTCCAACCGTCTCACCATGAACATGCCCAGATGCAATCTTTGATGCAGTGACTGAAGGTGTGGTCAACAGTGTATATAAGGTTATGAATTGGTCGTGCTTTGGCGTAATATGGCCACATAAGGCGAGTGGAGGAAATGGACACTTCACCACTGTGTCACAAGCCTGCATACATACGGATAGGACCCAATAGCAGAAGACTACTATGTTAAATAATCACTTGAGTCACAAAGTATATGCCAGTACCTGTGATTGAAACTACCTCCCCGTGATCTATAACACAGTGATATATATTTGCCTGACATATATTTGACACATGCATAACATCTCACTGTGACATAAGAAGGGAAAGTTTTATAGCGTGTGTAGCAGAGTTGTAGGTGAAATATTTATTAAATAAAGATACTTGTTTATATATTTGTAATGCTTATTATCCATGGCAAGGGGAACCCATGAATGCCCAAAAAATATTATCTGGTCTATTTCAAACCATAAAACTACATTATCTTGATATCAGACATCAGGGCTGTTCAGAGCCTGGAGAAAGACTGCTCATCCGTTCCTTTATTAGAGAGTTCATTCAAAACAAAGAAATAGTAGTCAGATTCACATCATGCACCAATAAATCAATAAGTTGTCGCATAAATAGTGAAATACTGTAGGTATTAATTTCTACTTAGTAAATTTACCTTTTATAGTCCTGTACTTAAGACATATTCCTATCTGGTTTGTCATACTGAAGTGAATAGTTCGCCATAGTACCATTTTCAACTGAAATACTTCCTTGTGATTATAAAGGTCATAATATGCCACCAACATACGTAAAGATATTTGGTTATGAAAGATTGATCTGCTCAAAATAAAGTTGGACATAGATAAGTATTTTAAATATTCAAGTGAAATGCATCATAATTTTTCTAGAATGTTTTTTTTTTTAAATAAACCAATATGAATGTTATTGATAATAATCATTTGAATAATATTTGTGACCAAAATGTAAAAGTTATACAAAAATCAAAAGTCCAGGTCAGGGCTTTAAATCCTATTCAAGAGCCAGTTAAATTATACAAGATGTCCTATAGCTTCAAGTGGACTATATTCAGACATTTACGATATGAGATGTTATTATTCTCAACAGCATTTTACGTTCTTCTTTTAACCATTGTATGATTGAAACATTTTTTATTTGGCATATGTTTTTATCTTTTTTTCCACTAACGAGCCTTGGATGGTAAATATTCCTTATTGCTCTAATTTTAAATCCGTTTTAATCTCTTTACTCTGAACTGAACATTAGTGAAATGAATTCAAGTGAATATTTTTGTGTATTTTTTAAATTCACGGATTATTTGACCTTTAAGGCAACTTCGTTAATTTTTGGCTAACGTGCAATACATTTAAATAGCCAAAATAAAATACAAATATTTCTTGTTAGAACAGGTTCAATGTCAGAACCCAACGTGATTACCCTGAAGTGATCTATCGTTCATGGTGTATGATTTTACCCCAATTTACCCCACCCCAACATATTTACATCTAATCCTAGCCTTGTACGAGGCTCACCATTTGCGTATTCCCAAATTTACAAACAAATTGCAAGCACATTGTACTTGTACACATCTAATGCCAAATTTCAAAGTTAGTTCTTCACCTCCATTTTCACATCAAAAATTACATGAAAAAGGATTTTACCCCTTGGCAAAAATGATGCTATAATCCACCATACAATATATTTGACTTCAACCATGAACTAAATACAGGATAATGATCTTTCTTATTCCTTGGCGCTACGAAGAATATATACATTTTGTCGTTTTTGTGCAAGAAAGTGCCAATTGTTATGTAGAAATTTCAGTAACTATGTTGCCTACATATCTGTTATATTATGTGTTGTTAAAACGGTAGCTCACATAGCTTCTATGATATGTAAACTAACCGCTGTCCTTTGAAACTGGATTATATTTTAGACAACTATTATTTTTAATGATGCTGTTCATTTTACTTTGTGATATATGTTTTCACATATGGCTGATGAGGGATGTTTTATAATCATTACCCAATTTCTAATATTTCACAAGCTAATTTCACAAGCATACAAGCACGAGGAACTTATCACATATAGAAAACCTATGTCAAGTCTGTGGTTTCACCTTATTTTGACGAAATAAGGGTTTGAGTGAAAACTAAATTTGCATTTTCTTTCTGTATTAAAATATACACCATTCAGGTAATTTGCCCATTACATATCACTATGACTAACATCTGTTTATATCATTTAAATATTTAATTTGCTGAGTGGTGAAATGGTTAAATATAATACTAAATTGGGCACTGACCTATGGGGTCTTGGTTATGATTACACCTCCTGGCAAAATGTGTGATTATTAAGATTCCGTTATTTAAGACCCAAGCTATAGAAAGGGGTGTAAAACCTCTGACCTTGACATTTCAGCTTACAACAAAAGTTTGCGCCTAAGAAAAGGCTAACACTAGCCTTCTAACCCAAGTGTCTCACTCGCCTTATAGCTAGTATTGAGAAGATATATCTTCAGAAGGCAACCCCCCCCCCCCCCCCCCCCCCCCCCCCCCCCCGAACAAGTAAATCTAGAACACTGAATTTTTCTCAAGTGGATATTTTATAACGCTTCTATTTAATGTTTTTTCTTTTGTTCAGTTATATTTGACGAGACTAGACATATTTACACAATAGGTAGACATTGATCTTGAAATTTACACCAAACAAAATATCATCTCCTGGTTTTTGAAGTTAAGTAGGACTTTTAAGGAATTATCATTTTATATGGCCAGTTAGCTGTTCATCTAGTTAATCCCTATACTTACTCATAAAATGGAGCTATTTGCAGATGTTGTGTAATTCGTTTTGTTCTGCACACTATGTTTATAATTAGAGTTTAAACCATGAGAGATTCCTTCGTGTCAAATGGTCCATAAAATAGAACTTATTGATATGCTAGAAGACTTTACCACATGAAATCAGTAGGTTTTTGTGTCCATAAAGCATGTACCTTCTATAGCTCCATCTTTGACATGATGTGGCAGTTTATAAAGATGAAAGGGTCTTTATAAATATATGGATTAGTATAAACTCAGTACTAAGGCAGAGTTCATACTTCTCTTGTCTTACACTCCAATTTTGAATTTAACGCAAAGAAAAGGCCAAACACCTACATGGCTTATCTTTGTAGGGCTTTCCTCTATGCACCTAAAATGGTGGATAAGGTAGAAAGTTTAACAACATTTTTTTTTCAATTTTGTCCCAATAAAAACTGAGACGAATACAGTTCTAGCATGATAGAAAATGACTCTAACAAAGGCCAAACACTGACACAATAGCATAAGGAAAGCATAGGAACCAAACTCTTGCTGTGAAGCGTAAAAAGGCAAAGAAGCCATAATTACCATTGCTCCCCACCTTCAGGGTATTCATATCAGATTGCCTACCCATGGCTCGGTCTTCCTCATAGATGATCCACATATGAGCAAATCCAGAATTGTATTTTGTTAATTTTTGGCAAAACCCACAAGCATAACTCAAAAGTTTATACATTTGACTGGGATTATATTTTCCCTCAAGGTGGGGGTCTACCCATGGTTTGGTCTTCCTCGAAGGTGACAATGATCGACATACAATATTATGATCTGTATAGACTAGCCACAATTTTATCTGTGTTTTTTACAGCATTACCAGCTGACGTTACTGTGTCCCTCATGCACTGTGTGTTTCGATTTCCAAAGAAGTAAGTGATTACATTTTGGATTACACTATACTTGATACAAAGAAAAAACACACAGGAAGTGTCTAAGGTTTTGTTTTCATGAAATTTCAATGACTTTTGCTTTCTGATTATTCAAGGAGACGTCTAAAACTGCAAAAGCATTAGACGGATCTTCATGAATTCTTTTATTTGACTAGAGCCTTACCAAAGAAAGCAGTGAGTTACACTTTAGGAAAGATCCAGATCATATTCTGGGCAAAAAACCTCTTGAGCTTGTGGAAATGTGTCCTGGTGAAGGTTTGTGCTCTACGGGTGCTTTCTAGTTTTTTAATTATTTTTCTGCCATTTTGTTTAGTTTACAGAGCACCAATATTCTGAGAGTATTGTCATTGATGGCATCAGATTAGTTTGCTGCATATAGACATTAAAAATGGTATTCCAAGAAAGTTGGTAAATATGGACAAACTCTTACATTGTGTCAAAATGTGATATTGTCTCTGGCTTTAAATCTGGAATGGCCTTTATGATATCGTATGTATTTTTATCTTCATTGCCTAAATGAACAAGCTAAATGTACAATTTTACAAAAGTGTATCTGCCTAACCACCTCACATCCAGCATTTGTGTGGTTATTACATAGCTTGTTAAAGGACTAACTCCTATTGAAGATGTTCTTTGGACTGTTGGACCTTAGATTCTGCGCAAGTGATGGCAATTATGCAGTATAATAGTCTGTATGACAAAGCAGAGGACATCCTATCGGACAAGTGTGAAAAGAGTATTAATCACTAGGTCAAAAAAGAGTTATGGAATAAGAAGTCAAGTAAGAAAATAAAGATTATTCAAGGAGATGTCTAAATAAGGCTTTAGCAAATTTGTTCAGACGAGAGTTAGATGTGGATTAGTATGGCTGGGAGGGGATTGCCAGCTAATGAGTACAGATATTACTAAGTGTCTAGGAGTTCAGTGGTGTAGATATACAGATCAGACCTAGGTTAATTTGGATAGCATTCAATATATCACACGAGAAAAGGTAAGAAAAGTATCAAGCAGCCAATTTTGTTCTTGACAAGATGTAAGGTGTTCGTGTTTATTCATATCTTAAGATAAAGAATTTGTAAGATTATCTTTATAGATTCTGTTACTAGCAAGTTATTGAAAATTTAAAAAAATGTCTAATACCAAATTGTAAACAGTACCCAATATTTGTAGGTCTAGCCCCATTTTCCTGGGGAAACAAGGGGCTCATAGAGTTTTAACGCTTCAGAGGAACTTACTTTTTTTCTTCAGATCAAAATGTTCACAGTGGTCCAACTATTTGTCACTGTAGAGCTTGGAAATGTATATACATTCTAAATGAAATATAAGAATAAACAATACGTAAACTAAAGTAGAAACTGACTTTTATACGAACATGTATATGTTGGAGCCCAACTTAGGAGTCAGCCCATCTTAAGATGGGCTATAGCCCAACTTAGGATCCTAAGTTGGGTAGCCTTAAGATGGGCTAGAACATATCAGCCCAACTTAAGATAATAAAATTCTATAAACAATTTTTACTCTTTTAACTTATGTGTTTTTAGCATGTGCAAATGAAAGGAAATTATATAACATTATTATGAAAAAGATGACATTATCATTGGTCTCCTTGAATGTTCCTTGAACAGAAGAATTTTTGCCTAGAAATTCTTTTTTTATTTTGAAAAAAAATATGTTAAATTTTGTCAAAGCTCAACAGTCTTTAAATACAGAAACTAAAATGAATTGTGTTTCTTGAGCCCTGAGAAGCATTACAATATTCCTTTAATGTTGATTTGTTTGTCTATATTGGGATGATTTCTTATTTGGATTTGTGGCTATTGTTTCAACATTCTATTGATGTTGATTTGTTTCACTTGGGGTGGGTGAAGTGCACAATAGGAAAACCTCAATCATAAAGTGAAACAAATCATCATCAAAGTAATATCCAAACACAAAGAGGCTTAATCCTATCAAACCTTTATGGGGGACAACCCATATGTGATTTTATGGGTGAGTCATATGATAAAATTTAGCAAAGTTTTATAAACAGCACCTTATTTTCACAAAAAAAATGCAAATTACCTTTTTAAAATTACACTAATTATTACTAAAATGTAATTTAATCAAACTAGTTATTCTTATGTATTCAGTTAAACAGCAGTAATTGTCTACCTAAGAACCTAGCTTTGCTTTTAATAATTATGATTATGTTAATTGTTTCCCTTAAACATGTAAAAATACCTTAAAAGAATCTTAGAACAATACCTATTTAATCCTGTCAGCTAGTCACTCAAGCACAAGTGAAACAAATCAAGTTCAAAAGTAATGTTGGGACAAAAGGTAAATCTGAACACTAATCCAGTTAACAAGTCACACACATAGTCAAACAAATCAACATAAAAAGAGTCTTGAAACAATAGATAAATCACAATGTAATCCAATTGCCTAATCACTCCCCAGAAGTAAAACAATTAAGCTCAAAGGAGTGGTTGAACAATAGACATCTTGTCAGCGAATGACCCTCCCATTGTCAAACATATTAACTGCATTGGAATGACAAATGAATTCAGACTAATCCTATAAACATACAGGTAAAATAGTTAATAATATTATTTCATTTTGAGAATAAAAACTACCTGTGCATAAAATAAGTTGGGCTAATATCTGTAAGCAAATATTTAGGAAAGATAAGAAAAAGGAAACTTTAAATAACAATAGTAACTCACAATCATAGGCTGTTTAATTAAAATTTTAGTACTGAAATAAACTGGTTGATTAAACAGTCCATGAAGTATGACATAATCTTAAGATAGGCTACCCAACTTAGGATCCTAAGTTGGGCTATAGCCCATCTTAAGATGGGCTGACTCCTAAGTTGGGCTCCAACATATATATTATATTTAAAATTTGCAGTACATACATGTGTGGTGATTTGGCATATGCTTCAATCAGCACAATAAAGGTGAATAATTAACAGTTTTCTTTTTCTGAGGCAATGGCAATACCAATCGGGAAAATATCTTGTACATCGGAAACACATCCTAAAACCATTATAAACCTATCATAAACTATATCCAAATCGAGCATTTTCCACTTGGGAGCATGGTTTACGATATATCGCAGAAATGGAGCAGCCCCCTAAGCTAAGAAGTGAAGAATAGAAGGTTTTAACCCAGTTCGCACTACAAACAGTATTGCCTTCGTTTATAAGTGTTTTTTGTATGTGATATTCTCCAATTTTCATGGTCAAATACATGGAAGTTCTAAACTGTTTAAAATTTTCATGTACCATATATGGTATCAAGTTCGGGGGGGGGGGGGGGGGGGGACTGTAGGGTGTCTTCTGTGGGTCTTCTGTTGCCTTATCATCCGATTCTGTCTTATTTTGTCTTTTCATATGTCTCCAGTGAACACGTTTGTTGTCATATTTACCTTATATTTTCTGTATCCAGTTGTGGGCATTGTCCACCCAAATGGTTATTCTGCTCTGTAGCAAAACTGTAGCCAGAGGTATCTGGGTTTCAGAGGATGTACAGTGCTCTACCTCTGTATCTCTTGTACCTCCTGCGACATGAAAGAAGCATTACTTCAAATACTGACCTGTTAGCTATATGTTGAAAGATGAACTGTTACTTGATTGATGAGCAAAATAATTCTCATATGACAGATGGTTATTATAAGGTTCAAGGATAAAGAATTATATCAGTAGTTCTAAGGTGTATCAATTCCTGACTCCACATAATTTATGAAAACTTTTGAAGGAAAACTTAATTAAAAATTACCTAAATTTGGTAACCACTTGTCTACAATAGACATGTATGAATTATTACCCTCTAACCAAGGGTATGATTACTTGAATAGTACACTATTGTTATAAAGTAAAGCTATTTACTGTTCATAGAAAGGGTTAAAAGGTAAGTTAATGAGATGTGGAAAGCAAAATTAGCCAGCCTTTGAAGTTACAGAAATGAGTATTGTGTCCTGACATAACATGTAATGTTCAAGTGGAAATTTTAGCTGGAAGAAAAAGTTCACTAATTCTTCCGTTTAAAGAAATGCACCAGCATTAATTTTCACTTATGGCTAGTTTCTACTTGAAATATTCAACACTCTTTAAAATTTTATATGTAATTGATTTTCACTATTCAAACTCATTAGCTAAAATAGCTAAAATTAATACATAGTGAAAATTCTTATACAGTACATCAAATAGGACTATGCCATAGAAAGCACAATAAACAATAGGTTTCTGTATATGTATGCCCCAAAAGAAAATTGATTACGACAGCATTCCAGTTGAAAATGGAAACTGGTAAAATTTTCTGAGTGTATTTGATATGTGGGATTCTTTATGCATGTTTCCCTTAAATCCGTAAACTTTAGATTAGGCAAAAAATTATTCAGTCCAAATTGAATAAATAAATCAACTTATAAATAGTTTAGTCACTGATTTACATTGCTCAATCATATACTAATTGACTGGCTCAATCAATCAATTTTGAACCCAGGGATTTTGTTTAATCAATTGGATATTGAAAGACTCTTGAAGTGCATGGTATGTTCTGTTTCAAGAACCATTGTCCAACATTGCCTAGATATCAATATGCCAACGTCAAAGATTCTGTCATATTTAATTTCTTTAGTCTATATTTTATTTCCTTTTGAGTATATACATACTTATGCTGTTTACAAAATATTACAAACAGCAGATAGTATTACCTGTGAAATTATTTCATTTCTAGATACAATAATCCACAGGCTTTATTCATATTTTACAAATGAAAAGGGCGCTTGAAGTGGATAACATAAGTAAAACACCCCATCAGACATAGGCAATATATATATATATATATTATCACTGAAGAAGCTGAACAATATAATGCTGATGCTACAAACTCATGTTATTTTGTCATCTGGATTTGTGATATATTTTTGTATGCATGTGTGTCTTTCTGGAAGTGAACCTATTCTAGACAAGGTCTGCTATACCACTTAGAACTTGCTTTAGGAATTGGCTCATAATGTGTAGCCTGCGTTTGGCCCTTAATGGGGCTGTTCCATTTAAGCAATATATCTTAAACCTTGCTCCCAATTGTGAAAATGCACAATTCAGGGTATATTTTATGATGGCTTTATGATGTGTTGACGAAGCACAAGATATTTTCCTGATAGCTTCCCGATTTGAATTGCCATTGCCTCAGAAAATCTTGCGATAGGTTCCCAATCTATCCAAGATAAAACCAAGATAAAACAGAGAGGTTTGTGATTGCTGTAAGCTATAAAAGATTGCTGTACGAGTGTGAGATAAATTTAAGATAACTGTGAGATTGAAAAGATAACAATATGATTGGTTTATGATGTTATGAATCTGATAACAATTGGGAAAGGTTTGCAACAATTTCAAACAGTTTAAATTTCTCGCAAACTTTTCCTGATGGACTCCCAAGTGCTGTACTGGTAAACCTATCGGGAAGTTCCATATTTTCCATACAGGATCTCTGCACGATGGCTTTAAGTTCATTAAGATGTATAAGATTCAGTTCTCCATTCCTTAAAATTGAATCAGGAGTAGGGTTTATGATATATCGAAGAAATGGAACAGACCTCTTAAAGAAGGGATGCAAGAAAGGCAAGTTGTTAATCACGGTATTCCTTAATACTGCATTGCATCTAAAATGAATGGATATTGTCCCTCAGACAATGCGGTTGCGTACAGAAGAGCTGAAATGAAAAGAACATCAATCTCTTTCTTGCATAATTCAAATAGCAACACAACACTAATTACATTTTTATGTCAAACAAAGTGCAATAAAATGATAGAAGAAGAAAAGAGCATATTATTATAAGAAAATGTAACTTTTATCTTAACAATTTCTCTTTTTGTTGCGGAGAGGCAAACATTATTTTACCGACAAAAAATGCGGACACAAATAATGGCTGTTAGGGCTGTCCTAATTTAAAAACAAGGAAAATAAAAAAATATATATATATAAATGAACTTACATGTCTTTTCAAGGATACAGATATTGTATTAACTGTTGGATTTTTAGGGTACAGTAAAATATTTTTATGTGTAATGGTAAACTGGTGTAAGCACCTTCAGAAAGATCCAGAAACCGATAAACGTTCTGGCTTTTTGTTATGAACTGTGTAGGGAAATGCACTGGACGAAATTTCAATGGGGATTGATGGATCTCAAAATTTCTTTCCACATATCTAAAAATTCGGGATGGGTTGTTCAGTGGACTTCAAAAATCATTTGCTCTTCTAAAGTTACAGCCATTGGCTCATTTAAACATAGTCATTAATCATTTCATGTTAGGCTCCTCTCTTGTCTTAATTACCAAGGCCAAAACTAAGCAACATATCTTTTTAGCCTTCTGTGTTGGCAGATTATTTTGCAAAAGATTTCAGAGATCAATTTCTAAACTCTACAGAATCTATGTAGGTCAAATAAATTGTATTAGTGTTTGAGCCTCTAAATTTCATTAAACTACTTTATCTGTCTGTAATGGCAAATTTTAGACAAACACAGTCATGACAAGGGATCATCGGCTTCTATACCCATAAACAAGTGTGGCGGCCAGAGTTTGCGACACCATTTGAATGTAACCCGTATTCTGGTCACAAGTAATTATGAATTCTCTCAGAAACAAATTCGAGACTCATCTATTCAGACCTGCCTTCCTACCATTGTAACTATTTCTCCCCTGGTGGATGTTGGTTTTGATGTTGATCTCCTTCTGGCCACTGGATGATTTTTCTTGGACATTATTAGGGCTTTATAGGATGTTTACATCAAATTGGAAATTTTTTTTTCAATCAAATGTTACTCTTTCTTACCATCCACTGCAGAACTTTGATGGTTAATGGTCAAACAGCAACAAATATTTCCCCATATATCTCTTCCTTTGTGAGAGTGGCACAGTGGCCTTTACATCCGACAAACAGTATGTTTACTGTATCATTTTTTTGGGGTTGGCATAAGTTGCGAGCAGTATGTACCAGGTGTCTTATATGTGTACTTTTTTGCAGGTCATAATGCGCTGGTTAAGTGTGCTGTTGTCGATTTTGGGATTCGTTCAGTATGGATACACACAACAGGGTGAGTATTAATTTATTTTGTCCACCAAATACCAACAGGGTGTATAGGTTAATCAATTGTCATCCTCATATCGATTTTATAATGTATCTCAATAGGAGATCCAGAAGGGGGATTCAGGGGTTTGAACCTGACCCCCCTCCTTGAAAAAATGTTAGGGGTTCGAATGTCAAGCCAAAGCAACGGACACAGGTGTGATTCCACAAACTTCCTGCACACTGTGTCTGACCTCTGACCTGACCCTTAACCATGTTTGGCCTTTGGCCTTCATCCAAATGGCAGACTGTGTCTGATCTTTGACGTAACCTTTGACTGTGTCTGACCTCTGACCTTCGTCCAATGACAGTTCACGAACCAAGTGTAACAGCACAGCTTGTAAGGTTCCTGCTGGAGCAATTGATTGTGTACACCTTAAACTTATAGTTTGATCTTCTGTCCATGCATTTTTTTCACATGACCTCACACAGTCTTCTCTATCAATGGCTACATGTCTGGTTCCCACTGCCTTTTTGCCCTTGGTATTGTTAATTCCTTATTGGTGTAAGTAGGCCTATTTAGATGGCATGATCAGCAATTAGTTAGAATACAATGCGCAAAGTAAATGACCTGACCTAATTAAAGTGCCATCACAAAAGAAAATATATTTGCAATCAGAAATTATTATGCATCAGTCTTTTTGTATTTTATGGTTTAGGGAACAGATGTTTCACACAGTTAATGAAGTTTATTTGTCAACATACATCATGTTAAACAAGCATTTGTAAGAAATCCTGTATAAACAATAAATTAAATATTCTTTTGGTATTTAAATTAAAAAAAATATATCACATTAGATGTATATAGATGAGGTAAAAATTTGTGATTTGAAATGACTGGAAGCAATGTTGATCATTTACAAAGTGATAATACAATGTTGTAGCATCATTCTGCAAATGATCAAAATCATACCTAAATGCTATCCAAATACAAAAACTCACTTCCAGTCACTCTCAGTCATGAATTTTCAGCCAATCTGAACATGCATATTGATTAAGATAATCTTACACAAAACAAGCACAAACAACCTGTGCTTCAGGTTGTACCAGTTTCAGAGCAGGTTGCAGAACAAGTCATACTCTCACAGAAAAAAAAATTTTTTTTACACTCAAATCTTCCAACATTGATCTCTCTGAAATAAAAAGGCCTTTCAATCTACATGCGCGAGTCACAAAGCCATCATAAAAGCACTGACATCAGACCTTGGACGCAATCAGAAACACAGTAGTGCACACTGGAAGGGCAGATGGAGCCAAAAATTTGATGAAAGTCTAGTGACAAAAAAACACAAAGCCAAAAGGGGTTTCGGTCTACTAGCGCAAGCCGCAAAGCCAAGTAGTGCCCCCAAAAGGGTCACCCATCCCAATATTAACGTAGCCCATTTCCGCTTAACTTCAGTGAACAGAGATATGCTCATCACACGGTGCCACAATTCATGAAAGTCCGGAGACAAGAAAAAAAAACGGAAAAAAGCTAGAGCTCACACTTAAACACAATTTCCTGTGGTACACATATTATCATCAAACTTGTTACCTGCATCCGGGGATTGTGTTTTTTGTCTGTGTTTGTCTGTCTTTGCCATTACAGCAAAAATAATCAACAAATCTTTAAGAAAAAAAAAACATGGAATGAATTTACTGAATGGTTATCTGGGTAATATTCTGGATACAAAAGAATCCTGAATTAGCAAAGGTTGTAATCATCAATACTGTCTCTTTCAGATTAACCTTTACTGCTTAAGCAATGCACGGATCTGTATAAAACTTTATATGTGGCTAGGGACTGGACAAAGGGAGTGTGGATTGCATTTTAGGAAAAATCCAATTCAGGACACAAAAAAACCCTCTTGAATTTTTAGAAATGTCCTGTTCCTGGTTTGCCCTCTATGAACACCTTCTAGCTACAGTTCGCAAACTTTCAAATGCCCAGTAATTTGTTCTTTCTTTTTAAGACTGAAAATGAATATCTGTCACTATTACCTTGTGGGTAGCACACTCATCTACAAACACAGAGGATTTGGGGTTCACTCCCATTTGCATGCAGAAAAATAGTGGCTCAGATGACAGCTTGTAATGGTAGTCCTATGTTTTTGGGTCCTATCCACAGTGGCAGGCTAAAGAACCTCAGGGATGTTGACAAATGGCCATCCCAGAGCCTCTGTCTTTCATCTAGGGGAATGTCAGCCAGTAGTGTTTGGGCTGTAATTGTGCAATTTTGATGGGTTGATTAGAACACGAGTCCTGTAATAAAATATAATTACACTAGGTGTAAATTTATATGCCAAAAAAATCAAAATCTCCTTTTTGAATATTTAGTCTTAGCATTTGGTGAATATTTGAATGTTTGGTATCTTACTTTAAGTTTATGTGATTTGGTTTATTTCTAATATTAAGCCATATATTTACTTCCACAACTAGTATAAATCAGAATGCATAAAGCCTAAACTATTCTTCACCTCCATCTGCACGTTTTAATCTAAAATAAAATTATGGAAGTTGTTAGCCATGAAATTTCTATAATTACAATGCTTCCCTTTTAATATGAAAACCTGAAGAAGGGCAAGCTGTATATATGGATTTTAAATTAAAATTTACTGAATATTTGTTGTTGTCAAATGATATTGAAGTACAACTAATGGCATATGAATAATGTATGTATGGTATTTGTCTTCCCAGCTTGTGTTATTGATCTGGCCATGGTAGTTGATGTTTCGGGCAGTATTCAGGACACAAACAAACCCGATGCTCCCGTAGAGAATTGGGACCTTGTCTTGAAGTTCATGACTGATGTCGTGGATGGTCTAGATGTTGGCAAAGATGGAACAAGAATAGCCCTTGTTACTTTCGGAAACAGGTAAGTGTAGTAATGTGCTGACATACGATTTGTTAAATTGATTCACTGGCTTTGCCTTCATAGTGCTCTTTGAACAGTAGAATTTTGTTCAAATTGTTATGTCACAGGACAGCGTACTGATTTCAGAACTCATCCACATATTTATTCCACAAGTATCTCAAACTCTCTCAATGTTTATGGTCTCTTTGGACGTTTGGTTAGGGTGCTAGATTTCAGAGTGGACAGTCTGGGGTTCAATCATTGGCTGGGGTAGGAGTTTGCTACCGTGTACAAGGTACTTACCACATATTTGACCATCTTTTCTCAAAAGTACAAATGGCTTATGAAACTAGTTGGCGAGATAAACCTCTGACAGACTGACATCCCGTTTAGGGGAGTAGAAATATATAGTTTTCTTTTAATAATTACAAAAAAGGGCATTGTCATACAGTAAATCAGCAGAATATATCTACAGAAATTGTCTCTGGTGGAAAATAATTAATACCCAGAATCTTAGTAGCACATCCCCGAGGAGAGCATGTTGTTTCAGTTCAGTTTACGGGTACCACCCTGTTTCCGTGGACATTCCTCTATTTTCTTGCTGTGAAACAAAAGATATTATTTTGCTCCTAGTAACATGTAAACATGCAATAAAACTTACTTTCACTCTTTTGCAATACCAATTTGATGGCCAGTTTTTGTCCGTAGCCAACCAAATTGTCTGTTTTACATCAGTGATTCCCAGGTAGACTTCAAGGGTCACTTTCAAACAATCAAGATACAGGTGAACATGAGATTTTTCAACTTTCAACACCCCTCCCATTAAAACCAAGATGTTTGGATAGATTAATATTAGTGACATAGGCATAACCAGAGACATTTGTTTAAAACAAAACAATTGCAGACATTATGTATAATACAATTTATATAATGTGCACATTCAACTGTTACCATAAATATTTTGTTATATTCCGCAAAAACAATCGAGTAAAAATACAAGACATTTCCACATTTCAAGGGCTTTTTATCATTTCTCTAAACGTTTGAAAAATGTTTTGATTTTCTCATAAAATTATGTAAAATAGCTTATGTATCATATGATCTGTGTCCTTGGACAAAGCAAAGATCATTTTTATCAGGTTTTATTCAACAGGAAATTATTTTATGCAAGTATTCATTGTTTCGTGGGCTTGTACCACTGCTTTAAGTACAAGTAGGATAGAGCTGTGGTCACCATGAAGGTGGGTTTTTGTCAGTAAGGACTGTTAAGTACTTCAAAAAGGCCTTTTGAGAACTAGGTGGACAGTGATGAAGAACCATGAAGTGGAAATTATTTTGTAACCCTGCTGTAGTCAGTGGTATGTATTATGGCAGACTTAAACCTGTGGTGGAGCCATTGTGGGTATGGTGAATTTTGAAATTCCAAGTTGGCGATCTTAAAAGTACCCTTTTAGCACATTATGTGATCATTTACCGAGCCCTACAAACATGGAAATAAGCAATGTGAAACCTGTCCGCTGAAGTTTTCTTTGTACACTAATTTGGCGTTCAAATCTGAATCATCTAGAGGCTTGAATCTGATGTCTGGGGTTCAAATCTTGGGAAACTGTATTTCCCTACTGCATATATTTAGGTAAAATTTTCATTGCAAAGTAGATATAAAATAACACTCTTCCACAGGGCTAACACAGAGTTTGATTTTGATGAGTATTCCACAAAAGCAGAAGTGAGAGAGCATACAAATCGCACAAGATACTGGGGCGGCAATACCAACACAACAGGAGGGCTGCGGCAAGCAAGGCAGCAGTTCTTTGAGGACCCTAATGGTAAAATACTAGACATATATTACTAGTATAATATAATATTACTAGTGAAATGTCTCAAAAAAAATGTCGTATGCTATTACTTATAAATTGCTAAAGTGTTGTTCCATGGTAAATTAACTCCATTAAAATTGAAATATAAGTCAAATTTCATTATTTTAATTCACATTTTTCCTTATTTACTAGCTATTTTGGTTAGATTTTTCATCAATCACTCTTCCTGTCCATTGCTGTACACTAGAGTTTAAGTAACTGAATTGAAGCTATTGTTTTTTTAAATAGCCATTGCAACCAGACTTCCTTGATAGTTCCTCTTCATTTCAGCTGAGTTAAAATACTAGCCTTTCTTTGGCTATCGGCACTTAGTGGCCTGACTGATAAGGTGTCTGACTGTACATATTAGAATATTTTATTTTTGTATATAGTGAAGCATACATAAAATAGGTAATCCTGAGTGTTATAAAGGCAGAAAGTTCATATCCATCGATCAATCAATCGATTCATTTTCAGGTGGACAAAGATCTAATGCTGCAGATGTGATTCTCCTTGTAACTGACGGTATCCCAACCAGAGAAGTGGATCTCCTTCCAGCAGAGGTATAACATAAATTATGATAGAAAAGTAAATATTTATTGCAGATATAATATATATATATATATGCACAGTCATATACCAAACTAATATATACATTAAAATTATGTAAATTCAAATCTGGAAAGACCAGAAAACTACTTCTAGTTAACTAGGATTTTATAGATAACATTAATTTAAAATGGTGATTCCAGAAAAAAACAAGGCCGAAAAGTGTTATCGGCCCCAAGCGCAAAGCCATCAGAAACACGAGTAATGCACTGAAGCGGTAACCCCATTACTAACATAACCCATCGCCATTTCTTCTGTAAACTTCTGTAAAACATAGCCATAATGGCCACCTCACAACTTCTGTAAAAGATAGTCAGGCTGTGCCACAATTCATGAAAGTCCAGAAAAAAACAGTGATGTATGCCTAATTAAGATTCTTTTCCCAAGATACCATGTTAAAATTATTTACTTGAGAATCAACATCTAGAACCTATTGTGTCAACTTAGGAGTGAGAGTATTGTAATAGATGACAATAGGAACTGACACATATCAAATTTAGTGTGAATAATTCTACATTTTTAGTGGACTAGTTCGTATCATAGGCATAAACCATAGGGTCCTATTTAAATTGAACAGAATTTCCTTACTTTTGGATCAATTTGGAAAATGTGTTCAAGTCTTTATTCAGGTTGAAGAGGTAGTGCATCTGATCTTACCACTAGTGGACTATATTGTATCAGTGTGCACAGTCCTTTAGAATTTGGAAGTAACTTCAGTATTTGAATAAACAGAGGACAAACTCTTCTTGCTTGCAAATACAAATTTGTTGTATTCCTCATTATAACCAGAAATGTGTAGCACATTGAAAACGGTTGTACCAAATTCTGATGAAATGTGTGATAGTGAAATTTTCAGTGTAAATACTAGTATCTTACATTTTTCTGCCAGAATGTATGCATTCTAGTGGTTGTGGTGGGAGATTATGCAATGCCTTCTTTTTGTGCCTGGGTGTGTGCACGCATCCGCTTGTGATGTTTTTACATAAAGCTTTATATTTCATTTGTATTGAAAATATCAAAGATAGGAAAGAATATTGTCTGGACTTTATCTCAGAAACCATATGGTGTTGTAAGTTGATACTTGGTAGGGACATTGGCTGGGGATGTAGATGTGCAACATCATGGTGTGACCTAGATTTGAGCTCTGACTTGGCAGAAGTGACCTTGACCTATAAATCTGTAAGGTTTGGGAAGTTGATACTTAGTGGGAACATTTGTTGGGGCATGTATCTTTCGCGTCATGGTGTGCCTTTTGTGAAGCCTTTGATTTTCACTTCTTGAGCTATATTTGTGACAAAGTTCTTCTATCATAAAGATATATGGATTGCTGCAGCTCATCATTGCATGTGTTTTACAATTGGCAGCTCCATTGACAGCTTTACTTCAATTAAGACACTTTTAGTTTACTTCAGGCTTTTTTACCTCTTCTGTATCTGATGGTGCTCAATGCTATTTCCCCAGACTATGGGGTACTGGCATCTCTGATGCTATCTTTTTGTATTTTCATAGGTGCAACGACTGAAGGACATGGGTATCCGTATTATTGCGGTTGGTGTGACTGACCAAGTTGATACTGATTTGTTGCTGGATATCGTATCAAACCCAGACACTGACTACTTCCCTGTCGAAAACTTTGCAGATCTGTCCGACATTCTGGATACCATTGTAGATGAGGTAGTGTGTCGTAGATTCTTCTATGTTGTGAAAGTATCTTTAACTCCATGCTTGAGTTAAAGGTAGACTTATTTTAAAATGATAGCCTTCTGCTAAAGTATTTTAACTCTCTGCAGAATTCTAAAATCTCTGCAGAATTTAGAAATTGTAATTCTAAAATTATGACTATAAGTGAATATGGATCCCAGAAATGTTTGTTGGTATCCCACTGTTATACCAGCAGCATGCACAGTGCTGGATAAATACATAATACCAGTTGGTTAAGATCCTATATTTCAAAACCCTGGAAATCAAGAAACATTTACAAACTTTCCACCTTTAGTTTTATAGCAAAGATATGAACCCACAATTCCCCAGGAACATGCCAGATGCTCATCACATTTACCAAATTATATAATTATAACCCTGTTTGTAAGGGTCTATAACTCTAAATCCCTTACTGAATAAAGGCCATGGACCATATTGCTGTACCATTCAGAAGTGGTTGGAAACAATTTTCAAATTATGCAAGATATAATTGCAACAAATTAAGGAATGAATTTCTTTCAATGTTAGAATATTACAAAAAATACATATTGCAAAAATTTATAAAGCAACCTTCAAACAAAAGTTTTGACTTTGTGTATTTTATCTTGTAACTTTGGATGAATAAGTGTGTTAGTTTAAAAGAATCTTTTCTGGAATCAGCAGATGTGCGGTACTATATTTCTGTTCGTAGAGAAATGATTCTGAATCTATTGCAAAGGAATATAGTAATTCCAAAGGTCAAGGATGTTCAGTATGGAATTCATTTGTTCACTGGGCACCTGTTGCAAATATGGGAGGATGGAGTCTATTTAATTTATTTAAAAAAACAGATAATACCTATAATGTTCTGTTTGAAAAGAATATATGTTTTGATAACAAAGATATTGAAAGAGATGCTCATTGTCATGGTTTGGCATTTGAACTATGCGTTCCATACAGTAAGCTGGAATACTTTAGAAGAGTCCTAAAACCAGAATGTCAGAGCCAAACTAATGACATTAGACCAGAAGTTCGTTTTCTGGAATCTTTTAGAATGTCCCAAACTACCACCCGTCATGTTCTATCCAATCTCTAACTTTAGACATGTAAGACTGTGACTGTTGCACCTCCTACAACCACTCCTACTCCTGTCGGAGGTAACTAAGATTTTTGTTCTTATCTGGTTCTAAGGGAGTTATTAAATATACATTCTTAGACATTGACAAAGAATGGCAAATAACAAATCAAAACAAAAATTACTGGTCAATGCTTTGTGTTCTATGTATAATGGCTTCTTTCTATATAAACTTATCTGAACTACTGACACCATAAAATTAAATTAAACAAAGTTAACGTGCTTGACCTTGCATTCTTTCTGTTCTATATTTTCAATTAAGAAGCTAAGTAAACAGTAATATATATTGTGATAATAGGAGATAATATTGTGGTAATAAAGTTTCAGAACATGTACTTAATTTATGGATTAACGGTGGTCTAATACAAGAATAGAAAGTCGCCAAGCAAAGAATATCGATATATTGCAGTAGACAAATTAATGATTTGATCAATTTGCCACTTTGTCATCTGTCTACCATACATTGTTAAAATTTAATATTAAATTTCCAATCTGATGAACTGAAAGAAAGCAACATTGAACACTTGTAACTATATACTCTATCTAAATGGAACCTACAATACCCAGTTCTAGTTGAGCCAGCTTCTAATTTATGCTTGCAAAACTGCAGCTGTTTTTTTATATAAGGACATCAGATGTGTTCTACAAACACCCAACTTTGGCTCAGATATGGTTCCTATTATGAAGAGTCTGCTTCAGTGATTATAGTAACTGTTTTAAGAAACCATACAGTTGCCCTGCTTAAGTCTCGAATTGGTACAAAAATATACATAAAGGTTGGATATTAATAAAGCACTTGCATATATTAGGGGATATTACCTCACCGGACTGCCATTGTGATGGAATGCTGTTGATAAATAGCCAACTGATACATATGTTTATGTAAGAGTACTTTATGCAAACTAAAACTGTATTATCCAATTACAAACTTTAGCCTTGAGAAAGGTTACTATAACAATGACATACTTTTAAACTTTCTGGGCATTAGGAAATCATGAATTGATTGTGTTGCTTTCTCTTAGTTTGATAAGATGCATGGGGTTTGCGAGATAATACTTTTTTCTCTTGCAGGATAAAACATACTCTTCTTATGACTTGTTGAATGTTTACATCTAATGTATAAACAGTGCATGGTTCCAACTGATAACACAAACACATGTGCTATCTTATGGGACTTTGAAGAGATAACGTATGATGTGATCTACTTCTGCAGAAAATCTAATTCAATGTTTTAAATGTTTTAATTGCGCATGTTTGGAAAAAAATGGCTTTGATTAAAATTACTGCATGATGGGAGAAGCCATAGTTTTTGGGCCATAATCGTTTTATGTTTATCACTTAGAAAGATATTTACATATGAAATCCATGTAAAATATTGATCTATGATTTGTGAATTTTTACAATTATAGTTAAATTCCTCTAAGCCGATTATGAAGACTTGAGAGAATGCATTATACATTGCTGATTATAATCCTGAGAGACTGTTATGAGTGATTCTATCCAAGAAGGGAAATGAAACTGACTTTTTTACAAACACTATTTTATTGAAGCAATGAGGCAAAATCATCAAAAATTATAATAAACCTAGGAAAAACTATTTACAAAAGAATATGGCGTTCATGATGATGTTGAAGGTGTGGACATGTGGCTAATATAAAACTATGAAAACTGTCCTTATTCTTTTAAAATTCTCTTCAAGAACAAGCATGTTTCAACAAAAACCACATGATTTGCCAAACTGTTAAGATTGTCAACCTGTTCCCGGTTACTGCAGTTCATTATAATGAGCAGATTACTCTTATGAACCTGAAATGAGTAATGGGCCTAGTAGTTTGACTTGTTGTGTCATGGTACAAGATTAATTGGCTCCATTTATTTTTTACAAAAGAATGTACAATATTAAGTAATAATAACAAAACAAATATAAATTATGACTCCCTAAAGGTATAAGTCATAGTCACTACAAAAATACATTGAAAGTGACTTACAACCATAAAAATCAGACATGCTGACGAATGACATACTCGCAGGGTTTACCATTTTCTCCTAAAATAGAACTATTGCCTCACTTATGTTTTATGTGACTAAAAAGATTGGATGTGATTACTCCTGGACAGAAATGCTCACTCTCAAAAAAGACTGTGTATTACCAAGCTTTGGCTCCCAATCATTACGACTGACAAGATAAGTCATATGACTTCTTAGATTTTGCTCCCGCTGTCATACTTGGGGAAGTGAGAAGGCATATTTGTGACAGTGGAGCAAGGGTATAAAATAACACTTTATATCACAGTATAAATGTGAATAGAAAAGGACTTTTCAATGCCCTGATATTTACTTTTACTTAAAATTCTACATAACAGAGTATCTAAAATTGGTAGGAACTTTTATCACCAAGTCACTAGATGAAAATTGACAACCTAATGTGGCCCAGATGCTATGGCAGCCATCCACATATGACTTTCTTTTAATGCTGCATGACATCTCTTTGGAAGGGTGTTATATCAGGTGAAATTTTTTTATGGAAATGTGTGGTAATGTGTAATAAAAGCGTTTTAAATCCAGGACTCGAAATTTACAAAATAATTGATTGTAATATTTTTTTCTGTAATTTGTTTTCAAGCATATGAAATTGCACATTGATTTGTACTATTTCAGGAATTGTGTTGTGTTTAGGTTTTTTCTTGTTAATTTAGAAATCAGATGAAATTGATCAACATATAGCATTTCAGAGCTTATTGTATTACAGTGTGTTTTTTTATTGATAGGTATTGTACATCCAATGCATGTGATTATATATATTATGTATATCTGTGGGTTTTTATTCATTTCAATGCCTGAATCCCTGTTACATAATCCTTGTGAATCCTGACCAAAGTATAATAAGACATTTCTAATTGGTGTCAAATACGTCATTGTGCTTTGAACATGCCCATATATGGATAAGCTGAATTTAATCATGAATCCATATAACTTTAGCTAAAACCACGCTTTGAACAATGACTTGTGGAACCTGTTACAGAATCCATAGAGATGGTGATTAAGGAGAGTGGAGTATTTCACATAACCCAGGTTTTGTCTTCAGAGGCAAAATAGCCATACATAACACTGGAATAAACTTTGTGGCAGACTTTAAAACTCAGAGAGTAAAAGCTCTACAAAGAAGTATTTGTTTTTCAAAATACAGGGAGGTACAGAGTGGGACATTGTTTTTTTACATTTGACAGTGCCCCATTCCTATGTTTTTGTGATATTGGTGTGAAAAAACATAAAAAAGTGGATTCAAAAACGTATACATCCTTCATCAAACATATAAAAAAAATCGATCAAAAAGGTGAAAGAAATACACTCATGCTACTCTCTCATATTAAATTGTTATCTTCATTTTCGTTTTCTCTGTATTTGTTGTTTAGATTGTTTTTCGTAGTATATTCAACACTTCCATGCAAAAGCCAAGTCTCAGTGGCAGCATGGTTAACAGATTTCTTAATGTACATAAACTATGCTATTTCAAAGTAAGCTATTTCAAGACAGTCGAGCCTCAAGCAAGGCTATATATTTGGCAATTTTTCTAGGAACAACTTTGTCCTCATTACTTCCTTTGAACTACTTATCCCCGCTGTCCTTTGTAACCTCACCATGGATTGCTATGAATTGCACATCAACATCTTTTACAATAGCACTACCTTGATAAGTTTGTTTTTTTGCTTCAATTATAGTAAAGGCCAACGTAAAATGTGATCTCATGTTACTGTACAGAAAAAATTCTAAATATCCGAACTCTGTGCATCCATGACTCTTAAGTCCAAGTCCAATAATCCAAATTGTGGGATTTTCTCAAGAACAAAATGAATAGAAACCCATGTGATATGGTTTTAACAATACTCTATATAAATATAATTATTTTGAGATTAATTGTCTGTTTTCTAAACATTGTTGCATGGGTTATGTTTTTCTTTCTTTATATATTATGCAAAATATTTGACTTGTTCATTAGACTTGTCGGGAAGTCAGCACATTGCCGCCACCTGTTGATGGTAAGTTTTACAAAGGCTATGTTTCCATGTATGTGAACATCAGACATTGGTAAAAAGAATTTTGTATGTATTATAACAACAAATAGAAAGTGTTTCCTTGTATGCTATACTATGCCTGGGCATAATTTACCACATACCTTGTAACTTGACACATACCTCATAACTTACCACATACCCCATAACTTAGCTCATACCTCATAACTTGCCACATACCTCATTACTTAGCACATATTCCATAACTTAGCACATACCATATAACTTGCCACATGCCTCATAACTTGCCACATACCTCATAACTTAGCCCATACCACGTAACTTTGCACAAAATAGAATATAGAAAACTAATCAAGTGTTTGTCGTCTTTGGCAACACTTTCAGTATTCAAATTATGGACCCAAACAGTTTTGACGTAGGTGATATCAACTAAAGTAACTGGACATAAATCCATTATATTCAAGAATTTCCAACTGCAGATTCCGAGATTGGTGCCAATTTAGGACCCTGACTTCAAATAGAATGTATTATTATATCCCTTTAAAAACACTGTAAAACTTACTGGTCTCTTCAGGGGTTAAAAGTCCATTTATGACTTGCAATTGTGACAATGTACATCTAAAGCAGAATAAATCTAGGTCATTATGCACCATCACAAATATTTATCAGAGGAAAGTTTTCATTAAGGAAAAAAAAATAAAAAAAATACTACATATGTGGAAATATATTTACAAGAATTTTGCAAACCAGAGATCATTGATCACGCATAAGAAAACAAAGCCTTAGTCAGAATTATAGACAGACTTAAACACAGGAAAGTGTTTGTTTATATCTTTTAGTTTCCCCTTTTGCACCTAACTGTAATTAACAATTGTCGTAGTTAACATATTTGTATTCTACTTTTTCTATGTGTCTATGTGTCTTGGCAAATTTCCAAATCTGTCTTCAATAATTGCACAATGCTTTACACCCTGGTTCCACTGTCATGATTTTGCCTTCCCACTTCCAAATAATGCAGTATAATCTTATCTTTGCAATCCTAAAAGTAGTGATTGTAGTTTTTGGCTTAAACGTTTTTGTGAATAAAAATTTAAATATAAATGTATTTTTCCATTTCAAAATTATAGTTCAACTTAAGTTTAATTTGTAACAACACACCCCCCTAAAATATTTTGGTGAACTTTTTAGGTGGCTTAGAGGTTGTAATTACAAAATTTACTTCTTTCTATTCCAGTTAAATGCCATCTAAGTAAAAAAATGTTCCTTAAATCCACAGGAAAGCAAAATTTTGTAATAACATGACATGAAATTAATGTAAAAATCTTGAAATGCTTGTACTATGTAATACCAGAAGATGTAACCCATGAAATTTTAGTACATAGTTTAGATTATGTAGTGTCGTATATTTCATTTTTAGTGCTTTATATAAATTTAGTGCTTTTACAAGTTTTGTTTCGGCATCTCTATAATGTTTAAATAAATGTGTATATAGAACTTTTTTGCCTATTTCATGAAATGTACACATATAGTTCTGTCCATGGGCAGAAAATCCTGACGTTTAATCTGTGGACTTTTGTAGCGCTTAATCTAGATTGATTGACTGACTCTAAGGTGTAGCTGAACACAAGCAGGTGAATAATCTTAGGTCCACTGACTAAGCCAGGTCATACCAAAGAAGACAGGGATTTACATACTTCTTGAGAGGGTTTTATGTCATACATTTGCTTATTAGTCTTCTGCACTTTAAAACCTATAAAGTGATACCTACATTGTGTTTATCATATGTACATTTAAAAGGTTATGCCACTCTTTTATGCTTCAAGTAGGAAAACAAACTGGTAGCTATTCTATTGGCACCGGTTAAATATCCATGCAACGACTTTGGATAAAAGCCCAGAGGACCAAAAATGGTACTGTAGAACGAAAACCACAAAAATATTGACTGAGAAAAGGAATTTCACTTCTAAAAGAATAACTTTAAATGTTTTACAACAGAACATATTTTGAGATTTTTTCTGCTTTGATTTCGTTTTTTTTAGTTTCTTTGTTTTCTTTTTTACAGTTCCACTTCGGCTCTATTTATGCTAAATGTTGTTAATGCCCAGGTCACACTGTGGCGATGTTTATCGGCGAATATGCGCCACCCTGAAATTCGTCCTTGTTGGTAGCATATTCTTGGTCCCTCTTCACTGTTCTCCAACATTCTCCATGGATCGTCATCTAGCTACCACAGTTTCAAACTGTTCAAAACTATCGCCGGTATTCGCCGATTCGTGGCCATTTTTTAGTTTGCCATTAGAATTCGCCACTATTGGTAACAGATTCTTCTACATCGTAGCTCTGTGGTAGGACATTCTCCAGCAAATCGTACTACCTTCTTGTTCTCAGTAAATTCGCCAAATATTCTTCCTTGTTCTCAACTGGTTCTTCCTTTGTTGTAGAAGATTCCTCAAGTATCGCATTCATTCTCCCCTACTTGTAGCTGATTCGTGGGTAAATTCGCCAGATATCTTCACCAGTTCGTAGGGTATTCTTTGTATATTCTTGCTACATCGTAGAGGGGTCGTAGAAGTATGAAGATCTTTTATCACGTGACTACACTTTCCCGCTTATTCTGGCGAATTTGAAGTTGCCTCTGTTCTTCTATATTCGCAGATATCATCGTAGCACCCTCGCCACTGTGTGACCTGGGCATAACATTGCTGTTGGTTTTTTTTTCTTTTTTTTATTTAAACTGTTTGTGACAGGTAAAATCTGTGTAAGTAAAAGAACACTGTTACAATATTTGTTTCATATGTAAATTATATTAACGCTAATGTTTCATAGTTTTTGATTATTATTGATTTGTTATTGAAGCTAAACGGTCACCATATCAATAGACTTTGAGTTTATATATATTTTTATTTTTATAACTTGTTATTTTATCTTTGTATAAATTAAGACAATGTATTTATAGATCACAAGTTTTTGTATGCTACTGAAATTATTTCATCATGCATTGACAATTAACTTGAGAATAACCATCACAAGATAACATTAAAACTCTAGTATCCTTCTTTTTTGTAGATAGACTTTGTGAATTATTGCAAAATTAGAAGGTTGCACTTATATAAAAATTCTCTCTTTCTCTATCATTATGCAGACTGTGAAAATGTGGCTGATCTGTATATGCTTCTGGATGGCAGTGGAAGCATCAATCAAGGAAATTTCAACATCATGAAGCAGTTTGCTTCTGACTTGGTGGGAGACCTCAGTGTAAGTCCAAGTTATCCACAAATACAAACAAGAAACCTTTCTGAGTGACATGTATATATATCACAAATGCAGGTAACAATGAAATTGAGTAGCATGAATTTTATATAGTTCATCTTCATCAGTGATATGTCTTTTTCATATAAGTCAGGTATCAGGTATCCATGTGCTTAAGCTCCAAACTCGTGTAATCTAAGGCATACCATCCAAATGGTAATGCATACATTAGAAGTCGCAAAACACATTAGGGTTGTAACCAGGGGACCATCGGTGTTTGGTAGAAAGAAAACCTAGGAAGGAAAAGACTTCTGAAACAGATAAGTTTTAAGTCACCTTTCGAAACACGATAATGTAGGAGCAGTTTGAATTTCCAGTTGTAAATCATTGGATTAGTCTAAAAATTGTTGCTTTGTTTTTATATCCACCATTTTGTTTTAAAAGAAAGAAATGTTGAAGTCCATATTTACCAAAAAATACAAAAAAGTAGCTGTGAAACTAGTGGCCCCAGTGGCACCAAGTGCAGGTTTCTCTGTTGTAGCTGCAATTTTTTTTTCAAACTGATAAGAAGCTCTGATAAAATATCTTTCTATTGATGTGTATTTACAACATATCTGTACCTTACATAATTAAAAAAAAGGTTTATGCATAACGCTAATTATCCAAGATACAGGGCACCAGGGAATGCCAAAAAAAAATTACCTGGTGTATATATTGCGGTATTCACTTATTTACACATAAGTAACACTAATTATCCATGGTAAGGGGTTCCCGGGAATGCAAAAAAAAAAAAAATTACCTGGTGTGTATGTTTCAGAATTCACTTATTTATGCATGTGTAACACTAATTATCCATGGTAAGGGGTTCCCGGGAATGCATGAAATTATTACCTGGGTTGTATGTTCCGGTATTCACTTATTTACGCATAAATAACACTAATTATCCATGGCAAGGGTCGCTGGGAAAAGCAAAAAAATATACATATTATCTGGTCTGTATCACAGTCCCGGTATTAAGGTCAATTACGGCATGGCGAATAATAAAAATATAAAGTACAAGGCTTCTAACTCTTGACCCATTCTCTCGAGCTTATATCCTGATCTCCTCCGCTGTAGCCTTATTGGTCATCGGCCATCATATGACTTATCTTTTCTATTGTAAAGATTGGGAGCATAATCGTAGTGATCATAGATGCTCATCTCATTTTTAAACATAGTGATTATTTACCCAATGGCTGTATAAGCAAGATGTTTACTAGGTCTTTGGTACCCAAGGTTTCTCGGCCAGATTATTCCATATAAAAACATTTTAGGTGTGGTTTGTCATATTTATTTTACACAGCATGACATAAAGTGTTGGTTTTCATTCAGAGTTTTCATAATATATTACCTTGATTGTAACCAGTTATCAGTTACCTTTGGAAACCAGTCAACTAGTTTTTAGAAAACTAAAACTAACTGCAACTCCAACAATTTCATGTTTTATAATATGCACCAAAAGCGATCTTTAATAAGAAGACTATTGAGACCCATTTTCGTTTTCGCTTTATTTGATCTTCTTGCAAAAAAAAAATGGTAAAAATTTATTGTTTTTTGTTGTTATTTTGTAGGTAGATAATGGCCAAGTGCGTGTGGGTGTGGCCTTGTTCAGCACAACTGTAAGGAATGTGTTTGGTCTGACACAATACAACTCCCGCAGCGATATGCAGGCCGCCATTGCGACCATCGGATACCCTAGAGGCAACACCAACACCGGCGAGGCTATTAGGTATGCATGATCATTTTAACCTAATCAAATTTCATCTCACGACAATTTTATAGCGTTTAATCTTCATTATTTAACAGAATCTTAGGCGCAAAATCCAACAAAAATTTTTAATAAGAGTTAATAGAATGGATGTGGGGTTGATAAGGTGGATATATGATTTTGCTGACAAGTAAGTTTTAAACTTGTTTTCTGAAGGAGGCAACATAAGTGAAATTATGCAAGTTATCCAGCAGATCATTTCCGATTTTAGGTGTATAAAACTTTAACCAAAATGTTAGACTGACTTATGAACAGATGAGAGAAAACATTTTTGTATATTTTAATTTGAAATTTCTGTTCTAATAATAATACTTTTACACTACTTAATTGTAATTCAGTCAAATCTTCACAGTCTGAGAGGTAATAGAAATTGTTCAATCAAAAATCCAGGGACATTGTAAAAGCACCACAGAGGAAAGTGATAAACTGCTCTCCGTTGTAACTTCGGGACCTTGTAAACAATCCATTATTTTTAAATATTGGACACTAACTGGGCCTCTAACCGATACTAACACAGTTCTAGAGACTCTTTTTAGAGCGGTCATATATCTTATGAACCTTTCACACTACAGATGGTATGTCCTGCGGTTAGAAGATTTTCTTGGCGAAGGAGCCATCTCCCAGGTCACCCCATTTCATCCGAATTGTTCACACTACAGGCAGTGTAATTCATGGTAATAGGCATAGTGCCCCTGTCCTTCAACTACCGTTTGAGATTCATATGTGACCTTGTGACACAGTGGCAAAACATCCAATACCTTAACTCACCTTATGTCACTGTAATTTGCCGAAAGACGCCCAAATCCAATCTTATGTACAATGTTGGGCATGGACCATAGTAAGAAATACATAGGTGCATGTGCAAAATCGTCTGTACATGCTCATGGTGCCAAACACAGAGGTGGGAATTTTAAACATTTTAAAACTTCTGTAGGACACGCAAGGTAATGGATGGTTTTCCAGTGACATGAAAGTTTGCAAACAGATGTCAGGTGGTAATTTAAAGACAGGGACGTTTCACCAAACACGGCCTATCGCAGGGGATACCTCCTGTAGTGTAAAAGGGGTATTAGGAAAGTGTGGTATTTACAGCGTGTGCATATCCATGCCTATAATACTTTCGTCTTCCTTTTATACCCCAGTTCCACTTTTCATAACACCACTCCAACCTTTGGAAAAAGTGGTATAAGAGGCCCTGAAAATGTTGTGCAGTACTTGGAACTTGTATGTCATATTAGGTCTTCCGAGAAGTTCACATGTCTCCACCTTTCGAGAAGAGTTTACAAAAATAGATATAACACCATAAAGATAATTGGTAGTTTAAGTCGAAGCTAGGCAACTCACATCCTAATAAGACTGGTCGTGGCCAATCAGAAACAGCTGTGTTAAAAACACAGCCAGAAAATGGCAAATATAAGCAGTTATTACGTTGCCTAGGTTAATCCTTACTGTGGCAGTTAAGGGGTTAAACATATTTCAATAAAAAGATCTGCATATTATTTTCAGTAGGTATGGATACAAGCACCAAGTGGTTCAAAATAATATTAAACACCAATGTAATAATTATAAAACTGTGTTTGTCTAGATATATCAGGGAGACTGGTTTTAACAATGGTGATAGAAATGATGTGCCAAACATCCTGGTCATTTTTACCGATGGCTCATCCAATAACCAGCAACTTACAATGGAGCAGTCAGATCTGGCCAAGAGAGCTGGTATCCATATAATTACAGTGGGTAGGTGGCTTCTGTTTTACTAATTCTGTAAAAAAATAGGTCATAACAGTAGTTATATGACTATTCTGTCATAGATTATCTCAGCATGTGGCTCTGTAGTATTGATCTAAGCATTCCCTATTTTCATGATATTCTTGATTTTAAAAAAGTCAGCAATTGCAGAAATACAACAGATTGCTATACAAACATTAGTGAAAAGAAACCAATCATTTTGTGAGAAACCTTTTATGTTGTGATTGAAAAGGCAGGTTCCCAACTAATTTGACTGAGTTAACAATTATTTTAGAAACGGGGAAAATAAGACAAAATATGTAAATATATTTCTGTAGATATCCTAAAGAGTTAAACTAAGGGTTTTCTTATCTTTTACTTTGTTCATTTAGTATTGTACACTGTTTTATGTTGCAGGTTTGGGAGGTTGGACCAATGTGTATGAGCTACAGTCGGTGGCCAGCTTCCCTTACTCTAAGAACTACATTCCTGTGCAAAGCTTCTCTGGCTTAAATAATGACTTACTGACACGGCTCAAGAGCATCATCTGCGACAGTAAGTAGAGGGCTAAGTTAGCAACAATCATTATAATAGAACCATTTGTACAGTGCAAAATTGATGAGGAACCTCTAATGTGCTGGAATGCAAAAAGGGACATCCCCAACACCGAGTAAAGTCGTAAACCAGTAAGTGCCCACCAGGGAAGGATGACTATGGTGGTGTGTGTGCCGGGCATAAGATGCAAGTCTTGAGTTGGCTTGAAATAGCTTGAAATGGTCTGTTGGGATCTGACACCAAGTGGGAGCCTGTTCTATTGTACTGGTGCAGACGTGGCAAAAACATGTCTACCTATCACCTTTCTGGAGATGGACTGAGGAAATCGATAGTTTATTTCCCACATCAGACTACTGGGCATGATCAAAGATGCAACATAGGGGAATTGGGACAAATTTAGGTCTATTTTGCTAGTCGGATTTTTTGCCAAAAAGCTTTTCTGTGAAAACCCGAAATAGAAGATTTTTAAAATTCTTGAACATTTTTGAAGTTTAAATATAATGTCAAAGTATATACAATAGCTTAAGTACAGTCTAAAATGAATAGCAGTAGCACTATATTTGCAGATAAATCCGAAGGCATTACTTGTAGAAATTACTCTGTCATTTATATTCTTCAATATTCTTATTCTTAGCCTTTTTTTCTTTTTTCTCTCTGAAAATTCTTTAAATATGGCAAGTCTAATATGGCATCAAGGCATTCAAAGATCTTCCATTTCCAATTTGATATACGAGATATTTTCGTGAGGCTATTTAAATGCCAAATAAAGGGAGTTGCGTAATCATCAGTAATTATATATTTGAAATCAATTCTAGTAATCTAAATAACTCATGATAGAACTCATTTCACACAATTTATCGGCGGTTATTCTCACTTTTGTTACATTAAATCCATGCAGATACGATAGAAAAATTACAAGTGAAAGTTTCTATATTCACTTGTTCCTTTGTATATAGATATATGACAGCCCCTTCCCATCATTTCTTTCAATATGGTCTTATGTTACTTATTGTTCAACAGTGGATAATATAATTACATATATCTCATAAAGATTAATAATATAAAACTCATATAAAATACCCATATAATATTATTATCTTCATCTGCGATATATTTTTTGGATATGCCATTGAAGAAAATTTTCCCATTTTGTATTACCGTTGAATATAAATAGCATTAAAGAAGCAAGTATAATTGAATGTATACTGTGTATTTCAGACGTGGATGAGTGTTCATCCAACCCATGTGAGCGAGGCACGTGTGTGAATGGTATAGACATGTACCACTGTATCTGTCCTACAGGATATGCTGGTATCAACTGCGACAGAAGTAAGTGTGACAGAAAAAAATCCCTTAAAGAGGAACTCTGGTAAATAGAAAATCAGGTTTTGAGATGTATTTTTTGTTCAAATATACCCAGTAATCTCAAAATGGGAATTGCAAAGAAGAAGGAATCTACCTAACATGTGTGGTTATAGCTTGACAAGTTCCTGTATAATTGTTGAAATTAAGCAGTATTGAGATCCGCTCATTACTTTTGAATTAATGTCAACTAGGTAACCCAATTCATTAAAAATAAACTGAAAATAAGATCTTTGAAAGTTGGGATTTTTTGGTATCCAGAATATTATCCAGATCTTTGTTTGTTCAAGTCCCACCCACATAAAAGAAAAAAATCAGAAAGATCTGTTCATTACTTTTTGAGTTTTTTTGTGAAGACATACAGACATGTGAATGCACACCAGAAATAACCTTCTGGTGGAGGTAATTAAGTATATAATAATACACTGTGCATTAAGGCTTGTTTATGTGGAATACACCTGTCCATCTGTCTACAGCCTGCAGGGTTGGGAATGATGTGGTGTTCGCCATTGATTCCTCGGGAAGTGTCGGTCGGGAGAATTTCCTGCGAGAGCTGAACTTTGTGAGGAGCTTGGTCTATGGACTCAACATGGGTGACACCAGAGTTGGAGCATTACAGTTCTCAAACAACCCTCAAGTGGAGTTCAACCTGAATACATATGGTAAGATTGATTGGATTAACTGATTGGTTGATAATCCACAAGTACAGTTATACTTGAATCCATATGGTAAGATTGAAAGGATTGACTGACTGAGTGATAACCCACAAGTACAGTTCCATTTGAATGCATATGATAGGATTGATATGATTCACCGATTGAGTGATAATCCACTGGTACAGTTCCACTTGAATGCTTATGGTAAGATTGATAGGATTCACTGATTGGTTGATAACCCACAAGTACAGTCATACTCGAATCCATATGGTGAGATTGAAAGGATTCATTGATTGAGTGATAACCCACAAGTACAGTTCCATTTGAATGCATATGATAAGATTGATATGATTCACCGATTGAGCAATAACCCACTGTTACAGTTCCACTTGAATGCTTATGGTAAGATTGATAGGATTCACTGATTGGTTAATAACCCACTGGTACAGTTCCACTTGAATGCATGTGGTAATATTGATGCTTTGGTTAATAAGCTAAAAGTAGAACCTGACCCACTTCATTAACCGTTTTTGTGGAAAAATATTTCTTTTAATAAGAGAGCTTTTTGAGTGGATCTGGAAGCGAATTATACAAGTCTCATGAAAGAAGGACTTACAAGGCTAAGACTCATTATTAAAATGGATGTATATGGTCTGAGTCAAGTCTTAGGCTTAACTTTTATATGAGAAAATAGCCAATTTAAGCCTAATATTTGACTAAGATCTCAGGTGTCAATTACTCTAAATATAATGTATTAATGTTCATTGTGGATTACATAACATTATTCTTACTGGAGCCAACCAAATGTAATGCTTTACATTACTTTATATATGAAGTGCTTTACATTACACATTCTATTTCAGTGCAAATAAAACTATCCCACTAATATTGTACATGCAGGTTTTATTACTTGAGACATTGACTTAAACTTTTAGTCATTATGAGAAATATTCTTCTAAATTCAATTGAACTTTCAGTTGGGAACATGCTCGGTGTGATGAATGGTCTGTCCATGCGTTACCTGTCTGGAACCACTAACACAGCCAGTGCAATCTCCACCATGAGAAACAACATGTTCAATAGTGGCAATGGCGATAGGGTTGACAACAATAATGTGGGAGTGGTTATCACTGATGGAAGGTATTTACCTATTGAGATAAAATAAATTGCAATAATTGGAATAACATTGTAATACCACTGAATAACAGTGAAAGTGAAGTAACTACTTCTTATTGCATGACCTATGGATAAATTCTTTTCATGCTTTATCTAATAATTTTTGGCTTCAAAATTTTATTTCAACTGTGAATACCAAACTTAGAATTAAAGAAATACAAACGCCTGCAGAAGGACTGAGTTGGACTAGAGTTTAAACTACTCTTAAGTCCATGGGCATCAACCAGTTTGTGTAAACTCATTGAGCATAAACATCAAGTAGCTTTGTATCTCACAGTCTACTATCTCTTCCCCTATTCACTTATGGTATATAAAAGCAAACAAGAAAAAGACGAAAAAACATTATAATACCAATAATGTAAACAGACATAGATACCGGCAATTAAGGAAAAATTGTATAGTTATGATTGCATTATTATTTTGGGTATTGCATTTTGATATGCCAGTTTCATAAAACCCAGTTTCATAAAATTGAGATAGTAGCCTCTCATACTTCGACAAATGTTATGTGATTTTTTTAGGTCCAATGACTTTGACCAGACCTGGTCTGAGGCCAGGCAGGCCAGAGGTGTAGGCATTGACATGATTGCAGTGGGGATCGGCAACAACTTGAGAATGCAGGAACTTCAGGCCATAGCCAGCTACCCCAATGGTCCCAACGTCATCCTTGCCGAAAACTTTGAACAGTTGTCTGGAATTACAGACAGTGTGCTGAATGCCATCTGTAACCGTGAGTTGACAATGACTAGGATTCATAAGTGAAAGATATATTTATTATCTGAAGAACTTATGATTAGTGGACATTAAACCCCTTTCACGAGTTTGCCGTCCAAGCCCCCTATCCTATTCTGTTCTGTTTTGGATTTTTCTAGTGATATGTCTCTGCATTCAGCCAGACTCTAGGGCACAACAACCATGAGCTACATTCAAATTCATCAGTCTATGGGCAATGATCGATTCCGATGATACAACAGCTAAGTCAGAAACTATTGTTGAAAGACCTTGGTAAATAAGTATGACTTCAGTTTCTTCCTGATGGAGATGACTGAAGAAGCAAAATGAAAATCATCAGCTAAGCCATTCCAGGTAGAAGGAGTAGAAGAGTTGAGCACCTACCTTGTGGGTCACTAGGCCTGAGGAAAGACTTTACCTATATTTATTTGATTCACATAATAGTGGCAATGTTAAGTCCTTGATAATTGTTGTTTTGTCATATTCAGAAGACAATGACTGTGACAGTGATCCATGTGAAAATGCTGGTGAATGTTCCGATACGCTGAATGGCTACAGATGCTTCTGTAGGGATGGCTACTCAGGCATCAACTGTGAAAGAGGTGAGATATATATATATAAATATATATTACATGATCAAGCATTAAGTAGAATGGCCATATTAGTAAATGTTAATATCAGTTCTAATCAGAGTTTTTCATTAATGAACATATTTATGTATGGCTTATGGACTGAACCATTTTCATTTATTTCTGAGGGGGAAATACTGCATTTCAACCAAATTGCCATCAAATACACAGTAGTCTTAAAATACTTTTGATCAATCTGTCAATGAAAAAAGGAAAACCTGAAAAACTACAAACGGAAAAGCCTGATTCATACAATTAGCAGTTATGGGTTACAAAATATTTATAGTCACAAAACATTGTCACCTTAGATTTCACTTGATATACTAACACAAGTTCATCAGATTTACAGAGCAAAAAATGTGAAAAAATATGTTCCCCTATTTCCTCACACAGAATGTCAGAATGAGTATGACATTATCTTTGTGATTGATGCATCCGGGAGTATCCGACGTGAGAGGTTCCCATTGGTGATGGAGTTCGCAGTGTCAGTGGTTGAAGACTTTGAAGTATCACCAAGCCGGGCCAAATTTGGTGCTGTGGTGTTCAGTGATAATGCTGCAGTGGCTTTCCATCTCAATAGGTAAAATATTTATCACCAAATAGAAGAACAATAGAAGTCATAGTATAGGGCCCTATACACCAAACCAAAACAATGCAGTGCAGTACAATAAGCTTAGGTAGAAACCCAGTTGAAGCTGAAGAACGTGGTAAACAAATTTTGGAAAAACAAATTGAAAAAAAAATTGTCTATAAATAAGGCAGTGTCTAAAATAGCTTAGCTAGGATTATCGTCAACATAACCAGATATTCACAAATAACAATTTTCACTGGCTGCATGTTGAACCATTGTCAATGTCCAAAACACCTACAATAGTCTATAAGTTTCACAAGTTTGGTTTTCAACACTTTTTTGATTCCGACAAAAAATATTTAAAATACTCACAGTAGTCAGGATGATGGCCAATTTATTGAGATGTCACATTTTGGTTCATGTGTATGTAAGTCTACAAAGCAACTAGGCTTTTGTTTTACTTGTGATGCTCCCAAGATAGGGAATGAATTGCCTGATAACATCTGCTCTGCCATATCCTTCCTGTCATCCAGAAAGGAACTGAAAGTTTATTTCTTTGCTAAAGCATACCCACCGATTGACTCTGTGGTGCAAACTCCCTTTTTTATGTCTATGGACTATGATTTCCCTAGTTTGTGTCTGTCCCAAAAATATTAAAAGTCCAAGTTGTTCACTTGAGATGGTGTCAGCCATATTGAGTTGCCAAAACAACATATGGTTAGAAATTTGTTTGTATGATACACTTACAATTTTACTTATACCATTACAAAAATTGAAAAATGCATGTTTGTAGTACATTGTGATCTTTAAATATTCTCTGCTTACCTACTTGTCTCAATGCTTATATCTAATAATTATATTTGCCTTTTCCTTTATTGGGCTTCTCAACTATTTATTTCTTGCAATTTGTACAATCAGCTTGTGCAGAGATTAATTATTATAAAATGGGATCAACACTCTGGTTTTTACTTTCACAGTTATAACAACAAGCAAGATGTCATATCAGCCCTTAGGGCAATTAGATTTGTTGGAGGAAGAACAAATATTGCAGAAGCACTGGAAATTGCGGTATGTGTAGAAAAAAGACCACATGAAAAGTGTTAGGTTTTAATTGTCATAACATGACATCATAAATTACAATTAAAGCTGATTAAGTTTAAAAAGTAGTTCAAGCATTTCTAACAGGGTCTGTTTCCAGCGAAAAAGTCCTTTTGAGTATGGGATATTTATTTATTTACAATTTATTTTAAAAAACGTGTGAATCACTTTACACATGTGATCAGTGTTGTAGCCATATGAATACTAACAAATGCTGAGCTGGGAAATTTACTTGTCATATTTATGTAATATTTGGTGGTGATCTTAGTATAATTATATTTTAAATTAGTAACAACTCATAGGGCACAGATTTTCACTGGGGGTGTGTGAGGTGTTATAAAAAATTCGACAATAAATGCAGTATTTTATTTTCTCCAGAAAAACCAGATGTTCACCAGCAGTAATGGCGACCGGAATGATGCTACTAATCATGTGATCCTGCTGACAGACGGTGCATCCACAGTACGGGAGGGTGAGGCTGTTCCCATGGCAGTTAGCATGCGTGTGGATGGGATCAAGATCTCTGTCCTGGGAATTGGACAGGGGGCTAATACACTGGAACTCAGGGGTGAGTGATGTTAAACACTGTACATGAATGTACATTAAACAATTGTACATGAACTATTATGTCTGGTACGGATTCAAGAGTGTGGCTCCTGGGTCCCGAGTAAGTTATGGTGAATGAAACTTCCCCCAAACAAAGGACAAACAGTAGGTGATGAAACAAAATTTGACGAGGTTTAAGATGACTTTCGACCTTACTAATACCACAAGCATTTTGGTAAGGCTTTTGGAAACCAGGAACCTAGTATCTGAGAATCCCTCAAAGGAACCAGTGCCTCAGTAATATCTTTCAATTAAATTCCCCGACCTAGTAATTGTCCGTAACCCTGGATTGTCAACCTATGAATTTTGCCAATTCATTTTTGGGTCAGTACACTGAGTTTCCATTTAGAGGAAGGTATTGCACCTGTAAAGCAGTAGAATATCTTCTCTAGTGGTGACTTTTTTGTGAATGCGCACCAAGAGGGTTGCGTTACTTTATACACCACTTTGTTTTAACACCCAGAGTTACCGGTACCAGTGATTATGAAAAATGTCCATTTTAACTTGTAATTTCTCAGCCATTTCTTTATGCATTGTAAGGCAACACGAAGGCAGATGCTCTTCAAAGGTACCTTTCTAAATGAGTACAGATCATAGTTGTAGGTTACATAGGGAAATATATTAACAGAAATTGAAACTTATTGACGAATTGGTAATGTAAATTATGTATAGTAAGCAGTGGCGTGGTCTGTGGCTTATAGTACTTAGGTCAAATATGGCTGGCTCATAGAGGATAATGAAGCTTATAGTATTGTGACATTTGAAACTGTGCTATGTATTTTATTCATTTTTGTTTTGTCTTGGACCACTAGACCATGGAAAAATAAATACTACATGCCACCATAATTCAGTACAAGCTGACGACAACTGATGTATTTGTACTTATTTTCTCTAAATGAGTTTAAATTTCTTTGGAGCACAAGTTATGAATTGTCTAGTAGTAAACATAAAAATATTGACTCATTTACATGGACTCATAATGTAAAGCTTATAAGTAAAAAGGTGTGCCGATGTGATCAGAAACAAGGCTAAAAAGTCTTTCAATCTACAGGTGCGATCCGCAAAGCCATTAGTAGGGCACTGACATCAGAGCTTGGAAACTATCGGAGACACAAGTAGCACACACTAATTTATGAAAGTTTGGCAACAAAACACAGATTCAAAGTCACATACATCCCTGGCCTAGAAGTCAGATGGTCACCCATCAAAGCACTAACAGAGCCCATTGCTGCTTAGTTTCAGGGATATGACGGGTATCCATCAGTACTATTCATGAAAGCCTGGTGATAAAATTTAGAAAAAAAACAACAAACACCAACCCCAAAAAGTGATCTCTAGAAGTGGCATCCTCACTAGAGGTTGCTCTTAAAAAGCATCAATCTATATATCCTGATATGTGAGTCAAATATATCTCAAGGTATACCATAAAAAACACGTGAGTATGATCTAATCTTCAAAATCCATTTCACACTCGCCTCCTACCCCTGAGGTCTGCAGTTCAAATCCTGGACCTTATGTGGGAATGTTGTTAGTTGCTTACTGATGGTTGGCAGTTTACAATTTACAGTGATGTGACCTTTGCAGTGTTGAATGCAACGTCAAAGCCAGAATAAATACAAAAATCAATATTCACTTCAGGCATGTCCTCCTCACCACTGAGTCGCATGATGATGATGGCCGAGAGCTTCACAAACCTGGAGAACAATGCGCAGATGAGAACTCAGATGGTGAATAATGTGGTCGACTCTACTTGTGATGGTAAGTGCTAAATTTGGGCAGAGTTTTCTTGTGCTTTATCTAAGGATAATGAACATTACAGCAACATGTCTCCATAAGTGCCACATTTGGTAGGCATTCTGTTTCAATATCTACCTGAAACTATAACTATTGCAACTGGATTTTCACGGATGAAATGTTTGAGATATACAAGCTTTACACTTTATTTACATACATAATATTTATATATTGTTTAACAAAAAGGTGAAATTTTTTTTTGTAATTTTTTTTAAATTTTAGAGGTGAATCAATGCTCACCAGACCCATGTCAGAATGGCCAGTGTTTCGATGACTTACATCAGTACATCTGCGACTGTAACTTTGGATGGGTGGGCCAGGAATGCGACATTAGTGAGTAGATTTAGTGAAACATATGGTAAAAAGTTGCCACAGCCCACAAAACTATATACCACTGTGGTTATCTGTTAAACTTATCTCCTGTGTTATCTTAGCTGACCACTCAAAACAACTAAGGGGTCAGAGGTCAACTTGACACTGATTTTCTTGATCAATTCTCCACGAAATGTATTCTAAATTCCTTTGCTTCATAGACCATATATTTAATATTTTGCACATTTGAGTTCATTTGCTAAAAACAATCCATTACTTTAGACAAGTACTATACACACAGCTTTCTACATTTGAAAACAAGTGCCTAAGTGATGTCATAAACTGGATGTTCAGTAGCAAACTTAAGTTGGATCCCAACAGGGCTGAGTTTGTACTATTTTCCTCCAAATCACTAAATGAGAGGGTGAAAAAATAATTTTCAATTAAAAAAAGACAGGCTTAAGAATTCTCTTTCTCAAAACATGTTCCAAATGTATGCAAGGATTGTTTTCTGTAACATAGAGATTATTGAAGGGTCTGCAATTTCTTTCTCGTAAAGCTTTGCTTGTGGCCAATACTCTGATTAGTAGTCAGTTAGACTAGTGCAATTCATTTTTTTCAGAATCTGTCTAAATCCAAGTTACGATTCTTTCAAATTATGCTGCTGAAATTTTATCAAACACAAGTAGATTCACTAGATTAACTGCTATTCTCAAAAAAATTGCATTGGCTACCTATTGAATACAACTCAATTTTCAAAAGTGCCTGATTGTTTTACCGGAAATAAGCTAATGCATATCTTTATCCCTACACCAGTTAGGTCCCTACAATACTATGTGGTGTCAAGGTGAAGTTAAACTTCTTTTTGTTCCACAGTTTGTTCCTCCACTGATAACTCAGTAGTGCCCCTTTCACACTACAAGTAATAGTCATTATCACACTGTATTTTTACACTGTCTATATATAGTCATCCAGCAAGTAAACATCACACACATCATACAATTATGAAATTTCCACTATTGTAAATGTATTTTCTCTTTTTCACGAAGGAAATAGGTAAAACATACATTGGTGAGATAAAATCTTTCAATGTTAATCTTATTTTATCAGTGGCGTACTGGTAGCATACCTCACATTCAACTTCTTAGGCCTTGAGTTCAAACATTAAGCAAAATAGATAAGGGAATCTGCCCATCGTGATATTTTACCCAAAACAGTCTTATTGAAAATGAATGCAAATTGAAATCAAACACTTTCTACACCTTTTCTGGTCATTTTCCCACTTATATAGGATGTGACCAACAGATGGATGTGGTCCTTGTCCTGGATTTCTCTGGCTCTCTGGATACAGTGTTCAACATTGTCATTGCATTTGCCAAGGAAATTGTGTACCGTCTGCCTGTGGACAGGGCAAGAGTGGGTGTCATCTCATACGCCGATGATGCCACCATAAACTTCGACCTCAACGATTATTTACAGAAGGAGGAAATCATCAATGCTCTGTCCTTCAGGTGATAAAAGTTCTCTTGTCACATTGAAAACTGAATATTGATGACATCAGCAACTTTCAGGTTATTCAAACATGTTCAACTGAAATTGTACTTTGTGGTCTAAATAAACTTATAGTAAAGATGTATTAAAATTAAAGTTACAAACCTGTTGAACTAGGTTATTCTGATTGGTCCATTTACCTTTAAAGTAGAGGTCTCTATAGGGTATTTTCTATTACAGTTTACTTTTCATTCTGGTAAGATTCAACTCAACAGGATACATGCGTATTGAGAGGTCTATTCGAGACTTTGTGTTATTTTTGAGCTTTTTATTATTTCAAACTTTGTTCTTTTGCTGTAGTATTGTCTCACAAATACTTGAGCATTTTCTTACTTTGCCTGATTTATAATTTCCCTTTTCCTATTAACTATGGAAAGGATGTAACCTCTGTACATTTCATATACTATTGATGACATTTGTTTTGCATCCCGTAAGTTATCAAACATTTGGTACTGACAAGATGAAGCACTACATAAATGCATTCAATGATAATTCTTTTATAATAACAGTAATTGTATTATTTATAGCCGCAATGGAGGTAAGACCAACACTCAGGAGGCACTGACTGTGATGTACAGAGATTTGTTTGTCAACAGCCGGGGCGACAGAAGTGGCGTGCCCAACAGAGGCATCCTGGTGACTGATGGAGGATCCAATATGAACAGAGCGCAGACTCTCACCAGTGCTGCCAATGCCAGGGATAATGGTAGGTGATTTTGAATATAACCTCTCAGTCTTTAAGGCTCAAAATTTCAGTTAAACCTCATATTAATCTGCAAATGAAAAATCCCAGCAAACTCAGTTGTGGCAACAGATCCTCGGTTTCTAATGTCCATGCTGACAAATAACAAAGTCAGAGTTATGCAGTTGCAACAATCCCTTTATTCAGTAACATACTTAAGACTCAGCCTTGCCTTTACACCATTGTAATTCTCTTTTCTTTGTAGATGCTAATCTTGATGTAAACCTGCTTCTGGCTTTTGCATTATCCCGTCTTACAGGAAGATGTCAGATCCATCTGGCACTATATAAATTAGATTCGAATCAAAAGATACATTGATAAAAACTCAAGTATATTAGTTTTCTCCGCAAAATCACGCAAGTTATTTTCTGGCATTGTTCAAGACAGATCAAGTACAGCTGTTATCCATAAACTATACTTATGTGCCAGATCATGTAATAGTGCTTGCAATTTCCAGTATGTCACACTGATATGATTCATTTGAATTTCTTACAGTAAATCCCTATAAGATGATAATTTCTGTACCATGTGACCTTTATTTTTCAAACTCCATCCTAAAGGATATATTGCTGATTGTTTTAATGGTTCATTGTACACGCTGAGAGAAAAGGGTTCAAGGGCAATATCGTCAAAATTTACATTGATTTACAATGGAAGAATACTTTTGTACTCATTTTGATATTATTAAACCACATTTATAGTAGACTTGTTTATCACAATTAATTTCTGTTAAATTAAGTAAAATACCAATAATTTGTTTGGAACAATGAATTCTGTAAGTGGTTAGATGGCATGTCTGCAGTATGTTAAACGAGCATGTTTGTAATAATCATGCTGTTCTTTTATTTGGGGATAAATGTCATTTGTATTGGTCACTACATAGACTGGTGGAAGAAGACACTGGATGCTGGTTGGTCAAAATTCTGTATTAGGCATCGGAAAGGAACTAAGAATATGTAAATCTACAGTTAAAGATTTTATCCTCTAAAGCTTCTGCTTCTAAGCTGGTTGCCTCCAAAACGGTGCCAACAGATGCACAGGGGATAACTTTACTCCACCGGAGTCTCTATGTTTTTTATAATCCTCTACTTTGTAGGCATTGAGTTGTTTGTGGCAGCTATAGGCAGTAATCCAGACATGGGTGAGGTGAACGGGATTGCGTCTGATCCAGACAGTTCCCATGTGGTGCGGATCAATGATGCCAGTGAAGTGGAGTCAGCAGCTGAAACCCTGGCGGCTGCACTGTGTTCATAGACTGGATACAGTACAGCAAAAGAAAGTAATTGGTTGTAAGCGTTCTTCATAATAGGATCAAGTGTCTCTGGACTGCTAACACCTTGGACTTTGGAATTTCCCCATTTTTTCAAGTGTCTCTGGACTGCTAACACCTTGTGGCAATTTATTTCACATGCCAAATAATGAAGCCAAGGTCAAATGCATAAAATACTGAAAAGGGAAGATTGACTGCCACCTCTCTAATTCAAAGGGTTTACAGAGTCAATATGGTGCAAAGTAACAGTTATATGTGTTTATAGTTATACCAAAACAGAGGTCCTTAGTGTCCTAGTGGTTAACAAGTTTGGCATCTTATAATAGGCTGTCACCTCTGTGGGTTCAAGTGCCAAAAGTGGCAATGCTGAGGACCTGTCCCAATATGACCCTGGCTGTTGAATAGGACGTAAAACCCCAGCTTGGACTTTGACTTTTAACCCTAAAACATGCCAACTAGTGAACCTTTTAGGGTTAGTTTTAACAATGAGTCATGTTATTTTTGAAAAAATTAGATCCCCCAGATTGACCCACCACCAATCACAATTCAGCTATGCAGCTTATAATGGCTAATAATTGTACCAGTTAACCAGATTGGCTAGGTATTGAATTTATCTTTTAATCCATTGTTGTGGCAATTTATTTTACATGCCAAATAATGAAAGCAAGTAGCATGTTACCAGAAAAGTGGAATTTAGCTTCAGTTAATCATTAACAATCATAACACCAATGGCTGCTTCAATAATTATTGTTTAAAGTTTTGTTTTGCCAAAAGTCTCTTTTTGTTGTAAATATGTTTTTGTAATTGTAATCTACTGTAATTTTCATAATATTTGGTACTGATGACACCAGTATGTGAAGCACCTGTTTTATTTTGGTTACAGGCAAAGGTCTGAAGAGGAATAACACCACACAAAAAGTGATGACATCACCGGAAGGGTACACATTTGTGATGAACATATCATTAATAGAATCTTTTAGTGACATTTAATATTGTTATGTTTTGTAGAATTAATTATCCTACATTTTTAAACTTATACATTTGCTTATACATTTGTGTAAAAAAATCTGCTGGTTAAGCTTTAGGATTTAGTTTTAGAAGTTTTTTTATAGGTTTATAACAATTTGTCATTTCATTCAAGTAATACATATTTGGTTATACACAGAAAATAGAAGTTCTATAAATGGATTAAAAAAACACCATTATCTCACGTGTAGTAATGGCAATAAGACGACTTCACTTTGTTTCATATCAGGGCCATAATATTATTAGACATATAAAATATCAGTTTTATTACGCAACATAAATTCACTTTATTTTAAACAAAAACTTGATACTAGTTGAATTGTTACGCATATCTGAAATTTTAAATGCTTCTGTAAAGATGAGTGCTCAGACGAGTCACTATTTGAGACTCTCTCATTGGACATAATTTCCTTTAAAATCACAGTTTTCCGATTTTTCTATGTGTTTTACCATTTTACACGGTGCTATTCATTAACTTATGTACATGTTTCACATTAGAATCATTTTTTAGATCTTTTACTATGGTTGAACAGCCATGTTTTCATTACAACCACATACCTATAAATGTGAATGTATGTATGAGCTTTACACTAACTTAACCATATCTTGAAAATCCCATTAGACACATAAACGGTGTTGGTATAAATTTTAGCTGCAAGAAAATATGTCTAATTCTTCATGTGTAAGAAAGACATTGGATTTAGTTTTCACTAATGGTTAATTTCTACCTATGGCATTAATACAGATGTAATAGTTAACTTAAAATTTATTTTCACTGCCTAAGCTCATTAGCTAAAATGGCTAAAATAAAACCTAGTAAAAAAACCCAGTATATCAACAAATTTTTCATATTAATAAGTTAGTCATCAAAATTATTCCAAAAGTGAGTAAAAAATAAATATAATACAGAAGACTGACCCGATAGATAGTTTTAAGTATATTGTGGGAACCAAATCAATAGTGCAACACTATGCATCTGTTACTGCTCAACCCTCAGTATCTTTGCTGGCCATTAATTTTATTGTCTAGTTATGAAAGTGAGCTAGAGAGGTCCACTGTGGCCTAGGGGTTAGCAAAGTTTGGCACCTAATCACGTGCTATCACCGCTGTGTGGGTACGACACCCACAAGTTACCATGCTGTGGACCTGTCCCAATATGAGCCTGGATGTTGGACAGGACATAAAACCCCAACTTTGAACTTTAACAGTGAGCTGGAAAGTTATTCCGCCATTCTTTGGAATCAGATTATGCATGCACTGAATCTAAACCTGTGTACCTCATTGAATATGTACATTTTCAACTCAGTATCACCATGTATAAGAAGAACTATGCAGGCTACTGTTGCCATATTGAATAGGTGACTGTGAAGGTACAGCTTAACAATAACCCACAAAGTAGTTTTCTATTTCTCATACTGGAGCCAGTAAGCATTATTTATCAATGTCATTGCTGTACATTCCTTGCAATATTTAATATTTTTTGTCCCCTACATAGTCTTTTGTATTTTATGCTCTCTTTTGCCATGCAATTATTAAAAAAACAACAAAATTTTGTATGTTTGTGACATATGCTTCATACATGCACACGGTATTTGGCAAAGCACCCATGCATGTCAGAAGATATAAGCTCAGCAAAGAAACAGAGATATCTTGTCTTGGCTGTATGTCTGTGTAAACTCCACTACATGAAAATGAAAGAGTACTTTATTCAAACTGTTCGTTTTTGTTTCTGTATATTTTTCTTTGATTACAGACATACTTGTTCCTTTGAAAAAGCCACAATGTACATACAGCAATATAGGGAACCTCAAAGTTTGGAGATTTTAAAAATTTTGATTAATAACCATTCCTGTAAGTTATTAGATGTCTGTTGTTTGAACAAGGAGATAATATTGTTGCAAATATTCTGTGTAGTTCTCTTTCATTGTTACTCGAGTGTTAAAATAAGTTTGTTCGGAGTGGTTAAATATGCCTAATTTCACCTCTGCTTTTATTATGCTTTAAATCTTTTATGCCAAACACAAAATGATTACCAATGTTAGATTTCTTTTTTTTTTACTTTTCTAACTGCTATCTGATTTGTCTCAGCAATGCACAGAAGATGTTTTATGCAAATATTTTTGTACGTTTCTATGGCAGAGTTAACATATTGGTACATAGATTTACATTTGATGATACCAAAATATTAAATAAAATATCATTTTTGTTAGTAATTTGTTTTAATTGATTAAGCCAACTTGGTGTATGTTGTTATAATTCTCCAAGGTTCAGTAATGGTTATGCTATTAAAAATATATATTTATTACATGGTATTACTTCTTACATTAAGGAAGATATGTCTGTGGCAACGTTGGTTTATCTGCATATTTGTAAGTTGTCACGAAAAGTTATGGGTGGAGTGACAATGGCGATAAAGGGTCATTTTCATTACCCCCAAAATTGAGCGTTAGAGTGCTTGGAAAAAAATATATCAATGTAGTAGCACTATAGGAGAGAAACAATGTACGTTAGAATCTGCATAAGTAAACCAAGAGTTTTTTACAGACATCTGTTGGTCTGACTCCTTCAAGTGTGGGAAGATTCTCAGCCATTAAATATGGTAATTAAGCAACAAAATGCCCAGCTCTAGGAGAGTACAATTTTATTTATTAGAAACCACCTTTAGAGTGCAGAACTCCCCATATTATAATTTCACACAAATATTACGTTTTTAACTTAGATCCAACTCTCATACCCTGATAGCATGTCCATAATAATAGCAAGGCTGAAAGGGGTTTCAAACTACTAGTGCTAGCCGCAAAGCCATCAGAGACACGATTAGTGCACCAAAGCGGTCACCCATCCCAGTACTAATGTAGCCCATTGCTGCTTAACTTCAGTGAACAGATAGATATTCATCACACTGTGCCACAATTCATGAAAGCCAGGAGACAAAAAAGTGATCTCCAGAAGCTTGAGCCTCCCTAGAGCCCAGGCTTATAAAAAGAGTAAGGTTGAACACAAAGGTAAAAATCATTAAAAATTCAGTAGAAATTGGAGTTTTTTCACATTTTGTTTTTATTTTTATCCTGGAGTATGACATGGATGCTTCCAGAAGTTTGAACACTTTTTTATGTGATGAAGCCCTATCTACATAAAAAATTGAAACGATCTATTCATTAGTTTTATGGTAATTATGGACACAGACAGAATGAGCATACCCAAAATCATAGCCTCCTTGGTGGAAGCAATTAAAGAATGGAATCCCTGTTAACAAACTTATTTGTTGTTTCAACCCTGTGTCACAGAAATTAAAAAGTTGTATGACTTTGAAGTTTGTGTGAAAAATTTTGTCTATGAATGGCTCAGAAATTGGCCTTTCACATCTTTGTTGTTGTTTTTTTTTTGTTTTTTTTTCTTGCAAAACTTATGTTTGTGTAAAACTGCTAGTGTAAACTAGGTTTAATTGTAGATATCTAGGCTTGATTGGGATTATATTTGGAGCTCTGCCCGCATGGAGTTGAATTTTGTTATTTGACAACTGCTCTATGTGTGTAAAATATGAGACTCTTTGAATTATTGTTGACTAGTAACATTTCTGAAAGTGGAATGAAGCCACATTTGCTTTGGATTTTGGTGTACCACTAAACGTGGGATTGTTCAAAGATAAAATGTTAAAGTGTGCTTCATAGGCTAAAATGCAAGACCCAAATACCGCATCATATATTACCCTAAAAGAACATAAAAGGGTTGCTGATACTGGTTAACTTTGAAAGGACCTTTAGTTATTGATGCTTCATAAAGAAAGTATTAGAACATTTCAAGTTTGGCTGGGATGCTATAAAATGGATTTCTGTATTTAGCAAGAATATCATCCAATGGGATCAATTGTGTTATTTGTTTGATATAAAATGGGGATGTCATCGCATTTGGTTTTAAAGTGTGTAAAAATTGTAAAATAAATGACAATAAATAACTTCATGGGGGCAGCCATAAAAGGTCACGAAGTTAAAATAAGTCAATTTGCTGAATACCAACTTTCCTTGATGGTTGCACATCTTCTCTTCAAACAGCTGCAAATGTCACAGGAATCTATGGAACTGTTTGTGATCACTGTATCTTGGGATGAAGTCAAAGAAGATAAAAATTAGCTAGGACAGGGAGAGCAAAATTCTCACAAACTAATGAAAGTATTGACTGGGATAACCACAAATTTGATTTATTAATAAAACCTGAAAGTTGGGGTCAAGAGCCACACGGCTGAACTTGATGAATGCTAGGCTACTGATGACCTCAATTTATTGGGAATAAACCTTGTGGAAATCTTAATAATATAATTGAAAAACGCTTTGATGAAGACCATGATAAAATTTCTAAGGTTTGAAACATTATCCCCTTTGGTAAAATAACACTACCGTCTTTTTACTAATCTAGAAAGCTTGTTCTCATATATTTAGCATGGGACACTATAGCAAGGATCAAGACATACTTTGACCCTTAGATAAACAGTGGCCTAAAAGTAAGAACCCCGGCTACATAACTTCACTGAAATCTACTTGAATAAGGAGGCTATTGCCAGGCTTAAATTTAAAGGTTTTATGATTCCGGTCACATTTCTCGGATTTGAAATATAGGAATGTCTAGTAGAAGATAGCAGCCATGTCAGTGGTGTTATTTACATGTGGTGTTCCTATGTCCTTCAACTGACTTAGCAGTCGGTCAATAGACTGCATAAATACATAATAAATTAGAGCTACACAATGACACCTTATGTCCTTTCACATGTATTCAACAGAATATGTAACTGAATCACATTATTTTTATTACCAGCCAAAAGAATATACTGAAATTATTGAAAATATCAATGTAACTTCAGCGAAATTGCAGTTTTCAATACCAGATACAATACTGATGATAACAAAGACCAGTCTTTTCAACAAAAGAGCAAGTTAGCCTTTGCCCATATGCATTCCAGTACAATCATCGTTTTGTTATGAGACCCACAAATAACATTTGAAAAAGGTTGTGAAGAATTAATGAAAATAGACCCATCTAATCATATTATGTACTATTATTTGGGAACACAAATATGTCTTAAATACTTTTATCAATGCGTTTTATCAATGACAAATAATTTAAAATTGTTTTAGACACTGGCAAAATAACAGAAATATATAAACAAGTAATTTGTCAAAGTTACATATGCCCCGAAATTGTAAAATAAATGATTTATTCAGTAATGAAGTAATATTTCAGTTTAAAGTAGAGATATCAGGAATCCATTAAATGAGGTGGTATCTATGGTCTGCTGGTGTCCTGCGGCTGTATGTAAATGATTTATTCAGTAATGAAGTAATATTTCAGTTTAAAGTAGAGATATCAGGAATCCATTAAATGAGGTGGTGTCTATGGTCTGCTGGTGTCCTTCGGCTGTATGTGGCTTTGCGACCACATTGCTTGACCAGGAATTTGTCAGGTAAACCTTGCTGCCAGCACCACACTCCATCACTCCTGCTGTTGTTGCTGTTTCCCAATGTCCACCATGTGAATACGAAGCTGTGATGTTATGTTTGGTTCCATCTGGATCTTCCAAACGAAGTTGGCCAGTGTAAAAGATATTATCATTGGTTAATACTGTGCTCAACATCATGTATAGTCCATGAACGGGACACTGGAATATACCTGTGTCTGCATTGTAAGCATTTCCATAATTCAGAATGGCTTCATTGAAAATGAAGATATCACCAGGTGATACTGTTTGATCCTCAGTTAAATGAGCTCGAAAGGCAATGACATTCTGTTCTGTACCTATAAACAGTAAATTCATGAACTGTCAATTTCTTATAATAAAGATTAAATAAAACAAATGTCTTCTTAAGTAATACATGCAAAATCACCAAATTCTTTAGCTATTGTATTTTAATTGCTCACTATGAATAAATGCTTTTACAAATCACATGTTTTAAATGCAATTCTCAAACGCTTTTGATGCATTACAATCATCACATTCAAAAACTGTTCCAACTAACCTTGCTGATGTATCAGTTCATCTATCTGACCCTGTTGTTTTTCCACCAGATTAGTGAGTTCGCTGCATTTTGCCCAAACTTTTGATATTTCTTGTTGAAATTCTGCTTTAGTCAGGAAAAATGTTTCGTCAGACAAATATTCTTCAGCAAACACATAACAGAGTAACTGTGTGGTTGCAAAAATTCATGCGTTAATCATTATGCTACTTCATTTCATCACATTTTAAGACCTTTTTGGACCCTGTGTCATAGGGAGTTTAATATAGTGAGTCAGTGCATTGGTATAGGGTGCACTACTGTAATACATCGATGGAAGCGCATTACTTCCAGTTGTGGCACAAACGCATAATCTGAGCTTTTAAATCACTAACATGACACCCGTTAATGTTATATGGCCCTGTGTTTCCATAGCATTTTCTTGTATATCATAATAATTATAAGTAATAATAATCATTAATGATAATACTAATAATAATAATAGCAATAAAATATTATAAAAAATGAAGTAGATGTTTTCTGATAGTTTACTTTCTGTCAAAAATTATCCGTGATGAGTTATAGTTTTATATACATTTTGCGCTTAACTTACCAAAGGTAACATGCAAAAAATCACACTAAGATTTATGGTTCGGTTCATGACGTAAAATGTGAAGATTTCAAGATAAAACAAAAATCTTTAAGCTATGTAGCCTTTCTGTTTTAAATATGACTTGATTGTCAGTAACATACTAGGCCAAAGACAAATGCCCAGTGTTAACTCTGTTGAAACCAGAAGCAGTGTTCTGTTATCTTTTCATAGATATCTCAATTTTAGTAACATTTATCATTTGATGACAGGAGCATTTTTGTTGCTTTATCTGTACTTTATTTACGCAACTAGACCTAACACTTAATTTACATGTTCACATTTATATATTCAAATATATTTAGCCATTCAAAACAATTTGTATTATGTTTAGCTTCTCTATATGTTTTACTGAATGTAAGCAGCATGAAAAAGTTTGAATATTATCTAACTTTTTGTTCAGCAAACTTTAATCAGATAGGATGTTTGAATTGATTAACCAGATATTGCTGAAAATACATAATTATATATCATATGAGGTTAAATGTTGCACTAATGGACATCATTGTCTGTTTCACAGATGAACTGATGTCAGAAAATTGTTCTTGAGGGATAATATGTCACCATTTCAAAAAATGAAACACAAGATTCCCTGCAATAATTGCATATTTTAAAAACATTCCATCATCGAAGGTACCGCTGCAGATAACCTGAAATCTAAGTAGAAGTATAAGGTGACGTTAGTGTTAGGAATGTTGATGAACACCATTTTGAGCTAAGTTGGTAAAAGCTTGAAAAATGCTTAGAAATCAAGTAAGGAACAGTCTAAGTATTGTTAATTTTCACTTAATCACACAAGAATAGTATTTTAGGATTTCACTGAAGAGAAGTTATGTTAAAATTAACAAGTTCTATTAAAATATGTCGAACAGATACCGGGAACATTTTACTCATTCTCTGTCGCGTAAATATTATAAGGTGTAGGAAGTTCAAACATAGAGGAACACTGATGGGGGAATGAAGGTTTGCAATGTTGTGGTGTTGCCTTGATATGATGTTTGACCTTGCTGTAATGATCTGGAACTTTGAAAACTTGTTCGGACTATGTCTTTAAAACCATAAGGTGTAGAAATTTCATACTTGTCATAGAGATTAGCTGCGCAACATCATGGTGTGACCGTGATTTGAAATTGGCGTTCAGTCAAAATTTGGAAAGCCTAAAGTGTAGAAAGTTAATAATAGGCTGGGGCATTTGCTGGGAGATGAAGGTGTGCCATATTATGAATATAACTTTGATCTTGCCTCACTGGTCTTGACCTATAATATCTTGTCTAGGATATAACTTCAAAACCCCGAGGTGTAAAACTTTTACACTTGGCATGGAGATTGGATAGCTGTGCAACATCGTGGTTTTACAATTGATTGAAATTTGATCTTGCTGAGTGACCACGACCTTTATAGTACTATCCAGGCTATATCTTGGAACACCTAAGGTAGAGAATGTTGATACTTGGCTGGAACATTAGTTGGGGGATGAAGATGTGTCTGATTATGATGTTACATTGAATTGACCTTTGACCTTATCATAGTGGCCTTGACCTTTAAAATCGTGCCTAGGTTTTTTTCCCAGAAACTGTAAGTTTAAAAGGTTAATACTTGACAGGGATATTGGCTGGGGATAAAGATGTGCAAAATCCTGGTGTGACCTTGATTAGATCTTTAGCCTTGCTGTAGGAACACCGATCTTTAAAATCTTGTCTGGGCTATATCTTGAAAACAACAAGGTTTATGTAGTTGATGCTTGGTAAGGATATTGGTTGCAGATGTAAGTGTGCAATGTCATTGTGTGATCTTGGTGTGACATTTGACCTTGGCTCTACTAGAATGTTTTCTACATATCTTGTGGTGTCCACCACTAGTTTTTAGCCCTAATAGATGTATTATAGGGAAATGTATGCCAACAATACATTTTCAATACATTTAGCTGCTGTCAGCTAATTTGTTTCTCTTTCCAAGTAATCAAGCGAGTTTATATCGAAATTATTAATCAAATACAACTTCACATGCTTAACAATACCATCTCATTGATCATGGTTTCGGCTTTGTTCATACGGCTAACACTACTTTTACAAGGTAAGATCAGAGGACATATATATTACTTATTACCTCCAACAGGGAGTCTTTTGTCTGCTTGTGTGAAAAATACTTGAATACTTTTAGACTCATTTTAATGAAATTTTCAGAAAATATTGACAAAGGTAAAATCAATCGATTAGTAGATTTGGTGGTGGCCTTGGTGCTTCCTAAAAGTCGGACTTCTGTCCAACTTGGACTTTTACTTGGACAAAGCGGCGATAGCGGCGATGGGGGGGGGGGGGGGGGGGGGGGGGGCGATTGGTTTTCCCATTGTTTGGATGAATGTGTGTTTCTAACAATATTTTACAAATATATAATCCAGCAATATTTACCTGTCGCCGCACCCCCTCCCCATTTCCAAGTTGGACAGATTTTAAGGCGATCGCCGCTTGTGGCTGTTAATTGAGGAAACATGAGGCTCCAGTTGGGGGTTTAGTGAGTGAACTGCTGGATTATATATTTGTAAAAGATTGTTAGAAACCCCATCGTAGCCTCATGTTTTCAAATAAAATATAAAATGCTGGTACTTGTACACACACAGAGTGCTGAAAACGTGAGGCTACGATGGGGTTTCTAACAATATTTTACAAATATATAATCCAGCAATACTTTACTGTCCCCGCACCTAATACTGCCTTCACGAAATATTTAAAACAAATAAAATATAAAATGCTGGTACTTGTACACACATAGAGTGCTGAAAACGTGAGGCTACGATGGGGTTTCTAACAATATTTTACAAATATATAATCCAGCAATATTTACCTGTCGCCGCACCCCCTCCCCATTTCCAAGTTGGACAGATTTTAAGGCGATCGCCGCTTGTGGCTGTTAATTGAGGAAACATGAGGCTCCAGTTGGGGGTTTAGTGAGTGAACTGCTGGATTATATATTTGTAAAAGATTGTTAGAAACCCCATCGTAGCCTCATGTTTTCAAATAAAATATAAAATGCTGGTACTTGTACACACACAGAGTGCTGAAAACGTGAGGCTACGATGGGGTTTCTAACAATATTTTACAAATATATAATCCAGCAATACTTTACTGTCCCCGCACCTAATACTGCCTTCACGAAATATTTAAAACAAATAAAATATAAAATGCTGGTACTTGTACACACATAGAGTGCTGAAAACGTGAGGCTACGATGGGGTTTCTAACAATATTTTACAAATATATAATCCAGCAATATTTACCTGTCGCCGCACCCCCTCCCCATTTCCAAGTTGGACAGATTTTAAGGCGATCGCCGCTTGTGGCTGTTAATTGAGGAAACATGAGGCTCCAGTTGGGGGTTTAGTGAGTGAACTGCTGGATTATATATTTGTAAAAGATTGTTAGAAACCCCATCGTAGCCTCATGTTTTCAAATAAAATATAAAATGCTGGTACTTGTACACACACAGAGTGCTGAAAACGTGAGGCTACGATGGGGTTTCTAACAATATTTTACAAATATATAATCCAGCAATACTTTACTGTCCCCGCACCTAATACTGCCTTCACGAAATATTTAAAACAAATAAAATATAAAATGCTGGTACTTGTACACACATAGAGTGCTGAAAACGTGAGGCTACGATGGGGTTTCTAACAATATTTTACAAATATATAATCCAGCAATATTTTACTGTCGCCGCACCTAATACTCCCCTCCCCCTCCCCATCGCCGCTATCGCCGCTTTACTTGGACTGTCGCCGCTATCGCCGCTGGCCATCTACCCCTCCTCACTTCTTCTCAATTAAAATTAACATCGCCGATATTAGTCCAAGCGGCGACGGAATCGCCGCTTTTGTCCGAGTTTTAGGAACCACCGGTGGCCTTAATCACTGTCTGTATCCAGCAATATATTAAAGTGTTTTTTGTATTCACATTGTTTTGCATTCATAGGCATTGTTGAAGGTGTTGGACCCTGGAGGAGGTATGTGCTCTCAGTATGCTCTTGCTTTATATACATTGGTAGTTTTCATTCATTGTGCAATTTTATATTTGATCCATCAATGTAAATTTCGTTATTTCAAATAAATGAGTATTGTATGGAATTTATTATTGATATTTCTGCTTTTGACTTTCCATTGAAACCATTCTGTCTAAATTGCAACATTCGGTGCTATGACCAGAATGAAAATGAATGGTTTTCAATAGAAAGTATGGCAATGTTGTTCCAGTGACACTAAAGTAATGGTAGTAGAGTGGTATAATATTAAACTTTTACTCCTTCTGATTGTAGATGATTTTTGTCTATGTTTTTGGAATGCTATTTGTTTTGTTTTTCTTTTATTCAGTACACACAGTTTAACATATCACATTACCTGAGCGTTAGGAAATTATAATATACATATTCAGATAGCAATTTACCATTAAAGTGTCAGTTATGATTCAACAATATTTCATTTAAAGCAGAGATATCAGGAATCCATTAAAAGAAGTGGGGTAGACGGTTTGCTGATGTCCTTCATCTCTGTGTGGCTTTGCCACCACATTGCTTGACCAGGAATTTGTCAGGTAAACCTTGCCGCCAACACCACACTCCATCACTCCTGCTGTTGTTGCTGTTTTCCAATGTCCATCATGTGAATACGAAGCTGTGATGTTATGTTTGGTTCCATCTGGATCTTCCAAACGGAGTTGGCCAGTGTAATAGTAATTCGAATTGGTTAATATTGTGCTCAACATCATGTATAGTCCATGAACAGGACACTGGAATATACCTGTGTCTGCATTATAAGCATTTGCATAATTCAGAGTGGCTTCATTAAATATGAAGTTATCCCCAGGTGATACTGTTTGATCCTCTGTTAAATGAGCTCGGAAGGCAATGACATTCTGAACTGCCTCTGTAAATGGTCAGTTAATAAATTACTGCATTTCACAAATAAAGAAATTTTTGACATTAAAATTTGCTACGTCACCAAATTAAAATAAGTCAACTATTGTTTTTTCACAATACTATTATTAGAATCCACATATTAAACAGAAATCTTAAAAGAAAATTATGCTTTTAAACATGATAGGCGTCACATTAGCAACTTGTCTCTACTAACTTTGCTTTTGTTTTAGTTCATCAATCTGCCTCTGTTGTTTCTCTACCATAGAAGTCATTTCAGTCCTAATCTTTGCCATTTCTTGCTGCATCTCTTCTTTCATCATGACGCATGTTTCTTCTGGGGCATCTTCTTCAGAAAATGCATAAGAAAGCAGCTGCATGGATGCGGAAAGTTAAAAAAGTCAGCATTGCAAAATTAGTTTAAAATATCATTGAGTCTAATGACATATTTTACATAATATGCCAATGTATGTATTGACTATAATTACTGTAAAGCTTCAATTAGAAGAATATACTCTCAAGTTATTTATATATCTATTTCACATAATCTTGCCACTGAAAACTATTTTCCATACATAATCAAGAGTTGCTATATCATAGGGCCACCTAAGCTAAGTACAAAGTTTTTTATTAACTGCTTCGTCTGATATTTTGTCAGAAATATCATTGCAGATAATTTGTACTTCAAATATATTTTACATAAATTGAAGAATAAAAGAAGGAAGATGATGTTGCAGGGAAACCCTGAGAGCAGTAATATGTTGAACTTGCCACTAGAAACATCCACAACATCACACTTGAATTGGAGGGTCTGCTCATGATGTCAGATGTAAAGTTTTCACCAAAAGCAAAAATCAGTGGTACTTTAGTATTGTAATGCTGTTCCGTATGAATATGATCTGTTGTCAAGTGAATACTAGATCAAAGACAATGTCTATGATTAACTAAGTGAGAAACCAACAGCAGTTCTGCCTTATCTTCTTACAGATAGTGAAATGTCCAATTTCGAAATATTGACGATTAAACAGTTCCAAAACAGTAGTATTGAAGTTGATTTTTCAATGTTTTTACACAATGAGATAAATCTTACCAAACTCTCAAATACGTAGATACATGTTGTTTCTTAAACCTAGATGACATTGGATACAATACTCACTGAAGTCAAGCCAATGGTGCGGTGCTTGAGTTCCTACGCTTTGCCTCATCAGTATATAAGTCAACTTAGCACTTTGCCCTCAGCATTCCATCTGATAAGATTTGGAATGATCTGCCTGATGGTGTATGTTTAGCCACTTCTATCTTTAGTTAACATTCAGAAAGATATTGAAAACCAAGCTTTTGTCAAAAGTATACCCAGCATAGCATAGATTGTTTTTCAAGCGCGAGTTCTAATGAGGCTCGCACTTCTAGGAAACACGTCTGTTCACTGAAGTTAAGTGGCAATGGGCTGCATAAGTACTGGGATGGGTGACCGCTTCAGTGCACTACTTGTGTCTTTGCGGCTCAAACTAGTAGTCAGAAACCCCTATCGGCCTTTTTTGTTTTTTTGTAGTGTTACTTTGTGTCTCTAACCTCTGTTGTTTCTCCGGGTAAAAATACTGTAGATCTCTACTTTTCTGTATTATTTGCCTCGAGTCTGTCTTTTACATATTAAGCACTATGAAAGTACTATTAGAATTAAAATGTTTCTTTATTTTGCCCCGTCTAACAACATTTAGACATGGGATATGCATTTTTTGGTGAAATTTTCATTCCCAGTTTCCAGTTTGTGGGGCAACTAGATCTTTGCAAGTGTGCACTAGCAGATCCGGGGGGGGGGGGGGGGGGGGTTCAGGGGGTTCGAACCCCCCCCCCCCCTCCCCTTGAAAAATAATGTAAAGGGGTTCAACCCAAAGTACAAAATTATTTCTTGACAGTGGTGTTAAATTTACAGGAAATGCACTCTATTTTTACCAAACATTAATTTTTTTCCAGGGGGGCATGCCCCCCGACCCCCTTAGTTATAATATGTCTGATGTGAACCCCCACCTTACATAAAAGCTGGATCCGCCCCTGAGTGTGTCTTACTCTCCCACTTACAAAGCAAGTAAATCTGTGGCCCAGCTGTGTCAGCCATTTCTGTGACCAAAAAAAAAAAAGAGACTGAAAACTGTTTTTTTGGTGTACATCCATGAGCTGCAAAGCCTTCTGAGACATGAACTTAGACAGTCACTCATCTGAGTACTAACCTAGCCCAGTGCTGCTTAACTTCAGTGGTCAGACGGGGACGCTGCACCAGTTTTGATGAAAGTCCAGAGATAAGAAAAGAATCAGGAGCCTTGCATACAGCTCACACTTAAACATAATTTGCATACCAATTTCCACTCACGGGCCATTGTGTGCTGTCTGCATGATCAGAATTACCTACAGCAGACAGGCGTTTAATATGCATATCACTTGCAGACTGAACCATTTCCTGTAACACGCATTGTGGGATGTATTTTCCCTTTCACACTACAGGAGGTATCACCGGGGATAGCCCGCATTTGGTGAAGTGTCCCTGTTCTTGGATCACCATCCGACATCCGTGTGCAACCTTGCGAGTCAGTCCATTACCTTGTACGACCTACGTAAGTTTTAAACCATTTAAAATTTTGGCCTCTGATATCAATTCCGTGAGCATGCGCAGACCATTTCACACATGTGCGTATGAATTTCTGACTACAGTAACCAAAGGTGTGGTCCACGGTGTACATAAGGTTGTGATTCGGTCATCTTTTGGTGTAATACGATGACATTAGGTGAAATAAGGTATTTGTTTCACAATGTGTTCATCCGACGGCTCCCGAAGGTGAGTTGAGGTTTTTTTTTTTTTTTATTTCTTTATTTTTGTTTCTATATGTACATCTAAACTATTCCAGAGAACATGTTTAACAGAAAAACAAAGATTTCAAAACAATAACAACTAGCATCAAGTTAATAAACAGTTCAGCGTAATTAGCACATAACCTCAATCGACATTTTCCTGCAGATAAAAAAAAAAAAAATTTTTTTTTTTACATGATATATATGCTCTTTACCCCCCTCTGGACTTTATGAAACAGTTTACTTATTCATATATCTGTAAATAGGTTTTGCCAGTCACACCACCTTTTCTCAAAACAAATACTATAGCCGTTAAGGTTAGCTAGATATTTATGTTCACTATATCTTCTTTTAACTTCCTTCTGTAGGTGAAAAACATTCAGTGAAAATTTATTCTTTGAACACCAATAGATATAATATCTTGTCAAAATCAGAACAAAGTTTAAAGGCCAAAAATTACTGTCATACTTAGAGTATCCAAGTATTTTAGTAGTTTCGTCTAACTTCAAGTTTGCCCCAGTCCGTACAGAGATCCAGTGCTTCAAGTTCTTCCACAACTCCAAAACTTTACTACATTGCGAAAAAAGATGACCAATAGTTTCTGGATATAGACCACAGAGTTGGCATTTATTTCATTCTGATATTTTAACCTTATGCAAATAATACTTTGTATCTAATATATTATTAATAATTTTATACTGAAACCAAATATACTTGTTATCAGGGACAGATTTAAAACAAATTTTATAAATTGTTCTCCAAAAATCATTTTTATTTTCACTAACCAATGGTTCCCATTTTTAACCTCAATTGGTCCTTTTACTATGTCTTTCAGAAGAATCTTATAAAAATCCCCACATCCTTTTTTAGATTTGAAAAGAATCTGTAAGTGAAAGGGACGGGCCGGTTTTGTGTAATTAAATAAATCACCAGTTTTAAATATCTTGATGAATTTTTGGACAAGTAATTTAATTCTGTGGAAATCTAGTACATTAGGGTTGAAATTATATTTTTTCTTCAAAGCTTCAATTGGAAGGATTTGACTATGTTCATTCACAATGTCCCCAATGAGGAAGATTCCTTTTCTAAACCAAATAGAGAAGTACATTTCTTCTTTCGAAATTTGGGGATTATACCACAGACAAGAGTTTAAAATATCTAAATTGTTGGAAACTTGTTGGCTTCTGCAAAGTATTTGCCAATCTTTAATCACATCACTCTAAAAGGTATTGGTCATCTTTTGAAGTAAAGAATCACACCAGCTATTTTCAAAGAATAAATTACCAGTGTTACCATAAGTTTCATTGAACAATGTTAACCATTGACAATCTTCACCAAAGATTCTTCTTACCCAACTCATTTTCAAAGATTTAATAAAGCATTTCAAGTTTACCATCTTTAAACCACCAACAGTGAGATCTGAACATACAGTAGCTCTTTTTAATATTATCTGGTTTATTATTCCAGAGAAATTTTAAAAATTCAGTATTTAGTTTTGAGACAAACTTTTCAGGGATTGGCAAAATTAGAAAGACATGTATAAATTTGGAAAGTATCAAGCTTTTTAATACAGTTATTTTCCCTAAAGGTGTTAATTTCCTCCTTTGCCATACTTTCAGACTTGTATTAGCATTTTCTAAAACATTGACCAAATTTATATCAGGCATAAGATTTAAATTTACATTAAAGGTTATACCAAGAAGTACAAATTCTACTTTGCCCCAGTCTAGATTTACAGAAACAGTAAGTTTATCTTTGGAGTATTTCTTCCTCCCAATCCATATAACTTTTGTCTTTTCTTTGTTCATTTTAAGACCAGAAAAATTTCCATATATTTCAAGTGTGTTAAGTGCTGCCTGTAGTGAGTGTTGTGAGCCATCCAAGATCAAAGTTGTGTCGTCTGCGAACTGAGTAAGCTTAAACTCTTTAGAATTTATTTTAAAACCTATTATTTCTGGATTCATTAGAAACAGAAGCGCCATAATTTCTGCACCGAAAAGAAATAGGTATGGTGACAAAGGGTCACCTTGTCTACAACCTCGGCCTACACAAATTTCTTCAGATAGATATCCACTTTGTAGTACATACATCTTAATATCATTATTTAAAAGTTTAATCCAGTTTATAAATTTCTCACTAAAACCAAAGAATTCTAGAGTGTTATATAAAAAGTTCCAGGAGATGGAATCAAATGCCTTTTGAAAATCTATTAATAAAAGAAGACCAGGTAAAGCTTTATTTTCTGCTGTTTGCATGATATCATAAATTAATCTTGTGCAGTCACTCATCTGTCTACCTGCAATGAACCCTCTCTGAGTTTTTGAAATTATTTTATCAAGAACTGATTTAAGCCTGTTGCCTAAGGCACCTGATGCTAATTTGTATGTTACACACAAAAGGGAAATTGGTCTCCAATTTTTCATACAGCATCTTTCCTGTTTTCCTTTTGGAACACAGGTTATAATTCCTTGACGTAAAGTTGTAGATAGCTTCCCTTTCTCAAAACATCTGTTTATAGCCTTGGTAATTAAAAATTTTAATTTTACCCAAAAAACTTTTAGAAATTCAGATGTAAGACCATCCATTCCCGGTGTTTTGTTATGTTTCATTTTCTTAAGGACTTCACTTAATTCCGATGCACAAATAGGCTGACCTAGTTCATGATCAGTTACTTTATTAATATTACAGGTTTTCAGAAGTTCTTTCAAGTTGACCTTTTCTAATGTTTCATCTTTGTTTTCAAAAAGATGCTGATAATTGTTTTTAATACATTTCAATATTTCTGCTTGCTCAGTTAAATAGTGTCCTTGATCATTTTTTACCTTTTTTATAGTTTTCTCTAAATAGTTTTTGCTTTCTAGGTTACAAAAGAATTTTGACGGCTTTTCTCCTTCGCTCAACCATTGAATCCTGGATCTTATCATTTGACCTTGTATTCGTTCTTCTCGAATACTTTCCAAAGCGGCTTTCTTATCTGAGAGTAACTGAAAATTTGCTATTTCTGTATTTTCTAAATGGTTAATGTCGTTTATCAAACTTTTTTCTATTTGCCTATCTTTTTTTCTTAAAAATGAGGTTGAGGTTGCTTCTTAACATTTGACCAACATTTGTAGTACTGTCATCCTACCGTTGTTGACAGTTAAAAAAGCGTGTCCAATCAGTGGCTGTCCACCTGTAGTGTGAACTACTGAGATGAAATGGGGTGACCTGGGGTTGGTTCCGCCACCAAGAAAAACTTCTAACCACAGGACATACCAGCTGTAGTGTGAAAGGGGCATTAGGGACACCAATGCGACATCTGTTGAAGTGCAGTTTTGACTATTTTGTGTCAAACACACACCAAGGGACAGTAAACATGTTATATGTACACAATGGTTATGTTTGTGATACTACTTAAGAATCGTGATGAACAAAAACCTGTGTTTGTGGCCATACAACTTTCTTCTATGAGTTGTTTAAACATTCCATTTAATGAGTGGAAATTCAGTTTTCAGTAAGCAGGGTTAGCAAACATGAATTTAACTCTCTCAAGACTTTATATTTGAATGACTCACAAGTACTTAATTGTTTTTTGATTGGAGAGGATCAGGAGAAATAATATGCATGGCTTTATATAACATGTTGGCTAGAGATATTTAGATATTTAGTTAAGTGTACAACTGTTATAATATTCAAGGTTCACTGGTTTATATTAATTTGACCGCTATGGTTTTCCAAAAGGTCCATTGGCTGAGATTTTGAGTTCTCGGAGCCGAGTTTGGAGTGGCTAACTTATTTGAAATGTTACGAATAGATAATATGTGGTGATACAAAAGCTAGCAAACAGTTAAATCCTATTGTCAAGGTGTCAATCTTATTAAACACATGCATGTGTTCCAATGTTCTGTATAAATACTTATTATTGTGTCAAGACCTGGCAGTTCATGAGTGTCTACCAATTACACTTCCCGCCAAAAGTTGTTTTCCTTAGCCCACATTTGGGTTTTTAGCATCATCATATTTCAAAATCTTGGGATGAAAGCTTCCCCCCACCACCCCAACTTTCAACCCCAATAACACTTTTTTCAGAGGTTTTGTGCTCTTCTTCAAATCCCTGTATTCACACTCACTATACTGTCTATCCAATCATGTGAACATCACTCTTATTCAACAACCTTCATTGTCTATTTGCTATTATTACGTGGGCCCTTTTTCAATGTCAAGTAATTGTTTATATTTTTAATATATTTATTACCATGTCTTTGTTATTGTACTTAACAATGTTTCATATTTGTGTGTGCAAAAAATACATCCATTTATAATGCACTCTTAACCTTAAACTCCTAAACTCCGATACTTACGATCACCTTAACCCCATCAACATGTTTGCTTACAATTTCAACTGTTTACATCCTTAAATCTATTCTTTGGGCTTTGCTTTGACTGGCATGCCTAACAAATGCAGTGCTTAACCTACGTGATGACATAACACGGCAAACTATTTCTACATTAGGGTTTAAAAGTGCCCCTTCACACAAATATTTTGGCTGGTTAAGATTACCATGTCTTCTGATTTACTGAGAACCATTTTAGCTAAATTTTCAATATGTAATTTGAAACTGTCTGTTTCTCTGTCTGTCTTCACCAATAATCCAAAAGTAATGGACATAGCTTTATAAAATGCTTATGTGGTGATATTTGGCCAAAGGATGAAGAGATTAAATTTGAGAAAGATTCAAATTATATTCTGAATGCAAAAACATCCTGTAGTTTACAGTCCCATTGTCAATGATATTGCTTTGTGATTGAAATTATTCCAACAACAAAAGCAAGGCAGCATTCGGTTAAAATTACAATACAAAGATATTATGTTGCCTTGGAGGAGATGTGCAAGTAGCAGAATAGGTTTTAGGTTAAATAATGTAATTTAAAGCAAATATCAACTAATAAACTTCTAAAAAATTCTACAACAGAGTAGAATATATATACTGGGCATTTGATTCATATTCAAAATTGACTGATGTTGATGGCATGTTAAACGTATAATTTTTATGAACAATTTGCACATATTCATTATATTTCTATTGTTGCCTCACCCGTTTTTTTCTGTTTGTCTATGCACATAACTAAAAAAACATACATTTTATTGGGGTTATATTTTCATGCAAAGTGGTGTCTACCGATGGTTCGGGATCGCATATTTAGAATTTTTCGTGATTTTGGCAATAAAAGCATACAAAATTGTTAAAACATCATCGGATTAGTGACTTGTGGGTTATGGAATTTTGACTTCAAAACACTGGTATTCTATCATTGATGAAACAGCTGGAAAAAAAACATTTAAATGATATCATTTTATTACCTGCCCAATACTCTACAAGAAATGTTACAGCAATAAAATATAAGTTTTTTACGTTACAGCAGTGTCACTAAACAGCCTGTGATTGAAGACTGGAGTATTGTTTGCTGGTGCCCATAGTTACCATGAACAGCTTCAATAACCGTATTAGATCCCCAGGCATTTACTAAATATATGAACCCATTCATTTCACACTCCACCACAGCAGATGTCGCGGCAGCTTGCCAAGAAGAATCATGTTTAAAATTAGACGTAGCATTCATTTTAGAGCCTTCAGAATTTTCCACTTGTATCTGGACCGTTATTCTCCTAGTGTCTGCGACCAGAGTTGCTCCAGTCACCAAGTAAATCCCATTCACCGGACACCTGAACTTGCCTGTTGTTTCATCATAACCATCTCCATAATTCATCAGGACCTTGTCAAACACAATAATGTCACCAGGTGATAGGGCTGTATCGGCTGTTAATTGAGCTGTGAAAGCCACTGCATTCAACTCACGCTCTGGAAGTATATGTGATTTAGAGATATGGTGTAAAAGTTAAAAATCAAGTAGATTCAGTTTTCAAAATCTATCAGTAGGCTTAAAGGTTTACCATCATCTAATATTTTAATCTTTGATAACTGATAAGCTTGACCTGGTGCATCAGAGAACTAACCAATATATGTATTAACTGGAATGACAAAGCAGAGTGCAAATCCCTACACAGAATTATGCTAGAGACTTGAAACAACCTAAGATCAACCTTAGTATACACACTCTGATTTTGAAATAGGGGACTCTAGTCAAATCTTACCCCATGAAATAATTCCTGAACCGTGATCTCCTGCAGGTTGTTTTCACATCACAAATACCTGGGACCAATAATTATCAAGATATTGTCACTCAAAGGCAGGTTATAACTAGCATTTAGAAACCCAGTGTAACTTTGACTGAAGGGAGTTATGTCAGCTCTGACCTAATCAGACAATTGAGCAGTCCATGATTCCACTTAGGTTAACGTCCTTTAGGTTAACGTCCTAATCCTATAGACCAATAAGAAACCATACAGACTATTTTAAGTTTGGCCAATGTCAGATATGTGAGATACCTTGACAGCATATGACAGTAATAAAAAAACACCTGGCTCTTGTGTGGGTATACTTATATAAATGTTCAACATTTCACTGATAAAAGATTCACTCTTCCACATTGGAGAACAAGCAACAATTGAAAAAAACTTGAATATTTTGAAAGTCTTGGCAAGAACGTATACCTTGTTGATGATTCTTCAATTGTTCATTCTCAGTCCATAATGCTGACAGATTCTGTTCCAGCTTTAAAAACCTTTGGTTAATTTCTTCAGGTAATTCTACACCTCCACTTCCATTATCACCTCCAGTACTGACTGCTTTCAGGTTTGCTCTTGCCACAAGCTACAGTCAATGGTAAAGTGTTATCCAAAAAGCAAGAAAACAAAGAGACAGACTATGTTGTCATTAGGGGCACCTCTGAGATCAGAGTTCAAATCCCGACTTGACCGCAAGTAGAAAAGCTGGTAGTTGCTTGCTATGAGCCAGAAGTTTACAGTATAAAACCTTGATCATCCGTACGTACTGGTTTTCCATGTTCTAAATACCCATCGAAATATAATGTACTAGTCATGATATAAAACACCAAATAAATAAATGCCTTATTTTTACTTGTTATACCAAAATATGATGAATCAATATCACCTGAAGCAACAATTTAGTGATATTCTCCACTAAAAAGTCATCCATCAATTTATCCTCCAAAAATGAAATTTTAGTGTTTTATTTTATTCTCAATATAAACCTGTGTTAAATGAAAAGTTATATTTTTGTTCAATTAATACATTTATAGAATTAGTAGTAGCTAATGAACACCTAGGTCATCATCATAACCCTAGGTAAATGATATGTAGACATGACCTTCGATGGATCATAAACAGGTAAAACCAGCCATGGTTCATATTTTAACCACAGCTATTTTGAACCGTTTAAAATACATGGAGTACCTTTATCCTAAAGCATTTCTTCAGTGAAAAAATAGAAATTAAAACACAGCCCCCAGCAAGCCCAAGACTAATAAAACACCAAGATGGTTTTAAAATTTATATTTCAAGTAATTCTTTCTCATACACATATAAAGTGGTTCATTCTTTAATTCATGAAATATGTTTTTAAGCAAGTAATTTATGCTAACCACACATTAGATTTAAAGCTTGAATCATCTCACAAAACAAGCCAAAAGAACACATGAGGTTAAACTGGGACGGACTGGTTGAAGAATGGAAGAGAAGAGTCAAGTTGCGGTCAAGAATGGAAGAGAAAGGTCAAGCTGAGGTTACTTTGGCACACAGCCTAAAATACATACAGGCACAGAAGTGACAGAAGTGAGATGGTTCAAGCCAAAAAATGGCACTATAATTATTGAATTCGGTACATGGAGGGATTTAGACATGTGAGTGAGTAGACAGTCTCTAGGTGGAGGAAGGTTAAGATATAGTTAGGTAAACGATAATGTAAGTGTAAAAGAGATGAAAGGGTAAGATAATTACTGGGAATATCTGGGCGATATTATTATGCAAATTACAGTGGAGACAGGCACCCCACTTACGTCAAAGTATTTCCTTAGTAAAAAAACTAGAAATTAAAACACCTGGGAAGACAAAATCAGATATAATGCCAGGATGACAACAGAAGACTGCTGTCTCCAAAGACCAAAACTGTCAAAAAGATATAAAATGCTTGATTGCAAAGCAATCGGGTAAGTGAACTAATGTCTGTGAAGTATAAACAGGAAGAAGAAAACCCAAATTTCACTTTTATATTTTTATGCTGAAATACTTAAGGCCTTTTGCCCCACTCTTTGTCTCAACCCTGTCTATTGCCATTACTTACCCCTCGTTTCAAATTTAGAGACAATGGACACGCAATTACTAAAACTGAAATGTACAATTTCCAAAATATGTACAAAACAGTATATGCAACAAAAAATAAAGGATCAACCAGAAACCAGCCAAGAAAAGTTGCCACTCAGCCAACCACTGAGCCAGGTGAAAACATATTCCCAGGATGACCCAAAGCTACGCAAGTCTGAGATTCTCAGAAATTGTGTCAGGCACTTTCTTTGACTTCACCAAGAATGACTCTGTGCATGGTCAAATGAGCTTGCTTTTTAAAATGAGGACAGGTTGGGGGAGTGTTGCAAATGATATACTCTAAATTATGAATCAGTTCAAACGTGTATTATTCAATTTTCGCCCACGAGATTCAAATTATTGTAAATTTATATTATCAGAATTTCATATCTGAAAAATGAATATTTACCAGCAACAGTATAAAAGTAAACGCATAATGGTATTCCATCATAAGAAGTGACGGACACTGTCCTAACTGAATATCAAATGTTGATCAACAGCTGTAGTGCTATAACATGAGCAAGTGGCATTTTAACATGGGATAAAACCAATAAATAGTATTGATAAGCCTGACAGCCTTATCAGGAACATTGTCATCTGATATTACTAGCAATTAGCTAGATCTCCCATACATGTATGTTACAATTCCAATGTCACAAAGTTGAATATTTAAACTTGACTGTCAAAAATAGAGTAAAAATGATAATTTTCTTCAGTAAATATTTGTTTATTTATGTAAAACAAGGATAGAGCATTTCTGAAGATGTGGAAATTTTACATCAACTGACCTAAGTCTCTGTTTTCCTTCAAGTACAAATTTCCTTTGGTAATTAATTATGGAGTTTTGTTGCTGTCAACACTATGTCTCTGGATGCTGATATACTAGCTGTCTCTTATGGCCATTGTTGCTTTTGGAGCCTTTTCTATGAAAGAATTTCAGTGCTATAAAATTACTCAATATAATACACTACATATTGTATAGGTCACATCATGGCAGGTAGTTGGTCAAGAATATGTATAGAAAACTACCAGGCAATCACAGAATACTACAAATTTCCTCACCTGAAATTGGCTCATGAACCAAACCAAGGACCTGAAAGGACCTTCAACTAATATAGTGAATACAATAGACTGTTTATATAAGCAAAACCAATGTAAATGAAATCGAGGCAGCTGTTTAGGAAGACGTTTGGAGTTACACCAAAAGATCTGTTTTTCACAGACAAATTAAATTTAGCCTCGAGGTAAATTCTAAAGTTACCCGAGACACAGGTCTAAGTTAAGACAAAATGCTTGGGCTTAAGCCTGAAAGAACTGGACCTAAAACATTCAGTGAATCCCAACCCTGGGACAAGTTATGGGATGTCTTTTAAGCTGTGGGCACTTAACAGGTTTTTTTGGAACTGGTGATGTGGGGAGATTAGTATCTTTGATACTGTTCATCTCATATCAATATAACAATTTCAGTGATACATTAAAGTAGTCCCTTTAGCCATCTATGATCCTGGGCCCATATTCACAAAAGGAACCAAGCTCAAGTTTAGCCAAAGATCAGCTCAAAGTTGTAGATGTTTATAATAAACTTGAACTGATTCTTGGTCCAACTTGAGATTGGTCCCTTTTGTGAATACAGCCCCTGCTGTTTAAATCATCTTGTAAAATCATTCAAAGATTCAAACGTCCATCCTAAGAGATGAAAGACAAAAACAGTACTGTTTTTCAACAACAGTACAGTTGTTCAAAGAATGGGACATACATCCACAATTGATGTAGAATCACAATTTTGCTCTCAAAAACAAAAATTAACGTTTGCCTAAGTGGGGCAAGAACTTAAAATAATGAAACCGACAAAGCCAACAAAGAAGAAAAGTTGTCTGAAAAGGATTTCAACAAAACAATATGTGGTAGTACTTCACTTTGATACAATGTCAGAGACACATCAACAGACGTTGATACAATGGAGGATGATGCTGTGTTAATATATCATTACACGAAGAAAAACACCTGTAGGAGATTTAACTATAGGCGAGAAATGGATAGCAGAGACATGTATGCTATGAAAACATCATGACAATGTATCATTCACTTTATCAGCTAACATAAAACAGAACAGATGGCTGTTATCCACATGATTGTCAAGTAGGTTAGGTAATGCAGTTTTTGAATTCTAATCAAATATTATATAAACTTAATTATACAATTCATTAAAGTAAAAAATATGAAAAAAAAAGATTAGTAATTTTATTTCAGTGGAACCATCAGTATTTTTGGAAAAACACAGAGAGACACTATGCAATGGGGTTTACCAAGTGAATACTATTATTTGACTGGAGAAGCTTTCACAGGCTGTTCTTCCTAAATAAATACCTTGGTACTTTCCTCAAGCTGTGTGAATAGGAATGTGAAGGTCAGCATCGCTGAAATAGATTGAGAGTGGTTTACCAGTCTCTCTTTTGCAGAGAGATTTCGATAGAATTTGAACCTCTAATTTTGAACTTTTTAACCTGAGAGGCAAGTTAAGATTGGGCCCCCACTTGTTATTTAGTTTCAGTACCAAGAGCAGCAACTGTAAAAGGTCAGGGGAGCCTGCATTTGACCGTGGCAATGGCTTGATTGGTTAAATGCTTTGCAAAGCCTCCCGTAGGTAGCTGTTGTGCATTGTCACTGTGAAAGAGAAAGTACCTTGTCAGGGGTGGCATGACTTTGAAGGGATTTTTCAAAGTTGAGACCACTCTTGTATTTAAATCCTGGACAGGCCAAATGTGCAAAAAAACAGTTTTGCAGACGTCTCCCCACAGAGGGATTTGACACTTCCGATTACTCGTAGGCATTTGTTGCAGGAATGACAACCACTGAATGACCTACAAAAGAAACCTGGGTCTTATGACTTTCTTGTTGCCTAAAACTGTTTGTAATTGCAGACGATACATGACTCACATCAGACATATAATTTTCAAGGGTTCCTCAGATCACTCTCTACATTTCAAACACTGAGAACACGGTTCTCTCACCACATTTCAGACAAAACAAACCTTCACAAAGTTCTTTACAGAACTCAAGATATGACTTTTCGGCTACTTAATGCAAATTGTCATCCGATACAGCTGATGAAGCTTACATTTCAGTTCTGCAGGAAATGAAATGGAGAAGAATATCTAATCTGAACTGATAATGGTTGATCATTGCCCTAAGAAATAAAGCATGATATAAACCAGCACATGGGGACCAGGGCAGACCCTGCAGTAAGTAGCCCATGGGTGTGAAGGGGAAAAAGTTTGAAATTTGAGGGGACAAGGACTCGGAAGCCAATGTTTAATTGAAGAGGTAAAAGCAGCCCATTGGTGAGATATAGTAGGATTGTATCCACACCAAGATACAACTTGTACAACCCCACCCCAAGCCCATATGCACACAGGGTCTATGACACAACTTAACCCTACAGCAGTAATGAGCATGGTAAACTATCATTGTCAGTTGGACGAAAGTGTGTCTCAGTCAGATTGAGAGAGTGAGTGGACATAAAGTCCAAAATACTGGGTCTCTTGTTGACAGTGGACAACGTCGAAAACGATGGGACCTGAGTTTACAGAAATGTCTCAGCACAGTAACAGCAGGACTGATAGGCCCCTAAACTTAGCAATACTTGGTAACTGGTTGACATTTCGGCAATAGCTTGCTTGTCTGAAGCATTGAGGAAAAAGGCAGTAACCATGGGGCAACTCGAGACCCACAATCCAGTACACTTGCTTTAAACATTTGCAAAAAAAAGACATGGAGCAAACATTACTGAGAATGAGAAATAGAGATACTCCAGTGACCTAAAACCAAAAAAAGAAAGGGACTGTGGAGAATCTGACTGATTGAAACCTTAATGTTCAGTCCTCTAAGTATCAAGTAGTCAAACCTTAAAGTCATTCGTCCCGTGGGCAACTCGGGCACATAACTACACAATGGATTGGTGTTATATTTTACTACATTTTCCACAGGAGTGGAGCCTATCTGTGTCTCAGTCCTTCAAAATAGATGATCTGGATTGCATAATCTGGTTATTGCGATTCTTTGGCAATGTAAGCATGCACGACGCAAAAACTATTCATCCAATTGGGGTTATATTTATGTCTCATAGGTGACAGAGTTTTCCATTCTGAAAATTGGTATTCTATCATTGATAAAACAGCTGAAAAAGGACGTTCTAATTTTGTAATGTTTATTATCTGATCAACACTTTACAGCAAATGAAAAGTAAACCCTTTCTTTTTTAAGTTAGAGCATTGCTATTAAAGAGCCTGTGAATGAAGACTGGAGTACTGTTTGCTGATGTGCTGCATCATAAACTGCTTTAATAACCATATCACCTCCCCAGGCATTAACTGTATATATGAAACCATTCATTTCACACTCCACCACAGCAGATGTTGCAGCAGTTTGCCAAGACTCCTCATGTTTGAAATTGGAGGTAATGTTCATTTTTGAGCCTTCAGAATTTTCCACTTGTATCTGGGAAACTGCTTTCCTGCCATCTGCAATTAGAGCTGCACCAGTCACCAAGTAAATCCCATTTACTGGACACCTGAACTTGCCTGTTGTTTGATCATAGCCATCTCCATAATTCATAAGCACCTTGTCAAAAACAATAATATCGCCAGCTGATAAGGTTTTATCCTCTGTTAGCTGAGCTGTGAAAGCCACTGCATTCAGCTGATGCTCTGAAAGTATAAATGGTTTACAAATATTGAGGTAAAACTTTAAAATCATGTACATTCAATTTTCAAAATCTATTGTAAAACATAAAGGTTACCATCATCTATTTACAAAATATTGCCTCTCGCCTCAAAAAAGAAAAATACCAACTTAAATAGTAGTTTATAAAAAAAGATTGCACAACTTGAAGCTACATGCACTAATATAAAACCACTAATATAAACCAATTAATCAGTAAAAAGGAGAATCCTATGAACCTTTGTGTAACGCTAATTTGTAACCTGGCTAATAGATGTCGAAAAAACTATTTAAATTTCTGACATCCCCAGAAAATAAAGGTTATGCCCAGGTCACACTGTGGCGATGTTTAATGGCGAATATGCGCGATCATGCAATTCGTCCTTGTTGGTAGCATATTCTTGGTCCATCTTCACTGTTCTCCAACATTCTCCATGGATCGTCATCTGGCTACGACAGTTTCAAACTGTTCAAAACTATCACCACACTTCATCCATTTCTTTGCAATTCTTCACAGATGGTGGTGGATTCGTCGACTTCGTAGCACCCTCGTACCCCAATTCGCCACTTCGTAGCAGGCTTCTTCATTGTTCTTCATTGTTCGCCAACTTTCCTTTGAAGATTGTCGGCTGAAAGACGAAGAACAAACAACGATATTCGCAGCAGGGAAGCCATGCATCGTCGCCCCTGAAGAATATGCTACGAGGCCCCGGAGATATTCGTCGCTCCTCTCAGCCAATGAGAAACGAATGTCGCAGTAGTTCGTCGGTGATTGGCGAACTGACTGTGCATGCGAAGAACTGGCTACCAATCAGCTACGACCTTCGTAGGTTGCGGCGAACTGGCTGGAGACTATAAAAGCAGGGCACCATGAACAATTGTCATCATTTGCGAATTTTTCTTCAATGCGTACACATCGACGAACTTTGGATAAATTTTTGGATATATTTCATACAAGAAATATGGTGAAGAGACCTGGACTTGGAAAGAGGAAGAGGGTCACTCTGCCTCCTGTTGAAGCATCTGAGGAGCCAGAACAGCCGGATGAACTGCCTGCCACTCAAGCTTCATCATCAGACCCAGGGGATACAGCCACTCTGGCCACCCAGCCGGAAGACACAGATGACTTGGAAGAGGCAACCCAAGACAGCCAGTCCCAGGGGAGGTTCAAGAAGAAGAGGCTGGTGAGGATGACAGATGGGCAAGAGGATGAGATGGCTGAGTGGCTCAAGAACCATCCGGAAATGTACAACAAGGCCAAGAAGGAGTACAGGGACACAGACAGGAAGGAGGCTGCTTGGGCCACCCAGGCCAGGGCCATGGGCCTGGAAGGTGAGTTAGACTAACCATTATGATTTAACCTTTTCATAGTTTCAGGTAATAATTTAAATTGTGATGGAGGTACTACGTGTACAGTAATGTGTAAATGGACTTATGTTGAATGTTTACTTATTCTGTTAATTTATGTTATTTTGAATTGTACTCTGTCATCGTGTGATGTATTAGGCTTCACCCATTTGCAGATGACACCACAGATGTGAAGCAGTTTAAAACTTAATGTAACCCATTGTTACTTTGATAACCTACCTAATGTGTCCGTGTCTCCTCTTCCTTTTTCAGCCATCGACCTGAAGATCTGGTTCAAAGGGATGAGGACAAGGTATGGCAAGCTTACCTGCAAGAAGTCTGGTGACGGGGCAAAGGAACACACAGACAGGGACACCCTGGATCCTGAGGTCTTTCAGCTTCCTGGATGACCACATCTCCAGAGTCCCCTCCAGGCAGTCCTGCAATGTAAGTACATTCTCACAGTCTGACTCACCTGGATATCCTGATGTTTTTGCTGCGTTGTGTATTCTTGACTTGTAAACAGTGACTACCTATGGATACAAGTTTGTAGCTGTAACACTAATGTTTGGCAAAAATCTGTAAAGTTTTCTGTAGTGACACAGTTCATACTTGTTACTTCACAGTACCTACCTAAACTGTTTGTTGAACATGTATACTATATGCTTACCATGTGTCTTTGTTCTACTGTACTTTCAGTTGAAACCAGCTTCCACCACAACTGCCTCTGCCTCTGCCGCAGCCACCTCAGCCTCTGCTACCTGCTCATCTGCTACCACCACTGCCTCTGTCATCACCTCATCGGCCTCTGCTGCTTCTGCAACTGCCACCATGCCTTCACACCTATCCACTGACTTGGATCCTGCAGATGAGCCCGTGGAGTCAGGATCACTGGGTGAACCAAGAGTGTGCAGCACTCCTCCTCCAGGTATCACCCTCTCTGGGACTAGTGGCAGGAGAGCCACAAGGAGAAGTGCCAGCACTGAGTCAGAGCTCCTGGACAAGATGTGCGAGCAGAGCGACAACAGTGCCCAGATCTCTGACAGGCTGGACAGACTCTTAACATCTATGGATGCACAGACCAATGACAGGACTGCTTGGGCTGGCTGGATGTCAAGTGCCATGTTGAAGATCCACGAGGATCTCTGGCCCACATATCAGATGCGCAGTATGGACCTCCTCAACCAGACCATCAAGGAGTCCAAGCTGCTTTCGGAGAGGGACATCCAGAGGCAGGAGCTTGATAGGCAGATGCAGCTGGATGATAGGCAGAAGCAGCTGGATGACAGGCAGAAGCAGCTGGACAGTATGCAGCAGCAGATGAAGGTGCAGCAACAGCAGCTGCAGCAGCAACTTATTTTCCATCAGCCGCAGCCACAGCAACAGTACACCATCACACAAATGCCTCCGCCACCCGCACCTGGGCCCGCAGCTCTAGCCTCCTCTACCCCTTTGCCTCAAGGGTCAGACACCCAGAGCCAGACAACTGTTATTTTCCAGACCCCATCGGGGGCCAGTACCTCTGGACAGTCAGTGGGTTCATCATCCAGCACTTCATCCACCAAGTTTGTTATCACAGACACCGAGGGAAGGACAATAGGACTGTCAGACCTGAATTTGTCAGATTTAAATGCGTCATTTGCAGGTATTCCTAGTGTGCCTTCAACACCCATGACACCTATGGCATTACTTAATCAGGATGATTCTCAAGGTTCTTAGGTTTAGAAATAACTTTGTCCTTTGTCTATAGACACTTAAGAAGTAGTTTAGGTGAGATGTAAGAAGTAATTATCAAACAGGTGTAAAGTAATTTATTTGTGTATTTTTGCTATGTCTGGCTCAAGTATTACTATGATTATTACTATTATAAACCAGGTTTCACTTTGACAGCTGTTCTTGTGGGTAGTTTGTTAACCTTAGCTGTTACTAATAGTATATGTAACCAGTTTCACTTTGACAGCTGTTCTTGTGGGTAGTTTGTTAACCTTAGCTGTTACTAATAGTATATGTAACCAGTTTTACTTTGACAGCTGTTCTTGTCAGTTGTATGTTAACCTTAGCTGTGAGCTATAATGTGTCTGCATTTCTTTATTAAAAAGTACACTTACTATGTTATTGTGATTTGTCTTTTTGACCTTGTTGGAATAATAAATTGTTTATGTGATTGCTTGTTTTTCTCATGTTTCAAAAACATTGGCATAATACTTGGAAGGTGTCACATCTTAACATGAAGGATCCAAAAAAAGTGGCCCAGTGGTTACCAGGACCTGTTATGACCCAATGTGAGTGGTTCACTGTGGAAGTTTCACTGTTTCGAATGAAATGCAGAAACGGAAGATAAACAAATTTTAACAGGTGGCCAATGTTAAAATTTGTTTATCTTCCATTTCTGGATTTCATTATGCTCTGATTCCAAAGCAATCGGCGTTTGGTTGCAGAGTTTCCACCTTGCAGCTGGTTAGATTTCTTAACTTTCCTTCAGTTATGGCCTTGATTGATTTTTGACCTTTGTGACCTTCTGGCCCCTGTGGTGGCAAAGTTGTGAACTGGTTTGTGTGACCTGTTACATGTTTGACCTGATTTGGTTTCAGACTTGACCTCTTTGACCCTACTATACACATAATACATATATGAAGTGCAATAGGACAATAACTTTATTGCAATACAAGAACATTGCAACTTTATTTCAACAAGTATATAACGCCCAATACAAAATATAACACAGATAATGATGCAGCACTGAATCATAACAATAATTAGCACAATACAGTCACTACTAAGAAATGTCCTTGGCATATGTGAAAGTCTCAAATCATGTCTCTTTGCCACGCCGTGGCCCCTACTGGAGCATTATAATAATGCTTCAAATACAGTCTCTGTCTCTTGGCAACCTGTGTGTGCCTGTTGCCACCAGTCACATCCTCAATGTCCTGCAAACAAGCACCTTGCCTCCACTGTCCTGGGATAACTCTGTGGTTGTCATCCTCCTCATCACCCAGTCCCTGGTGGATACCTGGATACCTCAGTCTCATGATGTTGTGTAACGTGCAACAGGCCAGTACAATAGAGGTAACAGTCTCTGGATTCTGACACATGGTGGTGAGGAGACAACCAAATCTGTTGGCCATGATGCCAAACGCATTTTCCACCACCCTTCTGGCACGAGACAGTCTGTAGTTATAGATCCTCTCCTCATCAGGAAGTCCTCTGGCACTAAACGGCTTCATCAACCAGGTCCTCAGAGAGAAGGCATCATCCCCAATGAGAAAATATGGCATATCACGGTCATCACCAGGCAATGGCTCTGCATCAGGTACATCCAAGGTGCCATCAATAATGCCTGAGCGCAAATCGCAGTCATTGAAGATCTGTGCATCAGAACTGGATCCATTGGTGCCAACATCCACCCAAAGGAACTTGTACTTGGCATCCACCAGAGCCAGAAGTATTATGGAATGGAAGCCCTTGTAGTTGAAATAGAGTGAGCCACCATTCTTAGGACACCTGATTGCCACATGCTTGCCATCTATAGCCCCCAGGGTGTGATGGAAATTCCATCTGGAAGAAAATTCTGCAGCAACCTGCTTCCATGCATCACTGGTACGGGGACACTGCATGACTTCCTCACCATATTCTGCCACGATGGCCTCACAAGTCTGTCTTACTATGACTGAGATGGTGTTGTGTGCTACCCTGAAGCCAAACATCAGACTCCTGTACTTCTCTCCAGTGGCCAAGAAACGAAGTGTGATTGCAAGTCTGCATCCAGGGTTGATAGACTTCCTGAACCATGTGTCATATTTCTCAATTCTGGGCCCCACCCTCTACAAGACCTCTCTGAACATGGCCGGGTCCATCCGGACAAAATTTCTGAAAGACACCACATCCTCAGCCTCCAGCTCCCTCATCAAACGATTATAGTGTCCATAGTCCAACCTCCTGCAGAGCCAGGGCTTCACCCAATACCTCCTGGGCCTTGGTCGACGCCTTCTCTGTCTATCAACCAGTATCTGTGCAATCACAATCTGATTCTGTACATTTAAACGATGAGCCTCATACAGTTGCTGCAATAATCTGAGTCTCTGTAGATCCATAGCCTTTGATGTACACTGTCCGACGTCTGATGATAAATGAAGTGAATCCAGATGATCCAGGCTGTTTATGTAGGAACTGGCATTATACACGAATTGGTCGTCACTTCTTCTCAGCACGTTCTTCCTCCTCGTCGGGGGCTCGTCACAGCTCGCTCAACCCTCCACCATGGTTGTGGCTCGGTGCAAGAACATCTCACGGAAATCGCTACACTTCGCATTAATTCGTACATACTTCTACGAAGTTCGTTTGATCTTCGTCGACGTTCTTCACAGAAACAAGATGTTCTTGACTGGGTGATGAGAACATCGTACCAAGATCTTCCACAGGATGAAGATGATGGTAGCCCATGGTAGCCGGATCGAAGTAATTCGTGGATTTTTCCAATTCCAACCACGTGACCACACTTTCCCGCCCTTTCTGTGGCGAACTACCACGATTTCTAATTCGCAGCAAATCTTCATATTCGCCAGTTAATTCGTAGTGGCTTCGCCACAGTGTGACCTGGGCATTACATAGAAACTATTATACGGTTATAAAAACTAGATGGATATAGAATTGAAGGAATGGAAAAACACATACATCTGATCTGCGTTAAAACTATTCTCGCTGACCAGATAATTTGGTTGCAATATAGGATACTTCAAAGTATATTAGGAACAAACGCTTTACTGTATAAAATGAAAAAGTCTGAGAACAATCTTTGTTGATTATATAATAATATGCCTGAAATGCTAACTCATGTCTTTGCAGACAACTTTAATGCATTGCAGTTGAACATCATGCATGTCTTTGATGAAAAATTATACCTGTATGCCATAACAGATTCTACCATTCGGTTTAAAAGAAATTGGCTGCTTGTTTCAAACTTAATTAATTAATCCAGACTATTAATTAATTGCAGTACATATAATACCATTGTATAAAACATAAACATTTTTCAGTGGTTTTGTACTATTGTGTGGTCATATAAAAAAATTACATTGTGCCGGTGAAATGATGGGTCAAATAATGTATCCCTGTATACTCTATTGTAGTGTGTCATTGTATGTTTTTATGTTTAAAACGAACAATAAATAAAAAAAAATATTGTCCAAGTGTTTTAGAGACCTGATCTGTATACGTATTCACTGGAATGATAAGCAGTGAAAATCTCAACAGATTATTAAAGACTTGAATGGGTCTAAGTTTATACTTCAATAGATGAAAAGAGTCGTTGCCTAAACCTCTGTCTAATACTAAGCAAACTGTAAGCACTTTGATTTTGAATGACGGGTCTATGGTTGAATCCGACCACATGAAATATTTCCCAAGTCGTGTTTTTTGCAGGTTGGTTTTACATCCTAAATCTAGGACCAATAAATTTCAAGATATAGGCACTCAAAGACAGGTTATAACTAAAGTGTACCCAACCCCTTTAACCTTGAATGATAGGACTAATGAAGGGATGTTGCCAGGGTTTCATATAGGTTGGTTTGACATTCTAAACCTCTAGGCCAATAATCAGACAGATAAAGACATTTTTAAGAAACGGAATATGTGGGGTACTTTGACAGTCTGTGGATAACCATGAATGAAAAACTTCAATATAGAAATCTTGAATATTTTGAAATGCTTGGCATGAACACAAACCTTGAAGCTGATTCCTCAAATGTATATTCTCAGTCCATAATGTTGTAACACTCTTTTCCAACTTCAAAATCCTTTGGTTCATTTCTTCAAGTAATTCTACATCTCTTCCACCATCAACACCCTCAGTGGCAACTGTTTTCAGAGTTGATTTAGCTACAAGCTACAATGAGTGGTAAAGGCATACAACAAACACCAGTCCTAAACACACTTTTCCACAAAAAGAGCAAGAAATCCAAGAGACCGACTGTATAATTGACAACTGATTTATTCTGCTCTGGTTATATGACACTTCAGTGACTTGGTGTGAAGGAAAAAAATAAGCTGTTGTAATTGCACACTTATTTGTTCATCAAAACTCAACCTTTGGAATTTTTATTACAATGCTACTATTTTATTTTATTTTTCATTTTATAGCACTTAATCTGTGCCTAAGGCAGACTCTAAGGCACAACACCAGAAACCAATTAAAGAATCATTATTCCATACAAAGAAATCTGTTATTTCTTCTCTGTAATGAAGTCAGAGGATGCAGGTAATCAAGTTCTCAGAAGGGTCGAGTTCAGCACCATGAAAGCTCAGTTGTCCTTTTCTGAGACACTAACAGAACCACTGCAACCCATGACAGATAGACAACACTACAACTGCTGATACAACTACTGTTGTATTATTACTTCCGCCAAGGAGGTTATGTTTTCGCCTGGGTTTGTCTGTCCGTTTGTGAACAAAATAACTCAAAAACTTACCGATGGATTTTGATAAAATTTTCAGGATATGTCCGAAATGGTAAAAGAAAAAAGTGATTAGATTTTGGGAGTGATCCAGATCATCATCTGAATCTTCTGGATCCCTGAATTCTTTAAAGGAAGATTATTCGAAAAGTTATGGACGGATTCCAATGAAATTTGAAAAAATAGGACAAGGAAGAAGTGATTAGATTTTGGGTGTGATCCGGACTTTTATCTGGATCTTCTGGATCCTGGTATTTTTTAAAGGAAGATAACTCAAAAAGTTATGGATGGATTTGGATGAAATTTTCAATAATTGTCTGAAATGGGACAGTGAATAGTGAATAGATTTTAAGAGTGATCCGGATCACCTCCTGGATCGTCTGGACAAAGGCATTTGTAAGGTAGTTATAACTAGATTTTGATGAAATTTTCAGGAAATGTCCATAAATGAGACCAGGAACAAATGATTAAATTTTGGGAGTAATCTGGATCACTGTCTGGATCGTCTGGATCCTGGAATTTTTTCAAGGATTCTTTATCATTGGGAGATGGGGCTATTTTCTCCATATGTGCATGGGAGAACTGAGCTGCCTTGATGAAGGTACTCTGCCTTGGTGTAGGTCTGCGCTCTCTGAGTGCTCTTGCTCTTTACATTTTATTGTGTGGCAGGTGGTTTTATTTGTCTTTAGTTATTCTGTTATTCTGTTATTATTGTTGATGAAGTGTTGACATTGTGGTGAAATATTATTTTGTAATTGTTATTCATTACCTTCATACTATGGCTGTAGGTTTGACCACCTACCAAGAAGGACTTTCAAGATATTTTCCATTTTACTAAGTGACAAGATGGTCTTAAAAAGTCTTATAATCAATTTATAAGAATGCCTTGCGACACATTGTATGTTTAAGCAACTAAAGACAAGGAATTGCAAGACCTTTTCTGTTTGACTAACTTATATTACAATACGATGTCACAATTCTGGAAAATAAAAGATATAATTTATGTTACCAATTGTTTTTGACCATAGTCCTAATGGAGTCACACAAAATAAAGTAAAATAAATGTGATGGTTGCAGCTGCATAAAGTAAGGTTTAGCAATAGTTTGCAAAGGTTGGTAAGTCAAGGAAAAGTGAGTGGAAATGAAAACACTGGAGGAAATGGACATTTTGTGTGGGTGAGATAATAGGGGAAAAACAATTTTTAAGTTTCAACAGATAGGAAAGGACTCAGATATTTAGCATAGTAGTAAACAACGTTACAGCCAGAAACATGGTGTAACAGGATCGGAAGGTATTCGCCTCAGCAGGAACAAACTTTTGGCAATAGGTGGCAAAGGTTGGCAAGTCATAGAAACACAGGTTAAAATGAAGACACTTGTGTAGATAAAAGGTTGTGTGGGCGAGAGCATGGGTGAAGAAAGAATGATATAAACTTGCAGACATGGCTAGGAAAGGATTATCACATGCAATAAAGAAGAAAATTTTGCAGTGCCAAAGTTTGCCAAAGGTAACTGACTTTGCAAAGTCATAAATGTTTGTTTTCCGTTTACTATCAGTCAAACATGACAAAATACAATGAGTATAACTGTAAAGATAACAAAGGGTGGTTAAACTAATAGTTCGCAGCGGCAAAACAGGTTTTTTTGACAGAGTAAGGGGATTTGATATTAATTAACACGTTTCCTCCAATTCCAGGTACACCCCTTCGTGTGATCCTGTTAAAAAGATGCATTTCGAAAGTGGCGTAGGTCAGGCTATTATTATTGAAAGGGGATACATATGACAAACTTTTTAACATGAATCAGTTCAAACTTGAATTAATCAAATTTTCGCCCGGATGATTCAAATCATAGTAAATTCATACTGTCACAGATTCATATAGAAAATGAATATTTACCAGCAGCAGAATATAAGTAAATATGTAATGGTATTCAATCATATTAAGCAACACTATCCTGTCCAAATATCAAATGTTGATCAACAGACGAAAAGCATGTGGCAAATTCACATGGGATGAAACCAATGGTTTTGATAACCAGAGTATCTTATCAGGAACAGTGTCAGCTGACATCACCTTGAATTATTCCTTTTTGTAGATCTCTTATACATGTGTGTTACAACCCTCAAGTCACAATATGGAAATTTTAAAAACCAGTAAAAAAGAACAAAAACGTGGGAAATTTAAAATTTTAAGTCATTGTGCTTTTAAGCTACTACCATTATTTCAAAATAATGTCAAATATGTGTATCTTGGATAAACACCTATGACCACTTAGTGGGCTGTTCCACTATAGCGATTGTCCTTCCCTATTGGGTTATGATCCTGACATTTTCTGTTGGGAGGTTAATGTTTTTATTCAGGGTGTTCATAAACTACGATCCTATTGGCTTGGAAGGACTCAAAACAAGCAGTTAAAATTTGCAAGCATTCACGAGTGAATAATGTGTACTCCCAATGAATTCAAACTGTTTGAGCTTTGCGTAAACATTCTGAAATCACCTACAACCTTTATCAAATCCAGCATTCTGGGACTCAATTTTAAATATATCTTAATGTTCTTAAATCAATCTATTGGAATATGAGTCAGTCTTACCAGCCATACTTACCATCATAAGGTGAGTAACCCATTTTGAACATTTTGGGAAGTAATCGGAGGATTTAGGAACAAATCAGGGACATTTTTGGCAATCAACAAGAAGCTTCAATCACGACATTGCTGGAAAGCTATTGTTTCCCAATCCCCATTTCTCCTACTGAGGACAGGGTATATGGTCCAATCGCCATAGTGGAACAGCTGCTTTACCCAAATGGATTAGTTTTTTCTCACCTACGTCATTATGGATTTCAAGCCACTTCAGAACAACACCTGGGATGTGATGACGGCCTGATCTTGTATGACCTTGGCTATGAAAAAGGAAATAAAACCCTTGATTTTGACTTGGGCTATTATTTAAAAAGTCCAGAAATACCAAGACAATCAGCAAGAGCGAAATAATTAAGATATTAGAACAAACCCTCGGGTCTCGAAATGACTTCATCATGGCTAAGCATTTCTTGATTTTCAACATTTCTAAATGGTTAACAAAATGGACATGTGTCAAAACTTCAGAAAAATTGAGTCCTATTACATATGCCAGAGATACAAAAAACTACTTGTGATAAATCTTTAAAATTTAGTTGGTTCAAAAAAATGAGATTGACAGCACAATACCTTAAGTTTGTATTTTAAACAAAGTATATAAGCAACCTCCAAAGTTGCTTCTCCCATGAATAAACCTGTAACTGCACCCACATTACAAAGTTCCCCCCAACACACAAACACAGCAAGTTGTCTTGTACTGTTATCCTTCTTATTGTATGAGAAATTCATGATCCTGCAAGAAGTATACAATTGTGTCTTCATCTTGGTTAGTAAAACATTTTCATTTTCAAATCCATTCGCCTTTTCGAAGTACAGCAATCTTAGCACCCTGCAGAGTCTCGCCTGTTTTCACTTCAGGGGCCGGTTTCACAAAGCCTCCTTTGGAAAGGACCTCTTTTGGTAAAGGAAGGTCATTTTTATTCCTTTGGTAAGGCCACCTTAAAATTCAGCTCCACAAAGAGTCCTTTAACTCTCCTTCCTTGAAACTTTGAAGGACACTTCCTTAAATTTAAGGTAGGTCCTTAGCTTCGTTGAAATTTAAGGGAGTTTCAAGGTCTCCTTTAATGAAGGAGGCTTTGTGAAACTGAGATTTCTTAAAGGAGGAAGAAACTAAAGGAAATCCTTGAATTTAAGGTGACCTTTATCTTAAAGAGACCCCAGTCTTAGCCTCTTCCTGGATTTCCTATCTCTCTACTGCCTGGGTCTCTGAGAGTGGACAAGACTGAACTACAAAATATGTGCGGAAACAATCACTTTACAATCACATAGCAACCAACAGATGTAGATGCAATGAAGAGTTAAACAAACAAAACTGGTGTATAATACTTAAATCTTTTTCAAATACTTGAATGGAGGAGCGTAAAAATGTTCTGTGGTTAACCATGCTAATATTGCTATACTAAAAGTATTAATTTTATACAAAGGGTTTTGTTTGATAAAATAGCTGACCTAAAAATAGTACTTGTAGATGATGGCTGTTATCTACATGATTACCATGCATGTTAGGTAGTGCAGATTTGATCTTCTAATCAAATATATGACCATAATATATAAGTCTTTTAAGAACAAATTGGAGAAAATAGACTAGTATTTCTATTCAAGTGGACAAATAAGTGTTTTAGGCAAAATGTATGAAGATACTATGCAATGGCAGTTACTATGTGGATACTATTAACTGACTGGGCACACTTTCAAAGGCTGCTTACTAAACAGGTTCACTACACAGGCATTTTAATTAAAATTTTTCTGTTCTCTTATAAATGCCTTTTTCATCAAAACTTCCTTCCTAAAGAAATACCTTGAATTTCAAGAGATACCCAATTTAATGAAAGGATCTAACTTAAATTTCAGGGAAAAGTCCTTCAAGTAGTTCTTTACAATTAGAAAACTGGTAAAAGTATTAATTCTCACTAAATATGTTCTTTCCTGAAACATCTAAAACCAAATTTATCCATTTCCACTACAGTTTTTTTTTCATAAAAGTTAAATGGTACATGGCTTAATTATGGAATGGCTAACCAAAAGATCAATTTGAAGTAAAAGATTACACCATTCATATTTATACAAAAATAAAAAAAAAACAGCTTAACATCAACAGTTAAAAATAGATCTTTGATGCTTTCAGAAAAAATAATAATAACCTTAGAATTTTGTCAGTATTACATGGATGTGAAATCAGGGAAAAATTATTCAAACAGATGGAGAGTTTTAACAACTTTTGGGACAAGTGAACTGTCAGCAAAATGAATAAAAAGATGTGTACTTTTTCGCAATGTTAATGTCGCAAAATTATTACTGGAAGAGGTCAACTGAAATTGGAAGTACCGAGTGTATGTTTGTTCAATTTTATTAAAATTGCTAAATTGTCAAAATATATCTTTTTGGTTACAAGATCTCTGCTTCAGTAGATCTAGGACAATTAAAAATACAGTTCTTTTGTATATTATATATAATGCACAGAGAAAGCTATCATTCAAAATGCAATGGTCTTAACTTCATGTTAAATAGCTGTAATATATAAATGGCAAAATGAAGTATTAGAAAAGCAAATACGAAACAGCTTCTACTATTTATTGATCCAAAAACAAACAACTGAATAATCATTGTGTGAAAATTCTCATTTTTTTTGGTTACAAACAAATCCAACAGGTGTACACAAAACTTAATGAACAAACAGAAATTTACTGCATAAAATAGTAAACTGAGTTACGCTAAAACTAAATAGAATGCTTTATAATTCAGATTTAAGATTCAGATGTAACAAGACTGTAAGAGACAATGTATAAATTGAAATCAGATAGTACATAAACGTAACTACAATATCCACATAAACAAAAATAATAGATAATACATATTGACTAGAATAACATTGTATTATTAAATGCTATTGTAGTTGTGTTATGCAGAGTGAATCAAGCAGCAAACAATGAAAAGATTTTGCATGGTGAGGACAAAAACCCAAAGACCAATAAAAACTGAAGATAGGAAGGGTAGTCAATTTTCCATGTCAGTATGTCACATGAATTGTAGTGGGAAGGGAGAAATTATTGATTGGTTCATTACACACAGAAATAAATACAAGTCTAGCTCTTTAACCAGCTGAGCTAAAGGGGAATCCCCGGAAGCCCAGGCATTAATAGAACTGATATACGTGAGGATATTACAGAATGAAAATTCATTCTGATTCAAGTATATTGAAAAAAAAATTGATCTAGTGCTGATCAAAACTAGTAGGCATAGATACAGAAAGTGGAGTAAACAACAATAAATGATGCTCATCGGAATTATTATAAAACCTTAAAATATGCAAAACACAAGAAAACAGGCCAGCATTACTTCAGATGAATTGTTCTGTTTCTAATATTTTAACTTTTCCCTCAATTTAATGTGATGACAACTGAGGTGTAAGTTACCAAATTAAAGTAGTTAGTTTAGTTTCATAAGTTCAGCACTGAGGTCTCCAAACTGTTACACACAAGTGCTAACATCTTAAAACCATTGTCTATTCCCTCCATAATATAACATATGAAACAAAGGCCAAAGTTAGGGTATGTTCAACAGTCAGGGTCATATTGGGACAGGTTCTCTGCTTTATCACTTGCGACAGTCAAACCCACACATAGATGATGGCCTTAGATACCGAACTTGCTAACCAACTAGGCCACTGCGAACCCTGAGATGTATAAAACAGTAGGACAGTCAAAGATTTAAACTTGGAGTTTTACATCTCCTTCACCAGCTAAGGTCATGTTAGTATTGAACCTCTGCATAAGAAATCTTAAATTTGCCACATATCTGAAATTTTCCACATGTTGAAATACTAATAAATAAAGTGAGGTGAGCTTAAAGATGTAAACATAGGCTTTTTGAACTGAAAAAGACCTATTTTAAGACAAAACATCATTTTCTTTGTAAAATTAACTATGATGTTAGAGGTGATGAATTCTAAATTCCTGGCAAATTTTAGATTTCTTACTCTATCATCAGATATCTATCAGATTCAAATACATGAATATAATTTTAAACGCCAAATCATTTCTTAGGCTGTTCTGTTTATGATCACTCAATTAACGTCTACAGCCACATATACAAATGTAAAATTAAATGTGGAATCTGGACAGTTGTGAATTACAACATTGCCTTTTTGTGGTAAAGGCTATTTCACAATGACACGAAGATGTAACTGGAACTTAACCAACTTCACACTAAGCCCAAAATGGTTTACACTAGGAGTTTCAACACAAAAACAAAGCAAGTAGTGCCAGAAAATGCAAAAAACCTTCGCCCATGGATATTGCCTAAAGAAGAACAGAAAATGGATCTTGTTAAAAATGTTTCCCTGATTGAGTTGTTTGAAATTTAACAAGGTGGTTTAAAAAGCTAACATATCCCCCATCAAAGCATGTGATGTACACCAAATAACAAAAAATAATAATCTATGGATATTGGCAGGTTGTAAATAGTTGGCAAGAAAAACACTGGTGGTGTAACAGTTACGAAGAATAAAGAACGTATAAATAAATTACAACAACAAAATTAATTGAATTAGATTTATAATCTGTGACTTCACAGTATGCAGACCAGTATTTTAAAACAGTATAGTGCTAATACAGTTATATGTTGGTACATGTATGACAAGGTGAAAATAGCAGTTTCAACAACAGTGCTGAAGGAAGTATACATCAGATTATAGACCTGATGCATAATGTATTGCTCTGTAATACACTGTAATTTCAAAGTAAAATAGTTACCACGGCAACAACACCTCTCAGAATTTCATTAAGGTTACAAAGGGAATGACCTTGTGTCATGGTGAAAAAAAGGTGAGAAAGTTTCACAACAAATGAAGCAGGAGCATGCATAACCTATCAACTCATGAAAACTACTTACACCTCCAAATAAAAAGTTACCATTGCAATATTTTTTGCTCAATCTTGAGGGATATTGAGGATATTGAAAATGAACAGAAAACACACAAAATCAAAAGTAAAATGGTTACTGTCGCAACAATATTGCCAGAATTTTATCAAAACTAAAAGAGGCCATCCTTCTATCATGGTGAACACATTATGAACGTCCAACAGCGAATCTTGATCAAGATCTTTTCATCAAGTACAATTTATTCATTAAAAATGGAGAAAAACTTGTGGAAACTCAAATTAGATCTGGGGCCGGTTTCACGAAGTCTCCTTTAGCTAAAGCTCTCCTTAAATCTAAGGTTTTCCCCTTCCTTTTGGGAAGCTTAGTTTCACCAAACCTCCTTTGGAAAGTATGGGCCTCAGTTTCCAAGGAATCACCCTTAAATTTCCTTTAAGGTAAATCTGCCTAAGTACATAGAACTTGAAACATTACTGTCAAACCTACATCTACAAACAACGTTTTGCTGTTTATTTCATACAATTTGGTTGTTTAATTCTTGAAAAATTGATCTTCAAACTTTTGAAGTGAGAAACATATTCATAGAGTTTCCTTGAACATAAAGGGCCCCTCCCTTACTTTGGGTAAAAAATTGTCATGTGATCTAGTGTATTAATTTGCAAAATATACTCACAACCAATCTGTATTTTACAAAATTTATTAAAATACAGTAAAATATAGATTTACTGACTTTACTGATCTTTAACAGTGTTACAATAAGGACATTGCCTCCATAAGGTAATTTAGGTACAAAATAAGTGCACAAGTACACAAGTACTAACAGTGAAAGAAAACATTGGTGTGGTTATAGGTTTTGGAAATAACTCCCAAAAGAAATTAAAATAATGCAAATAATGTATCTGAAAATTAAAATGTGCCTAATGTACCAAGTATAAAATAGTTCAAATGCTAAAATGCAATTTACTCTCTTAATATTTAAAATAAATTGCGTGAAGGTTATACAAGTAATGGAGGGGAAATTCCAAGCAGTGTGATTATACAGAAAATCTCCCTTCCTTTGTTTTAGGGAAAATCTTTGGTAAGGTGGAGTAAAGGAGACTTTGTGGAACAGGATTCAAGGGAAGCCTTGCCAAAGGTTAGAAACCCCCCTTCCTTTACTTAAGGAAGGAAAAATCAAAGGAAGCTTTGTGAAACCGGCCCCTGGATCCGAATCATCTTTGAGGAGGAGTGAGCCACAGGTAGACCCCACCTTGTGTGAAAATACGACTCAGATCTAGGGATGGGTTGGTGTTATGGTATTCCATTATCGAACCATTCAGTGGAATACCATAACAACACTTTACAACCGGCATCTTGACTGTCAAAATATTAAAAACAAATGCAAAATCTGAAGACATAATAAACTTGTATCAATACTGTAGCCATATTTCCATAGCTTTTATTCTATTTCTAATTGGACTTTTATAGCGCTTCATCTCCCCGATTCAAAGGGGACTCTAAGGTGCAGCAAAACCAAAAACAGTTAACCAATTTCAGTATCAAGGGACAGAAAAGAGGGCAAGGATAAAAGAGAACGCCAGGGAGTGATTAAGACTAAGCCGGGTATGCCTTTGTGTACAGGTAGGTTTGAGCTGTTTTCTAAAAGAGAGGCTAGGGAGGGGGATGCACAAGTACCATCAGGAAGAGCATTCCAAACAGTGAGGCATCAAAAGCAAAACTGTAACGAAACTGCTAGACAGATTTATGGATAGAGGGTTGGAACTTTGAAATGACACAGAAAGTTACCACCACTCTGACTGCACCCGGTACTGTAAGAACTGCTCTAGGAAGATATATAAGGAGCAAAATATTAAGTAAAACCAGTGTAGAGAAAATTGTGAACAAGGGTGGCTGTTTTAAAGACTGAGAGATGTTCAGCAGGAAGCCAATGTACAGAAGTTATACTAACATATCTACTGGTATTTGATACAATTCTAGCTGCACTATTTTGGATGCACTGTAATTTACAAAAAATTAACTTAGAGAGATTCCTGAAAAATGAGTTACAGTAATCCAACTGACTACTTAGTACTAACAAGAGCATTGGCCACAAGTACAGAAGCATCATTACTAGGAAACCACCTGACATGACTAAAGTCACAGACTTGCACAAAACAACTTTTGCAGACATTTTGAACATGTTTGGACAAGGGAAAATCAGAACTGAACCATATTGCTAAATTCCTGATTGACTCAGCAGGGAAGAGAGGACTACCCAAGATGGTAGATAGGAAAATATGCTTTCAACTTATCCCTCTGTTTTTCAACCAAATACAATAAACTCAGTCTTGTCATGATTCAGTTTGAGTTTACTAGTTGACAACCATACTTTTACATCATCTCAGCACCTATTCAACTGTTCAAAGGCAGCAGATGAATTCTTCTGGGATAGATGGATATAAACTTGGGTGTTATCTGCAAAAAAAAAAAATGAAACTTTATTTCTTTATGTTAACCATTAAACAAACTTGGGGAGAGTAGTATACAATGAAAACAATAAAGGACCCAAGACAGAACCTTGGGGCACACCAAATAGGAGCTTACAAAGATCAGAGAGAACAGACCTAATTTTTATTGACTTTAGCACTCAGATAGGAACAAAGTGAACCATTTCAGAACAGAAGCACCAACTCCAAACCACATCTGAAGACAAGTAAGAGTGGAATGATCAATGGTATCAAATGCTGCCAAGAGGTCAAGCAATATCAAAACAGTAGGTTGGCCTCTTGACAAGGATAGATGAACATAATTTTTTATGGGAGAGACTCAGAAGAGCTGTCGCAGTCGACTGACCTGTTTTGTGACTGTAATTTACGAAGATTTCACTTCCTGTTTGTGTGCCTATTCAATTGGGGATGTATTAAAATGTACCTTTTTTTTAAATCCTGGAATCAGTGTCAATTTTGCATTGGAGGCTTCGCAATCCACATATTTTTGACACCAACCTATCCATAACTAGATGTATAGCTTTTGGAGCAATGTGCATAGACAGACCCAATTACAATACTCCCAACAAGGGAGTAACTTGTTTTCTCACAAAATACACCTCGAAACTTATATGAAAACATGATACTGAAAAAAAATTAGAAATCGAAATTCTGCAAATATGCCTTTCTGACATACAGTTACATTCCATGTACACATTAAAGCTCATACAACAGGAAAACTTCCCGAATGACTTATAAAGAAAAAATATGTCATGAATGAAGATGACAATATTATACGAGTGGGCAGCACAAGTATAATATTGTTTATCTTCATGAGTGTGTTACCTTTATTATTCACCATTTTGTATTATTTACTGGTTAAATAATTATATTCTTATTTCAAGAGAAGACAGCTGTGATACAGACAGGAGCACCAGTGAATATAAACTTCAATCTTCAACCTGCGATTTCACAGCCATGGATCCTGCATGGATTTTTATGTAACAAAACAAGCAGAAGTGTAGTAAAAAGAACTTCCTAATGATATATAAAACATATTTATAGGTGACATAGTTTCTGAGATATTACTGAAAAAAACTGTTATTGACACCAATTATCTATGGTACAGAGGTGTTGTATACAAAAAAATGTAATCCTGCTCTGTATAACCCCATATATAGGTCATATACAGCATGTGGGAGATAATAAAATTTGAAACCATTCCAAATATCTCCAGAAATATAAATATATGACAAATATGCTCCATTCTCTAACTTTAGTATTCAAGCTGCACTCTATAGCCCCAATGGTATGGACTGCTACATTCTACTGACAATCTGATTGGTTCCTGAGTCTCCTTGATTTTGATTGGCTGCTGGTTCCACATTAACCACACTCGAATAACTCGGGGGTGGAGTCATGGACCACACTGCTGATCCTACCAATGGTTGCCCAGCAACACCAGAATGACTGACAACTGAGGTATAAGACGGTGGCAGGGTTAAGGGGGCAGGGTTCAGAGGGGGAACTGCATTGATGCCATTGGCTCTTGGATACACGGGTTGGGGTATATTTGTGTAAGGGTCCCACGTAGATGCATTCTGTGGTCTGCTCAAAGTTGTGCCTTGTAAATAAGATACAGATCTGATATAAAGTCAAACTACCACAACCTGCCATCATCATTCAACACAAATAGAATTCAAATTAATTCATTAATTCAACAAATAAGTTTTATTTATTTATCTATTTATTTATGCTATCATACAAATTGGAGTACAAAAATATTGATGAATAAAGAAATAATGGGAGTGGAACAATTTAAGTAGAAACTGATTTACATCAACTATTTGCAAGCACTCGATGTAATCAGCATAATACTATTATAGTACCTGCAGTGTTAGGAGTTCTCTGGTTGGCTGTTCTGTTTGATAGAGTCAGTATAGTTGTAGTAGTACTGGCGGTGTAAGGCTGGTCTATGACAATACGATGTCTGATGTGACGCTTCTTGTACCAATACCCTCCACCAGAGCAGAAAATCAACACGCACAAGACACAGAACCTACACAAAGTGTATTACAATATGGTTCACTTGTATAAATAATATGGATGAGGTCCAAGTTTTATTAACATTTGTCTATTTTTTGTTGTTTTTTTTTGCATAATCTTCTCTATTATCAAGGTATATTTCAAATTTATTTTCGATAAAATTTATTTACATATGCCGCCATATTTGCTTTACTAGACTGTAGTGTAAAATAATTTCCATATCAAAACAAGTTGTCACAAAAATAAGGATAGAAATCATTACTGTTTACCTTTCCATCGTTAAATGGTCTTTATCGGTTATAAATATTGACAACTAACATATGTTAACCAGTGTAAGAATTATTATGTTCTCAGTACATACAGTATATAGTATACCCATTTTTATCCACGAGCAAGCATAGAAACAGCTTAAAGGTAACTCATTCAAAAGCAATTTATTTTATGTGAGACTAAAACATTCAGTTGGCAATCATTAATATGTGACATTGCCAGATTTGGGCTGGGTTGTATGGTGTAAGTTCCAGGCCCCATTACTCTAGGCCAATTTCAGCTGCATTTGCAAGTGACTCACCAAAAGTACCAGAGCCTGTAGAAGGACATAAAGTTATCACAACAGCTACCAGCACAGCATTGTTCATAGGTATTGCAGCTAATAAACAAAGAGAGGAAAACAACAACTGTAATTCTTTCCTAGTCATTCAGCCAATACAGCATAATTCTGAACAAACAGAAAATCATTATGGATTGGGATTGTTTTGTTAGGAAATATCCCTGGATGGGAGAAATTAGGCACAATAGACATAGAATTCCCTCCAAACAAGAACTCCTTTGTATGGTGACATCACCTGAACTTCAAGGATATGTCATAGGCCACATGTGACATCACCTAAACATTCACACGCCCTTATATCCCAAAGGTTGTTCTGACATTCCCAGCTCCCTGGATTAATAATGACACAGGTACCAGAATGCTGGAGTATGGTGATGCCATTTTACCATAAAGGACACATCAAAGGTTGAATCTCACATAGCCACAATATTTGCAGCCTATTATCTCCTGTAACCTCACTACCTGTACACACCTAATTTTGCCTAAAACTAAAAAATGTTAAAATAAATTTGGTGACATATGTTAAACTTCAAGGGTATGTCATGAGAGATACAAAGATGTTGTGGTATGCGGGTGCCATTTCAATCAAAGGACACATCAAAGGTTAAAGTCTATATATATGTCGAAATCAACACCAAACCAGCCATATACATAACTGATCAGTAATATAACACGTCATTGATAAACTGTATGTCACATATAGTGTAGTGAGAAGAGAGATTATTGATTGGTTCTGCTGTGTGTCGATTCCACGGACTTGGGATTACACACAGAAATAAATACAAGTCTAGCTCTTTAACCAGCTGAGCTAAAATGGAATCCCCGGAAGCTCAGGTATTAGTAGAACTGATATATGTGAGATATTACAATAGTGACAATAACAAAAACATAAAGTGACAAAAGGTAACTGTTGTGTTTCCTACAAAACATGCTGTTTTCTAGATGTTTCTATCACAAATATTTTTAACATTTAACTTCAGCTTAAAAGGTTCTTAATTACACATTTTGTAGATGCCAAAATCCAACATGTAGCCATTTTTAGTTCCATGATGGTAACACTTCATTATGTTATATTTGAACTGTTTAGTGAAACTTAGAACTTCCAGCTTACATAGAACTCTATGGTGATGTTACAGTGTAAAAAAGTTATAATATCTAATTTTCCCTCTTTTTCAAACACTTTTGACTGTACAACAGGCCCTTTTAGTATAATATTGGTTTACTCACTAATAGTACTTTGTCTCCCCAGTGGTTGTTTTAGTGACACAGTACTTGGCATGTGCCTGAAAAAAGAACCCACAAACATTACCTTAGTTATACCAGATTTTTTATTTTGTATTTATTTTTAGCACATTGCATTGGTCATGACTCAGCACTATGAACTACCAGGTATTAGCATTGTTTTACTGAAAAAAGTAATAGATATAAACTGCTAAACTTCATATTCACATGTATAATGTTGGTTAAAAACTTAAGGTGCTATTATCATTATTGAATGCATTGTCAAAAACAACAGGATGCATCTGTGGCCAGATGCAAATTGTATCAACCAAAAAAAGGACAGCTAACATGGTTTTGAATGTAAATGACATTTTTCATGAGTAAGACTTAATTAAGTAATAAAAGCACTCAAATGGTTGATGAATGATCAACAAGTTGTGAGCAGATCCAAAGGCAAAGAATGACAAGTCACATGACCAAGGATGAAATCAGTTATGCTGCTTGACCATAGGCAAACATAAACAGTGGTAAATGAGTTTCTTACATGATGGTCCATTGCCAAGTTGGGTGCATATTTCTGGTAGAAATTACATTATGCTGAGTATCGACCATTGAAAATGATCCTAACAGGTTTAATATATTCATTTTATGTTCGTAATTTAAAATAACTTGCATTTCTGTCAATGCATATTTTGATCAAATGAAATCCACACAAATACACTTACAGCCTAGAGACAAGCAGTTAAAGAGTGTTTAAAATCAGTCATTTCTCAGTCAAATGTGATGCTAATGTAAACATCTTACCATATACATGGCAAGCACCAAAAAAAAAACATAAACATATCAAAGCTGTAACTCTACTGTGAATACATAGGTTTATAGAGATTTCACTGACAGGCTGATAAGATATGCAATACTTCAGCAGTCGGGTTACACCCCTATTCCACTGGAGCTGACCCTTACAACTCTAGGGTCAACTGATACGTCCGGGCTTGTCTGTATCTAGAGGCTGACCTGCCTTGGGGTCGGGATGTTTTGTACAGGACTAGTCTGGAAACTACCAGGACAAGCCCTAAACCCATAACAGACAAGCCGTAGCAGGTCTCGACAAGCCGTTCTGAAAAACAGACAGGTCTGGAGAAATATACAGAAACATCATGACCAGACTTGCAGTTGGTTACAGTTTTTGATGAATTTCTGTGAAAAAAGAGGATCAAGTGTCGACCAATACACAAATCAAAAACTAGGTCAAGGCTGAATGTTTGGATCCCATCACATGACCAGAACATCCAAATTTCCCTTTTTGTTATTTTAATTATAGTTTTCAGATTTTTGCTGCAATATTTTATAAGAAATAAATCAATGTATGTCTGCCTCAAATTATGAACAAAAAAGGCCACTTACAATTTTTCATTAAAAATGTTATATCCTGTCCAAACAAGCAGATGGAGATGTGCTTCTGACAATATCTCACGCAACAATGAAGGCTTTCTTGCTGGCTTTTATCCTCCAATTTCGGACCTCTGGGGAAGGCCCCTTCAATATTTCGTATGTGTGAGCAATTTTACTACATATTTATACCAAATAATTTCAAGCCTACGGGAAAGACCCTATCCTGACGTGAAGGTAGGCATGCTGTAGTTCTGGTCACATGATGGGATCCAAATATTTACTGTTGACCTAGTTTCAGATTTGTTGACTGGTCAACACTTGATCCTCTTTTTTCCCAAGAATTGCTCTGTTGAAATAGGCTGAGATTTTGATTATTATATGACCAAATAAAACTAAGGCTGTGATAGGTTACCCGGTTACCAAAAAACGGTCCGAATTCCTTAAGAAAATGGGTACAAACTGGCAAAGCAGGAAACCAAAAAAGTATTAAATATAGCATAAATCAATGAAATACTTGGATAAACCTTAGTATTCTGTCTATTCTTAGTATTTCTTCAACTAATATTAGTTTTTCACATAATTTTTCTTATTTATACAGATATTTCACATTATTTTTCGTAACTTTTTGTTTACATCGTCCGCCATGTTTGCTTCTCTGCTACTTCCACTGTGTGACAACTAAAACATGGTTACCCGAATTCGGATCGGTTCTTTCGGGGCGAATACCCAGTGTCGTTTTTTTACGAAGTCACAGCCTTAAATAAAACACGCTTTCACATTTATTAATTAATTACAGCATACATATGCACCTTTACTATCTGTTAACTTCAAAATTACAAACATTTGCAGTGTTTTTGTCATTAACATACTTTTTGTCATATTTTCACCTCACATCATGCTGGAAATAAAGTGAAAATGAGTAGTGGCAAAAGACCAGCCGGCTTCATGATAGGACAAGCCTGGAAGTGATAAGGACAAGATTGGAAGTAATAAGACAAGCCTGGAAGTGATAAGACAAGACGGGAAGTGACTAGGACAAGTGGGCTACCAGGTGGGCGGAGCCATGGTCTGTAAGAAGAGTCAAGGAGGGTCGGGGAAATATCAAACATGTTTGATTTCTACCGACCCACCGCCACAAGCCGGGAAAATAAAACCGACCCTTACAGACTATGTAAACATTGCTCCCGACCCTTGAAAAATGCTCAGTTACTGACAGGTCGGCCCCAGTGGAACACCTCCAATAGTCTAATCACCAAACAGAGGCTCCATTCAGTGCATCATTCAGTGGCACCGAACAGAGACTGCATGGAGAACAAAAGTGTATTTTTAGTAACTTAATATATTAGTTTTAATTCTAGACATCCCTATTGCACACAAAATTTTCATCAAAATTGCTCTATCTCCCTTCGTTTTCCAGATAAAGAGCCTTTTTTTCTGAAAACTGATTTTTATATCATGTGACCAAATATGATGAAAACTGAAAAATGGGCCTCATGAGCAGACTTGCATGGAACCTTTTAAGAACTGAGTAAAATCATAAAAATGATAACTACTCATTTTTTTTTAATTTGAATCTGTTTCCAATCACTTCACATCACTACCAATCACTACAGTGATTTATTGCCTTAGGACACTGATTGCTTGTATAAATATATACTGAATGCAAAGTTTTATTAAACATTTCTGGCTTATTCTGAAATGGAATTTTATCAATCAAAAATAAGGAGGAGTGCTATGTAATTAACTTTTCAGCCAAAATATAGGTTTCTACATGTAGCTCTGAGCGTTTTGAAGTAATGAATTGAATAATATAAGTGGGATCTCCATTCAGTGTTTCTCTCCCATTTGGTCTCCATTCGGTGAATTTCCATGCGGTAATTAAACTTGCCGCAAGTCAGTTGGGTTTGTTATTCTTCCAGATACACCCTATAATTTTGTCAAGATTTAAATTTAATGAGATGTTTTTAACTGGACAAAAACTTGCCCCTTTACAAAAAGTAAAATAAGTGGCTTTCTGCCAGTGAATACTAGTTTTGGTATCGACTAAAAATATTTGTATCGATATCAAACCATATTTTCCTTCTATATCGATCGATATTGAAATATCGGGGCATGAGATGCTTTCCTGGGGGAGACATTCCAAACTCTTTTGTGCGGTTTAGTAGGTTCCCGAAACATAAACAAACAAGCATTCTGATGCATGCATTTATCTCCCGCCGTATAAATTAGATGTCCTAAAGATAGTGGAATATAAATTTTCCTGCGAGATGGAGGCACATGTAGAAGTGACAAGTTTAATGTTTGATTGCAATACTTTTAAAGACAAAAGGCATTTACTCATTTTAGTAGCTATTACTTTGCCATCCAAAGAGCTACAGTTCTGCCACTTCATTATGCAGATCAACTCAAAGTAGGGAAGCACGTCTTTAGAAGAAATAGCCTATCTGTACTACTTTTAGAGATACAAGACATTTACTTATTTTAGTGGCTATTACTCTGCCATCTAAAGAGCTACAGTTCTGCAACTTCACTATGTGGTAGATCACCCAAAAGTAGGTGAATGACTTATTTAGAAGAAATTGCCCACCTGTAATACTTTTAGAGACTAGACCAAGGATGCATCTGTGGCCAGATGCAAAATGTATCCACCGGCAAAGGCAAAAGTAGCTATTACTCAGCTATGGCACGAGCTAGAGGTCTGAAATTTTAGTATGTTATAGCTGACCCAAAAGTAGGTGAATAACATATTTGCACAAAATTCTCTAAATGCAATAGTTTTCAAGTTACAAGTGATTTTACTCATGATGGAAGTTAGTGAAAAGCCCAAAAGTAGCTATTACTCACTTAGCTATTCAGATAGACACCCAAGTTACTCACCATGTTGTTGCTATGGAAAAAGTAGGTGAACGACATATTTTAACAAAATGCTCTAAATGTAATACTTTTCAAGTTATAAATGATTTAGTGTTGAGTAAGAACTTCAAAGTAGCTATTACTCCGCTATGCAATGAGCCACAGGTCCGGAATTTTACTATGTTATAGCTGCCTCAAAATAGGTGAATAACATACTGAAACTAAATAATGTAAATGCAAAAGTTTTCAAGTTATAAGTGATTTACCCAACAGTGATAACCTAAAAGTAGTTATTATTCAGCTATGCCATGAGCTACAGGTCTGAAATTTTACTATGTTATAGCTGACCCAAAAGTAGCTGCATAACATATTTGCACAAAGTGCTCTAAATGCAGTACTTTTCAAGTTATAATTGATTTAGTGCATGATTTAATTAATTTTAATGTACGTGTATTAAAATTTATTTAAAAAATTCATAAAAAAACTTAAGCATGTGAAACTTCTCCAAAATGTAGGTGAATGAGTTATTTGAGAAATACTGGCTATCCGCAATACTTTTAGTGATAATAGGCATTTACTTATTTTGAGTAGGTGAGTAACTAGCTACAGGTCTGAAACTTCACCAAGTGAAAGCTGTCCCAAAAGTAGGTGAATGACTTATTTGAGAAAAATTGGCTATCCGCAATACTTTTAGAGATAATTAGCATTTACTCATTTTGAGTAGGTGAGTAATTACCTAGGGGTCTGGAACTTCACCATGTGAAGGCTATCCGCAATACTTCTAGGGATAATTAGCATTTACTCATTTTGAGTAGGTGAATAATTAGCTACGGGTCTGAAACTTCACCAAGTGATGGCTCTCCCAATAGTAGATGAATGAGTTATTTGAGAAAAATTGGCTATCTGCAATACTTTTAGAGATAATTAGCATTTACTCATTTTGAGCAGGTGAGTAATTAGCTACGGGTCTGAAACTTCACCAAGTGATGGCTCTCCCAATAGTAGATGAATGAGTTATTTGAGAAAAATTGGCTATCTGCAATACTTTTAGAGATAATTAGCATTTACTCATTTTGAGCAGGTGAGTAATTAGCTATGGGGCTGAAACTTCACCATGTGAAAGCTCTCCCAAAAGTAGGTGAATGAGTTATTTGAGAAAAATTGGCTATCTGCAATACTTTTAGAGATAATTAGCATTTACTCATTTTGAGCAGGTGAGTAATTAGCTATGGGTCTGAAACTTCACCAAGTGAAAGCTCTCGTAAAAGTAGGTGAATGAGTTATTTGACAAAAAATGGCTATCTGCAATCCTTTTAGAGATAATTAGCATTTACTCATTTTGAGTAGGTGAATAATTAGCTACGGGTGTGAAACTTCACCAAGTGAAAGCTCTCCCAATAGTAGGTGAATGAGTTATTTGAGAAAAATTGGCTATCTGCAATACTTTTAGAGATAATTAGCATTTACTCATTTTGAGTAGGTGAGTAATTAGCTATGGGTCTGAAATTTCACCATGTGAAAGCTCTCCCAAAAGTAGGTGAAGGAGTTATTTGAGAAAAATTGGCTACCTGCAATACTTTTAGAGATAATTAGCATTTACTCATTTTCAGCAGGTGAATAATTAGCTACAGGTCTGAAACTTTACCAAGTGAAAGCTCTCCCAAAAGTAGATGAACGAGTTATTTGAGAAAAGTTGTCTATCTGCAATAATTTTAGAGATAATTAGCATTTACTCATTTTGAGTAGGTGAGTAATTAGCTACGGATCTGAAACTTCACCATGTGAAAGCTCTTCCAAAAGTACCTGAAGGAGTTATTTGAGAAAAATTGGCTACCTGCAATACTTTTAGAGATAATTAGCATTTACTCATTTTCAGCAGGTGAATAATTAGCTACGGGTCTGAAACTTCACGAAGTGAAAGCTCTCTCAAAAGTAGGTGAATGAGTTATTTGAGAAAAATTGGCTATCTGCAATACTTTTAGAGATAATTAGCATTTACTCATTTTGAGTAGGTGAATAATTAGCTACAGGTCTGAAACTTCACCAAGTGAAAGCTCTCTCAAAAGTAGGTGAATGAGTTATTTGAGAAAAATTGGCTATCTGCAATACTTTTAGAGATGATTCGCATTTACTCATTTTGAGCAGGTGAGTAATTAGCTACGGGTCTGAAACTTCACCAAGTGAAAGCTCTTCCAAAAGTAGGTGAATGAGTTATTTGAGAAAAATTGGCTATCTGCAATACTTTTACAGATAATTTGCATTTACTCATTTTGAGTAGGTGAATAATTAGCTACAGGTCTGAAACTTCACCAAGTGAAAGCTCTCTCAAAAGTAGGTGAATGAGTTATTTGAGAAAAATTGGCTATCTGCAATACTTTTAGAGATAATTCGCATTTACTCATTTTGAGTAGGTGAGTAACTAGCTACGGGTCTGAAACTTCACCAAGTGAAAGCTCTCCCAAAAGTAGGTGAATGAGTTATTTGAGAAAAATTGGCTATCTGCAATACTTTTAGAGATAATTAGCATTTACTCATTTTGAGTAATTAGCTACGGGTCTGAAACTTGACCATGTGAAAGCTCTTCCAAAAGTAGGTGAATGAGTTGAGAAAAATTGGCTATCTGCAATACTTTTAGAGATAATTCGCATTTACTCATTTTGAGTAGGTGAGTAATTAGCTAAGGGTCTGAAACTTCACCAAGTGAAAGCTCTCAATTAGCTACAAATGAGAAAATAGCTATTACTCACTTATGGCATGCAATAGAACCCCAAACTATGTACCATCTTATAGCTAAGGACAAAGTAGCTGAACAACATATTTTAGGCAAACACTCTAACGGCAATAGTTTTGGAGTTACAATGGCTTTACTCAACAGTCAGAATTTCAAAGTAGCTATTACTCAGCTATCAAAGATTCAACAGGTCTGAAACTTTACTATGTGATAGCTTACCAAAAAGTAGATGGACAACATATTTGAAAAGATTTCCCTAACTTTAATACTTTTGAAGATATTTGACATTTACTTCTTTTGTTATTTAGCTACAAATGAGAAAATAGCTATTACTCACGTATGGCACGCAATAGAACCCCAAACTATGTACCATCTTATAGCTAAGGACAAAGTAGCTGAACAACATATTTTAGGAAAACACTCTAACTGCAATAGTTTTGGAGATACAATGGCTTTACTCAACAGTCGGAATTTGAAAGTAGCTATGACTCAGCTATCAAAGGTTCAACAGGTCTGAAACTTTACTATGTAATAGCTTACCAAAAAGTAGATGGACAACATATTTGAAAAGATTTCCCTAACTTTAATACTTTTGAAGATATTTGACATTTACTTCTTTTGTTATTTAGCTACAAATGAGAAAATAGCTATTACTCACTTATGGCATGCAATAGAACCCCAAACTATGTACCATCTTATAGCTAAGGACAAAGTAGCTGAACAACATATTTTAGGAAAACACTCTAACTGCAATAGTTTTGGAGTTACAATGGCTTTACTCAACCGTCGGAATTTGAAAGTAGCTATTACTCAGCTATCAAAGGTTCAACAGGTCTGAAACTTTACTATGTGATAGCTTACCAATAAGTAGATGGACATTATATTTGAAAAGATTTCACTAACTTTAATACTTTTGAAGATATTTGACATTTACTTCTTTTGTTATTTAGCTACAAATGAGAAAATAGCTATTACTCACTTATGGCATGCAATAGAACCCCAAACTATGTACCATCTTATAGATAAGGACAAAGTAGCTGAACAACATATTTTAGGAAAACACTGTAACTGCAATAGTTTTGGAGATACAATGGCTTTACTCAACAGTCGGAATTTGAAAGTAGCTATTACTCAGCTATCCATGGTGCAACAGGTCTGAAACTTAACTATGTGATAGCTTACCCAAAAGTAGATGAATAACATATTTGAAAAGATTTCTGTAACTCTAATACTTTTGAAGATATTTGGCATTTACTTCTTTTGTTATTTAGCTACAAATGAGAAAATAGCTATTACTCACTTATGGCATGCAATAGAACCCCAAACTATGTACCATCTTATAGCTAAGGACAAAGTAGCTGAACAACATATTTTAGGAAAACACTCTAACTGCAATAGTTTTGGAGATACAATGGCTTTACTCAACAGTCAGAATTTCAAAGTAGCTATTACTCAGCTATCCATGGTGCAACAGGTCTGAAACTTTATTATGTGATAGCTTACCCAAAAGTAGATGAATAACATATTTGAAAAGATTTCTGTAATACTTTTGAAGATACTTGGCATTTACTTCTTTTGTTATTTAGCTACAAATGAGAAAATAGCTATTACTCACTTATGGCATGCAATAGAACCCCAAACTATGTACCATCTTATAGCTAAGGACAAAGTAGCTGAACAACATATTTTAGGAAAACACTCTAACTGCAATAGTTTTGGAGTTACAATGGCTTTACTCAACAGTCAGAATTTCAAAGTAGCTATTACTCAGCTATCCAAGGTGCAACAGGTCTGAAACTTTACTATGTGATAGCTTACCAAAAAGTAGATGAACAACATATTTGAAAAGATTTCTGTAACTCTAATACTTTTGAAGATATTTGACATTTACTCCTTTTGTTATTTAGCTACAAATGAGAAAATAGCTATTACTCACTTATGGCATGCAATGGGACCCCAAACTATGTACCATCTTATAGCTAAGGACAAAGTAGCTGAACAACATATTTGAAGAAAAAGTTGTAACTGCAATAGTTTTTGAGTTATGAGCCCTTTACTCCAAGTAGCTAAGATAGCTATTACTCAGTTATCTTTAGGCCTAAGTCCATAAAACCAAAAAAATTTTCGAGGGCGTGAAAATTCATTGGGACAATTAATTTACAAAAAATCTGTAGCTGTAGTAGTTTTGGAGGAATCTGCGTGACTAACTAACGCACGCACACACGCACGCACGCACGCATACAGGTTTATGGTGTAGACCGAGGACGCGGGTTTTTTACTATCCAACCGAGGACATCTTTATTTTTGTGTTTAAACATCAGATTTTGATTGATATGCATAAAATGAATTATTTTATATCATCCCATGTATTTAAATCTGAGAAAAAACTTATTTTCTAGAAGGTGGTTTTTTACAAGACAACTGAGGACACACTTAGTTGTATGTTTACTATCCAACTGAGGACCATAAGTATATAGGAATTAATGCATATGATTGAGGACGCACATTTCAAAAATGATCCGTCAAACTGAGGACACACTTAGTTGTACTCTTACCAGCAACCTGAGGACGCACAGATAGAGGACTTAACACACATGATAGAGGACACACACTTTATGTATGATCCGTCAAACTGAGGACACACTAAGTCATATATTTAATAGCAAACTGAGGACACACAAGTACAGGAATTAATACCCATGATAGAGGACACACGCTTTATACATGATCTGTCAAACTGAGGACACACTTAGTTATGTATTACAGCCAACTGAGGACACACAAGTATAGGAATTAATACATGCGATAGAGGACACACATTTTACATGTGTTCTGCCAATCTGAGGACACACCATATGATACAGTTGCCACCAAACTGAGGACACACATATATGAATTAACCTATATGACAGAGGACATACATTTGCAAGATGATCTATCAAACAGTCAATGATCTTAACAATATCAATGATTAAATTTACTTGATAAGATTTGTAGCTGATAACATATGCCACTGTTTATTTGAAATCAATTACAAAATATACAAGGCCACTGCCGCAGCAGTTATCTCCCGCCTTAGAATCAGTAAAAATGGAGAACTAAAGGAAATATAATAATAAGGCCTTTGTAGTAAGATAACCCCACTTGACATTGAAAAAGAGGTCAAAAGTAAAAGTCAGCAGTTGGAAAAGTCTCAGACCATGACTTTCTTTAAGTTGTTTTCACATTTGGAGCCCCTAGTAGCAATGATAAGGGACATATAAGACCTTTTTAATAGGATAATGCCATTTAACATTAAACATCTGATATGATGGACATTTCGTTTTCGAAACTAGGTCAAATTACTATCAGGCTAACTTTCCTAGCCTTATATCTTTTGTGCAAATTTGATCAACCTAGCTGCGATATTTCCATTTTTATAGCATACTAATGATTTTGAAATAATCGGCTATGGTGGCCATTTTGATTTTCAAATAAGGCCAAAATTTTGTCAAAAACATTTGCAGGCCAGGACTTTTCATGGTCTATCTTTACATTCTAAAGCCATAGCACCAATAAAAAGGGAGAAATAAGGGTGTTTTAGTGTGATGACCCGATTTAACCTTGAAGCAGGGGTCAAAGGTCAAATTTAACACCTGAAAAAGATTCCCAGGCCATGACTTCCTACAAGTTGTTTTCAAATTCCGAACCTCTAGGAGCAATTTTAGGGGAGATATAAGGCCTTTTTAATAGGATAACCCTGTTTGACATAAAACATGCGATATAACGGCCATTTTGTTTTTTGAACTATGCCAAAATTACTATCAGGCTAGCTTTTCTAGCCATATAGCGTTTGTGCAAATTTGATGAAACTAGCTGGATTATTTCAAGATTTAGAGCATCTTTATGATTTTCAAACAATTAGTGATGGCAGCCATTTTGTTTTTCAAAATGACGCTAAAATTTTACACAGACAGGTTTTCATATCCATAAACATTCCCTGCAAATTTGGTGAAGATATCTTTATAAATGAATGAGATATTAAGGTTTATGTAAAAACGTGACAAACAGGCGGACGGACACACGGACGCAGACAGTAGATAAAAATAGTTTGGGATTTATCTTACAAAATAGAGAGCACATAATTGTTAATTTATCAGAGCAAATGGGAGAAACACATTTCGGGATCAGTAATATCAAATAGTGGATGCATAATTTCTGTATAATAATAAAATATCAAATAAAGATATATATAATAACAAGAGTGTCCATGCATTTTATTCAATGTACACCATCCAATAGACTAGAGATTGCGTCTCGACGCAGTGTATCCCCGGACGGGACATGGTTGAAACGTGACATACAGAGTATTATGGTTGACACAAATATACCTCTGTAGGGAGGGGACATAAGCGTTTATGGGAGCAACTTGTACTGACACTAAGTAAGCAAAATGTTTCGAGATATAAGCACTTTTAAGTTTGGGTATCCTTGTTTGACCTTGAAGGAGGGGTCCAAGGTCAAATCTCACCACATAAAAGATTGCCGGCCCATGATTTCCTGTAAGTTGGTTTGCCATCCCAAACCTCTAGGACCAATAATAAGTGAGTTACGAGCACTTTTAAGTTTGGCTATCCTCGTTTGACCTTGAAGGAGGGGTCCAAGGTCAAATCTGACCACACCAAAAGATTCCCAGCCAATGATTTCCTATAGGTTGGTTTACCATCCCAAACCTCTAGGATCAATAATGAGTGAATTATAAGCACCTTTAAGTTTGGTTATCCTCGTTTGACCTTGAAGGAGGGGTCCAAGGTCAAATTTGACCACACCACAAGATTCCCTGCCCATGATTTCCTATAGGTTGGTTTACCATCCCAAACCTCTAGGACCAATAATAAGCAAGTTATAAACACTTTTAACTTTGGCTATCCTCATTTGACCTTGAATGAGGGGTCCGAGGTCAAATCTGAACACAACAAAAGATTCCCTGCCCATGATTTCCTATAGGTTGGTTTACCATCCCAAACCTCTAGGACCAATAATAAGCAAGTTATAAACACTTTTAACTTTGGCTATCCTCATTTGACCTTGAATGAGGGGTCCGAGGTCAAATCTGAACACAACAAAAGATTCCCAGCCCATGATTTCCTATAGGTTGGTTTGACATCCCAAACCTCTAGGACCGATAATAAGCGAGTTATAAGCACTTTTAAGTTTGGCTATCCTTGTTTGACCTTGAAGGAGGGGTCCAAGGTTAAATCTGACAACATCAGAAGATTCGCAGCACATGATTTCCTATAGGTTGGTTTCACATTGCAAACCTCTAGGACCAATAATAAGTAGGGCTGCAAGCGAGCCCGAAAATGCGCCTCGAGTCCTCATTTTGAAAGAACTGACTCGGACTCGGTTATTCGCTTGATTATCGCCCACGAAATAAACTGCTTCATATTTTCACATATCACGCCTTATATAAAATTATTAAAATGCACACAACACGAAAGAATGTTGATAATTCATTGAATTTTGGAATAAATAAGCATTTATAATGCAAAAAACAGGAACGTTTAGCCATTTTAATATTACGAGATTTGAGGCGTCTTCGAAATATGTTATATTAAAATACCATCTTTATAGAAACATTGTCACGCAAAAATTTAAAGTTTGCAAATGCTTAAAATATAAAAACTGAAAACGGAAACACCTTATATTAGTAAAATATACAAATATGTTCATATTTTTAAAGAAAAATCTAATTTTGTGGTAGATTTTACATCTATTTTTAGTTGTTTTCGAAGACCCGGTTCACTTTTCTTGACTCAAGTATTAGACTGAATCGTTTTGTTTCCGAGTAACCGAAGAATCGTTGCAGCCTTAATAATAAGGGAGATATAGGCACTTTTAAAGTCTGCTATGTGGGCTACTTCAGCACTCTGTGGATGACCTTGAATTAAGAGCTTCAAGATCAAATGTGTGCAAGGTTGTAGAGGACATGTATATCTGTTATACATATCACCTATGAAGAGATTCAACCTTCTTCCTTTGAGAAACAGCCAGTAGAAAAATGTAGATTATTTTCAAAGAAATGCCCATGGCGGCCATCTTGTTTTTCAGAATGAGGCTATTTTCAGTCCCAGAGAAGCTTACCCCCCAGTGAAGATATCCTGCAAATTTGGTGAACCTAGCTGGTGTAGTTTTCTTCTTAGAGCGTTAACGCCGAAAATCTCTCTACGCGCAGCGACGGCGTAGCGAACGCTAAACCAAAGTATCCGCCGGATGCCTCCAGTGGATACAATTATCTGGCAGCATGGATCCAGATGGTCCAGACAGTTATCCAGATCACGCCCAAAATCTAATCACTTGTTCTTTGTCCCATTTAGGACATTTCCTGAAAATTTCATCAAAATCCATCAATAACTTTTTGAGTTATCTGTGTTTAAATATTACATTTCATGGACGCAGAAGCTCCAAAGAGTGGTCTGGATCACTCCCAAAATTTAATCATTTCTTCCTTTTCAGACATATCCTTAAAATTTCATCAAAATCCGTCCATAAGTTTTTGAGTTATCTTGTTATTGATAAAAACACATTTAAGGTCACTCAAATTATTGTTTTTCATTAAGAATTTGATTTAAATAACCTGCACAAAGGAGTATTCCTACTTCATCTTAATTATGGAAAAGCCATATAACTGACAGACAAAAACATATTCAACTCTTTCTTGTGTTAAGTTATTTTACTTTTGCATAGCCCATATTCTTGTTATTTCTGTCTCCCTATCTTTTTAAAAAACTTAGCAAATTCATAAATATGTTAATTTCATATTATTCCTTGAATAAGTTGGTATGGAATTATCTACATTACAGAGCATCCATCAATTTAAAATGAAACAAGTATTAATATTTGTCATTTTCATCACATACTCAACACTAAAGGCCAATTTAGATTTTGAAAGAATAAATCTGCTTAATTAGTTTAATTATATTTATTAATTTATATATCAATTCAACCACTAAAATGAGGATAAATTATGCATATATCTATTGTGGTATCTTACCACATAGCTGGTGTTTAAGACATGTTGTCTACAATCTGTTTTTAATCATTTATTATTTAAAAAAAATCGAAAAACAAGTTTTGGTACAATAATTATGAGATCAATATACTAACTTTAGTTGTCCCTCATATAAATAAATAGCAATATCTCTGTGCATTATTTAGAGATGAAAAATTCAAAATATCCAATTTAAGCACACAGTTGGCATTTTAATACCAATATGAGGACATAGGTGTCCAAGTATTAACCTGTATAACTGAGGACATCACTATAATTCTGTGCAGGAATTTTTATGTACAACTGAGGACATGGAGTGTGCTTGGATTTTTATGGAGGAACTGAGGACATGGAGTGCATGGAGAATATTAACAGCTTTTAATAAATTCCTATAACTCCATACATATGTGCTAGGTGTTTTACAGTCTAACTGAGGACATATCTCAGAATTCAATGAAAACTTGAGAAAAGGTTATTTAGTGTATACTTATTGGATTTCTAACAAGATTCTAACTGAGGACGTCCTCGGTTGGCAGTGCGTCCTCGGTTAGAAGGTGTGCAACCAGGGTCATGTCCTCAGTTTAAATGCGTAAACAAGAACACGCACGCACACACAGGCATCATTTCATAATCTCCCTCCCGGGCTAAAGCCCGGCGGGAGATAATATGGCGTTTCCACTTCAGCGGTAAGTGAAAGTTGACAAAAATAATATGAAAACCAATATATTCTTCAAATATTGTCCTTTATTTGAATGAAAAACATCATAGTTGTACCTGTTAAATATTATGTTTCGATATTGATATTGTACTCTACATTATTGATATCTGCAAACTTAGCGTGAATCGATAAATATTTCAATATCGATAAATACGAGCACTAGTGAATACCCACCTTATATTTCTTTATTAGAGGTTAAGGACAAATGCTTCTGTTTTTCTACAAAATGGGTGTTCAATGGTATTTCTGGTTTGCAGTAAATCAGCCAACATTAGAGATAAATTGCTAAAATATATCCTCGTGCACTTTTGATTCGACAATCTAAGATTTAATTTAAGAAATATATTATAACATGTATAATTTTTGCTTTAAGTCATACAATTACTCAGAAAAATTCTACTGTCAATAAATTCAATGAAAAAGTTATGTATTTGCAGTGCATTTATTGATTTTTTATTGATTAAATCACAATATGGTTTTGTTTACACGTTGAAAGATGTGTCCAGTGGATTTGACTAATCAGATTCACTGATGCTATTGTGATTAATGGGGTATAATAAAATCGTAAAAAGAAAAGTTTAAGGTGCAAAAATAGCGTCAGAGATGCCCGTACCCCACAGCTTGGGGAAATAATTTTCAACACCATGAGATATAGAAGTAGTGAAACAGTACAAAGTTCAGGTTACTTTAAGAGTAGTGTCAGTTATATACAGGTCCAACTAAAGTTTAAGTAGAGAAAAAAAAAGGTATGTAACGATGAAGTATTAAAACAAGACAATTCAATAGCAAGATGACAACATTAATCAATAAACTAAAAATAAAGACGCTGTGCAACTTATTAACTGGAGAATAGATGTCAATGGAAAATAGCACAATTATGTAAAAGTACATATAATAATCAGTTGAAGCAATCCATGTATCTTTGACAAATGAGAAACATATCTCAAATATGGCAGATGAACACACTTTGGCAGAGCCAAAGCTAAAAAACACACCATGATGCACACCTACACCCCCTAACAGGGTTTGAAATTAACAAAAATCTGTCAGTCTACGATCGACAGAAATACCTTCAGGTCAAAAAGATTAAGAACCCACGAGTCTGCTTGATCTGCAAGCTGTTAATATACAAACATCTTGCACAGTGGAATTATGGTTGGGATGTTTTGAATATTGTCCAAACATACCAAAGTGACCTAACTCAAATAAACCTCTCCCATCTTTATACATGTTTGAATGGTCGAATTATGGTTTGAATTTTTTTAATATTACCCATACATACAGATGTGGAAATACAATGTCCATACCAAGTATTAACTTCCTACACCTTACGGATTCTGAGATATACCCCGGACAAGATTTTCAAACTCAAGGTCACTGCGGCAATGTCAAACGTCAAATCAAGGTCACACCATGACGTTGCACACCTACACCCCCTAACCAATGTCCCTACCAAGTATCAATGTCCTACACCTTACGGTTTCTGAGATACACCCCAGACAAACTTTTTCCAGACTTTTTTCCAATCTACCTTCCTTAAATAAAACAAAACAACAGCAAATTAGTTTAACGAGATATGGATATTAATATATATTTGTAGCTTTGACAAAAAAAAACCCATAAGATGATTTTTATCCAAATATGATCAAGATAGTGTATCTCAACAGGTGTACATCTTTTAGAAATATTTTAGAAAATGCATTACCAAATCATACATGCCATATATTATTGCAAGGGCAATGGAACAGTTCTTCTGCTTGATTTGATCACATTAAATCCTCCAAGAAACCAGAGAAAAGGAAATTAATGAAATATGAGTTTACAAATAAACTAATTTAACTACGGTGAACATAATACTTTTCAAACATCTTATCAAATATGAAAAAAAAATCCAAAAATATATTTTTAAATATGGAAATGTATCATATTTGGAGCTTCCGTAGTTGTATTCAATAGGACCATTTAAAGTATGAAATTTCATTTCAAAAACTGAAATTCAAGCAAGAGAGTGGGTAATCACACATTTTATCTTAAGCATCTATTTTCTGGTTTTTTTTAATAATTTGCACAGGGATCTCTAATGTATTTTAGGGAAAAAAAAATATTTAAACAAATTTCTGACAGTTTTCATTTCTCAAAAAAAAAAAAAAACAGGAAGAAACTATATGGAGAAAATATTACTGGAAGTTCAATACACAATATTTCTCTATTTTATAATATTTTTCATGAAGTTTGGGACAAACAACTGCAAATTTGTGACTTTTAGTAAGAACTGTCAAATCCACTGGACTTGGCGATAAAACTGTATATCACTAAACATAAAAGAATAAAATATAAAGCTGTCGAAAATTTAAAATCCAAATATTAACTTTAGCATGGGTGGTTACTGGTAGAAAGCCATGTAAGGATTTTGTGTGAAGTTACGACATGGAGCAGTGTACACCTGTGTTGCTAACTCGGAAGAGTTTTAACTTTGGACACCCATTTACTGAAACATATACAAATGCTACTGCCTGGCACCATATAATGGCACAAATCTTAACTTGGCAAAAAATGGAAGTTAAAATATTAAATAAGAGTTGTACTTTATCAACCACACTCGCGCATTTCCGCTTAACAAATAAGGAAGTGGAATTGACGACAGAAATAATTTAAATATCATCGGCAATTTCCGTATGCAAATTGTGCCAAGTTGGGGCGCTGATTTCAAGCAGTAATTATATTATTGCCCCTTAAAAACCCTTCTAAAATGTTTATTGTTGAGACTTTTTCTTGTTAAAATACGTTTAGAGTTTGCGCTTAATTGTGTCAATGCATATTTGAAGCAAGAAAAATCCACGATATTAAACAGGTAATAACCAGAAATAAGGATTTTGTGTCCAAAGTGTGCCAAGTTATGGCGCCAGGAAGTACATACACTTGATAAAATAACTGCACCAACTATGTATCAATGATATAGTGGCTTTCTACCAGTGAACGCCCGCCTACCAGTGAACACCCGCCTTATATTTCTTTGTTTTTTGCTTCTTTATATTTACAAAATGGGCGTTCACTGGTATTTCCGGTTTGCGATAGTAACAGCTAGCCGATAATAGAGATAAAATGTTAAAATATAAACCTTTGAAATAAATGTAACAAAATATATCTCCGTTATTAATTGTAGTGTATATCATTTGATAATCTGGTGGTCGAAGAATAAAATATAAAGCTGTAAATCTAAGTTAAATTTCAAATATTAACTTCAGCATGGGCGTTTACTGGTAGAATGCCACTAAAAGTATTTATATTATATATATGCTGCTTTGAGTAATTTGTATATTATGTTACTCAGGTAACAGAGTCGCATTTTCAAAACCCCGGCCACTACAGATACAGGGTGACAATGCTGAAGTACATGTTCCCATGTGCAAAACTGTACTCCAATAACAGACTGTACTGGGGCCGATTTCACTAAAGGACTTAAACTAAGTCCCTTTTTTGGCTAAGTCTTGGACTTAAATCTAAGACTTTGGTCTTAGCTTGAAAAATGGATTTCACAAAGGTGACTTAGCTAAGTCCAGGCTTATCATATAACCACAGTGGTTTTCTGTGTCATGTGACCTTTTGTATCTATTCAAAATATAATATTGATGCCACATATTCTTCATTTAATGTATTTTATCTAAGGATAAGTGCCGTTTTGAAATTGAAAACCTTGTTAGCACATATAAACTTCCCAAACACTACTTTAGTGAGGTGTTCTGCATAATTATAATTTATTTACAGCCATTTCAAATTTTGAAGTGGAGAAAAGTTTATGGCGGCCATATTTAAGTCCTCTTTACAGAATTTAAGCCCACTACTGCCTTGCTACCAATTTTCGCCGGCTACCAACTATCACCACCAGAAAATAAAACGTTCATATTTCAGTTATGGTTATATATTTTGAAGACTTTTTGTTGTGTATTTGTTCCATTCACTTTGGAAATAGTTTTACCTTATTTGCTAGACTTGGGATGCTACTTTAGTGAAGTTATATCCATTTGAATTCTGTCTGGCGATAATTGGTACCCGGCGATAATTGGTAACAAGGCAGTACCTCCCAGACTTAAAAGTTAAGTCCACGGACTTAGCAATTTCATGGACTTAGCTGCTTTGTGAAATCCGCTAAGTCTAAGACCACAGACTTAGCAGTTTTTTGACAAAATTTAAGACCAAAGTCTTAGATTTAAGCCTAAATCTGGACTTAAGTCCCTTTGTGAAATCGGCCCCTGAAGCCTATTTTCATTTAAAGAAGGGGGGAGTACCGGTACAAATTGGGAAAAACACTTACATAAGTCAAACTTAAACATGCAAAGAATGCACATCGATACACTGTATGCATTTCTAAGGCAAAAGTTACATTAAGTGTTATGGGCATTCAAAAAAAAAATTATCATTTTGACAGGTATTTGTTTATGTAGCCTCGTTTTGCCGTATACAATGGACAATACTAAAGTGTAGAGATCTAGCTGCAAATATTCCCGGGAAAATTATTGATCTACTGTAGAAAGGCTACTGAAAGATTCAAAACTCGCAGCCTTGAGGTATATTTTAATTTATGAAGAGTTACTTATACAGAAACAATACAAGCTAAGGTAAGAATTTTTAATTTTTTTTTTGCTTATTTTTTAGCTAATTACTATCTTTTGCAAAAAAAACGTATACAAATAGCATGTGTACACAAATTATATTTCCTTTATGGGCATGAATATATTTCAGGAATTATAGATTAAAAGTACTAACATAGTAATTTGAATTAAAAACTGTAACAACAAATAATTATTACTTAATATAAGTGAGATTGGGAGAGCATGGGTAATTTAACTGTTATCATAGGCTATGAATTTTTTAAACTAGACAACCAACAAGAAAGTCAGCAGTCAAGGATAAAAATAGGCATAAAAGCCTTTTACTGTACAAATTCAATCCTCAATGTAGAATCTATAAGTCATTGTACCTATAAAATAATATAAACCCTTCCTGAATTTACAAAAAATATATTGAGGCATAGAATTTCTTTTGGATTATTAGATTTGATTTAGTCGTATCCAATTCAATTTTTTCAAAATCTAGGACATATATGTTGCTTGAATTGACATGATGTTAAAACAATATGTCGTTCGCAGGAATGACTTTGGGTAACTGAACTCATAATTTCAATTCCTAACCTCCAGGGCACATGAACACATTTTGGTCAAAGGCATTTTAATGTTTTAACACAAGAGGTCCTTGTTAAAGCTCAGACATGGATTCAGTGAAGAGAATCCAGAAAAACTTTTAGCCACTCTCTTTTATGCCTCTAGAATTATAATATTTTTATTGTGCAGATAAGAACAAAGGAATGAATATTTGAAACCTCAATCCTTGATTGAGATTCAACCTTTGAGTTAATATAGCAATACCTTAATCATAGTTTCCTAACTGTGATGTGCCCTAGAGTCAGCTTATCAAAGTGGAGATTAAGCACTATAAAAGTCCAATTTAGATTTTAGATTCAGATATATTATGTATATTCAGATGACTTGGAATACAATGTTTTGAAGGTACATTTATACTTTTTGTAAATCTAGGTCAACACCTTGAGGGATAACCTAGATATTATTCGAATTGTATGTTTCCATGTAAAGAATCCAATCCACGATCAATGAAAGTTAATTATGATAACAATGTGTCTGTGTGGACTAAATATGTGGGCTACTTTAATTAGCAATGATAAACTGACAATCACTGAATTTGGATAGAAATACTCAACTATGAACTGCACATGCAAAAATGAACTGCGCTATAAAACATAGACCAGTAGCCCTCCTTTGTGTTAACTCTATTATTATCTCCCGCCTGTTGCCGAAGGCCGTGGTCAAGAGATTATAAAATGCCCTCCGTACGTACGTGGGTCCATCCTTATGTCCGTCCGTCTGTCCGTCACATCTTTACATAAACCTCAATGTCTCATTCATTTATAAAGATATCTTCAGCAAATTTGCAGGGAATGTTTATGGCTATAAAAACTTGTCTTTGCAAAATTTTGGCCTCATTTTGAAAAACAAAATGGCCGCCATAGCTAATTGTTTGAAAATCATTAAGGTGCTCTAAATTTTGAAATATTCCAGCTAGTTTCTTCAAATTTGCACAAAAGCTATATGGTTATAAAAGCTAGCCTGATAGTAATTTTGGCCTAGTTCAAAAAACAAAATAGCCCCCATATCACATGTTTAATGTCAAATGGGGTTATCCTATTATAAGGCCTTATATCTCCCCTAATATTGCTCCTAGAGGTTCGGAATATGAAAAGAACTTGTAGGAAGTCATGGCCTGCGAATCTTTTCCAGTTGTTGAATTTGACCTTTGACCTCTGCTTCAAGGTTAAATCGGGTCATCACACTAACAACGTCCTTATCCCTTCCTTATTATGGTGCTATGCTTTCAAAAGGTAAAGATAGACCATGAAAAGTCCAGGCCTGCAACTGTTTTGCCCGAGAAAAATTTGGCCTTATTTTGAAAAACAAAATGGCCACCACAGCCAATTATTTCAAAATCATTAAGATGCTCTAAAACTTGAAATATTGCATCTAGGTTCATTAATTTTCACAAAAGATATATGACTAGGAAAGTTAGATTGACAGTAATTTGGCCTAGTTTCGAAAACAAAATGGCTGTCATATCACATGTTTAATGTTAAATGGGATTATCCTATGAAAAAGACCTTATATCCCTCTTATCATTGCTACTGGGGGTTCCAAATGTGAAAACAACTTGAAGGAAGCTATGGGGTGAGACTTTTCCAATTGCTGACTTTTACCTTTGACCCCTTTTTCAATGTCAAGTGGGGTTATCTTACTACACATGCCTTATATTTCATTTAGTTCTCAATTATTACTGATTCTAAGGCTGGAGATAACTGCTGCGGCAGTGGCCTTGTTTTTGTAGAGTTGAGACTGCATTATTTTTAACAGCATAATGTGGTTTATAAGGGTTCAGTGGGCAGCTTTCTTTGGACAAAAAATGTTTCCCATTAAAGTCATCCTCAGTAGAATGCATTCAAAACTGAATTGGTTCCACAACTTTAATACAAAAGTATAGATGTATACAAAATGGAAATTAATGAAACCTGTACACTTTAATTATCCACTCCGTAGTACTTATAACACATGAAACCGAAACAATAGCCCTGTTTCCAGCTATAACAGAGGTTTTTCCTTCACATTTATGTACGTACACATATGATCGGACACCAGTTCATATTAGTAAATGATCCTTCTCAAATGATAATTCTAAAGCCCAAAATTAGAACATTCAGCCCATCAAGATTTGCAATATGCATTTAGTCATTTGGATCGACTTCCTGTCATTTTAGGAGGGGTGGGGAAATATGGATATTAAATCGTGCATATTACCCACGTACATGGTTGCACAATATCTGGGAAAGCCTTTTGGCAAAAATCATAAAGACAAAGTCTTTGGTGTTTTATAATACTAAGTCTTCTCATGCAAAAAGCTATGGAACCACAAAATCCTAATCACGTCAAAAATCTAGTCTAGAGGCATAGCAAAAGATATTTAACTTTATAATGTTGTTCCACTCTCTTGAGTTACTGTATGATCTTGGGGAAGGGACTGCTACAACTGATCCAGTTGCCAATTACAACAGTATGTCCTGCAACTGAATAATCAAAAATCAGCCTTAAGACCTGCTTCTGACTGTAAAGATACAATAACATACTCGTCACAATAAGCTCCAATTTCACTTGCTCAGACTAAAGGGGATGTCAGACCGAAGACATTTGCCTTATGATAACTCATAAAAATCACCAACTGGTAATTAGGAGACTCTTATGATTAATTTGTTCTTGGGAAATATGTGCAGTCACGAGGGTTAATTAAGTTAACCCTGTCAAATGTTGTATTTATGTACTGGGCTGGATGTTTGACTCCGGTGGAACACTCATGGCATTTAAACAGGAGTATTATATCACTGGTGGTTATGTTACTATTGTTTTACATTCCTTCTGTCAAACTTGGGCTTGGTATTGTTGCATATTAGGAGATGCCATTGGTATTTTTCACATGTGTTATGTTGCAATTTCAATCCAACAATACAAATTGTAAATGTTATTGTATATTTATATTCAGTGCAATATCTCCATATACCACAGGACTCTAGACGCTATTTCTCCCATCGGAATGTACAAGAACAGTCCAAGCTCCCAAGTAGTTGACATTCCCCTAACTGGAAGCCAAAGGCTCAAGGACGAACATTTATCAATGTCCTTCAGGTTTTTTAGCCTGCCACTGGGAATAGGACCCAATGACAGAAGATTGCTATTTAAGTGGTCATTCAAGCCACCATGAATCTGCCTGTACCTAGGACTTTGAGATCGCCCTTTGAGATCCCAGACCTCAACAAAGGTTCAACAAATTCAGAAAGTTCCTTTCATTACTTATGGAGTTATCACAAACACAGAAAAAACAATGTCTTAAACTCCTGGTGGAGATAGTAATTTTATTTCAGTCATTATATTACACCACTGATTTCATGTGGACTCACCTTTCCCCAGCAAATAAAAGCTCTTTAGAATAAAGGACTTGGACTAAACTGTTATTTTTACTACAACATATATAACAGTCTCACATTAGTGTGTACTAAATAGGCTTTCTTTTGTATAACACCACAATGGAACAAGCTCATCAGTTTTTCAGTTGTATGACTAATTGTGTTGATATACTTAAAAACGCTTTTGTTTTGTGATCTGCCTTGTGACAACGAACAAAGGCTGTGAGTGGAATTTTGATGTTCCAGGCGAATGAATTATTCACTTTTATTCCCTCCTTTATTTGTAGTGATTCATTGTTGTCGGAACACTAATATAAAGTAATGGTCACTTTTGCACTAATTTTATGCAAGCTGACCAAATAACAAGTCAATGTCCACTAATAGTCATGTCAGTACCATTTTAGGGGAAGTGAAAATTTAGTCATGAAATCAAATGTACATTCGGGTTTATTTGTGACTCATAAGGCTTCATAAGTCAGGCTTCATATTTAGGTGCTTAGGTTAGATACATTTGATATAATAGGAACTGTGTACAGGTCAAAGCAGATTTCCAAGGGTGGGAGGGGCTGGGGGGCGTCATCGCTTTACAGGGCCTCTCCTTTCTTTGCAAATACAAGTTTCATTTAAAGTAATTTTAAAATATGAGTCAATATGACCACACGGAATTCTGTCAATCGGCCTTAAGAGCCGCAATATCAAACAAGACTTTGTATGAAGTATGATGATTTCCCCAATGCCATGATCTTACTACAGGTGTCATTGCACATCTTCATAGGTGTTTGGTACAATGGCCCATTGCTACATGTCGTGTCACACGCTTCTGTAAGTAAATTCTGCATACTTGGGACTTCAGTACTTTACATGGTCATACATGGAAGTTTGACACTGTATAATATTTCTGCCTACCACAAGAAGTATGGTGGTCACCTCTGGCCATAACTGCACAGTGTCCTATCATTTCTGTAGCTGTTCTGCTGCCATTCCTCCATATTCTGTATTATTCTATCTCTATACCTCTAATTTGGATCTCGACCTGATACTTCCCTGCACTTTCCTTTTTTGACCTCAAGCGCATTATAAGATGTTGTTTTAATTTTGCGCTATATAAATGATTCTATCCTATTCTATTCTATTCTATTTATGTCTCCAGTTTGCTGTGCCTGCCGTCTGGGTGTATAAAACTGAGCTAAACTATCATGCTTATAATATTTTGCAATAGGATTTAGGACTCCTGTTTTAGATATACTTCTTGAATTCTCAAAGACCAAATCTGCCTTATTAGTGAATAAATGGTATAATCAAGTGAATGTTTTAAGATTGAACGAGCTTCTTATGCTATTTGGAATTAAATTATATATAATTTATATAGTCAAGAACCAAATTCCTGTGGTGCAATGGCAACGTTTTAGAGATTTCCAATACTTTAGTTAAAATGGTCTGTTTAACCACCGTAAATGGAGACATGTCAACTCAAATATTAAAATCAATCACAATTTTAGGCCAAGTTAAACAATTTTAAAATCCTTCAATTGATGTCCATTTCAGTAGGAAAAAATGTGGAAAACGCCAATCGAGAGGTTGTGTACCATGTTATAAGTGAGAGTTTTTAGTGGGTGAAGTCAACTTCTTTGTGTGATATACACAAAACTTTCCCCACATTAAGCATATTGTAAGCAATAAGTTCCATCATCGTCAGTGCAACAAAGTCAATTTAGCGTTCTGCTGTTCCCACTGGTGGATCTCAGAGTAATTATTTATATTTGGACAATTATTTGTGGGTGTATCAGCACCATATTCTCTTTTGTTTATTACAATGGCATGCAATATACCATATAACAGATACAGGAACAAGACCATCATTGGCGGGACCAGAAGGGTATATATATACTATTGACAAAAACAATAATTGACATTGCTATGGTATGAGACAAATTATAATATTAGCAGCATAAGGCATACAGTCACCAGAATAAAATATTTTATCAAACACTAACAGAGAAAATTAATCCACTACAAAATTGCAGCCCACAACAAAATGGATTAAAACAGTTTGTTCTATTTATTATATTGTTAATACAAGAGTAGTTCGATACTGCACACACCCCTGCCAAGGACAAACTCTTCCAGTATTGCTTATGAATACAACGATAAGTCCCTTTAAAGACCTTTTAAAAATTCCTAGATCCAGATGGTGATCAGTATAATCACCAAAACTAATCTGCCAAGGCCCAACATGTCCATATTGCTTAGGAGTGAAAGGATAAAAGGGTACTGTTAAAAATCTCTAAATATATTTTGAGGGAATATGCGAAATCCCAAAACGGAACAGGGAAGTCACAAATTCCCTAAAATCTCTTCGGAATTTGTGAAATCCCTAAAACTTAAGTAATTTCTTTCACAAATTGACTGAATGTTTTTTAGGGAATTTGTGAAATTACATTTATTGTGCATCAGTCAATTATTGTGCATTTCAGTTAAAGTTTTGTATAAACTAATGGGCATTTACAACAAATCTTATTTTAGTTTTAAAATGATTTTGTTTGTCATGTACAGTAATTCTGACTATTTTATATTAAAAAATTTTCTACTGATTAACTTTAGGAAATGATGTTCTTGAAAACATGTTTTTTTCTACTGATTAATTTTGTGAAATGATGTTTTTGAAAACATATCATTATTTTTCATTAGTTTAGGTTTTGGATAGGCTAATATGATTTTCTAACTGATATTTTTAGTCATTTATAATATTTTTTCTGTGTACAAAATATTTGATATAACGGGATTGATCTATTTTTATTTAAGTCTAAATTTCAATGTATTCGTAACAACATGCTTGAAGATGCTGGTATTTCTATTTCACCTAAGTTCTTCTATACTAATACAACATTACCTTTTTACAATTTGAATTAAATTATATGACATGAACAAAATGTAAATCTATCAAGAGAGAGAGAGAGAGAGAGAGAAACGTACAGAGAAAAGATTCCATCAAAATGGTGCACTCCATGTCAGTTCAGATCACGCTGATTAATAAAAACTGAAAGGTACTTAGTTTATTTTAAGAGGAGGTAGCTGGTATTGGAGACCAAAGGCACCAATGGAAAGGCATGAAATCCTAAGTAGTTTAAGGTTTAGACAGATTAAAGGTTTTGTCCAGGCCTTTGAAGACACAATAAATAATAGTCATCCAATAAATGTTAGCATTCTCAGGTAATCTTCTATGAAAAATAATGAGCTTTCATTTTTAATCTAAGTTTTTATCTGTAAATAAAAATTTTGCAAATTTCCTAAAAACATTCAGGGCATGCACAAATTCCCCGATTACACAAATTCACTGTAACATATACATTTTTCACATATCTGTAGTTTTAATCATTATTGGGATAATAATGCAAAATGCACTTGTTGACAAATTTATAACACTGATTATGCATAGCAAATGGCATTGGGTAATATGAAAGTATACCCTGGTCGCCATATCCCCCTATTCAGGCAAAATATGACTTTTTAGTTACAAAAAAAAATATGTCCCAGTTTATGTGTCACCCAATTTGGGTCAAATATGGTTCATTTAGATAGTTAAGACAAGTATATCTTATCTATGAATTACAATAAAAAGAGCACTCAGAGAGCGCAGACCTCCACCAAGGGAGCTCAATTCCTGGACTATCATCAAAATCCATCCTAAAATTATCTGGCTATAACTCCCTTTAAAAAAGCCTGTATCTAGATGATCCAGACAGTGATCCAGATCACTCCCAAAGTCTAACCACTTGTTCCTTGCCCCATTTAGGACATTTTCTGTACATTTTATCAAAATCCATCCATAACTTTTTGAGTTATCTGTCTTTAAAAATTACATTTCATGGATCCAGATGATCCATATAGTGATCCGGATGATTCCCAAAATTTAATCATTTCTTCCTTTTGAGACATATCCTGAAAATTTCATCCAAATCCGTCCATAAGTTTTTGAGTTATCTTCTTCACAAACGCATCTGGCAGCCTGGAACCAGATGATCCAGACAGTGCTCCTGATCATTCCCAAAATTTAGTCACTTGTTCCTTGTCCCATTTAGGACATTTCCTGAATATTTCCTGAAAATCCATCCATAATTTTTTGAGTTATATGTCTTTAAAAATTACATTTCATGGATCCAGAAGATCCAGATAGTGATCCGGATCACTCCCGAAATTTAATCATTTCTTTCTTTTACCTTCTCAGACATATCCTGAAAATTTCATCAAAATCTATCCATAACTTTTTGAGTTATGTTGTTCACAAACAAACAAACAAACAGACGGACAGACAAACCCAGGCGAAAACATAACCTCCTTGGAGGAGGTAACAAATAAAATATCGAGCCAAATTTGGCTTCGAATCGGTAGCTAACTATTTCCCCATTGTAAATTTGGCAGAAAACTTATATACATATTGGAAGCAATCAGTGTATTCAAATTTTTATCAATTAAAATCAAATTCATAATCACAGGCACTATAAGTTGTATGTCATTTTTTGTGAGTGTAATTAGGGCGCCAATATCACAAAGAAAAATTATTTTATCATTCTAAAAAAGTTCTAACAAAAGTAAGTTTGTTCGGTTGTTTTTTTTTAAATTAAAGTATATTCTTTCAGAACCTCAGGTTAAGGTGACCTTACCGTGACTGAAAACCTAAACTGCTAACCTATTATGTATCTTTTTTTCTTACAAAGTACTTGCGTTTTCTGTATATTTCAGTATGTTGATCTCTGACGTGTATGACTCTCAACTATTATGTATTTTATTGTCCAATATCAAAGGTTTAGGCAATAAGCTATAGACTGAATGTCATGTTTATTGAATAATTTTGTTCATTATAACATTAATGTGCAATTATGTTATAGCTATGTACAATAAGCCATTATACTACTAAAACATCAGGTAAATTGCATTAAAGTAATGGGCAATTGAATGGTTCCGTTTCAAACAACTGTTTACCAACTACTTCTACATACCAGGGAGCTGTACATATTTTATACGATTCTTTCTTTTTGTTTCGGAGGCCTTGCTTTCCCACTAGTTTTTAGAATGCTATGAAACCTTTAAACTTGTTTTATCTACATATGGCTTCCATCAGTAATTTAACTACCCCTTTTACATGATATGACCTTCATTATTATATGACCTCGAGATGACCTTGTTGACTCACCTTTGACCTTTGGCCCACTTTACGCTTTGCGTCATCTGCCCCCCTCCTTTGGACTAGGCCATTGTCATTACTACGCCATAACAGTGCTACATTTACTCATATTGGTCTTGTTGACCTTTCTTTCTGATCTTGATAAAGTCCATTTGTACAGCTATAAGTCAAATTTATTGTCATAATATTGATATGCACCAGTATATGTCTTTATGGTTATTTTAGTAGTAATTTATCTATTTGTTATGTAAATAAATAATATAATCCCATATTGTATCTCTCTTTTTGAAGGGACTCTGGGGGTGAGGTCAAACAGAAGTTCTACATATTAATCTTGATTTTCTGGAAAAGGTAATTTATGAACTCCTGAGTGATAATCAAGATTTCTATTCAGATTATTTAAAACTAAAATAGTTATTGTGTTATATTTTGGTATGTATAACTTGAAAAAAAGGATAAAAACTGGATAGAGGTCAGATTTTGACATAAGGTGTGGTCTACCAGTAGTTTGTTCCTCCTCGGAGTTGTCCGGATCTAGATCATTAAAAATCCAGATTTTCTTTAGCACCATCTACTGATGAGGGGTTTCTGCAATGTAATGAGGCTGTTCCACCTTGGTGAGTTGCTCGTGAACCTACTTCCTGATTGGAAAAATATCTATTGACTCATGGGTGTAGTTAAAAATAGATTTAACATAGGTTTAAGATCTCATCCCGATAATGCAAAAATTGCCACACATAGGTTGCTGAAAAGTTTAGGATAGCTTTAAGATTGACTTAAGATTGAAAAGATAGGTTTAATATTGTCACCCTATTCAGGTCAAATATGGTTCATTTGGATAATTATGACAAGTATATCTTGTCTTATAATCACATTAAAAATAATTGAAATATCAAGCCAAAGTTGGCTTTGAATTGGTAGCCAACTATTTCCCCACGGTAAATTTGGCAGAAAACTTATATTGACACATGTAGGAAGCAATTAATGAATTCAAACTCTTACCAATTAAAACCAAATCCATAATCACAGGCACTCTGTGTATCATTTTTTTTGTGAGCTGAATTGGGGCGCCAATATCATAAAGAAATTGTTTTATCGTTCTTAAAAAGTTATAAGAAAAGTAAGTTAGTTGTTTGTTTTTTTTTCTTTTGCTTAAGCTATATATTTCGAACCTCAGGATAAGGTGACCTTGCCATGACGGAAAACTTAAACTGCCAACCTATTATATATCTATTTTATTATCTATTTATTTTGTTTTTTTATATATTTCCATATGTTGACCTCTGACGTATATGACTCTCAACTATTATGTAATTTATTGGCCAATATTCACGATTGAAGCAATAAGCTATGAACTGAATGTCATTTTTATTGAATATTTTTGTTCATTAATACATTCATGTGCAATTATGTTATAGTTATGTACAATTACCTATTATCGTATAAAACGTCAGGTAAATTGCATCAAAGTAATGGATAATATACAATTGAACGGTTTCTAGTTTTAAACAACTGTTCACCAACTACTTCTACATACCAGAAAGCTGTGCATATTTTATATGATTATTTTGAAGATGATTCACGTCAAATTCATCTAGACTTTCTTTTCTGTTGGAGGCCTTGCTTTCCCACTTGTTTTTAGAATGTTATGAAGCTTTAAACTTGTTTTAACTTTGTGGGGTTTCCATTCAGTAATTTAACTACTACTTTCACACATCACCTTCATTATTATATGACCTTGAGATGACCTTGTTGACTCACCTTTGGCCTACTTTAGGCTTTGGGTCATTTGGCCCCATCTTTTGGGCTCGGCCATTGTCATTACTACTTCATAATAGTGCTATCTCTACTCATACTGGTCTGGTTGAGCTTTCTATCTGACCTTGATAATGTCAATTTGTACAGCTATAAGTCAAAGTTATTATCATAATTGATATGCATCAGTATATGTTTTTATAATTATTTTAGCAGTCACATTTATCTATTTGGTGTGTAAATAAATGATATAATCCCTTATTGTATCTTTGTTTTTTGGGGGGACTGAGGGAATGAGGTCAAATTTAAGCCATTGCCGGTCTCATCTGGTCAGGGATAACACAAGTTCTAAACATAACATATTCATCTTGATTTTCTGGAAAAAGGTAATTTAAATATATGACCTCCTGAGTGATGATCAAGATCTGTATCCAGATTGCAAAATCTAGAATAGTTATTGTGTTATATTTTGCCATGCATAACTTGAACGAAAACACTACTTATTGGATAAGGGTTAGATTTTGACAAAAGACGTGGTTAACCAGTGGTTGGTCCTCTTAAGAGTTGTCTGGATCTAGATCATTAAAAATCCAGATTTTCTTTAGCACTACCTACCAATGAGGGGTTTCTGCACTAATGGGTCTGTTCCACCTTGGCGAATTGATCACAAACCTATTTCTCAAATGGAAAAAATAAAATGTCTAATGATTCATGGGTGCAGTTTGAGATAGGTTTAACATAGGTTTAAGATCTCATTCCAACAATGCAAAAAATGCCACACATAGGTTCCTGAAAAGTTAACGATAGCTTTAAGATTGACTTAAGATTGAAAAGATAGGTTTAATATTGCTTTAAGATGGAAAAGATTGTTTTGTGACTGTAAAAATGGGCATAACATTGTTATAAAATCAAAAGTATGACATTACGAGCAGAAAAATAGGTTTAAGATAGGTTTAAGATGATAAGTATCTGACAAGGATCGGGAGCAGTTTGTAATAATTTGAAACAGTTTAATATTATCATAAACTGTTCCTGATGGACATACAAGTGCATGCTATCGCTCACCCAACAGAAAGTACCATAACTTCCATATATGATGGGTTTACGATGGCTTTAAGTTCACAGCGATCAAAACGTTCTACCTCCCAAATGGACAATTTACAGGGTCATAAACCTGTAGCAAAGCATTATTGCCAAGGTGGAACATTTATTTACATTTATTGTGCATCAGTCAATTATTGTGCATTTCAGTTAAAGTTTTGTATAAACTAATGGGCATTTACAACAAATCTTATTTTAGTTTTAAAATGATTTTGTTTGTCATGTACAGTAATTCTGACTATTTTATATTAAAAAATTTTCTACTGATTAACTTTAGGAAATGATGTTCTTGAAAACATGTTTTTTTCTACTGATTAATTTTGTGAAATGATGTTTTTGAAAACATATCATTATTTTTCATTAGTTTAGGTTTTGGATAGGCTAATATGATTTTCTAACTGATATTTTTAGTCATTTATAATATTTTTTCTGTGTACAAAATATTTGATATAACGGGATTGATCTATTTTTATTTAAGTCTAAATTTCAATGTATTCGTAACAACATGCTTGAAGATGCTGGTATTTCTATTTCACCTAAGTTCTTCTATACTAATACAACATTACCTTTTTACAATTTGAATTAAATTATATGACATGAACAAAATGTAAATCTATCAAGAGAGAGAGAGAGAGAGAGAGAAACGTACAGAGAAAAGATTCCATCAAAATGGTGCACTCCATGTCAGTTCAGATCACGCTGATTAATAAAAACTGAAAGGTACTTAGTTTATTTTAAGAGGAGGTAGCTGGTATTGGAGATCAAAGGCACCAATGGAAAGGCATGAAATCCTAAGTAGTTTAAGGTTTAGACAGATTAAAGGTTTTGTCCAGGCCTTTGAAGACACAATAAATAATAGTCATCCAATAAATGTTAGCATTCTCAGGTAATCTTCTATGAAAAATAATGAGCTTTCATTTTTAATCTAAGTTTTTATCTGTAAATAAAAATTTTGCAAATTTCCTAAAAACATTCAGGGCATGCACAAATTCCCCGATTACACAAATTCACTGTAACATATACATTTTTCACATATCTGTAGTTTTAATCATTATTGGGATAATAATGAAAAATGCACTTGTTGACAAATTTATAACACTGATTATGCATAGCAAATGGCATTGGGTAATATGAAAGTATACCCTGGTCGCCATATCCCCCTATTCAGGCAAAATATGACTTTTTAGTTACAAAAAAAAGTTTATGTGTCACCCAATTTGGGTCAAATATGGTTCATTTAGATAGTTAAGACAAGTATATCTTATCTATGAATTACAATAAAAAGAGCACTCAGAGAGCGCAGACCTCCACCAAGGGAGCTCAATTCCTGGACTATCATCAAAATCCATCCTAAAATTATCTGGCTATAACTCCCTTTAAAAAAGCCTGTATCTAGATGATCCAGACAGTGATCCAGATCACTCCCAAAGTCTAATCACTTGTTCCTTGCCCCATTTAGGACATTTTCTGTACATTTTATCAAAATCCATCCATAACTTTTTGAGTTATCTGTCTTTAAAAATTACATTTCATGGATCCAGATGATCCATATAGTGATCCGGATGATTCCCAAAATTTAATCATTTCTTCCTTTTGAGACATATCCTGAAAATTTCATCCAAATCCGTCCATAAGTTTTTGAGTTATCTTCTTCACAAACGCATCTGGCAGCCTGGAACCAGATGATCCAGACAGTGCTCCTGATCATTCCCAAAATTTAGTCACTTGTTCCTTGTCCCATTTAGGACATTTCCTGAATATTTCCTGAAAATCCATCCATAATTTTTTGAGTTATATGTCTTTAAAAATTACATTTCATGGATCCAGAAGATCCAGATAGTGATCCGGATCACTCCCGAAATTTAATCATTTCTTTCTTTTACCTTCTCAGACATATCCTGAAAATTTCATCAAAATCTATCCATAACTTTTTGAGTTATGTTGTTCACAAACAAACAAACAAACAGATGGACAGACAAACCCAGGCGAAAACGTAACCTCCTTGGAGGAGGTAACAAATAAAATATCGAGCCAAATTTGGCTTCGAATCGGTAGCTAACTATTTCCCCATTGTAAATTTGGCAGAAAACTTATATACATATTGGAAGCAATCAGTGTATTCAAATTTTTATCAATTAAAATCAAATTCATAATCACAGGCACTATAAGTTGTATGTCATTTTTTGTGAGTGTAATTAGGGCGCCAATATCACAAAGAAAAATTATTTTATCATTCTAAAAAAGTTCTAACAAAAGTAAGTTTGTTCGGTTGTTTTTTTTAAATTAAAGTATATTCTTTCAGAACCTCAGGTTAAGGTGACCTTACCGTGACTGAAAACCTAAACTGCTAACCTATTATGTATCTTTTTTTCTTACAAAGTACTTGCGTTTTCTGTATATTTCAGTATGTTGATCTCTGACGTGTATGACTCTCAACTATTATGTATTTTATTGTCCAATATCAAAGGTTTAGGCAATAAGCTATAGACTGAATGTCATGTTTATTGAATAATTTTGTTCATTATAACATTAATGTGCAATTATGTTATAGCTATGTACAATAAGCCATTATACTACTAAAACATCAGGTAAATTGCATTAAAGTAATGGGCAATTGAATGGTTCCGTTTCAAACAACTGTTTACCAACTACTTCTACATACCAGGGAGCTGTACATATTTTATACGATTCTTTCTTTTTGTTTTGGAGGCCTTGCTTTCCCACTAGTTTTTAGAATGCTATGAAACCTTTAAACTTGTTTTATCTACATATGGTTTCCATCAGTAATTTAACTACCCCTTTTACATGATATGACCTTCATTATTATATGACCTCGAGATGACCTTGTTGACTCACCTTTGACCTTTGGCCCACTTTATGCTTTGAGTCATCTGCCCCCTCCTTTGGACTAGGCCATTGTCATTACTACGCCATAACAGTGCTACATTTACTCATATTGGTCTTGTTGACCTTTCTTTCTGATCTTGATAAAGTCCATTTGTACAGCTATAAGTCAAATTTATTGTCATAATATTGATATGCACCAGTATATGTCTTTATGGTTATTTTAGTAGTAATTTATCTATTTGTTATGTAAATAAATAATATAATCCCATATTGTATCTCTCTTTTTGAAGGGACTCTGGGGGTGAGGTCAAACAGAAGTTCTACATATTAATCTTGATTTTCTGGAAAAGGTAATTTATGAACTCCTGAGTGATAATCAAGATTTCTATTCAGATTATTTAAAACTAAAATAGTTATTGTGTTATATTTTGGTATGTATAACTTGAAAAAAGGATAAAAACTGGATAGAGGTCAGATTTTGACATAAGGTGTGGTCTACCAGTAGTTTGTTCCTCCTCGGAGTTGTCCGGATCTAGATCATTAAAAATCCAGATTTTCTTTAGCACCATCTACTGATGAGGGGTTTCTGCAATGTAATGAGGCTGTTCCACCTTGGTGAGTTGCTCGTGAACCTACTTCCTGATTGGAAAAATATCTATTGACTCATGGGTGTAGTTAAAAATAGATTTAACATAGGTTTAAGATCTCATCCCGATAATGCAAAAATTGCCACACATAGGTTGCTGAAAAGTTTAGGATAGCTTTAAGATTGACTTAAGATTGAAAAGATAGGTTTAATATTGTCACCCTATTCAGGTCAAATATGGTTCATTTGGATAATTATGACAAGTATATCTTGTCTTATAATCACATTAAAAATAATTGAAATATCAAGCCAAAGTTGGCTTTGAATTGGTAGCCAACTATTTCCCCACGGTAAATTTGGCAGAAAACTTATATTGACACATGTAGGAAGCAATTAGTGAATTCAAACTCTTACCAATTAAAACCAAATCCATAATCACAGGCACTCTGTGTATCATTTTTTTTGTGAGCTGAATTGGGGCGCCAATATCATAAAGAAATTGTTTTATCGTTCTTAAAAAGTTATAAGAAAAGTAAGTTAGTTGTTTGTTTTTTTTTCTTTTGCTTAAGCTATATATTTCGAACCTCAGGATAAGGTGACCTTGCCATGACGGAAAACTTAAACTGCCAACCTATTATATATCTATTTTATTATCTATTTATTTTGTTTTTTTATATATTTCCATATGTTGACCTCTGACGTATATGACTCTCAACTATTATGTAATTTATTGGCCAATATTCACGATTGAAGCAATAAGCTATGAACTGAATGTCATTTTTATTGAATATTTTTGTTCATTAATACATTCATGTGCAATTATGTTATAGTTATGTACAATTACCTATTATCGTATAAAACGTCAGGTAAATTGCATCAAAGTAATGGATAATATACAATTGAACGGTTTCTAGTTTTAAACAACTGTTCACCAACTACTTCTACATACCAGAAAGCTGTGCATATTTTATATGATTATTTTGAAGATGATTCACGTCAAATTCATCTAGACTTTCTTTTCTGTTGGAGGCCTTGCTTTCCCACTTGTTTTTAGAATGTTATGAAGCTTTAAACTTGTTTTAACTTCGTGGGGTTTCCATTCAGTAATTTAACTACTACTTTCACACATCACCTTCATTATTATATGACCTTGAGATGACCTTGTTGACTCACCTTTGGCCTACTTTAGGCTTTGGGTCATTTGGCCCCATCTTTTGGGCTCGGCCATTGTCATTACTACTTCATAATAGTGCTATCTCTACTCATACTGGTCTGGTTGAGCTTTCTATCTGACCTTGATAATGTCAATTTGTACAGCTATAAGTCAAAGTTATTATCATAATTGATATGCATCAGTATATGTTTTTATAATTATTTTAGCAGTCACATTTATCTATTTGGTGTGTAAATAAATGATATAATCCCTTATTGTATCTTTGTTTTTTGGGGGGACTGAGGGAATGAGGTCAAATTTAAGCCATTGCCGGTCTCATCTGGTCAGGGATAACACAAGTTCTAAACATAACATATTCATCTTGATTTTCTGGAAAAAGGTAATTTAAATATATGACCTCCTGAGTGATGATCAAGATCTGTATCCAGATTGCAAAATCTAGAATAGTTATTGTGTTATATTTTGCCATGCATAACTTGAACGAAAACACTACTTATTGGATAAGGGTTAGATTTTGACAAAAGACGTGGTTAACCAGTGGTTGGTCCTCTTAAGAGTTGTCTGGATCTAGATCATTAAAAATCCAGATTTTCTTTAGCACTACCTACCAATGAGGGGTTTCTGCACTAATGGGTCTGTTCCACCTTGGCGAATTGATCACAAACCTATTTCTCAAATGGAAAAAATAAAATGTCTAATGATTCATGGGTGCAGTTTGAGATAGGTTTAACATAGGTTTAAGATCTCATTCCAACAATGCAAAAAATGCCACACATAGGTTCCTGAAAAGTTAACGATAGCTTTAAGATTGACTTAAGATTGAAAAGATAGGTTTAATATTGCTTTAAGATGGAAAAGATTGTTTTGTGACTGTAAAAATGGGCATAACATTGTTATAAAATCAAAAGTATGACATTACGAGCAGAAAAATAGGTTTAAGATAGGTTTAAGATGATAAGTATCTGACAAGGATCGGGAGCAGTTTGTAATAATTTGAAACAGTTTAATATTATCATAAACTGTTCCTGATGGACATACAAGTGCATGCTATCGCTCACCCAACAGAAAGTACCATAACTTCCATATATGATGGGTTTACGATGGCTTTAAGTTCACAGCGATCAAAACGTTCTACCTCCCAAATGGACAATTTACAGGGTCATAAACCTGTAGCAAAGCATTATTGCCAAGGTGGAACAGGACTCTAAGGCACTAACTGTTTATCTCATGCCGAAGTCTTCGTGACTGCCCTGATACACAGCGGTGTCAGATTCAAACGTAACACCAAAGCTGGGTGATGAAGAAGTAGGAGGTGAAGTTCAATCCAAGGAAGTTTCAAAGTAGCATAGCAAAAACACTTTGAGGATTTTGCTTTTACATTTTAGTAAGGGTAAAGAATTTATAAAGAAAAGGTATAATATTTATAAAGGTTCTGAAGGTTGCAGGCACCACCATAAACCTACACCTGAAGCAAACAGCAAACCATAACCTAGAAACTATATAATCAATAACCAGCATCTAGTCCAGTTACTGTAGAACGTTATGTTACTGACATCTAATAGACAAATAAATTCTGCTTTCTCAGCCAGTCTAATCAAATGTGAGAAATTAAAATGAATTATTTTAGTTGCTCATCCAGATAAATTCTCAAGTAACATAACTTGTCAGACAACATTAGATCCTGAACAAGTATGTTTGACTTCAGGAACTAATGCAATACATATAGGTCTGTCCAGACGAGCATTTCTATCAACTTTGTCCCTCTACTCTGTAGAGGTCTTTCTGATGAAAACCTTTATGTGTCTCAATTAATCTGCTTTTAAACCCAGCACTGTAGAGGATGTTTATCAATTTATAGCTATATTTGTACTGCGAAAACAATAGCAAAAACAATAATAATAAAAATTATTTCTAATAATTTACATCTGCTCTGTGGATATTATAACCAACAAAATGACACATTATACTACATTACTGTCATTTCCAACATCATTACTGTCAATTCCCAAATTGCATTGTCTCATTGGAGACCCTCTGTTGTATTTCATCTACAATCGAACAGTGTAGGTTTTTCATGAGCCAATGAAAAGTAAACGACATTCCAAGTAATGCTCTGTGATATATTTCTCTCTGTCTCTCTCCCTCCGTGTATGTGTGTTTTCATACAGAGGGAATATAAAAGGGAACTATAGATCCATGCCAATAAAGACTTACAGATAAATGAAGGTATATAAGGAAACATGACATACGTTACCCAGATGTCAGAATGGATTAACATTGCCTTAGGTTAAAAAGCCATTGTTAATGGTGGCTAAAATGACAGGAATATTAAGTTATTACAACTCATTCAATATCTCCACAGTTGTCGTGCAACAGCTTTTGATACAAAAATAAGTTGATTTATTTCGAGGAGAAAAAAATGTCAAAGGAATTGTGACTGTGACTGGAATATGCTGAATGATTAATGGAAAATGAACACTGCATATTGTAGTATTACAAGCAGATTACTTGACATTGCACAGCAGTGGTATTGGAGAAGGAGTTTAGGAGAGAGGATCTGTACAACTGATATTTAACATCCAGTGCATCTTGAAATACTGAAAGTGAAAATATATATTAATAAACCACAGAAAGCTTCAGGCACAATGTACACAGAAACTAGTGACTGCTTCAAAAGCAGCCTGAAACACCTGTTGATGATGATGATGTTGGTTCTTGAAAACCATGGGATTATTGTTGATATGAATGCCAGAGATGTGAATGTTCCTACCTATGATGAATTTATCTCCCAATTTAACAATTATAAAGCTCGTATGTATGGTTCTTATCCAGTAGGAATAGACTATGAGACCAAGTCCCCACCCCCACCGCGAGGTAGTAATATCACCAGACACAGTCATGAGAATTTCAGCCATATTTTTGTCATGGATACGAATGTAGAAATATGGTTGTCAATTAAAAGGATAGTGAGGTAAGGTTTTGTTTCTAGTAGATTTGATTTTAGTTCCGTAAATAAACTTTATACATGGTATTATTGGGTAAAATACAGGCATCCCACCTTTGAGGTTGGCAGTTTGAAACCTCGAACCTGACCCTGTTTGGGAAAGTTGGTAGTGGCTCACGGATGCCCTTAAGTTTTTTAACGCTTATTTTTCTATAATATGAGATATAGAGATTCCAGAACATTAAGTATCACATGATAAATCAATAACATAATAATAAGTTCCTGAATGGCCACCAAACTGACTAAATTCATTTCTGATACCCCTGTTCAACTGTTTTGAGTTTGCATCCCAACTTCCACAAACATTATGTTATGAATGTAATTTTATTGGTTGTACAACTTATTTTTTTTCAGTTGTGAAGAATGAGAACATAATTCTTGATACTCTTATTATTATAAAAAGTTACCATGTTTAAAAAACCTTTGTTTAATGCACATATCTCTTCTGAGTGCTCATAGTCTTGTAGTTTTTTGTTATAAAGCAGTGATGACTATCCTCTTGGACGCTACGACTAATCCTTCTGTAAAATAAAGAGTGAGTGATGTCACCACAAAATTTATTGTAGAGTCCATAGATTAATGTAAAATACAGGAGCTTAGTATTATAAGTAATCCTTACAACTTTTAGCAGTTGCGTGATTTTTCACCATGTAACAACCAATCTTTCGGTGATAGATTGGAAAGGGAAGATTGCAACCCCACAATATTTAAAATAAGGTCAAATCACAGCCCTCAACCAGAGAAGTCTATAATTGTTATACATTGTAAAGACTTTATTGATCATTCCTCATTGATTATTAACCATTACTATCCTTTGCTTTGCTGCTGTGTATACCAGTGACAGCTTTTCAGTGCTGCTTGGTGTTTTCATATTTCAGTGTTCTGTAACGTTGACACCAAAATACATTTAAAGTGCAGATGTGTAATTAAGCATCAGTATTGCAAATGCCTTCCAGTATTACTAACATTAATTATTAAGTATTTTACTGTGACTGTGAAGGGGAGTAATATCCCTAACCCACTCACGGTTTCAATGAAGCAGTTTATTTGGATTTTAACATCAGTTTCAGTGCTGTATATGTCATATCACGATGGGTAGTTTTATGAGGAGAGGAAACCAGTACATACAGTTGGGCAAGGTTCTGTACTGTAAACTGTCGACCTTCAGTAAGAAACTACCATCTTTCTGACATAGGGTTTGGGATTTGAACCACCGACCTCAGAGGTTGGAGGCAAGTGTGTTCCCACTGAGCCACTGTGGCCCCTGTCAGGATTTCAACGTTAGTTTATTGTAAATTGGAATTTACGGAAAAATAAGTTTTGTTTCATTTGGCTTTGAATCACAGCGGCACAGTTATTAAGTTCCACAAAGGTCTCCTCCGATTAGATTAGTGAGGTTTTTTTGTGTTGCAAAACAGATGAATCACATAACTATAGCTACATTTCTGGCCAATGGATTAGGTAAATAATGTGCAGATGAAAAGACTGCACTGAGCGTTCAGCTATATGCTTAAGTATGTGTTCCATGTTTGCAATTTTTGACCAGTGACATGTAATGGACAAGTGATATTTTTCATCATTTTATTGCAATGATAAAAAGTGTGTCAGTACATCTGAATGCATTTCATAAATGCTGATAGCTGAATGGTGACAGTCAACTCTGTCTTCATTAGCTGTTTATACTTGTAAAACTTATTTTTTTGCCAAAACCCTCTATGTAATGTTCACATCAGTCAGTCCAATATACTTTATTTTCAAATGTGTTTTAATGTCCGACACCATTTCACGCTAGGTTACAAAGTGAGTGATCAGCTCTCGTTTCGAACAAGAACAAAATGTGGCTATTTAATGCTGTTGGTGGTTTAACAAAGTTCAGTTTTGTAGACCTTCTTTGTATTTGACAGATGTATTTACTGCGGGGTGTCCACGTTTGACGTTCAGGTCACTCTACATTCAGTATTGCCAACGTTTGTAGGAATTTTGCATGATGCCTAATTCCTCCATGGATTGCCACACTTTTGGCAATAAATTTTTGCATACTTTTGTATTCTCTGCTTTTTATGGCCCCCTTCCTCAAACAGAGAGGTTTTACAGGTATTAGAATGTCTGCTTTCCATAGACGGTATTAACGTTCCTAGGGTCTTACATTTCTGTAATGATTGAAATACCTGACGTCACAATGTATTGTATTGTATATTTATACTCAGCGCAATATCTCCTTGTACTACAGGACACATAATGCTATTAGACCTTCCTGACCATGCAAGTACAGCTCCAGCTCTCAAGTCACAGACAGTCCCCTAACTGAAAGACCGAGGCTCAAGGATGGCCATTTATCAATGTCCTTTAAGTTCTTTAGCCTACCACTGGAGATAGGACCCAATGACAGAGGACCAACATTTTAAGTGGTCATCTTAGTCACTATGTATCTGCCTGTAACTGGTTTGAACCCATATCTTCTGTGTTCATTGGACACTAGGCCACAATAGCAGTGTGTATGTCATATTAATATATCTTTACAGCAATATTTGTATCTTTTCTGTGTGAAACTCTGTCTATCATCCTCCTGATTTCTAATTCTTTGCTACAGAGAAACTTTTAGGGTGTGTTCGTTTGACTAGATAAAATATGCTGCAGTTCAGGCAAAGGTAAGTTAATCCTGAGAGAGGTAATGACCATCCTGAGTTCCTTTGTCAACACAATGATTCAGTGCGTCATTGCAACATCAAAACATGCAACATAAGGTTTAATAAGCGTTTCAATGTAATTGTATCCGAGATAGACAATCCAGATTGAAATTACAATCTTTTATCTCCTTCTGAAACGATGAGAATGTGAATGCATATATATTTACAAGAGATTTACTCCAGAGAAGACCAGAGAAGCAATTGATTGTTTTCAACTGAATCTAATATTAATCATGAGCATTGGCACCTCGTCTGCTATTTATGGCTTTGTCAAGATATCTGAAGAGTTTATTTTAAATGATGGGGGGATTCATGGTTTATCATTGTTTAAATTGCATTAACAATTCATTAAAAGGGATTCCCAAATCGTGTTAGCTGTTGGCTAATCAAGGCCTGCCGACTGCAAGCATGAAAACATACACTTAGAAACTTTCATTGAAAACATCTGTCACTCACTGCCTTCTCTTACCGAATGTCTATTTATTCCAGGATTTATACTCCGGCCCTGTATTGCTTTCTTTGGCTGGATAATTCTGAGAAACTCCTGTGCAAGCACCAGTTTCCAAGGTCATATATATAAACCAAACATAAAGTAAACAGTAGTCTGTGTTACCAATCCTCTAAAGCTTTGCTTCATCAATTTTTGTGCTTGTTTATACAATTCCCTATGGTTGTTTTTTTTTAGGCCAGATGCACAAAAGTTTCAAATTAGTCTCCAGTTTTTCAAAATATGTTTACTTGCCTAAAGACCATTTTGACGGCATTCTATTACTGTTATGCCAAAAATGTCCCTGTCAAACATTTACGTAAGAATTATAAAGGGTGCAATAAGTTTAAATAAATAGGGTCTCTCTTTTTCTCCCTTCAAACATTAGACATAAAGGAACCTTGTCATGAACTTCTGTAGACAAATGTAAAGTTAGTGATTCAACAAGTGGTTACAATTATCGGAATCCATAATTAAGAAAATAATGTTTTATAAATCATGTATAAATTGTGTTAGTATTTGTTAATTATTATTGTGTGTTATATGGTGGAGAAATATATATTAGATATATTAGCATTGGAGGTTGCTTTGAATAGGGTTTTTCTTCTGGGGCTGATTTAACTAGGGAATTTTCTACTGGATGCAGATTTGGCAAGTGGCCAATTTCACTCCCGATTCCCCACAGAGTCTAGCCAGGGATCTGATTCCACGAGTGGTCTCAACCTGGTCTCAATTTTTATAATGTATTAGTTGAGCCCCTGGGCTCAGACTTCACCAATGGTCTAACTCTTAGCTTCGGCTGAGCCTCTGGCTCAAATGCAGAGATGGGTAGGTAGTGACCTTAAGTGTTGTAAACAAAGACTTAAATATAGTCGCCATAAATATCTGTCCACTTCAAATTTGAAACAGATGAAAAAAGCTATAAATATATAAAACTAAGAAATAAAGTAGTCCTTATGTGCTTAAAAAAAATTCCCATAACAAAATAATATGTTGCAGAGATGAAATGTGTCAAACAAACAATAAACATCATAAATAAAATATTTGGACCAGAAGTAAAGCTTAACATGGCAGAGAAACCACTATGGCTATTTAAACAGTTTGGTCTCAGCTGAGACTACTTCTGTGAAAACTGTTTGAAATAATGTTTTATAAACCATGTATAATTTGTCTTAGTATTTGCTAATTATTATTGTGTGTTATATGGTGAAGTAATATTTATAATTAGCATTGGAGGTTGCTTTGAATAGGTTTTTTCTTCTGGGCTGATTTAACTAGGAGATTTTTTTTCTGAATGCATATTTTTATGTTGAAATATAAAAACTTAGCTGAGACAAAAATATTAGATTTTAGCCAGTGGCTCAGTAAGAGAGCTGGCTAAGTCTGAAACATTTTGTGAAATCGACCACTTCTTTGATTATAAACTAACATAGCAATTATAACTAAATGACAATTGCATTTTTATTGCAATTGTATATGTAACTTAATAGTACTGGTACTTAGCTTACATAATACGTGAAACTTGTATGTTTTTTTTCATTTTCCAATTACATATGGGACTAATGTCTTGAACTGTGTTATATATGAAGCCTAAATTTTACAGAACTGGTGCAAGACAAAATGCAAATGAGATAGACTACTAATGGTGAATGATTTAGTGAAATTTGAGATATAACTCTCACCAAATTGGGAGAAATTTTGGGTTGGCTTATGGGGAGTCACATATTTGCTCCCTTTCTCCCATAGCTTATGGTAATGCCTTTAATCTCTGGGTGTAATTTTATGTAATAGCTAAAATGAGCTCTAGGCATTAAACCTAATGCCTGAATACAATTTTCTAACACGTTTGATGACTGTTCATAAGTTAGTTTGATGATATACAGTCTTTTTATTGCCTGTTGTATTGTCAAAGAAAATAACTTATGTTCTTTCACCAGGAACAATAATAAAAGTGGTATCACTATAAGAACTATATTATCATATCTATTGAAATTGGTTCAGTAGTATTCATGGAATAATTAGGTACAGAGAAAGGATATAACTATTACCAATACCATAGAACGTTTACAGTAATGTTATGAAAAAATACTATAATTGGCCAAATACTGGTTCTATAAGCCATCGTGTTCTCATCAACAGAGTTTGTGTCCCACATTAATTGCAGAGTGATTTGCATTAAAATTTTGAGTTTTATATGACTGTGCTTAACATCAAAAAATGAGAAACTGTCTTCACATTGCATTATTCCTTGTCTTCTCGACTACCATTACCTTCACCTCCTGCAACTGAAAATGAAATCGAATATATGCCGAATGTATGTTAAACAAAATGTGTGGAGATAATTTAGTAGTATATCCTTCCTTTTTCTATAATCATATAATAGTTTAATAAAATTTCTTTTAAATAAAAAAATGTGCACCAATTTAATGCCATGTAATTCATTGAAGCTTAACCATTTTGTTATAAGTGTTATATAATTTTACAGTAGCTTTTATAACAAACTAAAATATATCACCTTTGTAATACATCACCATTATTTCATGCTTTAATAACTACTATTTCAAGTTTTATAATGAAACAAAACTCAGTAACTGTCACTAGATAAGGTACTGCAGGTAAGTTTTGTTTTAAAATATTTGCAAAAAACTAGTGATAATTTTGTGATATGTTACTGCTACAAACTGATACTTTACAGGAGGTGTGTTCAACACAGGTCTTACGCAAGTCTCAGACTTAAGGTGGCTATAGGTGCAAACAAAAACTGAGACCTTTTGTGAAAATTAACCCTTTCATGTCACACCTACAGTGATCTCTGTTAACATTGTGAGACCAAGATGTCAAATTAGAAATAAACTAATGTAAACATGCTCACCTACTTTTCACCTAGATTCCTTCCAAATTTGGCGTGCTCCATCTAACCAGAGGCAATCTGAGGTTGAATCCATTTGTCTGGAGAACTGTTGATGCGGTAATTACATCTGTCTTTTGCTGTATACATATTTACTTTTACTTTTGCTTTTCAGTATTGATCTGACCAAACAAAGTGTCACTATCATAGTGGATGAGAAGTTTGTCTGGTCTGATATGAACTTCAAACAGGATGATAACTTTAACCTAACTGATGATCAGTTCTACGATGTCATTCTGGATGCATCTAAGATCTGGACTCCGCCTATCTATCCGGGCAATGTTATAGACCATAAAACCATAATGTGAGTACTACTTTTATTGTATCATTGTCCATTATCAAGATCACACATTGTCAAAGTTTTATGTCCCTTTCCGCTGATAATATCATACTAGAACAAGTCCTGAATGGATCCAATATATTGTCATTAGATGAATCTGAACCTGCAACCACAGACGTGAAAGTCTAGTAATTACCTGTCATACTTATTAATCAGCTTGTCAGTTAGATTGAAATCTAATTCCTTCTTTCATGACTTAGATCCAGCCAATTGTAATCTCATCAGGGCTGCTACAACTGATTTTTTCATTGTAAAACTTACAAAGCACATAGTGTGTCCCAAGTGAATATTTAAGTCCTAAAATCAGGAAGGTTGGTCTTACAACGTTCTCGCGGCATTATTTATGAAAATAACTCATAGCACCAAGTCTGAATCATATATCAAAAAAAAGAAGATGAATTAACAGACCCGTACAACAGATCTTCATTTGAAAGAGGATTACTCAACTTTTATAGAGGAGTACACAACAGAAGTTCTAATGCCATATGTATAAATTGAGAAAACATCCCACAGAAAATGCGGTCGGACTCAAGGTCTTAAAATACAATCCGACCTCCAAGTTCAGAGTAAGATTAAACCAAGGTAAAGCATGGGAGTGCATGTACCTTGAATCCCAGTGTTAATGCGTTAAAAATAGTATAAAATCAGTTCAACAATTGGACATGTAAGTACTGCACATTGCAAATGTTAAGTTAGTTAAAATGTAAAAACACAGTTAACAACACTGTGACACAGCTTTGCTTATCTTGAGAAGGTGATCCCCTCAGTCGTACAAACTGTACAGCCAATGCAAACAAGTTTAACATTAGTTTAACTCATGATCACAACTGTTAACTTCATAGTCACCCTTCCCAAGTAATGTAATATGACATAGTAATGTAATTATATCATTATAATAGCATTGTTATGAAAACGTACAACAACACTAAGGTTGTCTGGGCATAAGCTCCTGCATTGACATAATGGTGGATGCAAGTGATTCTACCATTAGTACTCTTTGAGATTTGAAAAAAAATGCTTAGACAGAGTGGTCTGTTCACAATGAATACACAATACATTTATATACGAACCATGTAAATCTTTAAAGGAAATATAGCAGGGAATGCTGGGAACTGGACAATGTTTGTTTGTGATCCCATCTGCCTCCCAACTTCAAAAGGGGGGGGGGGAGAATGAAGAGGGGTTCATAAACGATTACCAATAGGTGACCAATCAAAAAAACACCACATGTACTAGGGGTGAACAATAAATTTTATTTTAAACTAGTAAACAACTATTTCAAAACTGACCTAGCACGCAACCTCTTGTGGCTCAAAACAGTAATCTCATCTCATGAGCAGATTAGAGTTTGTCAATTTGCCAATTCTCTGCTTCCCAAAAGTGAGCGGGGCTTGCGCTATGATGGTCCTAGTAACAGGAAATAAACTCCAATCTTATTTGTTCTTCAAGGTCTTTCCAACATAGTTATGATTAAGCAGTGTCTCTCTGGTAACAACCATTGCCATACCCATGAACAGTTGAATTTTTACAATCCTGCGTATGATTGCTGTCCCCCCCCACCTCCTCCCGCCCCAAAGTATGGTTAAATGCAGATATAAAGTGTTATAAAAGTCAGATACCAAACAGAATAGAAGTATAATGGATCAGATTGCAAAAGTTTTTGTATCTACCGTTTCAAAACATGATAATGCACTGTTTTACTGTAAAGATATTTTATCACATAGACTTATATTTGTAGAGACTTGAAGCAAGTGCAGGTCCCGCCAAGTGGGGTGGATATTGTATACCACAAAGTAATGCAATACACTATTCCCTGTGTAGTTGATGTTCAGTTGTTCCCATTTGACCAGCATAACTGTACCCTGGTATTGGCACAGCCCAGTGGGTTTGATTACAGGTACCGTATCTACAAATGATTATTTATATAGTGTAAACTGTTCCCATAACCCAACATCGAGGGTCTGATTGGGACAGGCCCTCAGAATTTTCACTTGTGACAAGGCCAAAGTAGGGGGGTTTTATGTCCTGTTCAACAGACAGGGTCATATTGGGACACGTCTTCAGTGTTCACCTTTATGGGAGTCGAACCCATACACAGGTGATTGCCTTTGATAAGATGCCAGACCTGGCAACCCACTAGGCCACCGAGGGCCTCAAATTGTCACTGGCGTGAGTCTAGCCCACTCAGACTTCACCAGACTATCATTAGAGACCAAACTTGCTAATTATAAGGCTTTGAGGGACCTCTGTATTTTGATGATTAATTCTTTGTATTTATATGTATTTCATCTAACTGACTTTGCCTTTACATTTATATCATCTATCTGACTTTGCTTTTACATGTATTTCATCTAATTAACTTTGGCCTCATATGTATTCCATCTAATTGACTACGTCTTTACATGTAGTCCATCTAATTGACTTTGCCTTTACATGTATCCCATCTAATTGACTTTTCCCTTACATGTATTCCATCTAACTGACTTTGCTTTTACATTTAAATGATCTAATTGACTTTGCCTTTACATGTATTCCATCGAACAGACTTTGCCTTTACATTCATATCATCTATCTGACTTTGCCTTTGCATGTATTTCATCTAATTAACTTTGCCCTCATATGTATTCCATCTAATTGACCATGTCTAATTGACCTTTTCCTTCCATGTATTATATCAAACAGACTTTACCTTTACGTTTATATCATCTAACTGACTTTGCCTTTACATGTTTCTATATAATTGACTTTGCCTTTACATGTTTCAATATAATTGACTTTGCCTTTTCATGACACAGAAATAAATAACGAATCTTTAGCCAGCTGATCTGATTGAGGAATCCTCATGAATTCCATGTTTTAGCAGATCCAGTATACACAAGTGAATTGTAACATACAGGTAACTTTTTGGTGTAACATTCAAATCATAAAAGCAGAATTGTAAATTTAAGTTTCTTAAACACTCTTCCCCCCAGTCCAAAAACCCACTGAAATTAATTTCTGTCTTTATACTTTTTCTTCACAGAATAAACATGATATCACTTCTAAATAAGATGGAAGTTGGAGAAAAGGAGGCTTCGTTTGATGAAAGGGGCCATCAGAGTGTTGAATGGAATTTAAAAACTTGGCAAAATTTTATTAGGAAAACATCTTCAGGAGTCATTTACAACCCATATGACATGGATGAATTTGTCTTCACAATCATCCTGCAGCGACACGCTGTATTCTATGCCTCAGTATTAATCTTCCCCAGTTTACTATTAAATGTCCTAAGTTTGTTGGTATTTACACTCCCTTTTGACTCTGATAGGAACCAATATGGTGTCACACTCATTCTAGCCTATTTTGTCCTGTTGGCAAGTCTCGTTGATGCCAGTCCAAATACTGGAAACTCTGTGCCCATATTAGGCATCTACATTGCTTTAAGCACAGCTATCATGGTAGCCAGCTTCTTGCTGTCATTATTTCTTTCTGTCCTGGAGAAAAGGTACAAGAAGAAGCCTGTTCCAAAGTGTCTGCAATGCTGCATATTTCTGGATCCAAGAAAGCCAAGCAAAACCAAAGGGTTCAGCCATGTCAACAGTGACCCAAAGAGCAAGAAATGTATTTTGGAAGGAGATTCTGCTCATCAGAAAGAAGATTATGACAGCCTGCCTGATGCAAAAGAATGGCATCTAACGGGCAGGGCACTGAATTTCTTAGGCTTCTTGATAATCCTTGGGGCACATATACTTGCGCTGGTAATAATTCTTTGTTACATTATGTGATTTAACAGAACACTAAAGGAATGAATTATTTACTGATTTGTTAAGCATGCGGCACATATGTTTGAATTTGGTATTGCTGAATATTGACAGAAATCATTTCAACAGGAATAGTAAGGCTTCTTTATTATTCAGCAGCCTTAATTATTTTTCTTACTCAGGAAACTTTGAAAGTACAACAATGATGGTCTAAGACTTTTTACACCTGAACCACATTGCCAAAATAAATCATTAACTTGGAGTCCTCCAAACATTGTACATGGTAGATTCTAGATTAGACCTATTTTCTTACTGGATAAAGTCTGTACAAAACTAATAGGTGTCTAATCATCAGACCACACATACTTTTGCTTCAATACATGTCACACTGGTTTATTAAATTGGCTGTTATACCTGCCACATGATTAACAAGATATAGACACTGTATCACTCAGCTCTCTCCCCTCTGTTAGTTGGTTAAAATTAATCTCGTCACAACAAGGATATAGGAGTCCCCAAGGGCAAACATCATTAACCACCGACACGCCACCAAAAGCAACTTGAAAGCATTGGACAGAAAACTGACATTTATCTTTGATGTTTTCTATGGTCAGAGTTTTATGAGACATTATTATTTGCTGATGAACCTTGATATAAAATGTGGGAATAATATAATGAAAAGGACTTTTGGAAGATGTAATAAGACCTTGTTTGCTGTCTTCATCAGTTACCAACGACCCTTGAAGGGGAGGGGCGATGATATTGATATTGTGTTTGTTTGTCTGTCTTTGTCTCTGAGTACACAAATTTTTACATGTGATCGGGGGGGGGGGGGGGGGGGGGTATAATTACTACAGCATAATTTAATAGATTTCTTTACAATATCTACTCTACAATGCAAAACTTTTAGCCATCCTGGGGACTTATGTTTACACAATGTCGGGTCTACTCCTATTTTGGTCCTCCTGAAAGATGATCTAAATCCATATTGGGACACTATAGTTTAAGGGACTTCTTGCTTATATGTGGTTTCAGATCCCTGGGTGAAGGTTTGAGTTCTCTCAGGCAAATTTCCTTTATTTTGATACTTATGTTGAAGCACTTCATATGCCTCAATGCTTCTAAAGTTTTCCTGTGTCTTTGTAATGAGATTTTGTTGATATTAATAAAATGATATTTTCAGAAGAGGAAAACAAAAAGGGTTTCCGTGCAGTTTCAGATACTACGTGGTTGCCCTGTCAATTTTTTTGTTATAAAAGAGAAAGTATTGTTACTGACAATTTATATATTAGTTATTACTTCAAGTGTACAGATTACCAGGAATCTACTGTTCCAAGGTGAATATCTTTTTCTTTCAACAAGCGAAGTAATTTCAACATGACATAATTTTTTCACTTGCTAATAGCAATATATTAACCAAATAAACAATTTTTCATCAGTAAAGCCGATATGTATAGGTAAAGAGACATGAGAAATGAATTACCAAGAGTCACAGTATATATACTGTGAAAATACATCTAAAAAAGAAAATTTCCGGAGCGACAAACATTTGTAAAATTTGCCACAAGTAAAGACAAATATAATATTATCCAAGTCTGTAGGGTAGTTTCCCCACTTACTATCATCCACTTAGTTTGAATAATACACAAAAAGTCCATTTTTGTCTAGGAAATGTACTTTCACTGTGTGATGTATTCTGTTTCTCATAGGTGTGACGGTGACAAACTACTGTGTCTTTTCATGATGGGTTTGGGGATTGGGAATCCTAAATTGAAAGAGTGGGATAGTATTCGACAATAATTTTAAGCTTAATGGGGCCCAGGATATACTCAGAGACTTCAAGTCCATTCAATAGATCTAATGGAATTTTGCCACCTGCTTTATCTAAAGGCCTCAGATCTTTTGGCTAATGCTTTAGTGAGTAGTAGATCAGACTGTTGTAAATCCTTGTTTACAACGCTCACTGATTTTGAATATCATAAGATTGCAGGGCATCCACATTTCATTCAGCAGGGTTGTCACTCATAGTTATACATATCCTTAAAGCCACACAATAGGATCAAATATTATGATGATTGACATTCATTGACCTACTTTTCATGTGATCGTGTTTTCATTTTACGATCCATGAAAAACACTAAGCTCTGACCACCCTTTTGCAGTATTCAGTTTATTTTTTGTAAGGGAAACTGCACACGATTAATCATACCGCCCTAAACATTAGTTATAGTGTCTTGCAGATCACTTGTATCTGTCTTACAACTGAGACGAATGGTCAGGATACTCAGGACAGAAAAACTTTGAAATATCTTTAAAAGTGGACTTTCACTGGTATTATGCCCCTGAACTTTACAGTTGAAAAGATCAGTTGAAAGACTGCAAAAATAGCACATTATCTAGATGGTTGGAAGGCAAACACGGCAAACTCGTTAGAATGAAACAGGGGTACTATATTTAATTCTTTGTGGGTATTTGTGGATCGTGTTGTCCTCTTATTTTCTGTGAAAAAAATAGCTTATAAAGTTTCACTCCTTTTAAATTATAAAATGTCCTGTGTTGTCTTTTAATGTTTTTTTTAATAACACGTCTGGTAAATTGCTTCAAACCAGTGTTTTCTCTCTGCATTTGGTAATGTATTACTCTGTGGTGCCCCGGGGTCTGGTAAACTTAATAAAACATTGTTCACTCTTTTTCTTATATGGTGTAGCGATGTACACCTTGCTTGGAGAGCGTCTTTTCTAGTTTGGCTCTGTATATGCCAACAGATATTTGCAAATGTTTAAATTTTGAATTTCTTACCTGTTTAATTGTTGCATAAGAGCTAAATTGTAATTGCTAATACGCCCAAAAGAGGCTGAGTATTTTGGCATAAACATACTTTTTTATTTTGAATAATGTGATATGTCACTTTGAGAAATGAACAAAACACTGTTATGACCATAAAATATATACTAGCTGTTTGTATATACTAGCTGTTTTTGAATAAAATAAATACATTTTACAGAAAAAAATAAATGTCTTTATTTTCTGTTTTTGCTTTAGTGTCAACTACGAGACATTAATTCTTGATAAAAAATCAAGGTCATTTGGTTATACAGTAAAATAACAATTTTGATAAAAAACAAAGCAACAAAATGATACAACATCGACTTTTTTCCCGAGACATTCTCCTAGCGATAAATTTGATTAACTACAGAAACCAACCTAAAATTCTGATATATCACAAAGATAAGCATTAAAATTAAGGCTTATCTCCGATTGATGTATTCAAATTGTTCAATATTATGGGCAGCCAGTTACGGTGATTTATTGGACAAGATAGCAAAAAATACCTCAAATCTGCATTTATTCATCAAATACATGCCAAGATCAATTACACAGCTGATTACACAGATGACCTTACATGTGCCTTGATTCTGAAGCATCTGATTCAAATTGATGTAATTTTTATCTCATAACAGTTGTTCATGTAACGTTTGAGATAAGTTGTCTTGTGTATGAAATATATTCATTTTATCAATTGATAGATGCAAAGCAATTATTTTGATTTGACAGTTATCGAGGAAAAGCATGTAGCAAGAAAGTAGTGCCATTTAACAACATCTTTAGTTTACAGAAATTATAGCTATAATTAATAAATCAGTATAGTTATTATACCACAAAAAAGATAAATATGAGTAAACTTCAAAGAATTCAGAATACTCTATGTTGCATCTTGTGACACCTTTCTTACATAAACTACTCTGGGAGCTAGGCAGTTTTGCAGTAGCTGCTCCCATTAAATGGCACAAACTCTCTTAAGCCATCAGAACTGAGGAAAGTATTACTTGATTTAGACAACAGCTGAAGACGTCTTTACATAGGTTAGTCTACGCTCCACCATAGTCTTTCTCCCCAATCATGCACTAACATGGACACAGACTTCCTTCCGAAATCGCACTATCAATTTCTTGGACATTAGGTGGTATCACCCTCAGTAACCCATGTTTGGTGAAACACCCTGTCCTTGGATCACCTTGTGATGTCCGTATGAGACCTGACCATGGAGATTGTTTCTCGGTGACCAACGTTTATAGTACTGTCATCCTACTGTTATTGACAGTTAAAAAACCATGTCCAATCAATGGTGGTCTTCCTGTAGTTTGAATAACTTGGATGAAATGGGGTGACCTGGGGGCGGTTCCGCCACCAAGAAAAACTTCCAACAGTGGGACGTACTGCCTGTAGTGTGAATGGGGCATTTATACGCTCTCTTTATCAATTTGGTGCTTTATACATTTTTCATACTATTACTACATTGCACATTTTATATATGGGAAAAATATTTAAATAAACTTTTCTCTACTTCAAAATTTAAGACTGACTGAAATACAAGTACAAATATATCAGAGGGCATCTCCCTGAAATGGCATTTGGAAGCTTGGGGTTATGAGGTTTTTCATTCAAAAACAGCACTTTTGCCAAAATAAGATGCATCAAAAGAAGGATATATGTCACAGGTAATCCATTTTGAGCAGAAATAAAGAATCCCATGACACAGAAAACCATTGTGGTTAATTGACCAGTAAGTTTGGTCAGTTCTCAAAAATCCTTAATAGTAAGGGTTTCCTAAATTTTATGGACTTAAGTAAAGCTATGGGTCTGGAAGTAAGTAAAGAAAGGTAGACTCCTTTGTTGGTTTTGTCCTAGACTATACAAGATTTCTCAAAAAACTTATACTTGAAGGTCTTGCAGGCTTTTCCATTAATTTGCACTTAACTCATTGGAAAATAGACCAATGTTATCAAAACATTACAATAAACAAAATAACATTCTTGACTTTCCAAAATGAACAAAATGTGAAGATTATGAAAAACAATTTCAGTTCATTGTGAGAAATGACCTAAGTCTATCCAAGATACGGCTAAGTAAGTGAAACAGCACCATTAGCTCACCCCCCACCTCTTATTATCTCTCCTTATCCTTCAACTCCCAATCACATAGGTGACCATTTACCTTACTAACTTTTATTTTTATCTCATCTTAAAGCAGGGCTTGGCTAAGATAAGTACATTATAATAATACATTGTGGCAAACATATGTGTGTGTATGATGTAGTCATGTACATCTTTTTGCATTGCATTTGGCATTTACACGATACACATTGGATTTACAAGACTACTTGCGCCACCTCAAATGGTTGTTCATTAAGTTCTGGATTAAAATTTAAGTAAATCCAATGGTAAATAAGACTATGAATAGACAGGCACCATCATATTTGACATCAATGCTAAGCTACCAGAGACAACAACACGCCACAAGATTGTCTAGAAAACTGTACATGCGACAAAAAAAAAGATGAAAACTTGTCTCAATGGGTGATCAGTGTTGTGGCACCAAAGTATTAAAATGAACTACCAGATGATGTTAGCAACATTGAATTTCCATTAAACATGTTGAAGAAGATGTAGGGCATGTTTATATCAATTGCAATGGATCCTTTACCACAAGACTCAAAACAGTATTGAACCAATTCCCAATCCAAACTCTCAAGTGACGCACATCCTCCTAATTATTGAAAGACAGTCTCAGACATTCCTTCTTTGTTACTCATGAGAAACATATCAAATATGACTGAGGGTAGTGGAGCGTACATGTGCCACATTACCATAAACCCCTCACTTTAAACTTCTGATAAGATCCAGTCCTCTACGATTTCTAAAATATTTCATTGCAACTTACAAATAGACGAAATTTTGGATCAAAGTTTACTTTAATTTTGACATGATTCATAAATAATTAATGACAAGGGCAGGAAACTTCTGACTGAGTGTTATTCCGTACACAGTTCAAGAAATCAGGTGTTTCAATGGAGTTACAATACAAAATTTGCATTTGCTAAAGATATAAATATATTATCAACGTTTAATGTTTTATTACTAATACACTTACATAATGATTTAACAACTGTTTCGTTATAATCACTGTCAAAACACATTAGCATATGGTGCATAATGTAAATAACTTGAACTATTGTATATAAGTACACTGTAAGAGTACAATGTGACTAACATTCCTATATTGGGGGGGGGGGGGGGGTGTACAATGTAGTCATGTATGTCTTCCAGCATTGCATTAGATATTTACAGGATACTTCTTGTACAAAGCAATGATTTCTGTTGGTCTATATCTATTCAGGTAAATGTGAAAATGCCATAAATTGCAGCTGTTGATACCAATATTTGAGCATGATCCACAGTATCTAGGTCACCTAATATTGCTAACACCACAACACTGCTGCAGGAACTCTATTTTTCCGGAGTTGGCCAGAGAGTAGCTGTGAGTTCCAGGTGTTGAGATATCGTAGTGCAATAAAATGAAACATTTGCACTCTGATTGCTTTTGAAATACTATTATCACAAGCGGAACACTTCTGTGTTTTATGTTTAAATCTTTCGCAGTAACAACATTTTAATAAGTGTACCACCTCTACGGCCCTTCAAGTAAACAATACCCTAAACTAGAAAACACTCATAGAGTGCTGACATCCAACAGCGCCCATTTCTGAAAATTTGGAATTTTGTTGCATCCAGCATATGGTCCGGATCTTTAATAAAGCGTAAAAAATGTAATATGTTTTTAATACATTTTCTTTTCCTATGGCATTGTCCCTATTCACACAAAACTTGTACTCAGGATTCACTGGTGTTCACTGGGGATTCATTATTGGAGGTAGAAATGAGAGGACACACTTTTTGGTCAATGGAAATTTTTTTAAATTATTGTTGAAGATTCAGATGCTAAATCACAGAAAAATTTATACTCTTGGAAAGAGTAATATACATAGATCATGGAATATGTAATTGTTGCTTATAATAGTGATTATTAAAAGTGCAGGAATGGATAGAAATTTGTCATCAATGTTTGGATAGGACAATATTATAATATTACACAAAAACCCATGTCTCAGGTAATTATATTGAACTGGCTAATTAGGAACAGAATAAATGCAGACAAGCCCAAGTGGATATAGGTCAAGTTGATTCAGTACACAAAGACATTTTTTTTCTGCACTCTGGTGAACATTGTTAAAAGAGGTGTCACTGAAAGGAAAATCTAGAGAGAATGCACATGTACTTTTGTTTCTCTATATATAGTACTGGTAATAGAACTTTGTGTAATATAACTTGTCATTTGTGATGAACTTGTGTGAAATAGACTCTTACTGAAAGTGTTTTTGCCTGTTCAATGGTGACTGAAGTACATAAATAGATTGTGATTGGTACACAAACAAATAGACAAATAACACAAACAGTGAAACAGTGCATTTTGATTCATGGATATTGAGTCAAAGAAAAGAAACTTAAGTGAAACATCAGCAGCCAGCAGTTCAAGTCCAGTGGAGCAACCAAAGAAATCATTGAAGATGTTGGAGAGTGATACTTTAAACACAAGCTTATCAGACTTGAATGAGACTAGGGAAGATGAACCTCCCAATGTGCCAAGCCTGGATGAAAAGGTCTCTTCCTTGGATGTCAAGGTAAATGAGATTCTAAATATATTGAAGGCTGGTGCAGTGGAAACAAAACTAGACATAAACACTTTGCAACGGGAGAATTTGTCACTTAAATTACAAGTGAAAGAATGAGAGGGTACTATCTTCAGATTGAACTCTAAAATACAATCACTTGAAGACAAGGTGGAAGCGCTACAAATATATTCAATGAAAGGAAACCTTGTGATACATAATCTTCCAGAAAAAGAGAATGAAAACTGTGCGAGTGAGGTTTTGGCATTTATGAAAAATCAACTGAAGATACCAGATAACTTATTGTATTCAACTTTGAACCCCACCGGTGACATACGGATCAATATTGCTCATAGGACTGGGCAAAAACAATCAAGACCAAGGCTACTTATTGTCAAGCTTATGTCCCACAGTGCCCGGAATATGACTCTGTTATATGCGAAGCATCTCAAGCAATCTCCATATGCCATCAGCGAACAGTTCCCCCCATCAGTTCGAGAGAAGAGATGGGCACAGATACCAGAGTTGATCAGGATGAGAAATCAGGCCAAAGCAGCTAGGGACAATTCAAGAATTAAACTCATTGGTGATAAACTCACTGTGAATTCAGAAGTCAACAAGGACGTTTTGGAGAAGAACCCCCTGGACACTATTATATCTGCAAGTGAACCCATACCATTTGATAATATTCATCATTCTACTCCAATCAGGGCAAAGGCAAGTGTGTTTCAAGGGCATGCCTATCAGATTCATACACTCGGGGAGGCTGTTCAAGCACTCAAAGCGATGTCACAAAATGATGACTGTTACATTATGTATGCATGTAATGTTACGGACTCGGATGGACAGGTGAAAACCAGCAAGTGCGATGACGGGGAATGGAAAGGAAGCTCTATCCTACCGGATCTACTGAAGGAGTAAGATGTTTCGGATGTGATTTTGATTGTGACAAGAAGATTTGGTGGGACGTTTCTTGGAAAAAGATGATTTGATCTTATAAAACAAGCTGCCATTGAAGCTCTGGATTTGTATCTCAACTCCCCATAGTTAACAAAACTTCTGACATTGAAATAATTCTGACATTTCAGTAACTCTTAAATAGTACAAAATAATATCCTGTTATTTGTTAAATAGTACAGAATAACATCCTTTGTTTAACTTAGTGAAATCAGTACTAGAACTGTATAGAATAATAAAAATTTGGTTTCTTAATAGTTCGAACCATGTTTACTAGTGAGGAAAATTTGTTATAAAATAGAGTAAATGATTTAACACTTGGCCTTGCTTAATTGTCTGCTATATGCAATGTTTAAACATATTTAACTGCTACAGTTATATGATTTTATTTGTAAACAAAGAGTATCGGGTTTAACTTGGTGGTGAAATCAGTACTAGAACTGTATAGAATAATAAAAATTTGGTTTCTTAATAGTTCGAACCATGTTTACTAGTGAGGAAAATTTTGTGATAAAAAGGAGTAAATGATTTAACACTTGGCCTTGCTTAATTGTCTGCTATATGCAATGTTTAAACATAGTTAACTACTACAGTTATATGTTTTTATTTGTAAACAAAGAGTATAGTGTTTAGGTAATGAAATCCCACTTATATGAGAAGCAGACTCATTAACAAGCTGCTGTTGAAGCTTGCTGTATGATGAATTTTTCAATAAATATCTGTTAACAGGAATAAAGTCCACTCTATTACCTGACCATACGATATTGTACAGAAATAGATATTGTGAAGGAAAGGCACAAGATTAAAAATAACATGTGACCAGTTCTTGTTGGGTCAATTAATTTTGTTAATGATACACATTTTATCTTATACAGATTAAACCTAAATAAGAAAAGACAATAATTTCATTACAAAGAGGTTACTGTATATGACTGATTTAGGCCAAGTAATTCTGTAAATGACATAGTTAGGTAAAATATATTTTAGACAATATTTTTTGGCAATTTATACCAATGAAATCTTGCACTAAACTGATTTAAAAGATGTTTAAGCTCCAAACATTGGCTTATCCTATTAAAAACTCTGTGTTAGTGTATCGATATAAAAATATGAAGTATATTCCATTTTTCTTTTAAGGTGAATTTTGATGTTGTTTAAAATGTTGTGATTTAGACATCTGTCAATTTAATGCACCAACCATTGTTGATTGGTTGGAATTTTGTAAATATGTTCTTTCTTTTTGTTAAATTGACATTTTTTATTTTATTTCTTTCCTTGTTGTTCTGGATAACTGTTGAAAAGGGCATAGTTAATTTTGTTGTAAATATGCTGGAGGATGAAAAGGGCATAGTTAATTTTGTTGTAAATATGCTGGAGGATTCATTGGTAATATCCACAGAATATATTAAAGAATACACATTCCATCTTGAAGTTATAGTACTTTATCTATTGACTGATTTAGCTCTCAATCATTTGATCCCTGTAAGGAGTATAACTCAGTATGGTCTGCATACCATCAAATAACATCCATGTGTTATCTGCAAACTGTAGAGGATTACAAAATAAGAAAAAAAGACTTGAGGTATTAACATATTTCAAACAAACAAAAGCAAACATAGTGTGTCTTCAAGACACACACTGGGTAGATAAAGATTTTGAGGCAGTATATGGAATTTGGGGAAACAAATGCTTTATACATGGAATGAAAACAAATGCTAGAGGGGTTGCTATTTTATTTAATAATAATTTTGAATTTGAATTAACTGGGTTGTCAAAAGATGATGATGGTAACTTTTTGTGTTTGACTATAAAAACAACCTCAATGACGTTCAACCTTGTAACTTTGTATGGACCTAATACAGACAATCCAGAGTTCTTCGCAAGAATAACAGAGGTTGTACAGAAAAACAATCCGGATTATTATGTTATATGTGGGGACTTTAATTTGGTTTTGGATCCTGAAATAGACTGTTTCAACTATAAACATGTTAATAACCCAAAAGCAAGAATAGAAGTTTTGAAACTCATACAAGAGCTGGGTTTATCAGATGCTTTCCGATGCACTTATCAAGAAATGCGAAGATACACCTGGAGAACTCGTAATCCCATAAAACAGGCCCAACTTGACTTTTTCTTAATTTCAAATTCAATGCTTGACCTTTTAGCTAAGTGTGATATAAATCCTGGCTATCAATCTGACCACTCTATTATAGGTATCGACTTCATTCAGAGTAAATTTAATATTGGAAAAGGAGTATGGAAATTTAATAACAATCTACTTAAAAACACGAACTATGTAGAAGTAATTAATAAAACCATTGATGATGAAATATCAAAATATGCTCTACCAGTTTATCATACTAATTTTTTGTTGGGAAATTATAAAAATCTTGTATTTACTATTGATGATGACCTATTTCTCGAGTTACTCTTTTTAAGCATTAGGGAAGAAACAATTAAATTTTCCTCTTCTCAGAAAAAAACAAGATAATTTAAAAGAAAAAAATTGATTACAAGATATTGAGCATCTAGAGGTAACAAATAGTAAAAACTTGCAACTTCTGTCTGACAAAAAGACTGAACTAGAAGATATCAGAAATGTAAGATTACAAGGCCAAATAGTACGATCTAGAATGAAGTGGTTAGTTGAAGGTGAAAAACCTTCAAGTTACTTCTGCAATCTTGAGAATAAAAATTTCCTAGAAAAAACTATCAAAAACTTAAGACACAAGATGGTAAAATTTTGAATGATCAAAAAGAAATTTTAGCATATATAAAAATCTACTATGAAAATCTGTTTGCAAATAAAGATAGCTTTTTGGAGGATGTCAATTTAGCTGAACTTTTGAAAAAAGCAAATATTAGAACAGCTTCAGATCATGAATTGGGGAATTTAATAACAACACCTGAACTTGGACAGGTTTTGAAGGCCATGAAACATAATAAAACACCTGGAATGGATGGGATAACAACCGAATTTTTGAAATTTTTTTGGGCCAAACTCAAATATTTTGTTACTAATGCCATAAATTGCTGTTTTTTGAAGGGCAAGCTAACAACTACCTTGCAACAGAGTATTATTACTTGCATTTCAAAAGGGGATAAAGACCGAACTCAAATGAAGAACTGGAGACCAATCTCTCTTTTATGTACTACCTATAAGTTAGCATCAGGTGTAATTGCCATGAGAATAAAATCTATTTTAGACAATATCATTTCAAAAACTCAAAGGGGATTTATAGCAGGGAGACAGATGAGCGACTGCACTAGATTAATATATGATATCATCCATACAATAGAAAATCTAATTTTACAGGGACTTCTTATGTTAATAGATTTCGAAAAAGCTTTTGACTCTATTTCATGGAATTTTTTATATAAAACTCTGAAATTCTTTGGTCTCAGTGAAAAATTTATTAACTGGATTAAACTGTTCAATAACGACACAAAGGCATATGTTTTGCAATGTGGTTTTCTTTCTGAGCCAATAAATATCGGACGTGGATGTAAACAAGGTGATCCCCTTTCTCCATACCTCTTCCTATTTGGAGCAGAAATTTTAGCACTATTGCTTGTTCTTAACCCAGATGTTGTAGGATTAAAATTATTTACCCACGAATTTAAGCTCACACAGTTTGCAGATGACACAACCCTTATATTGGATGGTTCACAAGACTCCTTACAGGCTGCATTGAATACTTTAGAGATCTATGGTAATTTCTCAGGGCTGAAAATGAACAGGGAAAAGACAAAGGTCATATGGATAGGAAGAAAGAAGCATTCAAAAGATAAATTAAAAGTTTCTGTGAATCTTGATTGGGGAAAATCAGAATTTGTATTATTGGGAATAACTTTTAATGTTGACCTGGCTAAAATGCCTGAAACAAACCAAAATAGTGCTCTAAATAAAGCCGAAACTCAGCTAAAAAATTGGAAAGTAAGAAGATTGACCCCTATTGGGAAGATAACTGTTTTGAAAAGTTTGATACTATCTAAATTTATCCATTTCTTTTTGGTGTTACCAGTACCAGAAAACTTTATTCGTAAGCTGAACACCTTATTTTTTCAATTTCTCTGGAACAATAAACCAGATAAGATTAAAAGAGCTACTATTTGTGGGAACTATTCCAAAGGTGGTTTCAAAATGGTCAATGTTTATCAATTTATCAAATCATTGAAAATTACTTGGATAAGAAGAATATTTTTCCAGACTGATTGTCAATGGTTAATATTATTTTTAAAAATGTACAAAGAAATATTGTCTTGGAAATCAATGGTGGGAAACTCTTATATTGAAATCACCAAATACCTTTTGGACTGAAGTAATAAAGAATTGGCAATTACTCTGTACAAAAGAACAATGTCGCAGCAATTTTGACAAAATGAACACTTGTTTCTGGTATAATTCAAAGATTACAAAAGAACCTCTCTTTTTTCAAAATTGGTATAAAAATGGAATAACCCTGATTGGTGATATTACCGATAGAGACGGTAAAGTAAAACCCATAAAAGACCTGATAAAGTGCTACAGTTTTAACATTAACATACTAGATTACTTTAGAGTTAAACATCTTGTTCAAAATTTTATCGACAAATTTAAATTAGGAGACACTTTTACCTATACAAAGCTGAGTTACCCATTTCATCTGCAGATTCTTTCAAAAGCCAAAAAAGGTTGCAAAGATTTTTACAATGTACTCATGCAAAATGTGGAAAATCCCACAGCCTGGACAAAATGGATGAATTTAGTGGATACTTCTGAACCAAATTTCTGGACCAATGTCTACAAAGTATGCTTTAAATCAATTCAAGATAACAAATTCATCTGGTTCCAGTATAGAATTATAAATAATATTTTAGAAACCAATAATTATCTGAATAAGGTCAAAATACAAGATTATAACACGTGCCATTTATGCAGTGCTTCTCCAGAAACAATAAATCATTTATTTGCCAAATGTGATAAGGCTTTGGAATTGTGGGCCAATGTAAAACATTGGGTCACCAATCATACCAGCATATATCTTGAATTGAATGACACAACAAGGATACTTGGATATATCACATATGATGAAAAATTTTGGGCTGCAAATTTTATTCTTATGGTTACTCGGTTTTACATTTATTGGTGTTCTAAAAAGAAACTTGATCTAAATATCTTTTATTTGCAAAGAAAAATTAAGTCTATGTATAATGCACATAGATTTGTATCAGAGTTGAATGGTTTTCAAGACATCTTTGACAAGAGATGGACTCATTGGGTAAATCTTTTCACAAATATATAACAAAGTATGAACTTGCTTCCTCATCCTGACTTTCTTATAATTTTGTTTTAATTTTCCCTTATTAATCTTACACCAGTATATTTACATTTTTGGAATGACGTCTTTATTTATTTAAAGAGAAATAATATATGTATGCTTTTCTAGAAAAGTAGTTAAAATTTCTGAACTAGCTAGCTAATTGTTTACACTTTTTGACTTGTACGTCCTCTCTTTAAATATTGTAAACTGTTTTTGTATGTTTCTTTTTTTGCAGAGAGAAAATAAAAAATATATCAAAAAAAAAAAGGATTCACTGGTGTTATGCCATAGGAAAAGAAAATGTATTAAAAACATATTACATTTTTAAATTAATGGATTTTATTACCCGTTACATAAGCTTGAGCGTGCACTACATTTTTTGTGTACAATTTAGTGCATGGCAGTACAATACTAACGTCATATGTCTACTTATTTTCTTTTTCTTTTGGTTATGAAACAAGAACTACTTTTTTCTTATTTAAAGTTACACCTCCTTTTTGCCCAACTTGGTTCTGTGGACAAAAATACCTCTGCCTAGTTCACACAGTTCCGTACTGGGATCATTTGTGGTGTGATGCATTTCATACTTCATTATTACATCCTAAGGCTTCGTGAGTATAAAGAAGGTGAGATGTATTTACACAGAATGCATTCACCACAAAATGGGTGGCGTTTCTAGCATGTAGCAGATTTATTCCAATTTTTGAAAATCCTGCCATGAGTAGACTTTCTTTGAGTCCTTTTTTCTAAGGTATCATATGAGGACTGAACGACTTTTGTACCAGAATTTGAGGCTGACAGAAGGTCTTTCACTGATCATTTGAGAAATACAAAGGCTTGCAGCAAGTCTATGCCATGACCTATTATCTGCTAAACATAAATGTACACACCAGAGAGCTGAATTGGGCATCTTTTAACTAATTAGTGAGGTCCATTTCAAGGGCAATACGGACAAGTTTGTGAACCAAAATTCATATACGAGTTGGTACAACTACACAGAACTGTGTGGACATTTCTTTAGTGTTAAACCACTGTTAGGTTTCAATGCACAATATAAGAAACACTTTAGTTTGTTGTCTCAAACACTACTGGAGTTTAGTACATTTAATTACTATTTCACATATCGGACACAACACATTCACTTTTTGCCTTTGCCAGAAAACATCACTGTTACATTGGATTATGTGACATCTATTCTTTTCACACATAATCAATAGGGTTACTCATATTTCATCTAGCAGAACTAATTTTTAAGCACTAGCTCTGTACCGCGCTTGTACTTTTACAGATAACTTTTCCTCTTCATTTTTTTTGTCCCCAGACTTTTTAGGACTGTGTACTACTCAATGCCATGCTCGTGCCTATGATTGCTTTGTAGCTCCTGCGCCCTGAGTGTATGAATGTCATCCATAGGCCTGATTACGCAACCAGAGTTGTTTTGGTTTGAAACATGCTATAGGGTTTAGTACAATGGCTTCAGTGATTAACATGTTAACAAGTTAGCCATTTACTCGCATGGGTTCAACATCTGTGGTTCTAGGTTCAAATCCTGTTCACGGAGTGAGACTTTCTGAGGACCTGTCATGACCTTAGATGTTGAAAGTGATAGTCATCCTGATCAATATTTGACAGTTCCTCCCTTCCACCCCACTCTACAAATCAGTCAAATACTTTGGCCTAAGCTTTGCGTTTTGCTGGATTCCCCTGGGATCTGGAATGACCTTCCTAATAATGTATGTAATGCCAAATCAATTACCTCATTCCGAAAAAAGATCAAAACCTACCTGTTTGGAAAATCCTATCCGCCATAGCCTCTCTGTCGCCCCTGTGTCTCCTTGGTATGACTGTGCTAGGTTATTTGACTTATGATTATTCACATTGGTTTTGTTCAGTTCAAGATTAAGCGTTAAATCTCCACATTAGATTAGATTAAAACTCCAGCTTTACCTTTAACTGTAAGAGAAAGACATAAATCCTTCGACAGAGATTGTGGGCTGAGTTACAAAACTGTATAGAGTCTATTGAGCCTTTTGGAGGTATTCTAGATCATTCCTGATGACTGGAAGATGAACTATTCCCAAACGTTTTTGCTTACATGTAATATTCAGGAGCAGTGCCTGGATTTATAGATTGGATTTAGACTCCAATGAGATTCAGATGTTGATTTTAATCGTCCTATGGTGATCCTTATAATTTGCTCCAGTTTCTCAGGAAAAGTACTCCTAAATGTCATCAAAATTATACTTAAGGCCTTCAAAAAAGTTATGAAGCAGTGGAATGACTTCCCCAAAATGGACCATTTTTGTTGAGGAATGTAAAAGGAATGCCTAAACATTAAGAACTACTCCCAAATGTCAACATATCAACTTTATACAGACTTGTTCTTGACATGCTTCAAGATGTGAATTGTTTGTATGTGAAGCTTACATTATAAAGCATGACTTTCCGGGATAATGTTATCCACACACACTTGTATTGCATGCACAATTTTCAACAGTGAAGGGAACAATATCTTAATCAGAATCTTAGAATTCCCTTGAAAAAAATGAAAAATGAGAAGGAAGAAAACATGAAAAATGGGGTCCAGGGAACAGGAGGACAACCACACATCCATGTGCCGAAATAAGAGAGTCCAGTTCCTCCCTTAAACCTGAGACTCAAGTCACTAGAATCTTGCAAAGCACTCCAGTTATAATCTAGGATCCTGCCATACATGGAGAAAACCAATGATGCCTTCAAGAGGAATGGGGAGGGGTTAAATAAAATTGCTGAGGCATTTACCCCAGACCAGGAAAAAAACGGTGGTATACAGGCTGAAGGACATTGACCATGACTTTGTTTACTGTGACTACAAACAAGCTGGCAACACATATTGGAGCAGCATTTGTGCTAATGAATAAGTAGTTCCAGATCCAAAGTCCTGCATATGGACACTGACACATTTCAAGTTGGGCAAGACTATATTTTTATTTCTTTTTATACAATTACATTTAACATATATACACAGCACAAGAGTAATTATAGTAACTTACATTAAGTGTCAGCACAAAGATTTGTCAAAGTTATTTAAACATCCATATAAAATATACAAACAAGTAACCACATGTACTACTACATATTTTTGTTATAATTTATAGTTAAATCTGATATTTTTATACAATTATTCAAACAAGTGTTTCCATATTTCATATTTTTATTGAATTTTTCTTTTAGCTGGTTGATTTTTGACAGATGCTTTTGTTCTAAAAATTTTGTTTTAATTTCTTCTTTGAGAAAATAAATATTTAATCAAAATTTGTTTTGGAGCACCAGTATATATAATGCCTAGCAGTGAGGAGTATAAAATTCAGAGGCCAAAAGTGCATGTCTAGTTCCTCATAACCAAAAATTTGTCTATGATCAGATAACTCGAATATTATATCCAGTTTATTTGTGATCCATCTTGTTAGATTCTCCAACCGATTTTGACAAATTTACACTGAGCAAACAGATGCACAATACTTTCAGGCTGTTGATTACAAAAGCTGCAGAGGTTAGAATCTGACATTTTAAGTTTATACAAATAATTCTTAGTATCTAAAATATTAAATAAAATTTTATATTGGAACCAAATCAAGTGGTTATCTAATAAGGTCTTATCACAGACCCTAAAGATATTTTCTCACATATTCTTGTCCGGTCTTAAGTTCAGCTTTTTTAGCCCATACTGCTTTACAAATGGTTCCTCAGATTCAGCGGATATATAAGTATTATAAAAGTCTTTGCTACCTTTTTTCAATTTGGACAAATTCTCTATGTAAACTGACCAGGAAGGCCTTTGGTATGGAAATATATTGCCATTCCTGTAAGTAGTTACAAAAGTTTTGACCAAGAGTTTTATTCTGTGATATTCAATAATATTACACTGGAAGTTATATTTCCTATTTAATTCTTCATGGCTAAGGACATTTCCTTCTGAGTTAATAATGTCACCAACTAATTCAACCCCCTTCTGTGCCAAGCTGGGTAGTAGAGGGGGTATTTTGAGATATGTCTGTTGAACCATAGGCATGATTGTGAAATTTCTGTGTTTGATGAAGGCTTAATTCTAAAACAGAAATCTGACCAATATTCAAATGTCTTATTCCAAAATTGATTTCCAGTATGTTGAGAGCAAAGTGGATAATCTCCGCCCATTTGTGTTCTCTTATTAACCTTTCTATAAGATTCGTGCAAAATTTTGTTCATAACATGATCTCTTTATATAGTTATTACATTTTATTCATCTTTATTTTACTTTGTTTGTGTTATTGTAAAACTTCCTGTATTTTAATTGTTAAACAGGTGCATAAGGCTACACTAAGGCACAAGAAGATTTTTCAAGAATCTCTTAATCTGTATGAATATATAAATGTGTTCCATTCTTTATTATTATTTGTGTTATTTTGGATTGATAAAATATGTTCTAAAAGATTATACACCTGCAAGGATATACCTTCAATAAAATATGTATTCATTGAATAACATTACGGTATTATCTGCGAATTGTCAGGGTTTATGCACATATGAGAAACGTATTGATGTCCTATCCTATATGAAGGAAACCGGGGCATCCATTGTTTGCTTACAAGATATACACCTTACTGAAAGGGAAATTACTTCAGTCAAACAAATTTGGCTGGATTGTTACATAAACGGAGTTAGACACAATTCCAGGGGAGTGGCTATTCTTCTGAATAACAATTTCGAATACAATGTACTTGAAGTTAACAAAGATGACCAAGGCAATTATCTACAAGTAATGATGTGTGTTAGTAATATCACAATTAATCTGATTACAATTTATTCTCCAAATCAAGACAATCCAAGCTTTTTCAACAAAATTAGAGAACTAGCTGAAACTGGCAACACGGATTATACACTTATATGTGGAGATTTCAATCGGGTCCTTGATCCTGATAAAGATAGTTACAATTATTTAAATATAAATAATCCAAATGCCAGGAAATGTGTGATTGAAACTGTAAATGATTTAGACTTGATTGACATATACAGATATTTACATCCCCATGAAAAACAATTTTCGTGGAGAAAGAAAACCCCACTGAAACAAGCCCGATTGGATTATTTCTTGTTGACTAGTGCTATGACAGATATAATTGATAAATGCAACATTAATCCTAGTTATCGTTCTGATCATTCAATAATTGAACTTTAGATATGTTTAAATACTTTCATTCCAAGAAAAGGTTTCTGAAAATTTAATAACAGCTTACTAAAAATGAACAATATTTAAATTTAGTGAATAATATAATATGTGAAGAAAAACTTAAATATGCATTGCCAGTGTATAATTTAGATTTTATTAAAACAAATGATAGTATTCAAATGTCAATTGACAGTGATCAATTTTTAGAAATCCTATTCTTGAGGATTATAGGAGAAACAATAAAATACTCATCTTATTTTAAAAAGAGTCTTTTTACCAGGGAACATATATTATTAGAGGATTTAAAAATACTTGAAAGCTCGGAAGCCACATCAACTAATATAAAACTACTGGAGGATAAACAGATAGAACTTGAAGATCTTTGTAAACACAAGATAATGGATACACTACTAGAACCCATATGCAATGGCTTCAAGAGGGTGAAAAGCCTTCGTCCTTCTTCTGTTATTTAGAAGAAAGGAACTATGTAGAAAAAAAAACAATGAAAAAGTTGTAACTTCCAACTGGTGCTGTTTTAAATACACAAAAAGAAATTTTACTATAGATTAGGCAATTTTATAAAGATTTATTTAAAACCAGTGAAAACATCAAAAATATTCATATACCTGATGAAATATTGACTAAGGTCAAAAGAACACCTTGCCCAAATATTGGACAGAACATTAAAATTGAAGAACTTAGCATTGCTTTGAAAAATATGAAAAATAACCATTCACCAGGAATTGATGGTATTTCAGCAGAATTTTTTTGGGAATAAATTGAAATACCATGTCAGAAATGCAATAAATGTTTGTCATAAAAAAGGAAAATTATCTACATCACTTAGACAGTTGGTCATCAGCTGTATACCAAAAGGTAATAAGGACAGAAAATTGTTAAAGAACTGGAGACCAATATCCCTGCTATGCGTGGTTTATAAATCAGCATCAACTGTAATAACAAATAGGTTGAAGCCACACCTTCAGTGTATTATTTCAAAAAATCAATCGGGTTTTATTAAAGGCCGACGTATTGAAGAAGGGACAAGATTGGTTCATGATATTATGAGCTATACTGAAAATTTAAATATACCTGGCCTTCTCATGCTAATTGACTTCCAGAAGGCGTTCGATTCTGTATCTTGGCAATTTTTATACAAAGTTCTAGAAATTTGGTTTTGATGAGCAATACATAAGCTGGGTTAAACTTTTCAATAATGACATTATAGCTTATGTAATTCAGTGTGGGACATTATCTGAACCGATTAGTATTTAAAGGGGGTGTAGACAAGGTGATCCAATAGCACCATACCTTTTGATTTTAGTTGTGGAAATACTTACTCTGATGATAGAATACAACCCTAATATCACAGGAATCAATGTGGGACAAACGCAAATAAAACTGTCACAATTCGCAGATGACACCACCATTCTATTAGATGTAAGTGAAAAATCCTTGCAGGCTACCCTGAATATTCTTGAAATATATGGTAATTTACCAGGTTTAAAAATAAATACAGAGAAAACAAAACTTATCTTGATTGGAAGTATGAAAAAATCGCCACTTAAGTTGAATGTAAGCCAAGAAATGTGCTGGGGGAAAGCAAATTCAGTCTTCTAGGTATACAATTTTCAGTGAATTTAAATAACATTCCACATATGAACTTTAACATAGTAATGACAAAAGTTAAAACTGAACTAAAATCTTGGAAATATATATTATTTTCACCCCTAGGAAGAATAACAGTTCTTAAAACATTAATTTTGCCAAAATTCATTCTTTTGTTTTCTTCATTACCTGCACCTCAGTCAATTCTTGTTGAAATTAATACAATATTTTATAAATATCTGTGGAATGGTAAACCAGACAAGGTAAAAAGGGATACAATATGTAAAGATTATTGTGAGGGGGTCTAAAAATGATAAATATAATTAATTTTGAAAAGGCACAAAAATTAAAATGGTTGCAATACAACATTTTACAAAAATTTGGTGCAGTCTACTGCATAATGAGGTAAAGAATCTGGAAAATATAACTATTTTTGGTGGAGAATGGTGTGCATACTACTGTAAAATATCAAATCCTTTCTGGAAAGCTGTTTTTAGCTACTGGGCAGATTTCTGTGCATCACAACAAATTATATCCAGCAATGATATCTCCAGTAGTGTTATTTGGTTTAATAAACATCTGAATACAAAGTGTATTCATTTTCCAAATTGGTCAAAGAAAGGAATTAATTTTATAATTGATATAATTGATAATAAAGGCAAATTGTGGTCCTTACAGATTCTGAAAGAAAAATATGATTTAAATATCAATTTTCTGCACTATTACACTGTGCAAAGTTTAGTAAAAAAAATTATTGTGAAAAATAAAAAAGGAAATACTTTGGAATCAAGACACCATATATACCTTTTCACCTGAACACTGCTATAAAGTCACAACAAAATAAAAAAGCAACCTATCAGTCATTGTGTAAATGTAATGATACTACATCGTGGAATGATATAAAATGTTGATAAGACAACATGGAAAAATATTTATATAGCATGCTTTTATACCATAAAAGACAACATATATATATGGCTACAATACAGAATCATAAAAAGAATACTAGAAACCAATTTCTATTTGAAAAAAAACAAAATCTCTAACAGCAATATTTGTCGAATTTGTCATGAACAAACTGAAACACTAGTACATCTTTTTTTTGAGTGTAATAAAGTTTCTGACCTATGGATAAATATTAAACATTGGATTGAATGCAAAACTAAGATTCGTTTAAACTGGAATAAAACAACTTGCATACTTGGGTATAATTTGTGCAATGCCAATTTCTATCCACTGAATTTCATACTTATGATTGTAAGACATTATATATTTAAAAGTGCATTAATAATATTGAGACCTAAATGTATACCAAATTCAGGTAATTGGTAAGGAAAAATATCTTGAACAGGAACTTTTATCGAAATTAAATAATGATGAAGAAATTTATGAAAAACGGTGGTCTGTTTGGAAGAGCGTTTTTTCAGAAATTTAATGAAATGTAACTGTTACTAATTATGAATTTCAAACACATGCTCTACAGTGTAAAATAGTCAATGTACTTGTGACATCTAAAAAACTAGCTAAGCAGGAACACAAAAAGTGTGTATATTAAAAATCATGTGTACATAAAATAATAATATTAGTGTGACATGTATCGACATTGTATGTAATTGTATGTATGTACCTATGAAAATAAAGTATGGGGAAAAAAATTTTGTTCCAGGCTATATCGCTCGGGTATATTGTCCTTCTAATCCAAGCTATTTTTTAGGGCTTTTTCAAAGTTGAATATATTGGCCATTTTCAAACCACCTTGCAGATAGTCACTGCATACTGTCTTCCTTTTGACTTTATCAGGTTTGTGATTTCATAAGAATTCATACACAAGGTTATATATTTGTTTCAAGGTATCACACTCTCCCAATCCAAATAACTTTTGTCTTCTCCATATTCATTTTCAAACCAGAGAAATTACCAAATGTTTCTAAAATATTTAGTGGTGACAATTTTGATTGTCATCTCCCCCCACACATGTATAAAGCCTGTCTGCTTTTGAAGATACCCAGTATTGTAAAATGATGGGGGTGCAGTGGTGTCATTTCCCACATACCTGCTCACCAACATGTCAGTCTTGCAAGAATGGAAGGACCTGCAGACCCTTGGGACAACCCAATATACTAAAAGATGTCAAGGAAAAGTTCAACGACTTCCACAATTTTAGAGCAAGAAGCCTTTATCATGTATCAAGTATCATGAAGCCAAGGTAAGACAGCCCAAGTGTCAAGCAGGAAGAAAAGACTGCAGCCAGTCTTCTGTCACACACAGCAAATTTACTACCGAGTCACACAGGTATCGTCAGTTCAACCACATAGTCTTACAGTACCTAGATCAGTCACTTCTCCAAAGCAGATGCAGCTGGACATCACATCCAGAAGGACATTTTGCACAATGCAGCCACCAGTATCAATTAACACAGAAGCTACCATGAATCCACATTCCAAATTGGTTTATGGGTTTTACGGTTAGACATTAACAAGAGAAAATTTTCGAATAGACGTTCTTCAATCTTTTTGAGTGAATTCAAACAGACTTTTCTTCAACATCCAGTGAGAAGCCATCAGTAACCATTTACATTTGTCAAGAAAGATACATTGTTATTTTACAAATTTATTTTGTTATTTCAGTGTTATTTGTAAATTGTGTATCATATTGTTGGCACAATAAGAAGAAACATTTAAATAAAAGATAATGAAAAAGACACCCCACTCTCCCAAAGCTATCCCAACTAGAAAGCACTTGCAGAACACAAGATCTACCATTAAGCATTGATAACACTGATATTGAAACAATTATGAGATTTTTCCCATGTGTTAAGCTCCTTTAAATTAGTGATCTTCAATATGGTTTTGCCAAAGATTCAGATGGAAAGTAGTCTTCAAAAGTGGAGACAGATTCTGTTACATCGAGGCTACTATAAAAACACCACTGCCAAAGAAGACTAAGATTGGTACAATTTGAAATTCAATATTTTGAATTACTATACAGTAAAACATCTTGTCACACAATTTATGAAAAATAATAGACTCCTCTCAAAAGAAAAGTTAGAAAGACCACATGTTCCTTTTCATATAAATGTTTTGTTGAATTTTGAAAAAGGAAGTAAAGATTTTTATTCAGTTCTATCTTATTGTGACTACGAGCATCCGAACAATGAAAATAAGTGGTCTCTTGTGCTAAATACCCGATTACATAATGATTTCTGGAAAATATCTTACAAAATATGTTTTAAAACCATTCTTGATAATTCATATATCTGGTTTCAGTATAGAATTTTACATCGGATTCTGGAAACAAAATACTATTTATATAAACTAAAACTCAGTGAATCATTTTTATGTGGGATATGTGGTCAACAACAAGAAAGCATTTACCAAATATTCTCAGGATGTGAAAAAGTATTAGATCTCTGAAAAAATATCACAGTTTGGTTCGAATTAAAACTCTCAATTAAAGTAAAGTTCACTGATATAGAATTAATATTTGGTTATCAAAATTATGACCAAAACTTTTGGCCCCTAAACTTTATACTTCTGATTACGAGACAGTATATATATATATATAAGAGGTCCTCAGTGGCCTAGTGGTTAGCAAGTTTGGCATCTAATCATAGGCTGTCACCTCTGTGGGTTCGAGTCCCACAAGTGGCAATTCTGAGGACCTGTCCCAATATGACCCTGGCTGTTGAACGGGACGTAAAACCCCAACTTTGACGAGACAGTATATTTTTCATTACTCAAAATACAAACATGACATTAACATATATAATTTGCAAAAGCTTGTTAAAGAGAAGTATGTGGAACAATATACCCTGTCCAAAATAAAAGATACAGTGCATATATTCAGCAGAAATTGGTCTCATTGGAAACAATTGTTTGAAAGTTGAAAATCTGAACAAATTTTTATTAAAAATAACTTGTTCTTGTAGCATTTGTCTTTGTGTCTTTGTTATAACATTGTTATAAACATAGTTAATGTATAAAAAACTTTATAAGTTAAAAAGATGTTTGGTAGTATAAGATAACATAGCAGGTTATACGAAACATATACGTGTATAAGTATATAAGGGATGTAAATTTATTTATGTCTTGCACACTTGTAATGTACAATCTTTTGTTTGTAAAAACTTGAAGAAAAATAAAAATAAATACAAAAAAAAAACAAAAAAAAAAAACAGATTGCTTTGATGAGCTGCTTGATACATCACATTTGCAAAAGAAATGTAAATTTTATAAAGTAAACCTGTCCAATGTTCCAACTACAAACCAGATCAAAGTGGCATTTTACCCTTCACATAACTCAGATGTTTTTTCAAATTTACACTCTTGTTAGGTTAGATATGACAAGAAGACATTCAGGCCTGCAGAGCATGCATAGCAATTTACAGAGGCAAAAAGGCTACAGCTTTACCTAAAAAGTCTGTGACACATAATTACATAATTGGTTAATAAAAAAAATCCTGGACAGAATAAAGTAGGGCTCTGACTGATTGAGGTGACCCGGTAGAAGCTAAATCTGATGTTTTCTTAGGGAGGGGCCTTAGTCCAGAGCTCAGTGGGTGTACCCCCTTTAATTAACTTCGGAGTCCCGTAAACTGCGCATTGTTGAACCAGTAAGGCACATTTTTTCATACTTTACCTATCACTTAAATGGTTACAGCAACCAAAAGTAGAAATATTTTTATTACAAGAAATCTTTTGCGCACACAATTTTATAGATAATTTCAATAAATACTAGAATGGCCAAGCCTTGCATTCATCTTCTGTTGTAGGTCATTGTGGAGGAACAAGTCTATTATTTTCAAAATATCTTAAAGTGCAAATTATTGATTCAAACTGTGATAAAATGACAGAATAGTTGAAATAAATATTAGATAAAATAATAAGGATTTGGCCATTGTTGTTAATGTTTCCACATCAACCAGTTTGCCAAAAATGAATCCTATTTTTAAAGGAAAAAATTGCCATTTGAAGTTGAGTAATAAAATAGTTAAAGGAGATTTCAATACTGTTGTAATAATACAAATAGCACTTCTTGGAAGATGTCTAGTGGCACTCAAGCACTTAAACACTGATATGTTGGGGCTAAATGATGCCTGGGTTAATAAAAATAAGAATAAAAATAAGTACACATGGCATCACCCCTGGGGTACAAAGCTGAAAAGCAGAATAGACTTGATATTTGTATCACAAATCTTTACATCAACTATAAAAGCCTCTGTAATCTTCTTAACTCTTAATTCTGACCACAGTGACGTCATAATGTTCCTCGACATAAATGTAAGAGGTCAGGGCTACTAAAAGCTGAACATTTAATTTTCGAATGAAACTGATTATATTAAATAGACAAAGTAATTCTTTCTATTCTATAGCAGAGTATAGAAGACAACAGAGTAATGTATGATAAAATGAAAATTACTTGCTAGAAATCTTCCTATTAAATATGATTAAGTCAAAAATAAAATGAGAGAATTTCATAAATAGAAAAAAACAACACATTTTTGCTGACGACAGGGCAACAAACAAAGCAAATAACACAAAAACAGATGAAGTCAGTAATAAACTTTTGAAATTTCTATAAAGCTCAAGGGGCACAAATAACATGTAGAGCTAAATACATAAAAAGAGAAAGATCTTCATCTCTTTACCGGGGCCTAGAAAGTAAAAGAGAGTTTGGTAACGCAATATAAGAACTTAAAGTGAAAAATAAAGTTGTTAGCAGTACAAGTGGTACAAAGTATGCAAGCTGTTTTAAAAAGATTTGCACATAACACGAAACCCCCAATATATATATAAAGAAAAAAAGTACATAAGCAGCATAAAGTATGAACAGCATTTTAACAGAAGATGTAAAGTCTACACGCAAACAATATATATCGTAAGCAGAAATTAAGGGTGTGGTTTTCCAAAAAACATTCAAACAATAAATTTCCAGGTCTAGATGGACTGACTGCCCATAGAATTCTATAAAATTTTCGAGGATAAATTGAATAATATTTGAGTTAAAATTTTCAGAATAATAATTGAAAAAATGGCAAGCTAACAAATAAACAGTGTAAATCAATATTTACCTTTTTCTTTAAAAAGGCATGGAAACTGATTAAAACATTTTAAAACCCAAATCTAGCAAGCCATCTCTTGTGTCAACACTACATTATTTTTAACAACGAAGTGCAGTTTATAATTTCTGTGGGCATCTTGCAAACTACAAAAAGGTAGTTCCCATTGAATGATCTTCAAAACAATGCATTCAATACTTAATAGAGTTTTTACATTGTAACCATTCCAACCCAGGGTAGTACACTGACCTATTTATGAATTATCAATGAAATCATTTAATAAGCATGTGGGTGGAGCTTAAGTAGCCAGCATGGGTAGTATGGGTGGCCAGTGGTTTGCAAGGGGTGTTTAAGCTCATTAACTAAGAAAATTTTAATATGAACCCATTATGTTAGAGGGATGAAGGACTTAGTACATCTTTCCTAAATGGTGGGACCCAATATGACTGTTCTTCAATGGGCAAATGATTAACTCAAAGTATCATGTATGAGTAGTATTCTTTACTTTTTGGTTTTGGGGTAATCTTGTTCTAGGCTGGATAGACTGGCTGTTGGTGTTTTGCATCCCATTCAACAGCCAGTGTCATATTGGGACAGGTCCTCAGCATTGCCACTTGCAGGTGTTGAACCCACACTGACATGACAGCATGTGATAAGATGTCAAACTTGCTAACAACTAGGCCATCGAGGACCTCTATTTTCCTAGGATATGCATATAGCAATCTGAATGCTGGAACTAAGTGTGACTGACCTCTACAAAAACAAAAAAGGGATCAGCACTGTAGTGCTTAACAGGCACTAGGCCACCATTTGATTCCAAAGGTAGAAAAAATTAATTAGATACATTTGACTTAATTCTAACCTAAACATATGAGCTAAGGCTCAAGGTCAGAGACCTAGTTTTCATATCACATTGAAAAGCCAGCATGATATTTGTACAGACTTACAGTATATCATACACTGGGTTAGGGTTTACAGTACAGCCCATGGGCAAGGCTAAATGTATTGGTACATTGAATTGATAGTTCGACATATCAGTGTCTGGGTCAGTATTTTAAAATATTATTTGTGCCATTGTGAAGTTTGGCAAAACGTCATTTAACATGTCTACCACAATTCTTTTCACAGAGCCTAAAATAAATGATTCCTGAATTTCAAGGATAGTACATATTTCACTGATGTGTAAAATTAATAAAGTTACAGAAATAACAATTACTCAGTGTTTCCTGTGCAAAATATCCTTCATCAAAGTAAAAGATAGACCTTGGATGGCTTTTAATTTCAGTCAAAATATGCTTCTCACTTTTAAGTGGTTTATTCCATATAACAGAGAAAAGCCCTGCAGAGAAAATCCCTACAGAGTAAACACAAATAACTTTTTGACATCAGTGGAGAAAAGCCCTACATTATTTTTGAGGCTGTGTATGAATGCCCTTTTTATATGGCACAAAGTACAAACATTTAATGTTTCAAAGTTATGTATTTTATTTTAATATTCAATTTTATTATTGTTTTAGTATTTATTATACAGCTTACACATTTCTAGCACTAGAAACAAAAATATCAAAAAGAATAAATTTTTATATTCAAAATACAAATAACACATGGGAGTACACATCTATTTTACTACAAATGTTAATTTATTTATTTATTTGGGGTTTTACGTCGCTTTCAACACTGTACAGGTCATATCACGACGGGTAGTTGGAAGGGCAGAGGAAACCAGTACATAGAGTTCGCTAGGGTTGTGTACTGTAAACTGCCGACCAACGTCAAGCAACTACCAGCTTTCCCACTTAAGGCCATCACGGGGATCGAACCCCAGCCTCAGAGTACTACAAATGTTAAGATAGTAAACAAATCCCAATTCCCAGAAAGAAATGCAAAGTTCAACTACTTGTGAAAATTCTTGAATGAAACTATTTGATGGCGCCTATATTTCCAGTTGACAATTTTGTTGTAATGTTTATCCCTGGGTAGCCATATTCTATTTGACTAGTTATCATCTAAAGGTTGAGCAACTGCAACCTAGAGTAGGCCTTACCTTTTTATCATATAATCTATTTTATTATTCCTAAAAGTACATCGGGGCATTGCTGTTGAAAATAACAGCATTGGGTAGTTTGCAGAGCAATTGTAAGATCCCTTTAAGTAATGATTTACCCTTTCATAAGCAAAATTACACATGATGTATAGAGCTTTCTCAATTTTCTTGAAAAGTAGTGAGGGGTCACAGTAATACAGTGGTAGCAGACTCACCTCCCACTCCTGATGCTAGCAGTTCAAATCCCGAACCTTATGTGGGAAAGATGGTAGTTTCTTACCGATGGTTGGCAGTTTACAGTACAGAACCATGACCAACTGTATGTACTGGATCCTCTGTCCATAAAACTACCCGCTGTGATATGACCTGTACAGTGTTGAAAGGGATATTAAAACCCAAATAAATAAGTAAATAAAAAATAGTGTATGACTTTTCTACATAGGTATAAGAAAGTGTAGGGATTTTCTCCTCTAGGGCTTTTCTTTACAGGGCTTTCTTCCCCAGATTCCACCCAATAACTAAGGGACTGGCACATTACACTAATCAAACGTGATTTCTTCACTTATAAACTGCAATCGTTAATATACCTAACTGTTACAATAAAATCACTAACTCTGAAAAAACTTTAAAGCACCAACAAAATAATTAAGTGTTATTCATTGGCCCACAAATATGATCACAGTTTAGCGAGACCACATAGGCACCAATTTGTTAAAAGAAAATCACTGGAAAACAGGCACCATAAACTTTATAACCAGTAACCTGAGATGTCATAATACTGGCTAGCCATTAAAAGATTTCAACAGACAGCACAACATGTTGTCCAGTTTTGGATATGTACACAATTATTGATTTACACAGATTATAAAGTTGATACCCCTCAAGTTTTATGTAAATCTGGGACTACCATATTAGGATTGTTACTACCCAGCTTACTTCCCACTGGTGTACAATGTAAAAACGCTAATTGGCGTCACAACTGTTCATATAAATTAGTTCAGCTGGTACACTTACAATGTGTTTTTAGTTCTACATGGAATTCACACAGTATGGAGCCCCTTTTATGACATTTATAAACATCTTTCAGCCTTTTGATAAGTGATGACCACAAGTATGAAAGGATGCCCACCACTTACTTTCTCATGATAACCACATCAGCTAGTGTTTGGAACTTATTTTCTCATGATAACCATATAATGGAGATTACAGCAAAATAAATTATGGTCGCCCTTCATCTGGTGATCACTTATTTTGTAGTGTTCACCAAATGCTGTGGTGAATATACCATGCTCACAAGATCACAAGACCTATTCAGAGGTGCTCACTACTTGATACTTATTAAAATAAGAATCAGTGTCTTCACAGCTCCGTAAGATAGAGCCAAAGGAAGAAAAAAATATAAATCTAATAAAATGTGTACATTTCAACATAAAAAGAGTAAATACAAGTAATAAGCTGATTCCCCACTCTGTAGTACATTAAAGGAAAGAAACACAAACAACAATAAGGTAATTGGTTTAAACTAACAACAACAACAAAAATCAAATAGCATGACAAACTCACCATAGCAAATCATCTACAGTACAATCGGTGTCATGTGAATATTCAGAATATTTCTGAAAAAGCTTCCTGGCATTGACAAATCCACAGATCCTTTGTAACTATCCATAAAAAGGCTTTATCCATGGTCACACTTTGCATGAGCCAAAGTATGTTCACAATTTTCAAGTGTTAGTGTATAATTAAAACTAAGTATATTTCCCAAAATGAAAACTAATATCAGACATGGTATGGTGAAACAGTATTGATTGTGTATTGAAAAAGACCACAGAATTAATTTGGTTAATAGAGTCCAAATTGGGGTTTTACGTCCCGTTAAACAGCCAGGTTCATATTTGGACAGTTCCTCAGCATTGTCACTTGTGGGACTCGAAGGACACAGAGGTGACAGCCTGTGATTAGATGCCAAACTTGCGCTACACACTAGGCCACTGAGGTCCTATAATTTGGTTAAGTTAAACATGACATTAGAACAAAGCAGAACTAATCTTTCCTTTTCTGCACACCAAGATATAACTTTTGTTATAGATATATTTGTAACAATTATAACGATAAGAAAATAATTGAAGGGATTCTAACTTGTCAATGCAATCCACTTTTGAATTAGTTCAGGGGCCGATTTCACTAAAGGACTTGAACTAAGTCCCTTTATTGGCTAAGTCAGGGACTTAAATCTAAGACTTTGGTCTTAGCTAGGTCTGGGACTTAAAATGGATTTCACAAAGGTGATTTAGCTAAGTCCAAGCTTATCAAATAACCACAGTGGTTTTCTGTGTCATGTGACCTTTTATATCTATTCAAAATATAATATTGGTGCCATATATCCTTCATTTGATGTATTTTATCTAAGGATACAGGCTGTTTTGAAAACTTTGTTTCCACATATAAACTTGCCAAAGACTACTTTAGTGAGGTGTTCTGTGTAATTATACTTTATTTACAGCCATTTCAAATTTTGAAGTGGAGAAAAATATATGGCGGCCATATTTAAGTCCTCTTTACAAAATTTAAGCCCACTACCTCCCAGGCTTAAAGTTAAGTCCACTGACTTAGCAATTTCATGGTCTTAGCTGCTTTGTGAAATCCGCTAAGTCTAAGACCCCAAACTTAACATTCTTTTGACAAAATTTAAGACCAAAGTCTTAGATTTAAGTCTAAATCTGGATTTAAGTCCCTTTGTGAAATCGGCCCCTGAATAATAAATTGACAGATGTAAGTACATCAAACCCATATTTCAAATAAATCTTGTTATGAAAAACATTTACCAAATAAAACACTGTAGAGGGCCTTAATGTTGTTGATCTTGTAAACATTGTATAGCTTGACTACCTATTGAAAGGCGGTAAACTATTTAATTAATTCAGCTAATTTCAATTCCTATTGTTTTACAATACATAAGTGCCTCATAGCACTTCTACTATGTAAACAATACTACTTCAGGAAGTGTGTGTGTGCATGTGCACATGTATGTGTGTGTGAAAAGGTGTATCAGTGAGTGTTCTCAACCATGGAGGCAGTTCCAACATCTGGGGCAAAGGCATGATAACTGTTAGTACAAAAATGTTGCCTAATACATTAATGGTTGATACATTATTACTGCTTACTTGTTGTTACGTTATTGGAGCAAGTGATTTTTACGTTATTGGCTAGATAATTGATACATTATTGGTTGATGATACATTATTGGTCAATTTTTGCTACATTATTAGTTAGCTGATACATTATTGGTTATTGATACATTAATGGCTGTAACAAACGTCACTTGGGCATTATCTGCATAATAGACCCCAAAGTAAGATACACTGGTGGAAATATTATGTTGGTCGATGAAATTGTTACAAACAATCTGTATGATTTTATCTTCTTTTTAGATTTCTGAAAGGCTTTTGATAGCCTGGAGTGGAACTTTATGTTTAAAACATTGCAGCAATACAATTTTGGTGAAAATTGGTAAAAAGTGGGTAAACTAAAACATAAAAGTAATATCTACTGTCATTCCATGTAAAACAAGCGAAGATGGAAATAGTGTCTATTTATGCAAACAAATTTTCCTTAAACCTCAGATAAACTCCCAAATCTGGCATATGATGGCAGCTGAACCTTATATGAAAGATTAGCAAACAAAAAAAGTTGCAATATCAATGGTTCAAAAGCTATTAGTTAAATAAAGTAAATAAAAGATAAACAAATTCATGCATATTTACCAAACAAAGAACAGTGAAAGAAGAAAAAATAAAATCTTTGAATTCAATTTTAAAGTCTTACATAATAGTTTGACTTGTTGAAAGAAACTGCAAAAGTGGGTGCTTCAAACAACTCAGTGTCATTTTACCACAATGAAGAAATAGTAAAACATTTGTTATTTGAATGTAAACATATGAATATACTTTGGCACAAAATACTCCCAAGTCTTGATCTGAAGAAGTAAGAAACTTATCACCTTACTTTATCTTATAAACAACAATGGTGGGTGATTTCATTGATTTGAATATAGTAAATTTAAAAGGTTAATAATTAATCTATAAAGGTTATTCTTGAATCAAGATGGTCAACACATATAAAATGTTATGAAGCTCTTTCTGAAGATATTTATTGTACGATGCAACTTGGAGCATGTGAAATAATAAGAAAAATACTTGTGCTACTAAAGTCAATGGGTTGAAACCAAATATATGTATGTGTGCATGTCTTTTTTTGTTATTGATATGCAAATATATCCATTTCTTCTTGTATGTTTATATTACAATATTTGTACTGTATTGTTGTTTTATTCTGTTGATGTGCCTGTTGTTGACACTGTATTTAAAAACACAGAAATAAAAAAAAATCAATGATGAAAGCAAAGCTATACAAAAATGGTGTGATGCATAAACTTTTTTTATATTTCAGTAGACTTCACTGCAAAATAAAAAGCAAAATCAAAGGAGAGGGAACTTTGGGGTACTTAAACCTCCTATGATGTTATGTGTGTAGCACACACACACTCTAAAGTTATGTAGCCTAAAAATGTGTTAGGTAATCAATGGGCTAATGTAAGATGTCCTAGAACCGTGTCATTTTAGTATATGTTATGTAAATTTTTCCCGGATAACCCATTGTAATAATTAAAATAATTCTAAAAATATGGTAAGTGAATTGGTTATTATTAGCTGTAATTATATTACTCCAATAGCCCAAGTGATGTTCCTACTGGGTTACTTTTGGTTCAAGACATGTTATGTAAAAGGTAATAACAATCACTGGCTTCTAAATCGATTGAAGTTATTGATCGTTTAGCTATAATTTCTTTTCGATATAATCACTATATCCATCTTCTGAGGGGGAAATCAGTTCATTCTTTGACCAGAACCTACGCATATAAACATATAAAGATCCACTCATTACTTTTGGAGTAATATCAATCGGAACCTCAGAAAGTCACTGAAAATGGGACCTTTGGAAATCCAGGATTTTCTTTGTATCTAAAACATGGACGGACACTATCCCAAAATGCAATCACTTCCTTTGTTCTTGTGCAGGCCCTTCCGATATAACAATTTTTATAATTTAAAAGATCTGGGGCCGGTTTCACGAAGCCTCCTTAAGATAAAAGGTCACCTGAAACTCTAGGATTTCCTTGATTTTCTCCCTCCTTTAAAAAATCTCATTTTCACAAAGCCTCCTTCCTTAAAGGAAACCTTGAAAACTCCCTTGAATTTCAAGGAAGCTAAGGACCTACCTTAGATTTAAGGAAGTGTCCTTCTAGGAATGTTTATTATCTTTAATGAACATTGAAGGTGAATCCACCTAAATATATAGAACTTGAAACATTATTGTCAAACCTACATCCACAAACAATGTTTTGCTGTTTATTTCATACAATTTGGTTGTTTAATTCTTGAAAAATTGATGTTCAAACTTTAGAAGTGAGAAACATATTCATGGAGTTTCTTTGAACATAAAGGGCCCCTCCCTTACTTTGGGTAAAAAATTGTCATGTGACCTACTGTATTAATTTGCAAAATATAATCACAACAAATCTGCATTTTACAAAATTTATTAAAATATAATAAAATATAGATTTACTGACTTTACTGATCTTTAACAGGGGCGGATTTCACGAAAGGTCTTAGCCCGGTGTCAGACTCAAACTTGAGACTTTTGTCTCAAATTATTGGAATATTTTACTTGAGCCCATGGGCTCAGCCTTAATGGATTTCACAAAAGGTCTCAGTCTCAGCTTTGGCTGAGCCACTGGCTCAAATGTTGAGCCTGGTTGAAAGTGGGCTTAACTTTTGTAAACAAAGGCTCAAATATGGCCGCCATAATTCTATCTTTACTTCAAATTTTGAAATGGCTGAAAATAGTATACAAGTATATAAAACAACCCCCAGAAGTAGTCTTTGGGTGTTTTTACATGTTTACAAGGTTTCCCATTGTAAAATGGTATTTAACCGGAGATATTATGTGTAAAACAAGGAACATATATGCCATCAGTAGAATATTTTGACTACAAAAAATGGTCACATGACACAGAAAACCACTGTGGTTATTTGATAAGCTTGGTCTCAACTGAGACCCCTTCTGTGAAAACCATTTGAGACAAAGACTTAGCTGAGCCAAAAGGCTCAGATTTAAGCCAGTGGCTCAGCCTGAGATTGGGCTAAGTCTGAGACCTTTCATGAAATCCGCCCCTGTGTTACAATAAGGACATTGCCTCCATAAGGTAATTTAGGTACAAAATAAGTGCACAAGTACACATGTACTTACAGTGAAAGAAAAACATTGGTGTGGTTATAGGTTTTAGAAACAACTCCCAAAAGAAATAAAAATGCAAATAATGTATCTGAAAATTAAAATGTACCTAACGTACCAAGTTTAAAATAGTTAAAATGTAATTTACTCTCCTAATATTTAAAAAAAAATTGTGTGAAGGTTATATAAGTAATGGTGGGGAAATTCCAAGCAGTGTGGTTATACAGAGAATTGCCCTTCCTTTGTTTTAAGGAAAATATTTGGTAAGGTGGAATAAAGGAGGCTTTGTGAAACAGGATTTAAAGGAAGCCTTACCAAAGGTTAGAAATCCCCCTTCCTTTACTTTAAGGAAGGAAAAAAACAAAGGAGGCTTCGTGAAACCGGTCCCTGGTCATTGTCTTGCGAAGTTTCTGCAAACACATACACACAAACAGACAAACAGATGAACAGTGCCAAATACACAGCTTTCTTTCTTTATGTAATAAGGAGCAATGTCACTACAAGTGAGTCGAGGACACCTTGATCAGTTACTTTCAAAAAAAGGAAGAAGAAGAAAGATTAAAATGATGAATCCAGAGGTGATTATACTGGAAATTGGTATCCACTTGGATGGATACAAATCTCAGGCATGACCCCAAATGAGTGTCTCTTTTCAGGAGCAGTTCCTATGTCTTTTTTACATTAATAACTTGTTCTGGATGGCTTCCTAATCATCATAGGCCTCCTGTAAGTTATTGGAAAACAAATGTGTGATTGTTTGGGGATGCTCAGTAGCATTCAGGACTATTTGTAGCATCTGCAAATGATTGTCACTACTTTGCTTTTGGAATAATATATTGTTCTGGTCTAGTTCTGGTCATGTTGAACATGATTCAAGTATGATTTAGGGTTTGGTATGACATTCCATGATACCAAGTGACCAAAGGTCAAAACAAGGTCACCAGCTAAATACAGGACCCCTAAAAGATTAAACAGAAACATCTCAATTTACTAATATGTCACCCCCTTATGACAGTGAAGCCAGCAATCCCAGCATACATCAAAAGGGATGACCCACTATTACCTTGGGTTCAAATAAAGGTTCAGTCTGAGCACATAAGGCTAAACCAAACATTATACAAAGATAGAATAGACTAGCAAGATTGAAATGCATGCAACGCATTTTATGTACTACATACAGTCTCACTTTATACTGTAGTTTATAACTGGTTACGCAACTAGTCTGACTGCCACCTAAAACCCCATTCACACTACAGGCAGTATCACTCGCGGTAACGCATGTTGGTGATCACCGTTGTGTTTGGATCACCATCTGATGTCTGTAGATGACCTTGCAAGTCAGTAGCAAACTGTCCATTTATATATGATATATTTGACAGATATATTTGCCACATGTTCGTCCAATGACTACCGAAGGTGAGTTGAGGTTGAGATTGTCTCTTGCTGACCAAAGTTTGTGGTACTGTCATCAGACTGTTATTGATGGTTAAAAAACCATGTCCAATCAGTGACCATCTGCCGGTAGTGTGTACTGCAGTTTACAAAGCAACAGCAGGGATGCATTTGACAGAGTGCAGCCTCCAAGGGCTATAAATAGACATATGCCTGTTGCTACTGTTGTTCCATTCTCCCAATATGAAGAGGGAGACTTAAGTAGTGCTTTACATACAGACGAGGTATTGCACAACTAGCAGCATTTGCTATATTCAGTGCAATATACTAGCAGTACAAGACTCAAAGGCACCATTGATTCTTCCTGATTACACAAGTACAGCCAAAGCCCTCTAGCTAGAAGTCAGACTCTCAGTGAGGGCACTCCTTCGTGAATAAAAGCTTGCTTTTTATCTATAACAAGGAGGTATTAAATTCATGACCAATTTCTTGTCTGTTTGTTAGCATGATTAAGCAATAACAACTGGTAAAATCTTCATGAATATAATAAGAAGATTGGTCTGGTGAAACCTGCACCCCATTAAATTTTGGGAGTAATCATTGCCTCAATGCAAAAAATATCAAAGATCCAGATTTTCTCATTTACTTATCATTGAGCCGTGGCAGAGGTTTGTGCTCTGTGAATGCTCTTCTTTAATTGTGTTTTTCATAAAACGGATAGAAAGTTATTGCTTTTACTATTCATTGATCCAATTATTTTTTAAAAATATTCTTGAGAGAGGTCAAACTGTAAGGGGCAAAAAGTCACCAACTCTGCAGTGGTATGTTGAAATATGTTAAGTTGGGGTTCACAAAAAGGAAAGCAAGCCACTGAAAACGCTAAGCTAAACTGGCCTATAAAGTATGAACTCAAATATTCTTGAGAGAGGTCAAACTGTAATGGGCAAAAAGTCACCAACTCTGAAGTGGGATGTTAAAATATGTTAAGTTGGGGTTCACAAAAAGGAAAGTAAGCCATTGAAAAACCTAAGCTAAACTGGCCTATAAAGTATGAACTGAACCGACTTTCTTTTTCATAAAAGATGTTGAAAGAACATTCAGTTTTGCATATGTAGAAAATACATGTGTATAAGATAAATATAAAAAATGTAATTGAAATGCAGCACTTATGTCAGCACTAAAAAGTACATGATAGTTACACCAGCCTTCAATCAAACATGTTCCTTTTTCCTAGTTCACACAATAATAGTTCTGCTGTGTCTCAATCTCACAACCTTTGGATTACACACAGTTATAAACACAAGTCTAGCTCTTTAACCAGCTGAGCTAAAGGGGAATCCACAGAAGCCCAGGTATTAATAGAACTGATACACATGAGGATATTACAAGTCTTATATATATTGTACATTGTTGTTTGTAACCTTTGTACCTTGCTCGAGTCAAAGCTACTCCCTGCCAAGAGGCAAGTCACTGATCTATATATTATTACTGAAACATAAGGAAAGTTAAATCCTGTGGAACTGAAATCCTGGCTGGCCACTTTGTTACAGCATATTGTCTTTTTCACTTTCTCCACATTATGTAAGTTCAAAAAATGTTACTCTTTATAGATACAGAAACATTGAAAAGAGGTACAAGCCAAGATGTTTTGCATAGTATGTATATTTTATCTTTTCAGATGTTAAAACCTCAGTGTGCGGTTTCAAAAAAAAATTATTAAAATGATTTAGAAATTATTATTTTTAAATGTTTTCCCTGGTTTTTAAAATTTTCTATCTCTTCTGCTTTCACATTTACCAAGGGTTATTCAAATAAATTTTTGTTTGGTGTGCTGTCAAACCAATGTATATACTGTCAAAAATTCCATCTGAGTATTGCACACATCAGCGGCTCTGTATCAGGGTTTGAACCTAAGGTATATCACACTTCACGCCAGCAAGTGCAATCCCAAGTGTAGTCACTAATAAGGTTTCAGTTATAGTTTGTACTTTAAAACAGGTGTGCCATATGTTCAGTTGGGCAGTGGGAATGTGGTCTTATCTTATATGCTTTGTGTGCTGGGTCTGAATCTCTTATGGCGGGAGATTGAATCATGACATATTTCTCACTGTCTTTGGAAAATGTGTACAATGTGTATTTTTATGCCTTTGTCATTGGTGTGTGCCCTATGTTTGTTCTGTGGTTTGGAAATGCAATGCTTGCTTCTTTTCAGTGTACCTGTTTTGGCCTGTGGTCTTATTTTCTTCCTGGGATCAGATGCGGGGTTTGAATCTCTTGTTGGGGGCATTTATTCCCTGTGTATGCCTCCTTCGCTTAGACAATATGCAGAATATGTATTTTACGGTCTTTTCAACATTTGTGACGGTTTCAGTCAGTTATCAACTATATATATTACTGCATATATTTTTATCACATGGCCTATACTGTGGAACCTTTGACTTCTTTTCTCCCATTGGGTAAGGTGCTAAGTTTGTATCTCTTTCTTGAGGAGATTGATTCCTGACACATGCTTCATTTAGTTGGACAATATGTAGAATGTGTATTTAAACATTTGTAAATAAATTGTGACCCTATGGCTAGAAAGCCGAAAGCCAAAACATCTGGGAGCACAAGTGTCAAGTGGTATGGTAATCACACAACACAAACAAGTTTGAAGAGTGGTAACAATTATGTGCATACAAAACCACGTCCTTGTGTTTCTGAAATTCCGCCAAGGGTGAATAATGCAAAAAGCAAACAGTATTGTAATAGTATTGATAGTATTTGTTTATGGAAGATTGTGTTTCTGACAAATGTAATCCCAGGGTTATTGTAGATTTGAAGGGTGACAGACGACGTCACACCAGTAATACTGTGAAAGTCAAAAAACAGAAACAAACTGTGAATAAAGGTAAGAATATTGTGCATTTATTCACGGAAGGGGCCATGTCGGATTCGCCTCATGAATCTGAATCGGAAAAGGCGAATAATGGTGATCAGAACTACTGCATATCGTTGCCGGCTGCAAATAAAACTCTGGCTTGTACAAATCTCGACAAATGTCCCCTGGAGGGCACCTGGATGATAATGTCGACTCCGGAGATAAATACGCTCTAGAAATGAATACTGCAAGCAAAAGTTATCGCTTACGCTTGGCTAGAGGGGCCATAGGAAATAAAAAATTTCTGGCACAAAATAAACAGTTTTTCGGCTTTATTCCCATATATGGGTTACATAGCCCGATAGATGACACTAATACTAATTCAGTTTGTGCAGATATCTTGCTCTTGCATGAATTATTACGTCAGGATGGTAGGCACAACTATGAGGGTTTATAAATACCTGTTCATTCACAGTTGAACTTTGGTAAATGGACGTCCTATCTCCAAGACTATTGGGATTGGCAACTTCCATTATTACTTAAATATGTATTCCCTCTTGATTATAATCGTGATCTTGCCATCCAGAATGAAAAAAAAATAATCATAGTAGTGCCTTACAGTACCCCTCTCGATGTGTATCTTAATGATGAAATGAATCATGGGGTGATGCTGGGCCATTTTAGGGAACCCCAAATCAGTGACTTACATATCAGCCCGTTTGACACAAGATAAATCCAGTTCCAACAAACGAAGGGTCATTATTGACCTTAGCTGGCCCAAAGGGCAGTCAGTCAACTCTGGCGCTGGTTCTGATAGATATTTGGGTGTTGATTTTGTCCTTATAACATTACTGATGAAGCACTTAAACTTGGCAAAGGGTGTAAAATTTTTAAATAGATATAAGTAGGGCTTTTCGCCATGTTCCTATAGACCCAGGGGATCTAGATCTGTTAGGTCTTCACTGGAAAAAGTACTATATTGATAGATCGCTGCCATTTGGATTCAAACACGGATCCGCCATCTTTCAACGTATATACGACTCAGTTCGCTTTATTATGACCCAGGAAGGTCATACAATATGGAATTATATGGATGATTTTTTGTGTGTCTCATTGCCATCTGAAATTAATCATTCTTATAGTAGATTACAGTCTCTCCTCCAGGAATTAGGTCTTACAGTTAGTACTAAAAAATGGTTCCTCCTAGCACACAAGTAGTGTGCTTAGGCATACTGGTTGATACTGAAACATGTACTGTCTCTATTCCTCCTGACAAATTACAGGTTATTAAGCAAATGTGTTCTCAATGGTCTGCTAAGACTTCATGTACCAAGAAAGAGCTTCAGTCACTATTAGGTTCATTGCTGTATGTTACCAAATGCATTAAATATGCTCGTTTCTTTCTTAACAGAATGTTAAATTTGCTTAGAGAAAATTATGATAATAACAAAATTATTCTCAATGAGTCTTTTAAATGTAATCTTACTTGGTTTAACACCTTCCTTCCAGTATATAATGGTGTCACCTTTTTCAAGTATAATCCTACTGGAAATGTGTATTTGGATGCTTGTCCCACTGGTTTAGGTGCTATTTATGAAAATCAGGTGTATGCTTTGCCCTTGCCAAAACATTGGCATGCTGTTAATATTGCCTCATTAGAGATGATTAATATATTGGTAGCACTTAAAGTTTGGCATCTGCAATGGACTGGTCACAGAGTGTTGATTCATTGTGATAACCAAGCTGTGGTTTCAGTACTTAATACTGGTAGGTCACGAGATACTTTCTTGAGTAAAATTGCTAGCAACATTTTTATGTGGCTTAGTGCATGTAACATTGATTTGCAGGTGGTACATGTTCCAGGAAAGTCTAACACAGTGGCTGATCTGCTGTCTAGGTGGTCTATTACATGTAACAATTTTCAGAAATTGCAGCAATTGGTCCACCCTGTCACATGGATTACTGTAAATGAGCATTCATTGTATACTGATGAGTCTATTTAGGTTCTCATTTTATCTAATTTTTCAGGCTGTTCACCTGCTGAGACTTATTTGACCAAGCTGGTTACCTCCAGACTGTCAAATGCCTTCACGAATTCCACTAAGAGGGCCTACACTACCCTGTTCTCCACCTTCCTGGCCTTCACAGTTTTCATGGCCTGGCCATTGTCTCAGGTGAATGTATTCAACCTCCTATGTTTTTTGGAGTGTTTGCATTATAATGGGGTCAAGCATTCACAAATGGCAAACTACTTGTCAGCCATCAAGTGCCAATTTCTAATTTTTGGTCTGGATGTGGCCTGCTTTAATGACCACAGGCTTAAGTATTACCAGAGGGCGGTTCATTTGCATGCCCTGCTTCAAGTTAAGCTTAATAAAGTAATCAGTGTTGATCTGCTCAAGAGGATTGTACTAAACTGTGACCTCACATTCATGGGGTCAAATTTTTAAAGCTGTATATTTACTTAGTTTTTCTCTCTTTTTTGCAACTGTCGAATCTAGTTCCGCATTCATGTAATGGGTTTTCCCCACTGGAGCATTTGGCTAGGGGGACATTATTTTTAAACCAGGGAAAATTCTGGTACTTGTAAAATGGTCTAAGACCATGCAGAATCACAATCAGGTCAAACTTGTTTCTGTACCTAGAATTGCTGGTTCTGTACTCTGTCCAGTCCATGCCATTTCCAACCTTTTAGCATTAACTCCCAAGGGTTCGAACCTTCCCTTGTTTCAGTACAAGCAAAATTTCAATTGGGTACCTCTTACTGACACAAAAGTCAGGAGGCATTTTTCTTTGATTTTATCAAGGTTGGACTTGCAGGGATCTGGCTATACTCTACACACCTTCCGGTGTTCAGGTGCTACTTTTGCCTTGAACAATAATGTTGATTTGCAGAACATCCAGAGACATGGCACCTGGACGTCGGACTGTGTGTATGTCACAGATGATGCTAATGCAGGGGATCAAGTAGCTGAAATGTTTAAAACCAAGTTATCTACTTTTTAACTCTACTCCTACGTTTGGGGTCTGGCTGGTTAAATTTATTTCTGTAAAACTTAAAAATTACCATGTCATCACTTTAACATTTTAAATATTTCATTTAGTTCTGGCACAGGCCCCCATTCAGTATGTTATCTTATTATCTTCCAATCTGTATGAGGTTCATTTACCTCCTTTATGTAAGGTTACCATAAACTCAACTTAATTTAAGGTGGCCCTGTGCCAGACTTAAATGTTCTGTATGGATTGTAAATACCTAGTAATGTGGCTTTATTACTGTTAAATGATAATAAATATATATATATTTACCCGCAATGCATCTCTAATTTTGACCTTTAAGGTCACTTGGTTATCCTCCACTTTGGTCTGAACTTGTCTAATTTTATTCTAGCTTTCCCATCCTATTTTTCCTTTCCTGTTCCTGAAGCCGTTTCCTCTTCTTAGATTGGATGCTCTTGAGGAGCATTACATTGACTTATTCCACCGATTTGTGATTTAAATACTTTTTTACATGAGGTTCACAATAGGGTATTGAAAATTTCAGTCATAAAGGTCCTTCATACAATGACTGCATTCAAATGTTCTGAGCATATTTCGTTAATTGGGAGCCACCCGGAAGGCATATGAAAGGCTCCAGTAGCTATCACCTGTGGTCAGATATCTGCGGATGATGGCCAATCTGCAGCTCTCTGTGATGGGTTGTCTGGCATTGGAAACCTCTTTAGCTATGCAAGATCCAGTTCTGTCCAGTATCTCCCTGAATATTACAGGATCCATTCCAGTCCAAAACCTGAATTCTGAACCTCTTCTCTGTTAACCTATAATGTAAATGTACAGAGCTCTTTGTCTCTGGGACTGCGCATCCTACTACCAAGTGATAAAGTGGTGAGGTCAGTCGGGTCAGCCACATGCTTGTGTGTGGTCATGAGTACGAGTCAGTACTTGTTTGTGGGACGTATGTAGGGCATATGCAGGAAGTAATGGGTTTATGTGAGCAAGGAGGTATAATGATTGATTTGGAGATATAAACTGCAGGCTTTGTGCCCTCACACGTGACTTGTCTGACAAACTACTTTGGGTAGTGTATGTTAGTGGTAGTATGAACAATAAACTGGGATTTCTTTGGCTATTTTTTTACATTTTCAGATTGCTTCCTCAATATTTTGGATGCTATTAGTGAGTAGGGGGCCTGTAGGGTAGTCTGCTATTCATTTGAGTCCATTAATTACCAAGAAAGGTGCAGCATGTAAGACACTGGCAATGTCATGGTGCAAAAAATAAAAGAAATTCTACCCCAGTGGGTGTCTGTGTGTTTATCATCTTCATCAATCCATCTGAGCTTCAATCCATATATGAAAAGCCCAACGATAGTATACTTGGTTACAAGGAGCCCATAAGACAATAACAAGTGTGGGGTAATGTAGGTAAGTGCCTTTTTAGTTTCATATGGAGACATTTAGATGTGGGAACTATGTTGCTCATTTCAGGATCATATCAAGGTTATGTGTAACTCATATTTCGGTAGTATGGTGATAGTATTTGGTCGTATTTAGTCTTGAGCGTAAATGAAAAACACATGGTCATTCTTGTACAAAAGGACCCCGTTTGTATGCTGTATGTATGCGAGTCATTTCTGGGACATAGCTGTACGTATGCAACTTGTATGTTGCTCATATTTGGGGTGTGGTTCACAAGAAAGAAACAAGGTCTGGATATTTAGAAGCTTAAGTAACTACTCATGGTTTCAGTCTCAAAGATGAATTAACTAAGTTTTGGAATACAACCTCACTCTCTAAAACTGAAGAGAAATTTAATGGGTTTTTTTTGTGCTACGTTGGTCACGAAAGGGCTTATAGCATTTAAAAATAATTCAATAAATATAAAAGAGAGAAAGTCATCTTTGTAAAATCCAATTTATGAAAGAACCAAATTTATTTGATGAAATACACTACAATTTAAGTTTGTGTATGAAATATACTTTTACTTTTTGGGGTTAATTAATACTCATTATGAGACTTGACAATGACCCCTGACATAGGCCTGTGATATCATCTGCCACAGTGGTTTAGATTGGTAAGACATTTACATAAGAAAAACAGTAACTTGGGTCAGTGAAGAGTGAGTCAGACTTAAATCTCTATGCCTTACTAGGGGAGGGGGGGACATTGACCCAGAGTCCTCCACTAAACGTAAAAGACAGGACTTATTTTGCATCTGGGCCTTCCCCATCCTCCATCCAACGGGTATCAACATACTTGTGTGAGTTTATGCCTTCTTATTGCACCCCTGACCCAGGTGCCTCTGTTATTTGATACAATTACATAAGAACACAGAGCGCCTTGGTTTGGTCCCAGGTACACATAGTGGCTAGGAAGAGAACTTAAAATGGTGAGCCTCTGTCACTGGGTACTTTCTCCTGTAGATGGCTGAAGATTCTCTGAGGCATTGATAAATAGTCATCCCCGAGCCTCTGGCTTTCAGTTAGGGATGATTATAGTCATCAGAAAGCTTGATCTATACGTGTACTGTGGTGATTGTTGAAATAGAGTCTTGCACTATGTATAAATATTCAATGCAATACAAGACCAAAGACCTGGTTACTGTCTGTTCAGACATCAATCCCCCATGTATTTGTTCCTGAGGCATTACTCTAAGCTTGAGGACTTTCTGTGCCTTGTAACTGGGTCGAATGTATGAAATCTGATTTTTAGCCCATTATATAATTCCGTTTGCCACATTTATGTTTTATAACCAGGCTGAGTTTCTTTCACTAAACACTTTTTTGTGTACTCCGTTTTCTCTTTCTGTAAGACACTCGGCCTTGCATCGTGTGGGTGTGGGATTGACATCCAAAGATATGATTACAATGTCAAAGTATTTTTGATCTAAAGCATTTTTTTATCATTTTAGTGGCTGTATGCTAAACAACTTTGGCATTTATTTATGTGCCAGTCGCCTCTGTGTGTGGGGGTTAGAATCAATCTAATAGTTGGATTTGTTCTTTTTATTTTTTTTTCTGAATTTCAGGCTTATTTAGGTTCAACTCATTTCGCATGTATTGTGCTTCTTCTAAATTGCTTTTTTTCTATTTGTGGATTTTTATACTCTGTTAAAATGAAATTAATTTATGTTTTTATCTAGATTCCTAAATTTAGTTCCTATTTGTTTGACAAAATCCTATATTTACACAGTCATAGTAGCGTCAAACTCTACTCTGAACATGTGCTTACTGGTCATTAAAATCTACAGTGGCCATAATCTACTTATAACAGGTGACTGAAAATAGCTGGTTTATCAGAACATTTTAATATTTACCTGTTTAAAATGCTATTTTATGTCTCAATGGACATAAGGTCGCTTATAAACTAACCTTGGGTTAACCCACCGTCATAATATGTCACATTTGACTTTTCAGTTCTGAAATGATTGTAAAATAAAGAAAGATAAAACATACAATACTAATAGAATTCAAACTCCATTTACCTTTATCAATGATGTAACATGGTTGTCTCAACTACTAGGAACTTTGTAGCTCAATGCAAAATTGGAATTAGCTATACACCTGTCCTGGTATGGCCTTGGTAGTTGAAATGAATGTAAACCCCTTGTCTGGTGACCATGACTGCTTTACACTACCATAAAGGTGCAGGTATTGGCAACCATATTGGACAATTAGCATTCATAGTTATACTTAGCAATAATAAAGAAAAATTAAACATAATCTATTTCTGAACCCACAGAGCGGTGCCATCCTGTCATTAGATGCCAAACCTGCTAACCACCAGGTCGCTGCGGAAGCCAATTTTTCGTGGCAACTGCTTTCACAGTTCATAGATTCAGTTTTCCTCTGTACCTGAAGGACCCAGACACTGTAAAGAATAAGGATTTTAGGAATAATTTTTCAGACTTGCAGTATTCCAAAAGCATTGGAAAACTACTTATAGAGATTCCCCAGTATCAAATTTTGAATTTTGGCCTTGGCCATTTAATGAATGATAATGCGGGGACAAAGAGGCTTTTGATAAAATTTTTCCTCAAATTTTTCAATAATAATGATATGGTATCAGAAATTTTGACAACTGAATATCTATATTAGCAAAACGTTGATACTCCTAGGGCCTTTGAAAATCTCAGGGTGGATCAAGGTAACACTTTAAAATTTGTTTTATATTGGAAAGGAAAATATTACAGTGATTCTGTAGTGGCATTCTGTCCACAACTTCTCAGTATTTCAATGAATGTCTGATGCCGCCGTTTAGATCATGCAAAAAGATGGTCATAAAGCTTTTGCATATTGATAGTTACATGGTTGTTGCCTTTGAAGATGAGACTGGTAAAACTTTTGACAGTTTTCCAAACTTCTTCATGAATTGGGATGCAAGGATCCTCCAAACACATAAAAATGGACTTGTTTGAGCATTGTCACCAGTATTGCCCAAAATACCTTCAATGTAGATCCTCACAAACTGAAATCGATGAGGAATGTTGCCTGCTGAAACACTATTAATAAGAGAGAAATTCAATCCCTTTTCTTAGATAATAATCTGTATGCATTGATGTGTTATCCCTGACAGACTTTTTATTTAACAGAATCTTGAATCTCATGTTGACAAAGATTTAATATAGATGCTGATTTTCAGAAAGATATAGACTGTTTTGTAACTTTTCTACCGAACTGTATAGTCCACACTTACACCAAGAAAAAAATTATAGCAAATGTAGGTTCCGTCTATTTAGATGATTCACTCACTGGTGTGGGGGCATTTGGAGTACAAGGGTTTACACTTTCCTGATTTACTTGTTGTTAGTTCAAACATTTAGGCTATTGCAATTGTAACTGTTGCTATTGCCTCTTAGGTTGTGAGCAGCACTCATTGGTGTTTTATTTCTTCTGACAAAATGACAGTTTTCCAGGTGGTGGACATTGATAAAACCAGGAATATTTTTCTGGTTGCCTGTGCTAGTTGAAACTATTTAAAATAAGAATATACTTGCATAAAGCATCATTGTTATAATTTAATGAAACACTGCTGCATTGGATATCAAAAGTGACCAGATTTGAGCAGTGAGGGTTAAATTGTCTCTGCAGTACATCTAATTTTATTCTAATTCCAATCCAACTTTTATAGTGCTTATTTTTTTGAACATACAGACCCTCAGGTACAACATATCCATAAGCAAGAATCCTAAATCAGCCATGGGAAACATAAAGAGGTGAAGAATCACAGAGACACCAGGGAAAAGGATAAAAGATTTGGGAACAGGTAGGACTTTAATTTTGATCAGAAGGATGTAAGAGAGAAACCAGATCATTAGTCGAGCATGCATTCACTTTGCAATAGCAGTACTCCCCATACAATGTGACTTTTCCAATATTGATGGCTGAAATGAAAACGACATCATGGTACGAGAGCTTGTATGAATTAAAAATTATACTGTTAACCTTCATGATGAATGTTTCACTTTATGAATTATATATGTATGAATTATATGTAAAATAATGTAACATTTATCAAGTAATGCCAAGATCACTTTTCATTTTTATGTCACCAGGTTTACATGAATGATGGTGTAGTGTGATGACTACCCATCTCATCATGAGGTTCAAGGTAGCACTTGGCTTTGTTAGTACTTAGATGGCTTTTCATCTCACACATGTAGACCGAAACATTTTTGGCCTTGTTCACTTGAGAGTTCTCCGCCATTTCTGCATGGACTTCAATGCAACAAAAACGAGAGCAGAAGCTTTGTAAAATACCTTTCTAAGGATGTATATAACATTTTTGTCTTACAAAATTAATAAAATAACAATGAAATATTGGCACTTGGCGAATTTATAATGCTAATTATATAAATTAATAATAATAATAATAAATAATAATAATAATAAAAGAAGCATTTATATAACGCAAAATTGATGTACGTCCTCTAATGGAAACCAAAAAGACACAGTCGTTAACCAAAGCAAAGTCGTAACCCAGCAAGCACTCATCAGGGAAGGGTGACTATGGTGGTGGGCAAGCTAGTCTTAACAGGTAAGTCTTAAGTTGGCTTCTATGACTTGAAATGATCTGTTGTGATCTTGGGAGCCTGTTCCATTCCACTGGCACAGCATCACCATAACCACATCTGCCCGTGTCCTTCCTGGGATGGACTGAGGGAACAACTAAGGGGGGTTGAAATAGGTTTCTGGCTTTGAAATGAGGAGGCTGTATTTCAAGAGAAATGGGAAGCCAGTGGAGTTTTTATAGGTGAGGATTGACATGACTCATTTTATCCAATCTGAAAACAAAATGACAGAGCGTATTTTGAACTTTTTGCTGACCCCAAACAGTAGGACATTACAATAACTGACTACTGACCATAACATTTGCCAGAAGAATTGCATTGTTATTAGTTAGGAATTTATGGATGTGTCATAAATCCCTAAGGTGATAATAACAGGTAAGGCACACCTTACCTACAGGACTGTCAAAGGTGTCTTCTGAGTCAGAAGTAACACCTAGATTTTTTACTTCCCCTGCTGGCGTTATAGAGCTTTAAAGGAATTTAACAGGAAATTTTGGCATATGTGACTCTCTGTTTTGTTTATTACTGATGATAATGGATTCATTTTTGTCAGGAATAGTTCTCAATTTTACACCATTTATTCACTAATGATCAGAAACAAGCAACTCAGTCAGCTCTGCCATACTGTAGTCAAAATTCCTAGTCTTTTAGCAGGTATATCTGGGTGTCATCAGTGTGCAGATTTTGTGTGACCTTAGAAATTTGAAATGACTTGACTGATCTGAGTAGTATAAAAAGTTAGAAGAAGGGGAATTAGCACTGAACCTTGTGGGATGCCGTAAGGGAGTTGGAAAGCCTCAGAAAACTTGTCCAAATTTTAATTTTCTGACACAGTCCCATCAAAAAACCAAACCAGTCGTTTAGACTATCATGTACGATGGAGTGATCACTCATGTGGAAAGCTGCAGACAGATCTAATGTGGGTGTTCCACCACACGACTAAGGCTCCCGATTAAGGGTTTTTTGGGGTCGGTTTGAAATATTTGCTTAGTCCCAGACCTTCTGTAAGGGTCGGTTGTGGTCGGTTGGGGCCGTGTGAAAAATCAAACATGTTTGATATTTCACACGACTACAACCGATTCATATTTCCCGCCGTCAACAAAATGTCCAGTCCCAGGCGTCCTCAGGCCTCCTCAGACCCAAATTTACAGAGTCGGTTGTTGTCCCAGGCGTCCTGCGACCCTTAGTCCCAGACCTCCGTAGCTTAGTCCCAGGCGGCCGGTTCTTAATCCCAGACTCAAATATGATGCGTATGAATTTCATGCGTCTGAAAGTGAGTCGGTTTCATTAGTCCCCGGAAGCCTCAGACCGTCTGCGGTGTCCTGCGACCCAAAAATCAAGGTCTGGGACTAAGAACCGACTAAGGGTAACCGACCCTAACCGATCCAAACCGGCCTCCCCAGGACGCCTGGGACCACACATTTTCAGTCTGCGGCGGCCTGAGGACGCCCCAGGCGGCCTGGGACTAACAACCGATTAAGAACCGACTGTTTTCCGCGCGTTGGAAATTAAAACGAGGCAATGAGCAGGTCTGGGACTATATAAGCGACCGCGCACACTTTGTCATTGTTACTGACTGTTTGGCTACTGAGAGACGTGTGTCACTGATTTGTAGGGGTTTTCAATTTTTATTTTACATTTTATATACTTGAGCTTAAGGCAAATTTCACAGTTAGGAGACACATTTTACTATTTTTTTATTATTTTGTCGACTGGATCATGAGAAAAGAGAAAGGAGGGAAGAGAGGAAGGAAAAAGATGGATGAGAGGGAGAAGGAAAGTCAAGTAGAGGAGAGGAGTGAAGTTATTACAGAAGAAGGAAGTGAGAGGAGAGAGGAGGAGGAGATTCAGGAAGATCCAGCTATTGGGGAAGCTGTGGCAGAAGAAGAAGAGAGGTGTGAGGAAGATCCGGAGTGCCATTCTTCAGCCAAGAGAGCCAGGGTGTGTGCCACTTTTACAGACAGTGATGAAGTTTCCATTGTAGAATTCGTCAAGCTGCACCCTGAACTGTATGACAAGGAACATTCACGTTTCCACGACAGGAATAGAAGAGAGGCTCTCTGGGCAGAAATATCTGCAGAACTTAAGCTCCAGCCCTTTGATGTGAGAAGGTGGTTTGAGTCCCAGCGAACCCGTTATGGAAAGCTGTCTAAGCTCCAATCTGGCCAAGCCCCGAGGGAGATGACCAAGAGACAGTCCTGGGTCTACCAACAGATGGGTTTTCTTAAAACCCACATCAGAAGAAAGGGGGCCAATAGAAGTTCAGGTTTTGAGGCCAGTCCAAATACCAGCAAGCAGGACGAATCACGTGGGTCAACTACTGACACAGAACACCTCGAGTCCAGTGTCCTGAGGGAGAGGAGTCAGTCCATCATTACATCAACACCTGTTTCAACTACAGACTCCAAGATTCTCGAACACTTTGAGCAGATGAGGACACTTATCTCAGGTTTTCTGCATCAGAAGTCAGACAGGCAGCCCTTCTTTGACTACGTGGCATCAGAGGCCGAAAAGATGACTCAAGAAGAATTTGAAGAATTAAAGGGCAAGATATTCAGAGATATCGAAAATATTAAGAGTAACCGCAGACGTCAGCCATTGCCCAGAAGATCAGCCACTGTTACCACGGAGTCCCAGAGGGTCGGCCTACTGCCAACAACCACTCCACAGGCGTCAAGTTCCACTCAAGCAGCAGCTAGCAGCAGTTTTGTGTACTATACACCAAGCCCCATTGGCTTCAGCAACCCTACATCTGTCCTAACTGTACAGGACGAAGGGAGCAGACACAATCTGAGTGGAATCTTAAGCCAGCTACCAGATCTGACATCAACACAGATCGTCGAGCAGCCTCAGCAGCAGCAGCAGCAACCGCAGCAGCAGCTCTTTACTATCACCACTTCAGCACCGCCTCAACAGCAGCAGCAGCCTCCTTAGTAGCCATCCAGTCAGGGCGGGTCTTTGACCTGCCAGGCCCTTTTCAGGGCCACCAATTCTTCCAAAAACAATTATTCAGCTACGTGTTCTTCCAATTCCCCTCCCAAAACAAAAAAGTTCAGTACAAATACTTATCACAAGAAAAAAAAAATTAAAGTCCAACACTTACACCACCCCAAACATGAAACAAATAACCCATGGTACTACACATAACCAAAAAGGCCACATAAAAAAAATATTAAAAGTAACTCCCAATATGGCCATTAATCAGCCCATTTTTAGATTAAAATCCATGGGATAGTTTAAAATCTGTAATTTAAAAGTCCAACACTTGCACCTTCCCTAGAGTTAAAAGGCATAATTACATACTTACCAACCCACAAACAGACAAACCCAATACCAAACATAACCCCCAAATAACAAACCCAGTACCAAACCTAATACCCAACCACCCCAAAAAAACCCAACCCCAGTAACCACCAACAAACACCCAAACCCAAAAGTAGATAGAACCCATGCCAACGAACTGACAAACTATTTAGCAAACACAATCCCCCATTATTGAAAGCAAAACTAGTTCCATGGTTATATTTTCCAAATTTTTGTGATTAGAAATGACTATTTAAAATTGAATATTTCCATAAAAAAATTTCTGCTACAAATAAGTTTCCCAGCCATGAAAAAAGAAAAATGTTTAAATTATGATGTGGATTTGAAAATATATAAAATAATTATTCAATTTAGGATATTATGTGTCACTTTGTGTTTCGCTTTTGTTTAACAGTGGGTTTGTCTGTTTGTTGGGTGAGTAAGTTGTGTTTGTCTGTTTGTCTGTCTGAACAAGTTATGTTTGGCATGGGGTTTGTCTGTTTGTCCGTCTCAACAAGTTATGTTTGGCATGGGGTTTGTCTGTTTGTACGTCTCAACAAGTTATGTTTGGCATGGGGTTTGTCTGTTTGTCCACACAGCTGATTAATTGTTTTTGGAATATTTGGTAGTCCTGAAAAGGACTGTTATAGTTAGTCCTGAAAAGGACTGTTTACTGCAACAGGACTTATATTCTGCCATCTTGCCAGGCCACCGCTCCCTCATTATTGAAGTAGTCCTTCAGGTAATCCCTCTGTCTTTTGGCCTCTCTAGCAGGGTTTCTGTCTTGGCCACCACCAGCAGCACCACCAATCAATCCACAATCACCAGGCACATCATCATCATCATCATCATCCCCCCCAGGCTGCTGACCAGCAGGTTGACCTTGATACTGGCTTCTGAGTATATTGTGCAGAACCACACAGGTCATGACCACTTCTCTAACTGTTTCTGGGGGTAGTTCAATGGTGGTCCTCATGACTCTAAATCTTGACACAAGGATGCCAAAAGCGTTCTCCACAACTCTCCTGCCCCTTGATATTCTGTAGTTGGCAATCCTTTCCTCCCTTGTTAACAGCCTTCTGCCATAGGGTTTCATGAGCCAGGTCTTCAGGGCAAAGGCATCATCTGCCAAAATGAAGTAGGGGACATCTCTACCACCCTGTGTTATAGGAGCTGGGTCAGGGAAGCCTATCCTGCCATCTTCAATCCTCCTCTTCAGCTGAGAGGCATTAAATATCTGGGCATCTGAGCAAGACCCTTCTGTACCCACATCCACCCATCTGAATTTGTACTGCCCATCTACCAAGGCCAACATGACAATGGAAAAGAACCCCTTGTAGTTGTGGTAGAGGGCTCCAGAGTTCTTGGGTTTCTTCAGGGCCACATGCTTTCCATCCAGGGCTCCCAGGGCATGTGGAACATTCCACCTGATCCTGAATTCCCTTTCCAGTTCTTTCCACTCATCTGGAGTAGTAGGACATTTGAGGTACTCTCTGGTGAACTCATCCTGGATGGCCCTGCAGACCTCTGGTAGAAACTTGGAAATGGTGGATCTGCCAACCCTGAACTGACAGGATAATGATGTGTATGACTCTCCAGTGGCCAGATATCTGATGGTGAGGGCTAACTTCTCCCCAACACTGATAGGAGCTCTGTAGTTGGTGGCCTGCCTGGCTAGACGTGGTTCCAGTCTGGTCTTCATCATTTCAAAGAATTCTGGGGTCATCCTCATGTAGTTGGTGAATCCTGGAATGTCTGTGGCATACAGATCAGCCATAATGTTGTGGTAGGCCCCCCTCTCCTCTCTCTGCAGAAGCCATGGCCTGACCCACATGTTGTGCCTTCTTCTAGGTCTCTGTATGGGTGCTGGTGGTGCTGGTGGTGGTGGTGGTGGTTGCTGTTGCTGTGCTTGACGTAAAAAATGGAAATACATGATTATTTGTAACTGAATAAAAACCAAGAAAGCCCTAAGTTGTTGTTGAATCTGTCTTCCATTAAAAGGTGGCATCCTGGTGTGTTCCTAGAAAAGCAATGATGATTAGATCGCAAATTTTATATATATATACCCAGAAAATCCAGCAACTTTGCAAAACAATAATCGGGGATCGTGGTCTGGGGAGGCCTGAGGAGGCCTGAGGACGCCTGAGGACGCCGGTAGTTAATCGTGTGTTAGTCGGCTCTTAGTCCCAGGAGGCCTGAGGCGTCCTGGGACCCAGTCGGTTTGTGTCCGACAGGATCGTGGTTGAAACCGACCCGAAAACTGGCTTAGTCGGTTCTTAGTCCCAGACCAGTCGGGGACTGTCTGCGGCCGCCTGAGGCGTCCTGAGGTGTCCTGAGGCGTCCTGGGGACGATCTGTTCTTAATCCCAGACTTCAGTACCGACCCAGTATTCCCGCCCATTTTTGTCTTTTTTCAACCGACTGTGCACGATTAAGGGTCGCCGACAGGATCGGGGCTTAATCCTTTGGTGGAACAGGGGCATTACAATGTCAGAGCAACTGCCTTCCCTGAATCCACAGATGTAGATATATCATTTTGGATCTTGAGGACTGCTGTCTCAGTTGAGTGAAAACTCCTGTAAGCTGACTGATGGACATTGGAGATCTCCTCCTGGCTATTGAAGTCATCAAGCTGTTTTGCCACAACTTTCTCAAATAATTTTGACAAAATCTGAGATTTGACACAGGGCTGTAATTTTTCAGAACGTTTTTGTTCATACTTGGTTTTTTTGAGTAGGGGAATAACATAACATAATTCAGAAAGCTTCCCTCCTTGAATGAGTAATTTATGATGTTATTAATAGGAGTTTTCAGTACATCAGCACTTTCCTTAATCAATGCCGTTGGAGTAGGATGAAGGTCCTAAATTGACTGCTTCTGGTATGTTCAGGGAGAAAATTGTAATGATTTACAGCAACACAATAAATATTTCGATTCCTGGCTGAGTTTTCGAGCTGCCGTGCTCTCTCACACTTCCACCTAAAAAGTTTGGCAGCAAGGATTTCAACACTCATGAAGCCAGTGTGGGTGTGTTTTGGTATGTCCTTCTTTGCTAGAGCATGCTTATTAAGAAGGCTGTGATGAAGTGGTGAAATATTGATGACTGACTCTTGGGCATTAATTTTATGGATTTTGAGAATTCTGACATATCTAAATTTACAAGGCTCCTTACGAGGTACTTTCACAGAAAAAGTTACTACATAATAGTCAGAGAGGCAATCTGTAATATGTGACCAGACTTCTGGGATCAAAGATTCCCTAATGCATAAGACATTGAGAATTTGGCCATGAATATGGGTGGGGGAATTCAACACTTGAGCAATGCTATATTGTTTAAGCACATTATTAAATCATTTGGACTAAGAGTCTTGTTTGTCAATATGAACATTTAAATTACCCAACGATATGTGCCCACTACTTGACAGTGCTGCCCCTTCAAAAAAGACCCCAAATCATCTAGAAACTGGGTCTTCGGAACACTTGGAGATCTGTTCTGGACATGGAAAGTAACCTCCTGAGCGTTGCTAATTATCAACTGAACAGAAATGCTAGCCTTGCTTAAGGCTCAAATTTGCATGATATCTTTTCAAACATGCACACAGATATTTGATGTTCATAAAGCACTCATACATGTTAAGAAAAAGAACTGTATCAGACAGCTGTATGCTGCTCTAAAAGTCAATACATGTATGAGTACATCATAGAAACTGAAACTCCATTATCTGAACTAAAAACTTTCCCTAACTGCAAAGAAACTTGAGCCTTCAGCAAGGCTACAGAAATGCTTTCAAATGAATGAAAACATGGTTGCAACAGTAGCTTGTAACATAGATCACCCCAAATAATCAAAGTAACTCCACCACCTCTCCCTGTAGTACGGGGCACATAGGTCCATTTGTAACCTTGGGAATAACACTGGCTACGAAATTATCAGTGTCATCTGTCCTAAGCCATATTTCAGTGCAATCAGGTCAACCTTCTTGTGTTTACAAAATCTACAAAAGCTCCTGATTTGTTCCTGTTTGATCTAATATTAAGGAGACATTCTGTACAGTTTCTAGTAACCGGGCCAGGGTTGAGGCTGATATCATCAGAAAGTAAAAGCAAGAAAGACACCCATACACTCACATTCCTGAAAGAATCCGAGACCTTACACAAGTTGCCCTCGAATGCCAAAAATGCATGACCAATCCTGCTTATGCAAGGGTGAATGCCAGATTTAAAAATAAATGACATAGTATGCATAGTAAGTGGCACCAAGGAAAACAAACACTGTTACTCTGCACAACTGTACTCTTGGCTCCAAAATATGGACAATGTCTAAAATGCAGTAAATCTACTCACTGGTAGAATCATACACTGTATATAATAAGTATTATCCAAAGTACAACAAATCTATCCAGACGCTGTAGAAAGTTTAGTCCAGCAAAAGTTCACAACAACACAAGCAGTTTATAACCACTTGAATATTACTTCTAAGACTCATTAGCCTTCCTTATAGTCAGTGAATACTAAGTTCATGTGTGGTCAGATGTACAGTCTTTATATATATGAAAGCATCTAGAATGTTAGAGAACCAACTTGAAGTTAATATCAGTAACCAGATCAAGTGAGGAAGTTCTAGAACCTACAGGTAGCTTATAGGGTTTCCCCAAATCTATTAATAGCATCACTTGGGTTAGCCTAGAGGGATTCCCCCAGTCTATAAATAGATCAATAAACATCAGTACCACATAACACAAATTCAATAACTCCCTTACTTTAAATGTTAATGCATACATACAAAGCTTAGATTAAAAAGTGCACAGACAGAGTACCTTTATATGTAACAATTTGAAACTTTAAAGGCTTAACACTCTCCCCGAACAACAGGCCTTAAAAACATGTATTACTTTATGGTACACCATTTTCCCGAACAGATTTTTAGAGCAGAGCTTAATCACTGAGTAATCAACAATAAATAAAATTATACTTTTCCATGTATGGAAAAACTTGGCCCAAGCCACAAAAATTGTCGACTGTAATGCTTTAGTACTGTGTGTATATGCACTGACATCATGATTGTGCATGTATTTTCTCTCTTTATGCAATGGTAAGTCATTCAGAAACAGACGAATAGATAAACTTGAAATATCCTCATTTTAAAACTGAAAAAGAGAACTAGGATGCTATATACAAGCCACCTTATCAAAACTTTTTGTATTTTGCCTGTAAAAAGATCATTTTATTGCGTTAATACATCCTATCCAATGGACAATATGCTAAACCGGTTGGCGCAGACCGGCCCGCCAAACGTCAGAAAAAGACGTCCTGTGTTTCCACCGGCTGGTCAGTCCTCACACTGCACTCGCCAGGTGGCGTGTCGTACTTCCTTCCTGTCTAGACAAGCTGATGTCATAGCATCTTTTTCGTTTGGCGCATGCACTGCCTGCACGGAATTTCTGAGTTGGAAATACTTTTTTATATTTTATGAGTTTGTGATTGTGCTTTGCTTCGGAACTTTAACATTTATTTTTATAAGTACTATAGACCATTATGTCTTCTCCTAGCCAGTGTAGAGGGGGTTGTGGCCATATGATGGCAGGGTTTGACCTGCACTCAGTTTGCGCACGTTGCCGCGATAAGGAGAAGGGCTCTGACCCTTGTATTGAAACTCCACCTGCCACTTGCTCCCATTGTGACGCCTTAACTGCAGAGCAAAAGGCCCAGTTGTCAACCTCTTCTTATAAACTTAAAAAGGAGAAAAAAGAAGCAAAGTCATCTACACCAGCTAAGGCATCAGACACTCTCAGTCCCACCCTCTTGGACCCGGCACTTGTGTCAGTAGTGGGGGTCGTGGATGGCCAGACAACCTCTGGTTTGAGTGGGCCGGCTGAGAAGAGAAAGAAGACTGAGAGCAAGAAATCATCATCTTCAACTTCCAAGTCTACTAAGCCGGAGAAGTCGGTGAAGTCATCTAACCGACCAGCTTCTACCTCAACCACCGACCAGGGAAAGTCCACCACCTCTTCTACTGATGCCAAGATCTCAGATCTAGACAGAAAGTGGTCAGACAGATTTAACAGGCTGGAAGCCCTGTTGATGGCCAAGACTTTAGAAACACCTCAAGACCCCGTGTTCAGCACGGTGAAGGTCACTCCGGCTCATGCTCCACCAGCCAACGTGGTCCGGCCAGACCCGTTTTTGAAGCCTGTCTCTCAGCCTTCTCAAGTCGCCGACCCTGCTGTTGACTCACTGGCCACCGACTCCTCTCAGCCCAGACCTGCGGCAAAAGCTTCAACTTCTACCCAGCCGGCTCCGACTACCAGAGAAACTGTTCAGAGACAATTGACCAGTGCCTTTGACACGTCAAGGAAGGATTCTCCTTCTTCTAGTGCATCCGACACCGACTCCCTATCATCTGACCGACCTCCTTTAGATATCTTCCTGGAGGAAGGGGAACTCTCAGATGATCCGGAAGCAACTCACTCAGATCATGAACAGTCACTCTCCGAAGAGCAATCTTATCGAGAGACAATGAGAGGAATCCGCTCATACATGAACTGGGAACACATTCCCGACATTGACTCCGGTGCTACTACTGCTGAGGACAACCCCTTTGCGGGTCCGAAAGTTCACACACCAGGCAAGGTCTCTGTTAACTTGCCAACCGACGAGTGGTTGTGTTGGAAGATGTCAAGGCTAAACATCACACTAGTGCAGGGATATCCCACGCGTACTTCTGAAGCCGGAGGACTGTTAAGGGACCAATTTGTCCGGCCTCCAAAATCTCAGCAGAAGTGGTATGGGTTTCATGCAAACCCCAAGAAGGACTCTGAACAGACTGTCTCTACATGGCATACCGGATCATCCAGGTTGAATAGCACCTATCTTAGAATAGCCAGACAGGCCGGTATTGCCACTTCTCCTCCCATGTCTCGTCCAATCTCTCAGGAAAACCTAAGGAAATGGGAGAGGTCCGCGCGGGAGTCTACAGTGATATGCAGTCATGCAGCCGGTTTCAACCGTTGTTTATTAAATATTCAAGGGAACATGAACAATCAGTTGAAGGCTTTGAGAGTAGAGTCCAAAGGAAAGGCAGCAGCCAAAGTGTCATCGGCAGTAGATGAACTCCAGTTCTTGCTAGATTTTAATTCTAGTGTTTGCCAAGCCATGGCGAAATCTATGGAACATTTGACGGAGTTCGTTTTTGTTACCATGGCTAACACTACTCTCCTCAGACGGGACTCATATCTGGCATATCTCAAGGCCGGTGTTAAGGCGGATACCCTGAATGCTCTCCGTACTGCCCCTCTTCATCTGGACACTCTGTTCCCGGACAGTGTTGTGAACTGGGCAGAGGAAGACATTACCTCATTTGACAAAGGCCGGTCAACTTCAGTGTACAAGGGTCGGAGGTATCATCCATACGAAAGACAGGAGTCTAGATCTGACAAACAGCAAGAGAGGCCAGCTTGGAAGAATCTGTCCCATACTCAACGTAGAAAGAATAACAAGGGCAAACAACAGTACTCCTCGCGTCCGGCCAAGGGTCAGCAGCAGTACAAATGACAATCACTGTGTATCACTGTTGAAGCCTCTGCTGCTGACCGGGAGCCCCACAGGAAAGACAATGAACACTTTAAATGTAAAGCTAAATGTTGTACATTCTGTTCATACTGCGCCCGGGCATTCTCAAAAGAACGAAATAAGTCCCGGGGCAGCAGGTTGTACTTACAAGAAAGATATATTAAAACCTGTGAAAAGTGTTTCTTGTGTCACTCCATTGTCTTATGTAAATCCTGTCTTAAATGCTCCAAATGTTGTCACAAATCTGCCTGTAGGGGCCAGACTTCAGAAATTTTGGAAAAACTGGGTAGTTCTGGGTGCTGGACCGAAAGTGGTTCAAATCTTGAAAGAGGGCTACACCCTCCCCTTTCGGATCAGACCGAACTTGTCAAGGACATAAGTCTGCTATGGCAATCCTCACAGAAACCTCAAACTGTTAGAGGCATTACATCAGCTTATGGACACAAACACCATAGAACTAGTTCACAAAAAGGTCTCACTAGATTTTTTCAACCGACTATTTCTAGTTCCAAAACCCGACAAGAAGTGGCGGCCCATCTTAGACCTAAGCAATCTGAATCTTTTCCTCAAGACCGAAAAATTCAAGATGGAGACACCGGAGACCATCAGAACATCTCTCCAAAAGGGAGAATGGGTAACCTCCATAGACTTCAAGGAAGCTTACTTCCACATTCTGATACAGGAACGGTCCAGGAAGTACCTCAGATTTTATATCCAGGGACGGACCTACCAGTTCAAAGCACTGCTATTCGGTCTGTCGAGAGCCCCCATGGAGTTCACTATTATAGCAAAGGAGGTAAAACTGATGGCCATCCACAAAGGTATAAGGATCCACCAATACCTAGACGACTGGTTGGTGAGAGCCACATCCCACCAGGCCTGTCTCCAGCATACACAGGTCTTAGTAAAAATGTGCCAATGCCTAGGTTGGCTGGTGAATGTAGAAAAGTCGGAACTGGAGCCCAAGCAAGTTTTCAACTTCGTAGGTTACCAATTCGACCTCGAGTCCGGTCGCATCCGACCAACACCGGACCGGTGGCAAAGCCTTCAAGACAAGATTCTGATGCTAATCTCTCTGCCGGCCTGTTCAGTGAGGAAATTTATGTCTTTGATAGGTCTACTGACGGCCACAGAAAAACAAGTGCACCTGGGCAGACTGCACATGAGACCGATCCAGTGGCATCTTAAAAGCAATTGGAGAATACCGGAGTCCTTGGAAAAACGGATTCCTCTGCCCAGATCTCTACATCCTCATTTGCAATGGTGGCTGAAAGAAGACAATGTCCTCACCGGCCAGCCACTACACCCTATGCAACATGCTCTGCAAATCTTTACAGACGCATCAAAAGAAGGGTGGGGCGCTTACTTAAACGAGTTCATAGCCAGAGGAACCTGGGCACTACCGGAAAGCAAACTGCATATAAACTACTTGGAACTAAAAGCAGTCTTTCTGGCTCTAAAAGAGTTCCAAAAGCTATGCATGGGCAAAATGGTTCTAGTAGCAACCGACAACACTACAGTAGTGGCCTACATCAACTAGGAGGGAGGCATGAGGTTGGGCCCACTTTGTGCCCTACTTAGGAGAATCTTGACCTGGTGCACCGGGAAACAAGTGACTCTGAAGGCCCGACACATTCCCGGACGCTTAAATGTAGTGGCAGACAAACTGTCTCGACTGGGACAAACCATCCAAACTGAATGGTCCCTCCTGCCAGAAGTTTTCCGAGCCCTGTGCGACAGGTGGCACCAGGCTCAAATAGACCTCTTTGCTACGAGATTCAACAACAAGGTGCCCCTGTTCGTATCACCAGTTCCGGACCCCATGGCCACTGCAGTGGATGCACTCAGTTTGTCATGGGAAGATCTGGATGCATACGCCTTCCCACCGACAGCCATATTGGGCAAAGTGGTGGAAAAGTTGCAGGACTCCCCATACCGGAGGTTGATCATCATCGCCCCGGGTTGGCCCAACATGACATGGTTTTGGGACCTAGTGGAAATGTCCAGCCAGATCCCATTGCTATTGCCTCAACTGCCAAACCTACCTTTCAATCAGACCCCTCACAGGAGTCTGACAAACCTAAATCTCCATGCATGGCTCCTAGAGCCACAGCTATCAAGGAGCAGGGTTTCTCTCAGGCAGTGGCAACAAGAATCGAGGCTCCTCAAAGAGGATCAACCAGATCCGTCTATGAGGCAAAGTGGGCCATTTTTACAAAGTGGTGCATCACAAATCAGGTGGACTTCAGGACACCTCCTGTAAAGTCAGTTGCTGATTTCCTTATGTACCTGTTATGTTTGAGGAAAGGAAATTGCAACCCAGCACCATTGATGGCTACAGGTCTGCCATTGCTGATAAACTCGGAAATTCGACTCTCAACATCAGCAAAGATGAAAATCTCACCCGTCTCTTGGACAGCTTCCATAGGGACAGACACAAGGGCAGAAGAGGTATCCCCTCCTGGAACCTATCCCTGGTTTTACACCAGTTAACCAAGACTCCCTTTGAGCCAATTAAGGAGGCCTCCTTGAAGCACTTGACCTTCAAGACAGTTTTTCTCTTAGCCCTGGGTTCAGGCAAACGCAGAAGTGAGATTCATGCTTGGCAAAGTATGAACATCAGACACCAGTCTCTGTACCCATCCCCCAGCTTTCTTTCCAAGAACCAGCTGGCCAAAGAGGGTCCGGACAGCGTGGCCCCAGTGGTTATACCAGCCCTGGCCCGACCCTGGATAGGTTCCTCAAGTCTGACAGGTCCCTCTGTCCAGTCAGAGCATTGCGCTACTACTTGGACAGGACTTCAGACATCAGGCAGAATAAGGAGTTAGTTTCTGTCTCCTTTAAGAAAGGTTTCGACAAAGATATCTCACCTGCCACTATATCCTCATGGATCAAACAGACTGTGATCCTATGTTATGAGCTCTCAGACCAAGAGGCCCACACTTTACATCAGGTTAAAGCCCATGATGTCAGGGCCTTTGCTACTTCCAAGGTCTTCCAATCGGGGGTCTCCTTAGAACAGATCTTGTCGGCCTGCCACTGGAAGTCACATAACACCTTCACACAATTTTATCTGAAGGATGTGGCATGGGCTGATTCTGAGCTTTATCACCTGGGTCCTGTAGTGGCTGCTCAGCAGATCCACAAGTAACCCAGGCCAGGGAGGAGATCTGTACATATGTATATAGTGTATATATAGTTAAGAAGCATCAAAAAAAAATCAAACGTGCTTCCTTTGGGAGGTTTATTTCCTTGGGACTGAACTCATCCCTCTCTTCCCCTACCTCAGAGCAGGTCTGTAAAAAAGGGGGGGGGAGGCGAGTCGGTTTGGCCCGGTTAACCGGTTTCTGTTGACCGACTATAGCCTTAAGGGTCTTGATAACCTTAAATCGACCCAGGCTTAGAGTTGTTAGTTATTTTCTGAGTTCGCATGAGTTCCTAGTAACTTACCCGCCGACCAAGCGGTAGTTATTCAGCATATTGTCCATTGGATAAGATGTATTAACGCAATAAAATGGACATGCAAGACCCTCTCACCGACCCCGCTATCAATTTACTAGGGGTCTAATAGGTTTAGACAACAAAAAAGATGCTATGACGTCAGCTTGTCTAGACAGGAAGGAAGTACGACACGCCACCTGGCGAGTGCAGTGTGAGGACCGGCCAGTCGGTGGAAACACAGGACGTCTTTTTCTGATGTTTGGCGGGCCGGTCTGCGCCGACCGGTTTAGCATATTGTCCATTGGATAGGGTATTAACTTATAAAAATTTAATTTACTTATTAAATTTGCAAAATAACGTGGCAAAAAGAGGATAAAAGTTATGAAACTGAGCTTGTGCAGTGGTCTTACTACCACAATAAACAGACTTTTAGTAATGTTTACTATACTACATTTACTATAATAAAACACATTTAGGGTGGAAAACAAGAGAGCAGATTTTGCGGTGTATAAATATTTTGTAGTGAGATTTGTGTGTTTAAAGGTATCAAAGAATCGAAGTACAGTATAGTTCTGTATTGTTAAAGGTCATAGGAAGTATATTTTACACAAAAATTTTGAAGTTAACTTAATTCAATAAACAAACAACCTATAAGAATGAAAATGTGGTTTATTTTAAGAAATATATGGTACAAGAATGATAAATAGCATTACAAAAATTAAATATACTGAAGTGGAGAAAAAAGCGGACATATTGTTTTCTCCTAATAGATGATTGATGACGTCACAGGTTCATAATGAAGTTCTGTTTAGTTGGAGATATAATGCATATATTTACAAACTGAAGGAAGATAACATGTTTCTTTGAAGATTTACCTCATTTTAACCACTAACAGTTCAAACAAACACAGGAGAAAAGTACACTTGTCTTGGAATGCAGAAAGCGTAAACATCTGTATGAGATATTGCCTCCTCCCATTTTTTTCAAGGTTGTTAAACTGCAATGGGATAGTAGCTTTTCACAAGTTAGATATTTACATAAAACTAAATATCTGCTGACAAATTCAAAAGTTGTCATTAAAATGTACTGGATACTGTTTTTGCCTTTAATCACTGGTACTTCTATCCAAGATAAGGTATGATGTAAAGTGAAATCAAAATATGAAATTGTTTTCATTTGCATAAATCATTTATAACAAGAGGGTCAGAGATGCCCCAAAAGGCGGGTTGCACAGGCAGCAATAAGGTTAGCGATTGCTGTAATTAAATTTAGAAACAGGGAAATGAATGTTAGGTCACCCAGTTAAGGTAAATATGTAATAATCTAGGTTACATAATTGTATCTATGCAAATGGACAAACGAATAGATGGAATTACACCAATTTCGAAAGGAACTTAGCTATGATGGTGATCGATCTCCCTGAACTTGATTGGACAAAGCATTTTCAAGTTAGAGTCTGGAAACGGAAATGTTGATGGACAGACAAATGGACAAAAAACAGACAAACAAACAGACGGAATTACACCAATTTTGAAAGGAGCCTAGCTATGATGGTGATCTATCTTTCTGTCAAGTTTGAATTCGATTGGACAAAGCATTTTTGAGTTAGAGTCCAGAAACAAAAATGTTGACAGACAGACAGATGGATGTCGGACACATCAATCTAATAGGTGGGTTGGTTACACACAACCTGCCTAAAAATCATGCTTTTATATTATCAGTTCATGAAATAATTTAGTGTATATATAATGGGTCTTCCATATGATAATAGTTCAATACTTTTTGACCTTAAGTTTGGATAATTTTAAGTTTTGGTAACATTTTCTTCTCAATTTAAGCCTTTGTTAAGACCAAGAAAATGGAAATGTGTTTGGGGGAACTGTAATCAACAGTTTACACTGTACAAATGGCTAGAGGCATTGTGTATACTAAGAAAGCATTGTTTACAGTTTTGGTGGGAAAGTTCTGAACTAATTTGGGGAACATATATGATTATCCTTGCTTGAGGCCCAGTTCTAAAGACATTTATGTTGTATTTATTTCATCTCCTAGCAATAATTAGTTTGCAAAATTGAAAAAAATAACTATCAAAATTCATATCAGAGTTGAACCTGGTTGACTGCATGATTTGTGATTTTTATGCAACTTGCTTAATACCTCTCTAAATAATTTTTTATCTGAAACAAATATAAAAGATGTTCTCCAGGCTATTTCAGAAATTGAGTGTGGTAAACTAGTGTGTTATAAACAAATAAACTTCATAAAAATAGAAACTGCAATCTTTAAAATATGTATGTATGTACTAAAAGGCTTACGAAAATGATAGTTTGTTTACAATGTCATGAACTGGCATGAACTAGTACTTTTTATGGGGAGTTGTCGAGTGAAAAATAATGGCAACATTTGTGAAATCTTGAAAAACAGACAGAAAATGAGTGAAGATTCCATGTAACCTTGTCCAGATGCATCTTATTTTTACAAAAATTGAACTTTCATATGTATATGTAATTATTAATGAATGATCTGAAAATGCTTCCTATAACCTTTAAATGTTTTTCTTCATGTTTATCACAAATACATATACACATACTGTGTAATCAGCTGTATACAAATCTGAAGGAAATATTACTTTGGGAGCCATGGTGGCATAGTGGTAACACTCTTGCCTCCCACCTCTGAGGTCATGGTTAGGTTCCCGGACGTACCTCAAGTGGGAAAACTGGTAGTTGCTTGCCGTTGGTCGGCAGTTTACAGTACAGAACCTTGACCAACTGTATGTGCTGGTTTCCTCTGCCCTTCCAACTACCCGTTGTGATATGACCTGTGTAGTGTTGAAAGCGGCATAAAACCCCAAATAAATAAACAAAGAAATATCACTTTGCTCCTGTATGTCATGGTTTCATGTTGAATATTGAATATATATCAACATTTTTGGTCAAGTTATAAGCCTGATTAAAATATTGAAGAGATTTGTAATTTTTACTCTTTTGTAGGCCTAATAGCATGGGGAGTCCTAACTGAAACGATGTGTATTATATCTAATAAAGTTTTTATAAAGTTGCTGTCATATATAAATTTAAGTAAGTACATTTCAGCATGCCACACAAGTCCTTTCCACCTACTGAAATACGAAATACGAAAAGGGGACAGCTTGTGCTAAATTAATTTTTATTTAAAATTACAGTCTAAAAATGACTGGCCAGTATGTTTCCCTATGCAGTTTAGTGAAGTCACATTTACATGTGATGATACAAATATAAGACAATAGGACATTTTTTTTTGAAAACAGTTAAAATGTATAGTGTTGAATTGTGCATTTCTCAAGACTTAGCATTACTATACGGACATCACTAATTTATTCCAGCTGTTTCACTTGTTCATAAATTTATTGTTATTTATTGTTCAGATTCATGAATCTACTTTATAGATTTTTAAAAAGCATAAAAAATTGGAAAAAATAACTACTTCATAAATACATAGAGAGATCCTTTTTATATGTTTATTTCATTGGTCTTTAAATTGATTTTACATACATATTCTTACTTCAATGCAAATAATAGAAATATAATTAAATTAATCATGCAAAAATCTTTTTTCAATGATCTTCCCATAACACAACATTTTTAAACCATTGTAAATTTATATATTTGGTAAAAATTTCTCACTGTACTAATTACATCTAAATTTTTCTTTTTTATTTTGCATGAGGTGATTTTAAAGTAAGTAATCCAGTTTTCATTTTCTTTAAACATTTCTTCAACCACGTTATTTAATGTAATACTACTTGCAATGTTTCAATACTCTATATAAAGTTAAGCTGGTGTGTAAACTCCATGTAAAGTTAAGCTGGTGTGTAAACCTTTCAAAAAGAGCCAGTTGTTTGTTTCTCCTCCTTCTAACATATATCTTATACATCCATTGTGATAAACAAGGCCAAAAGGGGTCTCGGTCTACTAGCCCAAGCTGCAAAGCCACCAGAGACACAAGTAGTGCACTGATTCAGTCAGCCATCCAATCACTACCGTATCCCATTGCTGTTTAACTTCAGTGATAAGACAGGTACTCCTCACACTATACAAATTGTCATGAAAGTCAAGAAATAAAACACAAAAAATTGAAAAGAAAACAGAGATACCTAAAAGTGTGAGCCTTGCTAGAGCTCGTGCTTAAAAATTACTTCCCATGTCCTCTGTGCTCCTAGGCAAGTGTGCTACCACTAGGCCACAGTGGAAGGTTTATTCAGCCTCAACCATATAAAAGTAATATGAATAATAATTTTATAATATTAAATGGCTTAGCTTTTCCAAAATTGAACTGAATTCCAATAAACTTGATCAATGTTTGGGGTGTAATTTCACTGGGGTCTTTTTTTAGAGGGCTGATCTGACTAGGATTCAATGAAGGGCCATGAGTTTTGAAGGAATGTAGACCAGTATTCCATGTCATCATAAATGGGGTCTTTTAAATATTTAACTTGACAGTCTCGTCTCTTCTCCCTAAGCCAGGGTCTCATCCAGAGCCTAGGTCTTGTTATTCTGTTCTTAACTGTTGTCCCTATCTGAATCTGCCTTAGTCTTTCAATCATTGGGATAAATTCTATTTGCATTTCTGTGTATAAAATTATGAAGTAAAGTTACGTGCTAACAACATCTTGGGTTTGTTAAATAATGGGCCAGGTTAGACAAACACTCTTTACATTTACCTACCTGGATTAATTGTTGCTGTGTCACAAACGTTGTTGTGCTCACAAATCGATGCTAAATCCTCTCTTCCTTCAATTACAGTAGACTGCTACAAACCTGGGAGTATTCTCCCCACCAGATTTTAAAGACAGGGCTAGTCATAACAGTCGTCTTTTCAGCTGTACAACAAATCTTTTCACTTGAATCGACCAATTTAATTTTTAGGGTATTCACGTTTTCATGCCTTTGTTAACAGGATCATTTGTAGCCCCAGAATTATAAGGCTACCATCAATGACATTTGCAGATATACTAGTACTGGTTTCGTGACTGTCACATACGCATCAAAACCCGAGTCTTAAATAAATTAACTCTAACAATAACTTGAGAATATCAAAGAATGGTATAAATTTGCAGTTCTTATTTTGTAACAACAAAAACATGTAGTGTTTTGACTAGAGTGTGTACACCCTATGAATTTTGTGGGGTATTTCACATAAATTTCGTGTAATAGAAGACTATTACTGAATACTGTTAGATTTACGTTTATCAAGTCAAGATTTCTCTTAAATAAAGAAAACAAAAAGAATCCCCAGTGAATGGATTTTTATAGATCTCCTTATAAAGTTGGTTACAGTGTTTGCTGCAGACTTTTAACCAAGGATTCTTCATCTTAGGTTAGGAAACCATGAAAGAGCCATAATAAATAACCCTGTCAAGATCACCTATAAAAGGAATTTTACAGTATTTTTCAGTTAAAGGATCTTTAACAAAAACAGAAGATAAGAGAATATGGGCTCTGGCTAAGCAGAAATACTGGAAACCCTGAAATGACACTGAATCCTGGACAAGACCTGATTTGTGCAAAATAAAAAAAAAGAAACCTTATAAAGAATTAACAGCACTTATGATGCCTGGTTTGTTTGTTTTTAATTCTACATTTTATTGTTTATCGTCATGGTGTATATGGGAGATATATTATGTTTGAATAAAGAGTACATGTCAGCTATGAATAAAATGAAGTTGCCATTTTCTGATATTCTGCTTTGGAATATATTTTTTATCTTCATGCCATAGTTGACTGTGAAGTGTCTATGTTTGTATGTATTTAAAAGATGTAGTTTATGCTTTTATATTTACCCTCAATCCCAATGGAAAAGTGACGGTATTGTAATGAAATCCACTTGTCTGTTTATCCATGAACATAACTCAAAAACTTAAATTGAACAATTCCGAAAAGGGTTTCGGTCTAATAGCATTGGCAAAAAGCCATCAGAGACACGAGTAGTGCACTGAAGTGGTCAACCATCCCAGTACAAATGTAGCCCATTGCCGATTAACTTAAGTGAAGACAGATACTCATCATGCTATGCCACAATTCATGAAATACCAGAGACCAAAAAAAGTGATCTCTAGAAGCGAGACCCTCACTAGCGCTTATGCTTAAAAACTTACAAGGCCATTTCTATGACAGCATATATTCTAAGACAGAAGAGAAACTTTTTGGCCACAGCTTGTTAGTCCATGGACAAGTTGAGCTTTTATCCTATAGCATTCCATACTGTAGGGATAAAGCTTATTGTTATGGTCGATACCCGTCAAGAAAAAATATGTGCGTTCTGTCCACCAGTGAAAACTAATAACGCGGAAAGCAATTGTAATATTATGTGGAAGGTTGTTCCAAAGGTGAAACAGCCACTGAATTGAACCTTGACTTGTGGTAAGGCGAGTCAGATCCATTATTTGGGAAAAGGCATATTCAAGAAATACCAGTCTCAAAAGTGTTGAACCGAAGTAAATAATAACAGTCAGTCAATAAACGTGAGTTTACAACAGCACTGACCCATCAAGCACTATCAAGGAATACAGTGCCAATGATCAGGCGGAAATCCCCCACCCACAAATTGTTAAAGATCTAACCTTGTCTGAAGACATGAAGCTCTGAACAGAACATGGTCTTGTAAGATATGAAGTAGTTATACAGTGAAGCCCGATAGGCCCCTAAAATGTCAAAAGTTAAAGGTCAAAGTTGAGGTTTTATGTGCCGTTCATCAGACAGGGCCCTAAAAGTGTAGTGAACACTTAAGACCTCTTAGGTATCTACAGACTGTTGAATCGCGAATGTGTTGATTGTCTTGTTTAAAAACCTAGGCAATGTAAATTTTATCAAGTGCAAGCTCTAGCGAGGATTGAGGTGATAGAGATAACTTTTTCTCTTTTCTTTTCTTTATTGATGCGGACTTTCACGATTTTGGTGCACGGTGATGAGTATCTGTCTGTTCACTGAAGTTAAAGCCTCTCTTACATCCCATCATACGTGCACATACGTCCTGGTTACAGAGATAAATCAGCTGATTTGCAAGGAAGACTTAAGGTACACTTGCGATTTTATAACAGAATATCAAGGTCACACAGACGCCACAATGAAATTTGGCATACACATTTTCTCTACATGCACGCAGTTTGGCTTTTAAAGCATCCATGTCTCAAGGGTAACTTACGAAAGACTTGGCCACATGTGTTCTCCTTGCTAGTGCTGTAAGTGCTCCCAATTCATTTGCAGGCTTTGCACATGCTGTATAATACACTCACGTGTGCCTTGCGTCCAAATAAAAACCACTGTGGGCCTGTAGCTAGTTGCAGTCTGTTCTTTGATGTTCAAGTATAGAAACTCTTGTTGTGAAAAATATACCTTGTTTGCACGTGCAAATCTCTGCTAGCCAACTACCAGGCTATGCTCATATTTTAACAATATTTGCAGCACACTTACATGTTTATATACGTACGATGGGATGTAAGAGAAGCTTTAGCAACAATGGGCTACATTAGTACTTTGATCGGAGACTGCTTCGGTGCACTACACCTGCCTCTGATGGCTTTGTAGCTCACGCTAGTAGATGGAAACTCCTTTCAGGCCTGTTAACATAAATGTCAATATAACTTCCGAAAACACTTGGTGGGGCATAAATTAAGTGTCTATTGCAGCTCATAGTTAGATTTATCACGTACCACACATATTTATGCACAAAATGTAGTGCAAAAGTACAGTCAAATCAACAAAGAGCAACCCACCCAGGGAAAATTCTGAAAGTAGTTGTTCATTTCCAGTTGGTTGGTATTCTCAGGTTCTGGTATGTGGGTCATTATGTAAAGTGTACACAGATTTATAAGCAAAGACATGCCAGTTATATTCATTGTAATATTTCAAACTATGAGTTGCAATAGAAACTTGATATATGTCCCCCCACCAAAAGATTGACACTTATGTTCATGAAATTTTAAGTGCATCAGATTAATTTTGTTTTAGCAATATTAAATATTTGTTGTATATGGAGGATAGCAATTCGTCTCAATGTAACCGTATTAAAATGACATATTACTGGAATATTTTTCAACTTGATAAAATTATAATCTATTTTTTTCCTTATTTTTATGTTCCTATGTTCTTTGCTATTTTCCTTTGTTCAGTTTTTTCTGACCCGTTATACATTTACTTTTTTAATTTTTAAAACTAAACCTTTGTTTATGAATAAAAATGGCTACAGTAATAATACATATGGGTGAGCATGTTGTTAGTCTATACAGGCCACTGTATAAGTATAACCAACCTATAATAACAATGTGATAATGATGAGTCAATTTGTATCAACATTGCACCAAAGTGTTTGTAAAGACTTGCTGTTAAATCAGTAAAATACACACATTTTGCATTGTGGGTGGTCATGGTTTGATGGTGGCCACTTTTAAAGCCTGTCTTTGAGAATAAATGGAGTCACACTCTTTGAATTTTCGTATTAGTAACACGAATTTGAACCCACCCTTATGTTTATCAGTGGAAGGTATCCACTAAGATAATCTCAGACTGGTATCGGGTCACCTCTGCTTCATGCTCCCTCATTGATTTTCTTCCAGTTTCTTCTGTTAGTATACTTGAATACTTTCAGTTAGATTGTATGCCCATTCGTTGTGCTTAATTTATGGTGACACTATGCCAGTGTTCTTAATGACTTAAACTGATTGGAAATACTATAAGTGGTTTAAAAATATGAAAAATATTACCCACAATGGTTCTTTCAACTACGTTCTCTCATAGGTGACTTTTCTTGACCCATGTCCTCTTAAAAGTCAAATTGGAATCTAATGTGACTAGTGTTTGGGAACTGTGTGTGCCATTCAAAGTTGAAGTAAGTGTTTTACGTTCAGCCCAACAGCTAGGGTAATATTGGGACATATTCACAGCATTTTTACTTATGGGAATTGAACAAACACAGTGGTGACATCCTGAGGTTAGATGTCAAACCTGCTAACCCACTAGGCCACCGAGGTCCTGCTGCATCATGCAAGTTATCAATGGGAGACTCCAAATAACAAGTGTACAACATACGAAAGCACACAAGCACAAAACAGCTTTTATATAGTTATTGTTAGCCATTCTAGGGTCAACAGTGCAATTATCAGCAAAATCATTGTGCATAATATTTTGAAGCAAAATGTAAAATGGAAAATACATAAATGTGATACTTAAATATAAGTCACTATCGGGTAACCAGATGGCACTATATTAAATTATTATTAGAAAGGCAGGCATTCCCAAGCTCATTAATGTTTTAAAGGTCAATAATACACCATATTTGCACAGGTTCTTTTGTTATTAGCCCTCTATTTTGGGATTAATAATATTTATTTGAATGTACTTGTTACAACTAGATGCGACAAAAACTCCTTCAGATAGCCTCCATTAAAAATGACAATTTTATGTCTCTTGAGAAAGATAATAAGCTGAAATATTTAATGAATAATTGTATAAAGCAAGTTGCTGATTTCTTATTTAATTCATGGGAGAAACGCAGAGAGTTACTATATGCTACTGCATAAAACTATGAAAGTATTACGTTACTGAAACACTGTTGTTATGTAGACTGGTGTATATAATTATATGATATGTATATTTTACTTTTGCTTATTGAAATTTTGTGTTATGTAACATTTTCCTGCTTTTATTTGTTGAAGCTACAACACACTGGCAGATACTTGCTTTGAGGTGACAAATAAGCCCAATTGGGCTGGGTACAAAATGTTTAATATTTAATACATTGTATATGTTAATTTATGAAAATTAGATGAATAATAATGACAGATCTAATAATAATAGTAATAATGTGATTTTGCACGGGCAGCATAGGTTTTTACAGGCACTTCATGAATCATTACAGCCCTCAGGCAGTAATGATTCATGGTATGCCTGTAAAAACCTATAATGCCCTACAAGATCATATTGTTGTCCTATTAATGTATGCCAAATAAGGTTTCTATATGAGTGATATTATAAAAAACTACTGTTTTCAGTTGTTTGTTTCTAAACATTTTGTGTGGCAAAGAGAGTATTAAAATCACCCCATAGTTTAAAGATTTGTCATACCTAAACTCTCTCTTGGCAACAGATATACTCTATAGAGCATTTCAATAAAGCCTTTATACATTTGGCTTTAAGGTAGAATTGAAAGCTTGAAAAATATACAATTTGGTCACTATGTAAATTATATGAATTTGCACAAATGAAGGATGACTTGAAAGATATCCAAAAATTATGTCAAGTTTGTTGATAGATGTTTCTAGTGTAATATTGGATTGCATTTATGATTTGATGTTAGTCCAGAACTTTGTAAATTTTATAAGTTTATCACAACCAGTAACTAATTGTGAAACTGTCTCAGAGCTATTTTTATCAAAAGCTACAACGTCTATCTGCAGTGAGGTTGACTTCAAGTAAATAATCCTGTGTCACTCAAATCCTGTAAAAGACACAATATTGCATCCCAAAAATATCTTTGTCTTTTTATGGTATTGAAATTATAAATTATATTCCACATATCAGTAGATATTTCATTGCCGAATACTTGTTCCTAGTTCACTTTTCATCACACAGATATTGTAAGTGTGTGTTAGCCAAGAACACAAGTAGGCACTATTAATGTTAGGATGTATGAAACACCTTTGGACTGCATCTGACTTCCAAGTTCCATTTTTTTTCATTAAATGCCATAAAGATACCCTAGGTTGAAACACAACAACTGTACGGCTAACCAACTACGAATTGCAGTTGCCAAGATTGGAATGAAGAACCGAATGTTGGTAGATTCTTGAAAGGTTTGAATCCAGGTGAGAAACTTAGGGGTCATATGAGTGACGAAAGAAGCCTGAAAAGCGAGGATTTTATTTACTTAGTAAGAGTTGGTACAATAGGGTATTTAACTTTTGGATTGAAACATTATTAGGATTGTGACTAGAACATATATGCACACATAGAGGATACCAGGTTTTAATCCTGTATAATCAGAGCAATAATGTTACAGAATAGAATAGAATGCTATAGAATGCTATACAATAATGCTTGTAGGAAAACTGGTGCTATTTTACAATAAAGCAAGGTACAGTCATGGTTTTATTGTCAATATCAGAAGGACCAAGAGCTATATAAATCTTTTTTTAAGAGAGCTAGCATAAGGTGGGTTAATCCTAATGGTGTCTTTCCCAAAGTCAAGTTCATGGAAGACCTATAGATTTAGAAGACCAAAAAGCTGAGATCCATCTCAATAGTTGGTGAACCACAGCAGGATTGATCAGATTGAATGAGTATGGAGCAAAACTAAATGACATTGTTGTCTGTTAACAATTTTAGTAGGGCAGAGTCAGTAGCATCGTGAATCGCCTAACTAAAAATATCCAAGATCCACATAAATCCTAAAGCAGGAAACAGCCCTAAAAATGGGTCATGTCAAATCTTAAATCAATGGGAGAATTAAACAAGAATGAAAAGTGTTTTGGTCTACATGCAAAGCCATCAGAGACACAAAGTATTGCACTAGAATTGATCACGTACCACACATATTTATGCACAAAATGTAGTGCAAAAGTACAGTCAAATCAACAAAGAGCAACCCACCCAGGGAAAATTCTGAAAGTAGTTGTTCATTTCCAGTTGGTTGGTATTCTCAGGTTCTGGTATGTGGGTCATTATGTAAAGTGTACACAGATTTATAAGCAAAGACATGCCAGTTATATTCATTGTAATATTTCAAACTATGAGTTGCAATAGAAACTTGATATATGTCCCCCCACCAAAAGATTGACACTTATGTTCATGAAATTTTAAGTGCATCAGATTAATTTTGTTTTAGCAATATTAAATATTTGTTGTATATGGAGGATAGCAATTCGTCTCAATGTAACCGTATTAAAATGACATGTTACTGGAATATTTTTCAACTTGATAAAATTATAATCTATTTTTTTCCTTATTTTTATGTTCCTATGTTCTTTGCTATTTTCCTTTGTTCAGTTTTTTCTGACCCGTTATACATTTACTTTTTTAATTTTTAAAACTAAACCTTTGTTTATGAATAAAAATGGCTACAGTAATAATACATATGGGTGAGCATGTTGTTAGTCTATACAGGCCACTGTATAAGTATAACCAACCTATAATAACAATGTGATAATGATGAGTCAATTTGTATCAACATTGCACCAAAGTGTTTGTAAAGACTTGCTGTTAAATCAGTAAAATACACACATTTTGCATTGTGGGTGGTCATGGTTTGATGGTGGCCACTTTTAAAGCCTGTCTTTGAGAATAAATGGAGTCACACTCTTTGAATTTTCGTATTAGTAACACGAATTTGAACCCACCCTTATGTTTATCAGTGGAAGGTATCCACTAAGATAATCTCAGACTGGTATCGGGTCACCTCTGCTTCATGCTCCCTCATTGATTTTCTTCCAGTTTCTTCTGTTAGTATACTTGAATACTTTCAGTTAGATTGTATGCCCATTCGTTGTGCTTAATTTATGGTGACACTATGCCAGTGTTCTTAATGACTTAAACTGATTGGAAATACTATAAGTGGTTTAAAAATATGAAAAATATTACCCACAATGGTTCTTTCAACTACGTTCTCTCATAGGTGACTTTTCTTGACCCATGTCCTCTTAAAAGTCAAATTGGAATCTAATGTGACTAGTGTTTGGGAACTGTGTGTGCCATTCAAAGTTGAAGTAAGTGTTTTACGTTCAGCCCAACAGCCAGGGTAATATTGGGACATATTCACAGCATTTTTACTTATGGGAATTGAACAAACACAGTGGTGACATCCTGAGGTTAGATGTCAAACCTGCTAACCCACTAGGCCACCGAGGTCCTGCTGCATCATGCAAGTTATCAATGGGAGACTCCAAATAACAAGTGTACAACATACGAAAGCACACAAGCACAAAACAGCTTTTACATAGTTATTGTTAGCCATTCTAGGGTCAACAGTGCAATTATCAGCAAAATCATTGTGCATAATATTTTGAAGCAAAATGTAAAATGGAAAATACATAAATGTGATACTTAAATATAAGTCACTATCGGGTAACTAGATGGCACTATATTAAATTATTATTAGAAAGGCAGGCATTCCCAAGCTCATTAATGTTTTAAAGGTCAATAATACACCATATTTGCACAGGTTCTTTTGTTATTAGCCCTCTATTTTGGGATTAATAATATTTATTTGAATGTACTTGTTACAACTAGATGCGACAAAAACTCCTTCAGATAGCCTCCATTAAAAATGACAATTTTATGTCTCTTGAGAAAGATAATAAGCTGAAATATTTAATGAATAATTGTATAAAGCAAGTTGCTGATTTCTTATTTAATTCATGGGAGAAACGCAGAGAGTTACTATATGCTACTGCATAAAACTATGAAAGTATTACGTTACTGAAACACTGTTGTTATGTAGACTGGTGTATATAATTATATGATATGTATATTTTACTTTTGCTTATTGAAATTTTGTGTTATGTAACATTTTCCTGCTTTTATTTGTTGAAGCTACAACACACTGGCAGATACTTGCTTTGAGGTGACAAATAAGCCCAATTGGGCTGGGTACAAAATGTTTAATATTTAATACATTGTATATGTTAATTTATGAAAATTAGATGAATAATAATGACAGATCTAATAATAATAGTAATAATGTGATTTTGCACGGGCAGCATAGGTTTTTACAGGCACTTCATGAATCATTACAGCCCTCAGGCAGTAATGATTCATGGTATGCCTGTAAAAACCTATAATGCCCTACAAGATCATATTGTTGTCCTATTAATGTATGCCAAATAAGGTTTCTATATGAGTGATATTATAAAAAACTACTGTTTTCAGTTGTTTGTTTCTAAACATTTTGTGTGGCAAAGAGAGTATTAAAATCACCCCATAGTTTAAAGATTTGTCATACCTAAACTCTCTCTTGGCAACAGATATACTCTATAGAGCATTTCAATAAAGCCTTTATACATTTGGCTTTAAGGTAGAATTGAAAGCTTGAAAAATATACAATTTGGTCACTATGTAAATTATATGAATTTGCACAAATGAAGGATGACGTGAAAGATATCCAAAAATTATGTCAAGTTTGTTGATAGATGTTTCTAGTGTAATATTGGATTGCATTTATGATTTGATGTTAGTCCAGAACTTTGTAAATTTTATAAGTTTATCACAACCAGTAACTAATTGTGAAACTGTCTCAGAGCTATTTTTATCAAAAGCTACAACGTCTATCTGCAGTGAGGTTGACTTCAAGTAAATAATCCTGTGTCACTCAAATCCTGTAAAAGACACAATATTGCATCCCAAAAATATCTTTGTCTTTTTATGGTATTGAAATTATAAATTATATTCCACATATCAGTAGATATTTCATTGCCGAATACTTGTTCCTAGTTCACTTTTCATCACACAGATATTGTAAGTGTGTGTTAGCCAAGAACACAAGTAGGCACTATTAATGTTAGGATGTATGAAACACCTTTGGACTGCATCTGACTTCCAAGTTCCATTTTTTTTCATTAAATGCCATAAAGATACCCTAGGTTGAAACACAACAACTGTACGGCTAACCAACTACGAATTGCAGTTGCCAAGATTGGAATGAAGAACCGAATGTTGGTAGATTCTTGAAAGGTTTGAATCCAGGTGAGAAACTTAGGGGTCATATGAGTGACGAAAGAAGCCTGAAAAGCGAGGATTTTATTTACTTAGTAAGAGTTGGTACAATAGGGTATTTAACTTTTGGATTGAAACATTATTAGGATTGTGACTAGAACATATATGCACACATAGAGGATACCAGGTTTTAATCCTGTATAATCAGAGCAATAATGTTACAGAATAGAATAGAGTGCTATAGAATGCTATACAATAATGCTTGTAGGAAAACTGGTGCTATTTTACAATAAAGCAAGGTACAGTCATGGTTTTATTGTCAATATCAGAAGGACCAAGAGCTATATAAATCTTTTTTTAAGAGAGCTAGCATAAGGTGGGTTAATCCTAATGGTGTCTTTCCCAAAGTCAAGTTCATGGAAGACCTATAGATTTAGAAGACCAAAAAGCTGAGATCCATCTCAATAGTTGGTGAACCACAGCAGGATTGATCAGATTGAATGAGTATGGAGCAAAACTAAATGACATTGTTGTCTGTTAACAATTTTAGTAGGGCAGAGTCAGTAGCATCGTGAATCGCCTAACTAAAAATATCCAAGATCTACATAAATCCTAAAGCAGGAAACAGCCCTAAAAATGGGTCATGTCAAATCTTAAATCAATGGGAGAATTAAACAAGAATGAAAAGTGTTTTGGTCTACATGCAAAGCCATCAGAGACACAAAGTATTGCACTAGAATTGATCAAAGATCTTGCGATGAAAACAACTTTCATCTCAGGCACATAACCTACCTGGACTAGAACTCAGGTGGTCACCCATTCAAGTACTAGCATACGGCATTGTTGCGCAACGTCAGTGATGAGATGGGTAGCCATCATGCTACGCCAAATTCATGAAAGTCCTACGACAAAAATAACTAATAAAAGTGATGTCTAGAAGAGCAAACCTGATAGAGCTCACACTTTAAAAGAGGTGTAAATAGGCTGCAGAGCTTAACATAGGTTCAACTGAACCAGTTGGCTCCTAACCGAACTGTATTAGCAAAAGCACTCACCCCAACAATGCTATTATCTACTGTGCACAGATGACACTTTTCTTAAGAAATTCAGCGATCATATTTCCACTTAAAAATTATATATACCATAAAACCATTAACACGAAGTTTATATATACCTATGAAATGTCCTAATGACTAAAGATTTTGTTAGTTTAGCTCAGTAACACGACTCAGTAGTACTAAGTTTACAAAAATACCGAAGTGGTATGTATTTTTAAACATTTGCACACAAGAAGTACAAATCAATACAATCAGAGTACCAAGATTTTTAACATGTAACATGAGAGTTGTGTTATTATCCACCAATTTCCTTCAATATAACGCAACAGTAATTCCATATTTTCCAAAATAAAACAAAATAACTGTGAAACATATCCAAAGTTGTAAGCATCTGTGAATAGAAAAGCCTTAGTTTCGACCCATCATTGTCTCATCCATACCATCCTTCTAGGTGGGTAGGTGGGTTTGTTGTTTGGGTGATTCGGGCAGCAAATATCTTTTCTGTGCTGTATCTCATAAACCATAAAGTGTGGGATGCTGGTACATGGTAGGGACATTGGTTGGGGGTGTATGTGTACAACATCATGGTGTAATCTTGATTCGACCTTTGGCCATTAATACTTGGTTGGGACATTTGTTAGGGGTGTAGTTGTACAGCGTCACCATATGACATTGATTTGACCTTTGACAAAGATATATCAACTTTAACAGTCTTGTGTAGATCATACATAGGCTACTGTATGATGTACAAAGCTTATACTTGGTAAGGACACAGGTTGAGGATTGTGAGATCTGAGAATGTGAAAATTGAGCTCAGATCTGCCAGAACGCTCTTTATTGCCATATTTGAGACATATTCCCCCCATTAAAAATATATGTGGATTATTGGAACTGATTATTTAATGTATTTTTACCTGATTGTTCTGTCTACATTGGCAATTGTACTACAATTAATAAATTTTACAGCTTCATAACTTGCAGTTTCATAATTAATGCCACCTGCTTGCTTTTAAATTGTCTTGTTTTGATAATTTACCTTTACATACATTTTCTCTCAGTTGAATCTTATTTATCTGGCACCTTACTTACAAACTGCTCTGAAAGTCTTCAAACCTCAACATTTTGTGAAAAAAAAATCGCATGTGTACCTTAAAGTGTCCCTTGCAAATTAGCCAATTGTTCTCTGAAACCAGGACATCCATGTAGGATGGGATGTAAGAGAGGCTTAAGCTGAGATAAGAGTCTAAAAAACTTGGTTTTAGTAAATCTTATCAATCAGGGCAATACCATTTTAGCAAAGACCATGTGTATGGTGGAAAATACATATACCACGAATATATTAGCTCTTCTTGTTTGACCAGGCATCTCGGTACTGTCCTCTTCACTTCTTATGTAACGTTATTGAATACCACACTTTCTCCATGAGTTAGAAGAAGTTAAAATCAATGCACTTAGGCTGTATACAGTGGGATTCTAATGGACACCCTCAATGGAACTGTTTCGATACCAGATGGTAATATAGGCAGTGGTTGCAATCTTCACGCACAGCAAAACAAAGAATACTTTTTTTAGCTCCTGGCTGCATGGTATAATTTTGAAATGAGTAAAGTTCATGTAAAGGTGAGGATAATGTTGCGGCTTGCCTGATTTCAAGGTTGAATCCCTCGCCAGAAAATATACTTAAGTTGCAGGATACAGGATTCCTTTTTTTGTTGAATGCACACAGCTATTTTTGTACCACAAGGATGAAAAATAATTGACATATACTCTGGTGCTGCACTTTGGTTTGTAGATTGAGCCTTGATGTATTTGGCAGTTGGAGCCAAAAGTGTCTCTCTGCTGCACTGAGACCAAAAACGGAAAGAAGTTGCACTGTTTAGGTCTTTTTTGGACTTCAGGGTATTCAGGGTATTTGGTTATAAATGGCATTCCTCTCTTTATTTTCACGCAACATTTTCTAAAGATCATATTGAAATGGTCCAAAACCATCCAGAGCAGGGACCCTCCACAAGGTCAAAGGGAAGTTATACAGGGAAGTCATGAGATAGTTTTCTCCAGGTAAGAATGACCCACTCTTCCAGTTTAGAGTTCATAGCTCAATGCAGAATCTGACTGACACAAGAATGGGACACTTTTTGTCACAAATAATTAGAAAATCGTTTTAACTTCAAATTACTTCATTTATTTTATAATTTTCATGTCTATATTCATCACATTAGGACGAATGGCTCTTGTACGTCTGATTGTGTTTGGGCATACATACAAAAGAATCATCCTAATAGGCAAAGATATTGGCACCTCTAAAACTATAAATTCACTTTTATATTCATATTTAATTTTAGAGTCTCATCCAATCTTCTTAGGTTTGTCTCATGTTTGTTTAGACTTGTACTAAAATATATTTTCTCATCTTAACTTCAGAGTGAGGTGGCATTTAGTTATATTTATACTCATGTTAAGCTGTGCTTGCTTAAAATCCTTCAGGCGTATACGTCATACATTTAAGTTACACTTGAAATCATGTAAAGCTATATTCAAAGTTATGTAAGCTATATTTAGAATGTCAGTTATTCTTGAAGTAGGGGCCACGGTGGTACAGTGGTAACACATTTCCTCCGACCTCTGTTGTAATATGACCTACACAGTGTTGAAACCTACAGTAAAACTGAAAAAAATATGCTTAGAGTTCCCAATGAGGGTTATTAATAGAGAGAGGAATAGGGATTACTATTTTATATGCTATAGATAACAATAAAAAAAAATTATTTAAATTTTAGTAACAACTGAAAGGCCACCTTAACTGGAATGTGGTACATTTTCTAACTTTAAGTCAAAGAGTATGAAGATAAACAGGTGTTAAGGTGACCTGATCCGTGAGCTAACCTCAAGACAGAAGAGGTCAAAATGTCAGCCAGAGGAGCTATCACCCATCTAGCTCTGAGAGGAGGTTCCCTTATGTAGCTCGCCAAAGTAACCACCTCAAAGATTAGATGAAAAAATAAAATCCCTAGGGGTGAAGCGACGCCCATGCTCACATGTAGTAAAGTGCTGTTAATGGCATAATTTATTTCATGGTTAGAAATGTATAAAGAATCATGTTAGTGTATTATAAAAATAAATGTGTCATCAGCAATATATTATCGTTATTAAATGCTATATAAAATTTTATAATATCTATGCTATTAAAAGGGGGTAGTTAATTGAACAATTAATCTTGATTGTGACAATAGGAGTTTGTAGTCTATGTGTATCACTTTGCCACTTGTAGACCAAGGCTCATAGCTGTGCGTGCCTGTGTATATTAAGCTTGCTAAGCGACATTTAATAAAACCCAAATAAAAATAAACTTAAAGTAGTGTAAATACGTATGTACATGTGTTGGAAAGTGACTTACTGGTCTTGTGCATGACATTTTGCAATTTATGGTGGCCGCTGGTCATTCAGTGCATGGGCTGGACACTGTGTAATTCAGTGGTAGTATTATATTTATATTCTTGTAACATACACCATATATTTACATGTTACTTATGATAATAAACATATGATCCCAGAGTCGTCGGGGACTGTTTATAAATGTATTTTTGACACTTATTATCCATACTAAGGGGCGCCATGGAATGAAAGTTTCCGCCAGTTTTTTAATTAATCCTGAGTACTTACAAAACACATTAACATATTGACATAAAAGTACTTTTAGCATTGCTGTGTTTCAACTAGGTATGCGAGAACATTTACACACAGAGATAACAGAATAGCCTATCACTGATAGACAATTTAGGGATTAATGGGGATTGATAGGGAGTTTTGCAGTTTTATTAATTAATACTTATTCTTTCCAGATATTATGCACAGTTCTGTGTAAAACTAATGTAAAATGTATTTTGTTAGTACATCATATTATTTACCGTATTGTTACAGCAAGCGTACCTTTTTGTGTTCGTGTTCAGAAAGTTTGTGTAAATAATAGCCTGGTGTTTTATGACGGGGAAAAAAACTTAAACTACCATTTTGACCTTTAAGACCGACTGGAGTTTGATACTACATAGTTATTAAACTTATCACACTGACATTGTGCCTTTTTTAAATCAACGATTATAGAAAAAAACATGTTTCAGAACCAGTGCAGACTAATTCACACTGTCACAGGTATCCTGGAGAATTGTGTATGCACATGTATTTTTTCTGTTCATTCATAGTTACACTGCAAGATTTTAACATTACAGTGAATATAGTTATTCTTTTTATAAGTATTACAAAAGTGTGTTTTTGGTTCTTCATGTGTGACTCAGCAAACTAACACCCATGTGTTGTAAGTGGAGTATATTTACAGTTCAGTTTGTAGAGTTATATTATTGTATAGTGTATAGTGTAAATGGCAGAAATCTGGTTGCCAAATTTGATTGGAACAATTTATCTCGTTCCCAAATTTCTGGCATTTACCACACCTGTTATTGATTGGTAATGCGTTCGTCGACAGACAGCCTGGATAAATATAAGTCATTTCTTTGTGCTTTAACATTGTTAATTTGACCAAGCTGCATTGTGATGGATGTGTGAGCTCTTTGAATATTGAATCAGGGGGAAAATTTCCAAAGGTTGGAGTAACAAGGATCCGTTAAATGCTTGACTGATATCTAAGATACCGTAGTAGATTAAATAATGATATGGCATCTGTATTGCTTTATTAGTATTATTGAGTAACAAAGAGACAGATAATCAAATATACTTGTTAAAATAAATATGCAAGATTTTGCCAAATTTGGGGCATTTTAAAGTAACCACAAACTCCGTCAATATGAGTTGTTCCAATGATGACGATACAGAGCACACAAAAGAGCAGAGGACAGTTCAAATAAATATGGGGGATGTTGAACAAAGACGATATAACACCATTGACGTTTCTTCTGAATTCCAACAAGGAGCAGAAATATCCCCAGAGGCATCTCACATCAATCAGATTCCACCTGGAGAGGACAGATCCTTGCTTTCTGTTAGTGTGGAAGAACAAAATACAGAACTCTTGAAACGTCAGACTCTTCAACGACTGTTCCATTTGATTAATGACCATCTGTCCCAATGGGAAATGACAACCGTGGATGACCTTTGTTTAGAGCCAAGCCATGTAGAACATTTGATGGAGGTATCTATGCTATGCAAAGACGTATTGAAAGATTCAGAAAGTGGCACTTCCTCCATGAAAGAAACCATTGACGACCGTGTTCTCGAAGACAGTGTCATTAAGATCTTAAGACACTCCTGCCAAATACCAGGGCTCATAGAACAGATAACCGATAGATTATATCAAGGTACACAAAGAAAGAAGAACCTACTTAGGTTTCTGCAATCATTGCTAAAACTACATGCTGGAACTAATACTGAAAGTTTATCAGTGGCTTGTAGCAATGAAACGGCCAATGTTCCAAGCAAAGACACAGATACCAGCGAGGCTTCTACCAGGTCTGATAGTAGTATACCGAGTTGCTTAATTGATGAAGACAGGAACAATTTAACCATGTGAGTACTGACTAATATCTTTTCAGATTTTTCATTCCACTCAGGAGGTTATATTTTGTTGTGCATTATTTTGTCTGTTTGTTCATCTGTGTTCATAATCACCCCAAAAGGTAATATATTATTATGTGGGTAGGGCCTTAGTTAAGGAAGAGGGGATTACATTTTTTGAAGAGATATGGATTGTACAATGGATACAAAAAATGGAATATGCAATAGTTCAACATTCCCATGGAAGCAAAACATGTTTTTTTCAATGCCTTTGCCTATGTGTTTAACATAATTATCAATCTGACGAAAATCCTTCAAAATTCATAAACTATTTATGTAATACATCATTACCTACACCAGGATGTTATGTTTTACGTGCATTCGTCTGTTTGTCTATAATCACTATAACTGCAAAAATAATGAATGGATCTCACATTTTCATTATACTGTCAATTACTCCCAACAGTACTGAGTGGTTTTTCAATGCATTTGAGCCTTGTCAAAGGAGAAGTTGTTACATTTTAGGAAAGATCATATCCCAGATTTTGGAAGCTTGCCCCGGTTTCATTTAAACACTTTGCATATTCTCCAGTTTTCAATATATGTTGTTCACCAAGATAAAAGACGTTTCATGTTGTACATAAGCCAAATAACATAGAGAAGGAACTGATATGATAAATTCATTTTGTGCATGACAAATATACTCTTGTGTCAGAAATGTTACAGTTTTACATGTACAAGGGGGGGGGGGGGGGGGGCATCATATGCACATGTTTGAACAAATAAGAAGTGTATGTTGAGGGACTGAAACTAAAAACTAGGACAAACTAGACAGATTTTTTTTTCTGAAAAGTCGGTATTCCTATGGTGTACAAACATTATTTTGTTCTCCTATTTTCTATTTCCAGCTCAGACGTATGAAAGTATGTAAGTGTTTGTAGGGGTTTTATAATGGTTTTCATTTGACTATTTGTAACTTAATCTTATATGGTAGTATGCAGAACTTAAAATCCTGTACGCCTGAGGACTGTAAATGGAAGCCTTCGTAAAAATGCACACGAACTAACACTTAATGATAATGCAGTGACACTTTTACTAAACAATTCAGGGAGCATGAGCAGTCAATTCTTTGAAGTCAGAGATTCCCTCCAGATCTTGAATGTTGATTGAAATGTCTCAATTATTGTAAAATTTATATAAATTATGCATAACTTTACTGTGAAACACTTCAATAACTTTATTTTATACAATAATGATAAATTTATATTTAGTTGGAATTCAGGATTCAGAATTCAGGATTTTACCTAACTAACACTCAACAACAGAGTGTGAGTTATCTTTAAATTTGAGGGATTTTTTACGAAAAAATTAACCAACAGTAAACTAACTAAGGTCTTGATTTACGTGTTTGCTAACCTGGGGCTAACTAAGAGCTAACAAATTCCCTAGTAGAATGAAGGCTTTGAATTAAAGGCCCCTCATCTAGGTTTTTACTTTCACACAAGTTAGGGTTTACCTTGACCCATTCATTCTAAAAGATGATCTGAATTGAGACACAATAATTTTTTAAGGATTTGTTAAATAAAGGTAAAAGAGGCCATGGTGGCAGAGTGGTCCTGGCCCGACCTCAAGTGGGAAAGCTGATAGTTACTTGCAGTAGGTTGACACTTTACAGTACAGAACCTTGACCAACTGTATGTACTGGTTTCCTCTGCCCTTAAAACTACGCGTCGTGATATGACCTGTACAATGTGTTGAAAGCTATGTTAAAACCCAAATAAATAATTAATGGTAAAATTCAATACATGTAGAAACTAATATTTCTATATGAGCAAATGGTATATCACTACATATAGGAACATAAAAATTAAGTACCTACATGATTTAATGGTTGATCAATGCATATAGAAAATGTAAACAATAAATTCCTATGCATGTTAACAGCACATCATTTCATTCTTCTGTCCGGTAAATCTGGGACCTTTTTTTGGAAAGTGAAAATAAACTTTGTTTGTGACATAGACACCACTAAATTCGAAAAAAAATAATTTATGTGCGTACTGTAAATTAAGACATATATATTGTAAGAATTATTTCTATAAATAGAGGAATAAATTTGTGAATAAATAAATAAATTTTGTTTTACCTTACTGATGTAAGTAGGTCACTGATGATGCGTTACCGGACAGAAGAATATAGAATTGAAACCACAGCATAAGATATGTGTATGAACGGTAGATCAAATAAAATTCAATGATAAAATGGAATCAAATAAAGGTATAAAACCAAAGTCCTCTTGTCACCAGAAAGCAAGATATCTGCTGTTTTCAATGGGACCCCACTGCCAGCAGAAGTTTGAATGACATAGGGAAGGGCAATTTTCTAATGCAGTGTTGACCAATCAAAAAGTAGAAATATATGTCAGTTGGTATATGGTAAAACTGGTTTAGGTTTCCCAGTAATGAACTTGTCCACACCTAAATGTAGCCCTGCAATCCCACTGGGCTCTCATTTTCACACAGAGTGAGATCAATTTCTTACTCGCCATTCAGATTTCAGAAATGTTTATGATTTTATTTCCTAGCACTGATTGTTGTACCTGTGTTGCAGTTCTTGTCCAAAATTGAGACAAATTACACATGGAACCTTAAACAAGAAACAACTATAAATCTTGCCAAAAATATAACAAAATAGCACATAATTCTTATTTTGGGTGACTGCACTTGAGTGAGCACTAATTTAAATCAGAATTACACATCGTAAATGCATGTGATAAGAACTATCTTAAGCATTAAAAGATTGGAAAGCTCCTGGTTTATTGGTATTTGTGAACCAATCTGAATGCACTGGGAAATAAAATCAATTGAGTAGCTGTAACATTTAAACTTAAGTGTCAAAAATCAGAAGTTATTACTATAAACCATATGACTTGAAGAAGGTAAATTAAAGTTATTCTGCTGTAGCTTATAGAAGGCCAAAAATTCTAAAGATAGCCAGGGGGGCTTTTTAGTGTATTAATTAATTAATTATTAATTATAATCGAGTGTATTATTATTTATGTAAGTACCAGTTTGATATATTTTGTAAAATTAACATCTCTTCATTATCTGAACAATAAATAGCCGTTGTAGAGAATGGATGGTTTAGTGTGTACTTGTTCTCACTCCTCTGAAATAAAAGAAGAGTTTTAAATATAATGTTCTTGACAGTAAGAAACTATTAACCAAATAGGGCACTTGAAGAGTGAATACCACCGCCAAGAGCAAACATTTCAACTATTGCTTAGGAGTTGAATGATAAAATATCCTTTCAAAAATCCTGCATCCAAACTTGGTTGTGGATCAATCCCCAAGTTCTATGTTAATCTAGGATTCAGCTACTGTGATACTTGCATGTAAATCTGTGGAGTAGTTTTTCGTAATCTTTCTTACATACATACAACATACAAAAAGCTATAACAGTCACAAAACCTCCGTCGCGGAGGTAGTAAAGTGTGCAAGTCTCCGATGTCTTATCAACTTCCAAAATGTTATTTTGACACTGAGAATGTTTTCATAGGTGTCCCTTCTACATTTAATTCCACTAATTTGCTCTTGTAAATGAAGCATAAAATGTCACCCAAAATTGACCAAATACAAATATTATTGTAAAAACTGTTATTACTCTAGACGGTAGCATACATGGGTTTCATTACATTTATGTATGAACTGTCTACTTCATACATTTACCATGCATCTACACATTACATTTATGTAAACCACAAAGAGGATATACTCAGATCTTTGAATAGTTTTGTATATTTTCTATTTTTCCACTCTGTTCATTGTTACTGTACATTTTGAGTGACATATAAGCATGTAGGTTAGGTCTGGGTATTTATTGTACTTTGTTGTTTATTTAAGTGTAACATTTATTTATACATAATAATTAATAATTAAATTAATACATTAATAACGTAACATTAATACATTAATAATAATTATAAAGATACATGCCACTATAATAATTAAACTAATAATAATAATGATAAAACTCTTTCTTACTTTAACTACTTCCAAACATTTTAAACAAGAGGAATAGCCTTTTCAAAACTAGTGTTCAAAGTTAAAGTTTTCCAGTCTTTTTATATTAACTGTATAAAGGATACAAGTTCCAAGATTTAGTACTTTTCAGGGTTTGAAGTTATTCTCTTTCAAAAAAGAGATTTGGGGATTTTTTTCCTTGTCAAAAATCAAGGTCATATGAAGACATGTACTCACCATTGTCACTTGTGGGAGTCTAACCCATACACAAAGGTGACAGCCTGTAATTCAGTTCAGCCAGAGAGATAAAGTAGTTGCTTAAGGTGAAGTCACATTTGCCCGAATGTGCGGATGCTAACAACATACAATAAGATAACAGGTGGTTGGGAAACAGAGCCTTTTATTCTATAAGGACATAAATTATCACAGCTACAATAAAATTAGTACTGTTAAACTACACATAAAAGGGACTACAAAAGGCCTCACAAAGAGCATATATGGAGAGATACATAAAATTAAAACACTAAAAAGTACATGATACTTGTTTAACTAAAAGTATGGTACCTTTTACTTCACAATATATACTGGATAATGTACAGTTACATGCATATCAACATAGAAATTACACATGACAGTGTGACATAACAATTAAACCTTCATCACGTGACTAGAAGTAGTTAAGTGGAGAAGGAGCCCCTGACCTGTGGGAAGGTGTAGGGCAGGATGATGGGGAGGCGGGAGGGTGCATTTAACTCGTTCAGTTCAAACATCACAATGAGGGTATTTGGCCAGAAGCATGGGAGGCCACATTTTAGGCGGGATCTGGTCATAGTTCACCCACTAGCCCCTGGCAGTGGTCATTAGAGTGTTTTCATTACTGAATGACACTTGAATCTAACAATTAACTTGAAACACAGGACCAATGGATAGGACTGAAAAGTTGTGCCTAATGCATCAACAAACAAAATGCCAAACCTGCCAGCCCGGTAGACCACTGAGATCGTCTTTTTTCTCTTTGCTACATAGTTAAATATCAAACTCATCTTTGATTTTTGTATATTTACCGAAGACCGACCAGTTTGAGACAATGACCCAAACCTGCTCTTCTTTTCTAACTTTAGGAAATGTGATAATTCATACTGTGTGTTCTATGAATAAATATGTTTCTTTATTTCCAGGATAAATGAAACCACAAAACTGAAGCCAGAAGCTTCAATAAATACAGGCAATGGGTGTACAGAAGAAGAATACGAAAGCAAGACTCCATTCAAGAGAAGTTGTGAAGCCAAGCTCTGTGGTAACGTGTGCATTTTTAAACAATGTCTTATACATGCTTTTATTTCATATTCATTATCAGGTGTGTTCTGTTCAGAAAAAAAGAATCTATATCACTATCCCTGGGGCTACGGTGGCAGAGTGGTAATACTCTCGCCTCCCACCTCTGAAGCTGGGGTTCGGTTCCTGGCATGGCCTCAAGTGGGAAAGCTGGTAGTTGCTTGAGGTTAGTCAGCAGTTTACAATACAGAACCCTGATGAGCTGTATGTACTGGTTTCCTCTGCCCTTCCAACTTCCCGTCGTGATATGACCTGTACAGTGTTGAAAGTGATTTAAAACCCCAGATAAATAAATCACTATCCCTATACATGCACCAGAGAGAAGGTTCCACTAACTATGGCCATACTGTGAGTCAGGCCCTCAATGAAATCCAACATGTTGTCATAAGCTTAATGTGAACCTCAGAATACAGAGGTGATAACCATGTGATTCAGTTCACTTTCTAACTGGACTTTTATAGCCATTAATCTATCCTAAGTGGACTCTGAAGTGATATACCAATACAACGGTAAACCAATATCAATATCCACTGACAGAAAGGGGTAAGCATCATGGGGAACACCAAGGTGATATTAGGACTAAGATGGGTATACCTTGATGTAGAGGCAGAATTTAAGCATCTTTCTGAAAAAGAATATATTCAGTGTGACACACAAATATTATCTGGAAGAGTAGTTCAAACAGTAGGAGCATCAAAAGCAAAGCTATAACTGGACTATTTGACAGAAGTTTAAGTAGATAGACGAAAGATTGGTACAACAAGGGACACTCTACGCCTGGTACTGTAAGAACTACTGTAAGATGAAAGGTATGGAGTAAAACATTTGACAAACCAGTGTAAAGAAACTTGTAAACAACTTTGGCAAACTATATTAATGGACACTCTGCGCCTGGTACTGTAAGAACTACTGTAAGATGAAAGGTATGGAGTAAAACACTTGACAAAACCAGTGTAAAGAAACTTGTATACAAGTTTGGCAAACTATATTAAACCACGATGCCACTCAAGCTCAGAAAATAAAGGCTCCTAGATAAAACTAAATAGTAAAACTAAATAGTAAAAGAATAATCTACATCACATCGGACGTTTATATACATGTAAGTGTACTACGAATATTGTTGAAAGATATGAGCATAGCCAGGTAGTAGGGTTGTATAAATTTGCATGTACAAACAGGGTGTATTCTCCTAATCAAAGCATTACTACTTGAACAACAAAGAACAGTCTGCGACTAGCTACAGGCTGCACAGTGGGTTTATATACTTGCAAGGTACATGTCAGTGTATTATAAAGCACGTGCAAACTCTTCAACTGAAAGGGGAGCCCTTGCAGTTTCATGTTATGACTATTCAGGACCTGCTAGCTGCCTTTCCTTAAAATACCAGTTTCCTAACAAATGCTTTGGTAAACAGTCAGTTAGACTACTGTCCCCCTTTGCCTCACTCACAGATTGTGGACTTAAGAGACTTCAGCATGTCCAACATTCTGCAGATAGAGGTCTGCCACTATGGAATATATGGTAACAAACTTGCCTAGGAACACATAGGGCATGGGTTCAAACCCAGGTACAGGCAGATAAACAGTGACTCTGATAATCACATAAAATGGTGGTCCTCTGTCATTGGGTCCTATCTCAAGTTGCAGGTAAATGAAGCTCAAGGACATTGATAAATGGTCATCCTTGAGCTACTGTCTTCCACTTATGGGGGTTTTCACTGGAACCAACCCTCTAACTGACCCTACGACTCTAGGGTCAGTTGCAAAAGTTGGGAAATCGGGGACAAAAATCACAAAAAAGCACACAAAAATGCTGGGTCGGTTACATATCCACGACAGGCCATAGCACTTACCGGCTTGTCTGGAACAAGATACCGAACTGACTTAGGGTCAGGATCATTTTCTACATTACAAGACAGGAAACTACCACGACAAGCTGTAAACTCCTTACAGACAAGCCGTAGCAGGCCCCGACAAGCGGTAGTCACAAACTGACAGGACTGGAGCATCTTACAAACTCATCCTGACTTTATTTATTTATTTATTTGGGGTTTTACGTCGCTTTCAACACTGTACAGGTCATATCACAACGGGTAGTTGGAAGGGCAGAGGAAACCAGTACATACAGTTCTTCAGGGTTCTGTACTGTAAACTGCCGACCAAAGGCAAGCAACTACCAGCTGTCCCACTTGAGGCCCTGCCGGGAACCAAACCCCAGCCTCAGAGGTGGGAGGCGAGAGTGTTACCACTCTGCCACCATGGCCCCAACTCATCCTGACCAGACATATTGAATTCTGGAGTCGGGATCCAGAGTCAGGATCAAACCAAAACTATATAAATCCCCTGTGGCTCACAAAAAAACATCCTTTGTCACTGCAAAGATGCCAGCTACACATCATAGAGACCTCATGCATCAGCTTAGGGTATTTTTGTTTTTTTATTGAGTTTAACATTTTTATTTGCATCTTGATGGGGAGACAGAGGAGGACACTCAAATTCAAGAACACTGTCAGTGGGAATTTCTCTCTTCCTCACTCTTCTGCCCTTCTTAGGACCCATTGTCAAATAATAAGCAGCGTTTTCGTAAAAAAAAACCCAAAAAACTAAAATATAAAGTCAGCCAACTTCAACTTAACACTGCCCTAGATAACTGATAAAAAACAAACTTCTATTCTTGAAACGCTGCCAGATGTAACCTGTCAAGATGCCAGATTCCAAATGATGCAGTATGCAAACCGACTGTCCTTATATAGTCTTATCAGCAGACAAGCTGAAAAAATAAAAATGAAGCTGACTTGTCTTACACAGTTCCCAGCTTGTTTGTTGTATAACTGGTTTGTCGGTTTGGGTTTATGGCTTGTCTGTTTCTGTTCCCGGCTTGTCCTGCTGAGATGTTACTGACCCTATGGTTGAAGACTGGAAGACTTCCCATCTTGACAGAAAGTGTCCAAGTCAGGTCTGTTAAGTTTACAACAGGCTGGTTTACTTTCAAGTACAGTTGGTTAGTGTAGCCCGCCTGTCTGGAGGTGGAGTCCTGGTACTTAACCAGGAAAGGACGGCAAGTTTTTCCAAACAGAATGGTAGTAGTATAGGATAAGACAGGAAGTGTAACCAACAAGCCATAGTGATCCACAACAGGATGGTTACCAGGTGGGCAGAGTCAAGGGTCGGAGTCGTGGAGGGTCGGCGAAATATCAAACATGTTTGATATTTTGGCGATCCACAGCAACAAGCCGGGGAAGTGTAACCGATCCTAAAAGACTATGTAAAAAAAGTTCCTGACCCTCGTAAAATACATAGTTACCGGCAGGTCGGTCCCAGTGGAAACCCCCAATTAAGGGAATGTCAGTAACTTGAGAGTTGGGCTGTAGTTGTACATTCGGGTTGGGTCCAATCCTGAAGTATGAGGAGATATTGGGCTGAGTATAAGAAAAAATACAAAAAAGATCACATATCCAAGGTGCACACCTAAGAAGCCGATTGGGTTTTAATGTTTTTTTAGTTTTGAAATTTTGAAATCCAAAAACTACTGTTGCTTTTGTAAACATTCGGTATTGTACGTGTTCAGGTGTGTAATCAAGTTAACTTGAAGTAATTCAGGTTTAAAATAACAATGTGCAAACGATAAAATTAAGAAAGAAAGAATATCAGTGACTTTCCCTAGTAGGCAGGTTATTATGAGAATGGCTGTTACAGGGAAAACAAAATATTTAGAATAGAAAATAGAAATAAATTGTTTACCAGGAATAGCCACTAAGGTTCCCCGTTTTATATTTATATGAAAACAGGACAAAAGCTCAAAAGACTTTTATTTTATTCCAGTAGAAGAAAAATTACAAATGAATTTGATCATGAGCTTAGGATGTTTTAGATAGGGAAAATAATAAAATGCCTAAACCCAATTAATAAAGCTTGTGCCGTGTAAAAGTAGCAGTACAAATTTGGGTTATTTATATAGCCCAAACACAAACGACCAAGTTTTCACCTTTTTATATTTTCTATGGGTATATCTAAAGGCCCAAGAGGCACCGAATCACCTAAATAAGTGGATGGTATAACTTTTTGACCACTGGAAAAGTTTTTGACCACTGTTACAAAAGAACAATGGAACCCTGGCCAAGTGCCCAATCACCTCTGACCAGGGGGCCGTATTCACATAAGATCTTAATCTTATCCTTATATTACTGTGCTTAACCCTGTCTTAAATCTAAGTTTTTTTTTTATCCCGGGTAAGAATTGTCATTAGAAGACAATCACAAAGCAAGTGTTAGCCAGGACAAATGTAATAAACTTATGACAAAGTTAAGACTGATATTTCCTATAACTATAGTGGTTCTCTGTGACATGTAACTTCATTTTGTACACTTCATGTAGTTACACAGTAAATACACTTTCACACAAAGGCTAGACACTGAGATAACACAAAAGCACGTCTACACTGAGCAATAGCACTCCTTGTACTGAGTGATATGCAGCCCTGCATTTCGGGTAATTCTTGAGTTGCTGTGTGTGTGGTGAGACAGAATCACTGTTGGTGGTGTGTCAGACTACACATTTTAGGATAGTAAGTAATAGTTACAATATATTTGAACATGAATTTGAGACAGCTACGTGTCCAAAAAAAACAAGGTAAACTTCATGCGACTTGAAACCAACACTTGACCTGTCTTGTCTGCTGATAGTTCCAAGAATGAATTTATCCATTTTCATCACAGGCACTTTTTAAAGTCAAATAATAGAGTTTTCAGAAAAATCTTGTGGCTCAGTTGGTAGGGTGTTGGACTCATAATCCAAGGGTTGTGGATTGGATCTTACTGTTTCATGTGGTATCATAACATCCTTGGGCAAGATGTCAACCTGGACTTTACCTCTCTCCAGTCAGGGGAAAACATGGGTGCCCAGCCATAAGGGATGCTGGCTTCTGCACCTTGCATGACAGTAATAGCTAAGGTTATCAAGGGTAGCTATCCTTGCTGGGGTAATACTGTGTAAAGCTATTTGAGCTAATAATAGAAATACATTATATAAGAGCCCATTATTATTAGTATTATTATTTTTATTATTATTATTATTAAAACATAAACATTCAGATTTACACCACAAAAGAGAAACCAAATTACAGTGCTACAATAATATTATAAGAACTAAAATGTGGTTTCTCTATTTTGTGCAACAATTGTTTCTTCATGGAAAAAAGAGAAACATGTCAAGTTAAAAGAAGGTACACACTTTGACCATAGAAAGTACCATTTTCCTGTTTACAAAAACATTAAACTAAGATAAGACCTTTTATAAATACAGCCCTAGGTGTACAGAGATGTTAAAAGGGAAAAGTGGAAGTAAAATAAAATTGATCAAGCTGAGAATGAGAAAAATCAAGTATGTGTAGCAAGTAGGGATTCTGAATATTGGCATAACCGTACAATAGCAGATTTATTTTTATTTTGATTGGTCTGTTTATGATTAAAGATTTAGGCATATAATTGTATTTTCCCTGCTCTGGAAGACTGAGTTGAGATGGAATATACTATAAACATGGCCCTAATTGCTGCCATATAGTTTGATGTACTGGCCTGAACCATGATTGGAGTGTGTTTATTTATTTGGGGTTTTATGTCGCTTTACACACTGTACAGGTCATATCACGACGGGTAGTTGGAAGGGCAGAGGAAACCAGTACATACAGTTCTTCAGGGTTCTGTACTGTAAACTGTCGACCAACGGCAAGCAACTACCAGCTTTCTCACTTGAGGCCCTGTCAGGAACCAAACCCCGGCCTCAGAGGTGGGAAGCGAGAGTGTTACCATTCTGCCACCGTGGCTCCATGATTGGAGTGTGAAACCTCCATAAACATGGGTAGAACATTTGCCTTGAGAATGAACAGCCCAGTTTCCTCTTCCTCCGAAATGGCAAGAAATTAGACTAACACAGGTGTATACATCTGTTGTGTTGGAGTCCTAAAGCCCTATATTGAGCCATTTCATGGACCATGGTGGACAGCTGGGATGTGGCAGAATTTGAAAAAAAAATCGTGTTTTTCGTCACACCTGGTACCTTTGAATTGGAAACATAATGACTGGTAGTTAGCAGAGTGATTTATTTATTTATTTGGGGTTTTACGTCGCTTTCAACACTGTACAGGTCATATTACGATGGGTAGTTGGAAGGGCAGAGGAAACCAGTACCTTCAGTTCGTCAGGGTTTCTGTACTGTAAACTGCGGACCAACGGCAAGCAACTACCAGCTTCCCCACTTGAGGCCGTGCCGGGAATCGAACCCCGGCCTCAGAGGTGGGAGGCGAGAGTGTTACCACTCTGCCACCGTGGCCCCTAGAAGAGTGACTGAAGCCAATACATACAATTAATATAAAGCAAGACACTGACCAATAGCAAGTACCTACCAGCTTTACCATGTGTGGTCAGGCCAGATTTCAATACACAATTTTAACTATGTCTTTCAATGTCGCAGTTACAAGCTATAACGTAAAAATAACATTATAACAGAGATCTGGTATGAAGTGACCTCTTTCTCCCTAAAAGACACATTATTTGAATAAATCTTTTTTTACAATTTATAATCAGATTAATTAAAATATCCAAGCTCCAAATGATCTAACATGTCACTACAAATACACAGTTTTTGTCATGTTAAAAATATTAGAAATATATAATATATTAATTAACAGAAACGAAAAATAATATTATTAATAATAATAATACTAATAATAATATATAATAATATACAACAATTACAACAAATAAAACTCTTCTTCTACAGATTCTGTATGCCATATAAGGCATGTTCTTTCTTCTGCATTCAATTTTCTGTATTTGTTTCAGTCTGTGAGCCTCTAGTGGGAGGTATCTACCAGATTCTATCTCTTAGGGTAATACCCCAGTTCTAAAAAGGGCATGAAAAAAAGTATTTCTCAATAACACAGGTGTCTGAACTTGGGAAACATTAACATTTTAAAATTGCAGCTCACAGACTAATCATTTGTGAATTAATAAGCAAGTCATGTTAATAAAATATAGTCAGATATTTTACATGATAAAACCTCCATGCATAAGACTGGGTTATACATACTGTATGACAAACTAATGTTAAATGATACATACATTTAGTTTATATTTATACACACTATTGAACCCAGAAAAACCTGGTGAATATGTGGGAGTGAAACACGAAGATATCTACTAACAAATACATAAATATATCGCAGCCAAAGAAAGGCTGGAGTTTCATACATTATACTTATGCCCTTTTATGGGTACATGGAGAGAGTCTTTTACCTCTAAGCCCCAATACCGTCTGCCTCATGAAAAAAATAATTAAAATTGCATTTATAATAATATTGTGAAAACTAATGAATAATTGTATAAAATGTGGGGCTATAAACACAATCTTCACCTTTCAGACATTCTCATTGCTAATTGACAGTTGTCATGGGACAACTAGTGCATTTTGTTTTATCAGTTGCAAAAGTGGCAACAAATATATGGCAGTAATTTTTTCCCCCAATAGAGTTTATCAACTGGCTGAAGAACCTCTCAACGATAGGTCATATTAATAATAAAAACAAAATGAACAAGCAGTCAGAGAAAACAACAACATTTCTAACAAATTGCAACTGACGAACTTCACTGAGGAGTAGTTTACAGTACTTGTCCTTTTTAACTATAATGGAATTTATAAAGCAATCATAGAGTACAAACCTTCACCAGGGGCTTTTGTGGAAAATTTGAATTTTTTTGACATCCATTTATGTAGCTATGTCGTCGCCTTTCTGCTAACTCTATGCATCTCTTTTTATGTCTCCAGTAAAGTTAAATGTTAAAAACAAAGTTGCTCTGTTTTTACATTATCTTTCTGTACTTTACTTCTTGACATCATGACCATTGCAGTTTCTGAAACCAAATGTGAGGTCAATGAGGGGGTTAAGTTAAGGTCAGATTCAAGGTGAAACTAACAGGTCTAAGGTTTGCGGTTTTTATTTTACATGTTAGTTTATGTACAGAGGAGTTAAAACAGTAAGAGTTTTGAAAATTTAGTTAAAAATTTGAAAAACACCAGCCCATAATAAGGGCATAAACGACTAAAAACACAGGTACTAAACACACATTTCAGCAGTACCATACAATAGTGACTAGCACAAATAACAGATTTACTGAACATAAATAAAATTCAAAATCGAGAGGGGGCTACCAGGGATTGCTGGCCCTACCTTGATCTACATAATCGTACTCTGTTGTGTCACATCCGAGAGGGGGAACCAGGGACCGCCCGGCCCAACCTTTATGAATCCGGATCCGTTTTTACTCAAGCGCTTATGATATGTACCAGGGAAGGGAGGTGGGAATAAAATAACCTTGTGTGTCCTTTGACTACTTGATTCAATATGCAAGACCCCTATCGCATACAGAAGTCCAATGAAGCATGACCTTATTTGTGATTGGATGTAACCTTTAACAAGAATAATTTTTATTAAGTTTAAATTCATTATGGTAGTACAGAAACTGAGGAAGCAGGCCCCTGTACAGGCCGTGCTTGTCATCCTCATCAATTCTGATTATCTACTGTAGCAAAACTGTAGCTAGAGGATTTGGGCTAGGTTTCGCAGGATGTATAGCAGTGTGTGCTTTTCCATCTCTAAAGCTCACACACTTCTGGAGATATCCCCCTGAAATACTACACGTTTATGGAAATGTTTTAAAAACTCTTGATAAACCAATTAACCTGTATCTCAATGTATTTGATTACTGGTTATTTATGTAATGACTTTTGTACATTGATCAATGTGTTAATATTGCTTTCTGGTATTTCTTCCATCATGTAGAATTTCTACTCTAAAATGGATAGCAGGAATAAAAGTGACTAATAATTTGCTTATATAACTCAGAACACTTTTTTTAGACAGATGATCTGAATAATTCAAGGGATTCACTAGAATTAAAACACACTTGTTATGTCATCATAATCTGGGCATTAGTTTGGTTTTTGGTGGATCAAGCCTCTCACTGGGTATCATGCATTACAACTGAATATATGGTTATCATCAAGCACACTTTAGAACCCAAACCTTCTATTTTTTTCAAAGCTACCTATTATATAATAAAAGAGTTATCTAACCCTCACGAATACTATTGAAAAAGACGGGGGAGGCTGTAAATTGGAAGTTGAATATGACATCCAATCCTTTATCCATGCAATCTTCTTCTGTCGTGTAAGATGAGATGGCTGAATCTCATTCCAAGGACTGTTCATTTTTTATTTATTTGTGTATTCACGGGTACACAATTTAGATTTTTTTTTTTGAAACTACACACAGTATAACATATATGCATGGTTTATATGGTACCTTATATATTGTATGATACTATCTGCCAATGGTCTTATGGCTAACTTACTTGCTTGGAAACATAGAGAACTTGGGTTCCATCCCAGGTACAGGCAGTTGCATAGTGGCTAAAAAGAACAGTCCTCTGTCATTGGGTCTGTTCTCCAGTGTAAAAAAGCCCAGGGGTGTTAAGAAATAGTTATCGCCGAGACTCTGTCAGACGCCTGAGAGCTCTGACCTCACTTTTGCATTGCCATGTGTCAAACACTACTCTGAGTCCTGTAGTAAAGAAAATATTACGCTGACAATAAAAGTAATTCTTAATTGGGTTAGAACTTTTCTATACAAAGTGAATACAACTAGCTGAACAATTATATCTGAAGAGTATATTTTCATGACAACATTCTGGCCATCTTCAAGTTACACCCTGGCTATGCCATATCAAGGTATTACATTCAGATGACTGACTTCACTTAAAACTAAATCACAGCGAAACTTCAAGACATAATTTCCAGTATTTTGAGCCCATATAATAAAGACATTATAAAATCTGTGGGGCCGTGGTGGCGCAGTGGTAACACACTCACCTCCCACCTCTGAGGGTTGCGGGTCGAACCCTGGTCCTTATGTGGGAAATTCGGCAGTTTCGTACCGATGGGCGACGGTTTACAGTACCTTGACCAGCTGTATGCAATTTATTTCTCTGCCCACAAAACTACCCGTCTTGATATGAGCTGTACAGTGTTGAAAGTGACATAAAAACCCAAAATAAATAAATATAAATCTGTCTGGAACTAATAATTTTACAAGCACCTACAAACAATAAAAAATGCAATTGAGTGTTTGTTTTTTGTTTGTTTCATGTTCTGTACTACTCTTTAAAACATAAAGCACACTTTAGAGCCTAGATCTCCATTAAAGCAACTATGAAGTCAAAAGCATTGAAAATGGGACCTTTGAATATTCCGGGATTTTAGTATTCGGAATAGGGATCCCAAGATATGCTCACTCTTCCTTTGGTTAGACAGACAAACAAACGGACACGCAGAAAAACAATCGCAACCCAAAGTATAACCTCCCGGTGGAGGCAATAACACAGGAGCCAGTTGTAGTTGAATGGTTATTTCAAAGCCCAAACTTATAGCTTATAGTTGTAAAAAGTGTGTTATTTCTTATATAGGCGAACTGAAAAAAAGTAATTATTTAATACACTATACAATTACCTGATCATAATTGTGACTATTATTACTATTAAAAAGACTTGTTTAAGGCTCAAATTTGTACCATGTGTTTTTCACACATAAACTCTGATATTTGGCATTCATAAAACACTCATACAGGTTCAACTCTATCTTAGCAGTAATCTGATTTAAAAGACAGCAAATGTAGCAGTACATTATTTAAAATTGAAAAAAAAATCTTAAGTCTTTAGCAAGGCTACCTACTACATACAGTTGCCTTTAGTTATCTGATTAATTCAGTAACTTATGTTTTCTTTTCGGGTATGTCAGTAACGTTTATAGCACTTAGGTTAGTAGGTCAGTAATAAAAACTATTGCAAGAAGAAGGTATACTTATGTTTCCACTTGTACACATAACTATCATGCACTTTTTATTTTAAAGGGGTGCAAAATTGCAAGGGCAAATACCGCAAAAGAAGGTTCACTGATAAAATGGGACTGAGATCATACAACAGGTTTAACAAACAGTATAGATGCTTCCAATGCAGTGCCTCGTTTTCATACAGACCAAGCCTGAGGAATCATGTGAGATTTGTACATTCTAAAAGGTATTGTATTTGTGCTTTTTAAAAAAAATCACAGGTGTTACCTGTCTAGCAATACAATGAGAACATGTACACATTGAGCACATGACTGACGTAGTTGTAGGAAGCATTATTATCTAGACCAGGAGATTTTGTTTTGTTGAATTCATCGGTTTGTCTGTTTGTAAGTCTGTGTGTGTTAACTTAAAAAAAATTAAGTGATTAAACTTTGGAAAAGATCCGGCTTATATTCTGGACATAAGAAATTCTGAATATTCAAAGGTTCCATATATATGCCATAACATCTGCTTCCTGAAAGAAATTACTCCAAACTTAATCAACAGATCTCCATGAAAGTTTTGATGTGGGTAAGACGAAGAAGTCGACACAATTTTGGAAAGATCTGGAGATCATATTTCAGATACAATAAATCCTTAAATTTGAGAAACACGCCATGGTGGAGATTCTGTGTTCTACAGGTGATTCCTAGTTTCCTATTCATTTGACTGCACTTATAAAAAATATCAAACAAACTCAAATTCTGACACTGTCTTAAAATTCAAACTCAGTCCTACATAAGTATAAACTCAAATTTAGTATTCTCGAGTGAAATCCTACCAAAGTGTTCTTTGCTCGCACTTTAATTAAAAGCATGGTCAACCCATAATTTCTGCAGCCATGTTTACATGAAACCCAAACGTTTAAGACCCCTTTTCATGCAATGTTGATGTACTCCCTTAATTAAGGGGTTAGTTACTTGATTATTTGAGAGTTTTTACAAAATACTATGGAGAGTTTGGGATTCTTATCACTGCATTAAATGCATATTTTCTCTGTTTAAATGTATGTAGTAATTTAAAAAATATAAAAAATGATCGAATAAATAAATATGTTTGCATTGTCTTAATAAAACACCCCAAGTTACATCAAATGTATATTTTTACAAAATACTTGGTTTGTTTTTGTTAGTAATATTTGCATGGTATTTCCGTGTGGCACTAATGCTCTTTTTGGGGTTCTAAGTGGTTATAAAATACAATAATAACTCCTTAAAAAGTATACAAAAATTTGTTAGGTTATGTAGTACACAAACCCAGACCAGACTTGATAGAAAGATTTTGGTTAAAAAAACAGGTAGACAGGGCAATGTAGAGAATTGCTAAATCCAAACATTCAATTTGTAAGCACTGTAGAATATAGGTGTAAATATGATTCACAAAAAGGTGCCAGGTAACATAACACGTTTCAACTGGTTATGAATATTGCAGTGGTTCCCTTAGACATAAGTACATACTTGTATGATTGTGTCTGGTTTGGTTTCATCAAAGTAGCTCTCAGTAAATAACTTAGTTATAAATTGCCCCTTTAATGTTTTGTGCATGTTGCTTTGTCCCCAAGGGCTAGAGAGTGTAGGCAGAGTAAGAGACAGATGCTAAGTTTTTAAACTTTATTTGTTTGTTTGTAACAAGCCCAACATCTGCCCCAAAGTTCCATTTAATTTGGATTTTTTAACATCTTAATGTAGCAGTTACACATCCAAGGATCGTCCGCCGGATCATGCTAGGTTTCCTAATATGGAAAATGCTAAGTGATTTACAGATCATCTTTTGTGTCTGTAAGGTCATCCGTAACATCCCTAATGTTCTTATGAGATCCATAGTGGCATACCACAGTCTATAGGGACATGCCAAGGATCAGATAAGATCCCTAGGGCATTACGGAAAAATCAAACTGTTTCATTTTTTGGTAAAGTCTATACAGACTTTATCTGATCAGGGTATCCGTATCTCATCTGTATCTCATCCATAGCTCATCCATGAGTGTCCTTGTTGTCCCTAAAAACCCAACCTGGATGTCCTTGTGGCATCCCTTTCATCCTTGATGCTTCCAAACCAATAAATATCCATAAAAAACATTGCCGGATCTGCTACGGATCTGCTACGGACTGACACAGAAAGGGTTTGTGGATTAAAAAGCAGTCACAAGACCAATCCTTTGTGCAATCTTTCCATCCGCAAGCCTGTCCATGGCGGTCTGTAGCAGATCCATGGCAGATTCGTGGCAATTCCGTAAATCTTTTACATGACCCGCCCTCATCCCTTGTGCATCCCTGTCAGTTACCATATATGGAACCGTGGGCTATATCCGTGGCCTGGCCTGGAAACTGGCCTCTAAGAGATTAAACACCAAAATTAAAATCATAAACAAGACCTTCTATTTAACTCCCGTTCTTTGATTGGCTGCTCCAGTTTTCGCAATAGTGAGCATTTTGACAAGTATGCAGGTTTCGCCTGCTCAATCATGTGTACCACTGTAGAATCCGCTGTAGAATCTTATTAAATAATAGTCATAGTTCTTACAAAAGTGATATTACAGGGTTTACTTTCATTGTTTCATTCAATGCCACCTTTGATTTTTTTCAGGGAGAAAACTGTCAAGTGGATGGACATTACAAAGTAGCTACATGGGTGAGAACTACCTTGAGTCATCACTGTATATAACACTGCAACTGATAGACCAGCAAACAACCTGTTTAAGGCACATGAAATGTCACATGAACAGAACATATTGATCAACTAAAATCCTAATACAGAGCCACACGGAATAACCAAATGCATACAGAGCATATTGATAAACTAAAATCCTAATACAGTTTTTCCCTGTTCAGAGCCACGTGAAATAACCAGATGCATACAGAACATATTGATCAAGTAAAATCTTAATACAGATTTTCCTTGTCCAGAGCCGCACACAATTTCACCAGATGCCACCCTCCTTATCACTCCTCTCTTAAATGTAAAGACCTCGCATGGGTAACCACCTATTCTGGTTTGTAAACAGGACTCGACAAACATATATAGATGGCACCTTTGCTATAACTGTTCCTACTAAATGGAACAAACGTTGTCAAACTATTAGAACCGTGGCTAGCCAGTGTCACTTAGTTTCGATGAAAGCAGAAGTTTTACATTATCAAAATATCCTATCTCCTACCATAGTCTTCTCCCCTATCAGAAATTAATTTGGAGACAGATAATTTTTGGTTACTGGACATTCCCTCTTTGGACATTAGTGGCTTGCATGATGTCCAGATCAATTGGTCAATTTATAAGCATTTCCTTATCACCTCCTCCTGAGGCAGTATTCACTAATGGTCTTAGACAAGTTTTAAGTTTTGTACAGAAATAAAGCCAACTTAAGCCTAACATTTGGCTAGACCTTTCATGAATACAACCCCAGGAGTTAATTTTGTGGTTGTGTTAATCTGGTCTGCCTGTGTGTCTGTCTGCAGTATAACTCCAACAGTAAAGAATGAATCTTTCTGAGATTTTCATGTGGGAAGGCCTGTATGAAAGGAAGAGGAGAAGCAATTAGTGGGAAAAGTCGTGATCATACTGTTACTAAAATTGTTAAGATTGTTGCAGGTCACTAAAACAGGGGACAATTATCATGAAAATTGCGGTACATATTAGAAGGTAAATGTACTTGCAGATAGCAAGAATTAAAAGAGAGAATTTTGTCAAGGTAAAGTTGTGTTATAGATTTCAAGATTGCAAGATATATTTTAATGAGAACTATAAAGTTTCTGAGTACAGATCATTGAAGAATTACACATGCTTTTCATATCAATACATGTTTTTTTAGTACATTTATATCTGAAGGTCTGTTGCACTTAATATTGATGTTGTATTAAGTCACTTGTTAGTACAAATTTTGTTCATATATAAATATAGTAATTTGAAGTGCATTGAAGCTACGTCTATAATTAAATTAATTAATTGAATAATAATTAGAATTATAGGCTATACGTATAAAGACACATTTATCTGCATGACTAACAGTGAGTGACCTCTTGCTCTGACGTATATATATCACCTTGAATTACTTTTAGTACACGCAATTCATATCCACAGTTTACAGGTAAAGAAAAATAAAAGTGTTGTGTTAGTCAACAATTGTGTTAGTTAAAAGCAAGATGATGTAAGATGTTATTATTGACTTAAGGTAGTCCAGATATTTGAAATGACAACTAGTTGTATTACAATTGTTATTGTACGAGCATATTATGCTCACAAAATATACTTGTGTGAAAGGTCAAATGCAGTATAGCTTGTAATTTGGGGAGTATTTTTTCAGTTGTAAAGTCCTCCCCCCCCCCCCCCTCCCCCCCCCCCCCCAAAAAAAAAGCATGCACTACTAAATACATGCTTGCACCAAAAGGAATTTATTCTTGTTAACTAAGCACACGGAACAAGGGTGCAAGATGTTATAAACTTGAGGAGGAACAAATATGTTATATATATGTCAACATATCTATCCTGCCAAATAAATGAACTACAACTATTATCGTAAGATCATATGATGTGAATGAGAGATGTTTTTATGGAAGGTCAAATGCAGTTTGAACGTTAAATTAATTGTAAATGTTTTAATTTGGATAGTATTTCACCCAACATATTACAAATTGTTGTGAGCTTAAGGAGCAGCAAGCACCCTATACCAGTCGACATATTTCAACTGACAACTAGATCAACTACATCTGTTATTCTATCATCATATCATATGTATGGAAAGTGTATGAAGACCAAATGCAGTGTAAATTAAATTGACTCTATTATGTCAATTGTCTCCACCAGGTGGCTTATGTCTCTGGTTGCATTTGTCTGCTTTTCTGTGTTGGCAATAACTTTAAGATAACTTCCTGCAACTTTTTTATGTGGGTGGGGCCTGACCAAGGGAAGAGGTAATCAAGTTTTACGATAGACCTGGGTCATATTTTGGAGACCCATTTTCTAAATATTTTGAGGACTTTGGCTTTACGGTTGCCATTACTCCAACATTAATCAGTTGATCTTCATGAGTGTTTAATGTGGGTAGGGGGTCAGGCTCAAGGGAGGGTGGATTACATGTTGAAAAATCATACCTCACTCTAGACTTACTTTCTAGTTTGAATTGTATTTTGTTATTATAGTTGACCCCCCATCCCCAAAGTATGCATTCAGTGTGGGGTTTATTTATGCCAAGGGACAAGAGTGATAGGATGATCAGATATGAAGTGGGTAACTTAGTACTTTTCCCACCAATGTCTGGTGGATTTTCATGTAGTTTAAAAAGCCGCTGATGAAATACCATACTACTATCACTAACAATAATTATAACCTTAATAGAAAATTTATATAGCGCTCTTCCATTATGCCCAGAGCACTTTACAGTAGTCTATAATTAAAGTTTTATAATATCTTAAAAGTGTCTTAAAATGACTGTGGCTATTGCATGCGTATATCCTTTTATTTGCAAGTTCTACAAAATAACAATGTTTTTAGCGACTTTTTAAAGGATGCCATGTCAGTCTTGACTTTGATTTATTGAGGCAAATTATTCCAAGGATGTAGAGCATGAACAGAGAATGCAGAATGACCACCAGGTGAAAGATTATATTTTGGACTTGCCTGAAAATCCCGCTGTGCTAACCTTCCAGTCTTGCTGTGGGTACTTCATGGTGGTTTAATTTTAGTAATGAATGGGTTAAACTGTTTTTGGTTCATTTCACAGTTTTGATACAAAACATAATTTTAAGTGTTTGTGATGATTAGGAAGTTCATCTTCTGGATTTTTTTTAAAAAAAATTGTTGATATATTTGACAGTACCTGGTTATGGCAAAACTCTTATTAATGGCGAGAATAGCAGGCAGTTCGTGTGAGGGGAAGGTCAAAGGTCATATGTTGATTTATAGTAAGCTATAAAAGAAACATTATAGATTGAGGCATTTATTTACATGTTAGCATACAAAAGAACTAAGATTTTAAAATTAAGCATGAATTTTAACATATTGACCCATACAGGTATACCATACTCAGGTTTACAACAACACACAATGACTACCATACAGGTTACGTTAGCTATATTGATGTATTCTCGACTCAATTATAATATGTTCACTGCTGTTAAGGTCACAGTAAGGTCATATTTTAATATGTTGACATAATCGGTAGGGGAATCACAGGGTCAGCCTGCTTCGCCTTATGTTTCAACTGAAACTTGAAAGTGGTCTCAATATACAGACCAACATCTGTATCTAACCCCAATATGGGAGAACTCCCTTAGGCGAGACCCACCTAAGGGGTCCTAGTCAGAGCCGAAATTTTCTGAAATCATATGAAATCTGGTAAATTCTTCAGCATACGAAAGCAAGTCTCAATATACCCAAGGCCTACATCTATCCTAGTGGAGACCTCCCTTTGGTGAGACTAAGTCAAAGGGGTCCCAGCCAAGGGTGCAAGGTGATCAGATAATCTGGTCAATCAGATCAATGCCTGTGTGATCAATACAGGTCTGAATAACCAGATGTCAAAGCCAATCTAAGATTGGATTCCTTCATACTCCCTGACACAGTTGGGATACCTGAGACAGGGGTGTGCTTCTGTACTAGCAGTGGGTTGGTGGGTAAAAATCTTGACCCATTCACTTTGACTTCAAATTCAAACGTGAGAAAGTAAATGGCAAAGGGCAGGCTAATGAAGCATGAAGGCGCTTGATTGGATATCAATAGTAAATAGAGGGAAATACAGGTAGACCTAACAAAATTGATAAAATAAAAGTACCCCACAAACTGCCATAGTAGGCTCCTTCATAGCCGTACTGACAAGTTTTTTTAGAATTGTAGATTTTACATTCTTTCTCAGTATATATGAGAGAATAATTCGACCACAAATGTTATTTTTAACTGTAGACTTACTCAACGTTCTAAACTGGTTTGCTGAGTAGGTCATATTGAGGTACTTATCTGGAAATAAACTGACTTATCTTGTTAAATTGACTCTTAACCCTTTTAAATATTTGTCTTATTATCTCAATTATTCTGTATCTAGACCCAGTTCCATAAAAATATATTCATTTAGTGACATATTTGGCTCGTTATTTACAAGCAGTACTGTAGAAAATTATTGAAAATCGAAATAATGAAAAATTCATGTAAAACTTTTAATGATATAAATGGCGGAAAAATTGTGGGAGGAACAAATAATACACAAATAATAATTAGAAACTGTTTAGTGAATTAAGGCTTTTAAACTTTTGAATATTTCCTATTTAAATTAAGGTTCATGTACAATTTTGGTCAAGTTTTATTGTGCCAGGACTTAGTTTGGTATCAAAGCCCCAGAAACCAATTTTGATTTTCGTAAATCTTCCGACCATTAGAAGCTTTCTACAATCCCGATTTGGGTGTTTTGGATTAATCATAATGCACTCTGATAAGACTCTTATTGCTTAAGGTAGTGCATAATAAAACATATGTAAAGATATTTGTATATATATTGGTAAACATTAGATACTCAGTTCACACTACAATCCGTGTAGACAGGAATATATAATTTTCATGCATAGACTAAAATATTACACAATAAAAGGTAGCATTAATAAAATACTACTTTTTAAGAGTAACTTATTTACCCAACTTACAACTTTAAAATATTTATGTCAAAATAATATGAAATAAAACGATCCATCGTTCAATGTACATTCTTTAATCTTAGATCAAAAGCTAAACTGTAAATTTTTTATCCTCATTCATGAAAGAAAATGGAATGACCTCTTTCAGTAAGATTAGTATTCATTTTGTATGGGGTCAACCTATAAGTATTGTGAATTGCAGTTAAACATTGGACCCTCTAGAAACACACGTCCTGAGGTGTGGTTACAATTGAATTATATGGTTACAAAGGTATAGCACAAATTTTGTGACAGTGTGGATAAATTACAAGACAATATGCTGTGACTTGTTAATAGTAATCCCTGAACATGCTATTTATTTACAATAAACATATGTTTTATGTCTATTTGAAGTTTGAGTTGAAGAAAGTTGTTTTCATTTGAATGACATAATGTCTCATTTTGTGAAATATATTTTGTGTTAATAAAAGTATCATATATTGTAGTTTTATAAAAAATATGAAAATAAAGTGTGAACTAGTGTTTACAGTAACATTAAAACAATAAAATACTTTTATGCATGAACATTTGTGTTTCATGCATGGTATTGCCCATTTCAGAAAATAGGCAACCCAAGTTTTGCGGTGAAATGGGCAAGCAAATGCTGGATAACTTGCCTGTTTCATTAAACGAGCAAGTCAGTTGCCTATTTTGTGAAATGGGCAAAATTCTGGCATATTTCAATAAATGGGCAATTTTGCAGATTGTGCGTAACATATATATTAAATTAAGTAATTACTTTGAGGCAGCAAGTCAATTCGTTACAGTACCAACACAATTAACCCTTGTCAACCCGGATTGAGAGGGTTCACACTATAAAGGAGGTTGAACCAATCTGCTTCTATCTGCTTCAATCGACCTCTTGAGTAAGGTTGAGATTTATCCTTGTCAACCGGGATTGTGTGCATTCAGACTAGTGTCCACTCTGGTTCAATCAGTTGTCAAACAGAGTTAAATCACTGGTCTAAATGCAGTGTATGATTTTTATTAAACAATTTTTTTTAAAAAGTCTCAAACAACAGAGTGCAGGTCTCGACAGTCGGAGGGACAGTTAAAAAAATTCTTGACTATTTTGTATCCAAAATATGATTCAGATCTTTCCAAAAATATAACCACTTCTTACTTTGGCCAGGCCCTTGCGACCTAACCAATTTCACAATGATCAGCTTTTGAAATAATGTCAAAAACATTGAAAATGGGACCTTCGAAACTTTTCCACAAACTTAATTAGTTCGTCCTGTGGCCAGGCCATACCCAAATTAAAACGTTTCAGAAAAGATGTTAATTATTTGTATCACAATATTTTCATCTGGTTTAAACTAGGGATGGGTCGGTATAAAAAATATCTACATCGGGAGGTCACTAATGCAAAACCATACCGATTTCGGGACTCCGAATTTAGTACACCCATCCAAACATGGACGTTTCCTGTTAACGACATCACAATAAAATTCCCCAAATGCACAAACTATGAGATAAACATGTACATTTTCTTTTTTTTTTCTTTTTATCTATAGTTTACAGTTATTTAATACACTGTGAAGAACACATTCACATGCACAGTTACAACATGCAAGAGGAATGAACTCTCGGTTAAGTTACAGATCAGACGTGGCTTTATGATACAATGCTTGATAAAACAAAGGATTTAAACACAGTGCACCAATTATTTTTGCAGTTAACATTCATAAACATAACATTAGTATGCAAGAACTCAGTAGAATTGTACTATGTCACCAGCTCTTTTTACAGACACATTATGCTGGACTGAAATAGTCAATTCACTGGCAGTACTACTGCAGATGCAGGACATCTTTCAGAAGGACCAAACTGTGGTTAGACCCCACCGTGTTGAAAAATATAACCCACAGCCCGAGGAAATATTTGTTAACATCATGGGGAGAGAGTAAAAGTGAAAAAGTACAAAGATCAGATTTTCCAATTCACGGTCATTATAGCAAGGTCATATCAAGGTCACACCATGATGTTGCACACCCACACCACCCATCCAATGTCCCTAGCACACATCAAAATTTTACACCATTCCTTTTCTGAGAAACAGCCCAGACAAGATCTGCAAATGTTTGTTACATACATAACTTAAACAAGCTCAGAATTGCAAATTATCTGAAATACTATTCAAAGATTTGCAGCCAAACTTAGGATCCTAAAATGCGCTAGTGACAATTTTAAGATTGGCGAGATCTTAAGTTTGGCTCTAACATATACAAAATATGAATCAAATCTGTCAAGCGATTTTCAATATACTCTACAGTAAAAATGGAATATAGCCAGCCTTGGCAGGCAAGAACCCCAGCCCAACAACATTGAGATTTGGGACAATCTTGGGAAAAACTTCAGTTGTAAAAAATATACAGACCCCCACACAAGACATTGCAGATGTAGGAACTTTCATGTAGTTGAAGAATGGGGAAACTTACATATTTACCTCCGCCAAGGAGGTTATGTTTTTGCCTGCGTCTGTTTGTGGGTTTGTGAGTTTGTGAACAAAATAACTCGAAAGCTAATGGATTTTGATGAAATTTTCAGGATATGTCTGACAAGGTAAAAGGAATAAATGACATGTACATTTTCTTCTAATTTGTGAATTGTTTCCAATATTTTAAGTTTTCCTTTCATTTTATTATTTCTTACTATTTTATTTTATTTTATTATTTTCATTTTATTTTTTACAAAGCGAGATCAAGGTTATAAAATGTCGCGCAACCAAAGATGGCAGTTCTCCTCAATGTATTGCAATATAAGTCTGTAAATACATGAAATTTATGAGGGAAAAGCCTATAATATCTTCAGATTTTGGGTATGTTTACAATATTTTAAGTTTTCCTTCCATTATATGTGCAGGCAAGCAAAATGACGGTTTCAAAATCTCGTCATGATATTTTAGTAAAATGCTCTCGATACCAAGATACCGGATCTACTGACCCATCCCTAGTTTAAACACTAAAAGGTATTGTAGAACCTCATTGCTGGTTGTATATTATAGGAAACATTGACAAATGGGGCCAAAGCCTGCTAAGAAAACAACAGTAAGAAAAATTGGTATGTTGTCAATCTTATAACCATAGTACAATGAGACCTTGTTCTGGGGATGATTTCACAAAACTTTCATATTTAGATCAGGTTTAGGCTGAGCCACTGGCTGAAATTCGGGCTCAAATCTGTTTCACAAAAGCTAATTCAACATTTGATGTGCTTAACTTATACAGGTCAGAGGTTAAAGTCAGGGCTTTAACAGTCAAGCATTGATTTCATGCAATTAGCTTCTTTTTCAAACAGATGCAGTGCATTGTGAAATATATTATTTTGTAAATATGAAAATATCAATGAATATTATCACATACAAAGCATTTTTGTTTTGTTCTAAGCAGACTTAAGAGTTTAGGCTGAGTAAGGATTTAAGTCACCTCCTGGGACTTGTCATCTTTGTTGACCTTCATACTGGTAACAATGGTCTTTGTACACATATATTTCAAATTTTCAAATTTAAATATAACCTATATATTAGGTTGTGATATAAATATCATGAATAAAGTTAGTGGTCTGAGGCTCAAAAGTTTTATTCAAACATATTCTTAATAGACTTTCAGTTGAGCCTATGACTCAGTCATATCTTAAGATTTTGTTACTGCATTCAAACAAGGTCAAACATTCAAGCCAAAAGCTTCAGATTTGAGTCAGAGATCTGCCTGTGTTGCTAATTAAAATTTTGCTGTTCATACATTAAGTATTCAGGTTGGTACAAATGAGCAATACATAATTAAATTGTGTGTGGAATGTAGAAGGAGGAAACTTCTTTTGTGGATACTTTATTAGTTTATTTGGGGTTTTAACGTCGCTTTCAACACTGTACAGGTCATATCACGACGGGTAGTTGGAAGGGCAGAGAAAACCAGTACATAGAGTTCGCTAGGGTTGTGTACTGTAAACTGCCGACCAACGGCAAGCAACTACCAGCTTTCCCACTTGAGCCCGTGCGGGGATCGAACCCCAGCCTCAGAAGTATTAGTAAAACAGTGTGTGATATTGAATAATTATGCAAGGACATTTTGCATAAAATGAAATAATAGTGACTATAGACTGCATACAGTTCAACATATACTTGAAACGCAAAATAATAAACGTAATAGAGAAAGTTTAGAATCAGGAACCCCTTCACCAGTGGAAAAGAAAAAGCCTAATATGGCCACAGCTAATAATGTCAATAGTAGTGAACTTATTGACATCACTGGACTTCACATGGGTGCACTTGGGGAGTAAGATGTGTTATATGATGTCTTGATGAGGGTGTGTGATGGAATTAATTCAACTGACAAGAATACAAAGGCAATAAAGAAAAGTGTGGACAGACTCTACAACAAAGTGGATGATATAAATAAACATTTGGAAGTACTGGAAAAAAACAAGGATGAAGTAGATAGGCAAGTTGATGAGCTAAAAAGTAAACAGTAAACTTTTGAGGGAGAAAGTACCAAAGTCAAGACTATGGTAGAGAGTTTGGCTGATCATGACAGTTCAAGGAAAGAGGCCTTTGACCCTGAATTTACTATCATTGCAAGTAATACCCCAAACACAGTGAATGAGGATACAGATATGGTAGTCAATCGGCTAATTGAAGAGGGAATCAGGACACCAAATGTACAAGTTGTGAGGACCAAAAGACTGGTAAGCAAAACCACTTCCCTGGTTTGGTAAAGATAGAATTGGCTTCAGTCACAGATAAAGAAACTGTTCTTAGAAACAAAAGAAATTTAGCAGAAAATCATGAATTCAGACGTGTCTTTTTTTCTTTCTGAGATCTTCAAAACCACATAGTGATAGGATTGAAGAATTTAACTTCAGAAAATTGTTGCAACAACTGCCCAATGGTAACGAATACAGGATTGGAGGAAATAGCCACATTATAAACAAGGTTCAACAACCTGGTATATACAATTCACATCCGATGAGGTATAATGAACCACTGGGGACACAGGGTCTGAGTCCTAATGTAACAAGATTAGCTACTCCAATTTCCATGTTCTCTGATGACCTTCAAGAAGAAATATCTATTTCTATCTATCGACCCCTATTTCTGGTAATATGGTGTAGGACACCCAGCCTAAGAAGGACTTACTCAGTATTGGAAGTTTTAATGTGAATTGATGGACAAGCAGAAACAATGATTTATGAAAAAAAGTAGTTCAAGCATTAAATAAAGACATTTTATGTATTAGTGAGACACATTTACCAAAGAATAAATCTTTAAATGTTAGTAATTACTAATGGTTTGAGTTTAATCGTGTGAGTAAACATATTAGGTCTCCAGTTACATTTGGTGGTATAGGCATACTTGTGAAAAATAATTTGTTCTCAACAAATTTGATCACAATTGTTGGCAAAACTGTCGATGGTATATTATGTGTTAAATTTCAATGTAAGGAGACAGATTATAGTTTTGTTGTCCACTCATGCTATTTACCACCAGATAAATCACCCTGGGCAGAGCCAAAAATTTTCTTTGAACATTTAATATCACAGTTGTATGTACATAGTTCAGAAAATGCTGTATATATCTGTGGCGACTTTAATTCACATATTGGTAGTGAGTTAGACTGTACACATTTTGATAAGTTACCTAAGAGAATACCGAAAGATACTTCTAAAAACAGTGTGAAACATTCATAGAGTTTCTAAAATATAGTGAATGTTGTATTCTAATTGGTCGTTTTAAAAATGACAAAGAAAACTATACCTCTACAAATAGAGGAAATGCTGTGCTTGATTACATTATTGTGCCACATGATTGCTTCAAAAACTGTAAAAATGTTGAAGTTCAGTTAATCACTGATATTATATGTAAATATAATCTAGTCACTTATCACTCTAAATAGTAAGCCACCAGGTCATTCAGTTGTGTGTGTTGATATTTTTTCTGTGCACAAACAATTTACTTCACACTCTGATAAAAGTCTCTCATTAAAAAGTAAAGTTTATGATTTTTCACACATTCCAGATGGTTTTATGGCAAATGATACCTGCCAACAAGATATCAAAAATGTAATTAATAAACTTGAAAATATTCAAGGTGAACAGCTAGAGGTAAATGAGGTATATGATAAGTTTTGTAAATGTACTCTAGATGAAATGGATAAATATTTGAATTATAAATCACAAAGTAGTATTTCTCGAAAAAAGGTTTAAATGTCATAAACCCTTCTGGAATCAGGAATTGACCCAGTTATGGAAGAACATGTGTCAAAAAGAAAAGAAATTTAGAAGTTTTGTTGGTGCAAAGCAAACAAAAAATGAGATAAGAAATGAGATTTTGGCATCTAGAAAGTTGTTTGAAAAGTGACTAAGGTATTACGAACGTCAATTGGACAATAGATTTATTGAAAATTTAGAAACAATAAATACAACAAACCCAAGAGAATTTTGGAAAACAATAAAAAGTTTGGGGCCAAGGAAATCAAAAATACCAATGATAGTTTATGATGAACAGGGGAGGGAATATAATGATAATGACTATGTACTGAACAAATGGAAAAATGAATTTGAATTGCTGTACACTAAAGTAAATAATATATCTGAAAATAACAGTGAATACACTGACATGCTTAACCACAAGCAAACTCTAGAATCAGAATCAGATACAAATGACTTTCTGAATAATGTAATAACCTTTGATGAGGTAGAATGTATTGTTAAAATGGCTAAAAAGAATAAAGCATGTGGGTATGATCAAATTTATAATGACATTTTAGACAACATGGATTGTAAATTAACTCTAACTACATACTTTAATGCATGCTTTTTATACATTAAAATACCAGAATGCTGGCTTAAAGCCATTATATAACCTATTCCTAAGAGTTCTTTGAAGGATCCATTTCTTCCACTTTCATATAGAGGTGTTTCATTACTTTCACATGTAGGAAAACTATACTCACAGATATTAAATAAACCTATTATAAGCTGTAGTGAAAATGTCGAAATATCCTGTGAGGAACAAAATGGATTTCGACATTCAAGATCCTGTTAGGATCATATATTCACATTGACGTCTATAATTAGGAATCATTTGCATGTCAATAAAAGCACCTTTGTAGCATATATAGACATGCAGAATACTTTTGACTGGGTTAATAGAGATCTCTTGTGGTATAAGTTATTAATTCATAATATAACAGGGAAGATTTATTGGGCAGTATGATTCTTGTATAAATCAACGTTATCCTGTATTAGATTAAACAACTTATATATAGACGGGTTCAGAGTAGATTCTTGGGTTTGACAAGGTGATAACCTTTCTCCAACACTTTTTGTAATATTTATCAATGACTTAGCAATCAAAATTCAAAATTTAAGCTTAGGAATTACAGTAGGAGATAGAAAGGTGTCAATACTTCTTTATGCTGATGATATAGCAATATTAGCTGAAAATGAGAGAAATTTACAAACTATGCTCAATAAACTAAATGAATGGTGTAAAAATGGCAGCTTATGATTTACAATGAAAAAAGTCAAGTAGTTCATTTTAGAAAAAAGAGAAAAGTTAGAACAACCGGCTTTATTAAAATGGACCATAGCAAATTAACATATAAGGTATTTGAGTATGACCTACAAAATATTTCTAATGTGAACTGGTCTGGAGATCTGGAAACTATAGCATTCTGAATCAGATTGGTATGACAGAAAATATCTTCACAGGCACTGGAATTGACTTGGATTCAGCAAAAGAAAAGTTATCTGTTGTAAGTGACCTTGATTGGCAAGACTCCGTAGCATATAAACCTAAACTATGAACACATACTTAATATAAAGATCACATTGGTACACAAGAATATTTAGTAATAAACCTTACAAAACTGCAGAGATCCCTTTTGGCAAAATTACGATCTAGTACACTACAACTGGCCATAAAAAAGGGAGATATACTAAAGAAGAATTATCAAAACGAGTCTGTGTTTTTTGTGATGAAACGAAAATTGAAGATGAAATCCATTTTGTTGTGCGGTGTCTAAGATATCAGACTTATAGGGATAACTTTTTCACATATATTTACAGAAATGTTTCAAAGAAATTTATGAATAATGATGAGTTGATAAATTTATATTTCTAATGAAATTAAATGGTAAACATATTTGCAACTTTGCAAATTATTTAGTGTCAATCTGGGAATTTAGAAAGTCTTGGAAAGATACATCAAGTTTTAAATAACCTGAGATGAAGTCTAGATGAATGATGTAACCGGGAATACAATCCATTGGTAAGTACCTAAAAGTTAACACAAATAAACCTTAACGTTTACTAAAGATGACCCACCAAATTAGTTGTTGATTTAACAGTGATCTGACAGGAAACCGTATTTGTGTGTGGATGATATAGAATACTCATAATTACAAATGAAGAATTAATTAATAAAGTTCACATGACAAATTTTGTGTGACGTTAACTAATTTCCTTGATTAACAATATTCATACCATGTGGGGTATTTTGTGACCCAGCACACTAAAAATACTTGATAAAATTTTTATACATTCAATTTTCTCTACCATATTTCATGAATTTGTTACTCTTTTACTATTATTCCATAAACCAAGACAAACAAATTATTGTATGAGACGAGAACAAAATAATATGCTAATTACTCCTGGGGTCATAAATGACCCCGCTGAAACAGAGCATTTTGAAAGAAATATATTTTTTTCTTGCAAATTTGAATTATGGCTGAAATACAAATAATAGCTAGCTATTTGAGGAAAAAGAGATTGAATAAATCACAACTGCTGGTGGAAATGTTTCAAGTGAGGGAGAATTGGGTAAAAACAAGATCATATTTGGAAGTGTCATGTCAAATATCAAAAGTGTGAATGAAATTTAGAAAATTATGCCAGGGGTCAAAGTTAGAAAAGTCCAGCACTGTATAAGGAAAAAAATAAAGGAGGAGGGGATAGAACAGGTCGGCAGTTAGGTATGGGGGCAAATAGATGTGGATAAGGACCAAGTATTTTGTCAGTGCCATAAAAAATTAATCATGATAACATTCCTCTGACCTATTTAAAACAAACCAGTTAGAAAGGATAGTACCATGTAGGTAAGCTTTATCATTTTGAGTTATACTGCTATAGAATGGAAGGGAAGTGAAAACAGTCATGTTGACATTATCTTCCACTACTTTAGGCATACCTCAATTGATACACAGATAAAGAAATCCTGAGTTAAAGGTACATTGAAAACAGGCTATACCGATTGTGCAAAAAAATATTTTAGGTCCAAATAGGGATGCATCTGTTGGATGTTAAAGTTAAGACTTTTGTCATCAACACAGGGTAAGTCTGAGTGGTCTTAAGAGTTAGCAAATTTCACAAAGCAGCTAAAGCTAAGCTTTAAAAAGAGCATTCAGAGAGTGCACACCTCCACCCAGCCACGTGAAAATAAGTGAATGGTAAAATCCAGATTTGTTCTTGCGTTTTCTGTTGTCAATCAGTAAAGAAATTTTCAAAAGTAATTTTACGATTTTGATACGTTATTAAAATAACAATTGGTCTTAGCATGGTTATAATATTATGCCTACTGTATTGTGGTAATCTAAATGCTTATTCTTAACACAGGTATTATCATCCACCAGTGGATTGTGGACAATAGTGAGGCATTCAAACCAATAGTGTATTTTACCGACAAGAGTTACAGATAGTACTGCTTTTAGAAACCAATGGCAGTTATGGATGGATATTGATAAAATTTTCAGGGATATGTCACAATGGCAGAAGAACAGATGTTTCGATTTTTGGTAGTCCGAATAAGTGTTTGGATCCATTAATTTTATACTTTTTTATCATTGCACTCATAAGCCATCTTTGAGATGTTGGGCCTTTGGCAGAGATATTCACTCTACAAGTGTTCTTATTTTATGATGGAATCTATATATATATGGGATAAGCATTTTAAAAGACAAAAGAGCAAAACTAAGTACATTACACATACGGTGTGCTATGAAACTTGACTCATATTGGAGATTTTTACACAATACAATATTTAAAATAAAACAAAAAGAGAAGTATATAGGATATCTAAAAATGATTATTTAAAGAATAGTAAAATTTATATCCCCAGTTGTATTCTTATTGACTTGATATACAAGGTAGGACACTGTTCAAGTCTTTCTCACCCATCATTCAGCAAATAAAAAGACTTCTTTGCCTCCTAGTAAAATATATGGTGCAATAGTAGTCTTTCTGGAAAGACTACTTACAGTTCCAAATACGGCTGATCACATACAGAGTTTTAAAACCTAACAAACCAGTCAGTTGACTAAACATTTACTTCCAGCAAGCCCCCTCTTTCAATAACGAGGTCACCGATCCCATAAGTATAAGTCCCTTATGTACCAACTATATGAAACTCTCTTCCTTTTCACGTAAGATATCCATTATAAAGTATCTAAGGACTGACCTCTTCAACTGAAGATTCCCTACTTAGTGTTTTCCTTCATTCACACTCACAACCCTGGAGCCGGTTAAAATAGAGGACAACACTCTCACCTCCCACCTCTGAGGCCGGGCTTCGGTTCACGGCTCTACCTCAAGTGGGAAAGCTGGTAGTTGCTTGCCGTTGGTTGGCAGTTTACAGTACAGAACCTTGACCAACTGTATGTACTGGTTTCCTCTGCCCTTCCAACTACCTGTCATGATATGAACTGTACAGTGTTGAAAGCGACATAAAACCCCAAATAAATAAATAAAAATAAAGGACTTATCCCAGACCTAGACTTAAAGTTAAGACTTTTGTCATCAACACAGGGTAAATCTGAGTGGTCTTAAGAGTTAGCAAATTTCACAAAGCAGCTAAAGCTAAGCTTTAAACAAGAGCGTTCAGAGAGTGCATACCTCCACCCAGCCACGTGAAAATAAGTAAATGGTAAAATCTAGATTTGTTCTTGTTTCCAGACAGTGTTCCAGGTCACTCATTATTGGGATCTAAGTTGGACCAAGACCCATTTTGCCATTTGCCAGAGGGAAAAGCTTTCATTTGGGACCAAAACTCTCGTATTTTACATTACACCTTTGGTGTATTTGGCCGTTTTAGCAACAAGAATCAACAAACCCAACTGAGATATGGTACTTTATCCTATGAAGCAATCATCTGTAAAGTTTTATATGTATAACAGTTTTACTGTAATGAATTATACAACAAGAAAACTTTCCGAATGACATATACAGAAAACAATATATCACGAAGGAAGATAACAATATTATAGGAGTGCACAGCAGGAGTCTTATATTGCTTATTTTCATGAGTGATGATGTCCAATGAGGGATGTTTTACTTTTATTATAAACCATTTTTTATGATTTTAGGGTTAAATAACATGAATATTTAATGAGAGAATGTGAAAAGGCTGCCAAAAACACAAGTGACAGTGATGATAAAAAGTTCAATCTTTAACTTGCAATAGCTCTCACACGAGCAGAAGTGTTGTACAACTACCTTTCCAATGATATATAATGCATATCTATAGGTAACATAGTTTCCGAGATATTGGTGAAAAAAACAGAAGTTATTGACTCTCGGTGTCCATGGTACGGAGGCGCCATTGTATACAAAAAAAATTCAGCCCGGTTTGTATTTTCCCGTGTTTCGGGCAAATACATAGCTTGGTGGATAATAAATTAATAAAGTGACCCTTTTCAGGCCTGCATGCATAAGGATGCTGTATTCCATTGTCACATTTGACAAAGAAAAGAGTGGTCCTGTCCTTTAACTTGTGACTTCAAAGTTACATTCTCGAAGGACTGGAAAATACTTCTTGATAATAGCCATATATATATATATAACATGAGACCCTCTAAATCCTCTGCCAAGTCATGCATAGTTTGTATAAGAACCTTTTCTCTCCTTTCTAAAGCAAAACAGCTCAGTAATACCTAAATGGGAAAATCCTGATCTGTGATATATGTTTTGTATCAAGGTGGTGATCCATACTGATGGAATCTAAGTGGCACCAAAACAAATCTTCTCATGTTTTTATAAAGATACAACCAGTACCATTTGTGTAATCCTGTTAACAAACTAACAAGCAAGCAAACAAAAAAGTCCTGAATTTAATACTGCTTGGTGGAGGTAACGATAGATTTCAATAGAAAAGGACAACTAATCTAAGTATCTTGTATGCACTTCTGCTTAAAGAAGTTCCACTTATGGGGTTGGAATGGTCCTAGAAATATTTTATGTTCATTCAATTATGTGTTGGTAATAGTGAGGCTTGAAGTTCATTCTAAGTACTGCTCATCATTAAAAAGCGTTTCTTTCCTAAAACTGACAAACTGTCAAGGGGACTTTGGGATGTTGATATTTTAACCTATTTTCATGTTATAAATCTGATCTATTCGTTTTATTTACAGTTGTAATGACAGACATTTTGGATTCTATCGCAATTTTTTATCCCATTTTAAGTGCAGAATAGCTAATCATTATGGTAAAATAAGTTTTTCATTAGATTGAATTACAAAATTTAAAATAGTGCACTTTTCTATCCGACGTTCGTTTCACAGTACAATGCACATGATTTATAAATGCAATTACGGAGCATATGTTTTTTTATATTTAAACTAACCCATGTGCCCCTCCCCAACTCCCACATAAGCACATAGCCACATCAACAATCTGCTAAATTATAAAGAAATGTAATCTGACAAATCCTTTGAAATGAGTCTAAAATTCTTTTAGTTGACCTCTACTTGCATAGACATTTATTTTCTATTTTTAAGTATATGTTTAAACTACACATGTCTACATAACATTTGGAATACACTATTACATGGTCTATTAAGTAGTTGGTGTACGTTTCATTACCCCTAAAAGAACATTTGCAATGCATATGTCATGCTAGGAATCCCAATCTGGTAGAATTTCAAATTCTACCGATAGAAAGTCAAATTGAAAGTTCTACTATTAGAAAATCCACTCCAGGAGATTTGGGTATTGCCCAGGGTCCGAAATCTATACACTTGTTAGATATTCCAATCTCCGAGATTTAGTCATTGTTCTGTGTTCCAGAATGTAATCTCTGTAGAAATTTAATACATGGAAATTACTAACTGATGTAAGAGTTAAATGTCCTATAAAAGTGTTATACAAAGAACAGTTTTAGCCAATTAACCAATGAAAGCATTCACTTGCTAAATGGTAGTTAGTTGAGCATTTATCGCCAATGCTTCCACAGCAGTATTTGATTGGCACAACTGCCCAGTTGGTCTCAGCATGTAAAGTCTGTAGTACTGTCACTTCATCCAAAGTTTCAACCTGTATATGACACTTTAGGAAAATGCACATTTCCTTTGTCAGCGTAGTCTTCAGCACTATAGAGAATGTTTATCATTCCTGCTGTGATAAACAATCTGTACATAGTTTTATTTTTCTTGTCAATCTTCCACTAATAGTACCAAGTTTATTAGATTCTGGACCCCAGAGCAACACCTTAATCTTCTAGATTGGAGTTTCTACCAGTAGGAATTACAATTGGACTTTCTACCAAGTTTATTCATTTGGACTTTCTACCAGTAGAATTTCAAATTCTACCAGATTGGACTTTCCACCATGACACATACATGTAGAGTAACTTTTGTTAATTTATGAACTTACTTGAATAGCTCCTGTCACTGTGACTTAACAGATTGGCAATAATAAAATATATGGCTAAGATCATCTTCTGTTTTGAAAACAATATGTTTTTATGTTAACAGAGCTATCAAATTTAGCAAACCTGCTGCCTGTGTAACATATAAAAAACACACAGTTTTGAACTGCATCTCAAATACTTTGGCTTCTTGTATAAATGTTTTAAAGTAAGAAATAATCCTTTTTCCATGGCTTCTCAGTCAGATTATATTTAGTTAAGTATCTAGGCCAAGTCAATTTACATTGATTTTAGAAATATCTTTGAACTTTACATTTTCCCCATCTTTTATTAAATTGCAGATTCTTGCTTTGCTTTGCGCACGTTTGTAAAATCCATTCGCTAAGGCTGCTGTATGTTTGCTAGAGTTAATCTCTTTTATTCATTGATTTGGTATGGCACCTGCCACCAGGAATAAGTCAGACAGTTAATCCTTATCCCATATCTTTCATTTGTTTCATTCTTCAAAATATTCTGTCAATATTGACTTTGTGCATTGTAAAAACAAAACCTTTCTCATACTATATTGTAAAAAACAGGTTTACCATTAATTAATATATATTTCTATCTTGGAAACCTGTTTTCATCATTTAAACCAGGCAGATATCATCTGTCTATAAAAACCTTGTATAGGTGATGAAATAGTTTTAGGTTCTGTGACTAAAATACAAACAAGGCCGAAAGGATTTTTGGTAAAGCCGCAAACCGATCAGAGACACAAGTAGTGCACTGAAACGGTCACCCATCCTAGTACTAATATAGCGCACTGCTGCTTAACTTCAGCGAAGAGAAGGCTACTCATTCCACTATGTTAGTTCTCATGAAAGTCTGGAAAAAATGAAAAAAGTGATCTCCAGAAAAGGTGCTGCATATAACTTAGGTATACATGACCTGAAACAGTTTGAACAGTTTTATTCGAAATATGTCTTTTAATTTAGTTTTTTTTTTGGCGTTACCAAAACTGAATGTCTGTCAGTTTTTAACCACCTTCACTATAATGATATTTGAAACTCTCATGCCTCAACTTTGGATTTGTTTCTTCAAGCTTATTTATCACCCCCTTTGGGTAATTGGGGAAAAGAGCATGTAAGTTAAAGACATCATTTTACCTTGCCAAGCTATTTTAGCTTTGACCAGTTTTGTAGCCTTTGTGCTATTCCTTGTACTTTCTCAAATAGTTTTTTTCCCCTGCAAAGTCATGTTCCAAAAAAATTAACCCCTTTGTTGCCCCATTTAACAAGAGAAGTATTTTTTCTGTATCCTTTGTGTCAATGCCATCTGTAAAATTTCAGTTATCTAATAATTCAACTTTAAGAGAACATATAATTAATATTTAGCAAATTTTGAATCAATGTCAAATTTGAAGTTATACAAGTGGTGTTGTCTCCTAAATATGATATTTTTAACGAATTTTGTTTCCAATTTTCATGCCCAAAATATTGATATTTTTTACTTTTATTGCAAATAATCCTTCAGTAGCTCTTCCAAATAACAGTGCAGAGAGAGGACACCCTGTCTTATACCATATTTAGGTTTAGAAATAGGAGAAAGAAAACCCATAATTACAGCACCTACCTGTGTGTAGGTCTTGCTTTTTCGCTCAAATATATTTGCCACTGTGGCCTAGTAGGTAACATACTTGCCTAGGAACACAGAGGATGTGGGCTCAAACCCAGGTACTGGCAGATAGATAATGGCTCGGATGACTACTTAAAATGGCGGCCCTCTATCATTGGGTCCTCTCCCCATTGGCATGCTAAAGAACTTCAAGGATGTTGATAAATGGTCATCCTTAAGCCTCTGTCTTGGAGTTAGGGGAATGTCAGTAACTAGAACGTTGGGCTGTACTTGTACAGTCGGGTTGGTCAACTAGCGCTTTGAGTCCTGTAGTAAGAGACATATTGCACTGAGTATAAAGACACAATATAGTACAATACAAAAAATAGAAAAAAGTGAAAGAAAATAAAGGTGAACAGGTTTTGTTTCTAGCACTAACAGAACATTGCAATCCCACAATGAAGGTAAAAGAAAGACTAAGAAAGAGCAAGTCAAGAAAAAATTTCGACAGCTCTACCACTTCTTAAAATTCATACAAACATTAAATAAAACAGTTCTTTTGGCATAAGTGATATTGTTGGCATTAGTTAAATGTTTCTAAGAATTATACGTTTCAGACATAACAAAGGAATTGTTGAGATGCTGAAATATTACGTACACTCTTATAGACAGAAAACATATTCAAGAGACTAATAAACATACAAAGAAACAACCACAGGTAGAACTCTGAAAGAAAAAAAAACACTTGTGTCATGAACCTAAAATGATTGAGATTTGTATTGGCTTTGCCATTGCGCCATTTAAATGTGAATTCAAAAAGGGAAAAGAAATACGGTAAAAATCGAATTTTACAGGTGCTTGTGCTAGTTTCCTCTAGAAAGCTTGTCATGCAATAATGATGACAAAAAATGACACATTTATTTTTAAACCATTAAATTTATTTACCCTTTTTTAACATAAGTGCAAAAGGACTTTGGGAGGGCAAGGGTAGCAAACCCTCCATCAAAGCCTATATACAGTGCAAAGTCATACGCAGTATGACATTATTTTGTTCTTGGATACCAATAGATTTAAAATATTCATTCATATGTATCAGAAAAGTATATCAGTTCAATAAAATAGTTATGTGAATCACATGAATCAAAAAGTAACACAATTATTAACAGATAGAAATTTACTCTAATAGATTTTCAGTAATACAAATTTGAATTTTTTATATATGTGATGCATTATTAATTGCAATCAAACTAGTTAATTAACTATATGAAGTATGTCTTGTACCCATTTGTAAAACAAAGTAAACCATTCTTCTTTTTTACTAAAATTTTGAAAAATTTTCACATAGTAATGCAGATAGTTGTGCACATTTTTTGTAATATTAAGATATTTAAAACTTTCTTTGGTCTCACCACATTTCACCCATAATGCATAAATGGAATAGGTTATCATGATTTATAAACATGTCACTTTATCTTACTGTAAACAGAAATTGTTCTAAAACATATCGGCTTACATTGATGTTTAGTTAGTTCTCGTTGAAAATATAAGTAAGGATATCATGGATGCTGTTGTCGAAGGTGTAAGGAGGATTATTCATTCAGTTGTTTACCACATAAATAACACTATAATACAAACAGTAGTCAAATGCATTAACAAGGCCATAACGCATACAGTAGATGAATGTATAAGCTATGCTATTATACACACAGGTGTTGAATGAAGAAAATAGACTGGTATACAAAAAGTTGTTGAACACGCCATAAAGGCAATATGCTATGCAGTTGTGGAATGCATAAAACCGGTTAATATGGTATAGAGTTGACTAAGGGACAAACAAGTTTATGAATTTTCTTGTGCTGTTCCACTTAGACGTTTGACGGGAAGACTCAGCCAATATGATAATCTAGACCCTGCCATCGCCATTCCCGGGTTAAAAGGAAGGCAAAAGGAAGCCAAAGTGTGTACAAGATTAGGAAGAAACACCTACTGCCATGTCCGCCCCTGATAAATAAAGGTGATGATTTACTATCTGAAATCAATAGTTATAAAGTTAATCCAGAAAAACATACTACATATGCATTTAGTGACATAATATATTTAATCACATACATAGAATGCAAAAAAAAAATACTAAGAAGGCGACATGGGCAGAGTATGTAGGACTGTGATCAATAAATATATCCTATCTGTTTAAAAGTGGTTCCATTTTCAAAGATTGTTTGGGACAGAAAACCTCGAATTCAAATTCAGAGTGGGCAAAATGAAAATCAAAAATAGGGAGGGAAAATAAAAATGTATCCCAAATATGCCAGGCTCTATGATTTATTTGTGGAACAAACCTGACTGATTCCAATCACACAATCTCCCTAAAACTTTTTATCCTGAATTCATTCCATAATACGATACTTATAAGATGATGTGACATAACAGCGATGCAACCAAACTTATTGCAATCAGAATGGTCATAATGGCGATGGGATTTGACAGCTCCAGTTAACAACCTACTAATGAATCACCAATAAAGGGGGGGGGGGGGCATGGGAAGCGTCTGGACTGCCATGGAAATCAATTATCACCTCTAAGCATATATAAAGCCTGCTTTTGTAACAATAATATCCACATCATTTGGATGCAAAATGGTAGAAATAACGGAGGGTGACTATTTTAGAAAATGTACAGCATCTCTTTCTTTGGACTTAGAATGACGTCTCCTAATACTGTTATATCAAAAGCAAAGACAGTCAGTCAACTAAAAGGCTCTAGCTCAAGTTAGAGAAAGAAGAAGTAGCCAAAGAAAAAAAACCCCGAAGGGAACAAACCTCACTTCAAAAAATCCAGCCCCATAAGTTCCGATGGTAAATGTGATCATTACTCATCTAAACAACAAAATGTATTAAAGCTAAATTTTCCATCAATACGGTATTAAATATCCTACTCATTTATAATTACATTATTGCTATATTAGAAAATGTCTCATTCAATATGTATTACACTCAGTGCACAGTCCAGAAACTGTATGAACTAATGCTGACATGGTCTCGCTCTTCTTGATCAGGTACAACTATCATTGAGCAGGACATACAGCCAGCTTGATGGACAAACTTGTTACAAACTTTGAATAAACTCAATAAAACTAAGGACTATATAAAGTTATATTTATACAAATTATTTGGAATTTTCAATGCATGAACTGAAGAGATTATAGAAATTATATTTAATAAAATCAATGGACATACAAGCGGGAACAATTGAAGCTTGATAAATAAAATTACTGCGAATCTTTGGAATGTAAAATTATAAATTATTGGACATTGTTATTGAATTAAAAGAGTTCAAGAGTATAAAAGTTGTTTCAACTCATCTTCAACAGAATTCTGAAGATCTAATGGCAAATCTCTCGCAAAGCTACATCTTCCAAGAGTTACACATCCCATTTACCCCTACAAACGATGAGATAAACACCCCAGTAAGAATCTCAGTGAAGGATTGGGCCCGTATTCACAAAGATTCTTATTCTTAGAATTTTTCTTAGAATTGTCGTTTTTCTTAGAATTATTCTAAGAATAAGAATTTTCCTATTCACAAAGATTCTTATTCTTAGAATTATACTTATTCTTAGAATTTTTCTAAGAATGGGTTTTATTCTTAGAATTTTTCTCAGAATAGGAATTTGCTATTCACAAAACTCTTATTCTTAGAATATTCTAAGAATTTTGTTTAAATCTAAGAATGGCATATAGCATGCTTAACTTAAGAAAAATAGTTGTTTTGATGATTATAGTGCAACAACTGATTGCAAATCGACATTCAGAACAGAGTGTTACATATTAGTTGCCAATTGTGTGTACTGTAACGAAATACAGCCTCTTTATATCATTTAAAAAAATTCCAGTTTTCTGTTCACATGGGCCAAGATCTGTATTCTTAGAATTTTTCTTAGAATTACACTTAGTCTAAGAAAAATTCTAAGAATTGCATACATTTTCTTTTACTCATTTTCTTTTAATTCTTAGCATAGAATTTTTCTTAGACTTAAGTGTAATTCTAAGAAAAATTCTAAGAATCTTTGTGAATACGGGCCCTGGTCACCAATGGATACACTGGTTCATTTCTGAGATCCCTGAGTAACATACTGGTAAATGTGACAGCTCTGTTCTGCTTCTTCTCGGTTAGAGAGTCATGCATAGCCATGTTTCACTCTCAGTGTGCCAGGCAAATCATAAGTGAATGGGCACATTATGTACATAGGACATAATACAAATAATATGTAACTGTTATTATGTTGATCCTTAGCCCAAAACATTTTAAATATTACTAAACATGAACTAGTATAGGGCATTATGACACTGGCAACAAGAGTCTTGCAAATTTAAAAGGTCCAAGTGAAGCACACATGAAAGTTCTGTCGAGATTGAGCCCAGAAACGATAGAATACAAAAGTGGAACTAAAAGAATATACACTATGTGTTTATGGATTATGAATTAGTTTATGGGTCTAATTTAAGTGGGGGTTTTCACCTTTAAACTTCCAGTAGACACATCCGGTATTTAATTTTAATAGTTCAAATAATAGCTCTGTTATTTTTTATCGTTGTGTCACATAGTACTTCCTTGATATTTATACAAATATTAAAAATACTACTCATACAAATTCTCCCTATTATATCTGAACAAATAATTAGGTTTTAGCAGCATTTATTTATCTGTTTGTCTCACAATTAATCTAATGTAAAAATCTTTATGAACTTTTTACATTTGTAGAGCCTGAGTAAACAAAGAAGTGATTTAATTTTGGGGGATGATCTGGATTAGACACTGGATACAAAAATCCCAAATTTTAAATATTTTTAGTTTCAATGACTTGGGTTTGTGGTTGTAATTTCTCCAAAATTCTTGAACATATTTTTCTGAAATTATTTAGAGGCCAATGTTCCGTTTCTGCGAGTGTTGTTTACAATAGGTTTACAATTTGAATTAATAAAATAAATCCACAATCCAGAGTATCCACAATCCAGTGTCTAAACTCAGTTTCATATCTAAATTGATTGAAAAAGCTGTAGCTAATCAGTTAAATAGCTACATAAAAAGGGGCTATCCAAGGTCAACAAATCAGCTTACAAGAGACTACATTCTACAAGAAACAGCACTGCTTAAAATTTAAAACGACATAGCTGCTTCAATGGACTCAGGTAAGGCTGTTGCTCTCACATTTTTGGACGTCTCAAGCAGCATTTGATGCCATTGACCACAGCATTCTTTTTAACTGCCTCAGGGATTGGTTTTGAGTGGATGGCACTGTGCTGATGTGGATCAAATTTTATCTCACAAACCGTTAAATAGGGCAATAGCATCCTGGATGCCTTCTCACTCTCTTATGGGGGTGCAACAAGGTTCCTGGGTCCCCTGCTTTTAAGTCTTTACACTACCCCTCTCAGCCATATAATTTCCAGTTTCAATGTTACCCATCATCATTATGCCAATAACACCCAAATATACTTAGAAGTTGACTCCAGGAACTCGATTCCTGTAATGCTGAGCTCACTGAGCATCTTGCTTGCATTAAAAAATGGATGGATGGTGTCCGACTGAAACTTAATCCAGAGAAACAAAATTCATCGTCAAAAGCAACAGAAGAGCCAGGGAGTCCCTTATGCAAAAATTTCCACACAGTTTCTTGAAAATTCTATCTCCCCCACCAATGAAGTTAAGAATTTAGGTGTTACTTTTGATTCTGGAAATACCTTTGCCAGTCATATAGCATAGGTTTGTTGTGCCTGGTACTATCATGTCAAAGATTTCAGGCGCATCTGTAAATTCCTCAGTGTGGAGTCTGCAGCCCTGCTGACAAACTCAATGATCAGTAGTCAAATTGACTACTGCAATTCCCTATACTATGGTGTGAATAAATATAATATGGCTAAACTCCAAAAGATTCAAAATGCCCTTTGTAGAATTGCCTTCAGACTTGATAAAACAAGCCATGTTAATTCCTATCTTCAAACACTAAATTGGCTCCCCATTTTATACCGTATCTTGTTCAAATATAATCTTATTACATTTAAGACAATTAAATTCTCCCAACCCACATACTTATCTTCCTTAATCATAACCAGTAGCCTTACTCGTGGAAATTGGCTTTCTCTTTCTTTAGTTCATCTCAAGAAGGCCATTGGTAGGCAAGGCTATGCAATGGCTTCTCCCATTGAATGGAACAGACTCCCACAATCGGTCCGATCACAGAACACATGAACAGGGTTTCAAAGCCAGTTAAAAACCTACTTGTTTGGATTTACATACCCTCCACCATAGTATATCTCCCTTGATGGGCACTAATTTTGGATTTTGACCTGGCATGTCCCTCGACTTTCCCTTTTCCGCCTCATGTGCATTAGAGGATGTTGCGTCAATTTTGCACTATATAAATGTATCTATTCCATTCTATTCTATAAATTTAGATGGTTTTAGGATGTGTTTCCCGATGCACCGGATATTTCCTCCATAGCTTCGTGACTGGCATTTTCATTGCCTCAGAAATTCTTTCAAGAGGTTTGCAATTTCCAAATCAATCTGATTGATATCCGATTGGTTTATGATGGACTTCAGATGAAACAGACAGGTTTACAATCAGAAAAGAAAGAAAAGATTATTGTATTATTACTATTATTATTTCTATAGTGCTTTATTATAATTACTGAAAGCATTTTAACACTTATAGAAAACTAATATCATTTTGCAATTAAAATCAACAGTTGTAAACTTTTTTAAAAAGAAATTTTTTCAATGGCTTTTTGAATTTGTCAACTGAGGTAGCAGTTCTTATAGAATTATCAAGATTGTACCAGCACACTGGGCTCATGTACGAGCAGGTTTTTTTTCACCGAATCTGTTGGGGAAGACCTGTTGATTAAGTCTATATTCCTTGCTGGATCTAGTATCTCTAGATGACCGATGAATCTGGGGGAACAATATTTGTGTGTCCGGGAGTTTAAGGCATTTGAAGACATAATTGAGAATTCTAAAATGAATTCTTCCTTGAACAGGCAGCCAATAAAGCTGTTGTAAATATGGTTTAGTGCTTTCATATTGAGGAATGTCAATAATAAACCTGGCAGCAGAATTTTGGAGACACTGAACATGATTGATATTTCCTTTCTTTGTATTTACATGCCTTGACAGTTTGATATTTACAAATTTTTTACAGCTTTCTAAGTTGCCCTTGAATGACAGAACATTGTCATTTATGCCGGGCAGATATCCTGTAACAAACACCCGAGCATGAGGTATTTATTACTATTTTAAAGACCATCCTACCTGGTTGAAAGTAATATCCCTTTATTTTTACGAGGTGACACAAACAAGGGAGCCGCGATTTTGTTTTGAATGCATGATCGCCCTCGTAAAAGTGGACAAATTTCCAAATGAGAAATTTGGAACGACACTTCCGTTTTTCAGCGGGCGGTTATTGGAGGTTTTACTCCCAGCTGATTCTGTGGGCACAGACAGGTTTTCGTTTACTGCACACTTCCGGTCTTTATAATTGCAGATAAACAACTATGTAGAGTTGCCACAGAATGACTATTGTTAACATCCCTGGGTGATATAGAGACTTAATCCCCTCAAAGTCGAACTAAGTCATAAAAGCACATTTTGTTTTCCATCATTGAGCCAAGCAATGATTGCAATTCAGCCTTGACATAGTTCTCTTACGACCACATACCTGACAGACTTCCACACATTCTTTCATTTATTTTTATCAGAAATGGACATGGAAAGGAAGGGTGTCACATAATATACCTAGGGAGGGAACTTTAGTATCTGGATAAAAGGTCATAGTTGGGGTTTTACGTCCCATTCAACAGACAGTTTTGTATCTGGGATACAGCGAGAAAATGATAAGCCTGGTCTATTTTAGACAGAAAGGCCAATATATTTAATCAGCAGTGTAATTTAAGAGTGCGTTATAACCTTTCTGTTTAAATGTTTATAAGATTTTGTTTTATTTTAGTTTGAATTTCCTTGTTAACTTTTTCCATTTTTTGTCGGATACATCCAGTCAGTGATATGCTACCAGCAAGTCAGCACGCCACAGCAAGTCAAACATATCCCATTCATAAATACAAGCACTCAGAGTGCTAGGGAATGAGTGAGTGATCATAAAAAACGATACAGGTGATGTTTATGGTTATGATGACAAGGTAGAACACTTAAGTCATTTTTGTTAAGGGGTGGTGTGTTAAAAGGACTAGGTTACGCTTTGTAAGACATTAAACATTACTGGAGGTCTTCTTTCCTATAATTCTGATGTGTATTTTATTACTTTAGTTGAAATAAACATAGAAGGATTTCTTTCGAAATGTGTTAAAAAGGCTTCTATGTATGGTACAATTACAGAGTGGAACAACTGCAAGTGAACAAGTGCAAGATATCTAACACTTTTAACAAAAGCAAAAAAAGGTGTAATGTAACAAGACGTAAACACACACACATCAGTGGGAAGAGGAGAAGGCAGATAAAAAACAACCAATGTTTTATAACAAGGTATTTGGAGTTTATTAAAACCTGTATTAAAACAACTTTAGTTACAAAACATCCATTATTTACAAGTATTAGACTTTGTAAATTGACACCCATCTTACACCAGATTTGTTTGATATCCTGTCTTCAAAGAGTATAAAAACCCTAGGCAAGCTCAGTACCACTAAGTAACAAACTAGAACTACTACTTCTTATGTGAAAACATGTAATTCAGCAGCGGTCCTCATAACACAAGCTGCTATCTTCATACACATTTAAGTTCTAAGCCACTACTGTACTGTTATCAACTAGCAGAGACATCAGGCCGGTATGTACTTGAAGATATAAGTCACTGTTTTTGACCTTAAGGTCAGAGTCTGACTTTGTAACTTTTAACTTTTACTTGTAACCTCTAAAGCTCAAGTACTTGTTAAATTAAAGAAATAAAAGAGTTGATTACTGAAGCCCCCACTAAACCGTATTAATCTGGGGTGGGAGGGAGAGAGGCTTCATGTACTGGCCACATGAAACTCACAGCGAATAGCTAGTGTACTTAATCCCATTTTATATTCATTTTTTGACGGGAGTTGTCTCTGCTCTGAAGTTTTAAAACCATTTCCTTTTAATATATTCATGAATATTCATGATGTACTGTCTGCCATTATTCTCGAGTATTTATAAAAATAGACTGGTAATAAACCAGGTAACCCAATTTTTACGTTTTTGACAAATCCCCCTTCCCATTGACATGGTATGCCTGTCTTCACTGCAACACTTATCAAAATCTATATTTCCGTGCATCATCTGTAAAATACCCTCATTGTTAGAATTTCATGGTTGAATACTGCACTGTGGTTGATGTGAAAGTGTTTGTGTGAAACTGGTTGGCTATATTTCAAAATAAACAACAAATGCAAAATGAACATTCAAATATTCAATCAATTTACAGCCTTGTTTTATGCAGTGAAACATTGTTAATATTCCATTTAATTTTTTTTTACCTTTTATGTGCTGCCATTCTTAGTTCAGTATGCCTAAAATAGGCTTGGTTAGCCCAGAAATGAAGCCTTTCTGTAGTGAGATATTTGTAAACAATAATGAGTACTGAATGAGGTCGTCATGATTTTTCCAGTTTAAACAAATGTATATTATATAAAATTTGAATTTAAGTGCAAACCATTGCTCAAATAGTGTTGTTATGCAGAAATAAAAAAAATGAAGAAATCTAAATTAATCATTTTGCAGTAATTTTCGTCAAGGTAATATGTGAAATAAATTGGAGTAAACTCTTTTTTGTGACAAAATTTATGTATATTAAGTCGAATGTATTACTCACTATAAAAGTACATTCATCTTAATCTTAATGAGAAAGTAATTCATATACATAACTTAGTAATTTGTACATAATACTATTATATCTTACTTAGCATTGGGAATCACAATCAAATTGTTATCCTGTATATACGACTGAATAACTCATATCTATGACTTAATCACTTGTACATATGACTTAATAACTCATATAACAACTAAGTAACTCATATATAGAACTTAGTAATTTGTATATGTGACTTCATAACTCGCATATTCAATTTAGCATTAAATACCAAAAATAAATTGTTTTTGTGTATTTCCCGCGACTTGTGCAACTTAGAAAGTTGTACACAGGTCTTCAGTGGCCTAGTGGTTAGCAAGTTTGACTTCTAATCATAGGCTGTCACCTCTGTGTCGTTCGAGTACCACAAGTGGCAAAGCTGAGAACCTGTCGCAAAATGACTCCAGCTGTTGAACGGGGCGTAAAACCCCAACTTTGACCTTTGTAGTGTTATCTAGCCATTCATTTGGTAAGTTTAGGGTGGTTCTAGGTTAAGGCTTTGAGGTTAATGGTTTGAGGTTAAGGAAAGGCAAAGTGGTGAGTTTTTAGTGTAAGAGGTTGAACAGTTATTTCAAGGATTTAAAAAGAATATAGTTTGTAGTTTGAAAAAAAGACCCAAACTCTAATAAATGAGTAGGTGTCCTTGTGGGTCTCATGACTCGTCCCTTCATTTATCAAGATCATGAGCATAATTGAGATGAATAGAGATTTCTAGCCTCATATAATCAAGGTAAATACCATTTAATTCTTGACAGAGTCAGCGAAAAGGCAAACACTTTTTTAAAGTTTTAAAAATCCATACATCCACCTTTCAGTTTATATTTACGCCATTTATCTACTGTGCTAAATTTCTACCAAAAGTTCAACAAAGAGTAATCTATTTTAAGTAAGAGACTCCTATGTACCGCATGACCTATCCATTTGTGTTTCGTTATAGTTTTCAATAGTGTAATATAATGGGCTCTTTTTTAAGAATTTCTTTTGTGGCAATTTGCATAGCCTATTAGATAAAAAAGAAGTGGACCTATCTGCGTGTTAACATGATAAGTGTCATTTAAAGTCAATGAGCCGTTTTATGAAAAAGGCTCTAACATGTCTCAAAATAACAATTGTCTGTGTATTTTCACCACAACTAACTATTTTTGGTTTCAATGTAAATAATTGTCACTATTTGTGATGTAAAAATCCAATGCTTCAGCTGAATGTATATCAGTTATGTGTATGTAAAATCTTTAAATATAATTATTTTTATTGCTAGGGTTTCAATAACAAGATCAGAAAAAACTGTACAACTTATGCGAGAAAAATATAAAACATATGTATGTAGCAGTAATAGATGTCATCATACAAATTTAACAGGGATCAATAAAATTCAAATTCTGTGAAAAGAATGCTTATTTGTATGAGATATGTGGTTTGAAAACAATAATAATATTAGTAAAGTTATTTTGAATATACAGTAATCACTGGTGTTCCAAGATGATGAGTGTGCATGAATTACATGTGCAAGTACAGTACTGCCATGTGAATTATCAAGGTATTGCAGATGAAACCATCGATTACTTTGTCTTTTTGGGAGTTGTTATTTGTTTTAAAAAATAACTGGAATTAGTTGAAAGCTCCAGTATCACATATCTGCTACAATGAAGTAAAATATGGGTTGTCATGTTTAAAATAGATATCGAAGAAAACATTATTGGTTGAATATACATTTTGTAATTTTTTGTTGCATTTTTTTGACAACTATAATCCTGGAGGTGAAGGCAGCAACCTCCCATTAGGATTTTACAATGTTTCTTGTACACAGTATAAATTAAATGGTTAATACTCAGTTTAGTTTTGTCTTTTACAGATTAATTACAAATAAATGGCATTGTCTTTAAATCTAACTAATTAAAAACAGATGCAATTTAAGAGCATTTCTAAATTATATGTAGTAGGATGGACTATATAACATACATATGCTATTTATAACTCCTTATCTCCAGTCATCAATCATTTCTTTATTTCCAGTAAGTAAAGTAAACATTGACCATGACTTTTTTAAATTTCTCATATTGTGTTTCTATTAGGGCTAGATATTTTTGCTCAGTATATATTTTAATCATATAATTCTGACATTGAAGTATGTTTAATTCTTGCTTTTTCTTTGAACACCTGAAAATATGTCTTTTACCTAAAATGCTAATTGTATTAATTTATACATTGTCCTTGTTCCAAATGCCAGTTACCAAAAAAGTAGAATGCTTGGGCTTAAATCAAAGTTTATATTTCCCTTTTTCATTAACCAAATTCTTATGGTCTTCCAAAACTTGGATGTTTTTTCACACCCAACAAATAAATGATAAATAGTTTCTTCTTTTATATTATAGAAATTACATAGTTGTGAATCTGTAAAGAAGTAAATTTGTTCCTGTCAATCTATAAATATTGAAACCAAATTAATGTCCTGTCTTGGATTGTATAGAAACAATTTTTGTGTATTCATCTCCAGGAGATACGATCGATTGAGATATGTAGGCCTTTTTCCTATTTGTGTAGTGCTTATGGTGGCTCAATTGTGATATTACTTTTTAAAATTTCATACAAAAATCTTATGCACCTTTTTGGGAGCAATTTTATATGGTTCTGGAAGTATGTCCTTTGGAATCTTGATTGGTTTTTGCAGTCTTCTACATATGATTTTAAAGATTATATTAATCTGTGATAAGAAAGAAAATTCCCTTGTAAGTTGTAAGATTCAGTCACCTGATCTTTTGTCATGAATTGACCCTTATCTGTTATAAGGTCAATAGGGCACAAATTTCCATTTTTATGAAATTGCGGTAAGAAAATGGTAGCCTTTTCAATATTAGTATTATACCATAAAGACCCATACCACTTTTCATAGCCATATATTTTACCAGGTATGTTTTTATAGTATCACTCCAAGCTAAAAGGGTGTCTCTCCAAAAAGGGTTCCCTATTTTTGGGGCTATTTTCACAGACCACTGAGATCCAAACAGTAGGATCTTGCAGGGATCCCCAAGGAAATGATTTGCTAGTTGTACCAAGGGTATTTCTAGATTTTGGTGCAATCTATGTACCCATGAGATCAAATCTGTCCCTACTATATCACATTTTTCCAATCCATATCAGTTTTGTTTTATCAGTGTTTACTTTTAGTCCTTATAATAAACCATATAACTCTAAAGTATTTACTGCTGCCAGTAGTGAAGCTTTTGACCCATCTAGTATGATAGTAGTATCATCAGCAAACTGTCTTAACTTGTATTCAGTTTGACCAATAGAAATCCTACTTTTATCATGTTTTATCATAACTAACAGAATTTGGGCACACATAAGAAATAAATATGCTGCTAGTGGGTAGCCTTGATAGCAATATTTAAAAACTTGACATTACTCTACCCTGTAAAACTGTTGTTTTCATATTGTTATTAAAAGTGTTAATCCATCTTAGAATACTTGGTCCAATTCCATATAATTTCATAAGTGAATATAGAAATTTCCATGAAATAGAATCATAAGCTTTTTGAAAATGTACAAACATTAAAAGGCCAGTGATATCACTATTCTCACAACAATACATAAGATCATAGATAAGCCTTGTGTTATCTCCAATATACCTTCCACATATAAATCCAGATTGTTCTGGAGATATAAGTTTATTCATGTATTTTTTCAATTCTGTTGGCTATTGCACTGGAGCCCAGTTTGTAAATAACTGATAATAATGAAATGGGACGCCAGTTTTTTCAAAAATTGTCTTGGTTTATCTCTCTTTGGGAGACAATTGATAATACATTGGTGTAAGCTGAGCGACATTTCCTCATGTTCCTATGAATAATGTAGAGATCTAAGTATAAACTATTTTAGTTTAATCTAAAACCCTTTAAAAAACTTTGCCAGAAAGCCATCTATACCAGGACATTTGCCATTTTTCATGGCTTTAACTGAATTACTTAATACTAATAATATCAGTTATATGTTATTCTAATAACATATGCAAGTGATTTATCAGTCATGTTGACTTGGAATTTTAACTAAAATATACATGCCCACCAATTTGCACAAAATATAAAGAAAACTGGAAATTAAAACAAATATATTTTTAAAATTAGTTTTCTCGAAGTTTTAATGTTTTTTTTCTGTTTTAGTGATCAAAACCAAAAAAAGAGAGAGAAAGCTAAAAAAGCAACAGTGTCTGCATGCTTCATCAAGTATGCTTTCCACTGCATCGGCAACAAGCCAGAATCAACATGCAACAGCCTGGTTAAAAGAGGAAAGTCTTGATAAAGCTTACAAATGCAGTGACTGTAACTTCAAGACAAATCAGCTGAAAAATATAAATGGTAAATTCAATTGGAGTTTCACTAATCTTCAATTATATCAATTTCAGGTAGATGTTGATAATTCCGAAGAAATCCTGAACTTAGTTATCACTGATATGGGGCTTATTAGATACAATTCATTGAATTTTGGAAAATCAGTCTGGTTAGTGCTTTTACACATTTCATTGGTTCATTCCCCTGGGGGACAAGAACGAAATAAGACCGGCAAGTTTGGGATAAATATAATTTTAATTCTACTAAAAGTCATTGTAAAACACATTTGCTTCTAGAATTAATCATACAAGAGTATCATAACACTGATAAGTATTAAAAATTACTGTGATACTTCAAGAATACACATATAAACTGACCTTGACGAGTGATATGACCAAGGTCATGAGAATGACCCGAGCTGACACCATTTATCATGAATCTGGTCAAATACAGCATAAATGATAAATATGACCTTAATCAGTCGCACAAACCAAGGTCACTGGTCAAATTCAAAAAAGCCAAAAAGAACCCCCAAAGGAATAGTCACAATATTTAAATGCCAATAAAGGATAAGCAATACATGCTACTAGATCAGTGGGGGAAATAACCAACCAGTGACCCTGGATGTTAAGCCATGAGACCTCGCAGGTGAAGGTCAAAATGGGAGCTGGCAAGGTCAAATTCAGAAGGTGGCAGATGTAAAGTAGGTTGTGATATGATGTGAGAAATCTACCAGATACCAAGATATGACCTGGTTATAGGAATTATAATAAAGTTACAGAGGTGAATATTGATAAAGGCGAATTATTGGTGATATGATACTATCAAGATATAACCTGGATTCAGAAATAAAAACATAAATGGACAAAGTAACCACCCAGGACTTGGGTGGCTTCTGCAAAATCTGGCAGTCTCACAGACTTTACAAATCAGCTGCCAGAAAAGGCAGAAGAGTTAATAGTAATTGGAAGAATCACTAAACCAAGGTCACTGGTCAAATTAAAAAAAAAAGCCAAAAAAGAATCCCCCAAAGGAATAGTCACAATACTTAAATGCCAATAAAGGATAAGCAATACATGCTACTAGATCAGTGGGGGAACTAACCGACCAGTGACCCTGGATGTTAAGCCATGAGACCTCGCAGGTGAAGGTCAAAATGGGAGCTGGCAAGGTCAAATTCAGAAGGTGGCAGACGTAAAGTTGGTGGTGATATGATGTGAGAAATCCACCAAACAGCAAAGCTATTGGAGTAGGTGCTGTTGGAAAGTATGAGAGACAGAAGAAGAGGCGGTAGGTACATTCTGAATGTAGGACCATATGGCGTCGGATTTCCAGGTGCCATGGTGCATGATTTGTTGGAGGGGAACCCCATGTTGGAAAGCCCAAGTAGCCCCAGACTGCCTGAAATCATGGAATGTCAATTTAGGTGCAAGATGCAGCATGGCAGAAAGGCTTGTGAGGTATTTGCGAGCAACAGAGTCGGTAAGTGGGACCAGACCATGAGACCTGGAAATGGGAAAAACAGGGTCATTAGTGGTGCCAGATTGACTTTGCAAAAGTATATACAAGGAGGTTACAGGGCAGAGTGGTGAATCTCGTAACCGTGGAAGGGGAATGGTCCTTATGTCGGATCTGGTTTGCAAGGTTTTAGACCATTTGATCAGTAATGTGGCTCCTTGGTTGGAGAACAGTATATCTCCTCTGGTCAATTGTCTGCTAGGATCGAAGGAGCCAACTGTATGAGGTAAGAGATTGGAAAGCCTGAGGAAAGAGAAATAAGCAACTAGTAGCAAAGATTTGTATACTGAGGGATCTGAAAAGGTTTGGGTAAGTGCCACTAGGGATGACAAAAGTGGGACATCTATGTATGTATGTGATCTGGGCTGGAGTAGTCTGTTGATTTTTAGTGCTTTATGAAAATATTGTATTTGTGGATGCTGGAAAGGGGTTGTATCAAGATTATGAAGTATGAATTGTGCCCTGATCCCTGCCATGTAGTTTTGTATGTTAGCTGGAGAAAAAAACCTGACAAGAAGGCAGCCCAGCTGCCACCAAAAATGCCAGGAAAATCCTGAACATGCGCTCATGGGCCCTCCTAGTGGCTGGTCTAAAAGCAGAAGCCAATCTAGCACAAGCCGAGGTGGCCAGCTGGGCTGCAGGATGTGGCAAGTCTACAAATAAAGGTTATATACAACAATTAAGCTGAGTCAAATCAATGTGAGTATTTATCCATATAAAATTAGGCAAGTATTATCTCAGCTTTTGCTCAGGATTAGGGGTCACCACCCACCTAGATAGCAGATCAGCTATATGATTCTCACACCCAGGGACATAAACAACAATGATTTCAATATTAAAAATGGCCGTAATAAGCCAAATGTTTCTGGCACAAATTGCCAAGAATGGGTCTTTTGTCTTGCCAGACTTCAATACTTCCACCACAGCGAGGTTATCAGAAAAAAATTTTACTTTCTTGTCTGACCAAAGGTTAGACCAGACCTTGAGTGCAACCACTACATTAGCATCTCTAATTGTGTGATATGGAGATGTTTGAATTCAGTACCTAGGGGGAGGGCATAAACCAAAGGGCCAAATTTTTACTGGGCGAATGGAAATAGTTTTATCTACTGTGTTCACTGCAATACCGAGACAAGTAACCTCAGTCTGAGGAGGAACAAGTTTGGTTTTGCTCACCTGCAACCCCAAGTCGTGCAAGAGGGATAGTAAAAAGTTATAAGATGAGTGAATTTGTGAGGGCAAATCAATATAGATTAAATCATCTATATAATTCATGAGATTTGGATAGCCATGTTGTTTCATGATGTATCTAATGGCGCCACTGCACCTCTAAAAAATTCCGGATCCGAGCCGATATCTGAACGGCATAGATACATCGAGATACGTGTGTTTGTAATGCAAACCTAGCAAATCTATGTCGCCCGGATCAATGCGAATGTGTCTGAAAGCTCTACTTATGTCAACCTTGTACAACAGTGAACCAGGGCCTATAGCTTTGACCTTATCAATAATATGATCAATGGAAGGGTACTGCAATGTGAAATAGGAATCTAAATATTTGCATTTATGTATAGCATCATTTACAGAAAAGCCTTTTGGCCAACTAAGGTCCATTATTGTACCCTGGCTGTCTGAGTTTTGCTTCTCCCTGGTCATTGGGGGGACACATGTATTTGAAAATCCAGATCCTGAAATGGGCCATAAAGGGCTCCATGTTCAAGTTCGTCTTTGATATGCACTTCAACATGGGTTCCATGCTCTATTGCTGATGTATGATTAGTTTTTGATGAAGACAAAGGAAATTTTCTGTCAAAATCTAAAGGGAACCCATATTAGATGAGATCAGTTAATTGTTGGTCCCAGTAATCAGTAAGGTAGTGTCTCCACCTATCAGGATGAAGTTGGGTTTGAACCGGGATCCTGCAATTAAAAAAAATTGGCACCCCACTTTGCCAAAACAGACCACTAGACCAAACAGACCTAGAAGTAACCAAACAGGTGGATGGAGCACCCACACCCAAAGTTACTCGTTTTTTGTCTTTGCTTTGCTTCGACAAGTAGCTTCTGTATGTTGAAAATTTTTTCCATTTTTACTGAAGCAAAAAGAACACACATGTCGGTATATGACACCTTTGGTTTCATGAGAGTTTTGATGACTGCAAGTTCCTGCATTATAGTACTGGCACACCATAGAACGGGTGTTATTGCGTTTTAAAGCATGTTTACTAGTGTCCTGATTACTGGATGTGTGCCTTTGCACGTGCGCACGCCTAACCCTGTCAATTTTGTCAGTTTCAGTGAAATCTTTAATCTCTCCCTGTTAAATGTGACACAGTAGTACTGCATGGCTGGCCTTTGCAGAGCTCCAGTAAAAGTCGTTCGAATCATCCTACAGTGAAATTAAATATTCCACCTTTTCAAGTTTTTGAATTTTAATCAGTTTCCTCCTTCATAGCTCTGCAAAAACCAGCCATCCATTGTCCCATAGTAAGTTGGTTGTACGTGACACGTTCTTTGTTGAAACCCACCAGAACATACTCATGCGGCCACCTAAATGTTTGCTTTACAAAGACTTCAACACCCCCTTGTTGGGATCTAGTTTTTTGAGACATACCTGTAGAATTTAAATGCTGGAGTGCTGATAATTTTTCCGCTACCGCCTGTTGAATATTATTATTTGCTTTCAAATGATCAAGCGTAGGAAAGGAAACAGTACTGGGTACTGTATGTGTATCTGACAGTTGTGTGTGCATTCGACCAGAGTGACTACTCGGGTGTGTACTTATGGACTGGGTGACAACGTTGGTAGTTTTAGTCCCAGAACTTCTTCTTCTAGATTTATGCGGACCTGATGTCTTTTTTATAGATTTCTGCTCATTCTTGTTTAACCGTTCACTAATGGCAGACAAATGCTGCAAAATAGTTTGATTAATGATAGCCTGAGTATCAGAGGTCGTGTGTTTGTTAGCAGAAGTACTGGGACCTTCAGTGGCAAGTCTATCAAAGGACCATGGTTGGGTACCCGCATCGTCATTATCAGACAAATTTACAAAAGCACTGCCATCCAGATCACTACCCGATGAATTTGGATCTGAATCTTGCTGAGCATGTGCGGATGAATTACCCAGCAAGTTTGTGAGAAAGTCGTTATCTTCGGACTAGTGCATTTGTATGGGTGCCTGTACACCATCACTTTTGCCGGAATGCAAGTTATATTTTTTCTTCTCCATACTGTGATAGTTGACTTAAATGTAAAGGCAAAAAAACTAAAATGAAGCATAAAAGTGTAATAGATGGAGTTGAAAAAATAAATTTAACTTTCTATGTGCTACCCCTTCCAAGTCCTGAATGCAAAATTGAAGAGTTAAAGGAAGGTTATAGCCTCGAATTGGAAATAACGAATGAAATCACAGATTACAAAAGGCATGGCCTGTATGCTAAACAACAGAAATAAAATTATAAGGCCCCCACAGGAATGAACCCACATGCACCAAGGTGCCTGCAAGTAATAGTATCCTAGGTCAATTATCAAAGACAATTTTTCCTCCGTACCATGTTCATGTGTTTTGACTTTTAATTTTATAGTTAACTGCTGTTCATGTGTTTTAAGTATCATTTTTACACATAGCCACTCAACTGGTTAATTTTAAGTAATTATTGTATTTAGATGTTATTTCTTATCATCAGTTATTTTGATATGTTTTCATCATTGTGAAACATTCACTTGAATTCTATTTCATTTGATAGAGTATCTTGTCTCACATCATAATAAAGCTACAATGGGCCTGAAGACGTACACATGCAGTTTTTGCAAATACAGGTGTGCTCATAAATATAGATTGATTGAGCATGAACTCACCCATACAAGTAAGTCACCCATATATCCATGTGTATAAACCTATAAACCTAATGTACAAAGAATATTTTACAATGATTCAGAAAGTAAACACGAATTGTCTTTGCGTTAAACATTTACACTTGTCAATTTTGTAATTTCAAATATCCCTGCATATATCTGTGCTTCAAGAAAAACACTATTACTATAGAAATACCATTCTAATGCTGTATTTGTAAGCCCAACAGTTTTATGAAACATTTGCAAAACATAGGCACTTGTTAATATAAAATTGGAAATAAATGGATGTCCAATAGGGAGCACCGTTACATAAAAGACCAAGAGCACTCGGAGAGGGCAGACGTCCGCCAAGGGAGCTCAATCCGGATCACTCCCAATATATTTTTCATGGATCCAGACGGTGATCCAGATCACTCCCAAAATTCTAATTTGACTTTTATAGCACTTAATCTCCACTGAGTAGTGGACTCTAAGGCGCAACAAGAGAATAGCAATATGCAAAATTCAAAGTCCAGGGACAAAAACAGGTCGGCACCATGGAGAAGCCATAAGAGAAAATGAGCTAAGGAGGATATCCCTTTGTGTAGAGATAGATTTTGAGCTTCTTTCTAAAAGAGGCCATAGTGGGTAATGCACGGATGTCTTCAGGAAGTGAATTCCAAACAGTGGGAGCATCAAAGACAAAACTGAAGCCAAACTGCTTAGTGGACTTGTGAATTGTAGGTACATTAAGGAAAATTGGCAACACTCTGACTGCGTCTAATATTGTAAGTAGTGCGGTATGTGGAGAGATGTGGAGTGAAATATTTAGGGAAACCAGTATGAATAAACTTGTACACCAGGGTAGCCAGTTTGAACACTGAGCGAAAATGAATAGGGAGCCAATGGAGTTTCCTAAGTACCGGAGTTATCCGAGTGTATTGACACGAATTTGTAACAATTCTAGCAGCACTATTTTGGATACACTGTAATCTATGAAGATTGACTTTAGAAAGACTCCTGAAAAGTGAGTTACAGTAGTCCTGCCAACTACTAACAAAAACATTGGCAACCGACACAGCTACATCCTGAGTCAAGAACTGCCTAATATTTCTAAAATCCCTCAGTTGACTAATGCAGCCTTTACAAACATTCTGGACGTGTTTAGAGAAAGAAAAATCAGAGTCGAACCACACACCCAGGGTCTTCACAGACTCGGTGGGGGTAAAAGGGATTGTCCAGGATATCAATTGGGAAACATGCATTTAACCTTTCTCTCTGTTTCTTGGAGCCAAAAAGTATGAACTCAGTTTTATCAGGATTGAGTTTAAGTTTGCTAGCCGACATCCATTCTTTGACATCTTGAAGGCATCTATTCAACTTATCAAAGGCAGCTGAGGCATTCCTGTGTGAGAGATGGACATAAAGTTGAACCCTGAGGTACACCCAACAGCAGTTTTTGTAAATTAGACAAAGTAGAACCAATCTTTACAGACTGATAGCATTCTGTCAAATAAGAAGAGAACCATTTGAGAGCTGAGCCACCAACACTGAACCAATCCAGAAGACAGCCAAGGAGAGTGGAATGATCAATCGTATTGAAGGCAGCCACCACCTTTAACCAATGTTCGCGATTTAATGATATTCCTCCTATTTTTATCACCTTCACCAATTCTATTGTCCACCCACCCCAAGTCTCTCCAAAAAATTCACGACTAGACTTTTTTAATCCACGACTTATTCTATTTAAAATTTCTTTAAACTTTTTATAATCTTCACCTGCAACAATAACCTTTTGATGTCCTTTAGAAAATATCAACTTATTTTTCTGCACCTCAAAACTAATCATTTCTTAATTCTCTTCAAGATTTTGGTATTGATAACTGATACTTTTCATATAATAATCCACCTGCTTCAAATTGATTCCAAACCGTACAAAATTCTGCCCACTGAGAAAATGTTAAATAAACATCCCCTATATACACCAAACTGTCTAATTCCACCTTTAAACGATGCTTGTCACCCATGTACTCCCGATAGTTTTTCTATATTAATTTACTTATTCTCTTTGAATCACGAAATATTATTTCATATTCATCTTCAAAAATTATTGTTGCATCAAAATCCGTCACTTGCTCTTGTACACTTATCTTTCTTAATACTACCAATTTTCGTTCTCTGCTCTTAAAAAATTCAACCTCCACATTCATTTTTTACTTTTATTTTGCACTATTTCACCTGCTTTTATACACCTTCTAAGTTCACATGCCCACGCAATAATCTAAGCAACTTCTCAACTTCAACTCTACTTTTTTTAAACGCACACATGCGCACTCTGTACCACTCTAAATTTTATTTCATGCATGCTCATTCTAAAATTTACACGCACTTCATTCTACGTCTTTTTATGCTGTGTACCTTGCGCATGCGCACTCCTATTGTTTTATTTTATACAACAAAATACCTATAGAAACCTATCGTTTTTGCATATTTTTCCATTAAACGTACCAAATTCTCTCAATGTGTTTTAGTCAACATCACACCCTCATCTGTGTGTCTAATGTGAATTTCACTTTCTCCTCTATATTTAAATACTTCTATGCACACATTCTCGTTTAACCAAATTTTCTCAAAAGAACCTTTTTCTATCAAACAATTAATTTTACCTATACTCTCATATAATCTATCATAAAGTTTATGTCGACATTCTACCATACTCAAACTTATTTTCCCGTCTTTGTAAAAATATCTTCTTATATTTAATATGTGCTCTCCAAAACCTTTGTAACCAAGATCTATTTCTACTTTTGTATCCATCTTCAATACATTAAAATTTAATACGTGCATGCGCTAATATTAGGAGGAGGAGTGAAAATGAGGGTCAAGGGTAATATTAGGAGGAGGAGGAGGAGGAGGAAAGAGGAGGAGGAGGAGGAGGAGGAGGAGGAAAGAGGAGGAAAGAGGAGGAGGAAAGAGGAGAAAAGAGGTGGAGGAGGAGGAAGAAAGAGGAGGAGTACAAAATAAAGAAAGTTATATCCACAAAATGTATTTTATTTACAATAATATTCAACAACATATGAATAATAAAAGAAATTACAAGTTTATGTACAACCATATACATTTTATTTTTAAAAAACTATATTGCCGGAACGTGTACTTCACAACGCTTCTTTTGGTCTTTATTTCATTAAAATCCATCCATAAATAAGGAAGTTATGGCTAAATATATATAAAATTACACATGTGTACTGTACCAAACTATAATCAACAATGTGCGCATGCGCGACCTAATAACAATCACCATCACTCCATTAACCAATCAACATGACATCATTAACCAATCAGATGACTGCATCCTGGTTGATGTGATGTCAGCAACCAATCAGATTGCAGCATTTAGTCATCAACCAATCAGATTGCACCATGTAGTCACGTGACATCATCAAACAATCAGATTGCAGTATCCTGTGATGTCATCAACCAGATTCAACCAATCAGATTGCTCCATTTAGTCACGTGACATCATCAACCAATCAGATTGCTATATACCACATGACATCGTGCATGATGTCATACAAGATGGCGGTGAGCAATAATATAGGAATAAAAGACATATTCGAGTGCTTTATGATGGTTTTAAACTATCGAGCGGCTGAATATTGAAGCCACGAAGCCCGAAGGGCTGAGTGCTTTAATACAGCCGATCGATAGTTTAAAACCATCATAAAGCACGAGAATTTGTCTTTTATTCCTATTCTAAAATGGTTATATTAATAATTTGGTCAAAATAAATGGTAAATCTTACGCAAAAATCAAAACAAATCCAACGCCATGTTGGCTGTTCCATCAATACCACATACATAGTGATATCTATTGTAAAAATATAGGATATTTGTTACTCTATTTTCACAGAATCTGTAAAGAAATATTGGGAGATTGTCACTGTAGATGCTTTCACCTTGTTGTAAGCTTTAAAACGATATGCTATTTATTAAAATCAAGCAAAAAATAACAATTTTATGAATATTTTAACCGCGAGTCGTTTGTTTACATTTGTACGCGAAGGGACGATGTACGAGATTTCAACAGCGTGCTTTATTTACCGTTCTATATTCGCCGTTCAAGCATTGCGCAAAAGACGTGTCCAAGGTCACTGCGCAGCGTACCATTTTAGAATAGGGGATTTTATGGAACTTTGTCAAAAAATATCTTGAGACGGGTTAGCCAATACTCAGAATTAAGTGGTCCCTCAAACATTAACCCACTATTTTGCGATTTTAGACATAAAAATACTATTCTTACTATAAATTCACCCTTATGTAGCTTACTATCTGGCATCATTATAATAATAATTATTATTATTAACCCTGGATACCATATCTACCCCCCCCCCCCCCCCATTATTATTGTTTACCACGTGTCAATCACTCAGATGTCAGTGGGGTCATGTGATGTCATCAACCAATCAAATTGCAGCATTTGGTCACGTGACGTCATCTACCAATCAGATTGCTACACACCACTGTGCATGTGCGAATAAATATTTAGGGGAAGTGTGCATGCGCGAATAAAAATCTAGCGTATGCATGTACACTCTAAATTTTATCGCATGCATGTGCACCTTAGCTAATAGCTAGCTAGGGATATATATATAGGGATATATATTACTAGCTAGCTAATAGCTAGCTAGGGATATATTTAGAGATAAATATTACTAGCTAGCCAATCACCATGATGACGTCACCTATGTCTCGACCAATCAGATTGCTGCATGATGATGTCACTTTCGTCACCATGGTGATCATAATGACATAACTTCCGTCGCCATGGTAATCCTGATGACTTCACTTCCGTTGCCATGGTCACCATGATGACGTCACCTATGTCACGTGACCCCTCTCGACCAATCAGATCGCTCAAAAATGAGGAGGAGTATCAGTTTGTCGTTGTCCTTATACTACTATTGAAGATGGCACCTTTGGGCTTCCGCCACCTGAACACCTGTGGGAGGGAGGACCTGGAGTTCCTAGAAAGTATAGGTTGCTGGGACTGCCAGGTCCTTTCCTCCACCCTGCTCAGTATCCCACTTTAAAGTTTCATAGCTTCATTTCTAAACATTTGAAATTCTCTTCCTTCTAAAACCTAAACCTCACATTGAGAGTGAGTTTTCCGTAGTGAGTCATTTAGGATTCAAACCAAGTCTTGCACATTTTCACAGACAGGTTGTGGCTGCTGCCTCCCAACATACATTCATTCCTGGCCTTGTCCTTAAAGTGCTTGTTGGTGTTGTTGTAAAGCTCATTATGATCCTTGCCATAGTCCACAATAGCCTCCTAATCTGTGTCTGTTAAATAAATGTTGGTCATATGTCTTTTCTAGCAACTGGATTGCAATTGAGATGTTCACGGCTCTCATCCACCCTATGAGTCAATTTCAGTGTCACTCCTTTCACTTCTTGGTCTCTTTTAAGCCACTCCCTCCTCTGTGTGTCACTGTGGAGTTTCCACCCTCCTGGCTTCCTCCCTCTCTGTCTCCTCTCTTTGTTGTTTCATTGTCTCCTCTTTTCTCTCACGTTTCTTTCACTCTTTTGTATGTCAGCAGCTGCATCTTCCAACACAGGTGTGCCTGTGGGGAATTCTATCTTTCTCATATTGCTTCTACCCTTTTTAGGACCCATCTTATAAATCAAATAAAAGCAGCATTTGTAAAATACAAAAGCCTATTAACAAGTCTGCCCAACTTGTATCTCAACACCAAATCCGAAGTTATTTATTTTTTTCTAAAAAAGCCTATCTAAACGCTGTCCACGTCCTACACTCTTCTTGGCTTGTGTGTTTCTGTACCTGCCTTATCAGTTCCTCCTGCTGGTTTTTCCTGGTGTGTTCCCCACTTGTCATGCTGAGTTGCTACTGACCCTGTGGCCAAAGACTTGGAGACTTCTCGTCTTTATGGAAAGCCACCAAGTCAGGTTGGGATGTTTACAACAGGCAGGTTTCTTTCAAGTATGGTTGGTTTGTGTCCACAATCTTTGTGAAGTGGTGGCCAGGGATTGAACCATGCCAGGCCGGCAAGTGCTTCCAGACTAGACAGTCACAGTGTAGGCCCAGGTGGGAAGTGTCTACAGCAAGCCATAGAGAGAAATAACACAATGGTTTCCAGCTGAGTGGAGACTTTGTCCGGATCAACAGTCATGGAGTGTTAGTGAAATATAAAATATTTTGCCAATCCACCAAGACAAGCTGGGATACTACAGCCGATCCTAACAGTTGCTGTAAACATTGCTCCCGGCCCCCAGAAAATCCTTAGTTCCCGACAAGATGGTCCCAAGGGGATACCCTCTTAACATCAAGACAAGTCTGATGTTGTCCGTTTCTGATATTCTGACACATTAGTTTCGCAATGCCAAATGACTTTTTGTGATGTCACAATGCATAAGATTTCTGTTTGAGAAAATCACTTTAATTTTAAATTCTATTTCAGGGAAAAAGCCTTACCAATGCGGGTACTGTCCACACAGAGCATCAGTAAGAGGGAATGTGAACCAGCACATCAAATGTGTGCACAAGGGAAAGCCGGTGATGGTTAAAGTGTTGGAGCAAACCTAAATGATTATCGTTGTGACATCATGTAATCAGAAAGAACTACTCAATATTTTTGGGGCTTAGTTAATTTAGTATTTTTGGGGGCTTGGTTCAAATATAATGTTTATTACACATTGTATTTTAGAAAGAGTAAAACTTAATTCCAAAAAAAAATATCTAAAGATATTTACACTTTTTATAACGCACAGTTAACATCATACTCAAAGTAGTTTAAATATTTTGGTCAACCATAAGGTGTGTGTCCGTTCCAACACAGCAGAATTATAAAGGCAAGTGCTTGTGAAATAAAACTGTGCTACGTAAAATGCCAAGTGCTTTATGGATGGATATTTATTTCAACTATTATTAATTTAACTGATGTCTAGAAGTACTTATTGCTTAAATTATGGTTTACATTCTTCTGAAAGCATTATGATGTTTTCTCTGCTAGACTGTAATACTAGTTTTGACACAGTGTGATAGCATTATAAATTCACTCTCTACTGGATGTGTAACCTGGAATATACCGAAGTACTCTTTGCTTGTATTACAATTTTTATTCTTTATTAAGCATAATAATGTATATTATGCTTTTAGAGAATTTGAATGCAATAAAAGTTACTGTATCTACTAGAGGAGAAAATTCAAAAAGCATTTCTTCATTGTAACATAGTTTATACCCTTCTTAAAGCCAGATATGCTGGGCAAGAGGGTATTGTTGATTGCTAATTTGTATATCCTTTGGGGTTCAGATTTTATATTTATTATTACTTCACTTCTGATTAAGTTTGCTGGAAAATAAATCATTTAACTTTTTTTTTTGCTAATTTACCTTAAAACATGTGTGAAAATGAAGCACAGTGTCTTAAATAATTATGTAAATTAATCAATTATACATTTTCTGTGCAGATATGAATACAGTTATAATATAATCTGATTTCGAATTAATGAAGTTGTGTTTAAAGACACTTTAATGTGACAAAATGAGAAGGCAATTCTCCTGAGCACAATATTTTCAACATGGACAATGTTAAAGGATAACAAGTTGTTATAAAAATAGATTTAAAACTCTTACAACATGCATAGTTGGCCCAATTCATCCATATGTGCAACAGGTTTTGAAAACTTTTCATTTTTGCTTTTGGTTCTTGTTAAAAGGGGTTCAATAGATAATGGAGCATGTGTAAGATTGTGTTGTCAAAATAACATGTTTCTGTGTTGAAATATCACCACTTAAAAACTTTTTATTCATTTAAAATCTTCACAAAAGTTACATTTATGTTCCCATTTAAAGAAACTATTCTATCAAGCACAGATAAAAGGAAACCTCCAGGACCACAGTGGCACAGTAATAATAATCTCGCCTCCCACATATACCAGAGTTCAAATCCCAGCCTAACCTCATGTGGGAAAGCTGGTAGTTGCTTGCCATTGGTCAATCAGTTTACAGTACAAAAAAACCTTGATCAACCGTATGTATTGGTTTCCTCTACCCGTCACATCGATAACTGGTCCTGGGCATGAAGTAAAACACTAAATAAACTGAACTTAATAAACTATGAAAGAAACCTCTCCATGTACCTGGTTAACAATTTTGCTGTATGCACAGCTGGATTTTGCCCCAGTTGACTTGTGCTTAAAATCATGGTCATTACCTTATGTTGAATACAGTGAGCACCTATTTTCTGGCATGACATGAGATGTTTAAAACAAGTATTTTATACTGCTTCTTAATGTTTTAACAGTATTAAAAAGAATGATAAGTCCTATGGATGGTTTGTGGAAAGATTTATATGTATGTGGTTTTTCATGTGCCGATTTTACAATCAACATCCCACCATCATTTTTCAAAGGAAATGTGATATAATTTATATGCTGCAATTGTCTTTCAAATATTCATCATAAAATGTTTCATAAACAGTACACATAAAATGTTTTAACAACATTTTATTTGTAACTGTTTGCTCTGAAAATGTTTTAAAAACGTTTAATAGCAGCTGGTTTTCATACCCATCATTTTAAAACATTTTTTAAATGTTTTCTATCAAATGCTTTGAAAACATTGTTGTATCAATTTAAAATTAACAGTAAGAATTTAATTATGACGTACACTCAGCATTTTTTATTGAAAACAAACAATAAATAAAAGTTTGTAAATATTGTGGTGAAATCCGGTGTTTCGGCGCCGATGTTTAGTATCCACTGCTTTCCAACAATTAGGTCAGGGGTCAAGGACACAGAAGTGAGTTTGTCTGGCCTTTTTAAATATAGCGTCAGTCTAGCTCTAACAGCCAACGTGCATGGTGACAACCAACAAATAAAAGAGTTGACAGCCTTTGCTGCTTAATATCTGGCAGAACAGATTTCTTTAGAATCTGTAAATATTATTAAATAGTCAAAGAATATCTTGTCAAGTGTTTGCTGTGAGGTGAAAGCCAAGTGACAGCGGACACAATATTCCTGGTGAGTTCATACTTTAATATTTCTGGATGAACAGGTAAGTCTGCCAGGCCAGCTGTGGCTTCCTCTCAAGAATATTAGTTGTAAAAGCGGCCAAACCAAAACCTCCCCATACATTGTTGCTTCAGTGATAAATAAATAAAAAAAAACACAGTTTATCATCCTATAGGTATTACCTGAAAATACGTTACTTGAGTTGAGTACCAAGTAGGCCTTTGAAATAAACACTCAACAGATTACTATGTGCATACAGTTCAAGTATGCAGTACTTTACAGTGACTGTTTCAACTGAAAATCTACTGATAAAAACAGCGAGTGGTGAATATTGAATTAAAATTTGATTGCATGAGACATCAAGCTGGTCTCCAGAAATAAAAAGTGTTCCAACAATCTGATAAAGGTTGAAAATAATGTATTGTAAAATAATTCACGCAACAAACTACTGTTTGGAGTTTTGCAGGTTAGTATAAAGATATAGCCATTTTAAGACAAACACATTTTAAGGTGGTTGGGTTATCAGACCAGACTGCTCTCACAGTATCGGAAACATTGTCACCTTTTTCATTTTTCAGAGTTTACAGTGTTTATGTGTGTCTGGTGAGTGTTCAAAAAAATCTTTTGACCTTTAGACCTCACACTGCTGCTGCCTGCCTTTTAAGGAAATCATTGAGACATCAAATTATAATGCCATTAAAGAAGTTTTAAAACCCCTCAAAATAATTATTGTATAGCTCCTGAGATTCATCCTTTTACAAGTAATGTGTCTCTACAAAATATAAATTCTCATGGTCTGTGAACAATTGTCACTAGATGGGCTTACCTAAACTTCTTCCGTTATACCTTCAGCTGCCGCTTTGACTTTTGCATCTGTCTTGCTTGGGTTTGTTGTTTTTAATATTGGTCATTTTTGAATGCTGTTTTAACACATTCAAAGTAAAAGCATTGTACCTAAAATATCCCAAATCTGTCTTTTCCATTTGGTCAAAGTCTTGTACCATGAACTTCCAGTTTCAGCTTGGGTATATTCTTGTCCTGTTGGTTTACTTGGGTTTATATGATTGTGTTTTTAAAAGAAAAGGTATGCTAACATGTAAATCAAATATGCCTGGCTTTTTACTATCTTAAGTGTACGCCTAACTCAGGCGTGAATTTTCAAGCTCGCATTGGGCTCAAGTCTTACTTATTGATTGGAATTTCCTAAACTGCCAATAGCTTGGCTCTGTAAAGAGGCAGTTGTTATTTGAATGGAGTTTTGGGGTTTCCATCTTGTTCACAGTATCTGGTTCGAAGCTCCGAGACATTGAACTAATGACTATGCGCGTGGAATGTGTATGAAGGTAGCAGACAAATTCAGTTGAAGGGGAGATAGGGGAATCGGGCATATGGAACCGCACCTTTGTGGTCTTTTTCTGCGACAACCCGTTAAAAAGACAAGATAATATGCAAATTAGCCGCACGGTGGGGTGACAATGAGGAATTCTGTCACTAGACAGTTTCCCGTAAATTTGTCTTTAAAATGTCAATCAATGTTGCATTACAGCCAATTGTGTGGTTGAAAAGCCAGGAAAATCACATAATCACTGTATGTTGAGCTGCCTTTGTCAATACATTTCATAATAAACAGGTGTACACATGGTGGAGTCAATATTCAGCTATTTTGTGATATGGTGACGAAAAATAAAATCTAGTAAAAAAAATGGCGAGAAAAAGAACGCAAGTAAAATATAACAGAAGATACACAGAATGATGTTAGTATTGTAACTGAAGAGAAGGACACATCTATTGTACAAAAGCTAGATCTGTTACTTGTGGTCGTGAATGGGTTGTATACCAGAATTCAAGAGCAAGACAAGAGGTTCCAGAAGCAAGAGGAAATAGTTAGCCTGAGAGACGTCTCTGCCTTACCTTCTGCACACAGTTCACCAAAACCTAGTAAAAATACAGTCCCAGATCGTGTGCCTTCATTTGAGGAACTGAAGAACGATTTCAAAGTTCAGGCAGAGGTTGATAAACGACTTCAAGCTTATCATAATGCCTCACGTGTCGACTACATGGGTAAGTCAAATACTGCTATAAAGTCGGGGTGATTCAGGCCTGGGGTAGCTCGTATTAAAAACCCAATTAGTTGGCCACAGGATTTCTGCTCTGTTCATGTAGGTTCCAAACAACCGACGTATGATGAAATGTCTTTAGAAGAATGGGTGCAGGGAATAACACATTGTATCCTTGAACAATCAGAAGCAAAAATTAGAGAAAATATGATGATTTATTTCATATTTCTCATGCAAGATGCAATAGAATTGTCAGCCTCCACAGCCCGCAGGCACATGCTGCAGTTTTGCAGGAATTAGAAAGAGGGAAGGTAAATTGGGGGGGACTTGTGAGCGATAGAAAAGATTAAAAATAGGCATACACAGGGAATCTTGCAAACAAGTAAAAGTCCAAATGTTTCAGGAGTACAAAGGCAGTGTAGTTTACACTTTAACAAGGGGGAATGTAGGTTTGATAGCGAACATATTGCAAATGGAGTGTTATATCCACACTACTGCTCATACTGCATGAATGAAACACAAAAAAGTATGACCACCCAGTTAGTAGGTGTTCGACAATAAAAAATAGTCAAGGGGGATCCAAAAAGTCGTGAAGCCTAAGCAAACAGAGCAGAAAGTTTAATAATTCAAAACAACTACCAAGTAGAAATATTAAGAGTCACAAGTATATACAAAACTTCTGGAACAATAATGACAGTACAGTTTTGAATAAAATTCATAGTAGTAATGATGACAGTAATGAGGTCACTAACATGGTTATCATTGATACAGATCAGGCTAGTCTTGGCCATAGATTACATTCATTTTGTGTTAATGCCAGGAATGGCTTGCTACTTTCTAGTAATGTGTGTTATTGTAATCACAATGCTAGTAATGATTGAATAAATATCATTATATATATAAATAGTCATTGGAACATCACTCCTGAAAAAGACATGATATTCACATATTTTGTTACAACTGTAATAGATAACAATTGGAGGAAGTTAATAAATGATACTGATAGTGTTTTATGTCAGTCAGTATGGAACTGTACTAGGGGGACTGCAGCCATAAATACTACTAAATTAGCAAATTGTACTACTGTACATCATGCATATTGGTGCCAGTTGAATTGTAGAAGCGACATCTGTAATTTGGCCTTTCTAGATCTTGCAGCAATGAACTTTACTAACACATACAATGGCGGCAGTCTCTTCAGTATAGATAGTTCGACAGTAAATAGCAAATATGAGTATACGTTGGAAGCAGTAGGCAGTGAAGGTTGGGAAGAAAATATATTAAATAATTCAATTTCTGTACAAATACAGAATTTACTAGATTGGCAGTGCGATACACTCCTGGCAAGTAAACCCCACAACTATTTCAGTCAAGAACAATTCACATTACGTACATACACTAAGTGCGGCTGCACTTGCACACATTCTTTTAGTTCACGCAGTTTTAGTATAGGTAGTCATGAGTACAACAACACGGGAGCTGGACGAATCGGCCCTTTGCTAAATCGGCCCTCGGCAAATCGGCCCCCTAAAAATGTCGGCTCTGGACAAATCGGCCCCCTAAAATTTCGGCCCTGGACAAATCGGCCCCCAGTTGAAAACTTTTGTAATTAAAACTTATTTATAGACCTGCAGAGAGCATTCAAATTCTGAAATCAAAGATGCTATGTTAGATTATTTGGTCTCATTGTTTGATGATGCGAATGATTTTTCTTGGGATGCGACCAAAGCCAGCCACACCATCCTACTCTGTAGGATAGAACAGGGAGAAATAAAATATTACACTGAGGTCGAAAAAATTGACAGAATTAGGAGAGCTAACACACAAAGGCACAGTTACCCTACCAAAAACTCACAAAATTTAAAGAAAATGGGTCAATAAACTTATAAAACAATGCCCTGCATTTATTACAACCAAGGCACTTGCAACCAACCCAGGACCTATGAAACTAAGGGCAATGTGTGCAAACATATTTGTTCTGCTTGCTTTACCAACGAAAAGGCGTTAAACCACAGTGAAGTGGATTGCAAATATAGACTTAAAAATTGTCAAAAAACGAATAATCTGGGGTGATCTTCTTCACAGCACTCACACTTCTTCTTCTAGAGTTGTTTTCAATTCAAAATTCCCAATGCCAGGTTAGAAAGCCAAGTTCACAAAGGAAAAGCCTTCCACTGATACAAAATGGGCTAGTTTCAAAAACATTTCACTTGATTAAACCTATGCTCAGGCTTTGTGTTAAAACAACAGCAAAAAAATGAGCTACTGTAAAGGATGATAACAATGTTGTGTTTGTATCTGAAACCAAAAAAACAGAGTCTGAACACGTCACCTAAAACCACCTATCCTTCCACTGTTTCTCCAATCTCTGCAGCTGTCCAAGCAGCCCTACACTACTAGCTCTATTGGGGTTTGGGTGTCTCTCTCTCCTCAAAATTTCATCATAATATCAATTCTCTACAATTATCTGCTTTGGTAACATCTTTTCCAGTAAATAATCAATAATTAATAATCAATAATTCTGGTGTCATTTTGGGCTTGAACCACACCAATTCTTGTGCTAAAGGCACTTATTGGGCTTATGCCATTAATTGTCAGTTTGACCTTTAACCTTGGAGCAAGGTCATTCAAATTGTTTGACCTCAGTCTCGTCAATCTGACTTCACCCTTTGGTTTTCTTCTGAGTTGGTTCAACCCCTAAATAAATTAATCATACGTGGTCAGTTTATATATGCATTCATAGACATGTTCATGTAAAATAACAAATATATGTGCATAAAAAAGAAATTTAGAAATAGATGGTATTTTAAACCCAATCTGGTGTTTTATTGTCTTGGGGTCAATGGGGGCTGCACTTTCATGCTAAATCTCTGTAAATGCCAATTTTAAGGCAGAACATATCGTCTAGCAGAGTCAAAAAATCAGATATCTGGGGACATAGAAGGGGTCAGCAACCACAGTGACACCAGGAAAAAAATGCAATTTTGAGAACAGTTAAGATTTTAATTTTGATCTGAGCGATATAAGAAGGGTAGCAGATCACATGTAAGTAAGTACATTATAAGCAAAACTATGGTTGGAAATGATTTTTGGATCAATATATGCCTTGTATTATGGGAAGAGGTATAGAGATATACATATGGGAGGAGATATTTAGGAAATCCAGGTTGGGGGCATTTGTAGACTAGTGTAGCTGTTTAAAAATGCTCAATATTCAAAGGGATTCGTGTTACATGTTCATACCTATTACTGCCAATATCCATCTTGTCGAGACTATTCTGAATGCACTGTAACTAACAAAAGTTAAACATTCCCAAAGCCCCCCCCCCTTCCGCCCAACCAAACAAATATAAAAATGGTTTATATACATTTTATTTTTAAATTTTTCAAGCAATAACAGCTAATAACTATGTTCCTGTTAAAATGTGAAATTTTAACTTCAAGACTTGATTACACATAAGTCAGCATCTCACCAACCAGAAGCTGGAATCCGAGGTATCCCCCACCTGTCATAACTTTACTAAAATATAAAGCCCAAATTTAACCTTTGACAAACACTTCCTTTTAAATGTTTACAAAACCAAAAAATGGAACTTACCAAAGGCTTCTAAAGGGAGAAGTGTAATAGTCATGATGGCTACTAACTAAAGTATCTGCTGCTATGATTCATTTCAAGGCACTATCTCACCCTCTATTGGTCCCTCAGATACCCACATACAATCAGACTGAGCATGATTTGAGAAGGAAAAGACTATAACATCACAGACTATAACATATCAGACTATAACATCACAACCATGTTTCTGACAACATACTGATAGGGAATATGCAATCAGCCCGTCACACTGGCACTTTGAATCAAAAAGAATAATTCTGTCCTGTCAGGATTTAGCTTGAGCATGCTAGAATATCTCCATTTTAGAGCATCAGCAGGGTAATGTTGTAAATAAAGGAAGTATTTAAGTAAGGTGGGGGATATAGATATAAAAATGGATTCTGGTGTTTTTATGCATACTGATTACATTCACCAGAGGAGTGGTACACATAGAAACCAATATTGGGCCCAAAGCAGATCTCAGTGGAACACAAAAGTTAAGCTTACATAGAACAAACAGACTGGTAGCAATCAAACAAGCAGGAAGTGAACTACTTGAGAACTGACCCATACACACCAACTAGGAAGACAAAGTGCCAAGAAAGGAGTCATGATCAATGATGTCAAAAGCTGTGATATAATATGTTGAGCAAAGTCAAATGCACATCTTTACAAAATGACAAATGGATGCCATTCTTTATAGTAAAGTTAGATGTCTCAGAAAATCCATTAAATTAATATCCAAGAGTTTAGGAAAGACATTTTACATTTGAATCTATCAGTTGTCTTGATAAAACAGCTGGTCTACTTGTCTACAATGACCATCAGTCAGCATACAGGAGTTTTCACTCAACTGAGACAGCACTCCTTAAAATCCAAAATGATATATCTACATCTGTGGATTCAGGGAAGGCAGTTCCTCTGACTTTATTAGATCTCTCTGCAGTTTCCATCAGGATTGATCAATCCATCTGACATGATTGTCTAAAAGACTGGTTTGGTATTGATGGTACTGTGGTGACATGGATAGATTCTTACCTTAACAATCACAGGCAGAAAATTAAATTAGGGGACAAGTTTTAGGAGTTGTTCGGTTGTATCCCCCTTCTGTTTACTCTGTATGCTACTCCATTTGTATGCTGATGATGCCCAGATATACTTGGCAATAGACTAGGAATTTTGACTCCGCTATTGCAGAGGTGACCGTGATATCTTGTTTCTGTTCAGGACTAGATGAATGGTGTGAAAGTGAAAATTAATCCTGACAAGACTGAATTCATTATCATTGATCATACACGTCCCGGAGAGTCAGTTATACCAAAATTTCTTGTTACATTCATTCAAAGCTCTATAATGCTATCAGAGAGTAAAAAAACCTAATTGTTACTTTTGACTCAGAAAACATCTTTGACAGTCATGTAGGTAAGGTCTGCTGGCCTGCTATTATCACCTTAGTCAGTAGTCGATTAGACTATTGTAATTCCCTACTGTATGGGATCAGCAAAGGTAATGTTGCTAAACTTCAGAAAATTCAAAATGTGCTCTGCTTTTTTTGTTTTAAGTTTGGACAAAAAAATCAGGTGAAACCTTACATAGAAAAACTCCACTGGCTCTCCATTTCATATTGTAGATTTTTCAATACAACCTCCTCATTTCAAAGTCAGAAACGTCTCCAACCCCTTTATTGTAATCCCTGATTAAGTCTAGTAGTCTCACATGTGGAAACAGATTATCAGTTTGCTCAGTCCATCCCAGGAAATAGGTAGATGTGGTTTTGTTACTGTTGTGGCAGTGGAATGGAACAGGCTCCCATTTAATGTCAGATCACAACAGACCATTTCAATTTTTAGAAACCAACTTAAGACTTATATGTTTAGACTAGCTTACCAACCCCCATAGTCACCCTCTCCTGATGGGCACTTACTGGGTTATGATTTTGCTATGGTTAACGACAGTCCCTTTTTGGATTCCAGTGCATCAGAGGATGTTCATCAATTTTTCGCTATACAAATGCTTCTATTATTATAATTATTATTATTGACAAGAATGACGTTTCTGTTCAATGGCCCTTCTTGTAGACTGCTAATTTTGGAATGTCAAGACCATTTGCTTTAATATGTTCTCTCAGATGTACAGCGACAAAAGCGTCAATTGTTTTGATATAAGCCAGAGTCTAGACACAGGGCAATGATTCTTCAGATCATCGGTAGGTAGTGAAACTTTTGTATCAGAGGTGTCACAACAGTCTTTGTGAAAAGTGATGGGCCAGAGGAAAGCATTAACCAGCCTAGTTATTACTGGTGGAAGAATGTATAAATCTATTGGACTAATATCAATTTTGCGACTAGGGACACATGGAAAGAGAGAGCCATGTATGGATCAAAAACCCCATAACCACGAGATTCCTTAGAGTGGGGGGGAGGTGCCACCTGATTTCCATGAATACCAGTTCCAATAAAGGAAGGAGCTGTTTCAATTTTAGCCTTTCAAAATAAATTCTGTTTAACCAGGATTTACTTGCACTCATTGAGGTATCTTTAAAGAGTGTGCATTGCCTGAGAATTTGTTTATTTGGGGTTTTACGTCGCTTTCAACACTGTACAGGTCATATCACGACGGGTAGTTGGAAAGGCAGAGGAAACCAGTACATACAGTTCGCTAGGGTTCTGTACTGTAAACTGCCGACCAACGGCAAGCAACTACCAGCTTTCCCACTTAAGGCCATCATGGGGATCGATCCCCCGACCTCAGAGGTGGGAGGCGAGAGTGTTACCACTCTGCCACCGTGGCCCCGTATTGCCTGAGAAAAATTAGGTGATGATTGTGGTATTTGTCGTATTATAGTTGTATGTCATCAGAGTAAAAAGTGACACTTGATACTCTGACATGGCTAGTAATAGAACTGAGAGGGTTGGTGTACAACAAAAGAAGTATAAAACCAAATTTCTACTCATAGGATTATGGCAAAATGTCTCCATGCTATCTGACAAGTATAATCTGAGCCAGCCAGGTGCTAGATCAGTAATTTGTGTGATACAAGTTGCCCTATGGAATAGTGTGGTGAATATTATTAAATGTGACAGAATGGTTGAGAAGACTGAGAACAGCCACATTCACTTTTGTGGAGTTGTACTTTCTGTCCGCAGATTAAAAGCTAGTCATGTTAGCAGGATTCATCTAGGTGGGTCTGAAGTTGAGAGCTTTGGATGGAAACAGACTGGTATCACCTCTTTGTGGATGGTTGAATTTTGTGGGTCTGTTAAAATTTTGGCACTTAGTTTTCTTTAAGTAAATGTGTATGTGGTAAGATGACTTATATTTTAAATTATAGACACTTCACAAGTATTTATAACGGACAATCTAAATCTATATATTTGATTTTACATTTATTTCCTTTTTTTCAATAAGCCAACCAATTCAAGATATTACACACCGATGATTGATTTATTTTTCATTCTAATTTACAGGATAACTTTAAACCTGATTATTTGCACATGAACCAGTTTAGAAAAGATTTTTAGAAAAACACTATGTAATTGGACAAAATTCATTCACACTACAGGGGGGAGGTTGCGTTTGGTAAATGTCCCTGTCCTTGGATTACTACCTGACATCTGTTTGCAAACTGGAGAGTAAGTGGCCAACCATCCCAATCCTTGAGCATCCTATGAATTTTTTAAAAAGTTAAAGATTTCTGCTTCTGAATTTCTTACCATGAGTATGCTCAGACGAATACGAGCATTCACAGATCAATTCCTTGCCATGATAACTGAAGATGTAGTCCATGGTGTATATAAGGTCGTAACTTGGTCATCTTTAGCTGTAACATGGCGACAGGTTGAGGTAAATGGATGTCGTGTTACTGTGTCCAAAAGTTGCACACAAATTTCGGGTGGTAGAGATAACCAAATTATATTTTCAGCATTTGATTTGGATGAAATACAAGAGTTTTAGAGGTGCATATTTCAAAGTATACTATTTTGGCACTAATACGGCATTCTCAAGAGAGAGACACAACACAAACACAGAGGGAGAGAGAGACAGAGAGAGAGAGAGAGAGAGAGAGGCTACCTGGTGCTTGAATGTTTGTTGTAACTATACCCGACTATGTTCAGTGCAACTTTCGGTGAGCTATTTTAAACCATATCATGTTAAAAATAACTTGACTTTCTACTTGAGCTGCTACACGATGTGTTTTGTCTGAAGATTGTCTGCATAAATCCCTGTTCTTTAATGTGATCGGTGCATTATATGGGTCGCTAGGTTTGTGATCAATATTTATTGCAAGTCCCATTCACCTTCCCTTGTCATGATTTTGGCCATTTCTATAAGAGTTTACATTTAATGTTAACTTTGATAACACAGTAATACAATTGTAGCTGACAACGAGGATGGAAATATATTAATGGAACTAAAAATCTCAATTGCATAGAGCTTATCCTTACAGAATCACACATAATCTTGAGGAAATCCTAATTATTCTTACGTGAGTTAACTGTACAGTACAAATGGTTTATTACAATACTAACCCTCTTTGCTACGTTGACAAATGACCTCAGTAATATCTTAATACCTTAACCCAGTTACTGGTTCAGCCAGGGTCTGTTAAAAATGGAATGTCTGTTAAAAAGACCAGGGGAGAGAAATCTTCACAGCTTGATGGATTCTACTTGGAAAAAGTCAGTTATAAAAACACTATAAGTAGTGTGAACATTTTTTACCAACCTCGTACATCTAGACAGTCAAATAATGACTCTGTTATGATCATGTTACAGGAGATTAAGGATTCAAATGCAGCTTTAGCCCGGAGTATGGACAGGGTAGAGCAGTCAGCAATGAGGGATGTAACACCCCTTAATCCTAGGTGTCACACTCACGTCCCCTTATCTCATTCATCACATATCTGCTCTCCCACAGTGAATCCGAATCATGTTGATGTAGCAGATCCGGCGGGAGATCTATTGAATCTTACTGGATCTGGTCAGGATCGGGGTCAGGCTACAGTGTCGTCTCACACACATATTCACCAGTATCATCTCAGGTCAAATCAACTACATGGTTTGCAGTCAGTTTACATACAGCCTCAGTTGAACCTTCAAACACAATGTGACACTGTTATTCCTAATCTACAAAATCTCAGAACCAACCCAACTTTTTTCGTGCTGTGATTAACCTATTGGCATCATGTGAGGCTCGCATTCACTCAGACCTGGTACACAGTAAGCAGAATACAGCCAAATGCCCTGGTAGATACAATACCCATGACATGATCTCAGTCCAACCACAACTTAGGTGGCCAAATTAGGGGTTCCATGCCTCCAATGGGGAAAAACACACCTCGCAGACAACATGTTATCCTTTCCCCAGGGTGTTACTGGCAAGCTTACTAACATATATGCTATGTTGGATCTGGTTCAAGTCAAACAAAGAGTGCTCCAGATGACGGTCGCCATGAGGGACGCAGCATCACTGCCTTGGCCAGCAATTTGGGCTGCTGGACCTCCTCAGTGCACCAAGTGGAGGAGGGTAGTCTTTAAGACTCAACCCAATGGCCAACCAACTGTTTGAGTGCCTCGCAAATGGTCTTATCCCATCAACAGGCCCAAACTTCAACATCAGTAGGAAAGATCATATAAATATTACAATGAATCATCTACTTCACACGTGTACCACAATGAGGCTTATTCACACATTTGCTCTTATTGTCACAGGCAGAGGAAGCAGTTTAACCATCCAGAAGGTGAATGTAATGCCAATCACAAGCTGAATAGTAGGGCACAGCAAAGTAACATCTAGGGCTATATCAGACCACTTGAACCCAGGTAAACGGCGAGTTCCAATGGACATAATGTTATGTTTAGAAAATTTCAGAAAATTTTACTAAAGGAAAATATTCCTATATATTTCCTGCAATAATGAAATCTTGCCTAATAGTGATAATGCTAATTTGTGTAAAAATATATCAGTATCAGACAATGTTGTACTCTCACCAGAGTTGATAAGTCAAGCACCAGATAAAATGTTGTAAATCCTTATATACCACTTGAACAAGGTATCAGTGTCAGTGATCATAATAGGGTGATGGAGCTCAGTGGGTGCCACCAAGAGGCTTTTAGAACTCAACATCACATAGCATCAAGGGGCCACGGTGGCAGAGTGGTAACACTCTCGCCTCCCACCTCTGAGGCCGGGGTTCGATCCCCGTCAAGGCCTCAAGTGGTAAAGCTGGTAGTTGCTTGCCGTTGGTCGGCAGTTTACAGTACAGAACCCTAACGAACTGTATGTACTAGTCTCCTCTGCCCTTCCAACTACCCGTCGTGATATGACCTGTACAGTGGTGAAAGTGACGTAAAACCCCAAATAAATAAAAAATAAATAAACACAGCATCAGTTCACATAAACATTGGGGAAACTGACTCTCAACCTTCCAAATGAAATCCTAATATTACTTTGTGCCATTGATATCACGAATGTCTGTTGTCATGATTATTCGGACAATTCTGACACTTATTATGTGTACTTACACAAAAAGCAACAGAAGCCCACAGGCTTCTATATACTGAAGATATACTATTTGACAGGCCACATGTCCTTGTTTGAATGCTCCTGCTGCCATGCTGGCACTCTCGGGGTTCTATTAACAATACAGTTGTACGTTGGCTTTCCCAATGTCAAATATGACTATATCACAAAAATCGGGCAAAACAGGCTCACAGCAACTATATTCAGGACCACACTACCTGGGCTGAATATGGTATGACTTATGACTTTGTATTTGAACAGTTTGGGTTTTTTCTCTTTCTGCCACGTACTTTACTGAAGCTCTTATTCTTTTACATACACCATCGCTTTACACTCCTGTTTTCTTCACTTTGTTTGTTTTTGGGGGGAAGGGGTACGACCTAACATGTCAAATGAGAGACATGGCAAAACGCTGTTCCAAGTTAAGGGTGGTTTGCATGACACAGTTGGTACGTCTACCCTCTGTATTTCTTTTATGTTACCTATGATATAAGAAATAATTTCTTCAAAGTAACAAACGTGAGTGCCACAGTAATGCTACCATATCTAAAAAATAACAACAGACTGTGTTTTGTTATCAAAAGTTACTATTTTGGGGTTTAATGTAAACAGATTATGTAGCAATGTTATATATAAATATACCAACACTTCGGCTAAACATATATCATCCAAATAGGGAAAGGTATCCCACGTTAAAAGATAATTCTGTTTTATATCAATATGTTTGCAGTTCATTAGTAGGATATCTATAACAGAATAGAAACTGTGTAAAATTAATGTGAAAACTATATAACTACAGAAATACCCTTATCAATCATATTTTAATAATAGGGAATTAAATCTTTTTCATGGGAAATATTTGTTTTGTAGATAATATTACTGACGCAGTGAGAGTGTTATCATCGGGTGTTCTAATGGGATGAGTGTGTATGCATTACATATGATTGTGGAAACATCTGCAAATTCAGAATTTGATGGTATAATGTGAATGTAAAACTGTGTAGGACTGATTTAATCTAATAATGTAACAAAATGTGTAGGTTGTATTTTGGAGAGCATTTTCAATAATTGGTCTTGATTGGAAGTTTCAGCCTCACTTAACTGTTACAATGAAATAGAAAATATGTTAACATTAAATGTTTAAAAATAGGGGTGGAAGAAGGCTTTATAAATAGACTTAATATATATTTTTAAAATTTTTATGTTGTGAAAATAAAAGTTTAGTATTGTATAGTTTTTTTTCTTAGGTCTGTACTGACTCAAACACTATACAACTACATATCCAGTGTGTGCATGGAGTATTTGAATAATTACAATAGAATTGAACCACCCTCCAATGAATTCAAATATTAGGCAAACTACATCAGTATTTTTATAACACATATTATAATTTCAGAAATGAGGATACACACATCCAGAATTTTTTTTGTTTGTAATTCTGAAGATAATTTCCAATATTCATGTACTGATATCAAAAAAGCAGTAAATGAGTGATTGAGTGATGCTTCTTGTTTAATTAAAGTTATCTTGCTTTCAGACAACGTATCAGTATAAAATGTCTGCAGATGAAATTTACCTAAACACAATCATGCAGGATAGTGACACTAACTGCAATGCTGAACATTGCATGCCCAGTTGTTCTACCACCAATCCTGTACTGGAAAAGGAATTCCTTGGTAGCTCTGATGAGCTGCCAGAATCTAATTTATTTAATAAGGTTCTTTTCAGAGAAAGTAAAACAAAAGAATTAGACAAAAATGTTCTTTTTAGAGGTTTTGAAGAGCTAATCACTCCACCTTCTCTAACTGCTACTTTTCGACCAGAAAATAGTGTGTTGAACTCTACAGCATCTAAACCATCGTCAAGAGACGAATCAACTTCCAACATGCAGGCATCAACAGTGGCAGACAGTCACCTGACTTTCTCCAACACCAGAGAGACTAGTTGTTTTCTCATAGATGATGTAAAAAGTATTCTGCAGGACCTTTATCACAGACCAAGTTTCATAGATCAGTTGATCGATTCACTTCATAAGGATATACAGCAGAACTATAGCTTGATTAAACTCATGGTATTGTTACATCATACAATCGAATGTGATGATTCAAACCAGAAGTGCATTCACAGGATTCAAAGTATATTTCCCTCTGGACAAAATGGTATTCTCAACGGATTGACTGAATATGGACTGAAATCACAAGAATCCTGTGAGACTATTACTTTAAGTCACACAACCAAAAGTAGACTTTGTGTTGAGGACACTGAAAGCTTTTCGTCACAGCTACTGGTTAATAGGTAAATATTGCATATTTTATATCTGAAACACATATTATATATATGTTATATTTATATGTATATATTTTTACTAGGTTTTGGTCTGTTTTCCCAGGAACCGCAAAACATCAGAATTTTTCAGATCTCCTTAATTCTATTGCAAACCACTTTTAATATAAAGGCTTTAACAATATATTTTTAGCTAAATACATAATTTTGTACCTAATCACCATTTCACAAAACTTGTATTTCCACCTTCAGTTATGCATGCTATTGTATATTTTGCTTTCCTGTTTTGAACTGAAAGCTTTAATTGCAGGGTTATAACTTGTGACAACAATGAATAGAAGTAAGAATTTAATTTGACAATGTAATAGGGCCAAATGTCAGGTGACTTTATCACTTTAGTAATACAGTTTAAATTCCATAAATGTGTTCTTTGACATAGCTAAAATTTGCTTTATTTTACCATTTTCCATTGGCAGAAAAAATGGTTAGTAAACAAAAAAAATATTTTGTGGTATAAAAATAGTTTAGTTTACTTTTAACTGCAATAGTCATTATAATGGTTGCTGGAATCGAAAATTAGATAGGTTTTACATTATTCAAAAATCATAAACTCTTAGGAAGGAGAATGTCTAAAAAGCAAACAGATTAGCAATCAATCTGAAAGAATATTATCAGTCATGGGATCATTGTTCCAATCAATTAGTCCAAGATGTAAAGAAATATGGAAATGGGTGTAAACTTTCCTTTAATAAGGGGTCCATTAAACTGTTGCACATTGACACAACTCCAGACAGTGTGAATTTTTATTGTGCCCAGTTCACAAATCATGAATTATTGGAAGTATGACCTAGTGGTCGTGCAGTTTCAGTAGGATGATGTATTTTTTGTACACAACGGGGCCTCTTTACCGTGGATGATAAATGTGAATAATTTCCAGTTTTTCAACAATATCCCGGAAGCAATGTGAAATGCAAATATATATCTTTAGAAAGATTTTTACAGTGCTTTCTCTACTGATTGTTGCAACAAAATCCATGGAGAAATAACTGAGATGTTGCAAGTTAAAGGTTGATATTTTGTATTTGCAGTTGCCCATGCTTTTTAATAATAATAATAATAATAGTAGGATTTATATAGCGCAAAATTGATACAAATCCTCTAATGCCCTTGAGTCCAAGAAGGGAGAGTCCAGGGACAGGCATGGGTCGACATCTAAAAAGTGCCCACCAGGGTATAACTAAGGTGGGGGGTATGCCAGCCTAAACAAGTAGGTCTTTAGCTGGCTTCTGAAACCATCTATTGTTTGCTGAGATCTGACAGTCTGTGGCAACTTCTTCCATTCAGCTGGTGCAGCTACTGCAAAGTCACACCTTCCTATGTGCTTATTAGGGTGGGTTGAGGAGATAGATAGCCTGTTGCCACGAGTGAGACTGCTCGATCTTATTAAAGCTGAAAGATACGGGGGCTGTGAAAGATTAATAGCCTTGAATACCAAAAGATTATACTTAAACAGGATACGATGTTGAATTGGGAGCCAGTGGAGTTTTTTCAAAAAGGGTGTAACATGACTCATTTTGTCAAGTCTGAAGATGATGCGGCAAAGACCATTCTGGACCCTCTGTAGTTTGGCTATGTTGGACTTGCTTACCCCATAGAGTAAAGAGTTACAGTAGTCTAGAAGACTACTGACCATAGCATTTGCCAGAAGTATTGCTGTCTCAACTCAACTGTCTCAAGGAATTTGCGAATTTGTCGCCAATCACGAAGATGATAGTAACATGCTCTGCAAACCTTGGCAACATGATTGTCAAAGGAGTTGTCTGAGTCGAAAATAACACCCAGATTTTATACTTCCACCGACGGAGAGATATTGTTTTGGAGGAGTGGAACAGGGAAATTTGGTGCAAGAGACTCTCTGATGGCTTTTTGACCTATAATGATAAATTCGGTTTTTTCTGGGTTTAGTTTTAGTTTGACACCATCCATCCACTCCTGTACAGACTTGAGACACTCGATCAGCTCTTCCATGCTAGAGTCAAAATTCCTGGAGTCAACTGTTAGGTAGATCTGGGCGTCATCGGCATACAGGTGATGAGTAACATTGAATTTTGAAATAACTTGACTGAGGGGACTAGTGTAGAGGGTGAAAAGGAGAGGACCCAGTACAGAGCCTTGGGGGACTCCGAAAGGGAGAATTACCGCCTCAGAGAAACTATCACCTATTTTAATTTTTTGTTTACGGTTTGAAAGATACGATTTGATCCATGACAAAACAGTACAATCTAGACCAAAACCAGTCATGCAAGCAGTCATATAAAAGAGGGTGATCAATCGTATCAAACGCTGCCGATAGGTCTAATAATGTTAGGGCCACTGCCTTTCCTGAGTCCACTGAGAGAGCTATATCATTTTGAATCTTCAACAATGCGGTTTCAGTGGAGTGGGAACTCTTATAAGCAGACTGGTTGACATTTAAGAGCCCCTTTGTGCGAAATAAATTCATTTAACTGCTTTGCCACCACCTTCTCAATAAGTTTAGATATAAAGCTGAGGTTTGACACTGGCCTGTAGTTTTTGAGGATATTTCTATCAAGGCTCGGCTTCTTTTGAAGGGGGGTGACATATGCCATCTTAAAACAGTTGGGGAAACTACCTTCTGTGATTGAATAATTTACAATTTTAGTGATGGGGGTGATGAGAATATCAGCACACTCCTTGACCAGTGACGTCAGAATCGGGTCAAGGTCACATGATTTGGATGGTGAGGACTTTAGAGTTTTGAGTAGTTCTTCCTCGGACACAGGTGTGAAAGAGGACAGAGTATTTTTAGTGGGGTTGGGTCTAGTAACTGAAGATGGTATTGATGACTGCAGTGTGGATCTTATCTTGAGGATTTTGTCATAGAAGAACTTACAGAAAGTGTTCGCAAGGTCGGTTTTATTTGTGTAGTCTGGTAGAACAGCAACAGAGGACCTGTGTAAGATCTTTTTGAAACAGTTCCACAGAGCCTTAGGATTTCCTTGGTTTTCAGCCACAATGTTGGAATAATGATTGCATTTGGACTTCTCAAGCAGGAAATTATAGTGGTTGATTGCAGCCCGGTATCAGCTATGATAACTGGCTGAGTTTTCACGACGCCATGCCCGCTCATATTTCTTCTTGAGTCGTTTTGCTTTGAGGATGTCACAGTTCATGAAACCAGTTTCGACATGTCTCTTTTTCACAGTCTATCATTGAATATTGATTTATTTAACTGATAAATCGTACCAAACAGTTGGTAATAAAGGTAAAACATCCCCCGTGAGATATATGAAGACAAATATATCACTCATGAAGATAAACAAAAAATATTGTTATCTTGATGCGAGATGTTTTTTGTTGTACACTAGTATGCCATTCAGGAGGTTTCCTATTATATTCATTCTTTGATATTTATAGTTTAAATTTTTTATTGATACAGATTCAGGACATTACGCGAGATACCCAATATATTAAAAACATGATATGGGTTTGTTTCGCTTATCAATCTCTTTCCCTTTATCTAATATATTTTATGTCTATACATAAAAACACATCACAATCAAAATGTACCAGTTCACAAGAAGAAAACAAGAAAAGTAACATAATATGCCATCAAAGGGGGTGTCACTAAATGATTTCATTTTTAAGATGTTACAGTAACTTTCAACAAGAGTTGAAAGAATATGCAGTAAAGTTACTCCAAATATTTGTAAATTTACCATTTTTAAATTCCGATTTAGCAACGTATTCCTGTTCAAGATATATTTTAAAATTAAAATCAAAATATTTACAGAAATAGTCACTCAATTATTTAATGTTACTTCAGACCAGAATCTTCTTACACAAACACAGTCAACTAAAATATATATTGTGTTTTCATTTCTGTTTTTACAAAACTTACAGATGCCATCAATATGTTGCTTAATTTTGAATAGATAATTTGCTCCTCGAATACTGTATAATACTGTAATGTGATGTCATTACTATGTGATGTTATTACTCCCTGTAGTTTTGAAACATGTCCTGAATATTAGTTTTATTTGTCTTCTGATATATTAATATGTAACGTTTCTGCTGAATGTCTAGACGGGGAACCAGCCAACCTTTAACAATAAAGGGACTGGTATCACCCACGATGACCTTGCTGCATTCTTTTTGGCATTGGGCTCATTTCGGCTCCCCTTTCCTTGTTTTAGTGTCACCATTAATTTGCATACATAGTTCCTATTGGTCAAGACTGACCAGCGTGGGACCTCTCTGTTTTTCTACGTGCAAGCCTCCATTCCATCATTGGAAAGCAACAAGGACACACATAATATTTTCTCCATACAAGTGTTATATGCTGTGCAATAGTACACGTGGTGAACATCGACTGTATGTTTTTTTATATTATTTTAGTATTTTAACTCTTTATATTTTAATTTATTTTATTCATTCTCGTCCTTGTTGTTATATTGTTTCACAGTTTTTCCAATGACGTATGATAGTGATTGATAAACTGTTCGTTGTTCAAGTGTGATTTAATGTTTTATTATAGTGATTGATATTAATATTTTATTGATGGTTCATTATGTACAATTTGAGGTCAAATAAGAAAGACGCAATTCAACTACCTGTTCAGATACAAGTAGCAGATGATGATCAATTTTTAACTAAGTTATTGCAACATAATTCATCTTTAAACAGTAGTGTCAACATGTCAGATTCTGTTCATGAAAGGTCGGACAGTGAAATTAATTATGACGCTTTGATCAATGAATCGGATGATGAAACACAATCAACTTCTGCGGAAAGTGGTAAGAACAATCATTCTGCTCAACCCTCGGATACTATAGATTTTAACTCTTGATTCCATCAGGTAGGATGCTATGATTCAATATAAAGTGGAACAACAATTACAGGAGCTTTCTGAATTGGCTAAGACAGGTACGGTTCAAAAATTAAAATCACAAAGGGGTGGCCATGTTGAGGTCATGGTAAAAAAATCGAATCAAATGGCTTCACGAATATATACTATCTGGCCTTAACAAGGAGAGAGTTTCATATGATCAACTGTCGGTTACACAATGGGTGGCTGGCTTTGGTCGAAACATGAGGGATGAGCTGGATCCAGAAAATTAGGCAACACATGCTTGAGTATATGATCTCCCTCATGGATGATGGAAACGATTTTTCGTGGATTTCGGCCAAAGCCAGCCATGCAGTCTTATTGTGTCAGATGGAACAGTGGGAAGTCAAGTCATATTCTGATGTTTTGGCAATTGATAGAATTAGAAGGGCCAATGCACAAAAACACGTCAATCTGTCACAAGTTAATTCTAGTCAGAATTTGGCTTACACCAAAAAGTTTGGCAAAACGATAAAATTCATGCCTTGTACATATTTTAATCGGGGCACTTGTGTACAGAAAAAATCTCATGAGACCAGGGGGGTTCTTTATAAGCATATCTGTGCTTCTTCTTTCCTACCAGCAGGAAAGACTTTTCCTCATGCTGAAGCACAGTGCAAAAATAAGCATAAAAGTCAGACAAAAAAAAACGAATAACTTTGGGTGACCACAATCGAGTGATCACCCATAGAGATAGGTTTTTTTGTAAATAAAAGAACTAATGCTACTGTGGTTAACAGTCAGTTGCACATATCAATCAATAAGTCTGTTGACCATAGGTCATATGCTGAGGTATTAAAATTGGTTGTAAATGGGTGGCAGTTCTGAGTCGTGACAATCATGTTGTTGTACATAATGCCAATGGAATTGATTCAATCCGTACTCTGTTGGCCATAGGTCATATGCTGAGGTATTAAAATTGGTTGTAAAAGGGTGGCAGTTCTGAGTTGTGACAATCATGTTTTTGTACATAATGCCAATGGAAGTGATTCAATCCGTACTCCAGCCAAGGCAGACAAAGCCACAGAGTGTGTTCATTCTAAATGCGTTCCCCGTCAATGCAATGTACCAAGCTTTGCAAGTAATCACAAAAGGTCTGGTTTTAAACGTAATCACAGTAGCCAAGGAGAGTCTTATATGCAAGAGTCCTCTATTGCGTAAGGTAATAGGTATCATGTACTCCAGTCTACTGAAGATATTGACAGGTCATATTTCGCAAATCAACATGGCAGGTTTTTGGAAAACAAATTGGAAAGCAATAAAAACAAAACTGGAAATAAATTGGGTCAAAAGCCATGTTATAATAATGCACCTAGTGTGGCTTATTCAACATGTTTCAAGGGCAATAAAAACAAAACTGGGAAAAAATTGGGTGTGGTCACAACAGATGTACCAACCAAATGCACCACTGATCAGAATAAGCATTGTATTCATGTATTCAGGGGCAATAAAAACGAATCTAGGGCAAAATTGGGTGACATGCTTAATCAAGGTGCCCATTCAAATATTCACCTGAATGGAATCAAACAACAGAAGGCTTTGTCACAAAGTGACACTGTGCACATGCATGGAAGTCAAAATTCTTCTCCTTGTCTTAAAATACAGTAGTGATGTCACTCTATTTTTAAAACAGTAGATTCGTACAACAGAATGTACTATTTTTTTCTACTGTTTTTGTAAATGGAGCCAAAGTACATCTCCTTGCAGTATCACTGGTTGGTTGGCCAAACAACCATATGTAAATTCGTTACTGTTGTATGCTGAACCATCCTTGCTGAATTCAAGAGGGAATATTTGATAGCCTACTGACAGTAAAGGCTGGAAAAAGGTGGAGGAGAAGTTCAGATCCACATGGAATGTTCCCATCTTCCTGGGGCACTAACTCAGAAACATATCGCCATGAAGAAGCCAAAGAAATCTGTAATTTAATATTACAACTACAGGTGTTTCTTTTCCTGGTGCTGCTAGCCCTGGTCGATGCAGAATACAGATTTCTCTGGGTAGATGCTAGGTCAAGTGGATCTTCATCAGCTGCACAGATTTTTAACCAAAGCAAGTTGAGGAAGAAGCTCAAGAATGGCACCTTGGGACTTCTGCCACCTGAATCCCTGGGGGAGCGAGGACAATTTCATGACAATAACGTTGCCTTGATGCTATTGCTTATGAAACTCCATGCTACAGGATCTCCAGAGGGAGGGTTGTGGCGAATGTACTTGAAATCCTGGCAAGCAGATTCAGATTCTTACTGGGCACAATGAAACAAAGGCCGAAGTTGTTAGAGACTTTGTTTTGACATGTGTGCACAACATGCTGAGGATACGCCAGTGCAGAGCAGACAGGGCACCCACCCCAGCAGATGATATACCGCCCCTACAAAAGGAAATAAGTGGTGTATGTGCCCGACGACAACTACAGGGATCTTTTAAAGGAGGCCAAACATCAGTGAGACCTACTGAAAAATTAATTCAATCATCTTGGTGCATTGACTGGGCAGTAGGACAGGATCTGTTATGGGAGCTACCCTGGTGACAGAAGAAGCTGGCATCTATCAATCCTTTTCAGGTGCCCAAATATTCGTTTTTAAGCTGGTATTGCTCCAATTTCCAACAAATTTCCCCCAAAATCCAATACATTTTCAACAAGTTTCCAAACAATTTCCAATGCAATAACAAGTCTGATAATACTGCTGACTAATGTCAACACAAGTTACGTAAAATTTCCAACAATAAAACTAAAATTTTGTAAACCCCGAAAGAAAATTTTTTTCAATTTTGTTTTCTGGAAAATTTACATTTTTGTGCTATCCTGCTCTGGATCCCGGTTACAAGTTTTATACCCTGATTTTAGAATATCTAAAAGCTCTTTTCTTCTAAGGCTTCAACCTCAGATGCCAGGCAGTTGCAGAAGGCTGTTCTGGATATTTTCTGCTTTGACCCAAGAAAAGATGATAGCATGGTTTTCATCTGTGCAAACTGCTGCATGACCTGCTAGTCTACTGTTGAACACTGGGAAATTACACTGTGACTTGCAAATGAAGGCTGGTGTCTGATTGCATTCTAATCTCTATGGTATCTGTATCAGCAGATCCTCTGGAGATATGGTATGTTGAGGCAGCAGAAGCACTGGTAATTTGGGCCAAGGACTTGAAGGCTGAAGATTTGCTGAGTCCCTTGCATCTGATGTGCGTCTTTAAGAAGCTAAATTTGGCCTGAATCCAGTTCTTCTTCCCTGTTTTGCCTGGCCAGGCTTGGAGTGGGTGAGTTTTCCTTGGTGATTCCTTTGCAATGCAAACCAAGTCTTGCACAATTTGACAGACAGCTTGGAGGCTGCTGGTGTACCTCTCCCACAGCCATTCCTTCCTGGCCTTGTCCTTAAAGTGCTCCTTAGTCTTGTCATAAAACTCCTCATGATCTATGAGTCCACAATAGCCTCCTCATCTAAGTCAGTTAAGTAAATTTTCTTCCTTATTGTGCCTGGATTGTGGGAACTTCTATCTTCCTCACATTCCATATGCTCTTTTAGGACCCATCTTATAAGTTTAATAAAAGTAGAGTTTGTAAAAACAAAAGCCTATCAACAAGTCAGCCCAACTTGTATTTTAACACTAAATCCTAAGTTAATTTGTAAAAAAACATCAAAAGCCTATCTAAACACTGTCAGGTAGAATCTATCAGATTCCAGATACCAAAAAATTGCACAAATTGACTCGCCTTATATAGACACAGATTGCATAACCAACAAGCCAACGGTCGGTAAAATGAAGCCATCCTGTCCTCCACACTTCGAGGCTTGTCTTTTGCTGTAAACACCATGTATGTTTCTCTTTACTGTTTGTCATGGTATGTTTCCGGGTTGTCCAGCTGAGATATTACCAACTCCCATCTTTATGGGAAGTGACCAAGTGAAGTTGGCGATGTTTATGATAGGCTGATTTTATTTCAAGTATGGTTGCTTTGTGCCTATGGCCTGTTGACAAGTTGTGTCCAGGCACTGAACCACGTCAGGCCGGCAAGTGCTTCCAGACAAGACAGTAAAAGTAAAGGACAAGACAGGAAGTGTGTCCAACAAGCCATAGAGACACATAACAGGATGGTTACCAGGTGGGCGGAGCCAGGGTCATGATCAAGAGTTGGGGTGGGTTGGTGAAATATCAATCGTAATATTTTGCTTATCCACCGTGACAAGTCAGGAAACTACAACCTATCCCAACCACCCCTGTAAACATTGCCCCCGACGCTTAAATCCATAGTTACCAACAAGACGGCCCCAGTGGAACACCCTCATAAGGCATCATTTGTGGTTTTTGATTTGGATATTGGCATTCAACAACTCCAATAGTTCAGAGTTTGAACCCAGAAATTATTATTAATTTATATATATAAAAATAATGGCTTGATCCAAGCAAGAGAACACTTTATTGATCCAAGATAGTGTTCTGCAACCTTCAACTAGGATGTGTTGCAGCTGGAAGATATTCTGTGCATCAAAGTTATTTTAGTGAACACAGTTATTTTATTCTATCATATCTAAGCAACCATTACAGTACTGTTTCGTCATAATTCTTCTTTTCACTTTATCTGGCTTTTAGCAATCCAAGTGAATTTATAAATTTAACTTTTTAATGTTTTTAAAATATCTTTTTCTGGTTCCTCTTTCTACAAACTTCTTGGGAACTGTATGTGCAGCCACATTTCAGTAAAACGAAATCTGACAGCACTCCATATTGAAGAACTGCAGCTTTTACACTTGTGTTATGAACTTTATCTGATTGACAAAAGCTTTCTTTGAAGCCCCCAGAAATCAAGACAGAATTTAGAAACGTTCAAGAAACAGAATTGAAAGCTTTCTGAAAGTCAATTAACATTTAATGGCCAGGCATGTTTCCTGCTTTGTATAATGTATTTTGTCATGAATTTATTTTGTATTTTCACCAAGAAAGTGACCACCAATAAATCCTGATTGTGTGTTTGAAATGATTTTGTCCAGAACCATTCGCAATCTTGAAGCAATAGTAGAAGATTCAATCTTATATATGATCAATAGTATCGATATAGATCTCCAGTTTCTTTAATTGATATTAGGCGCTAGAATTAAAATATACATTAGATAAGAACATTTATGTGTAAAAAGATGTGTTAGTTGTGCAGCATAAAGATCCAAGAATCACAGACAGAACTTCAGTATTGTCTTTTTACAACATAAAGGAAATACACACAGTCTAATGTCAAGTGTAATTTAAGTTAGTTTATTGACTAGCGTTTTGTGTACATTTCATTAAATTTTGTTTTAGGATTCAGTTCCTTTTTCTGTTTTAGTGATCAAAACCAACAAAAAGAGACAAAGCAGACTGAGTTTGGAAGAAAACAGGATCGACTGATTCCTCATCATCCCTCTGCATCAACAAACAAGATTTCCTTTCCATCTACATCAAGCCAGGATAAATGTACAAAAGTCAGACTAAGAGAGGATAGTGTTGACAAAGCTTATAAATGTGTTGATTGTAACTTCAAGACAAATATATTGAAGAATATGAATGGTAAATTAAGTTTGAGCTTCAATAATCCTTAACAATATAAATTTCAGGTAGATGTCGATATATTCAAAGAAATGCAAACTTGTTCATCACCAGGATACCGCGGAATCTCTAGATATGTTATCAATTGAATGATAATTTATCTGTCTGGTTCTTGTAACACTTGGACACATTGCACTGTTCATCATAGTTTAATGGTGGCAAATTTACCTTGACAATTAAAGTAGTACACGGGACATACTATGAATGTTTGAATGGTGAAAAATTTATTTTGACATTTAACCTGCTCCGCCAATTTTAAGCAAGTATTTTGTTTAAATGTCTTTGTTTATTATCATTTTTCTTCATATGTTGTCATCATTAAAATTTACTTGTATTCTATTTTATTTGATAGGACATCTTGTCTCGCATCATAATAAACATATTAAGGGTCTGAAGACATACACATGCCATTTTTGCAAATATCAATGTGCTGATCGATATAGACTGATTGAGCATGAACTCACTCATACAAGTAAGTCACCAAACTACACATATAAGCACAATCTTTGGAGTCTATTTTGTTTTTATCACAATAGTTCAGAAAGTTAATACATTGTCTTTCAGTAATAAGTTTATAGTTATTTAGATTTGTATGGCTCGTAGTACTGTAACTTTATTGGGTTTTTTCTGCTGTAGCATAGTTTTTGTTTTTTTCTCCTTTGTTATTATTTTGTTTCCACAAAATATAACTATTTAACAATTATATTTCTACACCAGCTGTTATTTTAACTGCTGAAACTTACTATTGTTGTAAATCTTGTAATGCCAGTGTATTTGCTTTTGCTTCAACAGAAATCATGAAAAGAGAATATTGTCTTTGTATTAGTTTCACATGTGTTATCTTGCAGAGCTGAAACATTTCCTGTGTGAAGATTGTGGCAAGGAATTTTCAACAAAAAGAGGATTGCAAACTCACTTTAAGTATCACAGCAATGAAAGGCCCCACCAGTGCAGTCTTTGTAGTGCATCTTTTAAGGTGAAGGGGAAACTGACACACCATATGAAGCTTGTGCATATCAATAAGGTATATTTTTCTAAATTTATTTCCAGTTACATCCAAGAGAAATGCCAAATACATAATAAAAATTTGCATTATCTAATTATCTGTCTCGGTTAAGTTTTACTCTGTGGCGGAACTGGCTCCAAGGTGGTCCCATTTCGTCCAAGTTGTTCACAATACAGGTGGATGGCCACTGATTTTTACCTGTCAATAACAGCAGAACTACAGTACTACAAACATTGGTCACCGAGAAACAAATTCCATTAATGTCAACTCACCTTCGGTATCTGTCAGAGGAACACAGCAAAACAACCAATACCTCCACTCACATTATGTCCCAAAGGAGGACCGAATCACAACATTATATACACCGTGAACCACACCTCCAGTTACCGTAGCAAGTACTTCATCGGCACATGCTTGCTTTTGTCTGCACATGCTCACCGTTCCAAAATCAGAGGTAGAAATTAAAAAAATTTTAAAACTTTCTTAGGACGTGGAAGGTAATGCATGGTTCTCCACTGACCCACAAGTTTGCAAAAGGATGGCAGACGGTGATCCTAGGACATGATGTTTCACCAAACGCGGCCTACCACGGGGGATACCACATGTTGTGTGATAGGGGTATTAGGTTAATTTTAATAGGCTTATTATCAACTATGTCAAAGATAAATATCAAAGATATCATAAAAGTCAGTTTTATTTTATTGCCTGTCTCATTTAATCATACCTTTGCCCTATACCAAAGACACGAGTGTATGTTTTTCATGTGTTTTATGCCTGCATAAATATCCCAACAGTGTTGAATTAGTGTCTCTTTTTAGGTTAACTTAGGTTTTGTTTTAGACAACTTCCCACTGAAGCTTTTGACTTTTCAAAAGATAGATTGAAAAGACCATATCTCTACAGGCGTTTTTCATAGAGAGGAAAAAAAACTTATATAAAAGTGTAGACTGACAGCCGACAGACATGTCACTGTTTATTCCTTGAATGTAAAGTTTCAAATGATGTCTATAAATCAAAAGCAAGAATTCTTGAATTAACCAGTGTGTGTTGTATGACAATCTAATGACCCTGGATATCTATTAATATCTAAAGCCACTAAAACAAATATTCATTTGATCCACTTGTGAAATGGTCAAGAAATGGAAGTGTGTGTGTGTGTGTATGTATTCATGGCTCAGATTATAGTGCTGAATCTTTACAAATTAGTTTGTACTAGTTTCCTCTGCCCTTAAAACTACCCATCATTATACAACCTGTACAATGTGTCGAGTTCCATGTTAAACACAAAATCAAAACAATTGATATGTTGCCTCAGATGAAGGTCAAAATAATACCATTATTTTACTGTCAACCCTGCTACCTTTTCAACCAGGACAAATGGACACTTTATCCAACACTTCTGTACTTTTTTCCCAACCCTACTGTTTTGTTTTCATAAAACACAATTGTTTTTTTTTCTCAGCAACACTACTCTTGTTTCAACCACACTAAAAAAACAAAACCAAAAACAGTCCAGTGGCGCTTGTGCTATTTCTAGTTATCCTAGGCTTCCCCTTACAGTGAAAAAATACAAACCTTTGAATATAGGCTCTAAAATCTGACTTTTCAACTTAAATATCTAATGCTTCAGATATTTTGTATCACCCGGTGTATTACTGATGGAATTTATTTATATAAATGTACTAAAATCCTGTAATATAACAGAAAATGAGAATATGAGAAGCATACCTCTTATGAGAACGATATATTGTCGGGACAAAGTTGAGGTTTCATATTCCTTTCTGAGATTATATCAACACAGGCCTCTAATTATACTCTCACATTACTAAGATTTAAATTCTTGACAATGGATTGCTAAGTGATTAAATCCTAAATTAACTATATCTTATGATGATTTTGTTAGTGACTGTGCTATTAGTTATATAGTTTAGAACAGAAGTGTTAAATAGTCAAGACGATTAATGGTCATACAACTTGTTTCGTGATATACCCATTAACATGACTTCCATATGAAAGATTAATTTTAATCTGCTATTCCATTTTAGGGGAAAAAGCCTTACCAATGTGGATACTGTCAACACAGGGCGTCAGTAAGAGGGAATGTCAACCAGCACATTAAAAGTGTGCACAAAGGAAAGCCAGTGATGGTTAAAGTGATAGAAGAAATCTAAGGAAATTATTGATAAATGACTCCATGTGCTTTAAAAACAACATTTGTTTCAACAAGGAAGAATATTGCTCCCTACAAAGATTTGTTTTTTTTAATTTTTAACTTAGTACCTCAACACAACAAGTTAGATGTCTCAGCATGTTAACTTGATATTTCAACATGTTAACTTGATATTTCAACATGTTAACTTGATATCTCAACATGTTGTGATACCAACTCAACATATAAAGATACTAACTTGACAATTCAAAAACAATTCTAAACTGGCACTAGTACTCTGCCATAAATGTTCTTTTGTAGTTGACCCTTTTAGTCTTGGTCAAATGTAGAGTAAGAAATCTAAAATTCGCCACATATCTGAAATTCGCCACATGTAAAAATACTAATAAAATAAATGAATTGTGGTGAGATTTGTTAACGGTATAGTAACTTAAGGCTTTTTGAACTGAAAAATACCAATTTTTAGACAAAAACATAATTTTCTTCATAAAATTAACTAAGGTTTTAGAGGTGGCGAATTTTAGATTCCTGGCGAATTTTAGATTTCTTACTCTAATCCTAACCGAGGTCCTCAGTGGCCTAGTGGTTAGCAAGTTTGGCATCTAATCATAGGCTGTCACCTCTGTGGGTTCGAGTCCCACAAGTGGCAATTCTGAGGACCTGTCCCAATATGACCCTGGCTGTTGAACGGGACGTAAAACCCCAACTTTGACCTTTGACTAATCCTAACCAGGCATGGTCATAGTGACAGATTGAATTAATCACTGAAAGCGTTTAGAGACATTTACAAGCTGCCACTCACAAAATTCTCATTAGTCTCAATATAATATTACAAATATGTTGGTCAGCTATGAGTGAGAGTTTATTCCTATAGTGGTCTAATTAATCAAGCAAGTGATTCTGATGTATCAACATCTGTTTGAACTATAATATAACTATGATAGGTAACAAAACTGATTTTGATTGAAAGTGTTCACAATAACATCACTATGTCTAACTGATGGAGGTCAGATATGTAAAATTAGGTTAGCTCAATTGTTCATACAATTTTTAATCATAATGATGATATGCTGGATGTAGGGTACTAATTTCTTGCTTATATTCTTGTTTCATTTTTACTGTCTGCCTGAATTCATTTTTTTTTCATTCTAATAAAATTGAATGACTTTTACACTTTACCCCTTTTGGGGGTTAAGTATTCATGCAACTTCAGATTTGTTTTTACTTAAGAATTAGCTTTCTGGAAACTGATTTCTTATTTCAAAATAATTTAAAGAGTGCAACATTTTGAAATAGAGACATTGATAAAGTTGATAACAGACCTACCATGTAAAGTAAAACAGAAAAAAAACTGGTGTATAAGACTGTAATTCAAAGAGAACTGAGTGGAGGAAGGTTAAAATGTTTGTGGTTAACCATGCTAAAAATGTTATGCTAAAAGTACTAATTTTATCATGTTTATTTGTTTTAATAAATGCCAATTGTCATTGTTGAAGTGATTGTTTTGATTAATTGCCCTTCAAATGTAACCTCACTCGAAGATCAAACAATATTGGCGGTTTATTTCATTGAACACGTTGTATTGATGAGGTCTGAGAAAGTGTTATATAAAAACAACATTTTGAGAGATACTTTACCCATTCAAAGAATCTGTAATTTCCGGTTTGATAAACAGGGTTTACATCATAAAGGAGAACAGCAAAAACAACAAACAGTATGCTGATTAATGGTCTGCCGGATTTTTTGTGTGGATCTGATTTAGCAATTGCATAGTCTGCACTCTCAAAAGCTCACAGTTTAATAACTGTTTGGCTTTTTTCATTATATCAGCTCTACAGTTGCACTTGTAATCTACTCACAAACTCACGACAAAATTTAACTATATAAATCATATGGTTAATGGTATATATGAAAGATTTTTCAGTTTATATTGGTCTATCATTTTTGAGCTGTTGTTATAGCGTGATCACATTGAGTAAACCCTGTAAAAATGATGTATAAAGTATATCTGTTTTTGCTTTATATTGAATTGTAAAAGGCTTTTATAGTAAAATCATATCATACTCTAGACTATACTATTTGGCAGGCACGACAAAAGTCAGCCCTAAAATTAAGAAAAAAAATACAAATCATTGATGCAAGAGGTAATTTAGCAAGTCTATTCGCTGACTGATCATTCTTTGCATGTGAACATATCTCAATATTACCAACTCCAAAAAAAATATTTTTTTTGTGTACATTTTTGAATAAATATCTAAAGAGACCTACTGATTTATACACAAAGGAAACCAGCAGAGACATTTGATCAAGGTTCTGCACTGTAAACTACTGACTATCTACCACTTTTTCCACTTAGAGTGTGGGGTTTGAACCATAGACCTAAGAAGTGGGGGGGGGGGGAGTCTTACAACTGTGACACCGTGGCCCCTATACACAAATGTAACAGTTAAGAGAAAGTTGTTATGACTGATCTTACTGGATATACAATTAATTTTATCAATCAGAAAAAAATCCCATTTTTGGCAGTTTCTCACAGCATCAGCACTCCAAGGTTATAACCAGCTATAACTTATGATAAGTGTTTTCGTTGACTGGGCATTCGCAAATATTGGTTGCTTTAAGGTACAGGAAAAGACACAATTTTACTGAACAAAAGTATTTAACAATGAAAATAATAGTTACAGCCAACTGAAATTCTCTTAATAGTTCATACAATAATACCATAATGAAACAAATCTGACCTGATCACAGCCCTGTCCGCCTAACAGTGAAAGCAACTTTCTCCACTCTGTCCAGATATCTGTCCAGTGATCAGCCAATGTTCACCAACACAAAACGTCTGTATCCAGCTGTTCAGTATATGTCCAAAATCTGATGTTTGCTCCAAGATATGAACAATATCCAATATACAGCAAATCGTCTCCCTGGCAGATCCACGTCTGGTGGTGTTGTCTTTTAGCTTAAGGTGAGGCTGTAGTGTGGGGTGTTAGGGTGCCTGTGAGTCGCCCACAGAACGAAGAGTTGTGACTTTTAGGTGTAGGGTTATATTATTGAGGCTCCCCACTGTTGAGCTTAGACTAGGGGCTCTTACTGATGTACAACCCCACCAGTCATGTTCATCCCTCGGTTACTCCTCTTCATGGCACTGTTTGCAGTGGCACTGGCCCACAGACATGATTGGTTCAGCACCAGAGCATCTTACACATCATGTCCTCCTTTGACACGGGTTGCGAAAAATTTATCATATTTGTGTTCCTGCCGAAAATTTCCGACCATGGTTAATGGAAGAGGGCTCATGTTGTTACTGTTACTGGGTGGAGATGTATCCCTCAACCCTGGTCTGTTTACACTCAGTGTTTTGAATGCCAGATCCGTAAGGAACAAGGGTCCTCTCCTTGCCGACATGGTGGCTTCATACGACCTTGATCTTCTATGCCTCACGGAAACACACATACGTCCATTTGACTCTGACAGCTTCTTACGGTCTATAACTCCTCCCGATTTTAACTTTCCTCACAAGCCTCGTCCCTCAGGTATTGGTGGTGGTGTGGGTTTTTTCATCAGATCCTCCTACAGACCCCATATAATTGAAACTCCTTGTTATCAGTCATTTGAAAATATAGTGGTGTCAATCGGGCTTCATGGCCATTCAGTGTTGCTTGCCTGCATCTATCGCCCTCCAGGATCATGTACCTGTAATTTTCTGGAAGAATTCATGTCATTTGTTGGTTACCTTTCATCCATTAATTCTTCATATTACATTTGTGGCGACTTCAACATTCATGTTGATGTTCCAGTTGGTGACGGTCAGAAATTCACTACCTTTCTTGATTCATGTGACCTCAAACAGTTAGTCAAAAACCTACTCATCTACATGGTCACATATTGGACCTGATTTTATCTCCCTGTGATCAGGACACCATTGCTGATGTTAAAATTTGTGACTTTGTTTCCGATCACGCATTAGTCAAATGTTCAGTTGCCTTCCCTTGTCAAGTGTCTCATACTCCAAATGTAGTTCAATATAGAAGGTTCCACCGTATCAATATGTCTGACTTCCGCTCAGATCTCAAAAATACGTCCTTCGTCAAGTCTCCAGCTGATGCTGTTGTCGATCTGTATGATCAATATGTACATGATTTGAGTGATGTTCTGGATAGGCATGCACCTCTTATATCTAAATTGACGAAAAAGGAGTCCGCCGATTGGATGTCTGATGATTATCAACGTGCAAAGTCCCTTAGGCGCCAATTTGAGAGAACCTGGCGTAGGGCTAAAAGTACACTTAACAGGAGTAGGCTTTGTCGCCAGATTGCTCGGTGCAATGCACTTGTAAATAAAGATAAATCAGACTACTATAGCAAACTGATCTCAGACAATAGTCATGACTCTCGAAAACTTTGGCGTGAGCTGCATAAGACCCTGAACAGGGTTTCTGATGCCACACTTCCATCTCATGAGTCCGAAAAGTCATTGGCTGACCAGTTTGCCTCCTTCTTCACCAACAAAATCAAGAAGATTAGAGATAATTTTGCTTCTTCTGGCACTGAATATGATGTTAACCCTCCTTCAGATCCTCCCCAAATTACTGTCTTTAGGCAAGTTTCTGAAGATGCTGTTGATAAAATAATTAAAGCATCACCAACAAAATCATGCCTGTTGGACCCTCTGCCGACATTCCTGATTAAGGAATGCATTGATATATTGCTACCATCCCTTACAAAGCTGGTCAACTGCTCACTCATGGAGGGATGCGTTCCTGATGCCTTCAAATCTGCTGTGGTCACTCCACTTATTAAAAAGCCAAATCTTCCCTCAAATGACCTTAAGAATTATCGCCCTGTATCAGGTCTCAGTTTTATATCTAAATTGGTAGAACGTGTGGTTGCTAAGCAGCTGTTAGAACATATTAATGCCAATAACTTAGACAACCCGTACCAGTCGGCATATAAGGCGGGCCATTCAACTGAGACTGCTCTTCTCTACATAAAAAATGAGGTTCACTTATCATTGTCAAGAGGTGAATCCACGGCCTTGGTATTGCTTGACTTGTCTGCTGCCTTCGACACCATTGATCACTCTACTCTTCTAGGTTGCCTCCAAAACTGGTTTGGGGTCAGTGGCTCCGTTCTAAAATGGTTCACATCCTACCTAATGGACCGTTACCAATCAGTAAAAATTGGTTCTACTTTGTCAGAGGTTTGTAAACTCCTATTTGGTGTTCCCCAAGGTTCTGTCCTGGGTCCTTTGTTGTTCTCATTGTACACTACCCCCCTCAGTTCCATTATCAGTAAACATAATGGAATAAAGTTTCATTTCTATGCAGATGATAGCGAACTTTATATACATTTATCCCAGAAGAATGCATCTGCTGCCTTTGAAAAGCTAAATAAGTGCCTAAATGATGTTAAAGAGTGGATGACAACTAGTAAGCTCAAACTGAATCCTGATAAGACTGAGTTTATCATCTTTGGTTCGAAGATACAAAGGGATAAGTTGAAAGCATGTTTTCCAATTGATATCCTGGGCAACTCACTCTGCCCTGCAGATTCAGTAAAAAATCTGGGTGTGTGGCTTGATTCAGATTTCTCTTTGTCCAAGCATGTTCAGAATGTCTGCAAAAGTTGTTTTGTTAAACTCCGTGACTTCAGACATGTCAGGCGGTTTCTTACTCATGATGTTTCTGTGCTTGTAGCCAACGCTCTTGTTAGTAGTCGGTTGGATTACTGCAACTCACTTTTCAGGAGCCTGTCCAAGTTCAATCTACGCAAATTACAGTGCATCCAAAATAGTGCAGCTAGAATTGTATCAAACACCAGTCGATACACCAGCATAACTCCTGTGCTAAAGAAACTGCATTGGCTTCCTGTTGAACAGCGCATTGTGTTCAAGACAGTCACACTTGTTTATAAGTATCTTCACACAGGTTTTCCCAGGTATTTTTCACCACATCTTTCTTCCTACAGCAGTTCTTATAGTACCAGGCGCAGTGAAAGTGGTGGTAATTTCCTAGTTATTCCAAAGTTCTGCCCCTCTGTTCATAAATCTGTCAAACAGTTTGGTAATAGTTTTGCGTTTGATGCTCCTACTGTGTGGAATACTCTCCCTGATGTGATTCGTGCCTCTCCATCCCTGGCCTCCTTCAGAAAACAGCTTAAAACCTACCTGTACACCAAAGCATATCCACCCTAGCCTGAATCATCCTCCTGGCGTTCTCCGTGGTGTTCGACCCCTGTTATGTCCCTGGACACAGAACTTTGTTGACTGCTTTTTGTTTTGTTGCGCCTTAGAGTCCTCTTGTTTGGGGAGATTAAGCGCTATAAAAGTCCAATTAGAATTAGAATTAGAATTAGAATCCACACGCTATAACTAGAGATCAGCACAAGATGTATATAAGAGGCAGTTTGCATCCACCTGGCACACAAATAAATTAATTCACCATGTAGCAGCTTCAAAGACCTCAGTTCTTATAACACACACATTCAACAGTAACTGTGGTCAGGCTTTCCGCTCTTTATATACTGCTTCAGCCTCCAGAATGTTCTAGAGAGAAATGTACTGCCTTGCTACCAATTATTGCCGGCTACCAATTATCGCCACCAGAAAATAAAACATTCATATTTCAGTAATGGTCATATATTTTGAAAGATTTTTGTTGTGTATTTGTTCCATTCACTTTGGAAATAGTTTTACCTTATTTGCTAAACTTGGGATGCTACTTTGGTGGAGTTATATCTATTTGAATTCTATCTGGCGATAATTGGTAGCCGGCGAAAATTGGTAGCAAGGCAGTATACTACTCGATACATTTCTAAGGAAAAAGAATCATGGACGGTTCTATGCATTGTCACAGCATCCTTAAATGCAATAATGAATCACAAATGTGTAATGTTGTTTAGCTTAAACATTGAAAGACCAGAAATTATTTAAATGAAACAAATAAAAGTAGTAAACAAAAAACAAACAACAGGAAATAACCAATAGTAAGACAATCAGACATATTAGTGATTGAAAAAGGCAGGTTTATATCCCTTCCGCTGTTGACAATAAAAAATATGGGTTTCACAGTAAGATTATGTTGCAAACAGAGAAAAGCTGTGTGAAGGGACATGTGTTTGCCTTTTGGTGGTTGATATGGAACCCAAATTTCGACGCATAAGTATGGTGTATATTATGGCATTAGTTATTAGGGCCACTAGTCATGCTCGTGACGTACACATTTTACCAATTATGTTGATTATGTTTAAGGCTTAAGGATACTGACCATTGTTCAGACATCATGAGACACCTTGTGCTGCTTACTGGATGAATCAGACTAGTATGGCATTGGCGTGAGTAGAAACTGCTTTGTATGTCACTTCTCCATCCAGAAATGTTATAAAAATCGTTTAATCATTCATATTCTGTTCAGACTGAGGACATTTTGGTTTGACTGGACCAAGAATTTTTGTATGGAATTGTAATGATGCAGTCCTAGTATTAAATTCTGTCAAAAAAAACAAAGACATATTCCTGTGTCCTGTGTGTAAGATAGGTAGTTTACAGCAGGTTCCATAATACTGATTGGTATAATTGTAGTAGATTGTCTCAGTACATGGCCATATAGTGAAAACAGTTGGGATCAACTCATTGACACAACATCCCTTGTTTATATGTGGAACCATGCAGCACTTAAAATCTGGTGACCGGTGAAGTATTGATTAGCATTACTGTGGCATACTAAGTAACAAAAATATGGAATAACTACTTGAATGAACAAACGCCAGTCTACATAATATAATGTGATTCAAGATATGAAATATCACCAGATGTTATTCAGGACCTTTTGTGCTTTTTGCACTTATGCTAGCATCGCAGCAGAAAGAATGGAAGTTATGCAGATAATATTACATTTAGATCAACGCACGACATATCCATACATACGTTGTGCAACTATGGGTCCACTATTCAACCCGTAGTACTTGCCACCTTCTACACCTCAATACACCTGTAAACCAGGTGTTAGGTTTTATTTAAACTGTAACTGACCCTTGTCAACCCTTACCATCTCTAGGATAAGGCTAGGGAAAGATTTATTACAGTGGAACACCCCTTTTAGTTTTGTCAGCTCTTTGTATGAATAAGTCAGAGCCAATGATGAGGTTTTACGTTCTGTTCAACAGGAGACATGTCCTCAGCTTTGTCACTTGTGGGAGTCATGACTGCCTCGTAGTAGATTCAGAACCTGCTAACATACCAGGCCACTTAGGACCTTTTTCTGAATAAGATTTTTGTATGTATATGAATGAGAGAGATGACTACCAGGCCACTTAGGACCTTTTTCTGTATATGAATTGTACATGTAACTAGATCTATGACCAATTCCCAGTAGTAGTTATATCTATGTGTGTGATCACAAATAAATGTTTTTTTTTGCAATCGTGGGAACTGTGGAGGTCTATTCATATCCTGTTTTTATAATTTCCTATACATATCTTCAGTTTTCTCAGTAAGTGCTTTGTCCACAAATAAATTTGTCCAATTCTATTCTTTTGCAACCAATACAATATTAAAAATATTTTGCATTGTGTCCAATTCTATTCTGTCGCAAAAAAAGTGCAAAAATACACTTTGAAAAAGCTGTATATAGTAAGTCTGAAGGAAAAGTTTTTTATTACAGACTCAAGAGTTCTACAGTCACCCTATTTTCAAAAGTTCTGACTATCTTGGGCACATATTCAAACATAATAACACCGGTATTAATATATGTCAGTGGTTTGTGTGGTAAACTTCCAACCTGATAGAATAATACAACTTTTTGTTTAAGGAGAAGCAAAAATTGAAAAGCGTAACATTATGGTGTACATTAAAATTGTAAATCTGAATATTGAGATATTATTTCTAAAAACTTTCCTACTGTAAATGCTCGATTTTGCATAGCTACATGCTTGAGAAACATATCCTCTAAAAAACTGCAATGATTTTTATTCAGTGAAGAATAACGTATTTTTAAGTAAATTTGTTTAATATTTAGTTGGTTATTTTTAGCAACTGCACCTGGGAAAGCAGATACATTACGTTTTGAGATGGATAATCTCTACCACTAAACTCATGTTCAGTTTGTTTTTTATTATTTTTACATTAACAATTTAATTTGATTTGATTGATTAACCTGTCTTCAGTTTTAAGCTTTATGTTTTTCATTTAAAACCGTCGAATGTTAATCGAAATTATAAATAGTTAATTCATTTCTATTGTGCAAGCAAACAGAATTATTTTTTTAATTACTGCAATATTTGCAACAGTTTCTGTTCTATATACTTAACTCAGGAAAGTTGTATTTATTTTATTTTCAAACTGTCTCAGTTTGCTTATTGAGTGTTATAAAAATATCATATATATATGACTATAAACAAGAATATATAAGCAGCACTTTGAAACTTGAATTTTTTGGTTCCTAACGTTCATGTACAATTTTTTTTCTTCTGATAAGGATATTCCATTGAAATAATACAGTAAGTATTTTCAGTTACCACGTGCAATGTAGTCAACAGTCAGTTAATAATTTACATAAGAATAGCAATATTATTCTATTTTTGTTGTATTGTGCTTGATCTTCCATTTATTAAGAGGACTCCGAGATGCAAAAGTGCAAAAGCGGTCAATCAATTTCAGCATCCAGGCACAGAATAGGGTCAAGAACCATGTAGAATGCCATAGAAATTCAAGGCCAAAAGGGGGGTTTCTTTCTACCAGCGTGAGCCGCAAAGCCATCATAGACAGTAGTAGTGTACTGAAGTGGTCACCCATTCCAGTTCTAACGTAGACCATTGCCGATTAACTTCAGTGAACAGACAGCTACTCACAACACTGCGCCACAATCCATAAAAGTCCAGACAGAAAATAAGTGATACCTAGCTGAGGCAGCCTCTCTAGAGCTTGCACTTAATAAAGACTAAGGTGGAAACACCTTGGTGTGGGGGTAGGATTTAAACTTCAGAAAGAAGCAATTGGAGTAGATGCACAAATCCCATCAGCAAAAAGTTTTCCAAACAATGGAGGCATGAAAAGCAAAGCTAACACCATACTGTTTGACGAACTTTTGATTAGAGAGATTGTTATTTAAAAATAAACTGGATGAACATTTGGTGGTTAGTGCTGCTGGATCAAAAACAAATTTCCTGATAAAACTTGTTTCCTGCTCAATTTTCATAAATATATATTATATTTGTTTCAAGCATACCCAAAGGAAATAATTCAATAGAACAAATCAAGATGAGTTTTTCTTTGCAAGCAGCACTCCTAAAACAAACAAATGGAAAGACAAAAAATAAATTTCTCCACCCAGCATCCAGTTTATCATTTAAAAATTATGGAACAACAAATTTTTATTTTTATTTATTTATTTCTTATTTGTAAATGAGACACTTTCCAGTTTAAATTACATAAATGACAATATAATCATGATCTTGATTTATGCTAAGTACACCCGGTGACATCTCTGAAATAATGTACCACTTGTCTTAGTTATCTACGCGTATCTCAAAATACAAAATAGATAGATAAATTTTTATTATACTGACGTTGTGTTATACAATATCGAAATGCAGTTTATATAATATATTTTTCCTAACACCCAGCCATAAAGGCTTACAAGTCAGTTTAATTCATACAATTAATACAAGGTGTGTACATGAGAATACAAAAAAGAAGTATATATATATTTATTTATTTGGGGTTTTACGTCACTTTCAACACTGTACAGGTCATATCATGACGGGTAGTTGGAAGGGCAGAGGAAACCAGTACATACAGTTTATCAGGGATCTGTACTGTAAACTGCCGACCAACGGCAAGCAACTACCAGCTTTCCCACTTGAGGCCATGACGGAGATCGAACCCTGGCCTCGGAGGTGGGAGGCGAGAGTGTTACCACTCTGCCACCGTGGCCCCCTCAGTATATATATATCAATTACCCTAATTATTAGTGTATAAAATAGACTTTCTAAATTCACAGATTGTCACTAAATAATTTGAATAAAAGCACCAAAATAAAAGCATTATTATACAAAACACATTTTATTTGGGATATACAGAAAGGGTGAAAATATATAACTTCTATTAAGTTTCACATTGCTAGAATTCTGACCCTTACTTTGGGAGAACATCTATACTATAGGTTCACTCTCACTGATAAATACAGTTTCCAAATATAGATTTATTTGACATGTAGCAAAATTTTAAAGAGAGGGGGGGGACAGTGTGATTTAAATAAGGCTAGGCCAATCGAATGTTGTATTAATTCTTGGTTTATATTAATAAGTGTTACCCAACATATTTACTGTAGCGTAAATTCAAAATTAATGTTAAGAAATATGATTACCCAGTCAGAAACTTTGATTCAAAGTCTACCAGAATCAATACAATAATAAAGGTAATGTTTCAGAATGTCAGTATGTTCCCTAGAGTACATTCTGGTGGTTCCTTAATATGCAAAGTAAACCATTTTTATTTGCATTAGAAAAACAAGATTTATATTTTATGTAGGAAAATGATTGCATATATATCAAACACTACATTATAGACTAATTAGTGTATACGTTTCCATTTAAAACTTATCTGAAAACAATCTGAAAAAGGATAATGTCCTATCCACTTACTTTGATTAACTAGGACTGAGTAGAAAGTAACGCTGTAGCAACAATATATTTAGAATTTCGATTAGTACCAATATCTCTGAAACATGTGCTATACAAGTATAAATTATATTATTTTTACATACATATGAGATACATGTTAATTTCATATTTTTTTTTTCAAATTTCTCTTCGTAAATTCCCCAAATTTCTTGCAGTTTCTAGGATAGTTGGTTTTTGACGACACAAACAATTGATGCTGTTACAGAGTGTTGTTTCTGTGTTTGCTTATCATGAATATCATTTTAATTTCAGACTTGAGAAATTCTTTTGATATAAGCGTCATTATTTTTAAAAATAAGTTTGTCTGGTGATATTTTTTATATTAGTTTAGTTATTTTTTTTATTTATGAAGAAAACAAAGTATTTAATAATACATATTTGGTGTATAAAATGACATACATTTTTACTCAGAAACAGAGCTCAACAGATCCCCTACTATCCCTAACAAGGTGTCACTTTATCGAGAGCACTCGTAGATGGCTTCTATATGCCAATGCCCATTATTTCCAATATTTCATACTAATGCAATGATAAGATTTTTGTTTTTTGTATTTTTTTGCATTGTGTATTTATACTCAGCGCAGTATCTCCATGTACTACAGGACTCAAAGCGCTGTATGACCCATCTGACTGTACAAGTACAGTATAACTCTCAAATTACTGACATTACCCTAACTGAAAGACAGAGGCTCAAGGTGGACCACTTATCAACATTCTTGAGGTTCTTTAACCTGCCACTGGGGGTAGGGCCCAATGGCAGAGGACAGCCATTTTAAGTGGTCATCAGAGCCACAATTTATCTGCATGTACCTGGGTTTGAGCCCACGTTCTCTGTGTTCCTAGGCCAGTGTGCTACCCACTAGGCCACAGTTTTTCAAAGTTACCTGAAACTTTCAAACCAACAAACTAACACACCCCACCTGGTGCAGATTATAAAAGGTATAAAAGAGAGGACAATGCCATAAGAAACAAACAGCATGAGTACACCTCTAAACGTCCTATGCCTAAAACAGGGAAAATGTGCAGTTAAAAATGTCTTGATTAGGGCTAGTGATAATATGTAAAAAGTAAACCCATAATAGCCTCTAACCTAACCTGGTCTGCAGACCAAGCCGACTTCAGTCCTAGTTGTTAGGTGAGTTGAACCAATGTGGCTTATTGTTTTGTTGATGACAATAGAAGTCCTTGTACAATCAAGAACAAGAGCACTTCGAACATACTTTCGCCAAGGCATGTTTGATCTTTTCAATAAAAATGGCTTAGTAATAAGTAAATGGAAAAATCCGGACTTTTGACATTTTTATGTATCTGGGCAGTTGTCCAGATCACTTTTAAAATTTAATGGAATCTAAGTTGCACAAAAACTCATGTTCCCATTTGTTCATGAAGATCCCACCAGAAGCATTTGCACATAACACTGGTAACAAACAAACAGCCAAAAAAAAACAAACATATTAATACCTCCATGGGAGAGGTAACGGTAGAATTTGAAATGGCAGTTTACCACAACTAATAATCACATAGAATGCGGACGTCTCAGACTATTTACTGATGTTTAAAGAAGACATGTGTTTTAAATAATTACTCTATTGCTTTCATGAATAATACATATGCTGATAGTCAACACCTGGTCCATATGGTCAATATCCATTTACCTTTACTGAATGATTTCAGTACAAAAGTTTGGACCCAGACTTTTCCCAAACTGGCTTCTTCTTTGTGGAACTGTTTTATCATGGGTTTGTTCTACAGGAAAACTTCCCAAATGACATGTGATGAAAACACAAAGGACGAAAGAAAATAACCATATTATACGAATGTGGTGCATGTTTTTTTTTGTTACTGCCTTGCTACCAATTATCGCCAGATAGAATTCAAATAGATATAACTCCACCAAAGTAGCATCCCAAGTTTAGCAAATAAGGTAAAACTATTTCCAAAGTGAATGGAACAAATACACAACAAAAAACTTTCAAAATATATGACCATTACTGAAATATGAATGTTTTATTTTCTGGTGGCGATAATTGGTAGCCGGCGATAATTGGTAGCAAGGCAGTAATCTTTTTGAGCCAAATCATTTTGTATGTGTCTAATGAGAGATGTTTTACGCTTATTATCCACCATCTAATATGAATATAAGTAAAATTACTCAATATTTAAATTTAAAAGGATACAAAAACAGGCTGTCCTATACATATACATGCAGGTACCAGTGAGCATTGAAGCTTCAATTTTTAGTTGCAATTTCTCCTCCATTTCTGCATGAATTTTAGTGCAAACAAAGGTCAAAGGTCAAAGTTGGGGTTTTACGTCCCGTTCAACAGCCAGGGTCATATTGGGACAGGTCCTGAATTTTAGTGCAATACAAAGAGTAGAAGTGCTGTAAGAATGAGGTATATATTTATAGGTTACACAGTCTCCAAAATATTGACAAAAATTGTCACTTATTGATGATTTTGTGAGGCTTATTATGCAAAATAACTGATGCTGATTAATACAAAAACTATGTATCCCATTCTGCATATCAGCCTGGTCATAGTGTTGTCCGGATAATAATTTTTGATTTCCAAGAATTGTCATTTAAACATACTGCAGCAAATTTTGAAGGTAAAAAATAAATACCCTGCAAATAAATTATTCTTAACATGTATTTTACTGACTCTTATGAATACCTGGCTCTGATTAAAATCTCAAGGACAAAATTTTGTTCAAGTCATGCCCATTAGCTCTGGCTGGAATCCAAAACAACTGCTATAATAGCAGGGTCCTGGAAAGAGCCTGCATGTTTGAATTTCAAATTGATCTTTCTGATTTGAATTATTTTCATGACTTCTGATTCACATCTCGGAAACTGAGGGTAAAATAAAGAACCACCCCCTCCCCCCCCAAAAAAAACAAAAAAAAAAACTAATATATAGTTACTTCTCTCTTAAATTAAGACCACTTTTGTAACTATGAAAGCTTTAACTGATAATTTTCTAGCTCAGTGTATATAACAGACTATTTATTTTGCCTCGAGAATGTGTGATACAAGAAAGCCTAGAAAGGACACACTGAATTGAGCATATAGGTTACACATGTACAGCCTAGGAATAAAATCTACTAATAAAAAGAGTCAGTGGTACTTGAGCAATTGGCAGACTGAAATACACCACAAAATGTCTATATTTCACACATTCTTTGGCTACCAGTTGCTTTACCCCTAAGGGCTAGAGGGTGTAACTTAGTAGAAGGAGAGTCAGAATATAAGCAACAAGTCCAATATCTGCCCCCAAGTTCCACTGAATTTAGAATTTTGACGTCTCACTGGGCGTTCAGACTAGTGATTCAACCCGGGTTGACACAGATTGAAGCAGATTGGGATTAGGTGTGAACACTCACAATCCGGGTTGATAAGGGTAAATCTCAACCCTACTCAAGAGGTGGATTGAAGCAGATTGGCTCAACCCCCTTTGTAGTGTGAACCCTCTCAATCCGGGTTGACAAGGGTTGAGCGTGTTGATACTGTAATTAACTGATTTACTGCCTTGAAACAATTGCTTAAATTAATTTTTATATGTATATAGCTTAATATTTTGCAAGCAGGTACCCAATTAAAACATAGGTCACCAGACATGATTGTTGTGTGATTTCTGTATGATTGCACTTTGGTATAAAATATATAAATATTTGTAATTGTAGTGGTATGGTCTAATAAGCAGAACTATTTCAAATGATTGCAATTAGTTTATTGCTGAAAAAGTGGCAAAATGTTAAAAATATAACATTCTCTTTGATTAATTATATAAACTTGAAAAGCTATTTATCTGAATGGTATCTAATACAAAATTGGAATCTTTTATAGTTTTAGAAATGTGGAAAATTAATTGTCATTTAAAGAACTTACATGCATTACATTTAGCTAAATTTGGAGGATTTACTGTACTCAGTTTTTGAGACTTTCAATCTAGATTAAAGTCTGTAGTGTGGACACTCAACTCGGATTGAGATGAATCTGCTTCAATCTGCTTCAACCCTCAATCCTTGTCAACCCGGATTGTAGTGTGAACAGGGCCTGTCAATGGACGGAAGGCCAAGGGTGAAGTGTGAGTGTGCCCAGCTCCAGATCTCTGAGCTTCTGTGGAACACCTTTCCTTTGATTGGCTGCTGAGATTGTCCAATAGTGATTTTTGAAAAATATTCGTTTAAAAGGAAACAGAAATATAAATATTTTGGACATCTAAACACAGAATTAGACAATTGTTTACACTAGATAGATAGATGTGCCTCTTCTTTGGTGAATGGATAAATTATAAACTTAATTGGGTGGTTATATTGGTTTTACCCTTACATTTGAATGACCGAAATTCAAGCACAGCCATGGGACCCATGCCATCATGTTGCAAATAAGAAGTCCACGAAAGCCTTTACAAACAGTAAAAACTGCATTTGCTGCTTATGTTCAATTGTTTTTCGCCCATCTGTATTGTGAAGCCACAGATGAAAATATTTAGATATTTATTCAAACTTTACTTTCTATATACGCAAAAAGAAAAGTGAATAACTGAATTCATGATGGTTCATGTCAACAACTTTTTTTGAATAAGTCAAACATTAGTTTTGGTAATGGTGCAGCGTCGTGACAGCCACATTTTGTTAAATCTGTAGAAAAAAGACACTTGGAAACTTTATTCTTTAAGACACTATGATAATAAGTCAAAGTGACCTATTGTACAGTTTGTATACTTCGTGTAATATTTGCCTTTTTCAGACTTTATGTCTGGGATATATCAATAAATAGACACAACTGAGACGTAATACCGAACCAAAAGTAAAAAAAAAACAATCATGACATGCTAATTCATTCAAATAGCCACATCACCCAAAAACCTATAATTTACAACCAAATAACTGACATATTACACAAAGTTGGGGTTTTACGTCCAGTTCAACAGCCACAGTCATATTGCTACAGGTCCTCACAGACTGGCATTCAAGGAAGTAGTACTTCAAGTCTGTTCATGCCTCAGAAGCTGGACATAATCACCAACTGTATAGCACTAAGCACTAAGCCTGAATAAAGGCATTTGCGTATTACAACTTATCCTTTGAGTCTCAAAGACTGGAAGTATTATCGCAATGATCACATAAAAGGGTAAATCAAGTACTATTACAACTTTTTTTTCAGTCACAATTTGGGCCGGCATCAAGGTGCCGGCAAGGTCAGCCCTGGGGGTGTCCTATTTTCGGACACTTAAAAACTAGTATTGATCATTAACTGGTTGTAAACTCATTCCTCATTGGTCGTAGAGTGGTCACCTTGTAGCAGACCTTCATGCTCGGCCATTTGAATTTTGGAGGTGAACGGGGTCACACTGCAGTTTTCAGAAAATAGATTTTACAAGATTTACAAGTTATTTTACAATAGTTTTAGGGTTTTATATTTTTATTGTTTATACTGTGATAACTGACGACATGGCAGAAGCAGCCACTCATCCGTACAACTTTAGATCAAGAGAAGAAGTTGTTGAGTTGCCTGTCCAGCTACACCTACCTGACGACAACAAATTCATGTCAGACCTCCTGGCCAGCGACAGGACACACACTGGGCAAGTTTCGGGTTCTGATTCATCAATTCATGATAGTGGTTGTGATGCGTTAGTAAACAGTCCTACTTGTAAAGCTAGTACTTCTGGTCACCCAGTTCCACAAAAAACTACTCTGTCGGACCCGAATTTGTCAGATAGTGATTCTGCAAGCCAACGTGTCATAAATATGCAGATACTTAGTCAATTAAAGTCGTTGGGCAGAAGGTTGAATGACATGGAGGCAAAAAACTGTAAAAAACTAGTGATCAAAAAAAACTTAAAGCAAAAGTGGTCAAGAAAAAGGTCAAAGGTACTGATACCCCGGTCACAGTGACCCCAAACACTTCCGTTGCCATTCCGGATCTCAATGCCTTGAGACAAGATGCTCTCATTCAACTTAAGGTGGAGCAACGACTTAAAGAACTCCAAGATGATGAAAAACAAGGTAAAATTAAATCTTTGTGAGGCGGTTCCGTGGAGGTCATGGTAAAACATAAGGTCAAATGGCCCCACGAGTACATACTCTCAGGCTCGAATAAAGAGAGGGTTTCCTATGACCAACTGTCGGTTGTTCAGTGGGTGGCTGGCTTTTGCCGCATTATGAAAGAGGAAAAACATTCTGACTCTAGGGAATTTATGTTAGATTATCTGGTATCACTTTTGGATGATGGCCAAGATTTTTCTTGGGAGGCGGCAAAAGCCAGCCACGCAGTGCTCTTATGTCGGATGGAGCAAGGAGAAATTGAAAGTTATTCCCAGATAGAAAAAATAGATCGGATCCGACGTGCCAATGCCCACCTCAGTATAGCCACTTGTGGGTGTCGAACCCACACAGACCTGACAGCCTGTGCTTAGATGCCAAACTTGCTAACCACTAGGCCACCGACGACCTCACTCTGATTCATTGAGAATACAGCATACATGTATTGACACAACAGCATTACATTAAAGAAACTAACAATACTGGCTGGTAGAAGTAACAATATCATAGATAAAATGTCATAAAATGTCATAATTATCTAGCAAATAGATTGTTTGACTTCTTGCCATTTTAGCTGAGTTGTGACTCAGAAACGCTTTCTGCAGACAGTTGCTTAGAACCCTAAAACAAGAATGAAAACAAATTTAAAACTGGAAATTGTGAAGCCATAGATTAACATATTTAGATACACAGTAGGTTACTTATGTATATATATATACACATACACAAACGACAAAACCACTTCTTCTAACTCCAGTGTTTGCCTCAAAGACACAATATTATTACAGCTACAACACGCAAATCTGATTCTACTTTCTGAATGCCAGCAGGAGCAGACAGAGAGCCAGGCATGTAAGTCAGTGTACTGTGAGAATATGGTTATTGGAGAGGCAGAGGTATGACCAGTTTGAGGTACTGAGACAGACCCTTCTGAATAGTGATCAATAAATCAATATATCTCAAAGCCCTAAATGAGCTGTACTACAGTACACACGCTGGAATCGTGAAGGGGGAACCAGTTTGGATATTAAGGGTGCTTCATTATTCAATATGTAGTAACCAGACAGGTGGAGCCAAAATGACGCAGTCGTCATGCAGTCATCAAATACATACAGAGAGGAGCACAGTGTCCTAAGCTTGTATATGTTTGAAAGTTTATATTTTAAAAATAATTTAAAAAATTTTAAATTATTTGGGAATTACTCATTTTTAATCTACGTCATACATAGACACTAACATAGATATTTTACACACTGGAAGGAAGTTAAGGTCACCTTAAGTTTAACATAGATACTAAGTACAGCTAGTAAGATATGCAAAATTTGAGGTTAAGGGGAGCCTAAGATCATCTTAATTAAGAGGAAATCACTGAGCATATACAATTGAAACTAAGGATATGAATTCAGAATGTGATATGGAATTCTGTGGTTAAGGTGGCCTCAACTTGATCTAAGATTAGGTGTTTAATGGGTGAGAATTTTGACTTAAGGCAAAGTTAGCTTGGGCAATAAAGAGTGGTTTAAACAAAGCAACCTGAGATCAGTCTTGATGGTCAAACTGGTTGGTAAGTATGCTTGTATGGTTTAAGCTTAGTTGATGACAATTTAATGTCAAGATGACCGCCAGTTTTTACCACATGTAAGACTAGATGAGCCATAGAAAGCTCCAAACCCACATATGTTTTTGTCAATGTTGTCACAACGATGTGATATTTTTGTTGCTCTACGAGGATCAATCAATATGTGTCTTTTGTGTTTTTGACACCTTGAATCGTTGGCCCGGTCCCAAGGGACATCTTGCTGATTTTTAACAATTGCTCCACCTCTGAAGTGGGATTTACTGTAAGGAGTTCATGTTTTGCCCCCGACAGTCTCTGCATAGGACTTTTTTCACAAAATTTACACTTTCACCATTATTGTGCATAGAGGTAGTTATGTTTCTGGGTTTGAATTTATACGTTAAATATGTTTGTAATGCTGTATTAATGCAGTGCCCTACTTTTTGGACGAGATTTTACAGTCTCCAGCAGGGAATTTGTTTGAATTTCCTCGAGCCAAGCAATTTTGACAAGCATGAAGGTACATAATTCCAATGGATTCATGATCCGGTTTATGAATGCGTGAAATGTGTTTGATAGTACCAAGAGTTGGTGGGGTTACGACTAGTTCTTCTTTGTACTGCCAGAATTTCGAGATGTAATGTTGACCTTTTTTTTGATCATGAACTGTACATATTCTGTCGATTTTTAACGTCTTGTACCAATCAACTTTTTTCAATCAACTCACAGAGCTATACACGCTGGACTCAATGAGTCAACAACAAGGCTCAACAGCCTGCGTTCCAACACAGCACTACTTCAGCTTAGTAGATCAACAGTGGAGGGAATAGTATGGTCAGAGAGTCAGCTGTGCCATCCCCGTTATTTGGGTCAACCAACAGGAACCTTCTTCAAGATTGAACAAAGACTAGGTTGGCACCCAACTTGTTTGATTGATTGATTGCACTTTCAGGAAATGGATAGCAAGGATCAGAGAGCCTTTGCACACTGGCCTAAAGATAACTATTTCTCCGAGGACCTGGCCACTGTGAATCCTTACAGGATTTCTAATGTTTGGCTTCATCGTGACATCTAACACTACTTTCGTCATTGCATCAGATGTATGCTAGGCTATATTCTAGAAAAGCTCACTAGCACACCCACTATAACCACAAAGCTGGGCCATTTAATAAGAGGAAGACCTGTCATCGTACTATTGGCCCATGGAGAGAAAACGTGTTTCATGAAGTCTCTGAAAAGCAATGTGGATGTTTCTTCCTAATGATGATTGCTCTGTTGAATACTGATTGGCAGCTATTTTGTATCTTTAAATCCTTAACACAGAGAGAAAGTGTTCAAAACTGCACCACTGATATTCCTGATTTACTAATGCACCCAGACAGTGGTAGGGCTACTGTGTTAATGACCATCACAGGTGCTGCAATAACCTAGTCTATTATCTGCTGCATATGCCTGATTCACACTACAGGCTCTGCATCCGTCAATTAAAGGTTTTACTCGGCAGCAGAACTAGTTCCAAGCACACCACATATCTTCCAAGATTTGGTGTATGATTCACACTATAGGCGGTATAACCCACGGTAATAGGCTTTTGACAAAATTTCCCTGTCCGTCAACTACTGTCTAAGATTCAATTGCGACCTTGTGACACAGTGGGGAAATGTTCGTTTACCTCCACTCACCTTATGTTGCCATGTGACACCAAAACATGACTATTTTCCAGCAAAAAACAGGCATTCTTGCCATATTTAATTTGCAAATTGAAGGGGGCACACGCCCCGTCTTAAAGTTATACATTTTAAATTGTTTCCCTCTATCCCATCCTTGTCATCCACCATATTCTCACTTAGTTTGTAGTTTCAGATACAAGTAAGAGTTGAACAATGGGATCGAACCAAAGGTCTCAGCATACAAGCGTCGGGTAGATGACGCCTATATGGAAAAACACAAATATAAGTCAAGTACCCCAAGCAAGGACTGATGCCAAGCCAGAGAGCTCATGGTCTATAACAGCATCAGAACTCCTGATAGTGGCGTCAGAAGATGACGCCTAATTACAGGCAACTCGTTTCTGAAGCACACCTTCTACTCTTCATCAGGCTGACAGGTCACTGCAAATGTAAACTCCACTGTTCAGACGCCTGGTAAACGGGGCCCAGGTGTTCTTTCCACGTGGGTGGGGCCTATCTTCATGTACACAAAAATCTGTTTTGTTTTTATGTTTAATAACATCTAATGATTAAAAAAATGGGTCTTTGTATCACCTTGTGTGTTTATCAGAACTCGACGGCTTATGAGAAACAAAATAAATGGTCACAAGTAAAGTGCGGCTGCACTATACATGTAACAGTAATCAAACGTGCAGGTAGATATATTAATTATTTGGCATAAGTAAGTTACTACATATAAAGTAAACAAGTAGTTCACAGTAGGATGTTAGCATACTGCATTTGTAAAAGTCATAATGTTTCACAAGTTTCTTGTATAACATGTGGTTTCTTGAAAGAGTCCATGATGATATTAACGAATACACCATGACATGTGTGCAAATATAATGATTGTTTAAAAATAGCAAAATAACGTTTTAGGTAGTCACAGTAAACAAAAAATCAAGAATATGTAATATAGAAGCATTGGTGAGTCAGATCTCAGCATTTTTTATAGTGTGGGTCGTATTGCTTGACTCTGTAGGGTGTTTAGAAGTAGTTTTTAGCTACTCATTGCTTTGTTTTTTTAATCTTACATATATTTTTAGTCTATTTTACACAATTATCCTCAATTTTATTCATATACTCTTACTTTATAATTGTTATAGCCTGAGAAGGGGTCTACTTATCTCTCGATAACCATTTTAACACTAAAAGACCCTTAATTTGTAGCTCTCACATCAGTTTTAGGCCACCTTAACTTGGAAATCTTAAATTGTAGTAACCTTAAAGTAAAATATCAATGTAATTGCAGAACTAGATTTTAAACTTGTGTGTAAGGTGGCCTTAAATTCATGCTTTAGGTAACCTTATTGTTGTTAATGGTGTATATTGTGTGATATGTATTACGTTTGTAAATAATCACTAGTAATAAATATTTTAGCCTACTTGTGGTTTTTCAATTTCTGAATGTGACCTTCAGATACTGAATATGACTTTGGGGAGGCAATGAGTCACAAAATTATATACACCGTGGGCTACAAATTTGATTACCATAGCAAGAAATTCATCTGCACATGCTCAAATTTAGAGGTGGATATTTTAAACATTTTAAAACTTCCGCAGGATACACAAGGTAATGGACATTTCACCATTGTGTCACAAGGTCGCGTGTGAACCTCAGGGACATGGGCATTTAGCCAAATACCTTTTACCACGAGTTATATCACCTGCAGCGTGAATGCGGAATAAGGTGCAACTATCATCTACTTAGGTAATTACATGACAACATACTATTTTTGGCCATGGTTCTGGACTACTTCCAGTATTCATTGGCTATCAGTTATTATTATTAATCAGTATTCGTCGAGCAAATTATCTGTAAATGCCTCCCACAATGTAGGAAGACGACCTCGGTAGCTACGGCCTAAAATATCTCAGCAGCTAAGGCCTTCCTAACTTTTAACAGAGCTGTGTTCTTAGTTATGGCTTTGTTTTGCAGTCCAAATGCATACTCTAACCATTTACTTGTACTCTTCAACAGCTGGATGCCTTCAACTGACTCTTGTATCTCTTCTTCTGAGATTTCTTGCTGTCGTGTCAGGAGTATACAGCTTGGAATTAGGACATAGGATGACACTGATGAGATCAATATTAATGGAGTGAGTGGAAAACAGTGTCAGGTTGTCCCAAGCTATGGCCCTAATGGAAACTGCAGCTGTAGATGCTGCAGAGAGGAATAAACAAGCCTAACCAAAATAATAGTAACAACAAATAATTATAAGTAACACAGTTTGAGATGCATTAAAGTGATAAATTATTGTTGTTAATTTATTTTTTAACAATATTTAAATGTAAATTGTCCAGAATGACAGACCAATTCACTGGTACCAATTTCACTATTTTCAAAGAAGAAACCCTTGTAAAAGGAGCCTAGTGAATAAACTCACTACTAGTCGCTGATACAACCTGAGGGAAATATCTCAATTTATTAAATTATAGGCATAACATTTCAATAAACATGAAAGGGGCCACGGTGGCAGAATGGTAACACTCTCGCCTCCCACCTCTGAGGCCGGGGTTCCATCCCCGTCATGGCCTGAAGTGGGAAAGCTGGTACTTGCTTGCTGTTGGTCGGCAGTTTACAGTACAGAACCCTAACGAACTGTATGTACCGGTTTCCTCTGCCCTTCCAACTACCTGTCGTGATATGACCTGTACAGTGTTGAAAGCGACGTAAACCCCCAAATAAATAAATAAATAAATAAACATGAAAAAAATCAACTCAGGTCACTTTGTTTAATCTCATTGTGTATTGTTGTCTCCATTTGCAACTCAATTTAATAATATATCCACAATGTAAAGCACATGATAATCGAGTGCATTTCGGATGACATTTTTTCAATGTGACCAACTTAGTTGCAAATATCTGATAAATATAGGTCACATTTCAAGAAGTTAGATAAAATTTCTTTTGCCTTGTCTTTTACATCAGCCATTCTACCAAGTTCAGAAACATTTTCTAGAACGTACATCACATGTCATCCTTCAAAGTGGATTTTTGCAAATTTGGGCCAGTGATTTCCTACAAATTTCTCTACTTTTTTGTTATGTTCGTTACCCCAATACTCATCGTGCAGCTGGTCTCTTTGGCTGTTCTAAATGAAGCATATCTTGGTTTAAAATATCTTTGACACTTTAATATGGTCACTTTACCATATAGTTTGACATGCATTAAGCAAACGTAATGAACAAATTTTGTTTAAAGGTTATTACAGAATAGAAGAGATTAGAACAGGACACTCCAGTCTATCTGTGTGTTCAGCTGACACGTTTGTGTGATCAATATATAGTTCCATGTCTGCAATATGTCTGTCATGAGTGTCTCAAAATGCATTGTTGAACTAACCGCTTTTTGAGTGTTTTTTTTTCACAAAAAAAATAAATTTAAACTCCTTCAATATTGAATAGTTTAATTTTGGAATCTGATTGGGTCTCAGTATTTCCGACATTGATTTTTCTGTTTATGACTTGACATTATGATATATTTTTGAGTCAAACAATTCTTGTCGATCTTGATAGTCGTTACTTAGTGTTTTATTGCCAAATTGATAAAACAGACAAGGTATCACTGAGAGACAAGCCTCTAACATATTGGCACAGTTTTATTTGTAAAGGTACACTTTTGCAACTGCTATATACATACAACAGAAAGGCGTTTATTTTAATGAATTTTGACCTACTTGGGTTTAACATCATTTTTAACACATTACATCTTTTATATCACGACAGGTAGTTTTACAAAAGCATAATAGGAAATTCGAGAAAAAATATGTAAGTTATGGAAAATTATTGGAAAATTTTGGTAGTCAAACTGGTATTCTCAAAGTGTCTAAGGGATACCTTGCCAATTACGTGCCAATTTCAATATGATTAGGAAATAACCCCGTGGTGTGAAGAATTTGTTGAATAAAAATTATCCAACATATCAATTTGTATTTCGGAAATGATAACAGTACTTAGTTACAAGGATAATATGAAGGATAATTTAATGGTTGGTGATTGGGAAATGTGGATGTACGGGAACTATTTCAGCATCTGAACAAACGGCAGGAAGTGTGCTGCTTTTGAACCTTGAATCAGTGCCCATAACTTTGTAGATATCTGTATAACCTAAAGATTTCAACATGGGTGCATTGTTGACCTAAGTATATACATGTCATGTTATAAATTCTCAAAGATGGTCAGCACAAACTTCAGTTTTCCATGTTCTTTTGGCTTAGTAATGAAAACCAGTGGTTCTTATTACTAATTTTCTATGTTTTAAAATGGAAATACATGTCATACAAAAATTCTCAAACATCGTCAACACAATCTCCAGTTCCGCCTGTTGGTTTGATGATGAAAACAATTGGTTCTTATAAATGACCCTCTGTGTTTTAAAATGGAAAAATAATTGTCTCATGACGTAAGATGGCAGTCACAGTAAAAGACTATTAAATATATCTCATGTTCAGATATTGGCTGCATATAAGTAAGTAAATAACAAGTAATATGTACACAGATATGTAAGTCAAATGCACTAATACACCTCTGATGTGATGGAATAATTTGGACATAGAAATAAAAATCATAATGCACATATGCAGCACATAATATATCCAATAATATATACAGAATAAAATGTAAGCTTGACTTAATCATTAACATATCAGACTTATGCCTTATTCACACTACAGGCCGTATGTCCAGCAGTTAGAAGCTGTACTTGGCGGTGGAACTACCTCCTGAGAAGCCACATACTTCCCCAGATATGGTGTATCCATCACACTACGGGTGGTATAATCTGTGGTTATAGGTGATGGGCAAAATGCCTCTGTCCTTCAATTACCATCTGTGATGTGACCTTGAGACACAGTGACAAAACATCCATTTACCTCCAGTCACCTTTTGTCGCCGTGTTACACCAAATGATGACCGAGTTTCATCCCTATATACACCTTCAGTTACAGTGGTAAGAAGTTCATCGGAGCATGCTCGCATTCAACTGTGCATGCCCACAGTATGAAATTCAGAGGGAGGGGGGGGGGAATTTTAAAACTTCCTTAGAAATGTGCACGGGAATGGACGTTTCACCACTGTGTTACAAGGTCGCATACAAACCTCAGACGGTGGTAGGACAGGGGCGATTTTTCTCAAGACGTTCTGCCACGAGGGATATCACCTGTAGTGTGAAAGGGGTATTTATACCTTATCAAAACAATTGAGGTAAGTCACATGAAACTGTCTCACCCAGGGAAACAAGGCAAAAATAGAAAGTTGGACAGTACACTCGACCCGAATAATAAAGGGAGTAACATAATGTGGGAAGAGGTCAGTGAAAGTGAAGGAATGATTAATGAAATGTTAATACATGATCATATATACTATAACTTTTATACATGTATGCATTATAATATATAATTTATAGCAGTATTGTTTAACTTGAAAAGGCACATATTTAAGCAACTTACTAAGTATTAAGGTAATCATAAGTAACGTTACTCATAAAGAATAGACATGTATGTCTAGTCATTCTATTATTCAAGGAGTGAATAATATTCTATTATTCAAGAAGCTAGAGAGGATTTTTGTATTTGAAAAGAGATTTTTAGAGAATGGTTAAAATTTAGGGTTCAAATTAGGCCCCAAGTAGTTCTGGGTGTCAAACTCACACAGAGGTGACTTCTCTCCTAAACATGACACTGGCTGTTGAATCAGATGTAAGACCCCATAATTTGACTTTGACTTTGTAAAAAGGCTTAGTCGTGTTGTTCTTCAAACAAATGAGGGGAGTATATGGTTCTTGGAATAGATCCAATCATATCCATAGAATTTCCAAGATTAGTATCTGTTATACCTTACAGTGTAACTGGGAGCAGAAAGGGGGAACTTATAATATCTCTCAGGCTAAGAGAGAAGCCTGAGTAGACCAAAAACAAATCCTCTCATTATATTTGTCATCATGATGGACAGGTTGTAGCCACACACACACAGTTAAAAAGCAAATAACTTCAATGTCTGAAATTGGCAAAACAGTTGGGGGAAAGGAGACAAGAAGTTGAACAAGAGCACTCGGAGGAAAGCCGAGTGCAGAATTTATGCAATGTTTGCTCATTGTTGGAGCAGGGCATTGCTCCTGAATCAAGGATATTAACCTGATCATGCCCAATTTCGAATCAGTACTTCATTGTTATAGTTCTGATGCTCCCTAAAAAATTCATTACCATACATGCAGCAGTTTACAAACAAGCAAACACAATGAGCAACATACTTTACAAAATTTTTGCAAAGTAATAAGTTTACAAAGTACAATCTGCCTGTAATGGTAGACATAACGTGATCTTACTTTATGAGAATAGACCTTAATTTTTACCAGTAACAGTAGTAAATTTGTAAAGATGCCATTTTTAACATACTGTGATAGATTATAACCTGATCGATGTAGTATTAGTATAATTCAGTATGCTGTTGTGGATGCACTATGTTGTGTCTTAAGCCCATTTATTTCTATTTTAATATCCTCACGTATATCAGTTCTGTTAACACCTGGGCTTCTGGGGATTTTCCTCTGGCTCATCTGGTTAAAGAACTAGACTTGTGTTTATTTTTGTGAGTAATCCAAAGACAGTGAGATCGAGTCCCAGCAGAACCAATCAATAATATATATTTACAGTAAATAGTGAGATTCCTTAAGATGGCTCCTTTCACAGCCAAGCGAGTTGAAGTCCAGAAATATACCTGTGGACAGGTCTTTCCTTGAAGGGTGGCATGTAATATCCTCACTTTTATCAGTTTTGCTAACACCTGCACTTCCGGGGATTCCCCTTTAGCTCAGCTGGTAAAAGAGCTAGACTTATGTTTATTTCTGTGTGTAATCCAAATGGAATGAGATCAAGTCCCAGCAGAGCCAGTTAATAATTTCTCTCTACAGTAGAATGGGTTTGGTGAGGGCACTGTGATTCTTAAATTAAGACCTAGTTTGTACTTGACCACTTGTATGTCTCGGTGTGTGACAATGTCTCACCCTGTCAATTTTCTCAACCTGGTGCCAACATTCAATTTCCCCTTGTTCCATGTTACACAATAATACTGCATGGCTGGCCTTTGCGGTGGACCATGAGAAGTCCATAGCTTCTTCCATTATATTTATCACAAAATGTAGCATGAAATCTCTGTTTTGCAAATTTTCTTCTCTCATGGTCCAGTAAAAAACAGACATCCACTGGACCGGGAACAACTGATTATATGCGACTCTGACCAGTCAAAACATATTCATGTAGCACGCCACCTGAGTACCAATATAAACACCCACTAGGAACCACATAGAGATTTAATTTTGGTATTATCTTGCTTGGTATTTTTAGCTGACTTGCTAAGCCGGAACTGAACCTCTTTTTGATTTTTTTTACTTTTGCCTCAAACATCAGCTAGGAGGTGGAAAACAAGTACTAGAAGATTTTTTGTTTATTTGGGGTTTTACGTCGCTTTCAACACTGTACAGGTCATATCACGACGGGTAGTTGGAAGGGCAGAGGAAACCAGTACATAGAGTTCGCTAGGGTTCTGTACTGTAAACTGCTGACCAACGGCAAGCAACTACCAGCTTTCCCAAAGTACTAGAAGAAGGCAACCATTACAACTTGAAGTCACACAGGAGGGAGGAAACTAAGATACCCAACCAGATTCAGCTGGTTGATGACAAAACTTTCGTCACACAGTCTTTGGGTTTTAGCCACCCTGCAGCAGGAAAAGTTCCTTCATTTGATAATCTCAGTAGCACAGGTGAGTCTGATCTTGATTTGAGTGAATTATTACAAAATACTGAAAAGGAGTTCCGGGTCTCTTCCACTCATAATTTTGGATCCAGTTACGATGCCAGGTCATCTACATTTGGTCAGAGCTCCGCTTCACCAGGGGCAAATTCTGGCCCATCTTAACATTTTATATAATATTCTTATTGCATTACATTTAAATGTTTGTTTTCAGCTGGGTGCTGAATTTGGAGGAGCCATGTTTTAGGGGGGTGGATTTACTGGGGTCTGACAATTTTAGGGGGCCTATTCGTTGAGGGCTGATTTGTCCAGCTTCTTTAAACTAGTGTCAAGTTTAAAGTTCACATATATTTATTCAATGGTGTTTTAAAAGTTATTTTAATTTACTCTGGGTGTTCATATTAATCTTCTGTTAAAACTTAACAGGACGTATCAATAAGTATCCCCATTTTTCCTCACAGCAGTCTCTTAAATTCTATTTATCTGGTCATTTTATTCCATATTGACAAGAAAGTTATACAATGACAGCCCCGTTAACTTGATTGTACTTCTTAAAACTGAATTGTCAAAAGTTCGGGAATAAGTTATGGATCAATATGTATGACCATGAAGTCAATCTCTCAGTCTAAATTTAATTTGAAATCATAATGTCTGTGTTCACAGAAATATCAACAGTATTTTCAGTTGTACGCAGACAAACCTGCCAAAGTTCACAAACAAAATATCTGATTAATATTGCATGACCAAAGCTCAATATACCTCCCCAATATCTGACAAGGTATGTGGGTCATAGGGCTGAACACTGAACCATTTCAGTATGCCTATAGAATATTGAAAAAAAATTACATAAGATGTCAACCGTAACAAGTAAGTGCCTTATATGACTTGGATTTTTTGGGGAGGGTATTTTCAGTGACTTTGATTGGATAAACTGAAATCAAACCAAGTATTTTTTGTCTTCTGTCATTTGTTAAGGTATATCATATGCTCAGTGTGCATGCCATAATGGGATAACTGAAAACTGAAATATTTGACAGTTATTTAGTTCTCTACTTTATACCATTGTTAACTGGTTTATATCAGAGGGAAAAAGGAGTTTTCATCATTTAGATGTCTGAAATGTCTTTTAAAGAAAATGCAATATTTGATCCAGAAAGTTTGATGCCTGAAAGTTTGGTGTTCTGTGGCAACAAAAACAATTTTGTAAGTTGTTTGAATGCTCTTTCTGATCCCCAAAATGAGATTACTGGAGGGTCTAACCAACCAGAATTACTGTCAGATATATTAAATCAGGTCACATCATTTGACAGTGAAAATAGGTTTAGCGGTGATGGCTTAGAAGAGTCAGCATCCAGTGCTCAAGCCTGTTCAAATGGATCAGCAAATTCTAGTTCTGTTTCGATGGATGATACTACATTTTGTTCAACCGATGGTTTAAAGTCCATTGCAAATTTGGTATCAGTAATTGAACAAAATGGTTCGACAGGAAGTAACCTCAAACTGGAAAATAAGGCTACATCTTCAACTGGAGAGAATGTCCATGAAGGTACAATGTTGAAAGAAGCAATGAAGAGTTTGTATGGCTATTGTGAAAAGCCAGAGATTCTGCTTCAAATGATCAGGAACCTCAAAAAGGATATTGAAAAAAACTGTGCCTTAATCAAAATGCTAAAGTCTATGGCAAAAGCTCAATGTAGGACTGATACAAGCACTGGACACTGCGCCAACTGTAATATGAATATGCATAGTGCAGTACAAAATCATATTGGTAAAACTATGTCACAATATCCAGCAAAAGTGTTCCAAAACAAACACGACCTATGCCAGGCTTCACCCCCCAAAGGAAACCAGATGAAGTTGGATTTGAACAAAATCTGCACTAAAAATTCAGATGACCTTTCAACCTTTGAATTTCTGAACAACACAGCAACTGAAAATTCTACTAAGAGTGATAAAAGGTGAGTTTTGAATAGAATCTTTATGAATAATTTTTTGTTTACTGCTGTGATCTCCTGTCCTCTGTCCTAATGTCAGTGATTATACTAGAGCTAATGCAAGGAAGTCAGTGATATGATAAATGTTTATTGAGGTATAACTAAAGTAGTTGGTGATTTTGTCTCAGAATAATACTGCCAAAACTAGAGACTAATAAATGAATGAGGTTTCATAAAACTTAGAATTTGTCAATTTTGTTTTTGTTTTAGTTTAGTTTATAAATATATACAGTATACTACATATATTATACATAAATTTAAAAAACTGTATACCATAAGAAATATCAACCCCTGACTTACACAATCACATTTAGTGGTTTGTGATTCTGAAAGCAGTTTCAGTCACATTTTAGCCAAAGAGGTTTACACTAAGATTGATCATTATATGCATATGGTATACAGCTGTGGTTAACAAATCCAAAAGTAACAAAATGGAAGGACTATTTCCTTGTACCTGGCTAGCACATGTGGTTAGCAGATTAGCTAAACTTTCCAGTTGTGACCAATATACGCCATAAACTCTGACAAGCAAGATCAGTCATATATCAAAAATGCTTGTAGAAGGCAGTTAAGTTTATTTTGTTTCAAAATTATAGAGCCATTTAACTGATAAAAATGGCGAAAGAACTTTTAAAATGAGTAAACAAACAAGACAGTTATAGTCATTTAAATAAGGTCCAAGTCCTCTTCAACAACAATGGTGTCACTTGGGGGCGTCAAAGCCACACAGTGTGATTAGATGCCAAACTTGCTAAACTTCAAAAAAGGCATATTAGCCATAATAATTTACTTAATATAGATCTGAGTTCAACCACAAGCCTGTACTGCATCTATCACATTCAATGGTGATACTAGGTGATGCCAATAAAGTAATAAAAGTCAGGCTAAGTAATGCAATTAAACCGTAATTACATGTTTCAGTAGCTGTGAAAACTGTGTTGAGGAACTTTGGAGGCTTTTGTAATTTTGGTGGTTTTGAATAATTTCATTCTGTAATTCTGGTACAAATGAGAAATAAATTCTGATATATTTTGTAATTTTGTCCATATTTAGTCATTGCAACATAATTTATATAGTTTTTAGTGTAATTCCCTTGTTTTTTGCATTTTAGTGATAACAGACAGAAACCCATTTGTAGAAATGGAACTTTTGAGACCCCAAAGACTGACCTGGCAAGTAAACTGGTGGAAAAGAATTTCTCAAAAAGCTACAGTTGTGGGTCATGTGACTTCAAAACAAGCCATTTAAAGGGTCTACATGGTATGTCATTAAGCTCTTACCATGTATTAGGCATAGTTTTCACAGGTATATACATGTATTTATGAAAATCATCGCATTTGTAAGGCTTTGTATAAGGCTATTCCATCAAATAAGCATGTATGGTTACTGAGATGCAAAACTGCATTTCATACTTTAATATCTATATAGATTGTATTTCTTTCTTATTCTGAGATTTTCTATGAAATATTCCCCACAAAAAGAAGAAAAAATAATAATGTTGTCAAACTAGCTTCAAATGGCATATACACTACTTCTTGAACTAGAGAGTACTGCTAGAGGACACTGCCAACAAGACAGCTGAGTATGCAGAATATTATCCAGATATTTCCTGAAAATAATGCCCCATTCACACTGCAGGTGATATACCTCTCAGTTAGAAGTTTTATATGGCAAAAGAATCACCTCCCAGGAAACCTCATATCTTCCAAGATTTTGGATATCCATAAGGTATGATGTGTATGGCCGTTGATGGGATACGGAGTATAACCGTAAATAGCAGTAGGATGACAGAAGTACAAACATTGGTCAATGAGAGGCAACCTCCATCAACCTCAACTCATCTCCGGTAGCTGTAGGATGAACATGTGCCACCAAAGAAAGACTGAATCACAACCTGCTATTGACAAAGGACCAAACCTTCAGTCACCATTTGAAAAAAAATTACCTGAAGAAGGTCCCGGTGAGAAATTCTGAGGTGAAAATTTTAAACATTCAAAAATTTTCATAGAAGGCTCAAGGAATTGGACGGTTTACCACCATGTTACAAGTTTGCATGGATGTCAGACGGTAGTTGAAGACAGGGGCATTTTGTCCAATGCGTACTATCGTGGTGTACACCACCTATAGTATGAATTGGGTGTTAGGGAAGTCTTTTGTTTGGTCAGGCCATACACATGTAAAGATATTCAGAAAGATCCATGTATAATTTTTGTAGTAATTTTAACCAGAAGCCCAAATTATTAAAAATAGGACTGTTGAACTTTCAGGATTATTTATCTGTGTCCAGATCTGGAGTTTTCCCAAAATTTAATCTTTCAACATATAGATGTTTTCCTTAATTTTTGCTGTAAAAGCAAACAGACGAACATAACCCCAAAACATAACCTTCTTTGCAGAAGTCATAATGAAAGTAAAACAACCTTTGTGTAACATCTTTTTTTCACTTTTTCACTTAATAAGACGAAAAACACGCAGTTTTCAGACTACATCCTTAATGGGTGCTCTCTAGTAATAAAAATTTAGAAAATAACAAAATTACCACTTAAGTCATTTTAAGTCTGTTACATTTAGTATCATCAGCAGCTGTGATTGCATTTGTAAGGAGTCATCATATTGTTTATTTTCCACTGCCAAAATATTAGAGCTACATACTGGAACATATAGGTCAGATAATATTTTTTGGTATTCCCCGTGCTTGCTTGTCGTGGATAACTAGCATAGCAAATGCATAAATAAGTATCATCTCTTTTGTAAATATTTTATTAATGGTGTAGTCGGCAAATATGTTGTGTGAGGTCCTCGGTGGCCTAGTGGTTAACAAGTTTGGCATCTAATCATAGGCTGTCACCTCTGTGGGTTCGAGTCCCACAAGTGGCAATGCTGAGGACCTGTCCCAATATGACCCTGGCTGTTGAACGGGACGTTAAACACCAACTTTGACTTTGCTAATATGTTGTGTACATCATTAGAAATGTATTTTTAAAGGGCTTCTGCTCATTTTGATGCAGAAATGGCAGAGAAATGTCAAGTTTAAAAAACTAAAGGTTTTTTGGCTATTCTTATACCCCGTAGTGCCCATAACTATAGAAAAGTTTAACAGCTATTTTTACGATTTGAGACATATTTGATTAAAATGGTGGATAAAATAAGTAAATCCCTCTTGGTGAAGTTAATCGCTTTGGAGAAGAAAAAGCACACAATTCTCGCTCTTGAGACTTGGATTGTACCGATTTGACTGTTCTTGTGGTACATTTTACAAATATGTAGCACTAGGATAATCTATCTTTTCTATTGCTTAGAGCTGCAGTGGCACAGTCTTAACAAACTCGCCTCCCACTAATGATATTGGAGTTAAAATCCCGGTCCGACCTCAGGTGATAAACCAGATGGTTGCGTTCTGTTGGTCGACAGTTTACAGCACAAAACCTTGACCAACTATATGGAATGATGTCCTCTGCCTTACTAACTACCCGTCACAGTATAGCTAGTACTAGGGGTGGTCTCTAACAAAATGGCTAATTAAATACTCCCTAAATAACCAAAGAAATAAATATTATATTTCCAATCTAATTATGACTGCATTTTTATTATTCAGGACACCTTCTTTCAAAGCACAAGGTGAGAGTTCCTGGCTTTAAAATATATAGTTGCAAGTTTTGCGACTACACGTGTGTTGATAAACAAAGACTGCAGGAACATGAACCAAGGCATACAGGTAAAATATTATAAAAAGTTGTTGTTTTTTTTTCAGATAATTTTAACATTAAGTTAACGTCCTTACGAGTATGGGAACATCCACAAGCTTACAGAGATGATATTTACCATGTGGTAAATGCTTGAGAGGGCTACCTGAGAATTTCATTTGGTGCAGAAATATTGTCACTTCTGATTAGATTGAACCCCAAATTGTCAGTATCTTAACTGATAGGATAAAATTTAAGTTAACACAGTTCGCAGATGACACAACTTTGATACTGGATGGCAGTCAGCATTCCCTACAGGCAGGCCTATATATTTTGGAAATATTTGGTAACATGTCTGGTCCTTGCATGAATAAGGGCAAAAAACAGAGATGATTTGGATTGGCAGGAAAAGATTTTGTTCAGAGAAACTTAATGCCTTTGCTAATCTTAATTGGGATGATCCTGATTTTACGTTGTTGGGCTTAAGGTTTATCATCAAACTCTTCAAAACATTAAATGAGATATAAAAAATGGAGCATATGCTAATTAAGTCCCTTTGGAAGAATAACTGTGGTAAAGACATTGAAACTAGAGTGACAAAAATACTTATTTTTTTCCCCTTAGATATCACTATGTAAGTTTCATTGATGGAAGAGCCAACATGGTGTTGAATTTGTTTTGATTTTTGCGTAAGGTTAACCTCTTATTTTGAACAAATATCAATGTAACCATTTTAGAATAGGAATAAAAGACAAACTCTCGTGCTTTATGATGTTTTAAACTATCGATCGGCTGTATTAAAGCACTCAGAGCTTCAGGCTTCGTGGCTTTAATACTCAGCCGTTCGATAGTTTAAAACCATCATAAAGCACTTGAATATGTATTTTATTCCTATAATATATAATAAGAGGAGAGATGGTGGCCCAGTGGTAACACACTCACCTCCCACCTCTGACCTTATGTGGGAAAGTTGGTAGTTTCTTACAGATGGTCGGCAGTTTACAGCACAGAACGTTGACCATATTATGTACTGGTTTCCTCTGCCCATGATACTACCCATTGTGATATGACCTATACAGTGTTGGAAACAGCATTAAAACCCAAATAAATAAATTAATCTTCACATAAGGAAAATATAAAAGAGTCTCTCTTACATTCCTTTCCTTTTTACACAAACGCTTAAATAAACATCATAAAAATACCACAGATGCAATGACTTATTCAACATTTTAGGGTCGACTGTACATTAGCATTACTGGTTGTTATACATATCAGCAGTAACAAATGCAGAAACAATCAAGAAACAAGTCCAAAGAATCGGACACAGAGACACAGAATGGTGGGTCACCCCAAAGAGACAATCGGAAAATATGATAGAACCTAGGGTGGGTAGTAGGCTTTTGTGATGAGATATGCTTTTAGCTTCTTCCAAAAAGATATAAGAGATCTGGGAGAGCTGATGGAATCCAGCAACTCATTCCATACCTTGGTATCATCATAGGGAAAACTGAAACCAAATTTGCTAAGTTGGCTTATGAACAGAAGGAATAAACTGTGGCACCTGAAGAACTTCACCATCCATCCAGTCACTCCTACTATGGTAAAGCTTTTCTTGGGATTCCAAACACTTTGGATTACCACTCTAAAGGAATTTATAGGCTATTGTAGCTGTTTTGAACACTGACCATTGTTTCACAGGCAACAAAGGGAAACTCTTTTTTCCTTGTGAATATCTACTGGTGTTGGAGACAATCCCAGCTAAGCTATTCTGTAGACTAACAGCTTCCTAACATTAAATCCTGAAATAGCCCTGAACAAGGAATTACTTGCAATAGTCAAGTCACAAGCTGTTGTTGCCCCAAAATTTTTCCAATGGAACCATGCTTTATGAATTCAAAGTAGCTTGATGAATTCAATAGCCAAGGTCATACTGGGACAGGTTCACAACATTAAAAGAAAGAAACACTCTGACCTACAACAGACATCAAACCAAAGAGCTGTGGCATTATGTGCATGCCATGGAAGGGTTAAAACTTTGCATATGTTTAATGTAGGCATCAAACAGTTCACCTGTGCAGAGTGCAGCAAAGGATTTGCGACCAAACGAGGATTGAGAACTCATTTGAAGTTCCATAGTGAAGAAAGACCACACACGTGTACAATGTGTGATGCAAGTTTCAAAGTCAGGTCAAAACTAAATGACCATATACGTCTTGTACACACAAATAAGGTAAGATGTTAATTTATCCCTTATTGACTAATTGTACTGGTATTTTCGGTTGAGCCCAAATTTAGTTTCAGACCAGGTTTTAAATATGATAAGAGGACAGTTTTCTCAACTATTAGACTATTCCTGTCACTGAAATAGCAGAAATTAAAAACGGAGAGCTGTGCAGTGAACAAAAATGCGCACATTTCATGAGACTCCATTATAGAGACACAAATGTTCGCCAGATCATTGGTATTGTCAATGTATTGTGTCACTATAACAAGTGACATTATTATAACCCACTGATAATAATATTTCAGGGAGAAAAACCATACCAGTGTGGTTACTGTCACCACAGGGCTTCAGTGAGAGGAAATGTGAACCAGCACATCAGGAAAGCACACAAAGGGAAGCCTGTTATTGTGAGAGTGGTTAAAACGTCTTCATAGCCTCAAACACCAGAACTGAGAGATTAAGAAGTAATGGTATGCGGTTTGCTTAAGTTACAGTGTCGGTTTTACAAAGCCATGTAGAGAATAGCACTATGATGGCCTTGAGTCTGATGCTATGGGTTTTTGGTTAAAATAAATTTTAAGTCAAGGTTTATTCCTTTTGTAAAATCATTGTTATTGAAATTAATATACACATATAGCCAGACTATATGCTACATTTTAAAACTAAATGCCATACTTTAACAAATAATAGTTTCATTTCTTATTGTCTCCAATATGACTTCCCCAAACAGGTTTTCCTTCAAAACAAACTTTTGGAGATATCTAAATATCTTACGATTTTCCTTCAGTGCACACCAGTTTGAGATTATAACTTATTCATTCACATTAGTATGGTTAAATTAATACATGCGCTGATTTGAATGACATTAAAATTGGCCTGGTACCCTAAGTGCCTGCTTGTCAGTTGGTTGCTAATTGTTATTTGGAAAAGAATTACTCTATTTCTTTTAATAACATCTATATAACATATATGTTCTGTTTTATAGTATAAAAATGTGTGTCCTAGAAGTGGCTTCTGTTTTTCCATTATTAAACATTGTCAGCCAGCTTTCCCTTATCCGATAGCAGTTACTGGGTATTCTATAGAATCGTCATCATTGATGTACAGACACTAAAATTCCATTGAAACTAGAAACACCCACTTCATGAAGTAAATGCTTATTACAGTTCTACATAACAGAACTCCATTTAATGTATTAATGCATTTTTAACTAATCTGTCAAACAGTATCTTGAAAAGAATAAATAATGTTCTCTGTCTCATCTTTAGGTTGAATAATTGAGAGCGTCATCGATGTGTTTCAAGTAAAATCCAACTCTTTGCTATAGCTCAATGTTTAGACATAACTGTAAACTATGCCATGTAAACTTCAATTTAATGTCTTTAAAAAATTAACATGAGCAATTGTATGTACTCAGAGCTTCCGATTGGCAATATAATAACATTCTTGATATCCCCCCATGAGGGGTAGGGGGGGGGGGCGCAGATTAGTCCCACACCCAAGAACTGAAATTTTTTTGGTTTCTTTTATAATTTTTTATTTGTCACAATATAAATAATGTTACATATTACAAAAAAAAAAAAAACATTTTAAAGAAAATTTTACTGTTTTCACTGAAATTCTTAATACCGCCCTCGAATGGGCTAGGCCAACACAAATTCATTCTCTGATATACAACAAACTTTCTTGTGAACATTTAATGTAGATTGATCAACTTTAAGGGCCGGTTTTGACTGATACTAATTTCCCTTGTTCCCAAAGGGAGAGGGGCGTGAGTACTGTTATCAAGTCTGTTTGTTTGTCTGTTTGTCTATGTTCACAGCTCACAAAACTGTAATCTGAATAGTATCATATTTTTACACAAGGTTTGGTCTAACCATGACCCAGTCCTCGATAAAGATGGTCAGGATCCAGATGTGAACTACCAGTCCAGAATTATTTTTATTGATTGTTTCAAAAATGAAGAAGTCCTTGCAGCCCAGAGAGATATGTGTCCAAGTGACGGGGAATGATTACTGACAGGATAGTAGGGACCTCAATATATGTTTGTGTAGAAAGCATAAATTTTAATTTATAAAAATATTACATTAATTATCTAATCTAATGCCCTATATCTTTAATACATAGTAATTGACATTTTATTGAATTCACTCATGTGCTGTGTATTGATTATAATACACAAGGAAAATGTTTTCAAAAGATTTACTATATACTTTTCCCACTATGTTGTGTTTTTCTTTAAAGTTTAATAAAGACTGCAAAATCTGATTCAATTGCGCTGGCATAACTGCTGACTGGTAAATCTTAACAGGAGATATCTTAGTCACCCAGTCTTAAGTTTCATAGTCCAACTTAGGATCCTAAGTTGGGCTAGCGTCAATCTTAATATTGGCAAGATCTCAAGTTTGGCCCCAACCGAAATAATATGAGATGCCCACATTCATACATCAACTTTGCATCTGTTACCAGTAGAAACCTTACATAATGGTTCGACTGTATGGTCAACTCAAGGCATCATCTCAGCACAAAATCTACCAAAGTTGAAACCTGTGAGCTAGAAGACATGGGCTACAAGAGAAGCCTAAGGACTTGATGAACTTGCAAATGTTTAGAACATCTACGATAGAATCAGCATGTTTGTAACAATAAATCAAAGCAGAAAAATGTACAGTATAGTGACATATACTTATGATAAATATATTAATATCAGCAAAGGCAGTTGAAAAATAAAAGATCTGAGGTTATCTTAGTTAGAATCAAATGAAGGTAGCCAGGTAACGTTGTGGTATTTCTTAATGAAATTAAAACAAGGCCAAAAAAGGCCCCCTAGCACGAGTGCAAAGCCATCAGAGACACGAGTAGTGCACTAGAATTTACGAAAGCCTCGTGACAGAAAGAAATTCCAATTTAGATACATCACACAGCTGGTCACAAACTGAGACGGTTCCATCCAATTACTAATACAGCCCATTGCTGCTTAACTTCAGTGAGCAGACAAAAAAAAATCATCACTCTGTGCCACAATTCCTGAAAGTCTGATGCAAGAAGGACATATGTATGGGAAAAAGCCAAAAGGATATGTGTCCTTTTAGCTATTGGAGAGCAAGAGAGGGAAATTCAGAATCCACCGGTAAATTTAATTGAAGTCTGGAGACAAAAAAGAAGTGATCTGTAGAAGCGTGAGCCTCGCTAGAGCTAAAAAAATGGCGTGATCTTGAGGTTATCTAAGTTAGAATCAAAGGAAGGTAGCCAGGTAACATTGTGGTATCGCCAAATAAAATTATAAAAATAGGGCGGGTGTGGTCCATATCACCATTGGTGAATAAGTAACATGGCTGTATGAGGCCATTTTATGTCCAGATCACACACAGGAGAGGGTGCTACAATAATAATGAGCGACTCTAGAATGTAGATGAATTCTCAACCACTGTGCTATGATGTCCTACAACCTGGCTGAGATGGAATTATGACAAACTATTACAGATTTTGTGCCAATATGTCACGAATAATCTTTGGAAAAATAATAGCCTTGCTTAAGGCTCAAATTTGCATGATATCTTTTCAAACATGCACAGATATTTGGTATTCATAAAGCACTCATACATGTTAACAGATAGAACTGCATCATTTCTCTTAGCTGTTTGTTGCTTTAAAAAGCAGTACTTGTATGAGTACATTATAGAAACTGAAACTCCATTATCTGAACTGAAAACTTTCCCGAAAACTGGAAAGAAACTTGAGCCTTTAGCAAGGCTAGAAAAATAAATAAATCAGTGGGTAACTTACTCCGGCTTGTGGACACTGTTTTACGACTTTGGAAGAGGAAGATGTTGCCAAGAGGAGGAAGTATTTTCTGAGAATATGTTGAGAGTAATCATTTTCAAGTAAAAAAAACAACAACAATTGGATCCAGCTTTCATTTATTCATTAGCTTTTCCAGAAGTACAAGTGTCCAAGTTTTTGAAAATGGCAAATCCATTTACAGAGACTGATACTTTGAGGTAGATGTATGCGGTACTGAGAGAACCTGAGGACCAAGAATCATTATTGAGAGGCAGAGAAGGAGTGAACCCAGGGCCGGAAGATACTGAATGAAATCCAGGCCGACAAAATGGCTTGACCACTGCCTTCCGTTATTTTTTTCAGAATGAACCCTGCTATGTTTGGAGAAGTACTTGCCAGAGTGAAACCAAGAATTAAAAAGTACAACACCCGTTTGTTTGTCTGCATTCATAATTCAGAAACTTAATATTCATATTCAGAGTCATATTTTCACAAAAGATGTAGTTTACTCTTGGCTTTGTCCTCTTCAAAAATTATCCGAATTTGAAAACAGACTTAGACTGGTTTTGTTTTCAACAATATCTGCTCTACAGGTAAAACTATTAATTGCACTGTGATCTTAGTTTCACACAAAATGATGTCTACCTTTTTATTCATGCATCCTCCAAGATGACCCGGATCAGGACTGTAAACAACCTGTAAACAATTCTGATTTTTTTTCAACAATGGCTGTTACATAATCATAAATTCAAATAGGGATTTTATCTTCACACAAAGTGGGGATCATCCCCTGGCTTGGTCTACATGTTGGGACTCTAACATTTTTAAGCGTTTGTAACAATATCTGATGTAGATAGTATCCTGGGGATGATTTATGCTCAATCAGGCACTCCTTGTTTTAGGGTATATTTGTTAAAGGTCATTCCCCCACCCCAAAAGACCTACTAAATTAACTGGTGAAGATTTTAAACTAGAAATTAACATTGAAACTAACAGGTCAGAATAAATTTTTTGACCTTAAAGGTCAGGAGGAGGTCAGAGGTCAAAGCACAAGGCCAGACCCGAGTCTAAGCATTAGCAATTTATAATCTCCAACACACAAAGATGTTAATCACTGCAATCCAAGCAATCATACCAAATTTGACCTCAAAGGTCAATGAAAGGTCAAAAGTAAAAAGTCGAGGTCAGACCCCAATCCAGGTACGAGCATATCATAATCTCCCACAGAGAACCCAAATTATTCATCATGCAGCGACATTCAAACCATGATGATGGAAAGACTTATGTTTGCCACATCGATCTCAACCAAGGTCAGACCAAAGTACTGGAATGGCCATGCAACACAGCATCGCATGATCTCCTATGCATTTACACTAGGGGCAAAACCCAGCCTCAGCCAGGGCAAGCAACAGGTCAAGCTCAAGGCAACCATTCGACAGCAGGTCAAACATACTAAAGGTCAGACTCTAGTTCAAGGTCAAAAGGTGCATACACATAATCCATTGAACACAAGAAATAACCCAACAGTGGGTTTTGAAAGAGTGAAATATTATCATTAACATTTTATTGCTCCTGCAGGAATAAAAAAAGTTGTTTATGTCTTTAGAGTGGGGTGTCAAAACAGACAAACATGTTTATGTTATGGCATGAAAGTTTTTCAGATTCTGAACAAAATGAATGCAGTTTGTACATTCCAGCCCCTGTGCATATAAGTATTTAATTATTTAGGTTTTAACGTCGCTTTCAACACTGTATAGGTTATATCCAGATGGGTAGTTTTATGATGGGCAGAGGAAACCAGTGCATAAAGTTGGTCAAGGTTCTGTAATGTAACCTGCTAATCATCGGTAAGAAACTACCATGTTCCCCACATAGGATCGAGGTTTTGAAGGTCGCTGACCCCAGAGGTAGGAGACGAGTGTATAACCACTGCACCATCTAGGCCCCCAGAATAGAAGTAAAGTCAGTGAAACACAAGTTGAGGATATTTTAGTTACATGTTTAAAGTGACTTAAAAAGAAATTAAATGCTTGGTTAACAGAGATAAGGTTTCAACGCAAAGTATAAGTCAGTAAAATAGAAATACAACTGAGTGTCACAATACAGAGTCAGCCTAGGAATACTAGATCCAAGATCACACATCACAGCAACATGCATCAATCCACTAAAAGGAGGCCTCCTTAGATTGGATCACGATTAAGGGGTCAGAATCACTGATGCACAAGCACATCTGAGCTCAAACAAGTCGTAACTGGGATTCTGTACATATCAAAGCTATATGTGATAACCAGGGTCAAATTAGGCCGCCTAGATCTCGTCTGTGTCAAAATTTGTCCATTGTCCTCACCAATTCTGAGTCTCTTGTGTAGCAAAACTGTACCTAGAGATATATTACTAGGTTTCACTGGAGGTACGCTGTTCCAACCCTTTTTTCGTGTCATTTATAACCATCAGAAACACCACCTTAATGTGATTGGCATAGTGGCTGTCAGTATATTTTAAAAGATAAGACATTTAAAAAGAATACTTGACATCATGCAGCATAAAATTGCTGTGTAAAATGATTTGTATTCCTTGCTACTGTGGTCTCTCTTTGTCTTAATTGTAAAAGCATGCTGCACAAAAATGTTGAAACACCTTCCCTTGGGTCAAATATGCCAAATGAGGACGAAAAACAGAAAAAGTAGAAACAATCTGTACAGCGCAACCTCTATAGTCATATTATATTCCAGATTTTTCCCAGAATGTAATTTCTAGAAATGCATAGGCCAGACCAAACAAAGCAAAAAAAAAAAAAAACTAAAACGTGTGAATGCCCAAACAGAAATTAACAGACTCTGCCTCATCTTAGCAGAAAGAGACTTTACCATGTTCAAATATACATTATACATCACAGAATAAGTTTAAGTACCAGACTGGAGTTTTATAGAATCAACCTCAGCTCTCTCTCTCCCTATATAAATCTGTGATGTAGGACATATGAAAATTGTAGTCTGAAGGGTGCTTTTTGATCCTGTGTGCTAGTACTAGATTGAACACTTGCTCACAGTAATTTTTATATCTGCAACCTTGCACTGTTAAACTCTAATATCTAGGTATACTCAAGTCTGGAGGTGGGCGAAATGCAAATCTGCATCAATGGTCTTGATGTTTAACATTAGGGGTCCTTTCCATACATACAGCAAACATATGGGGTATGCAGTAAGCAGTTATATTCACTTCAACATGAATGTACAATAGGTGGCTTTGAGTATACAAGGTGCCACTATGTTGCAATGGTAACACACTCGCCTCCCACCTCTGAGATCATAGTTCCTGGCCTCACCTCATATGGGAATGCTGGTAGTTGCTTGCTGTTGGTGAGCAGTTTACAGTACAGAACCTTCACCAACTGTATGTACTGGTTTTCTACATTTCCAGCTAAGCATCACAATATAACCCATAAGGTAGTAGGCATGACATAAAACACTAGATAAATAAATAAATAAAATTGTGTATGTATCATGCAACTCAGCTAGTACATTGAATGTAGCAATAAAGGACTGAGGTTTGAGTACTGTATCGGAGAGTAAATCACAAACTTCCGGGTAGAATAATGGATGAAGCTCGATAGGGAATCCTGACCTATAGTTTAATGTGATGTGGGAATATTACTCAGATGCAATGTGTAGGTTTCGAGTGATGAGGGCACCCTCCCTACCTTAAAAATGGTAAATAAACATGCAAATTGAACCTACTTAAATGGACAGCTAAAAATATAATATTTGGACAGGGTGATGATGATCTGAAAATCCATCCACAGTTTCAATCCTCTCTACATCTGTGTAGGTCCTTATATGTCATCTTTTCATCAGGACAGGTCCAGACATGACTGCAACCAAAAGTTCATTTCTGGACCCGAGCTACTTGACACATCTCATTCATATATGGCCTGGAAATGAAATAGAATCAGTTTTTGAATGTTTTGAATTCACGAAACGCGACCATATATTTTGTGATGGATTTTTGTGACACAATTTTATCTATTTTAGTTGTCTCAGATAAAATGTAAAATGTCCCTCACACCGGATGAGTGTGCTTGGCCCTTAAATTAAATTGATATTCCATTTCTTATATAAGTTTATTTTCCTAACCACAATGTTTTATATTACTGCTTGGCTCCTATAAAGTTATTTGAAGCTATTTGCAACCCTTGTAATGTCTTTCTCACCAGCAGTTAAAAGACCAGAAAGAATGAGAACTTGAGAATCAATGAAATAGAATAATAACCAATGACATACGAGCTACACATTTGCTGAAAGAAAAACACTCTGCATTTGGAAAGTGTAGAATTTATTCACCCCAAGTGACTCTTGTGGGTTTTTACAGTCACCCTATTAATAATTTATGTACTGATGTGTGTTGGTGGAATGTTATGCTCCATATGTGTTCTTAATATTTCAAAGAAAATAATCTTTACCTCTTCAAGGTTGGTTATGTTGGTTTGATTAGTTACTTGAAGATTGACATTTTAACTAGTTATTACCCTTGTGCCTCCAAAGGGTGAGTAGGTTGTAACTGTGTCTCTTTGTTAGTCTTTTTGTAGGTGTTGTAACCCAAAACTTACATCAGATCGGTGTTTCCCAAGACTTAGTCATCCTTGAACCTATTTCTAATCTGTATTTGAACTCCAGAATTTTAAAAAGGACTTTTCACCAGCATTTGATTTTGGATCCCTTATAGGTCCTTATATGTCATTTTTTCCAAAGGACAGGTCCAGACATGACTGCAACCAAACGTTCATTTCCGGACCCGAGCTGCTTGAAAATGTCTTGTATGCCTAATCTTGGTTCATATATGGCCTTTAAGTGGAATAGAATTGGATCCTGGATGTTTCGAATTCAGGAAATGAACTGAATCTGTTTGGATCTGTTGGGGTCTGTTTAAAAATCAAACATGTTTGATATTTTTCAGGACTGTAACCGATCCACTGTCGCCCCTACCCACAAATTTTCTAGTCTCAGACTTGCTGAGACCTTCTTAGACCGAAATTTACACAATCTTATGTTGTCTGAGACTTCCTGGGACTCTTAATGCCAGGTCGGTTTAGTTTTAGTCCCAGGAGGTCTGGGCTTAATCCCAGATTCATCCCCGACCCACCATGCAAAAGAAAAAAACAAAAATCGGTCAGTGCAGTCTGAGGAAATCTGTTATTAGTCCCAGAAAGTCTAAGGAAGTCAGTGGGTATGTCCCAGACAGGATCAGTGTTGAATCTTATCACAATCGTGGCTTAATCTGCTCTTAGTCGGGGAACGATTGTGAGTTTTCTGAGGTCTAAGACTTCCTGGGGACAGTTTGGGTTTGATCTCCAATTGGGGCTCAATCCTTTGGTGGAACAGTGGCATTAGGTCTCATTCCATCCCGCAGTTGTTTTTATGAGTAGCTGATATATATTTAGGCATTTTTCACGCTTGCCACTTAATGGGAGAACCTTCCATACACTCAAGCAGTCAAGTTGTGCAGTCGCCAACTCTATTCAAGACTCTTAACTTGCAAATATCAGTTTCATTCTACAGAGTAAATAAAATGAATGTCTATTTAACACCAAATTAACTTCATGTGAGAGGGTTTTGAGTTGTCCTATTAACACCTCCCATATTCGGGATGAAGCTTTGGGGCTCTAGATGACTTTGATCGCTTTTTCACTCTACATTTACACAGATTTAATCCATATTTGTAGTTTTTCTTGTTGTCTGCAACTTAATATAGAATGCACACAAACAAACCTGACAAATAGAATGATAAATTATATATGTACTGAAAAAACAATATTGGCACATGGCCAACAAGCACATTTTCCTCAGACTTCTGTCTCAGCTCTCCTGATTGGATAGATTTTGTGATAATGTTACATAAAAGAAGACTTAGGCTTCAGTAAAGCTGAATCAAATTTTTGTATTAAATAAGGATAAATAAGATGGAAACAAATATATTATCCTCTTTTCATCAAGAGAATAGAAATCACAGCTCTTATCTGCCACTGTGGCCTAGTGGTTACCTGACTTGCCTGAGAACGAGAGGACGTGGGTTCAATCCCAGGTTCAGACAGAGGTGCATAGTGGCTCGGATGACCACTTAAAATGGCGGTCCTCTGTCATTGGCCCTTATCCCCAGTGGCACATTAAAGAACCTGAAAGACGTTGATAAATGGTCATCCTCGAGCCTCTGTCTTTCAGTTAGAGCAATGTGAGTAACGTGAGAGTTGGACTATACTTGTACAGTTGGATGGGTCATATAGGCCTTTGAGTCCTGTAGTACATGGATATATTGTGCTGGGTATAAATACAAATACAATAAATACAATACAAAAGCCATAGAGTCGAGATCTCCACCAGGGGTGTTTCTCCAAGATTTGGGTTATTCTTTTACTATCCAAAATATTACCTGGAGCTGAATCATTCAGCCAATGTAAATAATTCCTCCTATTTTCGGGACAAAAAAAACCTCTTATGAGGATCTGCTCATTAGTTTTTAGAGTAATATCATCCAGACAACCAAAGTTATTGAAAATACATTAAAAATTGGACCTTTGAAAATTCGGGAATTTTTTTCTTTTTTTTTTTGTATCCGGAAAATGATATAGATCTTTCTCAATGTTAAGTCTTGTTTTGGCCAGGCCTTATCCATACAAAAAGATTCAGAATGATCTAATTATCATGTTTGGAGCTATCCCAAATATAGTCAAACACACAGAAATCCTTTAAAAGTTGTGGATGTAAAATTGGTTGGAAATCATTCAAAAACTTACACCAGTTATATATGTTAGAACAAAACCCACCAACTGTGAAAGTTTAATTGCATACATCTACAGACTTTCTTTTTTTTTGAAATCGTGCCAACACTGAAAAATAAAGAACCGAATCTAATGATCATAAGGTCTACCTAAACACCTGAATAAAATTTAATGTTACCTAGCACACTATTTCTAACTGGAGAAGCCAGACCAAAGAAATGGTTTCCCCAGAAAATGGTTCATATATTTTATTCACCATTATCTGTTAGTTTCTCACCATATTTTAGAATAGAACAAGAAAAAGATTTTCTGTGAAATGCACAGACTGAGAACCTTTCCCTTTTTGCAAGAATGGTACTGGTATCGGCAATGACGTCCTTCACCTAGTCTGAACTTTGCCTGGTGGGCCTAATTGTTGAGAATTAGGAAATTCTGTGACTGTTTCTTTTTAAATTCTTAAATGATTTATATTCGTTCTTCACCAGATTAAAGTTAAATTCATTAAGTATCTTGAGAATTTTAATATGAATTGATGACAATAAAATAAGGTAATATAGAATTTTCCAATTTAGCCTCATGAAAACCTTGTGAATGATTTTAAACCTTTAAGCTGATGCTCATTTACTATTTTTAAACTAATTTACTTAAATTAATATGTAACTTGTCATAAATATCAAAATGTGCACCATTGATGTTGAGCAAAAATATAGCAGTAGTTTCAGTTCTGCTGTTAAGTGTAACTACCAATAATGTATTACTAATAATACAAAATGGCGACGATATTGTAAACCTTTTCAGCAAATAATACCAGTACAAAAACCAGACTATAAAATTTCGGTTTTTGACAACGTTATGGATTCTGACACTTTTACTGAACTTTACATATTCCTTCTTAAGTTGGTTTGTAATTTCAATGGTCATTCCCAGGTTGGGGGGGGGGGGGGAAGAACACCAATTCTGAATTTTAATATGACAGCTCTCCATTGTTTGTAATTTTGTATTCCAGGGGCTTTAGTCTTGAGCCTTGAATCTTTTGAGGCAAAATGATTCTTCAGTTTTGAGCTATTTGATTATATTTCATTAACAATAAGCCTTCCTGAGTTTTTGATGACTGGTGATCGTATTTTAATCATCAATAGTAGGTTCAGTAGGTATCAATTTATGAACCCCAATAAAAAGAATCATAGCGTGGCTGTTCAAGAAGCCTTTATACCTGTAAGAGCTTGAGCAAAAAAGTTAAGGATTGGAAACCCATGTCAAAGTTTTTTATAACTATTGTAACCCACACCTTAGTTACATTTCTTTGTTATGCTGCCAAGTGTCCTTTAAGAAGATTCTAGTAAGGTCATTGCCATTTTCATAATGTCTCCAAATTCGTTAAATATCACGACCAAGTATTTATATATGTTCTAAAAATGTGTCAAGAGTGTTTCTTCAGCTAAAAGCAACGATTGTTCGCCTTTCCGATAGTTTTATACAAAAAATTACTTATGAATCGTTGTAGTTAAATTTAATATTCCATATCTGACCCTATTCAGGGACTACATCAAGTATCTTTCTCAGATTCAACCAGAGTTTCAATATCATCTGCATAGGAGTGCAAGCAGATATTTCTATTGAAAAAGCCAAGCCCAACTTACTTCTTTATTCCAAAATATGTGTAAGAAATTTATGAAAGAGATGAAGGGACTAAGTGTTCCCTAGCTTTATTCCAGTACAACTTCTACTCGGCCTTGAAGTTTATATACAACATAAACATGCCTAGATATACAATTTATCAATTTACATGCTTAAGTGGGCATTTGCAAACTGAGAAATTGGTTATATAATAACAGTTTAGGATTCCTTTTAAGTTTATGATTACATAATTATGTAATATTACAACCTTTCATCTGCTTGCATACTGAAGAACTGTGGCCTGGTAGGTAACACACTAGTGTAGGAACACAGATGACCTGGTTCAATTCCAGGTACAGGCAGACACATATCTGCTCAAATAAGACTAAAGAGCCCTGAGAGGTTGGTATATAGTCAGCAAAGAGACATTGTCTTTCAGACAGTACATCCCAAAATATAAGCCTAACGTCTTCTTTCTGCAGCCAAGATTTATAAAAATACCATCAGAGATGCCCATACCACACAACTAGAGGAAACAGTTTTGAGACAGTATGAGATTGAGAAAAGGGTAAAAAGGTACAACTCACAAGGCATCTTCCAGAATAGAGAATTTAAGTTATTTAAAATGTACAGGAGAAAAAAAGCACTTAAGAGGAAATGTATGTAAAGGTACAAATATCAAACCAAGATCATTTAAAAGCAATTTGAGGGCATTTATGTGTAAACCAAAAGTAATGAAGCTATAAAAATTATTAGATGTGTAGCTGTCATTAGATAAAGTGCTTTAGGGATGGTCAGAGCCAAAGGAGATAGTCGCATCAATTCACTGCTTTACAAATATTTCGATTAGTATTGTATCCAATGCTGCAAGTGGAAAATATTTAAGGAGGCCAAAGATCACTGCATAATGCTTCAAACCTACATCTCCAAAGGAACTTCCTTAACTTCTTCTATTTTATGGTTGTGGACATCTGGCTCGGAAAGGAAAATCAAGTCCAAAATATGAAATTCCAAGGTCCAAAATGTGACAGTCCAAGGTCATCAGAGCCAAATCCCAGAGGCAAGTTCGTGACATTTATATTGGAATACTTTATCAGCCGCCTCTGGGGAGTCGCCAAGTCAAGAAAATACCAATTGGGTTTAATATTTCATTTTTTTTCTCATTCTTTCAACATATGCACATTTGTTTATTCTTCAACAAATTATATTTAAAACTTCTTACCATAACCAAGTAGGGGGGTGTTTTACGATCCTATTGATATAAACATGAAAATTATGTCAAATGGTGTTGACCAAGGTCAAACAATTTTGAAATGACCTTGTGTTATAGTAAAGGTCAAAATAGGAGTAGGCAGGCCCGATGCCTGAACTGATATAACATCTATGGTTGAAATAGACCCGCAGACTACTGATTGTCATTACTTCCTTCGAATAAGATTGGGTAGGGATATAATGGTAGACAGTAAAACAGAGATAGAAACGTTTGAAATAAAAGGTTGTGGTGAATTTATGTTAGAAATTGGGCAACCTGGAGATTATTTATTGCAAATTTAATATTTTTGTATGTGAATTGTGGTACCCAAACCCACTTCAGTTCTTGCTGTTACCAAACATAGAGTGTGGTGGGAAAGCAACCTTCATGATTTGTACTTGTCTGACTCAAATCAATCAAATCGTGATGCAATCACAACCAGGCTCCAGTTGACCATAATTTGAAAACTTTCAAGCTAAGCTAGTTACTTTCACCCTCTCCAAAGAATCTGATTCATGTAGATCAAACCATTTAGACACAAGATCGTATATTTTGCTTAAAATTCTTACAATGATTATGTTAATCATACAACTATCTATGAATTCTGATCCGACTTTCACGCAAAAACAGGAAATGTCTCCAACGGTTTTAAAATTAGTCGGAATAATTCTGAAATATTTACCATATTTGTATAACAGAGGTCTGAATATTTTATTTTATTTAAAGCTATCTTCGATAGGCCTAATTAATACTATAGAAAATATTCAGTGGTTATACTCAAGTCTATAGAGATTTTCTTTTATATGTATTGTAGGTTCAATGTTTCAGGCTTACAAGTTTATGTTAAATCAACACAAGCTTAAACCAAAATAGGGCACATATGTTTATTTTCCTTTTGAAACAAATGGATTTTGCTATTATGAGAAAATGAGTAAATGATTTGACATAAGATAGCACACTACATTACGCTTATTACATTTGTAATAACTCTTGAGATCCCAAAATGTATTCACTTATTCCATTGTTCAAACCCTATGCATAAAAAGGTGTCAGCAAGATCAATTCACTACTTCTGGAGTTATCAAAAACACAGACTGACAGACAAACAGACAAATTCACCCATAAACGTAACCTGTTGGTTTAGGTAATAAACCATATGATCTGCAAACTGGATTTGTATCTACCTGCTTCCTGGGATGGTGGGACTGTATTTTTGATATTGTACCAGTACCTACAAAAATAAAAATTTCACCTGGAGCAGAAATGCGGTGAAAGAATTTATCAACAACTGCTTTGTGTGAACAATTTTTCACATACCAGGACACTTTTAGATAATTCGCCCCTACTCATTGATTCCTGCATAATAATTTAGGATTGTTGAATGTTAGCCATTCAAGGTTAGTGTTTAACTCTTAATAAAAGTATTCAATATGCCATTTAAGGTATCTCACATTTTTCAAAATTTTTGGATACAGGGAGAACAAGTTTACATTCTAGATGGGCTCGAGTTGTATTTATATTGTGGACAAAACCAAAAGGATTGAAATCCTGTCATGATCTATCTACTTCCTTGCCATTTTGCCCACAAATTATGGGATTTTTGTACAGTTAGAGTACAAATTTGGCCTGTTACTCAGGTCACGCCCTTGGCTAATCAAAGTCAAATGCTACAACTGAATTGGGTCGTGCACTTTCGGTTTTTGTTTGACCAAGGTTGATCCACTTCATAGTTTAGGTAGGATATTGGGCTTTGGAAGAATTTGCATTTTGGTAGGATATCTTCATTAACCCTTGTGTGGATAACAGATATGTGGCAAGGTGGGAGCTGAGCAAATAAAATTGTTGCCAAGTCGGCTATTTGCGAACCTGCCCCATAAAATCTCAAATCTCGAGCAAATCAAAACCCTGCAAACTCGGCTCAGCAAAATTTAGCCCCATTTTGAATCAAGCTAAAAGAAAACAGAAAAAAAGAACAGAATGATTTACTACATTAGGTCAGATGATTATTGACTAGTTTCTGATGTCGAAAATTTCCCTACAGTATTTTACACTCACTTGAAGTTTATAAGTTACAATATCCCGCTTATTACAGGATGTATTTTGATTAAACATGAATAAGAAAAAGCAGAGTAAAAGTGTCTTTCCAGTGAAATATAGAATATATATATCATCTTAAATGAATGAAATAATTGAAGCTCATACCAATAGTAATAATGTGATTTTATGGGCAATGTGATGAACAAACAGACTATCATCAACATTTGTCAAGTGCCCGAGGCTTGCCACTAAAGTTTCATTGTTGCACTACTAGAAAATTATCTTTTGAATACTATTAGCAGTAATTCAATTAAAGAAGTAAATACTTGGTACCTGGCAAGTTAATGCACCAGTGGACCAGGAGATATTAACACCATAGCAAGACCAAGCTGAATTAACTGAAATATAACTGCATTTGTGTTATTTTCCTTCTAGACAAGAGAAACTAATAGGCCTATTTGATCTACTTGGCCTCACATGACAACACTTGATAAGTTATTGTGCTGGTAGAATAACAAGTGTATCTCTACAAAAACACTTGAAGAAGTATAAATGGAAAATGAAGGATAATGTTTCACATGGTTTTTGACTTCATATAAGATACAGAAACAAACGTTCACTGACAAGTTGGAATTGAAGCGATTTTTCCAAATTTGTATATTATTTAAAGTAAAAGCTTTACACTGTTAAAGTTATGCCAAATAATATCTAGAAATTGAAATAAAGAAGCAATAAAATTGAACTTTTAAACAAACTACTTTTATAGTTTGTGTGGTGTAGTTAATCCAATTCAATACCATTTGTGCTGTAACCATTTCCATAAGTAAACCCAGACAAATGTAGAGTTTAAGTGATAGTGATCACATGAGCAATTAATCAAAGTAATCATATGTCTCTGTGATAATTACCACTGTAATGACCAAGGAGTGATGAACTTTGGGGATACCACTTTTGCTACGCCTTAGAGTCAACTTCGTTGGAAAGATGAAGTGCTACAAAAGTCCACTGTACACAATAATAGTATATGCTAGAATGAGCAAGAGTTAAAGCATGCAATTTTTAACAGCTGAATTGAAGTATCTATCTTAAAAATACTACTTGCTGTTATAAATGGAATTCAAGTGTCACAATGTGCATTATGCTCACAATCTTTTAATTCAGTAGGTATGATGCTCCTTGCATAGCAGTAGTAGTAGTTTGAAGTATTTATAAAGTCCCAAACTGATGGAGACATCCTCTGAGGAGCTGTTTTCTAAGAAGGGATAGTCCAATTTGCAGAAGGAAGTCCATGTCTATGTTAACGTCTGATAAGGAAGAAAGATTATGGTGGAGGATAGGTTACCCTGAACAGGTAGTAAAACTTTCCTGGGTTCTGATGGCTTGAGGGAGCTTGTTCCATTCAGTGGAAGCAGCTACTGCAAAACTGCGCATCCGATGTACTTGTCAGGTCCCATTGAAGAAAGGTGATTGTCCCATGTGAAGTCACTATGCTTAATTAAAGAGGACAGACATGAGGAGTTGGCTCAAATTTATTGCCTTGTAAGTAAGAAGGTTGTATTTAAATAGTATACCGTACTGAATGGGGAGCCAGTGTAGTTTATATAGTCACATGACTGAATTTGTTTAGCTTGCAGAAGATGCGACATAGAGTATTTTGAATTCTCTCTCTGCTCATATTTGTCTTTTTATATGATAAAGCAGGGTGTAGTAGTCCAGGCATCTGCAGAACACGGCACTTGCCATTTTTTACAACTGCTTTATTTATTTTGATACTTATCAACCTTTCCTGGTTACCAGAGATGGTAGTAGCATACACAGCATGTTAGGCATGTATATTGGCACTAAGTTGTCAGCATCAAGGCTGACACCAAGATTTTTTACTGATAGGGCTGGTTCTATGGTTTTACCAAGTAGACTCAAAGGGAATGATGAATTTCTGGTTCAATCATCACCAATCAAAATAAATTCAATTTTGTTAGGATTTAACTTGAGTTTGTTACTTCAATCCACACCTGGATATCTTCAAACCAGTTTGCCAGTTTTGTAATATTCGAGTTAAAACTCCTTGAGTTAAGTTTCAAGTAAATTTGTACATTATCTGCATGTAAGTGATGTGTTACATTGAATTTAGATATGATTTTGTGAGATGAGATGGACCTTAAGAAACCCCATGGGGAGTTGAGAAGCATATGAAAAATGTCTATTTTAATTCTGTTTCTTTGAATTAAGGTATGACTGTACCCATTTTAACATAACCGTATCAATACAATACCAGTATTTAAGACACTGGAAGAGGATAGAATGATCTATTGTATCAAATGCTGCGGGTAAGTCCACGAGAACTAAGTCCAACAGCAGTACCCTAGCTCAGCGATGAGGCAATGCCATTTTGCATTTTTGTAGTGTTGTATCTGTAGAATGAAAAATTCTGTGTGCCAACTGATTTGTGTTACATATACTTTCCCAAGCAATATACTCTTTTATGGCACATGTCCGTTAGGTAAGTACTGTTTTTAAAATTCCTTACCTTATACCCAATATCTTCATAACACTCACTCTGTGTAGCCTCAGTACTGTTGTTGAAAGCACAAATAATATTTTCCCTTTTACATTTCCCTTGTTATAAAATTATTAGATGATTATACATCAAAACTTGATGTCTGAAATCACCCCACCAGGTTACAATATTTATCAATATCCACAAGAGGTCCGTCATAGTGGAGGACTGCAATTTTTCGTAAAAGATGGATTGTATCCTTCCATTGTTCCTACAAAAACCTGCACCACCTTTGAAAATATCCTCATCAAGATATCCCTAAACAAAGAATCTTTTTATTTCTGAATTGATACAGACAACCATCCTCCAGTACTCCAACCTTTTTCAACAGTTTCAGTCACTTTTAGAGGATATTCATCACACCACTGAAAATCTGGTGATCATCGGCCACTTCAATTTTTACCTTGAAACAACATGCTCGAATTCAAACACCCTTCACTCATTGATTGATTCATTTGATTTAATTTAGAAAGTTAACTTTTAGACTCATATTCATGGACATACTCTTGACCTGGTTTTAACCAAATCCATCAATGGTAATATTTCTATTGACCATACCACTGATGCTTTTACTGACCATTTTTCAATTAGTGTCACCCTAAATCTCTCAACCCTTATATCCAAAACTAATGCTACTGTTACCTTTAGTAAATACCATAAAATTGAGGATAATCACTACAACCCCCAAAAATTATGGCTAGTCCTTGGTGATGTGCTACACAGACTACCAGCCAAGATGATAAATCCCCACCAGATTTTGGCTGACAGATTTGTGGAGTTCTTCACAGAAAAAATATGCTCAACTTTCCCTATTCCCTGAATTTGTAACACATCATTCCAGACTCTCCTCCCCACCCCATCCCCCATGTTTTCTACTTTATCTACTATAACCAAGGATCAAATTACCAAAATTATTATGGACTCTCCAAGGAAATCATGTTCCCTTGACCCTTGGCCCACTTTTCTTGTTCTTGATTATTTGGATATTCTCATCACCCCCATTACTTCAATAATTAATGCCTGTCTTGACCAAGGTGTCCTAATTTTTTCAAGCAGACCCATTACGTCAATCCTCAAAAAAAAATCATCTTTAGACAAAGAAGTTTTCGAAAACTACAGGTCTGTCTCTAACTTAAACTTAATTTTAAAGATACTAGAAAGGGTAGTAGCAGTCCAGCTACAAACTCACCTTGATGAAGCCGGCCTAATGACTGCCTTCCAATCAGCTTATAGAGAACACCATTCTACTGAAAATGCCCTCCTTAATAGTGCAATGATATTCTTCTCAATATGGCCAAAGGGTCTGATACAGACCTTCCCTTCTGGATCTCTCTGCCGCGTTTGATACCATTGACCACACCATTCTCCTGGACAGAGTTAATGTTTACTATGGAATCAGTGAACTAGCACTCAGCTGGTTCAAATCATACCTGTTGGGAAGGACATACACGGTCATGGTAGGTAACACACTCTAACATCCTGCTGCAGTCCAGTAGGGGGTCCCCCAGGGCTCCGTCCTTAGTCCAATTCTTTTTTCTCCCTTCACCAACCCAATCAGCTCAATCATTTACTCCCAAAGTAGCATTAACTTTCACTTTTATGCCAGTGACACACAATTATACATAACAATCTCACCAGTAAATTTCTCTCACTCTATACAAAAACTAAAGAACTGCCAAAATGACATTCAAAATTTCATGTTCAGAAATAAATTATAGGGCTCCTAAAAACAACCGTAAACAACTCCTTTCTAATCTAATCTAATCTACTGCTTTGCAAGTGCAATATCTTCCCCAAAATGTGGAACTCAGTGCACTAATTAAACAAAATCATAATCATATGGAAGTCGAGGGGCGTTCAAGGTTGGTGATCCAGGATTGTGGGTGTGACCGGGAGGGAAAGAAAACTAAGTTGGGAAGCTAGAGCTGAAGATGTGAGCTTTGAGGTGCTTCCTAACATACAACAGAGGGACTATTTCTTACATGGAAAGGTAAAGAGTTCCAAAGGACAGGGGCATAGTGACTGAAGAAATTAGAAAAGTGTTTAATTGATTTGTGAACTCTACGATCAAATGTGGGGGTTTGAAGGAACCTGAGTTTGGGGGTACTTCACCTTGTGTTTCTAGAAGAGGTGTAGGGGTGGATTAATCCTCTTAGGTAGACTGGTTGACCCTGGTTGAGAATTTTATATGCAATAAGATCAATTTAAATTGTACCCTGTATCTGACTGGTACCCAATGGAGTTTTTTTAGTTGCTGGGTAATGTGAGAGAATTTAGAGGAACAGGTGACAACCCTGCAGAGTGAGTTTTGGACTAGCTGCAATCTCCATAACTCAAAATCAGTGAGCCATAAGAAGAGCTGCAGTAGTCAGGCCTGCTGCTCACCAAAGCATTTGCTAACAACACTGGAGTCAGTATTCCTTAATATAATGTTATATGTATTTTATTATTTAATGATTAATTGAATATTTATTTTGTGTGCATGTTTCTTTATTTTGGCTTATTCTTTGGTTGCACTTAAAAAACAGTTTTTTTTTGCTATTGAGGGAGAACTTGTACTTAAGTTTCAAAATTAATTTAGAGGTCCACGGTGGCCTAGTGGTTAGCAAGTTTGGCATCTAATCACAGGCAGTCACCTCTGTATGGGTTCCACTCCCACAAGTAGGAATTTCAACTGAAGAAAAGGAGATTGAATTAAAAGGACAAGTAAAATTTCTCCTTAATTTATTAAAAGCCGAACCAATTGTTTATTATGATTATTCTGAAATATCTGGGATTGTTTTTAAAGCAAGAAAAATATACCTGGCCATTTCTCCAAGACATTTCCAATGGTATGTAACATCCCCAGAAGCCAGATATAGACAGTATTAATTTAAATACATGCAATTCAACAGAGTTATTTCAATTGGATGAGCATGTGTTGGTCAAAGTGCGATGAGTTGATTACAAAGGACCTCACAAACATACAGACAGTCACATTTAACAGACTTTCAGTAAAGAAGTTTAATGAACTTTATTTTGACTACTCTACATCTTTACTTCATATACATGTGACTATACTTACTGTCGTTTATATTGTTATACTAGTTCCATTTATGGAAGAAAATACGTACATTAACAGCCAAATATGGTATACATTACTATGCCAGCTTTAATTAAGAGCATTCATTTGTGCAAGGTGATCTGTGGCAACATTGGCTTTTGATAATGGGGCTTCTTGGCAGGAAAATATGATTCATGGCCTTTTTAAAAGATAGGCAGTGTGAACTTGTTTGCATAATGCCTCTCAAGTTGCCTCCATCATTTCATGCACATTTTTCTCCATCATTCTACTTCTGGAGCCGGGTTTGACACAATTTTTTTCTTATAATTTAGAGTAACTCTTCCTTTTGTAGATTCTAAAAAAATGGTTCTATTCTTGACAAAAGTTTTCAAAACTTCCGCCTGGGTGTTACCTGATTCTTGCACAATTTCACCCATTCCTATAATTTCACCGGGTTTACATCTATCATCTTTGTTCTCCTCCTATTCACATGGTTTATTAGAAAACTGTTTAACAAACAGGAAAAATTAGATCCAATTTTACCTTGATTTGGGACTAGTGGAAATTTAATTCTAATAAAAATAACATTCGCAAGTATTATTTTATTTTGTAATCGATTGTTAATTTTGATATGGCATGAAATATCCCCATGTAACAATAATTAAATTTAAAAGAACTATTACAAAAATCAAGATAAAGAAGAGTATCAGTGAAACATGAGGACAACAACCTCTGAATGGTAATACATGTAGTATCATCTTAACTGGAACAAGTTAGTCGCCCTTTTATCTGCATGAATTTGACGAAGTCTTTAAAATGTAGTGTTATTTTATACAAAGGTCCTATTTGAATTTTGCACGATTCTTGTTTTGAACTCTATTATTTTTTTTTCTAAACTTAAGATGTGTGTTGCTATTTGGTTAGCAAATATAAAACCAAGACATTCGGTTATGTAGAACTGTTCTAACCAATGAAATCATCAATTTCAGATGTTGCAAGTCTAACTTACACCATTGATGTTTTGTCTCCTTAAACAAAACCACATGTAATTCCATTGGGTTGCAATTCTACCGCACAAACTATATTGTATCACTGGAGTTATTATCTGCAAACCTGTTTAACATTCTGTACAAGTGGATTTTTTTTTTTTTTGGGGGGGGGGGGGGGGCAAATATGGAAATACCTGAGCCTGTAAGATTTCTTTCACGATCATGCTACTTTACTAACTGTTATGAATAGGTTTCTTTGGTAGTGTAATGGCTATCATTTCAGTGATTTAACCTGAAGAATTCATAGTTTTTTCTACAGGTCGTTGAACGTATTGCAAGGCAGAGAATACATGCTCCTGAAAAAAACTAGTGAAAGAAATTAATATTAACTGCACTCATCAAAATATTATTTCACTCTATTAAATGAAAAATCTCATGGTTTCACAGAAACACTGAAAATATTTACCAAAAAAACTAAACAGCGGACAAAATCTCAATACACTGGAATTTAGTTATTGCTTTTGCCATAGCATTGTACCTTCATGTCAATTATATTGTGGCGGGCAGTTGGAAGTGTGCAGGGAAACGGTCAAAGCTAGTGTTTCACGTCCCGTTCAACAACCAAGGTCATATCGGGACAGGTCCTCAGTATTGCTACTTTTGGGAGTCGGTCGAACCCGCACTGAAATGACAGTCTGTGATTAGATGCCAATCCTGCTAAACCACTAACCCACTGAGGACCAGAAAGCAGAAACCAGTACATACAGTTAGTTAAGTTTCCGTAAACTGCCCACCAAGTAACCAGCTTTCCCACTTAAGGTCGGACCAGTATTTCAACTCCGATCTCAAAGGTGGGAAGCCAAGATGTATGTCAATATTGAAGACATATCAAATGATTTTTTTTTTAATTTCTAGCAAGAAGTATTGCTTAAGCAGATGTTCTTAAAGAGATTTAATTTTATTTTTTAAGAAAAATAAAACAAGTTGTATTCCCCAATTTTATGATAGGGTTTATATAAACATAACACCATATTATTTTAAACTTTTTATAAATAACACTGTATGTATCCCTGATTGGGAGTGGTTGCTGGGAGTGCCCTTGCCTTCCCCTGGCATCTTTATCCATTTAATTTAAAAAGTTTGACCACAGATTACAAATTGTGTAATAATTGTGTAAATCAACTGAAATTACTTCAGTGAGAAATACAATAATGTACTCAAATTTAAATGTAAACACTTGTTATATTGAGAGTGTCAATTATCATGCAATGACGTTGAGACTTAAATCTTCAACCCAGCATCCCACCAGTTAACAAGATCAGGTTTCTTTTGCACTGAAAAACGTAAACGTTTCATGTTCACTCTTTTTTGGTGTTTGTTTTTACTTTTATCAGTTTAAAGGGGATAGGCAATGAAATTTGACTTTTCTCCAACTTTTACAAAAATACACTGGTAATCTCACTATAAACACACACACAACTCATTTTGCTGCAAAAAAGACATCCATCCCCATTTTATTAGCATTTTATTATCCTCCTTGGAAATTTGTTTACACTCTGCAAGAAAAGCATGTGCACTAGTGAAAAACGTCACTATTGCCAAACAAACCACAGCAGTATATAGGGATTGGATTGGGTTTACAGAGCATGTGTACACTTTATCTGCATTTATTGTTTGTTGTTTGACCATACTTAACTTGAAAACAATACTTTCTATTTGGTACACCTAGGATATAAATCTATATATATACGTATGCAATGTATACACATTTACACACACATGTATAGATAAGTAGATGTTTTCACTGAGAGATAACAAAATATGGCTGCAAATTGTGATTCTTGTAATGATGAATATACACAAGATGAATTTGAGGGAGTTTTAAAACCATATTCATTTGAACCAAAAAGACAGGATAGGGAAATAAATGTTGACACCAGTGAGTCCACCTCTCACAGCAGTGATAATGAAGAAATGGCTGTAAATGAGATATGGTTAGTTTCTTTTTCTTTGAGGTTTATTTTATAGTAAAACCAGTAAAAAGATAACAAATACTAAATTGGTGTTTACTCTAGAATTTATGTACCAAATGTTTATAAATTCACAAGCATTTTGTTTAATCATGGCATTTCTGTAGTGCAATATACTTAAACCTTAAAACATTTAAAAATTACATCATTTTTGTGCCTTTTTCCTAATATTTAAAAAAATCAACTATTTAAGTCAAAGAGGGTATATTTAACTGTCATTTATAGGTGTACTTGTAATGAGTGTACTGAAGTAGATGGGCAGGTCAACAAATGCTGTCAGGATTATGTGAATATATCATCACGTCTCCAAGGAACAATGTTTAAGTGTATAACAGAACATCCTGGATTTTTGTCCAATTGTTTGGATATTTATGTGCTTGAGGCATCATTTTATGAATTTTGTCAGCAAGAAGGCCCTCCAGGTGATGATGAACTTCTTCATGAAACATTAAGATATCTAGCATACAGACGATTTATAAGATGGATATTTAAAAAACTTGGAAAGCAAGTGCGTAAAGTAATTCCTTGCTGTGCTGTCCTAAAAATCAGATATGCCTTTCCAGCAGATAGTGGACAATACACAGGTTTCAAGTTTCCATTTGTGTAACTACTTTAGCTTATTTGGAAACCTAGTGATATGATTTACAACAAGTGACTCTTTGCTTTGTTTTTCTACCTCAGATGCCAGTGAAGGAGGATTGCCAATTATGCATAGTTCTTTTAAAACTTTAGCACTCTTATATGTTGGATAACTTTTTCTCAGTTGCTGTAACACTTTATTCAATTTCTGCACATATTCAAAGGTGACTGATACTTTAACTTCCTTCACAGTGGCTCCTTCCTTATACTTTGGGTAAGAGACACTCCATAGAAGTTTACCAGATTTTGATCTTGCTTGAGCTCTGTCTGAATTTTCATTATAATGTAGACAAGCTAGTAACAGCCTTGCCTTCATTGCTGGAAAAAAGAAGTGAACCATTTTAGGAGCAAAGAAAAGTAAAACACTATGATAAGCTTCTAGAGATGATGTTTGTCCAGAAGGTGACAGTTTTGCAATATCCTTTAAAAATATCTTGTTGTTGACTAGTAGTTGAAGACCTTTGTGTGCACGCGATCCTGACACAAGCCATGCACTGTCATCTATTGTGCCATGTAAACATTTTGGATACCTTTCACTGTGTCCATGGTGAATGTTTGCCACATGATTTGAAATTGACTGCCACTTTTGTCTGACCAGTTCCCCATCACCCTGACTTGATGCTGCACACCAATAGAGGTGGTTTGAAATAGAATGGGCCCACTCTTTAATCGGACCACATCCTGCTTTTTTGGCAAGTGCTAGTAATTTTCTATATATTGATTTAGCCATGTGCCAAACATCATAAAAATGTCTAATTAATGGTCTCTGCTCCCTCATGTATTTCTGGACTCCCCGGTGCCTGTCAGAAGTTAAGCTTTCTATTTCAATGTTACTGTTATCTAGCGTGTTCAAGCACCATTTTAAACCTTCTAGTTCCATAGCATTGGAGCTAGTAACTTCATTTGATTGTATCAACTGCATATCTAACACTTTACTATGCTCCAAGTCAATCACTGAGTAACTTCCATATTTGGCACTATGACCAGGTGAATCACACCTTCCATCACCCCCAAGAATAACCTTTTCACCAGATATTCTTAAATTTTCAAATATAAGTTGTTGTTCTGAGTTCCATACATGAAATACTGCTGGGATCAAATAATGACTCTGAATAAAATTAAATGTTCTGTATGCTATTGTCAATATATTAATATGCTTTAACATATTGATAACTTTTATTGGACTAGAGAATGAAAATAATATTCCGGCTGCGAGCTGTAAGTTTCCCTGAGGCAGTGTTCCATGTAAGGGTTGACTTGACCATGTTCGTGAGTGCCCTTTATCACATATTTGTTGCACAACAATAAATGATCCTTTCACATATTTTAACAGCACTTTACAAGGACGTGTACAAATAAGACACACTGAAAGAAGGGCCAGAAGACAGCTTTCAAAAATTATGAATTTTCTCTCCTCATCGGCTGGTAAATTACTCCTGAGTTCTTCATCTACCTCTTCTAACTCATTGTCCATTTCAAGGGATGTTTCATTGTCTGATTCCTCAGAGTCTGACTGCATTTCAGATGTCCATTCTACATCACTATCCTCACTCATTTCCTGTTCACTATCCCTACCTATTGGATCCTCCTGCACAAATTGATTCCCAGGTGTTAAAATATTGCAATGGCACCCGACTTCTTTCTTCTGTGTCTCTACCTGAATAGCCTTGGATAGTGACTTTGGTCTCATCATTACATACTTATTTTCTGTTGGAGGTTTTAGTAAACACTGAGAGGACTTTTCTTGAGTTATTTCTCCAACTATTTCCATTGTGCTTTCATTATCTTCAACTTGACATTCCTCTGTTTGTAAATTGCAGTCCATAAACTGTAAAACAAATTGTTTACAATGGCTCAATAGGTAATATGATTTTAGCAATTGTCCTCTAGATGATTCTATTTTGGACTGTGGTCTTTTTTCCCTAGCAGGTTTGATGTAAATAAGCTCATATTTTTGTACCTTTACAGATTATGGTTGTGGAAACAAAAGTAAATCAATAGTAGTCAATTGCCTGTAGAATAAAATAAATGATACTTGTATAATCGAAAGTGAAATTAGCAATAAAATTGTAACAAATATATTTTTTTTCTTTTCTTTTTTTAAACAAAACTACAAATGAAAGGTTTTGGTAAAATAAAAAGTGTATACAGGTATTTCTATATAAAGCTTACAAAAATCTATTTGAGAATATGAAATAATTTAATCAAAAATACTTACACTAAGATTTTGTCGCTTTTCAAAAGCAAGACTTTTTCTTTTCCTGCCACTTGCAGTCGGAACTTCTGATGTACTGGGTTTTGAAGTTAAATTCACTGCTACTCTTGTGAATAGTTTTGGGTCTGGCACAGCATCTGGTTTTAAAATCAACCTGCATCCTATTTCTCTGGCCAGCTGGGGTATCTTCTGAAATGATTCTGGTTCAAAGTGATCTTCACAAAGACATGGATTTTTAGCACTTTCAGTATCTTCCTTTTTCCTGTTACATGCTGCAATCCATCTCTTTCTCAGAGACCTTTTTAAAGGGGTGTTTGGTGGGAAAGCAAAGGTAGACTTTCCTGATGAACTCCCATTGGTACAGTTATAGGCAAAACAATATACCATTTTATTTGCATTTACTCCAAATGTCTAGTGAAAAAAACAACCTTCTTGTGAAATCAAGAAATTCCAGTGTTCAAGTTAGCACAATATTCAGACATAGATGTCAAGAAACTTGGTTATATATAGGCCAAACAATCCACTATTTTTCTTACATTTATTCCAAGTTTATAGTAAAGTAAAATAAACAAGCTAGAAGTTCCAATGTTCTAGGACAACAGAATATTTATATATACATAAATGCATACACTATTAACAAAAACAAATTAAGAGCACACACAGAATATTTAGAAAAATAATTACACAAAAGCAAATTGAGAGCACACACAGAAAAAGCCTCTCCACAGCATGCACAAAAAACTTCATTGTTCACTCTGACGTGTACACACATCCACACTCATTTTGGCAGGATTTCAAAATACTGTGGTAAAAAAACAGATATTAGAGCAGTTGTACTTCAAGGATGTGTGTGTTTTCACTTGTGATGTTCTTTATAGACAATCTACTTAACAAAATTTCAAAATGAATTTCTTTGCCTATCCCCTTTAATAATTGACTGTTTGCTCACAATGTTTCAGTTTTATGCTTGACCTAATCGGTCTCTAATCTGTACAGCTTTGTTTCACTTGCCTTTTGACTAGGTGTCCAGTGTTACTTTTGCAGACACAGAGCAAAATAAAGGACGAACTAATTTTAAAATTATTGAAGCTCAAAATTAACAGAATTTATTTATAATTAGTCAAATATGAAACTCAGCAAGTATAACAATAATCGACTTACTGAGTAGAACCAAGTAACTCGTACAAAAGACACAAGCTTACGTAAGTTGAATATTCAACTTAGCAAGTTGTTTACACCCACTTGGCAGCTGTTGGTGCTTAAGTCATAAACTACTATTGAACTGCCTCAGTTACCTCTTTTCTGCCCAGGGATCCTGAAATTGATTGACCATTTTGGTGCTGTTACCCCATCAGTGTCCCCTACCTAATGCAGAGATTAAGCGCTCCAATCAGGGAAAGAACTGGATTGTCTCAATTTGTATCTGATTCAATCTGCCTTATACTTTGGTCGGATATTTTCAGTGCGATCTGGTGGCATTTTGACTCAATGGTGCACAATTTGAAACCACTTTCGATGGGATTTGTATTTGGTACACCTTGTAAAATGTTTGAAAAAATGTGTTACAACAACTCTTCATGAGCTGTATTAAAGTATACAAGCTGAAATATACTCGTTTTAAAACGAGCATCCCATGGGACTACAAGTGAAGTGATTCACAGTGAGACATCTATGTTGCTTCAAGATAGAGTCAATTTATGGAGATAGCTAAGTCAATAAATGGAGATACCTAAATTGATTTATTGAGTTACTAAGTGAATAAATAAAGATACCTAGGTTGATTTATTGAGTTACCAAGTCAATAAATAAAGATACCTAAGTTGATTTATTGAGTTACCAAGTCATTAAATAAAGATACCTAGGTTGATTTATTGAGTTACCAAGTCAATAAATGGAGAGACCTAAGTGGCTTTATTGAGTTACCAAGTCAATAAATAAAGATCAAAAGGTTTTTCATGCTGGCCCTTCTACTCTTCCAGAAGAAACACCTCATATAAAAACTGCATTTTAATTTTAGACTCAAATTATCTAGATTTATAACTTGAGTAAGAGACATTTGGGATTGCTTCATAAAGCAATCTTTTTACATTGTACCACCATGATTCACCCATTATTTTTGAAATGGTGATCCGAAGGAGAAAATTTGACAAGCATAGGTGTTAATGAAGTGAATTTTTAATTATTTTTGCAAGTAGTAAAGATATCTGGTCACCTTACCTTAACACAATTTGAGGCCACCTTAACATGAGGCTAAATAAAATACAGGACTGCATTATATAAGTGGTGACAGAGTAAATAACAAAGTTATGAAAAGGGGAATAACGCAGCCACTGGTGTCAATATAAAATATTTTCCCACGATTTGCCACCTCATAAAACCCAATACATCAGTTCTATCTAGGAAATGTTCCAGTAAGCTGTCGATCGGACTACTATATTTCCCTCATTCCAAGAACCGAAGACTGCATTTTGTTCAAAACTCACTCAGCAGGGTAGTCACACAATCCTCCCGGTCTTCCGAGGTCACTTAACAATTAAAAAGCTCTATTTGCTTCTAGTAATTACACAGAGTGCTAATCCTATACAAAATTCTAAAACATTTCCAACCAGTATACCTCAGGGATAAACTCAAACCGTACACATCATTCAGAAATGCCAGGAACAGAGGTACAACAATTAAATTCCCTCATGTCCCTCTTTTCGACTATAATCTCTACAAATCCCACATTTTTTACATCATTAAGTCATAATGCATCAAATCATTAAACCTCTTTTACTTTTCATATAACAACTCATAAAGACTAGGTCCTTAATTCCATTTCTGAGAACATCAGAGATATAAATAGTTATGATTGATCGATTTTAAAATGTACATATTTAAAAGGGACAAATAAAAAATGGTTAGCAAAAAGTTTGATATTTTAAAATATTTTATTGCAACAAAAGAAAATTACCTTTATTTTGATTTCAATGTTTGACAAGTGAACGACAATGACAGGGACTAATATTCTGTGAAAAGCTGGAAATAAAAAAAGCTCATTGAAATAGTGTTAGTATGTTTTATAGAAATAATAAAATGTAAAAAATGTAAATCATTTTAAATTTATGTGCTATTTCTATCAAACTTTATTAGCCTTATTGCACTATAACTCAAAAATACATCAGGACTAACTCTGTTTCATGTGTCAACTTTGTGAACTAAAGGGAGAGCTCTTTTATGGAAAATAACTAGACCAACTGAATTCAATAGAGGCTTTTTTTTGTTCTCAGATGGGTAAAAAATTAAATTCAGTGAAAAAGTGAAACAACTTGTTAATTGCACTAGAACAAATGATGTTACCACACTTAAAACAAGGTAATACATTTTTTTCATGGTTCTCCCTGCACTGAACTGGTGAACTTGCAGCCTATGTGTCACCTATATTAGTAACATTTGATAAAATCATTGACAGGATGCACAGGTTTTTCTTTATGTGCCTCCATTCAAATGGCCTAAGCATGCTTAATGCTAAGAATAATCAAGCATGTGGTTTAGCATTCACTAAGGGAGAACGTCCATATCATTTTATAATAGATTGATATTTAAAAACTTTGATTTTACACAGTTACTTGGCCGGTATCTGTTTTATTGTCATTTTATATAGATTGTAACTTAGAAACATCACTGTCTGCTCATACCACCTCTGCAAAGATGTGATAATTTTAAATAAAGGCCCGACATTTCCCGTGGGTTTCATATAGATGTTTTCACATTCTGACTTATTGCAGTAATTCAGCCAAATAATATCCAATACACCACATAAATGTTTTGACATTCCAACATATTGTAGTGATTCAACCAAATAATATTCAATATATACTTCTTACCATTCCAAAACTTACATGAATCCTCAACTATTATCTTACCTGATCACTTTAGTTCCACTGATTTAGCCAACACCTTTGGACATTTTTTCAGTGACAAAATAATGAAAATCAGAGTTGCACTACAGTCGTCAGTGCCTGTTCCCCTTACAGGATCAAGTAGCAACAACAGCGCCCTATCCTCCTTTGAGGATCTGAGAACGACATCCTCAAAATACTCTAAATTTTTCCCCCACAAAATCATGTGATCTGGATCCAATACCAACTAGCTAAAGAGTGTGTGGACATTCTAGTTACTCTAATTACCAATGTTATAAATTACTCACTCAAAGAAGGGAGCTTTTCAAGCTGCTTCAAACCTGCATATGTCACCCCCCTTCTCAAGAAACCTAACATAGGCAGAAATTTTCTCAAAAATAATAGACCGGTGTCCAACCTTAGTTTCATATCCAAACTGATAAAAAAGTAGTGGCTAAAGAGTGATTTAGTTACATTGATAGTGAGGGGTTCTCCAATGTTATCCAATCCGCTTACAGGAGATTGCATTCTACAGAAACAGCACTCCTTAAAATCCAAAATGATATTGCTGCTTCAAAGGATTCTGGTAAGACTATTGTTCTCACCTTGGTGGACCTCTCAGCAGCAATCGACACTATCGACCTAACATTCTTTTTAATTGACTCAAGGATTAGAGTTGATGGCACTGTGTTGAGGTGAATCAAATCCTGTTTTACGAACCGTATTATATAAGTTAATATAATGTGGCTTAACTCCAAATGATTCAAAATGCCTTTTGCAGAATTGTTTCCAGACTTGATAGAATAAGCTATGTTACTCCCTTTCTTCAAAAACTACACTGGCTCCCCATTACATACCACATCTTGTTTAAATATAATCTAATTACTTTCAAATTCTTCCAACATACATACTCATCATCCTTGATCAAACCAGTAGCCTGACTCGTGGAAATCGGCTATCTCTTTCCTCAGTTTGTCCTAGAAAGGCCATTTTGGTAGGCAAGGTTTTGCAATGGCTTTCCCCACTGAATGGAACTGACTCCCACAGTTGGTCCAATAACAGCACACAATAACAGGTTTCCAATGCCAGCTTAAACCTATTTGTTTGGGGTAGCATATCCTCTACCATAGTATATCTCCCCGGTGGGCACTTGTTTAGATCTCGACTTTCTATGTCCTTTGACTTTTCCTTTTTGATCTCGAGCACATTAGAGGATGTTGTATCAATTTTGCGCTTATAAATGTTTCTATTCTATTCTATTAATAACTTTTAAGACAACAAAGATAAGAAGCAAGCTTGTTAACATGCCTGAATGTTACCTTAACCCGTACAAAATTTAAATACACCAAAAATAACCTTTGGCACACTTAAAGTGATAAAATACATTACAGTTTATTATTTGCCACATTGGTATAAGTACATATTTATACCTAGCGCAGTACTTTCCTGGTTAGAGAACTTGCTATTCAGCTCATCCAGACTGGCCAAATATAGCCCAAACTCTAGTTACTGGCATTTCTCTAAGTGAAAAACAAAGGCCCATTTATCAACATCCCTGAGCTCATTCGCCTATCACAGTGGATCAGGCACAATAACCGTGGACTGTCATTTTAAGTGGTCATCTTTGCCACTATGTATCTGCCTGTAATTTGGAGTGAACCCAGGCCATCTGTGTTCCTAGGTCCCACCTTTCCATGAGATCATATCTGGATGTATTTTATTTTTAAATAATGAACTCATCCTTATGTCTCATAAAAAAAGACATGTAAAAGTGTTAGTAATACATATTGAAGAAACAGCTGCGCCATATATCCTTGCATAGATATCCTGCCCACCAACCCCTTCAGCATATATATTGTAGTACAGCATATGGAAGCTCACAGGAGGATTTTCAAACACTATAAAGAAGTAGTTCCAAAAGCAAATCATGTGTTGTGTCAAAGCGGCCCAACCAATATATAAATCGCACTGAATTGCACCAAAGACATACTACCAAGACACAGAGTGGATTGTACCAGTGCCGTAGCTGGTTTGGCATCTAATCAAAGGATGTGAACAAGTGACAATGCTGAAGATCTGTCCCACTATGACTCTGGATTTTGAACCATATTCAAAATTCCAACTTTAACCCACAATAATCCATTACTTAAAGTATATGAACCTGTTCACTTTGTTTGTAGCTCATGACCCAAACATGGAAAGATATGGTTATAGGTGTACCTAGTCTTTTACCTATTAGGTCCCATGGTATGAGGACGCACATAGAAATAAGGTGATAAGAGATTTTTTGCTGTGGAAAGAAAAATTAACCTTTGATGGTGTCTCAGTATACCAGGTTTTCCAGTGCAGATGGTTGATATGTAAGTTAAATGTATCAAGTTAATAAAACTAATAACATGACTAAAAGTGGGCAGATCCATATGGGTTTTGGGTTCAACTCCTGTCTGTTGCCTTTGTCAGTCAGGAATAAAAAAATATTATAGCCATAGCAAAAGCCAAATACTACAAATGTGTCCTCATAGTGTTCATTCAATCCAGAGGATCTAATTTCAAATGTTTAAAAGAGCAGTTAATATCAAGTTGTAAAAATGAGACTACAAACCCATCCCGACTTCACACGTATAGCCCAAGCTAGGGAAGACACTGTTAGTCAGTTAATTGTTGGTAATAGGATTTCATTGACTTGCCGGTAAGAAATTAAAGGGAATGAATATTCACTCAAATTACTATAAAACCACATAAACAATATAATGGTGTGACATAAATTTTCCTTCTGTGATATTGTTTGCACTTTCTGGCGTATGTTATTGTATGAGAAGTGTTTGTTTGTATGTTTGTAATTTTGTTATGTGTTTGAATAATTTTTGTAATGTTTATGGCCTTTTTGGACAATTTTAATACACTTTAACAGACTAATAAAAGCTTTTTGTGGATTAACTGGATGTTAGATCTTAGTACAAAATATACCTAAAAATATACCTATATAGACCTATGATAATTGTTAACAGAGTAGTGTTCAGAAACTTGACAAGCCTTGGACCCTTGCTGAAAAAAAAACATAACCAAATATCTTCATAAACTATATGATGAGGAAAAGATTGCGGTGACTACCCCGATCGAAGGGTCTTCTGTCAACAGCACTTCTGACATGGGGATAAGTGTATCCAATTACGGATACATTGACTTCACAGGTCACATTAATTCTGAACTGGAATCTTCATGAAAAAATCTCCAGCTTCAAGACATGTAAAAGATAGGCACACAGTCAAAAATTGTTGTAAAGGCAAATTAAAAAATTGTTGATGATCTTAAGTTTGGTCACTTTTTTTGTCTGACTACAGATAATGCATCAAACATGTCTGTTGCTGTCAAAGAGGCTCGATTTCAACTTACATATATCTCATTGCAAAATTTTATTTATAAACATCATTTAGACTTTTTAGGCGTGGGCATCGAGAGAGCTCACGCTTCTAGGAATCACTTTTTTTTGTCTCTGGACTTTCATGAATTGTGGCAGCATTTGTCTGTTCACAGAAGTTAAGCAGCAATGGGCTACGTTAGTACTTCGATGGGTGACCGTCTGAGTTCTAGACCAGCTGTGGGATGTGTCTGAATTAAAATTACTTTGCGTCACCAGATTTTTGTAGACTCTAGTGAATGACTCGTGTCTGTGATGGCTTTGCATTCATGCTAGGGGACCGAAGCACCTTTTAGCCTTGCTTTCTAAGTATATATTGCTTAGCAAGAAGATGTACTGAACAAAAATGTTCAGTATAGATAGAAGTAAGACACAAGTTATTCTGAAAATATTGGTCTGCACTTATGAAAATACCAAGGTACGGATAGGTAATATATCTTACAAATACAAAATCCTTGTGATCTAGCTATAAATCAAAATGTTCTACCATTGTATTTGATCTTTATTGGTTGAAGTATTTGTGACTGGATCATATAGTTGTAACTGATTTGTACAGCACCAATCAAAATACTATCGACCATTTAACTCATACATACAGAAATAACAACAAAGTATCATAACTTTATTAGTAGCAATTCAAATAACAAAAACATTATAAAATGATAAATAACTGACATTTCACCTGTACCATGCAGTCGATCAGTTAATAAGCAAGCAATATTCTACATGTGACGAAAGGAAAACAATTTAAAATCTTGATAAATGAACATAGGTGTAAAGTCAAAGTTGGGGTTTTATGTCTGGTTCAATAGCCAGGGTCATATTGGGACAGGTTCTCAGCATTATCAGTTGTGGGACACAGAGGTGACAGCCTGTGATTAGATGCCAAACTTATTAACCACTACACCATTGAGGACCTCTGAATATAGGTGTAAAGTTAGGTATTGATTTGTCCATGTACATCATGATTAGGGCATTTTGCAAACGTTGCATATTATACAAATTAAACAAACTACATAGTTGTACAATAATACATAAATATACATATATTTATAAAGAAGGTGAGATAGACAGAATACAATAATTTGAATATTATGATAACTAAAATGCAACATTAACTGTACTAAATATTGTACAACTGTGGCATCATTATATAAGCCAATAATAGGACATATCCACAAAAGTGATAATGTAATGTAACAGTTTTATATGTACAACAAGTAGGGATGATAATACACAAACCCTGCACTGTGATCAGTGCCCCCAAAACACCCCATCAAGGTCTGGTTGTCAATCCAGATCTGAAACTTTTAACATCTATCACAATTTGGATAAACTATAAGGAGGACCAAGACATGGGTGAAACCTGTTGTCTCTGTAAATATCAACCTGTTCTTGTAAATAGGTTTTGAGTAATGCATAAATTGAAAACAAATCATAAAAAAATCAATTCTGGATTCCAGATGTGGATGCAATTCATCTGTGAGATATATCAAATCATGGGTCGACTCAGCTTTGTGCCAAAATATGATTCTAATCTAATGTAGAAAAATAGATGAAATTACAGTACCCTAGTCCCCTTTCATGGAGAAAGTGGCAGCGAGGGTAAATATATGCTGCTGTCAGTGTAAAAATTAAAGTGCTAAGCAATATTCAAGTGGTAAATTGACATTATTGAATTAAATTGAAAAGGGTTGTGTACAAGAGCAGAAACTGAAGATAATCGGTCATACAGTAATGGAAAACTTGATCAAAGTCAATCAGGTAAATCTTTTTATCTTTTTATCATATTACATCACATCCTGCCATGATGTATGATCAGTTTAGTTCAATCACATTCTATTTAAATCCAGTTTTATAATGTAACACACCAGATGTTTTTACAGACGGACACAATAGATACTGATAACACATCCTACCCCCCACCATATATCTGTGTACAGTTAATTTTACTGTAGTTACATTTAATCAAAATTAACTTTCTCAATTTAGTACAGGTTATATATTTATGCTTACAAAGAAGATTATTAACTACAATACAAGCAGAAGATATTTCCTCTTGTCCCACCTTCAGTATATAATATTAGTTTTATTGCAATTACATTCTATCAAAATATAGTCATAATCTAAAAGTAGACACTTTTATATTCAAAACACTGTAACACAAGTCAGATATATATCTCAATAGAATACTAACATTTGCTGAAGACATTGCAATTGAAATGTATATGTATTTACTTAAAATGTTACACCTGCCACCCATAATAGTTTTGTGATTTTAATCTACACCCACACCTGAAGCTGGCTGAAGTATTTCCAATATTTTGGAGTTCGTTGTGAATTGTAAACCTCACAGACAAAATTCGGCAGAAGGTTCCACACTCTTTGCAACTTACATATACAACTCACGGACAAAAACGGTTAAATTAACCATCAGTTACTCTTGTCTGAATGCATTAATCATTTTCAACACCTGTCTATCCATTTAGCTTTCTTCTAACAGTCTTACTACTACAGGCCTCCTCTTGTGCACACATTTGATGTGTTGGTTCACCTCCCCCCTTACTGATGTTCAGTGTTGACAGTATCCACACTGGTAAGGCTTTTTTCCCTGAAAAGGAATCCAAAAAGTCAAGTAAAGACTCTACACTTTATAGCACATCACAAGTTGAATAATGTTCCGCAGATTGCTGCTGTTCAAATGCATCAAAAACATTGAATACTTGCAAAGCAACAATAGCTTAGCAGTTATAACCTGTGTGACCTCAAAGATTTTTAACTTTGGCCTGTAATAATTTTTCTATATTATAACAGAGTCAAAGTTAGGCTTCTATATCCCGTTCAACCGCCAGGGTCATATTGGGGCAGGTTCTCAGGTCCTCAGTGACCTAGTGGTTAGCAAGTTTGGCATCTAATCACAGGCTGTCACATCTCTGTAGGTGCGAATCCCACAACTGGCAATCCTGAGGACCTGACCCAATATGATCCTGGCTGTTGATGGGAACATAAAACCCAAACTTTGATATTGAAACAGGTGCTCAGCTTTAACACATGTGGGAGTCGAACCCAAATAGAGGTGACAGCCTGTGATTAGATGCCAAATCTGCTAACTAGCAGATTAGTTTTATTGCAATTACATTCTATCAAAATATAGTCATAATCTAGTCCCCTTGAGGACCTCGGCATTGGGTTTGATTGCAGGTATTTTGTGAATTTCATAAAGGTCCTGTTTAGATTTATTCCTTGAGATGTTAAAACAAATATGTTATCCCAACTTTCACCTTTGCCTCCTTTATTATCCACCGGTTGGTGTATTTGACCTTATTCAGGGGACCTAGAGATGGGCATGTAGATGATGTTGTATTTACGGAAGGCTCGAACAATGCATTCATTCACAACTACAACATTTTTTGTTCATAATTTTGAAATTATGTAACCTACAAAGATTATTTACATATCATACGAAAGGTATTTTACAGAGCTTCTACTGATTTTGGTTCCAAGTCCCTACAGAAATGGCAGAGAATGTCAACATAAAAATTAAAGTTTTAATATTTTTGTTGTCCCTATATGCAGTCTTTCCTTAAATATGAACTTTATTTTACTTACTATTCATACAAAGTAGTGTGTAATGGAAGTAATACATCCTTCATTTTGAAAATATACAAAAAATATATATCACTTGTGAAGTTTAATTATGTTATTCTCATTCTAGGCACTTCTATAATATTGTCATATTCATTTGTGTTATATATCTTTTGCTTACCCTATATGTTTTTCCCGGGAGTTTTTCTATAGTATATATAATGATTCAAGCACAATTTTAATATTTTCATTGTTGAACAACCTAAAACATGTTGAACATGACCTCTGACCCAATTAAGGTTAATATTGGAAAGCAATGCTGAAATAATACTTCTGAGACACTGCAATGTTCATTTGTAACATTTTTCTAACATTTGTCATTGAACGTTCAATAAATGGTACAAATAGAACATTTTGATAACTTTATAAATGGGTTTTAAAACTCAACTGAGATTATACTTGTCGATCAACTTCTCTTATTTCTATTTACGTCTGTTTATAAAATCACTGTGACAAAGTCAACAAGGAAGCTTAAGATTTCAAGCTGAATTTTGACATATTGTGCATCAAGTTCACAGCTGTTTATATATCAGTTAAGATGCAAGAGAAAGAAATCTCTTGCATGGTAAAACATACAAGTTAAACTTAAGTCACAGACATTAAGCCAAATATAACATAATGAGGAAAACAAGTTTCCGGGAATATAGAGTTTTTCAGGTCAGAGTGATCAGCTTTTATAAATGTGTCTTGCTTTTATTAGGCTCTCATGTGGCTCACTTTGTAGGGTGTTCGACTGTTAATTGAAGGGTCGTGGGTTCGATCCCCAGTGATGCCAACTGTTTCATGTGGGATAGCCATCTCTGGGAAGATGTGAACCCTGACTGTGCCTCTCTCCACCCAGGGGAAAATACGGGTACCCAGCTATAAGGGATGTCAGCAATAGGTAAGGTTACCAAGTCTAACTATCCTTACTGGGGTGACACTGTGTAAAGTGCTTTGAGCTAATAATAGAAAAAAGTCCTCAATATAAGAGTCCAGTATTATTATTATTATTACAATACAACAAGTTCCCCTTATTAGTGTATACAAGGTTCACCTGGTTTGTCAGCTTTCCCCTCACCTTAAAAGATGAACCACAGGTGTCACAGTTGTGGGTCCTCTCATCTCTGTGATATTTCATGTGAGTTCTCAATCCTTTTTCTGCTGCAAATTCCTTCCCACAGTCTGCACACAGGAAATGTTTGAGTTCTTTAAATATATACAGGAAAATAAATAGCTTTGTATAAATAGCTTTGTATTTCTTTTCCGAACTAACTGAAATATATTGTGCAAGAAAAAGGCTATGATGGTTTCATATTAGATATTAGACAGGAGAATGCAGGACTTACTTGTATTGTTGAGTTCCAGACACTTTAGTTCCAGATATCGAGCAGGGCATTAAAAGATGGGAATTGCAGGCTAACATACCAGTCATACTACAGGTGGTATTGGAAGAGTTTCAGTTATTACAGGAATGAGGCTTTAACAAAATCCCTATAAACCTAGGCAACACTGCCTATGGTATGACTGGGGTATAATGAACACCAGTAACCAATTATTTTCAAATGAACATCCATTGCATATGCAAAGAAAGCCTCAGTTAGCAGGTTATGAGCAGTTCCGAATCTTATCACTTGCCTCCAAATTCTGTGGATATGGCTTCAATTCCAGTTTATGTGTATGTACTTACAGTCAAAGCCAAGGTCACGAGTAAAGGTCAGAGTGTTGCAAGTAGATACGACTCGAGTTTACTCAGATGCTAATAAGTACGAGTTGAGTTTACATATGATGCTGGATAGACAGAAGTGTCAAGAAAGGCATAAAGAAAACACAATGATACAATAACATAATATTATTATGGGCAAACTGAGCCTTTGTTTTACAGACAATACATCTACACAAGTGTTAAAATTTGTTAAAATAACTACACACACTAAAAGGGGACAAAAAGGCCCACAACAACATTGAAATATATGTAACCATTGTGATGGTTGAAAAGAAACACCTGACCTGTGAAAAGGTGTGGTGAGGAAACCCGATGAGAGGGTGTGAGCCCCAGTGAGGGGAGGTGGGTGGGTATTTTAACTCCAATTCAGTCAAGTTGATAATGGTTGAATTTACAAACTTTGGGGTTAAGGAAAACAATTTGGCGGTAAAATGTGAACAAAAATCACTCAATGGCAGTGTCATAGTAGAGGGGATGTTTGTTTTAGAATAATAAGTGACCTGGGCTTTAACTGACACGTATTGACACGCACTACAACCACAGTCAAAGCCAAGGTCACGAGTAAAGGTCAGAGTGTTGCAAGTAGATACGACTCGAGTTTACTCAGATGCTAATAAGTACGAGTTGAGTTTACATATGATGCTGGATAGACAGAAGTGTCAAGAAAGGCATAAAGAAAACACAATGATACAATAACATAATATTATTATGGGCAAACTGAGCCTTTGTTTTACAGACAATACATCTACACAAGTGTTAAAATTTGTTAAAATAACTACACACACTAAAAGGGGACAAAAAGGCCCAAACCCATTATGTTGATAGTAGTGATTGAAATGTAGTTGCTACTGTTGAGGCAGCACGTGGGGTGTTTTGAAGATATGCAGAAATGGCATTGGATGCCCAACCCCCATGGGCCTTTAGATTTTGCAGAGGGACGTTGTGATCTGCAGCCCATGATACCCCCGATCTTCTGAAGCAGTGGAACCCGTAGTGTGCAGGGTTAAGAGACAGGGATCTGAGGATGTTTGACAAGGTGGCGCTAATCATGGGAGCCGTAAGAACGACACAGCCTGACGGTTTGGGAAGCATAAACAGGGGTGAGGAGGGAGGGGCTTTAATGGTGGAAATTAATGATTTAAGGGCTGATACAGGGCAGATGGGAGAGGAATTGAGGAGAGGAATTTGAACAACCTGATGTTTGCTTGAAGATTGCATAGCTTTTGCCCACTTAATTATGATATGAGCCCCAGGGGGACCAAATATAACATCCCCACGCAAAATATGTCTGGTGGGGTCAAAGCCTTGAGTGGAGGTAGGGGCTAAATTTGAGAGTCTTAGGAAGGCGAAATATGCCAAAAGGAAGACACATTTGTACACTGTACCATACAACATTGAATCACAAGCAAGTGCTATTTTTATAAGCAAAGAGGGTGTAAAATTTGCTTTGAATTTGGGTGTATAAACTGAGTTCATTGAAACTGATTTAATTAAGAGTTTGATCTTCCTGTGGTCTAGAACTGATATGTCCAGGTCGTAGAGTTGGAAGAAGTGTTTCATAACTGACACATAAGCCATCAACGTGTGCGCACGACTGCCTTGTTGTGCCATAAACTCCAGGAAACAGATGACTGACTCGACAGAGGACAGTGTTAGCTGCATCCATGTAGCAAATGCCAGATAAAGGTCGAATTTCGACTTGTATGCTGAGGCAGTTCTAGGTCGTAGTGCTGAGTCGATTCTGGTGTGGGCTTGTAGCCACAGTCGACGAGCTGGTGTACCTGTAATCATATAAGCATATTTGGTTGAAACCACGATCCGTGTATAGGCCACCACTTGCAGTTGGTGAATATGTTGACGCGTTGGGGGTTGGTGGTGGAATCAAACAAACGCGAAAGGATGTCAGCTTTAACATTTTGAGAGCCTGAAACGTGTACACTCTGAACTTGTATGTCATGGGAAGCTGCTATAAGCCAGATACTTCTAATGACGGCCTGCATGAAAGGGTCTCTAGTTTTGCCCTTATTTAAAACATATACTGCTGTTTGATTGTCTATATGGAATATAATACTTTTGGAAACCCATTTTTGAGCAAAACAACGCATGGCAATCAGAACGTTAAGAAGTTCAAGCTGAGTGATATTCTTCCCTGCTGTAGTGATCATATTTCTTGATACTGCGTATACGTTTTCCTGCCAATGACCCCCAAGGCCAGTGAGGGATGCATCTACATAGACGTCAATGAGGGTGCGTTCGTGATGGAACATAACCTGACCATTGAAGCGATTGAGGAAGTGGACAAACCAGTGTAGATCTTGTTTCATTTGATCTGTGACAGGGATGCGGGGTGTGCTATGTCTGAGGTTATTAAGCAACCTGTTTACGAATACGCGTGCAGGTTTGACGCACCGATGAAGATAGATGAGTTTGCCAAGTAGTGATTGTAACTGCTTCTTTGTGAGAAACGTTTTTGAGAGGCACCATTTGCAGGCGTCAAGGATTTGCGTACACTTGTCGCGCGGAATTAGCATCTTGCCAGCATCAATATCTATGAGAATACCCATGCACGTCAGAGCTCGCGTTGGAGGCACGACCTTCTTGGGATTAATGGGGAGACCCAAGAATTCGAATAACGTGTATAGGGTATCAAATTCTGCAGATTCATTGCCTATTTTGTGAACGCAAATGATATCATCCAAGTAGTTGTAAACGTCAATGTTCTTGGAGCGCATGACGTGACGAATGACATCCGTAGTTCGCTGGCACATGGCACTGCCTGTTTTGAGACCCATGGGAACGCTCAGATCCAGGTACGACTGATGACGCCACTTCAAACCAAGCAGGTCGAAGTCATGCGGGTCCACGCGTAGATTGCGGAACGCACGACTAATGTCGATTTTTGAGAGAAGTGCGTTTGAGTCCAGAGCTATTATAGCATCCACAATGTTGTCCACGGATGGATATTTTAATTCGAATTCTACTCCGTCGTAAGTGGTTGCAGAGATATTGTCGTTGACAGAAGCGTGGTATGGGTAGCTGAGGTTGACTATCACACGACGAGTGTCGTCTGGCTTGGGACGTGTGAGCATAGGGGAATAGTGAACCTCAAACGGGATGTTATTGAAGGGACCAACTACGGCTTGATGTTTGATCTCTTTCAGTAAATACGTTTCCACGTCTGAAGCGTTCTCTTCTGCTGAGGGGTGATTATGATCAATGTTGTTGAACACTAGTTCTGTCCTGTCTACACATAGTGGGAACCCGAACTCTAGATAATCTAATAGAAGTTGGTCATGGTAGTTACCACACAGTTGACGCCAGTTATTGATGTTCAGTTCGGATGGTACACGAATTCTAGCTTGTTTATAATTAGGACAATTAGATTGACGTACTAGCTGATGTGCTTTAATAGCCCAGGCTTGAAGATCTTTGGAAGGCAGAGTATGACCTGGTTTAAACAATGGAACCCGAATTGAATTGGTGGCTATATAACCAAAACCATTGTTGCCTTGATTAGTCTTTATGGCTGAAGCCCTGACCGTGTTATGTATGAAGCACCAGTCACCCATAGTCTTGTCACAATTGCAGAGGTGATGAATGAAGTGTGATTCATGGTACGCCACATTGGGGTCATTGTTATACGACTCGTGCAAAGTTGCCACAACTGGTTCAGTGTCTGTGTCATAGTTACTACTTTCAACAATAGAGGTAAAATGATTATTTGTGTCACTAATAAAAGTCGAGTGTTCACTAAAATTAGAATTAAAAGAGGTTTGTGCGATATATTCGCATGTCCTTGACCTTAAGGCCTGAGCTGTGGAGTTGTGAAAGCGATTAGTATTTGTGGAACGCGGTAAATACCACCTTCAACTGTCTTGTTTTTTGTCCTTGTTTGCTTCATTATTTTTCCTTCTTAAACAATCCTGGGTTTTGTGATGACAGAACCTATTAACCTCTTGATGACAGAATGCGCATGCGTGTTTGTATATTATATTGTCTAGAATGTGGTCCCCTTGTTGTTTACATGTGCCTTCATTGTACCCCAGACAAATTTTTTCCTTGCCTGTGTGTTTGTGTCCCTTCCCACTGGTCGAAGTCGGTTTTGTGGTGATTACTCGAGCTGTACTGCGTATACGAATCTTTTCTATGTTATCCGAATCCCTCCATGTGACCTTGCCCCTTTCGATGTCCTGCAACACCATCATATGCGCGTGACGAGCCGTTGTCCAATTAGTTTCTATTGCATCTTGTAGTAGATGCCTGGCGTATTCTAGCATGTTATTTCTAATTGACGTACTCGTTTCCTCCAGCAAACAGCCCATGAAACCTATTGAGAATTGCAGGGGAGAGAGGTCTTTATATTCAGGAAGTTGACCATTGGGACCTGGAAAGCAATGGTGGTGGGGCCACGAGATTTCACGTTTAACTGCACAGTCACCTGCTCTGTGAATGCCAGATTTGAGATTTTTACCTGAGGAAGTGCGCTGTCGCCCTTGGAGTTTCTCCAGTTGCCTACGAACTTTGCGTTGTACCATGTCGTCGTTCTTGAGAAAATCCACTGAGAGCTGTGAGGATGCAGTCACGCTGGCCTCGCTGAGATGCTGTCTCGACTGCTTGCTGCACTTGCTGCTGCAGTTGAAGCTTTCGTCCTCTGAGTTGTCAGACGAGTCGTTGTGACTAATGTATCTGCTGGAGACGCGTTTGTGTTTGGTACATTGTCTGCCGCAGTTGTGAGATTTCTTAGGGGAGCTGTGTGTTAGCGACGCAGAGGATGCGGCTACCGACTTGTCCTGTAGTTTGCTTTCCAATTCTAAATTTTTCTGTTCTAGTCTATCCATCTTCTTAAGTATTAAATCCAGTTTATTGTCGAGGCTACCTTGGTTTTCTTTGGAGCCGTTCTGTGTAGTTATGGTAGTAAGACTGTCTGTTGTTACTGGCTGTGGATTTGAGCCCATATCTGAACTCGCCGACATGTGCAGATCTGGTGCTGGGGCACTAGAATTAAGGTCCTTCTGGCATCTGACGCCCACTGGCCTTGTATGTTTAATCCCACATTTTGAGCAATATGCTATAGTTTGCGAAGATTTACTGGCCATGATGTTGGTGATATAAGTAACACAACAAAGTTTAAATTTAGTCCCACAAGATCCAGTGTATTTTAACTCCAATTCAGTCAAGTTGATAATGGTTGAATTTACAAACTTTGGGGTTAAGGAAAACAATTTGGCGGTAAAATGTGAACAAAAATCACTCAATGGCAGTGTCATAGTAGAGGGGATGTTTGTTTTAGAATAATAAGTGACCTGGGCTTTAACTGACACGTATTGACACGCACTACAACCAAAGAGGGTTGCTGGCCATGTGTCCTGAGCTTTGGTGTACTTTGCGAGTAATCAATATTATCAAATGTATGTTGTTTTAAGAATAACACATACCTGTTTGTGTATCAAGAGCTCTATGATCTTTATGTCAGTGACTAAATCTGCATATATTTAAAATGATTAATTTTTGGGGATTTATTTATTTAGTTTTCACATCACGCCTAGTACCTTTTTTCGGTTATACTGTGCCCAGTAGTTTTAATTGCAGAGAAAACCAGTACATACAGTTGGTCAGTGTTCTGCACTATAAACTGCTAGCCAACGGTACGCAACTACAACCTTACCCACATGAGATTAGACTGAGATTTGAACTCTGATTTCAGAGATGGGAGGCGAGTGTTAATTTATTGAGAAATAGCAAAGCCTAAATGCTGATTACCTTTCACTTTGTTTAACTGATTTGTTTTGAAGTTAGAGTCATCGCATCTGTAGGCTGTAGAAACATTCTCTTCTCCCATCCTGGTTGTTGGATATTGATCCTGACTTGTTGCAGATGAAGGTAAAGAGATATTTCTTGACTCTGAAACATAATATTGAGGTTGCCTGTTCTCTTCTATCCCAGACATGGCCTGCTGATTCTGTTTCTGTTGACCAAGATCACTGAAAGAAACACCTAAGCATTTAATTGGCTAGTGAAGTCTAAAATTATTTCCAAAAAAAATAACTTAAACTCACTCAAAAACCTTTACGCTCTAACTAAGATTACTATTAATCCACAGAGGTACTCATTGGCTTAATGTTTAACCAGTTTGACATCAAAGCACAGTTACCACAGTCACAGTTTGACAGTCACCCCTGTGTGGGTTTACCTCCCACAAGTGACAATACTGTGGGTCTGCCCGTGGCTATAACCATGGCTGTTATTAAAGGACTTAAAACCTTAACTTTATTAAATCTGAATATTTTGTTTTTCCTTAATGTTCTAACAAAATAATTCTGAAAATATCTGCTTTCTTGCTTTCTTGTCTATTAATCATATTACTGGCATACATCACACAATTGTATCTAACATTTCTAAAAAAATTAAACACAAAAATTTACATTTTAAAATGTAGTGTTGCCTCTTTGATTTTTAAGGTTACAATAAAAATGGCTATCCATGGCGGGAACTTAAGAATTAGGGTTCATTGACAGCCAATAGACCTATTAGGTCATTAGAAACAAGAAGGGTTTTCAACTTTAACACTGAATAGGATAGCACCCAGTAAACATTTTTGGGTTTTGCAAATGCTTAAAAAATGTTTGGCAAAGGTTAAAAAATGATGGGTCTGAAAACCGTTTATAACAGAATATTTTTTAAATGTTTTATGTATACCGTTTATTAAACATTTAATGATAAATGTGGGAAAATGTTACAAATGAACATATAAATGTCTGAATAATAATGGGGTCAGAAGTCAATTTCAATACCTTTTTAAGGTTGCTCACTAATGAAAATATTATTTTTATATCTAAAATTGTAAGATAGCGGTTTAAAAATTGTGCCCCATTCATTTCTTACTTTTTGCGATTGCATGTGAGGCAATTTTTGACAAAGTCCTCTAAAATCCCCTATTATTGCTCACTTCTGTCTTTGTTTGGACATGTTTGAAGGTGATTTATTTATTTGGGGTTTTTACGTTGCTTTCAACACTGTACAGGTCATATCACAACGGGTAGTTTGGAGGGCAGAGGAAACCAGTACATATAGTTTATCAGGGTTCTGTACTGTAAACTGCCGACCAACAGCAAGCAACTACCAGCTTTCCCACTTGAGACTGTGCCAGGAATCGAACTCCGGCCTCAGAGGTGGGAGGCAAAGGTGTTACCACTCTGCCACCGTGGCCCCTTGTTTGAAGATGAAGGTTTAATAAGCATTCTGAAAATATGGGTTTAAAAACACTTTTGACAGAATTTGATCAACAATGTTTTTTAAACATTTTATGTGTACTACTATAAAACACTTCATGATGAATGTCTGAAAAACATTTTTAACATCACCTTCATTTCTTTAGCTATTTTATAAATGTTTAAAAAATGGTTCCAGTCAAACCTAGCTTTTTGAGTTATTTTCGAAACATTTAATAAACGTTTTTAGTAAAAACGTTTGTATATAGAATGTTTATAAAACATTTTTTTAAACACTACAGTGTAAACGTTTGCTTGGCAACATTTAGAAACCTTAAGATAGGGTTTAAATAGGTTTTAAAAACGTTTTGTAAATGTTTAAACCATTTAAAGACATTTCTAATGTTTACTGGGCACCTATGTTGCTACCCCAACATTCTTGTGCATTTCAATCAAGTTTTTGTATAAACTAATGGGATTTTATAACAAACCTTTTCAGTTTTAAAATGATTTTGTATGTCATGCACAGTAATTCTAGTTTTTGTTTTTATTAAAGTCTTCTTGACTGATTAATTTTAGGAAACTTGTGAAATGATGTTTTTGAAAATTTTTCTATTGTTTTAATTACTTTAGGTTTTATATAGACTAATATGATTTTCTAACTCATCTTTTTAGTCTTTTATACTTACTTTTATGTGACATACAAAGTAATTGATGCCACAGTAAAGCTTGTTTTTTATTTAAATCTAAATTTGAATGTATTTGCTCTTTTGTCTTTAAAATTTAACTGTAATTAAAAGTATTTTAATAGTAATATATCTACTTAAAACTAATGTTTTTTTCTATTTCACTTAAGTTTTATGCTAATATAGTTAGTTTTTTACAGTTTGAATAAATATATTGAAAAAAAAACTATATGAATAGAACAAACACTTAATCTATCAATACTTGCAATACTTTCATATTTGAATGGCTATATCTGTTCTTTCATGTTTTAGAACTTACTAACTGCAATCTACATGTATCCACAACAGAGAGAGAGAAATGGAAAGAAAATTGCATGTTTTTGATTAATTGGTTAAAATAGATTCAATCTCAATCACAATTAGCCGGAACTGCACAGAGAATAGATTTAATTAAAATGGTGCACTCCATGTCAGTTCAGATCAAGCTGATAAATGAAAACTGAAAAGTACTTATTATATCTATTTGAGGAGATAGCTGGTATTGGAGATCAAAGTCATTAATGGAAGGGCATGTAATCCTAAGTTGTTAAAGATTTAGATAGATTAAAGGTTTTGTTCAGACCTTTGAAAAGACAATAAATAATACTAATTCAATAAATACTAGCATTCTTGGGTTATCATCTATCCAAAGAAAATAATTAACTTTCATTTCAATTTTTTTATCCTTAGATAGATCTTGACCCTATCATATTATGTCATGGTGTTATAAATATGGCCCTAAAGAAGCATAATAACGAATTATATGCATTAACTTTTCTCTGTTTGATAAACGTTAGCAGAGAAAACTATATTCAGGGGTTTCATGAAATCCCTAGCTAGAATTTCAGGGATTTTTGGTCCATTTAGGGATTTTTTTGAATTTTCTAAAAAACATTTCGGGAATTTGCAAATTCCTTGATTACACAAATTTGCTGTAACGTGTATACTGAGTGATTAAACATGCACACCCTATAAAAGATTGTGGAAGGTTGTATTGTATAGAATATTTACCTGTCAAATGTACTTTCAAACTGTGGTGACGAAGGTGCTGCAGTGTCCAAAACCAAAAAGCTATTATTGTTGATGTTATTTGAAGTAGAAGTCTCACAGGAGTTTTGGGCATTTAGGCCATGTTGAAATAATCTGTGCAGCCTGTCACTATCCCCAAATGTAGATCCACTTTCACTCACTGAATTGAGCTTTTGGTTGCCGTTGATGTCACCTGTAATCTTGTAATGAAACAATGTGATGAATTTAATCATGATGGAGTCACGCTGTATGTCCTTTTGCAGGGAATCAATCAACTGATCTATAAGATCTGGCCTGTGACAGATATCTTGCAGAATACTCTTTAAATCAGTTGTGAGGGAATGATTGGACTCTGTTTTGCTGGAGACAGAAGGAGCCTTATCTGTGGCGGGTCCTGGCTGTATGCTGGAAATTGATGCCTCTTCGTGTGCTACTGCTGTTGATGTCGATGAAGTCGAGTTGAAAACACCATCTCCTAATGAAATAGTATCACAAGGAGATGCTGAAGTGTTTCTTTTCTCAAAATCTGTAAATCTGACATAGTCTTCTGTTTCTTCTGTCATATTTTCTGTTACTGGAGCCTTCTCCAAAAACTCTGTTTCTGACATCATTCCAGGGTCATATAGTTGTTCCTTTTCCAGAAATGGATTGGGGTTAGAGCAATCTGGCATGCAATTGTCAGCTCTGGTATCACTGTTGTACATCCATGTGTCCAGACAGGCAAATATTTCATCTTCTATTGACGCATTTCCAGACATGTTAGACTGATAGACCTCCCCAGGAAGCACAGAATCAAATTTTGTGTATAAATTTGCATGGAAATATCCCCAAACTTATAATTCTACAGGACAAAAAAAAAACAGAAAATTATGAACACTTCTTCTCCAATAGTTTCCTAAGATATCTCTTACTCTTTTAGGACTGCTTACATATTTATATATGCGTGCAACAAAAGGGTAGAAAACTGATAACAGCTGCAAAATTGGCAGATATCGTTACAGTCAATCTTAAATGACATGATAGTAATATGAGTCACTCTTAAACCCACGTCTTAGTGTTGTATTCTGACGACCCTATAACACTATGACACACCCACTGCCCCCCTCTCGTCAACATCCTGTAGACATATAAGGAGACTGTACAATTCAGTCTTTACCTTGAACAACCAGAATAGATTCAGATTTGCTATAATTGCTGTTATGATGACAATGAGATGGCTGAATACTTATAATGAAAAACAAAATCCAAACTGATATAAGGCATAGTTCAGAGAGGGTCATATGTCATTACCTCCTTGTTACCTTCTATCTCATTGAAACTACATACAAAACTATTCCCATTGTATTTTGTATTGTCCCATGTGGTATGCCCTATTCAACTCAAGGAAGAATATAAACTTAAAACAAGAAGAAAATTGGCAAACTAATTGGGAGTTTATTGACAATGTATACATTAGTATCACTTAGTTAACACAATAAGTATTGTTACACATATGTTTATTGTAACTCTATTTCTGCCCCATGAAATTGCCAAGGTCTGGAACCATTAAGCTGTATACTATTTTGCTCTACTTTGTGCAATATAAGTTAAGCAAATTCATGTGACATCACCTTCTATAAATATGAACAACTTTTAACATACAAAAAATTGAAAAAAGTAATTAGTTGTTTAAAACTGTGAGAGCTCTATTTTAAAATTACTTGTTAAAATTTAAATTTGAAATGAAAGATGGAAAAATTTCAAGATTCAAACTTTAAATTTATAGCAACTTCTGAAAGCTTGTAGGGATTGAAAAAAAATCAGCCTAAGGGATATTGTTAAAGTAGGTCCATATGGTATGCCCTATTCAACTAGAGATGTGATCAAATCTGTATGGTATCTGTATGGATATGTGGAAACTCCATTACTATCGTTTGGAAAAATGACTGTCCTTATTAATATACATTTTTACAAAATAATTCATCAGAACATGTAAAATCTTGTGACATCAATCATTTAAGAATTGGTACAGAAGAGTCAACAATATTATTCCAAACGTTTAAATATAGCCTTCATTTTGTGATGGGGCCTATCACAATATAACCTATACAATATGTTTTATGTTACATAAAAGCCAAACTAATTGTTGTTTAACAGCAACTCATTAAACAAGGGCAAAGTATCTAAGACAGAGCTAAAAATCAATAACTAAATGGAATAAACATTTTTAATTAACCTCCTACAAGGAAGTATATAAAGTAGTTACTTGCATTTGTTTGTTCTATTCTATTTTATTCTGTATTTTTATAGCACTTAATCTCTGAGGCAGACTCTAAGGCATAACAACAAAATCCAATTCAAAAATCATTATTCCATAGCCATTGCCAAGTCCAGTTTCACGGAGACGCCAGATAGATTATGTACTAAGGTCTGAAAGCCTCTTTGAAGAGATAAGATTTTGGCATTTTTTCTGAAACAGACGAGAGTTGTGGCAGAATAGACTTCATCAGGTAAATCATTCCAAACTGTGGAAGCATCAAAAGCAAAGCTGTGGCTGAAGTGATTCTTGGATTTACATGTAGATGGATAGAATAGAGTAACCTCCAAGAACCTTTTATCTAGACAGCTGTATGTTGTACTATATCTTAACAAGTTGTTTGTTTATTTGTGCAATAACTAAAAATGTCATAGACAAACCTTGGTGATATTATCAGGAAATGTCGCAAATGGCACAAGAAACAGATGATTAAATGACAGTGGTAATCTGGATCATTGTTTGGATCTGGGAATTATTCAAAGGGGTTATTTATCACAACACTCATAAGCCATATAGGAAGCACTTGGACTTTAGGGAGGTTTGCTTTTTTTCTCAGTGCTATTCTAGTTAGTCAACACAATTGACAATTCCATTAAAACAATAGAGCGAACCAGGGTAACTTAATCAATAAATTAGAATATCCACGTACCACTGTGGCAGGACTGAATCCTTCATTTTATTGGTCTTGGGATTTATTTTAATGTTCATAAAGGTCGAAAGCATATTATCACAGATGACTGTGTCCTTTTGGAAAACAGATTTTAAAAGTGTACTATATAGTTCTAGTCGACTCTAGATAAAATAATACATATATTGGTTAAACTATCGCCTAGCATTAATTTGTAATTTTACAGTATTGGATAAACACTAAAAGAGCTGATGTCTTGTCATCCCATCCTATTCCAAGAGCTACGTAGAATATCGCCAGACATCAATGGAATTATACAACCAAAATCAACCAATGACAAGCCCAGTAACTAAGTTTTACTTCCAGACTCTAAAACCTCACTCAAGAGGGCTGATTGCAAACACCATCGTAATAGAATACACCTAAATTCTCTTTGACTTAATCAAAATTCATTTCTAAATTTCTATTTCAAAACTCATAATCTTCAAATATTATAGAAATTAATCAATTCATTTAACTTCCATTTCTTTCTAAAATATATTATATAGATGTTTTGAGCACAACGTAAGCTGTGTGAAATTGTGAAAGAATGTCATTTGAAAATGCTTGGTTACATCCTAAGAATACCAGAAGAAAGACTACCAAAAACATCACTGGAATGGACACCTACTGCAGGTAAAAGAGAAAGGGGGAGACCAGTTACCATCAGGAGAAGAACAATACAACAAGACCTGCGAGACATGGGGATTAGTTGAGAAGAGTCCAAGACTATAACTGCCGACAGAGTCAAATGGAGAGCCGTTGTTGCCGAGTTCAAACCAGAACTGGAGGAACTAAACTAAACTTCGTGTTATTGTAGTAAGCCAGAGTGAAGATAAATTGAAATGTTATCTACAAACTAATTAACAGTGGAAATGTGTGATCTGGTTATGATTCTAATTCTATTCGAACGTTTATAGCACTTAATCTCTCTTATTCAAAGGGGACTTATTCAAAGTATTTTTGATATTGTGAAATATTGAAAACCGAACTTTCTAAATAAAAAAAAAATGTCCATGTATTTAAGTGTGTTCAGTGATGCCAATTCATGGAATACAAAAGATCTTATTGTCCAATGTCCATACTAATGTTGGATACAGCATCCAAGTGCCTCTCCCCTATTTAAAGCCAAGAAACACTAATTCGCTCAAGAAGAAATTAAGACTCTATCAAACCAAGAACATTAGGAACTCGTGGAAACAAACATTAAGAACTATAGAAATAAGCAAACAAGACTCTACAAATGGTTATTTCTATAAATATTATTTTATTACACTTATCCAATTAGAAAATGTTTGGCCAGTTTCCCTCATTTTCAAAAAGCACCATGTACGGACATCATGGGTTATACAAAGGTGAAGTCTTATGGTGCATTTTTGAATTAGAACTGGGTCAAAGAGAAACTAATTTAAAGTATTTATCAATTTAAAAGCATTGCTATTAGAAGTACATTCTTTAAAGTAAAGAATTTCAATCTGGTCAGGAAACTAGGTGCTTAAAGAGTTTTTTATTATTTAAACATAATTACTCAACATGTTGCATTCACATATCTTGGACTGCTACCTTTAAACGTCTTTTAATTTTATAGACTATTTCATAATCAATGGTAAAAATCTCCTTATGTAAGGTGACCTTGAAACTTGTATTCGCTAAGGTTCCTTCATGGCTTTCTTATACAGAGAAACCTTAAATGAATAAACACTGTCATTTGACTTGTAAGGTTACATGAAATAATCTATTCACGAAGGTTACTTATAAAGAATCTTATCATTGATAATGTTTTATGAAACTTTGCAAATGTAAAATTTCCACTAAATGTATAAGACCTCAGTGAGTGTTCTCATTTCAGTATAAGTGGGCTATTTTATATCTTCTGTTGTTGAAGAAGTGTGATATTTTATATCTAAAGGGAAGAAATAACCTTTAAAAAAAACTAAAACCCCCTAAACTTTCTTTCAATTGTTGAGGCAGGTGCACTCTAACCCACACTGTTAAGGGTGAAATGTAAAAATTCCTTACGAAAGGATACTGAGTGAATATTGTAAAACCTGGCCTAAGATCAACCCTTTTAATGTATAATAATATAGACTAATGATGTTCATATTCACAGATGGGGAAATACAATTGGCAAATCTGACTGGCCCTCCATGGTTTTGCTCAAATTAAGCTTTAGTTTTAGAAACGCCAGGGCTTTTTCTGCAATCCGAACCAGAATTTTCAATCTTTGTACGTCTATCGCTGATAGCATTAAGCTGTGTCAAGATACTGTCATTAATCTGGTCTTGATCAACATTTTTACGTTTGACAGGACTTGATCTGACTGGCACATGACCCTGGCTAGCAGTCCTAGCATACCGAACCGAATTGATAGATGAACCTGATCCAGACAAATTCCTATCTGAACCTTGGACTAGTTCATCTATATCTATGTTCGAATCACTAGTACCTAATAGGTCAGTTAAAAGTACTTGCCCAGGTGTCAGATCTGACCCCAATGCCTGCGTGACAATGTCCTCGTCCTGAGACATCTGATGCTGTATCGGCAAATGTATTTCTCTCTGCCAGACCTCAAATTTTATCTCCTTCCTTCCATACTGATATGAAAACAAAGAGTAAAAAACTAAACCCTAAAAGTACTTATCCCAAAACAGTACTAGAAAAACATTTTTTTATGTGTGCTGTCTGGTTACAGAATTGTGTCAATGCATCAATGAAAAATAATTATTCGGAATGTTATGGTGTGACAGGAGGAATGAGCCCCCTGTTCACCTAGATGTGCGAAGGCAGTTGTTGTTCCATTACACAGGTTTTACTACTACCAAGTTCTAAGCACAGTAGCTCCGGTTTACTTAAATCATATTTCAATCAACTTTTGGTATGTTCCAGATAAAACACTTTTCTGGTTGTATCTTTCATTATGTCACTTATATCGGCTACTTTGTGTGGCTGTAATGTCCCACTTCTTTGAAGAGATGAATCTTTCATACTTAACATTGAAACCATTAGTTCTTCATAGGTGAGTCTTAGCTGTGGGTCCAATATGTATATTTTACTCCTCGCCAAGTTTTATAAACACAGTTGTTCAATTTTGTAAGTATTATGTTATACTCACCAAGTACTGTGAGGGCAAACTTTTATTTGAGCCTTTGTAATTGTAGGATCTTATAATTGACAGGTTTAATCCAATTAAAGATCCAGTAATCTCTTTTCAGCCAACCTCCATATCTCTCCGCTTTAATTAGGCGGAGTGATCTAACACGGGGAAATCGCCTATCAATTTCCTCATCTAAACCAAATAAACGCTCAGGGCTATGCAGTTTCATAGCAGGGGCTCCCACAGAGTGGAACAAGCTTCCTCAAGCCATTAGAACCATAGAAAGCATTTCTGGTTTCAGAAAACAGTTGAAAACATACCTGTTTAGATTGGCTTATCCTCCACCATAGCCTATCTCCCCTATCGGACGCTAATATGGAAACGGACCTTTTTCTGGAACTGGACTATCCCTTTTTGCTCATCAGCGCCTTAGAGGATGTTTACATCAATTTCGGCGCTATATAAGTGTTTCTTACTTACTTACTTTAAAAGGTGATCCTTTGGTTATTAATATATAACTTTATAAGACACAACCTTACAACTCTTGTTTTAGCATCATTTATTCCTTAATGTATAGCCTGAAGGACTTTTTAATCTCTTTATGAACAGTCTCCAAATGAACAGTCATTTGATTATTTCTTCCTTTAAATTGATTATTTCTTCCTTTGAATTCTAAGTTATCTGTTACTCCATGTAGTAATTAATATAACTTAGTTACTTCTTGCACTGAAGTCTGAAGTTCATTCGGGCTTTGTTGTAACATTATTTTTGTAAATTATTGGTTGATGCTAGGGCACAACTTTTCAGTCATAGCCAAGTGTAGCTATTCAAACCAAGCCTGTTATTGTTAATTTTACTCTGTGTTAATGTACTCAAGTGACAAGTTAATTATGCCAAGGTGTGGGTTCCCCCACCCCCTATTGTCAAAGTGTCAACACATAAAAGTGTCAATAAGTGTGTTATTAGTGCTAAGCATACCATAAGGTTCAGTCCTAATGAGGGATGTCATCCCTTTCCCGCCTTTTTTCCTGGGTCAAAACCCCCTGGCCACTAGTGGCTTCACTTTTTAATTTGCAAGTGGAGGTAACAAACGTTCTCTGGACTGAGCTCTTGGATTACATGATTACAAAGCAGTTTACATGAACATTTTAGCAAACCTACAGATTTTAGTAACATTTTAGTGCATTAATTTATAGCTACACAGGATACACATATTCTTAATATATGAGTATGTCAAAGCAAACTCAAGGTGTTAACATAGCACACTGTACTAGATGTGGACTTAAACATGCAAGGCCAGTGGGCGCACGTTGTAAGACTAACCTTAATGTAAGTGCCCCAGCCTTTACTGATGCCCTGGGGGAGGAGCAACCGCAGAACCAAGGTTCAAATCTACACCCAGCAGGTAGCAACGTTGCTACGACACAGTCCAGCACTATCAAGGACCCATCAGCACAAGTTGAATCTAAGCTTGACCTTATTTTACAAAAGATGCACGAACTGGAAAATAAAAACTCTAGACTGGAGAAAAGGCTGGATGAACAGAGTATGTCCGCTGGTTCGAAGCCACAACCTGCTCACAGCTCACCTAAACGTTCACACAGATGTTCAGAACGAGGTGATCCTGGCTTCCACAGGAAGAGAAGGATGGTGACCATGAGAAAGCAGGTGACTGGGGATGATTCATCTGATGAGGACTTCACTGATCTTAGTCACCCTCGGGCATCCAGTACTCAAATGTCAACACTGTCAGATAATGAGACCTCCAAGGAAATGCCATCTCTTCAGTTCCTTAAGGAGGACGAGAAAATCCAGAAGAAAGTGCAAAAACAACTCGAGAGGCTGCAAGGGCAACCCAGAGGAACAACAACCTCAGGTAATAAGACTATCAAATCCGGGCTTCACAGGGCAGGGGACAACGCCATAAAAGTCGAAATTCCATGGCCCCACCACCACTGTTTTCCGGGTCAAGGGGGGAATTTGCCAGATTACAAGGACCTGTCGCCCATTCAGTTTATGATTGGTTTCATGGGGTGTATACAGCAAGAACACAGCAACACAGTTCGTTCAAACATGCTCGAGTATGGGCGACACTTGCTGCAGGACGCCCTAGAAACGAACTGGGCAACCGCCAGGCATGCCCATCTTGTATTACTTCAAGATATCGAACGTGGCAAGTGCTCGTGGCGAAGGCAAGACCAGATTGAAAAAATTAGAATTAGGAACACAGCAAGGGTTATCAGTCAGAAGAATGGAACCGCGCCTAAAACTGCAAAGACATCCAGCAAGGACAAGGTCTGTTTCGACTTCAACGCTAATACTTGCAAATTCGCCTCGGACCATGTGGTCGACGGACACATCATGAAGCATGCCTGCTCGTACTGCCACAAGCAAGTTGGCAAGCTATTCTATCATAAGCTGCAGGACTGCATCCGGCGGCGCGCCCCTGACGCGGAAAAGGACAACTCGAAAAACAGCTGAGTCTTCAGCTTAGGCCCCCGTTCCATCAACACGAATAGGATGGTCACCTCGACGTCATTGCGTGGTAGGGGTCTCATTTACAGTAAAAACAGTACACAGTGTTCTTTGAATTCATCTTACATCAGTAACATAGAGTGCAGTTCTTCTGAAGCTCATTCTGATGGGAACTTTGAGGACACATACGTACATATTAAGGGTAAAAACGATAACTTTTGTGAACAATTATTTCTGGAAGCTAGTACTATTCTAAGTTCTGAAATGACATCATCAGTAAACTGGTCAATACTATCTGATAGTCATAACATGTCAGTATTTAACAGGGTTCGTAAGGAGTCCAGGTTGTTGGAAGATCTTTGCACTTGTAATACCCCTCTTAGTACATGGTGTTTTATACATAATAAGATCAGTACTGTAAATGCATGTGCCATCACTAAAGCCAATGACTTTGGGTTCAGGTGTGAAATATACCCTTCCCCTCCCCTCTTTTCCCAGGGTCGGGTCTTACATTGTGATAATTTAATACAGTGGGCATGTGAGGCCCACACTATTGTTGCAGCCACTAAATGTCCCAACTATCGGGTAGCTCGAATTAAAGTGCCAACAGAATTGAATATTGACAATTGGAGGGCCCTTTGTGGCAACTTTCAAGACCAGATTTTATTAGATTACTTAGAATATGGATTTCCCCTCTGTATGGACAGAAACAATTTCATTCACAATGCAAGTGTCGACAATCATCCATCTGCAACACAGTTCCCTCATGATGTAGATATCTATTTCGAAAAGGAATTGAAGCATAAAGCCATTGTGGGGCCCCGCCCTGCCTTCCCCTTTCCGGTTCACTACTCCCCTCTCCTCAGTAGACCAAAACCTGATGACACTCGCAGGATTATAGTTAACCTTAGTTTCCCTTATGGTGATTCGGTCAATGACAGAATAAGTAATGTAATATATGATGGGGCCAATTTTCAGTTAAAATATCCATCTGTGGATAATATTGTAGAAGCAATTCATGAACTTGGCCCTGACGTTCTTCTATCAAAAATAGATGTGAGTAGGGCCTTCAGAAACCTACGTGTCGACCCTGCTGACTTTGATTTGTTGGGTCTCAGTTGGAAAGGGGGGTCATACTTGGACGTAAGTGTGCCCATGGGCATGAAAACGGGCAGTGCCCTGTGTCAACGTACAACGGACGTCTTGCGTCACGTCATGACGTCACGTGGTGTGCGTACGTTCAACTATATTGATGATGTAATATGTGTTCACAGGCGTCAGAATGCTGACGCAGAGTTTGAAACTTTGTACTCCCTCTTTGAATTCCTTGGAATCCCCATTAACCCCAAGAAAGTGGTCCCTCCTAGTCGTTCTCTCACATGTATGGGTATAAAAGTGGACTTAGATGAAAATAATTTAGCCATTCCTCAAGGAAAACTCCTTGAAATTTTGGATGTGTGTAGACTGTTCATAAACAAAAAATTCATTTCTAAGAAACAACTCCAAAGTTTGTTGGGCAAATTGCTATTTGTTCACAGGTGTGTTGTACCAGCCCGTATTTTTGTAAACAGGTTGTTAAATAATCTTAGGAGGGGTGAAAATCGTATTGCAATTTCCATGGACATGAAACAGGACCTAAGCTGGTTTGTGCAATTTTTGACAAAGTTCAATGGTGTTGTCATGTTTCAAGAAGTAAGGCACACGTTTCAAGTGTATGTGGATGCTTCCCTTTCAGGTATGGGAGCTTGTTGGGACAACAATGCATATGCAGTCACACGACACGTGTCGGCTACATGGAACCTTAGCATAACTCAATTAGAAATGCTGAATGTGTTAATTGCACTCAGGACATTTGGCGTCATGTGGGCCAAGGAATCTGTGGTCATAAACATTGACAATAAGGCTGCTATGTATGCATTGAAGTATGGCAAAATAAAAGATGCATTCATGCAAAGTATTTCCAGGTCTATTTGGTTAGTAGCGGCATCAAAAGATATCAATTTGAACTTTGTCCATATTGCAGGTAAAGACAATACAAAAGCTGATATTCTGTCTAGAGTATTCGAAAATGGTTTGAATCAAGACCAAATGAATCTGTTTGGAAAATATGTGTGGTGGCCAGTTCATGGTTCAACGTTCTACCCCAATATGTTTGTGTAATTTCAGATTTGGCTTCACAGTTGGTTAACAAAGCCTACACCAGAGTTCACACGGCCCTTAGACCTCGTACATCATCAGCATACCAGTCAAAATTCAAGTTGTTCCTAGCCTTCATCGCCTGGTTCCAGTTCCCCCTTATACATGTTGATACCATCTTGGGGTTCCTAGAGTTCCTCACACAAAATGGTTCACGTTCTCACTCTCTAGCTAGTTATGTGTCAGTGTTGCGACATTATTTTAAATTATATGATATACAAACTTCAGTCCTGGATCACAGGAAAGTGCATTTGTTTATAAAGTCTGTCAGTATAAACGCACCATATATTCCTAGACATAAAGCTAACATCACCATCCCTATCCTTACAAAAATTGTTAAAGCTTGTGACCTTCTAAAATTTGGCTTTCTTTACAAAGCCATTTTCTTGATGGCGTATTTTGGGTTTCTTCGCCTCTCCAATATGGCTCCTTCCTCTTCTTCTGCATTTGATCCCTCCCGTCATTTCCTGGTTGGTGATGTTATCTTTGGGTCTCCTGGTGCTCACATTATCGTGAAATGGGCCAAGGCCATGCAGCATGCAAACAAACATCAAGTGGTACAACTTCCCCTTCTCTCCCCTTCCCCTCTCTGCCCTGTTTCAGCTCTAAAATCCCTTATTTCCACTATTAGAGCTCCCCCTTCTGCTCCTCTCTTCCTCTTCCCTTCCCCTTCAGGTAATTTTCCTATATCTGCCCCCATGGTTTCCTCCACCCTTACCAAAATCCTCATTTCACTGAAACTCAATCCTTCTTACTATGGCTTTCATGCTTTCAGAAGATCAGCTGTCTCTTGGGCTGTTGACCACAACGTCCCTCTCCAAAACCTCAAGGCCCATGGGGGTTGGTCTTCCAATGCCATCAATACATACTTCAAACACACCCCTAAAGCATCTTCCACTGTAGCCACTACTTTCCAAAATATCCTACAATCATAATGGGTTTGGGGCCTTTTGTCCTTTTACGTGATAGTCTTTTAACCCCACTAACCTCTTAACTTTTAAAATTGTAATTGTCAAGTAGTATGTATATGTATCATGTCTTGTAAATAAAGGCTCTGTCCCAATTTATTGATTGGCTTTAATTCTTGTGTCGTACCCATCACTGTGAATGCAGCTTAATTCACTTAACTTCTTGGGCTGTGACTGTATTGGTTGATGCTAGGGCACAACTTTTCAGTCATAGCCAAGTGTAGCTATTCAAACCAAGCCTGTTATTGTTAATTTTACTCTGTGTTAATGTACTCAAGTGACAAGTTAATTATGCCAAGGTGTGGGTTCCCCCACCCCCTATTGTCAAAGTGTCAACACATAAAAGTGTCAATAAGTGTGTTATTAGTGCTAAGCATACCATAAGGTTCAGTCCTAATGAGGGATGTCATCCCTTTCCCGCCTTTTTTCCTGGGTCAAAACCCCCTGGCCACTAGTGGCTTCACTTTTTAATTTGCAAGTGGAGGTAACAAACGTTCCCACCCTCCTCCCCATCCTCATCCTTATTCACTACACCTTCCCACAGGTTATGTGTATTCCTCGCACTACACTTCCTAGTAACGTGCATGGATTTATTATTATGTGTAGTATTTATGTAATGTGTTCAGTTTCTTTTAAAGTCATGGTTGGTTTTAGTATCACATGTTTTACAAGAAAATCATATTCTTATTTTACTTGCTTTTTACCCAACCGTGTTATTCCATGTATTCCATGTGGGGCCTTTTGTCCTTTTACGTGATAGTCTTTTAACCCCACTAACCTCTTAACTTTTAAAATTGTAATTGTCAAGTAGTATGTATATGTATCATGTCTTGTAAATAAAGGCTCTGTCCCAATTTATTGATTGGCTTTAATTCTTGTGTCGTACCCATCACTGTGAACGCAGCTTAATTCACTTAACTTCTTGGGCTGTGACTGGTACCAATATGATGTTTTTCACCATGTGCCTCCCCAATCTCTCGCTTATAGCTTAGCTTATATCTAATGCAAGAAACATTTTTATTTTATAAATGCATCACCAGTATTTTCCCATATGCCACTCTACTCCAGTAATCTCTTTACTTAAGAAAAAATTAATGGCAGATGAAATACAAGAACTGTAGATTTAATTGCGGTAGAATCTCTTATTAGGGATCATTTGAAAGAAGAAACACGATATTCACAACTAGGAGACCACCCTTCAACCTTGAACCTATTAAAGCATTTGACACTGTTGTGCTTGTAGCAACTTTTCGTCGGATACTTTTACTAGTGTCCCCACCTATGTAATTGAAGTTGATTATTGTATTTGCCATTGCATTAACGTGCAACACCATATTTAAATATATACACGTGTATTTTTATATATTGTACCAAGCATTGCCCAAAACTTGAAGTGTTGTTTTTGTATTTATTGTGCCTTTAAATGAAATCTGCATTAACTTTAACAAGGGTTATAAAGTAAATATTATTTTCGGACTTTATCGGAGAAAATATGAATTTGGCAAAAAACTATCAGGCATTTGATCACTCAAAAAGGGTCCAACCTTAGATACTTAAATTGGCATGTTTTTCTTCCAAGGTAACTTCTCTCACCAAATAATAACAAAATACAATTAAACAATGTGTGTAAATCTTTCCCTGGGATTTTCCCAGATCTTTTTTTTCCCCCAAAGTTGAGATACAATTCACAGAGAGTTTTTTTATATTATATTTTTGTACTTTATAGCATACAATCCGTGAGCTATTTTTATTACTTTTCTGACACTTTAGCGTCACATGCTTTCTAGTGATTCATTCTATTACCTCAAAATTATGTGTAGATATCTTAACATGAGAAAATGAGCCATGTTTGGACCCATTTCGTATAAAAATATAGCCCTCACACAATTGATAGTTTCTAGTTATCAGCTCAGAACAAGCTGATATGTATTTCGCATCAAGATCATAGATGACTTACAATCCGCTGAGAGAACCTTTGCTTAGGTTTTTCATATATCTCAGCATCAAAAGAACAAGGCAGACCATAGTAGTTATCACGAAATGTTCAGCTTTGACTTTTTTTCTAATTGTTATTATAGAAATGTCAATCCATGAAGCATGACTCCAATTCTAATTCTCATGTGACTTTTTTATCAGTATTTCGTATTTTGTCTCTGGGAAAAAAAACAAAAAAAAACGAAAAAAAAAAACAGATAGCCTTCCAAGCATCGGTTTCTTACACATTACAGTTTCTATGATAAAGCCTGGGGAAGGTTTTAAAGATCAAGGTCACTACACAAAGGTCTTGTGAAGATTACAGTATGACACTGCAAACCAATACCCTCAAACCAATATCCACGCCAAGAATCACCTTTCTACGCCTTACAGTTTTGGACATATAGCCTGGACAAAATTTAAGTTGTCAGTGAGACTATGGCAAGGTCAAAGGTCATATTTATGACATTACACACCTACATCCACAGCCAATGTCCTTTCTGAATATCAACTGTTTACAGTTTTTAGTTTCCTAGATATAGCCCAGTCAGGAGTTTAAATGTAAAGGACTCTGTGATAAGATCAAAGGTCAAATCAAGATAACACCTAGAATCCCACAAGTTTAAATCAAGGTCACACTTACATGGTGCACACCTACGCCCCAACCACTGTTCCCACCAAGTGTGAAATTCCTATACCTCTGGGTAAGACTTGTCCCACTGTCCCACCTAAACGTCCACCAGCCTGCCCAGATTCCTCCCACTTGTCTGCCCGCCAAAACGCCAACTCTTTTTTTTTTTGTTGGGGTAAAAGTAATTAAATCAAAAGTGATGGTCTTACAAGTTCCTTTATTAAGCCTGAATTGATATTTGATTAATGTTCTGAGCTGTCAACTGTACAACGTTACCATGAATGTTAAGTCTTTTTGAGTTGTATACATTTATATATATTCAGAGGTTGCTGACAGTTACAATATGGTAACACACTTTTTCTCGCCCAATTTATTCAATGAACTATTCAGATCATACCCAAAACCTGATGTAGACAAGGTGGGTAATACTGGTAATACTTGTGTAATAGTTTTTCTGTGCAGTTATATATCAAAACTATTCTATCACTTATTCCGTTAATTTCTCACCACCTAGTAACATGACCAAACCAGTATTGTCTTCAAATTGATTTACGAAGCATCATAATATTTATTGAGCAATCCACATATCATATTTCCGGTTCTTTGCAATAAAATAAATAATGTAGATTGGCATGGTGAACTATTTTAATTGTCTTATCATTATACCATTAAAATAATTCAATGATATAAACTGCACTTGGAGACTGAGGTCTCAGAAAGGCTTATATAAACATCTTCAATAACTGAAGATGTTTACATAGAATACAGTGCTGCCTGGTACCAATTGAAGTATAGATAGAGCATCAAAATACTTTACCACAAAATTGGATGATGCCAAACAGTAAGACAAGTAAAGGACTCAAGGATGTGACAATTTATATTTTGGATGTGACAGTACCAGAAGTATCAGATTAAAATAGCAGTGAAAATTTTGTTAAATCATAAATTGTATGTGTAATATTAATTAGAAAAGGATATAGGAGTTGTATTGCATATGGGAATGCTGTGATACCTAAATTGGGAATAAAAGGTGGCATGTGAGAGCTTGTCAGATATGTTTGACTTCATGTCATCAGTAAGTATAAGATATGTGTTCAAGTTGACCTTTGATCACAGCTTAAGCTTTTGCTGTAAAATAAACCATAGATTGCTCATTTATCTTTGTCATTAGTTTAGATAAATCTAATCTAATAAGGACTTTTGTGGCACTTAATCCCCCATCATGTCACAGATAAGATAGCATATTAGTGGTGGTAAATGGGTGTTTCGCCACTGTGTGACAATGTGGCATACGAACGTTTCGCCCAATGTCTATAAACGCCAGTTATACCACCTGTAATGTGAAGTGTGTATTAGGGTGTCCCAATTTAGTCCTGACAGTGACAGTTTAGACAGTGATAGAATCTAATATTTGTTATTAGCAGGCTTCGAAGCCAGAGGGAGGAGTAAATAAAACAAATGTAATACATGGTTAACACTTGGACAACAGAGATTTAAATTGACCCAGAAGCTTTATATAGATTGGTTTTGAGATGCGTGTGATACTTGGTTTACATCCTTTACTATTCATTAAAATATAACAACAATATAATGTCAAACATAAGGCTTGCAATATTTCAGTATATGTTTAGAATGAAGCATTAAAGTTTTGTATAGTGCATCCTTACTATAAAGGGTACTCTTGCCTTGCCTCTCAAATTCAAAGAAAAATGATTTATTTAAAAATGTTGTCGTTTAATGTTTAGAGCTGATCATTTTGTGGGTAGTTTCAAACTCAACAGATAAGTGGCGAAAGCAGAAAGTGGGGAAAAGGTTGATGCAGAAAATATAATTGATGCTCTTCACCATAGCATCAGGTGAGTCTACTGTTACCTTAACATGCTAACGTGATATCAGTATGATATCTTAAAGGCAGAGAAGGGGCCACGGTGACAGAGTGGTAACATTCTCGACTCCCACCTTTGAGGCAGGGGTTCATTTCCCAGCATGGCCTAAAGTAGGAAAGCTGGTAAAGCTGGTAGTTGCTTGCAGTGGGTTGGCAGTTTACAGTACAGAACCCTGACAAACTGTATGTACTGGTTTCTTCTGCCCTTCCAACTGCGCATCGGGATATGACCTGTACAGTGTTGAAAGCAACATAAAACCCCAAATAAATAAATAAATAAATAAAGGCAGAGAAATGGTTAGAGTTTAGTAATTTTTTAGTTGCGAACTACTAAATTGCAAACAATACTATCTTATAAGTAATTTTCAGAAATTAAACATAAAGAACATTGCAAAGTGATACACATAAACAAATCATATTTTACAATTACAAGTCAATTTCAGTGTGAGTTGTATTGAACCCCATTTTGTTCACTTTGGTTATAATGTTAACACAATGGCTGATGCTATAGCTAAAGCCAGAAGCAGGTGCACTACTGACATGACCCATGACTATCAACAAACACCCATTACTTAAGATATTTTGACTTGAATGTCTGGAGTAAACAAATGCTTTCGAGTGCACAATTTGCAAGGTGCTGTTTTGCCACTGGAATTCCGAGGACAAATGGAACTTTTTTAGGCTGTTAGCTACCTGTTTTTGTGCCATGGCTTGCATCTTTCAGCTCTTACACATGACTTATGATCCAATTATCTGTCTCTGAGTGTTCACCCTCAAAAGTGCCAAGCTCTACATCAAATGGTTACCTCTAGTTATCTTTCTGACTGTGCCAGGAAAGTTGATGATCCAGATACATAAAGGAGCCACACCTGACCTCATTGACCATATCTTAAAATGCAATCAATGGCCATTTTCTTGATTTTGGCACTTAACAACAGGTAACCTAACCAGATGGTCAGTTCTAATTCTGATTGGACTTTTGTAGCGCTTAATCTCCCCTTACAAAGGGGGACACAACAGCCCCAAAACGGCATTGTCAAGAATGTCAGCTTTTCTCTTTGCAGGTTGTTATTTGAACTTTTTTTCACTTCTCTGTCATGCTGAAGACTTACATGACCAAAATATTGGCTTTGTGCACACGAGACACAAAAGTAGCATTGCCATTGAGATCCTCAGTGGCTTAGTGAGTTAGAAAATTTGGCATTTAATCACGGGCTGCCACCTCTGTGTGAGTTGGACTCCCACAATTGATAGTTCTGAGGACCTGACCCAATATGAAACTGGCTGTTCAACGGTTACATAAAATCCCAACTTTGAACTTTAAACTTTGCCATTGAATGCAAAAAATGATGATTACTAAAGGCCTGTTCACACTGTTCTGTGCTGTTGTATCAATACGTATTTCAAATTTGGTTCACGACCTTGTCCTTATTGTTTTGTAAATGGGCCTTGTATATGCTTAATGTATGCTTAAATATGTGTGGCCTGGTATTACCATTTCACTACGCCCTTCATAACTCCAGTGTGTACATTTTTGTCTGGCAGACAACAGCTCACGAAAGATAAAACAAACATTTTGAAAAGGGCATTATGTACACAGAAAGGTTGCAACTCTGGGTCGTATACATCTGATTCAAATATGAATTGTGACTTATTAAATCTAATCGATATGACTAAAATGCAAATAGCATAAAACATATGTTGTATGTGAGGCCAGTATAGTCAAAAGACAAAGTTGGTGTTTTATTTATTTATTTATTTGGGGTTTTATGTCACTTTCAACACTGCACACGTCATATCATGACGGGTAGTTGGAAGGGCAGAGGAAACCAGTACATACAGTTCATCAGGGTTCTGTACTGTAAACTGCCGACCAACGGCAAGCAACTACCAGCTTTACCACTTGAGGCTGTGCCGGGAACCGAACCCCGGCCTCAGAGGTGGGAAGCGAGAGTGTTACCACTCTGCCATGGTGGCCCTCAAAGTTGGTGTTTTACATCCGGTTAAACAGCAAGGGTCATATTGGGACAGGTTCTCAGCATATGCCACTTATGGGAGTCGAACCCACAGAGGTGACTGTCTGTGGTTATATGCCAAACTTGCTGACCACTAGGCCACTGAGGACCCTGTGAGGCCAGCACAGAACACTGTGATCTAGGTATTATAAGGTCTTTCTCTGGCACCTTGCATTTCAGATCGGATCTCAGGCGTATTTGGTGGAGTGCATCAATGAATGTAGGATGATCATCAAAGAGTTTATCTGCATGTGACCCTTGACTCGACACACACACAGGGCCAGGGGTTCTTTTCCTTTGGTTGGTTGTCATGATTCTGTTCTGCTACCTGAGACTGCCTTTGTCAGAATACAAAGAAGTTTGAAGGAATCAACTGGATGCCAGACAAGAGCTTTCCTCTATAAACCTGAAGGCATTCACGTTTTTATGTGAACGTGAGGTTACATAAAATCTCTCAAAGAGAAAACTTCATAATTGGTTGAAAAGTATCAGTTGGCAATAATTTGGGGCTCCAAAAGACCTAAATAGGGTAAAACTTATCATGTGAGGCAAAAGGAAATTGCAGACATCCAATCAGATTAAACTGGAACATATATACCCTGATTGGGAGGGTGCAGAAACAAAATACACATGACCAAAGTTTCAGTGTTTGAAATCTGCATCCTACACACCCAACCCCTTCAAATCTGTCTTTGTCACCAGCTTGCATGCAATCACGTACCTAGAGCCCATATCCTGTGTTGAAAAATGTTAAACTACACAGACCCCTGACACCCATATTCAGTAATTGGGCTATTTGAAAACAACTTGACTAAATTTGATATGTGCCAGTGTACTTAAATACAATCCAAAGATTGTTCACATTACTTGCAAATGTTTTCTCCAACTCGTCTAATTCCTGCTAAAGGGCACAAAAGTTAAGGTAATACAAAGGAAATTCTAGCCAATGTAACATTATCTATGGCTTTGTAAAAGGTACATGAAAGGACATACAAATATACATTTGTATGTTATTGGATAATCATGTGATTTACAGTCACCCTATTTTCATAATTTCGTCAGCAACAAGCATGTGTGCTTCTTTTGCCAAAATATATAATAAGTTTAGGAGTGTAATATGATAACTAATGTGGGGGATAATTCTAGCCCAATGAAATAAACTGATACATCCCGAAAGAGTCATATAACATTGAGTCATGAAAACCAATTAAACATAATTGACACCATTAATTTTGATATATATATTTGCTCAAACAACAAACATTTGTATAGGTGTGCACTTGCTTTATCAAAAATAAGTAATAAATTGGCCTATAAATATCTGGTAAATCTCAGCAGTCTTTTATATTTAAGTTAAGCATTTTCACAAACTTTTCATAAATAAGAATTGTACTATGTTTGGTATTTTATTTCTCCCCAGCAAAGAAGTTGTGTTTATTTGTCTGTTCATTTGTGTTCGCGTAATTACTGAAAGAGTGATAAATATATCTTTAAGAAATTTTTATGTGTGTAGGGCCTGACCAAAATGTGAATTGACATATTCTGGATACAAAACAAATCTGTATGACAGCTTAAAATGCAGGACCTCTGCCATCGGTTCCAGTCCCCAGTGGAAGGTTAAAGAAAGTTACTTCAAAAAGTATACTGGCTCCCCATTTCATACTGCACCTTGTTTAAGTACAATCTCATTACATTCATGGCAATTAAATTCTCCAAATCTACACATTTATCTACCTCAATTAGAAAACCAGTAGCGTTACTTGTGGAAATCAGCTATCAGTTTCCTCAATTTGTCCTAAGAAGGCCATTGGTAGACAAGGCTTTGCAGTGGCTTCTACCATCATATGGAACAGACTCCCACAATCACTCCAATCACATCACACTATATCAGGGTTCTGAAGCCAGTTAAAAACCTACTTGTTAGAGTAGCATACCTTCCACCCTAGTATATCTCCCTTGGTGGGTGTTAAATTGGATTTCGAACTGACATGTTCCTGGACTTTTCTGTTTTGACCTCAAGTGTATAAGAGGATGTTACATCATTTTGGGGCTCTATAACTGGTTTTATTCTATTCTATCAGAGTTAAAAATTATTTGACTAAATTCCGATTTTTATCAATATTTCTGCAACTACATTACCTACAAATAAGTAGCATGCATCATAGAAAATTAACTTGCTTTATTTATTGTTCAGACAAATTGGTTGATGATAAAAATATATATCATTCATGAAGATTGTCAACCTTACAGTCAAGGTAACCACTCATATAATATCATATAATATTGTCATTTTCATTTGTGATATGCATTTTTGTATATGTCGTTCGGGAGTGTTACTTGAGAAAATAGGTGGTGGCACCAGGTGTGCTGAATAAATTTAAATAAAATAAACAGGTACAAAGATTTTATTAGCAATTTCTCATTGCATTTTGGAATGAAGCCCTGAATGAAAAGGTAGATGAGTCAATCAATGTCTGAGTTACTGTAAACATGTAGCAGTCTGTAACAGCAGAATAGTCTACTACGCAAATTTTTGTTTTTATACCAAGCTTTGGAACCCATACAAAATTAAAACAAAACTTTTTCTACAAATACTATTCTTATTTATTGTAAGAGTTTAATAATGTAAAAATTCAGGTATATAGAATACATTTGATAGTTTGACTTAATCCCGTGCAATAAGGTAATGAAATTGGTGCTTGAGGAATAACATTCCAGTGCCTTTAGACATATCCTGTTTAACCTACGAGTGGGGCACACGCATTTTAATGTGCAGTGGCATTTCTACTCCCTTTTACGTTTTGCCAATTTGGAGTAACTGCCAAATAAATACAAAGCTAGAACCTGAAGGGCTTTCTGTTTACTAGTGTTTATTTCTCAGAATACATTGCCTCACAATTTTTGTCTATTTGTTTGCCTGTCCTCGTGATTACTCCAAAAGTAATGAACAGATCTTGATGAATTTTCCATGTGAACTGGGCCTGACCAAAATTAGGAAAGAGACAGATCATATTCTGAATACCAAAAAAAAAATTTAAAATGCTGATATTTGAAAGATCTGATCTTTAATGTATTTTCATTGGTTTTCTGATTGCCATTACTCTGGAATCAATGGGAGGATCATCATGAAGTTTTATGTTGGTATGGCTTGTCCAAATGAAGTAGAAGTTACATTTTGGGAAAGAGTTAGATCATATTCTGAATATGATAAAATCTCGAAGTTTCAGAAAGCACCCCCCTCTCCATGGAGGTTCTGAGCTTATTAACAATGACAATAATTTGAAGCAGAAATGATATTACTTCCACTTAAAAGGTGATTTGATAATTTGCGGTTAAAATTTGTTCATGACATCCTTTTTGTCATATTTTAGATGATAGAAATCTATGGTACACAAGCAAAAGAAGTTTTTTATTTTATTATTATTTTTTTTATTTTTTGGGGGGGGGTGGGGGTGGGGGGGGGATTTAAGCTGTGCAAGCTTTGTGGAAAGTATATATTTAGACTTGGTAAGCTTTTAGCTGTAAATTCTGCAGATCATATATCAGCACATGTTAGTTTCTTTAAAACTTTCTTTCAGCCCTTTTAACTGTGAGAAAGTTATTTTTCGTAAAATTCAGACCCTCCATCTAATCAGGACACCAGTCAGGAATAGTTTTAAGACCTTTCTATTCAACTTGGTCTGAACTCAGTAAAGTGACTGTGATACAATTTTGAGATGCTGGTTGGCTACTGTATCATCGGTAAACTTTTCAACAGACATTAATGCTAGCTATGTTATCTAGTGAGATTGGATAGTGAAACTTAATTCATAGTAACATTTTAAATCTGTAGAAGTATCTAAAGTAGATGCTAGTAGTAGCTTTTATTGGAAATAAAGTCTATTGAATTGCTTTTAAAAAATGAGAGAATTAATGAAATTTTTCACAGCTAAAATGTCCATTTTTGCAGTGCTCAGCAGATAGCTGAGACCAAATTTATTCTTAAACTTGAGATAATACATCATTGACTCAAGTCCTTTGATGAAATAAGAATCATTAAAAGCTCCAAAACAGAAGAACAGAACATGCGTAAAAAGAGATTATTTACCACATTGAAATTAAAATATTGACAAGTATATGAAACAAAACAGAGTCTGAGAACGTACAAACCCTTGCCGCCTTGTAGCACTAGTTTTTTAGTTACGCATGTGGATTGATAATAAATTCGCAAAAGCATTCTGGAGCCATAGTCCAGGTGTAAATTTGGATCAGCCTTGCTGAGGACTGAGCCACTAATAGGCCCAGTTTTGTGTGAAAATATGACCAGCTAGCAGTGCAAAATGCATTCAAGATTCTCTGTTCAGATCTGGAAAAGGATCAGGGCATTAAAGTCACGGGTATATCCTACGCTATGTGAAACTATGACCCTAAGTCGATAAGTAGTTCCTGAGTTATGCATGCAAACTGACCCAAAATTCGCAAATTGAGGGATTAAGATTTAAGATCATCTTTGACGAGAGCTGAGCTAATAGTAGATCAAGTCTGGTAACTATGATACATATTTTTTCCAGATATGCACATAGACAAACAAACAGCCAGACAGATATGATAAATTACAATACCATTGCCCCAAGAGAGACACACCCTTGTGATGCAATAGTTCCCTACCAATGGTTCTGAATGATAATATACATGACCAGTCATTGTCATAACGCAAAATAATGAATGTAAGTAACATTATGTTGGTGTCTGTAGTGGTTTAACAATTTTTCTAGTTTGAGAAGAAAAAACGGAGTATTTTTCACCATGTGTGTATTAATATGTGAATGCATGAAATGTATTACTAATTTATGGACCATGGAGAAAATCACTCAGCAATAACATTTTGTCCTTTTCCATAAAAACAATTAAATATATCATCTCCATTTCTTATAATTGAAAAGTTAATATAAGGATATCTTCCAAGCATGAATTTCAAAATCTGGAGCATTTTTTAAAGAGCCACACAAATGTTCCTGTGTTTTAATTTAGTAAACATTCATACAATTTATTTTCCTTAACTCTAGTGGTAACCCAAGCCACTGTAGACAAAAACCTCAATTGTGCTGGTTAGGTGAAGAGATTGATACTTCTTTATAAAACAGACTGTTGGGTGATGAAATGTTATCTTGTTTTCAGAAGAACCAAAATGCCTGGTCAAATAACATCTAATTGATCGAATACCACATTTTCTTAACCTTTCTCTATGTGTTATAAATATGAAACCACATGTATGGTTGAGTGAATTATACCAACCGAAATAATATGAGAGTGTAAATTAAATTGTTTGCTTAAACTTGTGGTGTAGATATTCAAGACGGATTATGTCATCAATTAACCATATTTGTCATATTGACATATTATATACATTTTTTTTTACTTTGCAAAATTATATTACACAGTCTGTTTGTTTGTAAGTTTGTTTGTTTGGTTACTGCATAATTCTAAAAGTACTGCATGGATGGTAATGACATTTTAGGGAGCATCAGAATTGCTACATGGAAGAACTGATTTAAATGTGGGCATGATAGGGTCAAAATCCTTGATTCTGAAGCAGACTGAGTAATATACTTTGCAAAAAATTTTCCCAGTTTGCACTCTGCTCTCCTCCAAGTGCTCTTGTTGTGTAATTAATTTGTAATATAACATATTTGTAATTATAAAAAATAAATGTTTAAAAGTAATTGTTTCTATCGTTATTACAATATAGACTAAAAAATTACTTGTAGAGTGCAGACCTTCGCCATCATGCATTTCGTAAAATTTGATTTTTTTTGTATCCAGAAAATGATCTATCCCAAAATGTTATCCATAATTTCTTTAGCCAGGCCCTACCTACACAAGCATTTCATGATGATCTACTCACATCTTAGAGTAATATCAATTAGTAAGCAAAAATCATTGAAAATATGACCTTTGAAAATTCAGGATTTTTTATTTTCAAAAATTAATCACTTCTTATTTCAGTCAGACCTCACCCACATAAAAATGTCTAAGGACATGTTCATTACTTTTTGAGTACTCTTAACCACAGATAAATACAGACAAATGAACACAACCGAAAACATAATCTCCTGGTAATTAATAAGATACAATATCTTGCCAAACAGTGCAAATGTAAAAATACGCATGAAATTTCAGCATTCAAACTTGATATAGATATATATGTATTTCATTAAATTTCTAAATGAGCATAAAATAACATGGTAAATGGAGTCACAAAGATGGTTTTGTGTTAAATATCCATTTTGTTACTGTCACAGGTGAAAAGTGGAATTTCATCCCAACATATAAGAGCCTTTACCTTCTAATAGAAAATTCTTCTTTGACATATTTTTAAAGGTTGAATACATTATACTTCTTTTTATGGATTCTTTCTTTTGGCAAGTGTAAAGTATAATGTTACTAAAATTGGTAATTACCCCTTAAATCCGATGCAAAATATAATGATGTTTTGCTTTTCAGTGAGAGTGGTATGTTTGTGCTATTTACTTCTAAAACTGTAAAGCTACACCAATGGTAAACAGCCTATTAACAGACACAGATATTATTTGTCAAGCTACCTTATCATTTGGAAATACTTAGGTTATTGAACTTTCATCTCCAATTTTTCTTTCATATACATACTTATTAAGTTACATTTGGTAAGACATCTACATGTATGGTCCCTTTTAACTTAATGGAATATTAAATGGCAATAAAATAACATAAGAAATGAACCAGAAATGAACAAACCACTCGCAGTTATTCACTTAGTAGCACTTAAAGTTCAAGGGGGCGTATTTGTGTATATTATAACATCATTTCAGAAACAAATAACTAAAACTCTTTTTTCACTGATTGATATGGGCTGGGATCATATGTAGTAATAACTCAAGTTCAGCAAATTGTATTTTCTCATTTATATTTTGTCTATGTAATTTCTTCACAACAAATGTCTCTCTAAAGTACATATAAGTGATGAAATGTATAATCATATAGGTCTCCTTCAACATAAATCTGTGTTGATTTCGTAAATAGCATAAAATTGATAAAGAAAAAAATGAAAACAGATCTTGCTTCTGAACTACTTAATAATCCCTCCAAGGAAGCTAATACTCTGAACAAACAATATCACTCTACACAGACTACCAGCTAAGAAATTCCCATCAATAAATCCCCCTCAGCTTTTGGCTGACAGATTTGTGGAGTTCTTTACACAAAAAATTGAAAAAATATGCTCAACTTTCCCTGCTTCCCTGAATTTGCAACACATCACCCCAGACTCTCCCCCATGTTTCCTACTTTTTCTACTGTAACGGAGGATCAAGTTACCAAAATCACAATGAACTCTCCAAGTAAATCATTTTCTCTTGAACCTTGGCCAACTTTTCTTGTCCTTGATTATCTGGATATCCTTATTACTCCAATCACTTTAATAATCAATGCCTCTCTTGAACAGGGTAAGTACTCTAATTTCATCAAGCAGGCCCATGTTACCCCAATCCTCAAAAAATCATCCTTAGACAAAGAAATTTTCAAAAATTATAGGCCTGTCTCTATTCTTAACTTTATTTCAAAGATACTTGAAAGGGTAGTTGCAGTCCAGCTACAAACTCACCTTGATGGTGCCAGCCTTATGACTGCTTTCCAATCTGCTTATAGAAAACAACATTCTACTGAATGTGCCCTCCTTATTATTCAGAACGTATATTCTTCTCAATATGGCCAAAAGGTCTGTCACAGCCCTCTCCCTTTTGAATCACTCTGCCACCTTCGATACCATTGACTACACCATTCTCCTTGACAGACTTAATGTTTACTATGGAATCAATGAATTAGTACTTGGCTGGTTCAAATCACACCTGTCGAGTAGGATACACTCGGTCAAGGTAGGTAGCACACTCTCACACCCTTCTGTGTTCCAGTATGGGGTGTGCTAGGGCTCCATCCTTGGTCTATTTTTCCCTCTATAGCAATCAATCAGCTCAATCATTCACTCCCACAGTAGTATAAACTACCACTTCTATGCTGATGATACCCAGTTATACATAACACTCACCAGTAAATTTCTCTCACTCTATACAAAAACTAAAGAATAGCCTAAACAGCATTCAAAATTTCATGTTCACAAATAAATTGAAACTGAACCCTGACAAAACCGAGCTTATTTTGATAGGCTCCAAAAACAACCGTAAGAAACTTCTTCAACCCTTTCAATCAATATTCTTGGTAATCAGGTCTCACCAGCACAAACTGTCAAGAACCACAGAGTGGTGTTGATTCCAACATCTCTCTGTCAGACCATGTGCTAACAGGTCATAAAGTCTACCAGAGTTCATGCTAAAAACCTCTACAGAATTTGCCCCCTTCTAGACCTTAAAAAATCAGTTCTTTTAGCAAATGCTTTGGTGAGCAGCAGATTGGACTATTGCAATTCGTATCATTCACGGATTTTGAGTTGATGATTGCAGCTGGTCCAAACTCACTTTGCAGGGTTGTCACCCATGTCTCTAAATTCTCTTACATTACCCCTCAACTGAAAAAATTCCATTGGCTCTCAGTCAGGTACAGGGATAATTTAAAATAGGCCTTATTACATACAAAATTCTCAACCAAGGACAACCAGCTAAGAGAATTAATTCACCCTTACACCTCTTCCAGAAATACAAGGCGAAGCACCCCCAAACTCAAATTCCGTCAAACCCCCACTTTTCACCATCAAGATCATAAATCAATCAAATACTTTTCTAATTTTTTTCAGTCATTGTGCCCCAGTTCTTTAGAACTCCTTCCCCTTCCAAATAAGAAATAGCCTCTCTGTTGCATCATTCAGGAAACACCTCAAAACCCACCTCTTCAAATCCAGTTTCCCAACTTAGTCTCCTTCCCTCTTGGTCACACCCACGACTCTTCTTATGATAAATATTTTTTGTTAACTAGCACACAGAGTTCCCCTGTGGGGACAATATTGCACCTGTAAAGCAGTAGATTAGATTAGATTTCACAAAAGGTCTCAGACTCAGCACAACCTGGCTCTGATCTGATCCTTTTTGGCTCCGCAATTTTTGTTTTCATAGAAAGGGTCCAATTTGAGATCAACCTTATCAAATAACCACAATGGTTTTATGTGTCACATGACACTTTATGTCTACTCAAAATTATTTAATGATTATATAAATCATTTGTTTGACAAATTTTATCTCTGGCAAAAGGCTATTTTGCAATACAAAACCTTGCAACTACGGGAAAGTGTCCCAAGACTACTTAATGGAGGTGTTTATATATTTGTACCTTTTTCAGCCATTTCAAATTTTGAAGTGGAGAAGGAATTATGGTGGCTATATGTAAGCCTTTTTAACGAACGTTAAGCTCACTACCCAGCAGCATCTGAGGCAGTGGCTGAGATGGAGACCATTGGTGAAAGCCACACAGTGTAAGGCCATGGGCTCAACTAAAATGTTCCAAACTTTGAGCCTGAGACCTGGCAAAGACCTTATGTGAAATCCTGGTGCAGGGTCCTTCCTGAGTGCACTATGAATCACTGAGAAAAAAAATCATTTTACTTTCCGTTGAAGTTTAAACTTCAGACTATTATAAAATGCACTCATTCATTGTACCAAAACAGCACAAAGTAAAGATTTGATAGCAAGTTATCCATCTATGCAATACACGGCAATTCTTTAAAATGAGGTCAATACTTATATTTTATATAATTGATTTAATCAGTTTATTCAGTAGGTTATCTTTATGGCATAGGTCATCTTGTAATTATATAGTGTATTCATTTCTACAGTTTTTTGGAAATTCCACTTTGAGGTTAAACTTAATTCTAAACTTTGGTACTTAATCTATTAGATTTATTAATTGTATACTACAAGCAGTGTTTTACCAAAATACGGAGATGTACAGATATATTTTTATTGGTCTGTGCCACTGGCTATGAATATTTAGTGTCACAAATTTCTCAACAAGAACAACTGATTAGAAAGGTATTTTAACATAGCCTCTCCTCGTTTTAGTTGTTTTGATTTCCATAAAAAAAGGCTGAGATATCAATTTAAAAATTGTATATTTCACTCACTGGTACCTCTACATATAAAGATATCTATTTTTAAAAAAAATAATTATTTCACTTATTATTCATGCAAGATGGTTGATAAAAGTAAAACAAGACTCAACAAACATATATACGACAAAATATACCATTCACAAACAGTGACAGTATATAATATTTTAATATTCATTCAGTATATGTTTTCGTATGTAAGCCTTCCTATAATTACTATTATTAATATTCTAGTGCCAGAGGACCAGTGCTGAGGTTTTAAAGAGATTATTCGCTATAATGCCCGATTCAGACAGCTCCGTTGGGAGGACGTTTTAAAAGTTACCACCACGCATGCCAGAACCTACAGCAGACAAGAACATCTGCAAACTAAGATGGCCGCTACTCCAAGAAAAGTGTCATTTATCCAGGCCTCTGATAAACTCACATAGCTTGGGGCCTAAGGTAACGATGGTAGCAAAAATGAAGAGTATAAAATTTATTAAGATAACAAATTGAGTTAAATACTGTAAGTCAAGTATGTTAACCATAGTTTCAAAACAAGTGATCACCCCAACAATCCATTCTTTGAAATATGAGACATTTGTGTGGTTCTTAACCTATTTAAATTACATTATTTCTTCGATTTGTATCTTTTAGCTCTCATTTAACATCATTACTTATTTCTAAATTTCTTAGAAAAAAATTGAAAACATTTTTTGACAGATATTTGATATTATTTTTGAATGATATTCCTGTCAATAACGCCCAAATCCAATAGCAATTCCTATGATATGACCATATAATCAGACAGCACCAGATTAATTAAATCTCAAATTCTGGCGCACATGTAAAGGTAATGTAAAGGTAACAGGTTGGTACAAATGATTTCATGGTTAAACGTAGAAATATGACAATAACCTGTAAACCCATATCAGACACCCACGTTCCCAAGTTATGCAAGAATGGGACAAAGGCTCGTTAGAAATAACCCCACAGTAGAATTGGAATGAAGAGTTTTAATATAGGTTAGATATGAAATAATTTTGAATGTATAACATCAGGTGACCTTTACAAAAATTACCAAAGTTAAATTGGTTGTATATCAGCACATCAGCACACAAAAATCACCATGTTTCGATATCTGGACACAGTAAAACAGGTTCCAAGGAGAATGCCAGCCAGATATTGAGACTAAGGTTTGTGTGCTTTAATGTAGTGGTAAGATTTAAGCTTCTTTTTGAAAGAAGCAGAAGAATGGGAGGCACAAGTCGAGAAGAGCATTCCAAACAGTGGGACCATGAAAAGCAACGTTAAAATAGAACTATTTACCAGGCTTTTGAGCAGGATGAATAGAACAAATAAATTAACAACACTCTGACTGTGCCTGATATTACACAAACTACGATATCAGAGTTGAGCCACATGACCAGGCTCTTGATTAACTCAGCTGGGTAAAGATGATCATCCAAAATGTCAAAGCATGATTTGAACCTATCTCTCTGTCTTTTAGGACAATAGAGTTTGAAGTCAGTCTTATCAGGATTCAATTTGAGTTTACTGGTTGATGCTCAGTCTTTTACATGGAGGCTGCTCATCAACTTTTCAAAGGCAGAAGAAGCATACCTCTGAAGCAAATGCACATCACGTTGGGTGCGATCAGCATAAATATGAACCTTGAGTATAGGTTATTAGCCATGTAAATGTCAAATATTTGAAAATAATGGACTGTTTACGAGGTCCCGAAGTCTGAATATTGGACACGAACCAATTTAAATTACACCACTCTCTTAATTTGTTATTTTAAAGATGCTGTTTAACATCTTTACTTTGTATTCCTACATTTCTGTGTACTTGTGGGTTTTTAATCATTTTAGTAGAAATAAATGTGAAAGGTTTTCTGTGGAAATGTGTAAAAAGGGCTTCTATATGTGCTCAAAAAGAGCATGGAACAATTGACCATTCGTGAGAGATATTGGACACTTTTACCAAAAGGAAAAAAGTTTAGTTTGTCCATGCACTTAGTTTTAAACAAGAGGTAACGTCATTAACATAGAATGGTACATGCATATGCATATTATCAGTGTTAAAAGAACGGTTAAAATAAAGTACAACATGTTGTAATGACTTGTCAGATGTGTCATATTACAGTAACTGTCAGCAGAAAATTATTTATCACCTGACAAACACAGGTTTTTGCCACATAATTTGATTCCTTATGAATTCTTAATAAGTACTAATTCTAGTCAGTCCATGTATATAGGAATTATGCAACAAGAAAACATCTGTACACCTTGAATTATCTGTTTGCAAGATGTCTGAAAGCCTGGTACTGGCTAAGTAAACCTTTTTCCCTAGTTCACAGCTTTCCTTGTTGGAAGCATGAGCTAGACCAAACAGTGTCGTGTATGTTCAGTTGTGTTGGGTTATGGTTCAAGACACTTTTTATTTTGGTAGGGCACCTTTTGTTTCGAGTCGTATTAGGATCGGACATCTTGGTGCAATTAGGCATGACTCGGAATGCATTTTCTATTTGGGACCGCTTTTTCAATATTTGAAATATCTATCATGAGTCTTTGTGATCCATACTAGAAAAATGTACATGATGGAGGGGCAAAAGCTGGATCAGATGGATATTTGGGGTGGCTTGTCAAATGTGAGTCTCTTTTTGTTTATTTATTTGGGTTTTAACATCACTTTGAACACTCTATATCAGGTCATATCCGAGGGTAATTTTACTGGCAGAGGAAACCTGTACATACAGTTGGTCAAGGTTCTGTACTCTAAAGTGCTGACTAACAGCAAGCAACTTCCAGCTTTGCCACTGGAGATCAGGTCGGGATTTGAACTCTGAACTCCGAGGTAGGAGGTGAGTGTGTTACCACTGAGCCACTGTGGCCCCTGAGTCTTTTTGGGAGACATAGAGGCAAGGTCGTCAAGTGGAAAGCAAAGCCGTACTAATATGACCATAACCAAAGGTGTGACTTGGTCATAAGCTGCTAGGGAGATTGTTTTGTTCAGCCACAGAGGGACTTGATCACTATGCCAGATGGCAGCATCACTCAATTTGTTGGGCCTGGATGATGGATTGTGCCGTTGATGATGGGTTGATATTAACCTCATTTAAAGACAAAAATTCCATGAATGATGATACACCGATAATATCCACACTGATTAAAAACCATATCCTAGTATATATCATAAGAAAGAACACACATTTACCTCAGCACTTTAAGTATTGGTTCCCCTTCATTTTTATGTATGTAACTATTGCAATGTTAACAATCTTTGATCTTAAATGTCCAAGAGGATTGATTTGTAGGGGTTGCTGTATTGAACTTTTTAATGCTTTTGTTGGACATCGCCTGTGCTATATTTTCTTCAGTTAATTTCCAAATATGTTATCTGTATCTTTGTCCCCTTCCTGGATATCCATATGGCATATACTTCATTATTTGTTTGGGTCACTTTGTCTAGTAAGCAATGGAGTATGCAGCAATTTCCTAAGCTTCACACTTTTCTTGGTGGGCTGATTGATGGATGATCACAGTCTGTCATGAGTTAAAGATCATCCTTTGAAATTGCACAGCTCCCACCAATAAGATACCACTTCTTCTTGAAAGCTGACCTCAAGAATCTGTGTAAACAAAAGCCTTTAGAGTAAAAGACTTTCATAATGTTTCATCTGTTCTTCTAATGTTAAGTCAGACTTCATGGAAACATACTTGGGAAAATGTCTTCTTCAAATGAGTGGTTTCTATATCACATCCTTTGATGAAACAAAGCCTTTTGTGTTTAGTTCTAGTTTGCTGTCTTGTGACTTGCTTCACTTTGTTTACTCTGGGCTGCTCCTGGTGACAATCATGGCCAGGGTAAGTTGGTTGTTACAATTTTTATACTGTGGAACGACTGCAAAATCTTTAGCCTTGAATATTGCCTCCTATGGTATACATGATAACTTAGGTTTGAACATTCTTTTGAGTTCATGATCTGTGGAAGCCAACAGATATGATTCAAAAGATAAATTTTGAATCCTTGCTTTCATAACTGCTTTACCTGCAGGGTTCAGGCAATTCACAGACTTGTGTGTTACCATAGACAAATAACCGTCTGAATTGTAAAAACATGTCACAATATTTTCATAAATCATCAGGTGGCTATTTCTAGGCAAACTAGAATCAACTGATTGACTGTCTAAATTTTGACACTTCAGTTTTCAGAGTTTTGAGCCTACAGGACATTTCCAGTATAGGCTCTTGTAACTGGATCTCTTCCACTTACTTCAGTTCCCTGGCTTCATTAAGTTCTTGTACCAGGAGATGAATTTCTTTGTACAACTTTGGATCTTAATTTCTAAAGCAAGATTCTTTAATTCAACTTCTGGCCCTCTTCCTTCTCTTTCTGACGTTGTGTCTTTAGCTCCCAATGTCTCACTTATTGTTCACCCTGAAGGTGTATTCTCAAGCCAGCAATTTTACTTTTCATAGCTATTGCTCTGTACTGATACTTGCCATATTCTTAAGGGGGCCAGTATTATTCCTTATGCTTACTACATAATGGCGTAATCTGTTTAGGACATTTTCTTTTTCACATTAATATTGTTCTTTTTTGGCTAATGTAAATCAACTGAAAGGCATTTAACTTCTTTATCTGCTGATTTCTCCTCTTTTTTTCCTTTTCCAGTTTGCCATTTACATAGTCTCATTGCTCTTTTAGCAGTAAATTAGTCTTTCTGTCACAAAATGAACATTGAAAACAGATACATGCTCTGTCAATGATATGTTGTTCTCATTTGCTATAACCAGCTGGTCAGTAACAAGAGATATTTGTCTTGTCAACAGTTGTGTTTCATTGTGCTGTCCAATCAACAAACCAGTCAGTCTATTTTTCCACTTATTTATGTTGACATACTGAGGACTCGAGTTCAGATGCCACACATTTCCTATACCCCATATCTAAATTAATGGCTAATGGAGAGGCATCATGTTTCAAACATTCTAAAATCTGTTTTCAATTCGCTCCATGCTGTATTCATTACTGAAGTAGTTCATTGCGATTTTCACTACTTCACTATCATGATGACCCAAATAATCACAAATAGGTTTCCTGATTTCTTGCTCAGAGCCATTATTGAGCTTTTCTTAATTAATAGTTATCATTAACAGTCGATCTAACAATTTTCATCATGCGGTCACACTGATGTACATAATGTTCATAAGGTTTATTTAAATTTTGGATAATGCTTGATTGGATTGTGCTTGAGTATAACTTTACCAGTAATTCAAATGGGTATCTGTTTTAATTTTAGTGAAAATATATTGCATCACAATGAAGTAAAACTTTCTTGACAAGTCAGAATGGCCAAAACAATAAAAGGTAAAATCCCTACTTTGACTTTGCACATGTAATGAGGAACAATGTTTGAACTTTTGAACTATAATATATATCTTTGAATTGGAAGGTAGCACTTCAGATGCTACCTTAGTCAGTGACACTTGACAGATTGTCAATTACCCTAATTATTATAATATTAACTTTTGACCTTTGTCACTTAATTTCTCTCTCTTTTTTTGCAGTATTTCTCCTCTTGCCTCACTTTGAATCCAGTTTTCAGTGAGGTAAGACGCCATTCTAACTTAAACAAAACCGTTGTCGACTCCCCACCCTTGAAACCTATTAACTAACAGTTAGTGGTTTCAGATCACAAAGAGGCTGCCTTAAACTGTGAACCTGGGGGAATATGCACCCGGGTTTTAGGACAAAGCAGTCCTCATCTCACACATTCCTCTGTCGGCTTAATCAAGCCTCACAAACTGCTGTAGTGTCAGATGTGTCAATCAAGATCCTGTAGCTGCAAGTCAAGTCTGTGTGTCAGGGTGTTCAAAAGAAACTAGCAGTAAAGTTGGTTGTGAGCACAAAAGCAGAGTAGATATGTGTTAAATTAATAAATTTTAAGAAAATCAATGTTAAAATCACAGAATGTGTCTCACAAGCCAGCTAAGCACGGGTCAACAGTTAGCCTCGGTTCCTTGGTATACTGTTTTCTGACCTTCTATCCAGCACCAGCATGACAGTTCTTTAGTCACTGCACTCATGGGCCTCCTGTGATTTAGGGAAACACTGCAGACGCCAGGAGTCAAGTGGATGACCTGTCAACGATGGACATAATAGCTTGTACAGTAGAATAGTCAAAGTGAAGTTCTGACTGTAATTACTTAGTGAGAATTGACTGTTGTGCTGAATTTGACAGAAAACCTTAAAATGTCTTATTACTATAGTTTCTTTAGACTTTGGGTATTGGTGCTTAACGCAACTTGCCAGTTGAGGCCTGGTCTGGGCCTGTTCTGTCAAATACCTTAAAATGGTGTATCTTATTAGCTCAAAGTACTGTCAAAACATGTCAGGGCTGGGAATTTTTTCTCTTGTTTCCCGCCACAAAACTGATGTTAAACCTACTTTCACAAATTTTATCATTGTGGTTTTAAGTTCTGACCAAGAAACACTTTCCCTCCCACATACCTGTAGCACTCTGTTGCTCCACCACACCTTTTCACAAGTCAGGTGTTCAATTCTCTGCACTACACTGCTAATCCCGTTTGTGCTTACTTCACACTTACGTTCTTCCACTTCCATAAGTGGTCTTAGTGTTTTATCTATGTGGGGCCTTTCTTGTCCCTGTCAAGTGTCATAACATGTGTATGTTAGCTTAACATATTTAGTTTCATGTAACCATGTGTTTATTATATACTGAATTTTATGTATACTTAGTGCTGTCTTATGTTTGTGAAATAAAGGCTCTTTACTCCATGACTGTCATTCACACATCACAAACTAACTGACCTTTAACCTGGCCTTGACTGATATAATGCTTGCATACAAGTCTGCTGTCATATTTTATTGTACTGAAATTACACATTTACATCATGTAAGTAACATAATCTGCATCACAGACTGGGTAAAGTTTGGAAATAGTTCTTATAATAACAATGTGCGTATTAACATGCAACTATTGCTAAGAAGTTTTATAGTTATAATATGATTAGCATGAATATAAACTGTTAAACATAATTTATACATCACTGGAATTAAATAGTAACTTCTTCCAACATTGTGAACTTTTGGTGTCAACTTGGGTCCCCTAAGGTTATGTATTATGTGAGCTTTATAAAGAGCTTGTACTACTCGATCCAATAAGGCATTTTATATACATCTAGCTAGATACTCTGGTCCCTGATTTTACTGCATAATTTTAAACTTTTAGTATTTTAATTCATTTTAAATTTGATTTACTATGTTGAATAATACATTGTGCATCATGGTAATTCATGGTAATTCTTCTGCATTATATATATGCAAGTTGTCAATGTAATTCTTAGTGTAATAATTTTACACATATGGGGTTTTGTCTAATGTAGTTTAATTTCATTTTTAAACCATAAATATTACTTTATTTGTATCTAAATAAAGATCTAGCATTAAATACTCAAATAATTGGGTGGTTAGGCCACTCATTTTAACTCAAAAGTCTGTTAAGTCTATAATTTTAAGTTTTGACTAAAATCCACTTTAGCATGATTCAGTCACCTTTTATTTTTTATTAATTCAATTTAAGGCCACCTCGAAGTAATGCACCTTTGCATCTTATGGTGACCTTAGGGTCAGGTAAAGTTTACCATGTGTAATTGTCATGTTAAGGTGACCTTACTTTAATATATGTAATTGTGTTTATGTTATATCTTAAATGTATTAAAGTATGTAATTTATTTGTTGTATATCTAACAATTAGAATAAAATTAATTTTCCCCGGTTGTTTCGTTTATGCTTTCTCATCAGAGGCTGGAGAATAAGTCTAAATGCCCCCGAAATACTTTTTAAGGAGTGCAATTGCACCGGTAATTTGCACTTGTACAGTGGACTTTGGTGCAGTGCAAAAGGTGCAAAGTATTGGTGTAAAGGTGTGTGATGTGTAAGAGAAGCATCAAAGATTATCAAAAATTAAGTTTGTATAATTTCTTTTTCAATTTATTACTTATATAGAGTAAGAAATCTAAAATTCGCCACATATCTGAAATTCGCCACATGTGAAAATACTAATAAACTAAATGAATTGTGTTGAGATTTGTTGACTGTATAGTAAATTAAGGCTTTTTGAACTGAAAAATACCAATTTTTAGACAAAAACCTCATTTTCTTCATAAAATGAACTAAGGTTTTAGAGGTGGCGAATTTTAGATTCCTGGCGAATTTTAGATTTCTTACTCTACATTATTTCCAAGGATCTATGTTCACTTCCAGTTAGAAATGGCAGGTTTTTTATTCTAAATAGGGAGTGTGTTACCCTTGTGTTATTTACACTCTTTGCAGGTATCTATACAGAATTGCTGCTTCAGTTCTCCTACTGGGTCTCCTGTTAGTTTAAAAAGTTTAAAATTTATTAACACTGACTCTTCATTTGGGAGTGCTGTGGACTTCTCAGCAGGAGCAGTCTGTTTGAAGCATTTGTGACTGCCAGAACTTGGTCACTGTGTGGGCATCTGTGCCCATTTCAGAATACAGTTAGGGTAGTCACTCTCAAATTATTACCTTTTTGATTACATCAGATCTATATTTATAAGGTGTTTATGAGGTCAGACCTTGTTATTTATACTAAGTCTAAAATACAATGAATAGACACAGTTGTTTATTACATAAAGTTATGTGCGTAATACAAATTAACAATGCATGCAATGTATGACATAATTATGTTATTATTAAAAATATATGCACATATTTATATGTTATAAAATATCTTTTATATATGGTGTTCTCAGAAGATAGTTGTATATGCAGAAGGTAGAAAACTGTGTTAATAATCCTGGGCTAGAGTTTATTTAACATTGCTATATAACATATTATTTGTATATGTTAATAATAATGAAAGAGTTGAGAAATAAAAGTTAATCAAAAATAATCTTTGTGTTATTTTAAACAACAATTAACATTTGTTCACAATAGTTGTAATTATTGTGGGTCCTTTATACGTTAATCAGAGATTCCCTCTTGCCTTTTGGTACAACCAGACTTGGTCTTGTGTTTTTTGGACACATTGTTTCAAGTGGGTCATTATCTGCAGAAGTAGTGAGTTTAGTTTGGTTCCCTTTTGTGGCATTAGCATGAATTCTTAAGAGTCCAATCTGGGTCTCTGGTTCTGGGGTTGTGGATAAGTTGGGCCAGGACAATACTATGGAACTGTTAACAGTGTCCACAAAAATTCTTATATTATTTGTGAAAGTGATAATTGTGATTCCATCACTAAAGGTCATCAGTTCATCTGGGGTCAGTTTGTGTACCCTTGTCCACACTAAATATTTTGGTCGAATTGTACTTTTCTCTGAATATAAGATGGGGGTATGATATTTGTGCCCTGGTTAGTAGGTTTCTAAGGTTTGGTAATGTTATGAATCCCGCTAGTGGTTTTTCTTTGAAAGTGTTGACAAAGTCATTACTGTGTTTAATAATGTCCCAATTTAAATGAATGAACTTTTAGTATTCTGGGTTACTGGGGTTGAATTTAGTAACCATGACAGGTGTGCTTGTCTTTAGTTTTTCTTTTACTATTAGTAATTCATCTTGTGTGAATTTTGCTGCTATGAATATGTGTTTTTACAAACATGTAGTGGGTAACCCCTTTTGAGGTAGTATTCAATAAGGTTTATTCCATTGGATGTGAAAGCACAATTTTTGGTACTTACTCTCATGATTCTGAGAAATTGTCCAAAGAACCCCTTAGTGTGGCATAGTCTATAGTATGCAGATGTATAATACAAATACAAGTGTTTATCTGTGGGTTTTTCATATAGAGTTGTATATAAGTGTCTGTGTCTAAAAAGTTGATGCTTTTAGTACTAGCTTAATGTGTAAACTTGATTTTATCACGGATGTTATTATGTATGTAATGAACCTATCCAATTCTTCCTGACCATGATTCCAGATCATACATGATGTCATCAATGAACTATAGCCAAAGTAAAGGTTGTTTATCCCAGTATCTCAGAGCCTTAGTTTTGAATCTGTCAATAAACAGATTCGCATAGTTAGGCTGTGCCCATAGCAGTTCCACCTATTTGAAGGTAATACTGATCATTAAATGTAAAGTCCATGCTGTCTAGCACTAATTTCAGCAGTTGTAGGATATAGGAGCTGACTGGATCCTTTGTCCTATCTTGTCTGAGTTGAGCTGCTACAGCTAGTATCGCCTCATGATTAGGGATGTTAGTGTAGAGTGAAGAAATGTCTAGAGTTACTAATAGTGCTCCCTCGGGTATTTTGCCCAGTTCTTTGAGTCTCCTAATGAAGTGTTGAGAATCCCACAAATGTGATTTAGTTTTGGAACATAATCCTTGATGTGGGGGTCCACAAACTTGCTAATTGTTACAGGTGGGGTGTTCTATAGAACTACAGATTGGTCTGCCTGGTCCTATGATATTTTTGGTAACAGGTAAAATCTGCCTGCCTTGGGGTTCTTAATGTAGAGGTTCTCAAAAAACTTTTCTCAGTGATCAGTTGGAAATTTTTTCATTTCAGATAAGACAGCACAAATTTTGGCTGATATTGTAAGTGTATTTAGTTGTGTGTAACCTTCATGCAAGTGGTCAGTAGTTTGCATGATTATTATTGCTGACGCTTTATCTGCCTTCTTGATAACAATTTCTGGGTGTGTATTTAATTGTTTTAGTTTGAGCCATTTCTCTTCAGTTAGGTTCTTATGTGGACTAGAGTGTGCTGTACTGTTTAGTAAGTCCATTTTGAAAGCCCCTTTAAAACTGACTAGTGTTTTATTGGGGGATTTGGTTTCCAGCTAGATATATTTTTGAAATTCTTGTGTACTTCTTTGTATGGGTCTGATTCTGATTTTTCCCTGAGGTTTGAAAATTGCATAAGTTCCAGTCTTCTGTAGAACTCTTTAAAATCTTCCCAGATTTCAGATTTATCAGGTGCACCTGGGTGGGACAAACTGTGAGTCCCTTCTTAAGTGCCCTGATTTGGTGCTCAGTGAGTTGGACATTAGATAAGATTAATCACATTGTGACTAATATAATTTTCAAATTTGGTGTCCTAAGGTAAAATGCCTGGTTGGGAATTTAAAGCTGCCGGTTCCAATTGCACTATGGTTAACACCATTTTAATTAATGAAGGATGCTATATGGTTGTTAAGGTAGTTTATTGAAAGTGCAATTGCACGGCTATTTGTGGTGATGTGCAAGTAATATAAGCTCTGCCTGATTGTTCCCTCTCCCTTTATTGGGGTGATTTTTTCTGCTTTTTTTTTGGGGGGGGGGGGGGGGGGGGGGGGGGGGGCTGGCCCTTTTGGGCTTTTATGGGTTCATATTGGAGCTATGTTGGAGAAATCCAGGAGCATGTGGTCTGCAGGGACTCTCTTATTTCTTGTAGCTGTGAGGCTGTAAGAATGTTGCCAAGTGTTTGGTAGTCTTTGGTAATATGATCCTTAACTTGTGAATATTTGGTGAATGGCTCATCTAATAGGGTTTTGGAGAGCTTCTGTTTGCACTCATCTAGAATGACCTTCCAGGAGGTTTGGACCTTGTCAGTCCTACTTTTATTGATGTTGAACTTGAAGTCTACACTGGATCGGTTGATCTTCTTTAAAGGCCCAGTTGCATCAAAAATTAACTTCCAACTTTTTGTGTTGTGTATAAACCCAGGAATAACAAAATTATCTAATACAGCAAGCAGTTAACCAGTTAGTCTCCAATCTCCATTTGTTTACACATGTGTCAGATTCACGGAAGTGCAGAAGCACAGCCATGCTTTTCTCAGCTGTGACGTAGGAATGTGAGTTCTCTGTGTGAACAGTTTTACAGATTTAGCCATGTAGAGTAGTGTTTCGCTTCACTTATCTGTGATAGGAAATTTCGGGACTGCATTCCATTACTAAGTTTCTGGACACTTATACAGTCGAAGAATAGGAAAATGAAAAATATGTATAGGGAGTATTTATATGCTTTGTTCTAAAAATTAAAAAGTTGATAGTTTTTAACCTATACTACAGTTTTACTGGTTACAATACCATAAGCCAAAACTAACTACTTATGGCATTTAAGCTACCAATAACCATAAACTACTTGTGAAAAATAAATCAAAAACAAAAATCTCAGTGTTTATATAATGACTTCAGAGGCATAAATTATAATGACCAAACTGAAAAATCGTTTATATGGACTTATTTCTATATGTTTATGATAAAATTATTTGATAATATACATGTATTATTATTGATCAGCAACATTTCTGTAACAAAATTTTACCTGTTCGGTTTATTTTAATAATAATTTGCTGACATATTTGTTCAGTGATAATCAACTCTCACCACTCAGTATTCTGAAATATTTGAATATCTTGTCCATTTGCCTGGTTAGCTATTCTGTCGCTTCAAATATTGGACCAGTCAGAATTGAGGGCAGGGTGAACAAAATGCTGGTCACTATTATATTTGCAATCAATATAAAGACACAATATGGAATAAAAAAAAAAAAAAAAAAATGGCACTATGGCACTGCACTTGCAAAATACTTGGTTACAGGAATTAAAGTGTCCTTTTTGTGGTACATTTGACCTTGGCTCTGCCAGAGTGTTTTTACTGCCACATTGGAGACATATTTCCACCATCATAAAGATATATCGATTACTGCAACAGATTAGTATATGTATTTATTTCCTTACTGTCATATAGGGGGCCAGGTGGTGTAGCGGTTAGAGTTCTCGCCTCCAACCTCTGAGGGCGCCAGTTCGAATCTCGGGCCGGGGGCTTCATGTTGGAAAGTTGGTAGTTACTTGCCGATGCCTGGTGGTTTATAGTGTAGTATGCACTGGTTTCCTCCACCTGTAAACTACCCATCGCAATATGACCCTGGCTGTTGAACACGATGTAAAACAACAAATAAATAAATAAACCTTACTGTAATAAACCTGGACTTGGAACAGGCGTAATTGAAACACAGTTCTGCCTAAAACACATCTATTCAGTACAAAAGGCAAATGCACAATGAACTTGCATACAAAACAGTACAGAGACAGTGCATACAGTACATACTTTTCCAGGAAAAAAAGGATATATATTTAATCTGTAGTTTATGTAGTTGTCAGTGAGCTGTGAAGGTGTGGACTTATATGATACAGCAATAACCAGAGTTCATGTAGTACAGAGTTCAGTTCTTTATAGAAATAATACTTACTGTGCTATCTCCATTAAAAGCTATAGTTTAATTATAATTTACTATTTTATAACTTTGAGTTTTACCAATTAATGCTGTTGCTATTGAATTGCTGTTGAACTGTTGCTATTGAATTGTCTTTATATATATATTCAGGGGGGCTCGGTGGTGTAGCGGTTAGAGTTCTCACCTCCAACCTCTGAGGCTGCTGGTTCGAATCCCATGCCGGGCGCTTCATGTTGGAAAGTTGGTAGTTACTTGCCAATGCCCGGTGGTTTACAGTGCAGTATGCACTGGTTTCCTCCACCTGTAAACTACCCGTCACAATATAACCCTGGCTGTTTAACATGATGTAAAACAACAAATAAATAAATAAATTATATATATATTCTCTTGTGTGGGTGTTTATAAATTTTCTACTGCACCTTTACATAGTAAGTTCTATATTTATTGGTGTCTAGTGCTCTTTTCCCAGGCTGTGGGGTATATGCATCTCTACTTTAGACTAATATTATGCCAAATTAGATTTAAAAAATCTTTAGCTGAAAAAGTTTTGTATGCTCACTACATGTAAAAGTTATTTTACAAGCAGTTTTTCTTGAAGAGCTGTGTCATCCCACAAGTGATCGATGGGCCTCCAGATTTGAAGGGTGGTCATGGCCAAATGTCTGACAGAATGAATTTGCCCCCATAACAATTATTTGTTTGAATAAAACTAATCATTTCTTACAAACTGTCTTAATTTATTTCTCACTTCCATTTAAAAGCATTAAATGTAATTAATTCTCCATGCTCAACCATCAAATTTTTATAGAATTAAAATTTTACAATATTTAACTTCACTGTGAAATAAAATTCAAGTACATATATTTTTAATGATTGGATAAGACTAGATTTTGTGATCCTACACCAAAAATGACTGCTATTTTGTCTATTCTTGCAAATTTGTCCACTGGCATTGTGTCTGGATTTCTATCTTAACGATATCCCTCAAATTTCGGAGTTTATTCCTAACAAAACATTCTCAGTTTATACCAACTCTGTGTTAATCCATTATTCATTATGTTCAGTATCACCTTCTTCATCAGATTAATTGATAAACTATTGTTCTGTAGAAGAAAACATTTTAAGGATATTAAAAAAAAGAAACCCGTTAGTTTATAAAAAATACTTGTTAGTAATAAATAAAAAGAGCATAAGTGTAAGTATTTTAGTCTGTGTATGTGTATGCAGCAACTGCACAATCAGCTCTGTGACGTAGCTCCCTTGCCTCTCCATTATTTGTGTCTGGGAAGATAAACAGATTCTGTGTGGAAAAGGGCCGATTATGCTGTGCTATGAGAGGTTCGAGCTCTATGTGTACTTGATTCTTATTTCCTTATACTGTCTGCATGAAATATGTGCAACTGGGATTTTTAACAGCTCACCACGCATCCTGTTAATCTGGCTAGCAATGGCTATTTTCTTTTTATGGTTCGTCTGGAGTCTTAAATATACTGCTTTGGACTCTGGAGGGTAACTGCTTTTCTCAGGACCCTTGGTTGTACTTGCCTCAGAAGTGATGTCTCTTCTGGGGCACTTCCCACTCTTAGGTATTTGCTTCTTAGGGAGATCTTGTGCTAACTTGTAACTGGCTGCAACCAGGGAATTGAGTGTTTCATCTGAGATCTTCTCTGTGGGATAAAGGGTGCCTTCTTCCTTGTTTTCCATGATGTCTCACTGTATGCCAATCAAGGAAACAGCAGTAGTCAAGGTGCTGTGGCTTTCATTTTCTGTAATCACACTCATAGTAGAATAAACAAACCTTTAAAAAGAAGTGATAAAAGTCACAGTTTAAGTTCACTTTATACCAATTATATAAAAATGTTGGGCTATTTATCACTCAATTACCACACTTGAAGGAACCCTATTTACATACACACCACCAATACCAGTTATAATTTACTGGTACAGGGTTGCATATAAAACCCACAGTTATATGTTAATTGTGATATATGCTTCCCTTTTTTTTCAACAGGATACTCCTATAAAGTGACGAAAGACCTCATTTCTGGAACCAAATAAGATGAATTTGGTCCTAACTTTAAACATCCTTCACATAAAATACTGATCCCTTTAAAGAACCATCAATATGCACTCTTTAGCTCTTAACTGCTGTTTGGCTGCCCACAGATGCAAAGACATGGAAAATGGTATGTGTACCTTATAGTCTGCATGTTTTCAACCCATAGTTTTAGAGCTCCTCAGTGGCCTAGTGGTTAGCAGTTTTGGCGTCTAACTACAGGCTGTCACTTCTGTGTGAGTTTGACTCACACATGTCACAAAGCCTAAAACACCAACCTTGACCTTTGTCAGCCCATAGTTTTTGCTTGTGTGGAACTACAATTAGAAAACGTTTTTATATGTATTCAGTCGATGTGTATAAAGTGACATCTTTAACCTCAACAAAGATATGCATTACATATTTTTAAAGCACACTTGTGACGTCATGCTATTATTGAAAGTGTACAGACACCTGAAACAGTCAAATGATGCCCATTTTCTAGACCAGAAAATTGTACATTACAATATAATTGACCTTTTCATTAATAGGATGATATAAGAAGTGTGTTTTAATTCTAGTAAATCAGTTGAATTATCCAGTTCATTTGCTAAAAAACTGTTATGAATTACTAACAGTTCCGAGTTATAAACAAATTATTATAGTCACTTATATCCCACCTATCCATTTTAGAGTAAAAATTCTACAGAACAGATAAAATACTAAAAATCATTATAAACACATGGACAATATACAAAGGCAAATATATAAATAGCCACAAATCAAGTGTATCGAGATTTAGGTTAATTCGTTTGTCAAGAGGTTTGAAAAAATTCCAAAAAAATGGAATTATTTCAGGGGATTGTATCAAAAAGTTGGCGAGCAAAAAGTTCGATAAAGTATTCAAAAGTGTGCTTCACTTTGGGGTCTCGTAAAGTGTGCATTATTTTCCCTGTAAGGCACACCTTTTCATACTTTACCTATCACAACTATTTTAGCTTTGAATTTAGGAGGTTGATATTTGAGTTTCACTAGCCTTGACATAGGCATTTATATGTACAATATAGACCCAACTTTTTGATTGTATTGTAAGTATTTTATCATAATTTTCTCATATATTTACTTAGCCTAGCTTGCTAAGGAAAACTGATTTACAGCATAGAAATATTTCACGTTTGCATTATGGTTCAGACAGTCTGAAAGGCCAGCTAGGGTTTCACCTCACATTCAACAGGCAATCTCTTGTCTTGTCCCATATGACCTTGACTGTTGGAGGGGACATTAAACACCAACTTTCACTGCAATATATGCCGTTTTCATTATTCTATTTCTTTCATAATTACACACATTCTCAACAACTTTCTCCTCTAATATTATTTGGTTGAACTTAATTATTTCATAATATTTTTATAACTAAGTTGTGGACCAGAACATTGAACTTTGTAATGCATTCATTGTTTGAGGGCATATGAATGTCAAGTTTGTGTTTCCCCCATTTTAATATACTTTGTATGGTTTGTTTTAAATTAATAATGTTTTAAGCTTTTTTTCAGGTAATGTGTTTTGTCAAACGTATTATCGGTCATAGACATTCAAGAAATAAATAGATCTCTTTTATATTGGCCTGAGAAGGTGCTCTGAAAAACACATGTACTTGGTCCACATTTAGTGCTATTTTAGGTATTGTACCCAGATAGAAAACAATTTGCAGTGGCCAAAGCTTACCATGTAAGCTGTGGTTAATTTTTTTCAGATATTGTAAAAATTTTAAAGAATTCAAAATATTTCTTTTCCTTGATCCTTGGCCAACATTTCTTGTAATTGAGTTTTTAGATATCCTCATCACCCCTATCACATCAGTAATTAATGCATCACTCCGTGAAGGAAGCTGCCCTTAATTTTTCAAACAGGCCCATGTAACTCCACTCCTAAAAAAATCAACCCTTGATAGAGAAGTCCTTAAAAACTATAGGCCTGTCTCTAATTTAAACTTTGTTTCAAAGATCTTAGAGAGAGTGGTGTCGTCCCAACTCCTGTCTCACCTGGACGAGTCCTGTCTTTTGACTGGTTTCCAATCTGCCTATAGAAGGTTCCATTCTATGGAAAGTGCCCTCCTAAATATACAGGATGATCTTTTCCTCAATATGTCTGAAGGCAGTACAACAGCCCTAACCCTCCTTGATCTCTCTGCAGCTTTCGACACGATTGACCACTCGATCCTGTTCCATAGATTACATGAATGCTATGGCTGCAACCAGGGAATTGAGTGTTTCATCTGAGATCTTATCTGTGGGATAAAGGGTGCCTTCTTCCTTGTTTTCCATGATGTCTCACTGTATGCCAATCAAGGAAACAGCAGTAGTCAAGGTGCTGTGGCTTTCATTTTCTGTAATCACACTCATAGTAGAATAAACAAACCTTTAAAAAGAAGTGATAAAAGTCACAGTTTAAGTTCACTTTATACCAATTATATAAAAATTTTGGGCTATTTATCACTCAATTACCACACTTGAAAGTGCCCTCCTAAATATACAGGATGATCTTTTCCTCAATATGTCTGAAGGCAGTACAACAGCCCTAACCCTCCTTGATCTCTCTGCAGCTTTCGACACGATTGACCACTCGATCCTGTTCCATAGATTACATGAATGCTATGGCTGCAACCAGGGAATTGAGTGTTTCATCTGAGATCTTCTCTGTGGGATAAAGGGTGCCTTCTTCCTTGTTTTCCATGATGTCTCACTGTATGCCAATCAAGGAAACAGCAGTAGTCAAGGTGCTGTGGCTTTCATTTTCTGTAATCACACTCATAGTAGAATAAACAAACCTTTAAAAAGAAGTGATAAAAGTCACAGTTTAAGTTCACTTTATACCAATTATATAAAAATTTTGGGCTATTTATCACTCAATTACCACACTTGAAGGAACCCTATTTACATACACACCACCAATACCAGTTATAATTTACTGGTACAGGGTTGCATATAAAACCCACAGTTATATGTTAATTGTGATATATGCTTCCCTTTTTTTTCAACAGGATACTCCTATAAAGTGATGAAAGACCTCATTTCTGGAACCAAATAAGATGAATTTGGTCCTAACTTTAAACATCCTTCACATAAAATACTGATCCCTTTAAAGAACCATCAATATGCACTCTTTAGCTCTTAACTGCTGTTTGGCTGCCCACAGATGCAAAGACATGGAAAATGGTATGTGTACCTTATAGTCTGCATGTTTTCAACCCATAGTTTTAGAGCTCCTCAGTGGCCTAGTGGTTAGCAGTTTTGGCGTCTAACTACAGGCTGTCACTTCTGTGTGAGTTTGACTCACACATGTCACAAAGCCTAAAACACCAACCTTGACCTTTGTCAGCCCATAGTTTTTGCTTGTGTGGAACTACAATTAGAAAACGTTTTTATATGTATTCAGTCGATGTGTATAAAGTGACATCTTTAACCTCAACAAAGATATGCATTACATATTTTTAAAGCACACTTGTGACGTCATGCTATTATTGAAAGTGTACAGACACCTAAAACAGTCAAATGATGCCCATTTTCTAGACCAGAAAATTGTACATTACAATATAATTGACCTTTTCATCAATAGGATGATATAAGAAGTGTGTTTTAATTCTAGTAAATCAGTTGAATTATCCAGTTCATTTGCTAAAAAACTGTTATGAATTACTAACAGTTCCGAGTTATAAACAAATTATTATAGTCACTTATATCCCACCTATCCATTTTAGAGTAAAAATTCTACAGAACAGATAAAATACTAAAAATCATTATAAACACATGGACAATATACAAAGGCAAATATATAAATAGCCACAAATCAAGTGTATCGAGATTTAGGTTAATTCGTTTGTCAAGAGGTTTGAAAAAATTCCAAAAAAATGGAATTATTTCAGGGGATTGTATCAAAAAGTTGGCGAGCAAAAAGTTCGATAAAGTATTCAAAAGTGTGCTTCACTTTGGGGTCTCGTAAAGTGTGCATTATTTTCCCTGTAAGGCACACCTTTTCATACTTTACCTATCACAACTATTTTAGCTTTGAATTTAGGAGGTTGATATTTGAGTTTCACTAGCCTTGACATAGGCATTTATATGTACAATATAGACCCAACTTTTTGATTGTATTGTAAGTATTTTATCATAATTTTCTCATATATTTACTTAGCCTAGCTTGCTAAGGAAAACTGATTTACAGCATAGAAATATTTCACGTTTGCATTATGGTTCAGACAGTCTGAAAGGCCAGCTAGGGTTTCACCTCACATTCAACAGGCAATCTCTTGTCTTGTCCCATATGACCTTGACTGTTGGAGGGGACATTAAACACCAACTTTCACTGCAATATATGCCGTTTTCATTATTCTATTTCTTTCATAATTACACACATTCTCAACAACTTTCTCCTCTAATATTATTTGGTTGAACTTAATTATTTCATAATATTTTTATAACTAAGTTGTGGACCAGAACATTGAACTTTGTAATGCATTCATTGTTTGAGGGCATATGAATGTCAAGTTTGTGTTTTCCCCATTTTAATATACTTTGTATGGTTTGTTTTAAATTAATAATGTTTTAAGCTTTTTTTCAGGTAATGTGTTTTGTCAAACGTATTATCGGTCATAGACATTCAAGAAATAAATAGATCTCTTTTATATTGGCCTGAGAAGGTGCTCTGAAAAACACATGTACTTGGTCCACATTTAGTGCTATTTTAGGTATTGTACCCAGATAGAAAACAATTTGCAGTGGCCAAAGCTTACCATGTAAGCTGTGGTTTATTTTTTTCAGATATTGTAAAAATTTTAAAGAATTCAAAATATTTCTTTTCCTTGATCCTTGGCCAACATTTCTTGTAATTGAGTTTTTAGATATCCTCATCACCCCTATCACATCAGTAATTAATGCATCACTCCGTGAAGGAAGCTGCCCTTAATTTTTCAAACAGGCCCATGTAACTCCACTCCTAAAAAAATCAACCCTTGATAGAGAAGTCCTTAAAAACTATAGGCCTGTCTCTAATTTAAACTTTGTTTCAAAGATCTTAGAGAGAGTGGTGTCGTCCCAACTCCTGTCTCACCTGGACGAGTCCTGTCTTTTGACTGGTTTCCAATCTGCCTATAGAAGGTTCCATTCTATGGAAAGTGCCCTCCTAAATATACAGGATGATCTTTTCCTCAATATGTCTGAAGGCAGTACAACAGCCCTAACCCTCCTTGATCTCTCTGCAGCTTTCGACACGATTGACCACTCGATCCTGTTCCATAGATTACATGAATGCTATGGCATCAATGGACTGGCTCTGAGTTGGTTCGAGTCTTACTTGTCGGACAGGACTCAATCAGTCAAGGTAGGCTCTGTACTGTCACATCCCATGGATTTGAAATTTGGTGTCCCGCAAGGCTCTGTCCTGTGGCCACTCCTCTTTTCCATGTACACAAATCCACTCAGTTCAATTATTCAATCTCATAGGGGTATCAAACACCACTTTTATACAGACGACACTCAGTTATACATTACTCTTTCACCATCAAATTTCAGTCAGTCAATGACAGCTCTAACGGACTGCCTAAATGATATACAAAATTTCATGGCTGCAAATAAACTCAAATTAAACCCAGACAAAACAGAATTTATCCTTATTGGTTCAAAATACAGTCGTAAACAACTTCATTTGCTTTTTCCCACTGATATTCTTGGGAATAAAGTGGCACCTGCCTCAAATGTCAAAAACCTAGGAGTGGTGTTCGACCCCCAACCTGACCCTTACAGATCACATTTCCCAAGTCATTAAGTCTACTCGGTTCCATATAAGAGATTTATAAAGGATTCGCCATCTCCTTGACCTTAACACAGCAATACTCCTTGCAAATGCTCTCATCAGTAGCCGAATTGACTACTGTAATTCCCTCTTTGCCTCACTCACTCTTTCTGAGCTCAAGAGGTTGCAGGGTGTTCAGAACTCCCTCTGTCGAGTAGTCACTAGATCCTTGAGGTACACTCATGCAACTCCAAATCTGGAAAAACTACATTGGCTACCAGTCAAATACAGGGTTCTTTTCAAAATTGGGTTGATCACATATAAGGTCCTTAAGTATGGTCAACCTGTGTACCTCAAGGATAAACTTCATCCATATACCTCATCAAGGAACACCAGATGTAGCAGTCCAAAATACAAATTCCTTCAAGTTCCTTCTTTTGACTCTAAAATACATAAGTCTCATAAGTATCTTACCAAATCTTTCAGCCATCATGCACCTGTTTTCTGGAACTCACTTCCTGTCCATGTAAGAACCAGTCCATCTGTCACATCCTTCAGGAAGCACCTGAAAACACACCTTTTCAAATCTGCTTTTCCGACCTAGCTTTCTTCCCCACGTTCACACCCACAACCATCGGAATACAGACCTGGACACGTCCCCCACTATGACTCGGATATTATATATGATTAGTTAGCGCACTGAGTTCCCCTTGGGGGAAGATATTGCACCTGCAAAGCAGTAGATTTAGATTTAGATTTAGCCATTCTATGATGTATGTATTACCTGTGCTAAATATATTATGCGATTGTTGGGATCTGTTTGTTTGTTAACAAGATTGCAAAAATAAAAACAAATTGCAAGTTTAACAGTAAGTCGTGGTGTAATAGCATCGATCTAAATCAAATAAGCAAGATTGCCACATCAAGTTACTGATTAAAAGTGCATCAATTTAATCAGAAATCAATTTCAGAAATGGCCCACAACCACTTCTACAGGCGGAATTGGTTTAGATGATTTTATCAGTTCCATCGTAATCAATAGTTGAGGTATTGAGCCTTGGTAGAGCTATGCACTCGCCAAACGATCTTGTTATTGGTTTGTTAAATAGTGTCAGACATTGAAATTTAAAAATTGAAATAACACTTCAACTAAATGGTGCTATGTCCTTTGTACATTCAGATACTTCAGGCGTTGATGGAGAGGGTCCTTGTCACAAGAGAGTTCTCTGAAGAGTTCAGCCCCCATTGAAAAGTCAAAGAACAAAAAAAAAATGTGGGCAATTGTTTATAACACATTACATGACTAACTTAAGTATATACACATAAAACTACTGACTAAAAATTATTTTAATTATTTATCTTTTAATTTAGAATATATGTAACCGCAACAAATCTTTTGGTATAATATATATGTCAGAACATACAAGTTGTAGTTACAGTTCATGATATACTAGTTTATGTTAATGCATATTTAACGATACTAAGTAATAAGATCAGCAAGATTAACACAATAAGTTACTGATTAAAAGTTTCAGGTAAAAACAAGGGGTGATCTTAATTTGAGGAGCCAAGTCAAAAGTTTTCACGAAAAGTGATTAACCTAATCAACCAAATAAGGTAAACTGTTTCAAAGAAGCTGGTTACTAACAAGATAAGGTCACCACAGGTGTACAACAGGCAAAGAGTCATACAAGTTGCCATATAAATTAACTCTCAAGCTCCATTATTACAAGGATACACCATAAAAACCCATGCTCTAAGACAATTTAGAGCACGAATTTTGGGGTTAGATCTCGAAAATGTAAGATCTCCAAAATATGTAAACACTTTAAAGGGAAGTTTTGTAGTCCTAACGTGTAGACAAGAAACTCCCCAAGCCTGATACCAAAACGAATGAGAGTGTACCGCAAAGTGCACTCAGAAACCTACTCTACCCTGCTAAAAATAAACTTACATCAAAACGTCAAGTGATACATTGGGCTACATCAATTGAAGTTGGATAAAAAAACTTTGTTTTAAAGGAAGCCCACTGTAAATGTTATGCCCTTTCACAGTGGCTTGTCAATTTCATGAAATAAGCCATCTTATCTAAGTGATCTTAATCATAAAATATAATTTCTATGTCTTGGGTGAAATACTTTGCCAACACCTTTAAAAACTTACAAAAACATGCTTTTGGGTATTCTGTTAATTCGGTTATGAATGACAACTGTGTTATGGCTATGCAAGAAGGAAATCTCTCTTATATGAACAATGCTGAACACTTAACTAATAGAAACCCAATTTTGAGAAGAGCCTCCTCTATAAAAATGGTTTTAAGTAAATTTTGAAGAGAAATTAGTAGGTTAGGTGTATAATGAGTAACACAATCACCCTACCCAAAAGAGGAGGGAAATTTTAAAGACTTATGCCAGGTAGCACATAAGAATTAAATGCATGACCAGACAAAATCACCACACATGAGAAGTTCACCGTAAGTTAATTTACTAAGGTAATTCAAATTTTAATTGGATAACTGGTTCAAGAGATACTTCTAAATCATTGTACCAATAAAGAATAAATCAACTAAAATTAAACACTTAACAATCGGAATATACATGAGTGGTTTTAAACACAATCTTAGGCCAAGGAACCCAACCCAAATATAGGTCACGATAGAAAAACTTTCTAGAAAAGTTTAAATTTAAACATTCAACCCCAAAATACATAGCTACATATAACAATAACAATAAAATGCTACCATAATACTGATTTAATAAAATAGTGGTTTAATAGATCATCAGAGTCAATGGAACACCAGAGCAGAGGAAAACAGAGTCTCTGTAGTACCATCAGAACCATGTAAAACCATGTAGAACCATAATAAAATTATATCTTTCTGCGGTCCAACGCTATAGGCAGCTCCAGCCTCGCCTGAGGATGTCTCCCACAAACTTATTGTCAACACACAGGCTATCTCAACACTGTCACCCGCCAACCATAGAAGATTGACAATAACATCTGGAATTATAGAAAACTGTCAAGACAGCACACAATTTACATATCAGGGAGAGTGTGCAGGGAGGAAGAACGTTTATGTCCTCTCCAGTCAACTACCAGTTTAAATCTGACAGTATGGCCTCCGAAAATCAAAGAGGAGGCAGTGGCATTAAATCAGGGACGACCCGCCTCCAGCCAATGTAACAACACCAATTGTCCCCTCCAAAGTACAGGGACAGACTATATAATGGAATAGAGGAATGAATTAACGTCTGACACCTAAATGTCAACAAACAGCAATCTGGAATTCATCCGGTCATAACCAATGGCTTAAATGAATTTATAACCAATAGGCTTAAATTAGTATATTTAGGAAAATATTATTTTTTTATTTTTGGTTTTACATTACCAGACGTATTACAAATATAATAAAAAGAGACAAAATGTGCATTAAATGAAGTACTTACAGCAGATAAATCATCTCCCTACTTGTATTTTCAGTGAACATTAAAGTACACTAACAGGGACCACTGTGGCAGAGTGGTAACACTCTCGCCTCCCACCTCTGAGGCTGGGGTTCGGTTCCCAGCATGGCCTCAAGTGGGAAGCTGGTAGTTGCTTGCTGTTGGTCATCAGTTTGCAGTACAGAACCTTGACTAACTGTATGTACTGGTTTCCTCTGCCCTTCCAACTACCCATCGTGATATGACCTGTACAGTGTTGAAAGCAACGTAAAACCCCAAATAAATAAAGTACACTAACAGTGGTCCATAATTTAGGTCCCTGTCAAATTTTAATTTTTTTTCTAAAATCGTATACTTTACTCAGATTTGAGATGATACACTAAGTTGAAATTGAAGGTCAGACAATGACTTTTGGTTTGATCAAGAACTACTGGCAAGATGATAGTACAAAAAGTAACAATGTGGGTGACACCTTTTTTCAGCAGATAACCCGAGTTCCCTCCTTATCCCCATTGCTGTTGGTCACCATAGACCTGTTAATGCTAATTTTAAGTTTTAAGATATTATGGTTTTGATGAGCATACTGACCAAAGGCTTGGATGACCTCAAGTAAAGCATTGAGGACTTAAATGCTGATTTTCGATTAAAATAAAACGTATGCACATATGGATTTGGCTGTGTACATAAAATTATATACATAAATTGACTGATGTGTCATATTCTGATGTAGGCTATGGAAAAAATAATTTGTATTTTGATAAACATCAGAATTATGCGAACAGTGCTGAAACTGGTCATCCGACAGTAGGCCATGTGTGATGGGTGAATAAAACCTTACGAGAGTGCATCACTGATAATATCTGCAATGGAATTCATTGCCTCAGATGTAAGCTGTTAGAAGACATAGAATTGACCTAAATTGCGAAATATAAATATATATTTTATTTAAATATTAACAAAACTAATTTTTATTTACAATTGCAGACTTAGTAGTTAGTCAGTAGTTAAATGTCAAGTTAAGGCCACCTTAGGGTAGAACGTAAATAGAGAAGAATAATGAGCAGGTGAACCAAGTGTCACCTTAGATAATTTAAGAGTTAGTAGTTCAAGTTTAAGGTCACCTTAAATTAAGATAGATAGCTGTACAGAAAATTCAGATGATATAGGTTATAATTAAAGACATAATCAAATAGAAGAAAAACACAATAGTACTACTAAGTAGTTAAAATGATGTCCCCAAATATAATAAAATAAAACATAAAAACATGTTAAGGTCTGTTTATCACTTCTGGAGTTATCCTGAACTTTGGTAAGTAACCATTTGGGTTACCTTTTACTATTACAATTTTTTTAACTGAGATGTTGCTGATAAGGAGAGTTCCTTTAGCATGAAAAATGCTGAACAGAATTGTTATGGTCACGGGGCAAGCACTGTAGCAATTACTGGTTGCTTTTTAGTTGCAACAGGAAAAGACAAAACGTTTAACTTAATAAATTTATTTAACAATTTAAAATAATGATTACAGTCAACTGGTATGCTCTTAATAGTACATACAATAACACAAAAATGAAACCAATCTGACCTGAGCACTGTAATTGACAGCTAAGTTTATCTACTGTATCCAGTAATCTGTCCTGTGATCTATCTAATGTCCACTAACACACAGATATCTGTATTCTGTGATCTTTTCAAAGTTCTGTAACACAGAATGTCTTTATCATGTGATCTCTTTTATATCTGATCACACAAAATATCTGTATAGAGATATTCAAAGAGTTTGCACAACTGTACTGTTCACTCCAAGATATGGATAATGTCTAAAATGCAGTAAATCCTTCCTTATAGCCAGCGAATACTAAGTTTCCTTGTGGTCAGATGTACAGTCTTTATATATATATATGGAAGCAAGTAGAATGTTACAGAACAAACTTGAAGCTAACATCAGTAACCAGATCAAGTGAGGAAGTTCTAGAACCTACAGGTAGCTTAGAGTTTCCCCAAATCTATTAATAGCATTACTGGAGTTAGCCAAGAGGGATTCCCCCAGTCTATAAATAGATCAACAAACATCAGTACCACATAACACAAAATCAATAACTCCCATGTTAATACATACATATAAAGCTTAGATGAAATAATGCACAGACACAGTGCCTATATATGTAACACACACCCCCTTAAAGAAAAATTTGGGAAGCCAAGGGGTTACAAAATTTTACAAGATTTTTTTTCTTCAACAAATTTATATATACACAGGTAATAACTTTTTACAAAGCATATTTATCTAAATACAAAAGTAAAATTGGTACCATGTATAACCTTTACAAACTTATTAATTACAAGTATACAAATTATACTCTAAACATAGTTGCTGGACAAGGCATCTGCACAGATGTTATCCTTTCCTTTAACATGTTCTATTTGTAGATTGTATTCTTGCAACATTAAACTCCAGTTCAATAAGCTTGTATGTTTGTTCTTCATTTTGTGCAAGAAGACTAAAGGGTTGTGATATGTGTATACAACAGTGGGTTTTGATGATGAAGATATGTAGACATTAAAATGTTGAATGACCAAAATGAGGGCTAAGCATTCTTTTTCTATTGTGGAGTAGTTCTTTTGATGCACAATAAATTTTCTTGAAAAATAGCAAATGGGATGTTCAATATCTTTATCATCAGATTGCAGTAAAACTGCACCTGCACCCACATCACTGGCATCCACAGCCAGTCGGAAAGGCTTATTGAAGTTTGGAGCAGTTAGTACCGGCTCTAAACAGAGAAGGGTTTTTACTTTGTCAAATGATTTTTGACATGCTTCAGACCAGTGATATTTTACACCCTTTTTCAGTAATTCAGTCAGTGGAGCAGTGACTTTTGCAAAAATTTCTATAATACCCCACCATTCCAAGGAACTCTTCTTATATTCAGAAATGGGGTAGTCATTGATGCTTTTGATTTTTGCCTTAATTGGTGTCACAGCTCCATGACCTACTACATGCTCTAAGTAGATAACCTTTGCTTTTAAAAAGTCCCTGTTTGAGCCAAAACAAAACTTGCTCAAGCCTTTTTCAATGTTCTTCCCAAGTATCACTGAAGATGACAATATCATCCACATACACCGCAACATCCTTCCAAGTCCTTCAAACACATGTTCACCAGTCTTTGAAAAATGGCTTGGGAATATTTCATGCCAAATGGCATTATCTTGTACTGATACAGACCATCTGGAGTCACAAAGGCTGATATTTCTTTAGCACACTCAGTAAGAGGTACACACCAATATCCCTTCAGTAAATCACATTTTGTGATGTATTTGGTATTACCAATCCAATCAATACAGTCTTCCATCTTTGGGATAGGAAATGAATCTGTTTTACTCAAAACACTGATTTTCCTATAGTCAGTGCAATATCTGATCAAACCATCAGGTTTTGGAACCAAAACACAATGAGATACCAAACTACTTTGACTTGATTCAATCATATCTTTGTCCAACATGTATTACACTTCCTGCCTCAATTTTTCGAGTTTGATATGGTTTACCCGATACGGATGCTGTTTGATCAGATGGGCATTGCCAACATCAACATCATGCTTGAGTACATTGGTCTTTGTTAGGGACATCTGGAAATACGGATTATACTTCAAGAGTAACTCAATAAGAGGGATCCTCTTATCTGAGGGTACACAATTTAGTTTGGTTTCCAGATCAGAAAGGATGTCAGAATTACTCAACCTAATCTTACATTCAACATCAAGATCAGGAGTGTCACCCCATGCTTCATGCTCCTGATTACTGCCATTTTCTACACTACAGACAGTAACCATGACAGGCTTTTTCACACCCCTTTCAAGGTATGGTTTTACCATATTTACATGACATAGTTGGGTTGACTTCCTTCTATCAGGGGTTTCAATGACATAGTCCAGATCATCTACTTTGTTTAACATTTTGTATGGCCCATGATATCTGGCCTGTAATGTATTCCCCTGGACAGGCAGTAACACTAAAACCTTCCCATCTGGTTTGAAAACATGGTTTTGTGATTTCCTATCATAAAGTATCTTCATTTTTGACTAAAAATTTTTAAAATTTTGCTACGCCAGCTCACAAGCCTTTTTCAACTTATCTCTAAACTTTGGGACGTAATCTAACAGATTCTGACTCAGTGTTTTCAGATAACCAATTTTGAGAGGACCACAGACCGAATGACCAAAGACCAACTCAAACGGACTAAAGCCTAAAGACTCTTGAACTGACTCCCTAACTGCAAACAATAACAAGCTGATACCTTCATCCCAGCCTGTTCCATTGTCTAAACAGTAAGTTCAAATTATATTCTTCAAATTTGAATCGAACCTTTCAAATGCACCTTGTGATTCTGGGTGATAAGCACTAGATTTGATCTGTTGAAATATAACCTGTTGAAAAGTCCTGACATAAAATTTGACCCTTGATTTGACTGGATCTCTTTTGGTAAGCCAACTAAAGTAAAGAAATTGACCAGAGCTTTTGAGATTTTGGGAGCAGTTATGTTGGTTAAAGGTATGGATTTTGGAAATCTGGTTGAGGCACACATAATGTCAAAGATATTGGTTTCTCAATTTAGTTTTTGGTAAGGGGCCTTCACAGTCAATTATCACTTTGATAAATGGTTCCTCAATTGCTGGAATTAGTTTAAGAAGAGCTACAAGAATTTTTTTATTTAGCTTCCCTACCATTTGACAAGTGTGACAAGTCTTGCAAAATTCTGCCACACAGCGCCAAATTTGGGGCCAATAGAAATGTTTGGTTATCTTGCTGTAGGTTTTACTGATGCCTAAATGGCCACCCATTGAAGACTCGTGAGCCAATTTCAATATCTCATTTTGGTACACTTTTGGTACAACAATCTGGTGTACTACTGACCATTCTTCAGATGCAGGGACATTTTGTGGCCTCCAGTTTCGCATAGGTACACCATTTCTGACATAATAGCCTACAGGGACCTTATCTAGCTCTACTGGCGGCAAGACCAACTTGAATAGAGGAGCTAATTCAGGGTCATTTTCCTGCTCTGAAATCAGCTTTGATTTTGAAAATGATACATCTGGACCATCTATTGTGTCTATATTCTCAGAATCTATCTCCACCCTAGGGTTAGTATCACTAGAATTCTGCATATCATGGTTGCTCAAGAATGTATCTTGACAAGTCAGCTAAGACAGCTATAGATTGTTTACAATCTTTCGGTTCTTCTTGGGCTTTCTTAGCCATAGCTCGAGTCACAGCACAGGACGGAAAAATACCAGGAATAACCTCTACTAATTTCTCCATGCTAACTAAATTGATTGGCTTAGAAGTAACCTTAGGATCAGCAACCACCTTTCCACCTGCTAGATCATTTCCCAATAACAAAGATACCCCTTTAATGGGTAAAATAGGCCTGGTACACACAGCAATGGAACCAGTAACTAAGTCTGATACTAAGTTGACCTTATGTAAGGGAACGTTCACACATCCTCCTTCAATACCTTGAACAATAACACTCTCACCAGCAGAAGTGTTTACACTCAATGGCAATACAACTTCTAAAAACAAGGACTGAGTAACCCCAGTGTCTCTTAATATCTTAATGGGAACCTGACTAGAATTACTTTCTAAGGATACAAAACCCTCAGATACAAAATGTTTGAACTCTTCCCTAATAATCTCAGACTTGTCTAAACCAATACTAGATTCTGCTCTGTTGGGATTTGAACGCCAGTTAGATTTGCTAGACTCAAAGGCATTGGGCGTTGCCTCCTTTTCTCTCCCTTTCTTTAAGAGCCAACAGTCAGACATAACATGCCCAGGTTTTTTGCAATAATGGCACAGAGGAGCAAAGGATCTGGGCTTCCTATCCTTACTCATAGTCTGATTTAAGGTTTAAGAGTATTCAAAGAGTTTGCACAACTGTACTGTCCACTCCAAGATATGGATAATGTCTAAAATGCAGTAAATCCACTCTCTGTTATATGGATGTACAATATCCAAAGTACAGCAAATCTATCCAGACAATGCATCCAGTTCACTCCCGTAAAAGTTCACAACAACACAAGTAGTTTATATCCACTTGATATTAGTTCTAAGACACAAGTAGCCTTCATTATAGCCAGCGAATACTAAATTCACTTGTTGTCAGATGTTCAGTATTTATATATATGTGGAAGCATCTAGAATGCTACAGAACCAACTTGAAGTTAACATCAGTAACCAGATCAAGTGAGGAAGTTCTAGAACCTTATAAGGTTTCACCAATCTATTAATAGCATTACTGGGGTTAGCCTAGAGGGATTCCCCAGTCTATAAATAGATCAATAAACATCAGTACCACATAACACAAATCAATAACTCCCTTACTTTAAATGTTAATACATCCATATAAAGCTTAGATTAAATAATGCACAGACAAAGTGCTTATATATATAACAAGAATTCTTGTGCATACCTTTGTTTGTCTGATGAACTTGGTTCCTTTCTGTAACAAACAGACACACAACAAATTTTATCTTTTTTTAATTTGAAGATTACTAAGAACATTTGTTGTTTTTGGTATTTATTTAGTAATTAATTATTTAATTGAAAAGCCATAACCACCTTTCATTTTTATTGGTTTACATATCTGTCATATGCATGAACATATAACACAATATTTTTTACTAATGTTATTTTGCTAATATTAGCCCCTATAGCCCCGATCAAAATTATTGTGTAATTATCATTTTATTTTTTATCAATCGTTTGCATTATGTATTTGATTGTCTTTGAAAAAAGTTGTAACATAAGGGGCCGAGTTGGTAACATGGAGGGGGGGGGGGGGCTGAGTTTAAAATAGTTATAAGTGTCAAATGAACTAGTTGTTTGGTCTAAATATGGTAGCAACAATCCCTATCTTGGAATGAGTTTAAGTGGTGGAGCTTGTACAACACACACAAAAAACTAGTGAATAAATATATATTTAAAGCATGAGTGGGGTTTAATTTTACACTTGCTTGAATTATTTTTACTTGTTCAAATTTCTTTTGACATATATTGTAATAAAGCTTTATGAAAATGGAAAAAAGTAATATGTTATTTTCATATGTTTTCTTACAGCATACAAATGTTGGTTTTTGTCTGTGTTTTTAGGTTTGATTACCTCCATAACTTGAAATGACTTGCGTATGCTTGTTTTTTTAATGTGGAAATAATATGTTTTTAACATAGAATTCTTCTGCTAAAAATTGATAGCCAGCACAAAGTGGAGGCCTTTCTGAATGATCTGCGAGTTCATTGGATGAATCTTGGTCTTTTTGGATCATCTATCTTTGTCCACAAATATTAAGTATAACGGATAATTTCTGGGAGCAGTCCGGGAGTGAGGAGATTTTTATCTCCTCTGGGACTGGTCCCTATCTTGTTCTTTAGCAACAGGGGAGACCGTAGTGCTTACTGTATGATACTGTAAGGATCAGGCAGAGTCTTTTGGCATTCCTCACTAAACACATGGGTCTCAGTACGTGGTTATATTTGAGAGCAATCTTTTCCCATCATTGAGTGAACAAGAAGCAGTTTTGCATGTACTTAGGACCTACATAGGTCTACCTTAGGACACGTCTGGGTAAATAACACAAGATCTGGGCAAAATTTCTGGAGCACTGCTTGAATGGAGTACTTGTTCCAGACCTTAAAGGGTTTGAAAAAATTGTATGAATTTGGGAAATACCCTATCCTTTTACCTGTTTTAAAATGATGTTTAGCCTGACAGTTTATGAGGTTCATACCGTGCCTTTCCCAGAATACTTTTGTAAAAGAGAAGGAACTCTTGTATTTTCTTCAAATCTTCTGATGTACTGACTGGAGCATAACGTTTCATTGGCAATGGTTATCTGTGATGCTGACAACTTATTTCAGTACTATTTTGTGCTGTTATATTATTTTGAAGCCGCCTGTTCAATTTCATCCATCAAAATTACTACTTATCAGGGAAGAGAAGTGATGCCACTCCTAACTAATATAACCTGCAGTAAAGCTTTCTCAGAAAAAACTGGGTCTTGGATCTGTTGAATATTTATAACATGCAACAAAGTCTAAAAATGCCATGATATTTGATACGTAACATATTTTACTATTTACTCCTTGGTATACTTCATCAACTCAACCTTTCATAAGATAAAACAATATAACTTATTTTATTGTTTGAGCTATAGTTTTGTGTTATCATCTACTAGTTGTTCATAATACCCCTTTCACACTACAGGTGGTATGTCCCACGGTTAGAAGTTTTACTTGGTGGCAGAACCTTGTTCCAGGATACCCCATGTTGTCTGAGCTGTTAACACTACAGGCAATGTAATTTGGAGTTATAGGCGTTTGGTGAAATGCCGCTGTACTACAACTACCACCCAAAATTTTGTATGCGACCTTGCGTGACAGTGGCCATATGTCCAATACCTCAACTCACCTTATGTTGCTATATTACACTTAAAGACAACCGTTGGTCGGCAGTTTACAGTACAGATCCCTGACGAACTGTATGTACTGGTTTCCTCTGCCCTTCCAACTACCCGTCATGATATGACCTGTACAGTGTTGAAAGCGACGTAAAACCCCAAATAAATAAATAAATAAAGACAACAGAGTCACAACCTTATGTACATCATGGACTACACCATCAGTTACCATGGTAAGAAATTCATACACACATGTGCGGAATTGTCTAGAAAATCAAGGGCAGAAATGTTAAACTTTTGAAAACAAACCATGGGACTGCAAGGTAATGGATGCTTTGCTTCTCTATCACAAGGTACCATATGAGCCATGGACGGTAGTGGAAGGACAGGGGCATTTCACCCAATGTCGATAACTGCAGGGGATATCGCCTTTAGTGCAAAACAGGTATTAGGCTGAAATCTTCTGATATGACTCAATTTACACTTGATGCTGTTAAAAATAAAATGTTTAAAGGGATACCTGTTTTAGTAATAAACTCCAAACTTTTTGATTGATATATATCTAATCTTTCACTGAATTTGTTTCCCAAAGTGGGATGTTAACACAGAATGTGTACATATGGTATAACTTAAGTGTATTTCATGTACACACAAAATTGACTGCATGAGACCAGCATTGATGTCAGCGTTGAAGTGTTCTGGAACATGAGTATTGCTCCTAAAATTTACACTCTTAATAGTAGTACTTGTTGTTGATTAGAACTGTGAGAGACATCAATACCACAAGTTATCTTGCAACCACAATGACTGTAGATGCACACTTGCATAGCACAGGGGTTCGGTCCATGGGGAAAAACATTCATTTTTGTCAGTGTGACTTCTGTTTTGGGTGTACTTGGTTGTTGAGTAAATCTGTTAGTGGGGAGTTGTCGTGTCACTTTTATGTGTCAGCCTCATGAATATTCATGAGTTAATGTTCTGGCATTTGCACCTTGTCGGGTGTTTGTATATATAAACTGACCAGTTAGGGAGGTTATTTATATTCTTCAGGACACTGGGCTGGCCATAGATTGAACTTGAAAATTTTCCCTCCCTCTTTGATTTACCCTCCCCCTTGAGTAGTATTGTCTGATATTGGGCACATTCATTTTCTTCAATTTTATACAATTGAAGATCTTTGATATTTTAATTTATGCCAACAGATCATCATCTTGTCTTAGGTGCATATCAAATGTTCATCGCAACAGAGTTGAAAAGTTCTATAAATATTTTCATTTTTAGTGGATTATTTGTATTAGTGTAAATGTCTTTGTAAAATAATTCCTTGACAAATCAATCTCAAGATTTTAAATACTTTAAAAGAAACATTGTAAATAGAATCTTTATTCCAAACTTTGTACTGATATTACGTTTAGGCATTATTGCTTTACAGTTGAAAAAAGAAAGAGTTTGTAACCAGATTATGTTAAAGGTCATAGGAAGCTTTTTTCACAAAAATTGTGAAGTTAACTTAATTCAATAGACAAACGACCTATAAAAATAAAAATGTGATTTATTTTAAGAAATATATGGTACAACAGCCATAAATAGCATCAGAAAAAATAAATATCATGAAGTGGAGTAAAAAGCTGACATATTGTTTTTCTCGTAGTAGATGATTGATGACGACACAGGTTCAAAACGAAGTTCTGTTTAGTTGGCAATATAATGTATATATTTACAAACTGAAGGAAGATAACATGTTTCTTTGCCAGAAAAAAGCTCACTAGTCTTTAATTTTTTTAATATGCTGGTTTTTTCCTCAAGTTCTACCTAATTTTTAACCACTAACAGTTCCAATAAACACAGGAGAAATACTACAAGTAGACTTGTCTTGGAATGCAAAAAGCGTAAACATCTGTAAGAGATATTGCCTCCTCCCATTTTTTTAAGGTTTTTAAACAGTTATGTTAAAGTAGCCTTTCACAAGTTAGATATTTACATAAAACTAAGAATCTGTTGACAAATTCAAAAGTTGTCATTGAAATGTACTGGATACTGTTTTTTTGCCTTTAATCACCGGTACTTCTATCAAGATAAGGTATGATGTAAAGTGAAATCAAAATATGAAATTTGTTTCCATTTGCATAAATCAGTTATAAAAGCATGCTGTTGTAGTCAAATTTATTGAATTTATTCTGAAAGAATCCTTAAAGTTCTAACTTTTAATTCAGTATATAATGGGTTTTCCTTGATATAGTAGTTCAGTACTTCTTAAACTTAATTTTAAGTTTTGGAAATTAGTTGGTACAATTTTCTTCTCAATTTAAGCCTTTGTTGAGACCGAGAAAAAGGAAATGTGTTTGGAGAACTGTAATCAGTCTCGACAAAGAGAAGAAAATGTTAGAGAAGAAAAACAGTATACACAGTAGATGGCTATACGCATTATGTATATTATGAAGGCATTGTTTACAGTTTTGGTGGGAAAGTTCTGAACTAATTTGGGGAACGTATGATTATCCTTGCTTGAGGTCCAGTTCTAAAGACATTTATGTTGTATTTATTTCATCTCCTAGCAATAATTAGTTTTCAAAATTGAACAAATAACTATCAAAATTCATCTCAAAGTTGAACCTGGTTGACTGGATGATTTGTGATTTTTATCCAACTTGCTTAATACCTCTCTAAATAAGTTTTTATCTGAAACAAATATAAAGGATGTTCTCAAGGCTATTTCAGAAATTTGCTGTGGCACTCTGGTGTCTTATATACAAATAAACTTCATTAAAACAGAAAATACAATCTTTTAAATATATATGTATGTATTAAAAGGCTTACAAAAATGATAGCTTGTTTACATTGTCATGAACCTGTGACGTCAAGGCTAGTACTTTTTTATGGGAGTTGTCGAGTGAAAAATAATGGCAACAGTTGTGAAAATCTTTACCATGTAACCTTGTCCCGACACATCTTATTTTTACAGAAATTGAACTTTCATATGTATATGGAATTATTAATGAATGATCTGAAAATGCTTCCTATGATCTTTAAACACAATGTTTGTCTGTACGTTTGCTGGTTCTAATATTACAGTCCCCCTGTGGGTCCGGAGTAGTAGAATAGACCCAACGTATCCTCCTGCATGTCGTAAGAGGCAACTAATTGGGGGCAGCCTGTTTGCCATGAGTTGTGATCTGTGTCAGTGGAAGAGAGGGTCCTGGCTGTTGAGCCAATACTTTGTTGCAGCATTGAGGAGGCAATACACAGCTTTGGCCTCAATTTCACTTAGTCAGAAGGTTAAGATGGCCTGGCTTAACCAATTGGCTGGTAGTGCCAAGCCCTAGTGCTCCAAATAAGTGATGGCTTGTTGATTCTAATGTTTTTTTACTGTTGTTCTTGGTTGTTGTATTATACTAGTGTTTGGTTCGTGTTTTTGTTTGGAGTATCTAGAAGGCGGCTGCTCGACAGGTCAATAAAGGTCTTTGTGTTCTTTGAGTGTACTGCTAATATGTCTCTGATGTCAGTGTGCAGGGCTCAGCTCCACACTATTACGATTTCCCCTTGTTGGGCTCAAAGGGTGGGTGAAGAGCATTGACAATGAATAAATACTGTAACATTATGGCTATACAAAATACCCAAATGACTGATAGGAAAAGGATTAGAATTTCACCTGATTTTATAACTACGAACTTGGATTGTGTTCAGATTTGTACATGGCTGCGATTTCTGTTAGTAAATGGTACAGACAATGAGAGACCTTTGTCAAAACAGTCACCATTTGCTGTAAACAAGGCCATTGTTGCTGTTCTTGGGTCTGATCCCTTTAATATAAAGAAATTAAGGAATGGAGACATCTTGGTTGAAGTAGACAAGGAAAACCAAAGCAGCAAACTATTGAAAACGACTAAACTGAACTTGATTATCTACAATATTATCCCCATCACTGTATCACCACACTACAGCCTGAACACAAAGAAAGGGGTCATTAGATGCCTGGATATAAAAGACTGTTCTGATGAGGAAATATTAGATGGACTTAAAGATGAAGGTGTCATAAAGCTGGACAGGATATTGGTATTTGAGATGGACAAAGAAAACCAACAGGGACTTTTGTATTGACATTTCAAAGCCAGACCTTACCAAAATACATCAGGGTGGGTTACTACAGAGTGGCTGTGTCACAATTTATCCCGAATCTTGAGAGATGCTGCAAGTGTCAAAAGTTTGGTCATACTAAATTCAACTGCAGAAATAATGAAGTTTGCACTAAATGTGGGTAAGAAGATCATACAGACTGTAAGAATGAAGCGAAATGCGTAAATTGCCAAGGAAAGCATGCATCAAATGATAAAAAATGTCCAAAATGGAAAGAAGAAAAGAAAATTTAAAGAATTAAGGCAGAAAGAGGGATTTCATATACAAATGGATTTATTTAATTCTGTGAAATCAACCTATGCCCAAGTGGCTGCAGCAACCAAACCTGTGGTGAAAACCGCAACCATAGAAACACAAACAGAAATGACTTGGCCAGAAGGCACAAAACAACCAAAAAAGTATGCAGTTGAATAACAGACAACTAAAGTGACTAAAACTAGTTCATCAAGTCAGACAAGTGCATCTCAAAATGACATCATTCAATTGAAAATAAGTCAAAGGAAAGTATATTGGACCAAACAACATAAGGGATCTAATGACCCTGTTAAACAATACAATAAATATGATGTTTTGAGTGAGAGTGACAGTGAAACGAGTGTTGAAGATTCCCCAATCACAAATTCACAAGAGCGGAGTGGCAAGAAAAATGTAAATAATGGAAAAAAAACAAAAAAAACATTATACTACATTGAAATTGTCGTGGCGTTAGGCCAAACTTTGAAGAAATTAAAAATTCAATTTCCAATTTCAGACCCTACATTTTAGCATTGCAGGAAACTCATTTTCAAGATACAGATAATGTAAATATTAGAGGCTTTGATCATTATTTTAAAACTTGTATGTCTGACGTAGATGGGAGAGCCACTGGTGTTAAGAAAGGTATACCCCCTGAGGTACTTGAGTTAGATACAGAACTGTAGGCAGTTGTTGTAAAAGTATCTCTGCATAAAACTACAACTGTATGTAATGTATATATTCCACTACATTTTAATGTTGCACAAGGTGATCTTGATAATCTAGTCAACCAGTTACCTGCACCTTTTCTATTTATTGGAGATTTTAATGCAAATAGTGATTTATGGGGTTGTTCCTCATCCAATAGTTAGGCAATAACGTGGAACATCTTCTTGGATCCTCTAATATTTGTTTACTTAATGATAAGTCACTTACCTACTTTTATCCTGCATCTGCTTCATTCACCTCAATAGATTTGTCTTTATGCTGTACAACTGTTTTTCTTGATTTTACATGGTAGATCCATTCTGATCAGTGTGGTAGTGACCATTTTCTTATTTTAATTGATACAGTTAAGAGTATGCCTAAGGACTTAAAAAGGCCGATTGGCCAAAATTAAAACTTCAGTGTCCTCTAGACATCAATGAGCATAGTTTTACTGATTCAACCGAAAAGTTTCTTGCATCTTTAAATAAATTAAATGACACTGCAACAAAATGAGTGCTAAAGTCAACTGGAAAATGCACTGGTAGTTACAAACCATGCTTCAACAGTGAATACAAAAAACTGTTAAAGTTCCTCAAAATGCAATGGATAAATGCCGTACAAATCCAACATCAGATGATATAAATGGATATAAAAACTGTCGGGCCAATGCTCGTAAAGTAATTAAAGAAAATAAAAGGAAATCATGGCATGAATATGTATCAAAACTAAATGTAAAGACACCAGCAAAGAAGGTATGGGAAATGATAAGGAAAATAAGTGTCAAACAAAGTAACACCACAATACACCATCTATAAAATAATGATGGGACAAAAATAACAAAAAGAGTGGACATAGCAAATTGGTTGGCCCAAGAAATTAGCCAGAACTCCAGCAGCAACAATTACTGTACAGAGTTTCAAAAATATCAAGTGACAGCTGACAAAGAACACCAGGATTTTGACACAGACAACTTGGAAAACTACAATGTACCATTTACCATTAGAGAACTACATGATGCTCTGAAAAAGTCTCATGACACAGTCACTGGCCCAGATGAGATCCATTATCAGCTGCTAAAACATCTACCAAGAGACTCATGTATGGTGGCACTTGATATATTTAATGATATATGGGCTTCAGGGGAAATTCCTGAATGCTGGAAACAGGCCACTCTGATACCTATTCCAAAACCAGGCAAAGACTCAAAAAAACCCTTTCAATTACTGCCCCATATCTCTGACGAGCTGTTTATGCAAATCCATGGAAAGAATGATTAATACTAGATTAGTTTGGTTCCTTGAGAAAAATAATATTTTACCAAATATCAAAGTGGTTTTAGAAAAGGTCGAACGACTACAGACCAATTAATAAGACCTGAATCTTTTATTAGAGATTCTTTTTTAAAAGGTAACAATGTAGTCTCTGTATTTTTTTATTTAGAAAAAGCCTATGATACGGTATGGAAGTATGGTGTTATTAGAGATCTACATAAAGTAGGCTTAACGGGGCAAATGCCCATGTTTATTCAGAATGTTTTATCAAACAGAGTTTTTAGAGTTCATTAGGATCTGTCTTTTCTGACATACATGAACAACAGTTGGGGGTCCCTCAAGGCAGCATCTTCTCTGCTACTTTATTTATTTTATGGATTAATAGTATTGCTGATGTAATTCCATCTAGCTTTGAAAAGTCTCTTTTTGTTGATGATTTCTCAATCACTTGTTCTTCTAGAAATATGGCTTCAATAGAAAGGCAACTTCAGTTGTGTCTGAATAAGGTTGAATGGGCTGATGAAATGGGCTGATGAAAATGGTTTTAAGTTTTCTGAAACCAAAAGTGTTTGCATTTCTGTAATAAAAGAAAACTTCATCCAGACCCAACATTAACAATATGCGATTCACAAACTAAGTTCCTTGGTGTTATGTTTGACAGTAAACTGAATTTTAAGGCACACATTGATTATATTCTTCAGAAATGTGAAAAAGCCATAAACTTACTGAAAGTAGTTGCCAAAATGGATTGGGGAGCAGAAAAAAGTGTTTTAATGAGACTTTATTGTTCTTTTGTTCATTCTAGATTGGAACATGGTTGTGCTGTTTTTAGTTCTGTTCGTAAGCCTTATCTTAAGAAATTGGAATCCATTCAAAACCAGGGCTTAAGAATATGCCTGGAGGCCTTCAGGACTTTTCCAATGCAAAGCTTGCATGTAGAGGCAAATGAACCACCCTTGTATTTAAGGCTTGATAAATTATGTATTCAGTATGCTTTGAAATTGAGAAGTAATCCTAACAATCCAGTGTCCGATGTTGTTTTTAACCCCCAGTTTTATTATCTTTATGATAGGAAACCATCTGCAATAAGATGGACGGAAGATTTGTCTGCTGTCTGTCCTCAGCTGGATTGCCAGATGACCCACCCTGGACTATACAGAAGCCTCACACAGACTTATATCTCACCCATCAAAAGAAACATCTTGGTGATGATTGTCTCTTTCAAAGTCTATTTGCTCAGTTGAAAAGTTATCCTGACCATAGGGCTATATATACTGATGGATCAAAGGCAGAAAATAGGGTTGCTGCAGCTGCTACATCTAATGACCTCAGTGCCCAGGTCAGACTTCCTGACAATGCTAGTATATTTACAGCTGAATTACAGGCTCTTAAAATGGCTTTTAATATTGTGAAAAATTGTGATTGGGATTGTTTTATCATATTCACTGATTCTTTATCTAGTCTTCAAGCTCTTGATAGCAACAACTGTGATCATTCTTTTATTCAAGATATATTAAACTTTTTAATGATTGTTTGTCAGTGAATAAGAAAGTTGTTTTAGCTTGGGTTCCAAGTCACGTAGGCATAAAGGGCAATGAAAAAGCAGATGAACTTGCCAAACAGGCCTTGAATTTTAATGTTTTAGACTTGAAAGTCCCCTATACAGACTTAAAAGTGAATGTAAATATTGTTTTTAAACAAAAGTGGCAAGCTCAATGGAATGCATGTCCTGATAACAAACTATTCCACATAAACCCTACTGTTGGAGATTTTTATGTTTGGACGAGTTTATCTCGTAGGGAGGAAATAGTTATAACTTCAGCCCATATAGGACACACCTATTTCACACACAGTTATCTGTTGAAAGGTGAAGATATGCCCTGTTGCATTCCCTGTCATTGTCCCGATACAGTCAAGCATATCTTATTAGACTGTATTGACTTACATGACACTAGAATTAAATATTATAGAAATATAAATTCAATAAAAACTTTATTTAATGAAAATATTTTTAATGTTATAAATTATTTAAAATACGTTGGTCTGTTCAAAAAATTTTAATTCATTTATATTGTTCTTTGTTCTTCATGTTAATTTATTCTGTAAATCTACTCTTGCATAATAAAATAATATGATAGTTATATTTTGGTTTTTAATTCATTCTTTTTCTTGTTTATGGTTTTCTAGTCTCTCTTTAAATTATATTGTAATATTTAACCTCTTTCATTATTTTTATGTCTTATCTTATTTGTTGTTCTTTTTTACCTTTGTAGTATACTTATCTTTTGTGTCTTCTAGTCCACTTTTATGATTTTGTGATTTGTTTCTTTGCCAATCATAGTGTGTTTGTATATATTTGTTTGTTGTAAATATTTATTAGTGTATTTATTATTTTATTTTAGTGCAGTATGACATATTTGTGTTTTTGCACTGAAATTTTAACTATCTAATATTACAGTGCAGAGTTATGGACTTTGGTGTAGAGAACTCTTAGTGTGTGTTTTAACATGTTGTTAACAATGGTACTAAAAAGATAATGTTAATAAAGCCAATGATGTTGAATTTTAATTTTTTTTATAATTTGTGTTTTTTACCTTTGGACTGAGAGATACATTGAAAGTATTAGCTGCGTGCCAGTGGAACCTTGGACTAAGGCATGTATACTTCACTGAGTGTTGGTGTTTCAGACATCAAGAAAGAATGGCTTCTTTAGTGGTGCCCAGTTGATTGGCTTCAGGTTTCTAGATAGTTTCGTGGCAAAGATCATAAATAGGACCACTTGGGGATCATGCTGTCTCTTTTATGCTTTAAAGTATTAGTCAAGCAGATGCTAAAAATCTTTCTTGAAGTAGTCGCCATATTTATTTTGAGTGACCCCTTCGGCCTTTTCATTGAGCATTTTAGGATGACTGAACATACGGCTGAGAAGGGATTGTAGTTACAGCCTGTGTACAAATAATATCATTCAATGTAAAATACACTTTTTTGTTGAGACCAACTGGGGTATTATTTTTTTCGGACTAGACTATGTAAATCTGTGAAAAACAGGCATGAATTACTTCTCATTGCTTTGTATAAGTTGATGTTATGTGTGAACCTCTCAATATCTCTCTTGGGCTTACATTCTTTATATTTTTAAAGGAAACACCCTTGCATTCTCATTACTACAAAGTTTCCATTTAATGCCTAGAGAAAACAAGCATTGTTTATTTTACACCAATTCAAATGTTCCTAAGCAGTTTTTTGTATATTTTATTATTTAACACATATTCTCTTTAACGGAAGTAGAAAAAAATGGCTTCACGACCTAAGAAGCTATAAGCCACATTCGAACCAATGATAACACATGAACTATTGTTGAAATTTGAAACATATATTCATACATTTCTTTTCAGGTAATCACACATATTTATAACTCATGAAAACAGGTAGATGTTATTATAAGGATCTAACCACAGACATTATGTACTTTCACTTAAATTATTGATGATTTTAGTCAGTCTTTGTGTAATTCGTGTGTATTATTGAAGCAAGAAAACTTTATTATATTGTATTTGATCAAAATATTTATTAGGCCTTCTTTTTCTTCAATGCAGCATTTATCAACAAAAGCTCGTGAGTTATAGATATTTCACTCTTACAAAAGAGTTTAAAAGGATACATGCATACACAAAACCGAACAGTATCTATGAATATTTATAATGTTCAGAATACCTTAAAGTAGTGTAATTTATGTAAATAACCAAGCTGGAATATAATAATACTTGTCTTGAGCTTGTGAATCAGGACAAAACCAAAATGCTGAGAAAATAAGTTTCAAAGATGATATTTTAATAGTAATTAAACATAATACTAACCTATATTTAAAATTTCTCCTGACGGTAACAGATTTTATTAACATGCTTGTATCTTCTATATTCTTATTGATTGAACTATGAAATCAATTTACATGCTGACCATAAAATTGTGTGTTTGTTATTTTGTGCATAAACAGTGAATTATTTCAAATCACTGTTACATGAGATATTTATCATACAATATTTCATATAATAATTTTTGTCACATCGAAAGGGTATTACAAAAAAAAATTTTTTTAAATAATATTCATTGCTATTATAGAAGTGACACTTTTGGGTTCAACAATGAGAGAAGTTAATGCCAAGAAGGGAATGCCAATAATGATAATCAAGATCATAGAGCTTTATGTCACATTCAAACAGCCAGGGTCATATTAGACAGGTGCATATAGCACTTGTTACTTGTACAAGTCGAAGTCAAGCACAGATGATAACTTTCTTACTTGTTTTTTTTTTCATTTATTTTATTAAAAAGCATCCATTAGCAACCCAAAGAAAAAAATAACACTTTACTAACAATGATTGATACACACTCTCTATCATGGGCAGTTTTAGATGGAGTCTGATTGAGAGCTTTCATATTAAAGAATAAATGCTAATTATCATATTAAATTGTAAAAACTTCTCAAACAAAATTATCTTTATTCAGTTAAAGTTAAACTTAAAAAAAAGTCACTTCCAAATGCAATAAAATCAGCAATATAGTCAGTTTTATCCAACCCTTCCCAATACATTTATAACAAAAACCACAGCAAAGCTACACTTGTGTGCCTTGTGTTTCATCACAACTCCTCCACACTTGTTTTCATGGATGTTATTCTATATGCCACTTTGAGAGGCTGTATCTCAGTGGGGGATGCTTGGATTGATGTCTGATTTTCATTGCTGGGATTGTCTTATTCACTGGCATACACATAATGTTAAAACAATTTGTCTATTTGACAAAACACAAGAAACAGGACATAAAATAAATATTATTTATTAGATTCTTAAATAATAATAGAGAAACTGAACTATATCTGATAACAAAATACTATTATGAATTTTTGGTTAACACACTTCAAAAGGTCTTGACTATTTTGAAATGAAAACTATGACACACTGTTTTTCCATGTTACTTCACATCAATAGTATTTAAAAACTGTAAATGCACTAGTCATGTTAAGTGTTGGGTACTCCTGTTAACATTTTTTTCTTCTTTTGAATGTAAAAACTTTGAAAGATCTTGTGCAAAAAAATAATCTTTTGTAAAAGAACAAGGTATTATTTGAATTGCATTGACTATGGAAGATTTATTTGACGGGGTCAATGTGGTGGCATCTGCATATTGCAGACAGATGGACAGATAAGTTAAAATAAAATAAACATTGTCTAATTTCTTTTTATGGCTATCTTACTGGTTAACAATGCATTATTTTTGATGAGTGATGGATCAACATATATGATATTTATTAATTTGCTGAAAGAGCCCACAAAGCTAAAATTTTAAACTATTATTTGCAAAAATTTCTAGTTCAGTCTATCAAAAGTCTATTCCAAAGCAAGATTGATTATTGACTCAGGTAGATTTTCATAGTCATTTTTATTGTATCAGTAACCTATCTTACATTATGTTGCTATATTTGTTTCTTCATATAACCTTTTTCATCTATGCTTTTCAAATAATGTATTAGTTCTTGAAGTCTTTTGACAGAACAAATCATAATATTTTGTAGTCATAAACGGACTGAAGTTTTTTAAAAGCTTTATGCCATAAAACTTTTTTTCACTGAAGGGACTTTTCACAAGGTTTTTTAAGTATTTATTAATTTTTTATGATGAATCATCTTTGGAATAGAGTGTTTTGTAAAGAAGGAATATCAGTTTCATTAGGCACAGTCTTATTCCAAACTTTTTCTTTTTATGGCACTTCTTCTTTGTCGTTGCTTGAAGAAATATTTTGACATATATTTCACCTTTACTTTGCCATTTTTGCTTGGATCGTACGCCAATACATTCTACAGAAGAGTATTTGGGCCAAGTAAAATTTTTTTCAATTAAATGAGATAGTATCTCAATTTTTTTGTACTCATAATCCCCCAGAATACTGTTATTCAATTTCCAGTAACAGGACCTGTTTTGAGAAATTTAACTTCAAGGAGCCAATGACAGTTTAAGGATCAATAATTTTTTTCCATGGTGGTTCTTCAATAAAAATTATAGATATAACATAAATTCTATAGTAGTAAACAATAATCCAATCTACTGTAGCCTTTGCACTTTTTGTCATAATATTTAAAACCAGGCTTTTCTTTATATTTGGTTTGCCAACAATCCAGCAACTTGCAATCATCTACAAGACATTCAAAATATTTACATTGGGGGACCACAGTGATGATACACTCAACTCTCACATCTGAGGTTGGCGGTTTAAACCTTGAACTTTTTGTGGGAAAGTTGGTTGTTGGTTACCTTTTGTTGGCAGTTTACAATACAGAACCTTGACCAACTGTATGTACTGACTACCTCTGCCCACAAAACTACTCGTCATGATATGACCTGTACAGTGTTGAAAGTGACATAATGAACCAAAATATTTATCCACAGGATGAACACACAGAAAATAATCACCATAAATTATAATGTTATTATTTTAATTGTGTTTTGTTGAACCCATTTACTTAGCTTTTTAACGAATTCTATTTTGTTTCACAGTTTGGACTATGGGCATACATTACTATGAATATTTTGCTATTGTGCTCCAAAGCAATTAAGTTCAACCATTTTACCAATTTCAGTAATTAAGATTTGACTTTTAAAAATTAAAAAAAAATAAATCGTTGACACCTCTTTCATGACTGGAATATAAGCATGCATTTCAAGCCTCAACTTTCCAGGAAGTATTTATATTTCTCCTGTATGAAAACAATATTAACATTTTCATCTTTAATTCATGAAAATATGTTCCTGTACTTGTTAAGACAGACATTATCATCACATGTTAAATACACTGAAATTTTTAGCATTTTTTACAATACAGACTGTAAGTATATTTATCAAAAAGCACAATAGTAGTATACTAAAGCACAAATTTTACAATATTTACATCCACAAACTATGACATAAACTATTAATTTATTAGTCATAAAAATAATTATCTGATTCAAATTCACTTAAGTCACTGATTTGGCTAGACATTGTCTTATCCTTGTTTTTCTCATTTTCTCCTCTGGCTTGACTTCTGGTTTTTTCCCTTGGGAATTATTGCTCTTATTTAAATGAGAAATATCTGAATTTGATGTTTTCTAAGCCAACTATTATTTTTCACTTTTAATGTATCACTTTAGTTGAGACCTGTAGACCAAATTAAATATCTAGGTACAGTTTCTGCTGAGATCTTTGATTCACTTTCTTTTCATTGTCTTATCTTTGATTGTTCCACTTGTTTTACATTTTCACAATTTAGATGAAAAGGTTACAATGAGGCAATGCATCTTGCATGCAATGCAGTTTTTGAAGAGCCTCCTTTGCAATGTCTTCATGACTACACTGTACAGCTTTAGAGATGTGATAGCCATGTTTAGCATATTTAACTTCAATTTTAAAGATTTTAAAGTCACAGAGGTAATAGTAACTCAATGGGTTTTCATAATTTTAGAAAGGCTCAACATTCTTGTGTGTCTTTTTTGCTGACAAAGAAACGGTTTGGCTCAACTGAGCTGTGACCTGGTCTCCTATACCATGCAAAATAGCTGATTCTGACACTGATTTCAAAGGTGATCTTCTTGGAAGTAATCGTTGCAAAGAGGTTATTGCCATTGCTTTTGTCTTGTTTGAAAGATAACAGCACTCCCCTTTCCATTACAGTGGACTTGGGAAACATTAAACAACCAAAACTCAATAGGCTAACAAATTACATGTTTACATCAAAAACTACAATATTTATGATTTCAAACATATAAACCTTATACCTAGGTTAGACAGGGACCTGAGATGGTTTAGGAATTTACCTGAGGTTTACATTAGTATTTACATATATGACCACTAAACCAATCTGTCACATTGAACTCTTTTTGAATATCATACTTTCAATGTTACTTACTTTTATATGCCATTTTCTTTGTCTTCCTCTATTTTTGTACACTGAATACTATTGAACTGACTTTTTGTACACATACCACTCTCAGTCTATATACAAGTTTATTTCTCTTACTCTCCACCATTTTGTATATGGTCAAACACATTAGGCAGTATAATGTTACAATGAGAGAACTATTCATTATTATATTTTTTTATTTTATTTTTCCATTTTTCCTTTTACAGAAATAACAAAAGCAGTTGTCTTGAGAGATTCTATGACTAAGAATGTTACTGCGTTGAAAGATGTTGAAGTACATTACCTTAGAGGAGCTACACCAGAAACTATCCTGTTATATCTTCAAAGCAATTTAGCTAATTTGCTACACCTTTGGCACCCTGAGGCAATAGTTATTCATGCTGGTATCAATTATTTGGGGACAAAGGATGAGTGGACTCTTTACTTGAATTTCATAAACGGCAAGCTATTTGAGGCTAACTATAGTGGATCTATGAAACTTCTAACCCCTTTACCTGCAAATGGTACCACAATACTTGACACCTTTCAGGGTATTATAAATTTAATATGTACAATGAACCAAGAAGTAACAATTTTGATATCAGCCATTATACCAAGTTCATGGGATTTTGAATGAAAAAAACAATATAAGAATAAAATATAACAGGAACTCAAAAAATTCAACTCAGAACATGAAGTGTTTTACATTCCGACATATAGACTTTTCCTAGATAGAAACATATTTTTAATAGACTGTTATCTGCCAGATGGGCCACATCTATCCATAAACGGATCTGAACAATTAAAATCCTTTTTTATGAAAAAAATTGATAAGGCATGTAAAAAGGTGTTGAAATAATATCACCACATTCTTTTAGTCTTTGCTTTTAGATGACCAAATATCATACATATCATTCTTTACTGTATAACCAGTGTCTTGTAAATGCTTACTAAATTTGTAATAGCCAATGAAGTGTAATAAAATTGGATTGAGTTTCAAGCCATATTGTGATTTAATTGTGTATCTCATAATCTGTTAATTGATGAAACAAACTTAAGAATATGTCCAGTTACTGTGATAGTGTTGCTTTTTGTGCCAAAGATAAACCTGCGCATTTATTGCCAATGTCTTGCAAATGCTTACTAAATTTGTAATAGCAAATAAAGTGTAATAAAATTGGACTGAGTGTCAAGCCATATTGTCATTTAATTGTGTATCTCATAATCTGTTAATTGATGAACCAAACATAATAATTTGTCCAGTTACTGTAATAGTTTTGCTTTTTGTGCTAAAGGTAAACCTGCACATTTATTGGACAACTGTACTTGTGTTGGGCATAGTATTTGTGATGGTAAATTCTTAATTTGTTATTCAAAGAAACCACTATAATTTGGCTTGTAAATCAAAAGGAATTATAGTTCTTCCTTTCATACAATATTAGCGTTAATTATTAAGCAATAGGTAGATAAATTGTGATAAATATACACTGATGCCTTGCACCAAAGGCCAAACTATGGTCCAGGGGTGAGGCAAATGGGTCCAAAAGAGTCATAAAGTGAAATGGCTTTATACCAAATACAGTTATAAAGTGGTAGTAGTAGGTTGAATGTGACTGTGTTGTAACTAAAACATTTAAAATACCTGTGCATTAATTAGACAACTGTACAAGTGTTAGACATTGTATTTGTGATGGTTACTTTTTAATACACTATAAAAGTAACCGCTATAATGGGGCTTGTAAATCTAACTGGGATATTAGTTCTCCCTTTTCTACAGTATTTATATCAGGGGGGCTCGGTGGTTTAGCGGTTAGAGTTCTCGCCTCCAACCTCTCTGGCTGCCGGTTCGAATCTCGGGCCGGGCGCTTCATGTTGGACAGTTGGTAGTTACTTGCCAATGCCCGGTGGTTTACAGTGCAGTATGCACTGGTTTACTCCACCTGTAACCTACCCGTCGCAATATGACCCTGGTTGTTAAACGCAACGTAAAACAACAGATAAATACAGTATTTATATCACAATATAAATTGTGAAAAATATACACTGCTGACAATGTATTGTTTATGTACTGAGGCAAGCGGCTCCAAAACAGTCATAAAGTGAAATAACTTTATACAAAACACAGTTATAAAGTGGTTAGGTCAAATGTGACTGTGTTGTAGGTATAGCATCAATATAACTGTGCATGTATTGGATAACTGTACTAGTGTTGGACACTGTATTTATGACGGTAAATTCTTATTACATTCTAAAAGAAACCAATATAATGTGACTTGTAAATCAAATTGGGATATTAATTCTCCCTTCTCTACAGTATTAGTGTTGGTTATTAAGCAACAGGTTTATAAATTGTGATGAAGATATACTGACGCCTTGCACCAAAGGCCAAAATAAGGTCAAGTGGTGAGGCAAATGGGTCCAAATTTCGCTAGTTACTCAACCCTGGTAATCTCATCCGTACCAGTATTAATAGTGGTCATTGTATTAAAAGTAAATAATTTGTTAATTTGGGATCATGATTTGCTAAAATGCTGAGTAAACAAATTAATATTATAGTTGTGCATTGTAAACTAAGCTCAGTAAATTATTTTTCTCTTAGCCAAAGGTCAAAGTTGGGGTTTTACGTCCCGTTCAACAGCCAGGGTCATATTGAGACAGGTCCTCAGAATTGCTCAGTAAATTGTTTTTCTCTTAGCAACAGCTCTAATGTATGTTTTTAAATCACTGGAAAAGAACTAATATAAGCAACTTCCATATGTCTTTCACCAAAGACCAAACTATGGTCCTGTGGTGAGGCAAATAGGTCCAAAAGACCATCTCAATCTTGTAAGTTTGGTTATTAAATAAGATAATGTTTTTGATGAAATAAAGTTAATGGGTTATTAATGTATAACCTGTCATTTTGGGATTTTAACAGCACAATTTTCATTCGACTGTGTTATCTTATGTTGTACACTGTATCATAGACCAACAAGTTAGAAACTTGTGAGGGAAATATCTTTAAAACCTTGGTTATCTATGGTTATGAACTGTAGTCAATAAATTACTCTTTCGTCTTAAGTATAGAGTAATGCTAACCTTCTAAGTCATACCTGGAAACTACAATGTTTCATATTCATACACCCTGCACTAATGGCCCAAATAAGGTAAAGTGATAATGAAAAAATAGCCCTTTAAGTAATCAAAAAAGCATCCAATGCAAAGTAATTGTTCAATTCTACACTAACGTGCTACAAAGTTTATTACCCCTACATCACCCCTGAATTTCATCTTTTCAAAGCTATTAATTATCTTATTAAAGTTATATTTATTTGTTTTTGTATGAGTGCTTGTGTGTTTCTTGTCATGTTTATATATTGGTTTAGATAAGACTATATAGATCACATCAAACAAATGTTCTTGGCTGAAATATATCTTAACCATTATCTTTTTACAATTATCATTCGACAGAATACTGTGATATATACCATGGCAACTGAAGTAATGTTGAATGTTTATGTTGGAAAATATGAAGGAGCCTTCCACCTCAATAACATGCAGCGTGTTATCAAATGAGTATATTGTTAGCAAACTGTCAAGGTCTAAGAGATGTAAATAAGTGTACCAATGTTTTAAACTACCTACAAAATTTAAATTCTTCAATAATTTGTCTTCAAGATACCCATTGGGTTGAAAAAGATTGAAAACTCTTAAGCAAACTATGGCAAGGTCATATTTTAGTCAATGGATTTAAAACAAATGCTCATGGTGTGTCAATAATGCTAAAAAACAACTTTGAGTATAAAATACTGGATAGCTACTGCAACAACACAAACAATACAATATGTATCGATCTAAAATTAAAAATATGACTTTAAAAATTATAAACATTTATGGACCAAACATAGATTTCCTTTGGTTCTATGAAAATTTAAACAATATAGTGGAGTAACAATGAACTAGATTATACAATCACATGTGGGGACTTTAATTTGGTCTTAAACCCTGATATGGATTGTTACAACTATAAAACAACCAATAATCCATGTGCCCATGCTCACTTGATACATATGATATCTGAACAAAACTTGAAAGATACCTTCCACATCCTCCACCCGTCTATCAGGCGGTACCCTTGACAATGTAAAACTCCTATCAAGCAAGCCAGGCTGGACTATTTTTTATGCTTTGAAAGTCTTTGTGATCATAAAGCACAGTACTATAAAACCGGGATACAGATCAAATCATTTGATGATTGAAATAAAATTAACATTATATAACTTCCATAGAGGTAGGGGGACCTGGAAATTGAACCGCTCTCCTTTAGAAAATAAAGATTATTTAGTTACGCTGCTTTAGTGTACAACCCAGTAGCCATCAATCAGATTAGTGATCTTGACATTCACATGAGCATCCCTGATGATCTATTTTTGGAGATTTTACTTTTAAAAATGAGATGGGAAACTATCAAGTTTGCCTCTGGTCTAAAAAATACCAGCTTAATAATTAGTTTAGAAAAAGAAATTGAACAACTTGAAGCTACGTGCAATGAAACAAATATAAACCAATTAACTAGCAAGAAGGATACTCTGATGAACCTTCATGTAAAAGAACTAGAAGCTTCAAAAGTCCGCTCATGGGTAACATGGCTAAAAGATAGTGAAAAACCGTCTTAACTCCTAACATCCTTAGAAAACAAAAGATATATTGACAAAATGATTAAACGTCTACAAAAACCAGATGGTCAATTTATATCAAACCAGGAAGATATTTAGAATGAAGTTCAAATCTTCTATAAAAGGCTCTTCTCACACACAAAAAATGAATTTGAACCTCACCTAGAAAGATGACTGAGTAATTTAGATACAACAAAACTTTCCACAGTGGAAGCAATGATGCTAGAATTGTCTATAGAAGAAATAAGTCAAACCTTAAAACAAATAAAAAATGGAAAAATCCTGTGTAGTTCTTCATTTTTTTGGAATAAACTAAAGTTCTTTATTCTAAAAGCATATAAATGGTAATACAATAAAGGTGACATGTCTATGTCATTACAGGAATGTTTAATTGCTTGCATCCCAAAAGGCAGCAAGCCCAGGGTAGTTCTTAAATTTATTTATTTGGGGTTTAACGTCGCTTTCAACTCTGTACAGGTCATGTCACAACGGGTAGTTGGAAGGGGAGAGGAAACCAGTACATAGAGTTTGCTAGGGATCTGTACTGTAAACTACCAGCTTTCCCACTTGTGCCCGTGCGGGGATAGAACCCCGGCCTCAGAGGTGGGAGGCGAGAGTGTTACCACTCTGCCACTGTGGCCCCTAGGGTAGTCCTTAAAAACTGGAGACCTGTTTCTCTCTTATCATGTTTCTATAAAATTTTGTCATCAGAAGTAGCAATTAGACGCTTGGACAAATTGATTTCTAGATTTATGAGTGGAAGATATATTGGGAAAAATATTCGTTTGATATATGACCGGCTTCACTACATAGAAAAAATATATTCAAGGCTTATTAATGCTGGTTGATTTCGAGAAGGCATCTGACTCTGTTTCTTGGTCATTCTTGTACCAGGTTTTAGATTTTTAGAATTTTGGCACCAGCTTTAAAAAATGGATCAAACTTTTAAATAGTAATATAGTAGTTTCAGTCAGTCAATGTGGATTCTTATCAAAACCTTTCCCTATTGAAAGGGGTTGCAGACAGGATGATCCAATCTCCTTGTACCTTTTTATCTTCTGTGCCCAAATGTGATACCTCATGACTATGAATGATAATAACATAAAAGGAATCATGATTAGCCAAAGAGAAATAAAGATAATACAGTTTGCTGATGATACTACTATTGTACTAAATGGAACTGAAGACTCCCTTCAAGCTGCATTTAATGTATTAGAAATCTTTGGAAATATTTCTGGGTTAAAGGTCAACACTGAGAAAACTCAAATAATCTGGATTGGGAAGAAAAAGGGAGTCAAGGATAAACTATACATAAATAAGGAACTACATTGGGGTAGCAATAATTTTTCGCTTCACGGTATAAATTTTTCGGTGAACCTGAAACAAGTTCCAAGTCTGAATTTTGAACTGGCATTAAATAACATACGATCAACACTCACTTAGTGGCAATGGCACCTCCCGTCACCGCTAGGAAAGATAGCAGTCTTAAAATCTTTTATAATGTTGAAACTAAATATCTGTTCCTATGTATTCCAGATCCTACACAAAATTTTATAATGACTTTGGAGCGATTATTCTTCACTTTTATATGGAATAATAAGCTGGATAAAATTAAAAGAAACATTCTTTTTCTGGATTATAAATGGGGGTCTGAAAATGTTTGATATAAGTTCACAGATATCATCCCCTTAAACTGACATGGTTAAGAGAACTATTTCAAAACCAAAGTTCAGACCACTATGACTTTTGTATAGATGACATGAAATCATTGCACAAATTGATGCATATGGGACTGTAAAAACCACCTTTGCTACAAAATTTAATTTCTTTGACTACTATAGAATATGCTTGGGACTAGGAGGAGTATAAATGGTGCTGGAATACAGACTAGACCACTGGTGAAACCAATATGGCCAGCCACTTTAACATTGATAAACAAATTTTTTAAAAGGTTGTAAAGACTTCTATCATATGTAATCAAGAAAAAAATATCTCCAATAGCTTAATACACATGAAAACTTGGAAAAAGCTACTTAACATGAACATAGAATTGAAGGAATGGGAAAACATACATCTGACCTGTTTTAAAACCATTCTTGATAATCAGATAATTTGGTTGCAATATAGGATACTTCATAATATATTAGGGACAAAGGCTTTACTATATAAAATGAAAAAAGTTGAAAACAATCTGCCTGAAACTCTCATTCATGTCTTTGTAGAATGTCAATGCTCTGCCAAAATATGAGTTGTACTTAAACACTGGATTAACCAGGAAACCAGTTCAGTTTTTGACAATGATAAAAAGTCATTATTACTTAGATTTCAGGGTCACGGTGCCATTGCCTTTATTTTAAATGCCATAAACCTTGTAGCAAAGTCTTCCATTTCTAATTGCCTTAAAGAGAGTTGTAAACCAAGTTTTAGTGTTTTGCAATTAAATATCAAGCGTGTCTTTGAAGAACAATCATACTTGTCTGCCATAACAGATTCCTTCAGCCAGTTCAAAGGAAATTGGATCCTTGTCTCAAACCTATACCAGACCGTTAATTAATTCACAATATATATACATAATAACCATTAAATTTGAAAATGAGCAGTATTGAATTATTTTTGTATGATTGTGTGCCCATATCGAAAAAAAATATTGTGAGTGGGTGAAAATGATGTGACCATGTATATTTCTATTATAGCATGTTTTTTTTTGCTGTTATTTGCATATTATTTATATGTTTGTATGTTTAAAAAACCATTAAAAAGTTAAAGTACCAGCTAAAGTTCAATTTGAAAGATAAAATAAAATGGTCACTTAAAAAAAATATTTGACTTTAAAAAATTTATAAACAAAACAAAATTGGTGACACCTCTTTCATGACTGGAATATGAGCATGCATTTCAAGCCTCAACTTTCCAGGAAGTAGTTATATTTCACCTGTATCAAAAACAATATTAACATTTTCATCTTTAATCCATGAAAATATGTTCCTACACTTGTTAATGACAATCAGACATTATCACCGCGTGTTAATACACTGCATTTTTTAACATTTCAATAGTAGTATACTAAAGCACAAAATTTTACAATGTTTACATCCACAAACTATGACATAAACTATTGATTTATTAGTCATAAAAATAATTATCTGATTCAAATTCACTTAAGTAACTGATTTGGCTAGACATTGTCTTATCCTTGTTTTTCTCGTTTTCTCCTCTGGCCTGATTTCTGTTTTTTTTCCTTGGGAATTATTGCTCTTATTTAAATGAGAAATATCTGAATTTGATGTTTTCTAAGCCAACTATTATTTTTCACTTTTAATGTATCACTTTAGTTGAGACCTGTAGACCAAATGAAATATCTAGGTACAGTTTCTGCTGAGATCTTTGATTCACTTTCTTTTCATTGTCTTATCTTTGATTGTTCCACTTGTTTTACATTTTCACAATTTAGATGAAAAGGTTACAATGAGGCGATGCATCTTGCATGCAATGCAGTTTTTGAAGAACCTCCTTGGCAATGTCTTCATGACTAAACTGTACCGGTTTAGAGATGTGATAGCCATGTTCAGAATATTTAACTTCAATTTTAAAGATTTTAAAGTCACAGAGGTAATAGTAACTCAACATTATTGTGTGACTTTTTTGCTGACCAAGAACAGTTTGGCTCAACTGAGCTGTGACCTGGTCTCCTATACCATGCAACATAGCTGATTGTGACACTAATTTCAAAAGTGATCTTCTTGGAAATAATTGTTGCAAAGAGGTTATTGCCATTTCGATTGTTCTGTTTGGAAGATAACAGCACTTTCCTTTCTATTACAGTGGACTTTGGAAAGATTAAACAACCAAAACACAATAGGCTAATCAAAAACTACAATATTTATGATTTCAAACATATAAACCTTATACCTAGGTTTGACAGGGACCTGAGATAGTTTAGGAATTTACCTGAGGTTTACAATAGTATTTACATATATGACCACTAAACCAACCTGTCACATTGAACTCTTATTGAATATCAAACTTAACTTTCAATGTTACTTATTTTTACATGCCATTTTCTTTGTCTTCCTCTACTTTTCCTACACTGATCATATTGAACTTACTTTTTGTACACATATCCCTCTCAGTCTATATACAAGGGGGCTCAGTGGTGTAGCGGTTAGAGTTCTCACTTCCAACACCTGAGGCTGCCAGTTCGAATCTAGCGCCGGGCGCTTCATGTTGGAAAGTTGGTAGTTACTTGCCGATGCCCAGTGGTTTACAGTGCAGTATGCACTGGTTTTCTCCACCTGTAAACTACCCGTCGCAATATGACCCTGGCTGTTAAACGCAATGTAAAACAACAAATAAATATAAATAAATCTCAGTCTATATACAAGTTTATTTCACTTACTCTCCACCATTTTTATATGATCAAACACATTAGGCAGTATAATGTTACAATGAGAGTAACTGTAATGAAGCAGATAAATTATTCTACATATTCCATCTCCCATATGTACAGTGGATTATATGAGAAACTTCTATAAAAAGTAGCTTAACAACTGAATACTGAAGACATTTTGTGCTTACAAGTAAAAAAATATGAACTAAATACAGTCAAGAAATTCTTAAACATACATTTAAAACAGTGAATCCAGAATAAATTGCCATGCTTAAAGAACAACATATAAAATCATTAAAATAATTTCAGTTAAAATAGATATTGCTCGATGAATCACTTGGCATATTCTCGGCATTTTATAATTTCACAAGCAATTGCCTTAAATGCATCCAAAAACTGTAACTGATCTCTCAGTATCTTTATATGGCTTACTAATATACAAAATAAAAAGCCCAACATGAGATGTTTTGGTTTATTTATTCTATTATTACTCTCTCAATTTGGAGTTTGAACTTTTAACATTCTATCAATCTTGCATTTATATCTTGTTTTCCTTGCCATACTACATTACTTGGATTTACTTATTTATTTGGGGTTTTACGTCGCTTTCAACACTGTACAGGTCATATCACGACGGGTAGTTGGAAGGGCAGAGGAAACCAGTACATCCAGTTTGTTAGGGTTCTGTACTGTAAACTGCTGACCAACGGCAAACAACTACCAGCTTTCCCACTTGAGGCCCTGCTGGGGATCGAACCCCGGCCTCACAGGTGGGAGGCAAGAATGTTACCACTCTGCCACCGTGGCCCCTCTACATTACTTGGAGACTGATTAGATTGAAGTCTTCCTACACATGTTACAAGTGAATTTCTTCTACACTTCATAAAACATAGGTTCATACACAAAGACATATGACATTATTATGTTAAAACAAGAGTGTTAGCAGTACTAATATAAAATTCTATAGTAGATTTTATTGCAATAAATTCTTATCAAAACAAGTCTCGAAATCTTACAGAGAAGATACTGATGTGCTTAATTTATTTATTTGGGGTTTTATGTCACTTTCAACACTGTATAGGTCATAATCATGACGGCTAGTTGGAAGAGCAGAGGAAACCAGCACATATAGTTTTTTTCAAGGTTCTGTACTGTAAAGTGCTGAACAACAGCAAGCAACTACCAGTTTTGCCACTTCAGATAGAGCCGTGAACTGAACCCCGGCCTCAGAGGTGGGAGTGTTACCACTCTGATGTGCTTAAAAACAGCATAAACTAATACAATTAAGAAATTCTACTACATCCTTCAACCACAGTAATTAAAGTTAATCCAGAAAATATTGTTATGCTTATAAAAATAAAAATTAGGACTTAATTAATATGCATGTATACAATAAGTTATAACAGTTAAAATAAATGTACATTTCAGTACATACAGTTGGTTAAGGTTGTGTACTGTAAAGTGCCAACCAACAGTAGCTGCTTGCCGTTGGTCAGAAGTTTACAGTACAGAACCTTGACCAACTGTATGTACTGGTTTCCTCTGCCCTTCAAACTACCCATCGTGATATGACCTGTACAGTGTTGAAAGCAATGTAAAACCCCAAATAAATAAATAAATATACATTTCACAACCTCTGCAACCTCTTGCATGAATAACATGCTATTACAATGCAACTACACTGCAAACTGGCCAAAATTGTTGTCATATTTTTAGTAGGTGCTGCTTGTGAACCATCTCATTTAACTTTAGCAAGGAACTCAGATATTTTGTCCAAATTAGGAGTTATGATAATATTTGGAACATGCAAATAAAGGTTAAATTAACCATTAGTTCCTTGTAATGACATGGGGTCATTTATAAAACAACACCTTCTATTCACTGAGTTTTCTCTAACACTTGAACCACCACCGGCTTTCCCTTGTGCACACTTTTAATATGCTGGTTTACATTCCCTCTTATGGATGCTCTGTATTGACAGTACCCACACTGGTAAGGTTTTTTCCCCTGAAATGGAACTGCAGGTTAAAAGTAACTCTTCTCAATGAACTCATATTGTATATGATGTAACATATCCAAAAGGTCATTAGGCTTTTCCCAATAAGAATATTTAACTGACTTCTTAGTTTCTTGTTTTGAAGTATTATATAAAATAGCCTTACTTGATTCTCATAGTGGTATCATATCTTTTTCAAAGTTGTACACAAATATTTTACAGTCACAAAGCGTTTATACATGTTGAGAGATATAAACACATTAGAGAGCAATATAAACTTTGCAGAGAAGGTTCCTCTTAACACCCCAAATGTGCCATGACTACCAGGTGATTAACGGGTTTATTGCCTTCTACAGGAAGGCTGCCGTATTTTATTGTTATAGATAATTCAGATTTCAAAGTAAGTACATTATTATTTTTTCAACAGTTTGTTTTACTTTCAAAATTTTATTTAAGTATGTTAACTAATTTAAACTTTAAAAATACTCGAATTAAAACAGGTCAATTCTAATTCAAATAAATAATACGTAGATATTAAAAAGTATATTTAAAAAAACAACATTACAAAAGATGAAAATGGCACCGCAAGTTACAACAGAAATACTATCATCTAACCATTTTGGAGGCACCCCAGTGACGCAGTGGTAACACACTCACCTCTTACCTCTGCAGTCAGGGGTTCGAATCCAAAACCCTATGTGAGAAAGATTGTAGTTTCTTACCAATGGCCGGCAGTTTACAGCACAGAACCTTGACCAACTGTATATCTTATATATACTGGAGGTTGATGGGGAGCTAACAGAGCACAGTTGGTGCTTTGAAAAGGAAGGGAATAACTGTCAAATTTAGAATGAAATTTATTATAAAATGAAACATATAAAAGGAATTATAGATAAAGGAATCAGTTGATATGAGGTAGAATTCTACTGGAGTTGTACTGCTCAGCCAGTGAATTTCGTCACCCCAGTGAAGTTCGTCACTCATACTTTATGACAGCACTTTATGACAACTTCTTTACTGTGATCTTCTTGCAAACAATTACACCTTGCTCTCCAAGGCAACTATTCCACTTTTTTAAATGTGGATATTGCTAGTCCTTGAACGCTTTTATAGCAGGTGACGAACTTCACTGGGATGACGAAATTCACTGGCTGACCAGTAACTTTTTTTACAAAAACAAAGTTCAAAATCAAACAAATGTGGGAGTTTAATAAATACAATATTGTTTCAATATTTGTGTTGGTTTTCAACTCTTCTATTTGGAGGTGAAAGTAATTGAAGAACAGTTTTTGTGCCTGGAGATTAATTAAGCACATTATATTGAACATGTATTTCAACCTCCAACACTGGAGGTATTTTCTCTGTGTGTAAAATTGATTCGACACCTTTTGGGACTAAGTGTAACTTGTTAGCTGACAATATTAATTGATCTATGTTAGTGTCATACAGTTCACAAGACCTTGGTCAATTTGACAAAAGGATGAAGGATAGTTAAGCTTTAATAGTGTTGAAAATACTGGGCACTTCAATTATCCAAACAGCTAACCTTCAGTTAACCAAACATTAAGTCTACTTATATAAATAGGGTCATAGCCCCCATGAACATGACAATGATGTATATCATTTCAAATCAATTATTAATGCTCACTACTAAAAAAAATATAATAAAACAGCTAGTTACATACAATAGATACTAAAATACAAGACTATAGCTCCCCAGTAGGGGATAGACAAGAGGTGACAACTCCTGTTAACATGAAACCCGACAGAAGCCGGCATTTGTGACCAATGAAATTAAAATTAATAATAATTAAAATTAGTAAAAGGCAAAACCCAATTGGTAATAGGGTAGATTAGGGTTTGAGAAAATGTTGAAAAATGGACATAAGGGATTAAGAGTGAGAGGGATCATTAATCAAATAAGCCCATACTGCATCCGAAGTCCAGGTCCCTTGTTTCTTAATAGATTCCACCTTAAATCATCGAAGAACCCTTTATATTTCATTATTAATGTGTAAAGTAAAATTCAGAAGCATTAATTGTTTAGCATGTTGTTGCAGTGATGAAAGACCAAAGAAAAATAATATTTAATCACACCACATGAAAATGAAGTATAAAAATGTACTGGAGAATAATAATATTCATACTTAGTGGGCCAGAGTCAACGATTGAGTAGCAAGTTTACTTGGTTGTTGATTCAAAAGTCACTATGTTGCATGTTTTCGTATAATGTCACTAAGTTTCATTTATGGCACAGTTTAATCTACATTAAACAGTTCAAAGTGATATGTCAGGTAAAAAATTAAATATCTTCTTTAATTGCCTTTTTTAAAAAATATATTTGTAAATCTTGGTTGTAAATGGTATACATTTTTTCAAAGAACTTTTTCAAAGTTAATCCCAAATATTTCACCCATTTGTTTCACAGTAAACAAATGACAAAGTTTTAAAATTTATTTCAAAAAATAGAATTTAGGCCACAGAAAAACAGCATCAATTTTATTGCAATACACTGTGAAGACAGGTACACTTTACAAGGTGTTTTATTACATGTTTTTGCTTCAGTATTCATATGGGTTTGTGAAATAAAAGGGATGCATGAAATTAAGTCTTCGCTTTTTAAGAGAGAGAGAGCTCCAGCAAGGCTTGTGTTTCTAGGAATCACTTCTGTTCATTTTTTTTGTCTCCTGACTTCCGTGAATTGTGGCGTAGTATGATAAGTATCTGTCTCTTCACTGAAGTTTAGAGTGAATGGGCTATGTTAGTACTCAGATGGGTGACTGCTTTGGTGCACCACTGCTGTCTCAATGGCTTTGCGGCCTGCACCAGTAGACCGAAACCCCTTTTGGCCACTAGAGCCTAACATGGCCCTTGTGGATATAAATACAACAGACTGCATGCAATATATCCAGGAGGAGGTAAGGCTAGGAGAAATTTAATTTGGTTGTAACGTCACTTTCAACACTGTATGGGTCATATCACAATGAGCAGTTGGAAGGGTATAGGAAACTAGTATATAATGTAAACTGCTGACCAACAGCAAGCAACTACCGGCTTTCTCACTTGGAGTAGGGCCGAGATTCAAAATCTGATCTCAGAGATGCTAGGCAAGTGAGTTACTGCTGCACTACCATTACACCCCCAACAGAACACCACAATATGTGAGACTTGATTATTTAAACTGAAAGCTTTCCCTGATTACAAACTAAATGCAGGTTGCTGTAAACACTTGTTTGTGACTTACAATAATCAAACACATATAGTTGTTGCTTAACCATTTAAAAGCATGATCTGAAAATAGATTAGACAGTGCCAAGACAAGACAAGTCAACAAGCAGTCATCGTTTTGTTAAAGTGTTTCACTTGCCTTTACCTTTTTCACTTCAAGTCAAAACTAGGGAAAATCTATCACTGTTGAATATGACATTGTCATAGAACAATCCATTCAAGAGACATGTATACAGCTTTTGTGTATTATTAACCTAATTGAATTGCAGTACTTCTCTGCATGTGTTCCATAAATATTTATGTTGATAACTCATATTTCTTGGTTTAAATTATTTTGAAAGAAAGTATTAACAGGCTATCTTTTTAAATTGTCTTAGAACTAAACTCTTCAACAAACTTTAATGTAATGCTCAAAAAAGATATCATGACACTGAAAATAGAATTTTCTGGGTTTTTTTAATTCCGAAAAGGACTGAATATTACTAGCAAAATGCAGCCACAATTTGTACGAGGTCTGACATATAATCAACTGTCTTTTACTCAAAATGAGGTTCACTCTATCAATATTAGCTGTGCCGAACAAAGAGACACAGGATTAGGCCTGTAATTCAACCACTTTCAATACTGCCTTCCCTACTATTACCACAATTTACATAAAATATGGTGTAGAGTAAATATAGAATCAAGCCAAATTTACCTTGTTGATGTGTACAAGTTTCATGTGGTGTGTCAGCTTCCCTTTGACCTTGAAAGATGCACCACAAATATCACATTTGTGGGGTCTTTCATTACTCTGATACTTCAGGTGAATTTTTAGTCCTCTTTTCGTGGAAAATTGCTTCCCACAATGTGCACATAGGAAATGCTTCAGCTCTTCAACAAAATAGACACACGATTTTGAACTAATACAAAAACATAGTGCTTCCTTTTTTCAATATATGGAAATTTCTGGATTTTTAATGGAAGTATATTGTAATAAAGTATGATCTAATGATTTCATGTAAGCATGTTTAGATGATGGCATTAGTATAGTATTAAAAGAATTTTTTTAAATCTTGGCTACTTACAAAGAGGTATACAATCAGTTTTAAAAGCTTGTCTGCTTCCAAAGAAGAACAGAATCATTAAAAAAACTTTGGCTGTTTGGAAAAAAGTATTCGCTAGACTTTTCAAGGTAGCACCATTGTAAAAATAACATAATATGAAAATGATGCAGCATGTTTTTGCAAGGCCCCATATTATGAACAGACTTTACCCTTGGTATAAATTCTTGTAATCTTCAATCAGTCTATTAAAGGCACTGTAACGCTTGTAAATATTATCTCTGTACTCAACATCTATATAACGTTATTATAGACCTATCTATTTTAATTCTAGCGTCATTTATATTGGTAGACCATTTAAAAATATGATTATACTTTGCGGTAGCAATAATAATAGCAATAGGAAAATTTTGATTGTCCATGTTTAATATCCAGTTTTCTAAAAGATTCCATAAATCTATCGCACATTTACATTTTACGAACAAATGCTTAAGTATCTCAGAGTCTGATTGACAAACCCAACATCTGTCAGATTTTTCAATAGATAATGGAACCAAATCAAGTTATTATCTTGCATAAGATTGACCAGAAGGTAAATACTGTACTCTATGTTACGCTTTCAATATGTGCACTTAGATATTTATTTTTTCTTTAAGCGTGAGCTCTATTGAGACTCACGTTTCTAGAGTTCACTTATTTCTTGTTTTTTTTTTTGTTTTTTTTTTTGTCTCCGGACTTTAATGAATTTTGGCGTAGCATGATGAGTACCTGTCTCATCATCAAAGTTAAGCAGCGATGGTCGACATTAGTACTTGGATGGGTGACCACCTCAGTGCACCACTCTTGTCTCTGATGAATTTGTGAGTCACGCTAGAAAACAGAAGCCTGTTTAGTCTTGCTAGCTTAAAATCCACATTCTATTTCTACTTCGACTTCTATCTAATCTTGTTTCATCAGTTCTACAACCTTGGTAATATTTAAGAATAAGTGAACTATGGTATGGGATATAAGGTCTCACAGAAACAATTTCTTGATCAATTTCAAGTTCATTTTTCATTAATATATCCCTGTATCATTGGGCTTACTTGAAAATACTCTAGGAAATTTCTTATGATAAATACAAGCTTTTTCTCTATTTTTCTTACTATACAAGATTTGAAGATTTAGTTGAACAATAGACCCTGTTAAAGATGTCACTTTTCACACCAGGTTTTTCAAAAAAGGTGAGTTTCCTGATTTACTACTGTACCACAGTGAAGCTGCAATTATGTTCTGTTGGGATTTAAATTTAAAAGATTATTCATTACATTCCAAGCAACAAATACATCTTGGGTATTTTATTATTAAGCTTTACCCCAGAAGCTGTACTAAAATGGAACTTGTGTTTGGGCCGCATGAGTTTTCAAATAGTTTAGCACAAGGATCATTGGTGAAATTTTTATACTTCTAATATATGTATATTTCAAAGGCTAATAAATTTATTCCAGTCTGGCATTTTTAGGCAATCGTCTATTTTATTTTAGCTTATAGTCACATGTTTAATTTCAATGGTTTTCCATCCCCGCAAAAAGATTACATGAGAGTTTTACTCCAATTTATGCATAAGTTATTACTAGGTAAAATACTAAATTCAAATCAGTTATTCAATTGGGACATGGTTCTTTAATATCAGTAATTTCCCTTTAGGAGTGAGGGTTCTTTTGTCTAGACAGAAATTGTTTCATCTACTGTAATGAGTGTTTTAGAATAATTCAATTTTTTTGCAAAGAGTTCTCTGAACCACCTATAAAATTAGCATCTGTAAACATAAGATTGTAAATTATCCATAGCCAATTTTTACACCTTTAGCCATATTGTTACTTTGGATAGGTTTGAACAGAACTCGTGCATATAACATCAAAATATGCGGAGCTATGGGATCCCCTTGTTTACACTCTTTATCAATCAGGAAAAATTCTGGAAGGATACCAAATCGTTGCACTCTGGCTGTTGTTTTTATTATTAAAAAAGAGTTAACCACATGATATATTCTGAAATAAAATTATGGTGATGTAGTACCTTATATATAAACTTTCATTGTACTGAAACGAAGGCCTCTTCAAAATCAATGAACATCAGCTATCACACTGCCATATTTTACTTCTCAGTATAATTAATAATATCATAGACCAGGTTGGTAACTTACTTGTATGGGTGAGTTCATGCTCAATCAGCCTGTACTTGTCAGCACATCTGTACTTGCAAAAACTGCATGTGTATGTTCTCAGGCCCATGATACTTTTATTATGGTGTGAAACAAGGTGTCCTATTAAAAACAAAATGGAATGTTAAGGTAAATAATATTAACAACTGACATTAAAATTGCAACCAGTAAAAACATATTGATAAACAAAGCAACTCTCCAACTAAATGTTCAGGTAAAATTACATCCTGATTATCTAGATGATGATCAGAGGGAAGTTGTTGGCCCTTAACTACGCTCATTAAATAATGCATAAGAATAGGAAATGGTATTGCAACTCTGTTATTGTATGACCTATGCAAGACCTGAAGGTAATGCAAAAGTGACAAACTAAACAACAACACTCAAAGCATTGAACACATGATTTAGATTTAGATTTATTTGTGGTTTTATGTCACGTTCAACAGCCAGGGTCATATTGCGACGGGTAGTTTACGGGTGGAGGAACCAGTGCATACTAGTTGGTCAAGATTCTGCACTGAAAACCACCCAGCATGGGCAAGTAACTACCAACTTTCCAACATGAAGCACCCGGCGCGAGATTCGAACCGGTGGCCTCAGAGGTTGGACGCAAGCACTCTAACCGCTACAGCACCGAACCCCCTTTGAACACACGAAGAGTGCGTCCAAGCTTTGGTAGAAGTTTTGTATTTCCTTGTATATATCCACATCTGTTGAAAAAGATTAACTTTTCAGAGTTATTAAAGCAAATACTTAATTTACCATTCATATTCTTTAAGGCTTTTGTCTGAAAGTTACAGTCACCACATTTGTAGGCTTTGCCAACACGTTCTGTTCCACAACTGGCTGTTGGAAGCTGATTTGAACTTGGTGCACTTTGAGAAGAAATACTTTTCACTGATTCAGGAGGATAAAGTGGAATTTGTGTTTCCGATTCCCTTCCGGACGTGATCTGCCTTGACTCTGTGTGTTGATAACTAAAAAGCAGGAAAAAAAATGCTGGAAACTGATTGTTATCTTAAAGTTATCAAATTTCGAGCAAATGTGTTTGACATATAAGATATTCACTATTTACCCATTAGTTGATCTATTGCATGGTGAAGATGTACCAGTTTCTTTGACCAAGAAACTGTTCTTGCTGCTGTGACTTGAAATGATAGCCTCACAAGATTTTTGTGCAGTTAAACCTTGTTTAATTGGTCCTTGCAGATAACTGGTGTTATGGTGGAAAAATGTAATCAATTTTATCAAAATACAGTCATGTTGTATATCCTTATGCAGTGCATCAATCAACTGAACTATGACATCTGGCCTGTTATAAATGTATTGCAGAATATTTTTCACATCATTTATGACTGGAAAATTACTCTCTCGGTTGTTGGACAAAGAAAGATGATCATCAGCTCCAGTGGCATGTATGCTGGAAATTGATCCATCTGCTTGTACTGGTGATGATACAGATGCAGTTGAGCTCAAGACACCATTTACTAGTGGAGTAAAAGCACACTGAGAACCTGGAGTCATTATTGTTGTTTGTCGTAAGCCTGTAAAGCGGGTGTTTTCTTCAGTTTCTTCTGTGTTATTTTCTGTGAGAAGAACCTCCTTAAAGGAATCAGTTTCTTGTAGAATTGCCTGCTCATTAAGATGGTTCTCCTGTACATGGGGGTTGATGTTAGAGCCATCCAACATGCGGTTGTCAGGATGGTGTTTTGTGTCGCTATCCTGTATCATTGTCTCTAAGCATGAAAAGATTTCATCTGCAATTGATACATTTTTAGACATTTTGGATGAACAAATTTTGCCTGATAGCACAAGACATTTAATTGCTGTATGCAAATTACAAGTAGTTCCACTCATTCAGTGAATTTAGCTTTTGAAATATATTCACAATGGTATTATCATAAGTTTTTGCACGAGAAGCAATCATTTCTGATCATTACAATATAACTCATTCCCATTACATTTATTACTGTATGTGTCACTGCTACATAATTCCAGTTATTATATACATTTTCCACTCTACACTATATTACAAATGCCCCACTCTCCTAAACTATGTATGTGTAGTTTTCACAAAGAAACGTCATATTTGGTCCAAATTTGGTTGCATTATATTTTACTAATGTTTTTTTACATTTTGATATGTGTCAGTGGTTTAATGAAGCTGTTCAGTGGCTCAATATACTGTAGCCCCATGTATTTTTATTCAAAGGAAACCCCCATAGGTACACATGTTGAAAGTCTCATTAACAGGCGCCTTATTCAGAGTCTAGTTTCACAACACATAACTGTCTTATGGAAGTGCTTATATTAAATAACATCATCAAGTAACGAATGTAAGCGTAGACGGGCATATTTGGTAGAAAAATGTTTAATTTCAATACAAATAATCACTAAAACAAATGGATAGGGAAAGTTATACAACTCTAAACTTCTGTCATATTTTTATGCAGGTGCCACAGTAGGCATCTGTAGGAAAAGGAATTTAAATCCATGTGTGTCATTCTGTACCATTCAGAAAATACATGTTGCAAATCAACATTTTAATTTTTAGCTCTAACAGACATTTTCCCTGTCACAATTTGGTGCCGACATGATTATAATACTGGAAAAAGTTATTCTTTAAGTGCGAGCTCTCTCTTAAAGGCTTGCACTTCTACATATCACCTTTTTCTCTATTTTTTAAGTGCGAGCTTTGGTGAGGCCCAAACTTCTAGGGATCAATTTTTTTATTATTATTTTTTTTTTTTTTTTTGACTCCGGGCTTTCATAAATTTTTTGGTGGTGCACTGTGATGAGCATCTGTCTGTTCGCCAAAGTTAAGTGGCAATGGGCTACATTAGTACTGGGATGGGTGACCGTTTTACTCATGTCTCTGATGGCTTTGCAGCTCGCGCTAGTAGACCGAAATCCCTTTTGGCCTTGTTATCTCCATACTTTCATAAATTGTGTACTACCCTAGTGCACTACTTGTGCTTCTAATTGCTTTGCAGCTCATGCAAGTAGACCGAAACAAAATTTGGCCTTGTGTGACCTAATTGGTTTTGGATCTGTAAAAACTGTACTTCTAAATATTGCAAAATATTAAAAATATTATATCACAAATTCAAAAAAGTGTCTGTTTCTTTAGGTCCTTATAGACTCACATTGATAGACTTTCATGGTACTTAAGGGATCTGCTATCACACTACACTTACCTATATATGTGATACAATAGACAAACACCCCTTATGAAGATGACACTATGACAAGAATGAGTAGTGATTCCTGTGCCATATCTGCCTGGGTTTTAATCCAAGAAACGCAATCAAAAGCTCTAAAATATCTTTCTAATGATGTACATAACATAATTATAGGATACATGATTTTAAAAATAATAACATATATCAACACTTAATTTAATTCATAACCACATGAAGACAATTAAACACAAGTTACGAACTTTTATAAAATTTACCTGATAGAAAAAAATGCTTTTGGAGAAATTCCATCTAGAAAGTATGCATCTTGCATATTTGTATTCTGTGGATCCAAAGATATGCCCCTTGAGAAATAAATAGTCAATCTAGATTGCCACAAAATATTGTAGTAAAGAGGAAATTATGAGTTCAAACATTAGTCATTTTTTTCTGTTTAGTTAGTTTTGTAAATTGCAGAATATTCAGGACGGATTGTTTGGAAAGGCTTTTTTCCTGGCAAAAAAATTTCAGGAGGACTTTTTCCAGAAGATATTTTATCCTAGATTTATAATGATAAAGATATATTGTAGTAAAGTATAATTTACTACAGATAAAAAGCATCAATGTACAACATGTGTTCAGGTATGGTGCTTGGCCTTCTGTTTGTAAGTTATGCCATTAAAGTTAGGCAAACAAATTAACAAAAACAAGATAAATCTTTCTTAAATTCCCCACTGAGGGTACTTTGACTAATATACCACTTCTGTAAGAAACATTTGGTGTATGATTAATATGGAAATGCAAGAGAATAATATATTCTTAAATTGTACTGAGGTTTCACATTTCCAGGTTTCAGAAAGATGGTTCCAGTGCTGTCTTAGTGTCAGAAACATAAAATCATGACAGTTTTATGTATATTATAATTAAAAAAGCACTCAGATACAGTACAAAACCCCCTCCAAGGGGAAATACCTCCAATGTCCTCAGTTGCCTAGTGGTTAGCAAGCTTGTGTCTAATCACAGGTAGTCTGCCTCTGTGGCCTAGTGATAGCATACACACCTAGGAAGACAGAGGACATGGGTTCAATCCCAGGTACAGGCAGATACATGTGCTTCGGATGACCACTTAAAATGGCTGTCCTCTGTCAATGCATCCTATCCCCAGTGGCAGGTTAAAGAATCTCAAGGGCATTGTTAATGGTCATCCTTAAGCCTATAACTTTCAGTTAGGGGAATGTTAGTAAATTGAGAGTTGGACTACACTTATAGTCAATTGGGTCACATAGCACTTTGAGTCCTGTAGTACATGGATATATTGCGCTGAGTTTTTTAATACAATATGCCTAATGCCTTTGTGTGGGTTCCAACCCCACAAGTGACAATGCTGAGGAGCTACCCAAATATAACCCTGCCTGTTTAAAGGGATGTAAAACCCCAACTTTGACTTTTACTTTGCCAAATATCTCCAATATGGCTTATGATAAATTTAAAAAATATATATCCTACATCCAGACTGTGATCCTGATCAACACCAAAATTTAATCATCTGGTCCTTGTGTCATTGTTAATGTTTCCTGAAAACTTTATCAAAACCTGCACACACCTTTATCAGAAATTGTGCAAACAGTCCAACAAGAGATCATGAACCGAGAGAGTAAAATCCTTTTAAAAATCTATGGATTATGACAGTGATCCTGATCACCACCAAATTTAATTATCCTTTTGATTCTCATTGTTGACATATTATATATATGACAAGAGATATTCAAATGGTATTTCCACATTAATGTTAAAACAACAAACATTCAAATAAATAAGTGGCAGCAATTTTGAAATTTTTACTTGGTGTTTGTACGTTTTAGATCTTATGATTGAGTGAACTATGCACCAAATCTCCTCCTGCAATTCTCCTCAGTAAAAAGTTCTGAGCCATACAAAAGTTAAATTGACAGGAAGCACATCAAGCTGCATGCTGACAGGGTGTGCATAGTTTATTTGTGATTCATGGGAAATTAGACACAATGTTACTGCCGAGTGATTATACTTTAGCTTATACTTATTTACACACCCTCATATTGGTATATACACAATCTTAGATATATATTGTGCTCTCTGATACTTGGTGGCAAACGTGTATAGACAACTATACATCATCAATAATATTTTGTTTTTGTAGCATGACTCTGAAATATTGTCCATTTATATTTTTGCTGATACCATTATTTTGTACCATTACTTTAAAAAAGTGGCATACAAGTTCAACTGGGCTGGGTAAATTGATTTCCATTTCAATGAAACATTGTATTTTGGCTTAAAGTGAAGTTCACACAGGAATCCACAAAAAGGCTAAGATTTAAGTCTGTGACATAGTCTTAGGCTGACTCAATCTACGACCTTTTGTGAAGCCACCCCAAGTGCATACACGTCTTACTGTATTTTCAAGACAGAATTACCTGTCCTGTCCACTATTGCCTGTTTAACTTGTGTGATCTACATAATCACTTTTTCGGGTGTAGATTAGTTACTTTTTGTTTGTGTGGTTTTTTTTTGGGGGGGTTTTTTTTTTTTTGTAACGTGGCTGTTTGTAACAGGGTTGCGTGTCTTTCTTGGCCCTCAACTCTGTATTTTGGCCCCTGTTAAGTCTATAAATAGATTAGTCCCAGACAGACAGAGTTCTAAAAATACATAGAGTATGCATTCATGAGGTAATTTTGAATTACAGTAACAGCCCCTTGGAAATTATAGTTTGAAGTGTCTGAGTTAGCAATAATACCACTGATGGGCTGTTATGCTATTGTAAAAATACAAAAATCCTGTGTTTGTCTGGTTCACTAAAAAGTTGTTGACACCGATGTATCTGAATTCAGTTATCCTATGATAGATACTCGGCAGTTTTTTCATTTATTCAAACTAAGGACGGCATATATATGCAAAATATCAAATTCAAGCATACATTACCCAAAAAACACAAATTGAATAACTTAATAACGTGACTATATATTCCACAAATTATTTAAATGTTACTTATTTACTACTTCTGTATATATCCTTCTACTATTGTTAATATTTCATATTGCTACCATATCATATCAATTTAGGTTTTTAACCTTTCCCAAATATTTGGCCATAAATAATCTAAAAGAAAGAACCCAACAAGAGAGCTTGTAAGGACTTTAAAGATAGAGTAAGGTGACATATTTATAGTAATAACTAATGAAGTCATGAAATATCATATTATATAACAGTTGCTGCCTAGGTGTTAATTCTAGATTGGACATGATAGTTAAACAGAATATTGAATATAGGACTTCATTTACACTTTAATTCATCAAGATTAAGGTATTAAGTTTTTAAGATTGTTCTTAAATTTTCTTGAGGTTCCATCAGTAATATTCTCCTTTATATACATTTACTGTACCTTGCAGCTTAAAATCTGACTGTGTCAACAAATTGTGTCAACTTTGCTCTGTATTTATGACAGACTTACTGGTGTGCAAGTTCCTACAAAGTAGTTATCCAAAATATTTTGAATTTTTTCTTACACGTAGACATAGTGTATACAATACACTTTAATAGTATATGAATCTGCAAAGTATTTTAAGTCTCAACTTAACATATGATACTCCAAGGATATGTAATACCCCTTTCACACTACAGGCATTATCACCCGCGGTACGCCACATATGGGGAAACATCCCTGTCCTTGGATCACCGTCTGACATCCGTAGACGGCTTTAGGAGTCAGTGGTGAACCTGACTGTTAAACTGTTTAATTTTTTTGCCTCTGATTTCAGTACCATGAGCATGCGCAGACGATTTTGTATATGAGCATATGAATTTCCTACTATTTAACCAAAGGTGTGGTCCGCAGTGTACATAAGGTTATGATTCGGTCTAATACGGTGACATAAGGTGAGTTAAGGTATTAGACGTTTCACCAAAGGTGAGTTAAGGTTAATGGAGGTTGTCTCTCAGTGACCATCGTTTGTAGTACTGTCATCCAACTGTTATTGACGGTTGACTGTGTCCAATCATTGGTCGTCTGCCTGTAGTGTCAAAAACTAAATGGGGTGACCTTGCCAAAATGGGGTGACCTGGAGGGGCGGTTCCGTTGCCGAGAAAAACTTCTAACTGCTGGCCAACCACTGTAGGGTGAAAGTGCATAAAGATTTGCATAATTATATACATTCTGCCATTCTCTCCACCTATTTAGGAAGAAGCTGAAAATCTATATCTTTGCAAAAGCATTCTCACTCTCATTTCTGGCTTTGTGTGGTCTTTCTTGGTGGAGCTGATGATAGCTATGTCTCTTTTTGTATTATTATGGATTTCTGATTTTCTGTATTATGTGCCTAGAGCCTGTATTTAGATTGTGATTAAGAACTATAAAAGTATTATAAGATTTAGAATCCTGTGACTTATTATGTTAAATACCTAAATATTCAAGTAAATGGCTCCATATTTAAAGAAAGTAAACAAAAACACGCTGTTATATATATAGGGTTACAAGTGAATATAAAAGTAGCAATTTTTAATTTGAAACTCTTTTGCATGTATTTAATGCAACAAAAAGCAGAAACTCTGTAACAAATATCCTTTAATGATGGATAAAACATATTTGAAGCGTACATAGTTATTGAAATGTTATGGAAAAGTTAACAGTTGAAGAACTTGTAATGCTAATTATGCGTAGTATGTGGTGCCAGTTAATAACAAAGAAATATGTCCCTGTCTGTGTGCCCTCTAGTTAGGTAAAAGACAGCGTGTGGCATATAATAAAATGTGGATTATAAAGTGTTCATAATTTACAAAAAAAAAATACAACACAAAGAGGCAGTAAATATAAAGGAAAAATCTTTAGACTAGATCTGGATGTTGGGTCCAAATCATCTTAGTGGAAGACCAAGACACAGGTAGACAAGAAATGGCTTAAAATATGGCCTAGATTTGATTTACAGTTTTTGAACAATACACACGGACAGACAGACAAACAACTGCAGACCCGAAAGCAATACTATAATAGAAGTGAGTAGGAAAAACATATGTGCCGGTCTGTGTTTCTCTATATTGCAAGAAAATGTTTATGTTGTAAAGGTTCATCGATATGACAAAATGTCCCATGTCAAATTACCATTTTAATATAAGCTTTTATCACTGGCACAATAATAATGTGCCCCATATATGCAAATCACTAAACAAAATCCACTACGAGGAGAATATTAGTGGGTGTTACCTGAAGAAATGGCTGACTCGTTACTGTTTGTGTTGGATTGAATTTGATATATCTGAGGTTAACATACTTTTTTAAAAAACAATGTTTGGCATTTCACACTTGTACCTCCCTGCTCTTAAAACTAACTCCACTATGACACTTTAAAGTACAGTTTTCTTGTCTTTAAAAATAATAAAACAAATCTAAAGTATTATAAAAGTTCCATTCTAACATGACAGGTTGTGTCAGCAATTTTGATTGGTCAATTGCCGTGGTAAAACCGAGCATAACTGCATGGCCAGTTTTTCATATGCGGGCGATAATCCCACTTCAAATTTTAAAAGTCAAATTACAAAGAATATGCACTACAAATCTTCATCAAACCATTAAGAAGACAAGGAATAAATGTGAAAATATGAAATGTCATGTTAGAATTGCAAAAACACTCTCCTAGTGTGGGGTTATGCAAGGTTTTACAACTCATAGCTCATTAACAACCCCCTTGCACATACATGATGGAAAAGCCACTCATTATCAGTCATTTAGACATGTTTATTCCAAAAAAACCCTTTGCAGAACGTGAGTAATTAATTTTAAAATATTGTCATGTTAGAATAGAAATAGACAACTCCAAGCTCAGGGATATAGCAGATTTTACAACGATGAGCGCATTACAATCACTCAGACTCCGCATTCGTAATTCTAATATCGCTCATCGTTGTAAAATCTCCTATAACCCCTTGCTTGTCGTTGTCTATTTCTATACTGACCAATTGTACTTTTAATTAAGCAACCAATAAGTTGTCCTAGTTTACAAAAGTACAAGTTTTAGGAACTGACTTCACATACATATTTGCTTTTTGTCCAATAGTCGTGTCCTTGTTTGCCTATATTCTCAGTGATAGATATATGTTCGTAACATTGGACTTTTGCCTGCTGTGTATAAGACCTTTAGATGATATCATTACCGACTTTCCTGCTTTTATTATTGTTTTACTTATTCTTTAGTGGTAAAATATTTCTACTCAGTGGACATTATTAATTAGTTGCATCAGCCTATAACAGGTATTGTATTCAACAGTTTTTAGAATTGGACATTGCTTTTTTTTTCTTTTTTTTTTTTTGGTTTCGCATAAACAAACAGTCTCACTCGTCTCGCCTTTATTAAGCATGGATGACCAAGATAACTATACCAGTTTTTCACTGCTGCTATGTTATGATGGTGAAATTCGTGGCACTGTTCAAAAACCATTTTAAAACACTAAACTGCTATAAAATGACCCAGCCATAAATTGAGTGGAACTTGGGATCAGATGTTGGACTTGTTACCTTGCCATGAAATCAGAGGAATGAAGTTGGAGAGCATCCGTCTCTTTCACTCTAATAAGCTAAACCCTCTAGCCCTTGAGGACAAAGCAGTTTGATTCAGTAGGTTCCTATGCTTGTAATATATCACTAAAGGTTTAGCCAGCACCTACTACCTCCACGAATAAGGGTAAGTTTTGCTTTGTATATGCCTAAGAAAGATTTTGTTCAATCCCCCAGGAAACGTCGACAGTAGCATTTGGAACAGATGATTAGATCACCATCTGGAACTAGGAATTGTTCAATTGTTCATCAGATTATTTTTTATCATTGCACTCATAAACAATACTGGAGGTGTAAGAAGTTGTTAAAGGTATGTACTGAGATAAATATGATATATACAGATTTAAAATAACATCCCAGTAAATATTAGAAACATTTAAAAACAAATTTTTCAAACCCTACCTTTGGGGTTACTAAACATTTCCCAGGGTTTGGTTAATATAATGTTTGATAAACATTCTCCATGCAACTGTTTTTGCTAAAGCATTCATTAAAAGTTTACAAAATAACTCAAGAAACTGAAGTTTGACTGGAAACATGATTAAACATGTATAAAGTAGCCCAAGAAATGAAGGTTACATTAGAAATGTTTTTTTCCAATCATTAAATGTGTGATTAATAGTATACAAAAAGTGTTGAAACAACATTTGTTGACAATGTTTTGTATTGAATGTTTTGAAACCGTCTCAAAACATCCCATATCAATTGATTTATTATTACTCATTATTCTAAACTGTTTTTGAAATGTTTTCTTTCAATTTTTTGGACAATAGTCTATCACAAACGATTTTTGTAAACATATTTTCAGAATGGTTATTAAAGGTTCACCTTCAAATATTTAAACAAAGATGGTGGTTAGCATTTTTAGGGATTTTGGAGAACGTTGTAAGAAATGACGCCACATGCAATGCCTAACAGTCCAGATCAATGGTGGCACAATCTTTAAGGAACTATCTTACAGTTTTAGACATAGAAATAATATTTTCAGTGGTGAACAACTTAAAACGGGTTTAATTTGCCCTCTGACCCCCAATTAGGGTTAATATTGATAAACAAAGCTAAAGTAATATTTTTGAGACATTGTAATGTTCATTTGTAATAGTTTTCAATCTTTTATCGTTAAATGTTTTCTTAATGGTACACAACGTTTTCATAACCTTACATTATAAATGGGTCCTTTACCTATTAGTTTAACCTTTACAAACCGTTTACCGTCAAACGTCCACAAAAATTAGAACTTTTTATAGAATGGTAATTTCGTGTAAGCTTGGAAAAACCTTAAGTTGTTTGCTAATCCCCAATGGTATGGAATATAGAATTCCTTGACGTCTAGTATTTTTCTATAGTGTATTATTTTCTGTATAGAATCAAGCGCCTGTCCCTGAACAAACCATATCACGTGGTGGATAGTTACATAATCGATATGTTTTAACATATGTATACTATATAGAAGGGTTAATCAGTTTATGGGTCTAATTTTGGTGAATTTTTTACTCCTCCATAACACAAGAGTATTTCGTATTTTTTTTAATGTAAATACCTCAAATGATAGGTGTGTCATCTCTTTATCAATGTACCAAATATTATACCTCTAGTGTTTATGCAAATATTAAAAATATTACTTTTTCTGTCACTAATTGATAAAAACCCTTGAATCAGTTTATGGGTCTATCTTGACAAAAAAAAAATGTTACACTTGACTTAACTTCAAAGCTGTTTCATGTTCATCACATATGGACTGTATCCCATGGACACAATCTGCATTATTTCTTTGTATCCAGATGATAATCTCTCAAAATTTAATGGGATCTAAATTCAACCAGGTCCAATCTTCTGAGTTTTAGGAAGATCCAACCAGTAGTATTTGCATAAGTTTGCTAGGAAACGAGTAAACAAACAACCAAGAATACTCAGAGGTCAGAGCTGAGTGCAGACTTTGCAACTGTTTTGCGTAGGACATTAACTGAATGATCTCATTATGCCCATGCTCACATTAGGACCCATGGGTGCTAATGCAGACAATTTTAGTAAAACAATCACTCCCAAAGCAAAGATGTTTACCCGATCATACCCAAATTTGATGCAGTTCTTCCTTGTAACAGTTCTGACGCTCCTTGAAAATTTCAAAACAATTTGTGCAGTAGTTTTTGAGTTATGCTGTACATAAACAAACAAGCAAACAGACTGAGTAACATACTTTGCAAAAATGTTTCAAGCAAACGGACAAATGATCATGAAAATAATAACTCCTTAATGGAGGTAATAATCAGTGGCAGGAATCCACATGTCTTAGTGGTAAGACAATATGACACCTATGATTTGAGGTATTAACATTAAAAATATATGAAATACTCTTGTGTTATTGAAGTTCAAAGTCAAAAATTCACCAACATTAGACCCATAAACTGATTAATGCTTCTATGTACCTATGAAAAAAATATTGAAGCAAAACAATCTTTCCCCCTAGTTGGATCAGTTTATGTGACTTTTCTTGTCTTAGACTGAGTTAATTAAGTTCCACAGGGATGCTAACTCAAAGCTTAACTTGCAAAAGAGGAGACTGGTTAGTTTAATAATTATTCTTTTGTAAGGCTGTCGTTTCCAAATGACCCTTGAGCCTCAAGCGGAGTCAATGAGGTGTAACCTTGTCTTTGATTAGCTATAAGTCAAGAGGTAACCAAGTGCCAAGAGAGGCTGTGTCAAGTAGACCTTACGGTTTGAGATTTTCACAAACTTCCACAGTGAGCCTCTAACGGAGACATGCAAGTCAAACTCTCAATATTCCTATACAGTTGTATTTTAAATCCCCCACAATCTATCAAATATTCTCAAGTTCAGTCTGGTAATTAACCTAAACATGTGGCATTCTAATTCTAATCGGACTTTTATAGCGCTTAATCTCCCCTTTACAAAGGGGACTCTAAAGTGCAACAGGGCCAAGACGGCCAATTTAAGTATCCAGGGTCAGAAAAGAGGTCACGCACCACAGAGAATGCCAGGGCATGATTGAAAACAAGGTGGGTATACCTTGATGTATACGTAGGTTTTAGGGTGCTTTCTAACAGAGGTTAGGGAGGGGGTGCACAAATGTCACCAGAAAGAGCATTTCAAAATTTGGAGCCTCAAAAGCAAAGCTGTAACCAAACTGTTTGAGAGACTTTTGATTAGAAGGGTAGAACTTTGGAACAACAGGGGAATTATCACTGATCCTGTTGCTGTAAGAACTGCTGTAAAAAGAAAGATATGGAGTAAACTGCTTAGGAAAACGATTGTGGAGAAGCTTGTAAACAAGTGTTTCTGTTTTAAATACTGAGCAATGTTCAACAGCAAGCCAATGCAATTTCTTATAAACAGGAGTTATACTGCTGCATCTTCTATTGTTTAATACAATTCTAGCTGCATTAATTTGGATGCATTGTAATTTACATAGAGTGAACTTGGAGAGACTTCTAAACGGTTAATTACAGTAATCCAACTGGTCACTGACAAAAGAGCATTGGCCACAAGTATAGAAGCATCAAAAATATGAAACTGCCTGACACACATGAAGTCTCACGGTTACACAAAACTGTTGTAGACTCTCTTCTTCGTTTAGACAAGACAAATTCCGCACCAAACCATATGCCCATGTTCTTAGCTGACTCAGCTGTTACTATCCAAGATGCCAACTGAGAACCAGGCTTTCAACTTATCTGGACAGAGAGGTCTACCCAGGATGTCAATTGAAAACAAGCTTTCAGCTTACTTGTCTATCTTTTTAACCAAAGAGTATAAACTCAGTCTTTTCAGGATTCAGTTTGAGTTAGCTAGTTGATATCCACCCTTTTACATCATCGAGGCATCTTTTCGACTGTTCAAAGCAGATGTATTCTGGCATTTTCGTGGAAATACATTTTCCTTTTTCCAGTTTGGCAAGTCACAGTATTCTGTTAAATTTATACTAATAGTCATGGCCAAACGACATTTAAGTATCCACATTTCCATTATTACAAAAGTGCATTCAATCCATCCCACAAAAGAAAGATTTGTCAATTTGACACTCCAAGTGAAGTTGATTGTGTAACGTGCCTTGGATAATTAATCTGGAGGTTTCATCAGACAATTTAAAATGCACTGTTATATTATTGCTATTGCTATGAATTCAACCATACACCTGATATCACAATTTAATATACCTACCAGTAAAATAATAGTAAATATTTAATGAATTAGATGTCATTCGAACAGACATTTTGGTTCCTTAAAAAAAGAAAATACTGCCTAAAATGATCAGTTTGAAGACATTCTCAAAACAGTGAGTATACTATTTGTTCAACTCATTAAATTCTGACTTGCTTGCTTGGTTTTATATAAGTGCTAATAGCTATACAATTACATTTTCAGAAAGATTGTTTAAAATTCATGACTGTACCCAGTTGTTTTGGGAAAAAAACACGGTTTGACGCAGAATTTTTCTTATGCACTTGAAGCTGTGAACCACTGCAATAATCATTAGCTTTTGGTACTTTTATATCTCTATATTTTAAGATTTGGAATAAAAAAAAACTATTTAAAGACTGTTTATTTGGGCAATATTAAGACCAAGATTACACACATCACGATATAATGTATGTTACCAAATATTGCAAAAAGTATAAAAATGTAACTACAAATTACCAGTATTTTATCATTGTGAACATATCTAAATCAATACTTTCCTGATTATGTATAGAAAGTGATAGAAAATGAATAAAAATCTTTTGTCTTTCTATTTTATATTCATGTTGCTTTTATTCTTTTATCAACCACACAACATATTTGACCTGAATACTACAACTTACTTCATTTCTTTGTAGTTTTATGTCACTTTCAACACTGTATGGGTTATATCATGATGGGTAGTTGTGTGGGCAGAGGAAACCGGTACATACAGTTGGTCAAGGTTGTGTACTGTAAACTGCCGACCATCAGTAAGTAACTACCGACTTTCCCACATAAGGTCCTGGGTTTGAATCGCCAACCTCAGAGGTGGGAGGAGAGAGTGTTACCATTGCACCACCTTGATCCATACGACCATGGACTACAACTTAAAGACCAGTTAATATTTTTCTTATTCGGCAGCAACCACTAGGATGGAATTAGCATTTGGAATGTGAAAACATGATATAAGCTACTTCAATGCTATATACATCACTAGATATATTCTCTATAGAGGTTCTTTTATATTTTTTGTTTAATTAAAATCTTTGAAGAAATATTTAACATTAACTGGCACCTGTAATTATGGTTACGTTTCAGAGCCAATTTTTAATTTATTTTGTTTTTGATACATTTGGGTTTATTTTAATTGTTATGGCAGAAAAGTGGTGGATAGAGTAAAACAAAAAATACCCTTATGGTTAACATGTGTTTAAGAAGAAAAAACACACAAAATCTTCCACCATAAGAGACAGGTTGTATTGGTTAGTATTCTGTCATGATACTATTTAAAAATATACACCACTTGAGTAGCTTTCCTATTGTATCCCCCCTTACCAAATTTCCATATGCTATTCAGTATAAATAATAAAATACTTTAATTTCTTTAAAAATATTTTCTTGTATATCACATGTTATTGAAAACATTATTCCAAAATTAGGGTGAAATTGCGGAGAAATTGTCAAGATTATGAAGAGCAAAATGCAGTAAAAAAACTGCAGTTGGTCAATCTTAAGACAGTTATTGGGAGATTGACCAGGGGCCGATTTCACAAAGGGACTTAAGTCCAGATTTAGGCTTAAATCTAAGACTTTGGTCTTAAATTTTGTCAAAAAACTGCTAAGTCTGTGGTCTTAGACTTAGCGGATTTCACAAAGCAGCTAAGTCCATGAAATTGCTAAGTCAGTGGACTTAACTTTTAAGTCTGGGAGGTAGTGGGCTTAAATTTTGTAAAGAGGACTTAAATATGGCCGCCATAAACTTTTCTCCACTTCAAAATTTGAAATGGCTGTAAATAAATTATAATTATGCAGAACACCTCACTAAAGTAGTGTTTGGGAAGTTTATATGTGCTAACAAGGTTTTCAATTTCAAAACAGCACTTATCCTTAGATAAAATACATTAAATGAAGAATATGTGGCATCAATATTATATTTTGAATAGATACAAAAGGTCACATGACACAGAAAACCACTGTGGTTATATGATAAGCCTGGACTTAGCTAAGTCACCTTTGTGAAATCCATTTTTCTAGCTAAGACCAAAGTCTTAGATTTAAGTCCAAGACTTAGCCAAAAAAGGGACTTAGTTTAAGTCCTTTAGTGAAATCGGCCCCTGGATTCAAGCTCAGACAGTGAGCATCCAACAATGTTAAAGAATGATAGATTCAGTATTAAGGTTTTATTTTACACGTTAGCAAAATGTAAAGTTGTTAAAATGGACACAGAAGACATTTAAAATTCAAGTTAAAGGAGTTACAGGCACCAAACCCAGTCACAAAATGTAGTTTAAGACAACAATGATTGTTGAAATCTAACACACAAATAAAGGATAATTAAATATATGTCACAAGTATACACTCCAATTTAAATATTCATGGTCAAATAATTATATATATATATATGTATATATAAAGATTGCAAGTGTTCAATAACATTATATTAAATGATTTTGTCTTTACACAATATTATCTAACATTCGAAATATAGCTTGTTATTTCATTGGGTTAGAATTTCCCCTGCGTGAAATATTGTATTAAATTTGCATTAATAGTAGTATATATTTCTAAGTGGTAGATAAAAAGCTAAGCACAAAGGCTATAAGTTGAGCATTTTTAATGCAAATAGGATGACTGTAAAACACTTGAGTTTCTGATAATATATATAACTATTTTTATCTTGTCATACGTTTTTACAAAGACTAAAAACATTACATTAGTTACAACTTCGATTTTTCTCACTTGCACATTTTTATGCAAATTGGATGACTGTAAAAACACCTGCGTTTCTGATGACATACATTTTAATCTTGCCATACGTTTTTACTAAAAGGCAAAAATAACATCATATTAGTTACAACTTTAATTTTCCTCACTTGCACATTTTTGCCTGTTTGATTTAGTATAGAAAAAAGGACACTTTTTTAAATGATGTAAAATTATATATCAACTTTGTCAAAATATATCAAATTTGTTTTACAAAATGTTTACAATATCTCAATTAATGAATGATCATGTCAGTGGTGTAACTGTGTAATAAAGATTTGTATGTCATTGCATTACGGTAACCTTTTTGGACCCCCTTAGCATAGATATGAGACTTAATTATTGTACTACCACACGAAGTATTCCTTCCCCTGAATGTGAGTAAAGCATATGGATTTTAGACAATCTTAATTTATTTCACGGAAAGAATATTATATTAATGGCTTTAAGTGGTTTAACACCCCTTTTACAAACTAAGGCCATGCAAAGATAGCTCTTACTTACTCCCACATGGTGGCATGGATGGACTGTACTGATAGATTTCAAACACAATTAACTTTTTCACAAAACTACATAACCACAAGTTCGCCATAGTCAAACAGCAAATTTTATTTACCAACCATCTTTAACCAAGCTCAACATATAGCATTTTTTTACTTTGTTGCCAAATCACCAAGACGAGGTAAAGCCTGCACTGAAGCAGAAATCTAATGCGGGTGTTCCACTGGAGCCGACCCTGCAACCGACCCTACGAAAGTCGTGAGGTAGAAAAAAAGGCATGAAAATGCTGCATCGATTAAGAAATCCCTGACAAGACAGTACACTTACAGACAGGACGTGATGACTCCACCGACAAGACAAAGGGTCGGGGATGTTTATTGCACAGTCAGTCGTAGAAGTAGTACAACAAGCCCTAAACCCTCAACAGACTAGCCACATCACAAACAGACATGCCGTAAAGACAAACAGACAAGCCGGAATCATGTCCACGAACCATCACAACAGGTCTGATTGATTTTTTGGGTCGGTTTCTATAGTGGGAATACAGAATTTGGATCCATATAACACTATATAAACCCCCATCACCAGGGATGTGCCATTCATTTCTCACTGCAATGATGACAGCAACACATCAAGATGAACCGTTTGACAAGCTGAGCCTCCTTTGGTTTCTATTGAGTTGAATATGTTATTTTTCATCATGATTTCAAGACACAGAAGGCAATAAAACCCAGCCCCCACCACGTAGGAGAAAGCCACAGAATCCATAAGTTATGCCCTGGATACTGCAGAGAAAGGATGCTACAGAACACCCTTGGACGCGCTAATCACTATGGACATACCAGGCTATAAAAATTTCATCAGAATGCCACCAGCCTTTTTGATTTAATTGAAGAAAGAATTTACCCCATCTGAGGAAGTCACCCACCAATTTAAGGAAGCCACTGGAAGTTGGTTTGAAATTAGCAGTTACATTGAGACACTTATCCACAGGATAAAGCTATATTTCACTGCAGTACCACAGGAGATTTGGAAGAACTACAATTTATAAATTTGTCCCCCAGGTCTGTCCCCTGGTCTGTTTGAAAAAAAACAATAGCATACAATTTTGAGTGCATCTGTATGTATAATATCAAAGCGGATTATCAAAGAAGCTCATTTTAACTAGACCAAACAAATGCCGAATTGAAAAAGCCGCAATTGATCCGAAACCCAGGAAAGAATCAGTGGATTTACACAATAGTTGGGTACTTATCTGTTCAGATTAGCCTATCCTTCACCATAGCTTTTCTCCTACATGGGACGCTTACATGAACAGTGACTTCCTTCTCAAAATTGGACTATCAATACCTTAGAGGATGTCTGCATCCATTTGGCACCTTATAAATACTGCATACTTACTTATTAAAGTTGGTACAAGTAGCAGATTCAGATCTGTTATCATTGCATCTATAACTATTTGTGGCAACTATTGCTGCATGAACTGAATTGTCTTATAACTTCTATATCACTGCTTTTGTATTCCTACTGTAATTTAAAAGTAAAACTCTCTCATAAAATAATTCAGTACTTTCTCCGATAGCAAGACACTAGTGGGCCACTGTTGGCTATGGGTGACAAAATATAGCTAGTGGGCCACCACTGAGCAAGTGGCCCACTGACTACATTTTTGTCAAAATTTTTAAAGCATTATAAACAACTTCAAAAGCAACCTCAAATGCTGTTTTCTGACATATTATTTAACAATATTCAATGTTAAAAACATACTATTTCAAATATAAATATATTGCGTGGCCTACTGTTGGCCCACCAACTACTATAGTCAGTGGCTGTAGCTCAGGGACCAGCCTACGCCCACTGGTGTAAAATTCTGGGAAAAATTAGATAAAATGTGCACTTTCTTTCACTTAACATAAGTTAATATCATTTTAACAAACTTATTCTGTACTCCTTCATTTTGCTCAGTCAGTCTTTTTTCCACTTTATTACTTTATATATTACTTGCTTATATATTTGCCACAGGTGGTCCATCAATGGTCCACCCACTACATAAGTAGTACATGACCCATGATGGGCACCCAGTGGGCCACTGGTGGCAAATTTATTTTTTTAGTGAAGGTTAAAGAAAGATATTTTCATTTTTTCCTTTTGATATAATTTTGTTTTTTTGATGAAACCTAAAACTATCGCAGAATTTTTTTATCTGACACATGCAACTATGATCTGTAACAGCTATACTTAGTTGTTGGACCAATGGTGGTCCTCTGGTGGCTACACCTCAAGCTCTGCTGAACAGCATTTGTTTTGACAGATCTTGAAAAGAGACTGTCTAGGCTTAAATTAATTTGTTTTAAGTGAATTACTTTCCAAAAGTGGTTGTTTTGAATTTGATTTCACAAAAAAATTATAAGATTTGCCACCGGTGGTCCATCAGTGGTCCACCTTATGCCTAAATGGTACTTATACTGTTGGTCCAACAGTGTCCCACCGATGGCAAAGTATTGGATACTTTATGCATTTGTGTGGCCACCGTTGGCTATGGTGGCAAAATATAGCTAGTCAGCAACCGATGACCCACCGCTGGACCACTGACTGCATTTTAAAATAATTTTTAAAGCATTATTAACTACTTCATAAGCAACCTCAACTATTGCTTTCTGACATATTATTTAACAATATTCAATGTTAAAAACATATTATTTCAAAATATAAATATATTGCGTGGCCCACTGTTGGCCCACCAACTACCAGAGTCAGTGGCTGTAGCTCAGGGACCAGCCTACGCCCGCTGGTGTAAAATTCCGGGAAAAATTGGATAAAATGTATATTTTCTTTCACTTAACATATGTTAATGTCATTTTTTAACAAACTTATTCTGTACTCATTCATTTTGCTCAGTCAGTCTTTTCTCCACTTTATTACTTTATATATTACTTGCTTATATATTTGCCACAGGTGGTCCATCAATGGTCCACCCACTACATAAGTAGTACATGACCCATGATTGGCACCCAGTGGGCCACTGGTGGCAAATATTTTAATGATGGTTACAGAAAAATATCTTCATTTTTTTCGCATGTGATATAATTTTATGCTTTGATGAAACCCAAAACTATCGCAGAATTGCTTTTATCCGACACATGCAACTATGATCTGTAAGAGCTATGCTTAGTTGGTGGACCAATGGTGGTCCTCTGGTGGCATACACCTCAAGCTCTGCTGAACCACATTTGTTTTGACAGATCTTGTAAATAGACTGTCTTGGCTTAAATTCATTTGTTTTAAGTGAATTACTTTCCAAAAGTAGTTGTTCTGAATTTTATTACACAAAACAATTGTAAGATTTGCCACTGGTGGTCCATCAGTGGTCCACCTTCTGCCTGAATGGTACACATACTGTTGGTCCAACAGTGGCCCGCAGACATCAAAGTAATTGGATACTTTATGTATATGTGTGTATATCACTGAGACACCAACATTTTAAAATAACAGATGTTACATCTCAGCATTAATATATATTTCTTTTTTCCCACTCTTGTGTCACAAATTTCTTCCAAGGTTTACCATTGGCAAACCACCAACTATATCAGTGATATATAAGCTATGACCGATGGGCCACTGATGGGATTTTTTAAATTTTCACCCAGATTTTAGATCGAATCATTAAAATCATCTGAGAAAGTTTCCCCTGTAAACAAACCATAAAACATGTACAGGAGAAAAGTATGATATTAAATCAAAACGCTATTAATTGGGGTTGAAGTGTAGCCACCACTGGACTACCCTTGGTCCACTAGCTGCTATATGTACGTGTCCGATAAAATATAAAGTTTTTTAAATTGAAAGGAATCATTACACTTGAAACATATTCCAATCAGTGGCTGAATTACCCTTGAAATATATTCCCATTAGAGGCTGAATTACCCATGCCAACGTTGGCCCAATGAAGACTTGCCAACCAAAACTCAGGCTGCCGAGGTTGGGCCAACAGTGGGCCAATGGTGGCTTTTTATTCAAGATGGCGGCGAGCAATAGTAGGGGATTTTGAGACACTTAGTAAACAAAAGTACAGTGGCTGGCTTTCTGCCAACCACAGAGTCGAATCTTAGGACAGCACTGGGTGTTGAAATCTGTAAACTCGGTATTATCGCCCACATTTGCAAACCTCTTCCAAAGACGTTGTTTTCAGTTTTGTGTAGTGAGATGGGTATTTGTAGTGACATGATGTGAAAGGTTTACAAATATAAAGGGTCTGTAGATGCGCAGTTTGAAATTTGATTTTGAAGTGAGAAGACATATTTAATTTTGAAGCGTGGTTATTCCTCCTTTATTTGAGGTTTGTGATTGAATCGCCAATAAAGTCCGCGTATACGTAGTTTATTTCTACAATTAAAGTGTTACAGTATATGGATATTTTAGCAAACTGTAAGTATTTTAATCAAATATTGAACAATTTCATTTAAAATAAGAAAATATAGTTCCCTTAATTTACATTTTTTTTCTGATTTATGTATGAAATGACGCGATAACTTCTAGGAAATGGAAACCCAAATACAAAAGCGCCTTCGTGTGGTTGAATGTAGAACTACCGAGTTGTGCATATTTTCATTGTGTCTGCCACGAATCTATCTGTACTGAAAGAACATCCATTCATTTTTCTGTCTATCCATTTTGAAGGCCGATATTAAAAAACTTAACAACTAACAGGTTCTGAAACCTGTATACGGAATATATTTGCAATTACATGTATCAAGGTAATCTTTGTGTGAAATGGAAATAAATAGTGATAAAGATGTAGAAAGCAAATTAATTCATGAATTTCATTGTCGTATGACCACCATCATCCCATATTTTTATTGGCCAATGTCTAGTACTACCATGACGTCACTCCATTCATTAATTTCTTTGCGGTTTATTTGTTTGACAAATGAGTAAGGCTGTGATCTGTCAAACGATGTGATTGGTTCATAACAATACTTTTTAAATTGTCAAGCTTTGATGAATGAGGTCATGTAGATGCGCCGACAACGCTTTTACATTAACAGTGACTCCATCATAAACCAGCAGACAAATAAATATATGTACTTTAATTTTACTTTCACGTCTAGAAACCAGCAGACGAAACCGTTAAAAAAGACTCGTTCGAGTAGGTCATCACAATAGCAAACACAATAGTTTCTAGGAGATACGGGACCTTACAGAAAGCCAGACGTAGTGCTAGACAAGCTTTTTATTTTATAAAATATAACTTGAAAAAAGCATTAAAAATTTTCAAAATGACAGAGTGTATACTATACACCTTAATGTACAGATATGTGAACAAATATTATGCAGAATTTGATATTTAAGGGCTTAAACGGCCAATTTAAAATCGCGGCCACAACTCAGTACATAACTCGAATCAAAGATTCGACTAAAAATAATTTATTATGGTATGTCTAAAATCATATTTCAGTGAGCCCACTATTTAACAATTTTAGACATAAAAATAACATTCTCATTATAAATTCACAGTAAGAAAAGTTGTTTCTGAACATTATAATTTTATTATTTGATTATGGAACATATCATCTGAATATACTGTTCCACCACTGTTTATGTTTGGTCATGTGACTTATCAGTGATTCCTTTAACTAAAATCCACCCACAATCTGTCAATTATTTGCTTTCTGTTAAACGATGGCCACATAACTTCATGCTGCAATCTGATTGGCTGATACTATATTATAGTGGTAGTAAAATTTTACCAGTGGCTTGCCAATGTCAGACCAACAAAGGATCCGCCGGCAAAAAAGCCACTGGGCCAACAGTGGCTGCCAATGTTGGACCGACGGATATGCCAATGTTGGGCCAACGTCTGCATGCTATCTGGGTTGTTGGCTGATGAAGGTGATCCACTGCAGGACCAATAGAAAAGCTTATCATTGGCTGCCAACAGTGGGCCACTGATGGACCACCAGTAAACCTTATTGTTGGCTGCCAACAGTGGACCACTGTCTATCAGCTGGTCACGCCACCAGAGAACCACCATAAAAGTTAATGGCACCCAAAAGTGGGCCACTGGTGGGCCACCAGTCAACCGTGTCGGCTACTGAAGGTGGGCCACTGGTGGACCAATAGAAAAGCTTATCATTGGCTGCCGACAGTGAAGGCTGCTGAAGGACCACCAGAATGGTAGACCACTGCCGGACACGCCAATGGCTGGCCACCACCTACAGCCAATGTCGGACCGACAGCTGTGCCGCCGTGGGCCAGTGATGGCCCTACAGAGTCTTGCTATCTGGCTTATAGATCTATTGTGGTGCTTTAGAGATTTGTGGTCTGTCTAGCCATTTTGTCATTATAAAAATGCCTCAGTTGCATGAAAATTACATCAGGAATGTATTAACATATTTTGAACATGAATCATAAAACTAGTCTATCAGATTTCATATTATGTGTTTCAAAATGAAATCAGTAAATATTGGTCATCCCTGTTATGAAACATTACGTTAACGATAAGTGTCTATCAGATTTTTAGTACCAATCACTTCCTTCTCCAAACAACTGGTGTCAAAGAAAATCAGAAACATAATATTTCTAATGAGTTGAAAACAAGTATCAATGCTTATGTGGTCATTAAATGTGCAGTTTCAAAAGGATCAGGAATTGATTAAAAAGGTTACTGCAACATTTCAATGTAAAAATATTAAACAACACATATGGAAATTAATTTACAGCAAAGACTGAATTGAGTACCAATTGTTAATTTGATCACATATGCTACTTACTGTAATTGATGTCATGAACACAACTCATATCTACTGTTATATCCTCTTCGAATGTCATAACATATTGATTTTTCCAGTCTGGAAGGTAAAGTGTTCCCAGTGTGAGTGACATAATACAACATAATTTAAAATAAAACATATTTTCCATAACAATTTCAATGTTTATCACAGACAAATCATTCATAACCAAAAATTGAATTGTCACATTACTGTTCCTTTGGCATGCTATAGTTTTCATTTATCATTTGGTTTTGTCACAATTGGCCACTTCCAATCTTGTGGTGCAATACCTGATATTGTCTGTGTAATTAAGCTGCACCGAGAGTGAAACAATATATCCTATGAAAACATGCACTGATGTTGAATATGTTTAGATAAACCTTGTCGAGCTCTCAGATTGCAACTGCACTGAAAATAATTAAATTACATCTACAGCGCAATGTATAATGAATTGACTTGGTCCATTATTTTATTTTTTATTAGCCGCCCACAGAGTACATATATTTATTTATTTATTTATTTATAACAATCGTGCTCTTGGCACAAGAATTGCATAAATATATTTACATATAAATACAGATACAAATACATGTATACAAACAGATAAACAAATAAATGAATCAAATTTAAGATATAAAAATTTCTATTTAATATTTACATTTTTTTCTAAGTAATACATAAGAAGGTAAGCATACTATCAATTTCTTCTTTAATAAATTGGGTACAGTTTTTGTCTCTAATATATAAAGATCTAAAATATTATCAACTAACTACAACATCCTCCTCACTATACATGGCTTCCAATGTGTTCATTATCTTTATGTTAAATAGACCTGGTGGCATACACACTTCTTCCCTTAAACAATTTAACTCATTGGATGTGGTTTTTATATTGTGACCAACATTAGATTTGCTACCCATCAACAGAATTTTTCCACAAAGTCTAACAATCAAATTGTCACTATTAACTATACTGTAAAGAAACTGATTGGACCTTATATATATATATTTAATTTTATGGGTACATCTTTGCAAATCAAAGGAAGATACCTAGAATGAGTCATATTAGATAATTGAAATACACGTCTAATGCACTTTCTCCATGTTGCACAGACCTTCTTAAAACTTTGGAACAAACAGTATTTAAGTGTTGTGTGTGCATTACTAAATAATGACAAGATACCATTAACATTTATAATCAAATTATCAATAGCATCCCTATACAAAAAACTTTCAGCATCTTGACCTATATAGTGGCCCAAATGTTTACACACAGTTGTCACTTTAATGAACACATTATTACGTGTAATTCCTGCTATTCCCTGTTCTCGTGATTTTGTAAAATTTAGCAGCTGATATTTATCAGGATTGAATGACACATTAAATTCAAAACCGAAATTATCACACACTTTCAACATTGACCTAAGAGAATATACAGTGGGTGCTATTAACAAGATATCATCAGCATATCCCAACCCACCCGTAAAAACATTTCCAATGTGGCAAACTACTCCTGAATTCCTTAGCCTTAGCAGTAACTGATCAATATACAGTAAATAAATAACACTGGTGACAGAATTCAACCTTGTTTTACCCTATTCGTTACCTTAACTTCCTGTGATGTAACATCTCCCCATTTTAACACATATTTTTTGGTTTAGATACAACCTTATTATCATAGGACATAATCTTTTATTTACTAGGAGATTGAACAACTGATAATAATTTACACGATCAAAAGCTTTTGATGCATCTAACATCATGACAAAAGTATCAGTATTATTACTGTGGTAATACTCAATTATCTTATTTAACACCATAGTACACTGACTTGTTGAGTGCTTTGGTTTAAAGCCAAACTGCAATTCACTATTTTGTAAAATTTCTTTATTGTTGTCCAGCACAATCAAGTCTAACACCTTTCCTACAATACTGCTTAGAGCAATACCAGTAATTACTAGATTGACACAGGGACTTCTTTTTATCCTTTGGTATAGGAACAATAGTGGCAGTCAGTAATTCATCAGGAGAGCTACCATGGATGAGCACAATGTTGTACAAAAAGCTAAGAAAAACATGTAACTTATGACTTCCATTTATCAAATATTCTGAAAAGTGTACAATATTACAATCACTTTTATAGTGCTTTAGCTTTTTCATTGCAGTGACAACATCTTTCACTGTAAACATATGATTGGAATAACAATTATCAGCACAGCAGAGTGATTGTATTTGATTATTCACAGTAACAGTTAACTTCTGTAATTTATCAACATCATAAGATACTGAATTATGTAATTCAGAATACTTCTGAGCAAATAAATTGCTCACATCTCTATTACGTTTGAACCCATCAACACTACAAGAGACAGTACCCTTTTCACCTCGGATTCTCTTAACATCGCTCCAAAAATCTTTTGACTTATTGTGAAGTAAATTAGTAGCCTTATTATTTGCAATTCTGTTAGCTTTATTTTTATGAACATATTTTACTGCATAATGGTACTTAGCTCTTGTTGTTCAACGAATATTAGCAACAGTGCCAGTATGTGGGCAACCACAATCATGCTACAGAGTGTGCCAAAAAAGAGCTTCTTTTTTATATTTCTCTACATAAACTGACCAACCAGGAATATATTTTTTTCTACTTCTCTTCTTACCAACACTTATCACAACCTGTGCAGATGACAAACAACAATCAATAATGGCATCATGAAAAAACTGCAACCCTGCAATATGTTTCTTACAGTTCACAGATTTACAGTTAATAGCACTCCATGGTATTTCAATTTTACCCAACAGATCATCCAGTTTAACTTTGTAGTCAGTTTTTTGGCTATTTGTAGCATTACACCAATTAACCATTACACCTTCAACAGGCTGAGACTTTTTACTATACTCTGAAGGTATCATTAACTCTACAGCTAAAGGACAATGATCTGATAGGTTATTAAGCTCATGAAGTGACCTATAGACATTAATATAATCAAAGAAGGTAGAACTAAATATAAAATGGTCAATGACAGATGTTGAATGGTGTACCTTAGTCTCAAAAGTAAACTTCACATTTCTACTTGAATGATTTAATCCACAGTATAAGGGATTTCTATTCATAAAAGTTTCTAACAATCTGACATTACCTCCAGGTTTGTCAAAATTTGTGTTAAAATCTCCGCCTATTATGACATTAGAGCAACTTGCTAAGTTAATAATTGCATTCAAGTCTGAGCACACAGAATGAAACTCATCTAAATATTTCTCTTTTGGACTATATGCAGGTGGCATATATACATTGCATAAAACAAAACAATATTTATCTCTCTCTACCTTCACAGCACATATCCTGCTCGACTCATATGGAATGGGTCGGATGTTGGCTAACAGTCTTCTATGCCATATAATAGCACATCCACCATAAGATCTACCTTGACACAGCACATTACGTTGCATACCACATATACCATGATATGTAACATCCTTTAAATTTTGTGTAAACAAAACAAATTGACTCTCATGCAGCCAGTGTTCTTGAATCAGCAGAAGGTCATTATTCTTCAATAATTCACCCATGTACTGAAATCTAGAAGGACCGCAGCCTTCGCAGTTATAAGATATAATATTTACGCTGTTCATGGCTGGTAGTATTTTATTTTTCAGGATCTCGTTTGTTTGTCACAAATTTTCTCACTCTGATTCCCTCAGGCCAAATACTGCAATCACATAGTTTGTTGAATTCTGAAGTTGGGACACTGAGCTTAAACGACTCGAACTTTGATACAGGTTTTGAAATACACTCCAGGAACTTAACAGTGAAACCATGACTTTGAATGTGTGCTTGCAGATGATCAGTTGTTGTTGTTTGGTAAACAAATGTCTCTCAGGTTCAGGAGCACCTTGCACTTTTCTGGAAAGACCACTACCAATGATGATCCTTCTGCGCTTTGCTTCCATTTTCCGCTCTCATCTTACTACATAAGCCGGTCTTTGAAAGTTAACATCATCAGGATGACTATAATTTTCAAATTTTCTAGGCATCGCTTGTGATGAAACTGTAGCATCTAATGCAAGAGTCCCCCCATTTTCCTTGTCCTCATAATTGTTTTGTGTGATGCAGTCATCTGTTGTCTTTCCATGAGAGGCACCAACAGTGGTCTGACTTGTCTCCCTAAACTTGTTTTCTGGGATGTAGTCAACTGTACTTTTTCCTCTAGAGGTACATGAGGTGGTTTGACTTGTATCCTTTAACTCAACTACTTGATTCAAGGTTTTAGGTATTGCACCCATTGCATAATACACACTCTTGTTTATAGAGCTATCCTGTGTATGGTATCCCACAGCACTGTTTGGCACCGTACTGTTTGACCCTGGTGGCGAACTATGTGGGTCCCCCTGAACCCCTTTACTATTTCAATTATTTCCATAGGAAGATGTTACTGCAGTTGAGTAGCTTGTCACTTGATCCTGTCTTTCTTTCATACTCATGTTCTGTGCTATGACACAGTCAACAGAACACTGCATGTTACTCACTCTTAATTCCATTTGATTCAGTCTATCAACAACTGGCAGTTTTTCAACTTTATCTAATTTGAGGAGAGCATTCAGAATGTCTGATACATCATCATCTAAGTTTGTGCATGATATTGTTGTTTTTCTGCATCTCTTATCCCCAATAATAGAAGTCCCACAGTGTCTCCATAGGTTATCTTTAGCTTCTGTTATTTATTGCTCAGTAAAATATGACAAAATCACTGTTTTTATGTTTTCAATGCTCCCTCTTTGCATTGCAAACAATATATATGCTACAAGCGGTTGAAGCAACATTACTTTCTCTGTACTTGCATCACTTGAATTACTGACTTTTCCATTAACTACATTTGTTTCTTCAGAATTGTTTTTCCAGATTTTGCAATATATTTATTTATAATCCCTGTCTTAGACTGTTCCTTTGTACTTTGTTTACCTTTCACTGGGTCACTAGGTACACTTGCTGAACTGTTATCCAACAATATCCTCATTTGATTACACTTTCCACACAAGTTAAGGTCACCCCATCCTACTTGCACACTTTTTCCTTTGATCTTATTAGGACATTCTTCTTAAGACCCTGGGCCTTCACACAATAAGGGAGCCATGCCAATAACACTGTATCTCCTTAAAATTAACAATTTAGTACACAAGGCACACTGAGATGTCAATTTCCAAATACATTGTTCATTAGATGATTGAACTTTTTTGACACCCAATCTGTCAGAATGAAAAATCAGTTCAAAATTGCTAAAGTTTATGAAATGCTTATCTTAAAGAAATATCCAAAAGTATTAGTAATTCATGAGTCATGGATGCTTCCTGCCAATCTATGTAACTGTCTCTTCCAACTCCAGAAATTGTGTCACTAAAGATGTAATATATCCATAAGAAAAATATAGTTTTTACCAGAGCAGAAAAACCTCTTCTCCCTCTTCTACCATATTGACAATATATGGGACCGAAGGGAAAATGAAACTAACATAAACTATGTAGAAATGCCCCTCTGTATATAATATTTTACCAAGACAGATAAAGCAAAATATGGTACATACATAACATTTTTCTAGGTTTTCCTTTCAATAAAAACTTGAGATGCTTCGAGATGCTTTAAATAAATCTAGATATATGATGAGACTAAAGCCACCTTCATGACAATATAATTAGGGATGGAAGAAAGGTGTTTCACAATGGTTTTTTTCAAACTATCAAAATGTCAGATAAGGGATGTTTGTAGTACTAGACTGTGGCTTCGGCCACTGTGAAACATGACTAAAGCAACAATGACCTGGCCTTTGTAAGATTTATGGGTGAACTTAGCAATATTCGATTGCATTGACTTAATGCATATGTGAGAATCTCAGTTAGAAAGTGGTTGTAAGCATGATGTTTGTTCACTTGTCTCTTGGTCAAGTCTTGTGGTCCCTACATTTTACATGTCATATCAGGGGGATGTTCTTGCTAACAAACCCCTAAATCTATAAGCTTTTAAAATTAACATTTTACATAATATTAACAAGGGGCAAAGTGTTTTATCTCACTACTTTACTAGGGACTTTGATTTAATTTTAAATTTCAACAAATATTTAAGCGAGTAATTTTGGTTTGTACAGTGGGATGGTATAAAGGGATGGTATTGGGTATGTTATTTGATGATAAACACCAGCAGTTATAATTGTTTCTGGATGATCTGGGTTCTCCTAAGAGGACCTTTTGAGGTAGACTACCTTAACCCATACGGGAGAATGGAGGACCAACTGTTTTATTTGTGTCAGTGCAGATGTGTCTGTGATGGTCTGTGGTGTCATGGGTGCTGATGTGAACAACCTTAGGATTTTTATAGAACCAATGCCAGCTGCTAAACATTTAAAAAGGCTAGATGCGCAGGAAATGTTATGTACAGTGTCTGGTGAAGTATTAGATCCAACTGGTACAGGACCGAGGCATATCGTTGACAGTGTTATTTCCAGTTTCACAGAACTGGCTGTATTCAAAGCTTGATCTTACACATAATAGATCTGCTGGTGCTGCTGCTAGGAAGTTGGCTGTTGTTGATGCGTTTGTCTGTTGACTGTACAAAGGCCTGGGACATTGAGGGCTATGGCTGCAGCTGTTACTGATCTGATATTTATCAACATGTTGGATAAGAGACGTATGTAGAACTTCACTGTGGCCTCAGCCACTGTGAAACAGGGGAAAAGGATCTCTGTAAAGTGTATGCATGTTGTTGGGCTTGACTTTGGATTATTGCGAGTGATAAATGTGTCTCTATTTTGTCCATATAGTCAGCTTCAGAAAGGTCTGCAGTTCAGGTGTAGCTTCAAGTTAGTGGGGTTGCCTAGTGCCATCAGAAACAGGTCTACATGTTTTCACAAAGGTTTGAAGATCTTGCAATATAGTGCCTATGGTGAGACACGTTGGAGATCTGAAGGCTTGAAACTGCACCCTTGAATGATGAGCTCTTGAAGTGGTGTACAATATGGGATTTTATCAAAGATAATTGATCTTCAAGCTAGGATTAATGCTGCCTAATATCAGGTGATGATCACTACTTTGTACTGAGAATCAAACCATATTCTATCATCAGGTACTTTGAGGTTCCTACTATTTCATGTCACTGCCACAATCTCTCTTTTGGATGGTGAGTTTTGAACGAGTCATGTCTCTCATTTTATAGTTCTCTTATTGTACAGTTCCTCATGATCTTTAATAAATTCCACAATTGCCCTTTCATTTTGTTTGCTCAGATGCACATGCTGTTGTTTTCCCTTCTTAAACATAACCTAGATTCCTATCATGGATGTGTTGATTGTCTCTGTGCCTTTGTACACTTATCTAAATCCTCAAACCTCTCACTCTCCCTTGTCTCTTGCTCAACCTTTAGTGTCTGCCCTGCCTCTGTCTTCCCTACTTCTGTCCGCTATTTACACTCTGGTGTCTTAAATATAAAAAAATCTGGCCTCTCTCCATCTCCACAAAGCTCTCTTATGTCTAATCTAATCTCGAAATCTTGTGTATCTTCCATCAGTTACTAGTAAAAAGTATGACAGATGCTATCAAAGGTCAAAGTTGGGGTTTTACGTCCCGTTCAACAGCCAGGGTCATATTGGGACAGGTCCTCAGAATTGCCACTTGTGGGACTCGAACCCACAGAGATGACAGCCTATGATTAGATGCCAAACTTGCTAACCACTAGGCCACTGAGGACCTCGACAGATGCTATCAGACAGGCCCCTATATGCACAAGAACACAGGGAAAACGTAGATGAAATTATACCCAAGCTTGTCAGAGACTGCAGAACACCCTAAATGAACTTTATTTCTGTCTGGATGTCTTCCCATTGAAATACATTTAGGTTAGGATGGTGTTTGAAGGTTTATCCCATCTGTTAGGTGGGGCCACGGTGGCAGAGTGGTAACACTCTCGCCTCCCACCTCTGCGGCCGGGGTTCGATCCCCGTCATGGCCGTAAGTGGGAAAGCTGGTAGTTGCTTGCCGTTGGTCGGCAGTTTACAGTACAGAACCCTAGCGAACTATATGTACTGGTTTCCTCTGCCCTTCCAACTACCCGTCGTGATATGACCTGTACAGTGTTGAAAGCGACGTAAAACCCCAAATAAATAAACAAAATAAACCATCTGTTAGGTAGAGATAGCTACAGATGTCACTGATGCAGATGTAAAAGTCTGGGACAAATCCGGGACATGTTGGGAAATATCCAGACATGAGAAGAAGGTACTGTGTTTTGTGGGACATGTATGGGTGGAAAAGAACACCTATGATGGTTTTTAAATGTGTAAAACTGTTATGGAACTGACTCGAAATGGGGAAGTTTTTAAGTTGAGTATTAAGTTTCATCCCTTGACTGCTACTTAATTGTAATTAAAAACAACATGAAACAACTACTTCATCCTATACATAGTGTTTTGTTGTATTGAGTTGGACCACAGACGTGTGAAGACCCTATCATCTTTCGGCAGAGTGCAACTCCTGCAACTGTCCTGTGGCTGTGGAATACAGTGCATAGTACAAGATTCATTAAATTTGAACAATATGTTTCAATGTACTGACTGATACACCTAGCATTTATCTTTGTATTAGAGTGACTAAAGTGGCTCTGAAAATTAATACAAATCATGTTTTTCAGACTGTGATTTCTATGGCTGAAACACCATTGGATTGGTTATAGTCTATTTTGTGATTCAGGTTTAAACCATGTATATACATACAGTATTATCCAAGCAATTTGTGTCTGAAAGCCAGTATTTCTTGATCTTTAAATCCATGAATTTAGGACAGATTTGGCTAAAATAGAAGCTGGTAAGCATCTTTTGAATTTGTTTTTTGTACATTTAGGATCATTAATTTGACTTAATTATAAAATTCATTTCTGGTCACAGTGCAAAATTGAAATTTAAACAAATTATCAGATAGCGTTGATCGCTGCATTAGTAGATGTTTTACAAATATTCGCTTGTAGGTCAGACATTGCAATCCTGACAATGTGCAGGATAACACTTATACATGTATGCCATTTGCTGTAAAAAGGAACTACCTACTAAAGTAAATTTGATTGCTAAAGTATCAAAATAAGGAAAGTGCCAGTGGGAACTGCACCTTATTTTTCAATTATTTTAATGGCAGATACAGGATTAAAAACCCATTTCACTTATCAGTGGTACTATTAAACAATATTTTGAAGCCATCTAGTCTTAAACAGAATTCTGATAAAACAGAAGTAGTCATGCCAGATGGATGAACACAATACCTCCAAAACCCAAAAGATGTAAATGAAAATTTGATTAAGACTGCACCAAGGAAAACTTCCCGAATGACATACACAGAAAAAATAGATCAGGAATGAAGATAACAATATTATACGAGTGTGTAGCATAGACTATAGGGAATAAGATTAGATGTTTTACATAAAATGTAGTTTAAATCTATTTCCAGCTCAATACTTTTGAACCTTGCAAACCTTCTTTGAAACATTTGAATGTATGTCATTTGAAATGAATATTAGAGGAACCTTTTCCTATGCAAAAGAGTATTTTCAAAATAAATAAATAAATAAGATCAAGTACTAAAAGAATAGGAATTAAATGACTAAAACTTCCCTACATTTATTTCATAACATTTACCTCCTATATTGTTATGACAAATACTGACTGATCAGAGTCTAAGCAAGGTTAACAGTATTCAGTTAACAAGCAAATAAACATAAAGGAGATGGATTCCTTCTATTCTTGTTATTCCTGTTAAAAGGCCTAGGTAAATCCAATTAACTAATCATCATTCTGAAGGATTACTCCCCCACCACATCTGTTGCAGTGATGGGTTAATTGGATTAGTAATGAAACTATCTAATTGCCCCAAATTCTATCAGCAACATTTTAACAACTTAACTGCTGTTTTGTAAATTGTGTCTAGTTTAATTACCATTGTACTTTTGTTAAAAATCTTGAAAATTGCAATTCAAACAAACTTCATTTTGGCAACTTCCTTTTTGCCATACAATTCCAATTAATGGACACTGCTTTGCACCACCGTATCACAGTCTGAATTAGAATGGATAGCTCTGAACACAGGAACCACATGCTTGAGTTTCTAGAGACTCCTGACAAACCAAAAGCTTATCCTGTTATAAATAAGAACAAATATGATCAACTTTTGAAATATCTGAGTTCAGTTTCCTATAAAGAAGGTCAAAGGTCAATCAAGGGGAGGCGACAAGTTTCTAAAAGGTAAAATGAAGTGACTTGAGGCATTTTATATACAAGTTAGTAATTTAAGTATACACCATTCAAATTTTCAAGACTTTGAAAGATTTTAAAAGCACCATTTAAGAATCATACACAACAGAGGTTACCACATAAAACATCACATACAGCAACTAGTGCATAAAGGTATCACAGAAGTTAAGACTAGTATGCAACAACACAGCCATTTGTGCTTCGATAATGACTTTAATAGCTCCAAAATAATAACTTCGATACAGAACAATGATTTATAGTTCATGTCTTGCATACAAGTTCAATTCTGTCATTCAAGTCCAAGAGGGGCGCCATGGTCTTGTCTGCCAAGTGCCATAGTTGAAAGCGAGAAACATACTTGCCTTGATCCACAAACAGGGGATCACCAAGGGTCAGCCTGGGGCCGCCTGCCTGCCCAATATGCGGAAAGTAAAGCACAGCTCTAAGTGTACCAGGGAGAGAGGGGGAATAAAATAAGTAGACACTTCTTCCTAGTTCAAATGTTCTATTCAAAATAGCCATCCAATTCAAAGTGAGGCAAGGAAACTGAACCCCATAGAAGCCCTGATTGGCTGTAACCCCTGACAAATAAATAAGGACAATAAGAGGTGAGACAAACTTAAGGTAGGGAGGAAACTGGGGCAGCAGGCCCCTAACAGGACGTGCTGGGCAAAGTTGGTGGCACAAGTGATCCCCATTATAAAGCATGGGTAAAGATTATTAATTGTTGATAAGCTGCAAATTACAATCACATAACACTAAAATTTTTGACACACTTAAGTATTTCAAGAGGTTATTTAAAATCTAATTCTCTAAATTCAATGGATGATGTCTAGGTAACAGTTTCACAATGATATGTCAGGGGTAATGTTATAGTGAAATGGAGCGATAAACAAGATGATAACCAAAATATCACACTGAAGTAAAAATAATAGTTTTATAGCATAATGGGCTGTTTTCTTAAAGCCACAAAGTATTGACCCAAGAAGCTATGTTTTCATGAGAGGCACCAATGTACTAGAACGGACCAATTATGGAAGCAATATCTGTGTGAAACACAAGGGACCACATTCACAATAGGTCTTATCTTAGCATGGTAAAAATATATGGCTTTTGTCATAACTGTGGACAAAAATATCTTGTGACATTTGTCTTTGTCTTTGTGCAATTCACAATAGGTTTAATTTTATCTTTGGACCTAACTAGAAGACTGACATGAGGTAGTATTAAATTTTTAACACATGCCTTAAATATGGCCGCAATGTTCATTTTCCCCACTCAAACAGCTAAAATTAACTTTAAAATATACCCATTTGAAGTTGTTTGTTTTAGGTTTTGAAGTGGTTAGAGGGTTTTCAACTGTAAACCATATTCCATCTGATCGAAGCATCAAAAGTAAGTGAATTAGTTTTATAGTGTACCTCAACACATATTCTGGGAAATACTTATCCACAAGAATACAAATAAGAATAAAAACAGAACAAAAACAAGAGTGTCCTGAGTGTGCATAGACACCAAAATGAACCCTCAATTAAATAAATTGGTTTATGCCAGTTGGATGTATTGCCCCAATATTCCACATCCACCATTTCTCTCTCATCTTTCTGTGATCAGTAATGGCTTTGTGGTATTTAAGGGAACACCATTCCAAAAGGGAGAACTGCATATCCTTTACAGAATGGTCCTGTTCTGAGAAGTATTTAGAGACTGGGGTGATTCTGGAATCCTTAGGTTTAGATACAGTCTATGTTCATAGATTCTTTTCCTGAACCGGTGTCCAGTTTCACCAACATAGTATTTGTCACATTTTCTACATGTGATAAGGTATATATCACTGATCTCACAAGTTTTGTGAGGAGGGAGACTGGTCAAGGGGTAACTTCTATGTGTGATTTTACCCTTGACCTGGGTGATAGGTATTATAAGTGGACAATAAGTACACTTTCCTAGTCATGTACAATATGTGGGTCTAATTGTACATTTCTGTACATTAGATGGGGGGTATGAAATCTGTGCTTTCGTTAACAGATTTCTAAGGTTGGGTAATTTTCTGAATCCCACTAATGGTTTATCTTTGAAAGTATTTACACAGTTAGGAAGTGAACATACATCTTTGGAAATAAGATATATAAGTAACAACTAGTCATATATCTTATAACTTAACATTTAAAAAATCCACTGATGCCCCCCTGTTATCATAATATATCTAAATTTTGAAAATTCCCTAAAATTTATTTATTTGGGGTTTTACGTCGCTTTCAACACTGTACAGGTCATATCATGACGGGTAGTTGGAAGGGCAGAGGAAACCAGTACATACAGTTCGTTAGGGTTCTGTACTGTAAACTACCGACTAACGGCAAGCAACTACCAGCTTTCCCACTTGAGGCCATACTGGGAATCGAACCCGGGCCTCAGAGGTGGGAGGCGAGAGTGTTACCACTCTGCCATCGTGGCCCCGATAATTCCCCAAAAAAGCACTTTCACACCAAGACCCTTCGCCCTGTGCAGTGCACTGCACTGGTGCAAGTTACCGGTGCAATTGCACTTCTGAAAAAGTACATCAGGCGGATTGTTAGACTAATTCTCCAGCCTCTGATGAGATAGCACACTTTGACTAATACAGTTGTATAAAACATTGCAACAGTATAAGGCCCAACTCCATATATATTTGGTATAAGTGAACTTTATCTGTGACTACTATCACTTCTACATTTGTTTTCTGTTAAATACTTATCCACATGTTGACAGTACACATTAACATATATCCTGTAAAATTAACTATATAAACACATGGACGTTTTTTCAACAAAATATGTTTTGTTTACTGACCTTGACTAGCTAGGCTTTGTTCTAACAGGATTTCGCCTATACACTTTCCAGGTATTGATTTTTATCAAAGTGGCACATGTAAGGTCAAACCAACAGTGCACTTGTGTTTACATTCCTTGACATAACCAATGACATTACACGAATTATGTTGTATACAGCACGTCAGTGTCCCTCAGTGGACAACAACATACAGAGATATTCATGTTTGTAAAGAAGATGTCAAAACACTTCAAGTACCTCACCAATATTCCCATATTTATGTGTTCTGCAAACTATCATATTACATGTCTCTGCATATGTTGGTGAAAACAATGTGGATATATTTTCAATGTTTAATCATACCTGTGGCTCTATAATACTGTTGCCCAAAAATGTTTCTGTTTGCAGCAAAGTAACATACATAAAACAAAACAACGTATATATTCTGGCTCTAAACTGCTGGATACCTTCTTTAATCACTGGGCATTTATGTTATTTTTTTGTTCAACGAAACTGAACAATATTGGGAAACCACATTTGAGTGCCTGTAAATTACTTAAGCAGTAATTCTGTAATTTTAGTAATTCTGCTTTGCTTTTGAAGTGTAAATCTGAACTTATATGTCTCATTTCAAAATTTAAAACAGGCTGTGTACCAGTGATGAAAATGGATAAATAATACATTTTATGTCTGACTGGAGGCAAAGTAATTTGTGAGCATTGACACTTAGAGGTACATAGGATATATTTACAGTTATTATGCCCAGAGCTATGTATGCTTGATTATTTCGTTAATTTTGCTGTGACCAAATATGATGATGACTGACGTGTCATCAAGACTGTATTCACGTTCTAACTACACATGATACAGAAAACCACAGTGTTTATATATAAAATCAGTCTTAACGTGGTCTTAACTTTGTGACATTTGACCTGCTTTGTGAATACCCTTCAAGGGAGCCTGTAATGTCCAGCAAAGTCATATAATCATCATGCTGACCATGGATACTTAACAGTTTAAAAGTATTGGCGTACACACCAAAAGAGTGCACCAATTTGGGTAATGAGGGCTAAGTCTTTAGGCTTAGCATTCTGGGGATTTGTCCATTACTGGTACAGTGTCAAAGATGACAAGAACCCACAAAAATTGAAGCACAATAAGGATCATCAACATAATAATTGGTAACATGTCCATTTTATATAGTGCATAAATATCCAGATATCTTAATATATGTGTAAATCATTGTCTTAACATCAAATATATCTACATTAAAAAATATATATATAACTCTGCTCATTGTTCTGAAACTCCACCCCAATTAAAATCCTCCCATTTACTTATTGACTCTCTGAAGGCGCTTGCTTAAAATGCCATAAACATCTTTTAGGTTGTACAGCTGTATTTTCGTGACCTAGGATAATTTTATGACACAATAATAAATATCTAAATCTGGATCAAGTACAAGAGTGAAATCCCGACAAATTATCCGGTAGCTTTTGACTGTTTTTCTTTTTCTGTATGTTTTATAGATTTTCCTACAAATATTGGCTTCTCTAAATTTGATTCATAGATGTTGATTGTCTTGCCCTGATACCCGACATCAAATAAATTTGCTTGGGAAGTGGGATACCTTTATTTTACCCAATCTACTAACCTACATTAGATGTAATCATTGCCTGAAACATCTTAGTCAAAACTATGTCAGTTTTAGGTCTACACAGTTTCCCCTCAGGCCCAGCATCAATTTGCAGTGCTTCCAATTCAATAATTGTTTTAAAGCAAAATAGCTCCTGCACTTACCACTCAGAATCACATTTTCTCACATTGTTGGTTTTAGTATCCACAATGGAGACGCTATTTTGGAAACCTCACTACAACAATGGTTGTTTTTACACACATCTTATCTTAATTATCTTATATATTACTTTTTATGCAGTTTCTTTACTTTGATCGTGTTTTTTACATTTTTATTTACTCCCAGTTCACTTTAATACCTACTTCCTCAAAAAGCGGGTATTATCGCCCATCTGGCCGGGTGTTATCGTTGTTTATTCCATTAAATATATGGGTAAATATTTTACCTACTGCAAGTACTGGGTTTATCAACAAACTAATTTGTGTCTTGTATGTTTCTTTTTGTTTAACTCAAATCAGTTTATAGCCATTACTCCTGTTGTTGGTGTCTGGTGGTGTTGTCTTAGCTTAAGATGAAGCTGTAGTGTGGGGTGTTAGGGTGCCTGTCAGTCACTTACAGGATGAAGAATTGTGACTGCGTTGAAGTGTAGGGACATATTTCTTGAGGCCCTCCACTGTTGAGCTTAGATTAGGGCTTCTTACTTGTGAACAATCCCATCAGTCATTTGCAGTCTTCGGGTACTCCTCTTTATGGTACTGTTTACAGTTTCACTGGCTCATAGGTGTGAGTGGTTCAACACTAGAGTATCCCCATACATCATATCCTCCTTTGATTAGAGTTGCAAAAAATTTTCATATTTTTGTTCTTGTCGCAAATTTTCGAACTTGGTTAATAGAAAGGCTTATGTTGTTATCGCTATTGGGCGGAGATGTGTCCCTCAACCCTGGTCCTCTCACACTGGGTGTTCTCAATGCCAGATCTGTAAGCCAATATGGTTGCTTCAATTCACCTTGACTTTCTCTGCCTTACTGAAACCCATAATCCTCCCTTTGATTCAGATAGCTTTTTACAGTCTATAATTCCGCCTGATTTCATTTTTCTTCAGAGGCCTTGCCCCTCAGGTTTTGGTGGTGGTGATCCTCCTAAAGACCCCATACAATAGAATCTCCTTTTTATCAGTCATTTGAGAACATGGTGGTGTCAATAGGACTTCATGATCGTTCATTGTTGCTTGCCTGCATCTACCACCCTCCAGGATCATGTACCTGTAACTTGCAAGAAGAATTCATGTCATTTGTTGGTTTTCTGTCATCTATTAACTCTTCATATTATATCTGTGGTGATTTTAATATTCATGTTGATGATCCCGTTGGTGATGGTTACAGATTTATGACCTTTCTTGATTTGTGTGATCTGAGACAGTCAATCAACGTTCTCATCTGCATGGTCACAGATTGAACCTCATTCTATCCCCCAGTGATCAGGATACTATTGCTGATGTCAAAGTTTGCGATTTTGTATCTGATCATGCATTAGTCAAATGCTTAATTGCCTTCCCTCATCAAGTGGCTCATATTCCAAATAAAGTTTAATATAGAAGATACCACTGTATCAATATGTCTGACTTCTGCTCAGATCTCAAAAATACGTCCTTCTTCAAATCTCCAACTGATGCTGTAGTTGATCTATAAGAACAATGTGTACATGATTTGGGTAATGTTCTTGGTTCTACGGCATGCACTTCTTATATGTAGACTGACATAGAATCATTCTGTCGATTGGTTGTCTGATGATTATCAATGTGAAAAGTCCCTTAGGTGCCAACTTAGGAGAACTTGGCATAGGGCAAGAAATCCATTGAACAAGCATAAGTCAGACTATTACAGCAAATGATTTCAAACAATAATCATTACTCTAGAAAACTATGGTGTGAGCTGCATAAAACCCTAAACAGGGTCTCTGATGCGACACTTCCATCCCATGAGTCTGAAAAGTCATTGGCTGACCAGTTTGCCTCTTTTTTGCAAACAAAATTAAGAAAATTAGAGATACTTTTGCTTCCTCTGGCACTAAACATGAGGTTCATCCTCCTTCAGATCCTCCAAAAATTATTGTCTTTAGGCTAGTTTCCAAAGATGCTGTTGATAGATAAATTAAAACCTCACTGACAAGATACTGTATGTTAAATCCTTGGCTGACATTTTTAATCCAGGAACGTATTGATATACTGCTACCATCATTTATAAAGCTGGTTAACTGCTCACTCATAGAGAGATGCGTCTCTAATGCTTTCAAAACTGCTGTGGTCACTCCTCTTATTAAAAGGCAAATCTTCCTTCAGATGACCTGAAGAATTATTGCCCTGCATCTGGCCTCAATTTCATATCAAAACTGGTTGAATGTGTGGTTGCTAAAAAGCTGTTAGAACATATCCATCTCCATAACTTAGACAAACCGTACCAGGCATATAAAGCTGGTCACTCGACAGAGAGAGCTTTTCTCTCCATAAGAGAGCTCTCTTATCTTTGTCAAGAGGTAAACCCACTGCCTTAGTATTGCTCGACTGTCTCCCACTTTCCACACCAATGATCATTCCACTCTTCTCAGTTGCCTCTGTATTTGGCTTGGCGTTGGTGGCTTTGTTCTAAAATGGTTCAATTCTTATTTAACAGACCATTACCAGTCAATAAAAATTTGTCAGATATTTGTGAACTCCTATTTGGTGTCCCCCAAGGTCCTGTACTAGGCCCTTTGTTGTTCTCATTGTACACCACTCCCATCAGTTTGATTATTGTAAACATAAAGGAATACAGTTTCATTTTTATGCAGATGACAGCCAAGTTTATGTGCATTTATACCAGATGAATGCATCTGCCTTTGAAAAGTTGAACAGGTGCCTAAATGATGTTAAAGAGTGGATGTCAACTAGTAAGCTCAAATTGATTTTATCATCTTTGGTTTGAAGAGACAGACTAGTAAGTTGAAAGCTTGTTTTCCAATTGATATCTTGGGCAGTCTACTCTGCCCTGTCGACTCAGTCAAGAATTTGGGTGTGTGGTTCGATTCAGATTTTTAATTTTACAATCATGTTCAGAATGTCTATAAAAGTTGTTTTGTAAAAACCTGTAATTTCTGACATGTCAGGCTGTTTTTTACTCATGATGTACTTGTGGCTAATGCTCTTGTTAGTACTGTTAGTAGTGTGGATTACTGCAACTCACTTTTCAGGAGCCTCTTTAAGTTCAATCTGCATAAATTACAATGCATTCAAAATAGTGTAGTCAGAATTGTATCAAACACCAGTAGATAACCTAGTATAGCTCCTGTGCTTAAGAAATTGTATTGGCTTTCTGTTGAACAGTGCACTGGTATTTAAGAGAGCCACACTTGTTCACAAGTTTTTCACAGAGGTTTTTCTAGGTATTTTGCTCCATATTTTTCTTCCTACAGCAGTTCTTATAGTACCAGGTGCAGTTAAAGTGGTGGTAATTTCCTTGTCATTCCCAGGTTCTACCATTCTGTTCATAAATCTGTCAAACAGTTTGATAATAATTTTGCTTTTGATGCTCCCACTGTTTGGAATGCTCTTCCAGATGAGATTCGTGCCTCTCCCTCCCAAGCCTCTTTCAGAAAGCAGTTTAAAACCTACCTGTACACCAAACCATACCCACCTTAGCCTGGGTCATCCCTTGGTATTCTCTATGGTGCTTGACCCCTCTTCTGTCTCTGGATACTGAAATTGGTCAACTCCTGTTTTTTGGTTTTGTTGTGCCTTACAGTCTTCGTTGCATGGGGAAATTAAGTGCTTTAAAAGTCCTATTTGAATTAGAATTTTGACAGCTTTCAGGGAATTTTTTATCTTCAAGAGTTGAGTTGTCAATGCATATGAACTGGGTAATTTATTCACCAAGATATTTTATGGCATCTAGCTTCTTTTTTTGATCTGATTTTCAAGAATATTAATTTGTCAAAGAGGGAAGAGTTGTTTAGGTGGTTTTTGAGCCTATTAAAATAAATTTAATTTTTTTTTCTGGATTTAGTTTCAGTTTATTTGTTGAGATGAAATTTTGAACGTCAATGAGGCAATCACGGAGAGTTTGTATAGACAATGAAAAATAGTGTTGTGTATAATTGGGTGTCATTTGCATACAAGTGATGCTTGAAGCTACTATAAGACTGAATAATTGAAGAACTGTAAACTTTTCAAGTAAAAAATGTCTGGTAAATTATTCTAGTGAATTTCGGCAAACCATATCACAATGAAACAAACGGTTTCACAACATTAGGAACTGTTTTCTTAATGTCACTAGTGTTGACTTTACAAATTATTGTTTTGATAAGGGACAACAGTGCACTGGAAGCGACCCATATCAGTAGTACAATTAGTGTGTAATGCCAGATGTATTACTGATATCTCAGACACTGACTTTAAGTTTAAAATTTAAACTTCAAAAATTGTCAAAACATCAGTCAATTTCTGCTTAAGTGAGTGTACTTCCCATTTCATCTATCTGTTTTCACCATTTTGGTTAATGTAGGATCATAAAAGCACATATGCACACCAGTTTGGAAAGGAGACTCCCATGTTTGGCAATGTGCCATGTTATTGTTACTATAGTGGCTTGCTCTGGTAACTTACTTCTGACAAGGTCACATTGTCTTGCTATGGTTACTCTTAAATTTGTCTATTTTTAAACGTAAGCTCCAGCCAGGCTTTACCGAAGCTAAATAGCACTGGACTTCTTGTACATTAGTACATGGATGGGTGACCAGCCTGAGTGCACTACTCATGCCTCTGGTGGCTTTTCAGCTAGGGCATATAGACCAAAACTCCTTTCGGCTTTCTCATCTCAAAATTTTCTCTTTATATATAAAATTAGGGTTTCCTTGTTAATTCTCAGCCGTATTTGCCTCCCTTGTAAGTTATTTTGCAGTATTTTTGATATTATGCTGGATTACACCTTAAAATAGATACCTGACATCAAAACACTTTGTTTGGAAGTGGGATAATTTTATCTTACCCAATATGCTGTCCTGCATTAAGGTGTGATCATTGTGTGAGATATCTTAGACAACCATAGCCCCAGGTAAGCAAGCTGGAGAAGTGCTCTGGCTTGGGCTGGCTCTCTTTTGTATAAGGACATGGACGTTTGAGAATTTATATTTGGAACAAAATAAATCTAGAGGTGTTGTGTTAACAAAACCTTATTAATTGGGTAGTGTGTCTAGCAGGGGCACTGTTTACCATATTGGCTTCATTAAAATAACTTGGGGCCACGTTGGTGCATTGGTAACACACTAGCCTCTCACCACTGACATCTGACATCAGAGTTCCGATCCCAGACTTACTTCAAGTGGGAAAACCGGTAGCTACTTGCTACTTAATTTCTTAAAAGTCCAACCACCCTTTAAATAGTTTTTATTCACATCATTTCTGTTGCTTGACACATTTCATTTACTAGTTCTTCCTGGCATTACATGACTCAAAACAGAATATAGAAAGGTTATTAACAGTTGGTTGTTGTTGGCAACCTTCTTGTATTGATGAACAAAACTTAATTGATTTCAAGAATATTTGTATATACAAATTCCAAGATTTGTACCAATTTTGGGGCAATAATTTCTAGTAAAAATAGTATTGTCACACTCCTGAAAAGGACTCTAAAATATTAGTGGATCTTTCTCCTCTTGCTAATACCCTTTTCACACTACAGGTGGTATACCTCACGGTTAAAAGGGTTAGACAAAATGCCGCTGTCCTTATGCAACCTTGTGACACAGTGGCCCACTATCCCATTCCCCGAGTGTGTCATTGAAGTTCTGAAATGTTCAACGTTTTCATCTTTGAAGCCCTAACCATCAGTGACTTTCTCTTGTCTGCCCTACCACCATCCCTGTGTCTGTCTATGTGCGTCCCCGTCCCTTCATTTTTCATATGGTAACTGAAGGTGAAATAAAGTATGACATTCATCGCCACTGATGAGACACAGTGTGTAGCTATCGGTAACAGTAACATGGGAGCAATAAAATCGTCTATCACTGAGATAGACACTCTAGTTACCTCCACTCACCTTATATAGCCACTGGTTGAACACCTGATACCAAAACAAGAATGATACACAACCTTCAAAGGGTGTAGCATCACCGTCCTTACTGTCCTTTACCGCAAATGAAAGTTACAAACCTTGTTTCATTGCTATAAACCACAGACACTACCGTGACACCACAGTAAACACATGGTGGGTACATCAAGTCTCAGAAGATATGAGGCATCCTGGGAGGCATTTCCACCACAGAGTAAAACTTCTAACTGTGCGGTATACTGACTAGTGAAAAAGCAGTATTAGGTATATTGATTAGGTATGTTTAAATGCATATTTCAACAATAATATACTTGTAGATGCAGGACTTCTCAAGGGTATACTTCCAAATATTTGTATTTTTTGCAATCCAGAATATGATCATAATCTTTTCCAAAATGTTTCCTTGGCCAAGCCTGTCTTTCCCCCATACAAATGTCATGAAGATCTGCTCATTAGCTACTCAGTAATGTCAACCAGAAGGCAAAAATCAGGGAAAATACCACATGGTAGGTAAATTCAAGATTTTTGGGGCATCTTGAATATACAATCTGGATCATTCGAAAATCTAATCACTTATTAATTTGACCATGATCTATCCACATAAAAACTCATAAAAACTATTTCTTTATTTTGGATCAACCATGAAAGCAGACAAACAGACCAACAGAACAACACCCCCCAAAAACATCACCATCCTTTGGTGATAAAAATCTATGTTTCTATACTTAAAACAGCACTAATTAGGTCTCTGTTAATTAGGTTGTACCCCCCCCCCCCCCCCCCCCCCCCCCCCGAAATACAGAGTAAATTGAACAACATATTTTCATATGAATCTGCTTATTAATAGTAAAATTATATCTTTCTTTCCAAAATACAGCTTACCAGTGGAAACTAGATTATTACGAGTTCTAGCTTTGCGAGACTAGTATTCTGAATTGGTTGGTAAATGAACACCGACAAGTAATTTTTCATAAAAAGCAGGCCATACATTGCATGTCTTTTGAAATAACAAACTAACACAGAGAAGACTCTCATATTCTCACATTTGACATGAAAAAAGTTTTTATAGCTGTAATTTTACCAAATGGAGTGAGATTTCGTTTCTTCCAATTATTTAAGAGCTTATCACATTGTTCAAGGGTTTTAACATATTTAAGCTGTGGCATTTCTTCTAGATTTACTTAAAGTCAAAGTTGGGGTTTAACGTCCCGTTCAACAGCCAGGGTCATATTGGGACAGGTCCTCAGCATTGCCACTTGTGGGACTCGAACCCACAGAGGTGACAGCCTATGATTAGATGCCAAACTTGCTAACCACTAGGCCACCGAGGACCTTAGATTTACTTAAAAAATGAACCCCAAGTAGTTTAAACTGCTGCATACCCCATTCTAATTTATAGGACACATCTATCTTATCACTAGATCGTTTTTTCTTCCTATTCAAACAATTTTAATCTTATTCGTATTTATTTTAAGCCAGATAATGTTCCAAATATTTCAATAGTAATTAGGGCTGCCTGAAGGGAGCTGGGCGAACCATCAAAAAAAAGTATTGCATCATCGGCAAACTGTGTCAGCCTAAATTCTATGTTATCTATATTTATTCCTTTAATTCCTGGGTTGTCATTAACAAGATAGGTTAGAACTTTACTGCATATTATAAAGAAGTAAGGTGCAAGTGGGTCTCTTAGTTTCCATCCTCATTCTATATCAAAAGATTCTGACTTTATACCAACTTGTAAAACAGAAGCAGTTATTTTATTGTTGAATAGCTGAATCCAACCAAATAAAATTTCTCCAAAGCCTAAAAATTTTAAAGTGTTGTACATAAACTTCCAAGAGATCGAATCAAAAGCTTTTTCAAAATCTATCAACATCAATAACCAATTCATCTTATAGGATTTTGTATAGTGTATTAAGTCATATACCATTCTTGTAGATTCACCTATAAATCTTCCTTTGATGAAGCCACTTTGGGAGTTTGATATTAATCTATCTGACTTTCTTAAGTCTCGCTGCAATTGTAGCAGATGCAAGTTCATACCGGGTACTTAAAAGAGAAGTTGGCCTCTAATTCTTTAAAAATTCTCACGGTTTATCACCTTTTGGAATACAGGTGATAACTGCTTTATGTAAAGAAGTGGATAATAAGCCTTTCTCATACACCGATTTAAGGCCTTTAGAATAAAAAAATTTTAGGGAACCCCAGAATACTTTAAAAAATGCAACTGAGAATCCATCGATGCCTGGGGTTTTATTGTTCTTCATGTTTTGTAGAGCATTTCCCATTTCCTCTACTGTTAGTGGACCATCTAAACTTTTGCATTCAGCTGGAGAAAGTTTTGTTATATTACAATTTTTCAATATTTCATTAAAATCTACTTTTTATATGACTTCATCTCTAGACCGAAATAAATTGGCATAAAATTTTTGGACATAATTTAAAATTTAGCTCTTTTATTATTGTCTATTTTCAAGGTTAATTTTTCTAATTGTCTTATCACCATAGGTTTTCGTTCCAGTGAACAAAAGTATTTGAATGTTTTTCCCCTAAGTGGAGCCGTTTTACTTTTGACCAAATCATACTTCCAGTCAGGTTTTTATTCCAAGTTTTGTAATTCCTTTTGTTTTATTTCAAGATTTTGATAAGAGGTCTCTGATGATGCATTTTTTCAATATTTTCGATATTTTTTACCAAATTTTCTTCAGTATTTCTGTGTAATTTTTTCTGAGAGATGCTATACTTAATAGTGATTTCTCCAATGCACAACAGTAACATTTCTGAGAAAAGATCCTCATAAATTGTAAATTGAAGGTCCAAAGCATCTACTTTTTCAATGAATTCAGGAGAATAGACAGGAATCGCATAACTTTGTTTGGTTTCTTTAATAGTCAATATAATCTTATTTTTGGAGCAAATTACAATTGAACTTCCATAAACCTCGCCCACACTGAAATAGGTTCAAAATAAAGTTTAACTCTATTATGGAATGATCTGACCTATACCCTGGGTTTATTTTACAGCTTTTTATAAGATCAGTTAGAGTTTTTGATACTAAAAATAACCTAGACGTGCCCGCCTCTCTCAAGTTATGTGAGCTCATTGTTTCTAACACACTTTGTCTTGATTTTGGGTTGTTGATATCGATATAATTGAAACTGTCAAGATCTGGATAAAGCGCCATATTTAAATCACCACATATTAATAAATAATCCTGCTCATTTTCTTCAATTAGTTCTCGCAAATGCTGAAAGAAGGTTGGTGTATCTCTGTTAAGTGTATAGACATTAATTAATCTGAGATTGTAGCCATATGTAAATCTACTAAAAGGTAGTTTCCTGCCTTATCAGCTTCAGTATGATGAATTTCATATTCAAAGTTGTTTCTGGGTAAAATAGGTACTCCTCTAGCATTTGATCTTGCACCAGTAATAAGACATTCACAATTTGTCAGTGCTCTCAAATTACTGGAATCATTTTGAGCAAGAGGAGTATCTTGGAGACATATAATATTTGCAGTAAGATTATTTAAAAAGTCACAAACATCCAATCTTTTTAATTTGTCTTTTTAACCCTAGCAGTTTGCCTATAGTATTTTGATGTCAGTCATGATTATTAACACTGCTCAAACCAGCCCCCTCGAGAAAGCCCATAGGTAAATGTAATTGATGGATAAGAATGGGTTTTCTTGCAATTATTTAGCAAAGTTGTTATACAGAATACTGATTTAAGGTGTTTTAATAACTGTTTCTTAATAGCTGGATTTTCCAGATACATCCTAGTTCTCAATCTATTTTTACTAAGACATTTGTAAGTTAACAGTGGAGTGAAGGAAATAAAGAACAATAACACACATAATAGCTGGAAATGAAGAGAAAATGAATATTTATAAAGGATATATGAAAGTAGCGATCTGGTGACTTGAACTACAAGAAATAGAACTTTTAAATTGTTTCAAGGCTAGCTCATTACTTTGAAGAGCAGCATTTAAGGATATTTATAGCATTTTAGTATGCCCCATTGACAACATAGTGATATGTATTAACAATTAAATTTTATATTCTTCATACGAGGGCTGTACACCAGGTAAAGTTTTCTAAATGTAGATTAACATGTATCCCGGGAGAGATACAACAGTTATAATACTAACAACCCAAGAACAGAGTGAATATGACCACAAATAATACATTACAAAAGCTTTCATAGTTGAGTTTACATTTTCCACTGTTAATACTGAGCTTTACATCCAACAGAAGGTTTTTGACCAGTAACAAGGTTGACTACTGCAAAAAAAAGTTTTGATTTCCTTTATAATTCATTTATAATTTACTTGACTCCGAAGCTCTCTGATCACTGAAGTTTAAATGGGTTAACATACAATTTAGTGGTTAGTTAAATATTTTTGTGATAAAGTTTTAACTAATACATTGTACTAAATAAAGAACATAATTGTCTCAAACATAATTCATTTAACATTTAATCAGTTTTCTATTGTCAGGCAAACTTCTGAAAAGTTTTACCTTTAATGTACTTAAAATTAAAAAAAACTAATTATTCCAAGAAATAGAAAAAGGGAAGCACATTGTTACAGTTTAATGCTACCTATTAATCTTTCGAATTTAAAGTCATATCATATATATTGTACATCAGCTGTACAGCACAGCACCAGTTACCCAACAATTTTAATGAATCACAAACTAAGTAACACAAAGTAACTTCCAGGCTTAATTTTTACTTTTATACATAATGCACTAATTTGTAACAAAATTTGTACAAGTGCCTTTGGTATCAAGTTGTGCAGCATTCGCAAAAAAAAAAGTAGAATAACAACTTCTGAAAAAAAAACAGCATTTAATAGGTATATCAGTTGTCTGATAAATGAATCGAAACTCATTAAATATTTTTTATATGTGGTACTTTTCTTATTGTTTACACTACCGTGAAAATTAGTTAAGTTTTAAGAGCTTAATAGTATCTATAAAAACTTAAAACATATAACTTAACTTTTACTCACCAAACTATACAGAAAAATAGTAGTTTCTGAACAATATTTTGAAACTAGTTAGTATAAATTGTCAATGTCAGAATACTTTGCCTGTCTAAAAATATATACAGCATTTGTATCAAATAATGTAAGATAGGTAACATAACATAATGCAGCAATACTCTTGATAATGTTTTAAAATTATTTGTAAATAAAAATCAATATCCAATAACTTCCTGACCTCTACCTTAGACTAATTTTTACTGTTTGTATGAAATAACAATGGTTTAGCAAAGTTAAAACTTAAAAGTATAGTGATTTCTCAACAATATTAGATAACTAATTAGAAATAAGTGTCATTGTTTGATCCAATGTTACGGTCACTGGGCAAGCACGATAGCAATTAGCGGTTGCTTTTACGTTGCAACAGAAAAAGACAAAAAGTCTAACTTAACAAATTTATTTAACAATTAAAAATAATGATTACAGTCAACTGGTATGCTCTCAATAGTACATATAATGAAGAAATAATGAAACCTATCTGACCTGACCAGTGTAACTGCATTTAAGTTTGTCCACTGTATCCAGCAATCTCTCCTGCCCGTGATCTGTCCTGTGGTCTGTCCTGGGATCTGTCCAATGTTCACCAACACACAGATATCTGTATCCTATGATCTGTTCAATGTTCGATAACATGAAATGTCTTTATCCTGTGATCCCTTTCATATCCAATTTCACAAGATGTCTGTATAGAGGCAGAGAGTTTGCACAACTGTACTGTAAATTCACTCTCTGGTAGAATCATACACTGTATATATTAAGTATTATCCAAAGTACAGCAAATTTATCCAGACACTGTAGAAAGTTCACTCCAGCAAATGTTCACAACAACACAAGCAGTTTATATCCACTTGAATGTTAATTCTAAGACACAATAGCCTTTCATATAGTCAGCGAATACTAAGTTCAGTTGTGGTCAGATGAACAGTCCTTATATATACTCTTCTTATAGAACATAAAAGCTGTCACCAGATACAGTGAGGAAGTTCTAGAACCTAAAGGTAGCTGATAGGGTTTCCCCAAATCCAACACCCACAGTACAACAGCACTGGATAACTAATTAGAAATAAGTGTTCTTGTCTGATATATCTATGATTAATTAGTTTGTTGTGTCTCATTTTCATATCTGGGTTTAATTAACTGATCTTTTCAGTCCATTTCGAGTTTGACGAACAGACATCAAGGTCTTTCGCCCTAGGTTTTGTCCTTGCCAAGAGTTGGTATCCCAAAGGTCAGGATCAAATAATGATTTGCCAACAGTACATAAAGAGTCACTCCTGTTAGCCTCGACAATGGTGTTGTCACCAGTTTCCATCAACAATTTACCTAGATGCTTGTTTTGAATGAATTTTCCTATCAGCCCTGTTGTTAGAATGTTTCCTAATTCTTGTTCCCAGATTTCTTTCTTAAAACCTCTTACTTTATCGGCGATCCTCTTGATATGTGCAGGATTTTCTTGCTACTATTTATCAGAAACAGCCTTGTGATCACCAAAGAGTTGAACCTTTTGAATGGCTAGATGTTGTTCCATACTTTGAAACTGATGCATATTTACCTCAAAAGGAGATTGGTAAAAATTTGACAGTAGGCTTTTTTGGAAAAAGGTCAGAATTCCTCCGTAAGTAGTGAATATTTTTTCTAATTTCAGTGTCTCAGCTAGTTCCCCTAGCATATCCCCTGTGTAGGTCTTGTCATTAAGTACAATGCTGTCCACTTTATTGAAAAGGCTTTTGACATGTTGTCATCCCAGGTTGTTTTTTCACTGACTTTATTGCTGAGAATACATGGGACATGCGCCTCCTAGTCTCATCTACTTCGATTGGAAAATCATTATCAAGGAAAATGTTCTCAGATTTAAGAGCTTTAATAACTAATAACAAGAAAGTTCACCTGTAAAATATATTGACACAATATCCAAAAGTTTTGTATGTTAACAGCAAAGTTTACCTGTAGAATTTTCTGACATAATATCCAAAAGTCTTGTTTGTCAACAGCAAAGTTCACCTGTAGAACATACTGACACAATATCCAAAAGTTTTGTATGTTAACAGCAAAGTTTACCTGTAGAATTTTCTGACATAATATCCAAAAGTCTTGTTTGTCAACAGCAAAGTTCACCTGTAGAACATACTGACACAATATCCAAAAGTCTTGTATGTTAACAGCAAAGTTCACAGATGGAAATAATGAAAACTTTAGGTGGGGGTATTCTCAAGTTTTTTTTTAAATCTCCAGCTTCCTTCTACTTTAAAACAACAAAATTAACCTGCACCAAAGTAGAATCTACTACTGTAACACAAATATTCAAAAGTCTTGAATGTCAACAACAAAGTCCATGTGTTTCCAATCACAGTATAATGACACAGTACCACAATGTCACAGATATTCTAGACAGACTGGCTGAGGTTAATAAAGTGTACAATTAAACACCAACAAAACACTAAAATCTTTTTTGTGAACCCAAAATCACGACAAGCCCTCATAAGGCCTTTGGTAGTTGTTTGATATGTCATGCCTCACTGACTTTATGTAATGACACGGGAGTTTCTATCAAGAAGCTAACTAAAAACAGTTTATAACACATTATCCATTTCAAATAAACTTCATTTAATGTAATAGTTTTTGGCTATAGATATTATTTTATCATATGTTGTTGTTTTCATAATACTTTTCTACATAGTTCTAGCAAAAATCAGGAATTTTCTGATCCCTTCAAGAAATGTGTCTCTCCATTCCAAGCTCTAATAAAAAAAGTAGAAATATGTTAAACTTTTGGAATATATAAATCATTAGGATTACTACTTCTAAGTCTACAGATAATTAATGAAACATATTCTTTTTAAAATACAGCTTAGCTTACACACTCATCCCTACGAAAAAAAAACGAATTTGTAGCCATAATGTTGTGTTTGTGAATACCAACAATAAGGTAGTCAAATATAAAATCTCATCAAAGAGTGGATGCTATCGAGCAGAATAACTTACTCTGTAAGACAATAAATATGTAGTACCTTAAATTTTTAAAGGTATGCAGTTAAAAATACTTGATCACTGTGTTAACTTTAAAAATGTGATCATCATCATTAAATTTATAGGACGAAGAATAGTACCTTAAATTAGAAGTTATTTCTTCTTATTTCATTTTAGTTTTAAGTAGCGTTATATTAATAATTTAACAATAATGGGCTCGTAAATGCAACACAATAAAAGTTACTTTGTACTCACTAAATATAAACTACACAGTAAGAGAGCAACAAATATAAGGTCTTCATTAAAGTAAACACCATAGTTGCTGTGTAGAATGCAGTACTTTAACTTAATTTTACTGTAACTTATATAATTGTCACAGTTCATATTTGCAAAATATAGATATATATTTATTAATCTGATATATCACTTCACTATTATCACTTTACAGTAGAGTACAAAGTTTGTGTGCAGCAAGAATAACTGTCACCTTTCTGCAACAACCATTTTCAGCAGTTGCAAAAATCTCATAAGTTTCGTACCAATTGCAAACGCAATGACAACACAGACAAACATGTAAAAACATCCATAAATTTAACTTTCTTTATGGCAGTGATGATAAACAGTGAAACTAGGTTTTCCATTTTGTATTGGTGGCCCCTTAAGGAGACCTTCCACTCACTGTTTAGAACTGTATGGATCAGAAGTTTTGCATTGAAACATATGCTAAATGCTTACAATCTTTCATAACTCTACTTTAGGGGCAATAGTGTTGCATGTAATCTTATGTAACTTTTTTACAAATGTTAAGCATACCTCCAGATAGATTTAACTTTAATCCCAAGTGAAAACATAAACCTAGTTGTTTATTTTTAAATCCACTAAATCTAAGACCATAACCTTAGCTTTAAATGACACAAAATTTGTTACGTCCGTGAGTTTGGGGGGTACAAAGGTTAAAGGATCTGAACCTGTTGGATGGGTATTAAATGCTGTACAAACACTAAGTGATAGCCTAGAGCTAGGAACTGTTATTGTTTGCAAACAGGTGCAAAAGTCTAATAATAGTCATTGGAGCATTTTATCTCACTTGACAAATCACCAAATAATTGTGTTTAGGCAGTGTGGCAGAAATATAAAAAATGACAATATATAAAGATGTTGTTTCAAGATAATAATTTCCTAAAAGACATATTCCTGAACATTTCCGAATACTTAAGGTTGGGGTTGTTTAAGGCAAAAAATGAAAGCTATGTTTATATGTCCTACTTGAACTATTGAGTTAAATATATTACTGTACTAGCTCAAAGGCTACACTCTGTGGTTAAGTTTAAACTGGTACCTTTGCAGGGTTAATATAACATTGCAACAAATGATGGAACCTGTAATAACATAATATTTGGAAACTGATTAAAATGATAAACAAATCAACTGAAATACTATATAACAATTGTTTACTTTCTTTGTAATATACAGCTCACCGGTGACCCTAGTTTATTATGAGTGATTGTTCTGTAGTACTGGGGCCACGGTCGCAGAGTGGTAACACTCTCACCTCCCACCTCTGAGGCCGGGGTTCGATCCCCGGCACGGCCTCAAGTGGGAAAGCTGGTAGTTGCTTGCCGATGGTCGGCAGTTTACAGTACAGAACCCTAACGAACTGTATGTACTGGTTTCCTCTGCCCTTCCAACTACCCGTTGTGATATGACCTGTACAGTGTTGAAAGCGACGTAAAACCCCAAATAATAATAATAACCTTCTGTTCTGCAGTACTAGTGTTTGGAATAATATAGTAATGTTTAAAACGTATACTAGATTACACTCTGCACCTGCGAGACTACAATAAAAAATCATGAAAAGGATTTTTTTCATGCAAACTTTATGCACAGGTTCATGCCTATTTAGAAAAGGAAAACTACTACTCTATGCCATAACTTTGCTCACGCCTAAATTTTCCACAAAGCAGAATAAATAAATAATATTAACAGGTCACTGTCACTGGCAACCGTCATGCATTTCCAAGAATGGACAAATCAAATAAGATGAAAACCATGTTGGCTTAGGTGGGCAAAATTGAATAGATTTCAGGAATATCTGAATGCAAATTATGAGATTACTCCAAGGATACATTCTTACTATCTTTAAAAAGACCATAACAGTTATCAGATTTTATTCTATGTTGGTTAAGTATTTTTAAGACTTTACCTTTTCTAAATGCATATTTTAATAAAACTTAGTTACAAGTTACTATACTCAAAGTAAGAATTAATACAGTGTTTGTGTCTAGCTTGTGCCATGTTATATCCATGACCTCTATAAAAATATGACAGAAATGTTGTAAATTGATTTCCATATTTTAATATTATATATTATAGATTTTAATTACAAAATTATTTTATATCTTTGTAAAATACAGCTAACCAGTAGGCACTAGTTTTTTATGTACTACTAGTGTTTTCAATTGTTTTGTAAAATGATCACTGAGGCATTATTTTAGGATATAAAAATATATAGGATAAAAAAATTAGGCCATATTTTGCTGTTTTTAAAAGAAGAAACACAAATATCAAGTTTAATACTCTTACATTTTCATAGATATTGTAGATTTAACTAATTCTTTCTATGGCTAAAAATAACTTCGTGTGTTTTTTTAAATGATTCACTTATAACACTCTATTATATGACATAATTACAATAATAGTCATTCTGAATACTGCCTTTCTATATTTGAAATAATTTCAACCACAAACCCAAAATCTTAAGAATAAGACTATTGAAAATTAAAGGATGTTTGGTATAGAGAGGAAGCTCCAAATCTTTCTCAAAATTGAATCACATATTCTTTTTGACAGGTCTTACCCTCATAAAAATACATAAATATACCTTCATTAGCTGTAAGGTAATTGCAAACAGAGAAAGACAAAAATACAGACAAACAAATGAATGTACCTAAAAACATAGCCTACATTGTGGATGTAATTATAAATTGTGAATGTTACATGAACTTTTTTCACATTTGCATTGAAAACCCCTATGATAGGCTTTTTGCACTTGATGTTTACAATTGAATGGATTAGAAGTTATGCACTGAAACATATGCTACTCACTTTGAAACTTTCAAGCTCTTGTTCAGGGTTGTTGGTGTTACATGTAATTAAGCATAATTGCAACCATTTTTAGCCTTTGTTTAAAGGGCTAAACCTATTTCTACATAGATTCAATTTAATTCCCAAGTCAAAATGTAGATTTGGTTACTTTTTGAAATCCACTAAGTCTAAGAACATAAATTTAGCCTAAGTCTGGCACAAAAGGTATAACTTTAAATCTAAGTATATACTGAGATCCTCTGTTGGGATTCCAAAGGTTAAATGATCAGAATGCATGAGTCTTGAAATGCTGTACAAACACTAAGTGATAGCCTAGGGCTAGGAACTGTTATTGTTTGCAAACAGGTGCAAAAGTCTAATAATAGTCATTGGAGCATTTTATCCCATCTGACAAAACTTACCAAATAATTGTGTTTAGGCAGTGTGGTAAAAATGTCAAAATATAACAATCTGTAATGATGTTATTTCAAGATAATAATTTCCTGAAACACATATTGCTCTGATTTCAATGAACATTTCCAAATACCACAGGTAAGGGTTGTTTAAGGTAAAAAAATGAAAGCTATGTTTGTATGTCCTACTTGACCTATTGGGTTAAATATATTACTGTACTAGCTCAAAGGCTACACACTGTGGGGGAAGTTTAAACTGGTACCTTTGCAACAAATGATAGAACCTGTAATAACATAATATTTTAGTGACTGATTTAAAAGGATTAACAAACCAAACCCAAATGAAATACAAAAAAGAAACTCTGAAGTCTTTGACACGGATCAATATTATTAGACGTAAAAAATCACAGTTATTTCAATTATTACAGGGTGTGTTGTTCTGCATGAGAGGCATTGATTGAACAGGGTACTCAGACATACTCAGAACAGGGTACTCTGATGGATAGACATTTGGGATGGACAGACAATCAATATATAGAAATTAGATCTCTTTTCTTGGGCATTAAGTTTTTTTGGCAAATGATGCCTTGGTTTTGCATATCAATCCTGCTTGTGTTTCTGAAACTTTTGGGTGTGTGTGTATGTTGTACTTGTTTTCAATTTCTTGTACTGTGTTTGTGTCATGTATGTTGGTCTTGTGTAATGAATCTGTAAATACATTGTGCTTTTTGTATGGTATATGTTTTCTGATGTTGGATATAAAAATAATAAAGAAAAAATGTTTCTGAAACTTTCCAGGCTTTCTCCATATTTAGACATCCATACTTGTTACTGTTCTAATTTTACCTTCCAGCTGGGGTTTCTTTCTGCCAATTCTGACTTTATGCTGTTCATGTGTTTTGGTACAAATCAAGATTAGGAATACATCAGGGACTGGGTTACATCTGCCAAGGCAGTTATGTTTTGGATGCATTCCTTTGTGTCTCTGTTTAATGTGTTCACTTTTATTACAAAACTAACGAATACAATTTTATCATTTTATTCCGTGGGTAGAGCCATACCAGGGAAGACGTGATTAACTTTTTTTTAAAATAGCTGGATCATACCCAAAAAACAAGAAATCCAAATTTTCAATAGACCCATTTTTATTTTTTTTTTATTTGTGGCTGAGACTTCTCCAAAAAATGAACAGATATCATTGATTTTTTCTGTATCTTAACGAGAGAAAAATTCATATTCTACATACTCAGCTTCCTTTGCGGGAGTTTACAAAGTAAGAGTGCTATCTAGTTACTCATGTTGTATCTGATCAAAGCTGTTCCTTAGGTGGGTTGTGGAAAATATGTTTCCCATGTTTTTGATGAAAAGCTGATGATCATGTTATGACGAATATTTTTATCACAAATTTATCAAATAAATATATGTTAAATCATTTTATTGACTGAAATCAACTTTTGAAACCTATACTACATTACACTACACACATGATAGACTATTCAAAGAAATAATTACAAGCAGCAAAAAGGGTATCTTTTCCGTGCAAACTCTGAGCACCAGTTCGTGCCTATTTGTTATAGGAAAACTACTGCTTACTTCCACAACTTGGCTTACGCCTAAACTTTGCAAAAACAGAGTAGAAAGAAATAATATTAGAGAGTTTAAAATACCCGTTCCCGTTGTGACTGGTACTGCAAAGTGTCATAATGACGTCATCAGCTCACAGGTAAAACTTCTAGCTTGAGGTTTTACAACATGGTTTGTTTATTTTTGTTTATTTGGGGTTTAAAGTTTACGTCGCTTTCAACACTGTACAGGTCATATCACCACGGTTAGTTGGAAGGGCAGAGGAAACCAGTACATAGAGTTCGCTAGGGTTCTGTACTGTAAACTGCCGACCAATGGCAAGCAACTACCAGCTTTCCCACTTACGGCCATGACGGGGATCGAACCCCGGCCGTAGAGGTGGGAGGCGAGAGTGTTACCACTCTGCCACCGTGGCCCCGTTTTACAACATGGAGGAGGTGATTTGAAGTTCATCAAAACTGGTAAAGTAAAACTGGTTTTCTAGCTTTTATAACAGATTATATACATGAATATTGCAGAAAAGCGAGAGTTTAATATGCGGTTAAACCTTATTTATATAAAAAATAATTAAATCAGGACAACCTTTCCTGGTAAAAAGTGCTGTTTAAAAAATCTTGTAAAACCTTGGTATTTCTGTCTAAAACTATGGCCTATGAAGGTTTTCACTTCTGCACGCCAAACGGGTATTTTAACTGAAAAGCCCCTCAAGTGGAACGTGTACCTATACTTGTAGTTTTGGCGTACAGGTCATCACTTATACGGGTATTTTAAACTCTCTATTTACAGGTCACTCTCATCAGCAGCGATTATGCATTACCGATTAATTATCAGATGAAAATCATCTCAGCATAGGCGGAGAAAAATTACTAGTTTTCAGGAAATTGCAGGAGTTTCTGAATCCAAATTATGAGATTTGTGCAAATTTGGGGCACTAATTTCACTTACAAATTATGTATGTGGCCCTTAAAAAGGGCCGCAAAATTTTGATGGTTTTTTTTTGGCATTCAATTTGGTTAAGTACATTTATAACTTTAGCGTTTAATGCATATTTCGCTAAAAATCCACCCACTTAAATTTAAAACAAGTACTAATTGATACATTGTGTTAGCTTGTGCCGATTTATAGCCGTGAACTGTACAAATACGAACAAACAAATGCCGTAAATTGATTAGCTATATTCGTATTAAATTGTTGTTTGTAATGCAAAAAAATGTTCTTTGTGAAATACGGCTCACAAGTGGGAACTATCTTATTAGGACCTCCGTAGTACTAGAGCCCTCTTTTTTTGTAAAATAATAACTCAAACATTATTTTTCATAAAAAAAACTTGTCTTACAGATTTGTTTCTGTATCCAGAGTAAGATTTAGATCTTTCCAAATATTTAATCACTTCTTCTTTTGGTAAGACCATACTCACATAAAATACATAGAGATACCTTCATAATAGTGAAGTAATTGTTAACACAGAGAGATAGACAAAAATACAAACAAATGAAACATAACCCTCTTTGTGGATATAATTATAAACAGTGGATGTTACTTGAACTTTTTTTAAAACAATACTTCCATTGACATCCCCTTAAAGGAGACTCTCACACTCACTGTTGACAATTGAGTGGCTCAGAAGTAGATAGGTTTTGCAGTGGAACACTTTCAACCACTTAAAAACTTTGAAAACTCTCCTACACTTAGGAGGGTGTTGTAGGTAAACAAATATAATTGTAACCATTATATATTGTGAGCTGGAGAAATGTATACCACAGTCATGTTTAAGTCCTGTTTTAGAACGGTTAAGCCCATCTTGAGATAGATGTAACTTTAAGCCAACGACTTAGCCAATATGTGGACTTATATGTAAAATTCACTAAGTCTGTGACAATAAACTTAATTTAAGTTTGAGACATTAATCTTCATTTTAAAATTTAAGGCTGGGCTGAGTCCTTTTGTGAAACTGGCCCCTGTGTTTGCGGGTAGAAAGGTTAAATGATCAGACCCCTATTGGATAAAATTTCAAAATACTGTACAAAGACAAGTGATAGCCCAGGGCTAGAAACTGTTATTGTTCGCAAATAAATGCAAAAGAGCAATGATAGTCATAGGAGTGCTTTATCCTTCTTCACAAACTCATCAAATCATTGTGTTTAGTCATATGACATAATATAGCCAAATAAAACAGAATCAGTGACGGCATTTATGTTTTGGTAACAGAAATAAAACTATTAACAAACCAAATGAAGCACTTAAAATAAATATAAAGTGCAAAGTCAAAGCTGGGGTTGAAATAGTCTGGTTCCTGACCACTTCTGCAATAAAGGGTCAGTTATCGCCCACCATTCTGGGTACTAGGCTTCTGTAGTTACACCTAACAGTGATCAAGAGGAAATTAAATAAAATATATTTCTAGTTAGCACATTTGGTGCACATTTTGGCATGATATTCCCCTTTACTGTGTAATGATATCCCATGATAATTAAACAACACTTCTGATAAATAAAAATGTGCATCAGTTTAATTGTTGTCGATCTTCACCCCAAAACACGTATTTGCTTCTAAAGATTATTGTCATCCCAAAATATTTTTAAGTTTAATTCACAATGTTTGATGTTATAAGTCCAATAATATATGTTAAAAATATTTTGAATGCATACAAACTGCATATAAATAATTAATATAACGATCGAGATTTCCAAATACATGACAGATATTAGTGCTGCATTCTGTTGGTTATTCAACACTGGTACTTACTAGTTCATATATCCCGTAAAATGCGGTTAAAATGCAAAGAACTGTTTCCGGGGTATTTAGCACCGCTTCACGGCGTGAAAAAGAATGCAGCATTAATAAGAGAAGGTCATCGTAGGCGATACCAGTCTCTTTATTGTTAAAATAGACTGGTTCGTCGTCAAGGGTTGAAATTAACCTATGCTAGATTACACTGTGCATGTGATAGATCAAATCAACAGAAAAAAGGTTATTGTTTCATGCAATGTGGGAGGTCTAGTTCATGTGTAGTTCTTATAAGAGGACGTTCCAATGGTTTTTAAAGGATGACTTCAGTGGTTTTTTTCACTTCCGAGTTAAATGGAGGATATGTTACTCTTGCCTATTTAAAACATATATCTGGTACTTTTAGTACCCAAAATAGTCTGTTTACTTCATAAACAAGCTTTTAAAACAGGAGATGAATTTCAAATTTACAACTGCCTCCTTCGGCTCTTCAAAAAGTCATGTGGTGTGTTTGCATCCCATGTGTTGATGAGCAGTGCATGCAGGGATAAAAACAGTGCTATGTATACAGTACATCTGTACCGACTTTTTTTGTCCCCTCAATTTTTGGAATTGTCAATTTAAAATCGTAAAGTGTACATAGTTATTGAAGGATAAAATTAAGAATTATATAAGTAGCAAAAGGAAACTAGAAAAAAAATTTTTTCTGATTTTTCAAAATGATCAAAACATAACCTGTATTTTGTCTCTCATACCATTCTCTTCTCTTCAATTTATCCACATTTATCTCAAACACAAAGGACATCTGTACATGATTTCAGCCAAATTTGTATACCTAGATACTGAAGCTAGTAAATTTAGATGATGCTGTTCAAAAAAAGTCAATTACACAATTTTACAACCTTTGTCAAGGCAAATCAATGGCTTAAAGGAGATGTAAATGTTCAAAAGGTTGGCTCCAAGTTGGGTGTTTACATCACTTGTATCATAATTATAAGGTCGCATTACAATAGGGGATCTTCACCTAACACCTCTGAGGCCCGGATTCGGTTCACGGCTCTACCTCAAGTGGGAAAGCGAGTGAGAAAGTAGTTGCTTTCCGTTTTTTCGGCAGTTTACAGTACAGAACCTTGACCAATTTATGTACTGGTTTCCTCTGCCCTTCCAACTACTCATCATGATATGACCTGTACAGTGTTGAAAGCAACGTAAAACCCCAAATAAATAAATAAATACAACAGGGGATCATCATTTGTTCAATTATATCGTATATTTAAATCCACAACCACAGAGATGAAAGTCTGGAGGTTTATAGAAAGTGATGAAACCAGAGTTAAGCAAATAAAATTAATATACCCAATAAGAGTCAAGTTAATATTTTCATATGATTTTAGAAGTGCTTTTGAATCTTCAAATAAAAACTTCTGCACTGTAAGTAAAAACTAAATTATAACCAACTATATACATATATTGTGACTGATCATTTTTGTTGTTCTGGTCATGCAGTTTCACAGAAACTATATGTTGGATCATTTATTGAAACCTCTAGACACACTTGTTTTGGATTGAACTGGAGGACAGCACTTGTGTTGCAAAAAACTTCGTTAAAGTGCACATAATTAATCTATTACTGTGAATTAATATTTCTCAGATATAGATAGAATATTGCAAGGGTGGAGGGAATAGAACATAGTAATAGTCAGTCAATAGTCTGTAGTTGAATTACCTTAATTATGATAGTTACATCTCTGATGTCAGTGGTTCAAACCCAGAACCCTATGTGGGAAAGCTGGTAGTTTCTTACTGATGGCCCACTGTTTACAGGACAGAACTGTGACAAATTGACCATAGAACTACCGGTCATGATATGACCTGTACAGTGTTGAAAGCAACATTAAAACCCAAGAAAACTTAAACCTGTAGTGTATCATTCAGCAATTACAAAATACACCCCGGTTGAAGGCTTCAGATTATATCTTTGCAAATACCAGCAAATAATATAATATTTATTTGCCTTCTGGGCCATATCTTTATATGTTATTTCAATAGTTACATAATATACAAAAATTAAATATTCACATAAATGTACTAAATTCTAGATTTCCAAAGTTAATAATTGTGCACTTTATACAGTAAAATATTAAGCTTTTCTAAACTAATACCTTACTACACACAAAAAGGCTAGCTGGCCCAGATAATACTTGATACTGCAGTGTACACTTTTACAAGTGAAAAATTTACCAGAAACTCATCTCATTTCACATAGAATAGTTGATAAAAGAAGGGAGTGTTATAAATATACACTGTTCAGAGCAAAGAATACAAAGAGCCCTTGTTCTCAGTTTTCGTGTCGGCAGTTCACCCCCATAATGGATTGTTTTGTGCTAAACTCACAATTTCTAAGTTTTATTGGTTCAAACTAATCAGCTTATACAGTTAGAACATTGTTACTTTTACTATGTCATTGAAATCCTCCATTTTGTAACAGATAATATGATTAAAAAGCAGTGTATATCAGCACAGTTCTAAGCTAAAACCAAAGCCAGTCAACACATATGATGTCACCAACACATGTTTATCTACTTCATGTGCACTCAGTAATTTTTGGGAGGGAACATGTGACTAACCAAATAAAGCAGTGCTTCTCTACTTTTAAATGCAAGTTACAGCAGATACAGGCAACTTTGACAGATAAAAGTTTGTCAGTATATTTAAAATATATAAAGCTTGAGTTTAAACTAAAAATATGTATGTTTAAAAATGCTGATGTCATCTATTAAGGCTACAAATAGTCCCAACCACTTTATATCCTGATGATTGGGATTTTTATTTTGGAATATTCCATGCTTTTAGAACAAAAGTGACTGCTGGATGACATTGATTTTGCTTACAATTTTACTGCTTTGGAAGAACTGTAGCGCTATGTGAACTGCAATAAAGATTTCTATTATAAACCATGTTATACTGACTGAAATATGCAGTACACACTCTCGCTTATTCGAACCTCAATTTGAACTTATATGTGTCTAATAATTCGGTTTTGATGTCTGCAAATTCAATGGGCGATAATAGGCGGTGTTAATAAAATCTTCACATATTGTGAAAAGCGTTTCATTAAAGTCCTAAGACAAGAACAGACTTGAGACAGTCTCTAAGGCATCCAACAGGCAGATAAAGACATAACATTCTGATTCTTTGTCCATAAATATCGGGAAGAGAAACTTGTATGAGTGAAACTAAGAAAAAAAAACACAAAGCAAGTGTCTACTGAGCATAACTGTGTTCACCCCAGACAAGATTCACACAAGCTACCAACGACAGGTCATATTTACAGCAACATGCTGCTGTAAGTACTGGCAATATTTAAAATGATTGAAAACTTGTTATCTTTGGCTGAAGCACATTCTGTGACAGGCAGTGACCTTTAAAACAACAAATTCTTGATTTTTTATTTATTTATTTAGGGTTTTACATCGCTTTCAACACTGTACAGGTCATATCACGACGGGTAGTTGGAAGGGCAGAGGAAACCAGTACATACAGTTCGTTAGGGTTCTGTACTGTAAACTGCCGACCAACGGCAAGCAACTACCAGCTTTCCCACTTGAGGCCGTACCGGGAACCGTACCCTGGCCTCAGAGGTGGGAGGCGAGAATAAACTAATTTTCTGTCAAATAAAGAATATTGGATTTCCGGCATGGCCTCAAGTGGGAAAGCTGGTAGTTGCTTGCCGTTGTAAGTGTTGAAAGTGACGTAAAACCCCAAATTAATAAATAAATGCATTAGGCAAAACAGACGACTATGATCTTCACTCAGGAAGATGTGGTATACTCACAGTCCCAAGATAACTTCATCTCAAGGTTGCTAACTATCAATCAAGCCAAACTGAAATACTATAACAGTAAGACCAAAGTTCACATCAGGAAGCATTGCAATGTGCAGGCACAAAGAAATCATTTTGAAACACTCATGTCGAATGACCCATCTCCTCCAGAGCATAAATGACCAAGCTACACAACAGTGGATAACAAGAAGAAAGTCACATGCAATAACCTGTCAGTTCCACAATGGGTGGCGTCTGATCTTGATGAGGTCTCACAGATAATAAAAATAGATATCATGAAATTTACGTGAGATGCCACATCACCTTTTTTCGCCTGCAGTCAGGATCTCCCAAGATATCTTTGATGCAGAAGGAGGATTAAGGCAGGCTCACATGGAATGACCCTAAAAAAGTACATTTTCACTCTGTCAGCTAACCACAGGTAGATATTGCAAATTTTAACTTTTAATAATCATGGTATGTGTTGTCATAACACGCATCAGGGTAACTGCAGACACCCTATTGTTTTAGACATGGTAAACAAAGTCATAATAAGGAAACCCATTGTCATTTGAAGTATGGTTCATGTTGCCAAGATGCTAGAGTCGAATTTAATAGCATGATACTGAGTCACTGGCACTTCTGTAACATAGGTTTCACACAAAATGAAGGGACGGGGGGGGGGGGGGGGGGGGGGGGCAACTAGGAATTCAAAGATGTTTAATCTGATATCTATGGTCATGTTACTTAGCATGATCTGAAAATTAATACTTGTATTTCTGTCAAACAATCTGACACTGAACAATTGCATGACGCCGGTGATACAAATACAGATAGTGACATGACTCGCAATTAATGTTATAGCAGGAGGATGGCAGCATCGTTTATTGCAAGGGTGTTAAATATATACCCAATTGTGTTTGTATATGTATAGGTTAACGGCCAAGTAATTGTCCAATATTGGAAAATAATGGACTGTTTATGAGGTCCTGATTCTGTTCCCGATATTTATGGACAAAGAATTAGAATGATATATCTTTACGTGGTCCCAAAGGGACCCAGTCAACAGTCCATTATTTTCAATATTGGACACTTTTGCGGATATTAACCTATTTAAATTACACCTCTTCCTTAATGTTGTTTAATATCTTTACTTTTCATTTCTATGTTCCTGGGCCTGTATTCACAAAGATTCTTAGAATTTTTCTTAGAATTATACTTAAGTCTAAGAAAAATTCTTTGCTAAGAATTTTCTTATTCTAAGAATAAAAACCTATTCACAAAACAATTCTTAGCTAAGATTAATTCTAAGAATAGAAGTAAAAATAAGTGTGTGCACAGGTTAGACTAAGTGTAATTCAAAGAAAAATTCTAAGAATCTTTGTGAATACAGGCCCAGAAGTGACTTTCTGTATTTGGATGCACTTCTGGTGTCAAGAAGAAGAGATTTGTGTATATAGCAATTTCATATTCTTAAAAGCCATCCTTAGAAAAATTCTAAGAATAAGTATGATTCTAAGAATAAGAATCTTTGTGAATAGAAAAATTCTTATTCTTAGAATTTTTCTAAGAAAAATGACAATTCTAAGAAAAATTCTAAGAATAAGACTAATTCTAAGAATAAGAATCTTTGTGAATACGGGCCTTGGTGTGTATTTATCAGTTTTATGATCATTTTAGTTGAAATAAATGTAAAAGGGTTTCTTTGGAAATGTGCTAAAAAGACCTCCATATATGGTCAAAATCACAAAGTGGCTAATAGTGAAAGATATTGGACACTTTTAACAAAAGAAAAACTCTCAGGTGTAAGAGTAATGATCATGACAGTGCTGGTAAAACAATGCCTTGGGGGAAATGGTGTGTTGGTACGAAACGAGGGTGCTTTGGCAAATAGAAAGCACATGTTTAACGTGATTGATTGAAATATTAAAAACATACTTAAAGTGTAACTGAGCTAAAAAAATACGAAACCAATGACCAACAGAACAAGTGTGCTGCATGTAACATAGCTAGCAGTGCTAATTTTTTATCAAGTAATCAGCTGTACTTTCAATTAAGGTCAAGATTAGGTTTTAACGTTCCATTCAAAATTCCGGAATCCCAAGAAGTATATGTATCATATATTAATATATCGACATTGTCTGGTTGTGATTGTAGACAGTGACATTTAGACACTGTATTTACAGGTTATTACAAAAACATTATTGGCAGAAATGGTTCATAGATTTGTATGTGGGCAAGTTGCCATGTCGTTACTTTTGGTTACATTAAAAAAGTTATGGCCTCATTCTATTAATGCTAGTTTCACCCCCCCCCCCCCCCCCCCCCCACACCCCTAAAGGATTTTGTAGTTATCCTGTGTAGTGGGAAGAGGCTACAACCTTCTAACAGGGACTATACATATTGCTGCAATAACGGTGACACTGTTATACAAGTCTTACCAAGACATAGACATAACATAACACTACAGTATACTATATGAAGATATAAAATATATATTTTCAATAAAGATTTACACAAATTATATATGATTTTAATAATTATTTTATCTTTGGTCTGTGAGACTATGAAATTTTCTATTGTTTTCACTGCTGATGCAGCGGCTGTATTACTGTGAAGAGATATTTGAATTCGGAAAAAAAAGCTTCAAATGTATAAAGAATTTATTAATGCTATGCAACATCTCTTACATAAGAGCTTGATTTGACTTTTGACATTTGACTAAGTATTAGTTCATTGAGCCGCAAGTGTAATTTTATATCAGGAATATTTTAACCTGAAATGATATCTTTCGAAATGAAAATCATTCTTTTGTTGTTTTGATTGTTGTAGAAATCAATGAATTGAAACCAAAAGGATTTAGTCAGTTTGCATTGGAATATTTTTAAAAGCTCCAATGAGTTTTATGACGTACTGGACTATTTCAAAAAATAACTTTACTTCAGAAAGGAACTGTTTTGTAAAAACAAAGCAAACATTAATATCTTATACTGTAAGTCACGTAGTCTGTTGAACGCTTGTAAAACATGCACTGACAAAAAAATATGACTTCCACGAAGTAATGTCTAGGAGTAGGCTTTACTAAAGGACTTAGCCAGATCTTTGATTAAAAGTTTTGTCCAAATAAAAATTAAAATGATGCATTCAAAAAGGTTATTCAGTAGATATAGCCAAAGTGCATCACCACATTCAAAGCCTAGTCATAGGCCTAGTGACCCTTTTTACACATTTATTTCAACTAAGATGATCACAAAAATCACAAAATACACACCAGAAATATAAGAATGAAAAGTAAAGATGTTAAAAACATTTGTAAAATTACAAATTCTGGAACAAGTTTTATTTAAATATGTCAATAGCCTCCTAAGTGTCCAATATTAGAAAATAATAGATTGTTAACTTGGTCCCTTCCGGACCTCATTAACAATCCACCCTAGTAGTGGGGAAGTAATGCACACTTTACGAGACTCCAGTGAGACACATTTTTGAACATTTCACCAAATTTAAAGCTCACAAACTTTTGGACACAACCCCGCTCTCCTCCCCCTCGAAATAATACTTTTATGGAATTGTTTCTAAAACTTTGACACACCAATTAACCTAAATCTCAATATACTTGATTTGTGGTTATTTATGTATTAGCCTTTGTAGTTTGTCACATGCATTAATATTGGTTTCCGGTATTTCTTCTCTTCTGTAGAGTTTACAGAATATGGATACTGCTACCCTTCATAAGTTGGCTGCAGTCATAAGTTGGCCACCCTCACCACAGCTTCACAGGGCTTTAACATGAGTGGCCGACTACACTCAGAAACCATGTATTATTGTTACATGCAACAGTTTCCATTGGTGTACAATAACCTATTTGTCTTTCTGGAGCCAACTTACGACTGCGGCCGACTTATGAAGGGAAGCAGTAGCAGGAATAAAAGTGATGATAATGACTTGTTTGTTACTCAGATGTTTATAAATCAGAACACTTTTTGGACATCATTTTGATAAAAGGTGATTTATTTTGTAATGTACACTTTTCTGGACTAGATAATGGGCTCATGAAATAGTTATGCATCTTGTATTTATTTATTTGGGGTTTTACGTCGCTTTCAACACTGTACAGGTCATATTACGACGGGTAGTTGGAAGGGCAGAGGAAACCAGTACATACAGTTCGTTAGGGTTCTGTACTGTAAACTGCCAACCAACGGCAAACAACTACCAGCTTTCCCACTTGAAACCGTGCGGGTATCGAACCCCGGCCTCAGAGGTGGGAGGCGAGAGTGTTACCACTCTGCCACCGTGGCCCCTAATGAATCTTGTATTATTGAGTAGAATTATTAATTATGCATTGATTTATTTCAATTTTATTTTTCTCAATTTATAGCATTTTTTATCTTATGACTCAGGCAAAAACCATTTGACTGGTTCAGTTGTCTGTAAATTGTAACAAAAAAGTGTTCATTACCTAAAAGTAAAGCACACTAAAAACAATCGAATGGCATCACAAGTGTGCTTTAACTAAAATTAAATTTCACCTGAGAAATGTTCTTTTCTTAAAAGTGTTCAATATCTTTCACTATTGGGCAGTCGTTCTGCTGTGTGATTTTGGACATATAGGGAAGCCTTTTTAATACATATCCAAAAAACACCTTCTACATTTATTTCAACTAAAATTATCACAAAAACTCAGAAACACACACCAGAGATATAAAAAAAACATCTTTAAAATTACAAATTAAGGAATGTGTGTAATTCTAATAGGTTAACAGCCTGCTGAGCGTCCAATATTAGGAAGTAATAGATTGTTGACTTGGTCCATTTGAGATCCTGTAAACAATCCGTTATTTTCTAATATTTGACATGGGGCCACGGTGGCAGAGTGGTAACACTCTCGCCTCCCACCTCTGAGGCCGGGGTTCGATCCCCGTCAAGGCCTTATGTGGGAAAGCTGGTAGTTGCTTGCCGTTGGTCGGCAGTTTACAGTACACAACCCTAGCGAACTCTATGTACTGGTTTCCTCTGCCCTCCCAACTACCCGTCATGATATGACCTGTACAGTGTTGAAAGCGACGTAAAACCCCAAATAAATAAACTAATATTTGACACTTAATTGGTCATTTAACTATTCATAATGCACACTTTAAATAATCAAATAATATTACGAGTATACTTTAACACTGTGTTCACTGATCATCTTTCAAACGGACTTGTTTTTCTTGTCTTTGTTTGAGTATACCTCAATCTGATTGGCTAAATTTGTTGTGACCAACAAATATGAAAATCTTTCAAAACTGCCCCCCCCCCCTCCCTCCTTTATGCTACAAATAGCACGATATAGGCTGATTTCAGACTGTATTATTGATCTAATTTATTGTATTTATTGTGGCGTTTGTTTGTATAGCTTCTATGTTATGTAAAGGGACTGTACATTTGTGGGGGATTTAGTAGTTGACCAATTTCAAAAGGGTGCTTGCATGACATAATTGGGTAGGGGATAGTGGCTGCGTTTATGATGTGAAAATTTATACAACAAACAAGTAAACCTGAAACCTGTGCATAAAAAGTCTAACAAGATATCTTACAGTAATATTTTTATCAGGGAGCTATAGTTTCATATTCAAAACTAGAGAGGATTTTGTGGTAATGTATTATCCTTGTTGCTTCTTATTTGTCCTTATATGTTCAAAAATGTATATTAGATCTGGGTAATATTGTCACATGAGGTGGGACCTGTTAGCTCAATCCTCCTCGGGTATTTGCCTACACATTGGGACTCAAGTTTTAAAGGTTTTTTTCCCCAATATATCCAGTTGTAGATGGCCTTCAAGGCTTTGTGCTCCATAAGGCAATGTTTGTTCGTACCTGTTTTATATCATTTATTGGGAGTTTCTTTAGATTGAAATAAGCATTTATGTTAACAAAATTTAAAAAAAATGTTATTTACCACATGCTGTCTTTGTCCTAAATATGGGGAAAATACAGCCCAGCACCATTTAATATGCACTAGCAGATGTCTAGATTTAAACCAATTATGTGATTGGTCAGAGTGGAGATGGCTATGCTACAATGGCTATGAGTTTAGGTCTGTTAATCATAATAAAAAGGCCCGGGTATGGCTACAGACCAAGTGCAGTTGGCAGAAATTATTTACTAGCTTAGATCAGAGGTAAATTCAATACCAAGATTACAATAAAAGGTCACATGGATGCTAAACCTGGCACAGGGTGGGTATAAAGAGAGACAAGTTTGGGGAATTTTATTGACATGCTAGTAGACTAGAAGAGTTTGAAGCTTTAAAAAGGTTACTTGTTAAGATTTTAAAAGCCCCAGGCCCAAACAGAACGCTGAGGAGGTAATGTTAATGAAAGTGGGGGGGGGGGGGGGGGGTAAAAGAAGGGGCCTTTGAAGCATTTGAAGTAGTTATTAGCGTTTCCAATTCGTTGATAAGTGGCAATTTTTAAGTGCAAGGTTAGAGCTTCTAGAGATTACTTTTTCAGGTTTTTCTCCTTTTTTTGACTCCAGACTTTTATGAATTGTGGCATAGGGTGATGAGTACATGTCTCATCAGTGAAATTAAGCAGCAATGGGCCACGTTAGTACTTGACTGGGTGACTGCCTCAGTGGACTACTCGTGGCTGTGATGGCTTTGCGGCTCACGCTAGTAGACTGAAACCCCTTTTTGGCCTTGTTCTTTCATTTGTCTAAAACTTTTAAATAACCTATAAGTAAAATATGTTATCTATAAATGTCTTACCATAAGAAAGGTATTTTACCGAGCTGCTAGTTTTTGTTGCATTAAAATCCAGGTAGAAATGGCAGAGAAATCAATAAATGAAAATGAACAATATCATACTCATGCTATGCACTCATATAAAACTGTCATCTTTATTCCTGGTATATTTTGGTACATGTCTTTTGGGGAAGTTTTACTATTTTACTAAATAAAGCTAAATCACATTTTAAAGGGTTTTTGAAATTGGTGATCATACAATTTCGACTTGAAATAAGAACCTAAAATATGCAAACAACCCTTCAAGGTGCAGCTTTCTAAATTTTATTTTTCATCAATGATCCTGACTGGATCAACTTTGTTGTTTTAAGCCTCTCTTACATCCCATTGTACGTGCACATACGTCCTGGCTACAGAGAAAAATTGTTGAATTTGCAAGGGACACTTGCGATTTAAGATGCAATTTTATAATAGAATTTCAAGGTCTCAGAGACCCGGCAATGAAAATTGGCAGGCACATTATTCTCTTTGTGCACACAGTATGGCAAAGAATGCATCCATGTCTCAATGGTAACTTTAGAGAGGCTTTGGCACGTGCATCTTCCTTGCAAGTATTGTGGGTTCTCCCCATTTACTTACCTCGTTTGCACAGGCTGTAAGGTACACTCTCATGTCTGTTCTTGAATATTCAAGTATTGACAATCTTGTTGAAATGTTGAGCCGAGTAATTCAATGCCTCCATACACATATATTTTCATTTTTCAACATTATGACATGTCAATTATGTCCCCATGTGAGCTTTTCAAAATTGTCTTTCATTATGTACTCATATAATTCAATTGTTTTGAGTCAATCTAATAGTATCATGTGTTTTCTACAGGATAGTCGGGAAACTACCCACTTTAAGCATCAACTGACTCATATTGATTGCTTTGACTTTCAAAGGTTATGGAATTAAATTTTTTATTTACATCTATAATGAATATTTAAATTAATAGTTTTAATTAATATTTATCTTTATATCACCGACAATATTTGGTTAATATGACTAACTATTTTAACTAGTTAAAATAATATATATTGCATTGCCATGTACACAAAATGGATGATCATATGAGGCAGTTACGCTTTAAATTATATCAAATTTTATAGTCAACAATAAGCTGTTTCTTCTGGTATTCTGTGTGTTTACAAGACAAAATCGCAAAAAAATAAAGTAACATATTAAAAGGATTCTTATTAAAATTTTTAAGGTGTTTCTTACAGAAGAGTATCCCAGATAGCAAGACTCTGTAGGGCCACCACTGGCCCACCAGTGGCATAGCAGTCGGTCCGATATTGGCTGTAGCTGGTCGGTAGCCAATGATAAGCTTTTCTATTGGTCCACCGGTGGCCCACCTTCAGTAGCCAACAACAAGGTTGACTGGTGGCCCACTAGTGGCCCACTATTGGGTGCCATCAACTTTCTATGGTGGTTCTCTGGTGGCGTGACCAGCTGATAGACAGTGGTCCACTGTTGGCAGCCAACAATAAGGTTTACTGGTGGTCCATCAGTGGCCCGTTGTTGGCAGCCAATGATAAGCTTTTCTATTGGTCCACCAGTGGATCACCTTTTTTTTTTTTTTTAATATGTTTATTTCACAAGAATACAGGGATACATTATTCACAAAAAAACACAACACACGAGACAATAAGACCTACCAAAATACTTGAAGAACATAAAGTAATACACCTTTGTACACTACATGGGGAACACAGACAAAACTTGAAACACACATTACACAGGAAGACTCCACAAAACAAAACCACTCCGTCTGCGAAAAAAAAAAAAAAAAAAAAACACTTGTTCCATGAAATCTATTATCAATGTATTTCTTTCAGTCTTTTCAAGTTGGATTTAGCTCACTAAAGAAATCATCGGCCTATATTAGTTTTATTAGTCTTTTTAAGTTTAAACTGAGCTCACTGACCGTTCCTTCAATACTGTTTTTTGTACTGTACATAGCAATATAGATTTCAAATTTGGATTTCAAAAGGTAGAGAAAATGGACAAAGGAAAGGTCTTTTTGTTCAGTCTTGGTTTTATTTATGTACCATTTTCCAATTAAAATTACAATATTGTGAATATGATTTGATACAGTGTAAACAGTTTCAAAGAGATGGTATCCAAAAATAATTTCACATATTGCATAACCTTGTTCAAAGTGTATATTTAGAGTTGACCTTACCCAGGCAAGAATTTCTTCCCAAAATTTTGAGGTTTTTGGACATAAAAATAAGTGATGCTCAATTGTATCTATGGAATGCAACCAAAGCAGAGATTACTATCCGTTATTTTCCATTTATATAAATTATAGTTGCAATTCAATAATCTATTGAGAATTTTATATTGAAAACATTGAAGATAAGTTTCAGGTACAATTTTATGTGTGAAAGTGAAGATTTTATACCATGGTTTACTATCTAAAAAGGGATATGATTCAACCCAGTGTTCAATGGCTGATGGTTCCTCAAGATCATCATTTAATACAGCCCAATAAAGTGATCTATTATTAACTTTTATAAATTCAACCTTTTTGCCTTTCACTTTTACATGTGGTATTGTTTGTCTGACAAAATTATCTACATTCCTTGTTTTTAGCTTCTCCTTCCATTTTACTGGAATAGCACTAGTGATTCTGTTAAAACTCATTACATCAATTGATTTTTGGACTTTAACATTAAATTCCTCAATACCGACTATGTTTCCATTATTAGAAACAATGTCTGCAATAACCAGATTGTTTGCAGCATCCCTTGGAACGTTAAATTCAGATGGTTTCAGGGGTGTACCATTTGAACATATATATTTATTTTCAAACAAATGTTCATGCCAAATGTCTTCTACTGTGTATGGTGGCTTCGAATAGAAATGTTGCCAAGAGTCAAAAACTTGTTTATGGAATAATGTGAGGCATTTGTCTTTATACTCTACTGTTAAGTATAGATGTATGTTCAAAACTGCAACACTAGTTTATAAATTTTTACATAGTGGTTCTCCTTCCTATTTGCAACCATTCTTGTCACTCAGCAGTTGTTCCTATAGTACCAGGCATAGTCACCCAGATCATCAATACCTTACTGTTCCTCCTTTCTGCTCATCAGTCTTCAAGTCAGTCAAACATTTTGATCACAGCTTTGCCTTTGATCTGGAATGAACTCCCTCATGATGTGCACAGTGCAGCATCAGTTGCCTCCTTCAGAAAGAAGCTTAAAACTTACCTGTTTGCAAAAGCAGATCCACCATAGCCTCTCCTGTCACCCTGTGTCTCCTTGGTATGACCTGACTATGTCCTCGGATTAATGTTAACTGCCTTTGCTTTATGTTCAGTTGCGCCTCAGATTCCATCTGCGATGGAGATCAAGTGCTAGTCCACATTAGATTAGATTAGATATATACCACTGATATAGTTAGTGGGCTGCCAGTGGTAAACCTTAGAAGAAATTTGTGGCACAAGAGTGGGAAAAAATAGAAATATATATTAATGCAGAGATGTAACCTCTGTTATTTAAAAATGTTGGTGTCTCAATGATATACACACACATACGTAAAGTATCCAATTACTTTGCCATCTGTGGGCCACCGTTGGACTAACAGTATGTGTACCATTCAGGCAGAAAGTGGACCACTGATGGACCACCAGTGGCAAATCTTACATGTGATATAATTTTGTGTTTTGATGAAACCTAAAACTATCGCAGAATTTTTTTTATCTGACACTATGCAACTATGATCTGTAAGAGCTATACATAGTTGTGGACCAATGGTGGTCCTCTGGTGGCTACACCTCAAGCTCTGCTGAACGGCATTTGTTTTGACAGATCTTGAAAAGAGACTGTCTTGGCTTAAATTCATTTGTTTTAAGTGAATTACTTTCCAAAAGTAGTTGTTCTGAATTTTATTACACAAAACAATTGTAAGATTTGCCACTGGTGGTCCATCAGTGGTCCACTTTCTGCCTGAATGGTACAACTGTGCACTTTAACTTAATGACTAAACGTATAGCCTTTTGATCTCTCCTTAAAATGCAATTCACATGCTCAAACAAAAATCTTTTAGTAAAATTGAAAAGGGTAAAACCCATGCCCCCCCCCACCTTTATATTGCTTTGCCCTCATGGTTTACACAATATATTTGGTAAACGCAAGTCATGTAATAAACCTCTGTTCCATCATTTAGTGTTTCTCAATCTGTGAATTTATGTGTAAATAATGCTATTCAAATCAGTCAGCCAAGCATTGTAGGTATTCAGATATTTTTGAGGAAGGCAACCACGGAAACTTTTTTTATTCTCTAAGCACACGGCTTCCATGCTTCTAGTGTGGTTTTTATTAGTAGATGTTGCTTCTGCGGGGGGCAATTATCAATATGTCTGTCATTGCAATATGTTGACCCACATACACCTACAAGGCCTACTTAGTACTTAGATTAGATTTTTTAAAGTAATCAGTTTTGCAGGCATACTACTAGAGATTTTTTTCCATTCAATGCCTGGGTAGTGAAAAAAGTGTTTTTACAACACCATATCAACGACCTGTGAAATTGATTCGATTTGCCTTTTTCACACCTGCAATTTTGAGACGTATGCCTCAGTGGCTTGGTGGCCTAGTTGTTGATGACCTGCTTTGGACAAATGTCCCCTTATTAAAAAAACTATCTATAGTGTCAGTTTTAAATTTACATATCCAATATTTACAGCCTATCACATATGTTATTTTAAAGTCTGAATTGAAGATTTTAAAAAAAATACATCACAAGATTGGAAAAATGCAGTATTTCAATATTTTCCAGAATTTTTAGCATTATCTAAAGTGGTTCATTCTATATCAATCAAACTGATATTTATAGTGTTAAAATAACATGTTTATATGAACCATTGTGTGAGCAGTTATTTATCTACATCTTTAAATGTACGGATTCTTACTTTCCATATAATAACCTATTTTAGGTTATATTTAACAAATCATTCATCACTTTAACCTCTCACTAATACATATTTACCATGTCCCTAGAAGGGTTTTGTACCAATTATAAAACTTGATCTGTATTTTTTGTTCAATTACAACAACTTATAAAATGGTACTTAAAAAACATTTTTCCTGAAAGAAGGTTTTAGAATTTTTTCACTTTTTAAATTTAATTCTATAAAATATAATTTTCTGATCATGATCACTGTAATATTCAAGAGATTAATCCAGATTTAATTGTAATTGTTGTATATTAAATAACGTTAATAAATGTCAATGATTTTAATTACTAACAGTATTTGAAAGTAAGACCTACAAAATAAGCTTTAAAAAGCAATGAAACTGTAATTTGAAACATATGTTTTTGTGTATTCCTTTTAAGTGTATTTAATTTTATGCCGGCACTTTTTTCATGTACTGACCATTCTGTACCAATACATCAATAACGATTTAGGTATATATCACATTCTCAAGTCAAATACTTACATAGTAATTATTGTAATTTGTCAAATTTATTGAAAATGTATATTACAATGGTTTATGTTTGATTATTAATTTCTGATAATTTAAAAATTTTCATAACATAACCCGCAAAAGAGATTATGTTTTTTTTTTTCAGGTGTTCATTCGTCTGTCCACTTCTTTGTTCACCTGTGTGCATAATAACTTTAAACGAAAAAAAAGATTGATCTTTCTGAATTTTTTAGGGTCTGAGCAGATACAGAAGTGTTGACATTTTTGGAAAGATATGCATAGAAAAACATCCTGTACACTCCATCTACGGGTGCTTCTTAGTTGTAGGAGTGTTTTCCATTCAGTATTCTAATTGCTACCCATTGTAATCATACACAAGTGTAACGGAAACTTATTGGTAACATTAGTGTAGGTAAAATTTTATGAATGTACTTTGATAAGAAAATGCACCGACAAAAGTGAAGCTTGTGCAAATATAATTTTCATAGAAATGTCCTCAAATTTACCTTTTAAATAGGTTTTTGAGGGCTAAAACATTACTTCTACATGAATGGGACTCCCAAAATTATTATTTATGTAACCAATCGGTAGGAAGCAGTGAATTTTTTGCTAACAATAATTATTATTTACTTAATTATGTGGCTTACAAATAAGTATTTTCTTTGGAATTTACACTTGTTTAGTTTAGCTTTTATTATTGTCTGAAGGCTGTATTTTCTTGAAATGGGCAATAAAAGGACTTGCATATATTTTTTATATCTTCTCTCCTCAATGACTATGGACAATTAACATAACATATTCCTTAACAAGTGCAGCCTTTTTTAATATTTTGTTTCAATATTGAAACCCTACAAATATTATGTTTTTTTTTATCTTTTTAATAGTTTGCCTATTCAGTGGTGTTTCACAGCTAATTTATTTTTTGCATTATTTTGGTACACATCAACTATTTTATTTATTATTGAAGCAACGTGGTGGATAATATAGTAAATACAACCAGGTTATTCCATTTTTCTTTTAACTTTACCAAGATAAAATTACACAGGACTGAGATTATATTGATTACTCCATTTCTCAGTGGGTTCAAGGTAAAAATACAAGACAAAAATGTTTTTAAAATTGTGATCTACCATTTCTTTCATCACAGCAACAAAAGCTTTGAATTATTCATGCTTTAGCATTTCTCATAGTGCTAGTAAATTTAGTGCATTGCCACAGAACAATAGAAACAAGTAGTCAAACCATAAAATACAGTATGACCTTAATGTAAAACATGACCTAGAAGATTATCAAGGTCAAACCGATCAATATGATATAAATGGAGATTGCAATTTATTTCAATAAAGGTTATAAAATGTGCCACAAATTTTGATGTCAGGCAAGGTAACGCCAACAAATTCCAGTCAATGTAAGAAGAGTTAGCTTTTTAAAAAATAAATATTGTCGAAAAGAGTAATTTCAAACAGACTAGAATCAGTTTATGAAGAGACTAATATGGATTAATCTTCCTTTGAGATAAAATTTAAATATACCACTTAAGTAATTTCCTTTATTATATACAGTGATATTTTTTTTTCATTTTTATGTCAGTTAAAGGGTATATATAAATATCTAGGTATAAAGAAAAGAGAAGGCATATTTTATCAAATTCCAAATAGGAATCAAGAATGAATTTGAATATTACACCATTTAACATCAAAATATTTTTTGAATGAAAATTAATCAGTAAAAATAACATAATTTTAGTTTACAGCAATCAAAACATGAAAATTGGATCAGAGCTATGAACCTAGTTTTCCTCAGTAATGGATAACATCTTGCTTGTTGAATAACCGAGCATTTAAACTTGCTTTACTTTAGTTACAACAAGGAAATTACCCGAGACTTGCGAATTTTTTTTAGATTTCAATACAATTTGAGTCCGAAGTGGGGTTGGATTCTGTGTCTTATCTTTTAGAGAGATACAATATAAGTATAAATATAAGGGTTAGTTTCATTCTATTAGCAAACCACTTTCTTTAAAATAATAAGCCAAATAAATCTATATTTATCAAAATTATCTTCAAATTAACACAATAATGTAAAATGTCAATGGAAGAAGCATAAGCTCTTATGACCTCTGGTGAAACTTTTTTTACGGAGGCAATACACATTAACACCTACAACAAAACTGACAAAATAAAGATAGATAAATTTAAGATTCTTTACTAGAAATGAAGTAATACAGTTTGATCCTGCAATGAAATATTAAAATTTATGTTGGAAAACTGAATTGGGACTATGTCCCAGTTACAATCGTTTAGTTAACTCTGTGGCAGGCGCCTGTCAATCTCTCTTGGGGAATATGAAATTTTGTATAGTTTATTTATACTCAGCGCAATATTTCCATGTACTACATCACTCAAAGTGTTATATGACCCATTTGACTGTACAAGTACAGTCCAAGCCTCAAATTACTGACATTTTCCTAAATGAAACAGAGTCTAAAGGATGACCATTTATCAACGTCCTTGATGAGCCTTAATCTAACATTGAGGAGAGGATCCAATGACAGAGGACCGCCATTTTAAGTGGTCGTCCGAACAACTATGTATCTGCCTGTACCTGAGTTTGAAGTCATGTCCCCTGTGTTCCTAGGTGTGTGTTACCCACTAGGCCAAAGTAGAAGAAGATAATATGGAAAGAAGACCAGCAATGGCATTATATTTGTTTCATTCTGTGTTTAAATCTTTAGTTTGATATCTATGGTAGCTGAAACAATTCAAATATTGTGGATACAAGCCACAAGAACCTTACTCTTGCAGTTTCTTTCCACACTAACCACAGCCGAGTTGAAACAGTATATCTTAACATACGAGTAACTCCAAAATTGCACCTCCCCCAAGTCTTAATGTACTAGCAATATTAAACATTTTAACGTGAACTATTCAAAGGTCACAGCTGGAGTTTTCAATCCCGTTCAACAGCCAGGGTCAAACTGGGACAGATCCTCGACATTGTCAGTTGTGAGAGTGGAACCAACTCAGAGGTGACAGCCTGTACCAAAATAGCTAACCCACTAAGCCACTGAGGACCTTACACTCCAAAGCCAACGTCCCAGATCCCTAGAACTGGTGTGGCATAAACTCTGCTATTGAAAACCTTACCTAAACCAGTGAATAAAGCATCAAGTTATAGAGTGTTAAAATGTGTGATCATTTCTTAAGTAATGTATGTAACTCCCTGAAGGTCACTGAATCTTTATTCAACTGAAGTTTCTTACTGGGGCAGTTATAAAATACGTCCAGTATCCTTTTAATGAACACAGTGTCAGGGGTAGACACTTTTGGGTTTGGTTTACAGGACTTTGTCAATAACATCTGGCTTTTTTTCTTTGGGCTACCTTTTTTATATGACAAAAATACAATCCTCCTAGATATCTTTACACTGTCAACACTAGGAGTATTGTCAGAAAGATTTACAACATTACCATGACTGGTGAGTGGTCTACTAGAGGGGAGCTTTTATCCATGTGAGAGTCAGCAGGTTAACAGGGCTGAGAACTCATTAAATGCTTCCTCAGCTTCAGTTTTCAAGCCAGCGATGACATAAAAATTGATCTATGCAAACACCCAGATGAACCCGATTGCATGGTCTACAGGCCCAGGGTCAAGCACATGGAGCCAAGTAAGAGTACAAGTACTTTGTGAAGTTGCAAGTACAAGTACTTGTCTCAAGACTCAAGTACAAGAACTTTAAAAAATTGCAAGTACAAGTATTTTTATAGTGTATGACCGAAACATATAATAACTAGATCACCACTTTATATTTGAAATTAATTATTTATTGAGACATACACTTTAAAACAATCATTCAATGAACACAGGTGGACTAAAATCTGCTCCATTATTTTTCTTGTAACCCTCAATAAATACAGGTCTTTCAAACAAAAGTTATCTTTGTGAGTGAACACCTGAATGGATGGAAATAATGTCTTACAATACAAAAATGTCTGACCTGAAAAGATTCCCTTGGACATCAACAAGATTGATGAATTTCCATTGAATGAAATCCACTTCATACAAAAAACCTCTGTCTTCTAATATCAAAAGAATATGGCTTTCAAAATCTAAGATTCTATTAGCATAACTGCCCTTATGCCCTAGCAGCACTTGGGCAACCTGGTTCTGACATTTTCTGTATATTCAGATTTCATTGGGTGCATGCGTGTAAGTGAAAAAAAAATGAAGATTGCATCTCAATGCAATGTATCCACTGAAGAGACATGGTGCAATCTTATATACAGATACTTCAGCCATTCTGAAAAATGACTGGTAAAACATTAAAGGAACCTTTGTGAATGCCAAACCCATTGGTTCAATATAAAGTAAGATATAAGGTTTTTAATGTAAACCCAGTTTGACCATAAAAATGGGAGCAAACCAAAAAAAGAAGAAAGCCATTTACTCATGTTGCACACTATTAAAATCCGAAAAGAGGTATTATTGATTTAGTTATTGAGATAGGCCTCTAAAATAGGTACTGCCTTATAGGTGTTGATAAAAAGTAGTTGAACATCATATTTTATTGAAATACTATGAAACTAGTTATTTGGAGTTATAAGCAAATTTACTCAATCCATTCAAAGTAGCTGTTAGCGCTATTACTCATTTAGATATCGCTCTACATCTGCAAAAGCAACAAAATATTGAGGACATAAAAAAGTAACCAGCCCAACGCTCATAAATCAACACTTTTACAGTTATAAGTGATTAACTCACTAGTCAGTTATGTCTGTTAGCTATAAAGTGACAATTGGTCATGACTGTAAATCAAAACGTACTACAACCCTTTAATTTTCATCTATTTTACTTATACATGATTTACTCAAAGTCTTAATAATACCACCAATATAAGACCTTTCTAGAATACGAACATAGTATGACCTTGGAATACTGGTCAAATGTCAAATCTGACCCTTCTTTAAGATTCCCACCCAGAGTAAAATAATTGTTGCTGCATGTGAAAGGAAATGCCTAAAGAAGATAGAAGCCCTTTTAGTAAGCAAACTCATTTTGACCTTAAAGCAGGGGCCACAGGTGAAGTCTGACCTTTCTATAAGCTCCACAGACCATGGTTTCCCTTTAGCTGATTTAACATTGCATTTGTATTTATACTCAGCACAAAATCTCTATGTACAACAGGACTCAAAGCGATGTGTGATACATTATACTGTACAAATACAGTCCACTCTTAAATTACTGATATTCTCCTAACTGAAAAACAGAGACTCGAGGATGACCATTTATCAACGTTCTTTAGGCTCTTTGTCCTGCCATTGGAGATAGGAACCAATGACACAGGACAGCCATTTTAAGTGGTCATCTGAGCCACTATGTATCTGCCTGTGCCTGGGATTGAACCCACGACCTGTGTGTTCCTATGCGAGTGTGTTACCCACTAAGCCACAGTGGCAGCTAAACTTTTGGAACCCGTATGGTCAATAATGAACAAGTCATATATGAAAATATCAAAAAACATATAAAATGGCTGACATGACAATGTTTGGATGGGAATTATGCCCTTGAAGAAAGAGGTGGAGGGTCAAATTTCTAAATGCTTACAGGGGACATATATGTGCCACATAGCAATGATAGGATACTTTGTCTCTCCAAGTGAGAACCAGACCGAAATACGAAGAATTACTTCAAATTTTACCTCCATCGGGGTAAGATAAAGAAGTTAATAAAGTGTCATAAAAAAGAAGGAGGGTTGGTAAAGCCTTTTATTTTGCATAGGACATTTCTAAATCTACCAGTAGTTAGTGTGTTAAAATACAACATATTTCACATTTGCTCTTGAAACAGTAATTGGTCCATAAAACTGACCTTCGGCTCCGCCTTACAATTACAGTTCGAAGATTCAGGTCTTGTAGTATTATTTATTTGGGGTTAATTTTAAATGACATATTGAAAGGTGTCCTTTCAGGCATCATGGCAGCCTTTACAATTCAGTTTGAACAAGAAATATAATTGCACAATTCTTAAGTGCAGATCAAACACAATAACCATAACCACTGCACTTTAACCACACTTCTCAGTATATTACAAAAAATCAATTTTTTTTCAGCCAAAGACCAGTTGGCAAAATTTTAAACATTAAAGCCTCCTATAAACAGGGGAGCTTTAATATATTTTTAATTTTTTTTTGAAGTTTTCTTTGAATCTTTATATATTGTACAGCAGTGTGTTCCACAACACTGGTCCACAAGCACTGAATGATCGACTGGCAAGGATTTCCCTGACACTAAATGGAACTTTCAACACTAAATGAAACTTTCAATTTCAATTGATATTACACCCTGTGTTCTGCATTTTCTTTTCTGGTGCATAAATGTTTAAATGTAACATAGGTTAGTAACTTACACTCTATCCAGCGTCTCAGTGGTACTGGACCTGGCATATATCATATATAGAACAAAATATTAAATTTATATTTACTATTAGTGAAAGGGTTTTTTGTGCACTTGTCACAGTATATTTTTTGTCAAACTATTGTTTTAACACAATGGATCAAATTTGAATCTCACAGACATTAATCAACTTACGTTTTTCTAGTTCGATGGTTAAGAATGTGTAACTAATCCAATGTAATTCTAATGTTTTATTTATTTTCATGTTCAAGTGCTGACAATGTAATCAAATCTTTGTTGACATGACATTTTGATTTCCTGACTGTTTGACTCTCTTTCTGTATTAAGTGCAGGTATTTTTTATATATTTTTGTTCTCTGAAAGAAACCCAGTTGTATTTTTCCAGTGTACAACTGAATATACAAAAAATACAGATTGCAAAATAATTTAAATATAAGTATTTATTTCAAACTGTCACTTTTTATAATTTTAACACAGAAAAGAAGGAGGGACAAATATTTTGATAGGAACCTTAATAACACTTTCTCCAGACCTGAGTCAGAGAACCCTTAACTTTTTTAACTTTTTAACCTTTTTTAACGAATCAGTTTGTATCATGTTTAGCCATTACATAAACCCAATCAAACATTGGTTTATAAAACAGACGACTACTTTACATGTAGAGTAAGAAATCTAAAATTCGCCAGGAATCTAATATTCGCCACCTCTAAAACCTTAGTAAATTTTATGAAGAAAATGATGTTTTGTCTTAAATTTAGTATTTTTCAGTTCAAAAAGCCTAAATTTACTGTACACTTAACAAATCTCACCCCAATTAGTTTATTTTATTGGTATTTCAACATGTGGCGAATTTCAGATATGTTGCAAATTTTTTACTCTATCATATGCGATTTCTTAGAATTATTGTTAACAGCTATTATCTGCTAAAAATGTTCCAAATTGAAAAAAAGATAACTACAGAAACAATGAATATAATAGGTATATACAGAAAAAATAGGTTAATGTTTGGCCTATTTTCTGTAGTTTCCAGAAAATCCATTTTTTTATCGAGGCAAATTTAACATGAGAATGTAATGAAATAAGCATGTTATGTAATGCATGCCCAATTCTGGCATTTTTTTCAACTCTCTATTTAAAATATACTAACAGTACATTGGCTAAGAAATTACAATAGTTTGCAGACTCCTAATAACAATTATATGACCTTTGGGGATCCTAGCTTGACCTTTTGTCCTCTGGCCGAACTGAATGATTTACGGGGAATATTCTATAAATACACATGTGTATGTGTACCATCATTATATATATATATCATCATGGTTTGTACTAAAATGGAAACTAAAACATACATTTAAAGGGGAAAGTTTTCGTCCCAGGACGAAAATCTCCTCAAATTATAAAGATCACACATTTGGAGTCATTGTATACAAATATCAACAAACACCACAGCTTATTGGGATATAACATATCACCTTTTGACAGCACTGATAAACTCTTCCTTCCAGACTAACAGGGCATAAGTCCTCAAGGTATTTTACTACTTGATGCAGTTTTTTTTACTTTTTTAAAGTACACAAACTTTATTTAAATGTTCAACAGCAGATTCCCACATAAGCCCTTCTGTACACAGCAGTTGTTAATTGTCTGAGATAGGTGTATATTACAATGCACTTGCCATGCAACTTTTGTTTGTTTATTTGAGCATCACATTTGACAGAGGAATGAAGGTTTTCAAATGCTCTTTGACACTTCGACTTTGGACTTTAAGGAAAGGCTTTAACAGTTGGCATCAAATAAAATGTTTCACACCGTTGGAAAATACTAATACCTAATAATGGACGAATAACTAGGTGACATTCACATAGAAACAATATTTCACATCCATATATTTTGCAATCACCTGATTAAGGGGATGGTGTATAGAGAGAACAAAAGAAGACCTAAAAAGAAACTTGTAGAACGCCAAAATTTAATTTAAAACAGAGGTAATGATCTGAAAATGATCCAGAGTTATGTTGTAAACCATCTTAGGACAGTTCCAGAAAACCCAAACCTTGTTGCAAGACAGGTGAGGAGTGTGTCATGGCCAATGGCTTTACAGGTCAAGGAAGACCAGAGCATGGCATTTTCAGTTGAGTGTCCAGCTTTGTAAGCCAACTGGAAAGGGTTACCTAGTTCATTAGAGTCCACATGAGATCTAATTTTTGCAGCAACAATATGCTCAACTTACTTTATGAAGAAACTAAGCCCAGACACTGGCTGATAGATCTTGAGATCCTCCTCACACATTGAAGCCTTTTTGAAAAGAGGCATGACTCTGACTTTGTAAATGGTTTTGGAAAAACACCATTTTGGAGAAAGAGATTGACTAGTTAGTTATTGATGGAAGAAGAATGTCCAGACACACCTTTTAACAAAAATGTAGGCTAGGGGTCTAAGGAGCATGTTATAAATGTTTTAAACTGGATGAAAGGAACTCAAAGAGGGTGGCTTATTTTCTGAAGAGACACACTTGGATGTGCTATTTCTGAATGTGTTTCTGATTTTGTTAATTTTGTCAATGAACAATGAGCCACACGGTTTGCAAGTGACCCTTTTGTCAACAAAGGATGGAAGAATAGAAACCTTGGACCTGCTCAACTCTTTGCTCAATACCTGCCACAGTTTCTTATCATCCCGACAATTTTCTTAGACTAAATCCTGGTAATATTGTCCCTTATTGCTATTCAGTATATGGTTACATCTATTTTTGCCATCTAAGATGGTCACAGTTTACTGGGGATTTGTCCCTTCTTCAGGTTTGTTCATGTTGCCTACGCATGCACATTGCGGTTCTGAACTCATTTGTTATCCAGCCAGGGGCAGGTTTGGCAAAATGCCTTATTTTCATGGGTGCATAATGTTTCAAAGGTCAGACAAACTAGACATATACTGGTCATAAAATGTGTTAATGTCATGAGATGGAGAAACATAAGCAGAGGCCAGTAGGTCAGTTTTTAGTTTATCAAAATTAATCTGATGGTGCTGAGGAAAGGTTACAACTTTTACCTTGTGGTTTGTCACTGATGGAAAATCAACTAAGCGGGAAACAATTTTCTGAAGCAAGAACTATGGATACGATATAGCTGAGGATTCAGCAGGAGCAAGAAGTAGGTGTAAAGTATAAACATGGAGATGGGTAGGAAAAGCTATATGTTGTGCTAAACAGCAGGAATTAACTACTGACTTAAATTCTAAAATCAAGGGTGATATGGAATCAACATGAATATTAAAATCACCACAAACAGTGCAAGAGGAGGATAAAGAAGAAAGAAACCCCACATTTGACAAAAATTCTTCCAGAAACAATCTGAACCGAGAAAGGAGGAGGTCTGTATAAAACACCATGAGGAAAAATGCATCCTTGCAATATCAGAAAAACAGTGTGATGTTTGACAGATGAGAAAAAAGATGACAAAAGGCAAACACCACCAACATTTTTATTAATGCTTGGGATGTGAACCAAGGTAAATAATTCGGAGTCAACTCATGTACAAAAGATGGTGGATCATGAGCCTTAATATGGGTCTCAGTCATTATGAAAACATCAAATCTGCCAGTTTTTATTTCATCAGCTGAAAGAGGGCCCTTATTTCTAATGGAACGGCAATTCGCAAAACTGAGGACGACAAGATCAGACTTAGCTAACTAAGGGAAGGCAATTACGGCTTTGCATGAATATATACAAGGAGAGTCTTGGATACATGTGCATGCAGGAACCAGACACCAAATATCTGTGAACATCATGATGAATAAAATGGTGACCTATTATTGTATGCAACCAGCCAAACAAGGGCCACAAACAACCTGAAAAACCACATTATACCAGGCCTCATAATTCACATACACTCAACAGGCGCAACAAGTGACTCAAATGTTGATTTTCTTATAAAATACAACCCACCAGATAAGAAAGTATCTCCTGTGAATGTGCAAGTAGCTCCTTTGAGATGGGCGCTAATGCTCAAAACGAGCTAGTGTACTGAAGACAACTAACAATTTAAAAAATGATGTGTATGTGTCACAAATATTTGACATATATTGTTGGCAAAATATAACAGCTTTAAAATACTCTGTATTTCTTATTGTTAACGTCGTATAATGTAGATTTTGGGAAAAAAATGTCTGTTATGGGGGTGTCTTGTTAGTAGCTTTGGATTTTTCAAGGGTCGAGAGCAATGTTTACAGAGTTTGTTAGGATTGGTTCTAGTTTCCTATCTTGTAGAGATGGATCGGCAAAATATCAAACATGTTTGATATTTCACCAACCCTCCCTGACCTGACTTGGTCGCTTTCAGTCAAGATGACCCACAGCCTGTCGGTCATGGAATCTCTGCCTATATAGTAATTTGCATTGTATCATTTGGATTTTTAAATTTGACGGATCACACCTGGCAGCATTTTAGATAGATAGATACAAGTTTGGATGGCTTGCTGATAGGCTTTTGTTTTTTGTTTTTTTTTGCAAATGTTTCTTTTATTTGATTTATAAGATGGGTCCTAATAAGGGAAGAAGGGGTGTGAGGTAGATAGAGACACTCCTCACAGTGGGCCATGGCAGAGCAATAGCATCCCTCATTGAACTAACTTGTAGCATGGCCTGTTGCACTAGATCTGGGTCATTATATCTGTGTATGTTACTCAACTTTTGAACCATAAACTGAGACATTGAGACACATATGATGTATGTTTATTCTCCGAGCAAATGGATCACAAATCTGATAAATATTACTTAACTGTCCCACTGCCAACTGAGGCATAGAGAGATAGAGTCTTACACTATATGCCTATTTCCCAAACTACCTTTATTCAGTTAGTGCTCGAATAGTATCAGTGCTGTTATATCAACAGCTTTCATGCCATTAAAGGGCATATTTTCTGTGCTCTGGTGCCTAGCTTTCTACTCATGAGAAGCAATAACTCTGGAAACAGTTTCCAAATTCCAACATTGACACATTGACGTTGAGTAACACAGCCTCCCTATCTTAGATATCACAAAGTACATGTATCTATGTTTGCTGTTCACAACCTTCAGAAACATGTGCCACATTTGCCGTACAAGCCTGTGAGGCAGGCTAAATATCTTGAGCCTGAGCAGTTTGTGCAGTTTTCAGATAAAACCATCTGGTGAAGTACCATCCATCTAAATTAAGATGGGGGCATCTATGAATAAAGTGCCAGAAGACCAACACACAAATCAGTGTGCACCAGATTGGTAAGATGTGCTTACTGTTCACAAATTTTTCAAAAAAACATGAAAATTTGGAACTTGCACAAAAATTAAATACTCCAATGCCAAGAATCCCCCAAAAAGGAAAATAAAATCAGTTGTAAATTCTGCAACTTCATGTTTTATTATGTTAAGTATTAAATGTGAGAGCCAATGTGTTGTTGATAGAAAACGACCATTCAGACAAATAATGCATGAATATCATAAAAAAGTGTACATGTTAATCAGTCCATAAAAGTGAATCTCTGTATCAAGATATTGCATAAGATGAAACAGTCCGTTACTTATCAGTTATACATTGAATGGGCAATGGCTCTAACCCACATTACAAGAAAAGAGACAGGAACCGGGAATTATACAACATTTGGGCATTCCACATGCTCTACACAGCAGGCGTCAAGTCAGTATTATGATCTTCTAAACTGCACTCCTTCTTCAGACCCAGCTTCTTTACTGCTAAACATCGCTAACGATATCCCTCGCACATTTGACAGAGTTGGTGCTCTCTTTCAGATTTGTCAATTGCTTTTGATTGTACCGACAATACTGCTGAGTGAGTTGGAATAAATAATATGGGTCTCCACTGGATCACATCATACTTGTCAAGAAGATAACAGAGAGCAGTGTCATTTCCTAGTTTTAGGTCACTCACTTTCTCTATTACCATGGCATATATTTTCTATTTAAGCCTAGATGCTACTTAAGTTAAGGTTGATCCATTAGACTTCTCTTTTCATCTTGATGTAGACTAAATCCGGATACCCCAGTTCTAAGCTTAAACTAAAACCGGAAATGCCTGAGTTAATCTTGAATGGCAGCAAGAATACTAGAAAATAAAAATGACCCCCTCCCCCACTTCTAGTTATTAAATCTGCACATAGTGGTCAAAATTGGGGAGTTACCTTTCATATATTTTAAACATACTGTAATACCAAGATAAATGTCTGTTGTAACTCATCAAGGATTTTGAAATTAAAATACATAAGTTCCTCTCCATTGACACTTGATAACGTGGTGTTAAATGCTCATGTCAGTACAATTTTGATTACTGTTGAAAGATTTAGCATGGAGTCAGCAAGGCCGATATAGCTTAATCTTAACAAGTTCAGATGTGTCAAATGCTCTGCCAATTGAAAAATTGAACTCACATTTTTCGGTGGCAACAAATTATTTTTATAAACCTTTGTTTTACAAAAGTAGAATCACCCTGGGAGGATAAAAGGCTGCAATCCCTCCACTGGATTGCATTTCAAGTAAGATTTATCAATTACATAAATTTTGGAGGCAAAATCTACAATTTAACCCAAATTTACAAGTTTAATGTTTTGTAAATTTATTGACAGGCCTGTCTGGCTTACCGACAATTTATCCATTATTGTTATCATACTGAGTGCCCTTTCTAAAGCAGTTAGTTAGTCAATGTTTGTTGATACCATCACAAAAATGATATCAACAGCACAGAACTTTCTGTTTTTTGTCACATGCAATTTCTTGCACAAAATGCCATAAATAATATACAGGAGAAACATGTAGAGAATTCAGAATAATCTATGAACACATTGTGAGAAACCACATACATCTGGAATCATGCCAGTATCCAATATAATCTACAACTTTACAAGCTTAATGTCTTCCCCTCAATATGGAACTCGGCCATATTAACTAAAGGAATGTTCAAAATGGATAGTGAAGGGATCATATAGGTTATTAATCAAGGTTTGTGGGCTGTGAATGGAGGGAAGAGCACTAAGTGGGGGTACCTTGAGTTGAAGAGGTGAGTCTTGAGATGTTTCCTGAATTATGTAAGCGAGGGACTATTTCTAATGTGGAAAGGAAGAGAATTCCAGAAATTTGGTAAATACTTGTGAAGAGTTAGAAAAACTTCTATGTGATTTGCAAAAAACTTGAAAGTTGAAATTAGGAATATCAATATATTACTTTTGGGCTACTGCGTCTTGTATTTCTGGACGAGGTGTATGGATGGATTATTTCATTCAAATGGATATAAACTGCTTGTGCTGTTGTGAACTTTTGCTGGAGTGAACTTTCTACAGTGTCTGGATAGATTTGCTGTACTTTGGATATTACTTATTATATACAGTGGATGATTCTATCAGAGAGTAGATTTACTGTATTTTGGACATTGTCCATATCTTAGAGCAGTGGTCAGGTCAGATAGGTTTCATTATTGTATCATTGTATGTACTATTGCGAGCATACTAGTTGACTGTAATTATTATTTTAATTGTTAAATAAATTTAAGTTAAACTTTTTGTCTTTTCCTGTTGCAACATAAAAGCAACCAGTAACTGCTACCATGCTTGCCCCGTTACCATAACACAACATATCTGACTTTACGGGTATATTTTGTTGGACTTATTTCAACGAATGATATTTTGTCAACTTATACCACATATGAAATGCAACAAATAAAAGTAGTACACTAGCATGAAACATTGGTTCCTTAGTACATAGCAGTCACAAGTAACGCCTTCTTCTCTTTATTACCTGGTAAAGCCCAGAAAAACTTCATTTAAAAAAAACTAAAATTAATGAGATCACACATGCAGTTTCACATCTACAGTGTCTAGAAAAGAGGCAAAAGTAGACAACTAAAAAGTTCTCTCAAATTTCAATGTTGTCCTTAATAAAATACAAATTAAAAATATTTGTAGCAGTTTAGGCTTTTATGACATGAATTGCAGTATGAATGTTTTGAAAGATGCATTACACCAAATCAAAAAAGATTGAATGAGCTACCATTGTTATACTTAAGTGTTTATTCAAGCTTATATAGCCTCTTGTTCTAACTCCTAAAATTACATTTATGTACCATGTAACATGTGCTCGTTTGGCAATTACAGTGCTGACATAGTTTTGAAGTCTTTTTCCATTTTTTAACAAAGAGGTCCTGTACATTTTCTGTTTTAAAAAGGATAGTAAAGATATTTTCATTTTTATGAATTTTCTTTCAATAAATATCTAAAGTTTATTGAAGATTTTGACAAAAGCCAACACAAATTGCAGGAACAACTTTCCAAGATTATCATAGTTCATTTAAAATAGATTAGTTTCTTAAATATGGTAGCTTCTTAAATATCGTGGTCAATAACCATTTATCATCATTTGTAAACAGGTCTTTCCAAAATGTAAACCCATTTTTTTCATTACTTAAGTCCAGTGTTATATGCTTTCATTGAAAATTTTTTTCAGGTCAAATCAGTATAATTAAGATTGTCATTACTGATTTTTTTTTCAAACCAAAGCAACTTTTGATGATAGGCCTAATCTTACTTGTGCAGGAAGGGACCTTTGTACCCTTGACAGTGAAAGTTTGATAATATTTGCAGTTTCAATTGTTTGTTTAAACTTCACATCGTTTTGACTTTGGGTTGACATGGTATCTTCTCACACCAATTATAGTACATCATAGTGAATTTCATTACAAAGACAACCAGTCGCCTGTCTGTGGTACCATTTATAATGTTCCACATACTGAAACCAGTAGTTTGAAGACCCATTCAAGGTTCTGATAAAATAGTAATATGTGAAGCGAAGTCTCCCTAAAATGTTGGAAAATTTAAGCTTGTTTGAAGAGAAAATTAATAAGTCCAAAAAGATTTATTGTACAAGTCAAATGTAGCATGCCATGTCTTTAAAACTTCACTGCGAAGAATAACATCCCTTGGGGGCCACAGAACAAAGGACTGTCAGTATATGATTTTAAAGTTAACCAACTGGCCACACACAACAATGAATTTACAGCAATTTGCCAATCAATTTCTAAAGTTTATTACGTCTGGCATGGGATTTATAACACCATTTTCCTACAATTTTTTTTTTTTACTTTGTAGCATTTTTTCTGGGTAATAGTTCAAATGGAAGTTCTGTAATTAACTCGGATGCCCAGACATGTAATATATAAGCCCAAAAGGACAAGCAATATCAACAGAAATTTGACAGTCACACTTCAATCCCAAAACGGGATAATCCATCAGGCTTATCTTAAGCAAATACTGGTGATGAATGCATTTTTGAAACAGTTTCCACAATCCAAAGGGCTCATCATGGCACCTTGTGTAACTTCATTTCTAGAATACTTTTTACACCATCGGATCAAGGCAGTATTGATTTATGATTGACTATATCGGTATTCGATCGAAGCTACATGTTTATCATCTATTGCGAGGGAGAACTCTCAATGCTAGCCTTTCTCATGTACTTGTGAAAAATCATAGACAAATCGGCCCTGTGCCAGATTGCCAGATCGGCCCCACTCAAATCAACCCTCAAGGTAACGGGTTTGTATGATATGACCATAGTTATTTCACCAAACATCGAGGGCCTCACTGAGTATGATAAACAGCAGGCCCAGCTAATAATATGACCAGTATAACCTTGAAACCCAATAGGTGCAAAGACATGCTGAATCATATATATGGACTCAGTCATATACAAGTTGACAGGTTGATACTTACACAAGCACTGAATGGTCCATTGCCACAGACATACTCTCTGACCCTTCTCACAATGGGAAGATCCATGTGCAAGCTATACAGGTGGATGGCGCTAGCATCAGAACTGACATGAATGACAAAGACAAAACTTCGTGGTATTTGGTACTGCTTCAAGCAAAACGTAGCCAGAGCTTTTCGCAATCGGAGTGGACCCAGCTGACGCCCTTAAGTTTGGCATCAAATGAGACAATAGCTGTTACCTTGATAGTGTGGTAGCCTTCAACTGGGTCCATGGTTAGGCAAGGTTTTAACTTGAGAAAAAAGGATTTAGCATAGATTGCTATATTGATGAGTATATAGCTGTGGTTCCAAAAGCAAAAGTGGACTTTGGGTTCACAACTTATGTGTCAAGTTCTTGATAATCTTGGCCTTCCAATTAATGCCGACAAGCTTACCCCCACCACCATTAGTAGATTAACATGCCTAGGAATTGATATCGACAAAAACCACATTGGAAATCCAAAGCAAGTAATATATTGTGTTCACGACATCTCGATTAGTAATGAATGAATCTTTCCAAATTTTATGTGGGTAGGGCACGGCTTAAATGAAGTGATTGAAATATGGGAAAGATACAGGTCACACATTAGCTGCAGAAAAAACTTGAATGGGAAAAAACCTGGTTCCATATATATTCAAGGATAGTCGGGACAGAGGCTCTGATATTAAGGTATCGGTAGCCTTGTTTTTCTGTACTTAGGGAATAATTTAAGTTCAAATAATAAAGTTTCAAGTTTAATATAATGTAGTCATTGATATACTGGCTTTTATTTCAGCATATTGCTATGAGCTTCTATTCCCTAACATGTATGAGTGTTTTACGACCCACATATCTGTATACATGATACAAATTTGATTATTAGGCAATGCTAAGGTCAGTTCGAAATGCCCGAAAGTACCAAAAGGAGAGTAAAATTCAAATATATCTTGACCCTTGGAATCAGTTTGGAAACTACCAGATTAATCTGGGACCTATCCTGGCTATCTCCAACCTTACTTAGAACTTTTTCCCCTAAGCATATGTGACTTCAATACGACTAACCTGGCAGGTTCATTTCCCCAACCTTCCCAATTTGTCAGAAATAAAATAGACAATCAAAAGGAAGCAAGCTTGTTACCATTCCGTTTCATTTTGCTCATAGCAGGGGTCAAAAACTCCCCCCTCCAATACATGTTTATCACGACTTTTTCTTATAGCAATAGGATTAGTCATGTTGGCGATAGGATCTTGTCTGTAGTGAGTCCCAATTCCTACAGTTAAACTCATTTTGGCTAGTTTTTACTTTACCGGTACGAGATTTGGGCAATAATATAATTCCACTTTTTTTAGCAATTCCATTCTTTTATTTTTGTACACAGGAATATTATTTATGGGGGTTGGGGGCTTGCCCCCTTTTATAGCTCTGTTAATTTTAATTTCATACTTCCTTGACAATTTTCATTATCAAATATGGCAGATCCCACACTGGTAAAGTAAAATTGCCCCCTAATTTTAATGGCATTATGATCCGCAAGACCAAAGATCCTAACTTTGGGGGGTCTGGAAGCAAAGTCACCAACTTTTCCAAAATATCCCACATGTTTTATATTTTTACTGACCTTCACCACATTCACGATTTCTGAATTTTTGTTTTCACTCTCAAAATTGGCAGGAGTCAGGGCCATAGATGGGCAAATGTAATCCAGGGATATAATTAAAAAGACACATTTTTGAATGGCACAAATTTTAACCATTCACCGAAGGAAGCTTATTTTTATGTGTTCCAAAATAGATGATAATACAATTTTCGAATAAAACCAGTACCCCAAATCATCAAAAATAATGTAGTGTACAAATATTTTTTTTATCAGTGATTGGTTATTTTATCCCTATCTGTTACAGCTTTGCAGCATACACTGAATTACCATGCTAAGGACTAGGGACTCATTGAATGAAACAATAATACTTCAAAAAGAAATAAGAAAAAATACTTATTTCTACTACATTTTTTGACACAGGCAAAATCCGCCGTATACCATTTGAAAATAGGACACAAACACTCCATAGTCTCTTCAAAATATATTTCAATGGAACAACTTTTTTAAGATGTGGCAGTTTCCCTATGATACATATGAGATGAATTTGGGGCAAGAATGCATGTCACACAAGTTCCTCTCCATTCGTTCTTATAACCTCTCTTTTATGAAGAGCATGTTACAAAGTGTGCCTGCGAGACACTACAGTTTCTAGCAAGGCTCGCACTTTTAGATATTTTTCCCCTTTTTTCATTGTTTGTCACTAGACTTTCATGAGGATGGACTATCATGATATGTACACTTCTTTTCACTGAAGTTAAGCAGCAATGGGCTATATTAGTACTTGAATTGGTGACAGTCTGAGTGTACTACTCATAAGTCTAATCGCTTTACACCTGGTGAATATAGACTGAAATGGTTTTCCGTCTGGTTTACTCTCAAATTTATGAAAACAAAATGACCGCTGAAATTAAATATGCATTTTCTGACTTCATTGGCATTTCAATTTTAAAATATCAAATAAAGAAACATAAATTATTTATTTATTATAGAACGTCATTCAATATTTTGGTTAATGTTCTTCCTGTATTCTTTGTTTAAAATTTGCTTTTGAGATTACATCATGAAAAAGGTTTGGAGGATGAAATTCAAACAATGTTTTAATATGCAATATAGAGAAACATTTTTGTTGATTGCACGGTTCCCAGTTTTGTAATAAATAATAAAATAAACATTATATATATAACTGTTTAGACATGTTCATTTAAGACTACTGTCTTGATTATTGGTGAAATAGTTCAAAAACAGTGTATAGTTCACCCCTTCATCAGTTAGGAAAATATCTAGAAAGGCCCTCATAAATTCCACATAAATCCATGAGCTTGATTTAAATGCATGACCCATATATAAAACCCAAACAATTGTAAACAATTTAGCAACTGGGGCTTCTTTATTTTGTGTGTGACAAAGGGCACTTCTCATGACAAACCACCTAGAAAATAAAGGCAAACCTAGGATATAAATATTTATTTAACATCTTTATCTATCAAAAAAGAAACTATCTACAGCTTTGCTATGTCCCAACATGGGACAAGGCAAAAACTTAATCAAATAGGGTTGGAATTTAAAAAAGAATCATTTGAAAATGCTAGGGACTGGTAACAAGATGCCACCAAAAGGTTTTGCAAGGCTCAATGGAGGAGTAAACTTATAAGGGCATAATACTCACATGGAGAGAAGTCAAAATAGATATGGGTAATAAAAGACCTGTGCCCCTTACAAAAAAAAGACCAATCATATTATGCATGATTTTGCCTAACCAAATTGTAAACAGGTGTTTCCAATTCATTGATGACTAACAGCTATGGCCGGTCGTTGGTAAATGCTTTAGAATGCTTGAACATTTCCTTGACCTATGCAGCAATTCAATTGACTCCTGTCTGTACTGAAACTCACAACACTATCTCAAACAGGGTCTTCTAAAACTAGTACTGACACATGTACTCCTGGTTTGAATGGCAGCAATAGCCCATCCCTGGTGATAACATTATTTCATTTTTTATCACTATAAAGTTGGACTTTAGACAGAATAGGAACAACTCATCTTGAATTAATATGCCACTATTACTACTGTTTGTCTTATGATATAATCAATATAAATACTTATAAAATGAGTTCACATGTTAAACCAAGTGTCACTTTAAACTCTCCATAATCTCACACTCTGTTGTATTCTTATTTGATAGATAGCAATATTATGTGCTGTAGAATTTAGGTCTATATTACATTGCTTGGCAAACTGGCAGTCATCTTTCCCACCAGGAACCAGAGAAAGGCTACTGACCCTACAGTACACGCAGACTATTCAGACTGTAATCGGGACCATTCAGACTGTAATCGTGTGCCCTCTTTCTGGAACTGGACTATCCCTTTTTGCACATCAGCGCCTTAGAGGATGTTTACATCAAATTCGGTGCTATATAAGTGTTTCTTACTTACTTACTAAGTCCACATTGCTTTCACCAATTATCTTCATACTTTGTACAGCCATTGATATTACTCATGGGAGGAAATGCTAGCATTTTAAAATTATTTGCTGGATTATTAACGGTATACCCGATGCTAATACACTGATACTGCTACTTAGAAATCTGTAAACAGAAAGAGTATTAGGAGTATTTGGAAAGTTTGAGGGAAACAGTATTAGTTGTAGACAATTAGGCCATGGATGCAAAATATTTACAGTAACTGTACCAGTCAAAATACTGCCGTCTTCTACATTTTGACAAGTAAAAATGTTATAGAGTTTTTGCATCATGTCGAGTGAGTATATGTTATCATTTGATAACAAGGATCTCTAGCTGCAATTGCGAGGAAAGCAAGTGACTTAGTGACTAAGTAGCTGGGAAGTTTGCTGCTGTTTCTGTGTACCAATTATATCTTTTCCATTGCCATAGTAATTTTATCTAACTTTTTTATTCCCTTCATCTTACTTGAGAATGATTGGTGATATGAAGCCAAATACAGATCCATTTTGTTCAATTATTGCAAAACGTCATGTGAGAAGTTAACAAATTGTGGAATGCCATATCCATTTATGACACAGATGCCAATGTTTGTGCCATCCAGTCTGCCTGGATCAGTCGACAATTCCTCACATTTTACCGTCAGATTGGACGGGGATATGTATTCTAGAAAATAGTTTATTTACTCGAGACATTACCACATGGGCAAATGATCTGCCCAAATATGGTAAGCACTGTGTCTTTCTTGGTTGTATTCAGTGGCATTGTAAGCTGAGCTATTTTATCAGAATGGATATTAACTGTTGCCACAGGGGGCTTGGTGGTGTAGCGGTTAGAGTTCTCACCTCCAACCTCTGAGGTCGCCGGTTCGAATCTCGGGCCGGCCGCTTCATGTTGGAAAGTTGGTAGTTACTTGCCAATGCCCGGTGGTTTACAGTGCAGTATGCACTAGTTTCCTCCACCTGTAAAACTACCCATCGCAATATGACCCTGGCTGTTGAACGCAACGTAAAACAATAAATAAATTAATTAACTGTTGCCAGAGGCAAGCTTACATGCTTTTTGCGAATGGCAAAGAGACTGTTTTGTTTTGACATTCCATTTCTGGATGTGAAAACGTGTTTGTTGTAGTGAAATGGCTAGAAACGTACAACCTATACAGGACTTCCCTAGTTTCAGGCAACTTTTGGAAATGAGCAATGAGTCTTGATTCAAATCTAGTGTAGCATAAATTCTGTATTTCTGGCATGTCAATTTTTAGCTTTGGTGAAAACATTGAACTCAGTTGAGTTTGTGTTTTAATGTGTTTTATGCCAGGGATTTTTTATTCATCAAATATCTTTGCAGAGTTGCAACATTTTATCCAAAGATATCTAAAATGACATAAATTCTGTGTTTCTGGCATGTCATTTTTTAGCTTGGGTGAAAACATTGAACTCAGCTGAGTTTGTGTTTTAATGTTTGTGTTTTAATATGCCATGGATTTTTTATTCATCAAACATCTTTGCACAGTTGCAACAGTTTATCCACAAATATCTAAAACACAATCTGACTACGTGTATTTATATGAAAATAAATACCATCTCAAGACATGTTATCTGGGGTTTTTTTCAAGTCTACTGAAAGAGTGTTCAAGTGTTTTAAACTATTCTCCAAATCAGTCTCATTTATGATATTACTGAAATTGGGCTCGCTATCAAATGAAGTATCAGACACCTGCCATATAATTAAAGTGGAAGGCTCACAGCCAGGAGTTGTGAAAAAAACTACTGGTTATCAGAGATCTGTATTTGCACTTGTAAGTCTAGGGGCTCTCGTATTACTACCATCAACTCAAAGTTCAGATATCTAATATAAATTTTAAAACCTAACTGCAGAATGTATGCAAATCTTTTTTGTATTTTGTTTTGTTTTTTCAATGTCACTTTTTTTAAACCCAAAGTGATAAAGAAGTACTTGGGAGGCATGTAATTCAAAAGTCAGCACAGTTTCCCGTAGTTGATGAAGAGGTCAAGGGTCAGTGAAGGTCAGGAAAGGAGAAAGGTTAAGTTTGAGGATTTTATTTACATGTTAGAAGTGAAGAACTAAAAGTTTTAAAAAATTTTTACAAAGTTGGAAATTTTTAAGACACCAACCAATACAATAAAGACAACTCGCGTCATAGATAAAAATACGATACACATATAAGTAAAACAACTCATGATACACATATAAGTAGACAACTCGTGTTAATAACAATTCTGGTAAACAGTAAAACAACTCATGTAAAATGGCATAAAATTACTTTCATAACATAAATATTATAAAGAGGGGGAACTAGGGTCGTGTCTAGCCCTACCTAGTGAATACTCGAGTAAATGTTGATAGGGGGCCACTAGGGAATTGCCTGGTCCTGCCTTGGACTACAAAATCTGCATTTTTGTTAATTTGTCAAATCGAGAGGGGGACACCCAGGGTCAGCCTGGGGCCGCCTAAGTCCTGTTGCAAGCCATGTAACAGGGTGGGGGGTGGGTGAAAATTTTTGAAACACTCCTTGTCCCACTGATAACTAAACACAATATGGCTACTATTGCCACCAAAAACGAAAATTGAACCCCTAACAATGTCTGATTGGTCGGGTATTGGGTAAATTAACTAATTAACAAGACCTAAAAGTTTAAGGTGTGAAACTGAAGTAGCAGGCCCCTATCAGGCCATGCTATCCACAGTTTCCCGTAGTTGATGAAGAGGTCAAGGGTCAGTGAAGGTCAGGAAAGGAGAAAGGTTAAGTTTGAGGATTTTATTTACATGTTAGAAGTGAAGAACTAAAAGTTTTAAAAATTTTTTACAAAGTTGGAAATTTTTAAGACACCAAACCCAATCAAAGAGATGAGGGGATTATACCCGCAAAGGTTGTGGGTATAATGGAAGGGGCCAGGGAGGCATTCTGGAGGTAGGTCCAAACTGCAGCACTTCTCCACAGCCCATGTGCCATAATGTGCTGCAGCTGAATGTTATTGTCATAGGCCAGGGTAGCCCCCGATCGCCTGAAAGTATGAAACCCATGTCCTGTTAAAGTAATGCCAAGGTGTGTTAATACCTGCCTTAAACCATCCCTGATGGTAGTGTCAATCACAGGGTGAAAGGGGAGAGATTTGTGTGCAAATAAAGGAGCTGTAGAAGGAATGGCCCTGGATTTCAAAAGTGCTTTAATAGCCCGAACTGGGCATAAAGTGGAGTTTTCAAGTGCTGGAATCTGGACAAAATGATGAGCTGAGGTATCCTGAAGGGTCTTAGTCCATTTAAGTAAGATGTGAGCACCTGGAGGAAGAAAAAGAACATCCTGTCTTAAAATATGCTTATTAGAATCAAATTTGAATCTGGAATGTGGGGCAATATTAGACATTCGAAGGAATGCAAAGAATGCCAGAAGAAAAGCTGCTCAAAATAATGGAGGGTCAGAAAGGATGTCACACACTTTTTTACCCAAAGTTTTGAGGGAAGAGATGTAATTAAGCAAGACTTTGTAGGAGATGGAATTGACATGCAAAAATTCCATAAAAGCTAGAAGTGAATGAACTGAGGGTTGCACTGGAAGTGACATGAATATGGTGAATGACAGGTAAGTCCTGATATGAGAATTGTGAGCACGTCTTGTTGAGGGTCTGTAAGCCTGCTTTGTTCTGGCTAAAGCTGATCCTACCAATGGTGATGAAGGCAAACATGGATCTGAAATTATAAATGAGTTTCGAGGTTAAAGTAGCTAACAGGTACCTTTTCCCAATAGTAACAAGTACTTAATATGGCCAGGAGGTCTTTGTGTACATTTCTATCAGAATATACCCTAGATAAAGCATCAGCTATTATGTTGTATTTACCTGGAATATGTGAAATGTCAAGGTCAATGTCGTAGGACGCAGTAAGTAACCAAATGTTTCTTATACAAAGAGCAAGGAAAGGGTCTTTGGTTTTCCCGGTCTTAACCACCTGGACCACTCCCGAATTGTCACAATGTATTTGTAAGCGTTTGTGCTGCCAAGAACTCCCCCAAACTCGTAAAGCAATGACTATATTGAGCATTTCGAGATGTACAATGGACAGTTTCAGATCACCAAGATTGTGGATAGGGGTGGCATAAACCTTATTCTGCCACACTGCTCCCATGCCCGTGAGGCATGCATCCAAAAATAAAGATTCAGAGTCCTCAACCTCAGTTTTCTTAATATATGAAACTCCATTGTAAGTGGGTAAGAAGGTCAAGAACCATTGAATGTCCTTATGAAATTCGTCATTGAGTCGTATCTTCTTTAAATGAGAGTTCTTCCTGAAGAGGTCTAGAATCCTATTAATAAAAGTCCTGGAGGGTTTTACACACTTTTGAATATAAACTAATTTTCCCAGTAAAGACTGATAAGCGTGTTTAGAAAGACTATTCTTGTTATTGACCGCCACACATTCTGCATAAATTGCCTGAAGTTTGTCTTCAGCAATACTCATAGTATTAGTATCAATATTGATATTAATACCAAGGCATGTCAGTTCCTTGGTTGGTGGGGTGAGTTTGCTCTCGTTCATTGGGAGACCTAGTTCATTTAATAGGTCACATAACAGAGTGAATTCTGTCAAAGCCTTATGTTTGGAAGATACGACGATGTAATCGTCAATATAGCAGTGAAGTTTTACACCTTTCTTAGCCATAATGAACGCAATTGCGTCTGACAAAATTTGAAAAGCTCCGGAACCGTGCGTCCAGCCGAACGCAATCGCTAGATCAACGTAGAATGCGTCAGCCCACTTTATTCCAAACTTGAGAGCATTAGCCGGATCCACTCTGAGGTTACGAAAAGCGCGGGCTACATCTACTTTGAATAGAACGACATCATCTCCTGCTTCGGATATGTTCTGAGCAATACTGTCGATAGTAGGGAACTTCAATATAAAAGGCGTCTGGTCGAATTCGTTCTTGTCCACATGGTCATTAACAGACTGGCCAGTGGGGTATGATAGATTCAATATAACTCGCCTTTTGTCTCCGTCTTTAGGTCGTGTCAGTAATGGTGAACAATGAAACTGATTGTGGTTAATGTCTTGAATGGGGCCCAATAAAGCTCCTAATTGTTTTTCTTTGTCAATATATTCCTGAACCTGACAAGGAAACTGACAGGCAGAATAATGGTTGGAGACTTCTTTGTTACATAATTTGTGGGGGTTAATTAAGGACAAAGGATAACCAAATTTTATGTACTGAATCACCCTCTTATCCGAATAATCCTGGATAATCCTTTCCCAGGCCTCAACATTCAGACCCGACTTTATGGGGATCCTAGCTGCCCGATAGTTGGGGACACCAGTACTCAAAATGCAATCAGCCACCTTCAGAAGTGTATCAATAGAGGAGATATCTACCGTCTCCCTGTCTGGACCTATGAAGGAAAAGTCAGTAGCAGCCTGAGTAAGGTACCCGAATTTTTTATCTGGGTAGTTGTAATCAGTAACCAAATTCTCAACCATATCCTTATCCATACTTTTCTTGTCGTATATATTAGCAATGTTATTGCTACTAGTGTCGATTGTAGGGGGGATACCCTTTTGAAAATCTTCCCCATGAGTAGATTTCTGGGTAAGTTGTTTAACCTCTACCTTAGGGTCAAAGTCAGCTGCCAACATCAACTCATCTATGATGTTAGTTATATGAGCCTCATAGGTACACTTGTAACGATCAAAAGTTTGTATATCTTTGCAATAATTATCATAAGCCAGAGTAGGATTATTGGAGACATGTTCACTGTTATCTCCATTTTGAATCCGAACCTTGCCAATTAGAATGTCAAAGGTATTGATGACAGTTAGCATGCCTAATATTGGGGCAGAGTGGTGGACCAAGTGTTGAATGTAACCGCTTGTGTCCCTAACACAGATATAGAAACCTGAAATTTTTGGGTCTAATGTGCTTCGTATGTAGCAAATTTTTGCCCATTGATTGTCAAACCACACTTCCTGTTCGAAAATGTGCAAGTATTGGCCATGGCCATCTTTTCTACGCGCTTCATCGTATTTAGCATTATCCATAGCATCCACATCAGTCTGATCATTTATCATGATAGTAAACGACATTTCTTGTCTGTGGTTATATACATACACTGGTTTTACATTATCTTAATAAATAATAAGATTCTCATAAAGATGAATCGACTGTTCATTAGCCAGACGGAATTGGGGATCATATTCGAACCCAAGCCCACCATATCTGTGATAATTAGTATTACATTCATTAGTACCTTGCAACACATCATCACCAGACGACTGAGTGACCTCCTGAGGTGTATAATCTTCACCCCCACTGAGGTTGTATTTACTATACTTTGTGATACAATGGTCAAATATATTCACCTTGTCATCACTGACATAATAACGTGAGTTACTACAATAATCAGAAACATCATTACTGTTAACTGGAAAAACTACAGGATGACTGTACTGTTCATCCAATTCAATGATATTATTACTAATTAAACTCTGATTTATGCAAATTTTATCAACATTGTCACTGTCATAATTTGATGTACAATCTTTTGTCTCTACAGAACTAGAAAGTCCAGGATGTCGGCCCATGCCACTGGAGTGGCCCAGGGGTCGACCCACTACCTATCTGCTACCAGAAGGCTTTGGATCCTGTGTGTTACTGGCATTGCGATGAAAACACCTAATCTCTGGGTGCCCTAAAGAACGTCCTTGTTTGTAACAAAAATTGCAGAAGTGTTTGTAAGTCCCATGATGTCCTTCACTCGAGCAGGATCCTTCATTGAAATACCTGCAGATCCTAGTTTTCGATCCCAAGGGGTTAACAGATTGGGTGTTGTGCATGGCGAGCTGGGAATTGCTGATCCTATTTAACGACCACTGCATACTATCTGCCCAAGAGAGCCTGCCCTCCTCAATATCGGTCATAGAAACGGCCCAAGCTGACCTTACGACTGGCCACGGTAAAGAGACGGCATCACGCATAGCTGCCGCCATCTGGATCAACATATTCTTGGATAAGCTATGATCTTCCACTAAGAGGATATTCGCAATCTGACCTGAAGCCCATTGGGCCAGAGTAAGGTCGTCGTAAGATGGTTTCCTAAGATGTGAAGCTGACACTAGTCCCTCATTGGGCCATCTGAAGCTGGGAGCTATGGTAGTAGTTTCGGTTGTGTTATATCGCCCCGACTTCTTCCTGGTGACATTCTGCTTACCTTGCAGGGCTTCCTTGTCCACCTGGTGGTCGTAAGATGCCAACAGTTGCGACACCGCTGTGGAGATACTGGGGATTGATCTCAAAACTTCAGGTTTGGGCACTACCGCATCCCTACCGTCAGAAGTTGCCGCGACATGAACTGGTACCGTGCTTAAACCGTGAGCTCCTGCCCCGCCTAGATTTGGTCTGTGAAGCACTGGCTGAGTATTGGCATGAACCAAGTTAGTCGTCCCGCCCTTCTGATAGTTCACTGAAGGGACTGTGGGTGAGGTGATAGGGGTAGAACTGACACTACCAGCCCTTTCCACTCTGTCCATTCGCTTTGACAGTTCCTGGTTAGCTGTATCAATTTTATTTAACATTTCAATTATTGTCTGCCCTGTGGAAACCGACATGAAGTTCTGACTTGTGGAGGGAACGTTACTTACAGGGATCTGTTCCTGAATCTGTAGGTAGGACCCATCATTGGCAGATACAGAAGACTTATTTTTCCTGGGTTTCTTAGGTGAAGTCCTAGCCTTGTCAGATGCTCGTGTCTTCCTTTTCTGTTTCGATACAGGTGACTTCTTACGTGTAGATGGCATTGTAAAACACTAAAACTTGTAAATCTGTATCATAATAAAAATATAAAAGTTTATGTTGAAAATTTTTGAAACACTCCTTGTCCCGCTGATAACTAAACACAATATGGCTACTGTTGCCACCAAAAACGAAAATTGAACCCCTAACAATGTCTGATTGGTCGGGTATTGGGTAAATTAACTAATTAACAAGACCTAAAAGTTTAAGGTGTGAAACTGAAGTAGCAGGCCCCTATCAGGCCATGCTATCCATACTGGGCCAATCATAAATTGCCAAACAAATATAACACATTTAGTTTGCAATCATGGTTTGTACCCAGTATTGTCGCAGTATTTTTTATGGAAAGAATTTTATGGAAAGAATGCTATTCATTTAGATATATTTCCATTGGTTTTATTGACGTTTTCCCCTTTCTATGTGGTGCATGTTATATTCTGTGTCAACGAAATCCCATCTGATATATTTATTTTACTGTCATACCTATCAAAAATAGGATTAAATAACATATCACTATGTATGACAGAAAAAAACTTCCTGACTGAGGTATATATATACGGAGGAAATATATACTGAATAAAAATGACAATGTAATACGAGTGTTTACTTTTATTAACTGCTTTTTATGCAATGGTATACAAGCATGTATTAGGGAGCCATGGTGGCCCAGTGGTAACACACTTGCCTCCCACCTCTGAGGTCGGTGGGTCAAACCTCGAACCCCATGTGGGAAAGAAGGTAGTTTCTTACCAATGGTCGGCAGTTTACTGTACAGAACCTTGACCAACTGTATCTACTGGCTTCCTCTGCCCATAAAACTACCCGTCGTGATATGACCTATACAGTGGTGAAAGTGACATAAAACCCCAAATAAATCAAATACAAGCATGTGTCTCCAAAAGACATGGGACAATGTCACATGTATAAACAAAAGCACTCGTAGAGTGCATACCTCCACCAAGGCCCAACAGTCCACTGACAAAAATCCTGGACCCAGAACTGGTTCTGGATCATTCCAAAAGTTTATACAGCTCTGTCTAAGGCTAGGACCCACCTGCTGTGCAAATTTGATGTAAATGTGTGCAGTAGTTTATTTTTTATGATATTGCTAACATACAAACAAACGGAAGAAAATGATAACAGAACTTTGTAGGCAGCGGTAACATATGTCTTGGTCTGCATTTCAATCTGTTTCAAGAAAATATGATCTTTTGTGGATAATAAAAGTGTTTCCACAAATTCACATAAGACCAGTTGATGTTGAATTTTTGATAAATATATAACCAATATTATTCAGGACATGCATATCTTACGTCATTTTCAGAAAGCAATTCCAGAGAGTGAATGAATTTAAAAAAACAGTTGATGCTTAATAAATTGATTAGTTTATTGCTTCACATAAGTAGACTAAATACACATACAGATGTGAGATTTTAACTTTGTGAGATTTTGAACTTTATGTACAAAATCTTAAAGACTTTAAATTTGTACTTTAAGGAAAGTAGCATGCTCTGCTAAATTGTTCCAGTTTATTTTACAACAAGCAAGCAACCAGTACTTATCGGGCATCACAACAGAATAATATACACATGAAAGAATCCATTACTATAACACATGTATATACTATTTTTTTCAAAATTGTAAATTAATCTTGTCATAATATGACAATGAAATATTTTTGCAGTGCAATGTTTCAGTTATAATAACAGAAACGTAAAACTTGATTCAATCAGATTTAACCTACATGTTAGCACCAAGCAATCAGTACACAGTCTTCTATAACATCAACTGCCTGAAAATCAAAGCCTTTGTTCTGCTGTCGAATTTGTTAGCTCTCTTTTAACTCTAAGCCAGCAAACTTTTGTATAAATTATAACCTTAATTAGTTGGTTAAATATTTCGTTAAAAAACCCTCAATATTAAAAGTAACGCAGACCCTGTCATTACGTATTAGTTATGTACACCACCTTCAGTTTTTTGCAATCAACTAAGCATAAAGTTATCATTATTGTACAAAAGAAAGTTATTGAAGAACTGTACAGCAAGATGATATGTAAGTTAACTAAATTTTACAATGATTGAGACATTTCATCTCGAGGGAATCTTGAATAACCATGTAACGGCTACTGACAGTGTAACGACTACTCAAAGAATGATTCTATTTACACCCTGAATTCTTCAGTAGATGTGTCATTGTATTGTCATTAAGTATTAGTTTGCTATTTTATGACCCCAGATACATTAGGTGGACAGGTCAGATCCTGCACATCCTCCACTCCTCTTGCATGAGAGCAATAATTGTAGGGTAATGATGGATTAAAGGTATGCACATAACTAACTTGTGTAGTTGACGTACATAAACAACTAAAACCAAGAACTATAAAAATAGTGATGCGTGCTTGTCCATGATCAGAATTATAATGACAGCATGGTCAGCCGATATTATGGTCAAGAATGGCCCAGCCAATCCTAGAAGAGATAACAAATGAAAATTAGTGGGGTCCCAATACTGTATTTCAAACAGGGACTGACCAATACATACAAAAGGACTAACTATACAAATCAATTTTAAGGTGGCCTCCAGTAATGAGCCCTCGCACACCTAGATGTGTGAAAGCACTCTTTTGTACACAATTAAATTTCTAGTACAATTCATGCATGTGACTTAAGGCAGTGGTTTAGTGTAGAATTATATAAAACAAGGCCGATAGGGGTTTAAGTCTACTAGCGCAAGCTGCTAAGCCATCAGACACACAAGTAGTGATATGAATAGGTAACCCATCCCAGTACTAATGTAGGCCATTGCCGCTTAACTTCGGTGAAGGGACAAGTACTCATCATGTTATGCCAGAGACATAAAAGTGATCTCTAGAAGCGCTAGCCTCAAAGTTGTGGCTTCACAAATGTTTTCCTGAAGTTATTGTTACATGTTACCATGTACTGAATAGACTTACGTGTTAACTTTCAGTGTCACTTCAATATATATTTCTCACTCTATCTAATTAATTCTTGTTAACTTTAAGACAGTACAGAATGATGCTCAATACATTTGATCAAGAATGACATTAAAAACTCATTTTAGAATGGTTAAATTTACCAGTAATAACATGTTATAATTACAAGTTGTTATTCACAAGAACAGTTCCCTTGTTAATTCTTTGAAATGTCTAACACTTCAACCATCACCGGCTTTCCCTTGTGCACACTTTTGATATGCTGGTTGACATTCCCTCTTACTGATGCCCTGTGTTGACAGTATCCACACTGATAAGGCTTTTTTCCCTGAAATTAAATTAAAGATTAAGGCATCACAGAGGATGTGGGTTTAAATCCAGGTACAAGCAAATACATAGTGGCTCAGATGACCCCCTTAAAATGGCAGTCCTTTGTCGTTGGGTCCTAACCCCAGTGGCAGGCAAAAGAACTTCAAGGACATTGTCAAACAGTCATCCTTGAGCATCTGCCTTTTAGTTAGGGGAATGTCAGTAAATTGAGAGTTTGGGCTGTACTTGTACAGTCAGATGGGTCATATAGCGCTTTGAGTCCTGTAGTTCATGGAGATATTGTGATGAGTAAAAATACAATACTATCTCTTCAAATACAAGTCCTATTTTTGCATATGTGTTGTGACATGACCAGAAGATTATAAAGGATCTCCCAGGTTTACTTTTAAGCACTTTTATTACATTAGTACAAGCCAAGTCAGAATATTTACAAATTCCTCTTGTAAGTTACTAAGATACTATCCGCCCATTACCAAGATCATCTGTTATTCATTCATTTACACAGCAATATTTGTGATTCTATAAGAATTATCAAGCTGCAATTAAGATAACTAACTGTATGAATCTGTAGGTATCAAAGACCTAGAGTATTTATTGCAACTGTTCCAAACCTGTATATTATCAAGGAAGGCCAGCAGACTAAAGGTATATTGCGGCAACAATTTGAGATAGTTTTGAAAGCCGACTACTTCCCAGTCTAATGTAGTCTAATCTAATGTGGGCTTTTATAGCGCTTAATTTCAATTAACTGACAGACTTTAAGACTTTAAAACACCTTAGACTTTTCTGAATCTTATAAGATTGATATTATTATAATTTCAGCAATATGAATCTTATGATAGGACTTATTTGTATAATAAGACAATTAGTTGAGTGCTGCATATTTTTCATCCAATCAAGATATGCAAAATCTTAAAGTCCAACTGATAAAGATTCCCCCACACCAAGTCAAGATAGATAAAAAACAATTCAATTTAACTGTAAAGCACTATTTTATTAACCACTACTAAGATTACTCAAGACCTAATATACCAAGTATAGCTGTCAATATAGATAGCATACAGAGGGAAGTATATATAATTATAAGCTGCAGCAATCTATATAGCTTTGTAAAAGGAGAAATATGTGTCACGTGTGCCAGTAGAAAAGCAATTTGTTTGAGCTAAGGTCAAAGGTTACACCATGGGCTTACCATAAGGTCACAATTTCTACATACTTAAGCCAATATACCTACCACGTAACATCTTCCTACACTTTATTGTTTCTGAAATTTAACCTGCATAAGATCAAAGAACAAATCAAGATCATAATATGATGTTGTACCTTTACATCCCCAACCAATATCCCTTGCCACATATCAACTTCCTACACCTTACCTTTTCAAGAGATATAGAGTAGAAGAGGTTTTACAGGTTGGGGTTAATAAGACAGAGTCAAAGGTCAAACCAAGGTCACACTATGATCTTGCACACTTACAGCACCCAACCAATGTTTCTACCAGGTAACAATTTCCAATACCTCATTGCATCCGAGATGCAGCCCAGACAAGATTTTACCCACTCCCCACCTGGCTACCTGCCCAGCCAGACACCATGGGTTGAAACAATCTACCGCCATAACTTTTAAAAGCTGGCCAGTAAAGCACATTTACAATACAGTGAGGTGCTGAATCTAAGAGGAAGGCTTCCTGAATGACATATACCAAAATATTTATCATGAATGGAAAATGATGATGTTTTATGAATAAATTGTTAATATTGTTCACCTTCAGGAGTGAAGTATTTTTGCATATACCTAATTTTATATGTACAATAGCTAAACTAAGTCCATAGAATAGGTAAGGTTATCATAGTAAAGGACCACCAGGAAATATAAAATTTCAATTTTTATCTTCAGATTTCTCCACCAATTCTCATTATAAACATTATGCACCTGTCAGTAGGTTTTGGCATGTATGGCATGTACGGGACTATAAATCAATATAAATTCACCTTATTAGTGTGTACAAGCTTCACATGGTCTGTCAACTTGCTCTTCACCTTAAAAGATGCACCACATTTATCACATTTGTGGGGCCTCTCATCACTGTGATACTTCAAATGAATTTGCAATCCTCTTTTTCTTGAAAATTTCTTTCCACAGTCTGCACAGTGGAAATGTTTCAGCTCTTCAATGAAATAGACACAAATCTTGAACTGTTATAGAGACATTATGTTAGCTTTCTAAAACAATGAAATCCCTGGATAATACTGAAATATTCTGAAAGAATGGGTCATTTGTATTTACGGTTTGCCCTCCTGTCAATGCAAAGCTTTTCCGAATCTGTGATTATGAAAAAGTATGTATTTTAGTACATCCTAATCTAATAGTCCACTGACGTGAAGTAACACTCCTGAAACTAAAACAAAGTAACCATAAAAGTGTCCATATGTACATTTATTTTATTTGTGTTTTTTGACGTGGCTTTCAACGCTGTAAAGGTCATATCACGATGAGAAGTTTTGTGGGCAGAGGAAATCAGTGCATACAGTTGGTTAATATTCTGAACTGCAAACTGCCATATATACATTTCTTTGTCAAAATTATAATTACATTGATTGTTACTAAATTTTGCTATATTAATTACTTACTTGTATGAATGAGTTCATGCTCAATCAGTCAATTCTTATACGGGCACTTTTTATAGCCTAAATCATGTATGTTTATGTTATTATAACCATTGTGGTACATGTATATGTTGAGATTGTAACCTTGATGGTATTTTTTATGACCCTCTTTTGGGTATGTGTGTTGGTGCTTTTTAAAAATTTGTGCCAAACTTTTAAAAAATCCTCTGCTGAGGCTACTTTTACTATTTTAACATGTAAATAAAATTTCCTCAAACCTCTTTCACTGTGCATTTCCTAGCTTGGACTTCAATTATAGCATTAGAAATAACCTACTGTGAATCTGACCTCTGGAGGTCGGATGACAATAATAAACCTGACCTTCCTACTGGACCTGACTTTGGAGGTCACATAGGCTGGTACTTTTCATTTCAGGTACTGGCCAAACTGACACCAAATCTCAATTCTGAAACTATTTCTTGACTCACACTTTAGACCTCTTTCTGAATAGGAACTGGTTTTTTTTCGTTTATATATCAACACAAAGCCTAGGATTTATGGAATTTGCAATGAACTGTGTTGATAAATTATACTCTAGCAGTGTTCCCCACCGTTGAGCATTCACAAGACCTGTATAATATGTTGTTGGACGTTGAGTTACAATATGTCCATGTTATGGGCAAAGACAATAAAGTAGCAGACCTTTTGTCTAGGTGGAATAATACACAGAGTGATTTTGCCAGTCTAAAACAATTTGTTGCAAGCCCAATATGGGCTAAAGTCAATCATAAATATTTAGAACTGCATAATAATTTGTAGAATCTGAGATACTATGCTTTGTCATTGCAGATACACATGCAATGAAACCACTGGCAGAAGAAGCTGTGCAAAGAACGCATCTGGCCTTTCGCCCCAAGACACAGAAATGTTACATGAGTTTGTTCAGGCTATTTGTAGCCTTCTGTATAGCTTGCAAAATAGAGGTCACAAGTGTGCCTCTCATTGTGGTGTTATCATATCTTGAATTTTTGGTGAAAAATAACGTGTCAGTGAATATGATTTGTAACCATGTCTCAGCCATCAAAGCAATGGCCGTGTTATTTAATATAAATTATATGGTAATGGAGCACCCAAGGATCAAATATTTCATCAAGGCCCTTAAGATTAATAGACCTTTGACCATTCCAGTCCGTAACATCATGGGTTTTAAAACCCTCAAAAAAGTGGTAAGTAATTGCCTTCACTACAGAGATTCCGTAACATTGAAAGCCATCTTTTTGTCAGCTTTTTTTGGCTTCTTTAGACTGTCTAATCTAGTTCCTCATGACCTTGGGGGTTTTGACCCCTCAAGACACTTCACTGGAGGTGATGTATTCTTCACCAGATCCTCAGTAAGTATGCTGCTCAAATGGTCTAAAACCATACAAAACAGGGACCAGGTAAGGTTAATCACACTACCAAAGCTGGGTGCGTCTGTATTATGTCCATACAAAGCATTAAAGGCAGTTTTCAAGTTATATAATCCTGGCCATAATGATCCATTGTTTCAATGTACAACTAACAAAGGTTTCCAAGTAATGACAGATGCTAGAGTCAGAAAGTCACTTGCTAATATCCTAAAAAGAATGCACCTTCCAAAGGGGTACTTTACCTTCCATTCTTTTCGACGTTCGGGTGCCTCTGCTGCATTTAATGCCAATGTCCCTGTGACGAGTATTAAGCAGCATGGCACCTGGACGTCGAACTGCGTTTGGACGTATATTCAAGCCAATGAACACAAAGCTATGGAGGTGTCATGTGCTTTCAAAAGAATGCTTGCTTCCTAAATGCACCCTACCCCTACGTGTTATTGGGGTTTGAGGGCTTTTCATTATGCTATGTGCAGGTTTTGTTTGCATTAGTATATGGCAGTAAGAATGTTGTAGCAATAACAGTTTCACTTCATTATATAGTGAGTACATAGTGGATCAGGAAAGCTTGGGCAGAATTGCTTATGTATTGAGGTGGATGTAGTGTATCTAGGATACACGGGCCTGTGGTCAGGCTCAGGCCCTTATGTGTAATTATGTAACTTGTAAATACTGGGCAGTCAGGGCCAGGTACTTATGGGCAATATGTAATATGTAATCTTTTAGTAGCCATACTCGTGTTTTAATATAGTAACTTTTAGTAATACCTTTTATGCTGCTCAGTAATGGACTCTAAGGAACTCTAAGTAGTTATGAGCAGCTTGTTATGATGTATTTACCTGTCAGTCAGTTGTGTATAAAATACTAGTTGGTAGATTATGTATATGTATTTACTCATTACTTATACTGTATTTTACAATGTTTTAGTAATACCTTGTTATTGTATAATAAAAACATTTACCCTCAGCTGCTTGTGTCTTTGGGTTGGGATGGGGACTGTCGGGGGCAGTGTCAGGGCACTGCCCCAGTCAGTCCTGCACAACCTGAAGTTTCTGAGGGTACCAGTCTGAATACACAGGTGTGGCAATGTTATGTAAACTCCATAGCAATGACCTGACACAATTATCTCATTGGCTGGGCTAAGGTTAAGAAAGTGGTTACCTAGCCATTGTAAATTTGAAATTCAGGGACTTAAGACGTGGCTTTGAAAACCCCCACCCTCCCTCCCTTATTGTTAAATGTGATTGCAATTGTAAGTTACATACCTGGGCGTTGCAAGTCAGTGTAGCAATCTGGTGAGCTGGTGGCCTCAAGCATGTAGTAGGTGCTTGCAGGTGGCTAGGAAGCTACTGTGTTGTATATAAATTGGAGAGGAATTATGGACAATGCATGTGTACCAGCTGGGTGTGGCCCACTGTGGGCTTATGAGGGCTTTTCATTATGCTATGTGCAGGTTTTGTTTGCATTAGTATATGGCAGTAAGAATGTTGTAGCAATAACAGTTTCACTTCATTATATAGTGAGTACATAGTGGATCAGGAAAGCTTGGGCAGAATTGCTTATGTATTGAGGTGGATGTAGTGTATCTAGGATACACGGGCCTGTGGTCAGGCTCAGGCCCTTATGTGTAATTATGTAACTTGTAAATACTGGGCAGTCAGGGCCAGGTACTTATGGGCAATATGTAATATGTAATCTTTTAGTAGCCATACTCGTGTTTTAATATAGTAACTTTTAGTAATACCTTTTATGCTGCTCAGTAATGGACTCTAAGGAACTCTAAGTAGTTATGAGCAGCTTGTTATGATGTATTTACCTGTCAGTCAGTTGTGTATAAAATACTAGTTGGTAGATTATGTATATGTATTTACTCATTACTTATACTGTATTTTACAATGTTTTAGTAATACCTTGTTATTGTATAATAAAAACATTTACCCTCAGCTGCTTGTGTCTTTGGGTTGGGATGGGGACTGTATGAATCAGACTCCGTGTCCCAGTGATGAAACACAAGTATTTCTCATCAATTTTCTAAACCTACCTGATCCCGTCGTGATATGACCTGTACAGTGTTGAAAGCGATGTAAAACCCCAAATAAATAAATAACTAAACCCTACCTGAAATCAAGTGTTTAGGTTTATGAAACGTTTAGTTACACTGACCAGATCTGCGGGCTTTATCTGTGTTATCCACTCCCAACATGGCTGTGGGATGTTGTTTCTGACTCGTTGCAGATGGAGAAGAACCAATATCCATGGATTTAGAAGAATGGTGTTGATTTTGTCTGCCCTCTTCTCTTCCAGACTTGATCTGTTTTGTCTCTATTTGTTGGTCATGACAACTGAAGACAGAAACAGAAGCTATAACATTTTTCAGCGTGAGCTCTAGCAACGCTCGTGCTTCTAGGGATCACTCTTTTTTACGTTTTTTTTTCCTTTTTTTTTTGTCTCCAGACTTTCATGAATTGTGGAGTAGTGTGATGAGTAACTGTCTGTTCAATGAAGTTAAGCAGCAATGGGCTAGGTTAGTAGATGGATGGGTGACCGTTTCAGTGCGCTACTCATATCTCTGATGGATTTGCAGCTAGCAGGAATAGACCGTAACCTCTTTCGGCCTTGATTAATAAATTATACGTTAACAAAACCATTTAAAATCTGTATATAAAGTAGCTGAATTCAGAATTTATAATTTGTAGTTCAATAAAGTTCTAAAGAGAAATTGCTGAAACAGCTACCCGATTCCGGATTCATTTATTCAAATAACCAATATAGCTTCTATGTACACACAACTAATGTTATTGGCCTTTTGTGGCACCTAATATCAACTGTGAAGGATTGAATAAGTTATTTACAGAATGTCTCTGGTGAATACAAAACCTAGCATTTTCTATTTCCACTACAAATACATGAAAAAGCTTCCAGTTTTAATTACTTTAAATTCAAATTCTTCATCTCCAAAACACGGAACTTGTTTTTATTTGCTGAAGGCATTTGACACTAGGGCCTACCATTTATCATCATCTAAAATCTATCCACAGTTACCTTTTGCTACTTATTCTACAAGTTGTAACAATGAATCAGGTGCTGCAAATTAAAGAATAAAAACGTAACATTTGTTCGACCAAAATACCATAAGAAAACAATGATTGGTTGTTTTAAGTTTGACCCGGACAGTTATGAAAATAGGAATTCATACAATTGTATAACATAAGAGATAAATATCAACAAAATGTGACTGAGAAAGTAACATAAGTGATGGATACATATAAAACTAGATATTTCATATATATAACACTCAATACGACTCTAACATCAAGGCCACGGTGGGGCAGTAGTTGACCAACTGTTTTTACTGGCTTCCTTTGTCCATAAAATTGTGCGTTGTGATATGACCTATACAATGTTGAAAGCGACATTAAAACCCAAATATGTAAATAAATAAATAAATAAATACAATTCTGGATGACAGATAAAATGTGCACTACTTACATGTTAGTTGTACTATCCAATAGTTGTAATGGAGGTGTAACTGTTTCCTCTCTGAAAACCCTTGTGTTGTTGCTGACCGGTGGAAAACTAGTCTCACTTGGTGCTTGTACTTTCAGATAATGTTTGCATAACCTTATTAGAACATCCTTGTATCCAAGGATAGATTCATTCCGGATCCCTGAACTGGACGACTGGTTGTTAACATAGCAAGCAAACTTTTGACGGAAAGAAACATGTGTAATGAATTTAATTAAGATAATACCAATTTGTACGTCCTTGTACAATGAACTGATCAACTGATCTATGAACTCCGGCCTCTGATATATGTCTTTCAAAATATGCGTCAGGTCATCTGTGAGTGAGTAATGAGTCTCTGGGTTGCTGGACAAAGTAAGGTGATTATCTGCCACAGTTGCTGGATGCATGTTTGAAATTGATCCGTTTTCTTGTCCTGATGATGTCATGGGTACATTGTAGTCCAAAACATCATTTCCAGATGGAATAATAGCACTCTCTGAAGCTACAGCAATTATTTGTTCAGATCCAATAAACTGGGCATCTTCTTTTTCATTTTGTGTGCAATTAACCTTCTCAGTTATATCAGCTTGCAATACCATTTCAGGATGGTAGAAATGTTCCTTTTGGAGGACTGGACAGATGCTAGAATCACCCCACATCAAATCTTCTGCAATAGAGCTTGGGTCACTATTCTGCATCATTGTGTCTAGAGATGCAAAGATTTCATCTTCTATTGACAAGTTTCTATCCATTTTAGACTGATTTATTTTCTGAAATCACAAAACAATTAGTTGCTATGCATAATTTACAAGTAGCATATTCCAATCAATTTTGTTTGTTGTGTATTATTACATACTTTGAACATCACTTTGTAATAAAGACTGCCTTAATGCTGTACAGGTTCTCACATAGTGGTTATCCTAAATATTTTTAACCCTTTGCTTAAACCTAGACATACCATGTACAATCCTTTTAGAAGTCAAGCCAATTGTAAGGTGTTTGAGGGCCCACACATTATCTCATCAGAATATAATATTCTGTTGAGCAATTTGGCCTTATCTTTGCATACAATACTCAAAAGGTTTAGAATAATGTGCCTTATCTTGTATGTTTAACCACTTCTCTCTCCTCATTCACAAAGAGGTTGAAAAACTGCCCCTTTGCAAAAAGCATACCCACCCTAATTTCTGGGTTTTTTCCCCCTTATCATTCACCACGGTGTGGACCCCTGCTATGTCTCTGGTTATATGGTTAGGATCTTTGCTATTCTGTGTTATGTCCCTAGAGTCTGTCTTTCAGATAGTGATTAAGCGCTATAAAGGTACCATTAAAATCAGAATACTAAATGAACATAATTCACAAAATTATGAAAATTCGCTTCTGACTTAGTGAATAAAACACATTGCGCCTCAAGCTACAAAATACAGTTTCCAGTATTTGCATACATTCTGTCCACTGAAATGGTACTATTAAATTCAATTTTTATTGGTTTCACTTACTATCCTTATACAATACATGTATACCATTGCCTAGCTGAAACATAGAGTGTCCACATCAGGCACTATCTCACCTGTCATTACTCTAAAATAGCATGAACATATATTCTCACATAAATTTCTTAACCCGTGACAGGTACCATCAAAAATTAACTTATTTCATCTACTTTCTATGATAATATGTGTTAGGTTTTGACTAATTTGAAAAAATGGATGCAATTTCGTGCACCCAACTTACCTTGAAACTGTTTGTGTTTACTATTTATTATCCACCATGAGCTGTTTTTACCCTAACTAAGAGGACCTACAGACTGAGTAATATTTTGTTGTACCCCACTTAGCCACTAACATATATAATTTGCGATATAAATTTGTCAAGAAGTGCTAATTTGCCCTTAATATCTTTGAAACTGTGCCAATTACAAATATTTTCATCATTTGGAAGGTACGTAAATTTGTGGCATTACAGTCAATGCAGAAATGAAGGAGAAAATTCAGGTTAAAAATTAAAATTTGCATATTCATTGATTTTCTTTCATTATATGACAGTCTTTTTTGCCTTCTTTCTTTATATATCAACTTATTTTACATACTATTCATCAAAAATGGTGGATAATAAAAGTAAAGCATCCTTAACCATAAATATTTTTATTATATAACTTATTCATAAAGTTTCTTCTATATTATATATATATATATATATATATATATATATATATATATATATATATATATATATATATATATATATATATATATATATATATATATATATATATTAATAATTCTCCAACAGTATTATATTCAATCCACATATTCCAAAAACAATACAGCATTCCATTCATTTCCCAAAGTATGACTTTAAAGCATGTAAATAGATATAATCCCTGATAAATATATCTGTCAATACCTATAGCTGCCAGATTTATGAGTTATAATGTATTTTCCACTATAAATTTGCACTGTTTTTATTGTTCTTAAGAATACCCTGCCTCTCCAACAGTAAGTAGTGTGTCTTGCGAGAATCTATGACTGACTGCCAGCCAATTATCTTTTCTACCACTAAAGTATCTATATCTTTTTAATTTGCAATTATCTTCTCCGACAAGTGAAAACATTTTTTTTTTTGTGATCATGAGATCATGTCCATATTTGGTTAACATTAGTGGATATGGGTTACTGTGTCACATATTATTCCAGAAAGTATTTATTATGAAGTGGTTGTCTGCTTAAATGTGCCACAACCTAAGGGAGCAATTTACCTGTGTAAATACATAATAACTATGAGGTAGTTTTGCCCCACAAGTTTTTAATGTCATATGACATGTATTTTCAGTCAAAATAATCGGCCAGGGTACACATGTTTAAAAAAAGCCATAATGGGGTCTCTTATTCAGAGTCAAGTTTTACCACATGTAGTTAACTTGTTTAAGGTGTTGAAATAAGCGAAAAGTTTAGACTGGTTTATATTTTTTTTCAAAAAGCTGTTATTCAGAAAAATGTAAATTGATGTTTAAAAAGGCGATAGTGGTTGAAACCTAAAAATTCTGTTACATATCTCATTACAGGGGCCCCAACATCCCTTTGTCGGATGATCATGATTCCCTCTCTAAACATTATGTAACAATCAGTATTTCACTGTAATGTACCCATATCTACGCTGGTGAACAGTACCAAGAAATTTTGACCCCTGTAGACATTTCCTTAGGCTGGGCCTTAATTCCTCTCCCCAAGGCGAACATTTTTGGACAATATAGACCAAAACATTGTTCAGATAATTTCACAGCCATTTCAAACATGTTCTAAAAGCTGACCCAATTGCAAATTGTTTTCAGTATTGTGCTAACTCACCCAGATGAGTGTCCTACTCAGTTTGGAATCCCACCACATCAAACTAAAGAAGTCCTACCATGATATGAGCCTGATCAGTTGTAATTCTTGATTCACACATAGAAAAGTGTGAACTTTAGATATTGAAGTAAATGTGTAAAGGTTAAACTACAACACTTAGATCCCAGGTTGGGAAAAATAAAAGAGAACTAGAATGATGGTATAAACTTGTGGTTGGTTTGGTCATTTAAAGTGGTGGATATGAGACAACTATAAACCTATAAGAATTGCTTGTGTATTCATCACAGCATATCTATACAGTCTAGCTAAAGTAGCTAGTTGTACTTTCAGCAGCTGCCTAGCCCTTCAAAAACTTTCATGGCTGAGGCCAAAACTTAAAATTCAGGGCGGATCGGGGTTATCACAAAATTAGCCAAAACAGGCAGGAAAAAGGCAAATACATCTCTACCATTGGTATAAGCCTAGGAACTACCTGATTTATCTGGGAACCTATCCTGACAATCCCACCTCAAGTTGGAGCCCCCGCAACTTTTGCTCAACTTGTCAGATTTCAATTTTACTCAATTAAATGTATGTAGAGTAAGATATGATGGGTTCAGATTCCCCAACTCACCCGATCTGTGAGCAAGAAAAACTGAGAGCTGGGCAATGAAACTCGTGTGACAATCCCATGTAAAGAGATTGGTTAAAGCTGGGATGCAATAAGTCCCCAACCTATACAATTTAATTGTGATGTGCAATTAGATTCAATAATAGATGCAAAATAAACAATTTAATTGTGATGTGCAATTAGATGCAATAATAGATGCAAAATAAACAAGTTGTAAAATGATTATGTCAGTTACCTATTCATTCAGCCTTAATAAAGGCTTTTGAGAAAGCTACCATGTCTAAGTAGCAGAGTCAAAACATTGCTATTGGGAAGGCTTTCAAACCACCTTCAACAAATAACACCAATTTTTGATGCTCCAGTAAAGTATGATCCGTTTTGGTAAGGCATATATATCTACGAACCCCATCCTTAAAAGGTCTATTCCAACTCCTAATGAAGTGATGTTCTCTTGCGTGTTACTTCCCAGAATGTTTGTTGGAGCCAAACTTAAGATCTCGTCAATCTTAAGATTGTCGCTAGCCCATTTTAGGATCCTAAGTTTGGCTGACAATCTTAAGATTGGCCGGCCAATCTTAAGATGGGCTGGCCTGTCCCAGCCCATCTTAAGATGGGTAAATTTACAATGTTTATCAACCATGGGGAACTAGTTGCAACATTTCTGTTAGACAGTTTCAAATTATGAAATTGATATTATTGGATATGTACTTGCATATGTAATTAATATTCAACATCTGAGTAAATTCAACAAAATGTGCATGTTGTATTCACTTCCAGTTACAATATTTTACTGGGGAGAAGACTGTGCAGTATTAAAACTGAAACAAATGTGCTTAATGTGCTGTAGTATAAGCTATTGTTCTGCCTTAATCAGACATATACAGGGGGTTAAATGCAATCAAGTTATCACCAGTAGCTGATCAACATGAAATGAATTGCTTCCTATTAACATGAGAAATAAAGCCTGTCTAAACCTAATTAACTAATCATCATTATAGAGAATAGCTAACCAGTATCTAAACAGCATTAAGGGAATGGCTTCCTATTAACATGGGACATAAAGCCTTGGTAAATCTAATTAACTAATCATCACTCCATAGAATTATTACTTTTGTCTTTGATGTGGGATCTTTTCTTTTTGATGTCAGAGTTTGATGTCAAAGTTTTTGAATGTGGGAAATAAAACTGAGCTTCCAAAAACTTTATTAAAACTTTAAACCACCACCTTATTTTAAAAAGTACATTCACATCATAACTGAAATCCAATATTATATTGCAATACATTTACACAAATATTTAACACAGTAAGAAAAGTTAGCCTGAATTTAAAAACATAATATTTTTGTAATCTATGCAGGAGTAATCCTTTAGAAGGATGATTAGTTAATTGGATTTACCTAGACCTTATGTCACTGGGTCCTCATCAGACTTATAATAAGAATCCATGCCCTTTATGTTGATTTGTTTGTTAACTGATTACTTTTAACCATGATGTCAAAGCTGGAACAATAAAGCTATATGTTTTACCTTGTGACATGTCCCATTGGCCAACAAAGATACGTTGTCACTTATAGTTAAATATAGACTCTCCAAGGAGTCAAGGAGAAACATACAGAGCTGTGAACTCCCAGTAATGATAATTTATGAACGAGACCCCTGAGTATCTATTCCTACTCCCACTTACTCCTCCAGTGTGTATATATCTGCACCATTTATGAAGGCTAGCAGAAGGTTTTTCAAATAATTCCAAAATACCAGCCCTAAATGCAAAACATTTTCTGAGTTGTGTCTAATGTCGAGGAAGGTGTCCTAACAAAAGTGGGCTGAACCACAACTAAAAATAGACAAACCAGAACCTTGTAAATCAAAGCCTTTTTTCTGCTATCGAATTTTTAGCTCTAAGTTAACCCTAAGTTAGCAAACTCCTGTGTAAATCAAACCCTTAGTTAGTTTACCGTTGGTTAGTTTTCTTTGTAAAAAACCCTCAGATTTAATGATGACTCAGACCCTGTTGTTAACTATTAGTTATGCAAACCCTCAGTTCTCTACATTAAACTAAATATGAAGTTATCTTAATTATATAAAACACTGTTATTAAAGTGTTGTACAGTGACGTGTGATTTACCTAAATATTACAATAATTGAGACATTTCAATTAGCATTTATGATCTGGATAAAATCTCTAATGACAATGTAACGACAACTGAGAGTGGAATGACTTTTTAAAGAATGATTCTATTTACAACCTGAATTCTTTAGTAAAAGTGTCGCCGCATTGTAATTAAGTATTAGTTAGTTTGCTATTTTAATTATTAGTTAATTTGGTATTTTGAGAATGCTTCCATTCCAGGCTAGCAACTGCCAAAGCATATGGTGTAATGTTTAGAACTTTTGTTAGTTTCTGTGTTTATATGAGCATTAGAAAATATTGACGTAAATGGTCTTCTGGCCTTCTTGGAATGTTTAAAACACAATGAAGTATCAGTAAATATGTTGGCAAGCTACTTGGCAGCCATAAAAGCCAAATTCAGTGTACTGGGTCTCAATGCTTCTGTCCTAGATGACAAAAGGTTAAAGTACTATCTTGGATCTATCAAATTGAACAGACCAGTCTGCTTGTCTACCAAAAATATTATCTCAGTAGAAACCCTCCTCAAGATAGTCCATTGTTGTGATACATTGTACATGGGTCCCATCTTTAAAGCTGTGTTTCTGGTTGCATTTTTTGGCTTCTTCAGACTATCCAATATCGCCCCTCTTTCATTTTCCACCTTTGACATATCCAGGCACCTTGCTGCGGGTGATATTTTTTTCTCCAAAAAAATTGTGAAAATTCTTGTAAAATGGACCACGACTCTCCATACTCATTTCAAATCATTTCACTACCTAGGCTGGGCAAGAGTCCACTTTGTCCCCATCGTGTTTTTAAAAAAGTCGTATCCATGTATAGCCCTTCAGAAAATGAACCTCTATTTCAGTATAAATATTCTGTGGAATGGAAGGTGCTGATCGACTCAAAAATTAGAAAGACCCTGTCACTCATTAATGCAAAACTCCTTTTCCCACCTCACTTCTTTACCTTCCATGCTTTCCGGCGTTCAGGTGCCTCCCTGGCTTTCAGTGCCAATGTCCCCTTGCAGGAGATCAAGGTGCAGGGCACCTGGACGTCGGATCGCGTCTGGCGGTATATTCAGGAAGTCAAAACTAGACACTCGTTGGTTGCCTACACCTTTCAGGAAATGCTGGCTATATCATAGATGCTGATAAATGTCTGGTTTGGGTTTGAGGGATTTTTCATATTATGTAAATTTTCATGGGCTATGTTCTTATCTACATCTTAGCCACATATTCTTCCCAAATCATCCCACATGTCTCGAAACTGATTTATATGAAAGTCAGAATACGACTTAAGCCACTCCTATAGTAAATTCAATAAAATATTCACTTTAACTAATTTCTAACTGACGTCAGTGTGACCTTGTGATAACCTTTACCAAATGTATGACCTCAGGTCAGACTGATTGCAGTCTGACCTTTGACCTAATATGACCTCTTGAACTTGCTAGGGTCACACTGATGCTGTGTCTAGTATTAAATGTCTGTATCAATTTATTTACTCTATGAACAAATGTACATGTATACTAACTTCATGTGTAATCTTCTGGGATTTGTACAAAAATTTTAGTATCAGAATGTGTATGCTTATTGTACTTGTTATAACTATACACTTGTTACTTGTAATAAACATAAGTACCCTCATCTCTTCTCATTGTGTTGGGGAACTTTTGGGGGGACTGACGACATTGCCAAAGACAACTGCCTTCATTCGCTATTTTCACTTTGGATGGAGGACTTTGCTGCTGAAGGTCTGCATGACATTACCCCAATTCAGTTACAGCCCCAGCAGTATGAAAAGGATTTAAAATTAATATGGATCATTGTGAAGTGAATATCATTCTTTAAGTTTTTTTTTATTATACAAAATGAAGTGTGAGCATTTTTCTAACAAGTATGGTTTATATGATTTAATTTCCTAAAATAGGGCTATGTAAAACTTGCCACAAATTGATATTAAAATTGTCAGGCTGTGATTACCAATGTCTATTTATATAATCGCAGCCTTTTTATTTAAACTTCAATTACGTTCCACCATACCAGTTATAAACACGTACAGGTCCTATGATTTGTTTGTGAGATTTACTGCCATGGTCAGTTTATGAGAGTAGTGTCATCTTACTCACAAAGCAATAAATCTTCTAGCCTGGCTGTGTGTCAGTGATTTCTACAACCATGCAGAAAATAATTCCCATACCAGTTTCTTCTCAGTGACCTACAGAACACCCCCCCCCCCTCCTTTAACTTTGAGTTTCACTGGCATGGGCTTTAGCTATTTTTCCTCATGGCCAGCATATGTAGAAACACATACCGTGGAATGTAAGAAAGGCGTTAACAGCTTTTAAAATATACTTGTGATGTATCCTAATGTTAAAAGTGTAGATTATTTGTAAGAATCTACACTTTTCTGTAGATTCTTTCAACCCAAACTGTGAATTCTTAAAAAGAACCCACGCTTGGATTTCATGGCCAAGTAATTACCTCAGCTAGTATTGGCCTTAAGCAGTAGTAAAATTACATTAGATCTTCAACATCATAATTCAACCTAATTAGGTTGATAATCTAAATTATTCCCTTCTTTACATGCAGTACACTCAATGTTTTCACAAGTTGTACCTACTCATTTTCAGAAATATCAAAAATATCTGGCCAATTGTTATTGCTGGTAGAATTCTAGCATTTTCAGCTGCCATATCTGCAAATGTTTTGTCTCCTAAAGAGCATGTCTACAGCATTGAAAGCTGTATCTTTATCAATTGACCTAGTCAAATTCTCTGTAAATGTATTCTGAGTAATAAATGTATAATTTCCAGAAGTATTGGAATCCATTTTAACAATTTCACAGCAAAGACAATTGAATTACCACAACATACAGACATGCATGTAAAGGTTGACTGTTCATGCCTGAATGCTTATAAAGAATCCACACTTTTGGAAATGCTAGCAAACAGTGCAATGAACATATGAAATACTATGATAACCCTTTACAGACATTCTGCTCCAAAAAAATGGAATAGTTACCAAAATCATTGTGGTACATAAATTTACAGAATTAACAGTATCTGCCAAAACTTAGTATAATTAAAATATAATGTGCTTTAATGCACCATAACTATATAACAGTAACCATGCTGAACAAGTTATTATTTTGTAATACAATTTTTTTTTTTAGAATTTGGTGACTCTTTTTGAGTCACCAAATTATATATTTTGCCATCTAGGCATAATAAATTAACATAATGGTGATCACTCAGCACATCCTTAATTGGTTTAAGCGCTGAGGTAATTAATATGAAGCAATAATTTTGAAAGGAATAATTAAATTAGCCTCATTACATTTTTCTATACAAAATAATTATTTAAAAAGTTAACCTCCTTGTCACAATTCATAATACATTGGTTAAATTTTCCTGGTTAAACACATATTTAGTTCAACATATATTCACAAAATGATATATATTTTACGTTAGAGAATGTCCTCAAAAAGTGTGGATTCTTTGATTTCAAACCTCTCAGCCTAGTGGCCCCAAACTTTCAAATAAAAGAATCTACACTTTTTTTAGCATTCTCCATTACAGAAAGTGTCACTTCTTCAGCTGAAATATGTAGATTCATGAAAAAAAGAAACTCACACTTTTTAAGAGTATGTTCATAAAAGTAGTTGATGTATTTCTTTCTCTCCTCCTGTCCCTACAACTGTTATTAGTGGGACGAGGCATGCAGCACACTCCTTCAGTTGAAACGGCTGTTGTAATAATTTATAAGAAAACATTGAAGTTGAAGTCCTGTGACCTGATTGTGGTGGGAGTCATTGGCCCTTTATAAATGTTAAACCTGATACATGTCACGTACACAGGCAGCAATTACGGAAAAAAAGACATTATTTTTTTTGCTACTGGAGTTTTCTATCTACACTGTATAAAAAAACTCTTGCAGAAATAATTCATAGTCCCTGCAGGCATCATATATATGTCTTGTAGGTTTCTTATTGCTAACGTGCATGTAAATCCCCCCTCCTCCCCCCATTAGTTATAATGAACATCCCCTATAAATGGACATGACCTGGTAATTTGTCAGAGAAAGATTAATCCTTTAAACTTTAACTCATTTCATTTCAACTTTTATACACATATCACCCAAACCAGGGCTTCAAACAAGTAATTAGAGTGACTTATTAGTTCCATAGCGGGGTTAACATTTAGCTCATTTCATTTCAACTTTTATACACATATCACCTGGGGCATCAAAAAAGTAGTTAGAGTGACTTATTAGCCCTATAGTGGACTGGGTGTTAAGTTTTACATTTAATTTTATCAAGTGTGTGGATATATAAAAAAAATATTTCAAGTTATTATTTTCATAGAGTACCACAGAAAATGAATTTTGTAATAAAATATGAGTCCTGACTGCCTTTTCTTCACCGTTTCTAGCATTTCCTGTTTTTAAACTAACATTTGAAGTTGACTACTAATCATTGTAAATACATTTTATTTTTTGGTCATAAAATTCCCCTTTACTTTTCATGCCAATTTTGCAACAGAAAGGGTCAGTCATTAAAACATAAAGATAGTACAGATGTTTTATCTGTTTTACTGTTTCTGTAGATGGCTAATATATAGTAAAAATGCTATGTTATGTGTTATTAGTAGAATGAATTTATTTGTAATTTGTCTCAAAAATTATTTATATGTATTGCTTTGTTAAATAAAGAAAGTTCAGTGACAAACACCTTGTAATAGCTTGCAATAATCCCCTTAACCTTATATTCTTTCACTTGTGTATGCACGGCTTTTGAGGGGCCTACTTCTGCAGTTGGAGGCGACCTTAAACCAGTCTCTTATTTATTCTAACGCATATTTCAGTTATTTTTGTTTACCAGATCTGAGCAATAAGAATTAAGCTTATACCCTATTGACTACAATTGAACTGACCTTCTGCCATATTTACTTTCAAAGTCAATGAATGAACAAGTTTTGTTACGTGAAGTGATCAAAAGTTTTAATATTTTAGTGATTTTGGTTTTATTGTTATCATACTGCGACTTTCACAATGCCTTCGACACAGAAGACTCCTTCTAACAGAAGAAAGAAAGTGACTGCATCAGCGAGAGCACGAATCTTGACAAGGAAAATTAACAGACAATCTACCAAACACTTGGGCGAATCTTACATACAGCAGTCTACACCCACTGATGTGAGTACTGTCCCTCAAACTCAAAATCCGGATCTGATCCTGCCACAAGGCGATACATCTACTGCCATCATAATCATGTTAAACAAACTATCAGAGTCTAACCAAGCACTTATGGCCAGAATAGAATTCATTGAGGAAAGGCAAAACAATGACAGATGGCACACAGATCAGGTGCTCAGATCTGATACCACAGGGCAAAAGGCTGCAAATCTTCTCCCAGATGGAACGTTGGCGGGTGCCAGAGTTCAGAACATGCATCCTTGCACACCACCCCGCATGGGAAGCTCGAGGGTCCGATTTCCCACTCTGCCTAGAGCTCAGAATCACCCACAGGGCATTGGGGGCGAGATCTAGTCAGATGGGGTGGTACCTACACTGGAGGCACTGAGAAGAGCACCATCCATCTCCAGCTCAGTCACTCAACTACTGGAATCATATGAGGAACAGGCACGTGCATCATTGCAAGGTAGGCAGGCTAAAAAGTCTGGTAGATACAATACAACTGACATTGTTTATACTACCCCAGAATACAGGTGGCCTAACGAGGGATACCACGCCCCTGTAGGTAAAAAGAAGGTTGCCTACGACGACCTGACCCTACCCCAGTGGACAGTAGGCCAGTTATCCAATATTTTTTACCAGTGATCCAATATTTTTTACATGAATGACCCAACGACAGCCAACGACAGCTAAATATGCCCTCCTACAGGTCATGAAGGATGCCACTTCCCTACCCTGGCCGGCTGTGAGAGGGGTATGGGCCACATCCATGCATGACATGGAGGAGGGGCATCTAGGATGGCAGGACGCAACACAGTGGTCAATTAACCGGCTCAGCTCATCTCAGATCTCGATGGCTTAATCTCAGGCTTCCCAGACAGCTCAACCCAGGAAGCTATGTATGTTCTTCAACGAGGGCACCTGCTCCCATGATGCCAGCCATGGAACATACAAACATGTGTGTGCATACTGTGAAAGACAAGGGAAGGTCGGGAACCATCTGGAAAGCAAATGTTTCTTGAAATTAAAAACCAAAGACAGACAACCAAACAATTAGGACAGGAAACCACTTGGACACCCACCACATCTCAGAGACAGTCACAGTGAACCAGGACAATGGGGGGAGGGGGGTAGGACACAGACTGATAATGGAGAAAATCTGAGTATTCATAATATAAATGACACTAAGCATAGACGGTATGATAATAAAGTGTTTAGGGAATATATAAGACAGTTGAACATTGTTCATAATACTTTGTGTAATTCCATGTATTCTGATTGTATACAAAATGTTAACATTGCAGTTTGTGCATATTCTCTTGCTAATAACCCGAATTCGGGTAGGTTTGAAGTTAATGTGGGGATGGTCACCCCTGATAAGTTGACCTCGAGCAGCCATAATGGGAATCAGAATGTTAGTTTAAATTCTAACTGTACTGTAGACCAAAAATTAGTTGCAGTTGCTAGTCAACATAATGTTACCATGGTTGGGGAAGTGCGACCTCACCATCAGTGCCCTTTTGACCATGGCAGGTCCAAAAATAGCCCGTCTATAAATGAACCATCTGTGTGTACTGTCAAGTTTACAAACAGATACTGGCAAGATACTGGCAGTGGGGGTACTACTCGCTTGGTATTCATTTCTAACAGAGAAAAATTTCAAAAATTTTGTTATTGGGATACTGCTAATGACAATGGGATGGTACAAATATCGGACTGCACTGATGTTGAGGTAGGATACTTAGAGATTGTTTTCACTGCTGTGATTCCCATATTATTTAGCGAGCCTTTTAATGATAGTGGGGATCCCAAATTGACATATGATAACCATATGAAAGATGTGTGGTATACACAAACTTATGGCTGTTCATACACAGATTATATGGAACAGCTGATTGACAAACTGATCCTTCAGCAGGATCACCCAGTAACCCATGACAGGGATGACAATCGCTCTGTCACGAAAACTGTTGTTTCTACCGCCAGCAACCATACTATTGCCGCCGTCCCGATTCCTCCTCATATTGACTTTGTTCAGGCAAATCATAATCATGATGTTGCGGATAGCTCCAAAACCATAGGTTTTCTTAACCATAAGCAAGTGAATTTTACATTTGTGGGCCAGATAGGCAAATTCAAGAGTGCAACAATATTGAAACCTACATAAAGATTGCCAAGGCCATTCATGACAATGGGGCCCCCAACTACAAGTTTGCAAGATTTCCACTGCAATCTGGTCTAAATATTGCTGCTTGTGCTCGTTACTTGAAAGATTATCATGATAAATTTCTTATCCAGTATCTTATATATGGTTTCCCCTGTCTACTATTGACCTCAACCTCCCTCACAACACTGAAATTAGCAACCACCATTCGGCCATACAATTCCCTACAGCTGTTGATCACTATTTGCATAAGGAAATGAGTTTGGGTGCAATACTGGGGCCTTATGATAGCATAGACTATGAGAACTTTCACTGTTCACCCCTCCTTACCCGCCCCAAAGATGGGGATAGCAGAAGAGTCATATTGAAGTTGTCATTCCCTGCTGGGGCGTCACTAAATGACGCAGTCACCAGAGAGTTCTTCCATTTACCTTACATTTTCCCACTATAGATACTATCCTTGATAGTATCAGAGATATACAAGATACTCCTATGTTGGCTAAGATTGATGTGGCCAGGGCATTTCGCAATCTGTGTGTGGACCCAGTCGACGCCTTCAAATTTGGCATAAAATGGCGTAATAAATACTACCTAGACGTTGCGTTGGCGTTCGGCTGGGTCCATGGCAGTGCGTTGTTTCAGATGATGTCCAACGCCATACTACATATCATGAAGCATCACAACTGCAAGATCTTTGCGTACATAGATGATTTCATCATAGTTTCTCAAGAAAATGATGCCAGGCATCATTACCAAGCATTATTTGACCTATTTACAGAACTAGGCCTCCCCATGAACCAGGATAAGCTCTCTCCCCTCACAAGGACACTTACATGCCTGGGGGTCACTATTGACCTTGACAAAAACCTGATCTATATAGAGAAGAATAAGATGGAGGAGATCTATAGAGAATGTCTCTTGACCAGATCCAAAAAATCGCTTACAAGGCGTCAATTTCAATCCCTTCTGGGTAAACTCATCTACCCCCACAAGTGTAGCAAACCTGCCAGGATTTTTGTCAATAGAATCTTATCACTATTTAGGAAAAGCTCTGGGGCCAAAAGAATCCATCTTACACAAGAATTTTTTATGGACCTGGACTGGTTTATCACCTTTCTCTCAAAATTCTCAGGATCGTCAAAAATATTCAAATCTAATTCTAGTTCTAATAGTATTTTTATAGCGCCTAATCTCTATCCAAAGACAGACTCTAGGCACACCGAACAGAAGCAAAAAACTGTAATCATAAACCTGAGACATAGCAAGGGTCAGCGCCACGGAGAGAAATGAGGGAAAGCAAAAGTCAGGGCGGGTATGCTTGTGCGAAGAGATAGGCTTTGAGCTTCCTTCTGAATGAGTAGAGAGAAGTGGCCGAACGTACATCATCAGGCAAATCATTCCAAATGTTTGGAGCGTCATAAGCAAAGCTGAGGCCGAAATGCTTGGAAGACTTATATAGTGAGGTGGCGAAGTGGGGGATCTCAAGGAACACACCATCAACTTGGCTTTTGCGTGTGTTGTAGACACACAAAACAAGACTTGCAGATATTTTGGACATGCCTCGAAAAGGAGAAATCTGATATTAGAGAGATGAATTCACTGCATGTGGACGCCTGCTTAACAGGAATTGGTGGCATTTGGAACCATAGGGTCTATGCGGCCCCTGTCCCCACCTATGTGGACTTTGAGCCCAACATAACCCATCTAGAAATGCTTAACATTGTGATAGCCCTAAGGCTGTGGGCCAGACACTGGGCTGGATCCTTGGTTACATTTCACTGTGACAATCTGGCGGTTGTCCAGGTGGTCAACTCTGGCAAGACCAGAGACAAATTTCTTAATGCATATATCAGGCATATTTGGCTCATCTCGGCAGTTCATGACATTGACCTCCAGCTTACTCATATTCAAGGTCACAAGAACCTCATGGCAGACTCCTTATCTAGAATTTACTCAGAGAAAGGCATACCCATGAAACATTTCACTTTATTTACAAATGATTATGTATGGGAAAAAGTTCCACTTGCATTCTTTAATCTGGATATTGCTATATGATTTCAGGATCTCATGAAGACCCTTAGGGCCTCCTAACATCAGCATGGAACAGAGTATTGAAAGCATACAGACCTGCCACAGATCAAGCTCATAAGACTCATTTTTCCACTTATCTTTCAGTATTATTGTTTTACTCACTGCCAGTGGACCTTTCAGCTCAAAATATCCTGATTTGTCTGGAATTTTTGGTCAAAAATCATCTATCTCCTAGGGTTGTTAGAAACTATTTTTCATCCATCTCATCACTTTCAAACTTTTATCACCTGGATGCTTCTGACCTCTCTCACCCTGCCGTGCTCAGATTCCTGAGAAGTTTGTCCATCAACTATACTTTTAGACCTACCCCACGGGGCGTCTTTGGGATCAGGGTGATGTATGATATGTCAAAAGCTTGTGACTCTCTCCACGACCCCATTTTATATAGAGCCATTTTCCTGGTAGCATTCTATTGTTTTTTGAGACGGTCAAACATAGCCCCACATTCCATAAGGCAATTCTCACAGTCCAAGCATTTTTTGAGGAAGGACCTCATTTTTGGCCCCCCAGGGTCACACCTGTTAATTAAATGGACAAAAACCATCCAGGATGCCAACTCTTCTCACATGGTTCAACTTCCAGAGGTTGACAATTTTTACTTGTTCCCTGTTAGGGCTCTCAGAGCACTTTTGAGATCCAGACCCTTGCCTCCCTCAGCTCCCTTATTTGCTACTGATTATCACCCACATATACAAGTCATAGACACACATGTTAGAGATGCTTTGAAGGCAATCCTTAATATGCTCAACATATTGCCTGTAGGTCACGAGTTCCACTCCTTTCGGCGTTCTGGGGCAACCTTTGCTTTTGTCAACAACATCCCTCTTCAAAACATCATGGCCCATGGCCTATGGCGGAGTTCTGCCGTGGGGACATATCTCCAGAATGCTTCTCAAGCTTCCTCCATCATCCCTACTACCTTTTCTTCCCTTATCCCCACCTTTTTCTAGTTCGGCTTTGGTGGTTTTAAAAATTACTCACTCTTCGCATTCATAATTTTTAAATACCTGTTTTTAATACTATCTATGTATATCAACACTAACGTGTAAATAAATGCCTCAAGAATATCCTCACTTTAACCTCAGAACCTCAGTGACCTCTTGACCTTGAACTGGTCCCACTCCAATTGGTGTATGCACGGCTTTTGAGGGGCCTGCTTCTGCAGTTGGAGGCGACCTTAAACCAGTCTCTTATTTATTCTAACACATATTTCAGTTATTTTCGTTTACCAGATCTGACCAATAAGAATTAAGCTTATACCCTATCGACTACAATTGAACTGACCTTCTGCCATATTTACTTTCAAAGTCAATGAATGAACACGTTTTGCCCATCACCACTACCCTGTTACATCATACTGCTCAGTGAAAATGCACTGATTACATTACTGTGCTCTTTTCCCCTCGTGCTGGCACAGCCACGGAAGCTCCCCATGGGGCAATTAGGTAGAACACAGAATCATCGGGCTTAGGTAGGGCCAGGCTGACCCTGGTCCCCCTCTCAACTGTGACCTTTTAACCAACTATGACCTTTTGACCTCCAAGGATTGATCCGCTTGGAGGAATAATATAGGATCCTGTGTCTGGTGATGTCCCCTTAAGTTGGTACCTTAAGGTCATCTCAAATGTAATCCACTATTCACAGTAACCCTCTTGGCCCTTGACCCCTTTTGCGCATCCCAGCTTAAGGGAGGTCTCCCTCTTAGGGATTGATGTAGGTCCTTGTGGTTTAGGGATAGGCTGGACCAGGCTGACCCTGGCTCCCCCTTCTGACATATTCTCTTTCGGCCTGATATTGACATGTTAAATATACAAGTTGTATGTTAACAAATACTATCATGCAGGTGTAAACACCTTTGCTAAGACTATGGATAGGTTGCTGTATCAGTGATCATCGCTATGTTATATGTAGTCATGTATGATTATGTGTAGTCATGTATCTGTGATATGTTGGTGGTTTTAAAAATTTCTCACTTTTAACATTCATAATTTTTAAATACCTGTTTTTAATCCTATCTATGTATATTAACACTAACGTGTAAATAAATGTCTCAAGAATATCCTCACTTTAACCTCAGAACCTCAGTGACCTCTTGACCTTGAACTGGTCCCACTCCAACTGCCAAAATCATACCCCCATCCGTAGTTTGATTTAATATATTATCTAGTGCATTTATTGTTTATTGTATGTTTAAAGCTTAAGTCACCCTGTAGACTTAAACTAAAATATTTCATAGATTTCAAAAAGGCTTTTGAATGAGAGCTACTGTTATTACTTTTTTGTATTTTTCCCATATTGTTATTTTTTTCAACCTTGCCACTTTGAATAGCTGCAAAGATTTAAGTTATTTAACTAAAATGTCTGGCACTGTTGTGCTTAAGTACACTCTAATTTTATGCTTTCTCTTATTTCAGGCTGGACAGCTTAAGCTCATTTTTATTAGCTCATCATTCCCATCATTTATTTTCAAAAGATCATTTTATGTGGAACGTTTCATCTGAAACTTATTGTAATTTACAAAGTTGTGAAGTTATTATTCTTTAAAACCCATTTTCCAATATTTGCATAAAGTAATTTAGAAAATGTAGAATAAAATATTTTATTATCATGTAAAATCATACAGTTAGTAAAAAACAGTCAATTATATTTTGCCAATTTAAACCTTAACAAAAATAATTAGTTAATTGCAGTAAATTAACCTTACCAAATGTGTCAACTGTTTCCATAGGCATACCATTTTTGGTAAATTTCTCATGTAGCTCGTGTTGAGGTGATATGAACTCAAACTATGTGATATCATTATATTACCAACTTACATTGTCCACATATTCGGTTTTTGCATCTTCATTAGCAATAAACTCATTTACATTCATGCATAAAATAGACTTTTAGACACTTTTGGTTAAAGTAGCAGTAAAATCTATTAATGCGGGTGTCACAGTTGTCATTTAAAGACATCATTTTCACAACTTATTGTTATTGACTTACCAATCCAATCAATACATAGAAATTATAATATGTGTAAGGCTTAACCAGCTACCTTACTTGAACCACCTAAATTCGTCCTTGCTTTTTAAATGGCCTAGTGGGATAGCAAGTTTGGCATATCAAATCACTGGTTGTCACCTCTGTGTGGGTTCGACTCCCACAAGTGGCAAATGCTGAGGACCTGTCCAAATATGATGCTGGCTGTGAACAGGACAGAAAACCCAACTTTGAACTTTAAGTATAGGTTAATGGCCAAGTAAGTGTCCAATATTGGAAAATAATGGACTGTTTACGAGGTCCCGAAGACTCCCGAACACTCTCAGGTGTAATTTAACGAAAGTTCCTAACTATGAAGACAATTCAATTACAAATTCTTCAAAATTGGAATAGCATAATATCAAGAAGAGGCTATAATATAGTTTTTTTTCTATTTTAGTGAGGTCAGACAGTTGTGAGACTTTTGGATTAACAAAAGATTAAGATGCAAGGCCGGGGAAGGGGGGGGGGGTAGTTAAAAACCCTACTTAGGTAAGGTGACCTTAAGTTTTTAAAGTTTTTTAGTTATATTTTTCTTGAAATTGGTATTTACGAAGCAATACACAAATAAGGTAATTTTAGATTTTATGTTAGGAAAAATACTCTTCTATTCCTCGCACACTTGTTTATAAAATTTTGAATGGAATAAAACCTGACACACTTACGTTTTCTTTTTAACAAATAGTGAATGTCATTGTTGTCTGCTTTCTTTTGCGGCTTAGAGTTTGGAGATTTTTAACTTCTTGTAGGTACACATTCTTTCCAATTATGCCAATGTAATGTTATTCGGTCTAAAACATAAACCCACATATATGAGTACATTGTGACAATAAGCCAGTGCTTTCAAATGACTTTATTGTGTTTATTGAAGTAACTCGTCATGTAAAAAAAAGTCACACAACACATGTTTATTCACATCACAATGACAAAACAATTATAGAAATAATAATAAGACCTTGTGGTGTCAAATTTGATTATTTAATTCTCCAGTTCTGTCAGTGATAGCTATATTATAAATTTTATGCACTGGTTTTGCATGTATCTCTAAAGTTTCAAGTCCCACTGTTTTAATCAGTTTTTATAAATTGCAGTCCACTGGGTCATACGAGACTGTCTGTTCAAAACCACTGTCCCTATTAATTGACTGCAAGGGTGACACTTAGGACATATTTTAATATATTTAAATGTATGTAGGTACATTATGTAAAGTTTATATAAAATGATATATACTTTTTATAGATGATATCATAAGTACATGACAGTAATTATTTGTTGCTTTAAAATTGTAACAGAAAAAGGGAGAATATTTATTTAAATTTACTGGGGAATAAAAACTATGATTTTATTAAAACTTAGATACTTTGGCAGTGAGATAACCTGGCTACCATAATGACACAGATCTGGCCAGACCTTACTTTTATGACAGTATTATTTATCATGTCTCCTATGCTGAAGGCCTTGCTTAAGGCTCAAATTTGCATGATATATTTTCAAACATGCACACAAATATTTGGTAGTCATCAAGCACTCATACATGTCAAGAAAAAGAACTGTGTCAGCTTAGCTGTATAGTCAGTATGTGTACGAGTACATTATAGAAACTGAAACTCCATTATCTGAACTGAAAAACTTTCCCTAACTGCAAAGAAATTTGAGCCTTCAGCAAGGCTAATCATTAACGGGCTTACTGCCATAGAGTAAAGAAGAAAGAACAGATTATATAGCACCTGATTTGACGAAATATTTTATTGTCATGGCAGTGTGTAGTGCCAAAAAATGATTAAAATACTTCTGGATCTGTAATGTGGATCCACATCGTTTCCAAAGTGGATTGAGCCAACGACAGACCCCCACCCCACTTGGAACTATAATCCAGATCTGAAGTATTATTTAGTGTTTATCTATACATATGAATAGTTAGACAAACAGACAGATATAAGTGATGACAATATTCCTCCCGTTAAGTGGTTGAGAGTAATCAGTACTGACACTTAACACCTTCCATACTCCACAATGGAGCACATATGTTACTGAAAAAAAATTAGTGTGTGGTAATTATTTTGAATGAGTAAATAATAAAAGATAACATTACTATTCAATGATATAATTTTTAAGTGCGAGCTCTAGTGAGGCTCCCGCTTCTAGATATCACTTTTTTTCATTTTTTTTTCGTCCCTAGATTTTCATGAATTGTGGTGTCGTGTGATGAGTATCTGTTCACTGAAGTTAAGAAGCAATGGGCTACATTAGTACTGGGATGGGTGACCGCTTCAGTGCACTACACATTTCTCTGGTGGCTTTGTGAATCATGCTAGCAGACTGAAACCTTTTCGGTCTTGTGCTTTTCTAAGATTTCATTCTAATCTATTCTGTTCTAAATTTTTATAGCACTTAATCTTCCCCCAAGGCATATTCTTAAGCGCAACACCATAAACCAGTTTAACATAAAAATGGTGTATAGAGAGAACAGTAGGGGGCCAAGGATTTAGCCTTGTTGGAAACCAAACATAAGCTCATGCAATTCAGAGAGTATAGACCCGATTTTATTTGCTTGCAGTGATAGCTAAGATAAGAGATCAACCACCGAAAGGCCATGTTACTCACACTGAACCATGACTTCTGGCAATCAAGAAGATTATCATGGTCCATTCTGTCAAAAACAGTTGAAAGACCAAGTAAGATTAGTGCAGTAGGCTTACCACAAGACCAGTTTTATATGTAGATTTCTGAAGATTGTCAATATTGTTGCTTGTGATATGTTCTATGAGCTATTTGACAACTACTCAATCTGCTAATACAGACATGAAACATAGCCCTGATACCAGAACATAGTTCTTCAAATCTTCACTTGGTAGTGACGCTTTCATAATAACTGGGGTATAATGACAGCTTTCAGATTTTTGGGGGAAAAAGCCTCCTCAGCCAAAGACAGTTTTGCGAGATTTTTAACTGATGGAAGTAAGCTATAAGTAAACTATCCTCAAAATCTTTAAGACAGAAAGTAGGAACTGGACTTCAGAGCAAGTTTGTGTTTCTATTGTTTACCACTCTTACACGCATTACAACCAAATTTATGTTCCTCTAAACAGTGAGCAAATAAATATTTCTAAGACAAAAGAGTAACAAGTGGTATTATGTTTTTCTTAGATGTACCACTGCCCATCTTATCACAGTAAAAATGACAACCAGCATGGGTCCAATATTCAAGTGTGATTACCAAGTTCAGCATCTTCTTTGGGATTTTTACATTTTGTAAAACTATAAATTTTCATGTAACATTTTTTTATAACAGAGTCATTGTTCTTTTTAAAATATTATCTGTATTTTTCAGCTTAGGCTTCCAGGATAATGTTGTCAAAACCTTTTTGTGCTTTTTGAAAATTTGCTGAATTCTGTTTTTTTGTGGTTTTTTTCTTTTCTTTATATCAAAGACATAATCTTGATTGAAGTCTTTAATTTGATAAAATATGGGAACAGCATGTTTGTTGCAGCACACATAATCAGCTGAAGGGGAATGGGAGATGAATCACTGAATCATAGAATTAGTAGGCTTTGGCCTTATCTGACCCCTGTCTGGCAAGTTAGAAATCAAAATTACAGTGCTGAAATATATTAAAGTATTGGAACATTATTTCCCAATTTTATGCACCAAATTGTACATATCCGAACTCAAAATTAATAACATTTTCACTGTATCATTTACTAATATTTATATCCATACTGGTCATTGATTAAATCCAAATTGTGCTGCTCACTAAAATATTTGCTCACTGTGTTAAGTGTTCAATGTTAAACATTGAAATTTATTTTTAAACTTGATTGGTTAATTGATCAATAGTGAAATTGGCCGTTGGTTTGACCTTACATGTGCCACTTTTTTTAGAAAAAATCATGGGTTTAATTTCATTTATCAGATAGCATGAATTGTGTCACATAAATACTAGTTCGTTATATATGTCAAGTCTGTAGATTTCCACTGTTCGTAAGATACAACTGTACTAGAAGAAATTGAGAAAGAATCTTCATATGACATAAACTTCATTTATATGCAACATGTAGTATCAATTTGTCAACTTGCACAAAGAATCATTTTTGGGGGAGGAGAAGCCCCATTGACTGCACTATCATGTTGTTGTTTTTTTTCATTGAAGAGATCTTGTATTCTTTATGATATTCTAACTCTTTACTTACTTTTATGAACCCGTCAATCATGTTGGCATATTAACTTTACACAAAAACCTCAAGATGTTGACAGCCAAGGCTTTACTGTTGGTGGCCATGTTTTACATGGCCATTGTTTACTGTGACAGTGTTTTCCTAAAACCCCAGCATTTTCACTGTATCATTTACAAATATTTATCCATACTGATCATTGATTATAAATCCAAATTGTGCTGCTCACTAAAATATTTGTTTTGTTAACACTGATGTTAAACATTGAATTTTATTTTTAAACTTGATTGGTTAATTGATCAATAGTGAAATTGGCTGTTGGTTTGATCTTACATGTGCCACTTTTTTAGAAAATCAATACATACAGTACACCTATGTAATCAGGTGTCAAGGTCAGTGTGCACAAATACTTCATATGTGCACAAGTACTTCATATGTTATTTATTTTTATATTTTTCTACCTATGACTGCAGCAGTTACATTTCTTCATTTTGATATAAATAATTGTGGAAAACTGGATCAGTGAAATCCTACTAGTTCTTGAGAATGATTTATTAATGGCCTATAGCAAAATCGAATACACTTTAATAATACTTGTAGGATATGAATGCAAGTTGCTACTGGATAGTATCTATGTGTATAATACATGTTTTTACTGATGGAATATACAATCTGATGAGTGAATAATACATATGTGAATGCAAGTGATGTTAACTGGAAAACTTGTCCACTTACCTTTGATATTTGTGTTAGCAACAGACACGTTTTCCAGTGGAAAAACTTTCTAACCACTTATTTTCCTAAGAAATAGTTTTAAAAATATTTGGCATGTATTTTTGACTAATTTAGAGCCATTTGTAAAACTGAAGCGGGCATTTGACCAGGCATGTGCCATATTTAAGACCTGTTTAAGCCTCCAACCTACCAGTCTTAAAGTTAATCCTTATTTAAGCCTAAGACTAGTTTTAACTTCTTTGTGAATACCGCTAAGACTAAGACAAAAGTCTTAACTTTAAGCCTAAGCCCTGGCTATGACCTTTTCAGCTTATTTCAATGACGAGCAAAACCACAGATAAATTTCATCCCTGAAGCTCCCTTCCTGTGCCAATTTTGTCTGTGTAGATTTTAAGGCAGTCACTAAAGAAAGATCCTCAAAATAAGTAGATAGGCTGCTAGCGTTCATTAAGGGTGACAAATAGGAGGTAGGGGGGTGGGGAAATATTGAAGTCTTGAAGTAAGGATGTTATATTTTTTTATATTTTGAAATAAGAATATATTGGAAATTTTTTATCGTTTCCATGAATCGACCAACTCAGAAAACAATGTGGGAGAGACTACTTGGAACTTTCTTAAGTTCAGTGGCTTTGTTAGCCCTATATAACAAGGAATTACAGTTGCCTAGTTAACTACTGATCATAGCATCTGCCATCAGTAGCTGCAGTATCGACACTCGGAAATTTATTGTTATCTGGGAAATCTCTGAGATGATGGTAATAGGTCTGACAATATGAATTTTTACTTACACTGATGGAACAATGGAATGTTGAAAGAACCTAATGGTGATGAACTCTGTCTTATCTGGCTTAGATTTTAATATTGTGACACCATCCGTCCACTCCTGAACTTTCCCACATATGGTCAGCTGTGGGGATTGAGCCGCCCACCTCTGGGACATTCAGCCAGGTTCTCAATATTGGAATTAACATTCTAGAGTCTATTAATGAATATATCTGGGTTTCAACAGCATACAATAGGGTGTAACATTAAACCCTGAAATGACATGACTGAGGGAAAGTGGTGTTGAAAGTGAAAAGGGGGGGGGGGGGGGGGGCACAAAAACAGAACTTCGAGAGACACCAAAGAAGAGAAGGAAAGCTTCGGAAAAGCTGTCCCCCAGTTTCCTTTTTGTTTTATTGTAAGCTATGTTTCATCCCCAGGACCTTCACGCAGGATGCCCCAGTCAAATGGTTGTTTAAAAAAAATAACAGATTGTATGAAAAAGAAATTTAATTAGGCATCCCTGTCTGTATTGCACTAAGAATATCAAATGTACTGTGATACAGAACACTAACATACTAGAAAGATGAACCCTGAGAAAGGTTAAAATAAGAAAATCAAACACAGAATATGTTTATACAAAATATATTGTTGTCTTGAAAAAACTTAAGTAGAGAGAGAGCATTAAGTACTTTAACATAAACTTGAAGATACCTGCAGCAAAGGCAGATACATAGAATTTAAATTTTGGATATAACAGACTTCATGAATATACATTTGTAAATAAATTCAGGAAAGTCATTTTAAAAATCATTTTACATTGTAGTGTGTTTATCAGTTACATTTAGAATACTAAATCAGCCAAACAGAGAACATGTAGTTGTATGTGAGAGGAAAGTGTAAAGATGACACAAGAGTTTACATTTTCATGAGTGAACATTCCACAAGAGAAGAGCCATATTGAATTTGGGGAATTAGGTGGATGTGGTAACTCCAGTATCTTCAAGCTTTATTACTATCTCTTATAAAAGTAAGTACATGTATTTATGTTGTAAGAGTATAAGAACTAAAAATTTTATATGTAAAATGTTCTAAGAGGAAGTGTTTAACACACTACTTATATATGTATGACAATCTTTTAAGCAAGTTTCAGGGAGTGGGCTCAGTGGTGTAGTGGGTAACATGCTTGCTTCCTACCATGTAGGTGGGTGGTTCAATCCCCAGAGCTGACCATATGTGGGAAAGTTCCTTATGGGGCTGTTTCATTCCTGCGATATATCGTAACCTTGCTCCCGATTGTTAAAAATACAGCATTCAGGGTATAGTTTACGATGGCTTTAGGATGTGTTCCCGATGCACAAGATATTATCCCAATAGCTTCCTAATTGGCGTTGTCATTGCCTCAGAAAATCTTCACTAGCTTCCCAATAGTTTCCCAATCCATCCAATTGGTTAATTATTGTCCCTTAAGATGAAACAGATAAGCTTGCGATTGCTATAAGATAGAAAAGATTTCTGAATGAGTTTAAGATAGGTTTAAGATCGCTGTAAGATTAAAAAGATGACAATACAATGGGTTTTGCGATGTTATAAATCTGATAAGAATCGGCAAAGGTTTACAATAACTTCTAAAAGAATTTCTCATAAACTGTCCTGATGGCTTCTCTTGTTAGTACTTGTTTACCTGTACTCACAAACCTATCTGGAAGTCCTGTATTTTCTGTACAGTATCTCAGTACAATGGCTTTAAGATCGTTCCAATTGGATAGATTTACTTCCCCATTCTGAAAATTTTAGAATCAGAAGCATGGTTTATGATAACCTCTTACCCATGCCCAGCAGTTTACAGAGCAGAATCTAGACCAACTAGTATGTATTGGTAAACCTGAATAAATCAAATCAAATGTAGCAAGTTTGGATAGACACTATTGACCTTATACTAGTATATAATAGTATGGCATCGATGAGTTATTATTTTGTAACAGGGGTAACTACTCTGATTACACATTTACACACTTAATCTGCACTCTGGTTCATCAGATTTGTGTTTTTATGAGTGGATAATGTCAATATACTCCTTTTGTGGTTTCCAATCATCTCCACATGAACTGCCTTTGGCATATTTCTAGTCTGATGTAACATTTTAACATAAATCTATGTATAGTTATAAATTAGTTCTAATCTACTAAAAGGTATCACAATGGTTTTCTTAAGTAGTATGGACGTAGCATGCACAGTCTCTCATATGTGTATAGCCAGATCTACACATCCATGTTCTCTGTCCAAACATGAGGTTGGTAAGGCACCAGAGAGGAACAGTAAAAACTAGGGTTAAAACAAGAGGAGAGGGTGAAATTGCAAAATTTAAGAAGAGGAGTGTCATTACTGATAAAATAGTACTTCACTTTCCCAAATGCTTAATGGAATATATTAACAGAGACACTTTGGCAAATAAGCTAAGAAATAGGTAATCTTTTAAAACGTTTTTAGAATAAACTGGATCCAAATAAACAATTTATGCACTGGCAAGTTCCTCATAGAACCAGATAATCTTAATATGCAACATTTTACGAAAATATGCAGTAAACTAGCTTATAATACTCATTTAATATAAAACTACCTTATAATAGTTATTTCGTCTGTTGCTCGGTATTTAAGGCGATGTAAGGGTCCTGGTGATTATTCTGTTTGACAAATGACATTTTTAGGAAAATGAATTCCGGCCATACCCAGTGCTAGTACCTTTGGTTTCAGTTTACGCACATACTCAAGTATAAACAATATCCAGACATACTCAAATATAAACGATATTCAGGCATACTGGCTTTTACATAAGCTAAGCTCCTGGCGTCAACTTGGTACACTGATGACCATGGTTTTGTGGATGGACAAGTGCAACAAACTCAGTTTCTGTGAAACATGCTTTATTGGCATGTTTTCCTTTTACTTGTGAAATCCACGTCATTGTTTGATTTGTCATCTAAATGGCTTGAGCTTAACTATTTGTGATTCACTACTAGTGGCAACAATTGAACAGTGAACACTTCAGTATTTTATGTGGTAATTTGTGTATTCATCTAACAATAAAGTTTTGTTCAATATATCTGGAACTTGGTACATACAGAAACCATTAATATTTAATCATCTTAATCGAAGAGAATAGTAGTTTCATGGTTAATTATTCAGCCGTTTCCTTGCATCAGCCTTTGTATAGCTTTGGGCTATGGAGGGAATTCACCCTCTCAAAAATATTCTGCACAAAAAAAAGAATAGGTTTTGAATGGTTGTCATGTTCAGGTCGCCGAGTTCTTTGTTTCTAGCTGAATGCTGTATTAACTGAAACTATGTCTTGATGTTATACTAGTGATTTCCTTTCTGTTTGTCTATGGCCATGTTTCAAAGTAAGCCTATTATGAGTGATAATGTTATGTGATAGTCATTGTCTTCGTCTGACTCTTAAGGCAACAAAGGGACACTCATGATACAGGTATACTGCTAACTTTTAAATGCAGTGCTTTGTTAAAAGTTTTTCCTCAACCAGAAGGTTATATTTTTGGGTGCATTCGTTATTATGCATGTTTGTTCATCTGTGTTTATGGTGACTCTAAAAAGGGGTGGCCTGGATCTTTCTATTATTTTATGAGGGTAGGGTCTGTCTGACCAAAGGAAGAATAATTAAATTTGGGAAATATCCAGATCATATTCTGGTTGCGATTACTCAAAAAGGGATGAGCAGATCAAGTGATTAAACTTTTGGAGAGATCCTACCCAAATAAAGAGTTCTTTAAGATTTGTTTAATACTTTGGAGTAGGGGACACAGACAAACACATCCAAAAACTTAACCTCATGGCAGAGATGAAGGCAGAGATGAAATGGAACAATGAAGTAGTAATGTGACCCCAAGGAACAAAAACAAATGATGACACTGGATAGTCATTTATGGATCTTCCACGGGATCCAACCCTACAACCGACTCTATGACTCTAGTGTTGAATGCAGAAGTTGGGGATCGGGGGCCGGTTTCACGAAGGCTCCTTAAGATAAAGGTCACCTTAAATTCTAGGATTTCCTTGACTTTCTCCCTCCTTTAAAAAATCTCAGTTTCACAAAGCCTCCTTCCTTAAAGGAGTCCTTGAAAACTCCCTTGAATTTCAAGGAAACTAAGGACCTACCTTAGATTTAAGGAAGTGTCCTTCAAGGAATGTTTATTAACTTTCAGAAACATTATAAAAGCTTTTAATTGCAAATATACTTGCCTATTATCATGGCAGGAGTGATTTTTATGAACAATTTTTTGTGGAGAAGACGTGTTAGAATAGAGAGACGATTAAGGGACAGGCTTAATCCATTGGAGGAGTTCAGTGATGAGAAGTGTTTGCACATATTTCCATCCACAGCAAATCCTTTGTAGACTTTGTCATTTTTTTTGAAAACTTTTCAACTATCTTGCCATAAATGGGAATAATTTCAGCCAGCAGTATATGCACTTCTCCTAAAGTCCAGGGGCGGTATTCACGAAAGGTCTTAATCTTAGTCTTATCTTAAGCATAACACAGTCTTAAATCTAAGGTTTTTGTTCTAGTTAAGAATTGTCATAAATAGGTATTCCCAAAGCAAGTCTTAGCTGGGACAAATGTCATACAGTAAGACCAAGTTAAGACTGATTTTTCACATAACCACTGTGGTTTTCTGTGTCATGTGACCCCATTTTGTACACATTATGTAGGTACACATTAAATACACTGTTGGTGGCATATGAGACATCAAATTTTGGGACAGTAAAAATAACAATATAATGGAACATTGATCTTAAACAGCTTTGTCCTTATTGACGATAAATTTCTTGAGATTTAAAATTAATACTCACAAATTATCTTGTCTCCTGACAGGCACAAAATATGAATCCATCCATATTCATCACCAATGCATTTTTTTCTATCAAGTAAAGGTATTTTTAGCAAACATTTAAAATCAGGTACACTTCAAAAGGAAAAGCAAATTACAGTGCTACAATAATATTCAAAGCACTGAAATGTGGTTTCCCAATTTTATGCAACAAATTTTTCTACAAGAAAAAAACAACATATCCAGTTAAAACTGATGTATCCATATTGGCCATATTAAATTATAATTTGCTATTTACAAAAACATTGTACAAATATCCACATTGTTATTACAACTGTATCACAGAGTCATAATTATTTTATACACATTGAAAGGCATATGCACATTGTTTTCAGAACTGTTTTCAAAGATATCTATAATATGCTACTTTGAAAAATAAATTCATATTGTTTTGACAATTTATGTACTATTAATATCTTCTTTGTGTATTTTGCACTATTCATAAACACTGACATGCTGTCCTTCATTGAGTTCAGTTAATATGATTGGTTTATGAGCTGTTGGTTTCACCCTGCATGTGCCACTTTGACAAAAAAATCAATACACTGCAAATCATGTGATAATCTAGCTATGTCAAGGTCAGTAACCAAAACTTGTCTGGGGGAAAAAAGACATGTTTAAGTAATATTACATATTTTATGTAAGTTATATGACTTAGTGTACATTTCCATACGCACTGATCCGCGATGCAGATCCGCAATGCGTATGCAGATTGCATAAAATGTGTTTCCATATGCACTTAAAAATAAGTGCATAAACAATGCAGATTTGTGAATAAATATAGCAAGCAGCATAGATTTCAATTTGAATTGGTAGAAAAGTATTGGTTAATAATTAAATCCATGACAGAATATATTTTTATGAATTATTAAGACTTAAATATTTCTTAAATGCAGATTTTTCAATTTATCCATTTATATTTTATTGTTGTTGTAAAATTTACTTAAAATATTATTAAACCAATCACATAACCAATGTACATGTACTCTGCATGTTACAAGCTTCAAAATGATACCTTATTTCATAAAATTGAGCAAAAAATGACGATTTTATGCTTGTTTAAAGAGAAAAAAATAACAAAATCAGTGATCTTGTCATTATTTTACGTTGCGTGAATGCATTTTTTTGCAGCAATGCTGCATTTTCTTCACGCATTGCGCATACGCATGCTTAACGCAATAAGGATCAGTGCATATGGAAACAGTCTCTATCATTTGTACATGCTTCAAAAATACGCAAACGCATTCACGGATCTGCATTGCGGATACGCAATGCGCATCAGCATGTATGGAAATGGCCCCTAATAGCGTGGTGCAGTTTAGTAACTTTTATGAAGAAGATATTTTTACTCTTATTTATATTTTGAGTTATAAAAGAATATAAATAGTAGTGGAACCAAATAGATAAAAAACTTTTATAAAGTGACACATAAACTTTAACAGTGGGATATGTGTACATTATTTAATGTGTTCGTTGTGGATATATTTTTTTCTGTAGATATGTGTTAAATATTTGTTATATACAACAAACTAGTGGACATGTATTTCTCTGAATATGTGTTGATGTACACTGTAAAACTTGTCCACTTACTGTTAATAAATGGACCAGAAAGGGATAAGTTTTGCAGTTTAAAACCTTCAAACTACATTAAAACATAAAATAAAATGCTTTACAGAGATGTGGTAAGTCTTTTAAACTCAATTTTAGTCGTATAAAGTTTTGAAGTGGGAAAAACATGACATGGCGGCCATATTTAAGACTAGTCTTAAATATTTAAGACCACCCCCATCCAGTCTTAGAGTTATGACAAAAGATAAGACTAAGATAAGACTAAAACCTTTTGTGAATTGCTCTAAGACTAAGACAAATGTCATAACAAGTTTTTGTCCAAATTTATGACAAAAGTCTTAGATTTAAGACTAAGATTAAGATAAGAACTTTCGTGAATACGGCCCCAGTATTTTCCCTTTGATGCAGACACTTTTTCAGCCATCTTTTTTCTGTGGCCAGCAACAAGTAACATTACACAGTTGAAATGGCTGTTTCAACCCATTTCCACAATACTTTGTAATATTTACTCCCAGTTCAAAAACAACTATCTCCTTCCTTAAACCTTAAGGAGGGACATTTGCTCCCTCCTTAAGATTCAAGGAAGACCTTTGGTAAGGAGAATTAAAGGAAGCTTTGTGAAACTGAATTTTAAGGTGGCCTTCCCAAAGGAAAAAAAACCACCTTCCTTTACTAAAGGAGGTCCTTTCCAAGGGAGGCTTCGTGAAACCGGCCCCAGGGACCAAAATCCAGAAAAAAGCATGTAAAAAATTTGGGTTGGTTCTAACTCCCTGACATGACGTAGAGAATAATCTCGTCCTCACTTGGGAGTTGGGATGCTTTTCTACACAACAAGATGTGAACGTACCAGAACAAGCTGTAAACCCCTAACAGACAAGCCCTATTATCCCCTGAAAAACCGTACTGACAAACCACCAGGACTGGAGCATTTTTCCAACTCATCCCAACTGGACTGATTAATTTCTGGCGTCGGGGTTGAGGGCCGGGTTCAAACCAACACTGTATAAACCCCTTCTGGCTGCTGTAAATCATCAAAGATGCCAGCTGCACATCACAGAGACTTTTTACAGAAGTTTAGGGTACTTTGAATTTTTATTGAGTTTAATATTTTGATTTTCATAATGATTTGCAGTGAAAAGGACATACCTGAACCCATGCCTTAATGAATGAATCTGAAGACTGGAAAAATGTGAAGGAGTTCAGATGAAATGTCTGCCAGACTCTTGGGGCACTAGATGGGAAACATATTGCCATGAAGAAACCAAAGAAATCTGGGAGTGAATATTACAACTGCAAGGGCCTTTTTCCCTTGTGCTTCTAGCCCTGGTAGATGCAGAATACCAAAGTTCATAGTAATCTAAATTATTTGAAGATTTTTAAAATTTTTAATCACTCACACACTCTTTCATTCACTCATTTAGCTATTTTTTGTTGTGTTGGGGGTTATATGCTTCTTATTGTGGTATTTTTTCAACATTCAGCTGAATATTTCTTTTTGGAAGATTCGTGGGCCTGAGAAGGACCTATAAATGTTACAGCAGTGGTCCTGAAAAGGACCTGTTGTAGGCAAGGGCAGTGGTTCTACTGCTGCTACTACTTTTGGCTGACTACTGCTGAGGCTCTTGCTGTGCAGTGGAGGTTGGAGGAGAGGCAGTGTGTTAATGCGGGTCACACGGTGAAAATGGTTGTGGTGTGTCAATCTGCTAGTAGCTCATGACTGACAGTAGATTTCCAAAGAAGCTAGAGAGTCTTGATATGTTTTGTGAACTCTCTTCACCTGTGGCTGAGGCAACTGATGGTGGGTTGAAGTGCTTGGCCAGGTTTAGTATGAAAATAAGTGGCCCTAAAGGTCCAGCTTGTTGGTCATCAATAACTACAAAGGAAATCGGCTGCACTCTGGGTTTCTGCTGTCCTCTGGGTGCCACTTAGCTGTGCTGAGCTGGTTAGATGACCTGGCTTGCTGGCATCTGAGTCTGAGTATCTGGAATAGTTCAGATGTATTCCCAACCAGCTGGTGCTAGATGCATGGTCTACTGTTAACCACTGGAAACTGTGCTAGGGTTTGCAACTGCAGGCTGCATTGTGGTGTCTGATCACATGCTGATATCCATAATATCTGTGTCATTTGAACCTCTGGAGATGTCAGGCCACAGGCGGGGGACTTGAATGCTGAAGATTTGCAGAAGTCCCTTGCATCTGATGTGTGTCTTCAAGAAGTTTAAAATATCCTGAATCCAGTTCTGCCTCTCTGTCATTTCCTTGGGAGCCTGGCCAGACTTGGACAGGTTGAGTTTTCTGTAGCCAGTCTTTTGGGATTAAAACTAACTCTTGCACACTTTTACAGACAGCTTGCGGCTGTTGGCAAACTTCTCCCACAGGCATTCCTTCCGAGCCTTGTCCTTAAAGTGCTTGTTTGTCTTGTAGAGCTCCTCATGATCCATAACAAAGTCCACAATAGCCTTTTTATCTGAGTCTGTTAAGTAAATGTTCGTCATATGCTCCTTCTTGTGCCTGAATTGGGATTGAGATTTGCCCGCCTCTCCCCCACCCTCCATTTCAGTGTCACTCCTCTGAGTCTTTGCATGCTTCCGGCCATTCCCTCCTCTGCTGAGTGTGTAATTTCCTCCTTCCTGGCTTCCTCCCTCTAACTCTCCTCCCCCTGTTGTTTTTGTGCCTCCTCCTCCCCTCTCTCTCTGTACCCTCTCCCCCTCTGTATGTCAGCAGCTGTATCCCCCAACTCAAACTCTGTAGGTCTGTCTGTGGGGACTTCCATCTTCCTCACTCTTCTGTTCTTTTTAGGACCCTTTCCTTTTTAAAAGCAGCATTTATAAAAAACAACAAAAGCCTATCAACAAGTCAGCCCAAATTGTATCGCAAAACAAAATCCTAGATAATTTGTATAAAACAAAAGCATTTTCTTAAGCACTGCCAGATGTAATCCATCAGATGCCAAATTTCAAATAATGCATTGCGCAAACCAACTTGCCTAATATAGTCACAGATTACATATTCAACAAGCCGTGGGTCTGTAAATTGAGGGTTGGTGAAATATCAAACATGTTTGATAATTTGCCGACCATCTGCAACAAGCTGGGAAACTACAACGGATCCTAACCAATCCTAACATTGCTCTCAACCCTAAAAAATCCATAGTTTCTGACAAAACGGTCCCAGTGGAACACCCCCATAGGTAAGAAAGCTGTAGTTTTGACATGATAGTATTGGAGAGAGAGGTATCGTTTCCGTGCTAAACAGATCATAAAGTGGGGCAAAGTAATGCTGTGAGTCATAGACTGAAGATTTCCAAAGAGGCTTCAAAGTCCAGATAAGTTGTGTTGACTTTCTTTGTTTGTAGCAGAGGCAACTGAAGAAGGGTTGGGGAGCCTTGTTGGCGTCAATATGAAGGTAAGTGGTCTTGAAGGTCCAAGTTGTTGGTCCTCAATGACTAGGAAGGAAATCGGCTGCCCTCTGGATTACTACTGATGTCCTTTCATTGCATTGCCACTTGGCTCTGCTGAGTGGGTTGGATGACCTGGGTTCAATGAAGCTGTGTCTCTGGGATAGTTAAGATGTATTCCCTTGCAGCTGGTGCTGGCTGCTGTGGAAGTGTCTGTTGCTGTGGCTGCTGGGGCTGACGACCATTTTCTTCTGTCCTCCTTTGAATGTTGCTGAGAAACTTTACAGCCTCATTTCTAAATGTCTGAAAGTCTTTCTCTTTATCCCTCATCTTCGATGCCAGGTAGTTGCAGAAGGTTGAATGTGTTGTTGTCTCCTGTTTTTGCCTGAGGAATGATGACAGCATTGTTCTCATTAGTGTGAACTGGTACAAGACCTGCTGGTTGACCAAAGAGCTCACTGAAGCTGCAGTGGGGCTCGTGACTTGTTGAGGCTGTAACATGGTGTCTCGTGACTGCATGCTGATCTCCATACTGTCTGTGTAAGCCAAAGCTCTGGAGATGTCATGTGCTGAAGCAGCTGAAGTACTGGCTCCTCGGGCCTGGAAATTGGAGCCTGATGATTTGCTGAGTCCTTTGCGACCTCAGGAATTCCAAACTTATCCTGTATCCAGTTCTTACATCTTGTCATCTTCTTTGGGGCCTTTCCAGACTTTGATTATGTCAGCTTGCCATGATGTGTCCTTTGTGAATCAAACCAGATCTTGCACACCTTGACAGACGGCATGCAACTGTCGGCCAACCTCTCCAAGAGACACTCCTTCCTTGCTTTGTCTTGAAATGTTAGTTAGTCTTGTTGTACAACTCCTTGTGGTCCTTCACAAAGTTTAGCCTCCTCATCCAAGTCCGTAAGGTATATGTTGGTCATATGCCCCTTCTTGTATCATGATTTTGATGGTCCAACTCTCCTCCAACCTCAGTTTTCAAGTAATAATTACGGATATCATAGACTCCCCAAAATACATCAAATGCACCACAAATGACACCTTGACAGCATTATAATTTGATTGGACTAATCAAATTGTTTATGACCCAAATTGAAAAAGTGGCTGCTAAAGACATTGATTTTCTATGGCTTTTAACAGTTATGGGAGTATGGGAGTACTACTTTGTAAGAACATAAATATTTGTAAAAACATTTCCTAAAAACAAAATATTATGGGTTAGTGAATCTAATAATATGGAAAAGATTATTTATTCTTTCGAAGTTGGCTTTCTGATTTTCATTGATGTCTTCAATGTCATTTTAAAATTATGGAAATAGATGTTTGTTAAAATATGACATTACGTTTTAACATTTAAAATCATTTTTGAGAACTACATGGGATTTGTGTACACTGAATATTAGCTGGATCATTTCCTAAATGTAATATGATCCATATGTTTCCAAAAGCCTAATCACTCTTTTACGTTTGCCAAGACCCTGTTCATTACTTTTTGAGTTACACAAACATATATATGAACACAAAGACAAACAAGCGAAGGAATTTTAAAGCATAATATCCTTGTCAGAGTTAATAAATGAAACCCTTCATTTTACAGTACACGCCTGACATAAACATTCAGTGGTTTGGGTACAGCAAACCTTTTTTTACCTAAATTTGATACATCTCTATGTACATTAATGGTAGAAAAACATTTACACAGGTTATGTAAATTACTGGTAAAATTTTTGCAGCAGACTCTATTCATTATACTAAAAATCCCAATATTATTCAAATACAACAACTTGAAATTCTAACCAATGTAATATTCTCTAAAGCTTTAAAAAAGTTTGAAAATTGGAAGGACTAGATTTTTAACCACAAAACCAAGCATTTTACAGTCATCCTATTTTTATGATATTCTTCTGTATTTTAAATAAACCAACTAAAAAATTAAGCAATACTTTTTATGATAATTGTTGCATAGGGAAATTCTAACCCAATGAAATAAAATGATGTATTACAAAAGGTCATATAGTGTTAGTCATAAGAAAACTATGGAACATTAGTTATATTTAAATAAAATTTTATATTTCTTTATACATTTTCAGTTTCTTATTTTTTTCATCACACATTATTTATGTTATACATAGTCAATTGAAACTATATAAACATTATATACCTCTGTAACAGATTTAATGTACATAACACTAATTTACCTTAGTTAGCCCAAACGTCTGTCCGTCAACAATGGAGTTGATAAAGATAAATATCTGGACACCCCTTATCTACTGAATTATCCCTTAATTATCTCTTTGTAAATTGGATCCAGCAGCACAGCTGTTTACAATTGATATAATCAATCAATCAATCAATCAATCAGTTGTCCAGGTGCTTAATCTCCGTATCAACGGATTCTAAGGCACACCATCCAATCCGTATAAGCAATTTTTTGGCTTACAATTTGATAATAATTACTTCCTCGATTTAACGGTACCATGGATCGAAAATCTTTCAGCATCGTATATGCTACATTATGGCTAAGTATGGCTTTCCAGGTCTCTACACTTATATTGATGATCTCATTTTCACTGGATCTTTACCCTCCAAAATACATCTAGCATATCAATTTTACAGACCTAGGCCTGGATATTAGCTATAAGAAACTGGTATCATCAAGTACTTCTGTTGTGTGCCTTGGCATACTGATTGATACTGTTGACAGAACCATTTCCATTCCGTCTCAAAAATTACAAGATATTGTTAATATGTGCAGGAATTGGTCAAATATAACTTACTGTAGTAAGAACCAGCTGCAGTCCCTTCTGGGCAGCTTGTTGTATATTACTAAATGCGTAAAGCCTGCCAGAATATTTCTGAACAGAATTCTCCAACTTCTTTGAGAAAATTTTGACAATACACAAATTCTACTCACCCCTGAATTTTTCAAATATTTGTCATGGTTTAATGAGTTTCTCTCGCAGTATAATGGAGTTACTTTTTATGAGCAAACATTTTCCAGAATTCCAATTCATCTGGATGCCTCTCTCACAGGTTTAGGGGCCAGTTCGGTTCTCCCCATACCTTTAGGATTCATAAATTACACCATTGTACACCTCGAAATATTTAATATTGTAGTAGCTGCCAAGATATGGGCAAGTCATTGGTCCAATCAAAGAATTCAAATTTTTTGACAACATGGCCGTGGTCGTCGTCCTAGATACTGGTAGTTAGGACGCAATACTAGCCACATGTTCTAGAAATCTCTGGCTTATTACAGCCTTATTCAATATTGACTTTATTTTCTCCCATATTCCTGGCGTTCAAAATACTGTAACTGATCTCCTCTCATGTTAGAAAATGATGCTGGCCACCTCGTCGGCAGGCAGAATGGTACATGGCTTCAGGCTGGCTACCCTCAGAAATTACACTCGTATGTGGTCTGACTTTCAGACTTTTAAGGTCACGGCTTTGGTACCCTAATACTATGGCTGAATGACCTGAATATATGTTTTTGTTTCTACCTTGTTTTCTACCTTGTTTGTCCATTGACTCTGTATTATGTTCCAATCACCCCCGATGAAAACCATGCTATTTTCATCCACACCATATTTATTCATAATATTAATCAGTCTTTTTTTCCTAACAAACCTTCTCACATTAGGATTGTTTGGTAAATAAACACTAAGAATGTAGAATTCTTCACCCTTGATCTCCATGCATAATAATATATACCTACCATTCACATCTACTTCTTTATTTAAAATTTTAATATCTAGGGTTTTTTTACTGTTTTTTTAGCCTCTCGAACGTTTTGTACCATGAGAGAAGAAGACCTGTCCACCTTCCCAGTCTCTTGTCCATTCCTTTGCATTTTTTCCAGACTATATGTTTCTTGAAATAAAGTAATATCTGATTGAATTTCCTTCAGCCAATTAAAAACCTTTCAGTCTTTTGGACTGGTTTCTTAGGCCTCTAATATTCGATGACATGAACTTACAGGATAAATTATGTTATTCACAACCATTAACTGTATTACTACCCACTTATAAATAACTTGTAACTATTTGCTATATTGTCTGCCAGAACTAACAAGACCGACACAAAACACACAAAAAACACACAAGATATCATTTTGATACTTGAAACATACAGATAAAAAAGCGAAAGAAAAAAAAACACAAAATAAAACTGTCATATGATGTCAGAGACACCTCTCTCTTACTAACCCATTTCTACTGGTACCCAATATTTGTTACTAGTTTTTGGAAGTTAATTTAGAACTTAAGTTATTACATGATGAATTCTCTGAAAAGAATAAAGGTATACGATGGAAACATATAAGGCTACTACCAATTATAGAGCATAATTTACAATTACCTCAAAATGATAAAAAGTTTAATGCACATTACACATTTGGTTTATATTAGTCACACAGCTTACAGGTTAAGTATTTTCTAGTGTCTTTAGAGAAATGCAAGGTATATAAGATCTATTAGATCTAACTAACACACCGGGATCATATTGGTAGCATAGCATACTATGAGATAGCTTTAAGTCTCACAATAGAAATTCGACATTCAGTCCCAAGAGCGACCAAGTTGTAAGAAGAGAGGCCAATCTGTGATAAGGCATGAATTGAAAAATCCGCAATGCGGAATAAAAATTTATTTTTAAAAATTTTACATTAGTTTGTTAATATGGTTAATATAATACATCTACCTCTACACCTACATAACTGAGTGTGCCAGGCTATGATGTTGAGATATTATCTTTAAAAATACTTGTACATACAACTAAAAAACTTGATATAAAACATCTAGCCATTGGACACCACTGATTGCCATAAAAATTTTACACGAGTACATAATGGCAATGTTTAGAGAGTGCATAGTTATATAATATTTACTGTACAAATGCACACTTTCAGAATTTAATAGGGTGATACGAATATGACATTTAAAAATTCACATTAAATTAACAATAACTACATGACTATGCTGTCAAACAGACTGTGTGTTTTACATGTTAAAAGTTACTATGACTAAAATTTTAGTACAAAACTTGCTAATGACTTAATTTTTACTTCCATTAGCCATTAGTGGAGCAAGTCCATGTAAGGGACTGGTAAACCACATTAACAGTAAAACTAGCAAATACACTGACACAGTGGAGCAATTCAGTGCTGAAGACTGTTAAACCACCTTGATTATAATTATACAGAATACACTGACAAAGTGGAGCAATCTAGTACAGAAGACTGGTAAACCATCTTAACTTGATGCAATTGACAATTGTTTAAGAATACTACACACTGCTATGATAAGTGGAGTAAACCACTACAGACTGGTGGTAAACCACATGCAACAGATGATATAACTTAAAAATAACCACCATAATCTCCCTTCCCACTACATGGCATATGCCTAAAGATCCTTCCCTCTCACAGCCGAGTGAGTTAAGTGTAATAATGTAGTCATTAAGACCTGAGGACAGGTCTTTCCTTGGAGGGGTGGTATGTAATATCCTCATGTATATAAGTTCTATTAATACCTGGGCTTCCGGGGATTCCCCTTTAGCTCAGCTGGTTAAAGAGCTTGACTTGTGTTTATTTCTGTGTGTAATGAGAAGGCTGTGAGTTCGAGACACAGCAGAACCAATCAATAATTTCTCCCTTCCCACTACAATCTGCATAACAATATCACGGGCCAATAAAGGGTTAAGACCATATTACTGATAGAAATACTGGCTCTGCACCTATCCTGCAAAACCTTTAAACTATATATTCCAAGCAAGCCTACAGAAACATACTACAAATTTGTAAGGTGACATTGCCCACAAGCCTACAGAAAGGTGGAGGTTACATATGCTTCACCTTTGTGAACCATGACTAACACTTTTTCCTGGTAGAAATCAGGAGCAATACATCTATTGACAGTATCAGAAGTCAAACTTCTATGAATTTTGATAGACTGGATAGAAATCTTATTAGTGACAGCAAACATTACACCAGACCTGCTTAAAAAGTGAAAAATATGAAATTTTCGATTGTTGAAAGTTTTGAAGTTTTGGTTGTTAGTGATAAAAAATTAGTGGACATAATAATGAAGGCTTTAACTGAGCACAACGAGCTAGTCCCAAAAACTACGACCCGGACCAAGGCCTGCTCTCTAAAAGGCTGAAGCATTTTACTCCTTTCAGTTTGATTCAGGCTTTAAATTCATCAACAATAAAATCAACTGTAAACAAAGGTTTACATAAATATAAACACATTTGGGGGATGAAGGGAAAACATTACTCAGGCTTATAAGAACACAAATGTTTAGATATAGTCTAAAGAATATGAATCACAAGCCTCACAAATACCCACAATTGTATTGATATAAAAGAATTCCCTTCAGAGTATTAAGATGTCTAATTTATTTTTTAAAGATATTAACAAAGTGGATAGTCTAAACCTCTTCAGGGGTTGCACTGACCAACTACACCACTCAAATTTAAATCTTAAGACAGACAAGTAATTAATGGTGGAGGCGTGGAATCAATCGTAAAACAACAGAAACTGCACAGACATTCAGGCCTGACTATGATTTATAGAAGCCCACACACCGTTCATCAATATACAGAAAGAACTTTTCCCAAATTGTATCCCAGCTCAGGGCCGATTTGGGATATGTGCTGACTGAAGTTTATTTATTTATTTAGTGTTTAGTAAAATCATTTAACTTTTAACTAGTTTGATCATAAACAACAATATTTTGTCCATTACATGACGTGATTGCTACCTGCTACAGTTACCTGTAGTTTTGCTTTCACTCTTGCTTGAATGTCTGCCAAAGATCTCAAAGTAGCCAATGAAGGGATTACATACTCAGATTGGTCACCAGGGCTTCTTACTGCGGTATTTAGTTCCATGCCTTTCGTATCACTCAGCAGAGTAGACCACCTGTATCTACATGTATTTGCAAGAGATATTTCTTACGAGCGCCCACCGGCCTGGCATGTTTAATTCCACATTTAATACAGTGGGCCATCTTCACAACTTCAGCTGATTTCGACATTGTGGTGTAAACAGTACTATTATATCCTAGCACACAATTTAAAAATTAAGTCCATAAAGTATCCCAACTAAAACTTTTTAAAACTCCTTAGTTAAAATTCTTTAATGTAAATACAGCTGAATATTAAAGTTCGGAAAAGCATCAATTTCCTCCACTTGCAAAATTCAGAGTGAAGCCACCTCTGGCAGAAAGGAAGCTTGAGAATTGGAAGGCCGGAAAATGTTGACACCATTTATTAGAATATGGCCACCTGGGGTTTACTTAATAATAAACAAAATTCTTACGCCAGGTATTTAAATCTCACCATCAACCTGGCGGGCTTTCATTGTTAACAAAGAAAAGGTCATGTTAACTGAAAAATGCTCCCACCCACCCTTGTCCCTAATATTACAAATAGGGGCTAGGGGTCTTTACAATACCATATAATCATTTAGGATTTTGGATTCACAGTCAGATTTCAGCCTATACAACTTGTACAAAGTGTATGACAGTTGCACTGACCAACTACACCACTCAAATTTAAATCTTAAGACAGACAAGTAATTAATGGTGGAGGCGTGGAATCAATCGTAAAACAACAGAAACTGCACAGACATTCAGGCCTGACTATGATTTATAGAAGCCCACACACCGTTCATCAATATACAGAAAGAACTTTTCCCAAATTGTATCCCAGCTCAGGGCCGATTTGGGATATGTGCTGACTGAAGTTTATTTATTTATTTAGTGTTTAGTAAAATCATTTAACTTTTAACTAGTTTGATCATAAACAACAATATTTTGTCCATTACATGACGTGATTGCTACCTACATTAGTGTTCAGCATTGAATTCCTCCACCTATGAGTGTAAACCACCATAATCAGATTTAAGCATATTGCTGTAGAGAGTTAACTCTCAGGTATGGACGTTAGTAAAAATATTGCTTTATGTCAGGTGGTTAACAATTCAGGTGCTTAGGTCACCTCCATCTATCAGGAAATATGCCTGGAAATATAGGTTGTATTGACAGCTGATTATGAACTGTATACATGTTTTAATACTATTTTATATATTTTATGATGTTTTATGTCATACAAATCATATATGTTAATATTAACGTCTCATATAGTGTTATACATAACAAATATATCATTGGAATATTAGTAACATAACATCATTGTGGCTTGATCTCAAGTAGTAATGAAGTAATGCATGTTTTATCAAGCCCCCCTTGTATACTGTTATGTAGGTCTAGTGAATGTTAGCAGTAGTGTACTAAAATTCACCCCACCATAAAATTTTTTATCCGCAATTGCGGGTGTCTTATTGGATTAATGCTGAAATCTGACCACTTATTTGGGATCTCACCTTTGGGACTGTGCAAGACATTGAAAACAAGTACAACATACACCACACACCCACACCTGTGTTTGTTGTGGAATGTAAACTTTAAATAAAAGTATCGAAGTACAGGTGTCTTTGTATGTGGTTTTATCATTATGAAATAATCAATTTTATTTATCCCTTTGTTATGGAATCAATAAACTTTAAAAGGTTATTTCACAATTAAATTCTGTTTTTAAAATTCACCCCACCATAGCCTGATGTCAGATACAGGCAAAAGTTAGTCAAGTGTGACTCCAACATTTATGATTGATGATAGTTTGTGTTGATTTTATGCATTGTAATGTACAAGCTGTTTGTACACGTTGAATCTTGTATAGATTTCTTGTACAAGTTGCAATTTGTACAAAATCTCAACTAAGTAACATATGATTTATGTATTATGTTTTGCTTCTTATAAACAAAAAATAGTAATTTATGAAAAGACGTCTCCTGAAACATATTGCTGCTTAACAGTTGCAAATAACAAAGTCTTGTTATTGTAGAAATGATTAGTATTTTGAAACTTTCATCTTGTTATTATGAAAATGTGATTGTTTAAAAGATATACATGTATCATTATTACAATAGAAATTTATATAAAATATATTAAGTGTAACTGTACTACTTGCAAAATGCCAAATGTTAGGGTAAAGAACAATTACAAATAATTACAGAACACAGTATTAAAGTATAAATATGAAGGAATATAAAGAGAATACTTTAATTGCATTTTAACTGTCACTGCTCAAATAATTCAGAGTTCTTGTGACATAAGTACTTTTAACGTGTTCTACATATGCACGACATATTTCTGTCATTTAAATTTGGTTTCGATTCATTTTATATGATGTAGGTATGCATATTAAGTCCCTTTCATCATCCTATATGATCATATTTTTTGCAAAAGGATATCAGTGGTTCCCAATGGCAAGCCATAGGTTAACATAATAAAGTACAATGCTGCCAAAAAAACCTAACTAAAAGCTGTTTAACATAATTGTCCCAAAACCAGTTACACAATTATAGCCCCACTCAATAAATTCTGTGCAAAGCTATTGAACACTACAGAAATTATCTTCCACTAAGATGTTATACAATGGTTTCATCTGACTTAACATACGTAGAAAATGTCAGTATTAAAACTTTATGTAACATACATGTATATTTCAATACATTCCAACTGAGTACTTGATAAAAAGCTCAGACTTTATTTTGTGTTAAGCATGTAAGTTTTCTTTTTACTTGTGACAGGTCACAAAAGGAAATTCATATAAGAGTGTATTCTTTGAAAACATGCAATGTTCATAGGTTTGAAAAAGAAAGTTTCAATAGATCGTTGTTGCTTTGGGGAGTGTTACATATTATAAGTGTCATATTTGAAGGGTTGAAGTGTCTAACAAATGCAGTAATCGGAGTTGGCTACAGTATATCATGAATTAGTTCTCATGTAGACTCCATGATATTTTATGCATCTACTGGTAAAAAAATATTCTGGTTGTTGAATGGGAAATAAAACCCTGACAGACTTTTTAGACTTTGTAAGAAAGGGTAAAAACTATACCAATGATAAACCAGAACAACAACAGACTCAATGGCGACTTATTAGGTTACATCTTTTTTATTTGCTCAAAAATTTTACTGTTAAGACTTCTTTATACAAATGTTATGTTTAATCTTATTCCTCATTTTTGTGTATGCCTGGGACCCATAGTGGCATATTTTAATGGAGAATATCAGGGAAGAGCAAATTCTTCAATGTTCTTGGTAGATTTCCAATAATTCTTCGCTTGTCTTCAGTCTTCTTCATTATTCACCACTTCACAGCTGTAGGTCCCAGATTTTCAGCAATTTTGAAGTTACCACTCTGCCACCGTGGCCCCTCTCAGGGCAGTTGAAGAGCATCATAGAATATCGTAAGAGTATAAAGAACTGTTTATTATTTTCCCGCCCTTTGTTTGACAAATTCTTGTGAATTTAAGGTCGCCCGTATTCTTCTTTATTCTCCAAGATGATCGTAGCTTCCTCCCCACTGTAGGACCTGGGCATACAGTCAGTGAGACACATTCTTTCAGGCTCCTGTGGCTTTGTTGCCTTAGATTAGCTTTATTGGCTTAGATGATCAAGTTAAGATCACCTCAAGGTCATTGTTTTATTTACAATTATTTTATTAGCCAGTAACATTAACCTGTCTTTAATTATATGATCTTATCTAATTGTTATATATATCAACTATTAATCTATATTAGTAATACTTGTATTTACATTGACCGAGAAAGGACTTATCCTATATTACACTACACAGATCTGAAAATACCTTAGTAAGTAAATAACTTAGTAGTTTATACATATGTATTCATGTTACCTACATGTGTTAATGTATTACAATAAAAAATCCGGGTTGTTGCAGTTCATCCTTTTCTGTCTTTCTGGGTGGAGACTGGCATACTTGTACATCTGTTTTTGACTCCAACCCGCCCCCAACCTACAAGCAATAGAGTCTTCTCCCTCTGACCAGATATTAATTGTACTGATTATATTCAACATGTACCATAATATTCAGACTACATTTTCATGCTGGCCTCCTGAGCTATATCTGAGGGAAGATATTCAACTTGGAGCTCATTTCTGTTTTGCCACTTCTTGAATATCCCAAACCCATCTTTTTTATGGGAGTCTCCTATCTTTTTTCACATCCCTATGTTGTTCTCGAGTCATTTTTGTTTTATTGTAGGTAACACACAAGTCACTTTGAGAGGACAATCAGGTTTTTCACAGTGATGTTTAGGAATGTTTTAGAGCATTTTAACAACGGGGCAACGATTTCTTTGTAGAGTTGTGTGTGAGTGTTGGCATTTGTGTAGATGACAATGACATTAGAAGGAGCTTCTGGCATAGGTTGAGGATGCTGCATTCACAGAATTTTACTCTGAAATGAACAGAAACCAGCAGGAATTACTAAAAACAATTACAATAATTCTATAATATAGAACAGCCTTCTAAGTAACTTTAATATGATAAATAACTTGACAACTATTTTAGGTAATAGTTGACCCAATTTTTAACAAGCTTAATTTTTAAAGAAATTTAAACAACGATCAGTACAAAACAGATACTCTACACCTATTTGAAAGTTTATTTTTCTAAGGCTTTTGCTACTGTAAAAATTTTATCTTATTTATGAATACTTTTTAATGAGAGGATTAGAGAGGGGACCACAGTGGCAGAGTGGTAACACTCTCGCCTCCCACCTCTGAGGCCGGGGTTAGGTTCCAGACACAGCCTCAAGTGGAAAAGCTGGAAGTTGCTTGCTGTTGGTCGGCAGTTTACAGTACAGAACCCTGACAAACTGTATGCACTGGTTTCCTCTGCCCTTCCAACTACCTGTCATGATATGACCTGTCCAGTGTTGAAAGCAACATAAAACCCCAAATAAATAAATAAAATAAACGAGAGGATTAGAAGCTATTCTACAATTTTCTATGGATTGGTAAAACAGAAAAAAAATATTCTAATAATAAACTTTAGACAATCACAAGGTGAAGTAAAAATGGAAATGATTGAATATTCCCCAAATCACCCTCAAATCTCCATGGATTGGGAGAATAGTTCCTAAATAGCAATTCTCAGTGAATGAAATTATTCCAGTCTCTTAGGTCCTTCATCTTGAGAGAGCAAAAGCATTTGCATCCTTTCTACTTGATATCACTGATGAAAAAGAAAACATGAAATTCATTTTGGTTATATGTACTTGAGGTATGGATTACTGAGACATCTAAACTTGACAATAGATACTTACCATGCATAATTGTAAGTCCATCATCGTATAAGTTGATAGGGGCCATGGTGGCAGAGTGGTAACACTCTCGCTTCCCACCTCTGCGGCCGGGGTTTGATCCCCGTCATGGCCGTAAGTGGGAAAGCTGGTAGTTGCTTGCCGTTGGTCGGCAGTTCACAGTACACAACCCTAGTGAACTCTATGTACTGGTTTCCTCTGCCCTTCCAACTACCCGTCGTGATATGACCTGTACAGTGTTGAAAGCGACGTAAAAACCCCAAATAAACAAATCGTATAAATTGATAATCTCATTCGATTCATTTTGTGACTGGTATCAGAAAGGTAGCACATTGTTACCAGGTGTGGGGTTAGTTATGAAAAGGTAATCCATTTTGAATAACTTTCTATGAAATGTTCAGCTAATTTATACATTGGAATTTATTTTCTTATTGAAACATGAAAAATGGAATCATTATTGTACAACCTTTACCATTTACTTCCCGAGAATTATGAAAAAGGCAAACTATTTATATAACCTTTTGTCACACACATATACAGCCAAAAAAGGCCATATATTTCTTATACCGAGAAAAGGTCAACCATTTATAACCTTTTATCACAAACATATACTGAAAAGCCAAAAAGCCATATATTTGATACACTGAGAAAAGGACAACCATTTATAACCTTTTATCACAAACATTTACCGAAAAGCCAAAAAGCCATATATGTTATATACTGAGAAAAGGCCAACCATTTGTCACGTTTTACCACCACATGTACTAAAGAGCCAAAAAAGGCCATATATTTCATATATGGAGAAAAGGTCAACCATTTAACTTTTTATCACAAACATGTACTGAAAGGCCAAAAGGATGATACAAATATGTACTCTATCTGATTTAATGAATTCAAGAAGGCAAACAATATAAAAGATATGTTGCTACATGTGAAAAAGCTTATAAAATGAAGGATTCGATTTGATGTTAAAATTTTCATAATATTCACCGTAACATTTGGATATGTACACAGCAACAAGGAATAATAGTCATATGTACTGCCTAATTTTATAGTAAAACAAAATTGTTTTATGCTTCTGAAGACAGTATTTATTTATTTGGGGTTTTACGTCACTTTCAACACTGTACAGGTCATATCACGAAGGGTAGTTGGAAGGGCAGAGGAAACCAGTACATAGAGTTCACTAGGGTTCTGTACTGTAAACTGCCGACCAACGGCAAGCAACTACCAGCTTTCCCACATAAGGCCTTGACGGGGATCGAACCCCGGCCTCAGAGGTGGGACTGAAGACAGCATTAAAAGCCCTCATGAAGAAGAGAAATAACAGAATTATTGGACAAGTGAACATGTACTTTTACTGTTGAGACTAACAGAATATATTCATTTGTTACAACTAGAAAGTTCTGAAATTGGAAATACCCTTGGAAATTAGAGTCACAACAGTTGTCACCCTACCTTGCAAGCTGATTTTCGGTTTGATACGGTACTTTTGAAAATATAACAAAGGAAAATATGTAGCATCAAAGCATAAAAAGTGTAATGGTATGATACATCATAGGCTACCTTAACATCTGAGTGTCTAGTAACACATTGATTGTGTATTTAAACCTTGATTTGGGTGTAGCATATGTTTCAGTACACTGAGCAAGTCAGAGATCAAGACTGACATTTGAAGAGTTTTGAAAGAAAGCATGAATTGGATCCCACTAGCTGCACGAGAGTGCATTCTATCTTAAAATAAAGTTTAAATGGTGAAACATTATCCGAATTAGGATATGCATCATATGATGACACAATATAAATGATCAATTATTGCACATCTGCATTTTAGTTTATATATCTCAACCAAATTCTATGTTCTGGTTTCCGCCACAAGTACAAAGAGATATTCTCTGTGTTTGAATAACAAGAATTTTATTTTCAATCAAGTGAAGGTATGATTTTCCACCTCAATATCCACTGGAGTGCTTGACGAGTTCTCCCAGATGAAGACCATGTTGACCTCTTTTTGTATGAAGCATGGGAGGTCCTCGGTGGCCTAGTGGTTAGCAAGTTTGGCATCTAATCATAGGCTGTCACCTCTGTGGGTTCGAGTCCCACAAGTGGCAATGCTGAGGACCTGTCCCAATATGACCCTGGCTGTTGAACGGGACATTAAACCCCAACTTTGACTTTGACTTTGTATGAAGCATGGGAGAGCCAGAGCAGCTTTCTGTAACTACTTGGCCACAGATGTGGAGAATTTAGAAGAAAGAGACTTTAAGAAATGAGACTATAAAGATACTGTGTGGTATCCAGAGCAAAGCAGAGGAGAGGGCCCAACAGCCACAGCCAAGTTTATTTTCAAGGGCAGTTTCCATTGCTAGTTCAACATATGGGCCACAGACTCTGTTTACTCAGCAACAGGGAGTACACAGTCCCCAGTACCTCCCCCCAGGCAATAAAGACAGCCATGGGTTTAAATATCTATTCAATCTGCCAAGTGACATTTTTTATATGCACGTTACAATCTGACATTTAAATTTTTATTTGAGTACAACAGTAATTTACTGAATTTGCTTTACAACACCACTGGTTGCAGGGACACACAAAAACAAATCTAATAGGAAATGAATGAATTTAGTACAAAGTCACAATTCCATAGACACAGCTGCTTCAGTCATCCCAACAAACGCAGTTCTCCAACCAGTACAACAAGTGCCAGGGACAACAAGACAAGTGCATTTAAGCATCATCCCAGTAAATAAACTTTGAACCCACCGTCTAGCACCTTGGGTATGGGAGATGGCACAGCACACAACATATCATGCCTGTCAAGGCTTTATGAGAACATCCAGTTGGTCATGAGCTATGAGCAGATTGACATACCCCAACCATACACACCACCTGATTGACAAGATCACACCTCCTCCCTTTTTTCACCACCCAGCAACAAGATTTTTTTTTTATTTTGTATTTGTATTTATACTCAGAAAAATATATCCATGTACTAAAGGGCTTGACGTGCTATATGACTGCACAAGTACAACCCATTTCTCAGATTATTGACATTCTCCTAACTGAAAGACAGAGGCTCAAGGATGACCATTTATAAACATCATGGAGGTTATTTAACCTGCCACTGGGGATAGGAGCCAATGACAGAGGACCGCCATTTTAAGTGGTTATCTGACTCACTGTGTCTGCCTGTACCTGGGATAGATCCCATGTCCTATCTGTTCTTATACAAGTGTGTTACCCACTAAGCCATAGTGGAGCCACTAGAGTTGTGCTGCACCAGAGCAAGTGGTTGAGAGAGTGAGCATTTTAATTTTCCATACTGGAATTAATGCCAGTGCACTATACCCACAATATTAGAGTTCACCGGGACATGGGATAATGGACTTTTTATCATGATTCCACAAACGTCCATAAAGAGTGTAAATAACATCAGAACAAAACACTTCATACTGGAATACACAATACATGACCAATCAAACCAGAAGCGACCACATAAAAACCTGATTAATTTTAAAGGGCAGAAGACATTAAAATTCAAATAATGGAATTTTCCCCTGCACTGTACACCCAAAGAAAATGCACCGCATGATACCATGCACTTTACACACTACACCAGTGCACAAAATGCATTGCATCAGGTGCAATTTACCAGAGCAATTACATTCTCCAAAAGCACTTCAGGGACATGGGTATACAGACATATGGGTATACATGCACTCTGTGAAAGATCAATTATACCTTCGAGGTACAGTTATGACTATCAAATACTAATACAGTTAGTTTTGAGGAGTTTGGCTGTTGTAAACCCCACTCTATGTCCTATTTGATGCCTGGTCTTAAGATTATTATACTCTGTCCCCAAATTCTGTAACTTCTCTTTTACAGGAATAAATTAATTCCCCCAAAAATGGTCACTGAGAGAAAGTGTCCAGTACCGATTAGTATTGGACATATCAGTCAATAGTGAAAACCTGCAAGTGGGGTTTACAACAGTGTAGGGCAATCTTTTACAAATTGTTTTATACTTTAATTATTTAGAAAGTGTATATTTGAAAATAATTATTGGGATATAAGAATGTTTATATGTGCCACAATCACTGCGGGTCTTTTGAGCACCCAGAGCAATTAATATCTAGGAGCTTCAGCACTTATCTTTCCTCATGAGGATGGGAGAGGATAGGCTTAGTGGGCTTTCTGGCACACAGAGATGGATAAGTTACTCTTTTTCTTTCTCTGAGTGTAGTAGGTGAGTGTACTCTGGTCCATTGTTAGAGGCCCTGGGTTGGTATTCACAAAAGGGATGAAGCTTAACTTGAGCAAAAAATCAGCTCAAGTTTACAGCTGTTTATACTAAACTTGAGCTGATTTGTGGGTCAACTTGAGCTTGATCCCTTCTGTGAATACGGCCCCTGGTTTGTATTTTGAGCAGTCCAATCTGAGTAGTTGCTTCTGGTGGAGCACTCAAATTGTGCCATGGCATTAATATATAACTATTCAGTATACAACTGATTATGCATAAGTGTTGTTCTTGAAAGAGGCCAAGGTGATCCCATCCTGAATAGTAAGAAGCTTATCAGGACTGATAATAATCAGAGGTTTGGTTTGAGTGGCTTTATTATCTGTGTGAATTCTACTTGAATCTATCTTTATGCATACGATCCCTGTGTTTGGCTTTCTCAAGATGTGTATTAAGTTATCACTCTGAGTTCGAATCACCCCTCAGTGCCAAATCCTCTTCAATCTAGAAACCGAGTTACCTGTTGTTTGATTTTACCTTTAGGTAGCCATCAGGACTAATAATAATAATGAGTTTTGTGGCTTCTCTATCTGGAATCTGTGTTCACATAGATGCTCATTATCTTCTGCTTTGAAATGACAGGCTTTGTTAACCAGGTGGTGGTTCTGGGTTTAATTCATCTGTCAGTGCCAAATACTTTTTCAGTCTCAAAAGCTAGGTACCTGTGGATCAGTTTCTCTTTTCTTTGTGGATCGGCAAGTAAGTAAGTAGCCCCATATATTTTGCCTTGTAAGGACAGGTTTTGAATGATCTTTCTCATGGTCATTTTGATTGGGTGATATTTCTAGGTTCGACTCATCCCTCATCCCAATCTGGAAAGCTAGGTACCCATTTGTTAATTTCTTCTTAAGTTATGCAAACGATTTATGACTCTTCACATTTGTGACATCATTGTTGAAGTAGAGTTAGGAGTGTTTAACAATGTCATGATTTAGGTTCATATTGGTTCTATGGTCGTTTAGATCTCCTCAAGCCTTTTCCCACCGTTCAAGGACCAGAGCATACCTTTTCGTCATGATAATCACTGTGCATTGCCTGCTATACCACTTGTAAGAATTTTGTGGTGATTAACATGCAAATACTGAATATATAGGACACAGACCCACGTCCTCAGAATAACATTCAAACCATTCAACTGAGAATATGCTCGGTAATTTAGCTGCATGGTCAAACTTTATACACAATATCCCTTAAGATGGTGACACAGGATTACTTATCATTAATTTACTTCTTTAATGTAACAGTTAACCATTCTTGCAGCTTTGTTTAATTATAAAAAAGCCAAGGTATGTTTATTTGCCCTTTTGAACAGCAGAGGTCATAGTGGGACAAAAAATGTGTAGGTTAGCCACAGCTGAAATCTTTCTGACATTCACAGTGATGAGAACCACGTTATCAATCCATATACTTGATTTACTCAAAGTCGCAAAAGGACCAGAAGTGTGCAATAAGATTTGTCTATCTCATTTTAATGATACTTTTAAATGAGAGCAGGCTGATTATTTCTTGCTAACCCTATCTTATCCTAAATCATACATATCTAACAGAACTTTTGAAGATTGTTTTGGGCTGATGGGAATTTTTTAAGCATCTTACGCATGTTAATGAGCTTTATTACAAATAGGTTGTAGTGCTACTTATTGGTCACTTGACTTAACTTTATAGAACGTTAAAGTCAGGGTTTATATATCCTATTCAGCAGCCTAGGTCATTGCACATGGACCAACACTCCACTTGATTCTGATATTTTCAAAATTTATGAAGTTAATATTACATAACCGTCAACATGGGTTCATTTTATTCAGTCATTTTAAGGACCACAGAAAAAGTGTTCACAAGGATCAGTATCTTAAAACATGTGTGCTGTAGACTAGAAACAAGGTTGTTGGAAAAATGTCTCATTCAAACATGCACATTTTAATGTAGATTTCTCTAAGATTTCTCAATTGTGTACATTTTAATTCTGTGAAAAGGGACATTGATGAGCACATAATGAACTTGGTTATGACATCAATAATAAATAAATGTTACACATGGTACAAAAAATATTTGTCTCGATTATTTAATGTTGTTGCAGAGCAAAATATAACTTTTATGAATACTGTTGAATACATTGGATAAGCAATCTTTTAAAAGTTGTCTACCAACATGAATTTACTAATAATAAATTGACCCAGTCCTGGTGACATCTTTGCCTATGGACAGTAAAGACAACATATTTTAACAATATCACTTTTATTGCATTTAACAAGTATATCATTCAGAAATATTCTGAAATTATTAATTCTCTACCGAATATTTAATACTTGACTGAATACTTTACACTATACTCCATATTTAACTGTACAACAACTGAATATTTTATACTAAATATTTGATACTGTAAATATTAAATGTTCTGATATTAGTAATTCTCTACTGAATATTTTATACTCATTTACATGTAATACTCAATATTTTACACTATACTCAAGAAGTTATATTATGCTCAATATTTAAATCTATATACTCAAGATCGATCACTGTACAATCAATGACAATCGACACACTACAAGGTCAGCCTGTGTCCATGGAGAAGATGCACTAGTGCTACTGGCTTCAACCTCAGTCACTGTGACTAGCACGGCCTGTTACGGGCCTGCTACTTCAGTTTACTTCCCACCTTAATTTCATGGGTCCCTCTTTCCTCCCTAATTTACCTTAGTTACATAACAACCAATCACAAGGCGATTGGGGTTCAATTTTGCAAACTAGGTGTGAGTGTAGCCATATTGAAACTAGGTCTTGAAGGACAAACAAGTACATCCAATTTTAATTTTTTCATTTTAGTTCGATTGAAGATATATATAGTGTTTCACACAATTTGGATATGCCTTCTCATTGCAAGAAATCGCCTGCTACTGAAGGCAAAAGGAAAACAAGGGCGTCGGACAAGGCCAGGACTTCACCTAGGAAGAACAAGAAAGCCAAACCAGCGTCAACAAACGACGGTTCATAATTACAACTACACGTTCAACAGCAACCTACTGTAAGTACTGTCACTTCTGGCCCTCAGTCCACTATACCAGCGTCAACTGGTCAGGCCATCCTGGAGATGCTAAACAAGTTAGATGCCTCGAACCAGGAACTTTCGAAAAGAATGGACAGGTTCAAACGCAATGGCAGTATCAGCTCGACGCCTCTGACTTCACCCACCATTCCTCCAGTTAATCACAGCCACAGAATCTCTGGCCAGCAACCTGTGGTCCCTGTTCAACATACCCAACATAGTATTACTGGCAGGCTTACAACTACTTCGACGGAAGGTCGCGGTATCACTACAGATAACAATAGGCCAGTGCTTGCTACAAATGAAGCCAAGGATGCCATAGCCCCGAGACCTGATGCATTGAGGTCGATTCCCAGCATTTCCACTGCTGTATCTCAGTTGTTGGCGAGTTATGAGCAGCAATCGGACAGGGACATACTTCAAGGTAAGAATACAGGAAGAAGTCAGGTAGATACAACACCACTGACACTACATCCATGGGTCCTCAGTTTTGGTGGCCCAATGAGGGGCTGGTATCGGCTTCCCACCTCAAGAAGCCAGCATACGACAATTTGAGCTTAGCTCAGTGGACGTCAGGTCAACTTTCAAAGTAATCGGCAATCGGACAGGGACATACTTCAAGGTAAGAATACAGGAAGAAGTCAGGTAGATACAACACCACTGACACTACATCCATGGGTCCTCAGTTTTGGTGGCCCAATGAGGGGCTGGTATCGGCTTCCCACCTCAAGAAGCCAGCATACGACAATTTGAGCTTAGCTCAGTGGACGTCAGGTCAACTTTCAAACATTCTTTTGGTCGAAGACCCAGCACTATCTAAATGTATGTTGGTTCAAATGGCAGCGGCAATGAGGGACGCCGTATCTCTTCCGTGGCCTGTCGTAAGGTCGGCATGGGCTGTCTCAATGTCTGATATCGAGGAAGGCAGATTAGGATGGGCTGACGCAATCCAATGGTCGTTGAATAGAATAAGCAACTCCCAGCTGGCAATGCACAATACTCAATCCGTAGCAGCATCAGGTGAGAATCTGTCATTATTTCAACGAAGGCACGTGCACGAGTGAAGGATATCATGGTACATACAAGCGTTTCTGTGCGTTTTGCTACAAGCAAGGACGTTCCCTGGGACACCCAGAGATTAAATGTTTCAACCGTAGCTCTACCGCCAATCAGGAACACAGGCCATCAACTGGTAAATAGGTTGTTGGTCGACCCCTGAGCTGCCCTGGAACTGTGTTGCCCGATCTGGAGGCTCCAGTTCCTGCAAAGATAGACATTAGTTTAAATACATTTGCTAATAATTTTCAAAATTACAGTGACATACTAGTATCTGAAGAAGTTTTTCTGAAATGTAATACAGATGATAGTTGTGACATTGACTTTCTCGAAAGCGAAGTAAACTGTTATTCATATTGTGATGGTGGTGGTGTTGTAGACATATCCAATATTATCGTACCTCACTTATATGGTTATGGTGTTGGGTTCGAATATTATCCCCACACTTTTACAACTGATTATAATGATTTCATGGCTGGGCAGATCCCGGCAAATACTATGTATATCAATAAGGAAAATCTTGACAGGGCTGCCATTCCAATGTATGACAGCAAAAATGAACATATTTATAATGTAATACTGTATGACAACCTTGTTAGTGCAGGTCAAACCACAATGCATAACAACCCCTATGAGTATAACCACAATTGCTTTGAATCTATCATGAGTTTTACCAACTTCAGTTACTACTCTCATAATGAGTGGGCTTGTATAGTTTACATTCATGGTGGGGCAAATCAAGAATCCAAATGCTATTACTTGTATCAGAGGTCACTAGCAAGCGATCATTGTGGTTTGACCCCATATGAGTACCCCTTAGAAGAGGCATTGTACATAACAAGGAATGTGACAATTTATATGGTGGCCATATCCAAGCAACATGGGCTGGAAATATGTAAGGATGTTGGTTACAATACCCCCAAAACAGTCTATGACAATTATTGCAAAGATGTTAGGGCGTATCAATACTATGGCCATAGCTATGATACACACTTAACAATGATTATTGATGCAATTACGAATCATGAAAATCTCGATTCTAACAGCCACAGGGCGACTGAACTTGATAGTGATAATGATAATACTCACCTGATCCAGAACCAGGGCATGTTCCCTCAGGGGAAGCTAGAACTCTCAAGGGTGGACATTACATATGCTAATGGTCATTCGGATAACAGAGGGGCTGTGGACTTCAATTATCCGAATAAGAGAATAGGTTATTTGAACCAGGCACCCACTGAATTCTCTTTCATAGGTCCAGATAGGGAACCCATCGATATCAATTCAATCGATAAGCTATTGAATGTGGCTGATATTATCCTTGCTACAGGGGTCCCCAATTACCGGTTGGCTTGAATACCCATCAAGTCTGGCCTCAATGTGGAAGCATGGGAACACCACCTTAGCGATTATGCAGCCAAATGCCTCCTCCAATATATAAAGTTTGGCTATCCTTTGTCTTTAAATAATCCACAGGAATTATGTAACAAAGAAATCATTAATCATTATTCTGCTTGTCAATATCCTAAACAGATTCAAGCATACCTTGATAAAGAAAAGGAACTTGGTGCCATATTAGGCCCTGTTGATAATATTGCACACAGCCAATATCATTGTTCTCCCCTGTTAACCAGACCCAAGGACATAGACAAGAGGCGAGTTATACTCAATCTTTCGTACCCTTATGGCCAGTCAGTGAACGATCATGTCGAAAAGAACGCATTCGATTCTGTACCATTTACACTGAGGTTTCCATCAGTGGATAATATCACACAGGATATCAAAGACACCCTTGAAGACACAGTACTATTCAAAGTAGATGTGGCCCGTGCGTTTAGAAACCTGAGGGTTGATCCAGCTGACGCGCTTAAACTGGGTATAAAATGGAATAAAGCATATTATGCGGATTTAGCGATCGTGTTCGGTTGGACGCACGGGTCCGGATCTTATCAGCTTTTATCCGACGCAATTGCGCACATAATGGCTAAGAAGGGAGTAAAAATGCATTGTTATATTGACGACTATATAGTAGTTACGTCAAAACTCAAAGCCACAAAGCAATTCTCTATGTTATGCGACCTTTTGCAGGAACTAGGCTTGCCTGTGAATGAAAACAAGGTCACCTTCCACAAAGAAACTCACCTGACTGGGCATAGACATTGATATTGACAGTAATACTATGATTATTACTCAGGACAAGCTGGAAACTATATATGAAGAATGTTTGGTGGTCAGTAACAAGAAATACCTCTCAAAACAGGCCTTTCAATCTTTACTAGGTAAACTTATTTACATTCAAAAATGTGTTAAACCTTCTCGCATATTTATCAACAGAATTCTTGACCTCTTCAGAAATAATGTTAATAACAGGAAGATTTATCTCACCCCTGAGTTCCACAAAGACATACAGTGGTTTCTGGCTTTCCTTCCCACCTACAATGGCATCTCATATATAAGTAAGACAAACATTGATCCTGAACAAACACTTCATTTAGATGCATGCCTCACAGGTATGGGAGCTATATGGCGAGATAGGGTGTATGCCACTCCTATTCATAACTGTGGGGACCTCAAACTCACAATTGTTCACTTAGAAATGTTGAACATTGTAGTAGCACTCCGGGTCTGGGGAAAAATGTGGCACCACGGTTCTATTTCAGTTAAATGCGACAATTTAGGGGTAGTTCAGGTGGTTAAGACCGGCAAAACCAAAGATTCCTTCTTGGCTTTATGTATTAAAAACATATGGCTCCTTGCAGCTGCATACGACATTGAACTACATATTGATCATATCCCTGGGCATAAGAACATTATAGCAGACACACTATATCCCATCTACTCTGATAGGCCAGTGAATTCTCACATTCTGGCTGACTTAGAGCTTAATTTCATCTGGGACAGGGTTCTAGCCAAATATTTTGATCTGAATACTCATCTGTAATTTCAGATTCCAGCTGCCCATCAGCTGCTCTACTAAGATCTGCACTCAACAGAACCAAAGCTGCATATAGACCTTCCACAAAGAATGCACACACAAATCACCTCAGAACTTTCTTGGCATTTACAATGTTTATGAACTTGCCTCACCAACCTTCGGTTCAGTCATTACTGGCATTCATGGAATTTTTGCACGCTAATGCAATCTCCCATAAAGTTATTAGTAATTACATCTCTTCCATCAAGTTAGCTGCTAAGCGCTTTCAGTGGAACTTAGCTCCTTTCTCACATCATTTGATTCATGCATACCTTAGGAGCTTAGCAATTAACTCTACTTCTTTGCCTACCCCTAGGGGCATATTTGATTTGACCACACTAGCAGCTATATCTCGAGCCTGTAACATTCTTGAGGATCCCATTCTATTTAGAGCTGCATTCCTTTTGGCTTTCTTTGCATTCTTGAGAATGTCCAATGTAGCCCCACATTCTAGATACAAATTTGACACGAATACACATATCCTGAGACAAGACATCATATTTCAACAACCTGGAGCTCATATCTTAATAAAGTGGACCAAAACCTTGCAAGATAGATCAGCACATCACTTTGTCCAGATACCTGCTTTGCATAATAAGAACCTTTGCCCAGTCTTAGCTCTCCAGCAGCTCCTAGACTCCCGTCCACTCCCACCATCTGCTCCTTTGTTTGCTCACAAATCTTCTCCATTTCACCCAGTCATTGACACCACACTTAGATATGGCCTTAGGAAGGTCCTCAGACACATTGGATTACCCCTTGTGGGACATGGGTTCCACACATTCAGGCGTTCTGGAGCCACTTTGGCATATGACAATAACATCCAATTACAGCATATCATGGCACATGGATTGTGGAGAAGTTCGGCTGTATGGACCTACCTCCAGAACGCCTCTTTGGCTCCTTCAATTATACCCACAACTTTTGCGAGTATAATTCCACTACATCTTTAGTTGGGCTTGGTGCTTTTAAAAACCTTCAGGTTTACTGAAACTTTTTAAAACTTTTACCTTGTATCACACTAACATGTAAATAAAATTCCTCAAACTAGAATTTGACCTTCATTCACCACTTTGACCTTTCACAGCCTCATATTCATCTCACCTTAGGAAACTGTAGACATAGTGGTTATGCTCGTTGCACTTAAAGTGGTCACAGTGACTGCATATAATGTGGTAGTGACTGTTGCAGTGTCATCAGTGACTTCTACTGACTGCAAGGGTTCTTGGAAGATGGCCAAAGAAGGAGTATGTGGAAGCAAGAGATGACGTATCAACCTGTCTGAGAACCTAGTAACCTCCATTTCTCTGACAATACTTCATAATCATCATCAGTTCTAAACGGGATCTACTGTTTGTACTAGTGGAACTGATGCGGTACATTCCCTCCGAGGAGAGGTTTTGGGTGGTAATCTCCGAAAGCTAAGATTGGTCCTCTGGTTTTGTCTCCAGGGTGTCACTGGTGCCAATACAGATGAATAAATGTGTCCTGTGACACCTTGATGTCACCAGTCTCCATAGGCTCCATGACCTTGGGAGTGGCGGTCAGGAGTGTTCTGCTGAGGCTGCCATGGTTGCTGCTGGTGAAGGGTTGTCTGTTGGAACACTTGTTGCTGCTGCTGTATGGCTGGTTGTGATACCCGCAAATGCTGGGGCAGCTACTGCTGCTGGCTCTCCCTTTGTTGCAGTACCAGACTGTGCTGCCTGTGTAAAGCAAAAAAAATACAAATAATAGTTAGAAATGAGATCTACTTAAACAAAATACTACTGCATAGAAAGAACTTGATTATTATTATTATCTACATACTTAAAAGCACTTAATTTGTACATGTAATTTTAGCATGTAATTTTACATATCAATGTATTTACTGGAAATATACTATTCAAAGTTTAACTTACCCTGCTGCTGATGATGGCCCCCCTTGATCCAGATGTGTTCCCTGGCAAACCCCAATCTTCAAATGATGTCCTGGGTCTTCTCTGTTGGGTTCAGAGGGGCTGCAGAACCACTGCTGGGGGTCTTCCGGCTCTTGAAAACTTTAGCTCGGCAGGATTGCCAAAACTGCTGCAATTTGTCTACTAAAACAAATCAAAATTAATTACAGTATTTAACCCATCACCCTGAATAGGGACGTTGTACAAAAGAACACAGTGACACTGGAATTGATGTATATATGATTCTTAATAATTAGCAAGGGAATTGGATTCTCAATAAACATCAAGAAAATAAAAACAATACAAAATAAATTTTGTCTATAAATTGTAGCAGCTTATGACTTAAGGATATTCTTTCTAAATAGCGTGATATGTTATGTTAAAATAAGACAATCACAATCCACACATTCTAATTCCATATTCATTCGTACTCAACATTATTACAGTTACTGGCAGATCTTCATAAATTCTTTATGTGGATAAGGCCTGCCCAAAGGAAGAAGTGTGTATATTTTGGGAGAGACCCAATTCATATTCTTAATTTTTTAAAAACTCTTGTGTTTCTGAAAAAAACACCCCCCTTGGTTGACCTGCTGTCCTTGAGTACATTCTAGTTTTATGATATATTTGGATTTTATAATGTGTGTGATTGAGGTTTTCTGACATAAAGACTGTTATACCTAAATTTAAACTGTTGAAAATGTCCATAAAGATTTAAGCTCCAATACATAGGGGGTGACATTAACTAAAGTTTTAAGGTAATGTCAAAAGATGACTTTAACCTAGTTTAATTTTTTTTTAATCTCCAAGGGGTAATGTACACAGTTAAATTAAACTTAAGGTGAGCTAATACTAAGATGTAATTCACAAAAAATAACCTTTATTACCTCTGACAAGGATACTAGGTCACCATTGAGGTTCTTGTTCTTTAGCAAGATTACAAAAAAAACTACTGCACAAATTTATATCATTTATATCAATTTTTTGCAGTATGTGGTCCTTGTTCCAATATAGAATTGATTTAATTTTGGGAATGCAGTACTGGATCCACGATTTTTCTGAAAAAAAAATTGTACATTGGTCTGTGTATTACACTCCCCGAACGCTTTTGTTGTAGGATACATTTTATATTCACATTTTATATAATAAACCTATAATATACCATATTAATTATATAATTATTCATTAAGCCTTTTTTATGATTTAAGTGACTACAATCTGTATGTGCATACTTCATTTGACATATGTCAACCAAGCATGAATAACTATTGAGTCCCTTTTCTATGGGAAGACCTACTTGATGGCTTTCATATTCTAACTTGGCTTTCATGATATTTGATCTACATCGACAACTGTAGTATTTTTATAAGCAGATTTTTTTGAGGGGGCAGTGAATGTAGTGGGAGAAGACAGTTGTCATTGCATATGTAAACCTTACACATGTGCACAAGTTTCTACAGTCTATTTGAAAGGCCAATTATAATATTACTTTTTCCAGTAAAAAAAAGCCTATGCAGTATACTGTTAAAGGCCTACTAATTTTTTTTCAATAGAAACCCCCTTACATGCATACTGCTAGCCAACTTCTACTTAAAGTAGCAGTAAAACATTGTTTATTTAGCACCAGATCAGCTTTGCAAACGAAGCTCAAAAGGTTTGATGCCCTAGTTTAAACTGCGCTTTATTCAAAGCCACGACCCTACATGTACCATTGCTCAAATTTTAAATATAAATCCACCAATATTAACAGCCTTTTGTATATATTTATATTTAGCGAGTTTGAATAGATTTATTTGATATTTCAGTTAATATCTTAGTAACACTATTCCAATTATTTAAACATATATTGAGTTCACAAATAACATAGACACTGTGCAATAATAAACAGTAAGCACAATGTATTTTTCTTGTGAGTTTGTTATGTGTTTAAATTTTATCTTAAATAATAATTTTCAGGTACACATTTTATCTGGAAAAAGATTGAACAAATGGTTGTGTTTTGAATTCTGTTAAAAATCTTTTGTAAGATCAGCAATTTTTACAAGAAAATCTACAGCAATTTACAGGGAAGCTAACTCAAAAGTCATAGTAATTTCAAGTCTGTGACATTTTGTACAGACGAGTGAAAACATATACTTTAATTACTGTTTAATTACATAAAAATCCCTATACAGTATAGGGTTAAAAGGCCCACTAAAAGTTTAGTTTTTGCAAAAAAAAAATGCCATGACATATTTTATACACATTAATTAGAGTGAGAGTATTTTACTTATCTGACACTATGGCCTAGTGGGTAACACACTCGCCTAGGAACACAGGGACCATGGGTTCAAACTCAGGTGGAGGTAGATACATAGTGGCTTGCATGACCACTTAAAATGAGTGTCCTCTCCTATCCAAAGTGGCAGGCTAAAGAACCTCAAGGACGTTGATAAATGGTCACCCTTGAGCCTCTGTCTTTCACTCAGGGGATTGTCAGTAACTTGAGATTTGGGCTATGTTCATGCAGTTGGATGATGGGTAATATGGCACTTTAGGTCCTGTAGTATATGGAGATATAAAAATACAATAAAAATACAATTTAATTTTAAATAATCAACATATACTGATGTTTATAATTTTGGTCACTACACTATCAAATATATTTGGTGTGATTTGATCCTTGAAACAGATAATGGGGTTTGGTGGTGTAGTGGTAACACACTTACCTCCCACCTCTGAGGTTGGTAGTTTGAATTCCAGACCAGTCCTTGTGTGGAGAAAGTTGGTTGTTGCTAACCAACGCCCAGTAGTTTAAAGTGCATAATGATGACCAACTAATATATATTGGTTTCCTATTCCCTTTAAACTACCCATCATGATATAACTGACACAAGGTGTTGCGAGCGACGTTAAACCCAAATATATCAAATCAAATTGAACGGATAAATCAAGATTTGCTATACAACTGACAAAAAATAACAATTGTAGACTTCGTCAGATGCACGGAGAACCTCTGATGTATTTGTTTTAATTTTTTTTTCAAATTTTACCAACCAATTTTTTTTTAAGATTTGAGCACTTCTTTCCGGTTAACACTCTCTTTTCAGTGATGAATGTTCATTTGTGCTTATTCATATGGCTTGCCTAATATGCCAGAATCCAAGTCTCACTTCACATCTCAATTTTATGAACAAGAAATGCTTGCTCAATTCATTAACACATTTGATGATCACTAAAAATAAATTTGGAAGGCGGAGACCATTGTTTGTCGAGTGTGGAAATACAACCCTAAAACATAGTCATTATTTACTCTAAAAATATGAATGTTGGTTTTATATAAAAACACTGTGCCACTTTATAGACACTTTATAAAGTGTTGGCAAGGAAGTCTGAAAATCTAGTGTTGAGTGATCAATTAGCATGTAGAGATAGGTAATTATAGTAGGTACTGAAATATTAACCATATAGTTAATATATTGACGTTACAAGTTGCTATTATCTTATTATGTTGTGTTGTTAGTTAATCTGTCTACAAAATGAGGAATAGGAAAAAAATATCTGATAGTTTAACAGTTTCATTGTGACTAAAGTGGCAGAAAAAACTGAAAAACAAAATTGTTATTATCATTTAAGTTAAATCTGTATGGATGTAGTTTGATAAAATAATCATTCAAAGAGGCATATACCATCGCCATCGCCTTCCTGTGATTCCCGGAAGATCACAAGACAATAAGATCATGAGATGCAGTGAAAGGTTTGATTAAAACTTAACTAGTTTATTAACTACAGGTGGTCATACCATGGTAAAGTTCCAACACATCAATGGTACTTCACAACTCCCTACATATCTGTGACGTCTGTCTACTCCACACAAAACACCTGGAAAACACCAGAGTCAAGATCAGAACCACAGTAGTAGGAAATCAACTTTATACAATTCATAATTCAAATTTACCACTTATTTACACTAATGCACAGCTATGAGAGCACAGAGTAAAGGCTTTACCACCATAGAAAGTAAGACCTTACACTAAAACAAGTTATCTGAACTTCTAAAAACTACAATGTTAACATATAACTGATAACTAACAACTGTTTGCAATCACTGGATTACATACAAATAGCATAATACCAAGCATAACCCACCCGCATAACAATCAAATCATCTTCATACAACACAACCAGACATAACCAAACCCAACAACCATGCACACATCTTCCCTGATGGCCAAAACTTTACAGAATAAACAAAATGGCCTTTTTTCCCACTCTATCTGTTAGAATCTAGCTGAAAATATTTTACAGTTGTTTATTTAAAACAAAGGGGCCACGGTGGCAGAGTGGTAACACTCTCGCCTCCCACCTCTGAGGCCGGGGTTCGATTCCCGGCACGGCCTCAAGTGGGAAAGCTGGTAGTTGCTTGCCGTTGGTCGGCAGTTTACAGTACAGAACCCTAACGAACTGTATGTACTGGTTTCCTCTGCCCTTCCAACTACCCGTCGTGATATGACCTGTACAGTGTTGAAAGCGACGTAAAACCCCAAATAAATAAATAAAATTTATTTAAAACAAAGACAAATCTCGCAGTGACACATAGCCTATTAAGAGTTTTCATAAAATGCCAGCAAACAAGTTTTTTGGTAGTTTCTTAAGGGTGATGACCCAATTCTAAGTAAATTTTGCAATAAAATTCATGGGTAAAAACCATATATTTACATCTGTTAAGTTTTTGTTTGAGACTGGACCATTTAGCTTATTTTTGTGACACTCTATGTCTAATAATATTTGAAAAAGGTTATATGAAGAAAGAGTCAGATCCTCCCCAATTCCATAAAAGAGCTATGCCACAATTTTCAACAGAGAGGGAACTGCTGATTTATAATCAAGTAAAACTAGTTATCATTACAATCATAAGCACTCAGAAATGGCAGACTTTGCCAAGGCCCAATGCCTCCATTAGTGCTTATAAGTGCAATGATAAATGTGAATTAAAATATTCCTACATCTAGATGGTAATCTGGATCAACTAAAGTTTAATCATATGTTCCTTATGCAATTATCGACATTTCCTTTTCAATTTTACTTTGCAAGTAATTGTGCAAACAAATGCATGCTGGCAAAGGCATATCCTCCTTGACAGAGATAAATATCTACTGAAATACTGTTGGCATAACAATATAACAATATTAATACCAGAGTAGTTTCAGCAATTATATACAAGTGTAGTTACACATTCCCTGAACAGACTTGTGACATTTCCTCTTGTAGGAAATTATAGGTCAACACATGGTTTATAGCTCAAATGGTCAGCTTTCAACAACATCAAAAAAGTCAACAACATAAAGAAAATATGGTTGGCATAATTTCTTATCGAATCAAATAAGCAGTTAAAATATTATTTATTTCAATTAACCTAAGTTACACGTATAGCATAAGTACCTGGTCATGTTTCCCTCCCATTACTACAGGATCTACCATTCATATACAGATATACCCCAAGTTGTTGAATTCAGGCTGTCCCATTTACCCCGCAGTATAACTTGGTAATACAATCAGACAAGATCATATATTTTAGTACAAGTGCTTTTCATATGAGATAATTCAATAACCCAATGGCAACTAATATAGCAATAGCATGAGAGAAAAAGTTATTAGAGTTTCAAATAGATTACACTTTCTTGAAAAACCTGTATATTTTGCTGGCAAAAACAAACCTTGTTTACACCAAATGTATTTTTCCAGAAACACTTCATGCAGACATACTACGCACAGACCATACAAAAAATTCCAATCAAAGCTTCACAGGACGAGATAAATCCCAGTATCTGCACACAAGACGTCTATTGGTAAAATTGAGAAAACAAACTGGGGCCTCTTTCTTTTAGCAGATTGTGAAAATTCTGTCTGTTTTAAAAACATTGACAGCACAATTAAAACAAAACATTTTATTTAAAAAAGAACCCATTGCCTAAATTGAAACATATTATAACCATTATTAATATTATTACTATGACACTTCACAGCCATCCTCACCCATTCCAGGATGGGTAAACCAAAGCGTAATAGCTGCTAAAGAACCAAGTGTTTGTTTGAACGCATCTGGCGCAGAAACAGATCAACCTTCAATAGATCCAAGTAAACAGAAAGATCATCAGTACAATGCATGCAAGCCAAATCTCAATTCCTTAGAACAAAATTTTAAAAAATCATCACAATCCTGAAAAATTATGGTGAGTCCTAGCTGATGTGTTGCGTAGACTATCAGTCAAGTTGCTCCCACCCATAAATCCTCATCAGCTTCTGGCTGATAGATTTTTGGAATTTTTTACAGAAAACTTGAGAAAATCCACTCAACTTTCTCTGTTTCCTCCAGTTCGCAACACATCTCTGCTGACTCACCTCCTCCACGCTTTCCGTGTTTCTCAACTCTCTCGTAGGATCAAGTTGCCAAAACCATCATGAACTCTCCAAAGTAAATCATGTTCTCTTGACCCTTGGCCCACATTTCTTGTCCTTGATTATCTGGACATTCTCATCACCCCATCACTTCAATAGTCAATGCCTCACTTCTAAAAGGTAAGTGTCCTAAGTTTTTCAAGTAGGCCCATGTTACCTACTTCCTCAAAAATTCATCCTTAGACAAAGAAATGTTCAAAAATTACAGGCATGTTTCCAATCTCAATTTCATTTTAAATATTTTTGAAAGAGTAATAGCTGTCTAGCTTCAAACCCACCTTGATGAAGCTGGCCTTACGACTGGGTTTCAATCAGCTTACAGAAAACATCATTTCACTGAAAGAGCCCATTAATATGGTTAAAGGATCTGTCACAGCCCTCGGCCTCCTGGATCTCTCCACTGCTTTTGACACCATAGACAACACCATTCTACTTGACATGCTCAACACATACTGAAGAATCAGTCAACTGGCACTTGGCTGATTCAAATCATACCTGTCAGAAAGGACACACTGAGTCAAGGCAGGTAGCACTCTCTCACCGCCTTTTTTTATTCTTTTTACCACACCTTACATACAAAAATGTACACACATACAAAATAAAGACAAAAGACACACACTTTACATACTCATACAAATATTTCAGTACAATACCATTTATCAAAAAAGTACTTAGATGTAAAAACTTCACAGGAAACAGTGACCAAATTTAACAGGAACAATTTCAATTATTGGAGACATAAATCATATTTATTCTGCTGCTCTTCCATATACTGTATCATTTTATTGGTATAAGGAACACCAATCAATTACTTTGTTTTACCTAATGAACAACATTTATTTTATAACTTTAAGTCTTCCTTTCAAACTATTCCATTTTTTCCAGTAGCTGATAAATGTCTCTTGTATGCAGTTATAAATATTTAATTTTTCTCTTGCAATGCTTAAAAAATAAGTAAAGTTCAATTATTTTTTGTTTGGTCTACAGTGGTTTAAGTACCATTTTGCTATTGTTATCATAATATTTATTAGTTTATTCACTGATTGTGTTTCTCCTTTCCGAAAAGGACTTCACATATTGTAAAGTTCGGATTACTATGAAGATCCAGAGAATTTAGCATCCATATTTCTAATTTTTCCCAAAATTGCTTACTGCAACCACACAGATATAAATGATGTTCAATTGTATCAACATGATTGCAATAATTACTCAAGGGGTTATCAATAATTTTCTATTTGTAAAGGCTATAATTTGTATTCTATGCACTATCTCATATTGAAAAGTTTGGAAATACATTTCCAAACATGTATAGTGAGTTGCCTTAAAAATTTTATTCCAGGACACCATTTCAAGAAAGGGAAATATATCTAACCAGTTTGTTATAGATGATATAGGTTCCATGCAATGTATCATTTACCAATATAAGACTTTATTATCCTTGATTCTGACATAAAAATCACTATATAGATTAATACTTAAGGTACTTCCCTTCATTTTTTTCTTCCAGTCCTTTGGTAGAGCTTGGGTGATGATATTATAACTAAATATACTTATGTCCCGCTTGATTTTTTTCTTAGCTTGCTGAAAGTTCCAGTATTATCCATAAGATGTTTTACTTGTACATCTTCGGCAGTAATCTGTGGTATTTTAAATTGTAAATAATCTAGGGGTTTATTATTTAACCTTGTATGTGTATTATCATATATATATTTATTTCCAATTTCTTCCGTATTCAGAGGAAATTTACATTTATTTTGAACCAGCTTTCTATAAGTTGTTGGTGGAAAATGGTATTGCATCTGTTTTTATAGGAAACTGGAATTTTACACTTAAAAAGGTGTTTTTCTAAGTTCACCATCTTCCAGAATAATTTAGATCATCTATGCTTTTCCCCTTCTGATATTAACCTATTAACCCGCTAAATTTTGGCGACAGCATGTGCAGAGAAAATACCATGCATTCTTAACCCTGTCAAGCTACAATCTGCAATTACTGTTTCTCGTTTGATTTTTGATGGTTTCTTACCCCATAAAAAAATAAGTAGTACCTTGTCTAGTTTTTCAAGCATTGTTTGTGGACAATAACACATTGACAATAGATGGCTTAGCTGTTAACGATAGGTGTCTAGCTGTTCAAGTATTTTATATATTCTATTTTCTCAGTCTTCTTTTCAAAGTTTAGCTTAGCCATTTCATCATCATTATCAGAAAACCGAATACCTAAGGTTTTAAAAGGAGCTTTTTGAATCAAGATTTGCTTACAGTGTTTTGTTGAGATGACTTTCTTTTCTCTTGCTCTGCCTATAGGGACCAATATAGTTTTTTGCTTATTTATTTTTAGGCTTGAACATTTTTCAGAGTACTCAACAATTAAAATTGCCGACAATATTGAATGAATATTTTTTGAAAATAAAATAGCATTCTCTGCTAATTGACAGATTTTGTACTCTTCTTTGTTGATCATAATTTTACTGATTATTTTTTAATTTTTTAGTTCAACAGCAAGTGCTTCTGCTACTAATACAAAAAATAATGACTGATGCCTCTCCCAAGATCGAAGTACTTGAACAGAAAGCCATTGTTACAAACAAATAACTGGGTCTGATTGTGAAGAATTTTATTTCATTTTATAAACTTACTGCCCATGTTATACGTTTGTAGGCACTTCATCATAAATGGCCATTTGATACTATCAAAGGCTTCTTCAAAATCTAGTAGCAATATATAACCAATTAAATCTTCTAGACTGACATGTGATAACACATCTTTAATCACTCTAACATTATGACCTATGTATCAGTTTTTGACTTATCCTACTTGGTCTGGATTTATTAATTTTGAAAAAACCCTCTGAAGTCTGTTTGCCAATGTTTTTGTTAAAATATTGTAGCGTGTATTCAAAATACTTACTGGTCGCCAACACCTTGGTGTTGGTCTGCTGATAGCATACCATTTTGGAAAGAGTACTGAATGGCAAGTTGTTTTACCTGTAACAGTATTTTATGTAAATTGTGCTTTAAAGAAGAATTGTTAAAGAAACAAATATTTTAAACCCATTGTTAGTAATTTTGGCTCTGGGAAGAATATGCATTTCCACATTCAAGTGTGAGCAAGTTCATTCCTTGGAGCCCCTCTGAGGTTTAGTATGTTACTATGACACAATTTATTTCGTCACACCTCACTGCACAAACTTTTGGGAACCCTGTTTCTCAGGTTCACCTTGCCATTCAAACTTATGAATGATGCCAGTGGGGTGACATTGCAGAAACCCTCCCTTTGTGATTACTTGTATGTTTCTTCCCACCCATGTACGTTGTCATATTCATACCACATTAAAACACACATACTGTCGGTTGTGTTCATATGTATTTTCAGATGCCTTCATATCTGCGTGATCTTTCAAAAGTTAAGTGCATCTTGGTGACTGTATTGCTGTGCTGACCGCTTTATGAATCTACAGATCAGTCTTCACCTACCTCTTTACCCATGGACACAATAATTCCACTGTTTATGCCTAATCAATGTAGATAAAAATGTCATGTTCATTATATATATATATATATGTCAAATAAAACTAAGTATGGTACGTTACTTTAATTTTGCAAGTCTTCGTAATGTGCCAAGTTAATACATATATTATCTGTACTCTTTAGTGCTGTTTCTTGTAAACCTGCTGTCAGTACATACAATGCCAGCAAATTAATTTTATGTTTTTTTTAAATAATTTATAACTCGATGCACCTCATGACACCTTGTTCCTTTAGTTCCTATTGTAATATAAGGGCCTGTAATGCTCAAACGGAACAGGGAGTAGTAACTTGAGGTGGTGGATCAGAGTGTTCGGATAATACAATTGAACATTCTTTGTTTCATCCACGTTGGGAAGTAGTGGTTCTATGATAACCATTTATTAGAAAACTTGGGGACCAAGCTTGGAAGGACATACCATGGATGAAATAGCTGTTTGGCTACGTTTTGGCCTTATTGGGCCACGTGGAGTCAAAATCTTAGGATTTAACAAGGAGCCTTTTTCCCAGCGGATTCCCAGCAGCCCTTCATGGGCTAGGCTTACACAAATTCTTCCTCGTGCAATAGAATGGATGTTGATTGTGTAGAGACATTCTACTACCGAGTCATATCGTAACAACCACAAAATTAATTCCTAAATATTCCATAAATATTACTTAAGTTATGAGTTATATAGTACTTAGAGAATGATAGATTAATTGTATAAATATTTATACATATTTTATGCCTTTGCATTCATGAGCCTCTAGGTGCAGTCAGCCTGAAAAAAATTGTAATACCAATTCATGAGCTTGTTCCCTCCATTTGGAATACTGTTTGCCAAGCCTTGAACACTCTCTTGGCCGGATCTATGGATCTCCCTATTTCAAATTGGCTCATACTGTCGACTTCACCCTCTCATGGTGAAATACATGGGAGTCACACACTTGTCTTACACGATTTTAGTTTCCTTTGGGAACATTAACAATATATATCATTTTTATCTGCAAAGGCCACTGGGTGGGCTGGCCCGGACACTCTAGTACTACAGCACTTGTCTCTCTAAACTGGGGACCATCATATGGGTCCCCCATTCATTTTTCCAGGCACTTGACCTTTGCCTGTGTGTAGCACGGCCTGTGTAGGGGCCTGCTACTTCAGTTTCGCCTCTACCTTAACACCATAGCATGTATAGCATCATTAGTTGGTCCTCTGCATAGCGACCAATAGTATTACAGAATTGCATCAGGTAGTTAGGGTTCACTGGAAGTTGGCCATTTTGAAACTAGAATTTGAAGGGACAACAAGTATTGAAAAAAACCAAAGGAAAAATTTTAGTGTTTCGTTTATATAATCTGATTTTATTGTGTAACCAAAGGATATGCCTTCCACCAGGAAGAAATCGCCTGTATCAGCGGCTAAGAAAAAGACATCAGCCACCACTAAGAACAAGAACTCTATTAAGAAATCTGGTAAGAAAAACCAGGTAGTGACGATAAATGATGGCTCTTATTTGCAAACCAGTAACATGGAAGGAATGGCACCACAAGGGGGCGTGAGTACTGATGTTGCTAACACTATCACAAATCAACCAAACCAAGTTACAGAGCTAGCGTCCACGAATCAAGCTATCCTGGCTATGCTACAGAAGCTTGACGAATCTAACCAAGCGCTGGGTAAAAGAATGGAGGTGCTCGAGCGTCAGGGAGCTGTTAGCTCCACCCCCCTGGCATCACCCACATCTCAGTTGCCAACAGGAGCTCCCTCAGCTTTGCATCACCAGGGGGGGATGATTCAGGCGGCTACTCAGGCATCCACAATGAGACGAAACATGGCTGATATACCCATGGCTCGAACCGAGGCCCCACAGTACACAAACAGAGGCAGTGGAATGCAGGGTCATGAAGCCAGGGACGCCATGGCTCCTAGGTTGAATGTTATGAGGTCGATACCATCCATTTCTTCAGCTGTGTCTCAGCTACTGGCAAGATATGACGACCAGGCTGACCAAGAGGCTTTGCCAGGTAAGGGCTTTAATATGAGGAAGAAGTCTGGTAGATACAATGTTACGGACAATCCAATACCTAACCCACAGTTTAGGTGGCCCAATGAGGGCCTGGTGTCTAATTTCCATGTCAAGAAACCGCCTTATGATGATTTATCCATGGCACAATGGATCTCTGGGCAACTCAACAACATCTTGCTAATTGAAGATAACACAACTGCGAGGAATGTGCTCACCCAGGTGGCCATGGCAATGAAGGATGCTGTCACGTTACCCTGGCCTGCAGTCAGATCGGCATGGGCGGTATCCATGTCTGACATTGAAGAAGGGCGACTTGGCTGGGCAGATTCCACACAGTGGGCATTGAATAGAATCAGCAATTCGCAGTTAGCAGTGCTAAATTCTCATACAGTCAACTCTGGAGGACAAAGAACCAAGATATGCAGGTTCTACAATGAAGGAAACTGTAATCATGAAGGTCATCATGGGATGTACAAGCATTTCTGTGCTTATTGTCAAAAATTAGGACGATCACTGATGCACCCAGAGCTCAGATGCATGTCGCGTACCTCTGGACGTACCCAGGAGCAGAAGCAGAACACAACCAAATAGGATCCAGGTCAGACCACTGCCACCCCGGGGGGGACGTCAATCTGAAGGGGGGGGGGGTGTACCTACAAATAGACACAATAACATTATATCACGTACTGGGGTTTTGCCTCAACTCGAACATAGCAACATAGATGATCAATGTAGAATAAAATTATTAAGTAATGAACACAGTGAATCTATAAAAGAAGGACCTACAGACTGTTATAACATTTGTAATCAGTATCATGGTGGAGGTGTGATGTACAGTAGTAACCATACTCATAGTAATTTCAATAATAATTGTGTAAATAGTGATAATCATGAGAGAACAATGACTGATATTCACAAATGTGCTGTGAACAATAATTTTTGTTGGCCCGTTGAGGGATGTTCGAATAGTACAATGTTTGCTATATTATATGACAGTCAAGGTAATCAATCACATTTGCTTTGGGATAACATGTCAGGTGACCATACCCATACCTCAGATCATAGGATGGGCATAAATAAGGTTGGGAGCACTAGATCAGTAACTTTGACATTTCTCAGTGGGGATACTCTTGATTTTGATCAATGGGGCAGTACTGTGTACATTCAAGATCCAGAATTAGAAGTCAAGGGCTATTACAAATTTACTGAGTCTAAGATAGGTTCTCACTGGGATCTGTTTGGTTGTGGTCACCTACCTGAAGGTTATTTAAAAGTAACGGGTAATCTTGATTGCAAAATAATGAAAATCCAGCACAGGAATTATAAAGAATGTGCGGATATTGAGACAAATGCTAAATTAGCATATGATGACTATTGTCGTGAGTTGAAATCATGGCAAAAATATGGATGTAGTTATGATACACACATGATCCAAGTAATCGATCAATTAATTCAGACTGAAGGTAAATATGATACCTTTTGTGATCAAATGAATTCACATGATTTGGAGTATAAAGACATGACTTGTGGCTCTGATATTCAGGGAAGGGATATCCATTATGAAAGTAATGTCAAAATGGATCCTAACTTGGGTAGGCAAAGAATTGACAGATGTTTAGCCAAAGATTTCAATTATCCAGACAAAACTATAGGCTATCTGGCCCAAGATAGTACTAACTTCACATTTATAGGCCCGGATAGGCGACCTGTAAAAATAGATTCAGTAGAAACTTTGTTAAAGGTTGCTGAAGTTATCAGAAACACAGGTCAACCTAATTACAAAGCTGCTAGAATTCCTATCGAATCAGACTTGAATATAGAGGCATGGGAAAGGTACTTGAGGGACTATTCGGATAAGAGAGTTATTCAATACATCAAATTCGGCTTTCCCTTGTCCCTGAATGACCCTCATGAACTTAATAACACCAAAGTAACAAACCACTTCTCTGCCTGTCAATACCCACAACAGGTACAAGAGTATATTGACAAAGAGATGGAATTAGGGGCATTATTAGGTCCTGTTTATGACATAATTGACAGTAATTTTCATTGCTCACCTTTATTGACACGTCCTAAGGACAACAACAAAAGAAGGGTTATCCTTAATTTATCACACCCCTGTGGTCACTCTGTAAACAGCCATGTAGATGCCACCAGGTTTGATGGCTCTCCTTTCATATTAAAATTCCCAACAGTAGATGACATAGCTGGGGATATAAATAAATCGACTGAGGACATACTTTTATTTAAGGTGGACATAGCCCGTGCCTTTAGAAACTTGAGAGCTGACCCCTCAGATAGTTTAAAATTCGGCATTTCATGGCGTAACACCTTCTACGTGGACGTCGGGATCGCGTTCGGGTGGACGCACGGTTCCGCTTCGTTTCAGCTTTTAAGTGACGCAGTCGCTTACATAATGAGCAAGGAAGGAATCACGTTAAGATGCTACATTGACGATTACATTGCGGTGGTCCCCAAATCTAAGGCTGACACCGCATTTCGAAAGTTGTGTGAAGTACTGAGCGAACTCGGCCTTCCTATCAACCGTGACAAATTAACTCCCCCTACTAAGCGCTTGACTTGTCTTGGCATAGATTTTGATATTGAAAACAATATTATGCGCATTTCTGAAGATAAATTGCAAGCTATTCATGCAGAGTGCATCGATGTTAGTACTAGGACATCTCTTTCTAAAAGGAAATATCAATCTTTGTTAGGTAAATTACTCTACATTCAAAAATGTGTAAAACCGGCAGGGGTTTTCATCAATAGGCTTCTGTCAGTTTTTCGCAGTAACTCTCATCTCAAAACTATCCCACTGTCCTAGGACTTTCACAAGGATATCCAGTGGTTTTTAACCTTCCTCCCCAGTTACAATGGTGTCTCTTATATCCAGAAACATAAGGTGGACAGTGGTCAGTCCCTCTATCTGGATGCCTGTCTCACCGGGATGGGGGCCGTCTGGAGAAACAGGGTTTATGCCACCCCCATTCATAACTGTGGGGATATGGATCTAAAAATTATACACTTGGAAATGCTTAATATTGTTATAGCCCTTAGGACTTGGGATGTATATTGGCGTCACTCTGATATTGACATATTTTGCGACAACCTCGGGGTGGTGCAGGTGGTTGAGACCGGCAAGACCCGAGACCAATTTTTGGCACTCTGTGTTAGAAACATATGGCTTCTCACTGCTGTCCTGGATATTCAGTTGAATATTTACCATGTACCAGGGGTTCATAACGTCATAGCTGACACCCTTTCTAGAATATATTCAAAGAAATTAGTAAATAAGGACATATTGCAAGTACTTCAAGATAACTATATATGGGACCACATACCTAGCCAGTATTTTGACCTTAACTTATATCTGTGATTTCAGATCTAAACCTTCCTTCATCTACCTTATTGAGATCAACATTAACTAGAGCCAGAGCAGCCTATAGACCTTCAACTATGAATGCACACCATCTACATATCAGGACTTACCTGGCCTTTGTCGTATTCATGGATCTTCCAGTGGAATTGCATGTACATTCTATCCTGGCGTTTCTGGAATACTTGCACACCAACTCTATTTCTTACAAAGTTCTTTTGAACTATATTTCATCCTTGAAAAGAGCTGCTTTAAAGTATAACTGGCACCCAGAGGTACTTTCACACAGACTTGTCTTGGACTACATTAGGAGCATTTCTATTAATTCAACCTTTACCCCCACCCCCAGGGGTATTTTTGACATCTCGACTCTGGCTCTCATCTCTAGAACTTGTGTAATCCTGGATGACCCCATCCTCTTTAGAGCAATTTTTCTGTTAGCATTTTTCAGTTTCTTGTGAATGTCCAACATTGCCCCTCACTCAAAATTCAAATTTGACTCTTCCAGGCATTTTCTGAGACAGGATGTAATTTTTGCTGACCCTGGTGCTCACATATTGCTCAAATGGACCAAGACACTACAAGAAAGATCTGCCCATCACTTTGTTCAGATTCCAGCTCTCAGTAATAGTTATCTTTGCCCAGTTAAGGCCATCCAGCAACTTTTGGCTTCACGGCCATTGCCAGCAGATTCACCTCTTTTTGTTCACATGTCTCCCCCATTTTATCCAGTCATAGATACCACTATAAGAGACAGTCTTAGAAAAATTTTGGAACACTTAGGAATTCCTTCTACAGGACATGGCTTCCATACCTTCAGGCGATCTGGAGCTACCTTGGCATTTGATAATAATGTCCAACTCCAACATATTATGGCACATGGATTATGGAGAAGTTCGGCTGTATGGACTTACCTTCAAAATGCATCCTTGGCTCCCTCTATCATCCCTTCCACCTTTTCTGCCATCATTCCATCTCACATCTAGTTGGGCTTGGGCTTTTAAAATTCCATTAATATTCTGTAATTTTAAAATTTTATGTGCCATTACTAACATGTAAATAAAATCTGCAAAATCAACATAAGCATCTGACCTCAGATCTTAACCTATATGACCTTTGACCTTCAACCTTCAACTTCCTCATTGCTGGGAAACTGTGTGTAGCACGGCCTGTATAGGGGCCTGCTTCTTCAGTTTCGCCTCTACCTTAACACCATAGCATGTATAGCATCATTCGTTGGTCCTCTGCATAGCGACCAATAGTATTAAAGAATTGCATCAGGTAGTTAGGGTTCACTGGAAGTTGGCCATTTTGAAACTAGAATTTGAAGGGACAACAAGTATTGAAAAAACCCACCTCCCATCCCTGGTACAAGGGTTATCTTATCTCTACTGGTCCCCCCTTTTAGGGTAGCCACCTTTAGGGAGTTCTTTAGGATAAGGTAGGATGAGCTTTGGCTTTGTAGGCAAGCCCAGGCTGACCCTGGGGTCTCCCTCTCGATTTTGACCTGACTTAGCACAAATGCTGTGAATCCAAAGTAGGGCCAGGCAGTACCCTGGTAGCCCCCTCTCATTTATAGTCACCAGAAGGATATGAGAATAGGTAGGGATAGGCATGACCCTATTTCCCCCTCTCGATTAAGACAACTGCTGATAAGGTACGAGTTACTATATAAAGACAATTGAACAAGTTGTTATTTTTGCACGAGTTGCTTCTAGTACATTATTCTGTGATAGTTTTATGTATTCTTTTACGTGTGTTTTAGGGCTTTTAAAATTCCATTAATATTCTGTAATTTTAAAATTTTATGTGCCATTACTAACATGTAAATAAAATCTGCAAAATCAACATAAGCATCTGACCTCAGATCTTAACCTATATGACCTTTGACCTTCAACTTCCTCATTGCTGGGAAACTGCTTAGAGATCTTAAACTAGCTTGACCTTTGACTGTTTTTCAACTCTGACTAGGTTAATTCCTGCTCCAGCCTTCTCGGTACCAAACATAATGGCTCAAATTAAATAATGAAATATTACCTGAAGTTTAAATCACTTTTAAATACATGATTTTAACATGGTAAATATTAGCTGAAGTTTGAATAATTTTCAAATACAGTTGCTAAACTGAGAAATGTTAACTGTAGTTTGAATCATGTATAATTATCTTTATATGTAATTGAATATCAAGGAAATTCAGTTTGAATGGCAAGTTGTTTTAACTGTAACAGTATTTTATGTAAATTGTGCTTTAAAGAAGTGTTAAAGAAATAAATATTTTAAACCCATTGTTGGTATTTTTGGGCTCTGGGAGGATTGTACTAAAAGCTGTCATATAGTAATTCCATAAGATCAGGCCTGACAAATTTGAAAATGTTTGAAGTAAATTCATCACTCCCTAGTGTTTTATTATTCGGAAGTTCTTTTAAAGCCTTGGCGAATTCTTCTAATTGTAAGTCTCTTTCTAAGTCCTCATGCTCAGTGCCATTCAATCTTGGAAGAGTATTGTCAGACAAGAAGTTTTGGTATGAAAAAGTTATATTGTTTTGCTTACTTGAGTAAAGGTTTCGATAAACCGACTGTTGTTCTGAGAGAATGTTGTCAGAGTTTACGCTTTCCTCAACTGCTTGATTTAGCAACTTTCTAATATATTTTACATTATATTTTCTTTTTCAAGGCTCATGATATATTAAGTGTTCTTTTCCCCAAGCTCTGCACACTGTACTTTTGATCTAAATATGATACCATCTGTTTTTATGGTTTGTTATGTTTCCCATTCTGTTTTTTGTTTGATAATATTCATCCAGCATTTGTTGGTTATCTGTGATGTGTTTTTCTAAATATTTCAGTCCATCTAGTAAATTGTTTTCGTTTTGTCTGAATTCTCTTGATTTTTGTTTTGAAAGGGAAATGGTTTTTGTTCTAATTTGACATTTTACAAAATCCCTGAGTGTGTTTTTATTTTCCATCACAACATCATTTCTAATTGTGGATATTTCATTTTTTTATCATTTCAACATATTTTTGGTCTTTAAGAAGAGTATTATTAAATTCTAATAACTGCGACACCAAGCTTGAGTGTGTAATAGGTCAAAAGTTATTTTGACCAAAGTATGATCGGATTTAATCCCTGACTTTATTTCACACTTTTTAATCTGAAAATTGTTCTGAAACCAACCAAAAATCCAGTCTGGCTTGCACTAGGCCTCCCCTTGACCTTTCTCTCATAGTGAATGTCATTTCTTTGGGATGCCTTGTTCTCAAGATATCTATCAAGTTCATTTCCTCCATTAGTCACTTTACTCTTTTACTATATGCTGACTCACACTTGTGCCACCTTTCTTATCCACCTATCATTTAAACAAGTAGTAAAGTCCCCCCCCAACCCCTAGTAATACATTTTTCCCAAATAAGTTTGTAGGAGGTCATCAAGTTCAGAAATAAAGTTTACTTGTTGGAGTATATGATCTTTAGTTGGTGCGTAAATGTTGACCAAAACTAATGATGTGCCTTCTATTACATAATCAACAGTATACAGCCATTTTGATCAGATTTTATCATATTTAAGTGTATGTCTAGGTCACAGTTATGTGGAAGCAAAATTACTACTCCTCGACTTATGTTATCCCCATTTGAAAAATAAATTTTCCCTCCCCAATCAGTTATCCAATCATTTTCATCAGCTTGTGTACAGTGGGTTTCTTGCAGAAAAACAATTCCCTTATATGAGTTTTTAAACCTTGAAAAACATTTTCTCTTTTCCTTGTGCCTCTTAGTCCTCTACAGTTGAAGGAGTTGACAGCTACATTTTTATTGTTGTACATCAGAACAAATCAGACGCTTGATTATTCCAATAAAAAGTAAATGTTGTTCCATAAACCAAAAATAAAAACTCGCTTCTAAACTCTGAATTAAATCATTCCAAACACATAATAAAAACATTTTATCATACAGTAATTGAAAATAAGTAAACCAGCATTGGGAACTAGTTTTGTTCCAAAAACAAAATACAATGAACATCCAAACATGAACATATAACACAAAACATGAGAAGCTAAATTTATTACATAAAACAGTCATAGTGTAGTATTCCCTTATGCTACTGAATTCCTTAGCAGGTACTTCAATCAGCATTTATCACCAAATGCATATACATGTACATATAACTAAGATTTTGGTTAACATTAAATAGCATTTGATACAATCTTTCAGCATTAAAAACCAAGATATTTATCTTCCTTTTAAACATGTCCCTTATATAATTGTCCCTTATATAATTATACTGAGAAATCCAAATTACATATGTAAATACAGCAAAGACCTGAGTCTAAAATCTATTTTTTACATTCTTAGCAGCAATATCGGACCTGGAGATCCCCACATGAAGTTCAGAAGTGATAAACTATAAAATCTCATTCTACAAGTTTTAACATAAACCAGACAAAGACTATTGTTTTCCCTAAAGTGTTCCTGTAATATCTAGATATTTAACCTCTAGACAATGTCCATAACAGACTACTGATTTCTTGTTTGTTTCATTATAAAGTAGCAACTCATACTGTATGTAACATCCTCACATATATCAGTTCTGTTAATACCTGGGCTTCTGGGGATTTCTTTAGCTCACTTATTAAAGTATTAGACTTTTGTTTATATCCATGTGTAATCCAAAGTCCGCCGGATTGACTACAGGGAGATTCAATCAATAATCTCTCTCCTCCCAACACATGATGGAATGTCTAAAGACCCCCCCTCACAGCCAAGCAAGTTGAAGTGTAATAATGTAGTCATGTACGACCTGAGGACAGGTCTTTCCTTGGAGGGGTGGTATGTAATATCCTGACATATATCAGTTCTGTTAATACCTGGGCTTCTGGGTATTCCCCTTTAGCTCAGCTGGTTAAATAGCTAAACTATAAAAAATTAATGTGCACACCTTAACAATTGTAAAATTTATTGCGGTTATCTTAGTTTATCAATTACATACTAAATAGATGGCTTGACAATAAGAAATTACAAATGTTTACATGTTGTAATATCACATTATTTTATTTACAAGGTTGTGAATTCTGCATCCCTTTGATAAGATATGCAGAGCATGCAAAGCCTGCATGTCAAAAATGCCCACTATTGAATAATTTTGAGTGTGTAATAGGTCAAAAGTTATTTTGACCAAAGTATGATCGGATTTAATCCCTGACTTTATTTCACACTTTTTAATCTGAAAATTGTTCTGAAACCAACCAAAACTCCAGTCTGGCTTGCACTAGGCCTCCCCTTGACCTTTCTCTCATAGTGAATGTCATTTCTTTGGGATGCCTTGTTCTCAAGATATCTATCAAGTTCATTTCCTCCATTAGTCACTTTACTCTTTTACTATATGCTGACTCACACTTGTGCCACCTTTCTTATCCACCTATCATTTAAACAAGTAGTAAAGTCCCCCCAACCCGTAGTAATACATTTTTCCCAAATAAGTTTGTAGGAGGTCATCAAGTTCAGAAATAAAGTTTACTTGTTGGAGTATATGATCTTTAGTTGGTGCGTAAATGTTGACCAAAACTAATGATGTGCCTTCTATTACATAATTAACAGTATACAGCCATTTTGATCAGATTTTATCGTATGTAAGTGTATGTCTAGGTCACAGTTATGTGGAAGCAAAATTACTACTCCTCGACTTATGTTATCCCCATTTGAAAAATAAATTTTCCCTCCCCAATCAGTTATCCAATCATTTTCATCAGCTTGTGTACAGTGGGTTTCTTGCAGAAAAACAATTCCCTTATATGAGTTTTTAAACCTTGAAAAACATTTTCTCTTTTCCTTGTGCCTCTTAGTCCTCTACAGTTGAAGGAGTTGACAGCTACATTTTTATTGTTGTACATCAGAACAAATCAGACGCTTGATTATTCCAATAAAAAGTAAATGTTGTTCCATAAACCAAAAATAAAAACTCGCTTCTAAACTCTGAATTAAATCATTCCAAACACATAATAAAAACATTTTATCATACAGTAATTGAAAATAAGTAAACCAGCATTGGGAACTAGTTTTGTTCCAAAAACAAAATACAATGAACATCCAAACATGAACATATAACACAAAACATGAGAAGCTAAATTTATTACATAAAACAGTCATAGTGTAGTATTCCCTTATGCTACTGAATTCCTTAGCAGGTACTTCAATCAGCATTTATCACCAAATGCATATACATGTACATATAACTAAGATTTTGGCTAACATTAAATAGCATTTGATACAATCTTTCAGCATTAAAAACCAAGATATTTATCTTCCTTTTAAACATGTCCCTTATATAATTGTCCCTTATATAATTATACTGAGAAATCCAAATTACATATGTAAATACAGCAAAGACCTGAGTCTAAAATCTATTTTTTACATTCTTAGCAGCAATATCGGACCTGGAGATCCCCACATGAAGTTCAGAAGTGATAAACTATAAAATCTCATTCTACAAGTTTTAACATAAACCAGACAAAGACTATTGTTTTCCCTAAAGTGTTCCTGTAATATCTAGATATTTAACCTCTAGACAATGTCCATAACAGACTACTGATTTCTTGTTTGTTTCATTATAAAGTAGCAACTCATACTGTATGTAACATCCTCACATATATCAGTTCTGTTAATACCTGGGCTTCTGGGGATTTCTTTAGCTCACTTATTAAAGTATTAGACTTTTGTTTATATCCATGTGTAATCCAAAGTCCGCCGGATTGACTACAGGGAGATTCAATCAATAATCTCTCTCCTCCCAACACATGATGGAATGTCTAAAGACCCCCCCTCACAGCCAAGCAAGTTGAAGTGTAATAATGTAGTCATGTACGACCTGAGGACAGGTCTTTCCTTGGAGGGGTGGTATGTAATATCCTGACATATATCAGTTCTGTTAATACCTGGGCTTCTGGGTATTCCCCTTTAGCTCAGCTGGTTAAAGAGCTAAACTATAAAAAATTAATGTGCACACCTTAACAATTGTAAAATTTATTGCGGTTATCTTAGTTTATCAATTACATACTAAATAGATGGCTTGACAATAAGAAATTACAAATGTTTACATGTTGTAATATCACATTATTTTATTTACAAGGTTGTGAATTCTGCATCCCTTTGATAAGATATGCAGAGCATGCAAAGCCTGCATGTCAAAAATGCCCACTATTGAATAATTTTGAGTGTGTAATAGGTCAAAAGTTATTTTGACCAAAGTATGATCGGATTTAATCCCTGACTTTATTTCACACTTTTTAATCTGAAAATTGTTCTGAAACCAACCAAAAATCCAGTCTGGCTTGCACTAGGCCTCCCCTTGACCTTTCTCTCATAGTGAATGTCATTTCTTTGGGATGCCTTGTTCTCAAGATATCTATCAAGTTCATTTCCTCCATTAGTCACTTTACTCTTTTACTATATGCTGACTCACACTTGTGCCACCTTTCTTATCCACGTATCATTTAAACAAGTAGTAAAGTCCCCCCCAACCCGTAGTAATACATTTTTCCCAAATAAGTTTGTAGGAGGTCATCAAGTTCAGAAATAAAGTTTACTTGTTGGAGTATATGATCTTTAGTTGGTGCGTAAATGTTGACCAAAACTAATGATGTGCCTTCTATTACATAATTAACAGTATACAGCCATTTTGATCAGATTTTATCGTATTTAAGTGTATGTCTAGGTCACAGTTATGTGGAAGCAAAATTACTACTCCTCAACTTATGTTATCCCCATTTGAAAAATAAATTTTCCCTCCCCAATCAGTTACCCAATCATTTTCATCAGCTTGTGTACAGTGGGTTTCTTGCAGAAAAACAATTCCCTTATATGAGTTTTTAAACCTTGAAAAACATTTTCTCTTTTCCTTGTGCCTCTTAGTCCTCTACAGTTGAAGGAGTTGACAGCTACATTTTTATTGTTGTACATCAGAACAAATCAGACGCTTGATTATTCCAATAAAAAGTAAATGTTGTTCCATAAACCAAAAATAAAAACTCGCTTCTAAACTCTGAATTAAATCATTCCAAACACATAATAAAAACATTTTATCATACAGTAATTGAAAATAAGTAAACCAGCATTGGGAACTAGTTTTGTTCCAAAAACAAAATACAATGAACATCCAAACATGAACATATAACACAAAACATGAGAAGCTAAATTTATTACATAAAACAGTCATAGTGTAGTATTCCCTTATGCTACTGAATTCCTTAGCAGGTACTTCAATCAGCATTTATCACCAAATGCATATACATGTACATATAACTAAGATTTTGGCTAACATTAAATAGCATTTGATACAATCTTTCAGCATTAAAAACCAAGATATTTATCTTCCTTTTAAACATGTCCCTTATATAATTGTCCCTTATATAATTATACTGAGAAATCCAAATTACATATGTAAATACAGCAAAGACCTGAGTCTAAAATCTATTTTTTACATTCTTAGCAGCAATATCGGACCTGGAGATCCCCACATGAAGTTCAGAAGTGATAAACTATAAAATCTCATTCTACAAGTTTTAACATAAACCAGACAAAGACTATTGTTTTCCCTAAATTGTTCCTGTAATATCTAGATATTTAACCTCTAGACAATGTCCATAACAGACTACTGATTTCTTGTTTGTTTCATTATAAAGTAGCAACTCATACTGTATGTAACATCCTCACATATATCAGTTCTGTTAATACCTGGGCTTCTGGGGATTTCTTTAGCTCACTTATTAAAGTATTAGACTTTTGTTTACATCCATGTGTAATCCAAAGTCCGCCGGATTGACTACAGGGAGATTCAATCAATAATCTCTCTCCTCCCAACACATGATGGAATGTCTAAAGACCCCCCCCCCCCCCCCCCCCCCCCCCCCTCACAGCTAAGCAAGTTGACGTGTAATAATGTAGTCATGTACGACCTGAGGACAGGTCTTTCCTTGGAGGGGTGGTATGTAATATCCTGACATATATCAGTTCTGTTAATACCTGGGCTTCTGGGTATTCCCCTTTAGCTCAGCTGGTTAAAGAGCTAAACTATAAAAAATTAATGTGCACACCTTAACAATTGTAAAATTTATTGCGGTTATCTTAGTTTATCAATTACATACTAAATAGATGGCTTGACAATAAGAAATTACAAATGTTTACATGTTGTAATATCACATTATTTTATTTACAAGGTTGTGAATTCTGCATCCCTTTGATAAGATATGCAGAGCATGCAAAGCCTGCATGTCAAAAATGCCCACTATTGAATAATTTTAACAGCGATTCAAAAGAAAGGTATTCCACAGAAGCTCAGACCTCTGGGCCTAGGCACACTCTCCCTGATGACTTTACACTTGGCCTTCTGTCTGTCAGGATGCAAAATTCTTAACTGATTGAACTAGGGGGGGGGGATGTTGGACTTAATGTTTTGTGGTGTAGTTTAACAATAAATGGTTAAAAAGGATAACAAATTAGAGCTTCATAAAATGTACTTATTATTTAGAAATAATGAACCTACTATTTAAAAACAGAAATTTGTAGTGGTGGTTCCAGGTTCCAACCACAGTACCATCTGGTGGCCAGGGTGGTGGATCATATGCAATCCCTCTACCCAAGTAGTTGCTGCTAACACGTGGTTACATTGGAACCACATAAAGTTAAAGTTAATCGGAATTCCTAGTGTCTATTCCTGGATATATCTGGGTATTATCAGATTACAGATGGTGTGTGACATTAAACCTTGAACTGATTATGGAGACTGGTGTAGTCAGTGAAAAGGAGGGGGACCCAAATCAGAATCTTGAAGGAAACATAGCATAGAAGGAAGGCTTCTACACCAAATCAGTCTTTTAGACAATCGTGTGATGTTGCACAATAAAATGTAAATTTTTCTAATTGTTTAAACATAAATATAACTTGCAAAGCCAAAGCATAATGACTTAGTTTACCGCCCACCAAAACATCACAGGAGCCTATCTACTTATAGAAGCACCAAGGAAGTCAAATGCAAGGTCATGTGGTCCAGTGTCAAGTGACAAAGAGATAATAAGCCCCAGGTATTCCCCATATCAATTTTGTTACTTCTATAAAATTATTTAACTTATGCAAATCAAATAAAAATAATATTCATAGAAAATGATATGGGAACAAAATCTCACATATGAATGTCTATCTGCATTTTTAAATATGTACCAAATAACACCTAGTTTTTTTTCTACACTACTACAAACTTTTTTTATAGCACCATACTGATACACCTCAAATAGCTGGAGGCTTTTCATCAATTAGAGTCAGAAAAAGTAACTTTTAATGTTTTGATGGATGTTAGGCAAATAATATCTGACACAATGACAAACAGACAACACACCAATTATCAGAGTTAATAACATAAATGCAACTAAGCAAAAAGTTATAGACATTCAAAGTCAACATTCACCAAAATTAGACCCACAACCTGATCAATGCACTAATGTAATTTAATATAGAAGTGGGTGCTGTATTACTCAACTGAATAGAAAATTATGGTACAGAGACACAAGTATTCAATCACTGTTTGTTTCTTTACATTGTAACCTTGTCTTGCTTGAACTTGCAAGTTGAAATTGAGTAACACAAACTTATTTACTCAACATGATTTTTATGCATTCATTATTCTTTCACACCATTTTACTCAAAATTTTACTCACTATTTTTAAAATCCTTTGAAGGTTGAGCAATTTGTAGCTTTCTTACACGTTGAATATAATGTCCTATTTGAAACAACTCCCCTTTGGCGTATCTCTTTTGGTCATAATATTGTCTTCCCATCCCTTTATTGTAGATTTATTTATTCCCATTGTTTGCCATCCTCCTCCTCTGGGAAAGTGATAGGGCTAAACATTTTTGTACAAATCTAACACCAAGCACTTAGTTTGTTTCTGTTACATTAGTCAAAAACAGTCTTGTAAGCTAACACAGAATACATTATTATGCTAAGATGAACTACCTTATAAGAAAGCAATGCTAAGAACTCAAACTAAAATATAGGCAAGAAAGCCTTCTTGGCTTATTTTAAATTAGGAGTTAAAATTAGTGCCAGTATAGTAATAACAAAGTTATATTATTTCACATATAATCAAGTCACAACCACTTCTCTGAATAACTTGGTGGCTATTAAAATACACCAACATTTAATGCTGATGTTGTAAATCGTGAATGTAATAATCAATTTTTAGTAACAACTGAAGTACGTTGTCCAAATTGCCAAGAATAATATATTTTTATAATTGGTAACTTTAGTAGCAACTTAAGTTCTATGTTGAAATTGCCAAGAATAATGTATTTTACATTTAATACCTCTTGTAGTAGTTGAAGTACTGTGTACAAAATATCAAGCATAATGTACGTGAGACATTTAGTACTTTAAGTAGCAGTTAAAGTACTGTGTACATATTACCAAGCATAATGTACAGGACACATTAAGTACTTTAAGTAGCAATTGAAGTAATGTGTACAAATTACCAAGCATAATATAACATTCCACATTTGGTACCTTAGGTAGCAGTTGAAGTAATGTGTAAAAATTACCAAAATATAATGTACATTACACATTCTGTACCTTAATTTGATTAACGTTAACAACTAGCAGTTCTGATTACAGTCTGTCATATATTACAACATTTTCTATAGATTAAGTTTTTTTTGTGACACCATCAACAACATTCCTTGGGCACAACTTAAATGGGTTTCTTCACATTCCGTCTGATTGATGTTCTTGGTTGACAGTGTCCACAATGTTAGGCTTTTTTCTCTGAAATAGAATTAAAGATTAAAAGCAACTCTTCATATAAAAATTACATTATTTTATAAGCTGTAATATCATTACAATGTCATTAACCATACATCTAGTAGAATATTCAACACATTCAAATCTTGAACAAATGGTGTTGTCATTAATAATTCCCTAGATATTGAAATACTGCACAGTAATACAGCATATGTCCCTGCCGTTGAATGGGATAAGACTCCAACTGAAATCTTTGCTTCTTGTCACAGTGAATAAGCTTATTAATTTAACACTATGTTGCACCACATGTTGCTTCTATAATTATGGCTATTTTCTGTGAAACACTGGATGTCATAAAAACACGTAATTTCAGAAGAATTACTGTGATATTCTTCCTGTACTTGTTCTTTTGTGCAGATAAATACATGCAAAAGTATACAACTATGTCTTTGTGAAGGGTAAAGACATGGTCCCCGATGTCAGGGAAAATTCTACTTTTCTTAGTGAACATTTTGCTCAAATTCAGCCGCTCAAATTCAAATGCAAATAATAGCTTTGACAACAAAACTCAACTGAAGTTATACTTGTTACTAAAACCTTTTTTTGCTATTTTCTTCTGTTATTTATTATTTACCCGAGGCTCTGTCATTTCAAAACATTTTTTTTTTCAATTTCCTGGATAAACTTAATACTTATTTCAAAATGTTGACAATATTTTTGTATTAACATGCACGATTTGCTAACTGATCACCATTTAGCCTTGAGCCTTTGTCTTTTAGTGATTTATTTATTTGGGGTTTTACGTCGCTTTCAACACTGTACAGGTCATATCACGACCGGTAGTTGGAAGGGCAGAGGAAACCAGTACATACAGTTCGGTAGGGTTCTGTACTGTAAACTACCGACGAAAGGCAAGCAACTACCAGCTTTCCCACTTGAGGCCATGCCGGGAATCGAACCCCGGCCTCAGAGGTGGGAGGCAAGAGTGTTACCACTCTGCCACCGTGGCCCCGTCTTTTAGTTAGGGGAATGTTAGTAACTTGTGAGTTGCGCTGTACTTGTGCAATCGGATGGGTTAAATAGTGTTTTGAGTCCTGTAGTAAATATAGATATAAATATAAATACACAATACAATAGAAAAAAAAGCTGAATTGCACAACAAAATAAACTCATACTCTGACTTTGTAACTTCTAATCTTAGTTCAAAGTTATATACTTTTACATTGGAAAACACTTTATCTTCCAATTGCACATTGACCAAAAAACATTTTGCATTCAGTAACTACTGCCACATGTGTGTGACCTGAATACAGCCTAGCCATGGATAATTATCAGTATAACTGTGTCCTGTGCTGATTTTTCATTAAAATTATTTTTAAAATGTAAACTACACATAATATCATTAGAAATGTATTTTTGCAGTGCTTCTTTGCTGCATTATAATCGATGCAGAAGAGGTGGAGAAATCTAAAGCGTAAAGGTTTTATACTCGCTGTGATGTCTTGCTATATGTTTCATATATTTATATTTATATTTACTAAAGCAAAATGGTGGATTGAACAAGCAAAAGAACCCTGTCAGTGCATATTGTAAATTGTACTTACTTAGTCAAAATAAGTCAAATTTCAGTGTAAATTAAGAATAAAATCTAAAGTTTCAACATAAATATTGGATTAAAATTTCCATTTGCATTAATATTTTAATGTATTAATGTTATGTCAGTAATATTTACAATAATAATAGAAACACTTGTATTGTGCACAATCGATGCGGATCCTCTAATGCAATGGATTCCAAAAAGGAAGAGTCTTAAAAACTGAGCAAAGAAGTAACCGAGTGAGCACCCTCCAGGGGACGATGACTATGGAGGTGGGAAGGCAAGTCTAAAGGTCAAAGTTGGGGATTATGTCCTGTTCAACAGCCACAGTCATAGTGGGAGAGGTTCTTGACATTATCACTTGTTGGAGTCAGACCACATAGAGGTGAGTGCCTGTGATTAGATGCCAAACTTGCTAACCATTAGGCCACTGAGGACCCTGGTATGCTAGTCTAAACAGGTAAGTCCCGGCTTACAATTTTTCCGTATCTTTCTTCCTACACCCGTTCCTACAGTACCAGACACAGTCGCAGTGGTGGTAATTTTCTTGTCATTCCAAAGGTCTATCCTTCTATTCATAAATCTGTCAAACAGTTTTGTTATAGTTTTGCTTTTGATGCCCCCCCCCCCCCCCCCCCCCCACTGTTTGGAATGCTCTTCCTGATGAGATCCGTGTGCCTCACTCCATACCCTCTTTCAGAAAGTAGCTTAAAACTTACCTGTACACCAAGGCATACCCATCCTAGTCTTGATTATCCCCCATCGTTCTCTGTGGTGCTTGACTTCTTTTCTGTCCCTAGATAATGAAACTGGTTGAAACTGGTTGTGCCTTAGAGTCCTTTTTATATGGGAGATTGGGTGCTATAAAAGTTCAATTAGAATTATAATGGACCAAAAAGCAACAACTTGGATGACAGTTAAAGACAAATATACGGTAGACCATCTCTTTGTAGCCAGATCACTGAGCCAAAACATGCCTGAGGTTGTCAAAAATAGATTCTTCCAGGAGCCCAGTTAAAATAACTGTATAAACGTATAACACCAAAATCTTCCAGTATCATGAAAACAACTAAACTCTGTAAGCAAGGTTAAACATTTAATCAGTTCCTCAATACTATCACACGCCACTCCAAAGTCAGTTGAAATATAAAATGTCCGTCCTCTCTCTTGGAGGGCAAATTTAAAAGTGATGCTAATTTTAAGACTACTGTGGAAGTTACAAGTGTCAGCCTAACATAATTTGTTGTGTAACAAAGTTAATGTTCCCATGCCTGACCCTTGACCTGGACTATGACTACTAAGGTAGCTTACAAACAGCTGGACCCTGGGATGGGGGTGACTGACCACTAATGATTTCACTGGTATGGCCGTGGAAAAATTATGCCTGCCTATGGCCTTTCTGAGATGAAATTTTGTACCTTTAAAGAAAATTTACCTTATTCATGTGTACAAGCTTCACATGGTCTGCCGCCTTCCCCTTCACTTTAAAAGATGCACCACATATATCACATTTGTAAGGCCTTTCATCACTGTGATATTTCAAGTGATTTCTCAGTCCTCTTTTTGTTGAAAATACCTTCCCACAATTTTCACACAGAAACTGTGTCAGCTCTGAAATACAAGACACAAAAAATGTTGAGACAAAATGGGGACTCTGGTGTTAGTTCATATCATCACATTCACTGTATGAAGTTATCATTTGAGTGAGGATTAATTTACTGTAGTAACTAGAAAGCACTCCAAGCAGCCCAGTATCCAAATGTTGTTTCTTCCTTTCATTTGAACCCTCATAATCGCATAGACTGACCATAAATATAGAAATAAAATAAGGCATTGTGCAACTTTTTGTGTACCAAATATAATCCAGATACTTTCCCAAATTGAATATTTTCTTCTTTTGAGCAGGGCCTATCTACAGAAACAAACAAACCAAAAGCATTGCAAATTCAGAGAAAGTGGGATTTCTGTAAATTTTGTATCCGAATAAAGGATCCAGATCATTGGTAAAATGTAACCACTTTTTCCTTTAGTCTTGCCCCACCCACTTAAAGAGAAGCATAGAGGTGCCTTCATTAGTTTTGGAGTAATCATACAAGCAGACTAATGAATGCACCCAAAAACATAACCTCCTTCTCTCGGATAGTAATTCATCACTTGAAAACATTGATCTAAGTATGGTGTATGTATTATGTGATACTAATACCAAACACATGATGGAATGAATCAGTTTGGTCAATGATTTGAAGCAGCATAAGGATTATTAAAGCTATAATGCATACTATTCAACTTACTTGTCCCATTATCCCCTTCAGACCTGTCTGTTGGATGGTGATCTTGACATGTTGCAGATTGAGAAGAAAAAATATTTGTTGATTCAGAAGGATGATGTGGAACTTGTCTTCCATGCTTGATCTGCTTTGTATGTTTTTGCTGATCTTGCTCACTAATTAAAGAAATATTGATACCTAGGATGTGCATTTTTATAATTATCTTTCCTCATTGTTTGAACAAAATAATACTTCAGGAATAACATTTAATTCCGAAACTACTTGAAATTGTCCCCCTAGAATGTCTTATATACACATCAGTGTGTTTAAATACCTTAATGGGTACGACAAGGGGGAAAATCTACTAAATTCGGGAGTTAAGAGGAACAGTGACATATATATCACCAATCAAAAAGAGATTTTGACATAATTCCACATCTTTACAGAAATTATTAAGCCTAATGACAGTAAGCTTGAAGATTTGGAACTAAATCTTGAACACAGTTTGAAAATTACCTATCATTATAGGTGTCATGATATATATTCGGTTGCTCAGTAAATTTTTAAGTTGTTTTTTTTTAATTAAACAGCAGATTTTAAAAAGGCACAATGCCTTTATTGATGAGGTAATGTATCATCATTTGCCTGCCTAAACCTAGAAACCCAAGAGAGCTTATTGGTAATTGGTGTCCTTTAGGATGCAATGTTTTGTGCCATTAATAAACTGAAATCAGAAGCAATAATCAATCAAATGAAATCATTTTTAAACTTTTGATTAGTAATGAGCATACAGTTTTATATTTGGAAGCTTTATAACTGAATCATTTCCACGTTATATATGATACAACACATTTTTCTGAAAAGGCACAAATACCACGGCTCCTTGTAGTTATCGATTTTCAAAAAGCATTTGATCTGATATTATTGATTTTAATGTATAAAATTTATTTAAAACAAAATTTTAAGATCGATAAAATAATTTGATACTGACATCAAAGCAACAGTATTCCAAATTTATTAGTATTGCCGTGGCTTTAGATCAGTAGACTCCAGCTTGATTTAACTTCTTTCTAAAGTAGCTCAAACGATTAACCTTCTCATAGTAAGTAATGCAGAAATAAAATTAAACACTACAGCAAAAGCATTGCCGAATCAGTGAAAATGTGTTTTTAGTATAACCACATTCCAAAAAATAGTCACTTCGTACTGTTGTCAGGTCATAACCACATTCCAAAAAATAGTCACTTCGTACTGTGGTCAGGCCATAACCACATTAAACATTTCATGAAGATGCATTCATTAGTTTAGGAGTAATCATAAATAAAAACAAAAACCAGCAGATACAACACCCTGAAGAATACATAACTTCCTTGTTAGGGATAAAATAATATAGATACCAGGTTAGACATAACAAATATATACCCCATTAATACAAATATGTTGGAAAGATAAAATATGAAATGCTTACCCATTAATTGCAGTTTCAAGTGATTGTGAAGAAGCAGCTACAATTTGCTCTGCCAAAAATATATTGTTGTTGCCATGTTTTGAAACAGTGGTCTCAAACTTTTTTGGTGTTTCTATATCATATCTTATTAATCTTTGTAAAACATCCGTGTCTGCAAAAGGAGATTCACTTTGCATCCCCGAAGTGAGCCTTTGGTTGCCAATATCATATGTGACCTTCTGATGGAAAAGTATGAAGAATTCAATCAAGGTGTAATCGCATTGTATTTTCCTTTGCAGCAAACCAATCAACCGATCTATTAGACTGGGTTTGTTGCTAATTTCTTGTAGCATCTTCTTCAGATCATCCCCCCCTGAATGATTGCCCCCTTGGTTGCTAAATTGAGTATGCTGACCATCTGTCATAGCTGCTAGATGCATGTTGCAAATTGATTCCTCCTCTTGTACTGATAATGATGTAGAAGCAGTGGAGTTGATGACATTATTTCCTAATGGTACAACTTCATATTGAGAACCTGAACTGAATATTTTATCTAAACCTGTAGAAAAAACATTTTCTCCATTTCCATCTGTTTTATTTTCTGCCACATCATCCTCCTTAAATAACTCAGATTCTGGTTGTATTTCAGAGCCACTAAGGTGTTGCCTTGGTATCGATGGCTTACTATTCAAGACTTCCAACATGGAATCTTTAGCATGTGAGTCTGTGTCACTCTTCTGCATCAACATGTCTAGGCACGTAAAAATTTCATCAGCAATTGACACACTTCTCGACATTGTAGACTGATCCATTGTCTGAAAGCATAAAACAATCAATCTTTGTATGCAATTTACTCATAGCAGCATCCACTTATTATTATTATGCTTTTTAAAAACCTGATAATTGAAACTTATTCAGAGAATTATGAAAAAATAATAAATTTCCCCTTAAATAACCATTGGTAGTCAAACCTATTTTTAGTTATTTGGGGGAATGTTTGGTGACATTCAAATTTATGAAAATGGCCAATGGTCCCCTTTCTGCTGTGTGTTTTGATACCCCTTCTTTGGGAAATTATACATCCACATTTTGTTTCATTTAAAGGAGTGATATTGAGGCTGAACGTTATCACCAATTATATATTTTGAGTTCGTGCAGCCCCAACTCGTAATGTTCTGCACAATATCGGGATGTTTATCCCTACTCTAGATCACAAATTTGTGCAAGGACAATCTCAAGATGCTACCAATTGCAAGTTGGGGCACAACATGTATATTTTCCAAAATATACCAGAAACAAGATTTACTTTTTATTAGATTAAAGAATATCGTTGATGTAGTATTCATTTGTTATCCAAATACAATACCAATGAGTGCGAAGAGAAATGAATCACTTGAATATGAATTGTGAAGAAAAATGTGAAATTGTGAAGTTATTTTGTCTTAATCAGAATATCTGGTGGAGTAAGAAATCTAAAATTCGCCACATATCTGAAATTCGCCACATGTGCAAATACTAATAAAATAAATGAATTGAGGTGAGATTTGTTGAATGTATAGTAAATTAAAGCTTTCTGAACTGAAAAATACCAATTTTAAGACAAAACATCATTTTCTGCATAAAATTAACTAAGGTTTTAGAGGTGGCGAATTTTAGATTCCTGGCGAATTTTAGATTTCTTACTCTACATAAAAAGTAACAACATAAGGTAATGAACGTATAATATAATGCAATTTCCTATATAAACCACTTACATTAGAGCACCTTGATTAACTTACAGTACACTTTAATCTTATTAAAACATACCATTTCGCACAAATTAGCATTCTTTCATTTCTCTCCCAGCCTGAACACGTACAAATCCTTGCAAAATGTATGTGGTTTATGTCACAGTTACATAAATCTGTGAACATTTATATTCTCGGGAGATTTTGCACTGCTTTTTCACGTCTGTTATAAAACACCCCAAGTAGCATATATTTTGGTAACTATATGTTTTCTACTTTAAACTATGTTAAGATTTCTTTTCATGCCTTCAATGAGTGGGAAAAAACTACTCGTCGCCTAGTAGACACAGATTATATAACTCCAGTGGTTCAATATGTCATTACCAAAAGAAACAATTCCCCTTGCGTGACAATCATTGATTTACCTTTTTGCACGTAATTTCAATTTGTTTATGTTGGATCACAATAGAAGCCTTTGTTGCGCATATTTTAACTTCCCCAAAAAGGGGAAAACAGAAAAAAACAGAAAAACGTCATTTGATGATTGCTCTGTTACTTAACAAGTTAGCTATACTCATATAAGTTACCCTCATTGGACGCTCATAGAACAGGTTTTCATTTTGAAATCCATTGAAGGATTGTCTAGTTATCTTTTGACACAGTTTTATACCAAAACATAGTTTACATATGGTTGATTTTAATTGTTATGTAAATTTTACTTTTAACTAACATTAAGTGTCAGTGTGAGGGGTTGTTTGGTAAAGATGCCTTTATTTGGGCATGTAACTTGTACATGAAATATTCTGCTGAAGTAAGCATCTTGAATAAGGTGTATGACCTAATGTGGGCATAACAGTTATGTAACATTTTGATAACATTTGATTTGATTATTGAAATGAGTACTTATTGTATTGTTGTTTATCCAACTTGAACAAGTGGATCAGATGGAGCATTTTACCATGTTTTTGCATGCTGATTCTTCCACAAGTGCCACTTCCCATTCATCAGTCAATTTTTAAGGTTGGCCCAGTGTAAAAACGTCAATGGGGAAAGTGCTTTAGCAATATCAAGTTGATTTCAAGTCGTAACAGGTAAAGATGGAAAGTACTGCTAACAAATGTATTTACCAAGCAAATCAATAATTACAGTCAACTGAGATGACCTGATGGTTAGTAACATAAGATTAAACACAGTAATAAAATCAATCTATAGGTCCTCAGTGGCCTAGTATGTTAGCAGGTTTGTCATCTAACCACAGACTGTCACCTCTGTGTGGGTTTGACTCCTTCAAAAGAGAATGATGTGGACCTTGTCCCAACATAACCCTTGCTGTTTAACAGGATGTAAAACTTCATCGTTGATCTCTGAAACGCATCTGACCTGACCATACTTACTTTATCCACCTAACTAGTGTTTACCAGCACTACACGTTTATATCCAAATATTCAATATGTTTCAAATAACTAATGGCATTAGCTTCATGACATGAACTATATCTGTTCAATTTAGTTGAATAACACTCCAGTGTTAATTCAGTAACATGAACAATATCTGCTGATTCAGCAGCAATCCACTCTCCAGATTATCCAGACATTAAATCCTATTCATTGCAATTAGAGTTTACTTAAAATGTTAGTTTACAAGCTTTCTATATCCCCTTGACAAACATATGAAGTAATCCAGCTTAAATGTAGCAAACTCAAAGACCTCTTTTCTCTTAGCAGACCGGTTCAAATCTGCTTCGGCATCAGTCTTTCTACCCTTTATATACAAATTTTGATGAACTTTTCAGGAAAAGTCGATAGTGACACAAGGAAAAGATGATTCGAGTTTTTTTCCAGATCACTGTCAGGATATAGGATTTTTTTAATTATTGCACTCATAAGTAATATTTGGAGGCATTCGGTCCTGTCTGGCGGAGGTCTGCCCTATCTGAGTCTTCTTGATTTTTCTTTCTTTTTTTTGCCATGTGATATTCTGACAAAGTCCAAAGCTTTATTAACTTTTTGTTCTCACTCATAGTGCAAAGATGTATGCTTGAGTTGTAAATATAACTGATATCTTATGTGCATTACTCTAGTAGTGAGGCTGTTTGCAAGTTAAGTCCTCATAAATCGTGCTTATTGTGATTTAATCTCTCAAACACCATCTTGGAAGAGAACCAAATTAGAGCCCTAGAAAAAGGACTCACATTTTGCCCCACACCAGGACCACCAGATAAATCACAAATCTGGTTAGACTTCAAGGAATTCCATAAAAGATTAGAGCTAATGGAATTCTTTAGTAAAGATTGTAATGACAAAGAAGATATTAACATCAATCAAAGCATCATTGACTTCATGAACCTTAATGCCAATGATACTGACATTGATGAACAAAATGAGGAAGCTCATCCAGTCTAAATTTAAATTCAAATCAAGCTGGAGACCTTCCCCACTAAATAGAATATTGGACATATTTCAAATTCTAATTCTAATAGTACTTTTATAGCGCTTAATCTCTATCTAATGATAGACTCTAAGATGCAGAAAGCCAAAATCAGAGATCGTAATCGTTAAATCAGGGACATTGCAGGGGTCAAAGATCTATCAAAACAAGAAATCTTGAAAAGTTCTATATAAGGGTGGTGTCTCATGCATCTTTTCTTGTAATGTATGACAAAGTATACTGTACTATATTATACTGTCAAATGTATCAGCAGGATAAAATTACAGCCACTTAACAGTTACAGTAAATATGTGAATAAAGATCCCAGGGACATTACAAAAAGTCGTCTCAACATATAGTTTTTTTAGGTTGAAATATAAGGTAAACAAAGTTTATGCTGGTTGAAATGCCTGTATTAAAACATAATCTTTATTGTTTTATTTGTCCCAAACGTATTTGCAATTTATTTTAAAAACAAGATCACTCGAAGAGGGCAAAACGCTGGACTCGATGTGAGCAATAGGTTTACAGCCCTGTGGCTTGGCTCTCTTCCAGTTTGTAATTCTAGTCAAACAGATACACGGAGTAGCCACTAGGTTTGATTGCCTTACTTTTCACCATGGCTTTTAGTCCACTGGAGTTTTTCAAGCCCTTGTTCCCTTAGTTGGTTTGCCCTTTACTTTCAAGGTCATGCAAAATCGCTTGACCTTGAAACAAATTTGTTTGACCTTAATTTTCATTTTTGGCTTGTTTTGATAAGCTTTGGTAATGTGCATAAAAACGTTTCTAGTAGATTGGAAAATAGAATTTTAAACCCATGCTGGTTTTATTGTCTGGGGGGTCTAAATGGGGACTTAAGTTCATCTTAACTTCCACTCTTAAAATTTAACTCAAATAGTTTCTAAAGAAATAGAAGCTCAAAAGTTTAAATGTAAGTAACCTTCAGTAATTTTAAGGTTACCTTAAACTACCCTGAACTTAAATAAAAATCTAACTGTAAGTGATCATCAGCATTTTAATGTTACCTTAAAGTTCCCTTCACTTAAATAGCTAAATAAAAATAATTTCAGTGAGAAAACTGAAGTGTTGTACAAGATATCTTCATGTAAGGTCACCTTAGTAACAAATAAAGTTAAGGTCACCTTATATGTAATATGTATAGTTCATGTGACCTATGGCAGGTGGCCTTTTAATTGTGTAGTTAATGTATGTTAAATATAAATGCCAAAAAAATTGTTGGTGTAAAATAAAATAAAATTATTCCCAATTGGGAGTCTTCTTAACTTTGATCTCAGGCAATAGGACAAACATGTGTACAGACAGAAAGACAAAAAGGCGGAATAAAAAATAGTGACTACAATAAATCCCTCCAATGTGTGTTCAGGCATGGTTCCTCAATATTCACTAAGTGATGCTGTTAGGTACATTATAGACAAATGAAGCCAATCAAATCACAATCAGTATTGATGATATAGCAGGTCATAGTACAGTCAAACAAGCTCCAAACTCCTCCAATACATTAAAAATGTTAATATTACATAGTTTTGAAATCAGTGATTGAAATCTGATTTATCCCAGTACAAAAGTTACAGGCTACATGGAAAATTTTGTCATATCTATACCTCAATACAGACGACATTGGACACATGTAAAGCCTGGAATAGCATGCAAATGTTTTGAAATGCCAGCTCCAGTCATTACTTGTTCAATTGTTTTACATATCAAAGTGTTACTTCACTCTAAAAGTCTTTCTACCACTCTAAGTTTAAGTCAGGATGCCTAACCTTCTCAGGGTTTCTGACAAATACACAACCTTTTCAAACAGGACAATAGTTATGGCTCACTTCAAAGGCACTTGTCCACATCAAGGTGCTTAATGCTTTGGTCAGTCGCAGAACTGAGAGGGATTGATAGAGAGGCCAGTAGTCCACATTCACTGTAACATTGCAGCATTCATAGCTGCCATAAACTCAGGCAAAAGACTTCAGCCTTCTCGTTTGTCCTTTGGGGCCACATAATACGAACGATTTCGACTTAAGTTTTCTGCTAGAAATGCAGTTTTGACATCACTAAGGCAGTTTTTCAGCGTTTTGAATCCAGTGTACATATTTTTATGATATAAATGAACAACATGATGCATGTAACTAGAAGTGAAATTTGATATAGCTATGTAAACCAATGATCTTGCCGAGGAGTGTAGTATATGTCCCGAAATAAGAGCAAGAGCTTACAGTTGTCGGATTATGTGGCGCCAAGTTTATAGACTGATAGTGATCAACAATGGAGGTAAAACAACTGTTTACAGAGCCACCAATACCAAATCATGATGACAGACGACTGAGAAGAGTTGAATTAATCATGTCATCACACACACATGTACAGCCGAGAGATTCTTGCACTAGACTCGTCTCGGACAAAGGGACAGATGTATTTCATTTTAATGGACAAGAAAGGTCTCAGTTTCATGATCAGATTTATGAACAAACTAGTATGGATTATCCCAGCCATGATCATGAATGTAGATCCACCCTGTTGTACCTGTTTGGAGACAAAGTTCGACCCTGATACAAGACTTAAGTTCTTCAGATCATCACCTTTAGGTCAGCATTTTAAATCTGCTAAAATAATATGGGTCAATAGGTTTTGTAATGGAATAAACACAAAATGGAAAGATCTTTCTGGACATTTAATGTTAATAAGTATTGAACTGCAATAATATCGAGCTTAACCACCAACTACATTTGATTCAAACTTCTTATCCATCTGCTTTCATTTTACAACTGTTCGACCTACCTCTCTGAATATTTCTGACTCACCAGAATGTAGCATATGCACCAAATTGACAACATTGAACACCTTTTTGTTTTGTGACCAATCAAAAATATTTCTAACCCAGGTTGAAAAAATAGCCATTACAAAACACTGACTTTGCTTACAATTTTACTACTTTGGAAATACTTTGGGCTCTCTAGCCTGGTATAAATATTTATTTTACATTGTAAACAGTTTGACGTTGATTCGAAAATACTTTATTATAAAAGAATTTAAAAAGATATATTTAAGTGTTTTAGTAATACTCTCCTTATTTTGAAAAGAATATTCACTCTTCTCAGGTAAATAAACAACAACCTTTACTCATGTGGTAATTGTCCTACTTTTAAAACTATAGATCCGAATACCTGCTGACCTGGTGACTTTATGGCTATAAATGTGTAGAAAATTAATTTAATTTCTTTCTAGTGTAGCCTTAAATTATATTGTTTCATTCTTCTGAAGGTTACCTGCAGATTGTATCAGATTTGTAATTTTTTTTAAAAATTGAGGTGGCAGATTCATTATTACAGATATTTTCCTTAATGCATATTAGTAGTTTCACCCTTCTCTGTTGAAATGAAATTATTACTGTTATACTAAGTATTTCTATGTCCTAAAATGTATACTCAATTGCAAAAAGTGAAGCCAAAAAGTGACCCCTTTTTACATCGTGGTTGTGTGCAGAGAAAACCAGGATTGGCCCAAATACGGAATTGTGTGAAACACTCCACACTAGCTTGCAGAGTTCAGATAGACTAAAAGTGATTTGGATTGCAAGATTGGCCAGATAAGTAAGACATTAACCACTGAAACACCATACCACAGACTCTAAACCATGAGGGGAGATATGAAAGAACTGTTGGGTTAGCTAAGGGGGAAAAACAAAATTAAGCACAATGATAAAGGGATAACACACTTATCATTAGAGCTATTAACGTTGATAATGTTTTAACTCACTGGCTATGCAAGGCAAAAATCACCAAAATTGCACCCATTAACTGTTCCATGCTTCTACAAAAAACACCTTGCTGACCAATGGTCTTTCGCAATGGGTAACAACATATTGCAGGATGATATAAGTTCAATTTTTTTCAATTTAAGATACTTTTAAGGTAAAGAAATCTACAATACTTAATGCTGTAGAGATTTGGTGACAAATACATTTCTTAAAGTATTTGGCATTTGTGTTATTAATGAGTGATCATTTTATAATAATATGGTTTTAATATAACACCATCGGTTTTTGGAGATGTAAAAAATACAAATATTTAACTTGATGTAAAAAAATAAATTGGTTTTATCTGTGTGATGTTTTAGAATAAACTGACATTTCTGCGTTTTAAGATTGTTAATAGTATAATATTAGCATTTGGCATAATTATGCTAGAATCTACAATGGAACAAATTTTAATCCCAAGCTCCAGAGAATTTTTTTACAATTAGAAATCACTTGAATGTAGATGGTGTATATTTAACCAATACTCTTTGTTTTAATTGTACATTTTAAATGTAACTGATCTTAACAAGAATAATGATAAAAGCCCAAATATGTTGAAAAATGTACTTGTGCTTAATGTGTCTCCCTCTTGGACATTGACAGAGATGTGTTTAAGAAATTGGGTGTGTTTTATGTTTATATGTGTAGTATAATGCTCAAATTTTTAGATGGAGGTTCGAACCCAAGTGGCAAGCTGGTGAACAAGGGAGAATATCAATGTAGAAGGGTATGAAGTAAACATGTGGAGTCTGAGAGTTGTATTTACTTATTAGTATAGACATAAAACAGGAAGATATGTAAAAAATTATATATAACATAATTTTTTAAAACCACCTCGTATAAAACCATCACTATAGCTAAGCCACAATGTACAAATTAAGTGTTGCTGACTAGAACATAATGTCTTGACCATAAGTAAGGTCACCATGGGGTCAAAATAGCTGGTAGGTTGACCATGCCACGTTGCCATTTCCCGTAGCTGAGGACCCCCTCCAGGGTCAATTACAGTGGAAAACCACCAATGGTCAAATTAAGGCTTTAACATTATAGTAGGTCATATATCAGTCCATCCGATTAAACCAAATTCCACATCAGTCTACAAAGACCTCTCTCAAGATGGGCTAGTTGATAAAGGTCAAGAGAACAGTTGCAAAATGCAAAGAGAGCTTGGGTCCACCTGGACCGTCTAACCCAATTTTTAGTATGAGCCATGTCTATCCTATATGGAGACCTCAATAAAGATGGGTCAGTAGACTGTTCCCCGGTGTTAATCAACATACAGCAAATCGGCAAATATCCTGTTTACTACAATAGCAACAACCAATCATTTCCTCCGATTTTCATTGGCGCCATTTTCAATTACAAAAATGTGGCCATTTTTAGTGTAAAGTATATGGCATTGTTGTAACATTGGTGCAACATAAAATTTTTAAAACCACCAAAGTAAAAGTTTGAGGGGATGGCAGGTGCAAAAGCAGAAGAGATGAGTGAATGTGCCGTGGGAGCATTTTGTAAGTAATTCCTTACTGAGTCCTTCGTTAAATAAATCAAGGGGGCCACCGTTGCAGAGTGGTAACACTCTCGCCTCCCACCTCTGAGGTCGGGGTTCGGTCACAGCCCTACCTTAAATGGGAAAGCTGGTAGTACTGTATGTACTGGTTCCTCTGCCCTTTCAACTACCCATCGTGATGTGACCTGTGCAGTGTTGAAAGCAAGGTAAAACCCCAAATAAATAGATAAATCATTAAACAAATGAAAGAAGCAATCTGGGCATAGTTTTGCTTTTGATGTTCCTACAACCTGGAACAAAGTGTGTGATGATAATGTTGTGACACTGTGGTAATGACCAGTGCTATCTATGTCCATGGACAGATGACTGCTTAAATGCAGAGATTGAGCTCTATTAAAGTTCAAAATAGAATATTATTTCATCGAGCTTTGTTCTTTTCATCCTTGTTCTTACAGTTGTTTCAGTATGGGAAGGATGTATATTTGGCAAGTCTAGGATAGAACTGAAATTCTATGGAATTAGGAAGAAGAATAAAATAGATTTAAAAATGTATATAATGGAGACCAAAAAAAAATAACCACGAATCAAATTTGTAGTTTCTTTTGCTCAAGCCTCGATGGCCTAGTTATTTGGCCTAGCTGGAAGGTACTGACTTGGACTTTGTTCTCAAATCAAGCTCGTCATATCATGTGAATAATACTGATGGTGTAATGCAATAGGACCATTGAAAGTCAAGTGCAACCTTTCTCTTTTTACAAGTAAAGAATCGAGAGGTAAAAAAAGGAGAGTATCTGTCATGTGCACATAAATTGAACAGAGAGGGATAAAACATACGCTACTTCAGCACAAACTTACATAATCTCACTATATCTCCTTTTGAAATGAGACTATTATTTTTAATAAAAGAAGACAGAATGTTTTATTATTAATTTAACTATTTAATAACAAATTGGATTGAACCCAAAGTGAAGGAAAACCGAAGTCATAAAGTTCCAATCAAAAGCTTTTTCAAAATCAAGAAATATATAATTGCACCAGAAAAGTTGTTACTGCCATAACATTCTATCATGTCCACAATCAAATATACATTTTGTCTAATATATTGACTCTAAAATTTCATAATCATAGTTTGTTAAACTGATTGGTCTATAGTGTTCTAATAAAGTGGGTTTTTGATTTGTTTGTTTTTTTTTTTTTGGAAAATTAAAGGTCTTACTAGCATTTCTTCTTGTTAAGATTCTTGTAACATTTTTAAATATATTGGTTCCAGTTTGGATGATAAGATGTCAAACCAAGGGGACTTATTTTTTTTAAACTTTTCACTATCATTCTTAATTCAGATGTTGTAATTAGACCCCAAAGATATTCGGTCAAGATCTCTCTACAGGGTTTTAAAGCACTACATAATTTTATTTAAATTTCCCCTATCATTGTCAACAAATAGTTCCTTATCACTATGTTTGATTTTTATTAAATTTATTATTGCTTTGTACCTGGTTTTCAGACTGGACAAACAGTTACTATTAAGTTCTCATTTTATCCATTTAGCCCTAAAATCTGATATAGTATCCTTTGGGTTTTTTTCATGGCAATAGTGATTTATAGTGTTATATCTGTGCTAAGTTGACTTGGTATTGATCCATCTTTTTTATTAAAATATTGTTTGTTTGGTTTTTCCTCAATAATTTTTTTTTTTTTTTTTGTTATTTCTATTATCAATTTTTTCTTGACCGTCTTTTTTACATCTTACTATTTAGAGCTCTGCTTTGGCAGGAGTTTATCAAAGCATATCTGCCACTATGACCTCGTTGGTAAGACACTTGTCCCAGAACACAGGGACTTGTGTTCAATCCTAGTCACATACAGATACAGTGGCTCAGATAACCACTTAAAATGGCGACCTTTGTCAGTGGCAATTCAAAGAATCTCAGGGACATTTGTAAATGAGCATTTCTCATACTCTATCTTCAGTTAAGAGAATGTCAATCACTAGATGGCTTGGGCTGTACATTGCAATTGGGGGTGGTTTAAATAGCTAATTGAGTCCTGTGGTAAAGATATTGTGCTAAGTAGGAATATACAATACCAAAAAACTGCTCCTTAAAGCACACTTCACATTTCCATAACCAAGCTGGTGTGAGTTTAATGATTCAAGATCTTCACTACCATTTTCAATTATTTCACCTATTGGAGAAATATAGGACAACGTTGTGTCATGGAGTAGGTTATTGCACAACATCTAGTGATATGGCTCTCAGCAGGTTTATATAGTGAAGTGGCTGCCCTCAACTACATTATGGCCACAGACATTTACATAATAGAGAGGTTGCGAACAACGTTTTTGAAGCCCATGGCTCCTTTTCCGCTACATTACACGTCTCTGATTTCTATGTTTAATGTCATTTCACAACGTCGAAAGTACCAGCCTTTATGTATTTCACGTTAAAAAGAACCTTGCCACGTTGATCTCGGCCCTAATATTGTTTTAATTTATGTTACGTTTTTGTGCTACTTTTTCAATAAAACGTTGTTTGCAACCTCTCTATTTTTTACAGGCTGAGTGACACATATTTGTTTAGTGATTTCAGTAATAACTTTTTGTAGCAATGTTGTTGGAGCATAAAATAGACAAAAGTTTTAATGCATTTACTATCTTCCAATAATATAATTGGCCATCAATAAGGAAAAAAAAGATTTCTCTGGAAACCACAAAAAAACATTGTCATAAAAAATTGCAACTACTCAACTATAATAATCAACTATAATAATCATATACATTATTTCACCCACCCAATTAGGCGTACAGAAAGAATCAAATCTTCTAATGCAAAAAGTCTCTTGAAGGAATAGATTACAACCACCCTTTTACTTAAATTACAATAGTTTGTATTTGTCAAGATTTTTTTTTAATTTATGGTTGAAAACTCATCTCTATTCTGTTTGACAATATTTAAGTATTACTTTTTGTTCACGTTTTTGTTATTTCGACAGAATAACTTTCTTTTCTTACGAGTATTTGATTGGGATCACTTCGTTTACTTCAATCTGTACTAAGTTCACTTGGTGTTGATCCATCTTTTTTTATTAAAATATTGTTTGTTTGGCTTTTCTTCAATTATATTTTTGTATTCCTATTATCTATTTTTTTTTCTTGACCCTCTTTTTTAACATCTTACTATTTAGAGCTCTGCTTTGGCAGGAGTTTATCAAAGCATATCTGCCACTATGACCTCGTTGGTAAGACACTTGTCCCAGAACACAGGGACTTGTGTTCAATCCTAGTCAAATACAGATACAGTGGCTCAGATAACCACTTAAAATGGCGACCTTTGTCAGTGGCAATTCAGAGAATCTCAGGGACATTTGTAAATGAGCATTTCTCATACTCTATCTTCAGTTAAGAAAATGTCAATCACTAGACGGCTTGGGCTGTACTTTGCAATTGGGGGTGGTTTAAATAGCTAATTGAGTCCTGTGGTAAAGATATTGTGCTAAGTAGGAATATACAATACAAAAAACTGCTCCTTAAAGCACACGTCACTGATTTCTATGTTGAACGTCATTTCACAACGTCGAAAGTACTAGCCTTTATGTATTTCACGTTAAAAAGAACCTTGCCACGTTGATCTCGGCCCTAATATTGTTTTAATTTATGTTACGTTTTTGTGCTACTTTTTCAATAAAACGTTGTTTGCAACCTCTCTATTTTTTACAGGCTGAGTGACACATATTTGTTTAGTGATTTCAGTAATAACTTTTTGTAGCAATGTTGTTGGAGCATAAAATAGACAAAAGTTTTAATGCATTTACTATCTTCCAATAATATAATTGGCCATCAATAAGGAAAAAAAAGATTTCTCTGGAAACCACAAAAAAACATTCTCATAAAAAATTGCAACTACTCAACTATAATAATCACATACATTATTTCACCCACCCAATTAGGCGTACAGAAAGAATCAAATCTTCTAATGCAAAAAGTCTCTTGAAGGAATAGATTACAACCACCCTTTTACTTAAATTACAATAGTATGTATTTGTCAAGATTTTTTTTAATTTATGGTTGAAAACTCATCTCTATTCTGTTTGACAATATTTAAGTATTACTTTTTGTTCACGTTTTTGTTATTTCGACAGAATAAGTTTCTTTTCTTACGAGTATTTGATTTGGATCACTTCGTTTACTTCAATCTGTACTAAGTTGACTTGGTGTTGATCCATCTTTTTTATTAAAATATTGTTTGTTTGGCTTTTCTTCAATTATATTTTTGTATTCCTATTATCTATTTTTTTTCTTGACCCTCTTTTTTAACATCTTACTATTTAGAGCTCTGCTTTGGCAGGAGTTTATCAAAGCATATCTGCCACTATGACCTCGTTGGTAAGACACTTGTCCCAGAACACAGGGACTTGTGTTCAATCCTAGTCAAATACAGATACAGTGGCTCAGATAACCACTTAAAATGGCGACCTTTGTCAGTGGCAATTCAGAGAATCTCAGGGACATTTGTAAATGAGCATTTCTCATACTCTATCTTCAGTTAAGAAAATGTCAATCACTAGACGGCTTGGGCTGTACTTTGCAATTGGGGGTGGTTTAAATAGCTAATTGAGTCCTGTGGTAAAGCTATTGTGCTAAGTAGGAATATACAATACAAAAAACTGCTCCTTAAAGCACACGTCACTGATTTCTATGTTGAACATCATTTCACAACGTCGAAAGTACCAGCCTTTACATAGTTCACGTTAAAAAGAACCCCACCTTGCCACGTTGATCTCGGCCCTAATCTTGTTTTAATTTATGTTATGTTTTTGTACTACTTTTTCAATAAAACGTTGTTTGCAACCTCTCTATTTTTTACAGGCTGAGTGACACATATTTGTTTAGTGGTTTCAGTAATAATTTTTTTGTAGCAATGTTGTTGGAGCATAAAATAGACAAAAGTTTTAAAGCATTTACTATCTTCCAATAATATAATTGGCCATCAATAAGGAGAAAAAAAATTAAGATTTCTCTGGAAACCACAAAAAAGGACATTCTGATAAAAAAGAATTGCAACTACTCAACTATAATAATCACATACATTATTTCACCCACCCAATTAGGCGTACAGAAAGAATCAAATCTTCTAATGCAAAAAGTCTCTTGAAGGAATAGATTAGAACCACCCTTTTACTTAAATTATAATAGTACGTATTTGTCAATATATTTTTTTAATTTATGGTTGAAAACTCATCTCTATTCTGTTTGACAATATTTAAGCATTAATTTTTGTTGACCTTTCGTTATTTCATCATAATAACTTTCTTTTCTTACGAGTATTCGATGAGGATCACTTCATTCACTTCAATCATGATCTAAGTGATCAGTCTCCCTCGTAGGATCAATTAGCGTAATGATTTCAGTTACATGAAAGTTCCCAATGGAATAGAAAAGATCACTTCGGAGCACTTTATTCCTTAAATCAGTTGTAATCGAATACGAGTCTTCCATACCCAATACAAATATTACCCATCTGATCGGAAATTATCTCTGATGTATCAAATTAATGTAAGGTCTTTGCTTATTGCACCTGTTTGATATTCATTGTGTTGGTAATTCAAATGTGTTTGTAGTTCTGGTGAATTTTCATAAATTTGCCATTATTTCTATATGACATACTTCTACAAGCCTTTGAGGCTTCCTTGGTATTTTTTTAATTATTGTTATTATTTTTGCCTTTTTTCGTAGATTTTGCTGATTGACTGATTCTCCCTCCAGCTGGTACAATATTTTTCAGGCTACAGAGATGGAAGTTGAATATACTTTTAGAAAACATACTAAAACAATGCACCTTTCATTGAAATCAAGTGGCCCTTTCAAGGGTCAGGAGTATGTTATTGCAACTGTTTCATCACGGTTTTTCTTTTATGTTGAAACTTTCAACTTGGAAGTTATATAGATCTTATGTATATAATTTTGGCAGTAAGAACTGGTTTTTCCAATTTCCTTTTGACTGAGTTTCTCCCACAATGATAAAGAATTCATTGACTTCCATACTGTTTTAAGGTCAGACCTCCTGCTTGTTCGACTTTCAGGCATGATTCAACTTTGTACAATGCAAAAAGCATTCCAACTTGTATCAGGGTTAAGGAACAGGTCGCTTCTCATTATTATATGTGGAGGTCTCATTAAATCCTGGACAACTGTGTTTTATCAATTGACAAACTGTTAGGACCTATGGTCTCCTCATTAGTGGCACTATCTCAGTAAATGGTCTAGACATATTGGCACTAGAGAGAACACATATCTGATCACCCACGACTCTTAACATCCTTTAGTTTATGCAGGCCCTGCATGCTTCAAATGGTGTCAACAACCAACATGATATCAGGGGTGATGTGGGCCTCATAATAACGGGTTGCTTTGAACACAAAATTGTAAATCCTCTCTTATATGATTGTTGAGAACATTCTCATCTCATTTATCTAATCTAATCTACTGCTCTGCAAGCATAATATCTTCCCCACAATGGGGAACTCAGTGCACTAATTAAACAAAATCATTATTGTATGGAAATTAAGTGGCGTTCAAGTTCGGTAATCCAGGATTATAGGTGTGACTGGGAGGGAAGAAAAACTGAGTTGGGAAGCTAGAGCTGAAGAGATGAGTTATGAGGTGATTCCTGAAAGATCCAACAGAGGGACTATTTCTTACATGGAAAGGGAAAGAGTTCCAAAGGACAGGGGCATAGTGACTGAAGGAATTAGAAATGTGTTTAATTGATTTGTGAACTCTACGATCAAAAGTGGGGGCTCGAAGGAAATTGAGTATGGGGGCACCTCGCCCTGTGTTTCTAGAAGAGGTGTAGGGGTGGATTAATCATCCTAGGTAAACTGGTTGACCCTAATTGAGAATTTTATATGTAATAAGACCAATTTTAAATTGTACCCTGTATTTGACTGGTAGCCAATAAGTGTTTTTAGTTGAGGGGTAATGTGAGAGAATTTAGAGGAATGGGTGACAACCCTGCAAAGTGAGTTTTGGACTAGCTGCAACCTCCTTAATTCAAAATCAGTGAGCGATAAGAAGAGTGAATTCCAGTAGTCCAGCCTGCTTCTCACCAAAACATTTGCTAACAGCACTGATGTATTCAGGTCTAGAAGGGGACATATTATGTAGAGGTCTCTCGCTTGTACTCTAGTGGACTTCATGACCTGTGACACATGGTTTGAGAAATTGAAATTAGAGTCAAACACCACTCCGAGGTTCCTGACACTTTGTGCTGGCGAGACCTGATTTCCCAGAATATTGATAGGGAAGTGAGGGAGGAGTTGGGTACGATTTTTTGAGAGCCTATGAGAATGAACTCAGTTTTGTCTGGGTTAAGTTTTAATTTATTTGCAAACATGAAATTTTGAACGTCGTTTAGGCAATTCTTTAGTTTTTGGATAGAGTGAGAGAAATTTTCTGGTAAAAGTGTTATGTGTAACTGGGTATCATCAGCGTAAAAGTGGTAGTTGATGCTACTGAGGGATTGAATGACTGAGCTGATTGGGTTAGTGTAGAGAGAGAACAGGATTGGTCCAAGGACAGAGTCCTGGGGTACTCCATAATGGAGCACAACAGGATGAAAGAGTTCACCACCCACCCTGACCGACCGTGCCCCTCCTGACAGGTATGATTTGAACCAGCCAAATGCTAGCTCACTGATTCCATAATAAACATTGAGTCTGTGCAGGAGAATTGTGTGGTCAATGGTGTCGAAAGCAGGGGATAGATCCAGAAGGGTAAGGGCAGTGACAGAACCCTTGGCCATGTTAAGAAGAATATCATTTTGAATATTAAGGAGGGCTCTTTCAGTAGAGTGGTGTTTTCTATACGCCGACTGGAAGGCAGTCATAAGACCAGCTTCATCAAGATGAGTTTGTAGCTGGACGGCTACTAACCTTTAAAGTATTTTTGAGATAAAGTTTAAATTTGAGACAGGCCTGTAGTTTTTAAAAACTTCTTTGTCTAAGGATGGTTTTTTGAGAATAGGGGTAACATGGGCCTGCTTGAAAAAGTTTGGACACTTACCTTGCTCAAGAGAAGCGTTAATTATTGAGGTGGTGGGGGTAATGAGAATATCCAGATAATCCAGAACAAGGAAAGTAGGCCAAGGGTCTAGGGAACATGATTTACTGGGAGAATTGGTAATAATTTTAATAATTTGATCCTCTGTTATAGTCGAAAAAGTGGAGAACATAGGGGCAGGAGAGTCAGGGGTGATGTGTTGCACATTGGCTGAAGCAGAGAATGTTGAGCATATTTTTTTCAATTTTTTCAGTGAAGAACTCCACAAACCTGTCAGCCAGAAGCTGAGGGGGCTTTATCAATGGGAGGATCTTGGTCGGAAGTCTGTGTAACACATCGCCCAGGACAAGCCATAATTTAAATAATTAATTATTATTTATAATTATTTATAATAATTTTATGATTTATTAAAAATTACCTTTTTCCCATTCAAAAACCAGAATATCTTTGGGATTGGTCTATTGTCACTTGTATGTTCTTAATAGAGACATCTTTTATGCTTGCTTGAGTTCCTGTCCTCAGTTCCATGTTCCTAATTAGTTGTAATTTTGATGCCAATTTGCCTAAAAAATCTACTGACCTTGAGTCCTTAATTGACATACCCTTGATATTGATGTTGTTTATGTTTTAAAGTCTGTGAGATCATATCTGAGCGTGCTCTATTTAAATATAAACAAGATTTTTCAACCCAACTGCACCTAAATAATATACTGTACCACTTCAAAGGCATCATAATAAATACGTTTCTAAATTTAAGGAAAATATTAATTGAGACATCTCCTTAAAAATCATTGTCAACAATGATGAAATACCGAAAGCACTGTGGAACAGTTTCAAAAATATCCTGCATGTCATTGGATGTCATTTTACTTGATCATGCAAATCTTGTTGGTCTAGCAAATATGTTTGGATGTTTTTTTCAGAAAGAAAATGATCAAAATCAAGTCTGGCTTACAATCATCATCACCCATCTCAGTCACCAGATCCTAAAAAAATACCTTGTCTTTCTTTAAACGGGTTACTATATTTTTAGTGCCATCCAAAATCAGAACATGTGATCTTGATCCTATTCCAACTTCATTAGTTAAGGAATGTGATCATATACCCAAAACTCATATTACTGGTATCATAAATTACCCATTCGAAAATAGTAGTTCTCTTATTGTTTTAAAACCACACATGTTACTCCCCTTATTAAAACAAAAAAAATGGACATAAATGTTCGAAAAATTATAGACATGTCCAATCTCAGCTTTATATCAAAATTAATTGAGAAAGTTGTAGCTAAACCATCAAATGGCCTCATTGGCCAAGAGGGAATCTCCTATGTCCATCAGTCAGCATGCAGGAGTTTTAACGCAACTGAGATAACACTGCTCAAGCTACAAAATAACATATCTACATCCGTGGACTCAGGGGAGGCAGTTGATCTAACATTGTTAGATATCTGTACCAGCTTTTAACCTGACAGATCACTTCATTTTACAGGATTATCTAAACAAAATGGCGTTGAGGGTACTGTGTTAATATGTGCAAATTCCTACCGTACTAACCGAAAACAGAAAATTAAACCAGCAGACAGTTTCTCTGAGGCCTTTATCTCCCCTTAGGTTCTGTTCTAGGTCCCCTGCTTTTTACTGTCTGGACTAGTCGCCTTAGTCAAGTAATTTCAAGTCTTAATGTCACACACTACACTATCTGTATGCTGATGACACTCAGATATATTTTGTAAAAGATTAGACTCTGGGAATTTTAATTCCAGTATTGTAGAGCCCACGGAGTGTTATGTTTCTGTTCAGGAGTAGATGAATGGTCTGAAATTGAAATATAACCCTGACAAAACTGGATTTATTATCATTGGTGATAAACATACTAGAGAGTCAGTCACTTGTACCAAATGCTCTGTGTCTTTCCTTCAAAGCTCTGCTTTGTTTGGCTTTAATATCGCCTGCAACTCATTGGATAGGTCATATATAGATGTAGCTGAAAGAGCAGAGGAAACCTGTACCAAATAGTTGGTGAAATTCTGCATTGTAAACCGTCAGGCATCAATAAGCAGCTATTAACTTTCCCATTAGGGTCAGGTCCAGAGTTTCAGCCATCTACATGAAAGATAGGACAGGAGTGTGTTATCCACCAGACAAGAAAGCCCCCTAGCTTCTTGGTGTACAAGGGGGGGGGGGGGGGGCAGCATTTTGCCAATAAAAACACCAAAATGCAGTTTCTGGAGAACAAATATGCAGTGTGGTTTTATAAAAGTTATCAGAATGAAAAAAGGTTCCTCAAACTATAAAATGATAGTAGCATCCTAAAATATATTTTGTGATTAAGTACAACTACATCCATAGAACTTGTCCTTCGGCAATAAAATAAGGGCTGACCAAAAAGTTACAAAGACTGTTAACATTTTGCATATAATAATTAAAGCTAAAGATCGATTCTTCTCATTGAATTCTAGCATATGATGAAGTTATAAATAGTATCTATATTGACCCCAGACACAGTTTAGAGGACATGCATCTCTTTTCATCAGTCAGAGGCATATTTTTCACTGACATATAAACTTTTTTAGTAATCTTTATAATTCTGCATACTATCAGTTCTAAAATCTTAAAAGTATCAAGACATATTGCACACTTTTCTATGCTATACAGCTCTTTCTGTATCATGGTAGATGTTAGTTTTAAATAAAGTACAATAGAAATTGGCGAAATGCTGTCCCTCCTGTATTCTTGGGTCTTTCTTTGCACAGGTTGAATATAAACTTGAGAAGCCTTGGTCGATGAGTGGTAAACCAGCATGGTATTTAATCACCTTCGTCTCACAGACCATTGAAATTTCATACAAAAGCATAATTTTAACATTGGTTGTCTAAGACAATCTAACCCATTAAAGCAACTGTCTCAAGAGTGATACGATGCAAGGGTTTTTATCTAAACTTATGGTGTATCATAAAATAGAGCTATGTGACTTAACCAATAAAAATAAATGAATAAATGCAAATAACAAGGCCGAAAGGGGTTTCGGTCTAATAGCACGAGCCACAAAACCGTCAGAGACATGAGTAGTGCACCCATCCCAGACAAAAAAAAAATGAAAAAAGTGATCCCTAGATGTGTGAGTCTCGCCAGAGCTCGCGCTTCAAAAGAGGAAACCTCTCTTGACATAATGTTCAATAATTTTTTTTTTTTATTTATCTATTTTTGATAAACATATAAATTACATAATACAACGCACACTGTAACAACTACACACAAGACAATGTACACCTAGAAGAAGTGACTTCTAAAAACATGAAGCAATACAAAATATCAATATTTGAATGATTATATCATGTTAAACATTCATACACAACAGAATTAGCCAGAAAAAATTGGCATAAAATTTCCCCATATCTTACTAAAATTACCTTCCTTAAATTCTAGTTTGGCAGCACACTCCTGTTCCAAATATATTCTTTTCAAGAAAGTGCAAAAACTAGGATAATTTAAAATATGATTTGATTTTGAAACTTGAAAAATATATAACTTAGCTGCGAGGTAGATGGTATTGAGTGGTATAACATTGGTCTTTGTTAAGAGGTTTCCTAATATAATAGTAGAGGGGTTTATTGCTAGATCAATTCCAAGTATGAGTTGCAAGTGAGTTTTTAGTTCTGACCAAAAATTTTTTACATCTTTGCACTGTACAAAAAGGTGTAATATCATTTCTGAGTATTGTTTACAAAAACTGCATTTGCCATCATCATGGCTTTTAATTTTAAACAGTAATTCTTTTGTACCTAATATCCTGTACAGCACTCTGTATTGCATCCAAATTAAATCATTGTCTTTTATAGTCTTAAAACACACTCTAAATATTTGTTTCCACATATCTTTATCTATGGTAATACCTAGGGCTTCTTCCCAGAATGAATAATAAGTGGTATCATCTTTAGTGTTCTGATTGAACAATATAGCATAAAAGTCTTTACTTCCTTTATTTGATTTAGAAAGGATTTTTATTTGATTCGGGATAGTTGGTTTTTTATGTTCTGTTGAAGCATTATTTTGCTTATTCAAGTAAGTTTTAACACAGGTAGTGACTCTGTGGTATTCTAAAAAATTGGTTCTAATGTGATATACCATTTTTAAATCATTTTGAGATATATAATTTCCATTTTCATATATCATATCAGCAATTGATATAATACCTTTATTGTACCAATATGGTAAAAAAGTTGTGTCTTAGATACCATTGGATTATTCCAAAGAGGTTCTGAAAGAAGATCATTAATATTTTTAATCGGGATGTTATTGATAAACTTACTCCAACAATACAGAGTTTCAGACCAGAATTTATTCGTTGTTTTTCTAGCCATATTTAAACTATAATATGACCCAAGTGAAATAACTTTATTAATTGATCCTAGATAAATGCTGGCTATATTAGCCCATGGTGTTTCAAAATTGTAGTGTAACCTTCGTATCCAAGTTATCTTAATAGCAGATATGAATGTTCCAAGGTCTATCATGTTTAATCCACCATCTAAGTAGTGTTTTGATAAGGTTTTCCTTTTTACCTTATCCGGTTTTCCACTCCAGATAAATTTATAGAACTTTGTTTCTAATTGTTTCAATATATCCTTTCCCAGTGAAGGCAATGACAGGAACAAGTGATTCAACTTGGACAGGGCCAAACTTTTAATCACGGTTATTTTACCTATTGGAGTTAAGTTTCGGTGGCTCCAAAGATTTAAGAGTTTTTCAAGATTATTTATTGCAGGAAGATAGTTTAACTCAATCATATTTGATAAATCTACAGAAAATTTAATGCCCAGAAGAGTAAAATCACTAGCACCCCATATCAAATCTTTACCCACATCGAGTTTATCTTTAGAATGACGTTTTTTACCTATCCAAACTAGCTTGGTTTTATCCATATTTACCTTTAGACCAGACATATTACCAAATACCTCTAAGACGTTGAGAGCGGCTAATAAGGTACTCCTGCTTCCATCTAAAATTAAGGTTGTATCATCGGCAAACTGTGAGATCTTAAATTCATTGCCATTCACTGAAATACCTTTCAAATTTTTATCATTTACAATTAAAAGAAACATTATTTGTGCACACAGGATAAACAAGTAATGTTCAATAATGGCCATCTTCTGGGTATGCAAATTAGTCTGCCTGTAGATCAGAAAAGTGTCCCATTGGTTGACTATGACCTATTTAGAAAACCAAATATAGAGTTGAAAATGAGAAGGAATGTAAAATCTTTTCAAGACAATGTGATGGGACAGTTAAAGGAACCTCTTGCCCCCCTAAGCAACTATTGTGAGTGGATAAAATTATCTGCAGAGACAGATAGACAGTATGTTGAAGAAGTGTGTGTTACATGAAAAGTTTTCTTGAAATACTTTAAGATGACTGTATCACATGATCAACGTGAAAATCTATTCAGTGAATATAAAAGGCCAAGTGGTGTTTTGTGCAGCCAATCCCATAGAAAAACACACTGAACCATTGATTTGAACTCAATCCATGGCACTGTTTTTGATTCTACCAACAACAGTTCTGGGTCATTTTGCCAGGTATGAACCAGTAGGTGTAAGTGACACAGAGCATCCATGGGAAATACATTGTACGTGTTTGTAAAATGTCAGGTTAAATCTTTTTTAGCATTAAAAATTTTAAAAGAACTATATTGATCTCAGTGGGTATCCCAAAAGCCAAATAACCGATTGTTTCGAAGTGATTCCGAAATCATCTATGCGAGTACCCCCATCTAAGCTTTTTAAAATAACAATGAATTTCTATATCCTTCACTGATTTTTTTCCGGTTTTAACATACCATTCTATACAAGTGGAGTCACATGACCTAGCAGAAGTTAAATCAATACTCAAATTTAGTTTCGGAATTTGACCTAGCTTATTTGTCAGGTTGTTTAAACAACTAAACTACTGCAAAATTTTAAATTACTGAGTAAATCAATTGTAATTTTATTTTTAAAGTCCAATAACATAGCCATTATACAGAATTTTATACATTTGGAATTGAATATATATTTTAATGATTTTCATAGGGGTCCTACATTGACAATGCATAAACAATTGACATTTATGTCTTAGTGATTTAAATGCACCGACAGATGAGGTGAAAAAAAAATATTATCCAAATATACAGGATTACTGTGTGATTCATTAAATAGAAATGGTGGCTGATAAAAATTAAAGCAAATGGTTGGGTCCCATTATTTGTGTGAGTTTTAAGTTTGTAAATGTGGAGATTTTTGTAGCATCACCTATCATTGCCTATCGGCGAGAGTACCCGGGCACCAGCCCATTAAAAAATCACTATCCACCAGGTCCCAGGAAAATTGTTATATTGAAAACACTAAAAAGAACCAGTGAAGTAATTGGCAGCCTTATTGGGACAAAATGAAACTACCTTGTAAGTTGGGATCACAGGGAATTAAAATGTTTTACCAAGTGCAGGTAATCAGTAATTTTAACAAATACAGCTCAACCAGGACTAAGTCATCTATCCCCTGATAGTTACAGTGCAAGACCCACAAAAGGGGATAATCACACTCCTTTTGTTACTTATAATCAGTTAGGGTTCAGTTAAAAGTGTAACCGCCTGTCTATTACTGATGGGGGAACACAAGGTCCAGCTTTGGCCTACCTCAGTTTTTATGGACAAAAGCAATCCATAATCTATTGCTAGAACCCCTAAAAACAGACTCTAATAATGGTCAAGAACACTAAGGAAAATATGTCGAAATGATAAAAAAGTAAATAGCCATGCTGTTGTGAATGGAAAATAAAAACACACTGTTTGTAAAATGTCAAATTAGAACCACAACTATTCCCGTTTCCAAACAAAAATCAAGACAATGTCAAGAAGAATAGAATTTTTCTGGCCTGATCTGAAGGAATTACTATATGACAGCTTTTCATACTCTTTCCAAAATGGTATACTTATCACCAGATAAATGCTGAGGTGTTATTACTTTGATTCCAAAAGAGGGAAAAAATCTTAGATTTTTAATCGGTTGGCGGCCAGTAAGTATTTTGAATACAGACTACAAGATTTTAACAAAAACATTGGCAAACAGACTTCAGATGGTTTTATCAAAATTAAAAAATCTAAAACAAGTAGGGTATGTCAACAACAGATATATAGGTCAAAATGTTAGAATGATTAAATATGTGTAATCATATGTGAATAAAGAAGGTTTGGATTTAAAATGGATTAAAATACTTCACAATCAGACCCAGTCATGTGTTAGTAAAAATGATTACCTCTCTGAGTACTTCTATCTTGGAAGAGGCATCAGGCAGGGATGTCCAATCTCGGTAATACTTGTCGGGGCTTGGAACCAAACTCCGATCTCAGAAGTGGGAGGCGAGAGTGTTACCACTCTGCCACCGTGGCCCACTTACTAATACTTATATGATAAACATCTTGATATTTACACATGAGTCCCAAAAAGTTTACTATGCCGCATCACACAATTTAAATCACAGAAAACATGTAGGTCTACAATATGTAAGTTTACTGAAACATTTATTTGATTTAGCTTTCACATTATCAATAAATTTATTTGGGGTTTTACGTTGCTTTCAACACTCTACAGGTCATATCACGACAGGTAGTTGGAAGGGCAGAGGAAACCAGTACATACGGTTCGTTTGGGTTCTGTACTGTAAACTGCCTACCAATGGCAAGCAACTACCAGCTTTCCCACTTGAGGCCGTGGCCCCTCACATTATCAATAATGAACACAAAGCCAATCCATGTAGGATAAACTTATACATCACAATTCCTTACCTAGATATTTGACCTAGATAATACAAGCCCAGAGTGCCTTTGGTACATACATACATATACTTTGGTATATCCATTTTATAGAATGTCTCTTTCAACACTGTATAGCTCATATCACGATGGGTAGTTTTATGAGCAGAGGAAACCAGCACATTCCCACTTGAGGTCAATACTTCAAGGCTAACCAGAGTGGTAACACTCTCGCCTCCCACTTCTGAGATCGGAGTTTGGTTCCAAGCCCGACCTCAAGTGGGAAAGCTGGTAGTTGTTTGCCTTTTGTCAGTTTACAGTACAGAATCTTGACCAACTGTATGTGCTGGTTTCCTCTGCTCATAAAACTACCCATCGTGATATGAGCTATACAGTGTTGAAAGAGACATTCTATAAAATTCTATCTGCCACTGTGGCCTAGCGGGTAACACACTTGTCTAGGAACTCAGAGGACGTGGGTTCAATCCCAGGTACAGGCAGATACATAGTGGCTCGGATGACCACTTAAAATGGCGGTCCTCTGTCATTGGGTCCTATCCCCAGTGGCAGGTTAAAGAACCTCAAGGATGTTGATAAATGGTCATCCTTGAGCCTCTATCTTCCAGTTAGGGGAATGTCAGTTACTTGTGAGTTGGGGCTGTACCGGTACAGTCGGATTGGTTAAACAGCGCTTTGAGTCGTGTAGTATATGGAGATATTGCGCTGAGTATAAATACATAATAATAATAATAATAGATAGCTGTCCTTCCAAATGTACACCAATTTAATTTACCACATAAACCACATTGTATTAAAAGTTTAACCAAATGAACATGCTTTAATATGTTGTTACAAAGTCATATGTATAATTTTATACTGTACATTACCTCATCTGTTGATCTGTTTCATATGTAAGATGGTCTCTGATATCTTGTTACAAAGTCAAGGGTGTATACTGTTATATTATATATCACTTCAACTTCAATGCTTTATATATAGCTGTTCTTAAGATTAAAAATACATGGTATACACATTTTTATGAAATGTATCTTTATTTTTGTAACATTGCTCTGAAGAATATGATTACAAGAATATGATACACTCCATATCACTCAGAATGGGTTGTACAAACAAAATATGCATAAAGAGAAATTTTAGCAGTTTGAGACAGGTCAAAGGGTACTACGTGTTTTAGCTAATTGTACATCTTTGGCCATCAACATAATACAATAAGTGGCAATAAATACAATTATAGTTATTAAAATATCTCATTATGTTATGTCTTTGTACATATTTTGTTACTATTTTGCCTTGAGGTATTTCATCTTATATGAGATACGGTTGGTATTTTACTGATATGTATCAATAATAATAAGTGACAGTCTCCAAGCATACATATATTCAGTGACACTGTGATTGTTTCAAACTTTAAAGTAGCAGTGCCTTACAGTTTGAGATACTGTTAAAACCTACTTATTGATTCATGATCCAGGGGCGGATTTCATGAAAGGTCTTAGACTTAGCCCAGTCTCAGGCTGAGCCTTCTGGCTCAGGTAAGTCTTTGCCTCAAACGGTTTTCATAGAAGGGGTCTCAGTTAAGACCAAGCTATCAAATAACCACAGTGGTTTTCTGTGTCATGTGACCTTTTTTCTAGTCAAAATATTCTACTGATGACATATATGTTGCTTGTTTGACACATAAGACTATTTCAGGAGGTTATTTTATACACTTGTACCTTATTTTTAGACATTTCAAATTTATTTTCAAGTGGAGAAATAATTATATTGGCCATACTTGAGCCTCTGTTTACATAACGTAAGCCCACTATCTACCAGTCTCAGCATTTGAGCCAGTTTCTCAGCCAAAGCTGAGACTGAGACCTTCTGTAAAATCCATAAAGGCTGGGCCCATGGGTTCAAGAAAAATATTACAAAAGTCTCAAGTTTGAGCCTGAGACCGGGCAAAGACCTTACGTGAAATCAGCCCCAGACACATATCCAAATCATCTATGGACTGACCCACAAGTAGACGCCACCTTGGTTGAAAATGTGATCCCAGGAAGAGACATAGAACTGTTTTCCTATCATTTTTATCTCATCACCACGAAATAGTAAGTAAGTCATTCCCACTAGATATGAACCGTTCCCACAAGAGAGTAAGTTGTTTCCACAAGATATTAAGTCATTCCCACAAGTTAGCAAGTCATTACCACAATATATTAAGTTGTTCCCACAAGATAGCAAGTCATTTCCACCAGTTACTAAGTCATTCTTTTATGCCAATGTACAGGTACTATGTTGTACATGTATATGATAGCTATCTTATCTTGAGCAAACAACATAATATCAACATAACAACTTTTAACTGGTGGGAATGATTTACTAAGTGGTGGTAATCAGTTCGTAAGTGATGGGAGTGAACTTAATAATTGGTGGGAACGAGTCGGGCCAATCTATAAGTTTTTGTTTTATGTACAAACCAATGGACATGATAACAATACCCTGGCTGTTACATTTTGCGTGTGAGAATAATCAAGAAAATACAAATTTTGTGCATAATTTTGACAAACAAAAACACAAAAGATATTTTAAAATTAGTTAACACTGTACTGAAATTCAGTCACCAATGGTGTTATCGTCAGATTATATTTCACAGTTTTCTGATAGCCTGCAATTAAGACAAATACAAACTCATATTTGTAAAATGATAGACACTATAAACCAATCAAGATATGACCTGAAACCAGCTGCACGAATTAGTACAAAGTTATATTGATTTCCTCAATGTAGTTGTGCCAGCATAAGACTTGCCATTTCATAACTCATTCTGGTTACAGAATTTCGGATCTATTTTTGATCATATCCAGATATTTATCATTTACCACTGTCTGTGAAATATAAAACATGTTATCTCGCCATTATAATTCACAACGCAATAACAAATAGGGTCATAATGATTTTGGCAGCCATGGTTTAAACATATAGTTTGATAATATAACCACAAACGTCCCTCTGAGACAAAATCAGTATTAATTCTGATTCTAATTCTAATTCGACTTTTATAGAGCTTAATCTCCACTGATTAGCAGACTCTAAGGCGCAACAAGACAATAACATTATGCAAATTCAAAGTCCAGGGGCAGAAATAGGTCAGCACCACAGAGAAGCCATCAGATAAAATGAGCTGAGGAGGATATGCCTTTGTGTAGAGATAGGTTTTGAGCCTCTTTCTAAAAGTGGCAATAGTGGGTGATGCACGAATGTCTTCAGAAAGTGAATTCCAAACAGTGAGAGCATCAAAGACAAAACTGAAGCCAAACTGCTTAGTGGACTTGTGAATTGTAGGTAAAATTTTGGTACATAGAGGAAATTGGCAACACTCTGACTACATCCAGTATTGTAAGTAGTGCGGTATGTGACTAGATGTGGAGCAAAATATCTAGGGAAACTAGTATAAATAAACTTGTACACCAGGGTAGCCAGTTCAAACTCTGAGCGAAACTGAATAGGGAGATAATGGAGTGTCCTGAGTACCAAGTGTATTTACTCGAATTTGTAACAATTCTGGCTGCACTATTTCGGATAGACTGTAATCTATGAACATTGAATTTGGAGAGACTCCTGAAGAGTGAGTTACAGTAGTCCAACCTACTACTAACAAAAGCATTGGCAACCGACACAGATGCATCGTGAGTCAAGAACTGCCCAATATTTCTAAAATCCCTCAGTTGAATAAAGCAGCCTTTACAAACATTCTGGACATGTTTGATTTAAACATATTTTATTAGCAATGAAGCAACAATCTTAAGAAATACAATTATATTAAGCCCTCTTCTGGATGTGTTTAGAGAAGGAAAATCAGAGTCAACCACACACCCAGGTTCCTGACTGACTTGGTGGGTTGAAGGGGGTTGCGCAAGATGTCAATTGAAAACATGCATTTAACCTTTCTCTCTTTTTCTTGGAGCCAAAAAGTATGAACTCAGTTTTATCAGGATTAAGTTTAAGTTTGCTAGCCGACATTCATTCTTTGACATCTTGAAGGCATCTGTTCAACTTATCAAAAGCAGCTGAGGCATTCATGTGTGACAGATGGACATAAAGTTGTGTATCGTCAGCATGGAAATAAAAATTGACGCCTTTGTGTTTACCAATCAGTGTTCTAAGGGGAGAAGTGTACAGAGAAGATAGGAGAGGACCCAAAACAGAACCCTGAGGCATGCCTAACAGCAATTTTTGTAAATCCGACAAAGTAGAACCAATTTTAACAGACTGATAGGGTTCTGTCAAATAATAAGAGAACCATTTGAGAGCAGAGCCATCAACACCGAACCAATCTAGAAGACAGCTGAGGAGAGTGAAATGATCAATAGTATCAAAGACAGCAGAGAGATCCAGAAGTACAAAGGCAGTAGCTTCACCCCAAGATAGTGACAAATGAATATCATTTTTGATGGAAAGGAGAACCATCTCCGTTGAGTGACCTGACTTATATGCTGACTGGTATGAGTTATCCAAGCCATGTCGATGAATATGATCAACCAGCTGTTTAGCAACTACACGTCCCAGTTTTGAAATGAAGTCTAAAGGGACGAGTCCATTATTTTCCAATATTGGACACTTACTTGGCCATTAACCTATACTTAGTGTACATATTGTGGCACTAATTTCAATGAGGTATTTAAGTATTTCACTTCACTTTATGTGGACAGTGTGTACTGTAATATTTTTGAGTGTTCGTTTTTGTAATCTGTCCAGTTTATATGTATTGTTTTATTGGTATTTCAATGATCTGTACTAATAATATTAATTGATATTTCTAAGCACTGAGGACAAAAAGCTTGCATGTATGGAAGTATTTATTGAATACACATATTCACACAAACGAGGCCCTAAGACACCATAGACTTAGGAACGTGTGCATAAACAGAACCACTGTAATCACGTCAAACTTTGGAGCAGGTCACATAAACCCTCCCACACGGGTAGAGCTTGGTTATTTTTTGCATATGATCGGTTTCAAAATCTATTCTGTGGTGATAAAAGGCCAAGTGGTGTTTGTTTCAAACCCTGTAAGGAAAAACCAACAATGACCCACTGCTTTGAACTCAGGCCATGACAATGTCTTTAAGATAGTGTACCCGGCACAGTTACAAGGTTTGGAAGCCCATCAGTGACACCAATTCCTGTCTCCCATCTATCTGGTTAGTGTACCCGGCACAGTTCTGGGTCAGAAAAATTATGAAACGGCTGGTGTGTAGGTGACAGAGGAAAACACATGGCAAATCTTTTGAAGTTCGTTAAATGTCAGGATATAACAATTTTGTTGCTTTTTAAAATTTAAACGAACTGATGAAATAATTAGCAGTCTAATGGGGAAAATAAAACTACATTATAGATAGGTGTACTATAAATCTATATTTAATTCACTAAGTACTGGTGAACAGTATTTTTAAAAAGAGGTCAACTAGGACAAAGTCATCTATCACCTGATAGTTTCAATGCAGGACCCATAAAGGGGTATTATCACACACTTGACGTTTGTTAGTATAAATGTCCTAATCATTGTGGGGTTCTGTCTACCACTGAACACCAGATACAACTTGGTCCAATCTCAGTCATTGTGGCTAACAGTGACCCATAATCTATTGCTAGAATTCCTAGAACAGCTTCTAATAAGGATCAAGGTGACTGAGGGATCAATTCAGTAGGGACTGTTAAACATATTTTGAGTTGCAAACATTATCAACTAAAAATTAGTACATTTGACGGTATGATTGCAACTGGAACGTACAGCTGCAGATGAAAATAGACTGTTGTGTGACCCGTCTCTGTACTGATTAACAACTGGACAACATTTTGCTTGTTTTGTGCCAATGGAGCAGTTACAAGGTTTGGAAGCCCATCAGTGACACCAATTCCTGTCTCCCATCTATCTGGTTAAAACTGGTAGAACAGAAGCAGATTCAAAGGTGAGAGGGCATGGGGGGGGGGGGGGGGGCTTGCACGCCCCCTTTTCAAAAGGTGAATTTTTTGGCCATGTGTACTTTCTCCCACCAAAGTATTTGCACCTGTTTCATTTGAACCCATGTCATTGTCAAACTGAAATAACGTCATATGGGATTAGTCTGTTCTGCCAAAGGGTTGCAAGTTTGCTCTCCTGTTCAAGAAAACTGAGGACAACATCCTTGGTTAATAACTTGTATTTGATTGATGAGCCTAATTAGTTTAAAAGGGTACGTTTAAACAAGAGAGGTTCATGGATAGATGTTTCACATAGCCCCATAGCTGTTGTTACAGCTTTACTTGATATGTGTCCCATTAGAGAATGTCTACAACTCAACCATCTCATTTGTGTATGCTCTATTGGACAGGAAAAAAAAACCAAGAAAACACGGAAAAAAACTCTTCTTGAGTCTGGTGAAATCAAAGGAATTTGGTTTATTCCGTGTGCCCATCCAAGAGGTTGTGGATATTAAATTTCCTGTGATCAAGTCAATCATGATGATCGTGGCAGCAGAATTTCAATGTTGTTTTACGCCTTTGCCAAAGCACCTGAAGAAAAATGCCAGACACGGGTCTTGTGGTTCATTACAAGGCAACTGAAGTTTTCCATGCATTTTGTGGCAGCTTAGTTGAATTTCCCTTCTTCGATTGGCTAAAGTTCAAAATTACAGGCAACACCTGAGCGAGAATAAAGCCTCTGAACTCGGAATACTTTGACACTACTTTTGTGACCAGAAAGTACAAACCATCAAAACACTATTGCCTTACAATTTGTATACACAGAGTGCCTCCAAGGTTTCCACCTGCAGCCTGAAATGAATTCTAGACAACCTAAGCAAAGACATTCATTTTGAGGCATTGAACTTTAAATTTAAACATATTGTTGGTCATGGTAATTCATTTGGCATTTGATCAGGGGTCTCCAGTAGGAGAGCTCAGTTGTGTCTACATATATATCCCAGGCTTTGTTGGGTAACCCCCCCCCCCCCCCCCCCCCCCCCCCCCCCCCCCCGAGAAAGGGGGCAATTTGCAAGAACATCTCTGCAATTTGTGAAAAGATATTAGGGAAAACAGAATTGATATTCCTGTTTTGTTGACTGCTGTTGGACATTTGATAAGACTTAATTAACAAGGATGGTGTCTCTTTGTTAAATAAATATTGGTAAAGTGTTCAGAAAGAAACCAGTAAAAGTTTGGAGGGAAAATTGATGGGGGGGCAAAATTAGTATGCCCCATCTTGATTGTTATAAAGTTATCAAGTGTAGATGCATATCATTTTCATAAGTTAATAATTGCAATTATTCCTGAGAATCTGAGCCCTCAGAAAGGGTTAAACAAACAAAGTCAAGTACATAATATGTTTATACAGCGTATATTGATGTCTAGAAAACAGCTACAAAGAGAGCACCAAGTACTTAAGCACAGTTGCACAACATTATGCCTGTTTTGTCCTTAACAGATTAGTTAAAAGGTATGGAAATCCATTAGTGACATGAATTCCTCTCTCTCATCTATCTGGTTAAACCTGTTAAATAAATGTAGATCTAAAATGAAGGGAGTGTCATATATATCATATTTCTCCTGTTGACAAATAGCAGAGACATACCCTTTCTCTAAGCTTGTTTGCGTTTTACTTAGGATAACTTTGGCAAACTAATCCTATAACTTATTATTTTGTTTCAACATTATAACCATAACATTAAGCTAAATGTGGGTTTCTGGTCTTCATTGTAATTTACACGTTTATAGCATGAATTACTGTGACCAAATAATTCTAAAACTTTGGAGGTCCTCAGTGTCCTAGTGATTAGTAGGTTTGGCAAACCCCAACTTTAAACTTTGATTTGGAACTTTACATAAAATGTCAAACACTTTAGCTTGTAACATTAACCTCAAAGGGGATTGTCCATTCAACTGACTTGATGTCATATGTCACACTGACAACTTTACTAAACTGATTCTTTTGCTTATTTATGACATTAGCTTATTGCATTTATATATTATTATTTTTTGTCAATGTAGTGTAATACTACTCGCCTGTACATCTGAATGTCGTGTTTGTTCATTTATTTACATTTATTCCTTTTTTTGTTTTTATTATTATTATTATTATTTATTGTCATGGCTGACAAGCTACTAGATGGAAAAAAAAAACATAATTGCAAAAGACCAACTGCTTGACTGCAGGTAGGGTTTGTTTTGATTGTGGCTATTCGCGCTATGCAAGTTTTGTTATGATTATTCCTAATAAATCTTCTGAAAACAATGAAAGTATTGTTTGGGGCTTTAATCTAAATTCACAGGTAAATTACGCAGATTTCACGAACTAGTACCTCTTACAAAACAGCAAATGTGTCAAATTGTTGATAGCCCTGTGGTCTCGTGATACTTAAATCCATTCTAAAAGTCGAGCCCTTTATATATAAATATTTTTGGGGTGGATATCAATCTGTATTTTAGGGGGCTTGATGATGCAATGGGTAACATACTCGCCTCTTACTAATGAAGTCTGTGGTTCAAACCCCGGACCTAATGTGGGAAAGGTGTTAGATGTCAGTTTACAATGAAGAAACTTGACCAACTAGTACATACTGGTTTCCACTGCACTCGAAACTACCTGTCGTGATATAACCTATGCAATGTTTCGAATGCAACATTAAAGTAAAATAAATCAAATTAAATTCAAGGGTAAAGTGAGAGTCAGCAGTTCTCTTTACCCCAATAGTAAAACTGTATCCCTGTTTTGCAATTTGTACTTGGGGCTATCTTTAGGAATTTTGTTTCTTGAAGATTAAATTAACTGGTCTGTCTTGATTTACTTTAGCCTTTGAAAGGTATACCATACTTACACCTTTGATCTGCTAGTCTAGTATTTACTGGTCCATTCATTTAACTATACATACTTAGGTCCAATATCCTTGCTATAGGTATTACTTACGTTAATAGAGAGACACAGTGGTGTTTATGCCCTTTTCACACTACAGGCAGTCGTCCCACGGTTAGAAGTTTTTCTCATCGGTGCAACCACCCCCCAGGTCGTTAACCGTCAGTAACAGTAGGATGACAGTACTACAAATGTTGGTCACCTCCATTAACCTCAACTCACCTTTGGTGAAATGACCAATACCTTAACTTACCTTATGTTACCGTATTACACCAAAAGACCTTCATTTACCGTAGTCAGAAATTCATACAGGCGTGTGCGAAACAGTCTGAGCATGTTCATGGTACCAAAATCAGAGGCGTAAACTTCAAATATTTCAAAACTTTGGTAGGACTCGCAAGGTAATGGATGGTTTGCCACTGACTCCCAAGGTTATATACGGATGTAAGACAGTGATCCAAGGACAGGAACATTTCTCCAAACGTGGGTTGCCGAGTGATACCACCTGTATTGTGAAAGGGGTATTAGGTGTCACTATTTTGTACAACATCTGGGCTCTGTAACTATCATGATAAAAGCCAATTTAATCTGTTTAAAGTTTCAAGTTTTGTTTATAGGTTTTGTTGTTACATTACACCAAACTCTTATTTACACCATTGGCATGAAGATTTTGCGTACTTACTTGTAGGAAGACACCGAAAATTGCATACATAACGTCTCCAATTCCTCATTGAATAATATTTGTTTAACATTAAAAATAGACCACTTTACAACTGCCATTTTTTTAATTTGACCGCATTAGTCTTTTTAAAATTTTCCTGACATATTTCAGTCAACGAAGTTTTTTTGTTAATATGCAAGTTATAAACTAGTTTGGGTAAAGCTTCTCTTACATCCCACTGTATGTGTATATGTTACAGTGAATATGTGTAATCAGGGAATATGCGTATTCCCTGAAATTTTCAGTGAATACGCGTATTCTCTAAAGTGGTCAGGGAATACGCGTATTTTTAAAGTGGTTTTGTCAAGTAATAGCTTCACATATTCACTGAACTGAAATCAGTGAATATGTGTAATGGGTCATCTGTTTTTAGTGCTTTTAAATATTGAACTTTTGTGTAGTAATTATTAGTTATGGATCCCGGACAAATATTTTTTTACACAAAACACATATTTAGTTGCAAACTGAATGGCTTCCCTTGAATTTATAATAACAAAGGGATTATTTCTTTAACCTTACCCACCTGTTTGACCACTGTAGAATGGATGACTTCTCTGTAATTGAAAGTATTAAAGATCAAAGAGCAAAATAAAGACAAATCACAGGCTGGGAAGGCAATTGGATTAACTGAGATTGTTTAATTAATACTTAAAGCCTTGAGAGAAAACTGCTATGACAAGTTGGTGTCTAATAAATTATAAGCATTCATAATTTGTTTAATAAATAAATATGTAATATTGTGAATAGTCAGCTTCTTGTATTATATTTTGTCAAAATATATTTAAATTTTAAATTCAGTACCAAGCTACATTGCTTTCTCTGACTCTCAACACAATCATCATTATTGGCTATTACTGACCTGTATACTGGACATTTATACAGGTAAATCAAAGGACTAGGAAGCCAAACAGATTGAGATGTGTCATTTTCTAACCCATTAAAACATCATTTAATATTTAAAAAATAATACACTGTTCTTGAAAATCTTTCTTTAGCTTTTTTAAATCAGTTGCAGTTTGTCTTGTCTTCACAACTACATAAAAGTTAGTTGCAGAGCTCAATGTTAACAGACATGAATACTGCCTTTTGGCAAAGTGATATTTTTGTGGGTTTTTTTTTTTTTTTTTTTTTTTGTTATGGTACAGTAAAAGTGATGTAAAATCATGTTGGGAGATTTTAATGGTTATAGACATAGACATATAGTAAATAAACACACAAGAGTCCATAGCATTATAAGCATTATATATTATAAGAATACAAAGCTGCATTTTCAACAATTTCTAGTTAGGGAATACGCGTATTCCCTGGTCATCAAAACCAGGGAATACACGTATTCCCTAAAATTTTCAGGGAATACATGTATTCCCACGTATTCACTGAAATTTTTAGGGAATATGCGCATTCCCTGATTACACATTACACACATAAGTGTACTACAAATATTGTTGAAAAATATGAGCGTAGCCTGGAAGTGGGTAGTTGAAATTTACACATGCAAACAAGGTGTATTCCTCCAACAAGAGTGTCACTACTTGAACATAAAAGAACAGTCTGTTACAAGCTACAGGCCGCAGAGTGGGTTAACATACATGCAATGTACACGTGAGTGTATCATACGCCACGTGCAAACCTTGCAAGTGAATGGGGAGCACCTGCAACACTGGCAAGGAAAATGCACATGTACAAGCCTCTCGTACATTATCCTTGAAACATGGATGTGTTTGTAGTCAGAATGTGCATGCCAATTTTCATTGCAGGGGTCTCTGTGACCTTGATATTCTGTTATAAAATCACACATGTAGCTTAAGTGTCCCTTGCTAATGATAAAGTAACACTGTCAGTCTCAGTTGCAATAAACCAACTACCAAGTGCCAGATGACTTATGTGCAGAAAGTGTCCTTGATATCTAGGACAGCTGTAACTCATATTGCAGGGCTAAAAACAACTAAGATCACCAAGAAGTAAAGTCCAGTCGAATCCAAGCAGTCAATCCACAACCAAGAACTAACATTATTGCCTATAAAATGACTTTTTCTGGATGTATAGCACATTTATCTGGTGTTCAGGTTCTTAAATGGGATATTCAATTTTTCTTCACTCATTGAGTATAGCATATGTTAATGAACATAATATTAGCCAGTTTAATGTTTTGTTTATTTTTTTCTTAGATTATTCCTGGCTTAGGAATTTGCAATTGACTTTAGAAATATGTCCAATCTTTATCAATTAAGGCTTTTAACATTCTTCAACTAAAATAATATTTTTTTTCTTAATTATCTAGTTAAACAAATACATTCTTGCAGAACCCCGAGCTCATGCTTTGCTTTATATATTTACATGTGTGTTATACCATTGTTGCTGTGTGTCTCTGTGTACGTTTGCTTCAGTAGCTACATATATCTCTGTTTATAATAAAATAATTAATCTCACATTTTAAAATTTGTTGGGTGGGGTCTGGGGAAGACACTGGGAGACTTCTGTGTATGTTGGGGCTCATTCCTTGGGTCCCATCTTAAATATTTTTAGGTTCTCTCATAAGACCATTTCTTGACCTCTGTTGTGATTGGTCCTCTTGGACCTGGGTCCTCTCCTTTGGAAGCTGACCAGTCTACATTAAGCAAGCATTAAACGACAAATGAGCTCTGACAAGTTAAATATTTGGTGCTCATATGAAGCGTGTGGGGATTCGTGGAACTGTGTAAAATAGGTGTAACCTTTAACAATGGAAATGGTCAGTTTAATGTTTCTCTGAAGTATTTAATTCTCCCCAAACAACAAATATTCAGGATCAGAATAAAATCAGGAAGGGCGATCATCAGAATGGAACAGCCTTAAAACCAAAGCTTTCCATTGAACTAATCCTATCAAAATGTTATGAATAGGTTTCTTTCAACATTACACACATAAATATCAATATTCAAAATGTGAGTTTCATATGTATGGTTAACCTCGATGAACCTTTCAATACATTTTAATTCAGCAGAGTGTGAAAGATTGAAAACAAAACAAAAAAAAACAATTCCAAAAATTCTTTTCAGTCTACATGTGCGAGACAATGTACTTTATATAGCAACATTTAGTTACTTAACGGGCAACAAATGGAAATTCACCCCCTTCCAAGAGTTTTTATAGTTCTTAGGTTTTCCAAATAAAGTTTAAACTGAGTTTCTTTAGCGGCTGTGCTTTTTTTATTAAATGTCGCATGTGTTAGTGTCCAACAATGGGAATTTTATGAAGACTGAACCAAATTATCTCAAGATGAATTGCCATGTAGATTTCTATTGAACTACATTCCACTTATGAAAAAGCTATAAAACTACACCAGTGAAACAACACATGAACATACTCAAGTACCAAGTACGAAAAAAGGCTTTTACTAAAGTCCTGTTCACACTGTTACGTGCTGTAACAACTCAAATTAAGCTTTTTCGCAAGAGAGACACCATAACATAGTAATGCATGTTTAAAAACAAGCTGCCCCAAAAAGCAATTCCCCTATACCCTCATAGCTTCACCTTCACTAAGGGGGTCCGGTATTGGCCACCATTTTGGACAATAAGCGTGGGTAGTTACACCTTGCAATAGTTGAGAAAAAAAATTAAATATAATATAATTAATATAATTATTTCTGGTCAACTGTTTGGTGTACAATATCCCCCATTTTACTGTATGATGATATCGCATAATAATTTAAATTTGTGTTGAATAAAACATATACCTCAGTTTAAAGGCTGTAAATCTTCTTTGTTTCCCCCGAAAATATGTTTTGGCTTTAAAAGAATATCGTCATCCAAAGATATTCATTTGGCAATTGGCAATAAGAAAGAAAGGGGAAAAGTCGATAAATGGCTTATATCACCAAATGACTAAAATCCTTATAGTTACTTGCATAGTACCCATTTTGAATCCAGTTTGACCCATAGAGGGAACTTACTGGCTCTGCATAATCTATGCACACGGTTACCTATTATCCCCAATACATTCTAATGCTCTAAAGGTAACATCGATCTTATCCTTAAAGGGTTAGATAGGTAAATCTGATCAGCTTTCTAGACTTCCTCGATATGCTTTCCTATAACCTACTTATAGACTTGGAGTGCTCTACATACAAAAGAAAAGTAGGTAAACAGGAGATTCAGATGAATGTAAGCAAGTTAGGGGGTAAATATGGCCAAATTTCTAGAGTCACTACATGTGGTCTCCTAATAGCTACTTATAGGCTTAGAGGGCTCTAAAAGCAATAGAAAAGTAGGTAAGAGGTAGATTCAGATGAATTTAAGCTAGTTAGGGGATAAATCTGACCAGACTTCTGGGGCCGATTTCAATAAAGTCCCTTTATTGGCTAAGTCAGGGACTTAAATCTAAGACTTTGGTCTTAGCTAGGTCTGGGACTTAAAATGGATTTCACAAAAGTGACTTAGCTAAGTCCAAGCTTATCAAATAACCACAGTAGTTTTCTGTGTCATGTGACCTTTTATATCTATTCAAAATATAATATTGGTGCCATATATCCTTCATTTGAGGTATTATTTGAAGCCATATTCAAGTCCTCTTTGCAAAATTTAAGACCACTACCTCCCAGACTTAAAGTTAAGTCCACTGACTTAGCAATATCATGGACTTAGCTGCTTTGTGAAGTCTAAGACCATAGACTTAACATTCTTTGAACAAACTTTAAGACCAAAGTCTTAAATTTAAGTCTAAATCTGGACTGAAGTCCCTTTGTGAAATCAGCCCCTCTGATGTTTACTGGGTGTTTGATGCGCACATGTCGCCACATAATAAATAAATGAATGAATAGATAAATACAAAGGGAAACAAGAATGCCGAATGCTGTTTTGAAGTAGAAAACTTGCTACATCATTTAAACTTCCCAACTATTACTTCAGTAAGTAGTTCTGTATAATTATACTTTATTTACAGCCATTTCAAATTTTGAAGTGGAGAAAAGTTTATGGTGGTCTAAATCTGGACTTAAGTCCCTTTGTGAAATCGGCCCCTGGACTCCCTACATGTGGTCTCCTATTACCTATTTATAGGCTTAGAGGGCTCTAAATGCAATAGAAAACTTGGTAAAAGGGAGATACAGATGATTAAACGCTTTCTTTTTACCATCTGGTATTAATAAAAAAACCAAAATTGGTCTCAGTTTTGCACCAGTGACTCCCACAATCTAAGCAGCTCGAGATTTCATAGCAAAACCATGTTCAATTACACCCAACTGAAGGAAACAGTTTTTGCTGAGCAGCAATGGTGAGTGTGTTAACCCCAAAATTTCTTCTTGATCATTTGAGCTTGACAAAAGTCAAAGTTGTCAGCATCCAAGGTAAAAAGGGCGAATAGTTAAAAAGCAGCCAATAACTAGAAAGTGCTGGTGGAGCACGGATCTCAATGGAGAGTGGGGAGGGCATTTCTGACAATTTAGGATTTTTCTTTACACATTATATTATTATCCATTTCTTTTCCAAAATGTTATATCACTTCTTCCTATGCTCAGGCCTTACCGACAAAGAAAATCTCATGAAGATCCTGATCCTGGTCTTTCCCAAAATTTGATCACTTTCTCCGTTGGTCTGGTGCTACTGACACAAGAAAATTTTAGAAAATCTGTTCATTACTTTTGGAGTTATTGTGGCCACAGCCCAGCTAACGGACATACAGACAGACATATGAACATACTCAAAACATAATGGAGACATTGAAGGAAGACAATAAAGCAGTGGTGGCGAGGAAACTTGACCAAACAAATAAACACCCTTTTCAACTCGGCTTAATTAATAGGCTTTATTAACTCAGTGGATATTTTCAGTAACTCTACACCAGTGTTATTGATACACTTTAGTCATTTATAATTCACATATATCTTATGTTACATTTGTTTAGGCATAAACATATAAATTGGAACTTCATTTAACAGACTGAATGGTACCTACCTTGCATAGGTAATTGCAGAGTTCAACAACGTTTACATAAAGGCTGGTATAATCTTGCCTGTGGGCCATTTCAATAAGAATCTCCCATGTTATCTTCCTTCTACATTTTTCTCTCTCACATATGAATATAATATAAGACAGAGTGATCTGTATGTGGCCAAATAGTAAATTATAACTAACTCATTAAACTCATTAAAATTGCCCAACAATCTCTATTTTATGCTGTCTGATGATTTGTCCTGATGCCTCTGGGTAATGTATGTTAAACTGTGAAGATCATGCCTCCTCAGATATCTTTCCCTCCACTGTACCCCTCCAGATCACATATCCCTGCAGAGCTCATCAAAGGTATTTCAAACATTTAAAACATATGGTCCCAAATGCAAAATGAAGACGTCCTACCGAACGAAGAACTAACCAATATTTAATGACAATGCAATGGCAGTTTTAGTAAAAAAAATCAGAGAGTAAACAGAAGAGTTCTATGAGTAGTCGTTACACTGTGAATAATTGTTACATTGTAGTTAGAGATTCCCTCCAGATCAAAAATGTTAATTGAAATGTATCAATTCTTGTAAAATAAAGGTAAATTACACATAGCTTTACTGTACCACACTTCAATAACTTTTGATTATACAATAATCATATGGGGGTGTTCCACTGGAGCCGATCTTGAAAAATCCAGGCAAAAGCGCGCAAAAATGTTTTGTCGGTTTCATCTCCCCGACAGGATGTAATACATCCCGGCTTACCTGTCTACCTCCCGACCTGACTTGAGGTCAGGATGCTTTTCTTCACGACAAGCTGGGAAGCTACCAAGACAAGTCATAAACCCTTAATGGACAAGCCGTATCAAGTCCAAATTTCTGGAGTCAGGATCAAGAGTCAGAATCAAACCAACACAATGACCTGGCTGTCATAAATCAACATTTGTCACTGCAGAGATGTCACCTCTACATCATAGAGACTTTCTATAGAAGCTTAGGGTACTTTTGTTTTTATTGAGTTTAATATTTTGGTTTTTAGCATGATTTGCAGACAGAAAAGGAAAAATCTGAACCCAGGACCAGCACCTGCTCTACAGCCAGCATCACAGCCACAGCTAGCCCCAAAGAGAAGAAAGCCACCAAATCCCTGGGTCATGCCCTGGATCCTTCAAATCCTTCAATGCTAACTCAAACTCTGTAGGTGTGTCTCTGTGGGGACTCCTATCTTCCTCACTCTTCTGTCCTTTTTAGGACCCATTTTTCTTTGTAAAAAAAACTAAATCATAAACAAGTCACCCTAACTTGTATCTCAACACTAAATCCTAGTTTTTTTGTAAATAACAAAAGCCTTATCTTAATCGCTGCCAGAGGTAATCTGTCAGATGCCAGATTCCAAATGAGGCATTGTGCAAACCGATTTGCCTTATATAGTTATATTGTCACAAATTGCAATAGAGAGTCCTATTCTCAAAAAAACTCCATTGGTTGCCAGTCGAATTTTGGTGTATTTTCAAAACTGCCACTTTGGTTTATAAGTTTCTTCACAGTGGTCACCCAAGTTATTTCAGCCCTCTTCTGTCTATTCGTTGTTGAAGATATGGCACAAGATACAACTGCCCAGATAAAAGGTTCCTGTAGGTTAATACTACCCATCAACACACAAATCCAAAAATCACTTCGGTCACAGTTTTTCTTTTGATGATCTTACACTTTGGAATGTTCTGCCTAATGATGTCTATTCTGCTCCAAATCTTGCCTTTTTAAGGAAAAAGCTAAAATCATATTTCTTTGATAAGGCTTTCCCCACCTTAACATGTAAACTTCCCGGCATCTCTGTGGTGTTGACCTGGCTATGTCTATGGAATGATGATTATTGATTATGTACCTGGTGTTGCGTCTTGGAGTCTGCCTTGGCAGAGATTAAACGCTGTAAAAGTTCGGAATAGAAGAGAATAGAATGGTCAACAAGCCGTGGGTCAGTAAAATGAGGCCAGCTTGTTCTACACACTTCCTGGCTTGTCTGTTGCTGTGATCCCCTTGTTGGTTTCTGTTTATACCTGGTCTTGATGTGTTCCCAGCTTTTCCTGTTAAGATGTTACCAACTCTACAGTTGTATACTTGGAGACTTCCTGACTTGATGGGGAGTGACCAAATCAGGTTGGTAATGTTCACAGGCCGGTTCAAGTACGGTCCTTTCAAGTACGGTCTGTTGGATTGTATGGCCTGTGTGGAGGTGGTGTTTAGGTACTTAACCACGACAGATCGGGAAGTTCTTCCAGCTAAGACAGTTACAGTATAGGACAAGAAAGGAAGTGTCTCCGACAAGCCGTATAGACCCAAGACAGGACAGTTTCCAGGTGGATGGAGCCAAGGTCCGGATACAGAGTCGTGGTGGGTCGGGGAAATATCAAACGTGTTTTGTCAATTCACTGAGACAAGCCGGAAAACTACAACTGATCCGAACCGACTCTGTAAACATTTACTCCCATCGGTATTTAGTCGTATATAAACTGAACTGAGGGTTTATATAGCTTATAGCAGATGACAGGGCCTGAGTTATCTTTTGGGGGATCTTTAAAAAAAGATAACCAACAGTGAGCCAACTAAGGTTTTGACTTACACAAGGGTTTGCAAACTTAGAGTTAACTAAGAGCTAACAATCCTTTAATATGGTGTTGTTATTTTCCGATTCTTAAAGCACTGAATGACCATAAAACATATGTGATAATGTTAACATATATTATAGTCCCATTACAATATTTTGGAAAGATTAACTGCTTTCACAGAAAGTTACCGACAGTGACTGCTACCATTAACCAAGACATATAGTTGTAAATTCGCCAATGAGGGTAGCCCAGACACATCGTTTCAAAACGTATGTCCTGCGAGGTGGGTGTTGATTACCGATTGTTGACAGTTTACAGTACAGAACCTTGACCAACTGTATGTACTGGTTTCCTCTGCCCACAAAACCACCCATCGTGATATGACCTGTACAGTGATGAAAGTGGTATAAAGCCATAAATAAATAAGTCTGCATAGAAGTGATTATCAGTTAATGACTTTTGTTTTACTTTGAACTTCAGGTCCAGTATTAATTCACTACTATTTTTCAAAATAGACCCACACACTGATAACGGAGGTTTTCAACAATCAGAGGTAGGAACATTTATATTCTTAATGTTTGTATTAATAATAGGAGAACAATATCTTGGACAATGATTTTATAGATATTGACCAAATGCCAGTCCAATATGTAAACCTAATGACCTAAGAGGCCCGATATTTAATTAACTGAATAATTTAACATCTTTTACTGAATGGTCAACCTCTGCAATCTTTGCAAGGTTTGCTTTAGTGTGAATATCGTATATGACTTCTACTAAATTAGTTCTATGGTCTTGTTATTTTCAATACAAAATCAATGTTACTTCACCAAGTCTGTCACTGGTTTTCGTTTTGAGCAAATAAAGTTAATTTTGGAATAAAGTTGAAGACTCTGTATATAATCTGAACCACAAATTGTAATCATGGATGGTGACAATGGATAGAAAGGGATCTGTGAATTAGTGAAAGCACTTTCCAGAAAAAAAGTTAGATTGTTCAACAATGTTCATGCTGTGGATATTTTTTGTGCTGAGTTTATATGTTACTGTTTTGCTACCTACTAGTACTGTACTGCTTCTAGCACTAGGCATAAGTTGGCCGCGGTCATAAGTTGGCCGCCATCACCAAATCTTGAAATTGCTACAACTTTAAAAGCTGATTGCAATCATAAATGGTCCATTATTATTACATTTATGCTTTTTATTCGTTTTAAAAACTGTACAAAGACTTATTTGTCTGTTTGGCCCAATTAAATTAGTGGCGGCCAACTTATGACCGCGGCCAACTTATGCCTAGAAGCAGTATTATCATTGGGGACCGATTATCGCCACCAATAAATAAAATGTTCATTTTTTCAGTAATGTCCACATTTATTGAAACCCTTACATTGTGCATTTGTTTCTCTTAGTTTATGAACAGTTATACTTTATTTACAACATTTAAATGGTACTGTTTGCAAAGCTACGCCAATTTTATTCTTCATGGCAATAATTGGTATCTGGCGATAATTGGTAGCAAGGCAGTACTTTACTGATTTATGCTTAGTTTAAGATTGTAAGTGATTATTTTTTGTGTTTCATGCACTCTTCATGGCGATAATTGGTATCTGGCGATAATTGGTAGTAAGGCAGTACTTTACTGTAAGTGATTATTTTTTGTGTTTCATGCACTGGAATAACACAAACTTGAAAAGTACTTTCTTGGATTTGGGGGGTGTTGTAGTTTCTACTGTAGGTTTCATAAGATTTAATTTTTTATCTTTCTTTGTATAAAAAAATTGAGTCCAGAAAAATGCCTCCTGGAAAGATTGTTATCTGGAAAAAAAGCCCCATAGAAAAAATGCATATTCTATATTTTGCATTCTGGAAATGCCTCCTAAGAACATTGGTACTATATTATGGCATTACTTTTCCCATTTTACTTGAGTAAAAGTGATTCTGTGATGTGGTATCATTTGGATTGTAAATTAATAACAGCATACACTCTAATTAATTAAAACCACTCATTTTAATTTTAGTACTCTGGGGGGGGGGGCACGGTGGCAGAGTCGTAACACTCTCGCCTCCCACCTCTGAGGCCGGGGTTCGATCCCCGTCAAGGCCTTATGTGGGAAAGCTGGTAGTTCCTTTCCATTGGTCGGCAGTTTACAGTACAGAACCCTAGCGAACTCTATATACTGGTTTCCTCTGCCCTTCCAACTACCCGTCGTGATATGACCTGTACAGTGTTGAAAGTGACGTAAAACCCCAAATAAATAAATTAGTACTCTGGGATACATTTTAACAATGCACACTGTGAACCACCAAAAGCCACTTTCTTTTATTGATCACTACTCGTCACAATATATATTTTCAGTTGAGACCTGGGGCGGTATTCTTCAACAATACTTAGACTGTTCCTAACTTGGATTCAAAGTTTTTCTCAAGCTTTTACTAACTTGGAATAAAATGGTATTCATCAACAATCCTAACTCTAAGATTACCTTAGACATCTACTTAGATTTTAAGTTATCTGCAGAGGTACCTTAGAGGAGAGAATGCTTTTAAGATATGAAATTATTTGCAGGGAATCTTGTGTTTTATTAATGTTAAACTATGACACAATATTAAACACAGCATTCCCCCTCAAGAAAATGAACCTTTTACCATTTTAGCATAGCCGATGATTCAGTAAAACTAAAGGACACCTTACATAAGAATTGTTGTAGAATAAGACTCTTCCTAACTTATATATACTGGTTTCCAAGTTTACAGTTACAGTACAAAGTATAGGCAGTTTTCCTAACTTAGAATCTAAGTAACTCTTAAAATAGAGGTTGATGAATACGAAATCTGAGTAATACTTTGGTAAATAGAAAACCATTCCCAACTTGGAACTAATGTGACCTTAGCAAAGTATTGTTGAAGAATATGGGCCCTGATCCTGAGTATGTATGAAATGGTAACTGCTCATGCACTTTAATACATAGAGGATTATTATAAAGGCATATTGTAAAGGAAACACAAAGAATTAAAATGGTTCAGTTTTATAAATTAAATTACTTGGATTTTTGTCTCGAGGTATTTTTTCCAGGTAGTGTTTTTCCATGTGGTATTTTTCCATCCACGCTAAATTTTATGCAGAATTAAAAGATCTTTATACATCTACCCATTGAACTAATTAAGATGAACAAGTTGTAAAAACAATTCAATATTGAATGCATTGTGCTGATGAGTACTGTCAAACACCCTTTTGTTCTTGGTATACTGGCCAGTGAACTAAACCACATTCCAATGTTAAAAAATAATGTTGTGTTAACCTTCCATTATGCAAAAATAATGGAGACTTGAACCGATAGAACGATCTCCTGCCTGGGTTTAATAAAGGGACAACACAACTATCATATGAGATACTAACATAAAAATGAAATACTGGGCTCGTTATTGAGGTTCAAAGTAAAAACAAGTCAACCAAATTAGACCCATAAACTGATTATCGTTTCTACTGCACTCACATGCCCCAGGTATAGTCAAACATTTTAATACACTGTACAAAACTATGTGGTGCAAGAACAAATATCATTTATATAAATAAAATAATCAAAACCCATAGTCCAGAATATGATCCGGTTATTTCCTAGATAATCCGCAATAATCCTTAATAACAAAACAAAATATCAGAAACATCTGGTAATTTCATTTGGTGTTACTATGAACACAGACAGACGGACAGATGAATACCCATAAAAACATAACACTCCTGGTGGAAGTAATGACAAGGTTGGCATACCTGTTTCAGGAATCCCCCAAATGAAAGGGTCCTGTCCACATGATCCAGGAACATACAGTGCCTAGCAGTAATGCGTAGTAGTATCACTATGATGCCAGTTCACACGCTAGCTAGACTAAGCTGTGTTGTAGATTTCCAGTCTAAGTGTAAAATGGAACAATGCTGGGGTGTCTTGGCTATATATATTCCATATCCACAACGGACTGACTGATTGTTTAAACTATTAAATTCGACTTTATTGTCATATGTTACCATTGCAATAGCCCAGATAAGGGCACCAGGCACATGCTAAACTCACTTATGCTTTTTAAACTTCGGCTCGAGTTTACAGAGTTTCTCTCACTAAAATACTGCCTTTCTACCAATTATCGCCAGGTAGAATTAAAATTGATATAACTTTGCCAGCAGCCCACCCCCACCCCCAAATCTAGCAAATAAAGTAGAACCCTTGCCAAAGTGCATAAATAAATACACAACAAAAGCCTTTCAAAATATGCTGCTATTACTGAACAGTTTTTGTTACTGGTGACAATTATTGGTAGTAAAGCAGTAACCTTTTAGCACTGGTGTGTGGCAAGTAAAATACAATTATTGCAGATAAAAAAAACTATAGGAAACCCCACATATTGCTTGTATGTGTGTGCACAGACACTCGCCTGTACAAAAACAAAATGGCCGATAAATGGAAAAAAAAACATTGTACACCCTTCTCATTACTACCTCTTAATTATAATGTGGCCTATTTCTTTGTCCAGATAACGATATTTTAATTGTTACTTTATATATTCTTTTGTATATACTTTTTTATAAAGTGGTTTTCAATTACAATGTTACATTTGATGCTCGATACACACTTGTATTAAAGTCTCTGATTGTCATTGTACCCTGTAGCTATCAGTAAAAAAGGCCTAAAACTCTGTTTACAACTTGCTTTTGTAACTGTCTGTTAAACCAGTGACTGAAACTGACTGAAAATGGTGTTTTTTTGTTTTTTTTTGGGGGGGGGGGTGGGGGGTGGGGGGTCTCTAGTATGTTCATGATGCAATGCGCAGATAAAATATAAAACTAGTATTCAAATGTCGCTACCTGTGTGAATATGGTGTTTGCGTAGTTTTGTTTGCTTATTTCTTTAATATTCAGACACTGTTCAAATCTTAGTGGCATTTTACCAGTAAACGCCCATGCTGTGATTAATATTTTGAATTTAAATTGTAGCAACAGCTTTAAACTATGTTCTTCTATGACATGGGTCAAATGACATGCACTACAATAAACACGTGGAGTATACTGCCCAGGTATCAGGTATCCATGTGCTTAATCTCCGGACTCGTGGAATCTAAGGCACACCATCCAAATCATAATGCATAAATCATAAGTCGTAAACCATAACAGGGTCGTCACCAGGGGATCATCGGTGTTCGGTAGCAAGAAAAACTAAGGAGGAAAAGACTTCTGAAACAGATAGGTTTTAAGTGGCGTTTTGAAACATGATAATGTAGGAGCAGTTCGAATTTCCAGTGGTTATAAAATGCCTTCCATATTTGCGTGCTTGCGTGAGTGCGTCCGTGCATCCGTCTGCCCTTTTGTCACATTTTTACATAAACCTTAATATCTCATTCATTTATAAAGATATTTTTACCAAATTTGCAGGGAATGTTTATAATGTTTATGGCTATAAAAACGTTTCTGTGCAAAATTTTGGCTTTATTTTGAAAAACAAAATGGAATCTTTAGCCAATTGTTTAAAAATCATAAAGATGCTCTAAATCTTGATATATTGCAGCTAGCTTCATCACAGTTCCACAAAATATATATTGATTAGAAAAGGTAGCCTAATATTAACTTTGGCCTAGTTTCAAAAACCAAATGGCCACCATATCACATGTTTAATGTCCAATGTTTTTGTTTTAAAAGGCCTTCTATATCCCTTACCATTTCTCCTAGAGGTTTAAAATATGAAAACAACTAGAAGGAAGTCAAGGCCTGGGAATCTTACACTGGTGTTGAATTTGTCGTTCTTGACCCCTTCTTTAAGGTTAAATGGGTCATCATACGAAAACTGGCTTATTGTTGATCCTCGAGCTTCAGAATGTAAGAACAGCCCATGGGAAAGTCCTGGTCTGCAAATGTTTTGCTTGTGAAAAATTTTGATCTCATTTTGGAAAAAACAAAATGGCCACCATAGCCAAATATTATAAAGTCATTAAGATGCTCTAAATTTTGAAATATTGCAGCTAGCTTCATCAAATTTGCACAAAAGATACATGGCTAGGAAAACTAGCATGATAGTAAATCAATTTAGTTTCGAAAACAAAATGGACATCATATCACGTTTCATTTCACATGGGGTTATCTTATTAAAAGGGCCTTATATCTCCCTTTTCATTGCGCTGTGGGGTTCCGAATGTGAAAACAACTTATAGGAAGTCATGGCCTGACACTGTTTCCCAATTGCTGACTTTTACCTTTGACCCCTTCTTCAATGTCTAGTGGGTCATCTTACTACAAAGGCCTTATATCTCCCTTAGTTCTCCATTATTGCTGATCCTAAGGTGGGAGATAACCACCGTGGCAGTAGTCTTGTTTTATTCTATTTCTGCATCAAAAGTCAATAATATATATCCCACTCTGTACATCCCATATATAGCGGATACATGGCATGTGGTGGGTAAATAAAACAGGAAAACTTTCTGAATGACAAACAGAAACAAGGCCAAAAGGTGTTTAGGTCCCCTAGCACGAGCGCAAAGCCAACAGAGACATGAGCAGTGCACTAGAATTTATGAAAGTCTCGTTACACAAAGAAATTAAAACTTAGATACATCCCACAGCTGGCCCCGAACTGAGACAGTCACCCATCTAAGTACTAACATTGCCCATTGCCACTTAACTTCAGTAAGCAGACAAATACTCATCACCCTGTGCCACAATTCATGAAAGTACGATGGAAGAAGGACATATATATGTGAAAAGCCAAAAGGACATGTGTCCTTTTAGCTATTGGAGAGTAAGAGAGGCAAATTAAAAATGCGCAGGTGTTGTCAATTTCATCAAAGTCTGGAGACAAAAAAAGAAAAAAACAAGGCCAAAAGGTGCTTTGGTCCCCTAGTGTGAGCGCAAAGCCATCAGAGACACGAGTAGTGCACTAGAATTTATGAAAGTCTCGTGACACAAAGAAATTCCAACTTAGATCCATCCCACAGCTGGTCCTGAACTGAGACGGTCACCCATCAAAGTACTAACATAGCCCATTGGCGCTTAACTTCAGTGAGCAGACAAATAGTCATCACTCTGTGCCACAATTTCTGAAAGTAAGATGCAAGAAGGACATATGTATGGGAAAAAGGCCAAAGGACATGTGTCTGTTTAGGTATTGGAGAGCAAGAGAGGGAAATTCAGAATGCACAGCCAGGTGTTGTCAATGTCATCAAAGTCAGGAGACAAAAGGACATATATATGGGCAAAAGTCAATTGGACATGTGTCATTTTAGCTATTGGAGTGTTGTCAATGTTATCAAAGTCTGGAGACAAAAGGACATATGTATGGGCAAAATCCAAATGGACATTTGTCCTTTTAGCTATTGGAGAGCAAGAGAGGGAAATTCAGAATGCACAGGTAAATTTCATCAAAGTCTGGAGACAAAAAAAAAGTGATCTGTATATACTCTGTCTACTTTAAAGAATCTATGACATAAAAGTTTGTTTATTTTTTTCATAATATTAATATATGTTATGCTTTACTTTACTCTTTAAAGTAGACAGAGTTTGGTTAATGTTTAAATATTCGGATCAAATAAGAAATCCAATAAATTATATATGTTTTAGAAATTTCATAAAATTCCTGCTCGATTATTTCAGAAATTTCATGAAATTACTGAAAATTTTAGGAATTTCGGGAATTTACTGACCAAATCAGTAATTTCGCAAAATCCCTGAAACATTCAGTAATTTTGCAAAATTACTGGTTACACAACTTTACTGTAACATAAGCACGTCATAACTTCTTGCACAATTTTTCATCCATTTCTCCTTTGGCTAATTTATCCAAGAATTTGGTCACACAATTGCATTTCCTGATTACAGTTAACGCCAAATGTCACACCTCAAATAAATTTATTTTGGTTTATTGTTTAAAAGATTTGGTAACCCAGTGCAATTGCATATTTTACTATCGGTTTTGCAGCATTGAATTTAAACAGGGTTTGTTAAAATAATTAAATATGGCTAGTGTAACTCCATTATTTTCAAAGGCCTATTTAGTCATTTATTCCTTTGGTTAGGCCCTACCCACATTAGACACTTCACTTGACAAACAGACAAACAAACCCAAAGACATAAGCTCCCCAGCAGTTGTATTTACATTCATCCACCAAGGGTCTTCCAAGTAATATTGTCACCCATAATTACTTTGGTTGGACCAAATAAACAATACATTCATCCCTGTTTACCAGAGGATGGCCAGTCATTCATTATGTCTATCAGAAGGTTTGTTGTTTTTTTCTGTTGCGGGGGGGGGGGGGGGGGGGGGGGCATGTGTCTGCCTGTCTGTGATAACTCTGTCTGTTGACATCTTGGAAAAGATCCAGATAATATTCTGGATACGAAAAACTTGCTTATTCTCCAAAGGTCCCCAACCACAGAAAGTATTTTTTGGGGTAATTGGAGTAATTTCTTCAAATAGTAATTGCTTCAGTTAGATTTCTTTCATGTCTGTGTAGTGTTGACCTTTTAAAGTGGGTCTAGATTTCCCCTTGTTGTACCCTCGCCCCCAATACTTTGTTCACAACTTTTCTTACTCGGGCCACCATCTATAACGTAATGCACTCGTCTTTTTTTGTTTCTGTTTTTGATCTGTTTTGCATTTGGGTAGTATATGTTTGTGGGGGGCCTTTTTCAGTCTGAGACTGGCTCATATCTGAGCTTTTGGGCAGAGCTAAGTTTTTGTGTCAAACAGTTTTCAAAGAAGGGGTCTCGGTTGAGATCAAGCTCATCAAATAACCACAGTCGTTTTCTGTGTCATGTGACCCTTTATTTCTTGTCAATATATTCTACTGATGACAAAGCTGTTCCTTGTATGACACAAGTTATTTCTGCAAAATGTTATTTTGCAATGGAAACATTGTAAACACATGGCAACATCCAAATGGTACTTTAGGGTTTTTTGTTTAATATCCTTTTACCTTATTTTCAGCCAATTTTAAATTTTGAAGAGGAGAAGAATTATAGAAGCCATAGCCCCTGTTTACACCACTTAAGCCTTTCTCTGCATTTGAGCCAATGGATCAGCCACTGCTGTTATCTGGCTTCATATCTGTGTGAGCCATTACCTCATATTCATTGCTAATGTGGGTGTTCCACCACACGACTAAGGCTCCCGATTAAGGGTTTTTGGGGGTCGGTTTGAAATATTTGCTTAGTCCCAGGCGTCCTGTAAGGGTCGGTTGTGGTCGGTTGAGGCCGTGTGAAAAATCAAACATGTTTGATATTTCTCCCGACCCCAACCGATTATTTTTTCCCGCTATAAACAAAATGTCCAGTCCCAGGCTTCCCCAGGCCTCCTCAGACCAAATTTACACAGTCCTATGTTGTCCCAGGCCGTCTGCGACCCTTAGTCGCCGACCCTTAGTCCCCGACCCTTAGTACCTTAGTCCCAGGCCTCCTGCGACCCTTAGTCCCATTGCAAAACAAGAATCGGCTATCTCGGTCTGGGGACGCCTCAGGACACCTTGTGGGGTCGGGACTTAATTGTGGGTTAGTCTGGGCTTAGTCCCAGGAGGCCTGAGGAGTCCTGGGACCCAGTCGGTTTGTCTACGACAGGATCGTGGTTCAAACCGACCAGAAAAATGGCTTAGTCGGTTCTTAGTCCCAGACCAGTTAGGGACTGTCTGGGGCCGCCTGAGGCGTCCTGAGGCTTCCTGAGGACGATCTGTACTTAATCCCAGACTTTGAAACCGATCCAGTTTTCCCGCCCATTTTTGTTTTTTTTTCACCGACTGTCCACGATTAAGGGTCGCCGACAGGATCGGGGCTTAATCCTTTGGTGGAACAAGGGCATTAGACAAGACTCAATAATAGGGTCTATATATTGCGGTTCTAAGTTTCTGGATAGCATTTGTTTGTCAATAGTCTTGTGCATGCTAAATTCACCTGCAGGTATAGCCTGGCAGACATTTGTGCTCTTTGAGTAAGTTTTAGAGTGACAGCCTTCAGATCTTCCCCTTGCCAAAGACCCAGTTGGGGCCATGGTGGCAGAGTGGTAACACTCTCGCCTCCCACCTCTGAGGCCGGGGTTCGATTCCCGGCACAGCCTCAAGTGGGAAAGCTGGTAGTTGCTTGCCATTGGTCGGCAGTTTACAGTACAGAATCCTGACGAACTGTATGTACTGGTTTCCTCTGCCCTTCCAACTACCCGTCATGATATGACCTGTACAGTGTTGAAAGCGACGTAAAACCCCAAATAAATAAAATAAATAAAAAACCAAAGACCCAGTTTTGTTTTTTCCGCTAATAATTTGTTTTCTTGAGAAGCCAACAAGCTCTTAATATTTGGCTGTACATTTTTGACATCAACAACTTTTGTAAGGCTGTACCTATCAATCTTTTGACCTTGCAAAACTTGTTCTGAACTATCGTCAATATGGTCATCTACCAATAACATTTGCAAGGGCTGAAATCTGTTTTTTACTAACACTGAAGCCCCACATGGGCTGGCCCCGGTCACAGTGACACCAACACTTTTTCTTCTATCGGATTTTGGTGTATTTATTTGCAATTTTTATTAAAACAAGGATCAGGACGCGAACATTGAACAGTATTTGTAATAGCAAAGATTTGTGTTAATGGGACTAAAATTCTTAACATCCCTCTTACAGACCTTAGATGTACATGGAGAAGTGTTCTGTGTAACATCCCCACTAAAAATGCCCGCTGCCTTGACCTCATGGTCCTTATTACCCACTGTATTTCCCAGTGCCTGTGCATAAGATTCCTTTGCTGTATTTTTACTAGCTTCCATTTCCGACTGAGACATTAAAAGTTTATCATTATATACAATTCGGGGCCAAAAGTTTTGGGTGGGAACAACCTTCTGTCTCCCCAAGTTACTCGTTTTTTTACATTGCCTTTTTGTTGCTTTTATTCCTACAATTTTGTTCAGAGTGTGGGTATGTTTTCCCAGTTTGTTGAAAACAATAACTGCAAATATGCCTATACGTGGTACCTCGTGTGATCTTTGATGCATACATGTGCCCTGATTGAAGTATCAGCAAGTGAGAAACTTACTATTTTTTTACTTTTTCTGAGAATTTTGAGCCTCACCTGGTGAGGTGATCACGTGTCTTTGAGCATTAGCTTTACGGATTCTATCCAACTTATCAGTGTCACTATAACCTTTGACCTCTCCTTGCTCCATCCTACAAAGCAGGACTCCGTGGCTGGCCCTTGCCAAATCCCAAGCGAAGTCGTTGTTGCATCCTCCATTAATGAAATTAAATAATCTAGCATATGTTCTTTAAGTTGAGGATGTTTTTCTTCTCTTAGGATCCGGCAAAAGCCAGTCACCCATTGGACAACAGAAAGGTTATTGTATCCATATTGTATCCGTTCTTTTTTGGCTCCGGATAAGACAAACTCTTGTGGCCATTTTACACGATTTGGGACCACCACCTCAATTGGACCCCCCCCCTCAAAGATTTAATTTTTGTACCCGAATTCTCATTGTTAGCAAGATCTCTGAGTATGGATCTTGTCTAAATAAATCCGGCAACCCAACCTGTGTTGGTGGCACTGCGAACTGGTTTTCTTTTTGGAAGCTCCCTTCATTTTTTTCGGATCCGAATCTTTCTTTACATTACTCTTTTCCAAAACCTGTAGTCTGTCACTAATAGCTGAAAGCTGAGACAATATTTGGACGTTAATCGGCTGCTGAACGGTAGCATCCGACAAGGAAGTATGTGTATCAGAAGTACTGCGAGAAGTACTTGAAGTACTTTGTGTGTTTTGTTTATCTACCCGTTCATTGTCGTTCTCAATGACAGCACTGCAATCTAAATCCGAATCAGAATCCTGATCATTTTGTATCACCCTTTTTAAAAATTCTGAATCATTTGATACTTGTACCTGAACCAGGAGCTTTACCGTTTCATTATCAGAACGCAGGTTGTAGTGTTTCTTTTCAATCTCTGCTATTTGTACACCTGATTAAAATGCAAAACTAAAATAATAAAATACTAAAACCACTTAAAGTTGTGTGCATGTGCAGTTCTTTCTTCAAAAATAATTTTTTTAGATGTGCCTCCAACTTCAAAATGGCAAAGTGAAGAGGGGTGTACAGTCATTGACCAGAGAATGACCAATCAGAGAATGCCACACATACAAACGATGATCAGTAAAAAAAATGAATTTGTCAGTAACAAATTTTTTTAAGGTAACACCAACTTCCCCAGAACTGACCTCACCCACATCATGGCACGAAAAGAGCCAATTGTCTTCCATGCCAGTTTACCAGACTTGTGACCCCTTGATTTCTCAGGCCTGTCGTATAGATGGTAGCAACTTCTGACTAGAGGAATAGAAAGTTGAATGGCCTTTATTCTCTTACTGAACAATGTCTTCCTCTGTTTTCTTTAAGATCTGGTCTGGAATCAAGATTAACAAGTGAATGGGTGCCTGTCTAACGTATCCTGCTAAATCCCTGTCTTGATGTGGGCCAAGTAAGCTTTGGGCCTAGCCAGAGTCATGTTAGCAACATTTATGAAGACAGAGTCTGAGAGATGCTCCATTGCCTTTGCCATGCATTTAGATATGCTGGAGTTCAGTTCAGAAGGTACTGAAGCTCATCCGTAGCAGTGCCCATCTTTTCTGAAGACTTTCCTTTGGACTGTTCAGCCTGGGTAACTTTCAGCTGGGCTTGAATGCTTTGCTGTATGTTACTGAGGCATCTACTGAAACCAGCCTCCTGGTTACATATATATGTTGACTCGCGAGCCTACTTCTCCCTTCTTCTGAGCGTATCCTGGCCAATAGGATGCAATGCTAGTGCAGGGATAGACATGAATGGGCAAATCTGCTATAGCTACTGTTTCATGGATTTATTGCCCGAAGATGACATAGAATCTGCAGACTTTCTTTGCTGAGATGTAGTCCATACCATTTTGCCTGCAATTTTCTGACCATGACAAACTGGTCCTTCTGCAAGCCCCCGGCTTCTAATATCATGGATGGATAGCCCTTAACTAATGTCACATGCAGCTTTTCCATCGTTTTACAAAGCCACTTTTACAAGTCCCCATCACAGCATGTGTCTATTTCAGATTCACTCTCCTGCTTGGCCTGTAAATCAGACATGCCTGGAGCTTGATGTGGTACAGCAGGGTCTAGTGGGTAGAAGAGTGGTCGGTTGGTTGATGACATTCTACAACCTGAGGTCGGTCCAGTTGAACTTGGTCAGTAGCCACAGGTCAGTCAGCCAGCTTGGGAGCAATGAAAGGTTCAGTAACCTTATCGGCACTGGCTGGTGGTGTCTTGACCGGCATCTCCACAGCCTGGATGGTTTGTTCAGAGGTGGGCTTTTCTAGAGACTTTGACAACAAGAACGCTTAATTCCAGTCTATGTTCAACTTTGTGACAGTAGACAACTTATTAACAGGGGAAGAGTGTTTCTTCTTAGACTTTTCTTTGCTGCCAGCTCTTTCAGGTGATTTTAAAGCCTTCTAATCAGCACTAGCCACCCCTATGACTGAGGCCAAGCAAGGGTCTACCAGGATGTTGCCGTCATCTTCAGATTTCCAAGATCTGGTGGGCTTATCAGGCTTTCTACTCTTCTGCTCATGTTTTTTTTTTCTTTTTTTTTTTTGTCTTCTGATAAGAAGGTGTAAATAGCTTTAACTTCTGCTCTAGGGTAAGAATGTTGCAGTTTAAGCTATCTTCATTGTTCACACATGGATCACTGTCTTTAGATTTGTCTCTATACCTCGCTCAGTGAGTGTGCTTATCAAAACCTGCCATTAAATGATCATAAGCTCCCTGTTTCTGACCAGGTGAAGCCATGATGATCTATTACTTCTTAGGAACAGTTTGAAGTAAATTAAAGTTCAAGTAACGTAATAACACGCTAAAATCTTCACTTTGAGAAATCCTCAAATGTTCCGTCTGCACAGTACATTCGCCAAACGAAGAAGATACTATGACATCAAGCTGTCTAGACAGGAAGAAAATGGCGAATGCACAGCACCTGACTGGCCCAGCTGGTGGAATACAGGACGACTTTTTCTTTCATTTGGGGGTCTGCAACGTCCAGATTAACAATTATCCATTGGGTAGGATGTATTAACGCAATAAAATTAACTTTCATACTAAGTCCAATCAGAAATTAGGTTATAGTCTAGCCAAGTTGTGGTGCAACCCTGCATATATAGTCTTTTTCTAAAGCAACATACTAAAAGTACACCCACTTCCAAGTTCAGGAACTTTGTCCAATTTGCATAAATCCAAATCTCCACCAGTCACCATTGTAATTCTTCTGGAGAATTATCAGCTTCAATCGTTCATACTTATAACATGTTTGTTGCCTTTAGACTTGTACATTGGATTATAAAACAATTTACCAAAAAGATATAAAAACAAGCAATTTCTGAGAACACACAAACTATAGCCTACAGTTAGCACTGAAGAAAAATAAACTTCAAAAAAGGAATATTCTATATCCTTGGTCAAGTTGTTTGAAATTTAAACAGGCTGTCACTAAGACCATCACCTGACTTTATTTATTTGGTTTGCACTTAATGACACTCCTACACACTTTTCTTGTTTGCATATTCTTCTGTGCTGTCACTTTCTGTGTGTAAATAGTACCGAATATTTGTGAAAAATAAGTCAAAACAAGGTCAAAAGGGTTTCGCTCCACTGGCTTGAGCCGCAAAGCCATCAGAGACAGCAATAGTGCAGTGAAGTGGTCGCCCATCCCAATACTAACGTATCCCATTGCCATTTAACTTCATTGAAAAGACAGATAGTCATCACACTATGTCACAATTTATGAAAGTCCAGAGACAAAAAACGTGATTCCTAGAAGCACAAGCCTAGCCAGAGCCCGTGCTTAACAACTTCTGGAGATCTTCTGGATATCCAAAACATCTTTGAGAAGGACTGAGTCAGGTGTAATCCCCGCATTGTGTGATATTATGACCAAGACAAACAGACCAAGTTACAATACCCCCCGCCTCCTCTTCAAGGGTGAGGATAACAAGAATTCAGCGCCACTTAATAGGCTGTATATTTACGTACAGTAATTGAAACCAAATTTTAAAACATGACATTTTATATTTTATTTCATGAGAGGATAAACTTATGTCTCTAATTATCTAGATTTCTTAGTATTTCCTAGGCAATATATTAAAGTAGCAGTTGCATTTCCATGTATGAGCATATCCTTGAGCCTAGAAAATTTGTGAAATTTTGGTAATCTTGGCCATCCTGGAGGCCTTCCCTAAATTATCCATGAGCATTCTGGATTATTCTTGGCACTTCCAGCCTCTTCTAATGAAGATCCCACATATTTGGTGTGACACATAACTTTCAGGAGTAATCGCTGAACAAAAACATTTGTAGTTCATCTAGGGTTGTTACATAAGCAGTACGGGATCTCAGCGTAGTGGGTACCTTAATGTTCTTAGTATCCCGCACTAAAATTGGGAGGGGGTGGTACCACTACCCCCCCCCCCCCATCCTCCCAAAAAGTAGACATTGGAAATGTTTTAGAATGGTTTAAACATTTACAAAACAGTTTAAGGCCTTTTAAACCTTACCTTCTAGTTTATTAAAACTAGTAAGTAGTAAATGTTCACACTGTAATTCTATAAAAAGATGTTTTATAAACATTCTCTGTACAAACATTTTTGCTAAAAACATTTATTAAATAACTCAAGAAACTAGGTTTGACTGGAAACATTTGTTAAACATTTATAAAATAGCTGAATAAATGAAGGTTATGCTGGAAATGTTTTCTAAACATTCATCATGAAATACTTGATAAAATGTACACATAAAACATTAAAAGAACATTTGTTGACAATGTTTTGTAAATGTTTGCTCTAAAAGTGTTTTACAATTGTTTAATAACAATTCGTTTTCATATCCATCAATGTTTTGAAATGTTTTTTAGCAAATGTTTTGAAAACATTATAACACAAACGTTTTTTAAACCCACATTTTCAGAATGCTTATTAAACGTTCACCAGGGGCCGTGGTGGCAGAGTGTTAACACTCTCGCCTCCCACCTCTGAGGCCGGGGTTCGATCCCCGTCAAGGCCTTATGTGGGAAAGCTGGTAGTTGCTTGCCGTTGGTCAGCAGTTTACAGTACAGAACCCTAGCGAACTCTATGTACTGGTTTCCTCTGCCCTTCCAACTACCCGTCGTGATATGATCTGTACAGTGTTGAAAGCGATGTAAAACCCCAAATAAATAAATTAATTAAACGTTCACCTCCAAACATTTCCAAACGAAGATGGCAGAGAACAATAATTGGAAAATTTCCTTCCTGCAAGATGGACACCACCCTCAGACGACCTCCCACAGGACGTTTTTCTGCAACATTGTGGACATTTAAGACAGGAGCAGCAGAAAGACAATGACTTGCAAAACAAACACCTTTCACAAATTTTATTGATTTTTCTTTCCAATCGGGACTTAGTCTCTCTTTTGGGACAACCCGGTGTCTGTTACAAAATGTGCACGACTGGCAACATTGCAATATACAGTCTGATTCATAACCTCTAGACCCTGAACTGACCAAACCTGACTGTCTAAAGGGTCTATAACATGGTAATTGTCATTTATTCTATTTACTTCCCTTGACCTCTTTGGTGAAAAATAGGGCATTGCAACCCCCACGACCATGGCCACGACCTTTGTTCCTGCCTGAAAACTGATGCCAAGGTTGTTGATTTGCGCAGGAGCAAAAGATTGAGGATCCGTCTTCATATAAGGTTTGAACCAGTAACTGCCTTTTTTTGCAGCATACTGAGCAGCTGAGGCAGAACCAAACTTGGTAATATCTAAGGAGCACAATGTTTCCTAACTGGACAAATAAACGATCTGCCTTGGTGAAAGGCTGCCAAATCCTTAAGGTCTTTCACAGCATCCACAATTTCTTTGGGAACCTTGTCCTTAACTAAGGAATCCTGCAAAAGGTTGATATGATCTGACATGCACTCCTGGATTTCGCTGGTGAAGTGACTAAAACCAGCAGTGTGATTAGTAATGTAGGTCCCCTCACGGGCACATTTTTCTCATCTACGTGACGTTTCCTGAGGAATGGGCCTTGATGGAGGACCAGAAGGTGGATACGCATTAGGCCAGACAATACATGAAAACTGGGAATTCAGCTTAGACTCATTGTCTGTCCAGCTGTAACGTCCATCGGTCCTGGAGCGATGCTGATGATACCACTTGCTTTTACTTTTTGGTGTCTGGATGAATTGGTCATTCTTGAGACTCCCTGCCTCCTGAGACCTAGATGGATAGCCATCTGCTGCCACACAATTTAAACGTTCCATCTTTTGACATAACCAGTTATCAGCCGGCATTTCCACGGACACTTTAACGGGATTCTTGGGATTTTTTTCTTTCCAAGGATTGTCTGTACCCCTAGTGTCAAGTTCAAAATCTGGAGTAAAATTCCAGCCCGTAAAGCCACGCACAGACCTAACTTTCTCCCTATAATTCATGTCCTCACTAATCTCTCGCTTATCTTCAGATTCAGATATATCCCCTTCTTCACCAGATACTGGGATATCACACCAAAAAATGATTTGCCATTCATGTCAGATTCGTCTGGTCCACTCTCTGGTCATTCCCATATACACTGGTAGAGGTGAGAGCTGATTGAGATGAAATTTGAGAAGCAACACTGGAAGAACCGGTAAAACCGGAAGTAAAACCCGTGCAATTGGAGTTAGAACTGGTAAAACCGGAAGTAGAACCAGTAGAACTGGTAGCAGCACTATTTTGAGATGTTTCGACAACTTCGGCATATGTAGGCTGCGTAGATTGGGTACCCTGACTGGGCAGGACTGGCTGAATAGTAGTATCAGAAGAAATGTTGCTTTCAGCATCAACCAGACCGGTAGCAGGGAGAGCAGACTTCTTTCTGCTCAGAAGTGCTTCAAAACATTTGTCCAATTGAGAACTCAGTTTATCAAAGTCTTGTTTGGAAACGAACTCCTGACCACCAGTACTAGTGCTTGCTACCGGCTGCGCAGGGGCCTCAAGACGTACTTCCTCTTCTGTGAGATCACTTGTCGAATCCAACTCTGTAACATCTTTAGGAGGCATGAGCAAACCTGCCTTTTTATCCTTCCTTATCTGGTATTGAGGCATGGCCAGCATATCACGTTGTAAAGCAGTAAAACTGTCACAAATGGAGCAAATAGCCCCACCCACAATGCAGGGGTCGTTACAAGTCCTTTATCCCTGCATCGCATGCATGTCAAAGCCAGCCATTACATGGCCATATGACCCTCTTCTTTGGCTAGGCGATGCCATGACAATATATTTATATTTTCACCATAAATATTTCACAAACAAAAATAAAACTGATATTTTATATAAAATTATTTCTTCAAATAAAAGCGTTCCAATAGCGTTCTGATATTTTATATAAAATTATTTCTTCAAATAAAAGCGTTCCAATAGCTTTCGGGCCAAAAAAAAGAGGGAGCGTGCATGCATGTGCACATTCCCACCATAGCTTCTTACTACCGAACACCGGACGACCTCTCTGGGAATGACTCGGAACATGTCTAATGTCTTATGACTTATGCCTTATGAATTGGATGGTGTGCCTTAGAATATGTTGATACGAAGATTAAGCACGTGGACAACTGATTGATTGATTGATGTGCACACTTGCGCAGCAGACAAGCTGGGGGAGACACGCCACCTGGTGAATGAACAGGACACTACCGGTCCGGGACAGAGTCCAGCTCAAGGCATTTTTTCCAACGTTTGGCGAGACCGGCAGCGCGCCAGACATATGCATTTGTCCACTAGGTAAGGTGTATTAACGCAATAGAAAGGGGATTTTAGAGGACTTTTTTAGAGGCTGAACTGTTCCCAGACATGTAGGATTGCTTCTCAAATGACTATTATAACTCCTGAATTCACCAACTATCTGCCACTGACCTGCCAACGATTTAAGCAAAACTACCAAGTACACTCCCCTGTCTCTCTGGATCACTCATATACCACTTCTGTGGTGTACGTATAAACCCCAGTTTGGACAGCAATCCATGCATTGCCTTTTTCTTCTTGCAGGAATCAGCTTGTGCCATCTAAATGTATGCTTCTTTTTGTCTAGAGCCTCCTTGCACAACCTTTTCCTTTGTCTTCCCCCCAAAAAAATGAAAATAAAATAAAAACTGAAAATACATATACATCCCAAATGGCAAAATTTATCACCGCCCATACAAACATGTAGGAGCAACCATCCATGATTAGTACAACTTAAAGCAAGTCCATGCCCCTACACAACAGTAAATAAGGCCAAACCTTAGCTTGGTAATCCGACAAAGGACACTACAAAGTGTAGGATTAAGCCAGATCCCACAGAGTTCAAACCTTGGCTTTGTATGGGCCGCCTTGAAATAACTTGAGGTGTGGGTTTGAACTTTGACCAGGGTTTTACCTTAGGCAAATGCTTTGGATTAGAACTCGGCTCTGTCATGGTCAAGTAAGGGTCAACACACTGAAGATGTGCACCCCAAATACTAGTGCAGGCCTTTGCATAAACCAAAGCTGGGTTTGTTTGGAAACACAGGGATGGTCGGCAGGGTACCACACCTAAAAAGAAATATCTTGGGTTTGACGCTTAAATATATTTACAATTATGTTATTGGGATACATTACATGTGGTGTTGTGTGGGAGGGCCATAAGCACATTGCTTAATGGTGGGCTGTTTGGGTTTATATTTTTTCATTTTAATGGTACATGGCAAAAGCTATGTTTGTATTTATTGGAGACTTTGGAATTGTCTGTTTAGACAGCTTCTTATTTTGTCTAAATTTCTGTATACCTAATGCAACAACTCAACAGGCTTGACTCAGTCTGTAGTTAAATGTCCATTCCGATATGTTCATATTTCCACAGGAATACAGCAATATCAACTATGGCAAGATGGTAAATACATCATCAATCATCCTGACACAATAGTGGGATGCCTTGAGGATTTGTCACAATATATTCACAAAGTTAGCTTTGGCTGAAGATGGCTGAATCAGGGTTTGCTCCATTGGTGCCAATATCCACCCACAATAACTTGTAATCACCATATGTCACCATCTGGCTAATATGACAACAAAATAGAATCCTTCGTTGTTGAAATAATGGCTCCCTGCATTATTTGAGCATCTGATGGCTATATATTTACTGCCCAGGGCTCCTGGGGCATGTGGCATGTTCCATCTTTCTTTGAAACCCCTCTATACTTATAGCTTCCCATGTGGTGCATTGGAAGTCAGTAGAATCTCTGAAAGCCAAATGTCTAATGGTCAGAGCCAATTTAAGAGGAATTCCTGGTTCAATTCATTGCAAGATTTCTTACAAGAGTTCAGGTGTTATTGTCAGGAAGTTAATGTATGTGTTCCTCTCCCATTGTTCGAGTTCGGATATCAGTCAGTCATAGTGACAAACCTGGTCAGGTGCTTGGCAGTCCATCCAGTGTCACATCGACATATGGTGATATGTTGTTGCCCTTCCAGGGTAGTTTATAGTAGGGCTGTAAGTGAGCCCGAAAATGCGCTTCGATTCCTCGTTTTGAAAAAACTCAGTTAATTGCTTGATTATGGCCCACAAAATAAACTGCATCATATTTTGACACATTACAAATTATAAAATGGTTAAAAGGCATACAACAGGAAAGAAATTTGATAATTCATTGAATTTTGGATAAAAGATGCATTTATAATGCCAAATACAGGAAACTTTTATGTTAAACAATTAAAATTTGCAAATGCTTAAAATTTGAAACAGAAACACCTTAAATAAATAAATATATTAATATATTTAAAGAAAAAAAATATAATTTTGTAGTAGATTTTACGTCTATGTTAGTTGTTTTTGAAGACCCGGTTCTCTTTTCTTGCCTCAATATTGAACTGAATCATTTTTTCCGAGTAACTGAAGAATCATTGCAGCCCTAGATTATAGAGGAAACCTGTGATCTTATCGGGGTGTTCTACTGGAGCTGACCCTACAACTGATTCTATGACTCCAGGGTCGGTTGTAAAAGTTGGGAATCAGGGACAAAAATCCAGAAAAAAATGTGCCAAAAATTTGGGCCGGTTTCATCTCCCTGACAGGATGTAGTGCATTCTGCATCAATTTTGCGCTATATAAATGATTCTATTCTATTCAGGCATGTCTGGATCAAGATCCTGACCTGACTAGGGGACATAAAGTTTTCCCCCACGACTAGACAGGAAACTACCAGGACAAGCCGTAAACCCTGACAAGCTGTATCAGGCCCAGACTAGCCGCACTGACAAGCCAGGACTGGAGCATTTTCCCAACTCATGGACTGATTTATTCTGGAGTCGGGATAGAGAGTCGGGATCACACCCAAACTATATAAAACCCTTCTGGTTGCTGTAAATATTCATTTATCACTGCAAAGATGCCAGCAACACATCAGAGAGACTTTCAACAGCAGCTAAGGATACTTCTGTTTTATTGAGTTTAATATTTTAATTTCATAATGATTTTCAGACAGAAAAGGACACATCTGAACCCAGGACCAGCACCTGCCCTACAGCCAGCACGTTCACCACAGCCACCACCCAGGAGAAGAAGAGAGCCACCAAAACCCTGGGTCGTGCTCTGGATTCTTTAAAGAGAAGAAAGAGGATGCTACAGAACCCCCCTGGCCGACTTGATACAGATTGATATCCCAGACAACCAGAATTTTATCAGGATGCCACCTGCATTTTACCTCATTGAGGAACGCATAAACCACCTCATCAAGAAGTCGGCCACCAATTTCAAAAAGCTCTTAGAATTTGAACTAAAACTGGCAATAGCACTGAAACACCTGACAACAGGCGAGATGTACACTTACTTGCAGTATCACTGGCTGGTTGGCCAAACCACCATCTGTAAACTTGTCCCTGTTGTCTGCTGAGCCATCCTTGCTGAAATCCAGGAAGAGTATTTAAGTTGCCTCCTGAAGACTGGAAAAAGGTGGAGAAGTTCAGAACCAGATGGAATGTTCTCCACGCTGTAGGGGCACTAGATGGGAAACATATTGCCATGAAGAAGCCCAAGAAATCTGGGAGTGAATATTACAACTATAAGGGCTTCTTTTCCCTGGTGCTGCTAGCTCTGATTGACACAAAATACAGATTCTTCTGGGTAGATGTTGTACCAAGTGAATCTTCATCAGATGCACAGATTTTGAACCGAAGCAAGTTCAGGAAGAACATCAAAGATGGCACCTTGGGGCTTCCGCCACTTGAACACCTGGGGAGGGAGGACCAGATTTGCACTATTTCTTGCTGGGTGATGATGTCATTTCCTTCATTCCATGGATGGTGAAACCCTACAGCAGAAGATAAGGGGACGAGAGAATAGCAAACAGGATCTTCAGAGGCATTGGGGTAGTGGAGAATGCATTTGGAATATTAGTGAGCAGATTCAGGGTACTGCTGGTCACTATGGAACAAAGGCCAACGGTTGTCAGACATTGTTTTGACATGTGTGATGTTGCACAACATGCGGAGGCCACACCAGGGCGGAGCAGACAGGGCATCGACCGCAGAAAATGATATAGCGGGCCTACAAAATGAAGAATTGTTGTGTGTGCAAATGACAACTACAGGAATCCTTAGAGGGAGACCAAATATCAGCAAAGACCTACTGAAAGACTACTTAAATCATATTGGTGCATTAAAATTCTTGTTATCTTTAAATTTTCAATCACTTTTGTGTTTAGGGGTTATGTGTTTTGTAAGGGGTGGTTTAATACTTCTTGTTTTTTGGAATTTTTTTAACATTCAGCTGAATAATTGTTTTAGAAGGTTTGGGTGGTCCTGAGAAGGACCTATAAATTTTACAGCATAGGTCCAGTGGGTTTGGCTGACTGCTTGGGAGGCTGTGACTGGGCTAGCAGCTGCTGTGGCTCCTGCTGCGTGGTGGTGGTTGGAGGAGAGGTGGCTTGCTGATGCGGATCACTTGTTGAAGACGGTTGAGGTGTGTTGATCTGCTGGTAGCTCATGACTGACTGTAGAGTCCCAAAGAAGCTTGAAAGTCCTGATATATTGTGTGAACTTTCTTTGCCTGTGGCTGCGGAAACTGACAGTGGGTTGAAATGCCTTGTTGGGGTAAGTGTGAAAGTAAGTGGTCTTGAAGGTCCCAGTTTTTGGTCGCCAACAACTACAAAGAAAGTCGGCTGTCATCTGGGTTGCTGTTGTCCTCTGGGTGCCACTTGGCTCTGCTGAGCTGGTTAGATGACCTGGCTTGCTAGCATCTGAGTCTCTGGAATCGTTAAGATGCATTCCCAACCAGCTGGTGCTAGTTGCTGTGGCTGTTGAAAGTCTGTGGCACATATCTCGAGAAACTGTACTGGGGCTTGTAACTGAAGGCTGTATTGTTGTGTCGAATTGCATGCTGATCTTCATATTATCCATGTCAGTTGGACGTCTGGAGATGTTGTGCACTGAGGCAGCGGATGCACAGGCTCCTTGGCCTGGGGGCTTGAAGGCTGAATATTAGAGGAGTCCTTTGCGCCTGATGTATGTCTTCAAGAAGCTAAATTTGTCCTAAATCCTGTTATCCAACTCTGTCATTTCCTTGGGAGGCTGCCAGACTTGTAGATTGGGGGAGTTTTCCCTTGTGAATCCTTTGGAATTCAAACCCAGTCATGCACACTTTGACAGACAGCTTGCAACCAGGCCTGGGCAAAATGTATTTGTGTTTGTATATATTCGAGTACTTTTGTGAAAAATGCAAAGTATTTGTATTCGTGTTTGAATACATTCCTAAAGTATTCACATTCATGAATACTTTTATGAATACTTTTGAAAATTTTCCATTTTGTTTGAAGTTTTCATTTTTTATACTTGTACTTGCAAAACCTTTTATAATAGCTTTACTGTGACATTTGGTAAGTGGTGTCTTTGGCACCTTATAGGCAATGGACTATATATCTTGAATCAAACCATTTAAGTTGAATGTTGTATGCCAATATAGACTGTTTATTTGTTGTATATTTGTTCATGACCTTTCAGGGGCAGCAATTCTCTGCCATTTCCACAGAGAAGCCTTGTTCTTGGAGTAGTCCACCCATAGACACCAGGCGTGGAGGTTGAAATGTTGTGGATTCTTGTGAAAAAGTTGATTGTCGGACTGTTTGAGAAGTGTTGTTGGCACTTGTAACTGGAATGGGATCTGTGAAGGAGAGCTGGGTGAAGGAGAGCCGTGGGTGGGTAAGCATAAGCAGTGAGACCCGATCAGTTTATGTTCAGAGCATCTATGTCCCAAGCATGTTGGTCCTTCCTGTTGAACAGAACATGGTGTTTATTTATTTATTTGGGGTTTGACGTCGCACTGTACAGGTCATATCACGATGGGTAGTTGGAAGGGCAGAGGAAACCAGTACATACAGTTCGTTAGGGTTCTGTACTGTAAACTGCCGACCAACAGCAAGCAACTACCAGCTTTCCCACTTGAGGCTGTGCCAGGAATCGAACCCCGGCCTCAGAGGTGGGAGGTGAGAGTGTTACCACTCTACCACTGTAGCCCCCCACATGGTGTTTAAGACAGCCACACTTGTTTACAAGTTTCTTTATAAAGGTGTTCCTAGGTATTATACTCCATATCTTTCTTCCTACAGCAGTTCTTATAGCACAAGGCGCAGCCAAAGTGGTGGCAATTTCCTTGTCATTCCAAAGTTCGACCCATCTGTTCATAAATCTGTCAAGCAGTTTAATAATAGTTGCTTTTGGTGCTCCCACTGTTTGGAATGATCTTCCAGATGAGATTCATTCCTCTCCATCCTTAAAACCTACCTGTACACCAAAGCATAGCCACCTTAGCCTGGATCATCCCCTGGTGCCTCCAGCCTGGTGTTCTCCGTGGTGCTTGACCCTTCTTCTGTCTCTGATACTGAAATTTGGTCTACTGCTTTTTTGGTTTTGTTGTGTCTTAGAGTCCTCTTGTATGGGGAGATTAAGCGCTATAAAAGCCAAATTAGAATTACAATTGGGACTAGAGATACGTACAATGGAACTTTGTGGTTCTGACGAGTGGCAAATAGATCAACAAGAGGAGTGAAGCCAAAAGCAAATTACAAACGATTATTTACATGGCGGTTTAAAAATGGTAGATATAGAAATGTTCATACTGTCTCAAAAGTTTGCTTGGATTAGGCGTTTATTTGTTTCACCACAATCTCCGTGGGTTCAAGTATTTTTAACAATGGCATCTCCTGAAAGACTATATATGATGGGAAACCTCTGGCCCTTAATTTTTTCTGGTAAAATCTCCAATCAATTCTGGAAAGAAGCATTGGTGGCCTGGGGCAAATTACTTGAAAAACAACCTCCTTGTGAAAATGAAGCATTGTTGTGCCCTTTATGGTATAATTCAAATATTTCTATTGAGCCTTTATGGTTTCCTCATTGGTATCATGCAGGAATTTACTGGCCATCTGATTTACTAAATAAAGCCGGAAATATCATGGAACTCAATGAAATATGCCACCTTTACAAAGTCAAAATAAATTTTTTAGAGTACTTAAGAGTTAAACGATGTTTAAAAACTTTCCTTGCTAAATTTACTTTAAAAAATCTTTCTTATGAAAGACCTGTTCTTCCTCTATATTTGAAACTATTGGTTAGCCCCAACAGAGGAAGTCGCCATTTCTATGAAATACTAAATCAACAGTATGACAACGTCAAATTAAAGACCAAATGGAATACAACACTCAACATTGATATTGATATAGATGATTGGCAGAATGTTTACAAAGTATGTTTTAAAACACTAAAGAGAAATGATTTTATTTGGTTTCAATATAGAATCATTCACAGAATACTGGGTACAAGAGCTTTACTTCACAAAATGAATATAAGCAATACTGCATTGTGTGCTTTCTGTGCAACATCAGTTGAGACACTCAGTCATTTATTTATTTTGTGTCCAGTTATCCTCCAATTTTGGACTAATTTGAAAGCATGGCTTCAACTTGTCTTTGGTTTGTACCTCAATCCAAGTCCATTGAATATTATGTTTGGTATATTAGAAAAGGAAATTGATTTTTTAGCCAAAAACATTATAATTATTGCTGCAAAGAGATACATTTTTGATTGTTCGAGACAGTCCAACATGCCAAATGTCAGTGGTTTCCAAAAGTATCTTCAAAGTATATATGCTGACCAAGAATATATAGCTAAAATAAATTTTCAGTATGATAAATTTGCAACAAACTGGGCTGTGCTCAATAGAATAAAATAGAGTTGATGTGTTAAGTAAAATTTTTGTGCGTGTGTATAATATTCCAGTAAAGCAAATGTTATAATTCTTTGAAATATCAATGTTAAGCAATTCCCTGTTGAAGTTTTTTCATAATTAATATATCTCTGTTATGTTGTACATGTATGCATTTCTTGTATTATGTTTTTAAAAAATAAAAATATATAAATTAAAAAAAACAAGAGGAGTGAACCACTTTTGACAGATCTGTTTGACGTGTGACCATTCTGTTGATTGGACTTGGTTTGACCTAGACAACAGGTAGCCAGCACATTCATGCACCCTGGAATGTGCCTGGCTCTTAGAGATATCTAGTAATGATGGCACCAGGTCATGATTTTCTACAGGAGAGCACACATCTCCGCTGGGTGGGATCCTCCTAGTTTGTTTATGTAGGTTGTTGTTGAGTTGTCCGTAGCAACCAACACTCATTTAGCACTGGTCCTTGAACCTTTTCAAGGCCAGAAAAAACCCCTTCAACTCTAGGACATTTGACCACAGACCTTCTGTAGAGACTTGCTCCAAGTGTGCACCCTAGCCTTCGTTTTAGGCATCAGTAAAGATTTTGATATTGTGGTCTTTGGAGTGAAGGTCGAAGCCCTTCATCACATTTACAGGGCTTTGTCACCACTCTAGATGGGCTGACATTGTCTCTGACCAACGAAGGAGGCTGTCCAATGACTGAGGATATCTCCAGTGCTCTTTGGGAGGAAATTGAAAGGGCCTCATGTAAAGGTGTCCCTCCGGAACCAACCTCTCTATTGGGTCAAGCAACCCAATTAGCGATATTAAACATGTTGCAGTCAAAACATGTTTTGACTTTAGGGATAGAATCAAATCCTGAAGGTTGAACCATCTATTTTGAGAGGGTTTTACAAGGGCTGAATCTAGGTGGTATTCGTAGCCCACGAATAAAAACACCTGAGTGGATTCGAGTTCGGATTTCTCTTGATTAACTATCCACCCTAAGGACTTTGTCAGGTCTACCATTGTCTGTGTTCACTTGTGCTTCCTCCTGGGATGGGGCCCTGATAAGCCAGTCATCCAGGTTTTTAATGGAGCCTGACTCCCCTTGTGAGGCCCATCAGCTTAATTTCCTTTACAATCATTGTAAAGACTTGTGGGGCTGTGGCTAGGCTGAAAGGGAGGGAAGTAAACTGGCACACCTGAGAAAAGTGGCAAAACCGTAGGTACGAGTTTGGAGGATGGGGATGTGAAGATAGGTGTGTAACAGGTCTATCAATGACACCCATTCCCCTGGAATCAGAGAGGCCCCGATGGACTCTGGGAGTTCCATTTGAACCTTTCTACTAGTAGGAAGGTGTTGAGCCTGCTTAGGTCTATCACTGGCCTCCACCTTGTTGAGGCTTGGGAATGGAAACAGGTGACTGTAAAACCCAAGAGATTTTAATTTTCCACCCTTTCTATTGCATTCTTTGACAGAAGAAACTGGATACAAGAGGTCAGAGCTAGATCTTTTTGATGGGCCTTGTATCCTGATTAAATCAGGGGAACTCAGGGGAACAATTTTGGTTTGTGGTAAATGGTAGAACATAACCATTGGGAATAATGTTTTAACATGTTTAAGCATTTTCTTTTTGCCAGTCAATTCTGAAAGAACATAGGAGACCTCCTACTGGTGGACTGAGGGAGGCTTTTAAGGAGTCATTGGGAGGAGGGGTTTTCACGCCCCCGTCCCCTTGGATGAGGTTGAAAAAAGACCTCTGGGGCCTCTGTTACTCGATTCCCCCCTGCCTGATGAAAACAATTGGTTTCTACTTGGAGTGGACCATCTCCCATAGGGGCGTTTCCGGTAGGAACCTCTTTTAAATGTGGTGGGGACCACGAAAGGGCTGGTTTTAATAGGGTCCAAAACCCTGCATATTTTTACGGGTGCCTTTTTTAAGGAGGAACTCTTCCTCATCCTTGACCAAATAAGACTGGAACAAAGGAGTGGGCCAAAATGGTGAGCTCCTGAAATTCCTGACTGGGAAGTTCCTGACACCTAGAATCCCTAAAATGAAGTTGAAGATGGGTCATCTCGGCCTCACGTCTTATGAGGATTGAATTTCCCTTGGTGTAACTCCCTCTGGATCAAGTGGGCTAAGGCCTTACTTGACAGGCTAGGGCTCTCTGTTAAATAAGAATCCTCTTTTTCAGGATATCTAGATAGTCAGAGGTTTTTTCATACCCATTGCTGACTGCTTTTTCAGGACTGTCCTGACATTACTTCATGGTCAAGTTGCACTCAAATGCAACTTGGTAAAACCAGCAGCAGAAAAGTTAAAATTAAGAGTACAGAGATTTTGCCTTTCCTGATGCTCAAACTCTTTGACTACCGGTAGGGGAACCTTGCTTATAGGGACCCCAGAGGTGTAGGAGAAATACAAATTTTTGCAAAATCTGTATTCAATTTTTGTATTTATTTATTTAGGTTTCAACGTCACTTTCCAAACAGTGTTATTTGTCCTCAAAACAAGGTTGTAAGAATTTGTACCACTTAGGAGTGGAAGCAGGATTTATTTTTTATTTTTTTTATTTACCCTCAGGTAAATTAGCAGCATGAAAGTCCTGTTCAAATTTATCAAAAGCATCTTTTAGTTGAGGACTAAGTGGAAGCATTGGTGAAGGGCCCCTTGGCCTAAGTTCCTGATGGTCTGCTACATCATTCACAGCCCATACTGTGGTAGAGAACCTAGACATACTGTCCCTGGAGTCAGGGGATTTAAAATCTGCCTGAAAATTTTAATGTCCTCGGCATATTGTGAGGGCAAGTCAGACATATCTACTTCCCTATAAAAAAGGGTCTGGGTCTGATTTTTTATTAACCTTGTTCAAAAAATCCCGTTTTGGCTTTGAGAACTTTTATGACTTATACGGGAGCCTCAGATGAAGAGACATATTTAGCCTGAGACTTATGTTCCCTTTTATCCAAGTGTTTCATCGGTTTTGCTTTTATAACCTACAAGCTTACCATGTGGGACTGAATGCTAACTCGGGAAACCACAGGACTCCAGCCAATGACCAAGAAAAATGGACGTTTGGATTTGGCCGAGTCAGTGGTTTAGTATGTATCATAGCAGTGTCGTTTGGTAATTTGCCCTTCCCTTGTGGTAAATTTAGCCCATACCCCATCAGCTGAAATACAGCGGAGAGGCAGGGTGGGACTTTCCTCAGTCCCACATGGTAAGCTTGTAGCTTATAAAAGCTAAATTTAAGTAATTAAAATTTTCAATTTTATTGCGCTGTAGCTTACCATGTGGAACTGAATGCTGGATTCAACCGCCCGGTGGCGGGATTACAGCTGAGACTGGAAGAATGTTGTCCATTTTTCTTGAAATTAGAATTTTAAAATATACCAAAGTATTGCCAAATTACCATTCTAAGTTACAGAGCCCCAGTTCTAAAGTCGGGTCTGTAAGTAGCCAAAAACTGAAATATGATGAATGACAGTACGGGTACTGTCTGGATGTTTTGAGAGAAGAGAGTGCAGCCATGCTCACTCAAGGTAGTAGCCCCTAAGGGCATCACTGCTATAATAATACAGCTCTAGGCTTGAATCTCATCAATTTTGCCACCCTAAATATGAGATTATGGTATTATTATTATTATTATTATTATTATTATAGACTCCTGAAGACTTGGCTGCACCGGGTGTGCATTTATTTTTCTTCCCGAAGATGAGTATGCTGAGAGGAAGGGTCTAGGACTTGTTGTGCTACTACTACTGGTCCCAGATACCTATTGTTGTTGTTGTCTGACCGAGTAAGGTCTTTTAGGTAAAAATGTGTGTGAGCTTTCCAGTGACATGCTTGCATGATTTGGTCTGCCGATACCACATCATAAAAGGCCTTAGAAGCCGTGAAGGCCCTAATCTCATGCTTTGACTTGAACCAGGTCCAAGGCTGTTGATGTGTTTGTTTATAATAAAGTAGGATAGTTTGTTTAGATACGGGTCTGATGTAATAAAGTAGGATAGTTTGTTTAGATATGGGTCTGATGGGTCTGATGTCTGAGGCATGTCCTTTCTTAAAGGAGATGAAAAGAAGGGATCGAGACCCTCTTAGGTCTTTGGTTCGATCAAAATACTACCTCAGGGCCCGTACCGGACATAACGTCCCGTCTTCCCTGAATTGTCTATCTCCAATGGTAGTTAGAGCAGGAATAGTCACCGGAGACACACTTGAGAACCTTCTCTTGTTAGTTGGTTTTTGGCTATGAAATCTGAAGAGGGGAACAAGGCAACCTTTTCCCATTGTCCTAGATTAGATACTTTGTTTGCAACCCAGGCATGGATTTTGCTGCGGCGCTTGCCGGAGGCCAAGGCTAGCAAGAAAGCAGTTTGAGAGTAAGATGTTTGAGGTCTGTGTCTTTCATAGGCTCAAAGGGTGATTTTGTGAGCTCATTGAGGACAACAGAAAGGTTCCATTTTGGAAGATTCCTGGAACTTTTGGGACAATCCCTGTGAAACTGGAGAGTAACCTGTTAAGGTCTGAACTTTGTGCAATAAGGTGGCCATTTTCTCTGCACCATTTCTCCAATAGGGCCCACTTTGACTTGTGGATGGTCCTTGTTGACGATCTCTGAGGGGCAGCAATTCCCTCGACCTGGACAGAGGGTCGGCCATCACATTCAGACACCCTGGAAGGTGTTTGGCTTTTAAGGTTATCTGGTAATGATGGCACCAGGTCATGATCTTCCACAGGAGAGCGCACATCTCTGCCAAATGGGTTCCTCCTTATTTATTTATGTTGAGTTGTCTGTAGCAACCAACACTGTTTGGTTTTAACACTGGTCCTTGAACCTTTGTGTTTGGCTTTTAAGGTTATCTGGTAATGATGGCACCAGGTCATGATCTTCCACAGGAGAGCGCACATCTCCGTTGAGTGGGTTCCTCCTTATTTATTTATGTTGAGTTGTCTGTAGCAACCAACACTGTTTGGTTTTAACACTGGTCCTTGAACCTTTGAAGGGCCAGAGAAATGGCCTTCAGCTCTAGAACATTTATATGTAGCCTTATTCCCCGGTCTGACAACAGACCCTTTGTAGAGGTTTGCTCTAAGTGAGCGCCCCAGCCTTCGTTTGAGGTGTCTGTAAAGAGTTGGATACTGTGGTCTTGGGATGAAGGTCTGTGCCTTTCCTCACGTTTGCGGGATTCTGCCACCATTCTAGGTGTGCTGAAAAGGTTTCTGTCCAAGGAAGGAGACTGTCCAATAACTGAGGATATCTCCAGTGCTCCTTGAGGTGAAACTGAAAGGGCCTCATGTGAAGGCGTCCCTCCGGGACCATTTTCTCCGCTGAGGCAAACAACCCAATTAGCGACATCAAACATCTTGTAGTCAAAAACATGTGTTGACTTGAGTCGTAGGAACAAATCCTTAAATTTGAGCCATCTCTCTTGAGGTCTAAATCTAGATGGTAGCCGTAGCCCACAAACGAAAACACTTGAGTAGGTTTTAGTTTGGACTTCTCCTGATTTATTATCCAGCCTAAGGACTGGGTTAGGTCTACCACTGTCTGAGTGTTTATTGTGCTTCTTCCTGAGACTGGGCCCTATCAGCCAGTCGTCCAGGTACTGGTGAAGTCTGATTCCCCTTGTCAGGGCCATCAACTTCACTAATTTTACAATCATTGTAAAGATCTGAGGGGCCGTGACCAGCCCGAAGGGAAGGGAGGTGAAATGAAACACTTGTGACCTGTGGCAAAACCTTAGGTACTTCAAGAGTTTGGGAGAATGGAGATTTGAAGGTTGGCGTCTGATAGGTCTATCGACGACACCCATTCCCCTAGAATCAGAGAGGCCCTGATAGACTCTGGTGTTTCCATTTGAACCTTTCCACAAGTAGGAAGGTGTTGAGCCTGCTTAGGTCTATTACTGGCCTCCACCTTGGGTGCAAGAAACAGGCGACTGTAAAACCTGAGAGATTTAGATTTTCCACCTTTTCTATTGCATTCTTTGACAGAAGAGACTGGATACAAGAGGTCAGAGCTTGTTCTTTTGAAGGGCCTTGTAACCTGATAGAATAAGTGGAGCTCTGACCAAATTTGGTTTTGAGATGAATGAAGAACATAACCATTGGTGATAATGTTTAACACGTTGTCTGAACATTTGTTTGTGAGCCAGTCTTTTCTGAAAGAGCAGAGGCAACCTCCTACTGGTGGACTCAGGGAGACTTGAAAGGAGTCATAGGGGGAGGGGTTTCCACACCCTCATCCCTTGAATGGGGTCGAAAGCGACACTGAAGCCTCTTAAGTTTGATTTCCCCCTACCCGAGGAAAACGATTGGTTACTGCTTGAGAGGAATTTGCCTCCATAGGAGCGTTTCCTGTAGGAGCCTCTTTCTATTGTGGTGGGGAACACGAAAGGGGAATATTGATAGGGTCTAAAAACCCTGTGGGTCTTTGGGGTGCCTTTAAGGAGGAATTCCTGAGTTCTTGATATCTAGAATCCCCTAGATGTGATTGAAGGAGGGTCATGTTGGCCCTGCGTCCTAGCAGGCCAGAGTTTGCCCATTGCATACAATTCCCACTGGATATGGGCTACAGATTGTTTAGGCAGGATAAGGATTAGGCACCCTTCTGAATCTGGCTTTTAACCCTCTTAGGGCAGCCTTAAAAGTGTGACACTTTACCAAAGGAGTGTTACAGGAGGAAGTAGTCTTGTAAAGTAGAGAGGTTCTGCCTAGTTTGGTGCTCAAGTTCCTTCAGAACTTGTAGGTGAACTTGCCCATAGGGGCTCCAGAGGGTTAGGAGAGATACAGATCTTGGTAACATCTATATTGAGCTCCTAAGATTGTCCTCAAAAACCAAGGTTGTCTCACCTTGTAAAAATTTGCTGTTGAAGTAGGGGGTTTATAAATTTACCCTCAGGTAAATTAAAGGCCAGGGAGTCCTATTCAAATTTTTCAAAGATATCTTTGAGGTATGGACTTGAGGGAGCATAGCTAAAGGGCATCTTGGCCTGAGCTCCTGTTGGCCTTTCGTCACCCAGGACCAGCAGGGTAGACAAGGACCTAGGCAAAGTTTTCCTCGGTCAGGAAAAAGAAGAACGTGCCGAAGGTCTACTTCAGTATGCTATGAAGGGAGGTCAGACATATCTACCTCCCTGTTGCTGGTCATGTTCAGCAGGAGCCTGTTGAGGCTTTAGGGGAATGCACCCTTGAGGTCGTTCCGAGTGATCGGATTGAGGATCCGAGTAATCAGATTGGGTCCGACCATCCAAGTGACTGGATTCAGGATCCAAGTGCTTGGAACCATGGTCGGACTGAACACTCTGGGTGATATGCAAGTAAGGTTCCAAGTTGGATCTGACCATCTGAGTGATTGGATTCAGGATCCGAGTGCTTGGAGCCATGGTCAGATTGTGGATCCGACCATCCGAGTGATCAGATGCAATCGGAAATTAAACCAGGCATCAGTATTGGAAGGGAGATCTGGTCCACCTCCCTTCCAAAGTCAAAGACTGACTTTGCCAGGATTAGGTTTCAAAACTCTGAACTAATGCAGAGAATAAGGGGAACCCCATGAAGCAAATTAGGAGGACAATGCAAAAGAGTGACACTTCTTGAAGTGAAAGAATGCATTAAATAACATAATAAAATATACGTCTTCTCACCAAGAATTGTATATACAATATTCTAGATATTTTGATTAAAATAACTTATAAAACTGCACAAGGAAAAGGACTTGCTATTGCCCAACCAATGTCACCCAACCAGAGTTGGTGACCCTAGAATGGCAAGCACCTGTTGTGCAGAAGAAGACGTTGAGAACAAAGACACACATTTGTGCTTTATTTCAAATTTAAACCCTATAAATGGACCAATTATGTAGCAGATAGGGGTTATATTATTTATTTCATTTCGACAGGTACAGGCCCTGCATATAAGCTACATACACGAGTTTTCTTCAAAACAAAGACGAATCGGAAATTTCGGGAAAAAAAACTCCGACATCAAACACTCGAATTTGTGCTTTATTTGAAATTTTAACCCTTTAAATGGTCCAATAATATAACAGATAGGGGATAAACCTTCAAAATATTTTATTCTATTTTGATAGGTACTGATCCTGTATATAAGCTACTTGTACGAGTCGACATGTTCAACTCGTTCTTCACGACTTGACCCGGAAGTGGATTAAGCTGTAAAATATGTTAGATATACTTATCTGTTCTGTGACTTATCACAAAAAAAAGATTCTATATATATAAATAAGGAAACTGATGTAGTTTCAGTATCCAAAGTCAAGGATATCTAAAGAAAACAGTAAAATATTGTGAATTTATTTCAAACGCTTTCCAAGATGGCGGCCAACGAGAGAAGGACGAATTACCACATGACACTGCTATGGTACATACTAAATAGCCGCAGGACTCCAGCCAACGACCAACACAGAAAATGGACGTTTGGATTTGGCCGAGTCCGTGGTTAGCATTCAGTCCCACATGTAAGCTATTGTAGCGCAAAAAAATATTTAATTTATTTTATTTTGACAGTCATAGGTCCTGTATATACTCTACTTCACGACGTGCACCAAGAAGTATATTTAAGTTGTAAAATATGTTAAAAATACTTATCTGTTCTGTGAATTGTCATAAATATATAATTATATGATATAAAAAGAAAAAAAATGCAGGAATTTTAACATCCAACAATACGTATATCCAGTTTATCATCTTTGGTTCGAAGAGACAAAGGGATAAGTTGAAAGCATGTTTTCCAATTGATATCCTGGGCAACTCACTCTGCCCTGCAGATTCAGTAAAAAATCTGGGTGTGTGGCTTGATTCAGATTTCTCTTTGTCCAAGCATGTTCAGAATGTCTGCAAAAGTTGTTTTGTTAAACTCCGTGACTTCAGACATGTCAGGCGGTTTCTTACTCATGATGTTTCTGTGCTTGTAGCCAACGCTCTTGTTAGTAGTCGGTTGGATTACTGCAACTCACTTTTCAGGAGCCTGTCCAAGTTCAATCTACGCAAATTACAGTGCATCCAAAATAGTGCAGCTAGAATTGTATCAAACACCAGTCGATACACCAGCATAACTCCTGTGCTAAAGAAACTGCATTGGCTTCCTGTTGAACAGCGCATTGTGTTCAAGACAGTCACACTTGTTTATAAGTATCTTCACACAGGTTTTCCCAGGTATTTTTCACCACATCTTTCTTCCTACAGCAGTTCTTATAGTACCAGGCGCAGTCAAAGTGGTGGTAATTTCCTAGTTATTCCAAAGTTCTGCCCCTCTGTTCATAAATCTGTCAAACAGTTTGGTAATAGTTTTGCGTTTGATGCTCCTACTGCGTGGAATACTCTCCCTGATGTGATTCGTGCCTCTCCATCCCTGGCCTCCTTCAGAAAACAGCTTAAAACCTACCTGTACACCAAAGCATATCCACCCTAGCCTGAATCATCCTCCTGGCGTTCTCCGTGGTGTTCGACCCCTGTTATGTCCCTGGACACAGAATTTTGTTGACTGCTTTTTGTTTTGTTGCGCCTTAGAGTCCTCTTGTTTGGGGAGATTAAGCGCTATAAAAGTCCAATTAGAATTAGAATTAGGAACTAAAAATTCAAGAGACACTTTCAAGCAGTATGGTGGCCAATGAGAAGAAGGAAGTACACATGTCACTGTTAAGGTGACCTTGCCTCAGCAATAAGGCATCGAGCCAGTATTATACGTCTATTTTTCTTGGACATTAGCCATGATGTTGTGATCATCCGAGACAACACTCAGTTCAATATGGTAAGCTATTTGCATTTCAATTTTTGTTGTATTGCTATACACATACATTTCCAATTTGTGGTATGGTGGCTTCGCTTAAACTTATGCACACGCCTCAAGAAAGTCAATTTTCCCTGATATTCTAAGGATTTTCCCAATTTTTTTTCAAAAATCCAAATTCCCTGGTCCAATTTAACACTATCCCAAGAAAGTTTTTCTATGTATTATTAAGGCTGTGATTTCATTAAAGTCATGTGACAAGATGCCAATTACATCTACTGACCAGAAAAATAAACCACAATGATTTTATCTCAATAATTTTTTATTACTAATTGTTTCCCTTGCTATGTCATTACTATCAGCCTATATGTAACATAAAATAACAATAAATATCTATGGCAGTACAACAATTCATTAAAAACATGTTGCCTGTTTTAGAACCTAGCAATCTAATACTCCTTAATTTACACTGCACCCATCTTTCTAAACCACTCAAAACAACAAAAACAAAAGGATTTTGAAAGAAAAAAATTCTTTCATGAGAAATAGACACAAACACCTTAATTATCTTCACCAAGAGCAAGAAATCCATTATCCAAATCCACTGATCATTGTAAATAACACTTGAACCATAGTTTTGAATGGATGGTAAACTGATTCACCCCATATATTTTTTTATTTGACTTCAAATTATTAAGATCGGTGATGGAAAAATAGGGGGATCCATAACCTAGCAATGAATACAACTGCTGAGAAAACAGTATATGGAGCATGAGATTGTTGTGTTTGGTGTGTAACTATCCGGCTAATCTCAAGTCTTTTCCATCCCTTATAGAAAGATTGGTGAAAGATAAATCAAAAATACACTTTAGGTAAAAAGATATAAACACGAGCACAAATTTTCCCTGATCTTTCACTCATCCCGTTAGAGGCCTTTTATGCTACAGATACAGGAACAACTAGCATTGTAAAAACGGTTTAATTACAATGATACCATTTGTCTTTCAAATGATTAGAAAAGATTGTTACTTGTTTATGTGAAAATCAAAAAGGAGGTCAAGTTACCCAATGGAAAAACAGGTTGAACAATACTGATGGTCCAAACTACTGGATAACAATAAAAAAATATACTTAGATTTGATTCACAGCCCCTTTTCTAAAATCTTTTGATTTTACTTATTGTGTTCTGATTTTTAACAGACATATTAGAAATTTGTTGAAGCAGGTTTTAAAACAAAAATATAATACAAAAGATATTTCACAAAGTTGCAAATTTAATAAGTAAATAAAATTTTTATAAGATAACCTACCTTACCTAATGGACAATTAGCTATATTGCCGGCCCCAGCCGACCTTGCCAAATGCAAGAAAAAGACATTTTGTGTCTCCACTGGGGAGACCGCCTAGATTGCCGCCATTCACTAGGTGACATGCAGTATTTCCTTCATGGCTAGAGAATGTGATGTTATAGCATCTTATTTTTTTGTTCTTCTAACCTTAGATGAATAAGATGAATGCAGGGTTTGGTTGGGAGGGCCTTTGTCCATTAGGTAAGGTATTAACTAATAAAAATTTAATTTACTTATTGTGTAAATACATCTTACCTTATGGACAATCAGCAAGTACAACTACCGCTTGGAAGGTGGATAGATTACTAGGAACTTTAGATTGAACTCTGAGACCTTAGTGTTCTTAAAGGGACATAAGCTGGACCCATTGGTCAGTTCCCAGTGAATTGGTTAATGACACAGACCGACTTTGATCCCCTTTTTTTTACAAAGCTCCTCTGAGATTGAGGAAGAGAGTTAGGAGTTTAGTCCCTGGAGACGCCCTCTTTGGACAGAAAAGGAGTCTAGCTGGTAGTTCATGGGCAGGCCCTGCCACCTTGAGGACCCTACTGGGCAAGGAGACAGGCTGCTAACTTATGTATTGGCTAGCGGTGGACCTCCTGGACAGACACAACCAGGCCCAGGTGAAAGAGCTCTGAATCAGCCCAGGCTATATCCTTCAAGTAAAACTGTGTGGAGATGTTGTGGGGCTTCAAATGACAGGCTGATAACAACTGTTCTAAGGAAACTCTCGACTGGGAGGCCTTAGAAGCAGCAAGGCCCTAAGTTCATGGTCTATAACCTGATGTAGAGTAAGGGCCTCCTGATTAGACAGCTCACGGTCTAGTGGGCAACACACTCGCCTAGGAACAGTGAGGACCTGGGTTCAATCCCAGGTACAGATACATGTTGGCTCGGATGACCTAATAAAATGGGGGTCCTCTGTCATTGGGTCCTATCTCCAGTGGTATGTTAAAGAACCTCAAGGACGTTGATAAGTGGTCATCCTTGAGCCTCTGTCTTTCAGTTAAGGGAATGTCAGTACATGTGCTAAGCATAAGCACAAATACAATATACAAAAAGCATAGGTTCACACTCTGTTTGATCCATGATGAGATAGTGGAAGGAGATAGTGGACTTGCTTCTCTGTAACTGTCAACAAGGCTGTAAGGGACATGAGCTCTCTGACCTGACATAAAAAGTGGCAGTGAGAAGCCTCTGAATTTTTAACTTTAAGGTCTGCCAACATTCCAGAGTGGGTCTCACCTTGCATTCTTTCAGGTCAAACTGGTCGAACCTACAAAAACGAATATCTGCTTGGGTTCCAGCTCTGATTACTCCATGTTTACTGTCCAACCTAACGCTTGACACATTGCTACCAGTGTCTGTGTGTGATGGAGACAAATTTGACAGGATGTGTTTCTGACCAACCAATCATCTATGTGCTTGTGGATTCTTACACATTTGTTTCATTTCCATGACTGTCATTGTGAATTCCATTGGAGCTGTAAACAGACCCAACGGTAGAGCTTTGAATTGGTAGGATTGACCATGGACATGAAAACGCAGGTATTTCCTGGACAGTAAGTTTATTGGAATATGGAAGTAAGCATCCTTGAAATTATGGACGTTAACCCTTTCACCTGTCTCCATTTTGAACTCTTCCGGCTGCAGAAATTTGTTCAGTGAGCTGAGGTCTAGGATAGGTCTCCTCATGTTGCTGTGTTTGGAGCTGAGAAAAATCTGCTGAAGAAAGCCAGGGATGCTTGATTTTTTTTATCTTTTCTATTGTTTGTTTCTGCATATGGGCATGTAATGCTTCCATTAGGTGACTGTTCCTGAGGGGATGTACATCGCCACTTATGATAAGTGGAGATCTGGTCAGATCTTGTCGGTACAGGGAGGTGAGGAAGTAACCTTCCTTGAGGATTCTTATGACCTTGAGACTGGACCCTAAGGCAGCAAATGTCTTCCAAAAACTGCTGCTGTTTTGCCCCTACAGGCCAATTTAGGGCAACAGTGTGGACATTTTTGACAGGTTGAACGGAAGACAACTGATCTACACAGGAAACAGCTTTCACAGATTTTCTTAATTTTGTTCTGGAACTTAAGCCTGATTTGCATTTACAGTCTGAGCAATTTGTACACTTAATGCACTGTTTACACAAGATACAAGACTGGCATATGGTACAATAGTCTCTCTCCTCCTGGCTTGCCTTACAACACCCCGTTGGGTGATACAGTAATTATCATTTATAAGAAGCCCAAGTGTGAGCCAGTCTTGATGAGGAGCTGGTGCTGAGTTGGCCATTGCTGAGCTAATACTCTGCTAACAGAGATCTTTCCTGCAGGTTGGGGTTCAGAACCAGCAAAGAAAGTTGACCATGGCTATTTCTCTAACCAATTGAGACAGCAGTTGGTTGGACTCACTGGCTGGTTTACCCCCTTCGTGATCTTTAACATAGATGGATACTGCTTCTGTAAGGACAGGGGTCTGGTCTCTGTTGACCTGGTTGATCAGTCCAGTCACCATTGTGGGTGAAACAATTTTCTTCTGTGAAGAGTGTGTAGCCAATACCAGGTCGGTACGCTCTTGCACCCTAGTATGGTTATCTATGTAGTCACATGACTGGCACTAGTCCAGTGTTGATGAAGCAATGACTATCTACAAATTTGCTAGGCAGGGATGAAAGAAAGGCCAAAAAGTAACTCTTCTTCTCTAGAAATGGTCACCCATCAAAGTACTATCGGTGGCCAATGCTAATTAACTCCTGTGATGAGGCCAGCACATTGTATATTTCCTACATTAAACTATTGATTTCTCATAAGCGATAGCACATTAAACTATTGATTTCTCATAAGCGATAGTATATTTCCTACATTAAACTATTGATATCTCATAAGCGATAGTATATTTCCTACATTAAACTATTGATTTCTCATAAGCGGTAGCTGCTTACAGCATTTGCTTGTAGAAAGGTGAATACAGGAATTTATATCTGGCAAACGACTTGCTGCTTACAGCATTTGCTGGAGAAGATGACGTCACAGGAATGCAATGCATTTGTCTGTGGATATGAAACTTGCTAGCTATTGACGCTGTAGATTTCTGTGTATTCTTCTGTCGTCAGCTATAAATATTTATAATTTCTTCTCATCGACCTGCCCTAGGAGCGACACAACGTGTGACTCGACTAGGGAAGGACATGTTGTAAGTTTGCCAGAATATTCTTGCAAGCTGTTGATTTTACTGGTTTCATCTAGTCAACCTGCCCCAAAATCAACACGGAGTTGGAATCAACTAGGGAGTGACTAAATTCATCCCATTTTTGTCCTAGTGAAAAGTCTTATGACTGAAGTATTTTATCAAATTTCTTTGATTCTTGAAAGCTTTTCAAAACGTGTCTGCACTGCACATGCGCCAAACGAACAAGATCCTATGATGTCACATTCTCTGGCCAGGAAGGAAGTACTGCAAGCCGTCTAGTGAATGGTAGCAACCAAGCCAGTCTTGCTGGTAGAGACACAAAACATCTTTTTCTGGCATTTTGTGAGGCCGGCCAGTGCTGGCAATATAGCTAATTGTCCTAACGGTAAGATGTATTAACACAATAAAATCAATGATTCAGGTGAATGCAATTTTTGTCTCCTTAAGAACAGAAGAGACACAATTTTTCATGACCAAACTTAAAAGCTTTATTATTTAGAAATTATTACTCCTTTCCAAAAACTCATGACCCTTCTACATCTTCATAAATTAAGTAAATCATTGGAATAATAAATAGAAATATATATGTCTACATTCTATGCTAAATATACACTCACATTCCAGGTATATACTTTTAGTTACTACTTTAGAATAAATAACACCATATTCACTGGTTTATCAGTTACATAAATAACTCTGTTCTTTCTGGCAAGTTTGATAAAAAATTCCGAGAGCTTTGTTAAAACAACTCAACTAAAATACTGATAGAGTAAGAAATCTAAAATTCGCCACATATCTGAAATTCGCCACATGTGGAAATACTAATAAAATAAAAGAATTGAGGTGAGATTTGTTGAATGTATGGTAAATTAAGGCTTTTTGGACTGAAAAAATGCCAATTTTCAGACAAATATCATTTTCTTCATAAAATTAACTAAGGTTTTAGAGGTGGCGAATTTTAGATTCCTGGCGAATTTTAGATTTCTTACTCTATGGGATTTTTTTTTCTGCAAATATGTTTTCCAATCTGTTTAAAATCATATTTGAAAACTGCTTGATTATAAAAAGAGATTGAGGACCAGTTTTCACCCACCCTGAGACCAATATTTTACTATTGTTTGAAGTATACATGAATGAAACATAATGAATCCAATTACCAAGTGCTATATCAATTTAAGTGCATTTGGTGACCACAATGACTCATCACCATAAACTTGTACCCATATCCATACAAAACTTGAATAAAATTCAAGGAAATTGGAGGGTATCCACAGGTGTTAATCTTTTGCAAATATTTGTAAAAGTAGTTAAGGCACATATGTGCATAACATATCATTGGAAAGGCATTTAATGTGTGCTTCTGCTTATTTTATTGCAGTAAAATCCATGATCAAATAAAAGAGAAGAAAAATATTTTAAAGTTAAATTCACTTTTACAACTATTTTTTGAACTCTACACCACACTTCTTCCTAAAAGAAAAAAATGGTTTAATTAGTATAAAATATCGGATTTGTAGGATGGATACATACTTAGACATAAATGTTTTATATTTGTAATTTTGAGAATGAGATGTGGGTACAAGTCGATGATGACAAGTCAATATGGTCACATGATGCCTGTGTCCTGTTATATGTACCAGTTGTTATCCATCCTGTGGTCATTTTAGCAATCATTAGGAAGTTATTTTTCATATACACGCAAAAAAAAGTGCATATCTATCCCATGTATTCATGCTTAGCAAAACTACCAGTTCACGCTCATTGCCTTTGTGTATTACCATTTCTGAATGCAAAGAAATCCCATAGGGTGATGTGAATTGGTGACTGGGATGAACTGGGTCCGATGCCTGTTAATAATTATGCAAAGATTTGACATACGATATTGACATAAACAATAACTACAGGAATGCTTTTGCTAACAAAAGCGAAGCATCCCTGAAAGTTTAAAATGTTTTGTGGTTTTAATAAGCATGCTGTAAAGCTAAGAATGCACAAAGCTGCGCTATATGCTTTCCCAATACCTCTTAATACATTCTGAAGCTATAAAAGCAACGATAAAGGAGATATAAGGCAAAAACTCCAAAGCAGCTATTTATGACCCCAGTTTGGCCCATAAGAGGGGGTCGGGGGGTAAAACTGACCGGCTATTTAGACTCTCCACATATGCTTTCCCAATACCTCTTAATACATTCTGAAGGTATAAAAGCAACAATAAAGGAGATATAAGGCAAAAACTCCAAAGCAACTATTTTATGACCCCAGTTTGACCCATAAGGGGGGGGGGGGGGTCGGGGGATAAAACTGAATGGCTATTTAGATTCTCCACATATGCTTTCCTAATACCTCTTAATACATTCTGAAGCTATAAAAGCAACAATAAAGGAGATATAAGGCAAAAACTCCAAAGCAGCTATTTATGACCCCAGTTTGGCCCATAAGGGGGGTCGGGGGGTAAAACTGACCGGCTATTTAGACTCTCCACATATGCTTTCCCAATACCTCTTAATACATTCTGAAGGTATAAAAGCAACAATAAAGGAGATATAAGGCAAAAACTCAAAATGAGCTATTTTATGACCCCAGTTTGACCCATAAGGGGGGGCGGGGGTAAAACTGACCGGCTATTTAGACTCTCCACATATGCTTTCCCAATACCTCTTAATACATTCTCAAGGTATAAAAGCAACAATAAAGGAGATATAAGGCAAAACTCCAAAGCAACTATTTTATGACCCCAGTTTGACCCATAAGGGGGAGTCGGGGGATAAAACTGACCGGCTATTTAGATTCTCCACATATGCTTTCCCAATACCTCTTAATACATTCTGAAGCTATAAAAGCAACAATAAAGGAGATATAAGGCAAAAACTCCAAAGCAGCTATTTATGACCCCAGTTTGACCCATAAGGGGGGGGCCGTGGGGTAAAACTGACCGGCTATTTAGACTCTCCACATATGGTTTCCTATTACCTCCCAGTACATTTTATGGCTCTAAATGCAATACTTAAGAAGATAATAGGGGGGTTGACCTAAATTTAAGGCTCTCAGATTGGAAGGTGTCAGAAAATCACTCATAAATGAGACATTTTTCAAGGGATTGCTCCCAAAATCTAATCAGCTCGCGTTTTCGATAGTATGAACAGGTGTGTCAAATTATAAGGCTGTGTAGCAAGTAGTTTTTCCTGAACTGCGATGACGGGGGGTGTACTTCAAAGAAATTGTTTTTGATCATGTGACTTTCATAAAGGTCAAAGATCAAATTTAAGCATGCAGAAAAATTTTCCCACGCCTAAGGTATATAACTGCCAAATATGGTTTGAAACCTTCTAACAATAAGGGAGATATTCAAGGGAGACCATAATGCGGCGGCGGTGGCGGCGAGGAAACTGAGGCAAAAACAAATAAGCGCCCTTTCAGGGATGCTTAATTATGCAAAGATTTGACATACGATATTGACATAAACAATAGAAGTAGCATCACTAAATGATGATGTTTCATACTGTAAACTTCAAACGCACAGCCCAGCTTCAAGTCAATGTCTGATTTCTGAAAACAAAGAGTCTGAAAGTCTTAGTCAAAACTCATATGTCTCATATTTGAGATTTTTTTTCCTAGCCAAGTGTTTACTCAAGTTGAGATGCAGAAAACCAAAATATCTAAACTGAGACACTCAGCCAAGAGTTTACATGTCAATCAAATTTTGCGAAATTTCCACATGTGTTAACTGTGACACAGTCCGATGACTTGGTCACCTTATTAACAGTTCTATATTTAAGACAAACATTTATCTAAATGATAGTCTTGGACATATTGGTGGATTCCAACTGGAAAAAAAATCCAAAACTATTGGAAGTCTCTGAGACATTAGTTACATTTGAGAAAGATTTGAAACTTATGATATTTTAAAAATCTGGCCCTGGAATTCAATTTTTGCAACACCATTCTTGTTTCAAATTGATGCCTGGCCAAAATTTGGACGTATATATGATAAATCACCTTATACACCTTATACAACACATGACAATAACATATTATGCACCTTTTACTGACCATACATATACATAATGCTAGTCATATATAGCTTTTATGAGCATTAATAACACTTTGAGACAAATGTGTCCTTATAACTAGACTTGTCATATACCATATCATATATTGTATTTTAATATTTAAACGGCTGAACATTGAATTTAAATTTAAAAAAAAGAAAATTTAATGCAACCCTCTATATTTGAAGAACTTACCGTATTTATTGTAATAAACGCCCCAGGGCGATGCATTTTTCAAAAGGGGGGGGCGACTATTACAGATAAATAAAATCATATCTCGAGTCCAGTGGCAATGGGCGATAATGGACACTTACTGCCTTGATCTCGCTTGCTGGCATGTATAATGGCGAGACAGCTTAAAATATTTAAAACAAACCTTAAATCTGAAGAAATTATGTAGTTTTATCTCCTATTTTTGCAGATTTCAATGCGTCTGTGACCAAAACTGCCATGTTTTGTTTTTATTTTCTTTATTTCTCGTAAGCGATATTCGCTTGGGAAGTACTAAAATGCACCATTTTTCGGAATCCCGGAATCGCAAAGGTGTTGGCTGTTGAGAGGGATGTAAAACCCCGAAATATGAACTTTGCAAAGGTAGAGAAGAGGGGGGGGGGATTAATAGGGATGGGGCGTTTATTACAATAAATACAGTATGTAAGTTTGGGGTCACGTAGACTTGAAAGTAGGTGCTGAGCTACAATCATTGCTAATGAAATATCAGGTATATATTGTCAGCATAAGCAAAAGTTGACCAAGGTCACTACGGCAAGGTCAAAGGTCAAATCAAGGTCATACCATGACGATGCACACCTACAACCCCTAAACAATGTCCCTGCCAAGTATCAACTTCCTACACCTTATCGTTTCCGAGATATAGCCCGGACAAGATTTTCAAACTCAAGGTCACTGCAGCAAGGTCAAATCAAGGTCAGACCATGACGTTGCACACCTACACCCCCTAATTTATGTTCCTACCAAGTATGAACTTCCTTCACCTTACCGTTTCTGAGATACAGCCCGGACAAATTTTTTCAGGCCGTCCACCCACCCATCTGGACACCATGGGTGAAAACAATACCCTGACAGCCCTTAAGGGCTGTGGGGTGAAAAAGGGGGCAAAATCAGTAAGTGTCCTTTTTCAATGGACGCTTAATTATTTGGCTGCATTTTGAAATAGACTATTGATAACTCGAATTATATTTTCCTTGTGGGTGAAGAATAAATTTGACAAGACAGGTTTCTGAAGTTAAAATTAAACAAGCACTTCAATAACATAAAACAACAAGGTATGAAACTTTCAACCAATAATAACAATCATGTAACGGAGCAACTGTGAAAATTTCCAAAAACAACTCATAAGCTGTTTAAACCAACAATTTTACCAATTATAGGCAGTTAAACAGACCTATCAACCACTAACTAATAGTACAGAAAACATATTTAGTAGTCTAAAGCAAAAACAACAGTTATACTAGATAAAAGCAATCAAGTAAAAGGGTTCTGAGAGTGTACAAACAGGGTAACTCAGAATAATGCAACTGACACAGGTGTGGAATGTTAATAATGAGAATTACCAGCAGCATACACAGAAACTTTATAGAATTGAATTACAGCAAAACCTCGTGTTAAAATCGCCCCTGATATTGTTTTGTGGAATACATAGCAGTACATTTTCTGACGTCAAAGAAGTATCATTTTTATAAGGTTTTCACCTGTTTCCTAATTTTCTACATATAAGATCTGTAACAAATATTTACTTCCTGTGAATAGGCAAATATCAAATTCTGTCAAATCGATCTGATGAAGTAAATCTGCATAATATTCTATCAAAGTTTGTGAATATTTAGATATTTCTAGGGAAATTATGTTCGATTTCTGATTATACTAAGAATATCAAAGATTGATCTCAATGGTAGACAGTCACTTGCGACAAACTGATTGCACCAATCACATACCCTCTAGTAAACCCTCTATTATCTAAATACATCTAGAGACGAGTACTTTATTTTCACAAGGATAAATGTAACATGGCATTATATTAAAATACAATTCTTACTACCTTTAAGAGAGATCATACATGTATTAAATACTAACCAACCATGTATTATAGCAAATATAGCCCAGTTGGAAATTGTAATGTCTACTTAAAATAAATATTTGATCGAGAACACAATAATTACAATTACTGCAAGCCCAGAGTTTCAATTTTGTATTCAGGTATTCTTTTCAAAGGAAAAAGCCTTTTTTGGAGGAAAAATAGACAAAATCTCTACAATTTTCTTGAGAAAGTTCCAGAAAATAACCCAGTTGAAGAAAATTTAATCAGGAAATTATCAAATACGCGGATATGAAACAAGAATATTATTTTCCGAATAATTACAATTACTGCAAGCCCAGAGTTTCAATTTTGTATTCAGGTATTCTTTTCAAAGGAAAAAGCCTTTTTTGGAGGAAAAATAGACAAAATCTCTACAATTTTCTTGAGAAAGTTCCAGAAAATAACCCAGTTGAAGAAAATTTAATCAGGAAATTATCAAATACGCGGATATGAAACAAGAATATTATTTTCCGAATAATTACAATTACTGCAAGCCCAGAGTTTCAATTTTGTATTCAGGTATTCTTTTCAAAGGAAAAAGCCTTTTTTGGAGGAAAAATAGACAAAATCTCTACAATTTTCTTGAGAAAGTTCCAGAAAATAACCCAGTTGAAGAAAATTTAATCAGGAAATTATCAAATACGCGGATATGAAACAAGAATATTATTTTCCGAATTTTGTACTGAGAATAATTAATGACATTTTAACGAGTACTCAAGTAAATTTTGGGGCACTAATTACAGTTAAGCTCTGGCTGGTTTTGATTTTTTGTAGAAACTCATGCATGACCCAAATTTACAACTTAAACTTGTCAGAAATAATGCATGATCTGCTGGCTTCGTTAAATGATCAGCAAGCAGAGTCATATTTAGGAAATCTTGCACATCTGTAAAAGCTGCTTTTGATGCTCTGTACACATTTCGCTCTAGAAGTAGACAACCTTAATTTATATTACAATCTAGTGCTGAAACGATTAACCGTACTAACTTTGGTTACCAAAGCACTAGACAACGGCAATATTCTTGAACCAGTTAACTGTTTTCCACCTCATATGGAATTTTATGTGATCGTTATATTTCTTAATATTGGAATCACAACTGAAAACGGCAATAATTCAAAGCATTTTATCTATTTATTATGTTAAATATAAAAGATATGCAGTTTATTTGTAAAATACGCAAGAATTTGAATGAATTTTCTTTCCAAGCACCTCAAGATCTGCCATATTGTTAACAATATTTACATCTGGGGCACATATCGGTATTTCCTCTCTCTCCACAGGTACTATATATTCGGAACCAGTTAATCGGTTAGTCGGTGGTTAATGCAAGTGACTACCCAGCTAGCAAATATGGCTAATCGTTTCAGCTCTCTTACAAATGTTTTGACCGCTTCTCACTTCTTGTATTCTAACAAACAGTTTGAACTGTATCAATATTTACAATACAATCAGAAAGTAAGAAACACAACATTCTCCACAGTATGTCAAGTTTACCATTGAGTAGTCACTGTATTATAATTATTGTAGAATCAAGTGAAAGGAAGCCATAACTACAACCAAATCCAGGGGTCATATTAATGAACAATACTGAGATGACCTCATATCTAAGTTAGGGTAAGTTTTTCACTTAACTTTTTCTTGGTAGTAGGTATTTTGAAAGTTTATCAAAAATAAAATGCAAAATATCTGTGAAAATAATCAACACTGTGTGTGAAAAGCTAAGGTTAGACGGTCGGATCGAACGTGTTACTTTTTGAGAAGACAGTTCACAATGTTCGTCTTCCATTTTTCAACAAGATCAATCCATTTTCAACCTTTTCCAAGACTGAATTCCTGTTACCATTGACATTCATATACTGTGGATGAATGTCATATTTCCCACCCTGTTGACAACATTCAGCAGTTGTCACATGGACTAAGTTTGATATATTTTTCTACTGATACAATCTATGCATCAGCCATCTACTCATCATTTTCCGGCATGATATAGGAGATGTCATCCCAGGGATGTCTGTACAGACCCTGCTTCAGACGCCTTTGGTCCAAATAATGGCCTGAAAACAACATAAAATAGGATTAAGAGAGTAGATATACCAGTAAAACATGAATGCAAACTATTATTGGGTGAACAACTTTTGGTTTAAAAACACAAGACTATTTTGTTGATTCAAAACTTTTCATAAATTGACTGAATACCCTGCAATTTGTTATATTTATATCATTAGAAAGGTATTTTCAGCAAATGCATGGTTTTTAATGAGCAAATCAAATACAGTAGATTTGGTATAAGTAGAACAGCCATAAGTGGAATATTGCCATAAGTAGAAGCAGTTTCTCTAAGCCCCAACAATTATTAGTACAAAATATAAGGATAACTAGAAGTTTGACTTATAGCAAGTGACCACAACTTAATTTGAACCTAATTTGATGCACAAAGTGTTACTTTTCAATGGGAATAACAAGGTACAAGTAGAACCTATAAATTTTGTGTATACAGAAATGTAAATATCCAAGAAAGAGGTGACAAAATAGTACCATTGTGACACTCTTTGGCTGATTCCTCACTTTTGTATTATTAAGTCTGAACACCAAGCAAATCAATTTCACAGTAGAGTGATCACACAAGTGTTAATTATTGCAAGAGACTTAAATTACATAGTGTCTCTAGTACTTCATATATTTCTCAAAGTGTGTATAACTAGAAGTTGCCATAAGTAGAAGTAAATGGCTGACATTTTGCAACTTCGACTTAGACCAAATCCACTGTAGATTGGTAGTATATTTCCCTGACATATCAATATTTTGCATCCATGGAAATCCCATTTTAAAGTGGTGGTTCCATATTCGTGGACTGTCAGGACCGTGGAAACTGGGATTGCAAAGAGTGCCAAACTGTGCCAAATAAGATGCAAAATCCACATGCATCGCAAACCTCCAGGCACTACAAACTTCCGGATTTATCTGGAAACACCTCCCAACCAGAGTTGGTGACCCTAGAATGGCAAGCACCTGTGTGCAGAAGAAGACATTGAGAACAAAGACACACATTTGTGCTTTACTTCATATTTAAACCCTATAAATGGACCAATCATGTAGCAGATAGGGGTTATATTATTTATTTTATTTTATTTCGACAGGTACAGGCCCTGCATATAAGCTACATACACGAGTTGGACGTCTAATGTTTTCTTCAAAACGAAGACGAATCGGAAGTTTGGAAAAAGAAATTCCGACATCAAACACTCAAATTTGTGCTTTACTTGAAATTTAAACTCTTTAAATGGTCCAATAATGTAGCAGATAGGGAATAAACCCTCAAAATATTTTATTTTATTTCGACAGGTACTGATCCTGTATATAAGCTACATGTACGAGTTGAAAGTTCAACTCTTTCTTCACGACTTGACCCGGAAGTGGAGTAAATTGTAAAATATGTTAAATATACTTATCTGTTCTGTGATTTGTCACAAAAATATGATTCTATATATAATATATAAATTGATGTAGTTTCAGTATCCGACGACAAGTATATCTTGAGAAAACAGTAAAATATTGTGAATTTATTTCAAACGCTTTATAGGATGGCGGCCAACGAGAGAAGAAGGACGAATTACCATACGACCCTGCTATGGTACATACTAAACCACGGACTTGGTCAAATCCAAACGTCCATTTTTCTTGGTCGTTGGCTGGAGTCCTGCGGCCTCCCGAATTAGCATTCAGTCCCACATGGTAAGCTATTGTAGCGCAATAAAATGGACTTCTTTGTGACAGGATATGACTGGAGTGCATCCTGACCTTCAAACATAGACTTAATGCCATTGAGATACTTCAGGCTGAATATATCCTTTGGGAGTTGGGAAGCCATTTTGCTTCCCAACATATACCCTTCAGCATATTTTGGTCTGAACATCAAAACTGCCAAGAGTAGGGGCCAAAGCCGGGAATATGGAACCACCACTTTACTCATGATAATCAGTGAATCAAAACCTGTTGAATATTTCCTATCAATCAATTACCAGTCAAATAACTTGATATTCCTTTGAATATTTTAAACATAAGGTTTCTGAAAATGTAACAGCTGGAATTTTTTCATATTTAAAAAAGAAACTAAGAGAAATTAAACTTCTTCCAATTAAGCAAAGTGAATAAGTAGGTTAATAAAGTAAAATAGCTTTTGTGGTATTCTCCTGATATTGTCGGGATATTAGCCACTCCATAAAATTTTAGAGCATATTGACCTACCTACGAACCCCACACTCCTGCCCAGTACAAAGAGACCATTCAGCGCTCCAATCTCCACATATTCGCTCGCTTCTTCCCTTAAACAAAACCACACTTTTTAGATATTAACTTACTACATTACACAAGAACTGAAATACTTAAATTTGATATCGCATGATTGGTATGGTTGTAACACCATTTTTAACACCTTGTATAAGTCAAATCATGACAGAAAGTTGAGAGGATGGAGGGAAGGAATGCATACGTCTAGTTAAACATCCTGCACTGAGAACTAACAAACAAGCAATCAGTGACCGAATGAATCGGTCACATAAAGAGTTGGTACAGATCTTGATGATTTAGAAGATAAGTCACATGAGAGAAACAAGCAATCAGTGCTGTGAATGGGCCGACCAAATTTCCTACTTCATGTCAGGATTCAAATCTAAAAACCTGAGAGATGGGTGATGAGTGTGATACCAACTAAGCTTCTGTGCCTTCAGTTATATAAAGTAAAACTTGTGTATACATTAAAATTAGGAAATACTGGTTACGCTAATAAACAACCAATTTTTTTTTCTTTTATAACTTGGAAAATTTAATTCTAAATTAAATTTTTATAAGTTAATACCTTACCTAGTGGATAGATGCATTTGTCCAGTGCCCTGCCGGTCTCGCCAAACATTAGAAAAAACGTCCTGAGCTGGGTTCTGGCTGGGACCGGTAGTGTCCTGTTCATTCACAAGGTGGCTGTATAGCCTCCCTACCTGTGTACTGCGCATGTGTGCGCATGCGCACTTCCTCTTTTTGTTGTCTACCTTAGGAAGTCCCCCTTTTTAGCTTAGAATCGTGGGGAAGGTAGGGTGGGAGTCCCCCTGTCCACTAGGTAAGGTATTAACTTATAAAAATTAAATTTACTATTAAATTTTCCATTTTATTGCGTTAATACATCTTAACTAGTGGACAGATGCAGAATAAGTACCCAGTGGATGGAGGGTAGCTAACAAGGGGGAATTCCAGAACTCTGAATAGTAATAACGGTGTCTCCGGCAAAGAATAAGTAGACCAGCCCAAAGGAGAAAACACCCTTACCCCCCCCCCCCCCCCTTTTTCTTTTCTTTCTATGTACAGACTTGACCCGAGTGTACAGGGAGAATGAGAGGGACTTAGCTAGAGTTCGGACCCACCTAGCAGAGGAAGAGGAACAGGAACTGAAGAAAAACTATCACTACATCTCTGGATCCACTTAGGATCATGGCAATCAAGAAGTCAGGATAGCCGAAGTTTTTTTTTTTAAGGATATATATATACTATATGCATAAATACTCTACATACATTCCCCTGCTGGCTATCATGTGGCACTACTGATGGACCTGTTCAGCAGCTACCACAGGACCTAAGTGGTATAACTCAGAGTCTGCCCAAGCCACGTCTTTCAGATAGAATTGTGTAAAAGTGATATGGGCTTTCCAATGGAGGAAAAGGTGCCTTGGAAGGTGCAAAGGCCCTAACATCATGAGCTCTCACCTGATGCAAGGTTTGTGATTCCTCATCAGAGTTGGTAGCAAAGCAGCACTGTTTGTTTGATCCAGGAATGATATGGTAGCAGGGACGATATCCTTATGGAAACTCTTCCGGAAAGACACAAAGACCAGATCTTTATCCTTGCGTAGGTCCTTGGTCCTGTCTAAGTAGTAATGCAAGGCTCTTACTGGACAGAGAGATTTGTCCTCCTTAAGAGACTTATCCAAAGATGTTGCCAAAGCTGGTATGACTACTGGAGCCACACAGGAAAGACCCTCGCGAGCCAGCTGATTCTTGGACAGGAAAATGGGTGAAGGATAAAGAGAGACCTAACTCTAATTTTCCTGATGCTGAATATTCTTGTACAGCCAGGCATGAATTTCACTACGTCTCTTGCCTGAGCCCAAGACCAACACCATTTGGTAAAAACGTCCCACTTGACTTGTAGATGGCTCTGGTTGAAAGTGAATTCTCACTGCCACTTCATCAGAGAACCCTTTTTGTTGAATGATGACGGCTCTAGGAGCCAAGCATGTAGATTCAGATGCTTCAGAATCTGGTGAAGCAGCCCGTTGAAGGGCTGTGTTACTAGATCCTTCCGCAGTGGAAACATGAAGGGAGTCTGGACTGATAGACTGACCAGGTCCCAAAACCAAGGCATGTTGGGCCACCCTGGAGCAATCAATATCATTCTGCAACAGCCTTGGTCCATCACTTTGGACACTACCTGGCTGAGCAAGGAGACTGGTGGGAGGGTGTAAACATCCACTCTCCCATGGCAGGTTCAAGGTGTCTACTGTCCATGCTGTTTGGTCCGGTACCGGTGATACAAACTAGGGGAGTTTGTGATTGAACCGGGTTGCAAATAGGTCTACATGTGGTCAGACCCATCTTGAGCACAAGAGATTGAACGCCTGCTGAGATACGGACCACTCCGTCTGGATCACTTGCTTGTGTCTGGACAAATTGTCTGCTATTACATTCAAGCGACCTGGAATGTGTCGTGCCCTCAGAGCTATTCCTCTGTTGTGACACCAGGACAGGAGTCTCTAGAGGAGGGCACAAAGAGAGCCTGATTTCATACCACCCTCCTTGTTGATGTAAGAAACCACAGTTGTGTTGTCCATTGCTATTAACACAATCTTGTCTTTGCAAAGATGCTCGAAACTCTTGAGAGCCAGACAGACAGCCTTTAACTCCAAAAAATTGAGGTGAAGGTGACTTTCTGTGTCTGACCACATGCCTCCTGCAGTGGAGTCTTCTAAGTGTGTGCCCCACCCTTCATTTGAGGCATCTGTAAACATTTGAAGGGCGTGTTGGAGGGGATGCAACAGCTGACCCGGAGCACGTTGCTCTCACTTAACCACCAATCTAGATATGGATGGAGAGACTTGGGCAATGAAATGATCTTTTCCAGAATCTCAGGCATATGCCAGTGTCACTTCACATGCCACTGTATGGGTCTCATGTGGAGATGACCTGACCAGACCTGACTAGTCAACAGGTTGAACAGATAACCGACGAAATTGAAAACCTGCTGAGGAGTCAGTTCTGATTTCTTCATGTTTACTATCCACCCTAACTCACGGCAGAGGGCCAAGAGGGTCCGGATATGTTGTAGAGCCAGCAATGCCTCTATGAGGAACTGGTTCTTTGCTGGGTTTGCATAGTCACTCCGGATAACTGGTGATCTGGAAAGGGGTGGTCTTAATTTGAATGGTAGGATGTAACCCTCCTTCAGAATGGAAACCACCCTTGGATTCGCACCCAGCTTTTCCAACGTTTGCCAAAAACTTTGTTAGCAACCTCCCACATTGAGATTGTTTGCAACATTGGAGGCACTTTGAATGCTTTGGGCAGAAAGACACAGATTGACACAAGATACACCTTTGACATGCTTTATTTCATTCTTCAAAAGACTGCGTCTTACACCTTTCTTTTGTGGTGGCCCGTGTATATCTGCAGAATGAACATGACAAACAAGAGGACATAATACAGTAAAAGAGTCTCTTGAACATGGTTTGACTTGACTACATTTATTGTCTTTCTGTATACTAATTGGTCCGACTGACTTGCATGAACTCTGAAATTTGTCGGACTTACACAATAACTGTCATTTAAATTTTTGGTACTGTCAGGATTTAGAAAAACGAGGAGTGGATCCTCTGCCTCTACCACGACCTCTGGATCTATTACGGCCAAACTGCCTCCAAGGCTTTTGTGATTGTTGAGCAGCAGAGCCAGTGATTTCTCTGTGATTGTACGGTCTATACATGTTTCTGGAACGCCAATTTGTGTGCTACTGTGCACCCGGACCGGGTCCCTGAGCTACACTAGCAGAATCATGCTTGGCAAAATCTTGTTCTGCTTGACAAATCACATTATCCGGAAAGAGGCCATACCCAAAGAGGGGGACATTTCGCAGATGAAGCCATGTATCCTGTTTAACCCCGGGTTTAATGTGGTCTAGATAAGCATCCCTTCTGAGCAAAATCAAGTTGGTAAAGTGAACAAAGGAACGGTCTGCCAAATGTTGAAGGGCCTTACCCATACCTCTCGAGACACTTTGATGGAATGCCATCAGATGCTTCAAATCATTCAGAGCACCAGAGACTTCTTTGGGTGCCTTGTCCTTGTTAATTTGTGAACATTACATGTTCATATGGCCTGTCATTCTGTCCTGGAGCTCATTAGAGCACCTGTTAAATCCGGCTACATGATTTATAATGTAACTGTTTTCCCGGGTGCACTTTTCCCATCTTCTGAGGTACTTCTTCGATACGGGTCTTAAAGGAGGACCGGAATGGGGGTAGGCTGACACTTTGGTAATTCTAGGAAACTGAGAGTTTACTTTAGCTTCCGCATAGTGCCAACTGAAGATAGATCTACCGGGGAGGTGTGGTCCATCTGGCTTGATTAAGTGCATTTGGCTGGGATTTTGGTACCTTCACAAACTGATCACGCTTTAACCAAGCTGAATCTTACACTCTGGATGGGTACACTTCTGCCATTGTACAATTCAGACGTTCTAACTTCTGGCAAAGCCAATCGTCAGGTGGCATGGCCACTGAAATCCTGCTGGGTCTTTTGGGGTTTTTACCTTTCCACATGTTATTTGTTTTGTCAGGCTCAAATTGCTTTCAAAAGTGGGGATGTGGTCCCACCCCATGAATGAGCGTACTGACCTAACTGTCTCCCTGTAGTTTAAACTCTTCATTTTGCTCTTGCTTATCCACAAAATCAGACAAAAGATTTTCTTCAGTCAGATACACTACCAGAAAATTCCTCGTCAGAATCATGAGTTTCTGACAGTGGAATGTCATCTGCTTCCGGTGGACCGGTAAAAGTCATTGGATAAGGCTGATGGAAAGAATCTACACCGGTCTGGTAATGAGACGAGGTGCCCTGACTGGCAGAAGCGGTAATGTCCAAGGCATCTTGACTGGTAGATTGTTGAGATAAGGTCTGTGAGCCAGGCTCCGGACCGGAGCTGCCTTGTACAGACGTCCCTGGCTTAGCAGGGACCGATGGTTTAGCAACTCCTTGTTTATCGGAAGAATGAGAAGACACCAGTAGTTTAACAGTCTCTTCTTTACCGGTAGTATTGGAAGGGACCGGCTATTTAGAAAGTTCCTGTCTCTTCTGCTTAGGCTCTAGCTCCGTCCCATCCTTGCGGGATTTGTCAGACTTCTTTGTCTTTTCAGATTTGCTTTATTTTGCTTCAACTTCTGCCAGGGACTCCACCGGCTATGAATGGAGCCTCTGATATAACAGTGTGTGATGGAAGTTTTGGGCATGGAAAAAACATTGCCTCTTGATAGAAGACGTTCAAATCGAGCAAATTGCTCAGCCCATTGATCAGAGATTTGCTCAAGTTGGTCTGAGGTGACAAAAGAGCTTCAAGTACCTGTATCTGGGTGCGCGTGCGAAGACACTTGAGTAGAAGCATACGGTGGGGACTGAAAGGATGGCTCTGTGTCTTTGTCTTCCACCGACGCAATAACAGTAACTTCCTCAGGGGAAACTAGCATCCCAGATTTTTTCTCTTTGCAAACACGGTATGTAGGGGTAGATAGCATATCCTTTTGTGTTTCAGCAAAATTGTCACAGATCTCACAAGGCATATCCTTCACACAGGGATCATCACAAATGCGCTTCTCCCTACACCACATGCACTTTTCATGATTATCAAAAGAGGCCATTATATGGCCACAAGAGCCTCTACATTGTCCTTTCTTGTCACCAGGTGAAGCCATGATGATTAAACACACAAATGAACACAAAAACCTAGCAATATATCCACTTGACAAATTATAAAATTGAAAAAAGTTTCTCATAAAATCCATGCGTTTTAACGTCTATGTGCCAAACAAAAAGAGGAAGTGTGCATGCGCACACATGCGTAGTACACTGGCAGGGAAGCTATACAGCCACCTTGCGAATGAACAGGACATTACCGGTCCCGGCCAGAACTGTTTTTTTCTCTAACATTTTGCGAGACTGGCAGGGTGCCGGACAAATACATCTGTCCACTAGGTAAGATGTATTAATGCAATAAAATCTATATTTTGTGACAATTGTACAAAAATCCTTCACATGGTTTTGTGATACTTTTTCAATACTTTAACCCAATGTATCTCAAATTTTTCTGTAGCCCCATTTACCTTTTTTCTCTTCTTCTTAGTTTTTGCAACAAGCATATATCTTACAATTTTCCACATGACAATACCAAGCAAAAGTTCATTAAAGCTAAAAGTCAAGAAGTCAGAGAGTATTGAAAATGACTCATTCCTCATTCAGATGTGATGCTCAAGTAAACAATCTAACATCAACTTTGCAAGTGTCAGATAATTTATATGCATATCAAACCTGCAACACTGCTGTGATTATAAGGGTTTACAGAAGATTTCAGTCAGGCAGATGCTAAGCAAAAGCCAGTTGGGTTTGTTTATTCTTCTAGATGACACCCGTTAATATGCCAAGAGTGAAATTTATACGAATTTTTGACCTGGACAAAAACTTTTCCCCTTTATGAGATTACCTAGTACATACACAAATATATAATCTAAAAGCTCACAATCCATTCTGTTAAATCATGTGAAATGCCAGATTTAAACTTTGTGAAGCTAATAGCTTACCTGGTGAAGCAGCCACAGTTTCTTAACAAATCTACCATTGCTACTCCAATGAAACCATCAACATTCAGAATAAGATTGGGTTTCTGAAAATTTGCACAGATGACATAACAATGTATTTACAGTTTGTACCAATAATAGCATTAGCAAAATTTCCATTATATCAATTTAATGACAATTGTCTCCCAAATTTGATATTTCACAGTTTTTACAATAAAAATACCTATTGTATGAAGCTTAAACTATTAAAACAAAATATGGCTGCTCCAACTTTTTTGGGTTGTACATGACATTTACTTCTAGTCTTGTGTTTCTAACTGTATTAATGAAACAAGTTAAAAAGCTTCAATATGGTCAGTGTTTAATTTTCAATTGCAATCCTACCTTGGATGTAGTAATCTTCTCCACCTCCAGTGCATAATTTAACAACGGAGTAGAAGGGAAGTTTTCCTGTACGTAGTCTTTCAGAATGACAACTCTCATATCTGGGTTGTTTATCTGAAAGCATTAACTGGTGTAAAGATACCGAGGACAGAATGGCAACCATGGCCCTTCTTATTGCCAAAGAATAAAGGCAATATCTGGGCAGATATTCCCCATCATTCTTATTCTTAGAATTTTCTAAGAAAACAACTATTTCCTCCTTTCTTCATCAGAAAAATTTCTTGGGAAAAAGAAATTTTAAATCTATGGGAATTTTTATATTTCTAAAGGGAACTAGAAAGCACTTTTATAATATAGCCCTCTGCCAAGGGTCATTTCAAGATTTTTTATTTTATTTATTTTTTTTTTTTTTCAAAATATGATCCTGTTCTTTTCCAAAATGTAAGCATTTTTTACTATGACCGGGCCCTACACACATTAAAAACTTCATGAAGATCCCCTCATTAACATTTGGAGTTGTATCACCAAAAAGCCAGTAAAAATCACTGAAAATGTTAAAAACAAGGAATAGCAAAATCTATATTACATTTTCTTGCCATGGTATTGGGAAAATATTCCAATATTTAAAACAGTTTCAATTTTAAAGCTTATGTTACTTTGATGGTTTCTTGCACCAAGACAGACATTGTTTTTCACACCAGAAAACTTCCCACACAAGAGGGTCAAAGATCCCCCAAAGGGTGGTTTGTGCAAGCAGCAATAAGGTTAGCGACTGCTGTAATTAAATTTAGAAACAAAGAAAGAAATGTTTGGTCACCCAGTTAAGTTAAATGTGTTAGACGTGCTAAGAAATGTAAAACTTGTCATCTAGGTTACATAATTGTATCTATGCTATAAATGGACAAATGAACGGACGGAATTACACCAATTTCGAAAACAACTTAGCTATGATGGTGATCTATAACCCTGTCAAGTATGAATTTGATTGGACACAGCGTTTTCGAGTTAGAGTGCGGAAATGGAAATATTGACGGACAGACAAATGGACAAAAAACGGACAAACGAACAGACGGAATTACACCGATTTCAAAAGCAACTTAGCTATGATGGTGATCTATCTCCCTGTCAAGTTTGAATTTGATTGGACAAAGCGTTTTCGAATTAGAGTCCGGAAACAGAAATGTTGATGGACAGACAAAAACGGACAAACGAACACACGGAATTACACCAACTTCGAAAGGAACCTAGCTATGATGGTGATCTATCTCCCTGTCAAGTATGAATTCGATTGGACAAAGTGTTTTTGAGTTAGAGTCCAGAAACGGAAATATTGATGAACAAACGGACATAAAACGGACAAACAAACACATGGAATTACACCAATTTCAACAGGAACCTAGCTATGATGGTGATCTATCTCCCTGCCAAGATTGAATTCAATTGAACAAAGCATTTTCGAGTTCGAGTCTGGAAACGAAAATGTTGACGGACAGACAGACGTCGGACACATCAATCTGATAGGCGGGTTGTTTACACGCAACCCGTCTAAAAACACATAATTTGAAATATATTTTAAGATTTACAACTTCGTGATTTATTACATTTGTCATTTTCATTACTGTATGTGATTGATATTTAGTCTGAGAATTAAAGTACTGAAAGCTGGTATCTGTTAAGTTTCAAATCAATTACCAAAAGCATCTATAAATTAGAATTCAGAAACCAACAGATCCATGGACAGACACATTGACTGGCACCAATTTCAAATGCAACCTAGCCCAGGTGGTGTAGAAATAACTAAAATCAACATACCGACTTAACCCTATGTCCTATTCCCATGATGAGCTGGCCTTTCTTCCGCATGCTGTTCACAAATTCCATTGGTATGAGGCCCGAGTCATACGCTTCAGTGAACTGTTTGGCTGCCCCGTCCAGAGCTCCCCCAAACCTGTCTCCCTGACAACACAGAAATAGATTACTTTAAGTTACAGGACCTTATGTTCAACTTTTTTATTTATGTGAACATTTTTTTACCAATGTTTTAAACACTACTGTGTTGTAGAACTTCACTTTGCCTTTTTCTTTGTTTCCATTTGAGAAACGATTCTCGAGGCATTTAGAAAGAAATACTAAAATGAAGTTCCAATGTCAGACATCATGTTATGAGGTAGTTTAACATGTTGTAGTGAAATCTATTCTTTTTATACCCAAGTCACACTACAGGTAGTATTGCCTACGTTTATAGGCATTTTGTTAAATGCCTCATTCCTGTAATTAATAATAAACTTCCATCTGTTTACTTATAAAACTCTAGTTTTAAATGTTTCACCTGTCAATATACAAGAAATTTTTGAAATGTTTAAAATTTCTGCCACAATGATTTTCTGGGTTTTTGGACACTTCTAATTGTAGGCAGTACTGCCTGTAGGGTGTCAACTTGACATTATCTACCATTCAACAGCCACATTCTTCACAATTCGTGGAGTTTTACTCACTATGGTCATGAGTCCTGATGCCAGGCTAGAGATCAGGTCTTTGCCTGCTCTGGCACAAACAATTGTGTTGTGGGCGCCTGACACTGCGGGACCATGGTCAGCAGTCACCATCAGGACCATCTCAATGAATTTGGAGGCGTATCGGGGTAGTCTGCAAAATGAGTCAAATGACCAAAACCATTGAGAACAGTCACAATCATCTGTGAGGCACAATGGATTATTATAAAGGCCAGACGTCTGACAAAGGCACACCACTAGCAGATCCAGAGGAAAGGTTTTGGGGGTTCAATCCCCCTCCTTGAAAAATGTAAAGGGAGTTGTACTGTGAACCCAAAGCAACAAACACAGATTAAAAAGTGGAGCATTCTGCATTGGATAGAGATTTATCCAAAATTATAATAATATACCGTAGCCGCGCTCTGTAACGCTCATGCTTTTGATAGCACCCATCCACAATCTTACGTTATCACTCATAAATTGCTAATATGTCGTTTTGAGGTAAACTGTCTCCATATAAACCCAATAATTGGTGAAATGTGAGTAATTTATATCAATTTTCAACAAAATTTTCCTTATTTTAACAGTTATGACAACTTTTATTGCATCGAGATTTGTTTACCAACCGCATATTTTACTTCCAGTTGGTGTGTGCTTAAACACGGTTTCCCTAAATTCGGGTTATTTTTTTCGAAACACCCGGCTGGTTTTCATTGTCGTAAACACCCATCCCCAACTTTTGCAAATATTTGCTCACATTGCCCATGGGCGTTACAGAGCGCGGTACCAGTAATATACGCTATAATTTCATAACCTTCTATTATACTGAATGTTGGCGATATCCCCGGCCCCTCCCAGCTTTTGCACACCTACACATGAACCCCCTCCTCACTAAAAGCTGGATCAGCCCCTGCACACTAATGCAAGTGGTGAACCTAATACCTGCCTGGAAAATTCACTGGTAACTGGAAGAAACCAGTAACAACTGCAGACAAGTGGGTGTACATTCTCAGGCACTGTTTATTCGTACAGTAGAACCTTAATTATCTCAACCCAATGGGGAAACACAATCACATCGGATAATTGTGGGGTTCTGGAACTTACCACAGACAAAAATCTTGGATAAGTTTGGGCTTCAGTCCTTAATGGTGTATCCAAACCTGACTCTACACTGAGCTAAGATAAAAGGCTTAAACTTCGTCAGGATTTGGACATAAGTCTAACACTTAACTTCTCTAAAGAATCTGGCCAGCTGTTTCTGTTGGAAACCCAGCTAATATTTCATCCTTATGGGCTCTATATCAACTACCACAATGATAATAAATGCTTGCTCTATTTCTGGAACATCATATGTACCTGCGTTGAAACCATAACAGCCCAAGTACGCCTCCCAGGCCAAGGTCCTCCTGGAAAACTGCGGTGATCGGCACTCCAGCATACAACAGCTCCTGACCACGCTCATCACAGATACTCGTCATAAAGGATGCTGGCTTCCTAATCAACCCAAGCTCCTGTCACCAAAATAGTAGGTTAATTTATTGAAAAAGATTATACCAAAATCCATCAAGCTTAGACCATATGAACATATCATAGCTTTCATTCCTGATCAGGTCTAGCTCATCATGAGACAACCTCAATTTATTTCTATTTTTAATATTTCATTGAACCAAATAAAATTTATACAATGTTATCATGTACAGCCTCTTTATGTACAACCATAATTTACTGATCTACATGTAGTTCATTTAGTCTAGTCAGAATTTCCGTTTTCTTATCATCAAAGTACTTCCAATATTTCTTAACAGACAAAATGAAGAGACATTTAAAGCTTCAACCTATATATATGAATATGTTTAAAGTAACTCTTATACTTGTAATTTTTAACTAGATTGGGCCAACTCGGCGCTAACATATCCCCAGACAGGTCATCACTCACGCCACAGGTTTTGATTGGGAATTTTTTAAAACATAATTACCCATTATTATATGAACTTCAGCACATCAATCTACTCTGTTTATATCTTCCCAAGGAAGATGGTGTATCCCCAGACGCCGAATACATAACTCAAATTATATTTTCAATCTTCCTGCAATGATAACTCTAAACCTATTTTCAAAGTATTTAAATGATTAATGATTGAATGTCCATTCTAAAATAATAATCCCAAAAGAGCATATCTGTTTCTATATTTGTTGACAAATAAAATATTATTTTTAACTCAACTCATCATACTTTTCAATCTTCCTTCAAAGTATTTAAATGATTGATGATTCAATGTCCATTCTAAAATTCATAATCCCAAAAGCGCATATCTGTTTCTATATTTGTTCACAACTAAAATATTATTTTAAAAAAAATTATTTATATTATTATTTTATTATATTATTTTTAGAATTTGCAAATTGTTTTCAGTTATTCATTTCCTCTATACCTATATATGTGGTCCATATATATGCAACCTAAATATGTGATACAATCTCAGTTCTGACTCCCCTTTGTGTTATATGTAATGAAGCCCACCACCTCCCACCCCCACCCCTCTCCCCTTCTCCACACCTCTCTCACTATTACACAAGATCTGCAACCCCATTGAGTTCTTTGTTTCTCATCTGATATCATTAAATACCTTTGTTTATTTAGTGTCACTCAATATAGCTGGAGGTCCCAGAGGTGGGTGGGGGGAATCCGGGTGGGGGATGTGGGTTGGGACTACAAAGAGATGGAGTGCTACAGCATAAATGGTAAACAAACAATCTATATAAAAGGGGTACTCAAATACAAAAAGAATTGAGAATTTTAAGTATGTGATTATCAACTGAAATGAGTTCATAACTGTAGGAGCTGTGTCAAAATTAACTGAGGCAAGTTGAATAAAACTGGGCTAGTTGAGGGTTAAAAATCCCCTAGTTTTACTACATAAGGATATAATTTCATTAATATTGGGACTTAAAGCTCACTTAAAGTGTCCATTTTGTCTACTTGAATATGTTTAACCAGTTTCATTTTAAAAAGTTAAAAACTCAGCAAGCAGAGGTATAACACACAAAATTGAAAAATTTTGTTGCAATTTTAATTTTTATTAGATAAATACTTACCATTTCCTGACCATTGCTATATGTTGGTGCCATCCAACTCACTGGCCAACGTTGAGAAACGTTTTAAGAAACCTTAAGAGGCCAGTGAGTGAGTGTGAACTAGCATGTCCCCCTAGTGGTCATGTGACCACGCTAGTAAACAACCTTCATTATTTTTGTTGCAGAAAATACTCCCCTAGTACTGAATCTGCGGGGAGGCAGGGGGGGACTATCCTGGTCAGGAAATGGTAAGTATTTATCTAATAAAAATTAAAATTACAACAAAATTTTTCAATTTTATTGCGAAAAATACACTTACCATTTCCTGACCATTGCTGAATGCAGCCTTCATGGAAGGAGGGCAGTACTAGAATTTAAAGACCCAGTACACCACTCTGCACAGCTATCATACACAGCACAAACCTATAGGCATTCAGATCCAAACTAACCTCCCAGATGAGGCAGTGGAACTGTTGAGCACTACAAAACAACACAGCCTTGTTGTTGTTGTTGTTGCTGTTGTAGGAAGGAAGTAAACATAACAGAGACTCACTACCTAGCCTACAACTAAAACATTATGAGAAGTTACATTGAAATTTACATGCATACCACAACATATAAACTTCCAACAGTCACCACATACCATACAGATCCCCTAAATCATAGTATGTAGTTGAAGTTCTCACAAATTGCCAGTTATTGCCACAGTTGAATGCTGTATGTAGACAAACATCCAACACCCACACAGGTGACACAAATATTGGAAGTGTCATCAGCATATTGTGTAACTCCAAGTCTGAATGAAGTCAACAATTCTGCCTAATAAAAATACAGATAGTATGACAGACATACAGCTGCAAAAGCATACTAAAGTATCAATATAAGTATTACGCATATACTTATAAGATAACAAACTATAGGACACAATATCAAAGTCTGACCACAAGCAAAGCAAGCAGGAGAGACTGAAAATTGGTAAAAAAGTTATGGTTTCCAGTAACATGCATCTAAAAATTCATATACAGAAACACTATCCTAAAACCTAAAGATTCTTGCCTTGACTCGCTGCTGTTGAGAGTCAGAATTTGACTTCTCCTCAGTCAAAATGATAGTCTGCCCACAGCAAGATAAGATAGTTGACCTGAAAATATCTGCTGTAAAGCCTCCTAACTAGGCACAGACAAGACATAATAATTCCTCATTGAATCCTTTGTCCCAAGTAAAAGTATTTCAAAACCTCACAAGACAAAGAGATCTATCTTGAGTAAAACTGCTGTCCCAGTGATTGAGAGCTGGCATATCGACCGGCTTAACTGAAGTAGGCCCATCCGAAGCCAACTGATTCTTGGCTAATAAATGGCCAGAGGCACTTGTGAGCAATACTCATTTAAAGTAAGGGAAGACAATGCTAACGAGAATTACCCTTCTTCCTTTGCCTAATGCCAAAGTCAAAAGAAAGACCGTCTTGAAAGTTAATAACCTCCAAGAAATCTTCCCCAAAGGCTCAAAAGACTGTCTGGTGAGACCAAACAAGACCAGAGACAAAAGGTAAAGAAGGCTTAACCTATTGGCTACTGGATTGTCTCTATAGAAATATGTCAACAATCTATACAGCTGAAGAGTTCTAGAGACTTATTCCCCTTCAAGGAAAGCAATCTACAATTGTTATTCTGTAACCAGCAATAGTAGATGGCTTAAGATTCTTTTCCTTAAAGAAATAATTAAGGAAATTTGCTACATCTACAAAAGTAGTATCTGAGAAGTTCACCACAAGAAGCCTCAGATGGAGGTTTGTGCATAGATCTACCAGGTCCCACAACCAAGAACATCCACCATGACCATCATGATTCAATCATGATGAATCTGCACCTGAAGGTGGGCATCTTCTAAATTACCTGAAGAATCCTTGGCTATCCTGGTGCAACCATGATGATTCTGCGCCTGTAGGTGATCATCTTGAATCACCTGAGGAATGAGAGCCACTGGAACAAACACAAAGCTGTCCAGATCCTCCCAAGAAATGAGTAATGCATCTGTTCCCCAAGCCCCACAGTCGAAGAAAGGAAAGACATACACTGGAAGCTTAAGATTCAGGTTGTTGGATACCAATGGCAGAATGATTGAACTCACCTACAAGGGAAGCCATGAAAAGGAACCTTTGTGGAACAGATCCACCAGATCCCAAAAATAAGATATCCCTAGCCACTCTGATGCAATCCAGATGATTCTGCACCTAAATCTTGGAGTAGCCCTTCTTAATAGCTACAAAAAGAATTTCTTGCCTTTCCTGAGATCTTTGACTTATCAAGATAACCTCTCAAGGATCTCACTGAACAAAGAAACTTATCTGGCACCAAAGCATAATCTAAAGAAGGTTTCAAGTAGGAATGACTACAGGTTGAAAATCAAAGGAGCCTTAAAAGCCAAATGATTCACCTGCATCACCTGAAGAATCAAGGTCACAGGACCAAACAAACTGTCCAGTCCATCCCAAGAAAAGTTGAAAAAGACAAGCTTGTGGTTCAAACTAGTTGCAAAAACAAATCCATCATTGGTGATTGTAATCAAAGACAGATTTGATTGAACACCTGAATCAGAATAGAAGATTCAAAAGTCATCCAAAACACATTCAATTTGAATCATCTTGAATCTCATGAACAAAGAATTTGTTGGAATATTTGTATACCCTGGAAAGTGATATGCCTGAATCTGAACCCATGGCATTCGTCCAAGGAATGATTCTTCAGATAAGGAAACACATTCCTGAAAGTGGGTACCTCCCTACCTGTTCAGATAGGAAACCACTGAAGAAATATCTGGGGAAATCAACAGATTCAGAATCCGAATCAGACCTCCAAATGATTCTAAAGGTAGTAGCCCTGTTAATGTGGAGTCTTGACCCCTCATGATACAACAGACCACTGGCTGTTTGATGCCATAATTGTGCATCCCAATCCTTAAAGAAAGCATCTAATAACAGAAGGAGATTGTGCTCCTTCTGATGAAGTAATGGAAGCTCCTGCAAATTGAAAAGTCGTTCCACCACTGAAGATGGAACCTGAGAACAGAAAAAGTGGTACATTATCTGTGTATTATGTGTGGTATTTGTGGTACATTAGCAGATAGCCTTGGGGTTACCTGATAAACAAATAACCCAATGGCACTGTTTTCTCCTATGAAGCCATACCGCCACCAAAGAAATGGCTTCCTTAGAAACCATTAGCCGGAGAAGATGCTTTGAGTAAAGATGTACCCTAAGGTGTAATCTGCAATCCAAACTAAAAATCCTGGTATTCGCCAAGAAGTTTTTTTGTTTTTTTTGAGAAACCCAATGCCTTCTACTGCAGCCATCAGGTTCAGTATCCGTTGATGCCATAATAAAATCGAAAATAAACCATTTTCAAGCGCAAGCAATAAAATGGTTTGTACTGGTAAAGAATGATGCGTTCTTATAGATCCCACATTCTCACCATGGACTAACATAGCAAACAGGCAGTGAACCGGTGTGAATTGTCATCAACAGGGAAGTGAAGATAAGAATTGCGTGAATCCGGCTACGAAAGAATGCAACTGTAAGGAAACGAGTTAACACACTCATCCAGTTACTAGTAACCAATTGCGAAAATCCCAACAATGTGAAATTAAGGTACATGTAAAGACTTGTTTAACTGACCTCAACTATTAGTGGTAGCCATGTCTTTCCAGCTTATCACAACCGATAAACTGCAAAATTGCAGCGACATCACCATCTCACTGGTGTTATCGCCCTTTTGTCGATCAATTCATAAACAGCTTTTATAAAAACTGTTGTCTCTCGCATTTTATTTAATTATTAATTATTCAAAAAAGAAACATGGCAAAGTACTCATTCCTGTTACTGTAACCTTTGTGAAAAGTAATGTATGGTTGCAAATAATAATCCTCTTACTATCTTAAGATGTAAGGTGTAGAATATCTGTCAATACTGAACAAACATTCCTCCTAACAGATTACTCCCAATTCCTCTAAATCGTACTGAGGAGGAGATTTTTGTAACAGTAAAAAAGTATTAAATGTCAGACTTGGGACAAAATAACTGTCCTGAGGCACTTTATCCCATTTCTAGCAATGTGTAGGAGTTTGCTCCTTCCCAGACAGAAGAAACACTATACACCCGAGATCACAAAATGAAGTTTCCCTGGACATCTGACCAAATGCACTTTTAATTCTACCAAAATCATCTAAGAGATAAGATAGAGAAAAGTAAGACTTGTAACACTCCTGATGAGTAACAAGTTGAAGAACTGGTCAACGCACTGCCCAAAAAACACCCAGGATCATTGAAGACTACAATTACTATACATAGTCCAAGGTAGTACTGGATATTCTATGAGATTCCTGTTAATCCTTAAATTCTTGAAGACCTCCTGACAGAGGTACTGACTCCAAATTATTAAATTCCAAGATTTGACATGATTATGCTGCAAGAAACACAGAGAACCGGTATTCTTGAACAAAATCTGACAATGGGTACATATAGGTCTAATGTACCGGTGCCGGTTCCAGCAGAAAAACCGGTAAAAATCCACAGAATGAATGAAAAGCCAATTGTTGAGATGAAACACAACTCCGGTCATCTGACAACCCGATTCCAGACCTATGGGATGAATCACAGCTCCGGGAATCTGACAAACCGATTTCTGACCTTTGGGAGGTATGGAAACTCGATTGTCTTCGGATGACGTCATGCAGGTATTTTCCTCTGTTGAATGTTCCGACTGAACTTCACCGGATAAGTTTATCGCAGTGAAAAGCCCAGACGTGTACTCGGAACTTCTCCACGACGATGCATACAATGGGAAAAAAGATGTCTGCCTCCATGGGGAAATCCTTTTGACATGCTGTTCGATTGAAAAGTACGTGGTGAAAAAAGAGCCTCCAAAAACGCCTGGCTATTAGAACCCGACGTATGAACAGCTTTATAACAATCGAATAGTCGTTGCTCTTCACAGTGCCTTCCTTCGTTGCATAGCAACATGTAAACTGTCCCTGTCGGAGCTAGTATAACTGCCCACAGTTTCAGTTAAAATGTACCCAATCTTCTCAGATTTGTATAAAAAAGTATTGTATAGTATTGCCTTGGTTCTAAATTCTAACCTCCTGGTATTTAAGGAAAACTGAAATGAAGACTCCTCTTCCTCCATCAACGCCAAACTGAGCCGCCATGTTGAAGAAAGGTCATTTCAAATGTCAAAATATCATTTTCCCTCTGTAGATCCTTAATTTAGTCCTGAGAAGACATTGTCCAAACATATGTCTCACCACAGAACTCAAGAAAAAAGGTTCCAAAAACTCCAAAAATTAATAAAATCCGAAATAAAAAATACACATCCACACTCTAGGATGGCCAACAAAAATAATGAAGGTTGTTTACTAGCGTGGTCACATGACCACTAGGGGGACATGCTAGTTCACACTCACTCACTGGCCTCTTAAGGTTTCTTAAAACGTTTCTCAACGTTGGCCAGTGAGTTGGATGGCACCAACATATAGCAATGGTCAGGAAATGGTAAGTGTATTTTTCGCAATAAAAATAAGTTCTTAAAAGACTAAGATAGCCATAACATTATTAATATTCAAAATTTAAATAGACAGGCATTTCCTTTTAAAAATTCAAAGATTTCAGCTCTATAACCCACATAGTTTGACAGTTACTGGGCTTTAAAGTGGCATAATGTCCATAAATTGGGTTTCTGTGGGCATTTTACAATTGTTAAAGAGACCTTAGCAATTAAACTACAGATCTGAAACTTTTTGGGGGACATACATAACAAACAAAAATTATATATAATACAGTTTAAGACTTGTCACACTAAGCATTTCCAAATAACAGGGCAAAATACGGAAATAATGTCAAAAAAGGCACTTGGGCGAGTGTCTATGGCCCTCATACACAGGTTAAATGTCTACTAAAAACCTTGATTTTCGGCATATGTAAAAAGGACATAATAATGCATTCCCAGATGGGATTTCAGCTCCATCAATCACATAGTTTAACAGTCACAGGGCTTAAAGGTGGTAAAAAGTCCAAATATTGGGTCTCTGTGGGCCTTTTAGAGATCTCGATGTGGCTTTGAAATTAAAGCTTCAGACTTAAAATTTGTTACAAATGAAGATTACACATAGAATATGTATCTAATAAAGTTTGAAACTTCTCAGATTTACCATTTCCAAGTTACAGAGCAAAATATGTGAAAAATGTCTTAAAAGGGTCACTCAGGTGGGTGTTTAAGGTCCTCATACACAGGTTAAATGTCTACTTGAAGCCTTGATTTTTGGCACATGTAAAAAGAACATAATAATGTATTCCCAGATGAGATTTCAGCTCTATCAGTCACATAGTTTAACAGTCACAGGCCTTAAAATTGGCAAAAAGTCCAAATACTGGGTCTTTATGGGGCCTTCTAGAGACCTAAATGTGGCCTTCAAATTAAAGCTTCAGACTTAAAATTTGTCACACACTAAGATTATACATAGAATATGCATCTAATACAGTTTGAAACTTCTTAGACTTACCATTTCCAAGTTACAGGGAAAAATATGTGAAAAATGTCTAAAAATGGTCACTCGGGTGGGGATTTATGGTCCTCATACACAGGTTAAATGTCTTCTTAAAGCCTTAATTTTTGGCACATATAAAAATAACATACTAATATCTTCCCAGATAGGATTTGAGCTCTATCAGTCACATAGTTTGACAGTCACAGGGCTTAAAAGTAGCAAAAAGTCCAAATATTGGGTCTTTGGGAGCCTTTTAGAGACCTCAATTTGACCTTCAAAATTAAAGCTTCAGACTTAAAATTTGTTACATACTAAGATTACACACAGAATATATATCTAATACAGTTTGAAACTTCTCAGACTTACCATTTCCAAGTTACAGGGAAAAAGATGTGAAAAATGTCTTATAAGGGTCACTCGGGTGGGTGTTTATGGTCCTGATACACAGGTTAACTGTCTATTAAAGGCCTAAATGTTGGGGCACATATAAGAAAACACATAGATATATTTATTCCCAGATGATATTTAACTTAGATGAGAGACATAGTTTGAAAGCTACAGTGCTTGAAAGTGGCAAAAAGTGCATAAATTGGGTCTCTGTGGGCACTTTTGAGACCTTAAGTCGACCCCTTTGGGTAAACCTACAGCCCTAAAATTTTCTACAGACAAGGATTACATATCAAAGTTATACCTAGCGCAGTTTGAGACTCATCAGAATTACCACTTCCAAATTATAGGGCAAATTATATGAAAAGTATAGCAAAAAATCCCTAAGTGGGGGTATTTATGGGCCTCAAACACAATTTTCTCCTCAACTTAAAGTCGTGATTTTCGGCACATGTACTAAGAACATATTAATGTGTTGTCAGGTAAAATTTCAGCAATCTGAGCATCATAGTTTGTGACCTACAGGGCTCTAAGTGGCCAAAAGTCCAATTTCTGACCTTAAGGTGGCCATAAGTTCTTTTTTACTGAGAGTTTAAGGTCACCTTAAAATAGGGATCTTCCTTTGGGCACCCTTAACATGTGTACCAAGTTTGAAAAAAAAATATTACTTTATTTTTGTGTTATCTCGTCCACAAGGAAATTTCTACGGCGGCGGCGGCGGCGCGACGGACCTGAATCCAATATATCCCCGACTTTCGTCTGGGGATATAATTATTTATAACTGTATTAAATACTCTGTGTCTATTTTATTCCTGTGCGATTTTCTACAACTGTCAAGACAATCAAAGAAATAATCAATGAAGTTCTACAGTAAGTGAGTACTCGTACAAGAAACATATAGACTCACTCTTGCCCAGTTGTAATCCATAGGTACAGTTGGTGGAGCCACTTCTTCCTTCGGTACAATCACACCTTGTGAGACCAAGTCTTCATAGACTGACCTGAATAACAACAAAAATATTTGAGGGCTGAGGTAGGACTACTACTATTTATGTTTAAAGGAAATGGAAATGCCCCCCACCACGTAATTATCCCCCACCTCCTAATTATCACCCCCACCTGATTAAAAGTTAACTTTGCCCACTGATGATCAAGTCAGAATCCATTATTCACCCATTTGGTTAGTTATTATGGAATAAAAAACCTTCCAGGATGAATTTAATATTTAATTTAGTCTGTTTGTAAGATATCTTGTTGTGTTCAACCTTAAATTCAGTAAAAACATGGGATGCATCTCGGTCAGGCTGGAATATTGACAGGAAAGTTTAGCTCTGCGATACTAGCTTTATGCATACTGCATGCATAAGTATGAGACCACAGATGTAACTTTTCTAAAATAGGCAATTAGGAACAAAGCATTTCAATAAAGTTAGGGACAAAAACCGATGCATGGACAGGGTCAGTCAGTGTATATTAAATTATTAATAAATGCACAAACTGACTTGATAATCTCATCCAGTTCATCAAATGTGGGCGGCACATGTATCCCAGCATCCCTCAGTGCTTGGTTCTTGGCGTTTGCTGTTTCAGCCTCAGCATTAGCGCAGGATCCCGCATGACCAAACTGCACCTCCGAAGTAAACATCTTGGCACAGGTCCCAATACACCAAGCCACTACCGGCTTAGTAAGCTGACCAGACTTTTTAGCTTCGATGATCTTGTACTCCTCTGTACCGCCAACCTAAGAAGCAGGCATTTATTTATTTCATTGTTAAAAATGTTTTAGCCGCTGACATTAAATTATATACAGGAGAAGGTCAGTGTCTATGAAAGGTTTACTGTAAAACAAAAGAGAGCCATAGGGGGACTTCAACCTGCTATAGTATTAAGATGGAGCAGTTCTGCTATAATACACAAGGCCATTCCACAGGTTTAGATACAAAACTTGCATCATAACGGACATGATCATTAAATGCCTTTGAACTTAAAACTGTTTTCAAAGGTCAAAGTTAGGATTTTGTGTCCCATTCAACAGCCAAGGTGGTATAGAGACACATCCCTGTGTGCGAGAGTCAAACCCAAACATCTGTGACAGCCTGTGATTAGATGCCAAACCTGCTAACCCATTGGGCCACTAAGGACCTTTGAAGGGTTGTCAAAAGTGTGATTAAACCTAAGTGTTGTTAGAGAAATCTGTTACTTCAAATATGTCAATAAAATTGAGGGAATTCACTATTCAGTTAGCGTAGTACCACAATGACTGATTTCAACCGATCCCACTTCTAAAAGAGTACAAAAGTTTCTGGCTGTTGCCCATGGCAATTAAACTGTACTAACTACCCTATCTAAACCAAGTTTGTTCCAAAAGCTGGCTAGCACCAAATTTTGTTATAATTTGATACATTTGCCACTTAAATTCATCAGAGTAGTAATAAAATGCCAAGAAAAAGTTAATAAGTCATGTCTTTGGTTTTTAACTACTGTTGCCAAGGTGATTATGATACCTACCAATAACAGGTGAGTAAAGAAGAGTACTGAGTCAGTGAATCATTTGTCAAAACTACGTATTAGTTCAAGTTGTCTTTGATTATCTTTGAAAATTTGGATACATGTACATATTTTATTTGAATTTAATACATGTATTTTGACTTGAATATGTTGACACTGACGACAGGACGAACGGATTATGGAACTGATTATTTATATGTCTCGTAAGCAAATGGCAAATGGTCAGGCTGTTTTCTGGTTTATATCCTTACAATCCTGATCTATATTACTAAGAGAAGTAGAAAAGACCCTTATAACATGTGACCTTGAATCACTGACCTCTCCCAAGACAACCATCATCTTGACATCTGGATTCTCCTGATACCTCATAATGTGATCCATGAATGTCGTTCCGGGGTATCTGAGGAAATCATAGAAACTCCAGTAAAGCATGAATTTTAAGTGATCAAGTACATAAAAGTCTAACATGCAAATATATTTGATTATATAATCATATAAATATGCAAATATATATTAACTATTTATGAACCACTCCATTTTATATTGTAGAAATATTTTATATTTTCCTTTACTGACTTAGGGTAGGGATAAGGCTATCTTAACAGCATCTGGGGTTTTTTTGGTCTGTGTGTATAACTTATTACATCACATTCAGGATCAAATTTTATTCAAGGTGAGACCTACCCTTTGATGGGTCCTTTTAAAGCAAGAGCTGGATCCAGACTGAGACTCTACATTTTTTTTTTTTTTTTTTTTTTTTTTTTTTTTTTTTTTTTTTTTTTTTTTTTTTTTGGGGGGGGGGGGGACTTTTTTGACAATATCTGTTCAAATGATAACTCAAAAACTCATAATCTTATTTGGGTCTTATTTTTATACAAGCTGAAATCTATCCTTTTCTCAGTCCACCCCAAGCATAATCTGGACCCGTATTTAAGGTGGGGTGGAGATTTTACACTAATATCTGGTTTTCAGATCCGGGGCAAAGGTCTGTGTTCCCTGAAGCACTACTTGTGTTACATAAGCAAATAGATAGGCTGTTAAAACCACTACAAATAGGTCAAACTTATGAACAGTAAACCAATGGCCCTAGGCAAGTAAGTACCAACTTTTCTACTAAAGGTCAAGGCTGGGATTCAAGACCTCATCAGCAGGGAGGCGAGTGTGTTGTCACTTCACAACTAGAGGAGTGATTTCATTTAGTGCCGCTTACAATCAGCCTTATGCTCTGACAGTCAGCTTATCAGTCACTGGATGTAAATGGTGAGTTTACCTGTCCCCGCAATCGTCAATTCACCTCTCCACAATAATAGCCAGTTTACCTGTCCCCTGCATTACATTAGATGATAACTGTACATGTATTGTACTACACATTATTCAGTTTGTCTCTGTCATCAGAACAGATGCTCAGTTTATCTGTCCCCTGTTCAATGTAATAGACGGTCAATTTACCTGTGCCCTGCAAAAAATCAGATGGTCAGTTTCCCTGTCCCCTGCAACTGATAGCAAATTTACCTGTCAATTGGAATTGGTTCTCAGTTTACCTGGCTCCTGTACTATGACCAGTTTACTTGTCTATAATAATAATAATACTGGGTTCTTATATAGCGCTTTTTCTATTATTGGCTTAAAGTACTTTACACAGTATTACCCCAGTAAGGATAGCTAGCCTTGGTAACCTTACCTATTGCTGTCATGCAAGGTGCAGAAGCCAGTATCCCTTATAGCTAGATACCCATATTTCCCCCTAGGTGGAGAGAGGCACAGTCCAGGTTGACATCCTGCCCAAGGATGTTATGCCACATAAAACAGTTGGCATCAGCGGGGCTCGAACCCATGACCCTTGGATTATGACGGCCAGTTTACCTGTCCAGTTCAGATGGTCAGTTTACCTGGCCCTGCAACAATTCAGATGGTCAGTTTACCTGTCTCCTCCTATAGCCACTCCCTCATGCACTCCATCTGTGTTCATTGAGATGATGTTGTTCAGTTCATTGGACATGCCACCTGACCTTGAGACATAGGCTATGCTAGAAAAAACAAAACCCAATCAGTGACCAAGTAAACAGGTGACATGATTTAGGAATTCTGATGAAACCAGGGAGAACTCTTTCCATGGAGAAGAGTTACATAAACTATGCTTGAAAAAAAATAACACAACAAAACATGTAACATGAAAGCAAAACTGTAAAACACTAGATTTAAACCATATGATTACATCAAATTCTTTCTCCACTTCATACTGTAGTCTTGTATTTGTAGTAATCATAATGTACACATTCAGAGCTTTGAATAGTAATGCTTCATATATTTTTTGCTACTTCTTTAAAAGATTTCAATTTAAGAAGAGTCTTTATACACAATAAGTTTCACTTACTATTATAATCTAATTGATATCTTAAAACCCATAAATCGCCTCTAGCGATGTTCATTTTTCACAAAAGTAAACTAGCTTATCTATTCTGTGCTAAACCATTTTCTTTAATACTTGGTAATTTTTTTTCAAAATTGTGATTTGTGAGATTGGAAAAATTTTTTTTTGCTTTGAAATTTCAACTCACCTCCCTGGTCGGTACAGTTTTGAGGAGAGGATGTTGTCTAACATTCCTCCTGTGTTACCGATCTTAAAGCAGCCTGGCTTGATCCCCCCCACCTGAAATATAGCATCACTGATCCACTGACACGACTCTCACATATTCAGCCACAGCCACATTGTTTTGACTTCAGACTGGTGTCAGTGACCAGACAATTCACAATTAAGGCTTTCACGATTAATCATTTAGATCTCAATGCTCAAGCCATTGGTTTGAACCCAGCCCATGACAAACATGTGACATACACTGAGGACCTCTCCTAATATAACTTCAGCCACTGAAACAGACGTAAAATCTAGGGGTGGGACGCTAGCACATTTTTCTCTTCAGTAACCCATCAATGCAAAACCCTGCCAATTATGGAATACTGAAAACATGGCGTTCAAGTGTTGTGACCAATCAAATCAGCTTGACAGAGGAAGAGATGTTAATGAAACAAAAGAGGCTCATCAAAATCACTATAAAACCTGAACATGTGTAAAAATATGGGATAAAAGGTTAGACTTTCTTCAGGTTTATTATGCATTTGTGATATTTCATATGGTCCAACCATTTTATTTACTGGCAATCAACAAGCCAGTACTAATATTTTGTTTCAGTATTTCAGAAACATAGTCTTGATTCGGTGACACCAGAAATACCATCTCATCCTCAGTAAAAATAGCATCAGAGATGCCCGTACCCACACTCCCACAGCCTGGGGAAATAGTTTTTAACACCATCTCTTCCACAAGGCATTCCCACCTTAGCTTACACTCTATCCGGCGTCTCCGTGGTACTGGACTTGGCAACGGCTATGGACAGATGATTTCTTAAACTTGATTTTTGGTGTTGCGCCTTAGAGTCTGCCTAGCAGAGATTAAGCGCTATAAAAGTACAGAATAGAATAGAATAGAATGAGATATAGAAGTGGTGAAACAGTACACAGATTGGGATACTTTCAGAGCAGTGTCAGTGTCCAAATAATGTTTAAGTAGAGAAAATAACATCTAAGAGAAAGAAACTGCATTAAAGATTAAGTATTAAAACAGGACAATTATGTTAACTAAAAATTATGAAGCTTTAAGACTTCTCCCATTTTGATATTCATTTGTATGGTCGAATTTTGGTTTGCAAGTTTTGAATATTACCCGTACATACAGATGTGGCAACACTTGCTTTTGTGTGGGGTCCGGGCAAAACCTGTGGCTCACTTGATGCAATACCATCTGTTACAATGGGAAGTTGCAAAAGTAAAACAGTTAATGACTTCTAATATAACTTTAACAGTGCTTAATCTATATCAAAAGACACCCAAAGGTGCAACAACCAAGATTCAAATATAAGATATAAGAGAGATAAAATAGTATTAGATATCCCTGTAGAGAGATAAAACAGCATCAGATATGCAAGATCAAAGGTCAAATCCAGGTCACACCATGATGTTGCACACATATAACCCTTGACCAATGTCCCTACCAAATATCAACTTCCAACCACCTTATGGTTTCCAAAATATAGCCCAGACAAGGCATTATAGATCAAGGTCACTACGGTAAGGTCAAAGGTCAAATCAAGGTCACACCATGACGATTTACATCTACACACCCTAGCCAATGTCCCTACCAAGTATCAACTTCCTACACCTTATGGTTGCAGAGATATAGCCTGGAAAGATTCTGTAGGTCAAGGTCACTACAGCAAGGTCAAATCAAAGTCACGTCATAACTTTGCATACCTACAATCCCTACCCAATGTCCCTACCAAGTACCAACTTCCTACATCTTATGGTTGCCGAGATATAGCCTGGACAAGATTTTGTAGGTCAAGGTCACTACAGCAAGGTCAAAGGTCAAATCAAGGTCACGTCATGACTTTGCATACCTACAATCCCTACCCAATGTCCCTACCAAGTACCAACTTCCTACACCTTACGATTTCCGAGATATAAGCGGAAAAGATTTTATAGGTCAAGGTCACTACAGCAAGGTAAAAGGTCAAATCAAGGTGATACCATGACGTTGCACACCTACACCCCCTAACCAATGTCCCTACCAAGTATCAACTTCCTACACCTTACGGTTTCCGAGATATAGCCCGGACAAGATTTTATAGGTCAAGAGTCACTACGGCAAGGTAAAAGGTCAAATCAAGGTCACACCATGACGTTGCACACCTACACCCCCTAACCAATATCCCTACCAAGTATCAACTTCCTACACCTTACGGTTTCCAAGATATAGCCCGGACAAGATTTTATAGGTCAAGGTCACTACGGCAAGGTCAAAGGTCAAATCAAGGTCAGAACATGGCGTTGCACACCTACACCCCCTAACCAATGTCCCTACCAAGTATCAACTTCCTACACCTTACAGTATCCGAGATATAGCCCGGACAAGATTTTATAGGTCAAGGTCACTACGGCAAGGTCAAAGGTCAAATCAAGGTCAGACCATGATGTTGCACACCTACACTCCCTAAGCAATGTCCCTACCAAGTACCAACTTCCTACACCTTACGGTTTTCGAGATATAGCCCGGACAAGATTTTATAGGTCAAGGTCACTACGGAAACGTCAAAGGTGAAATCAATGTCAGACCATGACGTTGCACAGCTACACCCCCTAACCAATGTCCCTACCAAGTATCAACTTCCTACACCTTACGGTTTCTGAGATATAGCCCAGACAAGATTTTCAAACTCAAGGTCACTACGGCAAGGTCAAAGGTCAAATCAAGGTCAGACCATGACGTTGCACACCTACACCCCCTAACCAATGTCCCTACCAAGTATCAACTTCCTACACCTTATGGTTTCTGATAGGGCTGTGAACGAGTACTTGAGCCTCGATAGACGAGTCTATCTTTGCTAGTACTCGAGTCCATTTTAAATCCTCAGTTACTCGCAAGGTATTGTATTATCGCCCACGTAATGAAATGCTTGTGTAAAATATGCTACATTTCAGCATTTCTGTCACATAATTTCAATTAAAGTTGTTATTTTTGCTTGAAAACATATAATTTACTCCATATTTTATAATATCTGGTCAAATAGAAGACGTTTTTCTTCAAAAGTTTCATTTCCGGAACCGACTATCTGTTTACAGACGACTTCTAATGGTAGATACTAAATCTTGCGGTTACTTGAATTCGGGCTGGTTGTGAGAGGGTGAGTACTCGGTGCCGTTTTTCAGCACCCGTCCCAGCCCTAGTTTCTGAGATACAGGCCGGACAAACTTCTACCTGCTGCCCGCCCACCCATCTGGACACCATGGGTGAAAACAATACCCTGACAGCCCTTAAGGGCTGTGGGGTAAAAATCAAAATTTTGACATTTTACAAGATGTTTATTGCAGGAAGCAAGGCCACTCCCTTCTTAAACCCCCTGAAACATAGAAAATGCCAAGCCACTGACAGAACTGTAACATTACTCAACTTCAGATAACATGGGTAACACCTTGGAAATCTTTAAATCTATTGGTTCATAGAACCCAAACACTTCGTATATGACATTATTATGACATGAATCTCCACAACATTAGTGAACCTTACACAAATGAAAAGTGGTGAAATCATTTTTTTCTTTTGCTCGTATCTCTGTACTGCTATAAAATTGTTAAAATATTGTATCGATTAGGATGTAAAATTAATTTCAGTCAAGATTTATCAAAATATTGTATCGATTAGGATGTATAATAATTATTTCAGTCAAGATTTGTCAAAATCTATCTGAAAATTCTGTTAACACAGAATTGCAAACAATTACTAGTACACAATTAATTCATGAATATCACTTGGTTTACCATAAACCCTTGTCACTTTTTTCAAGGTTTAAGTGAGAATTACACCATTATCCGTGTCCATTATCTGCTTCCATGTCCGTTTTTGCAACTACACTAATGTCTGATATTGGACAACCTTCAAGTGACCTTACCAGTTATTTTCTGTTACATATCGGCCATGCTTGCTAGTTATGATATCAATATTATGTTATAGTGCTTCCGTGCTGGTGACAAAAAAATAGTCTACGACCTTCTCCTCCTTGCACGGACAGGGTTGACAAAAAGTACAGACACGGACAGGTGTACTCAGTGTTGGTTAGTTAATACAATTGCTTCTTTGCATGGACACTGATACAGACACGGCTGAATTTATTTATTTGGGGTTTTACTTCGCTTTCAACACTGTACAGGTCATATCATGATGGGTAGTTGGAAGGGCAGAGGAAACCAGTACATCAGTTCGTCAGGTTTTGTACTGTAAACTGCCGACCAACGGCAAGCAACTACCAGCTTTCCCACTTGAGGCCGTGCTGGGGATTGAACCCCGGCCTCAGAGGTGGGAGGCGAGAGTGTTACCACTCTGCCACGACACGGGTGAAAACAATAGGTGTAGTTCATACCTAAGTCAGTGAACTGGACACTAAAACACTCACAATCACAAATATCACAAATTTAATGAAAAATATCCCATAATTGAATGTGAAATAAGCAGGTTTACTCGTATAAACAAGTTGGCTCTATCTTGTTACTCACAGTGGCAGGTCCTATGATGGTGACTTTCTTCTCGCTGGCCATTTTGTTGAGTTTCCTGGTGAGGTTTTCAGGGATTCCCTCAGCAATGATTGCAATACAGCGAATCTGAGAGAAATGCAAGCCACAGGTAACGGTACTGTGTTTATCTTCAATCAGTAAACAGTCTCTTATCATACTTTGTCATAAAAATAAAGAGGAATTCTTTTACCCCTGAAATAGAGACGTGAGGGTAGTTAGTTGTGTAAGTTTACCTGTTTGTCTATCTGTTTGTTTGTGCAAATAACTTTAGAAACATGAACTGTAGACAGGGGTTATAATTTCACATAAATTAGGGTATTTAACTGTGTATGTTGTGTATGTGTATCTGTTTTTCGGTCTGTTTGTGCAAATAACTTAAAAAACATACATGGTAGACATGTCATATTTTTACATAAACTAGGGTCTACCTGTCGCTTAGTCCTATACAAAGATCACCCATATTGCAAATTGTCTTGTGATGGTTTGGCACATTCTCTCATTAAGGACTGATTTACTTCACTCATAAATCATGCAAAATGGTGGATAATAAAAGTAAAACATCCCTCATTAAACATATACAGAAAAAAGCATATCACTCATGAAGATTAACAATAGAACACTCCTGCTACGCACTCATATAATATTGTTATCTTCATTCTGAAATGACCCCAAAAAGAAAGCCAGATAATCCACCGATACCTGTTTATATTGCATCGCTTCCATAGTGCTTTCATAGGCTGACCGCAGGGAGGCAAAGCTGACCAGTACATCAGCATCTGGGTGCTTGGTGATGGCATCCTCCATCTTCTTGTACACAGGCAACAGTATTTCCTTGTGACCCCAGTAATACTTCTGCTTGTGGTCTCCTCTGTAATGTAACACAAATCCCAGAACTTGTTATACTAGGGGGTTTAACTACATGTGTGAAATGTCTCTTTAAAGCTTTTCATTATCTACTATAAGCTGTATTTGTCTTAAATACAGTAAACCGGTGTAACCACTTTTTGTCTTGTTTAGGCAGAAATGTTAAAAGGAAAGAATATTTGAAACTGGTTATTAAAAACATTGTTATTTTAGGCTTTTTACTGGTTAATGCTTCGTCAAAACAATAAAAAAACATATAAATTTGGGGAAACCACCTCCAATTTCAGGCTATCACCTAATATTTTGCAAATATTAATTTCATTGGAAAAATTCCTTTCCAATAAAACTTATGTTTAGGTCAAATATGATTTACTTACATTCATTTCCGTACAATCTACCTTATGTTAGCAGTTACTTTACATTTTCTTCTCAATGGACTTCTTTATATCAACTGCATTTCCCTTCAAATTGGAGTGTACTAAAATGCAAAAGTGCTGTTTCTCTGCTGTACCCAGCCAGGTTTCATTCTCGTATGACCCCATACATAACTTCAGCAAATATTTAGTCCTACTGCCAATAGGCGTTCATAGAGTGCTAACTAAAACACTGAAATGACATTTTTGTCACGACTTTCGAGTTTGTTTTCATCTACCATCATACTTACAGGAAGTGGATATTTCTAAATGTCGAAACACCCTTTTTTCTTACCGAATTGACCTATACTTCATCCTGGAAAGTGTTTCATGATGGGTGCGTTAAAAGGGGAATTTTTTCCCACCAAAAATAGAATAAAAATAGACTTTGCTTAGCGTACTGTGCGCCAAATAGGTCATTTACGGTATATATTTTTTTTAAAATAAACACAATACTCACACAAGAGGGTAGGTAACAGCCACTACAGAGGGTTCGCTCCTGGAACACACATAGTCAAAGTCCAGCATGCCCTGAATACCTCTCTGCTGCATTCCCCAGATAATGGCTTTAGTTTTGCGTGAAAACAACGGCGCTGAAAATGTACAAAGTCATGGCATAGTTACATTTTAGTCGGAACATTGTTTATCGATACTGGCGATATTTATAGTATTGGAACAGGGTTGCCAATATCAATGGCTAAAGATGTATATCAATACTGGCATTTTAAGTAAACTATCAACTTACAGTAAATACACTGTAAATATTTCAAATAAAGCCTAAATCTGAGGAAATTGAACACTTTCATCTTGCATTTTTGTAGTTTTCAATGCATTTTTAATGAAAACTGCCCTGTTTTGTTTTGGTAAATTTCACTTCCTGTTGGCGGTAGGGGGATATGCTAGAACAAAAATGTTTTTGGCATCCCGGATTCGGTGTATTTGGTAGACAATATTTAACCCGATATTGGCCGATACTGAAATATTTTTACATTCAATATCGATATCCACACAGTCAAACGGTTTACCCACTATTACATTTCTCTATTATTCTGCTTTTTATTATATGAATATTCATTTTTATAAACTCATTTCTTCTCTCTTAAATGTGTATTTCTCTACTGTTTTATACTTAATACTAAGCCATGGTCTGTAATAAGGCAAACAATTAATCATACTGACCAAACATTAGGTTACCAAAGTACTAGTTGACGCCAATAATATTGAACTGGTTCACTGTTTTCTTATGTATATCATCTCCAATTGGATTTTACACAATTGTAAGAATTGTTAACATTTTGAGTTAAGACCTAACAAGGTATCAAATTACAGCATTTTATCTATGTTTTATGATAAAAATATAAATATATAACATAATTTGCTAATCACACAACAAGTTGGTGACTTTTTACTGGTAATCCGCCATATTGTCTGTTTACATTCAGGACATGGCCGTGTGACATTTTCCATATTTCCTCAAGATGCTAAGCATTGTGGGAGATTTGTTCACATTTTACTTCCAGTTGGTGTGTGCTTAAATGCAGGTACCCAAATTCAGGTCATTTTTTTCAGAACTCCCAGCTGGTTTTCATTGTCATACATGCCATCCCCAACTTTTGCTGATATTTGGTCATATTGTCCCTGGGTGCTTCAGAGAGTTAATATGTTTTTTTTTCATTCTAACATACCTTTCTTTCTCTATTGGTTTGAACCGAAATAAGTAGGTGGACGATTAGACAAAACGTCCAATTAATTGTCGGTATCATGGTACAATCATGGTCAGTCACTGACAACTTCTAGAAATCGATTAAATCTTACCCTTCTCAAAGTATCTCAATATCCACGTATTTTTTATATTTTAGGCAGTTTCTTTTTATAAATTAATAGATTTGTCATGAATTAGGGTTTGTCTATAACTACTGCCATATTTACAGGAAGTGGGTGCTTTTGGTAGATTCTAAATGTCGGAAACATCATTATTCTTACCGGATTGAAATATACTTCATCCTGGAAATTTTTTTGTAACATATTGACCAAATGTGGATTAAAAAAGTAGATCATGGGTCAATTATCGGTCAGAAAAATGGACAAATAATCAACCATGAAGATCGAGGCGATTCAACTCACTATCTAAAATATCTCTTCCATTTTATGAACTGCCTATTACTCACACAAACTGTCCAACAAAAGCTACTGTTAGGAAATGGTAAGGGTATTTCGCTATAAAATCTCACTTTCCCTACATCATCAGATAATGAAGAATCTCCAGTATTTCTGCTCATAATAGAAACTTTCCTTCACCAGTCCATGACTTTTTATGTTGAGCTTTTCATACCAGTGTATTACTTTTGTTACAAGTAGGACTGGGTCAATATCAAATATGTTTAGATTGAGAGGTCGCCAATGCAAAACCGTTCTGATTCCAGGACTCGGCAGTTTTGTACACCACAGTCACACATGGAGGTTTCCTTTCAGCAAAACCGCAATATAAGTCCCCAAATGCACAAGAATATGGGACAAAAGTGTGTAATTTCTTCACAGCTGTAGTTAATTTCCAATATTTTAAGTTTTCCTTTCATTTTAAGTGTTAGCAAGCAAGAATGAGGTTATAAAGTGTCATAACTTATTTACCCAAACATTGAAGTGAAGCTCAAGGAAAAGCTACAGCTTAATAGTCAGCAAATGCACAAAAATATGGCATAAAGCTTACAATTTCTAAAGATTGATAGTTTATGTCTACCATTTTAAGTTTTCCTTAAATTATATGTGTTGACAAGCAAAGTGGTGGTTTGAAATCTCATTATGGTGTTCCACTAAAATGTTCTCAATACACCAGGCCTGCCGACCCATCCCTGGTTACGAGTATATATTTTCTGTTCACTATGAGATTTCTCTTTCGCACCATGCTTATGTCTCACCATTACTTAATTTGTATAATAGCAAATCATCATCTGTTGATTAAGCTATTGTTGACATTTTCTGATAATTTCATCAAAAAATGTCAGCAGACAAACAAATGCCACCACTTACTTAACCTCCTAGATAGAGGTATATATTATGCAACCTTTTAAAAAAAAAAAAAAAGTTTTAGGCTAGATGAACAGAACTGTTACTGTACTTTTTGTAACACTATGTGAATTGTATGCATCTTGTAGCTTATTTTTTCCTGTTATTTTTGTCAACCTATATTCAATAAAAAAGTGTATTACCGTGCTGAGGAAGTGTGGTGGCACTCTGTTCTGAATTGCTGGCATTCACCGACACCCCGCTGTCCATATTCTTCAGATCAGCGGCAGATGTCTTCCTACTGGACATCGGTGAGGGACCAGGGCTTCCTGTCTGCAATTACATGTACACATATACAGACTTTGATTGCAGTTTTTTACATTAATTTAATTCATTGTACAGATGGTATAAGTTCTACTCTCCTTGAGAATAATTCTACTACAGCCAGTTGGGCTGTCACAAGGAATCCCAGTATCTGAAAAAGAGGCAATGTGGTTGACAAACTTGGTATGATTATAATTTTTGGAGATGGTCCCAATTCTTTATCAATTTCAGCGATATTTATTCTTTTGCAACAGTGTTGCCAATATCGATGTGCAAGTACATACATTAATGTCAGCTTTTTATGCAAAACTTGAAACCTTAACTTAAAAAAATTGCAAAGTTATATCTTGTATTTTTCATACTATCATTAGATTTTACTGCATTTTTTTGTTCAAAACTACCATGTTTGTTCAGATGAACTTTACTTCCTGTTATTGTGCATATTTGATTGGAGATATGCCAAAACACAACTTTTTGGTATCCCGGAGTCATTATCCCCTGGTATCAGCCGATATTAAAATAATAAAAAAAAATTATCCCCTGGTATCAGCCGATATTAAAATAATTTTCACATTCAATATCAATGTCTTCGCAGCCAAATGATGTAGAGTAAGTAATCTAACATTCGCCACATAACTGAAATTCGCCACATGTGGAAATACTGATAAAAATAATGAATGAGGCGAGATTTGTTAAATGTATAGTAAATCAAGGTTTTTTTGAACTAATAATATACCAAGTTTAAGACAAAGCATCATTTTCTTCATAGAATTAATCAAGGTTTTAGGGGTGGCGAATTTTAGATTTCTGGCGAATTTTACATTTTGTACTCTACCCAATAATGGCCCTCCCCCCAAAATTCTCTTTAATTTAAAATTTGTACTTTAGATGTTATTTCCAGTTTTTCATATTTTAAATACTATTTTTCCATTTAAAAAAAGAAAAAGTGGTTTCTGGGTTCAAGACTTTAAAGAGTAAATAATAGATCAGCCAAAGCTTTGTTTAAAAGTAATTAAAAATAATACATTGCAATGTAATAGCAACAGATTACTTCTAATTAGATTTTATTCAAGTTCAAAGGCTTTCATAAAATTCTTGATCAATTCTAAACTTGAAAATATCAATATAATATAACAGTAATTATTGAGAAATACATTTAAAACTTTGAAATCTGTAACATTTAGTAATGTAGCATGTAAAACATATCACATATCTGATCTGTAAGACGGTTAAACTGTAGGCAACCTGTTCATTTCATTTTAAAACTGCAAAGACAAGACATTCTGTTTGAAACACTAATTCATGCACAAAAGAGTCATAGCATTGCATGCATGCTAACAGAAAAAGAATAGGCATACAACTAAACCTGAAGTTCTGAACTGATAAATTTATATTGCTTTGACCAAACAGTATAGCAGTCACAACGAGGAAAGTAAACATTAAGGTGATATAAAAATATATATCTTCATGTCATGCAGTTGTGGAAAATTATGGTCAAAGTAACGGTAGATCTTTTTTTAAGTGCAAGCTCTGACGAGGCTCATGCTTCAAGAATCACTATTTATTTTTTTCTTTCTTGTCTCCGGACTTTCATGAATTGTAGTGCAGCATGATGAGTATCTGTCTCTTCACTGAAGTTAAGCAGCAATTGGCTATGATAGTACTGGGAATCGTGACCGCTTCAGTGCACTACTGCTGTCTCTGATGGCTTTGCAGCTCACGCTAGTAGACAGAGACCCCTTTCGGCCTTGTTTTTCTTTTTGTTACCAGACTTCTATGAATTGTGGTGTAGCGTGATGATAGACTTTTCAGCCTTGTTTTGTTTTGGTTTTTTTTCACTCTCCAACTGATAATTTGTGCATGCAGATCAATAAAGTTTTTTCGGCTTCAATTTTTCACATTATTTACATTTTTACTGCAATTCACTCATATACTACATTTTTTTTTATTTTAACCTTTATAACCTGATATCGTGACTATGAAAATACAAAGTGTAATGTTGAACACACATGTAAGAGTGTTAAAAATTCAGTGAAAAGGGGACATTTGTACATTCCAAATTTTTTGGTATCCTTAATATGATCCAGATATTTCCCAGTATCTAATCATTTCTTCCTTTGGTCTGACCCTGTCCACACAAAAAAATTCAGAAATACCAGTTCATTAGTTTTGGAGTAACAGTGATGACAGACAAACAGACAAATGAGCACACCCAAAAACATAACCTCCTTGGAGATAACCAGTCCTCACAATATTAACTTTTTCTTGTTTTCCAAATGAAGGGCAGCTGTTAAAATATCATAAATAACCAGAATTTCTTTAAAATAAATATTCTTACTCTCAGAAAAGAATCCTTAATTAATGATTAAGGAACTCATGTGGTGTCAGCATGACTTATATGAATATGTTGAATATAATAACGTCAATTTTATACAAATATACCATAAAACAACAGCTAAACAATGTAACACTGAAAGCTATAGCTGCTGTTTTAAACTTGGATCCTGTGTTCTTGAAATGTCAACATAAATTTAATTTCACCAATTGATATGAGTACTAGGTTAAATCCAGTTTCAAAACTGACTAAATGGTAAGTGCCAAAGTAAAAATGGTTTAATGTTATTTTCTACAATTTCAGGAATGTAAAGAGTGTAAATCTCATCAGTTTCAATGATTAAAATATATAAACAGTTTTCTTAAGTCAGGATAACTGGGCCTAGAAACTCGAGTAAGATAGAAGTCTATGACAATAGTAACCAGTCTAGGACAGAGGGCTAGGTGTTAAATTCATACACTGTTTTACACCCACTGTATAGGTCATAGCATCAAGTTTTTTTGTGGAGATGGAGGAAAGGAGTGCATGCTACTTGCTCACCATCCTGCACTGAAAATCACTGGCATACAACTACTTGAGGATTCAAAGACCAACACTTAGTGGGTAAATCGTTTGTGTGAGTATCGATACTGAATGTAAAAATAATGCAGTATTGGCCCATGTTAGGGGGCTGACATTGTCTACCAAACAGCCCAAATCAGGGATACCAAAAACATTTTATTCTGGCATATCCCCAAACCGCTAACACAAAGCGAAATTTATAGAAACAAAACATTATAGTTTTCATCAATAACGCATGGAATACTTCAAAAATGTGAGATAAAAGTGCACAATTTCTTCAGATTTAGGTTTTATTTCAAATATTTGCAGTGTAAGTTCACAGTTTTACTTAAAATGGCGATATTGATAAAACCAGAATCACCGTCTGGTGAAAATGTCCAATAAATCATCAGTACCTCTATGTAATATTTGTATTCATTTATTTTACGTCACGCTTAGTACCTTATCGGTTATATTGTGATGGGCAGTTGGAAGGGCAGAGGAAACCAGTACATACACTTGGTCAAGGTTCTGTACTGTAAACTGCTGACCAACGGCAAGCAACTACCAGCTTTTCCACATGAGGTCAGGTTCCGGGGTATGAACTCTGATCTCAAGAGGTGGTAGGGGAGTGTGGTAAGACATATTATGTAAAAACTTTATCCTTTAAAAACTAATTTATATTGACCATGATGTGCCAATGAAGCTGACAGAAATATAAGAAGATACATTAGTTCTGTCTTGCCCTGAGTGTTTAATCTAGTCTCTAATTCTCTACAATACTGTATTGTTCATCTTCAAAATTAACGCCTACATCACCAAAGGAGCAGTATTTTACTATACTGAAGGAAAATATCCAGGATGGAGAGCTTACACACAGTTTAACTTGCTAAAACACACATAAGTGTTTTACATCATCCATAACGTCCTCGTACATAATACTTAAAATAACGTATTTCAGTATACCAAGACGTTAATTTTACAGTACTGAGGGAGAGCTAGCATACTATATGGGGGTGTCGATTGTTAGCCAACAGACATGGTACTGTAGAATACACATTGCTGTTGACTGCTAGCTGACAGATAAGGTCTTTAAGAGATTAACATGTTAATGTGTTAAATTTTTTTAAATGTATATGACCAGCCATAAATCTGAATGTTTAAACAACGGACAAAAAAAAACCAATCAAAGTGTTCAGATTGCTATTTAAACAAAACCTTAATTTAAACCAAGGTGACAGTTGTGATGTTTACGGTATGTTGTGAGCCTCATGTACCACACAAAATATACTATCTTCAAGTATCAGCTCTTGGTTTTAATTAATTCTTGCTATAAGACGTTAGTGGTAGAACGATTGTCTACAGACATCGAATGGTTGGTCGAAATTCACTGTCGCAGCGATGATCGATCCAGAGGTAGTTCCTATCGATTCATCATTATCACTGAAAATTTCGTAATATTTAGTTACCTTTCTTTATGTTTCAAAATATCCACATGTTTTTTTAAATATTTTAGGCTGTTTCCTTAATAAATTGACAGATTTGTCACGAATTTTGGGTTTGTTTATATCTGCCGCCATATTTACAGGAAGTAAACATTTTTGGTAGATTCTAAATGTCGGAACCACGTTATTCCTACCGCATCAACATACACTTCATCCCGGAATTTGTTTCATGGTATAACTAACAATGGAATCGATTATGGCTCAATCATTGCTCGGAAAAATGGACGATTAATCGACCATGCAACTTGGAGGCGATTCCCATCACTATAACACGTTCAAAATGCACCTGCACCAAAAGTTGAAAGATTTAATTGGAATATATATTTTTATTTGAAATACTAATAACATTTTCTAGCATATTGATTCCCTAAAGACTACCTGTACTCATTTTAAAAAAGTAATGGTAGTAGCATGGAAGAACTTTGAATATTCTATGGTCTTGCTTAAGGTTGTTTCAAAACTTTAAATTTGGATATCTAGCTCTGTCATTGAGCTTGATGGCTCCAACAAATAGCTTATGTTTGGAAATAGAAAGAGTATGTCACAATAAAATGAAATATTTCAAGAACACAAAAAGAGTTTGTTATAATACAGAAGGTTTACACATGAACATTCTTAACTGGTGATAACTGAAAACATATCAACACACGCTAGCTTTTTTACCTTCACAGCTGACGCAAAGTTAAAGAACGAGTTCTGTAAAATATGATGAACATATTAAAAAGTTAAAACAGAGACCTGGGTGACCTATACAACAGCGTGACAAAACAAAAAAAAAAAATAAATAACTAGATAAACACAGAGAACAATCTCTATTATTTGGACATGTTACCATGATTTCATGGAGAGTGAGATCTTGAAAACAAAATGTTTTATAAAGAGGGGAGATGTTTTAGTGGAGATGTTTTAGTGGAAATGACTACTTAATACCTGTTTGACTGTCACAAGTTAATAAGATGCAACCTATTTGGACAAAAGGGCGGGGGGGGGGGGGGGGGTTTCAACACCATGAGATATAGAAGTAATGAAACAGTATAAAGATTGGGTTACTTTCAGAGCAGTGTCAGTGTCCAAATAATGTTTAAGTAGAGAAAACAACATCCAAGAGAAAGAAATTGCATGTAAAGAATAAGTATTAAAACAAGACAATTCAGTAAACTAAAAATTATGAAGCTTTAAGACTTATCCCATTTTGATTTTCATTTGTATGGTCGAATTATAGTTTGGATGTTTTGAATATTACCCATACATACAGATGTAGCAATACATGCTTTTATGTGGAATTGGGGCAAAACTTATGGGTCACTTGATGCAATACCATCTGTTACAATGGAAAGTTGCAAAAGTAAAACAGTTAATGACTTCTAGTATGACTTTAACAGTGCTTAATCTACATCAAAAGACACCCAAAGGTGCAACAACCAAGATTCAAGTAAAAAGATATGAGAGATATAAGAGAGATAAATAGTATCAGATATCCTCGTAGAGACATAAAATAGCATCAGATATGCAAGATCAAAGGTCAAATCCAGGTCACACCATGACGTTGCACACATATAACCCTTGACCAATGTCCCTACCAAATATCAACTTCCTACACCTTACGGTTTCCGAGATATAGCCCGGACAAGATTTTATAGGTCAAGGTCACTACGGCAAAGTCAAAGGTCAAATCAAGGTCGCACCACGACGTTGCACACCTACTCCCCCTAACCAATGTCCCTACCAAGTATCAACTTCCTACACCTTACGGTTTCCGAGATATAGCCCAGACAAGATTTTCAAACTCAAGGTCACTGCAGCAAGGCCAAAGGTCAGATCAAGGTCAGACCATGACGTTGCACACCTACACCCCCTAACCAATGTCCCTACCAAGTATCAACTTCCTACGCCTTATGGTTTCTGAGATACAGCCCGGACAAACCTTTTTCCGCTGCCCGCTCACCCGCCCATCCGGACACCATGGGTGACAACAATACCCCCGACAGCCCTTAAGGGCTGTGGGGTAAAAACTATACGACCAAGTATGAAGACCAACCTTTACTCATCTAGGAGGTCATTTTTAGGGTTGTGATGAGTGGAATTTTTTTTAACTCAGCCGTTAGTCTCCTTTTAAAATGTGCACAATATTTAATTTATGGAGCTGATTATCTTTGAAATGTGCTAACTTGCTGTGTTAATATCTGAATAGGAGAAAGAACTGAGAAAAGTGAGCTTGTGAAACTGTAAACCTGTGGATATAAATAATAGCATGACATATATCACGCCTGGAGAAGAAAGGTACATACGACAACAGGTACTAGAAGGTATTAGATACATACTAAAGCTCGTTATACACAGCAGGATATACAAGATACACTACCTGTCCTGGTTTCTAGTAAAAAGTTATTTACAAATTAAGTTAATTTGCACAAATGTAACACAATATCAGGCATGACGTACGCAGGATCATGGGAGTATTTCTTGAATGACATACACAAAAATATAGGTTCGTTCCCCATCATGGCCGTAAGTGGGAAAACTGGTAGTTGCTTGCCGTTGGTCGGCAGTTTACAGTACAGAACCCTAGCGAACTATATGTACTGGTTTCCTCTGCCCTTTCAACTACCCGTTGTGATATGACCTGTACAGTGTTGAAAGCGACGTAAAACCCCAAATAAACAAATACACAAAAATATATCACAAATGACAATAAAGTGAGTGGCTCAAGTAGAGTAAGAAATCTAAAATTCGCCAGGAATCTAAAATTCACCACCTCTAAAACCTCAGTTAATTTTATGAAGAAAATGATGTTTTTGTCCAAAAATTGGTATTTTTCAGTTCAAAAAGCCTTAATTTACTATACATTCAACAAATCTCACCACGATTCATTTATTTTATTAGTATTTTCACATGTGGCGAATTTTAGATCTCTTACTCTACTATAATGTTAATCTTCATGACTGATATATATTTCCATATACATGTATGTCTTTGATGGATGTTTTTATTTATTGGTCAAAACAATAATGACTGCAATTATAATCATGAATTGGGTTATATTTTTTATATATTCTCATTTTCCTTATCAAAGTAATCTGTCTATTTTTAAGGTTGCACATCAACAAAAAGTTTCAGTTTTATTAGGTTGATTCTATATAAACTACTTGTTGATTACATTATTATTCATATTTACAGGTAATAACATCATCATACAAGATACAGTTTACTTTATGTGTATATTTACACATTAAGGATAGATTATACAGTTTAACTTGAACCCTGTTTCAGCCTTGGATTATTTACATTTTATTTTTGCAATTATAGCATTAATAATAGTTAGGGCTGCAACGATTCTTCAGTTATTCGGAAACGTAAAACGATTCAGTTCAATATTCGAGGCAAGAAAAGTGAACCAGGTCTTCAAAAACAACTAAACATAGACGTAAAATCTACAACAAAATTCAATTTTTTTTTCTTTAAATATATGAATATATTTATATATTTTACTAATATAAGGTGTTTCCATTTCAGTATTTTATATTTTAAGTATTTGCAAACTTTAATTCTTTGTGTAACAATGTTTTATAAGACGGCATTTTATTATAACGTATTTCGAAGACACCTTAAATCTCGCAATATAAAGATGGTTAAAGTTTCCTATATTTTGCATTACAAATGCGTCTTTTTCCCAAAAATCAATAAATTATCAAAATTCTTTCCTGTTGTGTGCCTTGTAACCATTTTATAAGGCATGATATGTCAAAATATGAAGTAGTTTATTTCGTGGGCGATAATCAAGCGATTAACCGAGTCCGAGTCGATTCTTCCAAAACGAGGAAGCGAGGCGCATTTTCGGACTCGCTTGCAGCCCTAATCATAGTATTAATCAGCACACAAACGGAGGAAGCCACTAAAAAGCTTTTGTATCTTCATTTTAGTTGAAATCTAAAACTATCAGCAAATAGGTTTACTTCTTGTTTACCTGTCCTCCTGGTAACAAAAAGTTTGCCGTTGTCATCTGCCTGGCAACAGGAGGCGGGATTTTCTTCTTTCCTAGTGCCATGCCTACAATGGCCGTCATGTGGGTCTCGGGACCAAATACATGAATTGGTACTCCAAGCGTCTCACCTAGAATAAGGGAGATATACAAAATTTGCTGTATATTTCTTTATATATCGCCTAATGCATTAATTCCTTCAATATTACAGCTATAACATGAAACTGTCCCTGATCGAACTATTCCAACATTGGCTATTCTGTTCCTTCATGGAGGACTTCATATAACACCGAACCCAAATACACATATTCATTGGTTGGTATAAATCAGCAAGTGGGGGAGGTGGGGGTCACATGTAGCAATTTGGGATACTGATTCAGATATTTGGTTGGGATCTAAAACTGACAAGTCTATTTTTTTCTCTCTAATTTACACCCAACTTTTCAATGGATAATAGAAGGCATCTACTATGAAACCATGTGTTTAGTACAGACCATTGCAGGAAGTCAGTACTTGTGGCTATTTCTCACCTAACAGTAAATGTGTCTTGTCAAGCTTCAAAGTATTTCTGTTCATATACTTTTCAACTGTCAAAAGTTTGGAATTTTACTGTTTATGTTATGCAAGTTTTAGAGGAATAATATGTTCAAATACGAATAGAAAATGTTTTTTTTTAAAATAGAGCCATAAATTCAGGGTTGTTACAACATGAATCAGACATAAATCAACCAATTTTCAACATTGCCTATAGTAAGTAAAACGGTAAGGCTGAAATGATTAGCATAATCTGGTAGCTGGGTAACTGCTTGATTTGACAATCGACTTACCGGTTAGCCGTTTCTGATATACAGAATCTTTGGGGAAACACTGAACAGGTCACATGGGTGTATCCTAGGGCCGGTTTGACAAAGGGTCTTAAACTTAATCAAGTTTTTGGCTAAGTCAGGGACTTAAATCTAAGACTTTCGTCTTAACTAGGTCCGGGACTTTAATCGATTTCACAAAGGGTGACTTAGCCAGGGTGACCTCTTATTTCAATTCAAAATATACTATTGGTGACATATATCCATTATTTGACGCATTTTATCTAAGGATAAATGCTGTTTTGAAATGGATAACCTTGTTACTACAAACTTCCAAAAGACTACTTTAGGGCGGTGATTTATATATTTATACTTTATTTACAGCCATTTTAAATTTTGAAGAGGAGAGAAATTTATGGTGGCCATATTTAAGTCTTTGTATACAAAAGTTAAGCCCACTCCCAGGTAAACTTAACTTTGAACCCAAGACTTAGCCAAAGCTTAGAGTTTGATGCTTTGTGAAATCCGCTATGTCTAAGACCACAGATTTAGCCTGAATTAAAAACAAAAGTCCTAACTTTAAGTCTAAGTCCTTTTGTGAAACCAGGCCTTGGGTGTAAATAAACAGACTGTGAGTTGCTACAAATGTACAAAATTCACCAAAATTGTTGCTTGACTTGCAAATCAACATCACCACATGAGAAAACTGTTGACCAGTTAAACAATATAGATGCTGGGTGGTGGTTGGGTAACGTAATAGTTAGCTTGTATGGTTAATTGATTTAGCTTCATAAAATGTGTTGTATTTAAAAAACCTCTATATATAAATAAATGTTACTCTCCAGCAAAGTTTTGTATAATACAGTTTGCAGTATAATAGGAAAACTTGCCGAGAAACATACAGAAAAAATATTTCACGAATGAAGATAACAGCATTAGAAGACTGAGTAGCAAGAGTATTTTTTGTTAATTTTCAGGAGTGATATATTTTTTCTGTATATGTCTGGTGAGGGATGTTTTACTTTTATTATCCACCATTTTGTATCTTTTATGAGTTAAATAAATCCATATTTAAAAGGAGAATGTGAAAAAGGATCTCATGTGTACAGGGACATCAGTGAATATAAAACTTAAATCTTTAACTTGCAATTTCTCAGCCATTTCTACATGGATTTTTATGCAAGAAAAACATGCAGAACAGAACAAAATCTGGTATTCCATACACTTCCCACTGAATTAGTTAACTTAATCACCAACACATATGAGCTATAATTTAAAATAAAAATTGTATTCACAAGATATTTTGAAGTTAATAAAATTTATTTAGAATGAATTTAAAGTAAATATGTGAGATATCTCCTCAAATTTATCTGCTTTTTTTCATTGCTTTGATGAAGTAGTAACCAATAGAAAGCCTAAATTAAGAATATTTTCAATAACTAGTTCTCAAATATTGTCATTTTGTCATATTGACATATTTTGTCATTTCTACTTAAACAAAATGAAAAGCGGTATACCAGATTACCATTCAAACCACTAGTTTTCTGGACATTTGAAAATTTATGAAACATTAACAAGAGAGATAATTTAAAATAATATTGGACAAGTAATTAAAGTATTGATTGGTTTGAACTGTAATCGGTAATCTTACCTAGTTCTCGCATAATACGGAGACCTTCCTGGTAATTAGGCCCCGCCCTCCTCACATAAATTGATGTGTTATTGGCTATCAGTTGTTGCTGGAATTTCCTCAGGGCACTCACAATACCCTGTGTTAAAAAACAAAACAACAAAAATAGCATCAGAGATGCCGGTACCTTACAGTGGGGGGAAATAGTTTAAACAACATTAGATATAGAAGAAGTGACATGGTGCAAAGATTAGGAGACTTTCAGAGCAAACAATGTGACATGATGTTTCAAACCTACACCCTCTAACCAATGTTTATACCAAGTATCAACTTCCTACACCTTACGTTTTTTTAAATATAGCCCGGACAAGATTTTAAAGGTCAAGGTTACTCCAGCAAGGTCAAACATCAAATCAAGGTAACACCATGATGTTAAATACCTACATCGCCTAAATAATGCCCCTACCACATATCAAGCTTTGACACCTTGCAGTTTCCGAGCAATAGTCCAGGCAAGATTTTACAAGTCAATGTCACTCCAGCAAGGTCAAATCCAGAACACCATGAAGTTGCATACCTACATACCCTAAGTAATGTCCCTACCAAGTATCAACCTTCTACACCTAACAGTTTACAAGCAATAGCCCAGACAAGATTTTAAAGGTCAAGGTCATTACAGCATGGTCTAAAGTCAAATCAAGGCCACACTATGACATTTCACACCTACAAACCCTAACTAATGTCCCTACCAAGTATCAACCTTTTACACCTTGCAGTTGCCAAGATATAGCCGAGACAAAATTTTAAAGGCCAAAGTTACTACAGCAAGGTCAAAGGTAAAATCAAGGTTTCCAAATCTGTGGGTATAAAAAGGCAAGTCGGTAGACAATCTGCGTAGATTTGGGCTTTGACTTGTCGAGAGACAACTGGTTTGCAGCTTTTCTTTTAGGTTTTTATTTTTTGTAAAATTAGCTTAAATTTTGAGCCAGGCTGGACTGGTTGGGAGTGAAATCTCTTCTGTGAGGTTTCACTTTAATTTTTAAGTTTTTGTTTTTTAAAACAAGCTGTGCAATTGATTGATTGATCAGCATGCCAAAGGGCAGAAGGAGAAAGATTGAAGTACCAACTAGAGACACACAACCACAGTTTCATTTAGGAGATACAGCTGAGGATATAGAGAGGAGGAGGAGGGAGAGAGTGGAGAGGGAGGAGAGAGAGAGGATAGAACAAGAGGAGAAGGACAGAGAGAGGGTGGAGAGAGAGAGGAGGGAAGAGAGTCAGGAAAGGGGAGAAAAGAGAGCACGAACTGACACGGATACTGATGTAGAATCAACTCAATCCAGACAGAAGAAGGGCCAGATGAAGTCCATTTTCCTGAGTGATTCAGACGAAAAAGCCATCATGGAGTTTGTTAAACAGCACGAGGAACTTCATGACAAGACCAACAACAGTTTCCAAGACAAGTAGAAGAAAGAACAACTTTGGGAGCAGCTAGCAGCTACCAGAAACTTGCCTGTCAAGACAGTGAAGAAGTGGTTTCAGAGTCAATGTACCAGATATGGCAAGCTCACTCAGAAGAAGTCAGGACAAGCAGCTGAGAAGAGCACAGAATGACAGACCTGGCTGAAGGACAGTTTCAGTTTTCTACGAGGTCACATCAGAAGGAAGGGACTTTCCAAGTCTTCTGCATTCAAGTCACCCCAGAGACCTTCTGCAGCCGCAGCCTCAGCTTCAGTTCCAGACACATCCAGGGACACAGAATCTGAGATGGAAATCAGCATTGCATCAGATGTTACTCACCAGTCCCAAGCGACGACAGCCTCCAGTCACGACTACCACCACTTCTGCAGATCCAGTCTTAGATCAGTTTCAGCAGATGAGGTCTACGATTTCCATATTTCTGGGTGCACGTCAGGACCCCACTCCAAGTTCAAGACAGTCGTTCTGTAACTTTCTCCACTCTGAGATTGAACATCTTGAAGAAACAGACTTTTTAACCTTCAGGAATGAGACAGCGAAGCATCTCATTGAAATACAGTACAAGGCCGAAGAACGCACTAGACAGGTCACCAAAAGTCAAGAGGTCACCACATATCAACTTCCAGAAGCATCACAGGATGACCAACAGCCTGGGACTTCTAGACAGTGGTATTGTAGTGAGGTGTAGCTTTCCCCTGTGGATAAGTGTCTCAAAGTAACTGCCAGTTTCAACCCGACTTCCAGTGACTTCTTGAAGTTGGTGAATAACTTCCTGAGGTGGGGGGTGATTCTTTCTTCAATGGCAGGACCCATGGATTCTGTGGCTTCCTTCTCCTTCTGAGTGGTGGGAGTGATGGTGATGTTGGCTGGGCAGGTGCTGGGTTCTGCTGTCTTCTGTGTGTTGAAATCACAACATATAAAAATAAATCCAACTCAATAAAAACTAGAGGAATGCTTTTGCTAACAAAAGCGAAGCGTCCCTTAAAGTTTAAAATGCTTTGTGGTTTTAATAAGCATGCTGTAAAGCTAAGAATGCACAAAGCTGCACCGTATGCTTTCCCAATACCTCTTAATACATTCTGAAGCTATAAAGGAACAATAAAGGAGATATAAGGCAAAAACTCCAAAGCAGCTATTTATGACCCCAGTTTGGCCCATAAGGGAGGGTCGGGGGGGTAAAACTGACCGGCTATTTAGACTCTCCACATATGCTTTCCCAATACCTCTTAATACATTCTGAAGGTCTAAAAGCAACAATAAAGGAGATATAAGGCAAAACTCCAAAGCAACTATTTTATGACCCCAGTTTGACCCATAAAGGGGAGTCGGGGGATAAAACTGACCGGCTATTTAGATTTTCCACATGTGCTTTCCCAATACCTCTTAATACATTCTGAAGCTATAAAAGTAACAATAAAGGAGATATAAGGCAAAAACTCCAAAGCAGCTATTTATGACCCCAGTTTGGCCCATAAGGGGGGGTCGGGGGGTAAAACTCACCGGCTATTTAGACTCTCCAAATATGCTTTCCCAATACCTCTTAATATATTCTGAAGCTATAAAAGCAACAATAAAGGAGATAAAGGCAAAAACTCAAAATCGGCTATTTTATGACCCCAGTTTGACCCATAAGGGGGGGTCGGGGGGTAAAACTGACCGGTTATTTAGACTCTCCACATATGCTTTCCCAAAACCTCTTAATACATTCTGAAGGTATAAAAGCAACAATAAAGGAGATATAAGGCAAAACTCCAAAGCAACTATTTTATGACCCCAGTTTGACCCATATGGGGGGTTGGGGGATAAATCTGACCGGCTATTTACATTCTCCACATATGCTTTCCCAATACCTCTTAATACATTCTGAAGCTATAAAAGCAACAATAAAGGAGATATAAGGCAAAAACTCAAAATCAGCTATTTTATGACCCCAGTTTGACCCATAAGGGGGAGGGGGCCAGGGGGTAAAACTGACCGGCTATTTAGACTCTCCACATATGCTTTCCCAATACCTCTTAATATATTCTGAAGCTATAAAAGCAACAGTAAAGGAGATATAAGGCAAAAACTCAAAATTGCAAATTTAAGAAGTAAATTAAATTTTTATAAGTTAATACCCTATCCAATGGACAATTGCTTATCCGGTCGGCGCGGACCGGCCCGCCAAACGTCAGAAAAAGACGTCCTGGGTCTCCCCGGCTAGGCCGGCCCAGTACTGTGCACTCGCCAGATGGCGTGTCGTACTTCCTTCCTGTCTAGACAGAGTGACGTCATAGCATCTTTTTTGTTGTCTAAACCTATTAGACCCCTAGTAAGCTGATAGCGGGGTCGGTGGGAGGGTCTTGTGTGTCCATTGGATAGGGTATTAACTTATAAAAATTTAATTTACTTCTTAAATTTGCAATTTTATTGCGTTAATACATCCTATCCAATGGACAATTGCTGAATAACTACCGCTTGGTAGGCGGGTAAGTTACTAGGGACTAGGTTAAACTCATGTTGAATAATGAACAATTTCTTTTTTAAGTCTGGGAAGACCTTGTGGTCGGTAACCCTTGAGGCTATGGTCGAATATCATCATCCGGTTACAAGAGGTTGAACCGTCAGTCGACCTTGCCCCCCCCCCCCCCCCCCCCCCCCTTTTTGACAGACCTGCTCTGAGGTAGGGGAAGAGAGGGATGAGTTCAGTCCCATAGAGGTAATCCTCCCAGTGGAAGTACGTCCAGAATTTTTTTTTTTTTTTTTGCTTGAATATAGGTGCAATATATACAGAGATGTAGTACTATTTACATATATACAGGTCTCCTCTAATTCCTCGCCTGTTGGTGGATCTGCTGGGCAGCCACAACAGGACCAAGGTGATAGAGCTCTGAGTCTGCCCAAGCCACATCCTTCAGATAAAATTGAGTGAAGGTGTTATGAGATTTCCAGTGGCAGGCTGATAAAATCTGCTCTAAGGAGACTCCAGACTGGAAGGCCTTAGAAGCAGCAAAGGCCCTCACATCATGAGCTTTGACTTGATGTAGGGTGTGGGCCTGTTGATCAGAGAGCTCATAGCATAGGATCACAGTTTGCTTGATCCATGAGGAGATAGTGGCAGGTGAGATGTCTTTGTCGAAGCCTTTCTTGAAGGAGACAAAGACTAACTCCTTGTGCTGCCTGAGGTCTGAAGTCCTGTCCAAATAGTAGCGCAAGGCTCTGACTGGACAAAGGGATCTGTCAGACTTAAGGGATTTATCTAGAGTAGGAACCAGTGCTGGTATGACCACTGGGGCTAAACTCTCCGGACCCTCTTTGGCCAGCTGGTTCTTGGAAAGAAAGCTGGGAGATGGAAACAAAGACACCTTAGACCAATCGGACTGATGTCTGATATTCTTGTGCTGCCATGCATGGATCTCACTCCTTCTTTTGCCAGAGCCTAGGGCTAAAAGGAAGACAGTTTTGAAGGTAAGGTGCTTCAGAGATGCTTCCCTGAGAGGTTCAAAAGGAGCCTTTGTCAGCTGGTGTAGCACCAAGGAAAGGTTCCAGGAAGGAATCCCTCTCCGCCCTTTGGGTCTATCTCTATGGAAACTTTCCAAGAGACGAGTGAGATTATCATCTTTGCTGATATTGACTGTTGTGTTTCCCAGTTTATCAGCAATGGCAGACCTGTATCCATCAATGGTGCTGGGCTGTAACTTCTTGTCCTCAAAGAGGTGCATTAGGAAGTCAGCCACCGAATTTACAGGTGGTGACCTGAAGTCCACCTGATTAGCGTCGCACCACTTTGTAAAAATGGTCCACTTTGCCTCATAGACTGATCTAGTTGATCCTCTTTGAGGAGCCTCAATTCTTGCTGCCACTGCCTCAGAGAAGCCCTGTTCTTTGATTTTTGAGGCTCTAGGAGCCAGGCATGGAGATTTAGGTTTGTCAGATTTCTGTGAGGGATCTGATTGAAGGGCTGTGTTAGCAGCCTGGGCAGGTTGGGCAGGCTGAGAGGGACCTGACTGGACATGGTCACTAAGTCCCAAAACCAAGGCATGTTGGGCCAACCCGGGGCAATCAGAATGAGTCTCTTGCACGGGGAGTCCAGCAGTTTCTCCACCACCTTGCCCAATATGGCAGTCGGTGGGAAGGCGTATGCATCCAGATCGTCCCATGGCAGGGTAAGTGCATCCACTGCTACGGCCAGGGAGTCCGGTACTGGAGAGACAAACTGAGGTAGTTTGTGGTTGAATCTCGTGGCAAATAGGTCTATTTGAGGCCGGTGCCATTGATTGCATAATTGTTGAAAAACTTCCGGAAGGAGGGACCACTCTGTTTGGATGGTCTGACCCAGCCTGGACAGCTTGTCTGCTATCACATTTAGATGGCCTGGGATATGTCGGGCTTTTAGAGTCACTTGTCTTTGGGAACACCAAGTCAAGATTCTCCATAGTAGGGCACACAGTGGGCCCGACTTCATGCCTCCTTCTTTGTTTATGTAGGCCACCACTGTTGTATTGTCTGTGGCCACTAGGACTATTTTGTCGGTGCAGAGGTCTTGGAACTCTTTTAAAGCCAAAAAACTGCTTTCAGTTCCAAGTAATTTATGTGCAGTTTGCTTTCCGGAACTGACCAGGACCCCCTTGCAGTGAGCTCGTTTAAATGAGCGCCCCAACCTTCTTTTGATGCGTCTGTAAACATTTGCAGAGCATGCTTTATGGGGTGTAATGGTTGACCTTGAAGCACATTGCTTTCGTTTAGCCACCATTGTAAGTGTGGGTGCAGGGATCTGGGTAGAGGGATGATCTTCTCCAAGGATTCCGGTACTCTCCAATTGTTTTTGAGATGCCACTGTATGGGTCTCATGTGTAGTCGGCCTAGATGAACTTGTTTCTCTGTGGCCGTTAGTAGGCCTATTAAGGACATGAACTGCCGGACCGGACAGGCCGGTAGACGCAGTAGTGATATTATTTTGTTCTGGAGGCTTTGCCACCGGTCCGGGGTCGGTCTGACCCGGCCGGATCTGAGGTCGAACTGGTAACCTACAAAGTTGAAGACTTGTTTTGGCTCCAGTTCCGACTTTTCTGAGTTCACTAACCAACCTAGTTTCTGACATATTCTGACTAGGGTTTGTGTGTTTTGCAAGCAAATTGAGTGGGATTTGGCCCTTACCAACCAGTCGTCTAGGTACTGGTGGATTCTTATACCCTTGTGACCGGCCATCAACTTTACCTCCTTGGCTACCACTGTGAACTCCATGGGAGCTGTGGACAGGCCAAAGGGAAGAGCCTTGAATTGGTATGTCTGACCATGGACATGAAACCGGAGATATTTCCTGGATTGTTCCTGTATGGCATCCTTGAAGTCTACTGATGTTACCCACTCCCCTCGCTGGAGGGATGTCCTGATGGTTTCCGGTGTTTCCATTCTGAATTTTTCCGTCTTGAGAAAGAGATTCAGTTTGCTTAGGTCTAAAATGGGCCTCCATTTGTTGTTCGGTTTGGGAACCAAAAAGAGTCGGTTGAAAAACCCTAGAGATGTTTGATTGTGGACCCGTTCTACAGCATTTTTGTCGATAAGCTGCTGCAATGCTTCTAACAGGTAGCTGTTCCTGTGAAGATTGGCATAGCTGCTTACGACTGTGGGAACCCTTGAAAGTTTGGGTCGGTTTTGGAAGGGAAGGGTGTAGCCCTGTTTTAGGATTTGAACTACCTTGGGACCGGCACCCATTTGTGACCACACTGTCCAGAAGTTTTGAAGTCTTGCTCCTACAGGAAGATTTAAGGCAGCATTTTTTACACTTTCTACAAGTTGGACACAAGACAATTGAGTGACACAAGAAACACTTTTCACAGATTTTAATAACCAATTCTTTGGGTAACACTCTGCCTGTCCGGGACTTAACTCTTTCTTTTGTGAGTGCCCGGACGCAGAAGGAACATGAGAAACAACAGGCTGCTTTACATTTAAAGTTTCTAGTGTCTGTGGGCTCCGGGCCAGCAGTCTTACATTGGCTTGTGTTACAGAGTAATTGTCATTTATATGACTGCTGGCCCTTGGCCGGTCGGGATGAGTAGGTGGAAGCACGGCCTCTGCCTCTCTTGGAGTTTCTCTTGCCAATTGTCTTCCATGCTGGTTTATCCGACCTTGAATCCTTATAGCTTGCTTTCTTGTCATGCCTTTCATACGGATGGTACCGACCCTTGTTGTGAGAAGAGGTTGAGTGGCCCTTAGATTCAAACTGGGCTATGTCTTCTTCAGCCCGCTTAACCACAGCTTCGGGAAATAGGGTGGCAATGTGTAGAGGTGCGGATCTCAAGGCTGTCAAAGTGTCCGGTTTGATTCCGGTCCTGAGATGGCTGAGGTAAGCATCCCTGCGTACAAGGGTAAGGTTTCCCATGGACACCAAGACGAAGTCTGATAAATGCTCCATGGCTTTTGCTGCAGCCTGAGATATGCTGGAATTAAAGTCTATCAGATAATTCAGTTCATCAGCTGCTGCAGTGAAGTTAGCGGAACCCTTGCCTTTATTCTCTGATCTAACAACCTTTAACTGATCTTTCATCTGCTGTTGTACTTTCAACAAGCACCTATTAAAACTTGCAGTCTGGTTGCATATGACGGATGCCTCCCTAGCTGACCTCTCCCACCTACGTAAGGTCTCCTGTGAGATTCTACGAGAAGCTGGTGGGGTAGAAGAAAGTCCTGTGTACTTCGCTATCCGGCCATAACTGCTGTTTAGCTTTGAAGCGTCGGTAGACCAGTGTGAAACTTGAGACGGGTTGGTTGTAGGTTCTGTGTGAAGCCCGTACCATCTAGATTGCGACTTAGCTGGCCTGAGGAAGACATCTTTGGCTAAGCCACCGGGCTCAGATCCACGGGTAGGGTAGCCCTCCATTAGTGTGAGGTTCAACTTGGCCAGCTTGCGGCACAACCAATCTTCCGTAGGCATTTTTACTGATACTTTGCCTGGGGGAGCAGTCTTGGGCCCTGCGAAAGGGTTATCATCAGAAGTACTGGTGGGGTTGTCCATTTCAGGGATGTTGGACCAAGCCATAAAGGAACGTATGCCCTGCATGGTGTCTCTGTAGTTTTGTTCCTCTGACACTGGCTGATCTTGATCGGTGACAGACTGATCCTCAGAAAGTTCCCCTTCTTCTTCGGCGTACAAGTCTAGGGGGGGTTGGTCTGACAAGCTAGCAGCCTCTGAGGACAGGCTAGATACACTATCCCGTCTGGTTTGATGCAGAGCCGGTGAGCCTGTGTCAGCCGGATCAGCGGACAGTGACCGGTCGGTAGCAAGAGGTCGGTGAGTGACTTGAGGGTCGGTACCATAATCCACAGTGCTAGGTCGGTGGGCTTTAGTTTGACTGGCAGGCTGATGCGGGGTCGCAGAGGAGCCCTGTCCAGTAAACTTAACAGTGGAAGCCGGTCGGCTGCTCTTAGTTTGACTGGCCGGCTGATGCTTGGTAGCAGAGAAGCCCGTACCAGTAAACTGATTTGAAGATGTCTGTGAGCTGGTGATTGCTTTACTGGTCGGCTGATGCTTTTTAGCAGAGAAGTTGAAGGTCTGATGAAAGGTTCAGTGATATTCTGAGTCTGTGGAGGTGAGTGGGACGGAGCCACTTTGACATCTGAAGTAAAAGAGGGTTCAAAACTCTTGGCCAAAATGAGGGCTTCTAAACGACTAAAGCGTTCAGACCATTTGTTGTCTAGCTCATTAAAACGATCATCAGTGGTCGGTTGACTGGTAGAAGCCGTGCTAGAGGGAGATTTCACCTTCTTAGTGTCCTTCTTACTTTCTTTTTTAGGCTTTTTATCTGGTGGAGGGGCGGAAACAGAAGTCTTAACAGTTCCTTGGTTATCCACAGCCCCAATAACGGCCACACTGGCCGGATCCACAAGCTCTTCATCTTTAGACGGAGTAGAATCAGCTGCTTTAGCTTCCCGTTTTTCCTTCTTAATTTTATAAGCAGGAGTTGCAAGTTAAAGGCGTTGATCAGATGTGAAAGTGATGCAAATAGGACACTTATCCGCAGAAGTGGGGTTTTCAACACAGAAATCTTGTCCCTTACCCTTCTCTCTGCATCGTGCACAATGTGTATGTGTGTCAAAAAGGGCCATGGCGTGCCCACATTTCCCTCTACGCTGGCCAGGAGAAGCCATGTTGTTGATACAGAATAATTATGTAGAAAGAATATCACTAAAATAAAATGTCCGATGTACAAAACAGAATATCTGGCAGAGTAAAAATTTCCTTGTGCACAGTCACGCGCCAAACGAAAAAGATGCTATGACGTCACTCTGTCTAGACAGGAAGGAAGTACGACACGCCATCTGGCGAGTGCACAGTACTGGGCCGGCCTAGCCGGTGGAGACACAGGACGTCTTTTTCTGACGTTTGGCGGGCCGGTCCGCGCCGACCGGATAAGCAATTGTCCATTGGATAGGATGTATTAACGCAATAAAATCGGCTATTTTATGACCCCAGTTTGACCCATAAGGGGGGGTCGGGGGGTAAAACTGACCGGCTATTTAGACTCTCCATATATGCTTTCCCAATACCTCTTAATACATTCTGAAGCTATAAAAGCAACAATAAAGGAGATATAAGGCAAAAACTCAAAATCGGCTATTTTATGACCCCAGTTTGACCCATAAGGGGGGGCCGTGGGGTAAAACTGACCGGCTATTTAGACTCTCCACATATGGTTTCCTATTACCTCCCAATACATTTTATAGCTCTAAGTGCAATACTTAAGAAGATAATAGGGGGTTGGCCTAAATTTAGGGCTTTCAGATTGGAAGGTGTCAGAAAATCACTCATAAATGAGACATTTTTCAGGGGATTGCTCCCAAAATCTAATCAGCTCACGTTTTCAATAGTATGAACGGGTGTGTCAAATTATAAGGCTCTGTAGCAAGTAGTTTTTCCTGAACTGTGATGACGGTGGGGTGTACTTCAAAAAATAGCTTTTGATCATGTGACCTTCATAAAGGTCAAAGGTCAAATTTAAGCATGCAGAAAAATTTTCCCACGCCTAAGGTATATAACTGCCAAATATGGTTTGAAACCTTCTAATAATAAGATATTCAAGGGAGACCATAATGCGGCGGCGGCGAGGAAACTGAGGCGAAAACAAATAAGCGCCCTTTCAGGGACACTTAAATAGAGGGTCAGAGATGCCCCAAAAGGCGGGTTGCGCAGGAAATATTGACCAACAGACAAACGGACAAAAAATGGACAAACAAACAGACGGAAGTACATCAATTTTGAAAGCAACCTAGCTATGATGATCTATCTCCCTGTCAAGTTTGAATTAGATTGGACAAAGCATTTTCGAGCAAGAGTCCAGAAATGAAAATGTTGACCCACAGACAAACGGACGGACAGCGTTACACCAATTTCGAAAGCAGCCTAGCTCTGATGGTGATCTATCTCCCTGTCAGGTTTGAATTCGATTGGATAAAGCGTTTTTGAGTTAGAGTCCGGAAACAAAAATATGGACGGACAGACAGACGGACGTCGGACACATCAATCTAATAGGCGGGTTGGTTACACGCAACCTGCCTAACAAAAGGACCCTCAAGTGATCTATCAGTTGCTCTTGATGTGTTCCTGTCATCTTTGCAGTGTAGTGTGAAATGAATGGCATATCACAGGGGGGGGGGGGGGGGGGGGTTATATAGTGTGGGCTTGTCGTAGTACTTCTACGACTGGCCGTGCAAAAACGTTCCCGAACCTACGTCTTGTCGGGACGCTCATCACATCCTGTCTGTAACTATACCGACCTGTCGTGGATTTCATAACCGACTCAGCATTTTCGTGCGTTTTTTCCCACGACCCTACGACTTTTGTAACCGACCCTAGGAATATAATATAACATTCACATTGTTATTTCACAAGCTGTGAGATTCTTAAACTTGTTAAATCAAATATGGCATCACATTTTCCAGTCGTTTTGAATTTTCTTACCTTAAATGTGGCAGCAACATTGGTGAAGTTGGCAATTCCCCCACCGATAATCAGCACTTTACCTGAAATCAACAAACAATATATCACTGAAATCTTATGATCTTGAAATACAGGAATTGTTTACTCCTGGTAAGAAACAAGGTTGGAAGGGGTGCAAATTTCTGTATTTGAGCACTTTTTCACTTTTACTGTACTCTTTTTAACGAGTATTCTTTCCTGGCAAAAAAACACCTTAAATTTGCTAGATTTTCTTTTAAGTTCCATCACATAAATCATTTAAATTCGCATTACTAGGTATATTTGCAAAACTGCTGAGCTGGTAGCAAAATAAAAGAGTCTCCTTACCCAAATTTTATATTTTCCACAGTTCATATGGCCATATGGGCCACTAGGCCCAAGGAATTATATTTTACCTTTAAGTTATCAAACTAAGTACTATCTTGGCATAGCAACCAAAGAGTTACTGACCAACTGGCCATGTTATAAACTTGCTATCTCTAGGTTTGCTTCTATCTCTATTTTTGTAAGTTTGCACTTTCACAGAATATTAATATTTCACTGACCAACTGACGACTTACAATATTACCAGATTAGATTACCTTGACAATAAGGCACTGACACAGTCTAAACTGAACTATATCTTTTGTCTCAGTATCCCTTTTTTCAATTTAAACATAGATTGGTATCGTTGTTTATGCATCATTCCCTATACTAATGTACACCTACAGGTGAACAATGTATAAGACAGTCATGATTCTAATAAATGAGCAATTCTACACGAATATTACAACACATGAATAGCCAAGCATTTTTAAATTATTTTATGCAGTTTTCATTGATTTTTATTGATGATGAATCTATCATATCTTTTCATATGAGGGTTTATCTCTATACTTGCAGTAAGTGGCCATGTTCAGTAGACACTAAAATTTGGCAACAACCAAAATTCATCTGAAGACCTCTGAACCGACTATACTCTGAATGTACTATGTTGAGGAGTAATATTAAAAGGTTACAATATTAAAACCTGGACTAACAATCATTATTTCAATATAGAATAGTTAGTCCTTCCTTAGGTTAAAGACCAACTGACAGCTGGAGGGGTTGTCATCTTTTTGCTGATCTCTGGTTTAATGCAACTATTATCACTAGCATAATACACAATAGGTTTTGACTATGTGAGATGCTGACCATAAATGTAAGCAAAACATTGGCAAAATCAACTGATTTGGGTAAACACAAGAGAAAACTTCTTTGTAGTGTGAAAGAGCCGGTTCTTGAAAACGTCCAAATTTTAAATTTTTAAATTTATGAGTGGAAGGTCTGGTGTTTCATTAGTGACCATGCAGTTTACACCTACGTGTACCTCTTACCCCAAGAATATAAACGGGTACTGACTAGTTGGGGAGGTAAATTGCTACTAGGCCCAAAGAATCAGGCTACCTTTTCTACTTAAACTGAACACTATATTTGTACAGCGACCAACACGTTTAAGTGACATGCATACTAGTGGTGTGAACAGTAAACCAGTATACCGCATTTCATTATATTTACGTAGAAATGACAAAATCCACAAAGAATATTTAAGTACTGGTTATTCAAAATGTCATTATTTTAAGCTTTTACTGTTTAATACTTCGTCAAACCAAAAAGACACACATAAATTTCAGGAAATACCTTACATTTGTACTTTATATTCAGTGTAAAAGAAGTTTATAAACTTCAAACTACCTCACAAAGATAATTCCTTTTTCAAAAATAGGCTCACATAAGCTCACGTTAATTTTGACCATATCAGTGGCAAACATAAGAAATCCCAGACTTCAGTTTCAAAGTCCTGGAAACCGGATTCGATCTTCAGAACCGATCCGAACACTAATGCATACCATCTTTATGTTTCTCTCTTGTCATCAAACTCAGCACCGTCTTGGCGTATTCATACGTCTGCTGCTCGCTGGGGGCCCCTGAATACTCCCCGTAGTTTGACAGCTCCGTTGCCCCACCAAGATCACAGATTGTGTCCCTGAAGACATAAAACTATGGTGTTTTCTTAAAAAAACAATAACTTACCATATTTAGCAATGATCACAGTCAGAAAATGGAACAAGATCAATTCAAGTTTGACCTATGCTCCATGATTTCATAAGAACTACTATTAGTCTGTACACATAAAAACCTACTAATACTATTTATAATTTCATTTGGCGTTTTCATCACACTTAGTACCTTTTGTATGGATTATACTGTGACAGGTAGGTAGAACAGTGGAGGAAACCAGTACATACAGTTGGCCAAGTTTCTGTATTCTAAACCGCTGACCAACAGCAAGCAAATACCAGCTGTCCCACTTGAGGTCAGGGCAGGATTGGCTCTCCGATTTCAGAGGTGGGAGGCACAGGTGCTACCTCGGCACCATCATGACGCCTAAAACCAGCTAACTGATCAGATTAAACATCATAATGTAGGGATTACATCAGACTGTTAATAACCCAATACATAACCATTTTTGAATCCGTTTCCACACTACACATCATATGTGAATACTCAAAAAATTGCTACGTTTTGTTTTGGTTTTTTAATATAAAGTATGCAAAATTACATCAGTATTCTTTTAAATGTTCCAATGAACATGAATAGCAGGGGCTCAGATATCTGTCTCTTGTATGTCCTGAACTGGTCCATACTGACAGCAGTTCTGAGGTTCTGGTATTTCAATAAGATTTTTCTCAATGAACATCACGTGTGCCAACTGTTTATCAAGTTGCCCCTCATTCATTTAATACAAAGATTGAAGGTGCCATGTATGTCCTGTTAATCAATTGTCTTCACGTGCATATATATTTCTTAGGGCCTACCCCTTGGCAACAATATAGTGCCAGTCAGTCTAGAGTTTATTCACAAATAATTAATTGCCTCCAACACCCCAACACACAACCCATCAATCAGCAGTTTACTTTGGCATATTATACATGATCCATCAATGGCAACAACATACCACCTGCCAATCAAGTGTCTACTTATGCATATATTACCATAGCTCTGACCCACAAGCTTCAATGAAGAGTCAACTCACGCATATATAACCGAGGCCCCACCCCCGGCCACCATGGTCCAGATTCTGCCTTTGGGGTTGAGTATGGTCAGTTTAAGTGATGCTCCAGACTTGGCGTCCAGGTCAGCAATGTATGCCTCCTGGTAGAAAAAGACAGCAGTAAACTAACAAGCAAAGCTTTTATAACAGATAATAAGAAAATAAACATAGTGCAGCAGATAATAGGAATAAATGTATTGTACAATAGACAAATAATCCTTAAAACTGTTAGTGCAACAGAATAAATACTATAGAATACTTTAGGCACAAAAGAGGAAGGGAATCTTTTTCACCAGTCAATGATATCAAGGGAACTCCTGTTTTACAAAACTTTATCAACAAATTAAAATTTGGCTCTAAACACGATAGGAGTCAACAAACTTTACATATGTTGCACATGGGACAAGTCTGGATACAATCTGAATATTTCTGAAGGTTCATTTTTAACCATAAAGGAAAACTGTTTAAAATTCTCTGTGTCAATGTTACCTCAGGAAATGCCTCTCTGCCAAATGGAGGGGGGAAGTCAATGCTTCCCCACTGTTGTTTACACAAGTACTCTGCACACTGATCTAGCTTGGCTGCCAGGTCGAGAACATAGATCTTTCCTCCAGTGATTACTGTAACAAGCAGTAAAACATTCTGGTTAGGACTAGGGATGGGTCGGTAACTAAAATTTGTACATCGGGAGGCCACCAATACAAAACCATACCAATTCCAGGACTCCATGTTTTAGTACACCCCAATCAAACATGGACATTTAATCTCAAAGAAAATTGCAATAAAAGTCCCCAAGTGCACAAAATATGAGATACACTCATGTAATTCCCTCTAAATATGTTTTTGCGTTTCACGCAGAAACTCAAGATGTCCACCAAAAATTGTGAGATAATGTTTTTTTGGGGGAAAATAGCCAGATTACTGTGCGGATATCTTGTGGGGTATTCGCCCAGACTCAACAAACATCTATAATTTTACAACAAGCACAACTTGAAACGTACAGCAAATTTCATTTTCATACATTTATTATCTTCAATATATAAAAAAGCTTAGGTCGTAAAAGGTTACAACTTGATAAAATCTTTAAGATAAAGAAAATTTATTATGACAGATTGGTTTCAAAGGGGTTGAAAGTCATCTCAGCTTACTAATCAATTACATTCCAGTATAAACAATCATTACCTTACAAACCTGTTAGTGTTTTGGCTAGGTAATAACAGTTTTCACAGATTTTATCCTTCATGAACCAGAATTCAGTTAATTCCACTTTGCGGTCTAAATGGTTTTTATATCAGACTTATGCGTGTTTTTGTGCCAAAATATAAACAGAAGCTATATATTCTTAAAACACAACTGTTTTTGGGTATACACGATTTTGTGGAACAAGAAAAGTGTGCTAAAATGTTTCAAATGTTACAGCTAAGAAAGACTGCACACTTTTGTTAATTGACTAGAAATAGGTACAACAATCAAACTCACCACCAAATTGCCACATTTATTATCTTTAATATATAAAAAGCTTAGATCCTAAAAGTTTACAACTTAATAAAATCTTTAAATTAAAGAAAAGCAACAATTATGACAGATTGGTTTCAAAGGGGTTGAAAGTCATCTCAGCTTACTAATCAATTACATTCCACTATTAACAATCATTATTCTATTCTATTCTATTCTGTACTTTTATAGCGCTTAATCTCTGCTAGGCAGACTCTAAGGCGCAACACCAAAAATCAAGTTTAAGAAATCATCTGTCCATAGCCGTTGCCAAGTCCAGTACCACGGAGACGCCGGATTATCTTACAAACCTGTCAGTGTTTTGACTAGATAATCAGAGTTTTCACAGATTATACTCACTACTCACCCAGTGGGTTGATTTCCAGGTAAGTAAAGAAGAGATTCACATAGAAAGTGTACAGCTTGTGTATAAAGCCTGCCAACATGCTGAAAATACAAAAGTCACATGATATCGCAACTGGATCAGCTTAAAATGTATAAAAATACCAGTATACTGAAACACAAAAGGATCACATGATTTAGTCACATGTTCAAAGAAGGTACAGCCTGTGATTGCCCCTCGAGACTTTTCTCAAACACACTCTATAACACACTCATTATCTGAAACCCTGTAGTACAGTTCTATAATGCACTCCTTCAATTCCTCTCTCTCTCAAGTCAAATCTTTTGTGATACTGTATAAGCAGAAGTTTTATAAAGTTTCACTTACTCTTCATTGTTTGAGAAATTCACTGTAATAAATTTTTGCCAATGGCTAGTTTTTACTTAAGATATTAATACAAATTTAAAATACCACTTTGAATTAATTTTCACTCTCCTATAATGCCTAGTGAAAATGCTTTTTGACAAATTACAACTGGATCGAGTCATACTTGTTTACTGGTCTTTATTTTATGAAACCTAAGTAGCATGTATGTTCGTTTCTTTTATTAGAAATGAGTAATATGAGGTAAAATTTCAATTATTCTTACACATCAGAAATACTGGAAACATACTATTTACTAGTATTTTGATTAGTGGTGAACTTGTTACCCCATGAAGTTCATAAAAACAAGGTAATTTAAAACCTGTTCAACAACACAGTCATGATAGTTTCAATGCTTAACTCTTAAATTAAGTATTCTGGGAATGGGCACATGAATACTGACTATACCCCATCCCTAGTGGCAGAGGGAGATCTTAAAATATGCATTTACTCATTTTCCAACACATAGCAATAGTGAGGATAATGTTATGGTATTTTACGCAATAAAATCTAATTTTAGTACACTTTGAAGAATCTTTCATTTCTGATTTATCAGCCTAATGTTTGAGATGTAAATCAACCTAATATATTTGTGTCCATCAATTTTGAGATTATTTATCAGCCTTATTACCCAATATGTTTATGCCATACTTGTACAGCGTAGAAGTCCCTCATTAGTAAGAGATTGTTCAGCATGCAGTGTGTGACTGTTCACTAAACCGACTACACAAACAGCCCAATTAACAGTAATTACTAATTTACTGCAATACCCAGTGGGAGGGCTACACTGCACCGTGGCATCAAAATCAATTTGATGAATAACCCTACTGAACTAATAAGTCTGATGAAATCTATACATTCAATTATCCAGTACTTTTTCAAAGCTGTACTAATGAAGACCCGTGTGAGAAATGGGGAAAGAAAAAACATTATTGTTAAACCTTCTAAAGCTGAATCTCAAGAAAGTGAAAAAAACCTTATAACCTAGTAGAACTTCTATTAACTGAATTTCCTTATATTCTATTTTATGAACCTATTACCCGCTCTCCAAAATTTGTATTTGTGGTTAAATTTGTGCAAAGGATCAAACCCAGGTCATTTGTTTTCCCGGGTGAATGTATTACCCACTCGGTCACAGCGAATGGAAAAATTCAAGCTTAAATCCACAACATACTTTAGTTTACATTTGAAAAGAGATTCTAACATGAATGCTGTGTCGGTGAATCTGACTTGCTAATCACGGAAATTATTGGCTTTTCCAACAATAACCCTGTGCAAAGTAAAATGGATAAAAAGCCTTCTTTTCTCATTAAAATGACAATAACGATAGTATAATATTAAAACATTTGTCATGGTAGGATAGAAATAACCGATTCTGACCTTGGGGTTGTAAGAAATTCTATAACTCATAGCTCATTAGAATCGCTCAGGCTTCGCCTTTGTGCTCCTAATATTGCCATTTGTTGTAGAATCTCTTATAACCCCTCGCTCATCTTCAGTTACTTCTATAATATGCAAAGATTGTAAAGGACACTTTTTTTTTACTTATCCAAAAAAAAGTCCAACTTGCTTGTGTTATCATTGTACTCAGGTGGATTAGCACTTGTAAACCCACATACTATGTGATACAGTTGTTATCACGACCAAATTTCATGCAAATTTCCTCGTTGAGACAACAATATGACCCCTCCAGTGGGCTGTACACTTTAGGCCACATGACACTTACTGATAAGCTTTTGTTATAAGCTACAACTAATTTTTTTTTCAGTATCCACACTGCAATATTGCATTCCATGACAACATCACATCTGAGATATTATCTTTAGACAACGACATAACATTAAGAAATTTTGTGTGGACAGTGCTTGTGAATTTTTTGAGGGGTCAATAAGTACATTCTTTTGTTACAGGAGTGTTCAGATAGTTTGACACAATATAAACCTACACGACTGCTCGCATGTACATCTATTTCTTACTAACTTGTTATAAAGCTATGCAAAAATCTTCTGATCTCTTAACTTTATCAGTGAAATTCTCTGGTGATCATTTTTGCAATATTTTACCAGTTAATGGTGCTTTATTACATTACAATAACAGCCAGATTATGATCCGGATCTTTTAAAAATGTAATTCTTCCTTGGGTTTATCTAACTTTGCATATTAGAGTAAGAAATCTAAAATTCGCCAGGAATCTAAAATTCGCCACCTCTAAAACCTTAGTTAATTTTATGAAGAAAATGATGTTTTTGTCCAAAAATTGGTATTTTTCAGTTCAAAAAGCCTTAATTTACTATACAGTCAACAAATCTCACCACAATTCATTTATTTTATTAGTATTTTCACATGTGGCGAATTTCAGATATGTGGCGAATTTTAGATTTCTTACTCTACTTCTTTTGTTTAAGACTAGTGTTATGCTATGTCTTCTATTGTCATATTATTTGTAATATTTTATAGTAGAATAAATACTTGAAAATAAAAATTATATTTTATATTTTAAAGAATAAATACTTAAGCAAAGATTTGTGGAATTCAAAACTTCTTTTTACTTAGTCAGAGGGAACATAAATATGAAATACATTTTCTTTAGATTTAATAGCTTAAATTCGTTACAACAGATGAATATAATTTCGCATGAACTTCAATGAAAAATAAGAAAATATAAAGTATAAGACATACAGTGTTGTCGTCACCTTTTACCGAAAATATTAATTGAATATTAAAGCATCTGAAAGTCATGAGGGTCAAATAGAGATTGTACTGTATTCTTACAATTTATTTTGACTCTCACCTCCCACCTCTGAGATCGAGTTTCGGTTCCCGGCCCGACCTCAAGTGGGAAAGCTGGTAGTTGCTTGCCGTTGGTCGGCAGTTTATAGTACAGAACCTTGACCAACTGTATGTACTGGTTTCCTCTGCCCTCCTAACTACCGGTCGTGATATGACCTGTACAGTGTTTAAAGAGACGCAAACCCCAAATAAAGAAATACATATAATTTATTTTGTGCTTTTGCTAATTTCAGGCAGGTTCAAACTCAGTAGCGTGCAGTATAACATACAAGCCAATCAGTTAAGATGAATATACTAACTCTCTGAGTTCAGTAGGTGCTTTCTGTAGCAGGGAAGTTTTGATCTCCTCTTGTGTGGGGGAGTGGTCAACAGGAATCTCCAACTTTACAGCCTGTCAAAAAAATACAATACTTTTGTAATAAATAATACTTTTTAACTGCTATATTTGTGTTATTGTTTACATTTTGGAAACTCCAAAAAGATCTAAAAGAACATTTCTACTGGGAAAAATATGATGCCCCAATATTCAATATTGTATTGAACCAGAAAAAAAAACAATATAGTTAGAAATTGATATACGAGTTATTCAGTACCAACACAAACGTTTAAAAAAATTCATGAATTTCTGATTATTTTAATGAAATATCAATTATATATAGGTAAAAAAAGTATACTTTGTTGTGAAATATGTAGCTTTTCGGGAACCAGTTCTTGGATGTCTGTCACCCAAGTTTGTTTATGTTTATATGAATTGAATATAAACCAATTATCCGGTTTGCTGTCTTTACCATTACCCATGTATGATAAGTTTGTTTGTTTATTTGGGGTTTTACGTCGCTTTCAACACTGTACAGGTCATATCACGACGGGTAGTTGGAAGGGCAGAGGAAACCAGTACATAGAGTTCGCTAGGGTCCATGTATGATAAGATCCTCAGGTCTGCTACTTACCTTTGCATCCACATCACCAATATCCACGCCTCCCTCATGGTGAAAGAGTATTGTGTCTCCATCCCGTTCTGAGTAGATGCACACGTAGAACTCCTCAGCCTGAGCATGACTCACAAATGGCTCAATGATGAAAGTCTTAAGCTTACCCACAGCCCTGCCAACCTGTAAAGTACAAAATACTCTAGTTAAACCAAATGTTATAACCGAGGAAACAAAGTCTGTAGCTCACAAATAGCTCAGTCATAAATATATTCAGCCAGGGTTGCCACTCATGATTGTTTTTAAAATTCCCTGACTTTTCTCTGACTTTTCCCTGACTCAAAGCCAAATTTCCCTGACCACCGTGATGAATTTAGAATGAAAACTATAGCAGAGATCAAGGTGTTAAAACATTTTCTAATCAATAATAAGCAATAATCAATCCATGATGCAATCATGTAAATGTCAAAGAACAAGAATTCTTTTATGCAGTTTTATTTGAAATACATTTATAACTAGATTGGGCCAACTCGGCGCCAACATATCCCCAGACAGGTCATCACTCACGCCACAGGTTTTGATCGGGAATTTTTTAAAACATAATTACCCATTATTATATGAACTTCAGCACATCAATCTGCTCTGTTTATATCTCCCCAAGGAAGATGGTGTATCCCCAGACGCCGAATACATAACTCAAATTATATTTTCAATCTTCCTGCAATGATAACTCTAAACCTATTTTCAAAGTATTTAAATGATTGATGATTGAATGTCCATTCTAAAATAATAATCCCAAAAGAGCATATCTGTTTCTATATTTGTTGACAAATAAAATATTATTTTTAACTCAACTCATCATATTTTTCATTCTTCCTTCAAAGTATTTAAATGATTGATGATTCAATGTCCATTCTAAAATTCATAATCCCAAAAGCACATATCTGTTTCTATATTTGTTCACAAATAAAATATTATTTAAAAAAAAATGATTTATATTATTATTTTATTATATTATTTTTAGAATTTGCAAATTGTTTTCAGTTATTCATTTCCTCTATACCTATATATGTGGTCCATATATATGCAACCTAAATATGTGACACAATCTCAGTTCTGACTCCCCTTTGTGTTATATGTAATGAAGCCCACCACCTCCCACCCCCACCCCTCTCCCCTTCTCCACACCTCTCTCACTATTACACAAGATCTGCAACCCCATTGAGTTCTTTGTTTCTCATCTGATATCATTAAATACCTTTGTTTATTTAGTGTCACTCAATATAGCTGGAGGTCCCAGAGGTGGGTGGGGGGAATCCGGGTGGGGGGATGTGGGTTGAGCATAAATGGTAAACAAACAATCTATATAAAAGGGGTACTCAAATACAAAAAGAATTGAGAATTTTAAGTATGTGATTATCAACTGAAATGAGTTCATAACTGTAGGAGCTGTGCCAAAATTAACTGAGGCAAGTTGACTAAAACTGGGCTAGTTGAGGGTTAAAAATCCCCTAGTTTTACTACATAAGGATATAATTTCATTAATATTGGGACTTAAAGCTCACTTAAAGTGTCCATTTTGTCTACTTCAATATGTTTCACCAGTTTCATTTTAAAAAGTTAAAAACTCAGCAAGCAGAGGTATAACACACAAAAATAAGTTTTTAAAAGACTAAGATAGCCATAACATTATCAATATTCAAAATTTAAATAGACAGGCATTTCCTTTTAAAAATTCAAAGATTTCAGCTCTATAACCCACATAGTTTGACAGTTACTGGGCTTTAAAGTGGCATAATATCCATAAATTGGGTTTCTGTGAGCATTTTACAATTGTTAAAGAGACCTTAGCAATTAAACTACAGATCTGAAACTTTTTGGGGGGACATACATAACAAACAAAAATCATATATAATACAGTTTAAGACTTGTCACACTAAGCATTTCCAAATAAAAGGGCAAAATACGGAAAAAATGTCAAAAAAGGCACTTGGGCGAGTGTCTATGGCCCTCATACACAGGTTAAATGTCTACTAAAAACCTTGATTTTCGGCATATGTAAAAAGCACATAATAATGCATTCCCAGATGGGATTTCAGCTCCATCAATCACATAGTTTAACAGTTACAGGGCTTAAAGGTGGTAAAAAGTCCAAATATTGGGTCATTGTGGGCCTTTTAGAGATCTCGATGTGGCTTTCAAATTAAAGCTTCAGACTTAAAATTTGTTACATACTAAGATTACACATAGAATATGTATCTAATAAAGTTTGAAACTTCTCAGACTTACCATTTCCAAGTTACAGAGCAAAATATGTGAAAAATGTCTTAAAAGGGTCACTCAGGTGGGTGTTAAAGGTCCTCATACACAGGTTAAATGTCTACTTGAAGCCTTGATTTTTGGCACATGTAAAAAGAACATAATAATGTATTCCCAGATGAGATTTCAGCTCTATCAGTCACATAGTTTAACAGTCACAGGCCTTAAAATTGGCAAAAAGTCCAAATACTGGGTCTTTATGGGGCCTTCTAGAGACCTAAATGTGGCCTTCAAATTAAAGCTTCAGACTTAAAATTTGTCACATACTAAGATTACACATAGAATATGCATCTAATACAGTTTGAAACTTCTTAGACTTACCATTTCCAAGTTACAGGGAAAAATATGTGAAAAATGTCTAAAAATGGTCACTCGGGTGGGGATTTATGGTCCTCATACACAGGTTAAATGTCTTCTTAAAGCCTTAATTTTTGGCACATATAAAAATAACATACTAATATCTTCTCAGATAGGATTTGAGCTCTATCAGTCACATAGTTTGACAGTCACAGGGCTTAAAAGTAGCAAAAAGTCCAAATATTGGGTCTTTGGGAGCCTTTTAGAGACCTCAATTTGACCTTCAAAATTAAAGCTTCAGACTTAAAATCTGTTACATACTAAGATTACACACAGAATATATATCTAATACAGTTTGAAACTTCTCAGACTTACCATTTCCAAGTTACAGGGAAAAAGATGTGAAAAATGTCTTATAAGGGTCACTCGGGTGGGTGTTTATGGTCCTGATACACAGGTTAACTATCTATTAAAGGCCTAAATGTTGGGGCACATATAAGAAAACACATAGATATATTCCCAGATGATATTTAACTTAGATGAGAGACATAGTTTGAAAGCTACAGTGCTTGAAAGTGGCAAAAAGTGCATAAATTGGGTCTCTGTGGGCACTTTTGAGACCTTAAGTCGACCCCTTTGGGTAAACCTACAGCCCTAAAATTTTCTACAGACAAGGATTACATATCAAAGTTATACCTAGCGCAGTTTGAGACTCATCAGAATTATCACTTCCAAATTATAGGGCAAAATATGTGTAAAGTATAGCAAAAAATCCCTAAGTGGGGGTATTTATGGGCCTCAAACACAATTTTCTCCTCAACTTAAAGTCATGATTTTCGGCACATGTACTAAGAACATATTAATGTGTTGTCAGGTAAAATTTCAGCCAGCTGAGCATCATAGTTTGTGACCTACAGGGCTCTAAGTGGCCAAAAGTGCAATTTCTGACCTTAAGGTGGCCATAAGTTCTTTTTTACTGGGAGTTTAAGGTCACCTTAAAATAGGGATCTTCCTTTGGGCACCCTTAACATGTGTACCAAGTTTGAAAAAAAAATATTAATTTGTTTTTGAGTTATCGCGTCCACAAGGAAATTTCTACGGCGGCGGCGGCGGCGCGACGGACCTGAATCCAATATATCCCCGACTTTCGTCTGGGGATATAATTACTTGCCGTTTTAATTAAGCCCACCAGAAATGTCAAAGTAAAATTACAGGTATCGTCACAGAAAATAATTTGTCAAGTAGCAAGGCATATTTTTTGGGGGGAAAAGCAAAGATTGATGAAAGAAAAGGTCATAAATATGTTACTTTCACAAATTAAGTTGAAAAAAACAACACCCTGCCTGTAATGCAAATTATTAATACTTTAAGTCCTGCTTGTTCAACTAAAACCTGTACATTATCGATCAATGATAGCAATACTATGAACAAAAGCCTCCCTTTTTTTCAGTCAATACTAAGTTGAGGGGAAAATAAAATTACAATTTGAACAGTGATATTTCGGTTTATGGCATAATTACCAGAAGTATTATAGGCAAATAAAAACACAAATAAAATTGAATAATTGTGGTATAGAAACCCTGGGCTTTATGATGTAGGGCTCAATGTTATTTAACACCATAAACATGATAAAACAATGTATACGACCAACAATTAAAATTACTGATTAGTGATTACTGCACAAATTTTGTCTCTGCCTCAATTACTCTTTTTGTATAAGCTTCAGTTTTTTTTCTGCCAACTCTGTTTGGTTCTTGGCACTGTCCAACTCCTTTCTCTTCAACTTGCTCTTTTCTCTCAAAGCATTAGCTTCTGTTACCAAAGCCATGCTATTCTTGGCTTCTGCATCATAGCATAACTTGTCAGCTTTAGTGATTAGCCTGTTTGCTTCTTCCTCTAGTCTGCGTTCCTTTTTCTTGCATTCATCCACTTCATGCTTGGCCTCTGTTATCTTTGACGCTGCAGCAGCTGCTTTGCTTTTCTCCTTTTGTTCTTCCATGTGAGCACAATACCGCTGACGGGAAAATTTGCATGACTGCAACATCTCTTTGTCAACCACCACTTCATGAACTTTGCATGCCATCTGCTTTACAGCATCATAAACTGTACGGTATGCACATAATGTTTCTGTGTCCATGTTGAAGGAAACCACATCTTTGTTAATGGAAAACCCTCTTTCCACATCAGCTTGTCCATGAGAAAGGATGAGTACCAACTTCACCACCTGCCATAGAACAGCAAATTCATCTTCGTGACCAAGCAGCTCAAAATAGAATGTATCCAACCTCTGGCTTGCAGGATCAAACTTCTTACACTCATCTTTGTTGTACCTCTTTATCTTTCTAAGAAACAGTTCAAACTGTCGCTTTGCATCGTCACACTCCTGGGCACTAAACCTGCGAAGAGACAGCAACTTTGAAAGTAGGTTTTGAAACTTTGTTCCTGCAGTTTCAGCATGGTGTATCATGGTTCGTGGATCTAGGCAACAAAGAAATCCAACATTGTTGTATTTGAGAGGACATCTTTCAATCATTTTCTCAACCATTACCTTCAGAAAAGTTTGACATTCAGTATAGAATTCAAGTAGTTGCATCTGTGATGCCTTTTTGTCCTTCTGCAGCTTTTCAATGATGACCCTTGAAGCAAATCCTATATCTGTCTTCTTTGCATTTAGCAGATTCTCCTTTTTGTCCAGGTCTATTCTTGCCAGCTTTGATCCACTAGCATCACCCATGACATCTCTCTTAACAAACTTCCGCATGAGTGTGTCAAGAATGCTTTCCAAATCTTTAGCCATAAAAACGGCCATTGGTTTCTCTGTTTGATACTTCTCAAGATACGGTTTCACAGTTCGTGCTTGAGTGATAAAGAACTTCAGTTTTGCAGGGAACAGTGGATCACTTATACATTGCTGTACAGTGGTGAAGCTCCGGATTTTGGGTATGCAACTCTTTGGTAGTTGTATGGTTTTCTTCACATATTTCTCTATGTGTGAACAGTGATTTCATTAATGAATTTAGGTATAGTTTTTACTGTACAGAAGACTGCCATAGCCAATTTTTACAAGAAAAAAATGCCAGGTAATGTACTTCAATGACTATATTACTTGAGATGTTTATATCAACATTGTATTTTTAAATTATTCATGCTATGCAAACATTACCAATGAGTGGCATCATAGCTTCCCTTAAACCAACGCGCGCGACTCATAAAAGTCAATTTTCCCTGACTTTCTGAGCATTTCTTCAAATTTCCCTGACTTTTTTCAAAATTCCAAAATTCCCTGACCCAGAACAGAATTCCCTGACTTTTCCCTGACCTTGAATTTCCCTGACTTTTCCCTGACCAGTGGCAACCCTGTCAGCTTACCTCCCGTATTACTGCACGGATTTTGATCAAACATAAATGAGAAAGAGCAGTGTAAAAACATCTTTCCAATGATAGAGTAAGAAATCTAAAATTCGCCACATATCTAAAATTCGCCATATGTGAAAATACTGATAAAATAAATGAATTGTGGTGAGATTTGTTGAATGTATACTAAACTAGATTGGGCCAACTCGGCGCCAACATATCCCCAGACAGGTCATCACTCACGCCACAGGTTTTGATCGGGAATTTTTTAAAACATAATTACCCATTATTATATGAACTTCAGCACATCAATCTACTCTGTTTATATCTTCCCAAGGAAGATGGTGTATCCCCAGACGCCGAAAACATAACTCAAATTATATTTTCAATCTTCCTGCAATGATAACTCTAAACCTATTTTCAAAGTATTTAAATGATTGATGATTGAATGTCCATTCTAAAATAATAATCCCAAAAGAGAATATCTGTTTCTATATTTGTTGACAAATAAAATATTATTTTTAACTCAACCCATCATACTTTTTAATCTTCCTTCAAAGTATTTAAATGATTGATGATTCAATGTCCATTCTAAAATTCATAATCCCAAAAGCGCATATCTGTTTCTATATTTGTTCACAACTAAAATATTATTTAAAAAAAAATTATTTATATTATTATTTTATTATATTATTTTTAGAATTTGCAAATTGTTTTCAGTTATTCATTTCCTCTATACCTATATATGTGGTCCATATATATGCAACCTAAATATGTGATACAATCTCAGTTCTGACTCCCCTTTGTGTTATATGTAATGAAGCCCACCACCTCCCACCCCCACCCCTCTCCCCTTCTCCACACCTCTCTCACTATTACACAAGATCTGCAACCCCATTGAGTTCTTTGTTTCTCATCTGATATCATTAAATACCTTTGTTTATTTAGTGTCACTCAATATAGCTGGAGGTCCCAGAGGTGGGTGGGGGGAATCCGGGTGGGGGATGTGGGTTGGGACTACAAAGAGATGGTATAGCATAAATGGTAAACAAACAATCTATATAAAAGGGGTACTCAAATACAAAAAGAATTGAGAATTTTAAGTATGTGATTATCAACTGAAATGAGTTCATAACTGTAGCAGCTGTGTCAAAATTAACTGAGGCAAGTTGAATAAAACTGGGCTAGTTGAGGGTTAAAAATCCCCTAGTTTTACTACATAAGGATATAATCTCATTAATATTGGGACTTAAAGCTCACTTAAAGTGTCCATTTTGTCTACTTGAATATGTTTAACCAGTTTCATTTTAAAAAGTTAAAAACTCAGCAAGCAGAGGTATAACACACAAAAATAAGTTCTTAAAAGACTAAGATAGCCATAACATTATTAATATTCAAAATTTAAATAGACAGGCATTTCCTTTTAAAAATTCAAAGATTTCAGCTCTATAACCCACATAGTTTGACAGTTACTGGGCTTTAAAGTGGCATAATGTCCATAAATTGGGTTTCTGTGGGCATTTTACAATTGTTAAAGAGACCTTAGCAATTAAACTACAGATCTGAAACTTTTGGGGGGGACATACATAACAAACAAAAATTATATTTAATACAGTTTAAGACTTGTCACACTAAGCATTTCCAAATAACAGGGCAAAATACGGAAAAAATGTCAAAAAAGGCACTTGGGCAAGTGTCTATGGCCCTCATACACAGGTTAAATGTCTACTAAAAACCTTGATTTTCGGCATATGTAAAAAGGACATAATAATGCATTCCCAGATGGGATTTCAGCTCCATCAATCACATAGTTTAACAGTCACAGGGCTTAAAGGTGGTAAAAAGTCCAAATATTGGGTCTCTGTGGGCCTTTTAGAGATCTCGATGTGGCTTTGAAATTAAAGCTTCAGACTTAAAATTTGTTACATACTAAGATTACACATAGAATATGTATCTAATAAAGTTTGAAACTTCTCAGACTTACCATTTCCAAGTTACAGAGCAAAATATGTGAAAAATGTCTTAAAAGGGTCACTCAGGTGGGTGTTTAAGGTCCTCATACACAGGTTAAATGTCTACTTGAAGCCTTGATTTTTGGCACATGTATAAAGAACATAATAATGTATTCCCAGATGAGATTTCAGCTCTATCAGTCACATAGTTTAACAGTCACAGGCCTTAAAATTGGCAAAAAGTCCAAATACTGGGTCTTTATGGGGCCTTCTAGAGACCTAAATGTGGCCTTCAAATTAAAGCTTCAGACTTAAAATTTGTCACATACTAAGATTACACATAGAATATGCATCTAATACAGTTTGAAACTTCTTAGACTTACCATTTCCAAGTTACAGGGAAAAATATGTGAAAAATGTCTAAAAATGGTCACTCGGGTGGGGATTTATGGTCCTCATACACAGGTTAAATGTCTTCTTAAAGCCTTAATTTTTGGCACATATAAAAATAACATACTAATATCTTCTCAGATAGGATTTGAGCTCTATCAGTCACATAGTTTGACAGTCACAGGGCTTAAAAGTAGCAAAAAGTCCAAATATTGGGTCTTTGGGAGCCTTTTAGAGACCTCAATTTGACCTTCAAAATTAAAGCTTCAGACTTAAAATCTGTTACATACTAAGATTACACACAGAATATATATCTAATACAGTTTGAAACTTCTCAGACTTACCATTTCCAAGTTACAGGGAAAAAGATGTGAAAAATGTCTTATAAGGGTCACTCGGGTGGGTGTTTATGGTCCTGATACACAGGTTAACTATCTATTAAAGGCCTAAATGTTGGGGCACATATAAGAAAACACATAGATATATTCCCAGATGATATTTAACTTAGATGAGAGACATAGTTTGAAAGCTACAGTGCTTGAAAGTGGCAAAAAGTGCATAAATTGGGTCTCTGTGGGCACTTTTGAGACCTTAAGTCGACCCCTTTGGGTAAACCTACAGCCCTAAAATTTTCTACAGACAAGGATTACATATCAAAGTTATACCTAGCGCAGTTTGAGACTCATCAGAATTATCACTTCCAAATTATAGGGCAAAATATGTGTAAAGTATAGCAAAAAATCCCTAAGTGGGGGTATTTATGGGCCTCAAACACAATTTTCTCCTCAACTTAAAGTCATGATTTTCGGCACATGTACTAAGAACATATTAATGTGTTGTCAGGTAAAATTTCAGCCAGCTGAGCATCATAGTTTGTGACCTACAGGGCTCTAAGTGGCCAAAAGTGCAATTTCTGACCTTAAGGTGGCCATAAGTTCTTTTTTACTGGGAGTTTAAGGTCACCTTAAAATAGGGATCTTCCTTTGGGCACCCTTAACATGTGTACCAAGTTTGAAAAAAAAATATTAATTTGTTTTTGAGTTATCGCGTCCACAAGGAAATTTCTACGGCGGCGGCGGCGGCGCGACGGACCTGAATCCAATATATCCCCGACTTTCGTCTGGGGATATAATTACTTGCCGTTTTAATTAAGCCCACCAGAAATGTCAAAGTAAAATTACAGGTATCGTCACAGAAAATAATTTGTCAAGTAGCAAGGCATATTTTTTGGGGGGAAAAGCAAAGATTGATGAAAGAAAAGGTCATAAATATGTTACTTTCACAAATTAAGTTGAAAAAAACAACACCCTGCCTGTAATGCAAATTATTAATACTTTAAGTCCTGCTTGTTCAACTAAAACCTGTACATTATCGATCAATGATAGCAATACTATGAACAAAAGCCTCCCTTTTTTTCAGTCAATACTAAGTTGAGGGGAAAATAAAATTACAATTTGAACAGTGATATTTCGGTTTATGGCATAATTACCAGAAGTATTATAGGCAAATAAAAACACAAATAAAATTGAATAATTGTGGTATAGAAACCCTGGGCTTTATGATGTAGGGCTCAATGTTATTTAACACCATAAACATGATAAAACAATGTATACGACCAACAATTAAAATTACTGATTAGTGATTACTGCACAAATTTTGTCTCTGCCTCAATTACTCTTTTTGTATAAGCTTCAGTTTTTTTTCTGCCAACTCTGTTTGGTTCTTGGCACTGTCCAACTCCTTTCTCTTCAACTTGCTCTTTTCTCTCAAAGCATTAGCTTCTGTTACCAAAGCCATGCTATTCTTGGCTTCTGCATCATAGCATAACTTGTCAGCTTTAGTGATTAGCCTGTTTGCTTCTTCCTCTAGTCTGCGTTCCTTTTTCTTGCATTCATCCACTTCATGCTTGGCCTCTGTTATCTTTGACGCTGCAGCAGCTGCTTTGCTTTTCTCCTTTTGTTCTTCCATGTGAGCACAATACCGCTGACGGGAAAATTTGCATGACTGCAACATCTCTTTGTCAACCACCACTTCATGAACTTTGCATGCCATCTGCTTTACAGCATCATAAACTGTACGGTATGCACATAATGTTTCTGTGTCCATGTTGAAGGAAACCACATCTTTGTTAATGGAAAACCCTCTTTCCACATCAGCTTGTCCATGAGAAAGGATGAGTACCAACTTCACCACCTGCCATAGAACAGCAAATTCATCTTCGTGACCAAGCAGCTCAAAATAGAATGTATCCAACCTCTGGCTTGCAGGATCAAACTTCTTACACTCATCTTTGTTGTACCTCTTTATCTTTCTAAGAAACAGTTCAAACTGTCGCTTTGCATCGTCACACTCCTGGGCACTAAACCTGCGAAGAGACAGCAACTTTGAAAGTAGGTTTTGAAACTTTGTTCCTGCAGTTTCAGCATGGTGTATCATGGTTCGTGGATCTAGGCAACAAAGAAATCCAACATTGTTGTATTTGAGAGGACATCTTTCAATCATTTTCTCAACCATTACCTTCAGAAAAGTTTGACATTCAGTATAGAATTCAAGTAGTTGCATCTGTGATGCCTTTTTGTCCTTCTGCAGCTTTTCAATGATGACCCTTGAAGCAAATCCTATATCTGTCTTCTTTGCATTTAGCAGATTCTCCTTTTTGTCCAGGTCTATTCTTGCCAGCTTTGATCCACTAGCATCACCCATGACATCTCTCTTAACAAACTTCCGCATGAGTGTGTCAAGAATGCTTTCCAAATCTTTAGCCATAAAAACGGCCATTGGTTTCTCTGTTTGATACTTCTCAAGATACGGTTTCACAGTTCGTGCTTGAGTGATAAAGAACTTCAGTTTTGCAGGGAACAGTGGATCACTTATACATTGCTGTACAGTGGTGAAGCTCCGGATTTTGGGTATGCAACTCTTTGGTAGTTGTATGGTTTTCTTCACATATTTCTCTATGTGTGAACAGTGATTTCATTAATGAATTTAGGTATAGTTTTTACTGTACAGAAGACTGCCATAGCCAATTTTTACAAGAAAAAAATGCCAGGTAATGTACTTCAATGACTATATTACTTGAGATGTTTATATCAACATTGTATTTTTAAATTATTCATGCTATGCAAACATTACCAATGAGTGGCATCATAGCTTCCCTTAAACCAACGCGCGCGACTCATAAAAGTCAATTTTCCCTGACTTTCTGAGCATTTCTTCAAATTTCCCTGACTTTTTTCAAAATTCCAAAATTCCCTGACCCAGAACAGAATTCCCTGACTTTTCCCTGACCTTGAATTTCCCTGACTTTTCCCTGACCAGTGGCAACCCTGTCAGCTTACCTCCCGTATTACTGCACGGATTTTGATCAAACATAAATGAGAAAGAGCAGTGTAAAAACATCTTTCCAATGATAGAGTAAGAAATCTAAAATTCGCCACATATCTAAAATTCGCCATATGTGAAAATACTGATAAAATAAATGAATTGTGGTGAGATTTGTTGAATGTATACTAAACTAGATTGGGCCAACTCGGCGCCAACATATCCCCAGACAGGTCATCACTCACGCCACAGGTTTTGATCGGGAATTTTTTAAAACATAATTACCCATTATTATATGAACTTCAGCACATCAATCTACTCTGTTTATATCTTCCCAAGGAAGATGGTGTATCCCCAGACGCCGAAAACATAACTCAAATTATATTTTCAATCTTCCTGCAATGATAACTCTAAACCTATTTTCAAAGTATTTAAATGATTGATGATTGAATGTCCATTCTAAAATAATAATCCCAAAAGAGAATATCTGTTTCTATATTTGTTGACAAATAAAATATTATTTTTAACTCAACCCATCATACTTTTTAATCTTCCTTCAAAGTATTTAAATGATTGATGATTCAATGTCCATTCTAAAATTCATAATCCCAAAAGCGCATATCTGTTTCTATATTTGTTCACAACTAAAATATTATTTAAAAAAAAATTATTTATATTATTATTTTATTATATTATTTTTAGAATTTGCAAATTGTTTTCAGTTATTCATTTCCTCTATACCTATATATGTGGTCCATATATATGCAACCTAAATATGTGATACAATCTCAGTTCTGACTCCCCTTTGTGTTATATGTAATGAAGCCCACCACCTCCCACCCCCACCCCTCTCCCCTTCTCCACACCTCTCTCACTATTACACAAGATCTGCAACCCCATTGAGTTCTTTGTTTCTCATCTGATATCATTAAATACCTTTGTTTATTTAGTGTCACTCAATATAGCTGGAGGTCCCAGAGGTGGGTGGGGGGAATCCGGGTGGGGGATGTGGGTTGGGACTACAAAGAGATGGTATAGCATAAATGGTAAACAAACAATCTATATAAAAGGGGTACTCAAATACAAAAAGAATTGAGAATTTTAAGTATGTGATTATCAACTGAAATGAGTTCATAACTGTAGCAGCTGTGTCAAAATTAACTGAGGCAAGTTGAATAAAACTGGGCTAGTTGAGGGTTAAAAATCCCCTAGTTTTACTACATAAGGATATAATCTCATTAATATTGGGACTTAAAGCTCACTTAAAGTGTCCATTTTGTCTACTTGAATATGTTTAACCAGTTTCATTTTAAAAAGTTAAAAACTCAGCAAGCAGAGGTATAACACACAAAAATAAGTTCTTAAAAGACTAAGATAGCCATAACATTATTAATATTCAAAATTTAAATAGACAGGCATTTCCTTTTAAAAATTCAAAGATTTCAGCTCTATAACCCACATAGTTTGACAGTTACTGGGCTTTAAAGTGGCATAATGTCCATAAATTGGGTTTCTGTGGGCATTTTACAATTGTTAAAGAGACCTTAGCAATTAAACTACAGATCTGAAACTTTTGGGGGGGACATACATAACAAACAAAAATTATATTTAATACAGTTTAAGACTTGTCACACTAAGCATTTCCAAATAACAGGGCAAAATACGGAAAAAATGTCAAAAAAGGCACTTGGGCAAGTGTCTATGGCCCTCATACACAGGTTAAATGTCTACTAAAAACCTTGATTTTCGGCATATGTAAAAAGGACATAATAATGCATTCCCAGATGGGATTTCAGCTCCATCAATCACATAGTTTAACAGTCACAGGGCTTAAAGGTGGTAAAAAGTCCAAATATTGGGTCTCTGTGGGCCTTTTAGAGATCTCGATGTGGCTTTGAAATTAAAGCTTCAGACTTAAAATTTGTTACATACTAAGATTACACATAGAATATGTATCTAATAAAGTTTGAAACTTCTCAGACTTACCATTTCCAAGTTACAGAGCAAAATATGTGAAAAATGTCTTAAAAGGGTCACTCAGGTGGGTGTTTAAGGTCCTCATACACAGGTTAAATGTCTACTTGAAGCCTTGATTTTTGGCACATGTATAAAGAACATAATAATGTATTCCCAGATGAGATTTCAGCTCTATCAGTCACATAGTTTAACAGTCACAGGCCTTAAAATTGGCAAAAAGTCCAAATACTGGGTCTTTATGGGGCCTTCTAGAGACCTAAATGTGGCCTTCAAATTAAAGCTTCAGACTTAAAATTTGTCACATACTAAGATTACACATAGAATATGCATCTAATACAGTTTGAAACTTCTTAGACTTACCATTTCCAAGTTACAGGGAAAAATATGTGAAAAATGTCTAAAAATGGTCACTCGGGTGGGGATTTATGGTCCTCATACACAGGTTAAATGTTTTCTTAAAGCCTTAATTTTTGGCACATATAAAAATAACATACTAATATCTTCCCAGATAGGATTTGAGCTCTATCAGTCACATAGTTTGACAGTCACAGGGCTTAAAAGTAGCAAAAAGTCCAAATATTGGGTCTTTGGGAGCCTTTTAGAGACCTCAATTTGACCTTCAAAATTAAAGCTTCAGACTTAAAATCTGTTACATACTAAGATTACACACAGAATATATATCTAATACAGTTTGAAACTTCTCAGACTTACCATTTCCAAGTTACAGGGAAAAAGATGTGAAAAATGTCTTATAAGGGTCACTCGGGTGGGTGTTTATGGTCCTGATACACAGGTTAACTGTCTATTAAAGGCCTAAATGTTGGGGCACATATAAGAAAACACATAGATATATTCCCAGATGATATTTAACTTAGATGAGAGACATAGTTTGAAAGCTACAGTGCTTGAAAGTGGCAAAAAGTGCATAAATTGGGTCTCTGTGGGCACTTTTGAGACCTTAAGTCGACCCCTTTGGGTAAACCTACAGCCCTAAAATTTTCTACAGACAAGGATTACATATCAAAGTTATACCTAGCGCAGTTTGAGACTCATCAGAATTACCACTTCCTAATTATAGGGCAAAATATGTGAAAAGTATAGCAAAAAATCCCTAAGTGGGGGTATTTATGGGCCTGAAACACAATTTTCTCCTCAACTTAAAGTCGTGATTTTCGGCACATGTACTAAGAACATATTAATGTGTTGTCAGGTAAAATTTCAGCCAGCTGAGCATCATAGTTTGTGACCTACAGGGCTCTAAGTGGCCAAAAGTCCAATTTCTGACCTTAAGGTGGCCATAAGTTCTTTTTTACTGGGAGTTTAAGGTCACCTTAAAATAGGGATCTTCCTTTGGGCACCCTTAACATGTGTACCAAGTTTCAAAAAAAAATATTAATTTGTTTTTGAGTTATCGCGTCCACAAGGATATTTCTACGGCGGCGGCGGCGGCGCGACGGACCTGAATCCAATATATCCCGACTTTCGTCTGGGGATATAATTATGGCTTTTTGAACTGAAAAATACCAATTTTTAGTCAAAATCATCATTTTCTTCATAAAATTAACTAAGGTTTTAGAGGTGGCGAATTTTAGATTCCTGGCGAATTTTAGATTTCTTACTCTACATGTTTATAAAATTTGTTGTAAGTAAAAAAAAAAATTTTTTTAAAAATGTTTACCCAAAAAATTTAACTTATTTACAGAAAATACAGTGACCCTTTATAACTATGTCATTCAGATATGATGACATTTGCAGGAAAAAAAGTGTATGTGATGTGACAACATTACACATTCTGATAGGGATGGCTTCCTTATATAATTTTGTCAAACAGTTCTACATTTTTTTTAAAAATGTATGGTTTCTTGTCGAAATGTTAAAAAAAAGTTGACAATTTAATTATAAATACATCGTCAAGCCTCCTAGATTGGAGAATCTTCTCAACTCAAGCATTTTGTTTATGGTCATTATGTTAAAATATAATAACAATTATCTAATAATAATATTAATAACATGATTTATTTATAACATGGGAATTACAGGAATTTAGCAGCACGACATTCATCATTAACAGCCCAATGCCCTAAAAAATCACGTTATTGTACGGTCCTTCGGCTGTTAATGATCAATGTCGTGCTGCTAAAAACCCATAATGCCCTACAAAATCATGTTATTGTACTATTAGTTTGAAATTTTGGAGAGAATTGAGACTCTTTCCACTTGGACATGGTCAGTTTTAAATATTAACAGAAATTAACAAAAAATAGCATCAGAGATGCCCGTACCCCACAGCCTGGGGAAATATTTTTCAACACCATGAGATATAGAAGTAGTGTAACAGTACAAGGTTCAAGATACTTTCAGAGCAGTGTAAGTTATATTAAGGTCCAAATAATAAGTAGAGAAAATAATATCTAAGGAAAAGAAATGTATATAAAGATGAAATATTAAAACAAGACAATTCAATAATAAAATGACAGCATTTATCAGTAAACCAAAAATGGCCGAATTATGGTTTGGATGTTTTGAATATTACCCATGCATACAGACGTGGCAATACATTCAATGAATGCTTATGTGTGGTGTTGGAGAAAAACCTGTGGCTCACTTGATGAAATTCAATCTGTTACAATGGGAACTTGCAAAAAGAAATTCTTAATGAATTCTAATATAACTTTAACAGTGCTTAATCTGCATCAACAGACAGACCCAAAGATGCAACAAGATTTTAAAGGTCAATACAGCAAGGTCAAAGGTCAATCAGTGTTACACCATGACATGGCACACCTAAAACCCTCAACCAATGTCCCTACCAAGTATAAACTTCCTACACCTTACAGTCTCTGAGATATAACCTAGACAAGATTTTATAGGTCAAGGTCACTACAGCAAGGTCAAAGGTCAAATCAAGGTCACATGATGTGGCACACCTACACCCCCTAACCAATGTCCCTAACAAGTATCAACTTCCTACACCTCTTACGGTTTCCAAGATATAGCCCAGATCAGGTATTATAGGTCAAGTTCACTACGGCAAATACAAAGGTCAAATCAAGGTCACACCATGAGGTTGCACACCTACTACCCCCTAACGAATGTCCTCACCAAGTATCAGCTTCCTACACCTTACAGTTTCCGAAATATAGCCCAGACAAGATTTTATACGTCAAGGTCACTACGGCAAGGTAAAAGGTCAAATCAAGGTCAGACCATGACGTTACATACCTACACCCCCTAACCAATGTCCCTACCAAGTATCAACTTCCTACACCTTACAGTTGCTGAGATATAGCCCAGACAAGATTTTATACGTCAAGGTCACCACGGCAAGGGTCAAAGGTCAAATCAAGGTCACACTATGACATTGCACATCTACACCCCCTAACCAATGTCCCTACCAAGTATCAACTTCCTACACATTACAGTTGCTGAAATATAGCCCGGACAAGGTTTTATAGGTCAAGGTCACTACGGCAAGGTCAAAGGTCAAATCAAGGTCAGACCATGATGTTGCACACCTACAACTCCTAACCAATGTTCCTACCAAGTATCAACTTCCTACACCTTACGGTTTCCGAGATATAGCCCAGACAAGATTTTATAGGTCAAGGTCACTACAGCAAGGTCAAAGGTCAAATCAAGGTCAGACCATGATGTTGCACACCTACAACTCCTAACCAATGTTCCTACCAAGTATCAACTTCCTACACCTTACGGTTTCTGAGATATAGCCCGGACAAGATTTTAAAGGTCAAGGTCACTACGGCAAGGTCAAAGGTTCAATCAAGGTCAGACCATGACGTTGCAGACCTACAACCCCTAGCTAATATCCCTGCCAAGTATCAACTTCCTACACCTTATGGTTTCCGAGATATAGCCCGGACAAGATTTTCAAACTCAAGGTCACTACGGCAAGGTCAAAGGTCAAATCAAGGTCAGACCATGACGTTGCACACCTACACCCCCAACCAATGTCCCTGCCAAGTATGAACTTCCTACACCTTACGGTTTCTGAGATACTGCCCGGACAAACTATTTCTCGCCGCCCGCCCGCCCATCCGGACACCATGGGTGAAAACAATACCCCGACAGCCCTTAAGGGTTGTGGGGTAAAAATGGATAAATTTTTTCTTACTTTTCATGAAAAAAAAACATATTTTATTGCTTTTATCTACGGAGCCCCTACTAGGACATGGTAAAATAAATATTGCACCATGTATTAAGTCGTGCGCACGAGATGATCTCGTGATAACGAGAAAATAAGTGGTGATAATGAGATGATCTTGTTAGCACCACTTGTTTTCTTGATATCACTAGATCATCTCGTGCTCACCAGATGATCTTGTGCTCACTAGATAAAGTGGTGATCACCAGATGAAGTAGTTATCACGACATAATAAGTAGTGAGCACTAGTTTATGTGGTGATCACCACTTATTATGTTGTTATCACCAGATGAAGTAGTGAGCACTACATAATCTTGTGCTAACCAGATCATTTTATTATCACTAGTTCATCTCGTGATCACCACTTCATCTAGTGATCACCAGATGATGTGGTGCTCTCTACTTATTTTCTTGTTATCACCAGATGATGTGGTGAGCATGAGATGATCTGGTTATAACTAAATGATGTGGTGATCACTACTTCATCTTGTGATAACAAGAAAATAAGTAGTGAGCACCACATCAACTAGTGCTCACCACTTATTAAGTCGTTATCACCACTTCATCTGGAGCTCACCACTCACAAGATCATCTTGTGATATCAAGAAAATAAGTGGTGCGCACGAGATGATCTCATTATCACAAGAAAATAACTTGTGATAATGAGATGATCTTGTTATCACAAGATGATCTTGATATCACAAGATGATCTCATTATCACCAGATCATCTTGATATCATGAGATGATCTTGTTATCACGACTTATTATCTCATTATAATGAGATCATCTCATTATCATGACTTATTTTCTCGTTATCACGACATCATCTTGTGCGCACAACTTAATACATAGTGCAATTTTTATTTTACCATGTGCTATTTATCTCATTATAATGAGATCATCTCATTATCACCACTTATTTTCTCGTTATCACGAGATCATCTCGTGCGCACGACTTAATACATGGTACAATATTTATTTTACCATGTCCTATTGGGGGCTCCGTATTTATCACTATGTTATTGATGAATATTTCTTGGATTATGCAAAGTCCCAATTTCAAGCAAAAGTTTTAGCTTTGGTAAAGCAGAGAAAAATAATCCACTACAAAAAAAAAAATTATAAACTATGAAACATTACGTAAAAATAACTTAAATCATTGAATTTTTATCAATGTGCTTGTAATGAAAAACATCTTAATTTTGTCTGTTCAGTGTTCACCCTAATTATACTAAAGCTTCAGAGAGAAAAAAAGGGTCATTATATTGTAAGACTTGTGCATGTACTTTTTTTCTTTCTGCGTTTAACAGCATCACCAAGTCACCAGAAGAAAGTGGTCTTGTTGTTTGCTGTTGGGAAACTGGAATCACAACAGAGTAGCCTTACTTGATCGCAATGATGACTAAAACAATTGTTCTAAAATTCTGTTAAGCTTAATATCTTTGACCTTTCAGTGTAACTTATTTTGAAATAAATACACTTTTCAAAAATTTCTTAATTTCCAATCCATTAAAGTGTTTGCCAGTTTAAATGTTCACTAAAAGTTAGACGTCTTTAGAAGCAAATACAGTACCCCCGAAAAATGTTTAAACATATATTTTCATGCATAATCACCTTTAAAAGATGCAATTAATTGAGAATTTAATTGAGTAGACATTGTTGGCCTCAGGGCAATTAGTTAACTAGCTCTTACTTTCATATACTGAAAACCAGTCTTTAACTGGCCTTGCTTAATGCTGAAATTTGTGTCAAAAATCTTATTACACATGTACACAAAGGCTCCACATTAATAAAGCACATTATGTCCGAAGATAATAGCTCATCAGACACATATGTTGTGGGATAATGTTTTTTTGCTGAATTGTAATTTACAAAAAAAAATAATTTGAGCCTTTCACAGGCTATATTTCATTGTGAATTCAGTCAGAAACAGGCCAGATACCCAGAAAGTACTCAATTGATTCTAGGCCAGATCTATCCATGTCTAATTGAGCAGAAACAACAAGGAGGTCTTAACAAGACTCTGCATGTAGCCACTTTGTCAGTTCAAAGAGAAGAACGGGAGTCAATTGACTCAGGGATTGATTAACAGCTTCTACTGACACTGTGACTGAGAATGTGTACAAAACGTCAGATGAAGAACACTTAAACATCAGTGAAGACTTGTGTGACAAACATCACAATGTAGGCAATGAATATTTACATTTCTGTTACACAATGTAAAATAGGAAATCTTCCCAAAAGAAATATGTGAAAAAATATCATAAACGAACTCAAACAACCATATAATATCAGTGGGAAGAATGAGCATTGTGAGTCTTCATGATTGATATATTTTCTGATATGTCTTATAAGGGTTGCTTTACTTTTATCATCCACCAATTTGTATGATTTATAAGTATAATAAGAACATACTTAAAGAAAAAAAGTGCAAAAAAGGCTCTCAGATAAATACGGGCTCCTGTGTGACAGAAAAGAACTTTAATCTTTCACTTAGGATTCCTCCACTATTTGTACATGGACATCAAAGCAACAAAACAAGCAATAACTCTGCTATCATACGTTTCTGATATATATATATATATGTTTACTTTTTAGGTAACATAGTTTAATAAATATTAATGAAAAGCGGTACCTGTCAATGAATGCTAATTATGCTTAGTAAGTGGTGCCTTTCAAAACAAAAAACATCATTTCTATATATAAATGGATATGCTTGAGAAATTGTAATTTATTGATGTTCTAGTAATCATACAAATCAACTGTCTGTAGGAGGAAATTTCAAGTATTTGGAAAGCTTTTTCCATTAAAACTTAGAGTAAGGAATCCAAATACGCCTGAAATCTAAAATTCGCCACCTCTAAAACCTTACTTAATTCTATGAAAAAAAATGATGTTTTCTCTTAAACTTGGTACTTTTCAGTTCAAAAAGCCATAATCTACTAAACATAGAACAAATCTCACCTCAATTCATTTATTTTATTAGTATTTCCACTTGCGGCGAATTTCAGATATGTGGTGAAGGTCCCATAAGATTCGACTTGAAAGGGTTCAAACTTTAAAAGTATATCAAATAGAACTAATTCCAATACCAATATGACTTTTATAGCACTTTATCTCCATCAAAAGACAGACTCTAAGGTGAAACAACCAAGAAAAAAGTCCAAAGAATTCATAGTCCAGACACAGAAGTGGGGTCCACACCATAGAAACAATTGGAAAATACAATAAAGCCATGGGTTGGTAGACTGTGTGAAGAGATAAGCTTTCAGTTTCTTCCGAAAAGATAGAAGAGATGTGGCAGAGCGAATGTCATCCAGCAACTCATTCCATACCTTGGGGCGGGTTAATCACAGGCAAAACTAGAGCCAAATTGCTCATCTGACTTATGAATAGATGGAATAAACTGTGTCACCTGAAGAACTTCACATTCCATCCTGCTACTCCTAGTACTGTAAAAACATTTCCTGGGATTCAAAAAAGCTCTGAAATTAGGATAACCACTCTGAAGAAACTTAAAGACTATTGTATCCGTTTTGAATACCGACGGTTGTTGAACAGTTGCAATAAATGGAAGAAGATAAAGGCCATTTCACTTTTACCTAGGGTATGCTATGTATAGGTTAATGACCAAGTAAGTGTCCAATATTGGAAAATAATGGACTGTTTACGAGGTCCCAAAGGGACCGAGTCAACAGTTCATTATTTTCCAATATTGGACACTTACAAGGCTAGTAACCTATTTAAATTACACCTCTTCCTTAATTTATAATTTTTAAGATGTTGTTTAACATCATTACTTTTCATTTCCATATTCCTGGTGTGTATTTTTCGGTTTTTATGATCATTTTAGTTGAAATAAATGTACAAGGGTTTCTTTGGAAATGTGCTACAAAGACTTCTATATATGGTCAAAATCACAAAGTGGCCAATAGTGAAAGATATTGGACAATTTTAACAAAAGAAAAACTCTCAGGTGTAATTTAAATAACAAGACAGTTAATATAAGACCACAGATCCAAGAACTCTCAATGTCATTATTTAAATACATCAGAGACTAACAACTCAAGCACAATGGCATAACGCTAACAAAGAACTTTTGTTATTAGCCTATTTCCTGGTATCCTTTTTTCACACTGCTTCTTGCAGCAGTTATACAAAACATGGTCATGGTGTGTTAGTTAAAACTCAGCCAATTTAAGCCCCCAAGTATCACAATCACTGATCACAATGGCGAAGGGATTTTTAAATTTGCACCACAAATAAGGAAGTTGTAATCACTGAAAGAAAGGCCCTTCAGCCATATTAATTTATTTACCGTAAAATATATATAAATCTAAATGCAAGCCACATCCATAATCTGCATACTGCATCCGTGCACATGGATACAGATGCTACCATATAAATGACCACTGATGCACATTAAGTCCCAAAATATAACTGGCCCTGATTTCTAGCACCATGCCAGTGTAAGAAGAGGAGAGATTAGTTTGTCATAAAGCCAGGAACTGTTGTCTTTTTACCACAAAAAGTCCTGGAGCCACAAAGCAATTGTTTATTAGCCAGCTTATCTCCATCTTGTAAAAGGCTTTCTTATTGATTGCTTTGGCACACCTAACTTCTGTCATAAATTTTGATGTTCTGGTCTTTTTGTTACTGTGATGGTTTTTCATTTTCATCAGCACTCAATGGATGATCTGTAAATCTTTGTCTCAAATTGTGTTTAGTTAATTTGGTGAGTCCACTTTATTATACACAGTAAAACCATTTAAGTAAAACTGATATATGGAATTCCCTAAAATGAGGCCTTTACAAGTCCCTTACAGTTAAAAGTTACTAAGATGTGAAATTCTCATTCTTGCGAGTAGTTTTTTTTTTTTTTTCATCTCACTAGATTCAATTAAGGGAAGTATTGTTTGGGTACCTTCATCTGTTTGTTTGTCTGTTACAAATTTTGTGATTACTCTAAGACTAATGAAACCATATTTGTAAATTTTTACAATTTGAGCAGGGCCTCACACTTTTTTAAGAAAACGGTCATTATATTTTAGGGAAAAACAACCAGATCATAGGGTGGATACCAAAATTTGCGAATTTTCAAAAGTCCCATTTTCACTGATTTTGTGTTTGCTGTTGATATTACTCCAATAATAATTATAATAATAATAACAATAAAAATAGCATCAGAGATGCCCGTACCCCACAGCCTAGGGAAATAGTTTTAACACCATGAGATATAGAAGTACTGTATCAGTACAAAGTTCAGGATACTTTCAGAGCACTGTCAGTTATATAAAGGTCCAAACAATGTTTAACTAGAGAAAATAATGTCCAAGAGAAAGATAATGCATGTACTCTTTATCTACATCTGGCATGGCCGAATTATGGTTTAGATGTTTAGAATATTACCATGCATACAGAAGTGGTAATACATTCAATGAATGCTTATGTGTGGTGTTGGGAGCAAAATCCGCCCGACCAACCGCCCGCCCATCCAGACACCATGGGTGAAAACAATACCCCCCCAACAGCCCTTAAGGGCTGTGGGGTAAAAACGAGTAATTGGGTGTAATTACAAATACTCAGCTGTCTTGGTGGAGGCCTGTATTCTAGGAGTGCTTTCTTGCTGAATTTATATGTAAAACTTAAGTAAAATTTTAAGACTCTGCATTTTGTTAATTTTACATAGAGTAAGAAATCTAAAATTCGCCACATATCTGAAATTCGCCACGTGTAAAAATACTAATAAATAAATGAATTGTGGTGAGATTTGTTGAATGTATAGTCAATTAAGGCTTTTGGAACTGAAAAATACCAATTTTTAGACAAAAACATCATTTTCTTCATAAAATTAACTAAGGTTTTAGAGGTGGCGAATTTTAGATTCCTGGCGAATTTTAGATTTCTTACTCTATATAGTTTTTACATCTCAACATGGTAACAATACACCACCTTGTAAGTAAAAAAATACTGTAAAAATCTACAAATTAATGCCTAGTTCAATCAAAATCCCAGTGAAGAATTCATCTGGACCTTAAGTTTCAGCACTACTTTAAATTTTTATATTTCACAAGTTTATAACTGATTCAAACTGATGTTCATTCTCCTGAATTGAGACATAATTTTGTCATATTTTGCAAAAATATGTATTTTTAGTACCATGAATATCATTTATGGGGACATGAAAAGCTACTCAATATTTCTTTGAAATTTATTTTTGCAGCCATTATGTATGTTATGCTGTGACCTGATGATAAGGGATTGATTTTTCATTCTGTGTAGGTGGCTAACCAGAAGTGAAAAGGAAACAAAAAAAGATAAAAGCAAATCTTGATGGGAGTTAATCAATTGAATGGGACAAGAACAGCATCTTATGGAAATGCTTAGTGTTTTACATCAGTCACTGGATCATGAGAAATGGGTTATAACTTGTCCATAAACAAGAATGGTGTAACATTACATATTCTTATATTTTAAAACTAAACAAGGATATATATTTAGGACTATTGGAGTGACAATTTCGCCTGCTGCACTCCAAAGTTTCTGACCCAACAGAAATAGTCCACTGAGTCAATATGAAAAACAAATTAAAATATTAAAAGATACTACCCTATTTATTACAAGACACTACGGTTTATTACATCAGATGATCTGACAAAATTTCTGCAAAACTTCACCATTACCTTTGTGGGTCACAGTTTTGTACCTAACAGCTAGTCAAACTGTCAGGAAAAAACGGCTATTTGTGGCAGCCTAAACACATAATAGACTGTCTGTGTTAAACACTAAGGTACTTACTTTGCCATGTCAATTTTTATTACATTTCAAGTTAACACCTGGTTTGGCATGCCACTGTGGCTTAGTGGGTGACAGACTCACCTAGGAACACAAAGGACAAGGGTTCAAACCAGGGTACAGGCAGATACATAGTGGTTTAGATGAGCACCCAAAATGGTGGTCCTCTGGCACTTGGTCTTATCCCCAGTGTCAGGCTAAAGAACCTCAGGGACATTGATAAATGGTCATTCCTGAACCTCTGTGTTACAGTTAGGGGAATGTCAGTCACAAGACAGCTTTGGCTGTAATTGTACAGTCAAGTAGCACTTTGAGTCCTGAAGTACAAGGAGACTAATATGCTGAGTATAAATATACAAACCATATAGTGTTAAATTTGACAAATTATTACAAATATCATTTTGATGTTGAACACCTGTAAGTAGGATGCTGCTTAGCAGAAATTTGTTCATTTAAAACTAATTATCTTTTGATCCTACACAATGTGGGGCTTTTGCCAATGACTTTTACATTATAAATCTTGATAAAGAAGAAGTATTTATTTGATCCCTGAGATTCTCCTTAAAATGCTTTATTTGTATTCAATAAATTGTGCATATAAATTGCAGAAAGTAACAAAAATAAACAAAGATGATAAAAATTGTGTTTTTTCCCTAAAGGCTTTATAAATTAATGTTTAACAAGATGGTTTTCCAAATGGTGGAATTCACATGCTGTATATTGAGATTTGTTTGTTTTTTTACCTCAGAGTCCTTTAAATCTGTTATTTCTGGGGAACAGGGGTCTGACAAATCTCACGGGATTGGCACCAAATAAGATAGTAAAGCAGACATCAATGGGATCAATAGGGGACTGATACAAAACAAACATTGATCCATGCTGGCTAAAAATCAGCAAATTCCCCAATACATGGATTGTTAATGTAGATAGAGTGACACATTATTGCCATGTTTGGGGAAATTTCACTGCTGAGAAAAATAATTCCCGTTTTACTTTGAATTGTGGGAATTTTGCCACCATTTGTAACTGCAAATATTAGCTGGAAGAAAGTTTCACTCATTTTCAAATTTTAAGAAATTTAATGGAATAGCTTTTGCTAAATGCCAGCTAGTATAAAACATAAGCTATTTTTACAAAATCATAAGCAATTGATCAATATGCATTAAAAAAATTCAAGTTAAATCATCTAACATAAATACTGATGAATAGAATATGAAGTAAATAATATTCGGAAATTGGTCAAAATATTGCCTCATGACTTGTTACCAACAATGTAAATAGGAAAACTTCCTGAATGTTTTTCTATTTATTTGGGTTTTAACATCACTTTCAACACTATACAGGTCATATCACGATGGGCAGATTTATGGTTAGAGGAAACCAGTACATACAGTTGGTCATGGTTCTGCACTGTAAACTGCCGACCATCGGTAAGCAACTACCAACTTTCTTGTATATGGTCTTGGGTTTGAACCGCAGACCTCAGAGGTGGAAGGTAAGTGTGTAACCAACTTAGTAACTTACTACTGTGCCACCATGGCCGCTCTAACTTCCCGAATGACATATACAGAAAAAATATATCACAAATGAAGATAACAATATTATATGAGTGTGTGGCACAAGTATTATATTGTTAATCTTAATGCATGATATATTTTTTGTATATGTCTTATGTGGGATGTCTTACTTTTATTATCCATCACATTGTGTGATTTATTAGTTAAATAAATTCATATTCAAAGAGAGAATGTGTTAAAGGCTATCAAAAAACATGGGCACCAGTGAATATAAAATCTCAATCTTTAACTTGCAATTTCCCAGCCATTTCTGCATGGATTTTATCCAGAAGTTCTGAAGAAATACCTTCCTAATGATATATAATGCATATTTGTGTAGGTGATATGGTTTCTGAGATACTAGTGACAAACCTGATATTATAGATACTAATTATTCATGATAACAGAGCACCACTGTATTCAAAAAATATGTCCCGCTCTGTATATTCCCCTATATGGGTCAAACATGGCTTGCAATGGATAATAAAAATGAATACTCAATCCATTCTTTGTTTCAAATGATAGTCACTTACTGGTTTATGATTACTTTCCCATTATTTGGCTATCTATCTAATCTGTTATAGAAATATGCTAAATTCTCCATCTTAAAGCTCCTAACCTAAGTGGTGGCTCCTAATCTAATCTAAATTAATTATATTTTTATAATGCTTGATCTATTTGCTAGCAAATTCTAAAGTGCAGACATACAATAATTGTTCAAAATTTATTGAGCCTTTAGATGTACATGGTTTGGCCTGCTATACATTTTATGTGTTTGGATTATGACTTCTTCCATTGCTCTCTGTGGCTCTTGTACCTTAAGGTCTATCATATGATGGAGAAAACTAATAAAAGTACTCATTAAAGTTTTATATCATGGTTCATAAGCCAGAGATGCTAGGAAAGAAAAATTATGGGAAAGCCCTGCCAAATAAGCCAAGGTTTTCAAACCCTTTCCTGAAAGCTGCTAGAGAAGAAGCACTACAGTTTCAGATTGATGAAACTTCAGTGGTTGCAGAGTCAAATTCCATGACTAGACTGCAATTAAAAGAACACTTCAACACAACTGTTTCAGCTTAACAAGTTGATACAATTGACTTCAACCATTACTCCACAGTCAATTATAATTATAAATGTGCATATAAATTGCACATTTACAATGCAAATGTATTCAACTGCAGTCAGTATAATTTACAGAGGATGTCAAACTACCTAAAAGAACAGCAAAATCAATATATACAATTGTGCGGAGTGATATCAAACACAGAGAATTACATGCTCAAAGTTTGGTAACATCTGTGACATTTGATCACGCTGAACTCTGCAGACTAAGAAATATAATGAAAAAGTGGTATGGTGTATGATTTTTGACCATAAGAAAATCCTGGTAATGCTGGTATAGGAATCATAAAATCCTTAATGGTCAAGCAGATATAAAGTATAAGGTTCTGACAAATCTTAACTCAATTTGGAGCACTTTTAAGGGTCTGTCCTCTTTTTCCTGGGCATATGTGGCACATCTAACTGCACTCTGTGTTATGCCTAGGTAGGCTAGGTTTAACCTTGGTTATTTTAAGGGACTGAAAAGACTTTCAAGTACTCATCACCCGTACTGCTCTTCATCAGTTTTCTCAAGTCCTATTTTATCATATCCATTGTCTGCTGCGTATCATCATGTCTGGTCGAATTTTTTTAAACATCGGAAAAATTTGTACTCATATGTCACCTAGATTTGTGTCTGCATTAACCTTTTTATAATCTCTGCTTCCATAGTAAACCTGGCAAGCCTGTAGTTAACTATAGAGATGTTGTCATTTGTCTTTGTATCAGTTGCCATAACCTGTTGCACAATCTCTAAATATCTGACACATGTCAGTGCAGGGGATGGTGACCAATCTACAAGGATACACAGTCCTATTGACGTGTCTTCATCTGAATAAAAAATCTCTTCATGAGAGGCTAAACAACCATGAACTGAATTTACTAGAGTCAGAAATCTATAATTCGCCAGGAATCTAAAATTCGCCACCTCTAAAACCTTAGTTAATTTTATGAAGAAAATGATGCTTTTGTCTAAAAATTGGTATTTTTCAGTTCAAAAAGCCTTAATTTACTATATATTCAACAAATCTCACCACAATTCATTTATTTTATTAGTATTTACACATGTGGCGAATTTTAGATTTCTTACTCTAACTTCTTTCTTCGGTCAGGCCCTACCCACATATTAAATTTCAGAAAGATCTGTACATTACTTTTGTAGTTTACAGACACACATACAGACAAACAAATGCCCCCCATAACATAACCTCTTGTTGAGGGTATATATTTGGTGATACTGTGTATCAGGATAACTTCTAAACCCCTGAATATCTTCAAGTTAAACTGTAAATTTTCATTTGGCATTAACATCTTTTTTTGTTTGCTCGTTTGTTTTGAAAAAGCTCCTCTTATCACTCACACATTCATACTGGTAATATGACTTGTAAGCCTCTATGCCTGGGTATTTAAACTGTATTTCATATCCTTTAATTTGCTACTGTACAAGTTGCAAGTGGCAATGCTGAGGACCTGTCCCAATCTGACCCTGGCTGTTGAATGGGATGTAAAACCCCAACTTCCAACTTTGTACAACACAATGGCAGTAAAATAAAAAAGTTTCTGTCTATATCTATTATTTAGTCTAAGCTTGCTACTTTAGCAAAAAAAAAAGGGAGGGCAGTTAAAAATTTAACGTATACTGTAGTACTACTGTATAAACATGTGATAGTCATAAATATCTCATATCTCTTACAGTGTGAAAAGTGTTACTATAAAACTGTAACAATATTGTGATATTTTCATTCATTATGAGTTCTCTTCCACACTACCGGCAGATTGTTTAGAGAAACACAGTTCTTACTCTCCTCAGTAGAAGCTATCAAATCAAGCCGTTTTACACATATGAGGGCAAGACTGAATTTAAAACCTTCGTGTTATTTACTGTCTGACAGACCTTGTACTTATTTTTAGGATTAGCATCAGAAAAATCAAGTAATTCAACAGCTGTGACTTATTATTATTTTCTAAATAGTTTCAAATATGGAATCAGATGTTATCCATAGAGTAGAGCTGTAACATTCACCACCGAGAAAAAAAATCAATAATGTTACTGTAAAGTATGGGACATTTTTTTCTTTTATTTCTGTTAACAAGTTAGGATAATTTATGATAATCTATGATATCAAAATTTGGTTTCAGATTAATTTTGAACCTAATAAGAAAATATAGCATCAGAGATGCCCATAAAAATAGCATTGGACACCGAGAAATGTAGAAGAGATGAAGAAATACAAAGATAAGGAGTCTTGCAGAAGAGATAGTATAAAGTTATCTAAAGGTATGGGAGAAATAACACACACTCAAGAAAAGACAGAGAAAATGTCCACCCAAACAACTGTCAACTTACCCACCCATCCAGACATCATGGGTGAAAACAATATCTGCACAGCCCCTATGGGCTGTGGGATAACAGTGCTATATTTTCTTGATTCGGACCTTATTTTTTTTGCCACTGAAACCTAAATTGAGTTCAGATTTGTTTTACTTATACAGGGTCTAATGTATTATCCACTTTCTATTAAAAGTGGATGTTTATAAAACAAACAAGAAGCACTGGTATCAGCTTTTTCACATGAGATATATCACTACCTTAAGACATGATTGTGTCTGTGATGCTGATTGGTTGAGAAGAAATCTTAAATTCTCCATACATCACAAAAACTACACTATCAAAAATGTGTTATAATAAAAGCAAACTTGTTGTGTCTTGCTGGAATATGGGTATAACATGAGAAAGCATGCATCTATACAGAATATAATGGCTTAAAAGGCTGGAAGCATAGAAGCAAAGCCCAAGTGCTCTGTGCATTATTGAGTACAGTTTACTTCAATTATTCTTCCTTGCTTATTTGAACTCATTAAATATTTTTTTTAATTAAAGAGGTGGCACTTATCATTTATTACAGTGTGGCTTAAAGTAAACTGACATTCATACAAGAAGTGAAAGGAGGAAAGAGTTTGAAATAGCCCCACAACAGGATATAAAGATTATTGTTAAAAGTGCAGATCAACTTGTCATAGAGTTTCTTTTTAAGGGAAGAGACGTTTTTTTGTGTTTTCTATGTGGTAACAAAAGTTAACCATAAACATGTATCAAGAAAATATTCTGTTTCTTGTTTATTTTATCTCTTTCTATTTCTGCATTTTATTTGTATATCTATGTTTCTATCACAAATTATTTCAAAATCGATCGATCATTGATTAATATTATGGTTCTGGTATCAAAAAAAAAAAATAAAAATACTCAAATTTCTGCAAAATTTCTTAATTTTATACCTACCATGAAGTAAAAGTTTATTTTAGCTAATATTAACATTATTTAGAGATACATATTGGCAAATCAAGCATGAATTTAAATTGTGAAATGATGGATTTATGGAGAAAGGTGATTTTGCAATATTGAGCAACGTAATATAGAGAGCCTAAAGAAAGTTTGATATTGAAGATTCAATAGCGAAACTAGTAGTTTAACAAAGTATCTCAATAAATAAACAAAATCTAATCTAACCTAATGTGATTTGTGAACATTTATAGTGCTTAATGTCCATCAATTGACAGACTCTAATGCACAACTAAACATAAGCAAGGTGAACTCATCGCCAACATATCCCCAGACAGGCCATCTCTCACACCACAGGTATCCACCGATATTTTTGTAGCATCCATTGTGTGTGATTCACAATTATTATAATTTTTTTTCATTTATTTTTATTTACTTATTTTTTTATTTTGTTTAATTTTATTTTTTTTCAAACCATTTTAAAACCAAGTAACCAGTGACCAAATGAATCGCATAAAGATTTGATCTTGATGACTGACTCAAGTAACGCAAGAAAACCTTGGTCCTGGGTGCATTTTGACGCATAAGTACGTGAATAGCATATTTAAACAAAATTCTCTAAATGAAAAAGTTTTCAAGTTACAAGTGATTTACTCAACAGTGAGAACATCAAAGTAGCTATTGCTCATCTATATGCCATGAGGTATAGGTCAGAAATTTGACTAAGTTATAGCTGACCCAAAAGTACCTGAATAACAGATTTAAATAGAATTCTCTAAATGCAATAATTTTTGAAGTTACAGTGATTTACTCAACAATGAGAACCTGAAAGTAGCTATTGTTCATCTATGCAATGAGCTACAGGTCCACCTACTTGAAGTAAATATTCTAAATGCAAGTTTTTAAGTTACACAGCAAAGCGTCCCAATAAGCATTAATGATTTTGCTGAAATGACTGGCCTGTTTTATATGTTTTTCCATTTATACAAAATTCAACCTGCCTGAAAAAAAATTGCAGGAAAATGCTTCCTTGAAAAAGTGCAAGATGACTCTCTGTTTTGTGTTTTACTCAGAAATTCAAGATGACCACCAAAATGGCCAGATGACTCTGTGTGTATCATGTGGGTTGAAATTTTTGTCTATCTCTATCTCGAACCATTTCTGAGATAAATGTTTTTTTTTTTTTTTTTTTTTTTTTTTTTGCATTTTACTCAGAAATTTAAGATGTGGCCATTTTTGGCAGGAAAACAATTTTGGTAAAATGTGCCAGATGACTCTGTGTATACCCTGTGGGTCGAAAATTTCATTAAAATCGGTCTATCTTGCACCATTTCTGAGATAAATATCGTTTATAAAACGATTTTTAGCAAAACGTGGCGGATGACTGCGCATACCCTGGGGGTCGAAAATTTCATCGAAATTTCTATCTCACTCCGTTTCCACGATATACACATTTTTGCATTTACACAGAAATGAAAGATGGCCCCCAAAAATGGCATTAAAAGAAAAACAATTTTTGGCAAAAGGTGGCGGATTACTCTGTATACACCCTCCATATCATAAATTTCGTCGGAAATGCCCTAGCTTGCACCCTTTCAAAGATATTCAAGCTTTTTCATTTTCATCGTTGAAAAAAATTGTAAGGTTTATTGGATCACTACTAAGTTGGGCCTTTTTTATTGGATCACCTTTAAAGTTTATGATTACCAATTTTCCAGACATCTATATAGCAAACCTACTTGCCAACTTTCATGTGAATAGGTGAAGCTCTAAGTTATCATCCGGACAAGCACATCTCTTTACACAAAAAAACATGTTTTTGGTCATGTGACTTTACTGATTGGCCGAAATCTCATGGCACCATATTCAGAAATTTTCCCAAGGCTACTGCATACATATGCCAAATTTGAAGAGAATCCACTCAGTGGGTGCCAAGCTATAAGCAAGAGAAAATGCGGGAGCTGGCGGAACCAGCAGACCCTCTCTCACACCCCCTTCCCCCTGAATACAAACAAGAGTGTCACTTAATCATGCGCACCTTATTAACAGAAATAAAAATATTAAAGGAAAATGCTAATTTTTCCTACATTAACCTAAATTGAAGCCCTTGCAATTTAATCCACAATATACTTTCCAGAAGGAAAATGAAAACCCCAGATGAGCAGTACATAATTCTATAGGAATGGAATGAGAAAATAGATTTTTAATGTACTTAAAATTGGAAAGTTATAAACTTCATTTTTATTACTTCAAGATGGCCATAAGTGCCTAAGTACTCTGAGGTGAACAAACCATAGAAATCTTTTCTTGGATAACCTTAATAAATGAGTCAAGTTTAACTGAATACCCTGAAATACTTCACTCTAAATTGGGTAACTTCGAGAATGCAATAAATGGGACAAATATGAGATGAAATGGTACAGTGTCAAAACCGAAAAATATTCAGAGACTTGGTACAAAGACTAAACTATTCCCTGTCCAAAAGCAAACACTAAATTAAACTTTCAGTCAATGTTGGGACACATGCCGAATGAAAGCAAAAATACTGAAGAAATCTACAGATGGTGATTAAGGCTTAAACACTCATGCTTTATAATTGTTAGCAAAGGCAACACAGTCTAGTAACCAGCTGCTAGTAACTTATTGCTCACACCAGAATCAGAAGGCTAGGGACTAAGAATTCTGTGCATCATACTCAATTACTTTAAAGGTGTCAGTCCTGTGTGCAGCTCATAAATTTGAGGGGACATAGGGGTGTGGAGTTATAACCTACTTGCCACCCTTCAGGTCCTGGGTTCATTTTTAGACAGTTAGTTAATAGCCAGTATCTGATGGCTTTCAGTGAAGAATCTTGGCCAGCTATCATAGATGTAGCTTTCCCTTTCTACATCAAGTACTGGTTGTGATATGAACCATCTAGTGCGACATTGAACTCAAACCCACCTACAACAATCCATATATTTGAACCTTATTGCCAACACTGGTTAAGTTTACTTGTGGCTGTGACAGGGTCTATGTTTACCTTGGTCTCCTTGCCAATCCTCTCCTGAATCCACTCTTTCGCATCATTTATGTCTGTGTTGACTTTAATCAGACCCAGTTTTCCCCTTCTTTTGATCAACTGGTCTGGCTTCACCACCAGTTTCTGCAACACAACACAACTTAACACAGTAAATTCCATCTCAACTGACCCAGTTTATACTCAATATTCAATTTTATGAACATTCCTTTCTTCTGTTCACATCAGTTTGGTGCTATATGAATGGTTTAGAAAATTATATCCAAGCAAATCTTGCTAATAGTGTGGCACGACCTTATCAGGGGCTGACATCTGGGGGTGTACACTTTTTATGGTTATTTTTGGAGGAACTGAATTTCAATGGGAATTTCTTATTAATGCTATATCAGGTAGGGCTGCAATGATGTTTTTGTAAAATTTCAATAAAAGTCCTAAAAATAAAGTACAGTTTCAAATGTTTAAAATGTGGACACCGCAAAACATTTAAAAATCACAAACATGGAATGAAAAAAAAGCTATTTTGTTATTTTACATTGTTACAAGATTTCATGGTAGGTTTTTCATTCAATTTTAGAATTGGAAGGGTTACTTTGATAATCGAACTTGAAGTTTTTGAGTCCCTTGAGATACCCCCAAACACGGAACCCAAAAGTCCATTCTAACTATTCGCACAATAATTATAAGACACCAAAAATGACGTTGTTTCAGTGATAGTGATTTGTTGTAGAATTCACTACTCACCTGATTCTGAAGCCAAGGGTGTTGCCTTGATATCAAATCATCCCAGTCTGTATTCTCATCAACAGTGGCAAACTTGGCTTTGCTCATATCTTCACAGTCCAAACATTTGTTCAACAGGCCTTTACCAGTGGCCTCATATATTGCTTTTGCAGACATTGTTCTTCAGTCTTGTAATTTTGTCCTGCACCAAGAAAAAATGTTAGTTAAAACAATTAAATCAAAATCTGTTAAGCTAATTTACCCTGAATCTAACTGGCTGGAAAGTATTGTCTATATTGTCACTGAATTTGGCTGCTGAGAACCTCTCTAGTTCAACTGACGGAACAGCCATTTTGTTTTTGCCCCAAACAACCATGAAGCAGCATTTTTTTTTTTTTACAGATAAAGGCGAGTTTAATATTTATAAAATTTTGTCATGCTAGAACAGGGAGATAAAGCTGAAGTATTTTGTATTTGAGAAAACTAAACTCTTGGTTAAGAAGAAAATTAAATATTATTATTATTATGGTCAACTGAGAATGGTTTCACAAAGTCTTTTTTTCTTCCTGGTGTCTTCATGGTTCTGCTGCTCAGCAAATGGCAATGAGTGAAAAAAGGAAACTCTTTGTAAACATTTTATATTGCTTAAGTTTGCTGGCTTTATTTAGTAAAAACTAGTTTTCTTGTCATGGTTCACTGAACTGTATTGTTATGTGAGTAAACATGACATTCATTTTTCAGGCTGAGTTGGATGAATGTAATTGCTTACAAATAGTTAGGTACTGAGGTATTCGTAGTAACCAACTGCAAGTACCTGTTAAGCAAATATAACAGCTAATGTAAAAAAATATATCAAAACTAAAATGTCAAATAATTGTGAAAATAAACAGAATTACACAAAGAGAGAAATAAAACAAATTAAAAGCCTAATATTAGTTTCTGAATATCTTTATATATTGAAATGTTATGTTCAGTTTCTAAGACAATTATGCATCTTCACATGTTATAAACAATCTTAAAGCTATGATAAAATGCATCTCTTTAAGTTATTTTTTTTTTTTTTTGAATTTTACTGAGAAAAAAGGCTACATGTATGCATTGACATATACTACCAGTGAAAAAATTGTCATAAACTAAAGAGGTTTTCTGAGTGTATTAACATAATTAAACATAAAATAAAACAAAATTAAACAGAACTTTATAACAATGTTTATGTGGAATAATCTTTCACTGACAAGCAATACTCCAGCATGATTTTGGTATCTCACTGTTGGTGTCAGTAAGCAAACTATTTAAAGAAAATGGGATAGTCTTACTCTAATCAGTTACTCTAAACAGTTTTACTCAGGCCATCTAAAAGAATTGTAATGATATTTGTTGGTGTTGTGAAACACTGTTTTACAGATCGAATGTTAAAAGTTTTGAATGAAACAGACTTTTAATCTATATTGACATTTCATTGATACAGAATATCTGGTTCGCATAAATTTAGTTGAACTATTTTTGCATAGCTTTAAACTGTATTGTATTGCACAGCATAGTCAGTATTTTACATTATGGATAAATTATACTTGCAAAAAATAGGCAATTGTGTTTCCAATTTAAGTAAATTTGCTTATTTGTTAAGCCAGTGAAGTTCATCCCTCATTTTTTATGACTTTTTTTATTATGAACTTCCAGCATGCATACATTGCCATCAAAAGCAGTTACTCTATTTAAATATGAATATTGCCTGTCCTTGAACATTTTTATGACTGGTGACCAACTTCGTTTGTTCAGCAGTATGTGTTCTTTACTAGAAACTTTCAGTATACAATTATAAATTGCAATCAAAACAGTTATTATATTCATTTACATATGAATATTGCCTGTCCCTGAAATTTTTTACAGCCGGTGGCAAACTTCAGTTGTTCACCAGGATGTGTTCACAACCTCATTTTGGACGCAGGGATGGACAGTCTTACAGACAGGACAGTACAGCAGACAGACAATTAGTTTTACCCTCTGTCCCTTGTACTGTCCTGTCTGAGATTGTCCATCCCTGTAACTTTTTTCCTTAGAAGCATATAGGCCATTATAGGGTTATAATTTTGTCATAATAAAATACTTTTGTTTGCATTTTGTTGCAATCTTCAGTGTCCTGATTACATATATGGAATCATGGAAAGCTCGGCCCTTCACCAACTTGGCCCCTGCGAACTCAGACCCATTTTCATGCAAACTTGGCATCCTTCAAAAACTCATTTCCACAAAGTTAGTCCTATTTTTATACGTAGTATTAATGTATGCATCATATTTATAATGTATTATTTGTTTTATGCGATAAATTTCATTTCAACTGCACATGACAGGCTACATTATTAAAACTGTTACAATTATTAATGGATTTCACAAAACGCTTTTGTACATATTATTCTATGTAAACCTGATTCAAGATTATGTCATACCATTATATCGATGATTAAAACTTGTAAACAATGATACCTAGATTATTAATATACATCCATTAGAAGATTATATGTCTATTTAAATTATTAATTGAAAGGGCCGAGTTTGCATTGATAAGTCGCGATAAGTCCAAGTTGGTGAGGGATGAGTTGGCGGAGTCCAAGTAGACCAGTTTACTATATATATTATTGTAACAAAAAATGTACATCAACGATTGTTTGCTTATTAAAAAGTAAAAGAAGCCAATAAATTAAAAATTCATGCATCCTCAAGATGAACAACACTACTAAGTAAACATCAAAAATAGTATCAGAGATGCCCGTACCCTGGGGAAATAATTTTCAACACCATGAGATATAGAAGTAGTGAAACAGTACAAAGATCGGGATACTTTCAGAGCAGTGTCAGTTATATTAAGGTCAAAATGATGTTTAAGTAGAGAAAATAACATCTAAGAGAAGGAAAATGTATGTAAAGATAAAGTATTAAAACAAGACAATTCAATATCAAGATGACAGCATTAATCAGTAAACTAAAAATTATGATGCACACCTACAACCCCGCCCCAATCAATTATCAACTTCCTACACAAAATTTTAAAGGTCAAGGTCACTACGGCAAGGTCAAATCAAGGTCACACCATGATGTTGCACACCTACAACCCCCAGCCAATATCCCTGCCAAGTATCAACTTCTACACCTTACGCTTTCCGAGATATAGCCCAAACAATATTTTATAGATCAAGGTCACTACAGCAAGGTCAAAGGTCAAATCAAGGTAACACCATGACAGTGCACACCTACAACCCCCAACCAATGTCCCTACCAAGTAACAACTTCCTACACCTTACGGTTTCCAAGATATAGCCCAGACAAGATTTTATAGGTCAAGGTCACCACAACAAGGTCAAAGGTCAAATCAAGGTCAGACCATGATGTTGCACACCTACACCTCCTAACCAATGTCCCTACCAAGTATCAATTTCCTACACCTTACGGTTTCTGAGATACAGCCCGGACAAACATAGAAGCCTAACCAATGTCCCTACCAAGTATCAACTTCCTACACCTTACGGTTTCTGAGGTACAGCCCGGACAAACATTTTCCCGCTACCCGCCCATCCAGACACCATGGGTGAAAACAATACCCCGACAGCCCTTAAGGACTGTGGGGTAAAAAGGGAAACTGGTCAACTCGGACCTTTGCCAACTCGGCCCCCGTCAACTCGGACTTTTCTATGCAAACTCGGCCCCATTCAATAAGAAATTCAAATTCACATAAAATCTGTATTTATGGATGGATTTTGATAATTTAGGCATCATTCTCTAAAGCTTTTAATGGTGGATAAAAACTGGATATAATAGCAACACATAATCTTCAATCAGGTTTACACCGTCAGAGTAATATGTACAAAAATGTTTTATCAAATGCATTTTAACAGTTTCTATAACGTAGCCATCATTTTAAAATATGCACCTTCTAACACCATTTTCATTGCTATCAGATAATTCAGAACATATTTCAGCTAATTTATCTCATAAAACAGAGAATACAAGATTAATTTATGATGCACACATAAATATGTGAGAATGAGATTCAGATGGGGCCGAGTTTGCAACTGAATGGGGCCCGAGCTGGCGGGGGCCAATTTTTGCAAAGGTCCGAGTTGACCATGATTCCATCAAAGCATCATCTTGTGTGTTGAAAATAAAAGTAATTATTATTATAATATCCAGGCAAAACAGCAATAATTAAATATACAACATCCTACTTAATACAAATAATGTACTGTACAGTACTGTGGGAGACTCCAAGCAATTCTGTCAAACTAATTTATCCTCTCTATGCTGTAGTACTCACTACTCGTAAACAGAAATTGTATTTTTATATTTATATTATGTATCAGACAGTCTAACATGCACTCACTAACCACAAAATCACGCCACACAGAAATTTACAAATGTCAGACCCTGTCAAACTCAACTGAGCCGGTACATGCGTTTGTGGTCTGATGTCGAGGATTCCCGATGTTTACATGGCCTTGAACTTGTGAATATTTATAAACGTCAGCAATATTTTATATCAAGATCGAGTGGCAACACAAAACATTGCACCTATGTAACATGAATGCATCATGTTTGTTATGACACATCGATTGACTTACCAACAGCACTTTGATTAAATTTTAATTATTAAAGGGTAAAATGAAGTGTAAAACTCTTACAGAGGGTTTCCCCAGTAGAGATTCCCGTACATAAGATAAGGCCTATGAAGATCGACAATAAGCTTTGTTCAGACATCCTCAAGTGGGATTGTTTTTCGCCCCCACAAAAAACAAAGACTGGATTAGATTGGGACAATCTATTTCGGAAAAATAAGATTTGTTTCTATAAAGTAGTATGTGCTAGAGAGCCACAATATTTTTTATATTTGAAAGTACCAAGTTTAAAAGATAACAAATTCTGTAATTTTAAAATATTTGAACATAGGGGATGTTTGATTATAACTTGATTATAATAAGCTATACCAATAATTCTTATAGTAGCATTTTTAAAATCTTATATAATAGGGTGAATTTTGTAATGATGCACACAGTACATTCAAATCTACAGAATAGAAATAAGTGCTTTTTTTTACAAATTATTGAAGTTGATAATATTATGAAAACAATGGTCAGATAAAAATATTAACTGAAGTTTTTGTGTGATATGTTCATGACCAAGTTTACAGGTGGTATGGGTTATACTGTTTTAAAAAGTTCATAAAATTGTAACTGCCTGTATATAGTTTAATAAAATCAAAGTGAGCCATGGAATATTCTAAAGCAATTTTTAAGATTTCTTGAACTCAAAATATTATGAAGAATGAACAGAATAAAATATTGCTTTTGGAGTCTTTGTGTTATATTCGCATTAAACAGTTTGCTAGTGCTCTGAATTATAGGTTAAAAATTATTCTTCATCTAGATGTAATGGGAGTATTCCGCTGGAGCCGAGTTGTTGGTAACTAGGTAATTTTCGAGAGTCAGGAGCAATGTATACAGAGTTGGTTTGATATTGCATGTTTGATATTTCAACAACCCTCCTTGACTCTGTATCCGGACTGAGGCTTCGCCCACCTGGAAACCATCCTGTCGTGGATCTCTTCGGCTTGCTGGCTACACATCCTGTCTTGTCCTCTACTATTACCATCTTGTCTTGAAGAACTTGCCAGCCTGTCCTGGTTAATTACCAGGACTCCACCTGCAAACAGTCTGTCAACACTAACCGACCGTACTTGAAAGCAAACCAGTCTGTCGTAAACATAACCGACCTGACTTGGACAGTTCCTGTCAAGACGGGAAGTCTCCCAGTCTTCAACCGTAGAGTTGGTAACATCTCAGCAGGACAAGCTGGGAACACATACAAACAAGGCGTAAACACCAAACCGACAAGGCGGTTACATAACAGACAAGCCGGGAACTGTGTAGAACAAGCCGGCTTCAATTTTATGACCACGGCTTGTCTGCTGATCTAATCTCTGTCTATATAAGGTAAGTTGGCTATTGCAATGCATCATTTCCAATCTGGCATCTGACAGATTACATCTGCCAGCATTTCAAGAATAGGAATTTGGTTTTTCACAGTTATCTAGGGTAGCTTTGAGTTGATGTTGGCTGACTTTATATTTTAGGATTTTGTTTTTTTTTTTACAAAAGCACTGCTCATTATTTGACAATGGGTCCTAACAAAGGCAGAAGAGTGAGAAAGATAGAAATTCCCACTGACAGTGTTCATGAGTTTGAGCTTGGGGATATCCAGCGGAGGAGGGAGGAGAGGGTGGCCAGAGAAAGGGAGGAGTCACAGCAACAGATCGAGGAGAAGGCAAGGAGGGAGGAGGCAACAGCAGAGGAAACACACTCACAAGATGAGGTAGTTGCAGGAAAAGGTCCAGGACAGAGAAAAATGACAGTGAAACAGAGGGTGGAGGAGAGGCAGGACCATCACAGTCACAATACAAGAAGAGGCACATGACCAACATCTATCTGAGGGACTGGGATAAGGAGGCTATTGTGGACTTTGTGAAGGACCACGAGGAGTTGTACGACAAGACTAATAAACATTTCAAAGACAAAGCAAGAAAGGAGTGTCTCAGGGAGCAGTTTTCCAGAAGTCGCAAGCTGTCTATCAGGATGTGCAATACTGCAATACCTGGTTTAACTCACAAAGGACATGTTAGAGCCAGCTGACCCAATCAAAGTCTGGACAAGCTCCAAAGGAGGTAAAGGAATATCAGAATTGCATGGATACAGGACAAGCTAGGATTCCTGAGGTCACACATCAGATGCAAGGGACTCAGCAAATCGTCAGGCTTCAAGTCCCAGGCCTGTGGAGCCAGTGCTTCAGCTGCTTCAGTATACAACATCTCCAGAGCTTCAACTGACACAGATAGTATGGAGATCATACAGCATGCAGTTAACAGACACCACTTTACAGCATCAACAAGTCACGAGCCCCATTGCAGCTTCAGGGTGCTAATTGGTCAGCCAGCAGATTATTAACCAGTTCACACAGATGAGAACCATGCTGTCATCCTTCCTTCTGCAAAAGAAGGAGATATCAACATGTACAGCCTTCTGCAACTACCTGGTCAGAGGTGGAGGGAGAAAAACTTTCAGACATTTAGAAATGAGGCTGTAAAGCTTCTCAGTAACCTTCAAAGCAAGACGAATGTGGTCATCAGCCCCAGCAGCAACATGTGCAGCAACAGCCACTTTCACAAAACTCAAGTGCAACTTCAACATTTGTGCCACAGACATTTCAACAGCCACAGCAGCCAGCACCAGCTGCAAGGGAATACATCTTAACCATCCCAGAGACACATGCCTGCAAGCCAGGTCATCCAACCCGCCCAGCAGAGCCAAGTGGCCAGCAAAGGACAGCAGCAGCAATCCACAGGGAATCCAACTTCCTAGTCATTGACAACAAACAGGCTGGACCTTCAAGACCACCTACGTTTACATTGAAAACAAAGAAGTTGCCTCTGCTACAGCTAGGTGAAGAAAGTCAACACAACATATCATGATTTTCAAGCTTCTTTGGAAATGTTCAGGCTGTGATGAGTTACCAACAGATTGACACACTACAGCCATTTTCACCAGCTGACACACCACCCGAAACCACCTCTCCTCCAACCACCACCTCACAGCAAGAACATCAGCAGCCACCAGCCCAGACTCCGTCTCCTCCGCAGTTAGCCAACGCCAAACAGCAGCCACAGTAGAATCATCTTTCAAGCCTCCAATCATTCCTTTTCAGGACCACTGCTGTAAATATGTTAAAGGTCCTCTTCAGGACCAACCGAATTGTCCAAAAACAATGAATGAATGAATGTGTCATTAAAGAAAAGTTTGAAGTTAAGACAAAAAGGCTCAAACCTTTCAGAAAATAATCTTCAAATATTTGTAACTTAGAAGAAAAATTTTTTTAATAAATTTTGAAAAAAAAAATTAAGAACAAAAAAATGTTTAAAAAGTTTGAAATTTTTTTTAAAAAAAAGCATCTTTAACAACTTTGGAAAAAAAATTGAAAAAAGTAAGTTAAAATAAACTTTAAAAAAAAATTGCCCCCCCCCAAAAAAAAAATTCCGGGGCAAAGACAATAGGTGTATTCGACTGATAATCTATGGAAAGTATGCATTAAATATGCGCAGTGGATTTCCATTAAATTCATTAAATGATCAAAAAAATGGGTTACATAGATTTTATAGATTCCATAGCTTTTAAAATCTTATGTAAAGTGTCTCCATTAGTATAGTCTATGTTTAAGCAGAATTGAAACAATAATTTAAGTTGTAACATATTATATTTAATTACTGCCATGTTTTATTTCTTAATTGCCTCATAGCAACATATTACACTCAAACACCTGCAAAAATGAAAAATAACTAATAAATTTTTCAGATAAAACCTCACAACATGGGTATCAAAATTTAGCATTTTCAATGCTTTGTATGATTCTACTACGTGCTTTAGAGATTATATTTCGACACAAAAATGATAAATCTTATTGAGCTATACAAAACTATTAAACAAAATGGCGACCATTTGATTTTCAATCAGTACTATGCAAATGCTTTATTTTCAATGGTCCGTTTAGCTGTGTTGTTTGTGGTTTAAAGCCGTTACCAGCAGGGAGACATGTGGTAACCTCGTACATGTATAAAATCTACCAAAAAGTAGAGTCAAACAGAAAATATAGTTCTCATACAAGTATTTCTTCTATTATCTCACCAGTCGGATATACCTAATGAAAATTTGGCCCATTTAGACTTTAAAGAAGGTCTTATATTTGGTTGAAGTGTTTTGACCTGCGGATTCGACCTTGTGACCTTTTACCCTTTGAGAAACTTTTCAGTTTCCCCTCAGAGATTTGGCACATTTGTAATTTTAAAATATCTTGCAAATTTGCAAGAAAATAATTTTAAAAAATTAAAGGTTTACAAATTTTAACATTTAAGGGGGAGTCATTTTTACATAACTTGGGTTAAACAGAGGACTTAGTGGCCACAGTGGCAGAGTTGTAACACTCTCGTCTCCCACCTCTGAGATCGGAGTTCGAATCCCAGTCCGACCTCAAGTAGGAAAGCTGGTAGTTGCTTGCCATTGGTCGGCAGTTTACAGTAGAGAACCTTGACTAACTGTATGTACTGGTTTCCTTTGCCCATAAAACTACCTGTCATGATATGATCTATACAATGTGTTGAAAACAACGTTAAAACCTAAATAAATTAACAGGGGACTTCTGATTTGGTTTGAAATACCTTTGAAATTTTTTGGAAATGGATTGGATTTTGTTTGGAAATTTTTTGGAAATTTGAGCAACACCAGCTTAAATAAAAGTTCTTGGAATTATTGGGTAGTCCTGAAAAGGACTGCTAGTTGTCCTGAAAATGACTAATAGATGCCAGCTTCTACCCCCAGGGTTGTTGGTTAACACATCTCAGTTCCTGTTCTTCTGCCCAGCCAATGCCCCAAAGTGATTGAAGTAGTCTTTCAATAGCAGTAGGTTTCCTTGATGTTTGGCCTCCCTCAAAGGATTCCTGTAGTTCTCATTAGACAAGTACACTGCCTATTCATTTTGTTGGGCCACCACATCATTTCCTGTGGTTAGTCCCCTGTCTGACCCACCCTGGTGTGTCCACAGCATGTTATGTAACACCACACACATAAACACAATGTTTCTGACAACCCTTGGCCTTTGCTCCATGGTGCCCATGCAGTAGTATCCTGCACTGGCTCACTTAGATTCCAAAGGCATTTCCCCACCCTCCTGCCTCTGGAGATCCTGTAGTTGAATTGGCTCTTCTTTTTTCCCTTGTGAGCTGCCTTCTGCTGTAGGGTTTCACCATCCATGGCATCAAGGCAAAGGCGTCATCACCCAGCAAGAAGTATTGCAAATCTGGCCCTCCCTCCCCCAGTGGTTCAGGTGCTGGAAGCCCGAAGCTACCATCCTCAATCTTTTCGATCAAATCGCCTCTGTTAAAAATCTGTACATCCGAGCAGGAACCACTTGACCCACAGTCTATCCACAGGAATTTGTATTCTGCATTCTGAAAAGAAGCCCTTGTAGTTGTAATAGTCACTGCCTGATTTCTTTGGCTTCCTTATGGCCATATGATTCCCGTCTATGGGACCTACAGTGTGTGGGACATTCCATCTGGTCCTGAACTTCTCCTCTATCCTTTTCAATTCATTTGGGTTATCAGGGCAGTGCAAATACTCTGCCTGGAATTCAGTAAGGATGGCTTGGCAGACCTGGGGGATGAATTTACAGATGGTGGTTTGGCCAACCAACCAGTGATACTGCAAGGAGGGGTAAGTCTCTCCAGTGGCCAGATGTCTCAGGGTTATTGCCAGTTTCTGCCCAACTTCTAATGGCTTCCTGAAACTAGTGACTGACTTTTGATATGGTGGCGTATGTGTTATTCAATGAGGCCCAAAAAGGCAGGGGACATTCTGACATAATTCTGGTATCCTTGGATGTCAGTGTGTACGAGTTCGCAAGGAAGTTGCTGTAGTATCCCTTTTCTTGTCTTTACAGGATCCAAAGCATGACCCAGGGGTTTGGTGGTTTTCTTCTCCTGGGGGCTGGCTGAGGCTGAGTCTGTGGTGGTGACTGTAGGGCAGGTGATGGTTCTGGGTTCAAATGTGTCCTTCTCTGTCTTCCTATCAAGATGCAAATAAAAATATTGAACTCAATAAAACTAAACAAAGTACCATAAGGTGATATATGAAGTCTCACTGATGTGTAGCTGGCATCTTTGCAGTGACAAATGATGTTTTGAGAGGGTGTTTATATAGTTTCGGATCAATCCCTACTCCATGATTCAATCAGTCCAGTCGTGGTGAGTGGGAAAATGCTCCAGTCCTGTCTGTCAGTATGGCCTGTCAGGGTTCTCTATGGCTTGTTGTGGTAGTTTCCTGTCTTGTCATGAAGAAAGTGATCCCCACCCCAAGTCAGGTTGGGATCTTGTTCCAGACAAGCCAGCATGTGCTATATCCTGTTGAGAAGATTTAACCAACCCAGCATTTTCACATGCTTTTTTGTGGTTTTCATTGCTGATTCCACAACTTTTGCTACCGACCCTATAGTGTTGTTAAGTCAGTTACTGGGTTGGTTCCAGTGGAACATCCCCATAAAACAATTTAGTTTTATATAGTCTTAGTTAACTTAAGACAGGCATTTATGTGTCAAATAAAAATTAGAGTGTCTAGCAGCAAGAAGAATGACACCAATAAGTGCCAAGAAGAGCATATCCACGGCATGAACATGACCAGTGTGGTTGTTAAAACAATAAACAGCCTTAACCTAGCTCAACTATGACAGATCTCAAAAGAGAACCAGGCCAAAAGGGATTTCTGTCTACTAGCACCAGCCACAAAGCCATCAGAGAAATGAGTAGTGCACTGAAGTGGTCACCCATCCCAGTACTAACATAGCCCAATGCCGCTTAACTTCAGTGAAAAGGCAGGCACTCATCACACTATGCCACAGTTCATGAAAGTCCGGAGACAAAAAAGAAGTGATCTCTAGAAGTGCGAGCCTCACTACAGCTCACATTTTAAAATGTTGTTATACCATATACACCATCCACCTTCTTTACCCTGTGTTACTCATCTGCACCCTTACATCCATGCTACAGCCTCCTGTTTGATAAATAACTAGGTTTGTAAATAAGGACAATTAAAACATAAATGACAGTGCAAGGTTGCCATTAAATCTAAGGTATGTAGAAAAATTATTAAAAAGATTCCTATGATTGTTAAGTTTTCAAATCATTGTCTCCCTTGTACACACTAAAACACTGTGATAACATTATAAATTTTGTAGAATTAACAGGTTTCCTGTGATATGAATCAACGTTTAAACATATTTAAATATTCTGGAGTCATCTAGACCCAGTAACAAAACAGATCATGTACAGCAGTGTATATGCAAAGATGGGTTCATGGTTTGATGCGCCAAATGTTAAAATTGTGCAGTCACTTCTGTGGGTTTTATTTATGTTTCATATCATTTGTATAAATATAACCTTGAATAAATTAACAGCTGAAATATGTGTTTTCCTTGCATTGTCCCTTAAATATTTATCAGCATTATTCATAATCAAGTCCGAAAATAGTCGCTGATAATTTTTTTTACCGCCATTTAAAAAAACCCCGGATATAAAATATCTCTCATCGCGAAAGTGAAAGCATTCAGTCATGTCAGATAAGGTGAGGTTTCCTTCACACCAGTAGCACTAAATCACATTCCCCCTAGAATTAAACATACAAACATTCCCATTATTTGGATACAATCATGGAGGATTTTCTTACAATATCTCTCGGCAATGAGTGCGTCATGCGCCTTTTTAAAAAGTAATATTTCGACCAGAATACCACTAATTTTTTTTAAAATTATCATTATATCTTATTTATCGATGCATTCTGTTGGCCATGTATAAATTGTTATTAGTCTCCGCCAGTATGTATGTAACCAGAATGGTGGGCGATAATCGAGAAACACAGGCAGGGTTGCCAGTGGTCAGGGAATTCTGAAAAAAAAAAAAAAGTCGGGGAAATTTGGAAAAAATCCTTAGAAAAACAGGGAAAATTGATTTTCTTGAGTCACTCGTGTAAGGTTAAGCTAAGCCATGATGCCACATGTATCGTCGTCTTATGTAACTTCGACGCATTGTGGTGGTGGACCAGTTTACGCCCGGGTACCAATTCACGCCCACCCCTAAATTTATCCAAAACAATCACAGTTAAACAATAAATTACAAATGTATATGATCAATTTGATGATTATCTATAATGTGGTAAACATCTTCTCTATGAAAAATTATAAATCTTCAAGAAAATTGAGGGTGGGCGTGAATTGGTACCCGGGCGTGAACTGGTCCACCACCACTATATATCCTTGCGTTGCCGGTTTTCGACGGTCATACGGATTTTAATTCATTTTTGTTTCTTTAATCAGTCCCTACCAGATTTTAAACTTAAAATTTAAAAATATATTGTTTATTTCACAAGTACAAATATGATGGGTCAATTTTTTAAATTATTTTAAGTTTTTTTTATTTGTTTGAGTTTCTGGCCGTACAGTGTTCTAATTTTAGAAATGGTTGTCTGTTATCGACGGTAAAATAAAATCAATAATAAAAGTATTCAAACTATATTCCAAAGTTTGTATTTTTTTCTTTGACCTCTTAAAATTGATTATTTGAAAATTAAACTGAATGATTGTTGCAATTACATCATAAAATTGTAAATAACCTTCTTTTTTGAAGGAGTGCACATAATTTTTTTTTCATAGACAATTGTATCATTAATTTTAAAAAGTGGGGTTTAAAGGCAGTTTCTTCCATTTTGTGTCAATTAAAACACGTGATTTTATGTTAATGATCATGGGCATGGTTAATTTATTTTATAACCTCCAAAAGTCAAATTATTTTATGGTATGTTTTTCTTTTCTTGGCTGCTGAACAAATGCATTCTGTCCGTGACAATAGATTACATAAGGGTTAATTTGATAAAATATATAGTGTTTTATATTGTAAAATAAAAATTATAAATCTATTTGCCTTTTACAAAATATCAAATAACTGTACTTTATTAGGATAAAATTTGCATATTTCACGGAAATTCATGAGTGTTGCCAATGACAACCATATTTTATTTTGCTTTAAAAACTGATCTATTATTTCACTTAACAAAATCGGGATTTTAATGCATCATGCATTAAGAAACATTGTTTCATCAAATTCAAAACAATATTTGTATTAACAGCCATACAATATATTTTAAATAAAGGTTAATACTGTTCTTTTATTTGATTTTTACTAAGATGAAAAGCACGTGCATAGAACTATTATGTATTAATGCGCGGCCGTCGATAATGGACGACCGTCGATAATAGACGACACAACGATAACTTCGACGTAATATGTATATCATCGTTTTTGAAGTGTTTCCAAGGGTTTTAAGATCAATTGCAGATATATTTGGACAATAATTGCATATTTTGCTTGTTTATTATTCGTTTAAAATCCAGATATTTTAACAACTTTCTCAAATTCCCTCCCCACAGACATTTTCTCCCTGTTGATGGATCCAAAAATCCAGTACTGAGTGCAAAAATGCCATACCCCAGATAAGAAGTAGGTGTTGGCCAGTTGAGTGAATTCATTTGGTTAATTTAAATAAAGTAAATTTGGCATGACATATTGGTGAAAATGTGTTTTAGGTTATGTCATCGTGTTATGGTAAACATATGTTCTCCCATTTTGTATGTTTAAAAGTTTGAAATGTTTCACCAAGGCCAAAATTGGTTATAGAAACTATACCAAAAATAATTTAGAAGAGGCAATGTCACTTGTAGAAAAGGGAATATGAGTTTACAAATCCCAAAGTTGACAGGTGTTCCTCAAACAACAATCAAAAACATAAGGAAACTGTGGAAACATACTTCCAAATTCTTAGTGAAATTTTGGAGAAATAAGACATATTTTCTGCCCCAGGTTTAATTTACAAACAACATGGATAAAAGTGACTTCTCTCCTGAACACACCCCACCTAAAATGGCCATTGACAATCCCTTCCCCTCCCTTTTGAATTTTCAAAGGTCAAAAACTGCTTGATGAGCTAACTGAAGGTGCTACCCAAGGGTCCTTAATTCACTAAAATGAATCAAGCTGAACGAAAAATCAGCTCAAGATCATATCAGGATCAAGGAAAATGTTCTAAAATATCCTGAAGAATCACTTCATTAAATTTATTATGCCAAACATGTCTATCATTTGCTTTTGATGTATGATAGTTCCTCCACACATTTCACTGCTGAACTAATATTCCACCATTAATTTTAGTTTTGTATTGCATAAAAAGCACTTCAAATCCCTTTAAATATTTATGTAAAGTTTCCCATTTCTGTATGTTCAGTAGTAATCAGTACATATGTGTAATATATTGTAAATATTTTGTGAATTGTAAATATATTTGGCTCATTATAAATTCTCCACCACTCAACACCTCCCCACTTAATGTTAGAACTACCTTGAGATAGTGTTCGGACCGGTTGTGAAAATAAACCGGTTTTCGGGGCTTTGAAACGGTATGAAATCCGGGATTTCGAAAGTGTACAGATATATGATAAAAAGTTTTACGCAAGCGTACATGAGCTATATTATCGAAAGGAAATATGGATTCGCAAGATATTTTGAAGTTTGTAAACTTCATTTACCATGAATATAAAGCGAAAATGTAAATTTTTCCTCAAATGTATATGCTCTTTATTGTTTTGATGAAATATTAACCAGTAGAAAGTCTAATATGATGATGTTTTCAATTACCGGTACTTAAATATTCTTTGCGGATTTCGTCATTTCTACCTAAACGAAACGAAATGCGGCATACCAGTTTACCGTTCACACCACTACCTTGAGATGATTTTTGCACCCAGTACTGAACTTTTGAAACAAAGCTTCTGATACGTCGAAGTTATAAAGTTCCTGTTTACAACATGGCTGCTGGACATGTGATCAGAAATGTGCAAGATTTGTTCTAATTCTGCATTTCTTTGCCGGTATTAGGAATATATGTGGTTAAATACACTTGAAAAGGTATTTATTGATATTTTTTATTTATATATTGTGTACATATAATTTGTTATGCATTGTTTTACCGTTATTGTGTCGAAGTTACATCGGAACACGCTAAATTGGAAATGTATAGTCTGTGCATTCCGTAATATTTTATAGAAAGAAAGGCTGGTTTAAGATCAAATACAGTAGACCCTCAATTATCCAAATCTAGTGGGAGACATACAATCAGGTCGGATAAGTGGGGTGTTTGGATAGGTGAAATGGAGATATGTTCGGTCGAAAAATGGGGTAATATTATATGTGGGCTATAATCAGTGAATTTTAGGTTTTAGCAGAAAAATGGGGATGAGGCATTATATTTCAGTATTATTTGATAACTAACCAGTTTTGCAGTGTTTTCAGTGCTCCCCTGTCATTTTAAAGCATTAACTAGACCGAGTTTCTGTCCCGTTGCCAATTGCTATTGATATACTGATGGACACAATGGCGAGGGACAGAGCTCACAAGCCTCACATGTACTTGTTTTCTGTGTAAATTTTGAACGGCATATTTGTACACACGTTACAAGTATAAAGTGTTATTTGGTTTCTTTAAGGTCTGTATATGTGCCGTTCACTTATATTTTATGCCAATCAAACTGGCATGTATATATTTCAACCAATTTTCAAAATGTAAACAAACCTTCAATATTATATAGTTATCTACAAAATAAATTCCTGGCTTCCAAAAGCAGTTTAATTTAATGGCATATGTACTGTAAACTGGTTACAGCTATAATAGACATAACGAGGAGTTCTGAAAGTTAATACAATAATTCCCCATAGTTCGAGATTTACACAGAAAACAGGTACATGGGAACTCTGTCCCTCGCCATTGCGTACCATAAAAAATATCAACAGCAATGCGCGACGGGACAGAAACTCGGTCTAAGCATTAACTAAACTTTAAAGTAACTTTATTAAGCGTTCCTGAAAATGGCGCTTATTTGTTTTCTCGTCAGTTTCCTCGCCGCCGCCGCATTATGGTCTCCCTTGAATATCTCCCTTATTATCGGAAGCTTTTTAACCATATTTGGCAGTTATATACCTTAGGCGTGGGAAAATTTTTCCACATGCTTAAATTTGATCTTTATCAAGGTTACATGATCAAAAAATAGTTTTTTTGGGGGTACACCCGCCCGTCATCACCGATCAGCAAAATCTACTGACTGCAGAGGCTTGTAATTATACACACATGTTCATACTAGGGATGGGTCGGTAGGTCCGGTATCTCGGTGTCGAGAGCATTTTACTGAAATACCGTGATGAGATTTTACAACCGCCACTTCGCTTGTCAGCATATATAATGGAAGGAAGAGTTAAAATATCAGAAACATACCCAAAATCTGAAGAAATTATAAGCTTTTATCCCATATTTTCGTCCATTTACAGACTTTTATAGTGCTAAGCAGAACTGCCATGTTTTGGTTACGACACTTTATAACCTCAATTTCTCTTGTCAACTCATAAATAAAGGAAAACTTAAAATATTGGAAAGAAACCAGAAATATGAAGACATTATACGTTTTTATCACATATTTTGTGCATTTATGAGCTTTTATTGCGATGTCGTTGAGGAAACATCCATGTTTGTTTGGGGTGAACTAAAACACGGAGTCCCGAATTCGGTACGGTTTTGCATTGGCGACATCCCGATCTACATATTTTTCATACCGACCCATCCCTAATTCATACTATCAAAAACGCGAGCTGATTAGATTTTGGGAGCGATCCGATGAAAAATGACTGATTTATGAGTGATTTTCTAACGCCTACCAACCAGAAAGCTTAAAATTCATGTGGACCCCCCCTATTATCTTCTTAAGTATTGCATTTAGAGCCATAAAATGTATTGGGAGGTAGTAGGAAACCATATGTGGAGAGTCTAGAAAGCAAGTCAAATCTCCCCGACCCCCCTGTAGGGCTCAAACTGGGGTCATAAAATTGCCAATTTTGACATTTTTCCTTATATCTCCTCTATTATTTGTTTTAGAGCTTTAGAATGTGTTAAGAGGTAGTGGGAAACCATATGTGAAGAGTCTAGATAGCTGGCTAGATTTACCCCCTTATGGGTCAAACTGGGTCATAAAATAGCCGATTTGTGTTCTTACATTTTTCTTTCATGTTAATGCATAAACTTCCACACTGTCTGCTTAACTTTAGCTTCTTCTCTCAGCACTGCATGTTTTTCTTTTCAAAAACCTTTTTCTATTTTATACTATAAAGCATCTGACCTTTTGGGGCACTTTGTTTTTGTTAGCAAAAACATTTTTCTAGTTCAACATATATTACCCAGGCTTGAGTTATATGTGTTCGGTTTGGTACATGCATATAAAGACGTTTAATTGTCAATAAACGTTGTTGTACGTTTTGCCAAATTGAAAAACTCTGGGAGATTATAAATTGTAAAACCCCAAGCAAACACCCCTTAAGTGACAGGGTACATTCGGATGGTAATGCATTTTGACAGGTTTTTTTATGTCAGCTGACTTGTCAGTCAGCTGGCATTATGTCGTCACTCTGCGGCGTGGGCGTACGAGTCCGCGTCCGCGTGAACAACTTCTCCTCCAAAACTACAAGGCCTAGAGACGTGCTGTTTTTTTTAAAAGATACCTTATCTATCGAGGATGAAAAAGTGTTCAAGGCATGCAAATCTGTCTGTTCGTCTGTTTGCTAGAGACATTACAAGGGGGGTACCCCCACCAAAAGTGTGAAAATTTCAACTTTTTATCACAATTTTCTCAGTGACTATTGCAGGGATTTCTCTCATATCTTGCATATATGTACTAGGCCAGAGGTAGATTCTCTTGTGTGAGTATGAGACCTGGATCTCTCTTACTTTTTTTTTAATAAATTTTTTTAATAATTTTTAATGCATTAACATTCATGAAATCATGCACAAAATCATTTATAACTTGAAAACTGTTGCATCTAGAGCATTTTGTTAAAATATGTTATTCAGCTACTTTTTTCATAGCTACAATATGGTGAGTAAGTTGGGTGCCTGTCTCAATAGCTAAGTGAGTAATAGCTACTTTTGGGCTTTTCAGTAACTTCCATCATGAGTAGAATCACTTGTAACTTAAAAACTATTGCATTTAGAGAATTTCGTATAAATATGTTATTCAGCTACTTTTGGGTCAGCTATAACATAGTAAAATTTTAGACCTGTAGCTCATGGCATAGCTGAGTAATAGCTACTTTTATGTTATCACTGTTGAGTAAATTGCTTATAACTTCAAAACTATTGCATTTAGAGAATTTCGTATAAATATGTTATTCAGCTACTTTTGGGTCAGCTATAACATAGTAAAATTTCAGACCTGTAGCTCATGGCATAGCTGAGTAATAGCTACTTTTAGGTTATCACTGTTGAGTAAATCGCTTATAACTTGGAAACTATTGCATTTAGAGTATTTTGTTTCAATATGTTATTCACCTATTTTGGGATCAGCTATAACATAGTGAAGTTTCAGATCTGTGGCTCATTGCATAGCTGAGTAATAGCTACTTTGAAGTTCTCACTATTGAGTAAATCAGTTGTAATTGGAAAACTATTGCATTTAGAGAATTTCGTATAAATATGTTATTCAGCTACTTTTGGGTCAGCTATAACATAGTAAAATTTCAGACCTGTAGCTCATGGCATAGCTGAGTAATAGCTACTTTTAGGTCATCACTATTGAGTAAATCAGTTGTAACTTGAAAACTATTGCATTTAGAGTATTTTGCTTAAATATGTTGTTCACCTACTTTTGGGTCAGCTATAACATAGTAAAATTTCAGACCTGTAGCTCATGGCATAGCTGAGTAATAGCTACTTTTAGGTCATCACTATTGAGTAAATCAGTTGTAACTTGAAAACTATTGCATTTACAGTATTTTGCTTTAATATGTTGTTCACCTACTTTTGGGTCAGCTATAACATAGTGAAATTTCAGACCTGTAGCTCATTGCATAGCTGAGTAATAACTACTTTGAGGTTCTCACTATTGAGTAAATCAGTTGTAATTGGAAAATTATTGCATTTAGAGAATTTAGTATAAATATGTTATTCAGCTACTTTTGGGTCAACTATAACATAGTAAAATTTCAGACCTGTAGCTCATGGCATAGCTGAGTAATAGCTACTTTTAGGTCATCACTATTGAGTAAATCAGTTGTAACTTGAAAACTATTGCATTTACAGTATTTTGCTTAAATATGTTGTTCACCTACTTTTGGGTCAGCTATAACATAGTAAAATTTCAGACCTGTAGCTCATGGCATAGCTGAGTAATCGCTACTTTTAGGTCATCACTATTGAGTAAATCAGTTGTAACTTGAAAACTATTGCATTTACAGTATTTTGCTTAAATATGTTGTTCACCTACTTTTGGGTCAGCTATAACATAGTAAAATTTCAGACCTGTAGCTCATGGCATAGCTGAGTAATAGCTACTTTTAGGTTATCACTGTTGAGTAAATCAGTTGTAATTGGAAAACTATTGCATTTAGAGAATTTAGTATAAATATGTTATTCAGCTACTTTTGGGTCAACTATAACATAGTAAAATTTCAGACCTGTAGCTCATGGCATAGCTGAGTAATAGCTACTTTTAGGTCATCACTATTGAGTAAATCAGTTGTAACTTGAAAACTATTGCATTTACAGTATTTTGCTTAAATATGTTGTTCACCTACTTTTGGGTCAGCTATAACATAGTAAAATTTCAGACCTGTAGCTCATGGCATAGCTGAGTAATAGCTACTTTTAGGTCATCACTATTGAGTAAATCAGTTGTAACTTGAAAACTATTGCATTTACAGTATTTTGCTTAAATATGTTGTTCACCTACTTTTGGGTCAGCTATAACATAGTAAAATTTCAGACCTGTAGCTCATGGCATAGCTGAGTAATAGCTACTTTTAGGTCATCACTATTGAGTAAATCAGTTGTAACTTGAAAACTATTGCATTTACAGTATTTTGCTTAAATATGTTGTTCACCTACTTTTGGGTCAGCTATAACATAGTAAAATTTCAGACCTGTAGCTCATGGCATAGCTGAGTAATAGCTACTTTTAGGTTATCACTGTTGAGTAAATCGCTTATAACTTGGAAATTATTGCATTTAGAGTATTTTGTTTCAATATGTTATTCACCTATTTTGGGGTCAGCTATAACATAGTGAAGTTCCAGACCCGTGACTCATTGCAAAGCTGAGTAATAGCTACTTTTAGGTTATCACTGTTGAGTAAATCGCTTATAACTTGGAAACTATTGCATTTAGAGTATTTTGTTTCAATATGTTATTCACCTATTTTGGGATCAGCTATAACATAGTGAAGTTTCAGATCTGTGGCTCATTGCATAGCTGAGTAATAGCTACTTTGAAGTTCTCACTATTGAGTAAATCAGTTGTAATTGGAAAACTATTGCATTTAGAGAATTTCGTATAAATATGTTATTCAGCAACTTTTGGGTCAGCTATAACATAGTGAAATTACAGACCTGTAGCTCATGGCATAGCTGAGTAATAGCTACTTTTAGGTCATCACTATTGAGTAAATCAGTTGTAACTTGAAAACTATTGCATTTACAGTATTTTGCTTAAATATGTTGTTCACCTACTTTTGGGTCAGCTATAACATAGTAAAATTTCAGACCTGTAGCTCATGGCATAGCTGAGTAATAGCTACTTTTAGGTCATCACTATTGAGTAAATCAGTTGTAACTTGAAAACTATTGCATTTACAGTATTTTGCTTTAATATGTTGTTCACCTACTTTTGGGTCAGCTATAACATAGTGAAATTTCAGACCTGTAGCTCATTGCATAGCTGAGTAATAACTACTTTGAGGTTCTCACTATTGAGTAAATCAGTTGTAATTGGAAAACTATTGCATTTAGAGAATTTAGTATAAATATGTTATTCAGCTACTTTTGGGTCAACTATAACATAGTAAAATTTCAGACCTGTAGCTCATGGCATAGTTGAGTAATAGCTACTTTTAGGTCATCACTATTGAGTAAATCAGTTGTAACTTGAAAACTATTGCATTTACAGTATTTTGCTTAAATATGTTGTTCACCTACTTTTGGGTCAGCTATAACATAGTAAAATTTCAGACCTGAGCTCATGGCATAGCTGAGTAATAGCTACTTTTAGGTTATCACTGTTGAGTAAATCGCTTATAACTTGGAAATTATTGCATTTAGAGTATTTTGTTTCAATATGTTATTCACCTATTTTGGGGTCAGCTATAACATAGTGAAGTTCCAGACCCGTGACTCATTGCATAGCTGAGTAATAGCTACTTTGAAGTTCTCAATGTTGAGTAAATCACTTGTAATTTGAAAACTATTGCATTTAGAGAATTTAGTATAAATATGTTATTCAGCTACTTTTGGGTCAGCTATAACATAGTAAAATTTCAGACCTGTAGCTCATGGCATAGCTGAGTAATAGCTACTTTTAGGTTATCACTGTTGAGTAAATCACTTATAACTTGAAAACTATTGCATTTAGAGTATTTTGTTTCAATATTTTATTCACCTATTTTGGGGTCAGCTATAACATAGTGAAGTTCCAGACCTGTGGCTCATTGCATAGCTGAGTAATAGCTACTTTGAAGTTCTCACTGTTGAGTAAATCAGTTGTAATTGGAAAACTATTGCTTTTACAGAAATTTGTGCAAATATGTTATTCAGCTACTTTTGGGTCAGCTATAACATAGTGAAATTACAGACCTGTAGCTCATGGCACAACTGAGCAATAGCTGTTCTCAGGCACTGACTGTTGAGTAAATCAGCTATAACTTGAAAAATATTGCATTTGGAGTATTTTGTTAAAATATATTGTTCACCTACTTTTGGGTTAGCTATAACATAGTGAAATTACAGACCTATAGCTCATGGCATAGCGGAGCAATAGCTATTTTCTGGTTCTCACTATTGAGTAAATCAGTTGTAACTTGAAAACTATTGCATTTACAGTATTTTGCTTAAATATGTTGTTCAGCTACTTTTAGGTCAGCTATAACAGAGCAAAAATTCAGACATGTAGCTCATTGCATAGCTGAGTAATAGTTACTTTGAGGTTCTCACTCTTGAGTAAATCAGTTGTAACTTGAAAATTATTACATTTAGAGTATTTTATTAAATATGTTATTCACAGACGTTTTGGTCAGCTATAACATAGTGAAATTGCAGACCTCTATGTCATGGGATAGCTGAGCAATAGCTTCTTTCAGGTTCTCACTGTTGAGTAAATCATTGTATCCAACCTGTAGGAAATCATGGGCTGGGAATCTGTTAATATGGTCCGATTTGACCTTGGAACCCTCCTTCAAGGTCAAATGAGGATAGCCAAACATAAAAGTGCTTATAACTCGCTTATTATTGGTCCCAGAGGTTGGAATGAAAACCAACCTATAGAAAATCATGAGCTGGGAATTTTTTGGTGTGGTCGGATTTCACCTTGGACCCCTCCTTCAAGGTCAAATGAGGATAGCCAAACTTAAAAGTGCTTATAACTCACTTATTATTGGTCCTAGAGGTTTCGAATGGAAAACCAAGCTATAGAAAATCATGGGCTGGGAATCTTTTGGTGTGGTCGGATTTGACCTGGGACCCCTCCTTCAAGGGCAGTTGAGGATAGCCAAACTTACAATTGCTTAAAACTCGCTTATTATTGGTCCTACAAGTTTGGGATGGTAAACAAGCTACAGGAAATCATGGGCTGGGAATTTTTTTGTGTGGTCGGATTTGACCTTGGACCCCCTCCTTCCAGGTCAAACGAAGATAGCCAAACTTAAAGTGCTTATAACTCGCGTATTATTGGTCTTGGAGGTTTGGGATGGTAAACCAACATATAGGAAATCATGGGCTGGGATTCTTTTGGTGTGGTCAGATTTGACCTGGGACCCCTCCTTCAAGGGCAGTTGAGGATAGTCAAACTTACAATTGCTTAGAACTCGCTTATTATTGGTCCTACAAGTTTGGGATGGTAAACAAGCTACAGGAAATCATGGGCTGGGAATTTTTTTGTGTGGTCGGATTTGACCTTGGACCCCCTCCTTCAAGGTCAAACAAGGATAGCCAAACTTAAAAAGTGCCTATAACTCACTTATTATTGGTCCGAGAGGTTTGGGATGGTAAACCATCCTAAATTCTTTGGCTGGGAATCTTTTGGTATGGTCAGATTTGACCTTTGGACCCCTTCTTCATGGTGGAACGAGGATATTGCATTTATAGTATTTCTTTAAATATTTTTAACCTACTTTTTACCCTTAAACAATTACCTTGTTACTTTATTTCATAATACCATTTGCAGGGCACAACTTTTTTGTCGTTTTCTTCTGTCAGCTTCGGAATATCTTTCGAACATGTGTTCAGTTACCATTTACTGTATTTCTGTACAGCCCTTTGCCTGATAATTATGCTTTCCTCTCATTATCACCATCACAAATCAAAAACATTCAGTCAGCTGAACGGGCACTCTCCTCTTGTTTCTTGTAATACACGTCAATCTGTGAATCAACCTACTCCAGTAGATTATAAACTGCAAACCCAATCGGAACACGCATTCAATGATTGGCGCATTAATTATCAAAGAAGTTGTGCAGCAGAGATGTGTAAATGAATTGATCCCTCCCCAACTGAAACAATGGTATAAAGATCAAAGAAGTTAGGCGTTTCTGTGGACAATGCATTTTAACATGCACTAGAATTAATGGGTTCCGAGAATGTGTAAAATGCTATATTATCACTCATTAGTGAGTGGAATCGCCTCAATTTTCGCGGTCGATTATTCGTCCAATTTTCCGACCGATGATCGACCCATAATGGACTTTTTTACTCCACTGTAAGAAAATATATCCTGAAACACATTCCGGGATGAAGTATTGTCAATCCGGTAAGAATAACGGTGTTTCCGACATTTAGAACCTACCAAAAGCACTCACTTCCGGTAAATATGGCGGTAGACATAAACAAACCCAAATTCGTGACAAATCTCATTATTTATCAAAGGAAAGTTAAGGAAATTGCTTAAAATATAAAAAACATGTGGATATTGAGACACATAAGGAAGGGTAAGATTTAATCGATTTCTAGAAGTTGTCAGTGACCGAACGCGATTGTACCATAACGCCGACGATTAATCGAACGTTGGTCTAATCGTCCCTTCACTAGGGGAGACCATGCTTTTAAACTGAATGTAGGGAGACAAGGTTTTGGATCTGTTAATCCGGAGATTCGGATCATAGAGGGCCGGATAATTGAGGTTCTTCTGTACCAGTGCACTTCATGTTTGCGGATTTGCCTCATTCATATTAATGAGAAGATATGGGGTCACAGAATTCCATTGGGGGTTTTCTAGCAAAATGTTATGAAAAGGAAATGCTGGTTTAAGATCCACTACTAGTGTGCTTCATGTTCACAGGAAAAAAAATTCTGACGAAACCTTAAGGACATACGATTTCATCAGATGTCCTAATAATTTTGTTTCCTAATGAACAGCTTTGGACACCAGTTATGAATATAAGGTCTTTTAGAAAGGCCATATTTTTCAACTGATACATATCCTTAAGTACCTTAATCGTATATAAAATACAAAATTGTAATATATTTTAGGATGATACAGTTCAGGCAGCTGAGGGCAGTAGCAGTGGGGGAGAACAGTTCATCAAGTTAAAGGTGGTTGGACAGGTCAGTTTCCTAAAAATATTTTGATAAAAAACATTATATGATCAGGGAATCTGAATTAACTTATTGATATACATGATTTCTACCCCACAGCCCTTAAGGGCTGTGTGGGTTGTGTTTTCACCCATATTGTCCGGATGGGCAGGCGGGCTGCAGAAAAAGTTTGTCCAAGCTGTATGTCAGAAATCATAAGGTATAGTAAGTTGATGCTTGGTAGGGACATTGGTTGGAAGGGTGCAGGTGTGCAACGTCATGGTGCGACCTTAATTTGTTCTTTGACCTTGCCTTACTGACCTTGATTTTGAAAATATTGTCCTGGCAATGTCTCAGAAACTGTAAGGTGTAGCAAGTTAATACTTATTAGGGACATGGGTTGGGGGTGAAGGTGTGTATTGTTTCTGAGTAACCGAAGAATCGTTGCAGCCCTAGTATCATCATGTGTGACCTTGGTTTGACCCTTAAAAATGTTGTACACATTGTATCTCGAAAACTTTAAGGTATAGGAAGTTAATACATGTTATATTTGACCTTGCTGTAGTGACATTGACCTTTAAAATCTTGTCCGGGCTATATTTCTAAATCTGTAAGGTGTAGAAGGTTGATATTTTGCAGGGCCATTGGTTGGGGGTGTAGGTATGCAATGTCATGGTGTGACCTTGATATGACCTTTGACACTCCTGTGGTAACCTTGACCTTGAAAATCTTGTCCAGGCTATATCTCGGAAACTGTAAGGTGTAGGAAGTTGACAGTTTGTAGTAGTGCTGGGTAGTGCTGTAACGAGTTGACCGAAACTCGAGTCGTAACTCGATGGGCGATATTTGGGGATGACATCGGTTTACGCAGTTTAAACTCGAGTTTTTAAGAAATATATAATGATATACTAATCTTGTTACAAACTACCACTTTTGCAATTTTTTTAACCATAAAGATGTAAAAATCAATGAGCAATGGTCGTTTTTTATGTCAGCTGACTTGTCAGTCAGCTGGCATTATGTCGTCACTCTGCGGCGTGGGCGTACGCGTCCGCGTGAACAACTTCTCCTCCAAAACTACAAGGCCTAGAGACGTGCTGTTTTTTTTAAAAGATACCTTATCTATCGAGGATGAAAAATTGTTCAAGGCATGCAAATCTGTCTGTTCGTCTGTTTGCTAGAGACATTACAAGGGGGGTACCCCCACCAAAAGTGTGAAAATTTCAACACTTAATCACAATTTTCTCAGTGACTATTGCAGGGATTTCTCTCATATCTTGCATATATGTACTAGGCCACAGGTAGATTCTCTTGTGTGAGTATGAGACCTGGATCTGTCTTACTTTTTTTTTAATAAATTTTTTTAATAATTTTTAATGCATTAACATTCATGAAATCATGCACAAAATCATTTATAACTTGAAAACTGTTGCATCTAGAGCATTTTGTTAAAATATGTTATTCAGCTACTTTTTTCATAGCTACAATATGGTGAGTAAGTTGGGTGCCTGTCTCAATAGCTAAGTGAGTAATAGCTACTTTTGGGCTTTTCAGTAACTTCCATCATGAGTAGAATCACTTGTAACTTAAAAACTATTGCATTTAGAGAATTTCGTATAAATATGTTATTCAGCTACTTTTGGGTCAGCTATAACATAGTAAAATTTTAGACCTGTAGCTCATGGCATAGCTGAGTAATAGCTACTTTTACGTTATCACTGTTGAGTAAATCGCTTATAACTTCAAAACTATTGCATTTAGAGAATTTCGTATAAATATGTTATTCAGCTACTTTTGGGTCAGCTATAACATAGTAAAATTTCAGACCTGTAGCTCATGGCATAGCTGAGTAATAGCTACTTTTAGGTTATCACTGTTGAGTAAATGGCTTATAACTTGGAAACTATTGCATTTAGAGTATTTTGTTTCAATATGTTATTCACCTATTTTGGGATCAGCTAAAACATAGTGAAGTTTCAGATCTGTGGCTCATTGCATAGCTGAGTAATAGCTACTTTGAAGTTCTCACTATTGAGTAAATCAGTTGTAATTGGAAAACTATTGCATTTAGAGAATTTCGTATAAATATGTTATTCAGCTACTTTTGGGTCAGCTATAACATAGTAAAATTTCAGACCTGTAGCTCATGGCATAGCTGAGTAATAGCTACTTTTAGGTCATCACTATTGAGTAAATCAGTTGTAACTTGAAAACTATTGCATTTACAATATTTTGCTTAAATATGTTGTTCACCTACTTTTGGGTCAGCTATAACATAGTAAAATTTCAGACCTGTAGCTCATGGCATAGCTGAGTAATAGCTACTTTAAGGTCATCACTATTGAGTAAATCAGTTGTAACTTGAAAACTATTGCATTTACAGTATTTTGCTTTAATATGTTGTTCACCTACTTTTGGGTCAGCTATAACATAGTGAAATTTCAGACCTGTAGCTCATTGCATAGCTGAGTAATAACTACTTTGAGGTTCTCACTATTGAGTAAATCAGTTGTAATTGCAAAACTATTGCATTTAGAGAATTTAGTATAAATATGTTATTCAGCTACATTTGGGTCAACTATAACATAGTAAAATTTCAGACCTGTAGCTCATGGCATAGCTGAGTAATAGCTACTTTTAGGTCATCACTATTGAGTAAATCAGTTGTAACTTGAAAACTATTGCATTTAGAGTATTTTGCTTAAATATGTTGTTCACCTACTTTTGGGTCAGCTATAACATAGTAAAATTTCAGACCTGTAGCTCATGGCATAGCTGAGTAATAGCTACTTTTAGGTTATCACTGTTGAGTAAATCACTTATAACTTGGAAATTATTGCATTTAGAGTATTTTGTTTCAATATGTTATTCACCTATTTTGGGATCAGCTATAACATAGTGAAGTTTCAGATCTGTGGCTCATTGCATAGCTGAGTAATAGCTACTTTGAAGTTCTCACTATTGAGTAAATCAGTTGTAATTGGAAAACTATTGCATTTAGAGAATTTCGTATAAATATGTTATTCAGCTACTTTTGGGTCAGCTATAACATAGTAAAATTTCAGACCTGTAGCTCATGGCATAGCTGAGTAATAGCTACTTTTAGGTCATCACTATTGAGTAAATCAGTTGTAACTTGAAAACTATTGCATTTACAATATTTTGCTTAAATATGTTGTTCACCTACTTTTGGGTCAGCTATAACATAGTAAAATTTCAGACCTGTAGCTCATGGCATAGCTGAGTAATAGCTACTTTTAGGTCATCACTATTGAGTAAATCAGTTGTAACTTGAAAACTATTGCATTTACAGTATTTTGCTTAAATATGTTGTTCACCTACTTTTGGGTCAGCTATAACATAGTGAAATTTCAGACCTGTAGCTCATTGCATAGCTGAGTAATAACTACTTTGAGGTTCTCACTATTGAGTAAATCAGTTGTAATTGCAAAACTATTGCATTTAGAGAATTTAGTATAAATATGTTATTCAGCTACATTTGGGTCAACTATAACATAGTAAAATTTCAGACCTGTAGCTCATGGCATAGCTGAGTAATAGCTACTTTTAGGTCATCACTATTGAGTAAATCAGTTGTAACTTGAAAACTATTGCATTTAGAGTATTTTGCTTAAATATGTTGTTCACCTACTTTTGGGTCAGCTATAACATAGTAAAATTTCAGACCTGTAGCTCATGGCATAGCTGAGTAATAGCTACTTTTAGGTTATCACTGTTGAGTAAATCACTTATAACTTGAAAACTATTGCATTTAGAGTATTTTGTTGCAATATGTTATTCACCTATTTTGGGGTCAGCTATAACATAGTGAAGTTTCAGATCTGTGGCTCATTGCATAGCTGAGTAATAGCTACTTTGAAGTTCTCACTATTGAGTAAATCAGTTGTAATTGGAAAACTATTGCATTTAGAGAATTTCGTATAAATATGTTATTCAGCTACTTTTGTGTCAGCTATAACATAGTAAAATTTCAGACCTGTAGCTCATGGCATAGCTGAGTAATAGCTACTTTTAGGTCATCACTATTGAGTAAATCAGTTGTAACTTGAAAACTATTGCATTTACAATATTTTGCTTAAATATGTTGTTCACCTACTTTTGGGTCAGCTATAACATAGTAAAATTTCAGACCTGTAGCTCATGGCATAGCTGAGTAATAGCTACTTTTAGGTCATCACTATTGAGTAAATCAGTTGTAACTTGAAAACTATTGCATTTACAGTATTTTGCTTAAATATGTTGTTCACCTACTTTTGGGTCAGCTATAACATAGTGAAATTTCAGACCTGTAGCTCATTGCATAGCTGAGTAATAACTACTTTGAGGTTCTCACTATTGAGTAAATCAGTTGTAATTGCAAAACTATTGCATTTAGAGAATTTAGTATAAATATGTTATTCAGCTACATTTGGGTCAACTATAACATAGTAAAATTTCAGACCTGTAGCTCATGGCATAGCTGAGTAATAGCTACTTTTAGGTCATCACTATTGAGTAAATCAGTTGTAACTTGAAAACTATTGCATTTAGAGTATTTTGCTTAAATATGTTGTTCACCTACTTTTGGGTCAGCTATAACATAGTAAAATTTCAGACCTGTAGCTCATGGCATAGCTGAGTAATAGCTACTTTTAGGTTATCACTGTTGAGTAAATCACTTATAACTTGGAAATTATTGCATTTAGAGTATTTTGTTTCAATATGTTATTCACCTATTTTGGGGTCAGCTATAACATAGTGAAGTTCCAGACCTGTGACTCATTGCATAGCTGAGTAATAGCTACTTTGAAGTTCTCAATGTTGAGTAAATCACTTGTAATTTGAAAACTATTGCATTTAGAGAATTTAGTATAAATATGTTATTCAGCTACTTTTGGGTCAGCTATAACATAGTAAAATTTCAGACCTGTAGCTCATGGCATAGCTGAGTAATAGCTACTTTTAGGTTATCACTGTTGAGTAAATCACTTATAACTTGAAAACTATTGCATTTAGAGTATTTTGTTGCAATATGTTATTCACCTATTTTGGGGTCAGCTATAACATAGTGAAGTTCCAGACCTGTGGCTCATTGCATAGCTGAGTAATAGCTACTTTGAAGTTCTCACTGTTGAGTAAATCAGTTGTAATTGGAAAACTATTGCCTTTACAGAAATTTGTGCAAATATGTTATTCAGCTACTTTTGGGTCAGCTATAACATAGTGAAATTACAGACCTGTAGCTCATGGCACAACTGAGCAATAGCTATTCTCAGGCACTGACTGTTGAGTAAATCAGCTATAACTTGAAAAATATTGCATTTGGAGTATTTTGTTAAAATATATTGTTCACCTACTTTTGGGTTAGCTATAACATAGTGAAATTACAGACCTATAGCTCATGGCATAGCGGAGCAATAGCTATTTTCTGGTTCTCACTATTGAGTAAATCAGTTGTAACTTGAAAACTATTGCATTTACAGTATTTTGCTTAAATATGTTGTTCAGCTACTTTTAGGTCAGCTATAACAGAGCAAAAATTCAGACATGTAGCTCATTGCATAGCTGAGTAATAGTTACTTTGAGGTTTTCACTCTTGAGTAAATCAGTTGTAACTTGAAAATTATTACATTTAGAGTATTTTGTTAAATATGTTATTCACAGACGTTTTGGTCAGCTATAACATAGTGAAATTGCAGACCTCTATGTCATGGGATAGCTGAGCAATCAGTGTATGAACTACCTTACGAAACCAGATGGCCAGCAGGGCCATTAACTTTTCATTTTTGATGGCCCGTATGAAATGTAAATAGCCCAATAAAATTAAATTTAAATCTCTTTATTTTCTGTAATAATTACCATTTTTTAAACAATCATCAAGTGGTTTAGAAATCAGATAGGAAATAAAATAAAAATAGAAAAATAGTTTTGCCAAATTTTTTTAAAAAAAAGGTCAAAGCAATTATCACTGCTCTGGACTAAAGGACCATGCAATGTATTTATCAAATTTATGCCCTGAAAATTTTGAGCTAGCTTTGTGCCTTATTTTTAAAGCAAGTGGGCCACAGACAGAACGACAAGGTCTGCAATAATTTTTTTTTCAACATTCAGGGGGTTCAGGGGGTTCGAACTCCCCCCCCTTGAAAAATAATGTTAAGGGGTTCAACCCAAAGTACAAAATTATTTCTTGAGAGTGATGTTAAATTTACTGGAAATGCACTGTATTTTTACCAAAAATTAATTTTTTCCCAGGAAGGCATGCCCCCAACCCCCTTAGTTATGGTATGTCTGATGTGAACCCCCACCTTACTCTGATATGACCTCTCCCCCCACCCCCCCCACCCCCCCCCTTCCCCCACCCCCCTTACTTAAAAGCTGGATCCGCCCGTCAGAAAATATATATTTTTCAACATTACTGCAGAGTACATGTACTCAGTACATAAAGTCAGTACCACTACTGATCAAAAATTAAACATTGTTATATTGCCCAACTCCTACAAAAAACGAAGAAATCTTTAAAACAAAATCACACATCTCTTGACTTTGCTTTCAAAGGCTACATATTTATAAAAATCTTATTTCCAAATCTTTAAAAACGAAGATATCCCACGTACCAGTGTGTTTTCATTCAAAACGTTACCATCAGAAAGCGGAAATCCAGTGAAGTTCTCTCGATTATAAAACGTTTCGAGTATTTTGACTGGTTTTCGTACAATATTTTTCTTCACGTTTAATCAGGAACCAGAGCAAATTTGCATTCAGAACGTTGTCATCGGGAAGCAGAAATTCTGCGAAGTTCTTTCGATTTTAAAACGTTTTGAGTATTTCGACTGGTTGTCGTACAGTATTTTTCTTCGCATTTAATCAGGAACCAAAGCATTAAATGGCCAGCCGGGCTACGCATTTGCGAAAAGAGATGGCCCGGAGCAGAACTTGGTAGTTCCTGGCCACCGGGCCCGCGCAGTTTCGAACACTGTGAGCAATAGCTTCTTTCAGGTTCTCACTGTTGAGTAAATCATTGTATCCAACCTGTAGGAAATCATGGGCTGGGAATCTGTTAATATGGTCCGATTTGACCTTGGAACTCTCCTTCAAGGTCAAATGAGGATAGCCAAACATAAAAGTGCTTATAACTTGCTTATTATTGGTCCCAGAGGTTGGAATGAAAACCAACCTATAGAAAATCATGGGCTGGGAATTTTTTGGTGTGGTCGGATTTCACCATGGACCCCTCCTTCAAGGTCAAATGAGGATAGCCAAACTTAAAAGTGCTTATAACTCACTTATTATTGGTCCTAGAGGTTTCGAATGGAAAACCAACCTATAGAAAATCATGGGCTGGGAATCTTTTGGTGTGGTCGGATTTGACCTTAGACCCCTCCTTCCAGGTCAAACGAAGATAGCCAAACTTAAAGTGCTTTTTACTCGCGTATTATTGGTCTTGGAGGTTTGGGATGGTAAACCAACATATAGGAAATCATGGGCTGGGATTCTTTTGGTGTGGTCAGATTTGACCTGGGACCCCTCCTTCAAGGGCAGTTGAGGATAGCCAAACTTACAATTGCTTAGAACTCGCTTATTATTGGTCCTACAAGTTTGGGATGGTAAACAAGCTACAGGAAATCATGGGCTGGGAATTTTTTTGTGTGGTCGGATTTGACCTTGGATCCCCTCCTTCAAGGTCAAACAAGGATAGCCAAACTTAAAAAGTGCCTATGACTCACTTATTATTGGTCCGAGAGGTTTGGGATGGTAAACCATCCTAAATTCTTTGGCTGGGAATCTTTTGGTTTGGTCAGATTTGACCTTTGGACCCCTTCTTCATGGTCGAACGAGGATATTGCATTTATAGTATTTCTTTAAATATTTTTAACCAACTTTTTACCCTTAAACAATTACCTTGTTACTTTATTTCATAATACCATTTGCAGGGCACAATTTTTTTGTCCTTTTCTTCTGTCAGCTTCGAAATATCTTTCGAACATGCTGTTCAGTTACCATTTACTGTATTTCTGTACAGCCCTTTCCCTGATAATTATGCTTTCCTCTCATTATCACCATCACAAATCAAAAACATTCAGTCAGCTGACACAGTGCCCGTTCACGGGCACTCTCCTCTTGTTTTATTTCCCTGATTTACGTGGCTGTTCCATAAAGTGCTCATATATATCTGTATGTAATGGCAGATCCCTTAATGACAATATTTGGACATTGTTATTTTATTTATATTTGTGTCATTTACTCGAGTTCAACTCGAGTTCAACTCGCATCTAACAGGCGATCCTCGATCTACAGAAATCACTAATGATTACAGCCCTAGTGCTGGGACGATAAGTGGTTCGTTCAATATATAGATCGATTGTGGCATCACCTTCAGTGCATCGAGTGTAACCATGTGGAATCACTCCAAGTTAAACCCCTTTTATACATTAGGGGGTGTAGGTGTACAATCTCATTGTGCGACATTGATTTTCCTTTAACATGGCTGTAGTGACCTGGACCTTAAATATCTTGTCAGGCTAGTGTCTTGGAAACCGTAAGGTGTAGAAAGTTGGTTGGGGGATGTACATCTCCAATATCATGGTGTGACCTTGATTTGACCTTTAACCTTATCATAGTAATTGTCGTGCACATTGTAGGCAATTCCCATCACCAATCTTAGAAACTGTAAGGTGCAGTAAGTTGACACTTGGTAGGGACGTTGGTTGGGGGTAGATGTGCAAGGTCATGGTGTTCCTTGATTTGACCTTTGACTTTGCTGTAGTGTCGTTCACCTTTAAAATCTTGTTCTGGCTATAAATTGTTACAAGTTTGATATGTTATCTGGACATTGGTGAGGGGGTGTAGGTATGCTAAATCATGGTGTAACCTTTAACCTTGGCTCTGCTAAAGTGTTATTATTTTCTCAATATAAACATTCTTTGAACCTTTTATAAAACTTCTATATATCATGGTGTTGAAAACTATTTCCCTGGGCTGTGTTGTATTGGCATCTCTGATGCTATTTTTCTGTATTATAATTCTGTATTATTTTTGCTTTTTCCGGCGTCACATCGTTTCCGCTCATTTTAAGGAAAAGTTTTATTTATCTTTACCAAATTTGGTATGCAGGATTATTGGGTCAGTGTCTTGCTTGGGATTGCTTTCAGCTGTTGTAGCTCTTTTGCTTACTGAGTAATACCCAAGTATAGCTATTTTCAGTACCTGTTGCTTTCCGTGCATTAAAGGGAAAATGATTCAAGTTATTTCAGTAAACTTGGAAATATAAGATTGTTATGTCTATAGCTCGCTTGGTATTGCATTTGGGACTGATAGCTCTGTAAGTAAGTGAGTAATAGTCATTTAGGCTATTTTCAATACTTTTTGTGAGTAATTTGGTTATATCTCAGAAACCGTTACAGATACAGCGATTTTGAGCAAATTTTCGACCCAAAGGGTAATTGAAGATTATCCTGGGTAAAAACGAAAAATTTCAATTTTTGGAACTTATGGCGGCCATCTTGGATTTTAGCGGAAAATAAAAAAGTGTAAATATCTCGCTAACGGTGCAAGATGAGCGATTTCCTTAAAATTTTTGAGCGCCAGGGTATCCCCAGAGTCAACTGGCGAGTTTTCCCAAAAATCGTTTTCCTACCATTTTTCGTGGCCATCTTGAATTTCTGCGTAAAATGCAAAAACACATTTATCTTGGAAACGATGCGTGATAGAGTGATTTCTTTGAAATTTTTGATCACTGGGGTATCCCCAGAGTTGACTGGCGACTTTTTCCAGAAATCGTTTTCCCGCCATTTTTGGCAGCCATCTTTAATTTCTGCGTAAAACACATGCATTTATCTTGGAAACAGTGCGAGATAGAACGATCTCGTCAAAATTTTTGACCCTCTAGGGTGTCAGCAGAGTGAACTGGTGACATTTCCCATAAATCATTTTCCCGCCATTTTTAGCGGCCATCTTGAATTTCTGCGTAAAACACATAAATGCATTTATCTCGGAAACTGTGCGTGATAGAACGATTTCGTCAAAAGTTTTGACCCCCAGGGTATCAGCAGAGTCAACTGGTGACTTTTCCCAAAAATAGTTTTTGGCGCCATTTTTGTAATTTGTAGGCATCTTGAATTTCTGCGTAAAACGCAAAAACACATTTATCTCGGAAACGGTGCAAAATAGAGCGATTTTGTTGAAATTTTTGACCCCCAGTGTATCAGTAGAGACAACTGGCGACTTTTCCCAAAAATCGTTTTCCCGCCATATTTGGCGGCCGTCTTGAATTTCGGCGTAAAACGCAAAAATGCATTTATCTAGGAAATGGTGCGAGATAGAGCGATTTCGTCAAAATTTTTGACCCCCAGATATTTACATGTTCATCTTTTCATTAAATGACTTGTAGTATTTCCAAGCATCATGGGTGGACATTACACATGATAATGTGTTTTCCTGTTTGCAATCAGCCTATTTCTTTATTGTTCAACTTTCTCCTTTTACAGGGCTTCCTGTTTTTAGTTAAATCCCCATCTTAAACCGTTACAAGTAATATGTCGATTTCTTATTTACATGTAAACACAGTGATGGTGATCAGACACAAAAATAAGAACCAGAAACTCAGTTGATGACAAAAAGTAAAGTGCAAAACATAAATTTCCAAGTTGCTGTCCAATTATAAGTCTTGGAACATTTAAAACAAAGTTACTTCTAACATAAACAGTGAATACCCTAATTTTGTGTCCAACTGCATTACATAGATTTAGGGCTGCGAACGAGTACTCGAGCCTCGGTGTACGAGGCGATCTTGGCTTGTACTCAAGTCCATTTTAAGTATTCGGTTACTCGCGATATTATATTATCGCCCATGTAATGAAACGTTTGTATAAAATATGCTGCATTTCAGTATTTCCGTCACATAACATCAATTGAAGTTGTTGTTTTCGCTTGAAAACCTATAATTTACTCCATAATCTATAATATCTGCTTCAATAGAAGACATTTTTCTTCAAAAGTTTCATTTCGGGAATCGACTATTTGTTTGCAGAAGACTTCTAATGGTGTGAACTAAATCTCGCGGTTACTCGAATTCGGGCCGGTTTTCAGAGGGCGAGTACTCGATGCCGTTTTTTTGTACCCGTCACAGCCCTACATAGATTATTTAACTTATGTGGACGCTTAGGCTGAAACAATTAGCGAAATTTGCTAGCGGGGTAGTCTCTTGCATTAACCGTTGACTAACCAATTAACTGTTTCCGAGGTTTAGCATGTTTGAGAAAATACCGAAAACATCACATAAACACATGCTATGGATGTAAACCAGCAATAGGGCGTCTTCCGAGTTGCTAGAAAAGTAAAAACTTCACCCAGATTGTGGGATAATTAGCCAATAATGTCATATTTTTATATTTTAAGCATAATATACAGATGAAAAGCTTTAATTTGATACCTCTTAAGGTACGAACGTAAAATATTCATAGTTTCAACGATCGCGTAAAATCCCCTATGTAGTGATATACATAAGAAAACAGTCAACAGATTTCACAATATTGGCATTGACTAGTTCTATGGTAACCTAATAATCAGTTAGTACGATTAATTGTTTCAGCCTTCTAATGGAAGCCATAATCACTATTCTTTAAACATTAGTTTAAAAAAATGAACCGTAAATTATGAGAGTTTAAATTATATACTCACCACAAGCTTTATGTGATACAATTGTTTATTGTGTATGTGAAAGAGGTTAAGAAATTTCACTATTTCTCAGACTTATTTTATTCGTTCTATCAACAGGATAACAGTGAAGTGCACTTCAAAGTCAAAATGACCACGTCCATGGCAAAGTTGAAAAAATGCTATTCAGATCGACAGGTAGGAAATCCAAGCGGCAGTAGCAGTATACGTCAGATATCTGTGAAATTAAGTACATAGGGAATGAAATGCTATTTTAATGTCTGTCTCAGATTCTCCATGGCTTTGCAGAAGGATTGGTGTTGAAATGTTGTTTTGATGCGATGCATCCGAACTCTTATTTACCAATTAAGGAATGTTAATGCATTAAATAATGTAAATAATTACAATTACCGTAAATTTCCAAAATAACGCCCGGGTTCAAAAGAACGCCTGGTTCACTTCAACGCCTGGTCTGATGCCATTTGAAAATAATTAACGCCCGGGCCATATTTTGGAAAAATACGGTATAAGACAAACTGATGGTTAAAAACATTTAAATTTCATCAATTAACAAACAAATTGTATGTTTATGATTATTGATTTATGGTGTAACGATGAACTGCAAAAGTACTTTGGAAATACTGACTCATGCATTATTGGAAAAGAATTTTGACACTTTGGTATTAATTTTAAATTCCAGAAAGCTGTAATAATCATTATTATTTAACTGGATGTGTAATTCATTCACCACTCGCAGTTGTTACTTTTGTAAAGTCTATGACAATGTGCTGAACATTTCCCAAATCTCAGGACGAATTGTCCACCACTGCTTCTGGTACAGCTGATTCACTAAGAGGGAGTGGTAGTACTGCTTTAATGTCATACTGTCTCAAATGCATGCATATAATATATTTCCAGTAATAAGCTTTTCATTAATCACAAGCTTGGCTTTTTCCCTCTGTGCTCATGACAAGTGGTATTCACTAGAGTCTTCTCTGATTAGTGGTGTCAACGATAAACCAGTTTGCAGTTTTTTACCCCCATAGCCCTTAAGGGCTGTCGGGGTATTGTTTTCACCCATGGTGTCCGGATGGGCAGTCAGCGGGAAAAAGTTTGTCCGAGCTGTATCTGAGAAACTGTAAGGTGTAGGAAGTTGATACTTGGTAGGGGCACTGGTTAGGGGGTGTAGGTGTGCAACGTCATGGTCTGACCTTGATTTGACCTTGGACCTAGCCGCAGTTACCTCGAGTTTGAAAATCTTGTCCGGGCTATATCTCGGCAACCTTAAGGTGTAGGAAGTTTATACTTGGTAGGGACATTAGTTAGGAGGTGTAGGTGTGCAGCGTCATGGTGTGACCTTGATTTGACCTTGCTGTAGTGACCTTGACCTGTAAAAAGTTGTCGGGGCTATATCTTGGAAACCGTAAGGTGTAGGAAGTTGTTACTTGGTAGGGACATTAGTTAGGAGGTGTAGGTATGCAGCGTCATGGTGTGACCTTGATTTGACCTTGCTGTAGTGACCTTGACCTATAAAAAGTTGTCCGGGTTATATCTTGGAAAACCGTAAGGTGTCGGAAGTTGTTTCTTGGTAGGGACATTGGTTAAGGGGTGAAGGTGTGCAACATCATGGTGTGACGTTAATTTGACCTTTGACCTTGTCCTATTGACCACGAGTTTATAATCTTGTCTGGGTTATTTCTTTAATTCCATAAGGTGTAGAAGGTTGACACTTGGTAGGGACATTAGGGGGTGTAGGTGTGTATCATGGTTTGACCATTTTGCTCTGCCAAAGTGTGTGCACCTGCCATATTTGAGACATCTTTCTCTTATGACAAAGATATATGGAATGCTGCCACTAATTGTATCCACCGGAGGCATCCGGTGGATACTTGGGTTTAGCGTTCGCTACTCCGCCGCCGCGCGTAGAGAGATTTTCGGCATTAACGCTCTAAGAGGAAAAGTACACCAGCTAGGTTCACCAAATTTTGCAGGATATCTTCATTGGGGGGTAAGCTTCTCTGGGACTGAAAATAGCCTCATTCTGAAAAACAAGATGGCCCGCTGCGGACATTTCTTTGAAAATAATCTATATTTTTCTACTGGCTGTTTCTCATAGGTAGAAGGTTGAATCTCTTCATAGGTGATATGTGTAACAGATAACCTTGCACATATTTGACCTTGATGCTCTTAATTCAAGGTCATCCACGGAGTGCCGAAGTAACCCACATAGCGGACTTTAAAAGTGCCTACATCTCCCTTATTATTGGTCATAGAGGTTTGCAATGTGAAACCAACCTATAGGAAATCATGTGCTGCGAATCTTCTGATGTCAGATTTGACCTTGGACCCCTCCTTCAAGGTCAAATGAGGATAGCCAAAGTTAAAAGTGCTTATAACTCACTTATTATCGGTCCTAGAGGTTTGGGATGATAAAACAACATATAGGAAATCATGGGCTGGGAATCTTCTGGTGTGGTCTGATTTGACCTTGGGCCCCTCCTTCAAGGTCAAACGAGGATAGGCAAACTTAAAACTGCTTATAACTCGCTTATTAAATTGGTCGTAGAGGTTTGGGTTGGTAAACCAACCTATAGAAAATCATGGGCTGGGAATCTTTTTGTGTGGTCAGATTTGACCTTGGGTGCTTATAAGTGCTTATAACCCACTTAAGTTATTATTGATCCTAGAGGTTTACAATGCGAAACCAACTCGTACGAAATCTTGGGCTAGGAATCTTCTGATGTTAGATTTGACCTTTGGCCCCTCCTTCAAGGTCAAACGATGGTTCACTGGCTTTGGTGAGTTGTCTTTCCGGTGGATAGGTTTAGTTATTATGTGCACTTTTACATTATTGTGCTATTTCCATTTACAGCTATTCTCCAATTAGAAAAATTTTAAAGCTTTATATTTTTTAGTTTGCTTATTAATCTTTACATACTTTTTCTTTCTCTTAGATGTTATTTTCTCTACTTAGACATTACTTGGAGCTTTTTATAACTGACACTGCTCAGAAAGCATCCAGATCTTTTACTGTTTCACCACTTCTATATCTCATGGTGTTGAAAACTTTTTCCCCAGGTTGTGGGGTACAGGCATCTCTGATGCTAATTAAGCGGCCCGTCAGGGGCGCTTATTTGTTTTCACGTAAGTTTGACTGATCACCGCCGCCACAGGATTATGATCTCCCTTGAATAACTTCTTGGGCTGTCAAATTTTTCTTTCCTTCTTATCTTTCTTTAAAACTATAGGGGCGGGAAAAATTTTTGGGATACTTTGCGCAGACCTTAAGCTCTACTTAAGGTAACCTTAAGCATTTTTCAAAAACACCCCGTCATTGGGTTTCGGAAAAAACCACACACACCAGTGCTATAAAATTTACCGGGTACATTCTAGACCAAATTTCGCAGGTCGGAAAGGATTTTATCATCAATCGGACCATAGATGCCTGGGAGATGTTTCATTTTCGTAAATTTTTTAAAAATGGATACTTTGCATCTCAAAAACGGTCGGGATTTCGGCGTTTTGTTGGCTAACTTATTTTGCTACTTTTTGATAATCTTTCACATGCCAAAGTTTTGAGCCCTGTATCTGCAATCTTAAGGTCACCTTAATGTCAAAAAAGGGTTTTTTAGCCCTCCAGTTCACTTCGTTTTTCACTTTTTTCAACCAAACTTGGCATATATATTAAGATTTACCAAAGGATTATCCTGACTTTATGGTGACCTTAAACTGTTAATATAATTGGAGCTATGGTCCCTCTAAAGTCATAAAATTGGAATAAAACCATCTGGCCCCTTTATTTTTTTCAATTTTTAAAGAATCTATCTTATATTGATATTGAGGTTGATCAAAAGAAGACTCTAACTACCTTATGATTTAAATATTAATAATGTTATGGCCATCTTAAACTTAAAATGTAGGGTTTTTCAGGCCTTAGTTTGGTAAATGTTTAAATTTTGGAATAAAACTTGACACATTTATAAAGGTTGTCAGAAGGGATATTCTGATTTTATGGTCACCTTAAAGTCCCAAATATCAATGCAGTTATGGTCACCTTACAGTGAAAAAAGGAAGTTTTCAGCTATCTTATTGTTCAACTGACCTCAGCTAAACTTTGTCCACTTATAAAGGATGACAAAAGGGACATTCTTCTTTTATGGTCACCGTAAAGTCCCATTATGAATGAAGTTATGGCCACCTTGCAGTGAAATTATGGAGTTTTAACCTCCAGCTATCGTATTGTTCAGCTGACCTCATTTAAATTTTGCACACTTATTAAAGATGACAATAGGGACATTCTAATTTTTTTTCCACTGTGGAGTTCCAATACAAGTACAGTCATGGCCATCTTCATGTAAAAATGAGTGTTTTCAGCCGCCAACGAACTTACAGTTCAAAAACATCAGTTTAACTCAACACATTGATTAAGCTTAAGGAAGATTTTTATGTTCTTTTTACTTAAAATTCTTGTATTTCAGAGACTTTGGCCATCTTAATATAGTAAATATATAGTTCTTGCTCCCACCTCATTTTTATGTCCGCTGACTTGTCAGTGAGCTGACATTATGGCATCACTCTGCGAACAACTTCTCCTCAAAAACCACAAGACCCAGAGAAATGCTGTTACTTTTAAAAGACACCTTATCTATCGAGGATGATAAATCGTAAAATTCATGCAGATCAGTCTGTTCGTCTGTTTGCTAGAGCCATTAGAAGAGAGGTACCCCCACTCAAAGTATGAAAATTTGAACACTTTATCACAATTTTCTCATTCACTATTGCAGGGATCTCTCTCTTATCTTGCAGATATGTACTAGGCCATAAATAAATTCCCTTGTGTGAGTATCATTCCTGGATCTTTCCTAACTTTTTTTTTTATGAATTTTTAAAATGATTTTTTAGGCATTAAAACTCATGAGTTCATGCAGTAAATCACTTTAAAGGCGAGAGATTTTTGATAAGTTGGATTTCAAATCCGCCGATAGGTTTGTTTTGCTCCCGATAGAATAAAAAAACAGGTAATTTATTTGTTTTTGTACCGACCGACACCACCAAAAAGGAAACATAAGAGTAAGAAATGTGAAATTCCCCACGTATCTGAAATTTGCCACTTTTCTGTTAGACTTTCCTGAAGTCCTTTTGTCTTAGGTATTATATGAGGACTGAATGACTTTTTTACCAGAATATGGAGTTGACAAAAGTATTTCATCCCTCAGTAAGGAAGGTGTAAAGTATTCATCCTTTTTGTTACAGTTAAACCAGTCTAGTTTAAGGCTCAAATTTGTGTATTTTTTATTGATCTTAAGCTGATTTTTTGCTCAGCTTGATCTGTGTTAGTGAATACAGGCCCAAACAAATGGCCCAATCAATAAAATAATCTATACTCTCTTATATGAGTACATAATGGTGTGCTCTGAAACAAGATAACATCTAACGATACTGCAAGTTCATTTTTTATCTATGAAATAAAAAGGGCTTCTCTTTTCAAAAAAAAATAATTACACTTATTTACAGCCAACATAAGGCTGTATGTTTCTTTCATGTGTGGTATAACTGACATCAAGGTTTACAAGACAGGTTGTTTACGTGTATGTCTGCCCCCCCTCCCTCCAATGACCGGGCCTGTGTTGATACAAAATTTGTATTACAAATTTCAAAAAAGCAGTGATAAAATGACATTATCGCTAATAAATTGCTAATGTGTTGTTTTAAGGTAAACTTTCTCCATCACAGCGCCAATAATAGCTCTAATTTGATTATTTTATATCTATTTTCAACAAAATTTTCCTTAGTTTAGCAGTTATTTTACATTTTTTATTACAGAGAGATTTATTTACATCAACCCCACCTTACCTTCAGTTGGTGTATGCTAAAATGCAAGTACCCAAATTCAGCTCCTTTTTGGGGGACACCTGGCTGGTTTCCATTGTCGTAAACTGACAACTTTTGCAAATTTTTAGTCACAAAGTGCATATAAGCTTAAGAGCAGGGTACCAGTAAATATCTTATTCTAATGTATTTTTAGGGAGTGCCAATAAACACTCTGCGATTTCTGTTTGACGGTAGAAGAATCAATGATGATGAGAACCCAAAACAGGTTGGTGTGTGCTTTCATACACACGTGTCACGTGTGTGTTTTGCTTTTAGCTTTCTTTGTTATTAACAACAACAACAACAAAAAAACATTTAAATAGGTTCAATTATGGCTATTTAATTCAAAGAAGAGCACTCTTTAGATATAAAGTCAATGATAAAAATCCTCCTGTTTAAAAATGTTATTTCAGTCCTATATGTTACAAATAGGGATGGGTAGGAGTCGCCAGTATCTTTATATTGAGGCATTTTATTAGAAGACCTTTGACAGTGCTGGTTCAATGATTAAACTAGAACAAATTTTGCTAGCTGGCAGAGATACATATATGACCCAAAATTCTAAACAATTTCACAGCACTAGTTTTGTATCAACAATCTGACGTGCTTGTTTAAGTGGATCTCGCATAATAATGAAACAGAAATGGAATACTTTTGCGATGGCGAGATCGATTTAAGGAAATTTTATGCCGATCTATCCATTATTTATTTTTTTCTTTATTAAATTCTTTCAAAAGGGTGCACAGTTTGTAAAAAGAAAATATAAATGAGACCCTTGATATTAGGTTTTTCAACTTCAGATATTGAGCCATTTAAGGTAGACTTGAAACAAAATTGAATATTTTGTAATGCATACTTGTATGGTGCTTTGTCTTCATCATAGGATACTTATAACTGAAGCACCTGATTTACAATATCCCAAGTCTTTTAACTGGAGATGTACATTGACGGCCAGTGCACCAGTCGTTTGCTTCAAATGCAATTTATGGTCTTTGTATTTTTTCAGCTTGAGATGGAGAATGACGATGTGATAGAAGTATATCAGGAACAGACGGGAGGCAGGTAGTGACACCTGGGAGGGACTAGTTTAACTAAGCTCTCACACTGAGACTGTGCACACGCTTTCTTGGCCAAAGGCCAGGCATTGCTGTGTATGTTTGCGTATTTTTTTTTCTGCAATGATTAAGTACAGTTGAATCTACGTAAGTAAGACACTGCTCAGTAAAACTTTTCGTTGAAGTCTCCCGGAAAACTTTTTCCTGTTTAAAGTTGCCCCTTCTCATTCAGAAATCCAGGTTTAGTGGGAGTATGTTTTACTTATGGTTGACTTGAGACTTCACAGGATTTAACTGTACAAGTATCTGGGGTAATTCATGTGTGTAAAAAAGGAGATTCTGTTAAAACTTAATTAAGTTTTATATAGCATTGGTGAAATCTTGATTTCAATTTTGGAAAATTGGAAAATGTATTCATTAGTAGCATGTACTCATAATTGGAATGTCTTAAGAGTTAACACTTGTAAAATTGCCTACAATTAATGTTATTGAGAAACTATCATAACATTGACAATTATACTTTTTTTTAAATGTTTTCTGTTTCATTTGAGAAATAATTGTCCAACGTCTAGTATGATTACTAATGGTAACATTTGAATATAAATGATGTTTTTAAATTTAAATGAAGTGAAATGGTTTGTAAACTAGTTTTGTGTTGTATAATAATAGAAGAAGATAAATGGTAAAGTGATTATATAAAAGTGCTATTATTTTTGTATGCGTTTATATTCTCTCTTTGTTAAGCTTGTGAAACCATTAAAAAAATTGTGTCTGCATTACTTATTCAAGAGTGTGTATGAATAACAGATATAGTTAAGGCCTAAACAAGTAGCTATTTTGCCATGCATCTCATTCGTTTCATAGACTTGTATGTAATAAAATGCTCTCGATACTGGTACACCACAATCTTTTCATAGCCATATCATGATATTATCACACAGGTATATTATAACACCGATATTTAATGTCATGAAATGTATATGATTACAGATTGTTCATTTGGTGCCATTTTAACTAAAAAATAAAGCAGCAGCTTTGTTTTAAAAAGGTATCTACACTAGCGGGTAATTCCTTTGGCTGTGTGGATATATTGCCTACCATACAGACCGAATCCGGGATACCAGTTTTTGTTCTAGCGTATCGCCAACCACTAACAGAAAGTGAAATTTACCAAAACAAAACATGGCAGTTTTCATCAAAAAAGCAGTGAAAACTACAAAAAAACTTATAAGCCAATATATAAAGTATTTGTAAGTGTACGTTTTGAATAGATCTAATATTTGTCTTGAAGATGTCCAGTTAAAGGTTCAAAACCAGATCGATTCTGACACAAGAAATGCTAGTAAAACCAAATACAGTAGAACCTCGATTATCTGGCCCTCTTTCATCCGAATCTCTGGATTAACCAATCCGAAACCATGTCTGCCTGCATAGATGTATGATGCACAGTCTAGCATGAGCGATAATACAGGATTTTACACATTCTCAGAAACCAATAATTCTAGTACTTTATAAAACATACACTCCACAGAAATGCCCAACTTTGTTGATCTTTAATGCCATTGTTTCAATTGGGGAGAGATTGATTCATTTACTAGAAACCTCTTTGATAATGTGCTTATCATTGATTGCGTGTTTGATTGGGTTTTGCAATTTAAAATCTCCCAGAGTAGGTCGACTCAAAAGAAAAACCTCCACAATTCATTGCCAACCAAACATACCCACTGAAGACATTTTTGGTTGGGGTTTTGTAGTTATTAATCTCCCAGAGTTTTTTAATGGACCAAATGTATGACAACGTTTAACAAAAAATGAAATGTCAATGATATGTGTACCACTCCGCGTAATATTGTAAATAAAAAAATAACAATATCCATAGAAATGAAGCAAATAAGCATCAATTAGAAGGCCAGTTATTCCATAAATATATTAAACTGCTTCATCAGTGACCACCCATGTGTATATTTAAAGCCAAAGAATGATGTTCCTTCAATTCTCACCCACCTGGTAACCCATAGACAGTGAATTTTGAGTTTCTTCATCTGTCGGAACCTCTCGATTATCTGACCTGATTGTATGTTCCCCATACAGTTCGGATAATTGATGTTCTGCTGTAAATTCTATGTAAACCAGTGGAATGTACCATACAAGGAAATTGAATGTATAAAATATATTTCAGGTATTTTTTGTTCTTACAATTATGAATTTAGTTATCCTGAATACCATATTTTGATGTTTTTAACTTTGCTATCACAATGGTGATTGATGACATCTCTTGTTTTGTCAACATTCTTATGATGTTAATATTTTTAGCTGATTTTCTCACCCATTTTCAAAAATGTGGCTTAACGCAATACTAAGTCTGGGGTCCATTTTAAGATTTTGGGCTGTTTTTTCCGTGTTGTGCTGTAAACTTGTTCCTTTGTGTTCTTTTAGTCTGCACACTTGTATTAGTTTAAGGTAGTGATATATTTTATATGAAACATATCGCTGTGTGATTTACTGGCTGTGTACTTTACCCAGACGTTTATGTTTCTCTGTCTTTATAGAAATAGTTTGAAGTAATTCGTGTTTATGACGTCTTTGTACATATTTGGAATACAGTTTTTTTTTCAAATGTAATAAAAATATCTTAATACATCTCCTACTGCCCATATTGCTGATATATTTTTGATTATATAAACAAAATTTTAAAATTCAATCTATAGGTATGTCGCATACTTGTCGCATACAATCCAGTGTATTGTCAAGGACATTATTGTCCAAGTTGTCAACAGGTTTAATTTCTCAGAATGTAAATGTGACCATATATATGTGCCATAATTTTAATGGGCAATGTCTTCAAGAGATATTATATAGCATTTCCACTCTTAGGTCCAATATGTAAATGTGACCATACATGTGCCATAATCTGAGTGGGAAATATCTTCAAGAGATGTTATAAAGTGAAAATGTCAAAATGTGAGATAATTAACCAAATTTATCCCCCCCCCCAAAAAAAAAAAAAAAAAAAAAAAATTCAGTTATTCAGGAAATATCAGCTGTATAAACCTGTAATATTAATGTTTCCAAGGATTGATCCATTACAATATAAAGCAGTTTCTACTTTATTTCTATGACAACCAAACCAAACTACCTGCCAATAATATGTAACATGTTGGAGTCTTTAACTTTAGCACAGCTTCGCATATGATACTGCAGTAATTTGGAATGATCTGTCTGACAATGTCACATTCAACCTCTTGTCTCTCCTTGTTCAGAAAGGAGTTGAAAACTTCTCTCGTTTGAAAAGCTTACCCATCCTACTTTTTTGGTTTTCTCCCGGTGTTTATGGCACTGTTCCCTGCTATGTCTCTTATCGGTGGATTATGGATCTCTACTTTTCTGTATGACACTCCTTAGAGTCCATCTTCAAGGTAAAGATTAAGTAGTATAAAAGTAAAATTGGAATAAGCACTATGACCTTAGCTGTTAGAACTTCACTAAGGCTGCAATCGCCCTTTGATAAATGAGCTAAATTTCATGAAAAATTCATTCCCAGTTTTAAGAGTTGAGTGCTCACATATATGTAAACTACCATCAAACTCATTAATTTTTTCTGTAGTAAAACATAAATAACATACCTCACTTAATGCACAATTTTTCACAAATATTCAGTATGTTGTAAGGTGACATCACCTAATTTTAACAATTCAAGGCTTTTATCCTTATCCATTTATCATTTAGGGAAGCCACTAAATTGCATACTAAACCTCGTAAGGGCTTGATGTCGAGTCAGTGTTTCATCCGCTAGCAATAGGCCCAAAATATTTGTACTCAACACACTTAGAAGGGATTTTAAACCCTGTCCTTGAATGTTAACTTCTGAACTATTCCCCAGGGTGTCAACTTATACTTTCTTTATTGTCACAAAAAGCTCTAAAGAATATTAAGCCAGTCTAAGTGCGGAGATATGTCTAATTTTGGCTCGGTCAAGTTTTCAGTCGAAAGTTTCCAGGCAATAATCCAAAAATGTGGTTATAAAGTGAAAGAGGAAAAGAAAGGTTGGTTGTGGTTTTCAGAGCAGAATCTTGACAAACAAATCTTTTGTACTGCTTTCCTCCATCCCCTCAAATGTTTCTACTGATAGGACCTACACAAATGTGTTAAAAAGACATGTTGGGGGGGCTCGGTGGTGTAGTGGTTAGAGTTCTTGCCTCCAACCTCTGAGGCCGCCGGTTCGAATCTCGGGCCGGGCGCTTCATGTTGGAAAGTTGGTAGTTACTTGCCGATGCCCGGTGGTTTACAGTGCAGTATGCACTGGTTTCCTCCACCTGTAAACTACCCGTCGCAATATGACCCTGGCTGTTGAATGCGACGTAAAGCAACAAATACATAAATAAATAAAAAGACATGTTAAAAACACAATCCTATCATGACACGGATGTGTCCGTCAATTGGATTGGCTAAATGACAAAATACTTCACAGGTAAAATCAGGAAAGCCTGGTAGCTTTGATTTATTGCTCATAGCTATCGTAACAATAACCGTTTTACCATAAAATTTGCAATAATTATTCATCTTAAAATAATGTTAGAATGGGAATAACCCCGACCAAACCATGGTATATACAGAACTTTACCATGGTTTGAGGTTATAAACCCTGAAGGCAAAGTCCGAGCCTATAATCAATCGTTTCAAGAAAACGTAATGACTTTATAAAAAAAATTGAATATTTTGGTGACACAATTTGGAAGATGTATTCTACTTTATGTTAAAACAAATCTATCAGTCAGTGGAAAAGATAAAGTTACCTGTACAGCATGTGCATGGATTCCAGTTTGCATAAGTATCTGTGTCAGACACCTTAAGTGTACTTGGTTTTCCCCAAAAGAATAGTGTTAAATCTTATATACAAGTAGTTGTACCTTGAAGATATATATATATATATATATATGTTAAGTTCATTTAAGATGAATTTGTAAAAATAAAAGTGAACCATAGATTAACATGTTTTCTTTGAAGAACCATAATATATATACAAAAGTAACAAATAAATTAAATGCCCAAGCCTTGAATTATATTTCTCCTCTGGATACATATGTTGGAGCCAAACTTGAGATTTTGCCAATCTTAATTTTGGCAGTAGGCCACTAGCCCAACTTAGATCCTAAGTTTGGTACCAGTCTTGATTGTCCTGAACCATCTTAAGATGGGAAAACTCTGATGGGAAATTTTACAGGATTAATTAACCTTTGAAGAGTAAGGTTCTTAGTGAAAGTTGTATTTTTATTGCGTTAATACATCCTATCCAATGGACAATTGCTTTACTGGTCGGCGCGACCAGTCCCGCTAAATGACAGAAAAAGCTGTCCTGTATATAATACCGGCAGGACCGGTCACAGAGTGTGCATTCACTTAGTGGCGCATCGTACTTCCTTCCTGTCTAGACATGCTGATAACATCGCATCTTTTTCTTTCGGCACATGGTGTAAAACTACAGATTTCCAGACAGAACTTAGATCCATGGACAACAAGTGGTCTGAACATTTTGCCCGGCTAGAAGCTATGTTCCTGGCCAGAAGCTTCTCAGTACCGGTTGAACTGGTCCAGAAGGTTGATGTGGTTACTGATAGGCCTTTTATCCCACCAGTGCAGCAGACTACCAGTGCTACAGGTCAGCAGCAGCCTACCGGTCAGATAGAGATGAAGAAAGCCATCCAGCCTGTTCAGGCTCCTGGTGCAGTTACTGCCACCCAGCCAGCTGCGGCTCCCAGTGCTGTGTTCGCCACCTGGCCTGTTGAGGCTCCTGGTGCTACTTCAGAGATGCAACCCACCAGCCAGGACACCTCCAGATCCCACTAGGCAGCCTGCTACTGTTATCAAGAAATGTGCCATGTCTCTTACCGGTTCTGGAGTCCCTGTTGAGGAACCGGCAGCAGATGCAGAACAGTTTAGTGACTGTGCTTCAAGCTATGCTGATGAAGGTGAGGTCTCTGACCTGGAGTCTTCCGGTCCGGATCAGGAAGAACTGTTATATGTGGACCTGGAACTTTCTGCTGAGCAAATCTACAGAGAGATAATGCATGGTCTGAGGTCCTTTATGGCATGGAATGGCATACCAGAATTTGACTGCTTCATCTTCTCAAGATGATAACCCTTTCACTGGTTCCAGAACCCCACATACCAGCTAAGTGTCTGTCAAGGTTCCTGTCTGTGGATGAGTGGTTGTGGAGGAAGTTTGAGAAACTATATTTAAATGTTCAGGAAGGTTACCCATGCCGCACTTCAGAGACTGCTGGTTTGAACAGGGATCAATTTGTGAAACCACCAAAGACACTTAAGTGGTATGGCATGCACTGTGAACAGAAGGTTTTATTGCGCTACAATAGCTTACCATGTTGGACTGATTGCTGTTCTCGGATGGCCGCAGGCCCGGCCAACGTCTAAGAAAAATAGACATTTATAGTTGGCCGTAGCCTCAGGTTGCCTTCTCTTGGTACTCTACGAGATCTCTTCCTACTTTCTCGTTGGTCACGTGTTTTTCTTAGCTTCTGTTATAAACAGAGATATTTTCTTCAATTTCTCAGCACATACGTATTGTTGGATGTTGATTTTTAGCCATTTTGTTTAATATACCTTATAGATTATTCCGTGAAAGTTACGTTTCGACAGGATAAGTATTTTTACTTATTTTTAGGGACTTCTCGTGTTCTCACATTCTAAGGTCTACACCTGGACCAGTGAACCGGCAAGACTGAATAGCAGCTTCCCAAGGATTGCAAATCACTCCCTGCCTTCAGCACCCACCTCCAGGACACTTTGAGGAAGTGGGAACGGGCTGCACGTGACCAGAGTTATATGTGCAATCAGGCTGCAGCTTTCAGCAGATGTCTTAGGAGAACATGGAAACGCAGTTAATGGTGATCCAGAGTGTTATTTCCAAGGGCAAGTCCTCAAGCAAGCTACACCAAGCAGCAGACGAACTGGACTACCTTATCACCTTTAACCGGAGTATAACTCAAGCAGTGGCATGTACCATGCAAGATCTCTCTGATGGTGTTTTCATAAACGTGGCAAATCTCACTCTTGCTCGTAGGGACAGTTATCTAGAGTCAATCAAGGCGGGCATCAAGCACTGATACCCTCACATCTCTTAGAACTGCTCCAATTCATACGAGTGCCTTATTTACTGACCACATTTCAAAGGCAGAGGAGGCGATATGTCACCATGAAGACAAATCTACTTCTGGTCCTTCACACAGAAAACTCAATGGTTCCACCCTTACAGTCAGTCTACCAGACAGCAGCAAGATTCTGACCGGAAGTCTGGTCCACCTGTTTGGAAGCAGATTAGAAGGCATGGACAGAGATCTAACAGTGGCAAGGCCTCCTCTTACTCTCAGCGACCGGCAAAGTCCCAGAAGCAGAAAAGTGACAGTTACTGTGTAAGTTGTGTAGCTGGCAATCAAGTGTGTGTTCATGTTAACGCCAAAGGGACTTGCTGTGCAAAGTGTGAGACTGGAAACAGAAACTGTGTCTATGTAACAACAAAGAAGGACAGGTTAATTACAAAGTTGGCGGGAAGGAAGGACTTTTGTGACCGGCAAGGACACTGTAAGAATTTTAACTGTAAAAATTCTTGTCTTGCTGTAGATCACGTTCATTTTACAAATGGATATCCGCAAAAGAAAGGTGTAAATCCCAATTATTGTTATCCGTCTCCAGAAATAAATCAGGTGAACTATGTTTCCTGTGTAGATCAGTTGAGTTCTGTAAAAAATGTCACAAATGTCCCAACTGTTTTCCAGAGAAAATGGGCAACCCTAGGCATCAGCCCCAAAGTTTTAACAGTCCTCAGAGAAGGAAGGCTACTTCCGGTTCTGGCCAAACTTGACCAGGTCCCCAACCATAAGCTGCTATGTAAATCCCCACAGGAACCTCTACCTGTTGGAGGCATTGCATCAGCTGTTAAACAAGAATGCAATAGAGTTTGTCAAAAACCAAGAATCCCTGGGCTTTTACAACTGGCTATTTTTGGTTCCAAAACACACCAACCGGTGGAGACCTATACTGGACCTGAGCACCCTAAGACAAAGTCATTCAAAATGGAGATCCCAGAGACAATAAGAACCTCCCTACAAGCAGGGGAGTGGATAACATCCATAGGTTTCAAAGACACATGCTTCCACATAACGATTCACAGTCAGTCCAGGAAGTACATGCGTTTTCACCTCCAGAGTCAGTCCTACCAGTTCGAAGCACTGCCATTCGGCCTGTCCACAGCCCCCATGGAGTTTACAGTAGTGGTCAAAGACGTCAAGTTACTTGCACTGCGAAAAGGTACAAGGATCCACCAGTACCTAGAAGACTGGTTGGTCAGAGCCAGATCCCACCAAACCTGTCTCCAGCATACACAGACCTTGGTAGCTCTGTCAGGAATTGGGCTGGCCAGTGAACAAAAACATATCAGAACTGGATCCAAAACAGGTTTTCAACTTCGTAGGTTACCAGTTAGATCTGACGGAGGGCAGGGTCAGACCCACCCAAGAGCATTGGCAGACCCTACAAGCAAAGATAAGAGACCTCATGACCGGTCCGGAAACTATTGTCCCTGATAGGGTTACTGACAGCTACAGAGATGCAAGTGCACTTAGGTTACACATGAGACCCATACAGTGGCATCTCAAAAACAACTGGAGGGTACAAGAGACACTAGAAAAGGTCATCTCCATTCCCAAGTCACTCCACCCGCATCTGAAATGGTGGCTGGAGGAAGACCATGTACTAACAGGTCAACCATTACACCCACTAAAAATGCTCTGTAAATCTTTACAGATGCATCAAAAGAAGGGTGGGGTGCTCACTTAAACACACAGCAAGGGGAGACTGGCCCCTTCCAGAAAGCAAACTGCATAAACTATCTGGAACTAAAGGTGGACTTTCTGGCCCTAAAGGAGTTCCAGGACCTCTGTTCAAACAACATAGTCCTAATAGCTACAGACAACACAACAGTTGTTGCCTACATAAACAAGGAGGAATGAAGTCGGGCCCATTATGCGCCCTCATGTGGAGAAACATGATCTGGTGTTCCAAAAAACAGGTTATTCTCAAAGCTCGACACATCCCTGGCCAGCTGAATGTGATAGCAGACAAACTATCCAGACTAGGCCAAACCATTCAGACAGAATGGTCCCTCCACCCAGAAGTCTTCCAAGCAACATGTTACCGGTGGCACCAGCCCCAGGTGGATCTGCTTGCCACCAAGTTTAAAACAAGCTTCCACAATTTGTCTTAACAGTTCTCGACCCCCAGGCATGGGCAGTGGATGCACTCAGCCTGTCATGGGAGGATCTGGACCCATACGCCTTCCCACCAGCAGCCATCTTGGACAAAGTGGAGAAGTTGCAGGACTACCCATGCAGCAGGATCATACTGATTGCACCAGGTTGGCCCAACATGCATTGGTTCTGGGATCTAGTGATCATGTCCAGTCAAATCCCTTTGTACCTGGCCAATCTGCTGACTCAGCCATTCAGTCAGACCCTACACAGGAATCTGTCCATTCCGAACCTACATGCCTGGCTTCTAAAGCCTCAGCTATAAAGGAGCAGGGCTTGTCTGAGGCAGTGGCAGCAAGAATTGAGACTCCTCAAAGAGGATCAACCAGATCAGTCTATGAGACAAAGTGGACCATTTTTACAAAGTGGTGCCTCAGTAATCAGGTGGACTTCAGGGCTCCACCTCCGAAAGCCATAGCTGACTTCCTTCTGTACTTGTTTCAAGACAGGAAGTTACAGCTGGGCACCATTGATGGCTATAGATCAGCTATTGCTGACAAGTTGGGAAACTCTCCCATTAATGTCAGCAAAGATAAGAATCTCACGCATCTCCTGGATAGCTTCCACAGAGACAGACCCAAGGGTAGGAGGGGGATCCCCTCTTGGAACCTTTCCCTGGTACTACAGCAGCTGACAAGGCTCCGTTTGAACCCCTAAAAGAGGCCTCCCTGCAGCACTTGACCTTCAAGACTGTCTTCCTGTTGGCCGTGGGTTCAGGTAAATGCAAGAGTGAGATCCATGCTTGGCTACATAAGAATATCAGACACCAGTCAGACTGGTCCAAGGTGTCCTTGTATCCCTCACCCAGCCTTCTTTCCAAGAACCAGCTGGCTAAAGAGGGTCCAGACAGTGTGGCCCCGGTGGTAATTCCAGCCCTGGCCCCCACTCTGGATAAGTCACTTAAAGGTGACAGGTCTCTGTCCAGTCAGAGCCCTGCGTTATTATTTGAACAGGACCTCAGTTCTCAGGCAGAATAGAGAACTGGTCTTTGTCTCCTTCAAGAAAGGTTTTGACAAGGATATCTCCCCTGCCAGTGTAAGACGAAAACAAAAAAAACAAAAAAAAAGACTGTGGCATGCTTCCTTTGGGAGGTTTATCTCTTCTTATGGTACTGAACTCATCCCTCTCTTCCCCTACCTCAGGGCAGGTCTGTCAAAAAAGGGGGGGCAGTGTCTTTTTATCCCTGGTTAACCAGATTATCCCTGGTTAACCGATCATGGCCTCATAGGGTTCTTCGGACCTTAGGTCAACCCAGGCCTCTGAAAATGTTGTTTTATTTATGAGTTCACTTAAATCCCTAGTAACTTAGGATAGGATGTATTAACACAATAAAATTGCAAATTTAATAAGTAAATTAAATTTTTATAAGTTAATACCCTATCCAATGGACAGACAAGGCCCTCGCAACCGGCCCCACTATCAGCTTACTAGGGGTCTAAATAGGTTTAGACAACGAAAAAGACACATCCTAAAATGTATTTAAGTATATTTCTATCTCATTACTTTTTAAAACATTAAAAAATGTATTACCTCTATGAAACCAATGTATATCATTTTAGAATATTATTCCTATAAACAAGAATAATAGTAATCTAAATGTATGTAAGATTGTGTAATAAAAGGTTAGGATTTAATATGACTACAACTTCCCTTAATTATATGATATGTTTAATGACACATCTTGTTCAGCCAAATACTGACTGACTTGAGGCCAATAAAGCTAACTTTCCACCAGTAAGACGGTCAACAAATCAATATAAAACCCTTGGATTCCTATTAAGACTGAAGGGGCTCAACATTGGAACACCTGAGTAAATCCAATTAACTAATTGTAAACTAATCACAGGAGTTACGCCAATATTCCCACATTAATCGGAAACCATTCTGTTCGCCTTGTTTTTCTACTGTCTTAACGGGTGGATTGCATTAAATCTTTGTCTTGTTTTGATACTTTGTCTTTACTTGCATTTTGTTTTTGTGGAGTGTTTTCTTCCCTCCTGCATCTTTTCATAACTTACACTATTCTAAAAGACTCCTTATGTTTCCACTGTTTCACCTCCTCTGTTTCTCATGGTGTCCAGCACTAATTCCTCAGGTAGTAAGGTACGGACATCTCTGTTGTTATTTTTATTTGCGCAATTCTGAAATTGTATTCTATGCTGCTAGGTCATGCAACTACACTTTTATGAACTTAACTGTTGAACCTATACAAAATGATGCATCAATATTTAAAATTTGCATACTTTGTTTTTCCCTAAAGATGTAGGGAAGTGGTTGTATAGAAAGTCTTGTATATTGACCTTTTGGGGTGACAGTAAATGTAGCTGATGCCAGTGACCATTAAAAGCTGATAACTTGCAGGGTTCAATTTGGATATGTCCTGATGTGACACTATTTCCCACATTTTAGTTCTGCATTAAAAACAGACACAATAGCACAGATAAGCCTAAAAGTTCCCTTTGAATCCAACTGATCAACTTAAAACCCAAATTTTTATGTCAGCTGACTTGTCAGTCAGCTGACATTATGTCGTCACTCTGCGGCGTGGGCGTACGCGTCCGCGTGAACAACTTCTCCTCCAAAACTACAAGGCCTAGAGACGTGCTGTTTTTTTTAAAAGATACCTTATCTATCGAGGATGAAAAATTGTTCAAGGCATGCAAATCTGTCTGTTCGTCTGTTTGCTAGAGACATTACAAGGGGGGTACCCCCACCAAAAGTGTGAAAATTTCAACACTTAATCACAATTTTCTCAGTGACTATTGCAGGGATTTCTCTCATATCTTGCATATATGTACTAGGCCACAGGTAGATTCTCTTGTGTGAGTATGAGACCTGGATCTGTCTTACTTTTTTTTTAATAAATTGTTTTAATAATTTTTAATGCATTAAAATTCAGGAAATCATGCACAAAATCATTTATAACTTGAAAAGTGTTGCATTTAGAGCATTTTGTTAAAATATGTTATTCAGCTACTTTTTTCATAGCTACAATATGGTGAGTAAGTTGGGTGCCTGTCTCAATAGCTAAGTGAGTAATAGCTACTTTTGGGCTTTTCAGTAACTTCCATCATGAGTAAAATCACTTGTAACTTAAAAACTATTGCATTTAGAGAATTTCGTATAAATATGTTATTCAGCTACTTTTGGGTCAGCTATAACATAGTAAAATTTTAGACCTGTAGCTCATGGCATAGCTGAGTAATAGCTACTTTTAGGTTATCACTGTTGAGTAAATCGCTTATAACTTCAAAACTATTGCATTTAGAGAATTTCGTATAAATATGTTATTCAGCTACTTTTGGGTCAGCTATAACATAGTAAAATTTCAGCACTGTTGCTCATGTCATAGCTGAGTAATAGCTACTTTTAGGTTATCACTGTTGAGTAAATCGCTTATAACTTGGAAACTATTGCATTTACAGTATTTTGTTTCAATATGTTATTCACCTATTTTGGGATCAGCTATAACATAGTGAAGTTTCAGATCTGTGGCTCATTGCATAGCTGAGTAATAGCTACTTTGAAGTTCTCACTATTGAGTAAATCACTTGTAACTTAAAACCTATTGCATTTAGAGAATTTCTTATAAATATGTTATTCAGCTACTTTTGGGTCAGCTATAACATAGTAAAATTTCAGACCTGTAGCTCATGGCATAGCTGAGTAATAGCTACTTTTAGGTTATCACTGTTGAGTAAATCGCTTATAACTTGGAAACTATTGCATTTACAGTATTTCGTTTCAATATGTTATTCAGCTACTTTTGGGTCAGCTATAACATAGTAAAATTTCAGACCTGTAGCTCATGGCATAGCTGAGTAATAGCTACTTTTAGGTCATCACTATTGAGTAAATCAGTTGTAACTTGAAAACTATTGCATTTACAGTATTTTGCTTAAATATGTTGTTCACCTACTTTTGGGTCAGCTATAACATAGTAAAATTTCAGACCTGTAGCTCATTGCATAGCTGAGTAATAACTACTTTGAGGTTGTCACTATTGAGTAAATCAGTTGTAATTGCAAAACTATTGCATTTAGAGAATTTCGTATAAATATGTTATTCAGCTACTTTTGGGCCAGCTATAACATAGTGAAATTTCAGATCTGTAGGTCATGGCATGGCCGAGTAATAGCTACTTTGAAGTTCTCACTATTGAGTAAATCAGTTGTAATTGGAAAACTATTGCATTTAGAGAATTTCGTATAAATATGTTATTCAGCTACTTTTGGGTCAGCTATAACATAGTAAAATTTCAGACCTGTAGCTCATGGCATAGCTGAGTAATAGCTACTTTTAGGTCATCACTATTGAGTAAATCAGTTGTAACTTGAAAACTATTGTATTTACAGTATTTTGCTTAAATATGTTGTTCACCTACTTTTGGGTCAGCTATAACATAGTAAAATTTCAGACCTGTAGCTCATTGCATAGCTGAGTAATAACTACTTTGAGGTTCTCACTATTGAGTAAATCAGTTGTAATTGCAAAACTATTGCATTTAGAGAATTTAGTATAAATATGTTATTCAGCTACTTTTGGGTCAGCTATAACATAGTAAAATCTCAGACCTGTAGCTCATGGCATAGCTGAGTAATAGCTACTTTTAGGTCATCACTATTGAGTAAATCAGTTGGAACTCGAAAACTATTGCATGTACAGTATTTTGCTTAAATATGTTGTTCACCTATTTTTGGGTCAGCTATAACATAGTAAAATTTCAGACCTGTAGCTCATGGCATAGCTGAGTAATAGCTACTTTGAGGTTATCACTGTTGAGTAAATCGCTTATAACTTGGAAATTATTGCATTTAGAGTATTTTGTTTCAATATGTTATTCACCTATTTTGGGGTCAGCTATAACATAGTGAAGTTCCAGACCTGTGACCCATTGCATAGCTGAGTAATAGCTACTTTGAAGTTCTCAATGTTGAGTAAATCACTTATAATTTGAAAACTATTGCATTTAGAGAATTTCGTATAAATATGTTATTCAGCTACTTTTGGGTCAGCTATAACATAGTAAAATTTCAGACCTGTAGCTCATGGCATAGCTGAGTAATAGCTACTTTTAGGTTATCACTGTTGAGTAAATCACTTATAACTTGGAAACTATTGCATTTAGAGTATTTTGTTTCAATATGTTATTCACCTATTTTGGGGTCAGCTATAACATAGTGAAGTTCCAGACCTGTGGCTCATTGCATAGCTGAGTAATAGCTACTTTGAAGTTCTCACTGTTGAGTAAATCAGTTGTAATTGGAAAACTATTGCCTTTACAGAAATTTGTGCAAATATGTTATTCAGCTACTTTTGGGTCAGCTATAACATAGTGAAATTACAGACCTGTAGCTCATGGCACAACTGAGCAATAGCTATTCTCAGGCACTGACTGTTGAGTAAATCGGCTATAACTTGAAAAATATTGCATTTGGAGTATTTTGTTAAAATATATTGTTCACCTACTTTTGGGTTAGCTATAACATAGTGAAATTACAGACCTATAGCTCATGGCATAGCGGAGCAATAGCTATTTTCAGGTTCTCACTATTGAGTAAATCAGTTGTAACTTGAAAACTATTGCATTTACAGTATTTTGCTTAAATATGTTGTTCACCTACTTTTAGGTCAGCTATAACAGAGCAAAAATTCAGACTTGTAGCTCATTGCATAGCTGAGTAATAGTTACTTTGAGGTTTTCACTCTTGAGTAAATCAGTTGTAACTTGAAAACTATTACATTTAGAGTATTTTGTTAAATATGTTATTCACAGACGTTTTGGTCAGCTATAACATAGTGAAATTGCAGACCTCTATGTCATGGCATAGCTGAGCAATAGCTTCTTTCAGGTTCTCACTGTTGAGTAAATCATTGTATCCAACCTGTAGGAAATCATGGGCTGGGAATCTGTTAATATGGTCCGATTTGACCTTGGAACCCTCCTTCAAGGTCAAATGAGGATAGCCAAACATAAAAGTGCTTATAACTCGCTTAATATTGGTCCTAGAGGTTTGGAATGAAAACCAACCTATAGAAAATCATGAGCTGGGAATTTTTTGGTGTGGTCGGATTTCACCTTGGAGCCATCCTTCAAGGTCAAATGAGGATAGCCAAACTTAAAAGTGCTTATAACTCACTTATTATTGGTCCTAGAGGTTTGGAATGGAAAACCAACCTATAGAAAATCATGGGCTGGGAATCTTTTGGTGTGGTCAGATTTCACCTTAGACCCCTCCTTCCAAGTCAAACGAAGATAGCCAAACTTAAAGTGCTTATAACTCGCGTATTATTGGTCTTGGAGGTTTGGGATGGTAAACCAAGATATAGGAAATCATGGGCTGGGATTCTTTTGGTGTGGTCAGATTTGACCTGGGACCCCTCCTTCAAGGTCAATTGAGGATAGCCAAACTTACAATTGCTTAGAACTCGCTTATTATTGGTCCTACAGGTTTGGGATGGTAAACAAGCTACAGGAAATCATGGGCTGGGAATTTTTTTGTGTGGTCGGATTTGACCTTGGACCCCTCCGTCAAGGTCAAACAAGGATAGCCAAACTTAAAATGTGCCTATGACTCACTTATTATTGGTCCGAGAGGTTTGGGATGGTAAACCATCCTAAATTCTTTGGCTGGGAATCTTTTGGTATGGTCAGATTTGACCTTTGGACCCCTTCTTCATGGTCGAACGAGGATATTGCATTTATAGTATTTCTCTAAATATTTTTAACCTACTTTTTACACTTAAACAATTACCTTGTTACTTTATTTCATAATACCATTTGCAGGGCACAACTTTTTTGTCCTTTTCTTCTGTCAGCTTCGGAATATCTTTCGAACATGCTGTTCAGTTACCATTTACTGTATTTCTGTACAGCCCTTTCCCTGATAATTATGCTTTCCTCTCATTATCACCATCACAAATCAAAAACATTCAGTCAGCTGACACAGTGCCCGTTCACGGGCACTCTCCTCTTGTTATTTAGTAGTTGGGAATTTTTATTTATAATGGCCACGGTTAGTGGACCGAATGTTGCAGCGAATGTTGGGAATGTATCTCTTTGTAAAAAATGTGGTATTGAACACGAACGCCCTGTTGGGGCGAAATGTGAGAGTAATAAGCCAACAACAAAGGATGAAAAGAAGGACCCTGTCATAGACGTGAAGAAAACTCCGAAAAATAAATCTGTTAATGAGACTTCTTCGCAAGAATGTTGGATGTTGTGCTGGCAACGATGTCTTCTTTTACGGATAAACTCACGTCAATGGAATCTCGTTTGACAGGATTGACTTCACGCCTTGACGAGACTTCATCTCAGAAATCATCTAGTAGGAAATCTCACGCATGAGAGCAGAGTAAGAGGTGTGATCCTCCCAACAAAGATGACCCACCACTTTTTGCATCACCTGGTGGGACATTTGTAAAAAATGTCGGTGACTCTTTTCTGAAAACGTTTCCGGACACAGCAGTGTTGGTAAAATCATCAGCTACACCTGTGCGTCCGAAGAAACAGCACCCTGACTTTGAACTTGGTGTGGCCCCTGTGCCGCAAGATGGAGGTAAAGTTAGTTCAGTATCCTCACTTCCCGTTGTTAGGCAAGCTGTGGCCGCGTTTGCGAGACCTGATGAATCCGTTGTTTCTCAGAACTGGGATTGTGTGCAAACATTAACTGGGCAGGCAGATGGTGAGAACTTAGTAGAAAAACAAACAGTAAGAGATGTTAATCATAATGTTTATAGACACATTCAGTTTGGCAACCCAGTACAGGTGCGTGCGGTAGCTGAACCTTTGGCCGTGGTAGCACAACAAGATCCACTTCCTGTTGAGAAACCCATTGAAACTACTGCTGCAGCCTCAGTAACTCTGGACTCACTTAGGATGAACCCATACATACAACAGCTCGTTGAAGAGCGTGTGGCTGTATTGGAGACCAGGATGAGGCAGGAGTTACAACAAGGTGGGTCTCATAGGAAGAAAAGTGGTCGCTACAACGTATCAGATACACCACTAGCTCCCCCTCACTTGCGTTGGCCCAATGAGACATGTCTTACGGGGGCAGCACGGAAGAAAACACCTTTTGATGACCTCACATTTTGTCAATTTGTGGTGGGTTTTGTCCAGAATGCGCTTGACACTCCACACCCGGACACTTCTCGTCGAATGCTTACTGAACTGGTGGAAATGGCCAAGCTGGCCGAGAACCTCTCTTGGCCTATTGCGTGGGGCGCATTTGCCGCCTCTATGCACCAATTGGAAGATCAACAAATTACATGGCAGGATTCGCGCACATTAGCTGACAACAGGCTGACGTATAGCCAAGCCGCTGTGTTTAGTGGGTCAGTGACAATGTCCCCCAAGCCTTCAAATACCCAGCCTTCATCCGGGATTAGGAAGGTGGTATGTCGCTGGTATAATGATGGGTCCTGCCCACACTATCAGGACCATACTGACACAACAGGACTGACATTATTCAAGCATGTGTGTGCCTATTGCTTCAAGTTTTTGAAGAGGAGCAATGGTCATGTGGAGAGTGAGTGTTTTAATAAGAAAAAAACTAACATGTCAGAATAGGAGATCACCAGCCACACATCTCAGCCTGTCGGCAATAAACATAAGTTTGGTGCTGGGTCATTAACGGGTCCTCCCGTGCTGCCTTCATGGGGAACTTTATCTCAAATGTACTCTCTTGTATTTAAGATGCATCAACATGGACCATATAATAATTTGTTAGATTGTAAAGTTGCTGACTTTATTGGTGTTCCCTTTTTATCTTTGACACATACGGGTGCTATTTGTTGTAATGACATAAAGAGACATAATCAGGGTAGTTACCAGGAGAGCAGGTCTCCCTCTGTCATTGAACATAAAATCAAGTTTCAAAGAAATGTTGGTTTTGTTATACACAATACTTGTCTTTCTTATTCTCCTGCTAGTCCATCAGTGGACTCCACTAATAAAAGCGCTTATTTGGATTTGGTTCAGCGTGTCGTCCGTTCTGGAGTCCCTAACTATGTAGGAGTTAGGGCTCCCCTTCCATCTGTTTTCAATTTTGATTATTTGTATCAGCATATTCACGCTTATCATGACAAGGCCCTTATTGACTATTTGCGGTTTGGCTTTCCTCTGGGCTTGGATCCCAACTTGCCCATCCGCAATAATGCTAATGATAATCATCAATCAGCTAAGGAATGGTCGGGACAAGTCCAAGAATTTATCAATGCGGAGTTAGCACACGGAGCTCTACTAGGCCCGTTTGAGGAAATCCCACATCCGAATTTTACATGGGCCCCCTTGATGACCCATTCAAAAGGCAAGGGGCAGTGCAATTCTAGATCTGTCTTTTGGGGACCACTCTGTCAATAAAGCAACTATTAGAGATAGATATGATACATCTCATTTCTCCCTTAATCTCCCGGGCCTTGATAATCTCATTAGTTCATTACGTGATTTAGGCCAATCAGCACGTCTGTTCAAGGTTGACATTTCCAGGGCCTTCCGTAACATCCCAGTCGACCCTGCAGATGCCATCCACTTGGGCATAAAGCGGAATGATAGGTTTTACATTGACAAGCATCTTGAATTTGGGGCTTGTCCACGGCACAGCCATTTTTGAGCGTGTAAGTAATTTCATTCGGTTCATTCTTGCCCAGCATGGATTCCAGGTTTGGAACTGTATAGACGACATATACGCTTGTTGTCACGTTGATGTAGCTCAAGAGGCTTTTGACACATTGCTTGAGGTTATTCGTAACATAGGCTTGCCTATTAATGACAGCAAAGTTTTCTCGCCCACTTCTCGTCTATCCATTATGGGCATTGTGGTTGACATAGATGAAGCCACGTTTAGCATTGAGCCTGCCAAGTTGGACGAGATCTTAGTGTTGTGCCACTCCTCACTGCTCCGTCATCGCTTCATTAAGCACGAATTTCAAAACTTGTTGGGCAAGTTATTGTATATATCGCGCTGTGTTAAGGGTGCACGTATTTTCCTCAATAGGATTTTGGCAGTTTTGCGGGCACATCATAATGTGCCTGACATATACCCGGAGGAGGGGTTCTATCAAGACCTCTTATGGTTCATTCACTTCATTAAGCAGTTTAACGGGGTAGTCACGTTCAAGAATATTACTGTGGCACACAAGGTTTTTGTGGATGCAACTCTCACGGGCATAGGGGGAATATGGGGGTCACACGTTTATTCAGCACGGGTACCACCAAATCTCGTTCATCGCATTAGCATAACACAAGTAGAGATGTACAACGTGTTAGTCGCAGTCAGGCTTTGGGCACCACTATGGAAGGATAAGTCCATTCGGATACGGTGCGACAATGAGAGTGCGGTAACGGTATGTAATACAGGCAAAACCAAGGACCCATTTCTTAATTTTTGTATCAGACAGTTATGGTTTAACTGTGCCCAGTTCAATGTCGACCTACAGGTCAGACACATTCGGGGAATCCATAATGTTGCAGCGGATGCTTTGTCCCGTCATAAGTTTGAGGATTCAGGGCACGTGATATGGGAGGATGTGTCACATCTCCTTCATTTATAATTTCAGGTTTGTCTCAACAAACCGGGTCGTTAATGCAGGCTGCCATGAAGAGACTAGACCAAGGGTTACGACCCCACACTACCATGCAATATGTTAGACAGTTTAAAGTTTTCTTGGCATTCGTATTGCATTCCAAGCTTGAATCACTGGTGTCCGTGCAGACAATTTTATTGTTCATTGAACTTCTGGCTAGCAACACTTTGAGTTATCGCGTGATTATGAATTACGTTTCAGCACTTAAGCACATGTTTAAAAGATATGGCTGGTCTTGTGCCAGTTTTTCTCATCCGTTGGTACTCCGTTTACTCAAAGGGGTCAATTATTCTGTTAGGTCAAATCTCAAGCCAAAAGGCATATTCACGTTCAGTCAGATTAGAGAAATTTCCTCACTATGTGAGTTGTTTGAAAGTTCACTGACGTACAGGGCGGCCTTTTTATTAGCCTTCTATGGCCTGTTCAGAATATCTAATATTGCCCCGCAGTCGTTACGTCTGTTTGACAGAACTCGCCATTTACTTCGTAGCGACTTGAAATTTGAATACCCAGGAGTCCATATTAGACTTAAATGGGCTAAGAATGTGCAAGCCCCGGAAAAGATCCATGTCATTAAGCTGCCAGAAGTTTGTGATCCACTGTTATGTCCTGTCCAGACACTACGGCAACTGTTGTCTGTGAAGAAGTTGCCAGGTCAGGACCCACTGTTTGTCCTAGACGATTACACTCTGTTGACACAGTCTTTATTGAGGAGACGGTTGGCAACCTTTGTTCTGTATTTATTTCTGTATTTAATTTTGGGTTTCATAGTTTTCGCAGAACTGGAACAACCTTAGCCTTTGACGCAGATACACCACTGGACTAAAAAAAAATGCAAGGCCTTTGGTCGAGTGATGCCATTTGGTCTTATATTTCTGATCATACGTCTCATTCTCTCCATTTTCCCCTTGCCCTACAACGACTTGCAAATTCCATACCATAACTATGCTTGTTGGGCTTGGGCTTTCTCTCAAATCTTGTTCACTTGTATCTTACCTGTATTATATATACTTACATGTTAGAATCTAATAAATTTGTAGTCCTCCAACTCTCGTCTATCATTTAAACGAGATCTCATCTCCTACCTGTTCAAGTCTCGTCTAATTCTCATCCTTCTCTCCTATGGCCAACACGTTGACTGAGCTCTCTAATGTTATATGAACTGTGGTTTCTCTGTCACCTTTCATGCACAAATTGACCTACCTCTTCGGCAAAGTTTGTGGCTCTTACCTGAGAGTCTGTAATCTGATAGAGTGTAAGCGCTCTAAAAGTACTTCTTATATTATACATTAGATGTAATACCTCAACAATCAGTTGGGTTTGTTTATACTTGCAGAATAGCCTTAGACTTTCACAAAGTCATTTTGTCTTTTGTGAAATATATGAGTACTGTATGACTTTTGAAGAAACAGCTAGCCCTGACAAAAGTTTGTTTTTTTCACAGACTATCCCCCTTACTCCTGAGTGCTTGTGGTATAGTGAACTCATGTAAGTTTCCAATTTAAATTTTACTGATGGATACAAATACAAAGACTTGGAGCAAGTCTAGAATAGCCTATGAATATGCCAGAAGTGAAATTTACTTGGATTGTTTGCTCAGTAACGAAATCTTCACCTTGAAATATGAAAAGCTGGATCCAAAAAGTCTATGCTACACTACAATATTTATTGCTGCTTACTTGTAGAAGACAACAATTAAAACATTATAGATCATTTGTATCTGTTTATTTTAATAACTGATACAGAACAACCAATAAATCCAATATATTGTAACAAAAATACAAACTCAGAATATTTACAAGCACTATCAGAAATAATTCTGTCAACGTGAGATATCCCTTTGGACAACACATCTTAATTTCGTTATTTTCTTCATATTTGGAGTAACTACTTTCCTAAATAATATCACATCATTACCCAATTAATTACTGCAGGATATAGTAGTTTGACTGTGATCTACTAGTGCATTATGATAAGCACTGTAGTCCAATTGAGCATATTGTTGCTGCCATGTGGTTTGGTGTTGATTTTCAATTGTTGTCCAGGTATCTTTTTGACTTTCAGGTTCACCAATATGCTGTAGCCATGGCCCAATATCACTATCCAAAGAACTGGCAGTACAGTTATATGAAGTCTGAATTAAACTTGGTTTGGAGTAAGATGAAGACAACTGAGCAAAATTGAACTTAGTAACATTCTGCTGAGATGATGTTAGTTGAGAGATTGTGGTTTCAAGAGAACTGTAGTGACTACCATTTCCTTGGAGCATCATGTCATTCAATATTTTGTGACTTGCAAACAAATCTGATGCCCTCCCATAACCAGTGTGAGCTTGGGTATTTAAATTTTCTGAAGCATTCTGTCCTAAAAACTTATTGCCAGTGTTGATGCTATTGCAATAAGCAGATTTTGTGGTTTCTTACCAAATTTCATGGAAATGGCAACTGCCTGTTGAAGTCCAGGCCCTTGGGACAGTGATTGGCAGGTCACAGGATTCTTCTGCTGAAACTGAGATGTGTTGCTTGGCTGGTATGAACCATATATATTGGGGAATGACCATTTACCTTCCTGGAAGTTACTGACTTGTTTACATGCATTATTTGGCATGCTACTAAGGTAGGCTTTGTCCCCCTCAATATTTTGTGGATGCATTATTGTTTTGGCTTCAAACATACTACCATTAGGTGCAGGAATGATACATTTCCTAGAATGACACGTATGATAGTTACACAAGTCATCAACAGTTAATGGGTGACTGATGAAATGTTCGGAATTTGAACTTGGCCTTTCCATATCCCTTGAAGTTGTGGCTTTGATTTTGGTGGCTTGGAGCTGTCCTTGTTCTTGCAATTGTGGAATGATCTTCTTGATATGAGTTTGAACCTCTCTGGGGTACATAGAAAATAGAGACCTGCTTCCATCGATGTTGTGTTGGTGGTACCCACTGGTGAGTACCCCACAAAGGAAGGGGTATGGTCTACGGATGTTGATCTCTTGAAGCTTGGTCGGATGGTATGCTTTATCCTGTGGGCCCCTCTTCTTTAAGCGTCCTCTGAAAATTAAACAAGAAAGGCTATTAATCATATTTCTTGCCTTTGCCCGGGAGGTATTAAATTCATAACCATTTGTTTGTCTGTGTGCCTGTTCAAAGGATTACCCAAATACTACTGGCGGAATCTTCATAAAATATGAGAAGATGGGTCTGGGTCCAACTTAGATGCCGCTATATTTGAGACTGTTCTGGATCACTATCTTGGTACAAAAAAAAATCAAAGATCCACATTTTCCATTTACAAATATTGTTACATGCCTTGGCCGAGATCTTCACTGAGTGCTTTAGTTATAAACTAAAATGCAAGTAAGGCAAATGACAGGGATTACAGTAGCCTATTGGTTATAAAGTTTCACACATAATCACTCTTACATATGTTGTCGGTCGTGGGTTTGAATCCACCATATGACAACATCTGGAGAATGTTAATTGGCTGTCCCAATCTAACTTGAAATGTTAAACGGGATGTGAACACCTCAACTTTAATGGTCATACCTTCTTACCAGATAGAATATCTACTTCTACATAGAAATGACTTATTATTTATACTTTAACATTTTTATCATGATTTGATAGATTCTATGAAATTTACTCTCTTTTTTTTAAATCAAAAGCACACTACATGGCTGTAGCCCAGAATTCTTCGAGAACTGGATTGGCTGAATTGTGTGCCAACTCTGTGCTAATGTTTGAGAAAACAAGAAATAATATATTATTAGTACACAAAATTTTACTGGAAATAGTTTGTCTGTTTCATAAAGTACATGTACTCAAATATGCCGTTATAGACTCGTAAATGATCTAGTTTGGTGGAATGACAACTGCATAACAATTATCGCAATTAGCAAAAGTAAACTTTTTCTCAGGAAGAAATGCCCAATAGGCTGTTTTGGTTATTAAAATTGTCTCCCGAGCTTTTAAATTGGGTATTTCAGACTCGAAATAAATTCCACTTCATAATATAAAATAGAGTGCAAGTATATTATTAATATATGTATAAACATTAAAAATTCCATTTCAAAGACCATTCGCCCCCACTTGTTCATGATGTAATCATTCAGAACACTTAAGTGAAATTGAATATTTCTACCAAGGTTGACCATATCTTGATTCAAACTGAAAATATGGTGAAATTGTGCTCATTTACAATGTATAATTGTTTCAGGATTTATAAAATGTAATTTAAAGAAAAGACAATTATAATAATGTTATTATGTTTAAAAGAGGTTATTATTTCTAAATTCTTTTCATAAACTAAATACATTTTGGGGGTGAAAGCTCCCATTGAAACAATAGGCAAGAAATCAGATGAGTAGCTATAACTAACAACAGAGCCCCAATTACTGTTATCTAAATTTGTCTTTGCAGGGTAGTCATTCTCACTTATTCTTTTAAACAATAGATGTTATTAAAGTGTGAAAACTGTTGACATAAACAGGTATGAATAAAGTAAGCTGAATCATGTTTCATCATACAGCGATAGACTTCAACCCTTTCAAAGAGGTTTGTGTGGCTATATTTTCACAATTAAATTGATACAGCATTTTAAAAGGTTTGATAATAAAGCTCTACCACTGATAACCAGTCTTCATTCCATGCAGGCAAAGGTATGTGAACGTCCCAGTGCTTGTACGTGATCCTAACCCAATGGAACATCTATTAATGGAAAATCCAAAATGATTTAAAATCATTGCATATAATTCATAAGAAAAAATCACAAACCACATAGGAATATTCCATAAAACACTGTGTATAATAGACAATTCTTCGGTTATAAATGTAAGAGTTTTTAAATCTATAATTATAATCTAGAGTAGACTGCTGGTCCTACAGCTTTAAAAATTAACTTACCTCCTGTTCTGAAACCATATCATGACTTGTCTGTCCTTTAATTTCAAAGCCTCTGCTAAGTCCCGCCTTTCTTCCCTACTCAGGAATGATTGACGACTAAACCTCGCCTCCAAAGCATCTTGTTGTAATTTGGTGAATACTGCCTTGGTTAATGGTTTCCTCTGACAAGAAGCTTTGGTGTCACACTTCCGTTTTTCGGAAGCCTTGACCTTAGAAGGGGAAGGTGACTTCATAGTTGTGTCAGGTTCATCTTGAACTGTGGGTCTTGAATTTACTCCTAATAAGAGACAGACATTACCATCATGTACAATTACAAAAGAATACTTTCCGCTGAGGTGAAGACTACACTTAATTTGACTTTATATCTACAGGTGTTTGCACAAGAATCAATACTCAGTTGGTTTGCTGAGATTTTGCATAAAAAATCAGATATCAAACATAAAAAAGATATGGAAATAAAATGGAATAATGTGACCACATGTACTGTAACTTATTATATGGCTGCATTGAATACATTAAATGTTTCATTTTATTCTAACATTTGTGTGCATCCCAATGAATTAATTATTGTAAAACAGAAGACTGCATTATATAATACTGTCACATTTGTTATCATATTGCCAAATTGAGTGTATCATGAGTTGGAAAAGTGAAATAATTATACCACTCTTTTATTTGTTATTGTGGAAAAATACATTTAATTAATCCTGTACAACGAGACGAGTTCTTCGAGTAAATTTTATTTAAGCATTATTTAATTTGCATACATTATTCTAAATAAATTTATTCTATCTCTCTTAAAATTTAAAAATTTCCTACCCTCAATAACTTCCTGACAAAAGTTAAATTTTTTACAATCATGCATCTTTCTTCCTTGTCCCAAAAGATTTCGTTTAATACTTGATCAGAGTAATATTGATTGTTACAATGATTCCAGTAATTAAAAAAGAAAGAAAAAAACTTTTCAAGTGAGGTAAATTTCACTACCTCTTAATTTTTCCTCAATGTTTAAAAACTTAATTGATTGATAACTAAATATATGTTTTAATCCTGTTAGATATATTTTTTGCTTAGTTTGTAAAAAACTACATATTTCACACATTAAGACCTTGCTTATATATCTACTCTCTAGGAGATGGTTTGTTTTAAACTTGAGTTCATTTAAAACTCCATCTTAAACCAGCAGTACTAACCTTTACACTACCTTTTGTTCTTCACCACATCAAAAGTAACTTCAGGACTGGATTAACAAGACAGTGGAAGTAATCAAGAACCCGTTTGCTTAATTGGTCCTTTGAAGATTAAGATGAGCAAACGACACTTCAATTAATCTTCTTACAATTTGAGGTAATTCATTCACTTTCTTTACTAGAGAATATATTTTATGTAATCCTGTTATTTTTATGGTATAATGTTAAGAGATATACCTGTCTGTACTGAAGTGACTTATTTAAGCCAAAATGATTTGAGAAAGTATAGGTAATTACAATTGAAATGTTTAATTTATCCCCCAAAGTGTTTGTGCCCATGAATTCCACAAAAATTGGAAACTTTTTCAATATCTGTATATTAGCTTTGATTCATTAAAATGAAATTTGCTTATAACCAAAAACTATTGAATGATATTATAGATTCTTATGGTTTATTCACTTATTTATTTTTATTTATTTATTTACTTACTTTTTGGAGTAGCGGAGCCATTCGAATATAATTCCAATGGCTTTTTTTATTTATCTAATGATTATAAATTTATGCACAATGACATTTTAAACTAAAATTTAAGTGAGACAAGGGGGTATATTCTTGTTATTCTTATGCTTACACATATCTGGTCGTCAATGAATTAAAGCAACACTTAATTTATCTATGGATTTGTTTTTCATGATCCAAATCTCAATCTGTCATTGCATAATTTTGAATCTTGGACAAAATGCCGGTGGACAAAATGCCGGTCAGAATTGCAAGGGTGGACAGAACGCTAGTCAGTTTGGGACAGGATGGACAAAATGCCAGCTTTATTAAATCATTAAATATTCAACTTATACAGAGCCTATTTAGTGACCACATATTCCATCTGGGCTTCATTACATTGTGGTTGAAACTAGAACATGTAGTTACCTTTTTTTAATAATTAAATTATTTCTATTGATTACATATAGGGTTAAGTTAGTTTTGAAACATAAACTCAGAATTATAACATTAAATATTGGTAATCAACCAAATTAAAATTTGGCCTGGTAATTTTTATTGAGGAAAACAAATTTGTGAGAGATAATTTTCAACAGGACAAATTAAGTTAAATTATTATTAACAGAATTAGTGATTATAGGCATTGTTTAACAAGATTGATGTTTTGACACTGCACGAAGGCCTCGGATACCCCCTGAAGCCAATTCTGGACATATTTTGTATAATCTGTAAAGGCAATACTTTCCCCCCAAGTGGAGAATTTATCATATTGTAATAAATGGACCAAGCCACAAATATCGCAACATTAAAATGTAGTTTCAAAAACAGATCAGAATCATAATGTGCACATGTATCTCAGTTGTTGCTGGCGCCAAATAGATTATTATACCTTGAAAGATTTTGATCGCAAACTGTTTAATATGGTTATTTTTGGAGATTAAAACCATGGTTTGGACAATATTGATGAGGTTAAGTTATAGTCACATTCCATGGATATATGACAATTTTTACCTCTGCCAGGGAAGCTTTTGGATGTATCTGTCTGTGCTTGCAATCATTCCAAAAGTAAAGATTTATTTAGTTAGGCTATTATAATTACGTCTCTTTCAAACACTGTACAGGTTATATCAGGATGGGTAGTTTTGTGGGCAGAGGAAACCAGCACATGAATTCGATCAAGGTTCTGAACTGTAAACAGCCGACCATTGGTAAGGAACCATTAACTAATTTCCCACATAAGGTTCGGGGTTTGTACCTCCGACCTCAGAGGTGGGAGGCGACTGTGTCACCAAAAGTAAAGAACAGATCTTAATGAATTTTTACGTGGGCAGGGCCTCACCCAAGGGAAAAAAATCCAAATAGAAAATTATCCTCCCAGAAAACTGCCCTTCATCCAAATTTGTGGTGGTGGAAAAATTGCCTCCCTTAAGTTTATTTCTCATGATAATGAATAATATGGTAGGCATAAAGAAGAACTAAATTAAAAAGTATAACACATTTAACACATATGCTACACTTAACACCTGGTTAATTTTATATTACAGAAAAATATATAAATTCGTCAACATAGCACCAAGAACACTATATATATGTAATAACCTTGTCATCTTAGCCCAGATTTTTAAAATGTCAAACACCATATAGAAATTCCTCTATTGTGTTTTCTCCATTAAAAAAAAGGGGTGGTGGAGAAATGTCAAAGTCCCTCGGGATCAGAGAATCCCTTGTTCATAAAAGTCCTAAAGATCAATAGACCTTTGCAGCCTCACCTTCCACTTTCACTGGATCATGACACATTGTTACAGATTATAACTGTGGCGGAGGCCTTGCCTCTCTCTGTAGCGTATGTCCTATAATATCTCCTTGCTTTCTTTTCACTTTTGAGGATTTCAAATACCTTACCCCATTTAGCTTCTCAGTTTGACCCCTCCAGGCACTTGTGCAAAGGGGATTTGATTTTTTTTCAGATACCAGTGTGGTTATAGTTCTCAAATGGCCCAAGACCTTACAAGCTAGGAAAAAGTAGCTACAGTACCATCCCAGCTTTAGGTCCCCCCCCCTCCCCCGTGTCCACTGAAGGCATTGAGAAAACTATTGGAAATTCACCCATTGACAGAAGATCACCCTCTTTTTGTATGTTATAAGCAGGGAAAAATTACCACAGTAACTGGCTCTATAGCTAGGAAGCATTTGAAGAGTGTATCTGCTTTATTGGGTTTAACCAAATATCGCACGTTTCGTGATTTCCGGGGGGGGGGGGGGGGGGGGGGGCACTTGGGCTTTTAGACATGGAGTTCCCTTACAGGACATCCAAGCTCAGCTTACTTGGTCCTGCCAATGTCTCTGGAGATATATCCAACTCTCTCCTTCGGCCATTTCCTCTGTGGCCAGTACTTTCTCTACTCACTTATATATGTAGCTACCTCTACCCAACTTAATGGGGTTTTTTTTACGTGTTTGGGTGTTTTTCTTACCCTGTTGTACATTTTTCATCTGGGGTTTTATCCCCCTGTTGTGGCCTCAGGCCCTAGTTATTACTTTAAGTAGATAGATCATTTACAGATCATATAATTACTGAATTCATGTTGCACTTTTTTTGCAGATGCGGACTTGGTCCTAGTGGTTACACTATTTAGGTCTTTCCCTGGGGGGGTCGGAGCCTTAATTAAATTGTCCCTTAATATTAATTCCTTCTTCTGTGTGAAAAAGTTCATAACTGTTCGTGTAATCTTTTTCTCTAAACTTACATAATTGAGGTTCTTTTAAATCTGTCTTAGTCATAATGTGCTCATACATGTTTTAAAAATCAGTTAGTATAGTCATGTATATTTTGTTGAAGTTATATATTTTAATGATAAATTTTTAAAGTTATTATATTGACTTTGGGGGTCGCGGAATGTGACGACCGTTTTGTTTTTCAAAATGAAGCAAAAATTTTGCAGACATTTAAATTTGTCATAGCCATAAACTTTCCCTGCAAATTTGGTGAAGATACTGGTATCTTAAAAATGAATGAGATATCAAGGTTTATGTAAAAAAAACTCGCTGGCGGGAGAAAATATAAGCATTTTTTAGGTATTAACTAAATTATGACGTATTACAAAACTCTTGGAAAACCCCCAAAAATGTTTACTGGGCTGTGCTTTCATTAAGGAAACCTATTTGGAATTATTTTTATTTTTACAGAACTTAAATATATGATTTATGTTTATAAAAAAGGCATGAATGTAATTTTTTTGTCATCATGACATCACAGAATGACGTCGCTGCAAAAAAGGTCAATCACCCGTGACGTTTGTCGTCCAAATTATACGTAATACGTAACATTTTAACGTAAGAATCAAGCCTCCTGCGAGGTTATCCTGGGATTTCGTCAGTGTGAGGCCACTACGTTGTGTAGACATGTTTCTCAATGTATTTACAAAGTATACCCACCAGTACACCCGTGTCACTAATATTATCATCTGGTCCCATTTTTCACGATTTATTTATATTTATCACATTAACAGATATATTGGCTGTCAACGTTGTTTGATATTGTCTAACATTAATACCGTCTAACATTAGTGACAGGGGTGTACATGGTGTAATATACTATATCGTGGCTAGTCAAACCAAAAATATCTGTCCCTTTTGTGGTGCAAATAAACACGCCTAGAGTGGTCTGCAAACGCTGGAGGATGCTGTACTGTGCTGCGCCAGAAATATATATTCGTGACAGATATATTGTGTGAGAATGGGATTATGGCAGAAGTTTGGTTTTGCAGCAAAACAGCGGTTTCTGCTGATGTGCCTGATCTTTTCTGGCTTGATGTCTTACATTTATTTGTACATATTCTGTGCCAAAGACAGCTGCCATCTCCTGTCCTGGGACGATGAAATGGATGAATTCCAAATTGATAATGCCCTAGTGAAGTCACGTGTACAATACTACAAAAAATTTACAAATTATCAGAACTTATGCTTGGGATCAAAGATTAGCCTGAAGACTTCCGATGGACTGGACAAGGAGTTTTTTGTCTTGTACAAGTACAGTAACTTAAAGGATTGTAAATTCCCACCAGTGTTAGAGAATCAGGTTCATGGAAAAGCCTATCATATTGAAGGGATTAATGGTGAACGGCAGTTCTGGGTTGTGATCCCTGCCACATCAAGGGATGCCTGTTTCAACAGTAGAAAAATAGATGTTTTGTATTTGCCGGTAAATTATGCACATGCAGAGAATTCTGGTCATTTCTTAGTCGACCGCATGCCACATTACTACACATTTGTGAAGAAATCGCAGAACTATTTGCCACTTTCTCTGAGGCACATGGATATTCTACAGTCTTGGAACTGGGCGAATAAATCGGTTAGTTTCCTCGCTCCAAAGTTTGAATTGGCTCACCAGATGGTCCAGAGGAACCAAGATTTTTTACATGGAATGGGAATCAGAGATGTAATGTTTTATGAAGAGATGACTAAGCCAGTATGTTTTCATTATGGCTTCACTGGATACACTAAGCCCGAAGGACTTTCTGTCCATGATAAAATACAAAGGCATTTTGAGAAATTCTTCAATGTCACTGAAAAATGTCATCAAGACACTGTTGTATTCATACAGCGCCAAGCAAACAGGATAATTTTGAACCTAGAAGCCCTAGTAAACATGACCCATAATCTTATGCCCTCCACTCAGGTCAAGGTCATGTACTTGGAAGATTATACAGTCCAACAACAAATGCAGATTGTGCACTGTGCCCAAATCTTGATCGGTGTGCAAGGTTCGGGTATGGTCTGGTACAAATATCTACCTCCCGGGGCAGCTTTTGTTGAAATTGGATACGAAGACTGGATTAACAATTTCTTCACCCCAACGGCACGCCTGCGTAGACCGGACCTGTATTTTTACAATATGATGTGTCGTGGGGTGATTTCAGATGAGGTATACAAAAGAAAAGCCAAGGAATGGCTAGGCTACACTGGTAACATAACAAGTGAAATTCAAGAACAAGTGCTGTTGAAGAATAAAGAATACAAGAAAATCTCCTATGTTATGACAATATGGATGATCTCTAACTGTGAGTGTGATTCAGCTGTATTGGAAGGATACATGAAGGCCTATCTTTCAAAACGTAGTTCTGCAAATGTTCTTGAGCCTTTTTATTGGATGTTACTAATGTTTATAATATTAATCCTTGACTAATGTAATGCATGGGTTACCATTACATGGGTCGATTTTTCATGTTTTATTCAGTGTTGTGTAAAAATGAAATTGAAACATGATATTTGGCACTAAATTGGCAGACACGTAGAAGAAGGTAATATTATTACATTTATAGAATTATATTACCGGCGCGGCGGTATATAATAATTAATATTTATAAGCAATTTAAACCTAAATCTTTTGTGAAATGCAATAGCACAGTATCTTTGAAAAACATAGGTACAAACTGTTCATTAAGTGGGTCAATTTGTGTGTAAAATAAAGTTCTGCTATGTTTATACTACAATAGCAATGCAATCTGTTTTTATCTCCTGTCAGTCAAGACTGAGGTCAGAATATTATGAAACGCGGTGCATGCATGTGTGTGTGTGTGTGTGTTGATGTCTCCAGTCATTTTTATCTCATTTATTAAGATTTCTTCACCAAATATTCACAGAATCTTTATGGCTATGAATATATGTCTGTGAAAAATGCTGGCCTCATTTTCAAAAACAAAATGGCCACCATAGCTGATTGTTCGAAAATCATTATAATGTTCTAAAACTTAAAGTTTTACAACTAGCTTCACCAGATTTGCTCAAAATGTATATGGCTAGGTAAGCTTGTCTTAGAGTAACTGTGTCTTTTTTTTTTTGCCACATATTTAAGGTCAAATAGAAGTCCGTAAGATAATGAAAAAAGAAGCTGGATAAAATCATGGTTGACAAATCTTTTACAAATCTCGAATTTGACCCTCTGCTGCGAGGTTAAGTGGGGTCGTCGAACTAAAATGGCCTTGTATGTACGTTATTATAGGTCCTAGGGCTTCAAAATGTGAAAGCAACATGTAGGAAATCATTCAACACCTAGAAATATAAAACAACCCACAGGAAGTCATGGCCTGTGAATCTTTTGCAAGTGCCAGATTTAACTTTCAACCCCTGATTCAAGGTCAAGTGTGGTAATCAAACTAAAAAGGCATTATATCTCCTTTGTTATTGGTCCAAAGGTTTGGAAATGTGAAAACAACCTAAGGAAATCATGGCCTGCAAATCATTTCAAAGTGTCAAATTCGACGTTGGACCCCAGCTTCAAGGTCATTTGGGGTCTTCACACTAGAAAGGCCTTATGTCTCAGTTATTATTACCCCACAGCCCTTAAGGGCGGTCAGGGTATTGTTTTCACCCATGGTGTCCGGATGGGCGGTTGGTCGGTCGGGCAGTTTGTCCGGGCTGTATCTCAGAAAGTGTAAGGTGTAGGAAGTTCATACTTGGCAGTGACATTGGTTGGGGGGTGTAGGTGTGCAACATCATGGTCTGACCTTGATTTGACCTTGCCGTAGTGACCTTGAGTTTGAAAATCTTGTCCGGGCTATATCTCGGCAACCATAAGGTGTAGGAAGTTGATACTTGGCATGGACATTAGTTAGGGATTGTAGATGTGCAATTTTATGGTCTGACCTTGATTTGACTTTTGATCTTGCTGTAGGGACCTTGACCTATAAAATCTTGTCCGGGCTATATCTTGGAAACCGTAAGGTGTAGGAAGTTGATACTTGGTAGGGACATTGGTTAGGGGGTGTAGGTGTGCAACGTCATGGTCTGACCTTGATTTGACCTTTGACCTTGCCGTAGTGACCTTGACCTATAAAATCTTGCCCAGGCTATATCTCGGAAACTGTGAGGTGTAGGAAGTTGATACTTGGTAGGAACATTGCTTAGGAGTTGTTGGTGTGCAACATCATGGTCTGACCTTGATTTGACCTTTGATCTTGCCGTAGTGACCTTGACCTATAAAATCTTGTCCGGGCTATATCTTGGAAACCGTAAGGTGTAGGAAGTTGATACTTGGTAGGGACATTGGTTAGGGGGTGTAGGTGTGCAACGTCATGGTCTGACCTTGATTTGACCGTTGACCTTGCCGTAGTGACCTTGACCTATAAAATCTTGCCCAGGCTATATCTCGGAAACCGTGAGGTGTAGGAAGTTGATACTTGGTAGGAACATTGGTTTGGAGTTGTAGGTGTGCCACATGCCTATATCTCGGAAACCGTGAGGTGTAGGAAGTTGATACTTGGTAGGAACATTGGTTAGGAGTTGTAGGTGTGCCACATCATGGTCTGACCTTGATTTGACCTTTGATCTTGCCGTAGTGACCTTGACCTATAAAATCTTGTCCGGGCTATATCTCGGAAACCGTGAGGTTTAGGAAGTTGATACTTGGTAGGAACATTGGCTAGGAGTTGTAGGTGTGCAACATCACGGTCTGACCGTGATTTGACCTTTGACCTTGCCGTAGTGACCTTGACCTATTAAATCTTGTCCGGGCTATATCTCGGAAACTGTGAGGTGTAGGAAGTTGATACTTGGTAGGAACATTGGTTAGGAGTTTTAGGTGTGCAACATCATGGTCTGACCTTGATTTGACCTTTGACCTTGCTGTAGTGACCTTGACCTATAAAACCTTGTCCGGGCTATATCTCAGCAACTGTAAGGTGTAGGAAGTTGATACTTGGTAAGGACATTGGTTGGGGGTAGTAGGTGTGCATCATCATGCCTTGATTTGACCTTTGACCTTGCCGTAGTGAACTGGACCTATAAAACCTGGTCTGGGCTATATCTTGGAAACCGTAAGGTGTAGGAAGTTGATACTCGATAGGGACATTGGTTAGGGGGTGTAGTTGTGCTACATCATAGTGTGACCTTGATTTGACCTTTGACCTTGCTGTAGTGACCTTGACCTATAAAATCTTGTCCAGGCTATATTTCAGAGACTGTAAGGTGTAGGAAGTTTATACTTGGTAGGGACATTGGTTTGGGGTTTTAGGTGTGCCACGTCATGGTGTGACACTGATTGACCTTTGACCTTGCTGTATTAACCTTTAAAATCTTGTTGCACCTTTGGGTCTGTCTGTTGATGCAGATTAAGCACTGTTAAAGTCATATTAGAATTCATTAAGAATTTCTTTTTTCAAGTTCCCATTGTAACAGATGGAATTTCATCAAGTGAGCCACAGGCTTTTCTCCAACACCACACATAAACATTCATTGAATGTATTGCCACTTCTGTATGCATGGGTAATATTCAAAACATCCAAACCATAATTCGGCTATTTTGGTTTACTGATAAGTGCTGTCATTTTATTGTTGAATTGTTTTGTTTTAATAGTTCATCTTTACATACATTTCTTTTCCTTAGATATTATTTTCTCTACTTAAGCATTATTTGGACCTTAATGTAATTGACACTGCTCTGAAAGTATCTTGAACTCTGTACAGTTATACTACTTCTATATCTCATGGTGTTGAAAAATATTTCCCCAGGCTGTGGGGTATGGGCATCTCTGATGCTATTTTTGTTCCTAGGGCTTCAAAATGTGAAAAAAAAAAAGAAATCATGGCCTGCAAATCTTTTCAAAGTGTCAAATTTGATTTTTGACCCCTGCTTCAAGGTCGGGTGGGGTCTTCATACTAGAAAGGCCTTATATCTCCATTATTATTGTTCCTAGGGCTTCAAAATGTGAAAACAACTTGTAAGAAATCATGGCCTGCAAATCGTTTGCATGTGTCGAATTTGACCCTTGAGCCTACTTCAAGGTCAGTTTGGGTTGTCATAATAAAGAGCCTTATATCTCCCTAATTATTGTTCCTTGGACTCTAAACTCTACATGAAGATCACACTTCTATGTCTTGATGTCATTGGAACTAGGCTGTTTCTCCCTCATGAGTAGTGAAAAAAATTCAAATTAAATATTAAATTGTTATATCCCCACTGCCACTACAGCCGTATGTTGGACTTGTGTGAGTGATAACTCAAAAACACTTAAATGGATTTCATTCGGACTTGGCACATACATGTATTTTGGTCAGGAGAGGAAATACTTTTTAAGATGACCTTAAACCTGTAGTAACAAAGAAGTTATAGCCATCTTAATATCTGAAATAGACTTTTGGCCACTAAAAGTTTTATAGGTCACAAACTGTGGCTAATGTGGCTAAAATTTTCCCTGTAATCTATAAATGGCAGTTCTGACCAACCTGAAACTGTACTAAATATAATTTCTGTATGTGATTTTTTTTTTTTTTTTTTGACAATTTGAGGTCTGTAGCTTTAATTTTAATATCGCCTCAAAGGTCTCTAAAATAAATTTGAAGTCCGAAGCTTTGATTTTAATGTCACCTCTAAGGTCACTAGAATAAAGGTCTCGGAGATCTATTTTTACCCCACTACTAAGGCTGTTCAGACACTTTTGTTATGTATGGAGTCCGGCAGGGAATTTTGCTAAATTACTGGTTACACAAATTAACACAATTTTACTGTAACATGTAAATTTTATAAAAGCAAAAATTTGACAATTTTAATTAGTTAAGTGTAGGTTTAATAAGCTACAAGCTTACCATGTGGGACTTAGTGCTATCTCAGGAGGCTGCTTACAGCTCTCATGACTCTTGTGAGGATATCCATGGTACTTGATGTTCCTGGGTTGTTACTGTTAGGTTCTAGAAGATTTGGTTGCAGAGGCTGTGCGTAACCCCCCTCCCCCAGCCTTTCTTTGTACCTGAGGGGAAGTGTCTAGTACTTGTTGAGCTGCTACTGGTGGCCCCAGGTACAAATTCTCATTATCTGAACAAGTCAGATGTTTTAGGTAAAAATTTGCGGAGGTGTTAAACCCTATCGTAGAAAACTTTAGAGGCCGCAAAGACCCTAATCTTGTGAGCTTTTACCTGGACCAAGCCCAGGGCTTGTTGATCTCCTTGTTTATAGCACATGAGGATAGATTGTTTTAGCCATGAAGACAGGGTAGCTGTTCTGATGTCTGAGGTATGACCCTTCTTAAAGGAGGTGAAAAGGATCTAGCACCTCTTAGGTCCTGAATGCAATCTTCTTTGAATTGTCTATCCACTACAGTAGTTAAAGCTAGAATAATCACTGGTGACACTCTTTGTGAACCTTCTCTTGCTAGCTGGATTTTGGCTATGAAATCGGAAGAGGGGAACAGTGCTACCTTTTCCCACTGGCCTAAATTCAACACTTTGTGGCGCTTGCCGGAGGCCAAGGTGTAGCAAAAAGGCTGTTTCTAAGGTTAGATATTAGAGGTCTGTGTCTTTCATAGGCTCAAAGGGTGCTTTTGTGAGCTCATTTAATACAACAGAAAGGTTCCATTTGGATAGATTTCTGGAACTTGGACGGTCTATCCCAATGATAGTTGGTGAGCAACCTGTTGAGGTCAGAGCTTTGAGAAATGTGGAACCCCGCTGGGCCCATGGGGTCAACAAGAGCAGTCCTGTAACCATCAGTGGTTGACGGTGTCTATTTAGATCCTGGTACATGTACATAAAAAGTCTGAGAGTTGTTTCACAGAGGGTGTGGAGCAGTCCTCCAAATTCTGTCTACACCATTTTTGTGTCACCTGCACCTATGCTCGGTGGCATGTAGTGATTGCTTTGTCCTCTCTCCTGTAGTGTTGGCATTGTCGTTGTCACAATTTCATTTCCAGATAGTATCTCAAAAATGGCTCGACAGATTAAATGTAAATTTGGCATGTGCATGTAACTGGTCCTCAAGGTGTGCCTTATTGAAAGGTGACCTTAAACTAATAGTGGTAGCATACTTATATATATTGAGTTTAAGTTTTTTTTGTTTCCAGACAGTATCTCAAAAATATGTTGACAGATTCAATTCAAATTTGGTTGTAATTGGTTTTCAAGGTGTTCCCCCATATTAAGGGGATCTTAAATTCCAATTTATAAAATAATTCTATGTTGAGTTTAAGTTTTTTTTTATATTTCCATAGAGTATACTGAAAAAAAAACTTGAGACATTTCATTCAAATTTTGCATGTATATGTAACTGGCGGTAGATAAGTGACATTAATTTAGGTGAGCTTAAACTCCAAGTAATAACAGAATTATATTCACTTTAAGTTTGGCAAGTTTTAGGCGGGTTGCATGTAACCAACCCACCTATTAGATTGATGTGTCTGACGTCTGTCTGTCCCGTCTGTCTGTCATTTTCGTTTCCGCACTCTAACTCGAAAACGCTTTGTCCAATCGAATTCAAACTTGACAGGGAGATAGATCACCATCGTAGCTAAGTTGCTTTCAAAATTGATGTAATTCCGTCTGTATGTAGTTTCAGTCCTATACTTAGTATAGCACAGATACAATAATGTAACCCAGATTACAAGTTTTATATTTCTTAGCATGTCTAACACATTTATCTTAACTGGGTGACCTAATATTTCTTTCCTTGTTTCTAAATTTAATTACAGCAGTCGCTAACCTTATTGCTGCCTGCGCAACCCACCTTTTGGGGCATGTCTGACCCTCTTGTTGAACATTATTTCAAAAACTGCAAATCTAGGTATGTTTAAATTGTGGATGTAACAAACCTTCAACAGAACCTTCATGAAAAGATTACCTTTAACTCCCTCACACCTGAAAAATAACATTGAGTATAAGGTTGGGATATTTTTTTGGTGTTTGGAAGACATTTGATGTGGTAATTGAGATTTTTTTTTTCATTGATATTCAACATGTACATATATCTAGACAAAAAGAAAAAGTTCTCTTTATAAGGTTACAATAAATTGCTGATTTTTTTAAAACTTTTGAGTTTAAAGTTGTAACAGTTTTGTGTCACTAGTAGCTATGATGGATCACATATATGACCAGCATTGGCACACACTTTGTTCCTGGGAAATATTTCAAAAATTGCTTATAGGATGAAATTCAAATTTGGCATGTGGATGTTGCTGGTCATCAATAAGTGATGACCTTAATCTCAAACTTGTAACACAATTTTTTTAGTTTAACTTTTGCCATTTGTGGGCGATCGCTTAAAAGTGGCTTCACAGATTCAAATCAAATTTGGCATGTGGATGTAACTGGTCTTCAAGGTGTTGTCTATTTAAGATGACCTTAAACTCCTATCAATAACATAATTATATTGATTTTAATTTTTTCATTTCTGTAGAGTATCTCAAAACTGCAGGACAGATTAAAGTTAAATTTGTTATTCTGATGTACATATGTATGTAGTCCTGAAGGTGTGCAGCAGATTTTAAGCTTATTTAAATTCTGGATATAACTAACCTCGAACAGAGTTTACATGGTTAATATGACCTTAAAGTCATTTACATTGTCTTAGATTCAGTGGAAGGTTATGACAAATTTTTATGATATTTGGACAATATTCAAGTGGTAGTTGATAGTTCTCATTTAAATTAAACATGTACACATATCTAGACCAAAAGTCCAAAACAAGATATTTATTGTAATGTTACCATAAAGACCTCATAGTTAAAGAAATGAGTTTAAGGTTATTTTACAACATTTTTAATTATTATATTCACCCTGATGGCGATGGGCATGAATATTATTTTGGCTTGTCCTCTGAAACACCCTTCATTGCTGCTCATTTACAGGTACAGTATTTTATTTGTATGGGCATGATAGCTTGTATGTGATCGTGTTCTTGGTAATATCTGGCAACAAGTGTTGCCATGTCAAAATTTTTTCTGTTCTTGGTCTTGTGATTTTGAGGGCATTTAACATTATTCCAAAGTATCAGAATATGTTTATTACAAGAGGACCTTGTGATTTGCTTTTAGGCAACACTTTTTCTTTTGTTTTTCACTTTTAATTTGGTGAGTTCGTTTTAAACAAAACCCATGCAAAGATTTTAACAAATATTTTCAGGATTAATTTCTTCCAAAGGGAACTAAAACTTTTTCGGGTTTTTTGCATTCCAAACCCCTGCATGGATTGGAGCTGATTAGCTTTTTGACTGTACCTGGCAACAAGTGTTGCCATGGTAACATTTTCCGTTTCTTATAAATATTTTTATGGGTTTTTTGCATTCTATACCCCTGCAAGAAATTGGAGATGATTAGTTTTTCGGCAATACCTGGCAACAAGTGTTGCCAGTACAACACTTTTTTCTGTTTCTAGGTTGTGGATATAAAAGTCCTGAAGAACACCTGTAGGGTAAAGTGACCTTACATTCAACAAGGTGAGACAGTGATCTCGCTTGACAAGACAGGACCCATCTTACACAATCCATTAACTTATATAGGCATATGACTAGCATTTTAACAGTAGGTTACCAATGTGATACTTTATTGATTTTCCTACTGACTGCTGACATCTGGCAAAGACTTGGTAAGTGCTGACTTCATGTGTTTGCCTCTCTGTCTTCTTGTGTGCTTTTGTCATAGCCTGTATCTGTAGGTGGGGCCTGAACTTTGTGGTTCAGACAAGTGGCAAATAGGTAGATATGCAGCATGAACCACGTTTAACAGATCTTCTTGGATACTAGAGGGTGCAGTGAATATTCTGTTGATTAGATCCGAGTTGCCCTGGACAATGAGTCAGCCATCACATTAAGGCACCTTGGAATGTGCCTGGCACGTAATGATATTTTGTAGTGATAGCACCAACTCATGATATTTCATACAGCACACATTTGTGCTGAGTGGGTTCCTCCTTCCTTGTTTATATAAGCTACTACTGTTGCATTATCTGTGGCTATCAACACAATCTGATTTTGGCACTGATTCCTGAACTATTTCAGGGCCAAGAACACTGGCTTCAGTGCTAGCACATTTATGTGTGGCCTTATTTCCCCGTCCTGCCACAGACCTTTTACTGAGCCTTGATCTAAATGAGCACCCCAACCTTTTACAAGGGCTGAGCTTAGGTGGTATTCGTAGCTCACAAAAGAACACACCTGAGTTGCATCTCTGACTTTTCCTGGTTGATTATCCACCCCAAGGACTGTGTTAGGTTCATGATGGTCTTTGCATTCAGTAATGCCTCACTTTGGGATTGAGCCCTGAAAAGCCAGTCGTCTAGTTACTGGTGGAGTCTGATTCCCCTAGAGAGGGCCATAAGCTTCACTTTCTTGACTATCATTGTGAAGACTTGTGGAACTGTCACTAGCCCAAAGGGCAGATAGGTGAACTTATAAATTTGAGACTTGTGAGTAAACCCTAGGCTAGGAACTTCCTTGAAATTGGGTGGATGAGAATATGAAGGTAGGCATCTGAAAGGTCTGTGCAGGAGACCCATTCCCTGGAATCAGCAAGGCCATTATAGATTCTGGTATTTCCAGCTTGAATTTTTCTACCTTCAAGAGTGTTTTTAGCCTGTTTAGGTCTATGACTGGCCTCTATTTCTGTTGGGATTTTGGAACTAAAAACAGGCAACTTTAAAACCCAACAGACCTTACTTTTTCTACCTTTTCTATTGTGTTCTTGGTGAGGAGAGACTGAATTTAAGAGTCCATGCCTATGTCCTTTCAATGGTCCTTGTATCCTGAGATGATTAGGCATTGTCTAGTTAATTTTGGTTTCTTGAGAATGGAAGAACGTAACCATCTGTGATAATGTTCAACATTGTTTGAAGAGTTTTCTTTTAGCCAGTCTCTCCTGGAAGAACAGAGGTGACCTACTGGTGGACCATTGGAGGTATGGTTGTCATTGGGAAGAGGTTTTTCTACATCCTCTACCCTTGTGTTGTAGTCTGAAGTGACACCTGTTGCCACTGTTATTCGACTTCTTCCTGTTCGAGGAATATGACTGCTGCTTGGGGTGGGACGTCCCTCATATGGGCTCTTCTCTTAGCAGAATCTTTTCTTACTGTGGGGGCCACAAAAAGGCTGGTTTTGATAGGGCCTGAGGCCCTGAGAGTTTTTAGGAATGCCTTGTTTGAGGAGGAACTCTTCTCTTTGCTTAACTAGTTGTGAATTGTTTTTTTTGTAGGTATTTTTAATTGCCCTTTCAGTATTAGCACCCTTCTGAATTTGAGTTTTGACCTGCTTGACAGTGGCTTTGATACTGTCCCTGCAGTTTTCGATAATAAGGTTACATTGAGATAACCTGGTTAAAAGCAGCTAAAAATTGAGGGTACATATAATGTCTAGCCTAGTACTCTAATTCTTTGACAACTGGAAGGAGAACTTTTCCCCACAAGGCTGCTGAGGGCCTAAGAGGGATGCAAATGTTTGAAAAGTCCTGCATCTTCTCTTTGAAGCAGGGATCTACCATCTTGTACCACTTTCCAGTGCAGGGGAGGTTTAATGAATTTCCCCTCAGGGAGATTGGCAAATTCAAGTCCTGTTCAAATTTTTCCAGGGATTCTTTGAGGGGGGGGGGGGGGGGGGGGGGGGGGTTAGCTGGGAGAGAAGTGGAAGGAGCCTTGGGCCAGGGCTCCTATTTCTGAGCCACTGGGTTAAGGGCATGACAATTTTTACCCCGACATTGACGACTTGTCTGAATGTCTCAATGTTCTCCGTATACCATAAGTGCAAGTCAGAAAAATCTACTTCCACATGATACAGTCAGGGCTAAATTGCCTTTTCATCTCAGCTTTTTTATGTTTGAGGTCCCTGTATATAGAGGAACAAGTTTCCCTAGATTCCCCCTCCTCTCCCAGGTTCTTTACTTGGAGAGGGATTTACGGTGTGAAGGTAGATCTGAATCCTCTGAAGAGGAACTTACATATCGGTGAGACTTGTGTTTGCGTTTAAGTACTTTTTGGGTTTATCAGTCTTCCTCGGATGTTGATGTTCCGATTCTGACTCTGAGGCAACTTCCGAAGCAGATTTGTGACGTGTTCTCAGGAAAACATTTGGTGGCATAGGATGCCCAACAAACTCAACCTCTATGACCTCCCTCGGGCGGCCGAGGCTATTGGGTCTTGGCTGATTGTCTGAGATTTTGCGAGTGTTAGCTTTAGGATCCGAGACAGGTGCCTGTACTACCACAGGATCTGAGGGAGATTTTGATACTGAAGCACTTGGGGCCCTGATCTGCTCTTGCAATGACTTTTGTTGCTCCAACAGCTTATTGAAAGCATCCATAATAGAAGCTTGAAAACCCCCTATTTTATTGCCTTAATACCAAAAGGACAACATGCTTACCAGTTGGTGAAACCAGTCCCACCAAATGTCAGAAGACATCCTGTGTTTCCACCGGCAGGATCGATCATAGTGTGCATTCAATAGGTGGCGGAACTTACTTCCTATCTAGACAACATAATGTCTTAGCAATATTTTTGTTTGGTGCATGTGCATTTAGTCGCTTTTCAAAGTGGAAGACATTTTTTGTAAAGACAATTTATTTTGTAACTGGCTTTGGTGAGATGCCAGTACTCAGCTAGTCTATGAGTCAGAAAACTACTACATCAGTTGTTGTTGATGTTCTTCAACACTCTGTAATTGGCTCCAGTGAGATGCCAGTACTCAAGCCTGTCAGACTAGCCAGTCAGCTTACTGTTACCCAGTCTGTGACTGGTACCAGTGTTAAACCCCTGAATTCCTCTTCAACTGCCGGTGCTGCCTCTCAAATATCCAGACTCTCATTATGAACAGCAGATGGACTTCACTTCCCCTGTCTATCCTGAGGTAAAGTGTCTGACCGGGAAGCCAATATACTGGAACAGGACTCTGACCAGCAGACATGTGAAAAGCAAACCTACTGGGAAACCATTAAAGGAGTGAGGTCATACATGGGTTGGCACCAGGTGCCCGATTTTGAAAGTACAGCCTCCTCAAGATGATCATCCTTTTGCTAGTCCCAGAAGTCAAGCCTCCTATAAAATATCTGTTAAGCCTCTCCCTGATGACTGGCTCTGCCGGTTGTTGGAGAAATTGAACTTAACACTGACAGTTGGCTACCCTAGTCATAGAACTGATGCCAATGGACTGTATAAAGACCAGTTTGTCAAGGTCCCAGCACTCAGAGATGGTATGATACTCAGAAAAGAAAGATTTTTCCCGGTCCAAGGTGACCTACTGGCAGAATGAACCAGGAAAAATCAATAGTGCCTTCTTCAGAATTGCTAGCCCTTCCCTGGCTTCCCGACCTATAGCAGAGGAAACTTTGAGAAAATGGGAGAGGTTGGCCAGAGACTCAAACTTCATGTGTAACCAGGCAGGTGGTTTTAGTCACTGTTTAACAAGGGTATTGGACAGCATGGCTACCAATTTGAAAGCTTTTCAGGATGAAAAAGCAAAGGGAAAGTCACACAGGAGGCAGCTAATGAACTAGCCTACTTAATGACATTCAATCAAAGTATCAAACATGCTTTGAATTATGCAGGACCTGTCAGACTTTATTTTCATCAACATGGCTAACATAACTCGACTCAGACATGACAGTTACCTGGATTTTGTCAGACATTGGGTCAAGGTTGACACAGGGACAGCTGTTAGAAACTCTCCACTTCATATGCCCTCCCTGTTCCCAGATGATGACACCAGCTAAGAATGCATCGGACATCAACCGGAAATCCAGTCCACCAGCTTGGAAACAATGCAGGGGTCAGAGCAAATGAGATTGGAGCAAGACCTCAAAAGAAAGGCTTAAGTCCTGCTTGTAAATGTGTGAAAGGTGTTTCCTGTGTAGATCGCTTGTCTTCTTGGCTACCTGTCCCCAATGTCCATACTGTTGCTCAAAATCTGCATGTAGGGTTTAAACTGAACCAGTTTTAGAAAACTTTGGCCATCTTACGGGGCAGCTCCAAGGCCAAAAGAATCCTCGGGGAAGGCTACACCATCCCCTTCTGGAAACAACCAACTTTGACTGGGTTTCCAATAATAAAAAGTGGCTCAGGAACAGTTACCTGATGGAGGAATAAAAAGCACTTTTTCAAAAGAATGCAGTGGAAAAAGTAAAAAATCAGACACCTCTGGCTTTTTTCAGTAGACTTTTCACTTTTCATGGTATCAAAACCCAACAACAAATGGATACCTATTCTAAATCTCAGCTCACTTTACAAATATCTGAAATCAGAAACCTTCAAAATTGAGACACCAGAAAGAATAAGGACTTCTTACAGAAAAGCTAAAGAGTAACAGTCCAGGAAATACCTACGTTTTCACGTCCAAAGTTAGTCCTACCAATTCAATGCACTGCTATTTTGTCTTTCCACTGCTCCAGTGGAACTCACAACAGTAATCAGGGAAGTCAAACTGACTCAAAACAAGGGTATAAGAGTCCTTCAGTACCAAGACAACTGGATGTTCAGAGCCATATCCCACCGAACTTGTCTCCAGTGGACCCAGACCTTAGTAGCTCTGTGCCAGAAATTAGGTTGGATAGTAAACATGGAAAAGTTGGAACCTAAACCCAAGCAGATCTTTGATTTCGTCGGTTACCAGTACAACCTCAGCAAGGGCAAAATCAGACCCACCATGGGACATTGGCAGACCTTAAACTTAAAGATTCAGGAGCTTCTCACCACAACTTACTGTCAAGTTGGGCAGCTCATGTCACTCATAGGCCTGTTAGCTACAGAGAAGCAAGTCAACCTAGCCCAGCTCCACATAAGACCCATCTAGTGGCACCTGAAAAATTGATGAAGGATCAACCTAGAAAAGGCGATCTCGATCCCAAGGTCCCTCCATCCACACTTAAAATGGTGGCTCAAAGAGGCAAATGTCCTGCCAGCCACTACACCCTTTCAGCCATGCTGTTCAGATCTTTACAGATGCCTCGAGAAGACTGGGGCCCTCACTTAGATCTCACGGCAAGAGGGTCCTGGTCCCAGCTGGAAAGCAAGTTGCATATAAACTATCTGAAACTAAAAGTGGTCTTCTTGGCCCTAAAAGAGTTCCAAGACCTCTGTTTAGATGAAATTGGTCTAGCAACAGACAACACCACAGTTGTTGCCTACATAAACAAGGAAGGAAGCTTGAGGTCAGGCCCACTGTGTGCCCTACTGTGCAGTATCCTGACCTGGTGCTCCAGGCAGCAGGTGACTCTCAAGGCATGACATATTTCAGGCCGGTTTAATGTGGAAGCAGACAGTCTATCCCAGCCAGGCCAAATCATCCAGATTGGTCTCTCCTTCCTGAGGTCTTCCAGCAGATATACACCAGGTGGCACCATCCACAGATATACCTTTTTGCAATGATGTTCAACAAGAAATTTCTCAGTTTGTGTCACCAGTTCCAGACTCCCTAGCCTGGGCAGTGGATGCACTCAGTCTGCCTTGGGAAGTACTGGACCCAGATGCCTTTCCACCAGTAGCCATTCTGGGGGGCTCGGTGGTGTAGCGGTTAGAGTTCTCGCCTCCAACCTCTGAGGCCGCCGGTTCGAATCTCGGGCCAGGCACTTCATGTTGGAAAGTTGGTAGTTACTTGCGGATGCCCGGTGGTTTACAGTGCAGTATGCACTGGTTTCCTCCACCTGTAAACTACCCGTCGCAATATGACCCTGGCTGTTAAACGCCACGTAAAAACAACAAATAAACCAGTAGCCATTCTGGGAAAAAGTGGTGGTGAAACCGTGAAACTAAGGGACTATCAGGAGAATCATTCTGATTGCTCCAGCGTGGTCCAGCATACCCTGGTTCGGGGCATAGTGGCCATGTCCAACCAGATCCCTCTGCACTTGCCCACGCTGACCAACTTGCTGACTCAACCATTCAGTTACACTCCTCACTCCTCTGTCAAACTTAGATCTGCATGCATGGCTCCTAGAGCCTCAGCAATCAAGGAGCAAGGCTTCTCTAAGGCAGTGGCAGCATGAATTGAGGCTCCTCAAAGAGCATAAACCAGATCAGTCTATTAAGCGAAGTGGACCATTTTTACAAAATGTTGCCACAGTAATCAGGTGGACTTAAGGCAACACCTACAAAGTTCAAAGCCGACTTTCTCCTGTATTTGTTCCAGGACAGGAAGTTACAGCCAAGTACAATAGGTGGCTACAGGTCAGCCAAAGCAAACAGGGAAATTCACCTATTAATTTCAGCAAGGACAAAAATCTCACTCGTCTCTTGGATAGTTTCCACAGAGACAGACCTAAGGGTTGCAAAGGCATCCCCTCGTGGAACCTTTCCTTGGTTTTGTACCAACTTATAAAGGCTCCTTTTGCACCCCTTAAAGAGGCCTTCTAGAAACATTTAACCTTCAAGACTATCTTCCTCTTACCTCTGGGTTCTGGCAAATGCAGGAGTGAGATCTGTGCTTGACTACACAAAAACACCAGACACACTGGCCCAAGGTGTTTTTCTACCCCTCACACAGCTTTCTTTCGAAGAACCAGCTGGCCAAAGAGGGTCCAGACAATCCAACACCACAGAGTTTTATTTGAAGAATGTGGCTAGGGCTGCCTTTACTTATTAAATTTGCAATTTTATATGGGGATAAGAAAGTCCAAGATGGAAACACCAGAAATGATAAGGCTATCCCTTCAAAAGTGCGAATAAGTTGCTTGCATTTATTTCAGCAATGCATTTTTCCACATATCCATATATTCAAATTGAGGAAATATCTAAGGCTCTCCAAAGAAAAGCCTTCCAGTTCACGAGTCTTCCCTTTTGACAATCAACATCTCCCTTTGGAGTTCACCCTCTTTGTAAAGGAGTCTTAGAAGAGCCTCATTGAGGGACCAGACACAATCTTTGTTGGCACTTTCTCAAGTCCTGGGTTGGCTGGTCAATATAAAGAAGTAAGATCTATAAAAACAAACAAAAAAACTGGAGATCATAAAAATGAGAAGTAGACTCTGACCCCAATCCCCCCCCCCCTATCAAATGGTGAAATGTATTATGGACTGGGTTTCAGTTAATGAAACTTTTTGAGAGACTAAACAGACTAAAAGAGTTTTCTAGCCGGAGATATTTTTCCTTTCTTAGATTAGGGAAAGTGTAAATTTTGCACCATACTCAGACACTGTTGTGAGAATGATTGCTCTAGATGTTTGCAGCATGCCTACCCAGTTAGGTGAAATTGAGACCAAGGTTTAATTAAAATGAAAAATGAAAATCTCTGTCTTTCTTCATACATATTTTTATTAAGGTGAGATTTCATTATATACTATTCCACAAAAATATAAATATTCCAAGTCTATGAGATATATATATATACAGATATACATACACATGTGGAAATCTGTTACATTTATCCACAAGTTGCAGTCAATTTGCACTCAAGCAGGATAACACACAAATTATTGTTAGAGTAAGAAATCTAAAATTCGCCACATATCTGAAATTCGCCACATGTGAAAATACTAATAAAATAAATGAATTGTGGTGAGATTTGTTGACTGTATAGTAAATTAAGGCTTTTTGAACTGAAAAATACCAATTTTGGACAAAAACATCATTTTCTTCATAAAATTAACTAAGGTTTTAGAGGTGGCGAATTTTAGATTCCTGGCGAATTTTAGATTTCTTACTCTACTCCTTATGTAAACTCCAATTGTATTTTATAGTGCTTAATCTTTGTTCAAACACAGGAGATAATGTGGTAAAAAATAATTGTTACAGTCATTTAAATATTCATTGATGTCAAAGTCAACCTAATTGCTAGTGGCAATGGAAAAATGTTTTTCGCAGTTGTAATTTTCATAAGCTTAATATAAGCGCAGCCAGTATTTAATAATTTAAGTTTACTGTCATTGGGTATAACCAGCTCAATGTTGGAAATACTCAAAGTTTGCAGATTTGGCAGGTCTTTCCAAAAGGCAGTTGCTGCCACTTCATTTGTGAAATATTTTTTACCATGATAACTCCCATTGACGTGTGTTATACAATGTGTTAACAATATCCCCTGCTTTATGTAAAAACATGGGCATCTAACACCACTGTTATGAGTTTGCCTTCCAACTATCCCAACAATGTTCCTAATGTGATGTTATTGGTTGTATAAATTTATCTTTCACTTGTGAAGGTAGGCCACATAACCATGGTGATTGTAAACATTCATTAATAATTTTAGACATGTTTCAAAACCTTTCAAGTGAGCATTTCTATCCCGAGTACTCATGACCATTATTTCCAGTTGTCACAACTAACTTCTGGGATGTTAGACTTATTTCTTGGCTATGACAACTTATCGTGTGTATAAATAAAATATTACACAAGGTAGGGCACATAACCATGGTGATCGTAAATGTTCATTAATAATATTAGACATGTTTTAAAACCTTTCAAGTGAGTATTTTTATCCCCAAGTACTCGTGACCAACATTTCCAGTTGTAAGGCAGTCACAACTAACTTCTGGGATGTTAGACTTATTCCTTGGCTATGACAACTTATCGTGTGTATAAAGTGAAGCCTAGTGATCTCGTTGCAGGAGGCTTCCAATTACTAAACCAGAGTGGTTGGGGCTTTTTTTCATGAACCATGGGCAGTATTCATTAACATTCCTAATCTTAGTCCTATCTTAGTCATAAAATTTATGAGATTTGTCTTAGTTAAGATAGGTCCCAACTTGGTATTTACAAAGCATGTCCTAGTTAGGACAATTATCCTAATCCTATCTTAGTCCAAAGTGGCAAATCTCATGAGAGTTTGTATAACCACATTATAACCACTGAGATTTCATCATGTGATGTAAACATTCTTCTCTGCTTTTTGTGTCACAATGGATGAATTAAGTACAGTTGAGAGGGGACAGCCTCTAAGCATTCCTAACTTTATGACAATAGTTAGGACTAACATAAGACTATGATGCTTTGTGAATACCAATTTCACTACAACAAATTTCCTAACAAAAATCCTAAAGTTAGGACTAAGACTAAGATAAGAATGTTAGTGAAATACCGCCCCATAGCCCTTGGAAGCAAGGATAATCTCTTTGGTTGTATGACTTCAAATTTTACTTGGTACAAAATTGCAACAGTTTCTAAGTTTCATTGCCGTTTTTAACAGGATTAGTCTAAGCAATACCCTGACTCTAATAATGGCTTGCTACAACTCATGACAGTGGAACAGTGGTATAGATTCTTAAAGGGGCATCCCACCTGTTAAATGTGAAATTTTAACCTTTGTTTTTAACACTTGTTGTTTTGACAAATTGCATAGTTTCTCAGTTTCACTACTGTTTTAACAGGATTAGTTGAAGCAATACTCTGACTCTAGTACTGGCTTGCCGCAGGTCATGACAGTGGTAAAGATTCTTAAAAAACTTTAATCCGTAACTTGTGATTTCTGCACCATTTCTAGATGGATTTAATGTAACAAAATCCAGCAACATATCTCTATATGGTGGATACATGGTGGATTATACAATATTTATACTATTGATTCTGAAATGTATTCCTGAGAACAATGGAGTCAATGGTGGCTTGTGGTTATATTGTACAATAAAAGGTTTTATATTTTTAAGCCCAAATAGCATATTCATTACTTATCACTGGAAGCCAGTTTAAGTCATAACTCACAAAGGCCTTGAATGCATGGTAACAACTCCAGGGGTCGATTTCACAAAAGGACTTAGCCCAAACTTAGACTTAAATTGAAGACTTTTGTCTTAAAATGAGGCTAAGTCTGTGATCTAAGACTTGAAGGATTTCACAGAGCTGCTAAGTCTAGGTTTTGGCTAAGTCTACCCAAGAGTGGGCTTAACTTTTATAAACAAAGGCTTAAATATGGCCGCCATATATTTTTCTCACTTCAAAATTTGAAATGCTTGAAAATAAAGAATAAATACATAGGACACCTCCCTAAATTATTCTTTGGACATGTCTGTGTGATTATAAGGTTTCCCATTTAAAAATGCAGCATTTTTTCAAAGATAAAATGAGCTAAACAAGGGATATATGTTACACTAAAATATTTTGAGTAGAAATAAAGGGTCACATGACATAGAAAACCACTGTGGTTATATGATAAGCTTGGACTTCGCTAAGTCCCCCTTTGTGAAATTCATTTAAGTCCAGGACTTAACAAAGACAAAACACTCAGATTTAAGTCCCTGACTTAGCCTAAGTCTGAGACCCTTTGTGAAACCGGCCCCAGAATTTGTCTTTCATTTTCAACTTTTTCACAGTTCTGCATCCTCACACAGCTTTCTTTTTCACCCAAAACAAGGCCTCATTAACCGTAAGGAATTTTGGGAATTCACCAAGACCCACGTTTTGCAGTTGTTAAATTACTACGTATCTAGTGGTCACATATTGATGAAAAAAATCTAAAAGAAACATTGTTCTATGTAATTAAGGATATTTACAGGAAAATGTTTGTAAGTTAGGGTATTTAGTACTATATATAATAAGTAGGGTGTACAAGTGGCCACAAACACTATAGTTTCTGAGAAAGACTGTTTCTAACTGAAGCTGGTTTATGATCTCTCATCTGAATAGGAGTTCTGTGGACTACATAAATCTGATTCTAATTCTTCATACATCTTTTTCCTTTTGTACAACAGGGTAACTTTTTAAGTGCAAGCCTTGCTAGAGCTCGTGCTTCTACAGATCACTTTTTTTTTTGTCTCCGGACTTTTACCTCTGCATTCAGAATTTCCCTCTCTTGCTCTCCCATAGCTAAAAGGACGCATGTCCTTTGGGCTTTTGCCCATACATATGCCCCTTTGTCTCCGGACTTTGATGACATTGACAACACTCCAATAGCTAAAAGGTCACATGTCCTTTGGACTTTTGCATACATATGTCCTTTTGTCTCCGGACTTTGATGACATTGACAACACTCCAATAGCTGAAAGGACATATGTCCTTTCTGCTTTTGCCCATACATATGTCCTTTTGTTTCCGGACTTTGATAACATTGACAACACCTGTGTATTCTGAATTTCCCTCTCTTGCTCTCTAATAGCTAAAAGGACATATGTCCCTTTGCCTTTTTCCCATACATATGTCCTTCTTGCATCGGACTTTCAGAAATTGTGGCACACAGTGATGACTATTTATCTGCTCACTGAAGTTAAATGACAATGGGCTATGTTAGTACTTGGATGGGTGACTATCTCAGTTTGGGACCAGCTGTGGGATGTATCTAAGTTGGAATTTTTTTTGTCACGAGACTTTTGTAAATTCTAGTGCACTACCCATGTCTCTGATGGCTTTGCGCTCGTGTTAGGGGACCAAAACACCTTTTGGCCTTGTTATGTCACAATGTCTACATGGGTGTTTTAGATACATATTGGTCTTATTTTTATACTGGCCAAACATTAACTGTCACACATGCAGCGCTATGTATTTGGGATGAATCAGTACCAGATTTTCCACACTGGGTATTTTGCCTCCGAAAACCTGCTCTGTCTTCTGTATTGGATATGTCAAACTTGTGTGTACTCACTGTACTCCATTCAAGCACTGAGAACTTCATACGGTTAATCAGTATGTGGATTAGTACTGAAGTCTCTAGAGACTTCTAAGAGTCTGTATAGGTTTGGTTTGAGTACCGCACAAGTCTATGCTAATCAACTCTTTTTGAATTCCCTGCCTCTTTCACCTACATATAATTTGTTGCATTTAGTACATTGAAGTATATCAGGTTGTTTAATTCACAAGTAACTTCACCTGGAAGACTTAGCCTATATATTTGTACTTGAAAGGATTTTGATTGCCTATCTACTGCTAATAGATCAGTCACTTAAACACAACCAATATTCACAACTTAAATTATGTACAAAAATATAACATACACATCATACACTGTTTTTTTAAACAATAGTCAGCATAAATTATACTTTAAAATAAGAATATATAAACATATTACATTAAAATCAACCAACCACTCCTATTAATATTTAGAAAGCAAATTCATGAACATCGTGGGAAAAAAACACAGTTTTTCCAAAATATGAGACACTTATATTATTTTATACTTAATTAGTTCATTACTGCTTTGTTTAACAAGCACTGGAGAACTCTTTACATCCTAAAATAAAATACAAGTGAACAAACAGCATTTCAGTCCATGCCTGAATGTGTCCTTTGCTTATCAGGTGATGAAGGGATCCACCATACCTACAACACAGTCACAGCACATCTAAGTAAATATGCCCATGCATTAGATTTGTTCACAAATCTGGTGGGTTTATGTAAATGAATTGTGACAAGAATACCCTGTCCTATCAATAATTATATCCCCAGACGAAAGTCGGGGATATATTGGATTCAGGTCCGTCGCGCCGCCGCCGCCGCCGCCGCCGCCGTAGAAATTTCCTTGTGGACGCGATAACTCAAAAACAAATTAATATTTTTTTTTCAAACTTGGTACACATGTTAAGAGTGCCCAAAGGAAGATCCCTATTTTAAGGTGACCTTAAACTCCCAGTAAAAAAGAACTTATGGCCACCTTAAGGTCAGAAATTGGACTTTTGGCCACTTAGAGCCCTCTAGGTCACAAACTATGATGCTCAGCTGGCTGAAATTTTACCTGACAACACATTAATATGTTCTTAGTACATGTGCCGAAAATCACGACTTTAAGTTGAGGAGAAAATTGTCTTTGAGGCCCATAAATACCCCCACTTAGGGATTTTTTGCTATACTTTTCACATATTTTGCCCTATAATTTGGAAGTGGTAATTCTGATGAGTCTCAAACTGTGCTAGGTATAACTTTGATATGTAATCCTTGTCTGTAGAAAATTTTAGGGCTGTAGGTTTACCCAAAGGGGTCGACTTAAGGTCTCAAAAGTGCCCACAGAGACCCAATTTATGCACTTTTTGCCACTTTCAAGCACTGTAGCTTTAAAACTATGTCTCTCATCTAAGTTAAATATCATCTGGGAATATATCTATGTGTTTTCTTATATGTGCCCCAACATTTAGGCCTTTAATAGACAGTTAACCTGTGTATCAGGACCATAAACACCCACCCGAGTGACCCTTATAAGACATTTTTCACATCTTTTTCCCTGTAACTTGGAAATGGTAAGTCTGAGAAGTTTCAAACTGTATTAGATATATATTCTGTGTGTAATCTTAGTATGTAACAGATTTAAGTCTGAAGCTTTAATTTTGAAGGTCAAATTGAGGTCTCTAAAAGGCTCCCAAAGACCCAATATTTGGACTTTTTGCTACTTTTAAGCCCTGTGACTGTCAAACTATGTGACTGATAGAGCTCAAATCCTATCTGGGAAGATATTAGTATGTTATTTATATATGTGCCAAAAATTAAGGCTTTAAGAAGACATTTAACCTGTGTATGAGGACCATAAATCCCCACCCGAGTGACCATTTTTAGACATTTTTCACATATTTTGCCCTGTAACTTGGAAATGGTAAGTCTAAGAAGTTTCAAACTGTATTAGATGCATATTCTATGTGTAATCTTAGTATGTGACAAATTTTAAGTCTGAAGCTTTTATTTGAAGGCCACATTTAGGTCTCTAGAAGGCCCCATAAAGACCCAGTATTTGGACTTTTTGCCAATTTTAAGGCCTGTGACTGTTAAACTATGTGACTGATAGAGCTGAAATCTCATCTGGGAATACATTATTATGTTCTTTTTACATGTGCCAAAAATCAAGGCTTCAAGTAGACATTTAACCTGTGTATGAGGACCTTAAACACCCACCTGAGTGACCCTTTTAAGACATTTTTCACATATTTTGCTCTGTAACTTGGAAATGGTAAGTCTGAGAAGTTTCAAACTTTATTAGATACATATTCTATGTGTAATCTTAGTATGTAACAAATTTTAAGTCTGAAGCTTTAATTTGAAAGCCACATCGAGATCTCTAAAAGGCCCACAGAGACCCAATATTTGGACTTTTTGCCACCTTTAAGCCCTGTGACTGTTAAACTATGTGATTGATGGAGCTGAAATCCCATCTGGGAATGCATTATTATGTCCTTTTTACATATGGCGAAAATCAAGGTTTTTAGTAGACATTTAACCTGTGTATGAGGGCCATAGACACTCGCCCAAGTGCCTTTTTGGACATTTTTTCCGTACTTTGCCCTGTTATTTGGAAATGCTTAGTGTGACAAGTCTTAAACTGTATTATATATAATTTTTGTTTGTTATGTATGTCCCCCAAAAAGTTTCAGATCTGTAGTTTAATTGCTAAGGTCTCTTTAACAATTGTAAAATGCCCACAGAAACCCAATTTATGGACATTATGCCACCTTAAAGCCCAGTAACTGTCAAACTATGTGGGTTATAGAGCTGAAATCTTTGAATTTTTAAAAGGAAATGCCTGTCTATTTAAATTTTGAATATTAATAATGTTATGGCTATCTTAGTCTTTTAAGAACTTATTTTTGTGTGTTATACCTCTGCTTGCTGAGTTTTTAACTTTTTAAAATGAAACTGGTTAAACGCCGGTTAAACATTTTCAAGTAGACAAAATGGACACTTTAAGTGAGCTTTAAGTTCCAATATTAATGAAATTATATCCGTATGTAGTAAAACTAGGGGATTTTTAACCCTCAACTAGCCCAGTTTTATTCAACTTGCCTCAGTTAATTTTGACACAGCTCCTACAGTCATGAACTCATTTCAGTTGATAATCACATACTTAAAATTCTCAATTCTTTTTGTATTTGAGTACCCCTTTTATATAGATTGTTTGTTTACCATTTATGCTGTAGCACTCCATCTCTTTGAGAGAACATGTAAACTGTGTAAAAAAGATGTAGAAGATGAGATACATTTTGTTTGTGTTTGTCCAGCTTTAGAGCTGATTCGTATGAAATATTTCAAAATTTTAAATATAGATAAATCTGAATTATTAATAGATCAATTATCAAGGGTATTAACTCATATGAATGTCAATATGGTTATTAATTTTATTTTTGATTTGTGGCAAGAAAGAAAAAGTAAATTATATTGTTAATTTTTATGTATTGAATTGCTGTCTTTATTTACTGTATCTTACCTCAAAATATGTTTGCTCTGTTTGTTATTAACTCTCTATTTAAAGTGACTTATAAGCCCATATAGGGCTGGGTATTACTTCAATAGTTTTTGTATAATCCTTGTCAACATAATACATGTCACTATAATAAACTAATAAACTAAACTAAGTCCCAACCCACATCCCCCACCCAGATTCCCCCCACCCACCTCTGGGACCTCCAGCTATATTGAGTGACACTAAATAAACAAAGGTATTTAATGATATCAGATGAGAAACAAAGACCTCAATGGGGTTGCAGATCTTGTGTAATAGTGAGAGAGGTGTGGAGAAGGGGAGAGGGGTGGGGGTGGGAGGTGGTGGTCTTCATTACATATAACACAAAGGGGAGTCAGAACTGAGATTGTGTCACATATTTAGGTTGCATATATATGGACCACATATATAGGTATAGAGGAAATGAATAACTGAAAACAATTTGCAAATTCTAAAAATAATATAATAAAATAATAATATAAATAATTTTTTTTTAAATAATATTTTATTTGTGAACAAATATAGAAACAGATATGCGCTTTTGGGATTATGAATTTTAGAATGGACATTGAATCATCAATCATTTAAATACTTTGAAGGAAGATTGAAAAGTATGATGAGTTGAGTTAAAAATAATATTTTATTTGTCAACAAATATAGAAACAGATATGCTCTTTTGGGATTATTATTTTAGAATGGATATTCAATCATCAATCATTTAAATACTTTGAAAATAGGTTTAGAGTTATCATTGCAGGAAGATTGAAAATATAATTTGAGTTATGTATTCGGCGTCTGGGGATACACCATCTTCCTTGGAAGATATAAACAGAGTAGATTGATGTGCTGAAGTTCATATAATAATGGGTAATTATGTTTTTAAAAATTCCCGATCAAAACCTGTGGCGTGAGTGATGACCTGTCTGGGGATATGTTGGCGCCGAGTTGGCCCAATCTAGTTATAATTTACATATGGACAAAAACATGGACAAAGCATCGAAATTCCAATTTTTCATATGATATTTTTCCTCCAGGAGCAAACTGCAAATCACACTATGACTCATGGAAATATTTTGTAACACAGAACGATCCAAGCTTACATTTTTATTGTTTTCACTTACGAAGTGGCTCGAGTACGGTAAATGACCGCATTTGAGAATAGATACTACAGTATCATAGCATTCATTTGCTGTATTCCAGTAAATTAACTAGAGTACAGTTCAAGCTGGTATCCTAAACATGCTAAACATCCTGTAAATTTGCAAATGTAAATTTGTAAATTTGCAATTGTTGATTCGTTTACAGATTTATTTAACTACAAAATATTTTACTCTCACCACACCTACTGTTGAACTTGTACACACAGAGTTAAGGAAATATGAGGCCACGGTTTAACTGTAACTGCACCTCTTGTTGAAGTTTTCTAGCCATATTTTACAAATAGAATATCAAATGCTAGGCCTAGAAGATGCAGACTAAGAAAATATGAGGCCATGATGGGGTTTCTAGCCATATTTTACAAAGAAAAAATATAGCCAAACAGTCGACCTTTCATCTGCAAATGTGATTTATTTAATTAGCCAATGAAAACAATAATTTATTGTGACTGAATGCCTCACTCTAGACAAAGTTCTGGAGTACGGCAATCCGTACAGCAGCATACTTTCTATGGAACGATTTTACCGTACCGCAGCCACACCCTTTTACTTAATGGGAATAAGAATGTGTTTAATGAATGTTGAATAAGGTCAGTGAATATAAAGCCTGACAATACTGATTATCTCACACATTGGAATGTGAGGATCTTGCACTGTAATTTGCCCAAACTACTGCACTTCTATATATCATAATTTTTAAAAGAAAAATTGCATACAATTGTAGTTACATAAACTGAACATTTAAATGCAACTTTATAATAATAAAGATTCACCACATTAGAAAGTCTTTTACTTTCAATTACAGGAGATTTTTTCTCGGTGTTCACTTTGTCATTAAAGTAACTGAGCATTTTCTCCTTTTTCATAAAAAAAGGTGAGACTTGATTATATTATATATAACAAGAGCACTCAGAGAGCGCCGACCTCCGCCAAGGTAGCACATATCCTGAAAATTTCATCAAAATCTGTCCATAACTTTTTGAGTTATCTGTCTTTAAAAATTACATTTGAGGGATCCAGAAGATCCAGATAGTGATCCGGATCACTCCTAAAATTTAATCATTTCTTCCTTTTACCTTTTCAGACATATCCTGAAAATTTCATCAAAATCCATCCATAAGTTTTTCAGTTATATTGTTAACAAACTCACAAACAAACCCAGGCGAAAACATAACCTCCTTGTCAGAGGTAATAATCTACACATAAACATCATAGATAATAGCATAATTAACAATGAAAACATTAAAGACATACATAAAAATATAAATACTATTGAATGCAACAAAATAAAGGAAACACGTACATCACTATACACACGTACATAGATTTGAATATTGATTTCACAGTAATATATACAGTTATACTTGTGTAATATTTTGCTTTGTTTTAGTTAAATGGTCTGGATACTGATACACAGGTGCCTCCAACCCACTCCAACTGTATGAACTGATTACATGTGTCCAGTATACCCTAGACACCACATCTTTAACACTAAGTTGGTATAAATGTTGGAGCCCAACTTAGGAGTCAGCCCATCTTAAGATGGGCTATAAGCCCAACTTAGGATCTTAAGTTTGGTACCATATCTTAAGATGGGCTAAAACATATTAGCCCAACTTAGGATAAGTAAATTCAGGAATGATTTTAAAGCAAAAACTTAATATTAACCAGCTTGTTTAATATTACTAGTTATGTCACACTCCATTATGGTTTTAAACATAAAATTGAATACAACCGTACTAGTTTATTTAAATACTGAAATTTCAGTTATACAGTATATGTTTGTGAAATATTTTTAAGATTTGTTGTGCGTATCTTGAGGTTAGATAAGTTAAACATATTTATATAAAATAAAAAAGAAGTATGAAGTACTTCAGTACAAGGATCATTTTAAGTTTATCAATGCTAATGTCATCTTTTTCATGAAAATTAATTTCCTTGTGAAAAGTTTATATTATATTTTGCATAAAAATCATTCGTCAATGTTATTATCTTAAGTTGGGCTAATACGTTCTGGCCCATCTTAAGCTAGGCTACCCAACTTAGGATCTTAAGTTGGGCTATAGCTCATCTTAGATGGACTCCAATGTAAAATGTAAAAACTGCATGCAATGGCAATCAATCACATCATAGAACGGCATTATGCCATTTTATTGACACATATATGTGATATGTACGTAACATGTAAAGATTATTGGCCAGTTGTACAGAAACAAGATAAAAAGTATTACATGCATAATATGACCAGTTATTGTACATTGACAAGCAGACTTAACAGGTCATTTAAACATACACTATTCAGTGAAATACATATGTAAGTGAAAACTATCAGCCATTAAAAAGCATAAAATTACAGCTTTTTCAATAACTGGTTCCCAAATATTATTTGGTTATTTTCCTATTTCTATGAGAAAGAAATGGAAAAAAAAACAATTCTAATTGGACTTCTAGAGCACTTAATTTCAACAGAACCAATAACAGTCAACCAATTTCAGTATCAAAGGACAGAAAAGAGGGCAAGCACCACAGAGAATGCAAGGGGATGATTAAGACTGAGTTAGGTATGCCTTGGTATACACCTAGCTGTTAAGCGGCTTTCTGAAAGCGGCTAGGGAGGGAGATGCATGAATCTCATCTGGAAAAGCATTCCATCAAAGAGTAGGGACATCAAAAGCAAAACTACAACCACACTGTGTGACAGATTTATGAATAGAATGATAAAATTTGGAATGACAAGGAAATTACCACCACTCTGACTGCGCCAAGTACTATAAGAACTGCTGAAGGAAGAAAGATATGGAGCAAAATACTTTGGAAAAATCAGTGCGAAGAAACTAGTAAACAAGTGTGGCTGTTTTAAAAACTGTGCGACATTTAACAGGAAGCAAATGCAATTTCTTAAGCACAGGAGTTATACTGTTGTGCCTACTGGTGTTTCATGCAATTCTGGTTGCAATATTTTGAATGTAGTGTAGGGATTGAAATGCAATTTCAATATCGATATCAAACTCTAAATTAGCTTTGCATATCGATTGATGTTCAAATATCGTTTCATATCGTAAAATGCATTATTTTGCACCTACTGATCCTTCAGATATCAAAAATCATTTTACAAACATATAACTTGTACAGAACAGACCATGAATTTCATACAACCTGTTTATAAAAGCAATTAAATCTCATGAAAGATCTCACAAGTGCTTTAATGTATTAGTATGGATGATCAAACTTCAGGGAATTGATAAGCTCCAACATTACATTGAAAATTCTTCCTGGCAGATGCTAGATACGCTCTTGAAATTATCACTTTTAATATCGATACTGAAAGTTAGGAAGATATAGCGATCGATATTGAAATATCGAAATGTGATCCCATCACTATTTGGATGCGCTGTAATTTACATAGATTGAACTTGGAGAGACTCCTGAAAAGTAAGTTTCAGTTATCCGAATGCTGGATCACCATTGGTAATTTGGTACTGCTACCAATCGAGTGCAAATGCTTTGGAAGAAGAATTATATGTGACTTTGTTTTAGAAACTTGAGTATAAAAAAAATAATTTAGGTCCAGTGATATTCAACTTATTTGGGAACAGTTATAAAGCTAATTATATATACATATAATAGGAAAACTTCCCAAATGAAATAAACAAAAAAATATACCATGAATGAAAATGACAATATTATACTTGTGTGAAGCATGAGTATTATATATATATAAATATAAAAATATGTCTGATGAGAAATGTTTTATTTTCATTATCCACCATGTTGTATGAATAATACGTAAAATAAATCTATATTTAAAAAATGAATGCTAAAAAAAGACTGTTGTCATATATAGGGACATTAGTGAATCTAATAATGTCAATTTTGAAATTTTAATTTCTACCGTCGTTTCTGCATCGATTTGAATGCAAGAACCAGAAGCTCTGTAAATATACCTTTCAAATAATTTATCTCACATAATTGTAGGATACTGTGTTTCAGAAATATTAATGAAAAGTATTCTTTAATCTGTAACACAATTTATCCATAGTAAGTGGTGCGAGGGTGTGCAAGGAAATATTTCCAATTTTAGACCAAATGCAGCTTAATTGTGGTGGATAATAAAAACAGATTTCAACCCCTACATAAATATATGTATATCCATATGAGCATTGATTTCTAGTATGCATTAAACAGAAATGTAACAAGTTACCAGTTCACCCTGTGTTGCCCTTATTCTTGTACTAGGAAACTATAACAGAAAAACACGCAGCTATTAAATACAATTTATAATACAAATACTGCATATAAAACACCATTACTAAATACCAATGCCAGTAGTTTAAATTAATACTAAAGACAAATACGCTTCAGCGGGTGGTGGGAGTCCACATTGAAATTTACCACTGAAGCCACACTGTAGGAACAATACTACTAGGCCAAATTAAATGTCATTAAGACATCATAAAGCAAATACACTTATCCTGTTAATTCAAAATGGTTCAATGGCATCAGAGGTCAGTGTATTAGAGTCTTATATTATTAACCTTGACAGATCATAACAAATGGGCACACAAAAAAATATGCACAAAACCTGCTTGACACAGGACCTGGTTACTGAGGTATGGACACGTGCCACACCATTTCAGGAGGGTTTTTGATAACTAGAGAAATTTAACGTCAGAATTAATAAATTCTCTTGCCTGTGGAATTTTTCCATCATTGTTATAGAATCGCTCCGAGTAATGTCCAGTTCAAAAATAACTCTTGGAATATGAATGATTCTCAGAACAAAATTACTTGTGAAAATTTCAGCCTAGCTCATTGTGTACTGTTTCATATCTCAGCGTAACAAAGTTCACAAAAGTTCCCATCAAACATAACCACCTACACCTGCTTCATATCTTAATGTGGCATAGTATGAAATAATCAACGACAAATACAAAAACTACTTAATCATCTTTACTATGGCCTATATATATATATAAATAATAAAAGCTGGACATAAAGACATGGCCTAAACATAAAAATGCAAGACTAGAGTTGGTCATTAGGTACGGCCTCATACCGCATGTGTGAGTTCGTACCATTGTTTTCAGCACTGGGCTGCTTCTGGATGGTCCCTGAGTGGACAGGCACTGTACTCATGTCATCCAGACTGGCCCGCTGGAAAAAACCAACCTACAAACAAAAAATGAAAAACTAGTGTCATGTTATATGCAAAATGTTTTGAGAGTAACAACATTTAAATTAATAATGGCCATCAACCAATTTCTTATGGTCATGTTTTTTTGTTTCTTTTCAAGGAAAAGGTAAAGTTGCAAACATGATTTCGACCATCATAATTTACCAGAATTATACTGATTACAAACTCCTTTAAATAAAGTTTTTTGAGAGAAATCAGTAGTCAGATCTCATCCAAATTATGGGTACTTTTGCAAAAGAAAATTATTAATTGGTTTCTTGGATATAGTAAAGAATAGGAGTTAAAGTATGTTCTTTCTAAATATGGCCCTATTCATTTATTTATTTATTTTTTGAATCATAAGGAAGATAAAGTCTTAAGTTGATCAAATGGATCTACATGAAACTAGACTGTGCTGACTCAATGCCAACATATCCCCAGACAAGCCATTTCTCACGCCACAAGCATTCATTGGGTACATTTGTAGCACCTATTTTGTGTGATTCATAATTATTATAAATCATTTCATTGTTTTTGTAAGTCTTCCTGTAGAATAGAATAGAATAGAATAGAATAGAAACATTTATATAGCGCAAAATTGATGCAACATCAACAACATGTAATGACTCTTTGAGAGGATTGATCCTTTCTCAAAGTGTTTAAATGGTTTACTCGACACTTTAAAATACTAGTAATAGCACAAAAGTTTTGTAGGGATTGTATGCCTTTAATATATTAGTCGAGAGATGAAATATTATAAAATATAGGAGATAAGAGCAGAAGTTATATCTAGTACGGTCTCACGTTAGTTAGACTTACCGTTTCAAATTTATTATGCAAAATATGCAAAAATGTAAGAGTCCCTGGGTAGGTCTTGATATACGTTATATACAGTTTGAGTGTCCACTAAAAGTCTTTATTTTGGCACTTGTAAAAATAGCATATTAATATCTTCACAGGTAATATATTAGGTGGGTGAGCCAATATGGTTTGCTAGCTTAATGGCTAAAAGTGACAAAATTGCTTACAATTGGTCCATGTTAATATTCTTTTAGAGCTAAAAGAGACCTTAAAATTTCAACTACGGTGCCAAAATTTTCCAAAGACAAAGCTCACATACACTAGTTATATTTAGTACAGCTTCAGGCTGTTCAGACGTTCCATTTCCATTCTACAAGCAGAATTTGCATTGGGTTGGGTCTTTATGAGCATCACCCCTAGGTTAAATACCAACTTAAATCCTTGATGTTTTGGTATATAGAAAAAGAGCATCTTAATATATTATCAGATCAGATGTTAGTTGGATAAGGGACATAGTGTGAAAACTACATGGCTTAAAGCAGAAAAAGGTAATAAAATTGGTCTCTGTGGACATTTTAGAGACCGTAAGGTGACCTTAAAATTAAAGCTACAGACCTCAAATTTTCCACAGACAAACAGTACATATAAAAGTTATATTTAGTACAGTAGGAGACTCATCAGAATCACCATTTCCAAATTACAGGGCAAAGTATGTGAAAAATTTACAAAAAAAAATCCTAAGTAGGGTTTTTGTGGGCCTGAAACACAATTTTAGCCTCAAAATAAAGTCTTGATTGACACACAAGGTTTAACTGTAATAAGAGCATATGTCAAATATGCACATTCAGAAGGTTTTACAGTGAGTTATATGTGATTAACATTATTCAGATAGACCCACTCACAAATGCTATCTACAGAAAAAAAATCAAGAAAAACTGTGCAGTCTCTCTCATATAGAGCAACAAAGTGAAATTCACACACACAAAAAAAAGTTAACATATCCTGAGCTTGGCTGTAATTACATTCACAAACTAGTATAAACTACTGTCCTTCATCCTCTCAAATACCACCACTGATACAACCAAGGCAATATATATAAAGGCAACATTAAACCCCAATCAATCAATTAATCGATAGTATAGATAGTAGGCCTACCTTCCAGAGAAGTAGAATGAGTAGGAGCAGCAGCAGACATCCACAGAACACAGCGATAGCTATCACCCAAAACTGCAGTGGCGCCTTCCTCGGTGTCTGGTCCAAGGCTGCAATGTACGTCTCTATCTGTCAATGGTAAAAGTAGATACTGTAGTATTTAAACACATGGCCCCCCACATTAATTAAGCAAGCATCAAAGGTGAATTCAAGCAGATATATGCTTTACAGTGACATTGTAGACTTTGTAGAATTGTAGAATAAAAGAGAAATGCATGACAATGGATATGTTCTGTAATATGTCCATCCAATACATCCCCTCTGTTAATCAAGGGAATAGAGCGGGCATCACATGGCATTGTGAAGTGTACATGATTTTGAGAGCTGATGTTTTACATGAGTAAGTCATCCACTAAGAACAGATAACAATCAAGGATTCTCAGTTTTAGGAGAAAACCCAAGACCTATGTATGCAAATTGGGATTTTAATCAGCTTAGTCACTCTCCCTCTATGCATATCATGATGTCGACCCATTTCTGCCTTGCTATTTATTCAGTAGGACAGCCAGTGCCTTAGAAGTGGACGTGTAGATCAATTCTGTGTTATATAAATCCTTCTGTTTTAATAATAAATCTGTTTTGAACAACATTTTTTTTCAGTACAACACTGCTTTAAAGTAGCCACAATATCTGGCCTAAAAGTTTACCTGTTTGACATATCTTACATGTATTTACTGAAATGCTATTGTAGTAACCCCCACCTGAGCCTCTTTACACCCCAATACAGGACAAATTTTTCCTCTGTATTATGTATTTTACCTGGTGAAGTTGTCAGTACCATATGTGATTTACCTATACAGTTTACCTGTATTTACTAAGCTGAAATGTATCAGAGATGTATTCTTTTGCAGCCACACTATCAAGCACTTTTAACACCCTATATTTTACTTAACTGATGCAAGTAGGAAATGTGATGTAGGTACTGAAATCATCCACTGAAGCACACATACTCGCATTATCACCAATCCGCAGAAATACGTGAAATATGTATAAATGCCCACTCTTTCCAACAACAAGCAGAGGCCAGATTGTTTGAGGAATGTTTATGCATGTTTTACTTAAGTTTCATCCACTTTACATCACAAAAAGTGCATAATTTAACCATATTGCAAAAGCATGTATAACCCAATAATAGTGGGAATTCCACACACTGAGAAGTTTCAAGGGTTTTGACTGGCTGAACTGTAACAGGTACAATGCATTTGATTGGTTGTTGGTACATGAGGTCATGTACTGAGTATTTATTTTATAAAGATAAATACTGGGGTGTCGGACTTGGATTATTAAATAAAAAGAAAATATGTCTTTATTTTGTGAGGTATGTTGTTCGTTTTTTTTTTTTAACTATTTGCCTCACTTATACCCTATCATATGTATCATCCATGCTCCCGAATCGACCATGCTTGCATTATCACCCACCACCAACTTTTTCAGTGTTCCTAGTGAAGGGTCCATGGGCTCTACCATGGACTATTGCAGTAAATAGGAATGTGTTAGTGCCGTTTTCCTTTTCTATATTTTAACACTCTATCTGTAGTAAACCTGTTACAAAATTCTTTACTGTTCTTTACTGATCCCCGGTTTTTCTACATGTATTTACCCGAAATGTATCCGTACTGTATTCTTCTGCTGCCACTGTATAAGGCACTTCTAACACTTCACCTATGGCCTCTGAGTTGATGATCAGTACTGGGTAAACACTCTGGAGCTGTGCAAAAAATAGCAGAATCTCCATCACTTTATTGAAAATCTTTTTTGTTTTGCCGGTATGGTACGAGGTTATATAAAGGCTAGGACTGTACGAGTCCAGTATAATTAAAGATACTTAAAGAACATTCTTAATCCAACTTACTTGACTGCCAAGCTCCTATCACCAAAATGTATCAAGATCCTCTTTTTGTATGTGTGACCAGAGATTATGAAGAAGGATAGGCCTGATTAAAATTATAATACACTTTGTCCCATATTACTAGCAGACAGAAAAGGTCTTGGATGGGTAAGCACACATGGCAGACAGTCAGGGGTAATATTCACAAAACAGATCACCAAAACAGTGGCGAAAATATTGGTCTCATCTTTGACTAATTTCTCTTGTGAATATGGTCACTGCGGCCTTATTCACAAAGTTTTCATCAGAAGATGAGCAATAATCAGTTGAAGTGCAAAGGCCTTTTTGTGTTTGAGCTGTAGCAGTTTTCGTCTTGCCCTTTACTGATCTGTTTTGTGAATATGGCCCCTCAAGAACAGCTGGAAGCCTTAATTAGATGACATACTCCAGTCAACTTGAGAATTGCCTCTAGTGGATGCAGAGACATTTTTGAAAATATGCCAAGATTCTCAGCAAAATATTTAGTTATGGTTAAAATAACAGGAATTCACATTGACCAAAGAATGGACGAACAAAAAAATCCTAACATAAACTTCTGTTCCCTGCTCTCTCTCACCTTGAGAATGGTCTCTATCCACACTCTGGACGTAACCTGGATCAAGGCACTCTCTCCCTTGTCCAGTCTCCCAATCTCACACCTGATCACACTACACACTTGTTCTACATCGCATTCCTGTAAGAAAAAAAAATACAACTGTGTTAGAGTAAGAAATCTAAAATTCGCCAGGAATCTAAAATTCGCCACCTCTAAAACCTTAGTTAACTTTATGAAGAAAATGATGTTTTTGTCTAAAAATTGGTATTTTTCAGTTCAAAAAGCCTTAATTTACTATACATTCAACAAATCTCACCACAATTCATTTATTTTATTAGTATTTTCATATGTGGCAAATTTCAGATATGTGGCGAATTTTAGATTTCTTACTCTACTTATCTAATTTATCACACTCTCCAGCAGCCTTTTTAGATGCTAACCATGCCTTTGCTAAGCATTAAAGTGTTCTGTGTAAAATATTTTTAATAGGAAAAATAAAAAGATCTTTGCTCAGTTAGTTTTCATAATTTCATAAATGGTGAATAAAAACAAATTGACACCAGCTTTGCCTGTATATTACAATGTGAGAATTGTTTTTTTTTTTAATTATTTAATGCAAGAGCTTGGAGGAAAAAAGAAATATCAAAAATGATTTAAAATACTTCACATATTTTATTCAGCAGTGTCATGTTTCAGTTAGTTTTACGTTTCCAAAACTAGTTTTCCCAACAACCAATATCTACTCACAAACCATGCTTTTAAATAATGTCTTTAAAATCTATAAATATAGCATATACAGCTACATCAGTCAATCTAAGAAACAATTTTGACCCAAAAAAGGGCAAACAAGATTAAAACAACATGGTGTCTCAACAAGTCACTAGTCTTTATAACCTTTAACAACACTTATTATTTGTTGGAACCTTAAAATAAATGTGTATTTTCAATGCTAAAAGCAGTAACTGGTTGTGAAAGTTGATAATCACTTGTTGATATTTAAAAATAAATTGACCAGTAACCAGATCAATGAGTTTTCCAATAACAACCTTGATACAAAACTTCTAGGGGAAAATGAGACATGTTGTGCATTTTATAGCATGAAACAATAGCTCAACACCAATGGCTATGCAAAACTACACACTATAGACCAATACTGAGCTTGCATTTTGCTACTCTTACCATTCTTTGCACTGAATAATCATCTTCAAACATGGAGCGTTTATGTGCCGATCTCCTGGATCTTCTTGCAGGTTTCAGTCTGTCTGTCAATGTCTTGTAAATATCATCATCAAGATTTGCCTTGTCTTGTGTGATCTGCAAAACAGGGCTATTGTAAAACCTGTATTAAACTCATTACCTGTTGTTCGAATATTTACTGTTTTGAGCCTATTTCCACTCTCTAACTGTTACACCCCCGTTTGTCTTATATTGTACAAGAAAATGGGTTTTGTCAACAAAATCATGAACATGGGTTATTTCAGTGGATGTACATGGCTGGTAGGCAGTTGGTGGCAGAGTTACAGCCATACATTTGAAGACATTAAGTGTTCATGTACATCACAAAGAGCTCAAGAGAGATCAGTTAAGGTTTTCTTCTATGTGTTACTTTTAAAACCGCTTTTATAACGGTGGACATCATATACATGTCATTTAGTTGCAATCTTTTTCCATCAAATTACCAGATTGAATCTGCCAAAATAAGACACTCGCTCAAGTATAACAAAAAAGTAAATCACTAATTTACTGTAACTTACCGTGAGATTGCGTACATTTACCGACTCTGCCTCGCAGGTGCCCGATCCTCTCACCACCTGAGGCATGATGGGAAGGTACATGAGGTCATAGCCTCCTTTGAAATGGGTTGGCCAGTTGATAACCACTGAGACAGTCTCAACATCACTTGGACCTTCATTTCTGATCTAAACAGCCAAACATCAGTGACTAGAGTGAAACTAAATCTATTGTTAATCCTACTTAAGTATAATTCTGTGTTGGTTCTCTGGGGAACTTCCCATAGCAATCAACTTGTTATCTGAATTGCTTCTTTGAAAGAAGTGCCTTTCTTGTCCATTAAGATTCAAAAGGGTGCTATGATATTCATTTCTGTTTAATGTCACTCACAACATATTGTGGCTGTTTTCTCAAAAGTAATACTAAGAATCAGAATGTTATAACATGTACCCACATAATCATGTCATATTGTATCAATGGTTGAAAAGACAGAACATAAATCAGTCAAGACTATACACTGGGAGGTGCCTGAACTGTGGGCCTTTTGCTTTTAAGACAAACATTTTGACAATTCAGTAATACTTAGTTCACACCTTTCTGTACCTGAGTCACAAGCTATAATAGAGCAGATTTGTCTACATTCATTTCTGGTTCGATCTGCTTTGTATTTTAGGATGTCTTTCATGTGATTCAGGGGACCATGGTGTTAGATTTATTTTTTGTTTTATGTCGTATTCAACAGCCAGGGTCATATTGCGACAGGTAGTTCACGGGTGGAGGAACCAGTGCATACTAGTTGGTCAAGATCATGCATTGTAAACCACCGGGCATTGGCAAGTAACTTCCAACTTTCCAACATGAAGCTCCCGGCTCGAGATTCAAACCAGCAACCTCAGAGGTTGAAGGTGAGCACTCTAACCACTACACCACCAAGCCCCCTGCTGGAAGGTGAAAGGGTGAGGGGGGATGGATGTTCAGGGTGGCTCATTCTTCAACATGCACAATCCAGATATGAGGGTTTCTTTTCATAGCCATACAAATGATGTACAGATGCGACCATAATGAAAGGTGTAACTGGACCATTAACAGGAAACTGCCACAGTAAGCTTCATCCTAGATCTACGTTTGTTACCAATATTTGCCAAAATATTCTGCATACAATACTGTTAATGTGATGTCAAAATTACCTTTTAGTTCTACTGTACAAAATTGTTGTGCCTAACTATATCCCTATCACAGATACACTCAAACTTTATACTATAGCCACAAATATTGTCAATAATTTGCCAACAAGTCACTTATACAGAAGAACCTCGATTATCCAACCTTCAGTTATTTTATTTTTTATTTGATAAAGTCATTTTCAGTCAGCAAAATATGTCATTCCCTTCCACTTTTGTACTACACTCTCTCTTCTATTTTCCAACTCTTCTGTATTCGGACAAGATTTAGACACAGGTTCTGCTATACAGTGCCATCGATGAGACATTACAATACCTTTCACTACATAAAATTTGACTCCCCATATTTATGAATATATGATATATGTACCTGGAGAACCTTTTCAAGGAAATCAAGGATTTTATATTGTTTTTTAATTACTTCTGGGCTTGATCCAACACTTATACCTGCCTTGGCAAAAGAAAATCGGCTAGATAATGTCCATAAAACAGACTGAGAAGGGGGTCACCATTAATGATATAAACAAGACTACACAAAGAAATGTATTCCAATAGTGCCTTTGTTTAATAATGTATAGTTCTTGCATACCAGAAATATCCTTATATTCCTGGCTATATTTATAATGCAGTGCTTACTTCATAGAGATGAATCACTTCTGGTCCTATATCTGTGTCATTTTCCACATCAAACAAGAAACTCCCATTGTACAGAATCTGCTCAGGATTTGACACTCTGTCAGAATGATAAAAACCATTTTAAAAAAGAGAGATGGTGTAATATAGATTTCAAAGATTTTTAAAGTAGATGTATTCTGCTATAATTAACTTCTTAATATTGTTGAAAGAACTATACTGTTGCATAGTTGTGGCTTCATACACTCCAGGTCTGTGTTATGTCTCCATGTGTACAAGATAGTTCATTTAATATTCATAAGTAGAGTGTTCAATAACATAAATGCCATTTATGCATACACCCGTTAAATTCAATCAAGTGATAATTTTCTGTACTGTCATTTAATTGTTGACAAACAAGCTATACCAATGTTAAGTATATCATACAAAGCCAATTTAATAATTGAAAAAGGCATATAGCCACCACTATTCTCAGTAAAAGTTACTTTGAACTCATTTTAGTTTGAACTTTAGTATTCACAATCTATGAGATTTAGTACTCACCCTAGTAAACTGATGTCTGCTATTGCTGTAATGGGAATAACAACCTCATTGTAATTGTTGAAGAGCATTGTAGACATTTCAGGATTGGTACTGAAATAAAAATATCAATACATTTCTCTAACTATTTTCTTATATCATTGGTCAGCACAAGATCCTTCGTAAGAAAATAGCATCGGAGATGCCTGTACCCCACAGCCTGGGGAAATACTTTACAACACCATGAGACATAGAAAGAGTGAAACAGTACAAAGATCGGGATACTTTCAGAGCAAATAGTATCAGTTATGTAAAGGTCAAGATAATGTTTAAGTAAAGAAACAAACATTTAAGAAAGAGAAAATGTATGTGAAAATAAAAATGTAAAAACATGTAAAACATGACAATTCAATAGCATTAATCAGAGAACTAAAAATTATGAAGCTGTGAAATTTATTAATTGAAGCATGCTTTCAATTGAAATAGCATAATTACGTAAAGTACATATAATAATCAGTGGCAGCAATCCATATATCTTTGTCATGAGAGGAATGTGTCTCAAATATGGCAGGTGAACACACTTTGGCAAAGCCAAGGTTAAATGTCACACCATGATTTAGTATACCTACACCCCTAAACCAATGACCCTTCTAAGAATAAACCTGGGACACCCTATAGCTTCTGAAAAATACTGCCCAGACAATATTTTAAAAGTCATGTTCACTACACAAAGGTCAAATTAAGGTCACAATATGATGTTCCAATTCCAATTCAACTTTTATAGCGCTTAATCTCTGCCAGAGTGACAGACTCTAAGGCGCATTATCATAGGTATAGTCACAAAAATCATCGTCCTTATCCATAGCAATGGTCGACATCACGGAGAACGCCATATGAGGTGGAAAATACTAAGGAGGATAAGCTTGGCAGAACAGGTATGCCTTAAGTTTTTTTCTGAAGGAAGCAATGGAAGTGGCAGATCGTACATCATCAGGGAGTTCATTCCATATTTTGGGAGCATCATATGCAAAGCTTAAACTAAACTGCTTTGTGGATGTGTAAATAGATGGTTGGTATTGAGGAACATTGCACAACTAAACCATCTAACATTAATGTCCCTCCCAAGTATCAACTTCCTACACCTTACAGTTTCCGAGAGACAGTCCAAACAAGATTTTAAAGGTCAAGGTGACCATGACAAGGTCAAAAGTCAAATCAAGGCCACAGCATTACACTGCAGACCTACACCCCCAATCAAAGTCAGTACCATGTATCAACCTTCTACACCTTATGGTTTCTCAGATATAGCTTGGGTAAGATTTTCAAACTGAAGGTCACTACCAGCAAGGTCTAAGGTCAAAACAAGGTCACAACATGATGTTGTACACCTACAATCATGATCAATATCCCTACTAAGTATCAATTAACTACACCTTATGGTTTTAAAAAAGTAGACCAGACACGATTTTCAAATCAAGGTCACACCATGATGTTGCACACCTACATTCCCCAACCAATGTCCCTACCAAGTATCAGCATCTTATACCTCACAGATTCTGAGATACAGTCCAGACAACCTTTTTCCCGCCACCCACCCGACCATCGGGATGCCATGGGTGAAAACAATACCCACACAGCCCTTAAAGGCTGGGAGGTAAAAAGAGTTTTTATAACTTATTTCCAAAAGAACTGGTTGTAACTAAAACAGAAGTGTGGGTCCACTTTATTGACAATGTTGAAAAAGTCATGCAACCCAACGATCACCTATATTGCCTGTATTTTGCTTTATAGAAAAGGTTTACCTATTTACCAATCCCTTTGGTGTTGCCAAGTTGTCTTATGTACAATTTTGAAAACTTTAAATATATCACAGTTCCATTGTATCTCTTATATGTTGGGACAAAATCTCTGTGAAAGAAATGTCATATGTATCTATGTCAATGATAATAAACTTAAAACACTGTAAAAATCATATTCACACTGTGAATCAAACTTCTGTAAGTTGTGAATGGGGGTGATGGGGGGTGGGGTTTGCCACTCCAGCAATTACATGGTTCTTGTTTAAAAAGATGATTGAATTAACTAATTTCTGAAAAGATCTTCAGAAAATCACACTCACCTGTTGACTTCCATTGTGATTGTTAAATATTCCTCTGTGGCATTAATATCTTTGGCCGACGCTCTCATGGTGAAATTAACCTACAAATAGTATTTTACAAAATACTATAAGTTTTAAATGTATCAAAGGTACATAGTAATGTCCTTTTTAGCTGAGTAGTAAGGGATCAGAAATAATAAATTACCACACCAAGATGTTTAAATATATACTATTTTATGATTGTATAAAATTTGCTTCATTGAAAGCAAGTGTTTGAAAAGCTTGACATCTTACTGTCTGCATGGATCGCAGTGGATTTCCACAGTCACATGTCACCACATTGCCACTGTCTGCTGTCTCTGAGGAACATTTCACAAAGTCCACCTGCAAAACAACAACACATCAAAGGAACTATCAAAATTTTGGTTTTATGTCCCGTTCAACAGTCAGGGTCATATTGGGACAGGTCTTCAGCATTTGTCACTTGTGGAAGTTGAAAGCACACAGAGGTGACAGCCTGTGATTAGTAGTGCTGTGATGATGTTTGAAGACATTTGATAGTTCGCTCGTTTACTGCCCCGATTTCGGAGTTCGGTTCAAAACGTCTGAAATTCGGACTTTGCAAAACGTTTAGAAATCCCCAATATCACACCACATCCCAACGGATCCTATTTTCATCCATCTATAAAACTTGTTTCTTTTGTTGAAAATATGGCGGAATTTATTTAAAATATATATGGATTTTACATTTTTGCTATATTTTCAATAAAGTGTCAAGATTTTAGGTGAGATTTCTGCGTTTTAACTGGTTTTGAAAACGTTTCGAAGATCGAACTAGACCAAAGTTCACTAGCTTATACAGATGCCAAACATCAAACCCAATATTCGAAGCGATTTCACAGCACTAGTGATTAGATACCAAACTTGCTAACCCACTAGACCACTATGGACCACCTACAACAACACATATGCAGGGGCTGTATTCAGAAAAAGGGTCAGTGAAAGGTGAACCAAAAGCCAGCTAGACCCCTTAGCAGCCTGTCTGCCAGATCACATCTGGTAAATATTGTTTAACTAAGTCACCTGTATGCTAGATCTGGTCCAGCAAAAATGTACAGAATTTATGACATTTTCTGGCTATGTGCATTGTGTTTTTGAATGGCTTCTGAACTCCAAATTGCATGTACAAGGTACATAAGTTCTTCTTATACATTTTTAAGTACTGTGATATCTCAATACTGTTCTGGGACACCATAATTCACATCTAGAAGCCACTGTTCTGTTGCACTCTACACGTGAAATGTTTTCTTTCGTTTTTTTTTTTACAGAAAAAGGCTGTTTATTTATTATGAACATCTAAAGGAGATAATGTTTAGTTCGCTTTACATTTTGTAATTGTTTTGCCTTTTATATTTTTATCATGGAGAAAAACAGAATGTCATTACACAAGCACAACTGTTATGATATTCTAATTCACCCTACAGTTTATGAGATATAACCTGGACAAGATTTCAAACTCAAAGTCACTACAGCAAGGTCAAACGTCTATTCAAGGTCACACCATGACGTTGCATACCTACACCCCCGACCAATGTACAGACCAATATCAACTTCCTACAACTTACAGAGTCTGAGATATAGCCCAGAGAAGATTTTAAAGGTCAAGGTCACTACAGATAGGTCATAGGTCAAATCAAGGTAACCCCATGATGATGCACACCTACATCCCCTAACCAATGTCCCTACCAAGTATCAACTTCCTACATCTTACAGTTTATGAGATATAGCCCGGACAAGATTTTTAAACTCAAGGTCACTACGCCAAGGTCAAAGGTTAAATCAAAGTTACACCATGATGTTGCACACCTATGTCCCAAACCAATGTCCCTAGCAAGTATCAACTTCCTACACCTTATGGTTTCTGAGATACAGCCCGGAAAAACGTTTCCCACTGCCTGCCCGCCCACCCATCTGGACGCCAAGGGTGAAAAGAATACCCAGACAGCCCTTAAGGGCTGTGGGGTAAAAAGCAGAGACCCATAATCATTAAGCCAGAGACATCGCAGGGGTCAGCACCACAGAGAAAAGACCGAGATGACAAGACTAAACTAAAATTCTAGGGCGGGTTTAAATTTGCAAACAGATAGGTCTTCAACTACTTTCTGAATAAAGAGAAGAGATTTGGCTGGGCATACGTCATCACGTAGATCATTCCAAATCCAGGCAAAAATGCTTTGTAGACTTATACATTGATGCACAGTGTGGGACCTCATACAGCACACCATAAGAGGAGACTTATACAAGTTTTGTACACACTGTGTCTGAGTTTAAGGAAAGAACCAAAATATTTAGGATGAGCACTTTGTAGGAACTTGTATACCATTAGTGTTGTGATACATAGCATAGGTCATATCGGGTAGTTTGTGGGATGGAGGAATTCAGTGCATACTCGTTGGTCAACACTTTGGATTATAAACCAATAGGCATTAGCCAAGTAACTACCAAGTTTCCTACTTAAGGTCAATCCAGGAAACTGAACCATACAGGCAGTGGCAAGTATGCTATCCACTGTACTACTTGGAAGAGCAGACAAGTAGAGTAAGAAATCTAAAATTCGCCAGGAATCTAAAATTCGCCACCTCTAAAACCTTAGTTAATTTTATGAAGAAAATGATGTTTTTGTCTAAAAATTGGTATTTTTCAGTTCAAAAAGTATTAATTTACCATACAGTGAACAAATCTCACCACAATTCAGTTATTTTATTAGTATTTTCACATGTGGCGAATATCAGATATGTGGCGAATTTTAGATTTCTTACTCTATGTCTTGTCTGTTTGATTTTAAAATTGATATCAAAAGTTATGTTTTTCTGGTATTTGAAACACCTCCTTGTTGAATAACAAGTACACCAGTATGACAGGGAAATTTTTCTTGGGTATATAAGGGTACATGTTGTTGGTTTGTTTAAGCTAACTTCAACAGATAAAGCGTTTAAGCTTCTGTGTTCTGGTTATCAAAATTAGTAATTGTATACAAGATTTCTATGCACAATAGACAAAATAATAAGAAGAACATCTAAATTATTAAGGGAAACTGTTAGTGTTATGTAAGTCCTTTAATTTATACTTGATGACTTTTGGGGGGAAACTCATACAATTATCTATATGTTTAAATTTGTAGTATATATTTTGATGAGTGTTGTGGTGTCCATAGAGACATATTCAATATACATGTACTTGTACAACACCCTGTCAGTACAATAAAAAAAACTTATCTGTATTTATTTTTATTATAGACTTGAAGTTCTTGTAGAATTGCTATTTCAGAAGTTTATATAAAAAAACATTCACTGCAAACTCACTGGTAAGCTGTTAACTATGTTAATGTAGCTCATGCCCGTGGGTAGATACACAAAGAGCTGGGTCTCATAACTGTCTTCGCCAACATTTTCCACTTGCACAGCGATATCAACCTCTGTGGTCGTTCCATGGACATGGCGCTCCGTCAAGCTGTCAATAGCAGAATAAAACAAGAAACTATAAGACTGGCATAGCTCAGCTGTTTCCTGCAGGCATACAGGTCAAACTTTAAATATTTTCCAAACATTTGTTTGTGTTTACAAGGTATATCTCTTTATTAGCAGAACGACTACATATATACAGGGATATACGTGTTATCTCAGAATAATGGGACAGTTTCATGCTGTGTATTTCCAGTATGACACAAATGTATCTAGAAATTAACAGATAAAGTTTCAAAAATAAAAAAAGGATATAGTTGGATATCATGGAAATGAAGGCAAAGAACAAAGACTAGATGAAAGATTCAGTCCTTGCCCAAAGTGACTTCACTGTCTCTGGGGCCTTCTGGTTAGGGTTCTGTACTTCACTGTGGAAACCTGGGGTTTAATCCTTGGCTAAGTCATGTTAATTGTACCCATGGACTTAGTACTTTACACATGTGTCCCTCTTCACAGTAGTTAGACAGATAAACCTATGACAGGCTGGCGTCCTGTTCAGGTGAGCAGAAATACTCTAAGTTGCAAAAGAAACCAAAAACTAGACCTAGTGCATCGGAAAACCGATGCAAATTCTATCCACCAAAAGACACCTCAGCTAGAGAACCATTGTTTTATCTTGAAGGAGGGTCCAACGTCAAATCTGACCACATCAGAAGATTTCCAGCCCATGATTTCCTATAGGTTGGTTGCACCTGCCAAACCTCTAGGACTAATAACAAGGGAAATATAGGCATTTTAAAGTCTGCTACATGGGGTACTTTGGCACTCCTTGGAAGATCTTGAATAAAGAGCTTCAAGGTCAAATGTCTGCAAGCTTGTAGAGGACATGTAGATCTTACATACATATCACCTATGAAGAAATTCAACCTTCTCCTTATGAGAACCAGCCAGTAGAAATGGTAGATACTTTTCAAAGAAATACCCGGGGCAGCCATCTTATTTTTTGGAATGAGGCTAATTTCAGTGTCAGAAAAGCTTACCTCCCAATGAAGATATGCAAATTTGGTGATGAGAGCATTAACACTGAAAATCTCTCTACATGCGGTGGCGTAGCAACCGCTAAACCAAAGTATCCACCGGATGCTTCTGGTGGATATTATAAGCACCAGCAATATGGGCCCGAGAAATGACTTACCATATGTTACCTATGTGTCTTCAAACATAAGGACAAAGTAAGTATGTAAACATCAACTATATACCTGACTTAAAATGACAAAGTATCTCACCTGTAAGCACTGATGCTTAACTCTGGTATACAAACATCATCGGGTCCACAGTCTTTCTTGATATGAGTCAGTGACTCAGTCCATGGCTCAGCCAGTCCATCCAGTATTGGAAGGAGGACATTCCGAGGTGGATTGGGTGGCTGGATCAGTCGGTAGTTCATCCGGATAGCAATGGGATTCAGCTTGTCTCGAATCTCAGGCTGTGAAATAAATTATGGTTATTGCTATTATTATTATTGTACTAATATTTTACATTGTCATAACAACTGAAAGGAACATAATGTTTTGCCCCACTAGGGCCAGAGGGTATAACTCGGTACAATGAAAGGCAAACCTTAAGTCCTCTGACTTTAGTTTCTTAATTCCATAATACATACATAAAACATCTGCCCCTGAATTTAGACTTTTGACTACTTAACTGATGGAGAACCTAAAAGAAAGGTCCTAGCCTTTCAAAGCTGAAATTTAAACATACTGGTGTTACATACTAAAACGTATGCATTTAAAATATCTGACCTCCCTTAATATTAATTGCACATTCATTGGAAGACCAACAATGCAATTTAAACAGTTTTCCCAACACTTTTTGTAAACTGGTTCCAAAACATTATAAGAGCTGGATCAGTCAGTAGTTTATAAAGATTGAGATAGTTATCAGCTTATCACAGATCATAGGTTATATCATAGGGAGGAAAGGGCTTATCGTTTATTTTTTAACTACCAAATAAAACAGTACAGTGCCTGTGAAGGGTTTATGAATAAGATATACATCAAAATCGGACAGAAAAGAATGTGCCACTCACCATCATGAGTTATCTGTGGCTGGTTTATGAATAATTATGTTTATTTCTATTGATTACAATCTACATTGACACACAGACTATAAAAGAATTTAACCAGAAAAATCAAATTAAGGTATGTGTTAAAAGTGCATTTAAATGGATAATAATGTAATTTCTACTTGAAGCAGGCATGCCAACTTAACACAAAACTTGGTATTTGTGTATAGAAATTCCTGAAACAATTAATTTATGTCCATTGCCACTTCTACTACTATTTTTAAACAGATAATGGTGTGATTTATATACATTTTCATATTATTTAATTAATTTTTTTTTTTAATTTAATATTTCAGTTTATTTGGAAAAAAAATTGTTTTTTTTATTTAAAAACTTCATTAATGTAAGACATGTCAAATTTGCCAGAAATCTAAAATTCGCCACCTCTAAAACCTTGGTTAACTTTATGAAGAAAATGGTGTTTTGTCTTAAAATTCGTATTTTTGCAGTTCCAAAAAGCCTTAATTTACTATACATTCAACAAATCTGATGGTAAATCTGAGTTTTACTGATGGAGTTCTACCTGAATGTGGAATAATAAAATGTGAAAACCATAAAGAACACAAACACTTCTATATTTTCTTTAAATAAAAAAATGTTTAAGCTGTCAATTTGAAAGCAGATATATACACAGATCAGACTGGTTTACTTAACAAATAATATGTCTAATGATGCGATAAATATAGCACGTCATAATTATCTTTCCATGGTTAATTCAACAAACTGTGTGTGTGTCAAACACAAATGACTGTCTTTATATTGACTGTTATACTTCTAGACTATTGTCCAGGTATTAATAACCTACACAAAGGAGGTTATGTTTGGTCAGAGTGTGTTGTTTTGTCTGTCTGTTTACAATATAACTCGACCACCAAGTTATGGATGGATTTTGATGAAATTTTCCGGAATGTCCACAATGGCGCAAGAAACAGATGATTCAAGTTTGGTGGTGATCTGATGATCATCTGAATCCAGGAAATTTTAAAGGACTTTTTAACATTGGACTCATAAGCAAAGTTGGATGTGTTTGCCTTTGGCGGAGGTATGTGATCTCATAGTGCTCCTGTTGTATTGAGAAGACTCTATATTACTGAAACCTCAAGTATGTACTTTTGCCTAAACTTTAACTTACAGTCTAGTAATTAAGGGAGTTGTGGTGGTGCAGTGGTAACACACTTGACTCCCATCTCTGACGTTGGTTCTTCCAACCCCTGAACCCTATGTGGGAAAGATGGTAGTTTCTTACTGATGGTCAGCAGTTTACAGCATAGAACCTTGACCAACTGTATGTGCTGGTATTCTCTGCACATAAAACAACCCGTCGTGATATGACCTATACAGTGTTGAAAACGACGTTAAAACCCAAATCAATCAATAAGTAAATACACCAATAATTAAGCGCTGTTATATGTTGTGAGTGTACAAACTTTACCAGAATACTTTTTTTCCAACTCAAAAATGTTACAGCTCTGTATGAAAGGTTGTCAGTCTACATTTCAATGTAGGTAGAGTAAGAAATGTAAAATTCGCCACATATCTGAAATTCGCCACATGTAAAAATATTAATAAAATAAATTAATTGTGGTGAGATTTGTTGAATGTATAGTAAATTAAGGCTTTTTGAACTGAAAAATACCAATTTTGAGACAAAAACATCATTTTCTTCATAAAATTAACTAAGGTTTTAGAGGTTATTCTTGTGTCTGAAAAGATCATGACAATACATCAGTGACATCATCACTTGATATAACAACTTATCAGGGGGGAAATCTGCATTAATTTACACAAAAATGTCAACAAATCATAGAAATTATAGTAAATTTGCTGTATACACAAGATATCAGGAAATACCTTGTTATATTAACTGACAGCCACACATATCTAACAGGGATGTTGAAATGTGCAATTAATGTTGGAACTTATTTTTTTATTATTATATCTTTTGTTCATACACAATGTACAAATATTATAATACCATAAAAGTCAAGTTTTGACATTAATCACTTAGTTAAATCTATGTAGAATAACAGTAAATAAAGAGCACATAAGAAGTTTACTGTTTAGTTTATATGTACAATAAATATGGCGGATCGTAACACATACATCTGAGAGATATTCTGCAGTATCAACTATATCCTTATCTTGTATAGTCTGTTTGCGAATACAATAAATGTCATCAATTCATACAAATAAAATGTATGTAATCAATTACTTACACATACCATGTATGTAATGGAAAAATTATTACATACAAATACAATGTATATCATTATTTAGTAATTACATATAAATACAAAATGTACACATTCAATTCACATATTTATTTTTAAAGTCGTGGACATAAAAAAATTGGCATGACTTGTATTTACATACAACTTCCAAGAGAAACAATTCTCTGTCAATATAACCACAAAAAAGGAAAACAAAGAGTCTTTCACAGCAATTATCAAGAAAGTTATTTTTTTAAACTTGTTTATTTTGTTAACATAAGTTACTTATATACATTCAGAGCAATGGATTATAGGCATATATTTTCAGAAATCCCCAAATTAAAATTAAAATGTATGATACAAAATATAATTCTTCATATTAAAACAATTTATAATTTGCTTTTAGGAAGAATTTTGTTTATTTTAGTTTATTCCAAGTCTTTATGGAGATAAAACACTCAATATTTCTGTCATAAATGTTGGAAAACCTATTAAAACTGTAAATCTATTAATAATTTCTTATTATCGAGTGATTGATATATCATATATTTTGTCTTGGTTTAAACTGAGAAGCAAATCAGATCTACTTAAAACAGCTCAAGAAGGCTACAGGTTCAAATAGAATAATAATCAAACTGGCATGAGTTATATCAATCATAAAAACATTCCTCATTTAAATGATGCAATGTCAGAATATTAGTTTTCAATTTTTTAACACCAACAATATACTCATGAAAAAAAGGCATTCTTTAAAACATAAACTTCCTCAGCCTAATTTGTCAGACCAGCACTGCATATTTGTTCCAGTTTACTGATACTATTTTTGTCTAATGGAAAAATGTTTAAAAAGTGCCACATTCAACAAAATATTGGTAGTTAACTCTCCCCCCCCCCCCCCCCCCCCCCATTCAATGACTGTCAGACCTTATGTTTCCATTCTATGAATGAGTAGAATACATTAATCCTCTTAAGTGTAATTGTTGTCACTTGAGGGTGCACAGTATTTTTTGTATCATACAGGTGATTGCAATTTTCATTAATCAGCTCACAGGGTAACACACCTTGTAGTTGACACAAAACTGTCCAGTGTAAGCTAATTAAGACTGAGAAATACATGAGTAAGTAAAACCCTTTGATTGACATGTGACATCTCTACTTGTATGTGTGGGTATTTAGGGGATGAGAAGTAAGATCTAAAGTCATTACACATAAAGAAAACAGACGTTTATATGTTTTCTAAGAACAAATCTTTGATATGTTCATTATTAATCCAATCAAGGCACACATAAAAACATTTTGTAGTTACACATACCTTGGTAAATAAATACATAAGTATCCACATAAAGTAAAAGTTAATAAAAATAAACCACAGATAAAATAAAGAACCATATCTACCTGATATTAACAGTGAAGAAAAAAAAACTTGAATTTAAGCAAAGTAAAAGAAAAAAACAAAATCCAGCAGATCTTAAATGGAACACACAAGTCATGATGCAATCTTACAGGATGCAATCTTACAGGAGCACATTTTGGCTTCACACGTCAAGTTTGAGAGGGCCTGTGAGAACATTCTGTGGTTAAACAACCAGTTACTTGAGCTCCACGAGAGATACGAAGCTGCCAAAATGGAGGGAAGACGTAGTGCATTCTACAACATTCGTCTGAGGATGTCAACAATGCAACAAGTGAGGTTCATGTTTATACATTATGCCACAAAACTGGTTGAAAAAATGAAGCTCTCCAATGCGTTGCTAGGCAACTCGGAAACCATGCAAGACCTACTGGAAAGAGTGCCAACGCTTTAGTAGGGGTAAAATGGGAGAGATATTAAGAGTTTGTTGGTACTACTGGTGGAAACGAAAGAGTGCTACAGATTGAGCCTTCCTAGACCGAATCTTAATGGAGCCAGAAAGTGTTTGCTGTGAGTCAGGACATGACACTTGCGTAATAATATGTTAACCATGACCAGTGTAAAAGCGAGTTTTAAAAAATAAAGCTGCATTCAAATGTAATGGGAGAAAGCAGAAACAGTGTGCCACAAATTCTGGGATTACAAATAATGTTCTGTGATGTTATATGTGAAGTGAACAATATGTGCAAAGATATTTTCTTAATGCTTAAATAATATGCCTGTTTTGACAAATAACACATCTTCATCTTGTGAAAAGGCAAATGTACATGAGTTCTCTACTATTTTGAATTGTGTGTTCCTCCAGCAACTTTCTGGTATAATTGTCTTCTTTTTTTTCTTTTGAGTTGAAATGTGATAGTTTATTTTTCTTTAATATATTTTTTGTATATTTTTAAATTAAAATAATAAAAGTTAATAATCAATTATTTAGGGTCTCTTTTAATGCTTTTTGAATCTCAAATAGAGTTTAATTGACCTTGACAGATACCAGTGATAGCTCAGCAAGCATCAGTGACCTTGACATAGCAGATGACAGTACACTGACCTTTAAATAGATAATTTACAGTGCTGTACCACTAACCTTTATATTTTACTACAACACTTAAGTCTAACCCCTGACTTATGATCGAGACTTTTGTTTCAGCTAAGTTTGGGTTTAAGTCTGTATTCACAAAAAATATAAGCTAAACATTAGTTCAGGTAGGTCCTCTGTAACTCATTTTTACATTCACATAACTACAGTGAAAATAACTAATTAAAGATTATGTTTTGCACAGAAAGTGCAATAAAATGATATTGAATGTAAAAGAGGTGAAAAAACTGAAGAGTGGGCTGCATTTTGTACATCTAAAAAGGTTGTATTGGGCTTTTTTCTAAGACAGATTTGCTAAAAGACTAAAAGTCCTGTCCAGTTGTATTATTAAATCTTTACTATCCACACATTTTAAAAACTTTTTCAGCATTTTTTGACAATGGAAGCTCTACTGTATGCTGTAGGCATTTTAAAGACACCTTGGACCAACAATGAAGTAGATATATATGTGCAATTAATAAATCTTTGAATTCTTTTGAAAGACTTAATTCCTCTTTGTGTGAGGCTCAAGTTAAGCAAAAAAAAATTGTCAAAAAGGGTTTATCCCTCTCATAAATCCCAAAGCAATATTTAGAAGAGGCCACAGATAAAAGTTGAGTGCAAGTTTTAGATTTAAGATAAAAATGGACTTAAATAGTTTGTCGAAATTGGCCCGTGATCTTAACATAACAGCTGACTCCACAACAGACCTTGAAAATAGAAATTAGAGAATACTATTGACCTTCACATTTGGCAGTACCACTGACCTTGACATAGCACTTCACAGTGCTGCACCACTGCTGACGTCTTCTCAGATTCACGGTCTGGTTGCGGAAGGTTCTCCTCACCATGTCTGCCTCCTCATCCAGGAAGTACACACGCTGAGAGATGTTTTTGTTAGAGTCCAGACGCCACTCCACATCAAGTTCTGTAAAATGTTCAGATACAAAAACTTTAAATCTTCAATCTAAAGTGTAGCTTTTATAAGCTTCAAGTTTATCAGTTGGAAGTTCATGCTTACCAGACACTACACTCCAGGGTGGCCACTACTTCTGGAAAGAAGAGGTTTTAGTACAAGCCACTCAGTGACGTTATACTTATCAAGCTCTTTTTCATTGGCCAGCCATCTTAGGAAGAGTAGCCTAAAATTCATTAAAAGGGAGGTTATTTCTTTTTCTTTGGTGCATCATATGAAAGCTGAGGCCAAAATGCTAACTTAAAGTGCACTTATATAATGATGAGGCAAAATGTGAAACATCAAGCACTACATCATCTACTTGACCTGTATGGGTATTGTATCACCATGTCTAAGAAAGGGTTTGACATACTTTGGCTGAATTTGTACACCAGTAAGACAGTCTTAAATACAGAGCGATGTTCAATTGGCAGCCAATGAAGAATTTTTCCAACAGGAGTGATGTGCGAGTACTGCTTTGGTAATAGTAACAATTTTAGCAAGACTGTTCTGGACACATTAAAACTTGTGAACCCCACAGTTATAAAAGCTGTAACAATTCACTAAAAGTGAGAGTCACTAGCAAGCCAACTTGACAAGATGGCTTCCAACAAAAAGAAGGAAGTGCTCATGGGAGCAATCTGATAGATTCCCTAGGTCACGTGGCCAAGCCAGCAGGTACGTGTTTACCCGCACCGGTACTATATCACCGGCATTCCCCGTGACCAATACTCCGGATAGCCCCGTCTATCTGAATTTCACAGGTAATAGTTTTCAACTTTACTCCGGTTGGAAGTTTCCTGTGGTCAACCACCGGTAAAGCATATGGTTACAATAGGTAGATATTGTAGCTTATAAAAGCTACATTTAAAGTAAAATTTCCAAGTTTATTGGCTAGATGATTTGCATGTACTTACTAAGTCTGCTTGGCACTTTCGTCCCCACATACTCCATACAAGTGGTCACTGAGAAGCTGAAAAATACAACACTTTGGATTTATACTAAAATCAAGTATGTAACTTAGTGAACTACTTAATTCAATATTAGAACGTAGGAAAAAATAAAAAACTTTTAGATAAAATATTCAGTTTCCTGATTTTTTCCCAAAATTTATTTTTCACATACTAACCTTTGTTCTTAATTTCTTTTTTTAATTTTCAAAAGTGGCACATAATCCCATGCAGACTGGGCAAATGCTATATAACTATTAGTAATTTACATGAAAGTACAAAACAAGACATTGCAGTTTTCATCAAAAACGCACTGAAAACTTTAAAACTGCGAGACAAAAGTGTACAATTTCTTCAGATTTAGGTTTATTTCAAAAGTTTACAGTTTTACTTAAAATGGCAATACGACTTTAGACATAAATATCTGCAAACCTGTCCCAGAACAATAAATACTGGCAATCTCAATAAATTATATACCCACTTATACTCAATGACTTTTACACTATTCTTAGTGTCTGTTTAACATTATATAGGTTATAACATGACAAATAGTTGTGCGAGATGGGAGACTATGTACACTGCCAACTGAACTCCATAATGCAAACCATGAATCATCCGCAAACATCTAACATCTTTTCCAGTTCGGGCTAGGGTAAAGATGTAAACATGTTATCTGGTAGGTGGGAGGTGCATTTGTTACCCACTGTATTACCCAGTCCCACTTCACTTGCATTTACAACAATGGAATCCATATTCAATTGTCTGGAGAATAGAGTCTTCAAACAGTACAAAGCTGTTGTTAGATCTAAAAGGTTTTACATTTGAATACTTCCATTTCAATCGCATTCAGTTCAAGATTGATGAAACTATATACTTTTAAAACTCTCTTTATCTTTCTAAAAGGACACAAACTTACTGCAGAAAAATGTGCACACAGTAAAGTTAGACTTTCCTCCAGTCCCTTTGTCTTAGGTATTATATGAGGACTGAATGACTCTTTTTCCAGAATTTTTCCTGACAAAAGTTTGTATTTCATCAGACAGTAGGATTCCCTCCCATCAAGTGAATTCACAATGATTCCGGAGGTATGTCAGATATGGTGAAATAAGAAATACAAAGACTTGGAGGAAGTCTGGGTAAAGTCAAAGTAACACATTTCACATTTTCAATGGATACTTAATTGTTTTATGGGCAAAGTATCAAGGTGAACTGTCATACCAGCTAACAGATCGCCGGCTGCGACTTCTGCCCAGCTTGCATTCCTCTTGCTCCAAGTTGATCACAGAGGGTGCCACTGTCACACTAGAGGTCATACGAATGATGGGACGAGAACGAAGAAACACAGCATTGTCTGAGTCCGGGGCTCCAGCTAAAACATCTGAAATAAAACAAGCATACTTGAGAATGAAGAGGCAAAGTTATGCTACAAGTCTTTTGATGCACACAAAGGTTTAGTATATGTTTATATGTGGAAATAGAAGCATGCCAGACAGGGGTGTATCCTACCAGTATTCTGATGAAAAAGTCATCATATGTGGGAACACATTATGTAAACTGATGACCATTACCAATGACATCATTTGATCTAATGTAATAACTGAAATGACTGATCTGACGACATAGCTTCACATATATAATATATCTCTGTGTCTTAAATGTAAAATTCCAGACTATTTGTATTCAACTATACTAAAGCAATACATTAGTTGATATAAGGGTTGTTGGGGGGCCACAATGGCACAGTGGTCACACACTCGCCTCCCACCTCTGAGGTCGGTGGGTCAAACACCAGACCTCATGTGGGAAAGTTGGTAGTTGCTTACCGATGATCGACAATTTACAGTACAGAACCTTGACCAACTGTATGTACTGGTTTCCTCTGCCCACAAAACTACCAGGTATGATATGACCTGTGTTGAAAGTGAAACCCCAAATAAATAAATATAAGGGCTGTTGAAAGATGTGGTGTGGCAAAATATAAATGGCCATCAGCTGTGGTCAACAGACATAGTGTTCAGAGGGTTCAGGGTGAGACATGTACCTGGGTAGTTGTTGGTGTCCTGGTCTATGCCCCCTGATAATGAGTAGCCGAATCCTCGCAGCACTGGACTGATGTCCATTGCATGTAAAATCTGCGAGTGTTCCTCACGCATACCGTCAGCAGACCCAAGAAACACATAGACAGCACCATGGTTGTTCTTGCCTCCATATGGAGCACCCACTGCCAGGTCTGTATAGGGTGTGTATCAAAGGGAAAGAAGTGTATATAATAGGGAAAATCCGATCATGTAAGCATCAGTTTACTTGTAACATGAATATTTTTTTGCAGTGACAAACAATGTTTCAGTTCCATTCCAATGTTATACTTCAAAATTGTGTTTCATATTTTAATGCATTTTTATATTTTTGTAAAAATACTATGTTTGCAAATTGCATTAGCATTACAAAAGGTCATATCAGTTTTGGGATTTAAGAAACCTTAACTTGTGTAATGAGATATTTTAAAGCCCTAAAACTGTACAAGTTATAACTCCTGAAATAATGTATACTAGATTTATAAAAGCCAGAACTGATACTTTCTAATAGTAATAAAGCAGAATGCAGTTACCATGGTAACCATCTCTGTTGACATCGCCAAGTGATGTGACAGCCATTCCGAAGCGACTGCCAGCATGAGGTCGACCATAGATGTAAGTCCTTTCTTCAGAAAAGTCAAACTGGAAAGAAAACCTCCTTCAAATCAAATCTTACCTTGGTAAAAAAACTCGGCTGAGATTTCACCTGTCTTGCAAAGTTTTAATATACAAGCTTTAAAAATAGCCACTGTGATACAGTGTGTTACTTATATCATCCTCCAAGCAATCCGAATAACTTTAAAACAAAACATAAGCCAAAAATCAGTTAGAATATGTTAGTAAATGCCAATGTCTGAGACCCCTTGTTCTACTGTTTGACTGTACCCCCAGACTGCTCCAATAATATAGCCCTAAGCAAAATCTATTTGGTTGTACGTTTTAGTCATAGTGGTGGGAAGCATATACACTGGGATCAGAGATGCTCATCACAATTTTCAACCATGCTAAAAATCCTTTTGGAGTGAGTATCTCTATTGCAAGAAGATGCACTTTGTAATTAACTTCACATTTTACAACTAGACCTACTCACTGGAGAACTGATGCAAATCTGTATCCACTGGAAAGACAACTCATCAAAGCCACTGAACCATCGTTTGACCTTGAAGGAAGGGCCAAAGGTCATATCTGACAATATCAGAAGATTCCCAGTCCATAATATCCTACAAGTTGGTTTCACATTGCAAACCTCTAGGATCAATAATAAGCAAGTTATAAGCACTTTTAAGATTGGCCTTGATCATTTGACCTTGAAGGAGGGGCTCAAGGTCAAATCTGACCACATCAGAAGATTCCCAGCCCATGATTTCCTATAACTTGGCTAACATTGCAAACCCCTTGGACCAATAATAAGGAAGTTATAAGCACTTTTAAGTTTGGCTGTTCTTGTTTTATCTTGAAGCAGGGGTCCAAGGTCAAATCTGACCACATGAAAAGATTCCCAGTCTATGATTTCCTACAAGTTGGTTTCACATTGCAAACCTCTAGGATCAATAATAAGTGAGTTATAAGCACTTTTAAGTTTGACCTTGAAGGAGGGGTCCAAGGTCAACTCTAAGTACATCAGAACATTCCCAACCCATGATTTCCTATAGGTTGGTTTCACATTACAAACCTCTATGACCAATAATAAGCAAGTTATAAGCATTTTCAAGTTTTTCTATCCTCATTTGACCTTGAACGAGGGGCCCAAAGTCAAATCTGAACACATCAGAAGATTCCCAGCCCATGATTTTCTATAAGTTGGTTTCACATTGCAAACCTCTAGGACCAATTATAAGTGAGTTATAAGCACTTTTAAGTTTGGCTATCCTCGTTTGACCTTGAAGGAGGGGTCGAATCTGACCATATCAAAAGATTCCTAGCCCATGATTTCCTATTTGTTGGTTTCACATTGCAAACCTCTAGGACCAATAATAAGCGAGTTATAAGCACTTTTAAGTTTGGTTATCCTTGTTTGACCTCGAAGGAGGGGCCCACGGTCAAATCTCACGACATCACAACCTTCCCAGCCCATGATTTCCTATAGGTTGGTTCACATTGCAAACCTCTAGGACCAATAATAAGCGAGTTATTAGCACTTTTAAGTTTGGCTATCCTCGTTTGACCTTGAAGGAGAGGTCCAAGATTGAATCTGACCACATCAGAAGATTCGCAGACCATGATTTCCTATAGGTTTGTTTCACATTGCAAACCTCTAGGACCAATAATAAAAGAGATATAGGCACTTTTAAAGTCCGCTATGTGGGATTTCCTATAGGTTTGTTTCACATTGCAAACCTCTAGGACCAATAATAAAAGAGATATAGGCATTTTTAAAGTCCGCTATGTGGGATACTTTGGCACTCCATGGATGACCTTGAATTAAGAGCTTAAAGGTCAAATGTCTGCAAGGTTGTAGAGGACATGTATATCTGTTATACATATCACCTATAAAGAGATTCAATCTTCTACCTATGAGAAACAGCTAGTAGAAAAATGTAGATAATTTTCAACAAAATGCCCGCAGCGGCCATCTTGTTTTTCAAAATGAGGCTAATTTCAATCCCAGAGAAGCTTACCTCCATTGAAGATATCCTGCAAATTTGGTGAACCTAGCTGGTGTAGTTTTCCTCTGAGAGCGTTAACGCTGAAAATCTCTCTACGCGCAGCGGCGGCGGTGTAGCGAACACTAAACCAAAGTATCCACTGGATGCCTCCGGTGGATACAATTGAAATCATAATATAGATTTTCCCTTTTGTTCTATTGTACTAAATGTAAGCTATTATAATCTACTGACAATGTAATCCAGACTCTACCTGATCATTTTGGTAGAAAATGTGAACTCGGCCTGTTTCAAAAAGATCTTCATCGATTTCTGCGTGGAATGGTGCACCCACAGCCAGATCATCAAGTCTGTGTGACAATAGTGATATCTTACAACTACAGAGAAATCAAAGTATATTCTAACATGACAGGACTGTGTCCATGATTCTGATTGGCTAATCAAGGAAACATTTCATGGGTAAAATCAGAATAACTTTTATGGTTTGAATTATCACTCATTATGGCTGTCCTAGCAAATAACCTCTGTAGCGTGAATTGGATGGAAAGAGGCTGTTTTTTATGGTTAAAATGTGTTTATCATAGCATTTATAATGTTTAAAATGTTAGCATGGTACAATAGAAATAACTGACTTCAAACTTGGGGATATATAAGAGATTTTACAACAAATAGCAAATAAGAATCTGACTGTTGTCTCTGCAAAGAGTAACGGATAAAACAGCATAATTTTCTGTCAAATCTGTAATAATTAATTAGGTTAAATAATTTGTTATGTTAGAATAGGAACAATCCCCTTCAAACCATGGTATATGATTCACCTTTAATACCTCAAACCACAGAAAAATTCTGTGTATACCAGGGTTTGTGGGGGGGGGGGGATTATTCCTATAATAACCAAATTAAACACCGTAGCAACAAAACAATAGTAAACTTAATATATATGTGTCATTTCAATACAATAGATGTTCTGATTTATTTAATGGGTATATTAGACATATTCTGAACTACTTAATAGGCTTAATAGACATCGTGTACTATTTAATGGATATATGTCGACATTCTGGAGAATTTTATAAACAGAAATAGTTTTTTAAAATATTTAATGGATGTAAATGAACATAAACAAGCATTCTGAAATACTTAATGAACATGAATTAAGGCTTTGACTAGAGAGAAAAATGGATTGGTGTATATGTTACAGTAAATATGTGAAATCAGTAAATACGCATATTTACTGAAAATTTCAGTAAATACGCATATTTACTGATTTGGTCAGTAAATATGCGTATTCCCTAAAATTTTTAATAAATCTGGTAAACCATGTCTCAGTAAGAACCCATTATAGGTATCAGTGAAGCAAAGAGCAGTTCATGTAGAAATAAAATGGCACATAATGTGAAAATAAGGAAAGTGTTTTGAAGAACTAATATTAGGTAGAAAAATATGACTGATGCTAAGGTGTACACAAGTACTTTGTAGATTTAAACTATAGTTTCATAGTTTTTCAAGTTCCACTCAAGTTGGGACTGTTTTCGGGTAACCACATAACATGTCACATAGCCCCAATACAAATTTGCATGAATGGACATTCTGAACTATTTAATGGATATAAACTGATATTCTGAATTATTTGATGGATATAAATGGACATTCTGAATTATTAATTGGATATAAATGGATATTTTAAACTATATAATGGACGTGAATGGACATTCTGAATTTTTTAATGGATAGGAATGGGTATTCTGCTTTATTTGATGAACATGCATTGGACACTCTTGAGTTATAATGCATGTAAATGGACATTCTGAATTATTTAATGGATATGAATGGATATTCTGAATAATTTAATGGATATAAATGGATCTTCTTAATTATTTAATGGATTCAAATGAAACTTATAAATTATTTAACTGATATGAATGGACATTCTGAATTATTTAATGGATAAATTAACCTTCTGAATTATTTAATGGATATGAATGGACATTCTGAATTACTTAATGGATATAAATGGACACTCTGAATTATTTAATGGATATGAATGGACAGTCGGAATTATTTATTGGATATAAATTGATCTTCTGAATTATTTTATGTATATAAATGGATCTTCTGATCTAATTTATGGACATACCCATCTCCGTTAAAGTCTCCTGTGGCAATACTGGTACCAAAGTACTCTCCAATCTGATTACCATACACATTGGTCACCTCCTCCAGGTTCTGATTCATCACTGTCACCTGTGTAACAATGAATAGATAAACATCAAGTGTCCATGTGTGATAACATTTCATGTGCTGACAATCATGATGATGGTTAAACTATTTCATTCAACATTTGTGTAAAATGATCTGAATACCAGAATTCCGGGTTCAGTTTTACAAAGTCTGCTAATGGTAAAGGTCACCTGAAGTCTTAGGTTCTCCTTAGATTTCTCCCCCTTTAACAAAGGTAGACTTCATATAAAGCTTTTTTCCTTATTTTTCCATATTTTCATGAACCTCTATATTTCAAGGATACTTAATTCTTTGGGAAATGAAAGACCTATCTTAAATTTAAGGGAAATATATGTATAACATTCTACAATTGAAATCAAAAAGCAAGAAATACACCCCCTTTCGTTAAGGAGCTCCTTACCAATTAAAGCAGGCTTTGTGAAAGCTGGCCCTGGTGCTCCTATCCCCACTTAAAATTATTCCAATTCTCAAAATTTTCAAATAATCCTTTTCAATTGGGTTCAGTGGGTATTTTGATGAATAATAACTGGGCCCTTTGTATCCAATGGGAGTTTTACATATTTCAAAACCCTTGACTTGTAATAATACAGATATACTCAAGTACTAAAGCACTAAAATATAGATCAACTAAACACTCACCCTTCCATGCAAACTTTCTTTTGGAATTCCAATAGCATAGTCTGCAAATATATGACACAAGAAAATACTGTAGCAACATGGAGTTAAACAGACTGACTTTACATTTCAAACAGTTATGTTGTAAATCACCACTCTGTGCTAAAACATGTTTGGTAAAGTGTATCAATCAATATTAGTAATGAATAGTGATCTCGTTATCGATTTTAAAAAAAATCCCAAATATTTGGAGAAGCACCCCGGTGGAGGTCTGCATTCTACAAGTGCTTTCTAGTTAGGAAAAGTAGTGGTTTATCTACTGTGTACCAATTATGTCCAACCATTTAAAAGTAATCCAGACTTGTATGTATTCTGTGCTATTCAGCAGGTCCAAGGATTATATCCTGTCATTAGACTTTTTCGTTATGGTTTACCATGTAGTGTTGTTCCCCTATACTTATATGTTTCATTGGCATACAGACATGCAATAATGGCCTTGTTGGTCTGGCATGTAAATCTTGATTCTCACATGTCTATGGTTATGGGTTTGAACCCAGCTGATGACAACATGTGAGATGAACTAAGGACCTGTGTTTATACAACCTTAGCTGTGAAAAGGAACGTTGCATACATAAATTACACTGGCTTCCCATTCATTACCACATACTGTTCAAACACAACCTTCTTACTAAGGCAATATATATTTTACCAACCTCCATATCTGTCCTCTGTAATTAAGCATAGTGACCTCACACGGGGCAAACGCCTCTCAGTTTTCTAAACCAGACCAAACAAACATTTGGGGATGTGCAGTTTGGTTGTAGCTACTCCCACAGAATGGAGCAAGCTACCTCAAGCCATCAGAACCAAAGAAAGTATCACTTGATTTAGACACCAGTTGAAGACCTACTCATTCAGATTAACCTACCCTCCACCATAGCCTATCTCCCCTATAGGACACCAACATGGATACAGTCTTTTTTCTGGAAACTGGATTTTCCCTGTTTGGACATCAGTGTCTTAGAGGATGGTTATATCAATAATTTTGGCGCTTTATAAATACTTCATACTCATACCAATTTTGACCAACTATTGACCAAGGGCATAAAAAACATACATATTGGAAATGCTATGTTACATTATTTGATTTTTAATGTTTTCCAGCCATATTTTATATTCCATACAAATTTTTCATAAACATTAACTATCAATAGCTTAATTGGTAGCTTAATTTCTACGCACCTTCAGTATTTGAGGCACTGAAGTTTCCTGTTGCCATGGCATATCCTTTATATGTATTATCATGGAGGAGACTGTTGTTCGACTGTGGTGTTTGATTAGACTCATCATTACGTAGCAAATTCTGGGTGAACACTTGACCTGCAAGCAAAATGACATTAAAACATTTAGTGCACTAGTTAGTGCTTGAGCAAGCACTGCATCAGCTGATTTATTTGATGAAAAGTTTTTGATGAGGGACATTCTAAGTTGATTATATGAGGAGGGAGAGAGTTCCAGAATGCATAAATTAATTTCTGGTCAGCTAACAGTCAACAATGACCATACCTATGCATCGGAGAACCGATGCAAATTTGTATCCACCGGAAAAACAACTCACCAAAGCCAGTGAACCATTGTTTAACCATGAAGGAGGGGCCAAAGGTCAAATCTAACATCAGAAGATTCCTAGCCCAAGATTTCGTATGAGTTGGTTTCACATTGCAAACCTCTAGGATCAATAATTAGCAAGTTATAAGCACTTTTAGGTTTGGCCGTCCTCGTTTGATGTCGAAGGAGGGGCTGAAGGTCAAATCTGACAATATCAAAAGATTCCCAGCCCATGATTTCCTATAAGTTGGTTTACCATCCCAAACCTGTAGGACCAATAATATTGGTTATAGGAGTTATCAGCACTTTTAAGTTTGGCTATTATCGATTAGCCTTAAAGGAGGGGCCCAAGGTCAGATCTGAACATAACAAAAGATTCCCCACGAATGATTTTCCATCAGATGGTTTCACATTGCAAACCTCTAGGACCAATAATAAATGAGTTATAAGCACTTTAAAGCTTGGCTATCCTCGTTTGACCTTGAAGGAGGGGCCAAATGTCAAATTTGACCACAGCAAAAGATTCCCAGCCCATGATATCGTATAAGTTGGTTTCACATTGCAAACCTGTAGGACCAATAATAAGCGAGTTATAAGCACTTTTAAGTTTGGCTATCCTCATTTGACCTTGAAGGAGGGGTCCAAGGTCAAATCTGACCACATCCAAAGATTCCCAGCCCATGATTTCCTACAGGTTGGTTTACCATTCCAAACCTCTAGGACCAATAATATGCGAGGCATGAGCACTTTTAAGTTTGACTATCCTCGTTTGACCTTGAATGAGGGGCCCAAGGTCAAATCCGTCCACACCAGACGATTCCAAGCCCATGATTTCCTATATGTTGGTTTACCATTCCAAACCTCTAGGACCAATAATATGCGAGGCATGAGCACTTTTAAGTTTGACTATCCTCGTTTGACCTTGAATGAGGGGCCCAAGGTCAAATCCGTCCACACCAGACGATTCCCAGCCCATGATTTCCTATATGTTGGTTTATCATCCCAAACCTCTAGGAACAATAATAAGTGAGTTATAAGCACTTTTAAGTTTGGCTATCCTCATTTGATCTTGAAGGAGGGGTTCAAGGTCAAATCTGACGACATCAAAAGATCCCAGCCCATGATTTCCTCTAGGTTTGTTTCACATTGCAAACCTCTAGGACCAATAATAAGGGAGATATAGGCACTTTTAAAGTCCGCTAAATGGGGTACTTTGGCACTCCATGGATGACCTTGAATCAAGAGCTTAAAGGTCAAATGTCTGCAAGGTTGTAGAGGACATGTATATCTGTTATAATTTCAGTCCCAGAGAAGTTTACCCCCCAATGAAGATATCCTGCAAATTTGGTGAACCTAGCTGGTGTAGCTTTCCTCTTAGAGCGTTAACGCCAAAAATCCGGATGCCTCCAGTGGATACAATAATAGGATATCAACAACTGCAGTAGAACTAGGAGTGATATTTATTATGTGAATTTATCATCAAAAAAGTAATTCCTTATAAATTAAATAAATTGGTAGACAGGTAGGAATGTAAACAAATATATAATATAAACTCTGTCAAGGTATCCAACCTGCCAATCTATAATACGGGTATACTCCTGACCTGCCAAACTACCAGCCTGTCAACTGTTTCCCCATACATATGATACATGTACTTCTACTTAACAAGCAATTCCAGATAAGAGGGTGAATTTCAACAGAAACAAGGCCAAAAGGGGTTTTGATCTACTAGCCCGAGACACAAAGCCATCAGAGACTGCAGTAGTGTACTGACGTGGTCACCCATCCAAGTACTAACGTAGCCCATTGTCACTTAACTTCAGTGAAGAGACAGATACACTAGAATTCATGGAAGTCAGGAAACAAAAAAAAACTAGAGCTGGCACTTAAAAGCCTTTTACCACACTGGACATTTCTATCTATTTAGAAAGGAATTCCAAAAGAATCCTACTTAAAGGGGTTCACTGTACATCTGGAGCTGGTGGCACAAAAGATCTTAGACTTAGCCAGTGTTAGACTAAGTTATAGACTTAAATATGATCATTTTGACTTGGCTAAAAAGTCTTGGCCTTGATGGATTTTATAAATGTCAACTTGGCTGAGACCAGGCTTTTAGACTGATTTATCAAATCACCTGTATCTTGTGACTTGTACATACCCTTTACTTGCACTCAAAATTTATTACTAGTGACATATATCCTTTGTTTGCAACATTTTATCTCAGGAAAAAAAAATGCAGTTTTACAAGGCAAAAAACCTTCTAACCACATAAAAACTTTCAAAAGCTTATTTAGAGACCTGTCTTATATATTTAAACTTTATTTTCAGCCATTTAAATTTTGATGTGGAGAAAAAACGTCACCCATTTTAAAGTTTTGTTTTCAAAAGCTAAACCTACCTCCAGGTGGACTTAACTTTAAGTCCAAGACTTGGCCAAAACTTAGGCTTTGCTGCTTCATGAAAGCCACGAAAATTAAGACCACAGATTTAGCCTGAGTCTAAGTCCAAAGTATTAACTTGTTAATATTTTAAGCCTAAGTCTTGTTATTATAAGTCCTTTTATGAAACTGCCTAGATTAATGTTGTCACATAATATTACCTTGCCAATAGTAACTTCCAACAGCTCCCATCACCAACTCTTGCCCATTCTGCAAAACAGTTCAACAGCTCAATACAGGAAATAGTGTGTGATTACTGTCATCTGCATGGAGTAGTTTGATGTAATATGTTAAAACAAAACTTTATAAAATGAGAGAAACATTTGTCTTTGCTTTGCACGAACAATTTCAATGATAAAACATTTTAACAACTACTCTACCCACCAACTAGTTTTAATCAAGCATGGTTTTAAGCCCAAATGGCTTTAGTGTAATAGTTAATATAATTGAAATTATTATGCAATAACTCCAAAATTTAACAAAATGAATAAAGTCAATTATCCATTTATAAAAAGATTGAAAGATAATAAAACAAAATAACATATTTACATTACTTGAACTACAAAAAATGAACTGAAGGTATATTTAACTTAAGTAACAATAATGCATTTATATGACACAGTAGTACTATTAGAAGTTAAGTTTTATTGGCTATCTGGAGTATTAGATCAAAACATGCCAAATGAGATTACACAAACATGTAGCAGAACATGCACTAGCAACAGAACATTCAAACATAATGCAACAAATATACAGATACTGAATTGTAAAGATGAACAATTGAAATAAAGACTGAGAAGGTGTATTTGTTGGTGAATTATTACTGGTTCTCTGGTGGAATAATACATTTGGAGATTAGACTTTCATTAATTCTGCCATCTGAGGTCAATCTTATGGATTCCATTACTTTATGAACACCAGTCACAGAATATATAAAGGTAAAACACTGGTACATTTTCCCCCTTTCTTGGTACTATAGCATGTTTTTGCATGCAATGCCCAACTGTATTATATCAACAAAAACACACACCATATAAAATATTCTTGATGTCTAAAACATCCTCATCACCTTTGCCCCTAGATGGGAGGGGTGGGGGTATTGTAATATATAATCTGTTTGATTGTCTTTTGGTCTTTGCACATAACTATAATAGGAAAACGTCCCGAATGACATATACAGAAAAAATATATCACGAATGAAGATAACAATATTATACGAGTGCGAAGCACGAGTATTATATTGTTAATCTTCATGAGTGATATATTTTTTCTGTATATGCCTGATGAGGGATGTTTTACTTTTATTATCCACCATTTTGTGCGATTTATGGGTCAAATAATATGAATATTTAATGAGAAAACGTGAAACAGACTGTCAAAAAGAATGAGCAACACTGAATATAAAACTTCAATCTTTACCTTGCAATATCTCAGTCATTTCTGCATAGATATTTATGCAACATACATGAACAGAAGCGCTAGAATAACACCTTTCTAATGATATATTATACATATTTTAAAGTTACATACTTTCCGAGATGTTGTTGAAAAACTGGAAGTTAATCACACTCAATATCCATAGTACCGGGGCGCCGGTGTATACAAAAACAATACATCCCGGTCTGTATTTCCCCGTATTTAGGGCAAATACGTCGCGTGGTGGATAATAAAAAAAAATACAAATAGGACAGGGGTCATATTTTTCACACAAAGTAGGGCCCACCTATGGCTTGGTCCTCAGAGATAATCCAGGCCCCAATTTCATAGCCAGAATTGTTCTTGTGGTTATTTTGGCAACATCTGCATGTGTAACTCAAGAAAACTATTCACTGGATCATGTTTTCACAAAAAATGGGGTCTTTCTATGGCTTGGTCCTGCTCCAAACTTGACCCAGATTGATGATCTGAATCTCGATCAAAAATCCTGATATTTTTTTTGTGACGAGGGTTTCAGGCACTGCTTGTTTGACTTTGTGGATGTTTTTTTCAAACTCTAGTCAACATACCTTAGAGCATTATGATTTCAATAAGTACAGTAAATCAGTGTCAGATGCAGACAAGATTTATACCCCTTTCACACTATAGGCGGTATGGTACACCCAGCGTAAGAGGTTCTATTGACACCAAAACCTCCCCCCAGGACATTCCTCCATATCTTCTGAGATTTGCAGTATTCACTCATACAGCCACTGATTGGACATGGTTTGTAACCATCAGTAACAGTAGGTTGACAGAATTACAAACGTTAGTCACTGAGAGGCAATCTCCATTGACTTCAGCTCACCTTCAGTAGCAGTACATGAGTAGAATGAACACATACTAACAAAACACAACCGAGTCACAACCTTATATAAACCATGGACAATGCCTTAACTTACCATTTGAAAAATTTATCTGCAGAATGTCACAGATAATTAATTCAGAGGCGAAATAAGTCACTATTTCTTACAAACTGGTAGCAATTATGTACTCTTTTAGAATACTGTCACATGGCATTTTTGAGAATATGAATTTTTCACAAATATCATGAAAGGGTAATTTCTTACCAGTTTTTTCTATAAATACCTTCATGCTTCTTTCTACCCAGCTATTCACTCAATTTGCCATTATTTTTTGGGAAATTAAAAAAAAAATTATTGTTAGAGGTTTATTCTATTCTACAAATTTTTCTTGAAAAATTGTCATTAGAATAATGTTTACTTCCATTGAGAATGAGAGTATTAGTGGACATGGATCCAGATATTTACTTTCCTTAATATTAAATCCCACATTTCAGAGCTCTATGTAAAAAGGAGCTGATTTTATTACAAGCACAAATGAGAGAATTCCTCTAATAATGTGAAAAATAAAGATTCCAAAAGCCAATATTTTCACTGTAAATATACAGTATAAAGTGTAAAAATAACTTAATTCAATGCTTGTTTCAGATGATTTGTGTGCACCACACAGATGTTATAAATCACTCTGTTTTACTGTTTGTAAATAGACAGCCTTGCTTGATACTCAGTTTTGACTTTATCATTGAGAAAAAAAAATTTAATCAGTTACACATAATGTACGTTTAAGTATGCTAGCCTTTTCATCAAAGTTGCTTCAAAACAGTCTTGCTAATTAATACCTCCTAACATGTATGAATCCTTTATGATTATCAAAGCTTTGTTTGAACAGGTATTTGCTATAGCTTTGAGCCTTTCACAAGGCTACTAAATAGTGATTACTCAAAAAGTACTATCTACAAAGCATTCTCTACAGTAGTAAAAAATCAGTTAGATAATGCCTTTGCATAAACTTAGAAAATTTGCTCCTTTATAATCTTATGAAGCTCAGAAATTTAACATGTTTTAGTAAAACCAAAATGTTAACGAATCATTTATACAAAAGAAAACACTGAGATCTTAATAGCTACTGTACACATAAATTTATGCAGCTGATGACTTATTACATAAAGGTAAAAATCATTCTTCAGGCCCTGTGGCCAGTGTCTTATTTCCTGGTTTCTATAGCATGAAGCAATTCAGATTATTTTTACTGCTCTGAACAGGATTCCAGTCTACAGCAGGTTCATTTCCCCAAAAATTGTCAGTATCCAATTGGTCAAATGGCTATGTTCACGATTAATCTAAATGTAATGCACAGATATTTCTGAAATTTGTATGCATGGACTGGCCAAAGGAACAAGTGATTAAAATTTTAGACTTTCTTTTTAGCCTTTTAGTTATCCATATAATGACTGATACAAAAGCAGTTGGCTGGTACTCATACAAAATCTCACAAACTCAACCTAAAACTCAAATTCAGACATAATCCCTATAATTTAAGTTTTAAATCCTAAATTTGACTTTAAACTCCAACTGAAAATTTAATTTGAATTTAAAACCAAACTCAAAGATATTGCCGATTCTAAAGTAAGTATATAAAGTCAATTATATTTAGGGATTATCATTAAGTTTGCATGAAAATAGTCTTAAATCTCTGATATTACGGAGGCATTAACTTTGTCTGATCACATTTTCAATCGGAGTTTGAGTGTACACTACTTAGGTAGACTTATACTTGAGAATGCTACATTTGAATTCACACTTTTGTAGGACTGAGTTTGAGACTCGGAGTGAAATTGAGTTTCAGATTTTGTATTAATTCCAGTCCTGGTCATTCTGTGTAATAAGTGGAATTACCAGATATTACGCTTGATGACTGAAAATATTCATCTAATTCATGTGTGACTGAAATCTATGATACATTTTTTTATTCCACAGATTGACTGACAACATTTCATTCAATTTGTTTAATCGCTGTGGAGCTGTTTTTCATTAAAACCTTGAATACTTGTTCTCCTGCATTGTGGTTTTCAATTAAATAGCTTAATATTAAATCATGCTGACGGTGATTTTGACCAGCTCGTAACTGTTTTTTTTTTTTTGCATATTGACATTTTAACAATGAAGCCATGTTATTTTTTGTCCCTTAACATTCTATCCCTTTCTGGAATTGTGTTTTGAGGTGGCAGATTTTATAATCCTTACAACACTGAGAAATCAATTCACTGGCAGTGTAAAAAAAATGGTAAATTGGTGATGTGATGTTTCTCTTCATGGATTCATGGCAGTACAAAAATACATGTAGATTACTTCAGACACAAACAAATAGCAAGCCACACTAACAGTAGTTACATTGATACCACAACATAAGAAACATGTAAAAAATGGTTATTTTTTCCAGTCAGTTAATTGGACAGTAATTGCTTTTAGCCTTGGTTAAGTGTTTTGAATTTTTAGTGTTTTTCTTGGTCATCCAGCACAGAAAATCAATATTCCGAATTGTTTTGTATAATTACCTCCACTAAGACGTTATGTTTGTGGGTAATTTTGTTTGTCTCTCTGTCTGTTTGTTGGTCTTAGTTTGTGATAACTCAAAAGTTACAAACAGATCTTTTTATTTTTTTATTTTTTTTGGTGGGTTTGACCTGTCCAATGGAAAAAGTGATTAAATCTTGGGAAAGATTTGAATCATATTCTTGATATGAAATAATCCAGGGCCCAGTTTCACAAAGGCATACTATCTCTTTAGTATGCTGTTAAGTCCTAGTAGTCTACTAAGCCTATACTATCTGTTTCACTGAGATGGTTTCTTGCTGCAGTAACTGGCAGGCTTTCCTCACTAGAAGCCCTGCTGTCTCAGGAACTTGGTCCCAAGTATCAGCTCAGTGGAACACTTTTGTATTGGCTACTAAGGACCTATTCAGATCTAGCTTAAATAGCATACTATCTTCTATATTTAGTAGGCCTCTGTGAAACTGGGCCCTGAATTTTTGAGGGTTTCATTTATAAATGTATTTTCAATGACTTTGGGATTTCTGGCTGACATAGCTCCAAAATTAGTGACCAGATTTTTATGAAAATTTTCATGTGGGTAGGGCCTGGCTAAAAGAAGAAGTGAATACATTTTGGGAAAGATCCATATCATATTCACGATTTAAAAAAATCCCCCATTTTCGTCACTTTCATTTGCTTAACATAATGACTTTCAAAGACCACTTAGCCAATAGTCTAGTATCATTTATATGAAAAAGCCAGCTTTGATTTTGGCATTTGGGAATTTGCAGAGATAAAGATGACACTTTGGATAGGCGAGTTTTCATTTACTGAATTTGCTTGTTGATATTTGCTTTTATCAGCAGACCTTAAACACAGTAATGGACTGTTGAGACATGTACATCATCCTGCTATCTCAGCGTACAGAGTAATTTGTGGGGGTAAAAATGAATAGAATCAGATGAAAACTTTCCATGGAATCATTATCCTTTTCCTGAAATACAAATTTATATCTAAAATAGCATTTCCCATTTCATTTTGTATATTTCATCACGCAAGAATACTTTATATTGACAACTATTTCAAAACTTGGTGACTTTCAAAGGCAGCCCAAAACCAGAGAAATTAGACGCAAAATTTGATTTCAAATATCTTTAATTTTTCATTTGACATTTATGATGAATCAGAGAGGCCTTCTGTTGTCTGATGGCAGGCCTTGATCCAGACTTTCCTGAAGTCCTTTTGTCTTAGGTACTATATGAGGACTGAATGACATTTTTTTCCCAAAAACTTGGTGCTGACAAATGTATTTGTATTTCATCGGACATATATAATGATTCCATGTATGTCAGACTTGGTGGAATAAGAAATACAAAGACTTGGAGCAAGTCTAACCTTGATCTGAAACCAAGATACCCACGTGCATACACAATGCTACTTTAGGAGTGCAAGGTTTAGGGATTGCCTAAGATTCAGCATTACTGGTAAACACTATTGGGAAATTTGCAAGATACAACATTTTCCACTTCAGGCTAGGAATACACTTGCTCCAAGTCTTTGTATTTCTCATTCCACCAAATCCGACATACATGTAATCATTATGAATCCACCTGATGAGTGTGAGACCTTATGTCTCATAAAATACAAACTGTGTTAATGTATTCATAGTGTTGTAATTTGGATACAAAGGTAGATTTTTTAATTGGAGGAATATCTTACAGGATTTTTCACATAATTGGTAGTGTGTATTTTTCTCACTACGTGCACAACCACTTCCTGTGACCTATGAGAAAAGTCCTTTGGTCAGCCCCAAATTCTGGTTAGAAAAGTCACTCAGTCCTCATGTAATACCTTAGACAAAAGGACTTGAAGAAAGTCTAGGTTAGGTAAAGCCCCTTTGAGAAACTGATATTTACTTGAAAGCAAATTCCATGCAATTCAGACTTTTTACTTGATGTAGTTTGACCACATGTTAGATGTCTTAATACAATTTTTTTCATGGTAAACACAATAGCGTGTGGTTTCTTTCAACTGTAATAAGATAATTCAAAAACATGAACTACCTGCTGCAAATAATGATAACATTTGGCAAATAATACATCTTTAATATAGAGAACTTCACTGGAAACAGGATGTTTAGATTTTAGTGGATGTTTCCACTGAACCGAATGGCGATTGCAGAGACCAATGATGGATGCTCCTGTTTTCACATATCAGATATTAAAGGCTGATCATGTGATCATATTTTATGAAATCCTTAAGTTTACCTTATAATAATAATACGATGGGGTGGAGAGTCTTATAAACAGGTGCGTCATAATTGACTTGCTCCATGTCTTTGTATCTGTATCCATCATTAAAAAGAAACACTTAAATTTAAATTAGAAACTTAGGAGTTCATTATATTATGTGAAAAAACATACCTTGTTTATTGTGACAATTTTTACTTTGAAATATTTTTCCAAGGTGGAAAGTGTCGCCACCCCAGTTAAAATTGCTTTTACATTTCTGTTAGGATTTTGAAAAGTTTTTCACCATATTCTTCAGCCTGAAGAGAACTTGAATTTGAATATACTGTACAAGATTGTATCTGACTGGTTTGGTGCATATGGGCCTCTACAGTTGTTTCCAGGGGTACCCAGTTCACCACTAAGGAAGGGATCATATACAAACATTTCAATATCCATCCATATAGTTTTTGAAGTTGAAAATCAATACTAAAAGCGTTGTAATTAACAAAATTAACAGATGAACAATATAGGATAAAAACAGCTATTTCACAATCCTTACTATATGAAGCCAATTGGTTTTTAAATGTCCGGTTCAAATGAATGCCTGGTTCAAATAAATGCCTGGTTCAAATTAATGCTCAGTTCAAATTAATGCCTGGTACAAATTATTGCCTGGTTCAATTTAAAGCCTGGTTCAAATTAATGCCTGGTTGAAATTAATGCTTTGTACAAATTAATGCTTGATTCAAATTAATGCTTTGTGCATATTAATACTTGGTTTAAATCAATGTTATGTACAAATTAATGCCTGGTTCAAATAAAAAGCCTGGTTCAATTAAATGTGAGGTACAATTAAGACCTTGTACAAATTAACATGGGTTATAGATTATTGCCTGTTTCAAATTAATACAGGGTAGAAATTAATACCTGGTTCAAATTAATGCCAGGCACAGAATCATAACTGAAATTTTTATTGACATTTTAAGCCTGGTTCAAGTTAACGCCATGTCGTCTTGGTGTTGAAAGTACTAAATGCACGAGCAATATTTTTTTTTGAAAATATGGTATTTGCAATACCGGTATTCTTGATAGCCAGATAAATAGCATATAAAAACAAAAGAGTACCAATTTGTGCTCAGCTGTAGGTCAATGAAAAAACCCACAAAAACTGTGTTCAGCAATTCCATTATTTCTCTTCAAAGTTAGAAGAAAATCTACCAAATTACTGTGCTGTAGTCTGGTTATGCTTAAGTTTCTATCAGTTGTGATTACAGACTTGATAACTAAAGTAAGATCTGATTTCTGAACTATTTTTCCGACTTCAAGGTGCATGCTAACACACTGTGAGATCACATAAATATTAGAATTTTTTAAAAATGCAGATAATATGGAACCCTTTAATGGTCCCTTTAAGTGGAATACTGTCAAATGGAATTGTCTCTTATACCCTTTCAACACTACAGCCAATATCCCCTGTGGTTATAGGCATTGGCCAAAATGCCCCTGTCCTTCAACTACCATCCAAGGTTCGTATGGCACCTTGTGACACAGTGGCGAAACGTCCATTACCTTGCGAGTCCCACGGTTATTTTCGAAAGTTTAAAATTTCCACCTCTGATTTAGCATGTGTAGATGATTCCGCACATGCGCGTATGAATTTCTTACTGCTGTAATCGAAGGTGTGGTCCACAGTGTACATAAGGTTGTGACTTGGGTGTAATACGGCGAATTGGATGTTTCACCACTGTGACAAAAGGTCGCATACGAATCTTGGACGGAAGTTGAAGATAGGGGCGTTTCGCCAAACGCCTATAAGCACAAATTACACTGCCTGCAGTGTGAACAACTCAGACAAAACGCATATGACAGATCCTACAAAATCCTTCTTCCATATAGGAATAACCCCTGACCAAACCATGTATACACAGAATTTTACCATGGTTTACCATGGTTTGAGGTTATTGTCAGGTTTATTGCCTCAAACCATGGTAAAATACTGTGTATACCATGGTTTGGCCGGGGGTTATTCCTATTCTAACATGACAAGTGTTTACATTTTATAAATATCATTTATTATTTACATTTTTATGACAAGAATGGATTATTGTCGAGACAGCCATAATGAGTGATAATAGGGAGCTACAGGGTTATACTTTATTTTACCCTTGAAGTATTAATCAAATTCACGGACACATCTGTGTCATGTTAGAATTGAAATTCAACCTGTTATCAGGACTTCCTGGTTAAGCAAAAGTATTTTTCTTATCCCTTTAGATTCAACAGGGTTCAATAATGAAATAACGAAAGAACACATGATTCACATAGCAACAAAATCCACATATATAAATTCAGACGTGTTCACATTTCACCAAATCCGGACAATTCTCCTCAAATTCATTTGAGATTTAAAATGCACTTATCCTTTTTCCCTAAATATTGACAAGGTATATGTAAAATAAACTTAGAGCAACTAGAAAGCACTTGTAGAGGGCAGACCTCAATCAGGGCATGTTTACTAAAAGTTCATGATTTTTCTGTATCCAGCATTATTACGATCCAAATCTTTCCCAAAATGTAAACCCTTCTTCCTTTGGCAGGCAGACCATACCCTCACATATAATTTCAGATGGAGGTGTGCACAAACATACCGACAGACGGACACCAATTTCGAAAGTAACCTAGCCCAGGCAAGGTGTTGAAATCCTGGTTTCAAATCAATTGGTGGAAGCATTGAGTTTCAGTCTGCAAAGCATTATATGGACGGATGATTGCACACCCAAAACAGGTAAACTTACGGACACCAATTTCAAAAGTGACCTAGCTCTGGTGGTGTCCTATCAACCTGTTAATATTCAAGTTGATCAGACAATGCGTCTTCAAGTTAGAATTCAGAAATCAAAATATTTCTGATGAGCGCATGCCCAAAACGAGCAAATGGAGGGACTCCAATTTTGAAAGTAACCAAGCGCTGGTGGTGTTCTATCACCCTTTAAGTTTCAAATTGATCAGACAAAGCATCTTCAAGATAGAATCCAGAAACAGAATTTTAAGATGGTGACCATGGCAGCCATCTTGTTTTTTCAAATGGCACCAACTTTGAAAGCAACCTAGATTACGTGATGCCTTACTACCCTATTAAGTTTCAAATCAATCGGTTGAAGCCTCTTTGAGTTGGAGTCTGGAAACAGAATTTCACAATGGCAGCCATGGTGACCATCTTGTTTTTCCAAATGGCACCACCTTCGAAAGCAACCTAGCCACCAACTTTGAAAGCAAACTAGCCTAGGTGATGCCCTACCACCCTGTTATGTTTCAAATGAATCGGTTGAAGGGTCTTCGAGTTAGAGTCCGGAAACAGAATTTCAAGATGGTGGCCATGGGGGCCAACTTGCTTATCCAAATGGCACCAACTTCGAAAGCAAAGTAGCCTAAGTGGTGCCCTACCATCCTTTAAGTTTCAAATGGATCAGCTGAAGCATCTTCAAGTTAGAGTCCGGAAATGGAATTTCAAGATTGCGGCCATGGCAGCCATCTTGTTTTTCAAAGTTTCACCAATTTTGACAGCAACCTAGCCTAGGTCAGGTGCCCTACTATCCTATTAAGTTTTAAATTGATCAGCTGAAGTGTCTTCAAGTTAGAGTCTGGAAATGGAATTTCAAGATGGCGGTCATGGTGGCCATCTTGTTTTTTAAAATGGGTGCCAATTTTGAAAGCAACCTAGCCTAGGTGATGCCCTACCATTCTGTTAAGTTTCAAATCAATCAGACAAAGTGTCTTGCAGTTAGAGTCCAGAAATGTAATTTTAGGTGGCAGCCATCTTGTTTTTCAAAATAGCACCAATTTCAAAAGCATCTAGCCTTTATGGTGCGATACCACCCTTTTAAGTTTTAAATTGATCGGCAGAGGCATGTTCAAGTTAGACTCTTGAAACCAAAAAGTAGATGGATAGACGGACGACGGACACATCAATCTAATAGGTGGGTTGGTTACATGCAACTCACCCAAAAATGTATTTATAACTTTTGGAGTTATTTACAGAAGAGGAAAACAAACAAAAAGACAGAGAGACAAACAAATATACCCAAAAACATAGCTTTCTGGTGAATGTAAATTAACAAATTACAATTGGCAAAGGTCTGGTAAATAGTGATAGAATAATGAAGGATTAAGTTGTTGCAACATCTTTAGGGAGGGGAACAATGAATGGAATGAACTAAAAACAATGACCATAATTCTTTGTCCATAATATAGAGAATTGGGTGAAACTGTACTATTTTCCCCTATATCATTTCTTTCCATCTGAACATTAACTGCTGGGAAAATACAGCATAGCATAAAATATTCAGCAGAATATACAGAATTGGTGCAATATGGAACAACCTTAATATTGTGGTTACTAAAAGTTTCCTATAATCTTGGCCAGTAAAAGCTGATAGTATGAACTGAAGATAATGTAGAGATTATCTGAGATTATCAGGGTTTAATGGAATATTGATAGAGATTATCATACAAGAAACTTTTTTCCTATATTTTTGCCGGTTGCATTTGATTAAGGTTCTACAATGGCTTGTGCAGCCATTTTTTTCCTTAACTAATGGATCAATGGTGAATTTTGTTATTCATCTAAAACTCATTACACCTAGTTTTCATTTAATGTGAAGGACTGTCATATAACCTAAAAGGTACATATTATTTGCTAGCAACATGTATTGCTTTATATCACTTTTCATTAGTATTTATCAGGCTACATTTCTCACAGTGACAAAGATTTTTGCCAATGTCCAAAACATTGGTTGCAAATTGGACATTCCATTGCAAAGTCATCTTGCTTGAATTTTATTCAGCGATATAGTACAAACTTAACAAATATGTCACATCAGAAAAAAACAAGACCAAAACGGGTTTCGGTCTACCAGCGCAAGCCACAAAGCCATCAGAGACAGTGCATCAGAGTTAGTACACTGGAGTGGTCACCCATCCCAGCACTAACGTAGCCCATAGCTGCTTAGCTTAACTTCTGTAAAAGACAGGCTCCCATTGTGGCTACACCACAATTAATGAAAGTCCAGAGACAAAAAAATGATCTCCAGAAGCGAGAGCCTCGCTAGAGCTCACACTTAAAAAATTAATCATTTGATATATTTGGGTTTGATTTAAACATATTTAATAGCATATTTATTAGCAATTAGGCAACAATCGTAAAAGATACAATTATAGTAAGCCCACTTGCAGGGTGAAGTATTTACAGATGATGTGAAGATGAGGCTGCTCAAAAGGGTCACTGCTGGCAATTAAAGAATCAAAAGCATTTAAACTTGACAATATATCTATGGACTGCTTCAAATATTTTAATATTATCCTCAAAACATAAGGTTTTGGTTTCCAAAGAGAATCTGGTCAAGAATTACTGAATTATCAGACGGGGGTAATGATCGCAACAGTTCATCTCTGATACTTGTATATAGGGGGCAAAAAAAGGAAAAAGTGTGATGTGTCTTCATTTGGGTAATTGCAGGCGCAAGATGAGTCATCAGTTACATGCAGGTTCTCTTTTAAATGGTGATTAAGCTTACTACAACCTAACCGTAAGCAGGTATGCTGAATATTAACCAAACGGCTCCCAAAATGATAAAGTTTACATTTGGGTTTAATGATACATATTGTATAGGTCATATCACAGTCGTACAATGAACTTTAAACCACTTGTGATGCCCAAACCTCCACTTCTGTCTTTGGCCTGGCTCTTAGTCTGATTCACAGACAAATTTTGTGAGGATCTGCTCCATTAACTTTGGAGTAAAGTCAACCGGAAAGTTAGTTGTTGAAAGTACATTGAAAATGTGACCTTTGAAAATTTGGGACTTTTTTGTATCTAGATTATGAAAAAACAAATCAATCACTTCTTCCTAAATTGGTCAGGTCTTACCCATATAAAAACTCTCAGTAAAGATCCATTGATTACATTTGGAGCTATTGTGAACACAAACAGATAAACAAATGAACCCACAAAACATAACCTCCTGATCAATTAAAAATATTCATTATTGTACTAATCCTAGCACCAACTCTTCAATCTTTTAAAATCCACTAACATAAAAGATAAAATTCACACAATAAATCATGTGTTTCTCAAGTGGGAACTTCCTGAGTACTGCAAGAAATCTTTTAACAGTTCAACAACAAAGTTTACAGTAAGAAATCTAAAATTCGCCACATATCTGAAATTCGCCACATGTGAAAATACTAATAAAATAAATGAATTGTGGTGAGATTTGTTGAATGTATAGTAAATTAAAGCTTTTTCAACTGAAAAATACCAATTTTTAGACAAAAACATCCTTTTCTTCATAAAATTAACTAAGGTTTTAGAGGTGGCGAATTTTAGATTCCTGGCGAATTTTAGATTTCTTACTCTAACAAGTTCAAGAGTTTATCAGCAGTGGGTTTTTTTATTTCTTTCGTGACCTCTGCTCTAACAAGACCCTAAGTCTTTTCATAAAATATAGCCATAAACTAAACTTCTACAATTTTATAATTTTTATATATTAATACAATTTAAATCAATACATTCCTATATTTACATTAAATTATGTTAATTGATTAATCTTAGTGGACTACACAGTAAGAGATATGGACTCTTTTACTGGTAAAAGCTGCTGTTATTAATAGAGAAAAAATTCATTATAATTAGTATTAATTATCAACATACATTCATAATTCATTCCAGATACATATACTTTCTGTATCATATATCTGAATAAGCTGAGTTAAGATAAAAATGGATTCAGTTTTAAGGATCTTACATTAGAAAATTCCATATTTTTATGGATAGCCATAACTTAAACCAAATATTGAAGGTTCTCTATTGTCTGGTGCATTCTGCACTTGGGAGATCTACTTTGGTATCAAATGTTACAAGCATATTTGATGAACTTATCTAATCTAAACCACTTTTGAGTGACCTAACACTTCTCACGCGATTCAAGCATTTTTCTGATTTGTAAACGATTAAAATGATGTTAATGTGTGGTCTACTTTTAACCTCTGTGATAATTCTCAAGTGTCTGAATAAATAGGATGTAGTGCCAAAACCTTTTTTTCAATGGGCAATTTTTTTATGACATTACATTAAAATATACTATCAATAGTTCTCAAACTTTTTAATTTTGTCTTTGAAATTGTTCATAAAAATTATTACAAAATGTAAATGTATATATTCCATCCAAAATGTTGTTGAATGTTATCCACTGTCCTGATTTTTTTTACATTGATTCAGTTTGTATTTACTCCACTTTCTTGTCCACTTACATTTAAAAGCATACAAATAGGTAGGATATTGTAATTAATGGGGGTTAAAAACAGATTTTGGAAAAATGGATATATTAACAATAGAAATACTGTATTTAACTCCATATCATAGCTTTAAAATAACAGTTAATGTCACTACCATTTAGACATGAAAATATAAATTAAACAACACAAACAAAACAAACAAAAGATGAGCTCAAACAAAAGAAAACAGATTTATTTCTTGATAGAACATGTGGGGGGGGGGGGGGGGGGGGGGTCAGATGTCTTTGTGCTAGTTTTAATATTTAGTAAAACAACAACCTTTAGGGATCTGAAGATACATGTAGTTTTGAGTAATCTCCTTGCTGCAGCATTACTAAGTTCTCTTGTAAGTAGGTTTTTTAAAAAATATTATTTTGATATTTTAACCACTTTGTGGACTATAATGATGAAACTTGCAATCAAAGCATTCTGCATTGGGCAGATCAGCAAAGTTGCAAAACAAATTGACAATGGTGCCATATTTTAAAGATCTGTTTCAAAGTGTACATTCAGAGTTATCAAAAATGTGAAGAACATGAAGTTGACAGTTTCTATTATATTAATAAAAATAATAAAAATATATTAAGTGGATGCCTATAAAAGCTTATAATTCATTTAATTTTTAAAGAAAGCTGACCTCTTTCTAAAGTTTTGTTTAAATTATTTGTGTGTTAGCTTTTCAATTTGTGTTAATGTATCACTGAATGTATACCAGCCTTGTTTATTTGTTACTCGTTATCTGTAACTGTTGGTGTGCATTTATCTGTTTGTTCGTTTGCAAAATAACCTGAAAAGTTGTGGAAAATGTTTAATGAAATTTAAAAAAAAAAACTGTCAAAAAGTAAATATGGTAGATGGAATAGATGATTAAGTTTCCGTGGTGATCCAAATCGTTGTCTGGATCCAGCGATTTTTAGCGTTTTTTTAATTATTACATTCATAAACAATATTGGAGGTGTATGACATTGGCAGAGGTTTGCACTCTCCAAGTGGTCTTGTTACTAATCTGTGTTAATTTATTATATAGTGCAGTCTTGTCTGTCATAGATTTTTTGAAAATTTATACTTTACTTTTTTATGTTCTTGAAGACCTATCTAAAGTAGTTCACAGAGTGGGATGAATTTAGACTCCAGTAGTATAAGGATTCCTGGCCATTAATTTGCTACAGAATGGCCAGAAATAAGCCAAAATCACAGAAAACACGCATACTCTGGGGATACTGCCAGACCGTTCACAAGAGTGGAACAGGCACATATTAGAATATAGTTTCCTAGTGCTTCATGTTGACTTTAGAAGCAGTAGGTGACTCTCAAAGTGTTTTACTTGACTTTGTTTGTGGATATTTTGGCAAAGAAAAAGCAACTTTATCACTGTAGCTTCAACAATCCACTTAAATGAGTAGATAAGACATGTTTAAGTTGGCAGATGGTAGTTATAATGCATGCTAAACTTTCATAGCCAAAAAAAATCATACTGCCAAAAAAAAACTGGGCCATCACTGCTAATCTAACACCTGCAGAGATAATTGGTAACTTTTTTTACCAATCTTATCTATTAAAAAGTAACACAGTTAGTTTTACTGCACTTTTGTTCAACAACAATGTAATTTGGTTTAAACATAGGCACAAATCAAATGTGCAATGACTTTTCATCAAGTTAAAGCTGTTAAAATTAGTAATGTTCATTTACCGTGTAATAGTCTAAACCTCAATAAAAAGACTGTACTACTTACATAAATATACATCATAACACAACATTCGCTGGTCCAAATTAATCATTTTCAGATAACAAAATCAAAGGCTGAAATAAGTGACACATAAGGGCTCCAAAAGAAGGACACTCCCATTTGACCTTGCAGATTAAGTGTAAGGTCAAATTTGAATAGCTCTAAATAAGGGACAATCCCTGAACAAGATTTCCAACAAATTTGCTTGGTATCCAGGGCTTGTATTCACTAACATGGATCAAGCTGAGTGAAAAATCAGCTCAAGATTAGATCAGGATTAAGGAAAATGGCTCAGCTGATCTTTGGCTCAAGTCTGTATTCACAAAGGAAGGATCAGGTCAGCCAAAAAAAAATGGAAAAATCTCACATAGCAACGCTTAAGTTAATTACTTTCATGTTTTAAACAACCTTTTTATGCTGGCATTTCTACAAAATATATATTGATATAAATTTGATTCATTATTTTTTTCCAGAAGAATATTTTAAATATTTCCTTCTTTATCCAAAAATTTAGGCTTCGCCCACTTATGATCATGGATAAAAAAACAAACTCTAACCCTTTTTATACATCAATATAAGCTTAAGACAGGGAACAAGTATTGCAAACTTATTAATTAACAGTATAAAGGATTGAATATCACTCAGCAATGATTAGTTTTCATATGTTGGCTATTTTAGGTAATAATAAAGCTACAAACATTGATCCAAATCTTGATCCATCAATATGGGTCGATCAAAGTAAAGCCAAAAGTTGAGTTAAAAATCAGCTCAATTTTCTTTTTTCTTTCTCAGCTCAACTTGATCCTGATAAAGTTTTTAGCTCAACTTGAGCCAAAAATCAGCTCAAGTTGAGCTTGATCCTTTTTGTGAATACCCTGAACCTCTAAGATTGATGCATAGAAAAACAAAGGCCTAAAGTCAAGAGTATGATCATTAGACCTTGAGGAGTTACCCAGGAGATCATGAATGATCTTGAAAGAAGTGGTGAAAATATCACTTCTTTTGGAAGGCTATATTTACACCATATAACTTATTTTATTGAATGGTGAATTTTGTATAACTAGAGCCTTTATTAGAGACAGGATTTTTTGTTCTAGTTATAGCTAATTTCCTCTTGCAAAAATACTGTATTTGTTGCTATTGGGATATCAAAAGCGGTTCCAGTGATACCTCAATTAACTTACAATGATTCTTTTTTATGTATCTGTATCTGCAATAATAGCATCAGTGATTACAGAAAACAAGCTGAAATCACAGATTGAATTAGGTTTCAATGTTCCTATCAACAAAATTACTCTATACAAAACTGAAACAGTCACGCTCTTCCACTGCAAACTCACAATGACATGCAGATTTGGGACAAATATGTTCCCAAGTCTTTCCATTAACAGGTTAGTATTTTCAATGTACATTGGTCATTCCTACAAGACAAGGTTATCTCCAATCTTTAGGAGTGATGGTTCTAGCTCATTAAGGGAAACTACATAACCATACCACTGTACACACATATACTAACAGAAGTCAGAACAGCTGAAAAACCCGACTGACAAAATCCTTGACTTTTGTACCCGTAGGGTGCTGAAATAAAGATGACAATTCAAAGAAATGGCAAACAAATGGGTGAAAATACCACTTAATATCAGCAGACAGTCATGGTGTGACAGCCAAAGATATTATTTGGTGAGAAACTAGGATGGGAAGGCCCTTGACAAACAGAATCGATTACAACTTCTTTCTAACAGTGATCAGGATTTTGCATTACGAGTGATTTTTATAAATTGCAGCAGTTCAGAGCAGAGCGGATGGTGACTACTTTCAGACACATGTTATTCCTGGGTTTTTCCAGTTTTTCTGCTTCCTTATTTATAATGGGATCAGTCATAATAAAACAACAGGTTGGCCAGAATTGGCTAGGTTTTGTATGCTTGGTGTCATATTTTGGCACACGCCTCTAATTGGCACAAACTGGAAGACAGAATATTTTTTTAACATTTGTTTGCCATCGCTAAAACTCGTACACTTCCTCCTACCAACTGAGGGAGTCTAAGTGACGACATAAAAAAATAAAATATATTTGGCAGGAGTTTATTTATTTTAGTTTTCTGTGCCAAATAAGATTCATTACTTAAGCTTGTGTCAATGCATATTTTAACAGAAAGAAGTCCACCTTATTACACTTAGAACAAGCACTATTGAGAGGGTTTGTGTCCAAGTTGTGCCAAAGTAATGGTGGGTAGCAGTATGTTCAAAAAAAAAGTTCAAAAAATTAGTATCAGGATAAATATTATGCACTTTCTCTTTTTTTCCCTATTATTTAGTTAAAGTCATTATTACTTTTAAAAAGCTGAAGTCAAGATTGTGCATTGTAAACCACTGAGCATTAGTAAACAACTATCAACTTGCTCTTTCAAGGTAAGGAACATGGCTCAAACCTACAACCTCAGAGGTGGGGGTCCAGTGTGTCACCCAAAACATCAGGAAGACTTTGGACATTCATTTCCTAGTTGTTTACTTAATTTCTTCAAATGGAAAATATCATTGTAAAGAATACAGAAATAATTAACCTATTTGTTAATTCTTCATTTTATCAGAATTTTAAGAAAAACCAATAGGCTAAAGAAATGCTCAACACTGATGAAATTTGAATGCATGTTTTAGAATATAGAGTAAGAAATCTAAAATTCGCCAGGAATCTAAAATTCGCCACCTCTAAAACCTTAGTTAATTTTATGAAGAAAATAATGTTTTTGTCCAAAAATTGGTATTTTTCAGTTTTAAAAGCCTTAATTTACTATACAGTCAACAAATCTCACCACAATTCATTTATTTTATTAGTATTTTCACATGTGGCGAATTTCAGATATGTGGCGAATTTTAGATTTCTTACTCTACAACAAAAAGTGAATCCCTTCAACAACATGTGATTGCAAAAACTTTACAATAATCAGCTGCTAAAGTGTATAATTGAATGACATCAGTTTTCAAGAGTTAAAAAGTTTTTTTTTAACTCTGCCATCAAGTACAATAATTAGCTCAACTGGGAAAACAAAACAAAGAATGACTCAATTACATTAAATCAGAAACTTTCATAAGAACAATGTACGCTATTTAAGGCTAATGAAAGGAAAACAACTCTCAACCAAGAATGATTCAGAATCTTTTTATTCAGTGGCTTTTACGCTTAAAATTACTCATGTCTTCTCAAACCACATCTTTTTTCCAATGACAAGTATGAATTAATATTCTGCCAGTTATTTTACTATTTGATAACTGCAGGATTCTTAACTAGAAAGGAATTCTTAACTCTAATCATTTTGAACTTAAATTAAACAAAACCTTATTTATATTGAACCATAGTAGAATTATCAGACCTTATATAGCTGTGGCATTATATCTGTCAGAATTGATAACCTTACAGTTAAAGTCCTGCTTCCAACTGCTGGTAAAAAAAATATAATAAAAAACTGACTGTTTCATCAAAAGGAAATAAATATAACTTTGCAACTATTTAAAAATGATAAAAATATTCATTTACCCAATATACAAGATTTATCTTTGCGACTACTAAATTATGGTAAAATTCTTACACTGTGAATGAATTCAAATAAAGTGGAATGAAAACAAATAAATCAGTACTTACTATCTTCCTCTGGAATATTCTGGTATCTTCCAGCAATGTCTGCTCCTCGTAACACTTAGAAAACGGAAAGAAGAAAGGTGAACAGAAATAAAGAACTAAATTCAAAATGCTCAAGATATAGAACTAGATACTGCACAAATGGAAATTAATTCTAGCCATTTTGTGAAATGAGCTGGAATAATGAAGTTTTAATCTATAATAATAATGTCTAAAGGACAAACCAGCCATATATAAAAAAAATCCTTTTTATTGAAATTTCTTTACATTTGCTCCCAGTCAGTATTTCCACTTATGCAGTAGAGTAAGAAATCTAAAATTCGCCAGGAATCTAAAATTCGCCACCTCTAAAACCTTAGTTAATTTTATGAAGAAAATGATGTTTTTGTCTAAAAATTGGTATTTTTCAGTTCAAAAAGCCTTAATTTACTATACAGTCAACAAATCTCACCACAATTCATTTATTTTATTAGTATTTCCACATGTGGCGAATTTCAGATATGTGGCGAATTTTAGATTTCTTACTCTATACAGTCACAATAGAGCCAAGACCTTCATTATTTCAAAAGGCCATTGAAATTTTGATCATAACGTTTACTGCAATATTGTAATTTAGATAACATTTAGAAGATTATGTTTTGCTTGAATATATTTATTTTTTAATGGACCAGTGGCTCTGATGTGAGACTTGATATACACTGATTATATATATAAAGAAATAACAAGGTGTATACACATATAATACATAAGCACATCACAATACATAAAGATATGACAAAAGCTGACAAGAATAACAAAATATCAGGACAAACAGTTGGACATTTAGCCCTCACTACTTGAGTAGGGTAGACAAATAATCCTTTCAATATTTGCCCATGAAAAGATATCAAAGCTGAGACAGACATTTGCACAGATAAAACATTTATACATTCATATGTATTAATATTATGTATTTTGATGATCATCCTAATACAGATGATAATGACAACAGCCCATTGGGACAATTACCAAACAGAAGTTTGCCCCTTCAATAAACTGACAGTGATCGACAATGCCCTCTTTGCCCATGATAAATATGTACATAACATACAATATATACCTAAAATATAAACAAGAGTAGACAAACAGCAAGTACCGGTATACAGATATTGCTTAAGTATGCTGCATAACATAGAGCATATACTCTGTTTGAGCCTCAAACAGGCAGGACTGTACAGTTAAAAAGTTTTATAAATTACCTCAAACCAAAAGGATTTATCACATATCAGTTAGCCAAAAATGAACAGACACCATAGGATATCATAAATATATTAAAAGCAAAACATTATACATGTAAGAAGTCAACATTAATTTAACCGATATTAACACCAATTTTTTTCATGCACTTGTGGGTATCAATGTAAGGTACTTACGTTAAGTCAAAAGATATAACAAGATGGCCAAATTTGTGAATAGACATGAAGGATTATATATAAGGCAAAGAGCTAGTGATGGTTATTCTATAGCAGTTTGTAAAGTGTCCATCTTAAAAAATGATGATACTCAATGTATTGGTTCATATCTTTGAGGTTTAAAATTAATCTATGGTGACCATCTTTCTTTGGTCTCACAAAAATAGGAGATACAAAGTCATTTTTCTCCTGGTTGCATTGAACAATGACACCTTTTTTGAGAAGGTCTGCAACCTCATTATTAATGGCAGTTATCTCTTTGGATGAAAATCGCAAGTTAGGCTTAGGTGCATGTTGATTCGGTATATCCAGAAACTCTATTTTGTGGCCTGTTATTGCATTTAAAATGATTTTGTCAGATGTCAATGATTTCCATTTTGAGTGGAAGTTATTATACAAGTGTCACAGTTTGTGTTTCCACACAGTCAGTCAATGGTTATCTGATGTCCGTAGTGTGGAAACATGGGCAAAGTGTAGTTAACTTGCCACCCTTGCAGCTGAGTAAGTGTGTTTAACCCATAACCCTTGTAGTACTTCATTAATGCACATAGGAACGCTTGAAAACCCACATCTCACACACAAACATAGCCTTGCTTACTATTCATTAATACAGTATAATAGGTCAACTTTGCCCATCCAAAATGCCTCCAATTTATTTATTAAGTTTACAGTTTATAAAAGTTCAGTTCCATATATCAGGATAAATCCCGAAAAATCGATGGCCACCCAGAATCTGCCAAGGTAAAGTGGCAATAGCCCAGAAGTTTATGTATCAAAAATACTGTTTTTCAATGGAAAACCTTGTAACCACATAAAAATATCCATAGACTAATTTAGGGAGGTATTCTATCTGTATATTCTTTATTTTCACATTTTCAAGCATTTCAAATCTGAAGTGGGGAAAACTTTACAGTGACCATATTTAAATCTCTGTTTACAAAAGTAAAGCCCACTCCCAAGTAAACTGAACTCTAAGTCCGAGACTAAGCCAAAGTTTAGAATTATCTGCTTTGCATTGTTTTTGGAATCTGCTATGTCTGAGACCACAGCCTTAGCCCGAATTAAAGATAAAAGTCTTAACTTTAAGTTTAAGTTTGGGATAAGTTCTTTTGTAAAACTGCCTTTAGTTTTCAAAATCAAGACTGCTAAAACTCTTTTTGTGCATATACAGTACATCCTGTATATCTAGAACCAGTATCAGTTTTAAAGGTCCCAATATCAGAAAATGCTGTATTTTTTGTAGACAAGAGTGAAAGTTAGCCATAGCTAGAACTAAATCGTTTGGATATATACTGGAGGTTCTAGTTATACAGAGTCTACTTTACTTTAGCTCGCCATTAAATAATCTCTGAATGTGTGGGTTTCAATGTAAACAGTATTGTTTGAATAATCAATTGCTGATGCCTTTTGGGTTTCCAACATTAAGAATCTACCAAAAATATACTTTTTCTTTGCAATGCGATGGTAAATGTCGGAAAACAACAAATCTGGCAGTATGTTGTCCAAAATGTAATAAAATGCTAAAAAATGTCTTTATATTTTGTTATTTTCAATATACCAAAGTAAGATTTCTGTTAAATAATTGATTATTTAAATTGGTAATGACCGCCAATGATGCCACACTATCATGGATTGATATAACTTGAGTTCATAGCTTTCCTCACACTGTCAAGAACCCCAAAACATATAATCCATACTTTGTGTTGAAAATAATGTCAAATTCAATGATAACTCAAACACACATTTATTGGACTAGGTGAGCTTTGATACAAAGCTGGATCTCAAAACTTCCTTAAATTTTTTTAATTATTTCTTAACTTGTAATTTTTGTGACTAATCTTTAGGCCATTTAAATGATTAAACACTGAAATGCAGTTAATTCACATATATTTCCTTAATTTCAAGGGTATATGGTCCCGTCAGTGAATACCACAAAATGTAGCAAATCTCAAAATTTTCACTCTACTCACTGTAGAAATATCACTGAACATATTAATTGAGAAGCTAGTGAGTGCAGTCAGTAACAACATACTCCTCACAAAGTTATAAATGTTATTGTTTCATTGAACTGTTGCACCTATTACTACTTTCCCTGTCTAAACAAATCCACATATATATCCAAGCCAATTGAGGCCTGTCTTTCCACATGAACTGCATTTGGAACCTAGAATACAATAGTTCAGAGGTTGTTCTTAACACAGGTCCTCACTGGCCTAGTGGTTGGTAAGTTTTGAATCTTCCATCGCAGTTTGTCAACTATGTGTGGGTTTAACTCCCGCTAGTCATAATGTTGACGGCCTGTCCCAATATGACCTTGGCTGTTCAATGGGACACTCTAACTCAGACTTTGTTACAGTACAAATGCATTTGAACATTTGGGGTTGTTTTGTATCAGGAATATAATCTGGAACTTTTCCTAATTGATAAAAATAAATTCAAAAAGAAGTGTTCATTACTTTGGAGATATCGCAAGTACAGATAAACAAATAAACAGACAGACAAACGAATACACCCAAACACAAACACCTCCTGGTGGGGGTAAAAACATCAGACACAAACAAATTCTCAAACATTAATAGATGTAGTTGTAAGATTTAATGCCCTATGTTATAGCAACAGTTTCAAGCTTTCCTTTGCTAGTCACCCACCTCCTGTCATTGCATTTTCAGTTGTCAGTACAGTATCATTTCCCACGTTAACCTTACATTTTTAGGTAGTTTTACACATGTTTTTCATTGTTTTTCTCAGTTTCAGCGTAAACGTAAACATAAGGGCGTGTGGCCTAGTGTCATGTTTAAATTAAATAAAGTCCTAGTACATGCAGATGAGTAGGGTAAAAAATTGGTCTTTCAATAAGATTGAGCTTACTGTGACATGTATCATCAAACTCGTGTAAATATATTCAATTGTCTGATTGTGAAGAGATTTTATCTGAGATTAGGACGAAATGTGTAACTGGGACAAATTCCACCAGACAGAATGAACCAGAAGATCAAATAACACCTAAACTTATGACACATGGGCAAACAACCATGTTTGAATTTCTGCTTCCATGCAGTAATGCTACTCTATAACATGTGTATAAGCGGCCTTGAATTGAGCATGTGTTAAACTTAAATATTTGCAGCTAAAAGCTAATCTTAATTGTTTTCCTTTACATTTGTTTATTTAGCAGTACATGAAACCATTGAAGTTGAGATGTTATCCCTGAAGTCATGCACATTAACATGATTATATTTAATCACTTAACTAACCATTATCACCCCATCACCACTGATATCTCAGGAACAAATCTAGACTAAGTGGTAAAGCTTCCAGTTAGCCAAATGTGTATTAGCTCTATCTCTCTCTCTCTCTCTCTGTATTATTGGCATTAGGCACACTTGAATAAGCATTCTTACAGATCCAGATGTGAGATAATACCATCCATGCACAAAGATATAAACAGCCTGGAGCATAAGGATGGCTTTACCGACACAGAGTTTGAATTCACCAAGGGTATTTATTTGGGGTTTTGCGTCGGTTTCAACACTGTACAGGTCATATCACGAAGTGAAGTTAGAAGGGCAGAGGAAACGAGTACATTCAGTTGGTCAAGGTTCTGCACTGTAAACTGCCGACCAACGGCAAGCAACTACCAGCTTTCCTACTTGAGGTCGGGCCGGGATTTCGAACTCTGATCTCAGAGGTGGGAGGTGAGAGTATTACCACTCTGCCACCATGGCCCCTCTGAAATCACAAAGGGATATGAAATTTCCAACTGTGAAAAGATACTACATAGCTTTTGTATTATCGAAAAATAAAAGGGCATTTAGTATTTTGGAGAATTTGCATGAATTGTCCTTTTGTTGTATGCTATAGCAAAAATTTCTATTTCTTATACTCTCCATACTATATGGCATATTGATTATTGTAATATGGTAGAGCAATAAGCAGAAAGTACTTTCTATATGTTAACTAGAAAGTACTCCCAGGGTGCAGACCTCTGCCAAGTAAGTCGAATGGCCCAATATTGTAATTTCACCCTAAAACAGCTTTTTTATTATTTTGGTAGTTTTCTTGACCATAAACCCCCAACAATCATTGAAAATAGGACTGCTGAAAATATGGGATATTATGGATTCCAGAGTATGGTTGAGATCTTTCTCAAACTTGAAACACTTATACCTATGGTCAGGCCCTAGACACATCAAAAATTTCATAAAGATGCCTTCCTTAGTTTTGGAGTAATTGCTCCAATCCCTTAGCATTGCTACTTGTGGCAGTGGAACCCACACAGAGGTGACAGCTTTTAGCTTGTGAATAGATACCAAACTTGCTAACCACAAGGCCATTGAGTATTTAACCATATAAATCTTTTCAGAAGTAAACCTTTTACTCAATATACATGTAAATGGCCTGGTTACACAATTTACCAGTGAAATACCCAGTATATATGACTATTTAATTTTGATATGGCATCATTATATATAGATGTATGGGTTTTAATATACTTTCAACAGTGGACGAAAGCCAAATATTTGGCAAATAATTAGCAATTTCAAAAGTAAATATCCCCAGAGGTAGGAACAGACTTTACAATGCACTCCATTAAAGTGTATCTAGGTTTACAATGCAGAGTCTCAGTTAAGTAAATGTTGTATGACCTGCTTTCCTTCATCTTTATGCCTGCTCATTATAAAAGGACCAATAAAAAGTGTTTATTGATTTATTTGTTTGGGTTTTGACGTCGCTTTAAACATTGTATACCTCCCACATCTCTCAGGTTGGCGGTTCAAACCCTGAACCTTATGTGGAAAGATGGTAGTTTCTTACCTATGGTCAGCAGTTTATAATACAGAACCTTGACCAACTATATGTATTGGTTTCCTCTGCCCATAAAATTACCCGTCACAATATGACCTATACAGTGTTGAAAGCGACATTAAACCCCAAATAAATAAATAATTCAACACTGTTATAGTTCATATCATATCAGGTAGTTTATGTGCAGAGGAAACCAGAACATCCAGTTGGTCAAGGTTCTGTACTTTAACCTGCTGACTAGCAGTTAGCAACTACCATCTTTCCCACATAGGGTATGGGGTTTGAACTGAAGACCTTAGAGCTGGCAAGTATCTTAATACTATGCCACCGTGGTCCCTTACAACATGTTGAAAGCAACACTAAACCCAAATTAATCACAGCAATTACTGTCAATAATAGCATAAATGCTAGCAGAAGGTGAGACATGGCCTAGCTTTCACTGCCTGAAGCCTCTGTGGAATCTTTATCAGACTACATTAGACTTTCATCATAAACTATTACCATAACACAAATTTGCATATCACTAACCTTCTCTATCCACTTGTCTGCACTCAATTTGAAAGTACAAGCATTTTACCTGCACTTAGAGTGTAAGTGTGAGCATGTTAATAACACAGTGCTCCTGCACTTTACTAAATCAACAAACATTACTTTTTCACCCATTTTCACAGAGTTCTTCTATTCTGGAACCTCCATGTTGAAAAAATTCTTTAAATTTGTGCAGAAAACCATTTGGAAATGACTACTTTAATTAGACTTCTAAAAATGTTAAAATTCAGTGCTAGCAGGTTCTCAGGTATGACAAACTAAATATCATGGTCATAGAGCCCTGAAACATGTATCTCATACTAAGTTCACACCTTTCCGTGCTGGGATCACAAGGTACAACCAAACAGGATCATCTACCTGTTTGAAACAGCAGTTATCGCCTCTCAGGAGCTGTATTAAAATATACATGCTGGAGGGGTGAAACGGGATGGATAAACTGGAGGATAAATAAACTGGGGGTTGGATAGACTGGGGGGATGGATAAACTGGGGGATGGATAAACTGAGGGATGGATAAACTGGTGGAGATGGATAGACTTGGGGATGGATAGACTTGGGGATGGATAAACTGGGAGATGGATAGACTGGGGGGATGGATAAACTGGGGGATGGATAAACTGGGGGATGGATAAACTGGGGAGATGGATAAACTTGGGGGAGGCTCATTCTTCAATGTGTACTACCCATATTATCAGAGTTGTCTTTTCAGAGAAACAAGAACAGAATATCAAATACATCCAGATATAACTGCAAGGAAAAGTGTAACCTAGCCATCATAGACACAACACATGATACCATTAAATATAGTCCATAGATAAAATTCCCAAAAGTTTTTGCATCTATAATTTGCACAGATATTTTTGTGAATCTGCATCTAGATTCAATCCGCAGCTGTGAAAAGTACCTTCAGGACTTCTATTTGTCCTTCAAACTAAATTCAGATTTAGATCACTGTGTTTCAACCATTAATATAAGATAATCATGGAATATTATTTGCTAGAAGACATGCAGTACAAATATATATATTTCAGTAAATATACACAGAATGTATGAGATCTAACATCTGATGACATATCTATGTATCTAAATTCAGATTCAGGTCCGTGAGTATACAAATATGATCAGTTAATTATATTCATTAAAACATGCAGATAAAATATATTCAACTATCCACTGAGCACATTCAAATATATAATAAGTAACTTAGAATCAGGAGATCTGGTACCGATTTAATGAAAGGTCTCAGACTGAACCCAGCCCAATGCTGAGCCACTGGCTTAAAACTGAGTCTTTGTTCTCAAATCAGTTTCATAAATACAGATCTAGCTGAAACTGGTGTAAGACAAATGTCTCAACTGTGAATTACAAAAAAAATCCATTAGTTTAGTTTGTATTTAACACACATACTTTGGGATATGCATGGTTTACAATAAATTAATGAATGATTGCAAAAAAAAGACTCCTGAGAGTCTGGGCTTAGAGAATGGCAGCCACACCTTCGGTTAGGCTCAGAATTTGGCCCTATAACTCAGCGATATCTAAAGTTGAGTTTCTTTGTGAAATTACCTGCTGCTGAGCCTGTCGGCCCAAGGAAAGAGTGTCGCACGTTTGAGTCAAAATAGTTTGAAATTTGAGTCTGAGATCAGGCTTAAGCCTTTTCAAGAAATTGGTCCCTGACATCAGGGACTGTATTCACAAAGAGTCTTAGCCAAGTCCTAGGCTTTACCTTTGCATACAAACATCGCCAACTTAAGACTAAGATCTGGCTAAGATCTTCGTGAATATAGCCCCTAGTCTTCTACAACATGGGCAATATTTACAAAATGGATGAAGCTCAAGCTAAGAAACAGCTCAAGTTTACTAACCTGAGCCAATTTTTGGCTCAACTTGATCTTGATCCTTTTTGTTAAGATGGCCCCTGATTGAGAATATTTTATGAGGTATATGCACATACACATTTATTGTTTGGCTTGGTAATTTGGCACAACAAAATCAATATTTGCGGTTGTTCCATGTTAATTAGGATGGGTTTCTCTTGTTACAATTATGCAAAGCTGACCCATGTGCAAAGTTATAATTGTCTTTTACACCCAAAATACTTTGCCAATTAAACTTTTTATGAAGCTTTTTAAAATTTCCACTAGATGCCAGCATCCCACATTGGCATATGATCAATCAACAAAGGCTTTAGAAATCTACATACAGTATCTCAGTAGTTCTGACTGGCTGGATATTGAATCTATTGTTCACATTAGTCTTGTGCCACATTGAGATGTGTGCCAATTTACCAAACTAATCAGTATACATCTGATGCAGTAAACATGGCAAAACTCACTTTCTACTGTTTTATTGTTGGCTAGTTTTTAAAAATCTTCCAGATAATTATATATAGTAACAAAGCAATGCTATTTATGTACTTTACACATTGTTAACACAGTGTCAATACACCTGGTTTATCATGGATCTCTCCAGAACCGCTTGAGAGTTCCTCGCCATGTTTACTCACTAGTGTAAACATTCTATGTTCAGGTGACCCATCTAAGCTGCTCGCCTTTCCCGCACTGATTTGGCGACGTATTTAGCAATATTATTAAGATATGCACACAATTAAGTAAACATATACATGGAACTCAGAAGATCTCCTATCAGCTTGATCTACTCACTGGTGTGACCATGGCTGACCAGCCCAGTTGGGCCACACCCCTCCCTGCAATGATTGGCACCTTGTCCCAGTCTGAGTTGTTACGCACGTAATGGTACTCGTATCTCTCCACCGCTACAATGGCGCCACACCACGACAACGACAACAACAACATATAGGAAGACAACATACATATTTACACGTTACAACAACAACAAATTTGTTAAGTTGAATGTCACTAGCAACTACTTTAAGCAGGAAATTGACATCACAAGGTAAATTTTAGCAACACAACAACATGTTATAACAGAGAAAGACAACACACATTTTAACAGTTGAACCATGTTTAATCAAATATCTAGGGACAACAAAATTAGTTCTCTTTAATCAACCAGGACTGGTAGTTACAAAAAGAATCAGTGATATATAAGTGATAGAGATTTTTATGGTACACCTGAACTGTCAGATTTTGCTCATCTTTATGAAATCTCTTTAAATAATACAGACCCTGCATGTTTAGGTAAATCTCAAAGTGCGACAACATGTTACCCAGAGAAATACAACACAACTTGTACAATGGAACCATATAAGTTCAAGTCCCAAGAGATCAGAAAATATTCACTCAGAATACATTTAAAGAGGTATTGGGAAACCATATATGATGAGTCTAGATAGCCGGTCAGATTTACCCCCAGACCCCCCATTATGGGTCAAACTGCAGTCATAAATTAACAGAGACAAGTCCTCTAAGGCCCTATACTTTAGCTTTACCTTAAATGAATGGTACTTAAACCTGGTTGACAGAGTTCCATGCTGGCCTTACCAGCTACACATGAGCACAAAATATATCATTCATCCGGGCTCATTTGTGGCTTAATGCATTTCATATTTTAGAAGTATCCACAAGGTTTAATAAGTCAGGTTTTATGTTTGGATAGGATATGTTTGCCACAACATGGACCACATTTCCAGCATGTAACAACTTTTTTAACTTTCTCGAAATTTTGGAAAAACCCCTGATGAACTTTTATGTGCTAAACTAAAATATAAATGCCAGATAGTTGAAGAAGAGAATGCAGAATGGCTATACAGGGCAGCTTGTTTGTTAATAAACATGCACTGCCCCAGATAAAAGGTCTCTTTCTGGAGTCTAAAGGACCAGGTCGTGAAGCAAAATTCAAAAATGAGTTCTAATGACTCCATGGATTCTCATGTGGCTTAGTTGATAGGGTATTGGACTCATAATCCAAGGTTCGTGGGTTCGATCCCCACTGATGCCAACTGTTTCATGTGGGATAACATCCTTGGCCAAGATGTCAACCTGGACTGTGCCTCTCTCCACCCAGGGGAAAATATGGGTACCCAGCTATAAGATATACTGGCTTCTGCACCTTGCATGGCAGTAATAGGTAAGGTTACCAAGGCTAGCTATCCTTGCTGGGGTAATACTGTGTAAAGCGCTTTGAGCTAATAATAGAGTAAGCGCTATATAAAAGTTCAGTATTAGTATTATTATTTGTGTGAACAGGCAAAAAAATTTAATACATGCTGAGCAGGTGCCTGTTCCCTTCCTTTCAAATTTCACACTTTTTTCATTTGAAGTGATTATGTAGTTAATAACTGTATTCTTAACAGGTTAAATATGTCACAAGGGTATTGGTAATCAGTTATAAGTGTACATATATTGTCACACTGAGCCAGTCATACCGCACATATGTGCAATAGGGTTTAGGTTTTTATATTCAAAGTAGATAATTACTGAACTAAATTCCTCTCAGTGGCACTTTTATGAATAAACAAATATGGATTACAGTTTAGAGTAAGAAATGTGAAATTTGCCACAGTACGTAGAATTTGCTAGTTGGGGACAGGCAAGACAATCGATATATGTGCCAATTTTTTGCATCAAGAGAAAATCTGAGGCCTACATTAATGTACTCACAAAATTGACATATTTGTAAAGAATTTTCCGCAAGTGAAGGACTTTTCTCACTGGCAAACTTCATATATTGTGGAAAATTTTACATTTCTTAAAAGTTTTTCTTTTTATCAACTGGTGAACAAAAAAGTATGAGTGCATTCAATTGTGTTTATCTTTTTTAAAACTGTTTTTTGAAATTATTTGATAAAGAATGTTGAAACATACAGAGACCAAACAGTCTAGAGGTTTTTGTGCATAAATTCTTAATCTGATGCTCATAAAATTATCAAAATTGGATTGTATCGTAATTAATTCCACTGCATTCATTGCCCATTATTTTTTAATATTTTATGAATTCCATAGCCCTTAATAACTGAAACCTAATTATGATTTTATGTTAATTTTGAAATATCTTAAGAGCATTAACATGAAACATTTTGTAAATGATGCATTCATAGAGATATAAAATATAATATCTGAATATCAACCATTGTGTAAAGCCAAATTGGGTGTGAACTGTTATTGATATGCACACTTAAATAGTGTTTTATTAACAATATCAGTTAGTACAACACAGTACAGTGTTAGAATCCACCACCAGTGTTTAGACAAACAATTAAAAGTACATATTGTCACTTCAAACTGAACCAAAGTGAGTATATGACATTGCAACAGCACTGCAATATAACAGATAAACATATTTTTAGGGCTGATGAGAATTATAAATTTCTGCGACCATATTTATCAGCATTAAAACCCACACACTCGAGCTGCTTTCCTGCTTATATATTTGGTGAATACTAGCCCTGTTGAACTATAAACAACACTAATATGGCAAACAATAGATCAATAATTTTTTTTTTTTTTTTTTTTTTTTTTTTTTTTTTTTTCTTTTCCATCCCTTTATTTTTTTCGAAGCATATACATAAACATGGTTGTTTTACAATATAATGATAAAGTAATAAGCATCTTTGTAGATTTTGTGCTTAACTATCAATACATTAATCTAAATTTCAGCAAAAATATCACTCCACAATGACCATCTCCTATCAAAAGTGTCAATACCATTATTAATATTAGACAGCATTTCTTGTTCAGTATACTTTGTTTTAATTAACTTTTGCAATTGTGATAGGCTCAAAGTTTTATTGTCTTTTGCACACTTAAAGATATAGAATCTTGTTATGAGTAAAACAAAATTTACAGGCCAAAAAGAATGCTCAATGAAAGCACAGCCCAAAATTTTATCTGTGTCGCTAAAGTTAAATGCTGAACCAGTTTTTGTTTCAATCCAGGTCTGTAGATTCTTCCAGAGGCTATTTACTTTGTTACAGACTACAAATAAATGTGTAATTGTTTCACAATATTGGCCACATAGTCGACAAATATCCGAGTCAGATTGTTTAATTTTATGCAAAAATTCTTGTGTACCACGAATCCTTCGGATGATTCTATATTGGAACCATATGACACTGTTATCGTAGATTGTGAAAAAGTTGATTTTATAAATCTGTTTCCAAAAATTTATGTCATGGTCTTGATTTAATTTTTGGCACCATTTTTGTTCACAATCTGAGGGATCCCCTGTACAGTCATTGAGAATATGATACAAGTATCTTCCCCCCTTTAAGGGCTTTATATAGATATGCATATGGAAAGGAATGTTTGGTGTATCTGCCAAAAAATCATCTCCATTTATAAACTGCAATATGAATTTTCTTAATATCGTTCTGATTGTAAAATAGTTCAAAAAGTTAACCCTCATATTATATTTCCTATTTATCTCTTGTAGCTGTAACATATTGCCTTTTTCATTCAAAACATCTCCTACAAAGTAAAGGCCCCTTTTAAACCAATCTGGGTAAAATATATTTTTTGTGCCTATTTTACTATTGTACCAAATGCACTGATTTACAATATCCTGATTTTTTTCAATTTTTCGTATATCATTCAGTTCATCTGAGTATTTAAAAACTGTGTTCCAAAAGGGATTAAGTTTAGAGGCTACAGTTTTTGGCCATTTTGTCCCTAATACATACAATTTATTCACATCTCTAACTGTAGTCTCTAAAACTTTGTACCAAGCTTTTGAAGAATCAGTGCCAAGGCGTTTTAGCCAGCTAAGCTTCAAACTTTTTTCAAAATTGTACACATTTATCATCTTCATACCACCTTTTAAATTTGTCTTACATATATCCTTCCTAGATACCCTATCGGGTTTACCTGCCCATAAAAATTTATACAACATTGTTTCTATATCACGCATGACTATGTTTGAAGTTGGAATACTCATAAATAGGTGTGTAAAGTTTGATAATATCAAAGTTTTGATAACTGTAATCTTTCCTATGGGTGTCAAGTGTCTGTAATTCCAAGAATTTATAATTTTATTGGCCTTGGCTAAACCTTTGTTATAGTTTATTCTAGGAATATCAAGTAATTCAGTTGAAAAATCTATACCAAGAATACTGAACTCAGAATCTATCCATTGAAGTTTGGCTGTGCTATAAAGTTTTTCCTTAGAGTGTTTTTTGCTGCCAGGCTATCCAGACAAGCTTCGTCTTTTCTGAATTTACTTTAAGACCAGATAAAGAACCAAAAATTTCCAGTACATTCAGAGTAGCCTGCAGAGAAGAACTACTACCATCAAGCAATAATGTGGTGTCGTCTGCGAACTGAGTGACTTTAATCATTTGTTTACCAACCTGTATGCCCTTTATGTCTGGATTTTTTTCAATTAATAAACTCAAAATTTCAGCAACAAGTAAGAACAGATATGGAGCAATGGGGTCTCCCTGTCTACATCCTCTCTCAATTGGAATTGCACTGGATAAGAATCCACACTGTAATATGTGTGCATTTATATTATTATTAAACAATTTTATCCATTTGATGAATTTTTCATCAAAGCCAAAACTTTCCAACACTTTATATAGAAATTTCCAAGAGACAGAGTCAAAAGCTTTCTCAAAATCTATCAACATCAACAATCCTGGTATTCGTTTTTCTTCTGTGTAATACATAAGATCATATATTAATCTAGTACTTTCACCGATCCGTCTTCCTTGTATAAAACCGGACTGACTTTGAGAGATCAGAATATCTAAAAGAGGCTTTAGCCTTTCAGATATTGCTGCTGAAGCCAGCTTATAAATTACACATAAAAGTGATATTGGACGCCAGTTTTTTATCAATTTCCTATCTTTATTTTCTTTTGGCAAGCAAGTTATCACACTTTTCCTTAAGGAAATTGAAAGCTCTCCTTTTGAGTAACACATATTGATTGCATTTGCCACTAAAACCTTTAATTTTTTCCAAAAAACTTTCAAGAACTCTGATGAGATTCCATCAATTCCTGGTGATTTATTATTTTTAAATTTTTTCAAAACATTACCTAGTTCTTCCACTGTTATAGGATTCCCCAAATTTGGGTTTGAAATCTTTTTTAAACTTTGGAAATTAATATACTCAAATGACCTTGTGTCATATACATCTTTGTCCTTCGCTTTAAAAAGTTGAGAATAGAACTTTTGTACTTCTAATAGTATTTTCTTTTGATCTTTTATTTCTGAGCCATCAGATAAATGTAATTTCCGTATCATTTTTTCAGTGTAATTTTTATTTTCAAGCTGGCAAAAAAAGGAACTTGGTTTTTCACCTTCGCTAAGCCATTGTATTCTTGACCTTGTTATAAATCCATTGATCCTTTGTTTGCGAATATTTTCAAGAACAGACTTCTTTTCTTCCAATAAGTTAACATTAGTTTCACAGTCCAAATTCTGTTCCAAGACAGATATATCCTTTAGTAGCTGTTTTTCTTGTAAATAATTGTTTTTCTTGAGGTGACTTGCAAATTTGATACTTTCACCCCTTATTCTCAAAAATAGTGTCTCTAAAAAAAGATCCGAAGGAATAGTAAATTCAATAGTGTCATTGCTATTAGTTACGTAGTTCATATTGTAGACAGGTAAAGCATATTTTACTTTTTCTTCTTCAATAACTTTATTAATCAAATCCAAATAGTTTTTATTTTTAAGTAAGCTATTGTTAAATTTCCAGTAGCCCTTTCCATGTTTAAATTCACTAAGGTTAATGTTCATTTCAATGATTGAGTGGTCTGACCTGTAACTTGGCATAATGGAGGTGCTGTTTATGATATCAGTCATAGAAGATGATATCATGAAATAATCAAGCCTTGCCTGCTTGATCGGATTTCTTCTTCTCCATGTGAATCGCATCACATCTGGATTATGTACTCTATATATGTCAACTAAATCTCTCTCATTAAGCATAGTAATCACTTTGGACCTAGACTTTGGATTGTTGATATTGACATAATTTTGGGAGTCCTTAGATGGGTTCAATACAAGGTTAAAATCCCCGCACATAACAACATAATCTGCTTTTTCATATGTGGTTAATTTATCAATTTCACTAAAGAAGTTTGGATCATCCGAATTTGGAGCATATAAGTTGATAAAATTTATCTTTATTGATCCACATGTCAAAATTAATTGTATATAGTTGCCCTCCATGTCTTTATTTATTTCATGTACATGATACTCGAAATTGTTATTAAGGAGTATGGCTACACCACGAGAGTTCGTTTTGGTCCCATGGAGGTAACATTCATGCCAAATTCTTTTTACTGAGTTTAAATCTTTGTTTGTCAAGTGTGTATCCTGCAGACACACAATTGAAGCCTTTGTTTCCTTTAGAAAACTAAGGACATCAATTCTTTTATCAATACTACGTAGCCCCTGACAATTTGCAGACAACACCTTTATACTACTTAAAGAATGCATTACAAACTTGTATTGGAAGTCTCTGCAGGCAATAGAAAGCAAGAAAAATATGTCTAAGAGTAAACACTGGCATCAATAATTTATTAATTTTATTCAAAACGCGCCTCTTGGATCAAGTTAAATACAAAGTTGAATCTCACAGGAATACCAGATAATTGGGAAAATTGTGAGGGAAAGTCTGCCTCTAAAGAATCTGTGAATATATTCACAAAACAGGGATCAGAGTAAGATGAGCCAAAGACCAGCTTAAGTTTAATATAATGAGTATTTCTAAAGAACTTAATCTCCACCATATCATACACTCTTGATGCTGGAGCCAGAAAAGGGAGAAGAAGAAAATCAGAATCCAGAGACATAGCAAGCAATAGATGCTAGGGAGATGGGAAGGTCATCGAGTGTACACTTTACTAAAGAGGTATGTGTTCAATTTTCACCTGAATGATAAAAGAGTAATCACATCAGCATGGACTAGTTTGACCTTGAAGGGAGGGTCAAAGGTCAAATTTGAATGAATAAAAAATTGGGGGGAACATTATTTCCCAGAAGTTGCCTTCACACTCCAAACCTCTAAGCGCAAATCATTTTCCAGATGATAATCATTTTCCAACTGGAAGTTGGAGTGTTTCCATGCCTGGAGTCCATGCTCAATTGCAACTGAGCTTTTATTATAACTGCAACTGAACTCACTCATTGAATGTTTCATGTGTACTATGTTTAGTGCTGATTTTCACTTATAATTTCAGTGAATATGGTTCCTGGAAAGGTATATATATGTTATCATTGGAACCAAAGAACTGAGAAATAACTAATAGAGAATATCCCTGCAGAAGACCGATGGTCAGCTCAGATACAGAGTCTATTCATTTAAATACTTGAAAGAACCCTAAAATGATAAAGACATCCTCTAACCCTCCAAGTGTCCAAGAAGTAAACTTCCAACAGCAACAATGAGGTCAACCCTGAGTATAGTAACCACAAGAGATAGTAATGGTATAGTAACCACAAGAGATAGTAATCATGTTGGTTAGACTTGCTCCAAGTCTTTATATTTCTTATTCCACCAAATCTGATACACATGGAATCATTATGAATCCACAAATGGGTGGGGATATTACTGTCAGAGATGAAATAATATGGTAAAAAAGTCATACAGTCCTCATATAATACCTTAGACAAAAGGACTTGAAGAAAGTCTACATGGTGGTGGGAAGGCAGGAAAGACTCTTAAATTTGTTTCTGCAAGATTATTTCAGCCATGGTTGTTTGTGACTGACTACAGGTAAGTAGTAATCCAAACCAATCAGATGGAGCTATAACTGCAAAATCCAGCTACCAACTTGTTGGTTGATACAGGCAACTAGATGTAACGGACAATTTTTTTTTTTTTTTTTGGCGGGGGGGGGGGAATTTACCATGGACAAATGAGGAGGTTTACTAAATTAAGAGCATTAAATATGAAAACGCTGTGTTAAACATGACATTTTAGGATATATGGAAGACAGTGTGTGCAGAGCATACGGTTGTCCATGAGTGATAAACTGAAAATTTTTTAACAGATTCTTTGTGGTTATAAACTGTGTAATGTTATCACAAGTGAAAGGTAGAGACATGGTTAATAACTGAGGCACCAGTGAAAAAAAATTCTATCATCTAAAATATTTTATCTTAACAAGACTAACTTTTTCCCAACTTGTATAAAGATTAGATACCACAATACCCTATACACTATACATAATGCAAAAGATTCTTCCCTGAACTGTGCCACCTGTCAGTTTTTACCCCTTGGGGCTTGCACTGTACAGGTATAGACACCAGGCTCAGATCATCTGTTTGCACTCAAATTCCTTGCTCACAAAAACAGATGTTAGTGGCAGTAGGGAGGCACAATCAACATCCTCAGGTGTGAGGTAAAGGGATACTTTGTTCATCCTTATATAGGACTCATAGCCTTGCTTAAGACTCATGCTTTTACCTACAGACTTTTCAAACATCTACACAAAGGCTTGGCTAATTCATAAATTGCCCTTAGATGTTAGAGGATATTAGCTCACCAGACATGCCTTAGCAGTATCTTGATGTAATAGCCAGTGTATGTAAGAGTGCATGTTGCAAACTGACAAAGTTTTTCCCAATTATAAATGAATCAGAATCTCACTTGATGTTAACCCATGACTGCTATCTTTGGCTCATTGTTCAACGCCTGTCAATCAAAGCACAATTAGCACAACAATTTATTGAGATTTTCAAAAGTGTTGTACAAAGTCAAAATCATATAATGTTGTTTGGTTAAAGTACAGTAGATCAACATATAAATATATAGTTTTTAAATCTTGTTTTACTTTTATCTTTTTGAAACTGTGTTTCTTTACAATTACTATATATAAGATAAATGAATAAATAGTTGTGAAGTAACTTGAGCCTTGTGCAAGACAAATACTACTTTACAAACACAAAAAAGTTCACAGGGGATGGGTATATATTCTGGGCGTTCACACTATGACATGAACCCGGGTTGACACAGATTGAACCAGATTGGAGACTAGTCTGAACGCTCACAATCTGGGTTGACAAGGTTAAATCTCAATCCCACTCAAGCGGAGGATTGAAGCAGATTGGTTCAACCGTCTTTGTAGTGTAAACCCTCTCAATCTGGGTTGACAAGGATTGGATGTGTTTGTACTGTAACCAATTGACTTACTGCCTTGAAGTAACTGCTTAATATGTATATACCTTTGTTAAGTAGGAGCCCTAATTAACACAAAGGCTACTAGGATGGATTGTTTTGAGATTTCTGTATAATTGCAATTTGACTTAAAATGTTCGATTTTTGTAATAGTAGTAGGGTAGTTGAACAAGTAGAAAAATTTCCAACAATTGTAATTGGTCTGTTGTTGAAAAAGTAGCACAATGTTTAAAATATAAAATTCAGTTTAAATAACTCACTAACATTTTTAACTTCATGATAGATAACATAACATTGGGATTTTTAACAACATAAAAAAATATTTGTCATTCATGTATTACATGAATTTAAATTTAGGGGCTTTACAGTATCTAGTTTTTGAGACTTTTCAATCCAGATTACACTCTGTAGTGTGGACACTCAACTCGGATTGAGATCAATCTGCTTCAATCTGCTTCAATCTGCTTCGACCCCCAATCCTTGTCAACCCGGATGTAGTGTGAACCCCACCATTGTGTATTAAACCTGCTCTGCAATGAATATCTTTTATCTTTTCTGTGTGAAATACAATTAAAACTCACATTGTTATATACTTAAATGACCTGTTCTGTATTAGAATCTTAAACCTGTTACAAATTACATTTTTTATTACTTATGTAAGAATATTTAGTTCATCGGCGTCTTCTTACTTCTTTCTCCTTTAAATTATTATTTTACCTTGCTTGTTTCTCTGGAAAAGAATATGACTTCACGAGGTAACAGTTCCGGAGGTGGGGGATTTCTTTTCGGGGGGAGGGGGGGAGAGGATTTACTTTTACTCTGGCTTCAGACTTAGAATTTAGATCAGGAATCAATCTAAATATTTTTGTGGGGGAGGAGTGTGGTTCTTGATGATATAAAATGGTTCAATTTTTTATTAATATTATACTATTCCAATCCTCATCAGATCTTGCATTCAGGAACCGATCACAAACTCATCTTATTGTACAGTCTTAGTCATCTTAAATCTATCCGTAAGCTTTGTAAACCATTAGAATGGAACAGAAAGCTATCACAAACTTGTCGGGGGTATTGGAAACCCTTTTGAACCAATTGTAATGTCAATCAGAAAGCTATCAGGAAAAGATAGGAAACCTTTGTTACAATACTCCCATGGATCATGAATAGTTTTATTTTGTCCAATCGTGAGGGAGGTTTATATTTGGATTACAATAAAATGAAAGAGCACCATAACATACACCAGGTAACACCCCAGGTAACCTACACTTTACAGTTGATATGTTGATGAAAAAAATGAAACTTCTTTGCTATAAAAAGAAATAACATCATTTCATAAAAAAAGGAAGAAAAAGGGGTATCACTGAGTAAGCCCATTAGACAGGTTTGTGAACTAATTCTTATTCAAACAACTTGTGTTATCCTGCTATGTTAAACCAGTTGATTCTTTGCTCATTTTTTTTCCACCACTGGCTGTAATTTGTACATACAGTGTGGTCTATTAACACACTCCGTAGAAAGGGTCACCAGGTTAATGGGAAATAATGAACAAAAAGACATAAAAACAAAGTAAACATTGATAGAAGAAAAATCCACTCAGATGTTCTTTTCAAATCTGAGTATCTATACTAAGCCTTCGTTTCCCTAATGCCAATGGCAGAAAATAATAAATTTGATTTTTCTTAGTTGTTTTGGTTACATTTTTTACTACACAGTGAAATATACATATGCTCAAAAATTATTATTTTACTTTTTGGGGGGTTACTACAAAGAGTATTTAAAATCGTGGATTCCTCAGCAAATTTAAATGCTAAAGTCTGTTATGGGGCTGTTCCACCGTAGCAAATTGCTTGGAAACCTAATTCTAGATTGGAAAAAATAAAATACTCACTATCCATGGGTGTAGTTTGAGATAGGTTTAAGATAGGTTTAAGATCTCATCCCAGTAATGCAGAGATTGCCACAGACAGGTTCCCGAAAAGTTTATGATAGGTTTATGACAGGTTTACAACTGACTTAAGACAAAAAAGATATTTTTAAGATTGCTTTTAGATGGATAAGATTGCTATGTGACTGTAAAGTTGGATATGATATAAGATCACTATGAGATCAAAAATGACTTTATAAGCAAAAAGATAGGTTTAAGATGATAAAAATCTGATGAGTGTCAGGAGAGCAGTTGTGATAATTTCAGACAGTTTGATATTATCATGAACTGTTCCCGATGGACATACAACCACATGCTATTACTCACCCATCGGGAAGTATCATAACTTCTGTACACAACAGGTTTATAATGGCTTTAAGCTGGCAAGGACTGAAAAGATTTACCTCCCAAGCAGACATTTACAGGGTTGTAAACCTGACGCAAAGCATTAGCGCCAAGGTGGAACAGCAATTTTAGGTTGTTAGTTTGTCTTATAAAGAAGATAGCTAAATACATCCAAAGTGACAATCAGCAGGAAGGATAAAATCAGTTTTCACAAGCAGTACTAAGATGTCGGCCATCGGTAGTGAGGAAACACATATTTGGTATATACTATTACATCTATCCCAGTTTGTTCTTTATTGTGGTCAAAGATTTCATCTTTTACCCAGAAATTTTATTAACTGATGTTTCTTGATTAAATATTTTATTTTATGACAACCACCCTTTCTTTTTTGTCTCAACTGGCTCTGAATCACTAATATTACCACATACAGATGGATTGTACTGAGAGATTAACATCCCAAGGTTTGTGGCTATTTTGTTGTTGTTTTAACACTGTGGTAGTGCTATTGGTCTTGTCTATCAATATCAATGACATAAATTTTGTCAAAATTGGAAAGATAACTGTCATTTGAATTCATTATAATTAGATTATTATTAATGATAGGATTAACCTGGCACTGAGGGATTAACTTTACAAGGCAAACAGAGATCATCAACATTGTTTAACTGTATAAACGTTTATGGATGACTTATATTACACAGAATCTGTATACTCATCCAAATATATAATTTTATTCAGGTTATATTTTTGCTATGTCCTAGTATAAGGCCTATGCACGGTTTACTTCAATTTCGCCCCCAGCAATTTCGCCCCCATCAGTTTTGCCACCAAAATAATTTGGGCATCAATTTTGCCCCCAGCAATTTTGCCCCCATTTTAAAGTAGGACATTTTACCCCAAAATATTTTTTTACTTAAAATGGACAGGATGTTGGTTTATTTTTTAAATTTTAAATTGACAAATTAGGTAATTGTGATACATTGACTTGCCTTGTGCATCAAAGCAAAACTATTATGAAGTGAAACCCTTTGATTTATATTACATGTGGCTTCTTTTTGTTATATTAGGTGTAGCTCCACTGTCTTTGAACTATTCTTTTCAATCAAAGAACAGTTTGGCCATTATTCTTTTTACTACACAAAAGCCAATTGTGTATGAAAAGAAAACAAAAGTGTAATTTTAATTAATTGGACATCTGATAAGACTGAATTAAAAAGAATTTAGTCCATGTTGACTGGACAAATGATATACTAGTATAGTGCTAACCAAACTATATTGAATTTGTAGTTGATGTTTAATGTTGTTAAATAGTTGACAATAGTAATAGAATGGACCTTTTGATTTTTATTTGACTGGATAAATTATATATTAGTATAGTGCTAACCAAATTGTATTGAGCTTAAGGTTGATGTTTGATGTTGTTAATTTAGTTTGACTACTTTGCATTGAAATAATAATTGTGTACATGTTTTATATGTCAGAAAAAAAATATTTTGGGGGTCAAATGTCCTACTTTATAATGGAGGCAAAATTGCTGGGGGCGAAATTGATGCCTAAAATATTTTGGGGGCGAAATTGATGGTGGCGAAATTGCTGGGGACGAAATTGACGTACCCCCTATGCACATATACGCGGCGCGATACGTTTTTTTTACTGCATGCTAAGCAGGTGAATTTTCTTTACCTTGTACATTTGGGCGATTTTTCCCAGCGGTTTTCAGTAAATTAACAAAATATTTTTAAACTACAGCAGAAGTGACTAGAATAGTTAAAATAATCACATATAATTAAACATTCAATACCTCACCTTACATTTCCATGATCCCCATTTCAACATCTATCCTACCCTTGCATACATTTAATCTCTCCACAATGAAAAGCCTTGCCCTTGACCAGTGTCCCTTTTATAATACTGGTGATTACACTCCCTTTTAAGTAATTAACTTCTGGCTGTGTTTTGTCTACATTTATTGTCACACACCTAACTTGACATCCCTTTCTACATTATAAGTACTTAATCCATCTATAAACAAGACCCTTGTCCAGTGTGTCCCTTTTAGAATTACTGGTAATTGCAATCCCCATTCAATTAAACCCTTTTTATGTGTCTATATTAACACAATCATATTTTGTCATCTATCTGCCAGTAGTTAATCCCTTCACAATAGAGTGTGTGCTTGCATTTGTTTTCCAATTATATATGTAGAGTTCTGTGATATACTACCATTTTAAACATGTGGGAAAGCCAAATATCAATGAAAACTTGGGAAAAGAGTGAAAAGCCGCACAGTTTTTTAAAAAAATAGAAAAATTTCTAAATGGAAAAATCCGCGCCGCACCGCTAGCTGCCGCAACGCACATATGTATAAGCAGTGAACTAGTTCCTTTATTTCGATTTTATTTAGCCGCGCTGCGCTAGTGTACAATGGGCTTTAGAATGAATTGGTCATTTAAAACATGCCCATTAAAACAAACCATCCATCGTTTCTGTACATTCAAATTTGGTGCTCTATGGATCAGCCATTATCCTGATGATTAAAAAGAACTGAAAGTACCAGAATTCAGTGAATTTGCTTGTTGTGATTACTAACTCACACCTGAGAGAAAATATGTATTACAACTGTAAACAGACAAATAGAAACAAGCAACCCAAAATTCTGGCTGGCTTATTGTCAGAAACATTTTTATGTGACAGTTCTATGTGAAGGTGATAAATTACATTATATAGAGATCAGTCAATTTACCAGCACTTTCACAGACCACTCCACACCAATACAGAGAATACATCAGCCTAGTTGAAGCCTCATACTTTAGAAATAGCTTGTAACCTTGAAGTAGCCTTTTTTAAGACTCAAATTTGCACCTTATTTTGTTTCAAACATGTACACACCTATTCAGTCTTCATAAAGCACTCATACAATGTTAGGAGACAGAAGCTCTATCTTGTCAGTTTGTTCATTTAAAACCAGTCTATGTAAGAGTACAGTAATTGAACGGAAACTTCATTGCCTGAACTGAGAGTTAAGAAAAATTTGAGTGTTTAGCATGGTTAATATTGAAACTGTTGTGAAATATTGACTTAGAGAAACTAATTCTCGATTTTTTTATATATTCCCTAGAGTTCAAATTTGGCAATGGTAGGTTCAAGTTAAAGGTGAAAGTTGGGCTTTTACGTCCTGTTCAACAGCCAGGCAGGTTCAAGTTAAAGGATTACTACTGGGTGTAGGAGAAGTTGTACCTGGACAAAACACATCAGGACAAATGGGGTGTGGAAACAACCCCTTGGACAGAAGCCCCATCTCTCTGTCTTTAGTTGTACAAAAGCCCCAACCCACCCTCTATTTTGAGGTAGGAGGGCCAAAACCCCCTCACCCATGGGGAAAATATATCAGTCTAATAAAAGCCTAACACTTTAAAGAGAGTGTGTTCAATTGAAACTGCAAAAGTGTAATACTGCAAAAGTATAAATTTTAGTTGGAAAACATTAATATTCGCAATTTTCACCATGATTGAGTTTCACTGATATAAGTTTCTAGTCACTGAGATCTGTAATGAGTGGGGGACCAATTGTACCACAAAGAAACAAATGAAGACAAAACATACCAAGATTTTAGATTTCATAAAGTAAATATTCATATAATTACATATTACTTTGTATGCTTTTAATTGAAAATAGGGGCCATGGTGGCAGAGTGGTAACACTCTCGCCTCCCACCTCTGAGGCCGGGGTTCGGTTCCTGGCATGGCCTCAAGTGGGAAAGCTGGTAGTTGCTTGCCGTTGGTCGGCAGTTTACAGTACAGAACCCTGACGAACTGTATGTACTGGTTTCCTCTGCCCTTCCAACTACCCGTCGTGATTATGACCTGTACAGTGTTGAAAGCGACGTAAAACCCCAAATAATTAAATAAATTAATTGAAAATAATTCATAACATTTTGAAATTTTTTTTTCATTATGCTTACTGGCAAGCACAAAACTACTGAAAATTATACACAATCAAGCTGAAGGAAATAAATATATTTTTAAACTAATAATAGTTACCAATAGTATAATGCAGTACTTGCTTTGCTTTATTGGTTTAAATGTGTATGTTAAATATGCTTAACCCTCTATAATCTGAATTTTCAATTATCCAACCTCAAACCCACTCTCCCAACTCCATTTGAGCCTGTTATTTTAGACATTCTACTATCCGACCTTACTGTTACTTTCCCAACAGCTGTCAGAAAACAGGAGGTTTTACTATATTTGAGGGAATAGAAGAAGGAAGTGCCCACCAGTTCATCAGGATTCTGCATTAAAAATCATTAGCTTCAGGGAAGCAACTACCAACTTATCACTTCAAATCCAGGCCAAGACTCGGACAAATGTCCTGACAGGTGTGATGTGAGGGTGTGACCCACAATACTACCAAGATATTAATGGTAAAAAATGTGTTACTCAGCTAATGAGTTCATGGAAGTGTACTTTCATAAGGCTAGTTATAAGTGTGTGCCAGATATTTCCCTCCAGCTGCTGAGACAAACAATATACTCTTACCCACTCCCTCACATATAAACATACAACATAGCCAGCCACATTTCATCTCCACACTGACCTACTCTGTGTTTACATAATTACCAGGATTAACAAATACCTCTGCCAGATAACTGGCTGATTAGACTCTCAACAGACCCCGCCAAAATATACACACTTTGACTCAACCTTTCACCCTGGCTCAGGTTTCATTACATTGGTGTGAAAAGACAAGGAAGTTACCATCATTACCCTTGCCCCCAAACGGGACAGATGAGGGTATTGTTATCATATCCATTTGTATGTTTGTCAATATGGATAATTCAAAAACCATACACAGGATCAAGAGTCGTATTTTCACACAAGGGTCAGTCTGTCCTTGACACCTTCAAATATGATCTAGATGTACATGAAGACTCCAGAACTTTTTAGGGATTTCTCAACAATATCTCTTCCATGACTCAAAAACTTATTATTCACATTGGGGTCTCATTTTCACTTAACAAGATGGTGTCTACCCCCGGTTTGGTCCTCCTCAAAGATGATTCAAATCTGCATTCAGACTCTGTAACTTTGGCAGGGATTTTTTGTCAATATCTGTTTCCAGATCGCTGGCAGGGGATTTGTGCTCCCTGAAGTCCTTCTTTGTTACACACTAGGACTCAGGCACTGCTTTTTCACTTGCTCACTTAACTTTTCTCTGTGTTTCTCTGTTTGAAGAACATAGCCAAATACAACCTCCAAGCTGTTCTGTCCTTCGTAAGTCTACCCTAGGTTAGCCCCATTTCTTTTAACTCTAACTCTATATTCTTCTCCAAGTCATCTTTGAGTCTTGCTTTACTTTCTTACTTACTTTGGCCTCCTTAGTGTAAGGCCATGTCCACAGACTTTCTCCACTCCTTTTTGTCCATAGCCAGTTGTTCTGCTTGGACTCCATGAAATATTCATTTGTCCCAGACCTCTTTCTTCAGTTCGTCACCAGGTCTCTTTTGGCCTCCCTTGTTGCCTCTTTTCTGGTGGTCTACCTTTGGTTTTTCCTTTGGTCTTCCTTTGCTCTTCCTCTCTTCCTTTTGCCAGGAGGATTCCATCTCAAGCATTTGTTTGTATTTCATGATCCATCCATTCTTAAGTACATTTCCAAGCCATTTTAATCTTCTAATTTGAATTTCTCTTTCAATATTTTGATGCCAAGCTTTTTTATATTGGTCACTATTTGAGATATTGTTTGGCCAGAATATTCTGCTGATTCTTTGTAAACAGGTGTTAATAAAAAAGTTCAACACAGCCATTTAAGTTTTAACTTCCCCCCAGCCCTACCACCATACTGCTTGTGTAAATACTTGTTTCATGATAAAAGAAGTATCAATCTTCTGGAAATTACAGACTTTTATCCAACATGCTTACTTGGTTAGTGTGGTTGTGTTTGAATGTAAGCTCAGTAAACTTACTTTGGATAACAGTTATTTTTATAAAATCTTCCAAATTTTACCGTACCAGTAATTGTTCTCTCCTGAAGAAAAAAACAATTCTATTTTCTTTGAACAAATGCACATTTTCATTTGTGTGTTTATATTTTTGGGAAGGACAAAAAACAATCATGAATCGCCAATTACATTTATGGAAACATGGCATAACTCAGGCTGCTGTTTCACAAACTTAGTATGAGATGGGAAGTGGCCATCATCATAGTGTCTGCAACTCATTACTGACAGTCCCACACCGCTTATGTAACTTCCTGGAAGGAAAGAGTTTACAAAAACAGGCATAGTACTTGTAAAACAAAGGAAGTATTTTAGATATATGAGACAAGAAACATAAGCCACCCACCCACAAAGAATCAAGCAGTTTTCAGAAAAGAGCAGAATAAACAAATATATATAGTGGGCCAATGATGAAACCTTATATATTTCAGTTGAATTCTGGGTGATTTTCATCAAATTTCTTTGTTTTGTGAGAATTCTGGGACCCTGTTATGCCCCTTTCACATTACAGGCAATCATCCTGCGGTTAGAACTTTTTCTCGGCAGCAGAAATGCCCCGCAGGTCGCCCCATTTCATCCAAGTTGTTCACACTACAGGCAGACGGCCACTGATTGGACACAAATTTTTAACCATCAATAACAGTAGAATGACAGTACTACAAATTTTGGTCATCATGAAGCAACCTCAAATCACCTTCGGTAGTCGTCGGATGAAATGACCGATACCTTGACTCACTTTATGTCATCGTATTACACCAAAAGACAACCGAATCACAACCTTATGTAGACCGTGGACCACACCTTTAGTTAAGGTAGTCAGAAATTCATACGCGCCGGTGCGAAATTGTCTTCGCATCCCCATGGTATCAAAATCAGAGGCAAATATTTTAAACAGTCTAAAACTTCCGTAGGTCATCTACAGACATCAGACGGTGATCCAAGGACAGGGACATTTCCCCAAACGGGGGTGTCTGCGGGTGATACCGCCTGTAGTGTGAAAGGGCTTTTACAGAATTTCAGTGCCAGTTTCTGAATTAATCAAAACATGAAATCAAACTTCTATTTATTCTTGGCACTTCACACTTCCTCTTTGGCACATTGCAGCCTTTTCTTTTATGTTATGATTTTTTTTATAATTCCAATATGTATGTCATATCAGAAAGTTCAATCCTTCAGAATTTCAAATCCTGACATCACAAACTCCAATTGGAAGTTCTGCTGTTAGAAAGTCCAATCCTGCTATTTAATTAGAAAATTGCTCTGACGTACAAATTTGAAGTTCTGACAAAAGAATTTCAAATTCTGATGAATTGGACTTTCTGATTCTCTTGTATCAGAAAGTCTAACACATCAGACAGCTCAATTTTGTTCTTCCTTGATTGCTCTGAGGGGCCTGTTCGAATGTTGCTTATGGGGCAGTTCCCCTTCCAATGACAGTCTGGGAGTAGTCCTGGAGAGTTGTTTTTTGGCGCAAATATTGTGGTCCCGGAACTTTGCTCCCGAAATTTATACAATTTTTTTTTGTTTCTTTTACCATTCACAGTCTGGTATGGGTGCTACCCCAGGCATCTGCATTGTGCGCCAATATTTGGTCCTGGATCTTCCTGAATGTACCAGTATGTGTCCCCAGACTACCTACGTAGGCCCTAGGTACATGCAAAACTGCTCCACTTCACTCAGTACAGAGCCCCCCCCCCCATTTTTCCCCATTTAGAGACGGATGACAAAGGACTGCGAACACTCAATAAAGTATAATAAAGTACCCACTATGGTCCATGCACAGCCACTGAATAAGTTATGAACCAGCCCCAGAGATCAAAATTTCTTCACTCCTGGACTGCTCCCCAAAATTATTTTCAACACTGAATATTCAGGAGCTTTGCAGTATGGGCCAGAAATTACCAAGATTCATCCAGGATACTCTTCGATCATTTACGTATGCATCTAAAATGTCCACATTTGCCAAAAAAATTCAAAATTTTCTTAGTTCAGTGACAATACAGGAACTCCTGCAGAAATGGATCTGGCTTATTTTGTTTTGGAAGTCGTCCCCTAAATGGGGGATATTTTACCATCTCTGGCATTCTGGCGTAGCTGGACTTCTAATTCTGCTCTGTCTATGAACAAACAGGGAATGTGTCCCTAATGGATCAGTAATGTAATGAATGGTACAAACATAATATAAGATGTGATTATGTGCTGTTTGGCAGCAATTGCTAGCAATTGGAGTAGTTCAATATTTGATTTGAGGATCAAAGCTATACAAAACTGCTAAGGAATACTATTAAATTACTCTTATGAATATAGGTCACGATATCGCAAAATTAAACACCTCAAGTGCCAATTGTTCACAATAACATCTATGCACCACTGAGTCATCATATCGATGCCAAAAGTGTTAATTTCAATACTGTTACTTACACCACATCATACAGTACTTTCCAAAAAGTGTTGTATTTTACAAGCTACATTTTAATTTGATGATCAGTGTTCATATGCTGGAAGATTGATTGTGGGAGTTAACTGGAGTTCAGGTAAGCACTCTTGTCTTATATTTACGATCTTTCTCAAATAGCTTCTGTACTTGATAACTGAAGTAGTGGTGGCTGTCAAATGGTATATCTTCTGATGTGAAATAATGTTTCAATACCAATTGACATGCAAAGTCAAAAAGGTTCAAATTCATAGCATATCAATTTCAAACATGTACATAAATATGGTAGTCGTAGAGATTTTCGCTCACGTCAGGAGTTATAAGCTCACCAGACAGAGAGAAGTGTGCCAAAGTAAAAGCCAGTATATTAAGAATTTATAATGTAAACTGAAACTTTATGATGTAAACTGAAAGTTTTCCCCAATTACAAAGAAAATTCAGCCTTACGCAAGGCTACGCTTCTCACACTCCAAATTGCACAATGTAACAGAAGTACAAAAGACTACAGGGAACCACATGGCAAGAAGATAAGTGCACCACCACTCCTGGTTTTTATACTGGCCCAAGGCTTATGCATGTGTTTAAATAAAGCAGGTTAACTGTTATAGGATGGGATCATAAGGCCTTTTGATTTGTGCACAATAAATAGTAGTCTGGCACTTTAACGGATTCATCAACAGATTGTGAGGATTCTTTCGGCTATCTGCTCAAATTTGGTTAGGAACATACTAAAATATATATACCCATTCGAGGGGCCACAGTGGCAGACTGGTAACACTCTCGCCTCCCACCTCTAAGATCGGAGTTTATATGCCGGCCTGAATGCAAGTGGGAAAGCTGGTACTTGCTTACCGTTGGTCGGTCGTTTACAGTACAGAACCTTGACCAACTGTATATACTGGTTTCCTCTGCCCATAAAACTACCCATCATGATATGACCTATACAATGTGTTGAAAGTGACATTTAAACCCAAATAAATAAATACTAGTATATACCCATTCGAAGAGTGTACATTGTGTTCATATACTAGAATGCCTCTAAAATAAAAGAGCTACTTCATTGTTATCTGGTAAGGATATAATAAGAAAAGAACTCAGAGAGTGCATATCTCCGCCAAGGCCCAACACAACCATTATTTTGTATGTGTGCAATAATAAAAATTTTGCTAAAAACAAAAATCAAATCAAATGTTAGAGCAAGTCCCACCAACTGAAAATTTGATATGAATCCTAACAGTAGTTTTGCTTACAAACAAACACAATTTAATGATGACATAACATCCTTGGCGGACATAATTAAGAGAGTGGAACTGAGCTCACAGAATCCAAAACATCTGCTTGAATGGCATAATGTTAGATACAAGAGATTCCATTGTATACATTTTTTCACATTTGACTACAATTTACTGGTTGATCGCTGACGTATAGTTTTGAATATGTGGAGATGAAAATTTGATCGGTTTCAGTGATTTGTGGTTGCTGAGGTCCTTTAAGAGGAAATGCTTCCAACACAATCGGTGATAACAATAAAATCATCGCCATCTGTGATCAGGCTTTGATTGTTTGGTACTGTGGCAGTATCCACAAAGCAAATAAGGACATTATGCTTTGTGTCACATGGACACATTGAAACAGGATGCCTTTTACATGAGTCGGGGAGGGGGGGGGAGGCGGGTTGGTGGTATAGAGGTTAGAGTGCTCACTTTCAACCTCTGAGGTCACTGGTTCAAATCTCGGCCCGGGCGTTTCATGTTGGAAAGTTGGTAGTTACTTGCCGATATCCAATGGTTTACAGAGCAGAATCTTGACCAACTAGTATGCACTGGTTCCTCGACCAGTAAACTACCCGTCGCAATATGACCCTGGCTGTTGAACGTGACGTAAAACAAAACAAATAATTCTAAAACTAAATCTTAAATGAACATGAGCCTTGTTGCAAGGCTAAGTGTACTGAGAACTGACCCTGGGGCAGTTGGAGCCTACAGATATACTCAGCACATGCCAGTACAAATTAAAGGTGGATTGGAAGATAAGAAAAAACACTGGAAGAATGATCAGCTGTGTTAATCCTTTAATTGAATAACTGCCTCTTGCTGGATTTTTGTTCCTGTTAAAAATGTAAAAGCTATTCAATCAAAGGAATGAGTTTTATTCTCAAACTTGATCGACTTATACCTGAAACGAACCTGCACTGAAGATCTGTTTTTGAGTGTCTATTTTTCTTGTTTAGTTTTCATCAAACTTGTTGACTTTTTCATGTGCAGAGAAATTCAGAGTCCCGGTGTATGTAGTAGCGGCAGCATATCTCAAAAAAATTACTTTCCATAAAGAAATGTATTTTTGAGTGTCTCAAGATATTTCGAGAAGGTGGAAAAAAACAACTTGTTAAAAATTAAGGCCTCTTGAGTGAAGCCCTGATTTTGCATCAATGCAGAAAAGTCCTGTGGGGGGAATGTGTGGGGAAAATGGTCCTAATTTCATACAATGTGGATATTTAAGTCTAGTAAAACATATTGCATTTGAGCCACAAAAACACAGTTAGATAATATTGTTGATATTTTAAAATATCTAAAACTAGACCTAGCGCATCGGAAAACCGATGCAAATTGTATCCACCGTAAAGACAATGCACCAAAACCTCTAGGACCAATAATAAGCGAGTTATAAGCACTTTTAACTTTGGCTGTCCTCATTTGACCTTCAAGGAGGGGCCCAAGGTCAAATCCGACCACACCAGAAGATTCCCAGCCCATGATTTCATATATGTTGGTTTACCATCTCAAACCTCTAGGACCAATAATAAGCGAGTTATAGGCACTTTTACCTTTGGCTATCCTCGTTTGACCTTGAAGGAGGGGCCCAAGGTCAAATCCGACCACACCAGAAGATTCCCAGCCTGTGATTTCCTATATGCTGGTTTACCATGCCAAACCTCTAGGACCAATAATAAGCGAGTTATAAGCACTTTTAAGTTTGGCTGTCCTCCGGTGGATACAATTAGCTTTTGGGAATATATGTACAAAATGACTCACTGGCTTATTGTTGTCTTTGACATAGATATGAATTGTGCCAACTACCATATATTTGGTTTATTTGGGTCTTAACATTGCTTTCAACACTGTAACTACCTTAAAATGCTATTGCCAAGACATTCCATACAGACAATTATACACTATATAATTAATGCTTAGTAAATCTTGCTTGAACCTCAGCTTTGCACAAAATACAATATAGAAACAAATGTATAGTTGGTTATTGTCACTACTCGCACATTTCTGGGCAACTACCATACTATGTAAGGCGGAGGTTTTATTTGGGGTTTTACGTTGCTTTCAACACTGTACAGGTCATATCACGACGGGTAGTTGGAAGGGCAGAGGAAACCAGTACATACAGTTCGTCAGGGTTCTGTACTGTAAACTGCCGGCCAACGGCAAGCAACTACCAGCTTTCCCACTTGAGGCGATGCCGGGAACCGAAACCCGGCCTCAGAGGTGGGAGGCGAGAGTGTTACCACTCTGCTACTGTGGCCCCCAACTGACAAGAGAAATAAACTAGACTGCACTGCCTGGGTACCAACATATTCCCACATGAGCCATCTCTCACACCGCAGGCATTGATTGGGTATTATTTGTGGGACCCATTTTGTGTGTACCACAATTATTATGAATCATTTTTATTTTCAAAGATCACACTTAGAAGTTATATCTAGTTCAGTTTAAGGCTACTCAAACTATTTCCAAATTACACAGCAAAAAATATGAAAAAAAAATGTAGATAAAAGTCCCTAGGTGGGTTCTTTGTGGACCTCATAAACAGTTTAAGCGTTAAGGGCCCTCAGGTGATAGTGGCAATGGCGTGATATGGGTGAATCCAGTATATATATTAAAGGAAAAGATTGATCTAAAATTATGGACAAGAGATTCAGACCCCACAAAACACCATATAAAAAGGCATTTTTCACAAGAGTTTAATACACAATTTTTAACAAATTATGTTATTTTACCTTCATGGCGTGTAGCATTTATTACAGCATGGCAAAAACATTTAATTTTTTATAGATTGGGTACGAAATGTTCTAGTCTGGAATCGAAATGTCCAGGTATGAATTGTCCTGGTACAAAATGTCCCAGTACAAAATGTCCAGGTACGAAATGTCCGTTCCCCGAATCCAGTATTTGTCCGACTTCTGTCTGGAGAAATAATTATATATATTCCTGAATTTTGAGTGCAGATTCCAAATCTTGTGCCAATTTGGATGGCTGAATTCAATAGTAATAATTTTATAAATGACCCATAAAAACAACTGTTATATGGCTAATTTATGTGAAGTTTTGTGGATAAAGTATATTTATAACTCATGGATTATGTCGAACCATAATTTAGTTATTAGAAATTCATTTAAAAACACTTAAAACATGTACAAATAAAGATTTCAATTGTGCCTGAATTCTTCCAAAACTTACAGAGTTTCCATGCAGTAATACCAGTACTTAGTTTGTCTTCAGTAGCTTAAAGGCTCTGACAATTACATTAACCATTCATATATTGATTGACTTGTACCCCACAATACTTTTATCCATGTGACCTTGACCTTTCCATATCTAGAACCTCAATGCTGTTCCATGAAAATAATGCACTGATCACTCTTTCCTTTATAGTGGATTATCTTATCTTTGTGCTTGGAGACCCAAAATATTACACACTCTCAATAAAAACATTTCCACTACAAGGTATATCTGCAGGTATCATTTCCATATATAATGCCCAACCAATACCTTGTTTATCAATGTTCACTTAATGTTTTATCAGAAAATACATCTTGCATATATACAGAACATACATAAGTAGGATTTGTCATAAATGCATAAATTTTAGTTATTTTAGCTGATAAATTTTGTTACTAAAAATCAATTCCTAGTGAAACTTTAAAAATATCTACAGGAGAAGTCGGCCATTAAGGAAAATGAATCTGATGAAATTTGAAAATGAGTGAAATTTTCTTATAGCTAAATTTCCCCACACACAGTATTCACATCATACTTCTATATTTTTGCACATGATTATAATCATATTTCTTTCTAGGCATCAAATAAATCCGACACGTTAGCTTTCAGTGGTATGGGATATGGGAACAAAAGAACATAATATATCAATTAAAGTTACAAAAATGGCCTCACTTGTTGGCCATCTTAAACTGGTCATTGTTTTTATTTATTTATTTGGGGTTTTATGTCGCTTTCAACACTTTACAGGTCATATCACGACGGGTAGTTGGAAGGGCAGAGGAAACCAGTACATACAGTTTGTCAGGGTTCTGTACTGTAAACTGCCGACCAACGGCAAGCAACTACCAGCTTTCCCACTTGAGGCCGTGCCGGGAACCGAACCCCAGCCTCAGAGGTGGGAGGTGAGAGTGTTACCACTCTGCCACGGTGGTCCCAACTGGTCATTGATGGTACTCATACTTTGATTTATATCAATATATTTATAAGTGTATCTTATCCTTGTGCCGAGGAAAAAAACTATGTTCCATAAATCATTGTGGATGATCTTTTTCTAGGGATGGTTTGGAAGCATATTTCCCATTTCAGTATCTTGAAAAGCCATTCCGATCCCAAAAAATTGTTTGTATGTGCTAGCATAACCCGAGTCGAATAGACCTGCTCTAACATGGCAGTTCTGCTCAACAAAATTATGATAAAATCTCCAAAGTCACAGAAATACAAGATTACAAAGATTACAACTTCTTCAGATTTCGGGTTCGTTTTTAAAACTTCAAGTTTTTCTTATAATTAGATAAATTTACAATCAAGATGCCAGTTACAAAGTGTTGTCATGGTATTTCAGTGGAATGCTCTCCATACCGAGATACCAGAGCCACTAACCCATTCCTATCAGTTTCACAATCAGCTGACTATAATTGGCTATCTTTTACATAAAGACAATACTTAAATTTATTATCCACCGCGAGCTGTATTTGACCTAAATGCTGTTAAATACAGGCCAGCATATATTTTTTCAATATTACCCTGCATCACTTACTGTGCATAATAGCACTACAAAGTTGTCAACAGGCACAATACATTTTTCATATAATTATTATTTTGTTTGCCATTTTCTCATTTATATTGATATGTATAGAGTAAGGAATCTAAAATTCGCCACATATCTGAAATTCGCCACATGTGGAATCACTAATAAACTAGAGGATCGCTCGCAAAAAAAAAAGATAATGTTTTTGCATAGCAAAAACAAAGCGTCCCGAAAAGGATATAAAGGTGAGTGCTAAAGTATTAAGAAAATGCTTCGTTTCTAGCCTTATACTGTTGTGGCAACCAAAGTCAGCGCAGTCTGCTCTATCTAGCACGGTTTTCAAGATATAAGCATTAAATAAAAAAATTAAAAATGTCCGCAATATTTGGCGAGACAAAAATATTTTGAAAATTGGCATGGCTACTCTGCAGAGATACGCAGCAGGTCCAAAATTTTGTTGAGTTCACTCCATATAGCACGGTTTTCGAGATATAAGCATTTTTGTGTTTTGCAAAAACTTTGAAAATTCAAAATGGCCACCATTTTTGGGGAGACAAAAATTTTTGTCAAGACCACTGCCGTGGTGTGTATCTCCCGCCGAGCATTAAAGCAGAAGAAATAGCTTTTCCGAGATATTCACAATTTTTCATTTTCGTGTGTGAAAGGTCTTCCAAAAGTAGGTGAATGAGTTATTTGAGAAAAATTGGCTATCTGCAATACTATTAAGAGATAATTCACATTTACTCATTTTGAGTAGGTGAATAATTATCTATGGGTCTGAAACTTCACCAAGTGAAAGCTCTCCCAAAAGTAGGTGAATGAGTTATTTGAGAAAAATTGGCTATCTGCAATACTTTTACAGATAATTCGCATTTACTCATTTTGAGTAGGTGAGTAATTAGCTATCGGTCTGAAACTTCACCAAGTGAAAGCTCTCCCACAAGTAGATGAATGAGTATTTGATAAAAATTGGGTATCCGTAATACTTTTACAGATAATTAGCATTGACTCATTTTGAGTAGGTGAATAAATAGCTATGGGTCTGAAACTTCACAGAGTGAAAGCTCTCCCAAAAGTAGGTGAATGAGTTATTTGAGAAAAATTGGCTATCTGCAATACTTTTAGAGATAATTCACATTTACTCATTTTGAGTAGGTGAATAATTAGCTATGGGTCTGAAACTTCACCAAGTGAAAGCTCTCCCAAAAGTAGGTGAATGAGTTATTTGAGAAAAATTGGCTATCTGCAATACTTTTAGAGATAATTCGCATTTACTCATTTTGAGTAGGTGAGTAATTTGCTATGGGTCTGAAACTTCACCAAGTGAAAGCTCTCCCAAAAGTAGGTGAATGAGTTATTTGAGAAAAATTGGCTATCTGCAATACTTTTAGAGATAATTCGCATTTACTCATTTTGAGTAGACGAGTAATTAGCTATGGGTCTGAAACTTCACCAAGTGAAAGCTCTCCCAAAAGTAGGTGAATGAGTTATTTGAGAAAAATTGGCTATCTGCAATACTTTTAGAGATAATTCGCATTTACTCATTTTGAGTAGGTGAGTAATTAGCTATGGGTCTGAAACTTCACCAAGTGAAAGCTCTCCCAAAAGTAGGTGAATGAGTTATTTGAGAAAAATTGGCTATCTGCAATACTTTTACAGATAATTCGCATTTACTCATTTTCAGTAGGTGAGTAATTAGCTATGGGTCTGAAACTTCACCATGTGAAAGCTCTCCCAAAAGTAGGTGAATGAGTTATTTGAGAAAAATTGGCTATCTGCAATACTTTTAGAGATAATTCGCATTTACTCATTTGGAGTAGGTGAGTAATTACCTATGGGTCTGAAACTTCACAGAGTGAAAGCTCTCCCAAAAGTAGGTGAATGAGTTATTTGAGAAAAATTGGCTATCTGCAATACTTTTAGAGATAATTCGCATTTACTCATTTTGAGTAGGTGAGTAATTAGCTATGGGTCTGAAACTTCACCAAGTGAAAGCTCTCCCAAAAGTAGGTGAATGATTAATTTGAGAAAAATTGGCTATCTGCAATACTTTTAGAGATAATTCACATTTACTCATTTTGAGTAGGTGAATAATTAGCTATGGGTCTGAAACTTCACCAAGTGAAAGCTCTCCCAAAAGTAGGTGAATGAGTTATTTGAGAAAAATTGGCTATCTGCAATACTTTTAGAGATAATTCGCATTTACTCATTTTGAGTAGGTGAGTAATTTGCTATGGGTCTGAAACTTCACCAAGTGAAAGCTCTCCCAAAAGTAGGTGAATGAGTTATTTGAGAAAAATTGGCTATCTGCAATACTTTTACAGATAATTCGCATTTACTCATTTTGAGTAGACGAGTAATTAGCTATGGGTCTGAAACTTCACCAAGTGAAAGCTCTCCCAAAAGTAGGTGAATGAGTTATTTGAGAAAAATTGGCTATCTGCAATACTTTTAGAGATAATTCGCATTTACTCATTTTCAGTAGGTGAGTAATTAGCTATGGGTCTGAAACTTCACCAAGTGAAAGCTCTCCCAAAAGTAGGTGAATGAGTTATTTGAGAAAAATTGGCTATCTGCAATACTTTTAGAGATAATTCGCATTTACTCATTTTCAGTAGGTGAGTAATTAGCTATGGGTCTGAAACTTCACCATGTGAAAGCTCTCCCAAAAGTAGGTGAATGAGTTATTTGAGAAAAATTGGCTATCTGCAATACTTTTAGAGATAATTCGCATTTACTCATTTTGAGTAGGTGAGTAATTAGCTATGGGTCTGAAACTTCACCGAGTGAAAGCTCTCCCAAAAGTAGGTGAATGATTAATTTGAGAAAAATTGGCTATCTGCAATACTTTTAGAGATAATTCGCATTTACTCATTTTGAGTAGGTGAGTAATTAGCTATGGGTCTGAAACTTCACCAAGTGAAAGCTCTCCCAAAAGTAGGTGAATGAGTTATTTGAGAAAAATTGGCTATCTGCAATACTTTTAGAGATAATTCGCATTTATTCATTTTGAGTAGGTGAGTAATTAGCTATGGGTCTGAAACTTCACCAAGTGAAAGCTCTCCCAAAAGTAGGTGAATGAGTTATTTGAGAAAAATTGGCTATCTGCAATACTTTTAGAGATAATTCGCATTTACTCATTTTGAGTAGGTGAGTAATTAGCTATGGGTCTGAAACTTCACCATGTGAAAGCTCTCCCACAAGTAGATGAGTGAGTTATTGAGAAAAATTGGGTATCCGCAATACTTTTACAGATAATTAGCATTTACTCATTTTGAGTAGGTGAGTAATTAGCTATGGGTCTGAAACTTCACCATGTGAAAGCTCTCCCACAAGTAGATGAGTGAGTTATTTGAGAAAAATTGGGTATCCGCAATACTTTTACAGATAATTAGCATTTACTCATTTTGAGTAGGTAAATAATTAGCTATGGGTCTGAAACTTCACCATGTGAAAGCTCTCCCAAAAGTAGGTGAATGAGTTATTTGAGAAAAATTGGCTATCTGCAATACTTTTAGAGATAATTCGCATTTACTCATTTTGAGTAGGTGAGTAATTAGCTATGGGTCTGAAACTTCACCAAGTGAAAGCTCTCCCAAAAGTAGGTGAATGATTAATTTGACAAAAATTGGCTATCTGCAATACTTTTAGAGATAATTCGCATTTACTCATTTTCAGTAGGTGAGTAATTAGCTATGGGTCTGAAACTTCACCAAGTGAAAGCTCTCCCAAAAGTAGGTGAATGATTAATTTGAGAAAAATTGGCTATCTGCAATACTTTTAGAGATAATTCGCATTTACTCATTTTGAGTAGGTGAGTAATTAGCTATGGGTCTGAAACTTCACCAAGTGAAAGCTCTCCCAAAAGTAGGTGAATGAGTTATTTGAGAAAAATTGGCTATCTGCAATACTTTTAGAGATAATTCGCATTTACTCATTTTGAGTAGGTGAGTAATTAGCTATGGGTCTGAAACTTCACAGAGTGAAAGCTCTCCCAAAAGTAGGTGAATGAGTTATTTGAGAAAAATTGGCCATCTGCAATACTTTTAGAGATAATTCGCATTTACTCATTTTGAGTAGGTGAGTAATTAGCTATGGGTCTGAAACTTCACCAAGTGAAAGCTCTCCCAAAAGTAGGTGAATGATTAATTTAACAAAAATTGGCTATCTGCAATACTTTTAGAGATAATTCGCATTTACTCATTTTGAGTAGGTGAGTAATTTGCTATGGGTCTGAAACTTCACCAAGTGAAAGCTCTCCCAAAAGTAGGTGAATGAGTTATTTGAGAAAAATTGGCTATCTGCAATACTTTTACAGATAATTCGCATTTACTCATTTTGAGTAGACGAGTAATTAGCTATGGGTCTGAAACTTCACCAAGTGAAAGCTCTCCCAAAAGTAGGTGAATGAGTTATTTGAGAAAAATTGGCTATCTGCAATACTTTTAGAGATAATTCGCATTTACTCATTTTGAGTAGGTGAGTAATTAGCTATGGGTCTGAAACTTCACCAAGTGAAAGCTCTCCCAAAAGTAGGTGAATGAGTTATTTGAGAAAAATTGGCTATCTGCAATACTTTTAGAGATAATTCGCATTTACTCATTTTGAGTAGGTGAGTAATTAGCTATGGGTCTGAAACTTCACCAAGTGAAAGCTCTCCCAAAAGTAGGTGAATGAGTTATTTGAGAAAAATTGGCTATCTGCAATACTTTTAGAGATAATTCGCATTTACTCATTTTAAGTAGGTGAGTAATTAGCTATGGGTCTGAAACTTCACCGAGTGAAAGCTCTCCCAAAAGTAGGTGAATGATTAATTTGAGAAAAATTGGCTATCTGCAATACTTTTAGAGATAATTCGCATTTACTCATTTTGAGTAGGTGAGTAATTAGCTATGGGTCTGAAACTTCACCAAGTGAAAGCTCTCCCAAAAGTAGGTGAATGAGTTATTTGAGAAAAATTGGCTATCTGCAATACTTTTAGAGATAATTCGCATTTATTCATTTTGAGTAGGTGAGTAATTAGCTATGGGTCTGAAACTTCACCAAGTGAAAGCTCTCCCAAAAGTAGGTGAATGAGTTATTTGAGAAAAATTGGCTATCTGCAATACTTTTAGAGATAATTCGCATTTACTCATTTTGAGTAGGTGAGTAATTAGCTATGGGTCTGAAACTTCACCATGTGAAAGCTCTCCCACAAGTAGATGAGTGAGTTATTGAGAAAAATTGGGTATCCGCAATACTTTTACAGATAATTAGCATTTACTCATTTTGAGTAGGTGAGTAATTAGCTATGGGTCTGAAACTTCACCATGTGAAAGCTCTCCCACAAGTAGATGAGTGAGTTATTTGAGAAAAATTGGGTATCCGCAATACTTTTACAGATAATTAGCATTTACTCATTTTGAGTAGGTAAATAATTAGCTATGGGTCTGAAACTTCACCATGTGAAAGCTCTCCCAAAAGTAGGTGAATGAGTTATTTGAGAAAAATTGGCTATCTGCAATACTTTTAGAGATAATTCGCATTTACTCATTTTGAGTAGGTGAGTAATTAGCTATGGGTCTGAAACTTCACCAAGTGAAAGCTCTCCCAAAAGTAGGTGAATGATTAATTTGACAAAAATTGGCTATCTGCAATACTTTTAGAGATAATTCGCATTTACTCATTTTCAGTAGGTGAGTAATTAGCTATGGGTCTGAAACTTCACCAAGTGAAAGCTCTCCCAAAAGTAGGTGAATGATTAATTTGAGAAAAATTGGCTATCTGCAATACTTTTAGAGATAATTCGCATTTACTCATTTTGAGTAGGTGAGTAATTAGCTATGGGTCTGAAACTTCACCAAGTGAAAGCTCTCCCAAAAGTAGGTGAATGAGTTATTTGAGAAAAATTGGCTATCTGCAATACTTTTAGAGATAATTCGCATTTACTCATTTTGAGTAGGTGAGTAATTAGCTATGGGTCTGAAACTTCACAGAGTGAAAGCTCTCCCAAAAGTAGGTGAATGAGTTATTTGAGAAAAATTGGCCATCTGCAATACTTTTAGAGATAATTCGCATTTACTCATTTTGAGTAGGTGAGTAATTAGCTATGGGTCTGAAACTTCACCAAGTGAAAGCTCTCCCAAAAGTAGGTGAATGATTAATTTAACAAAAATTGGCTATCTGCAATACTTTTAGAGATAATTCGCATTTACTCATTTTGAGTAGGTGAGTAATTTGCTATGGGTCTGAAACTTCACCAAGTGAAAGCTCTCCCAAAAGTAGGTGAATGAGTTATTTGAGAAAAATTGGCTATCTGCAATACTTTTACAGATAATTCGCATTTACTCATTTTGAGTAGACGAGTAATTAGCTATGGGTCTGAAACTTCACCAAGTGAAAGCTCTCCCAAAAGTAGGTGAATGAGTTATTTGAGAAAAATTGGCTATCTGCAATACTTTTAGAGATAATTCGCATTTACTCATTTTGAGTAGGTGAGTAATTAGCTATGGGTCTGAAACTTCACCAAGTGAAAGCTCTCCCAAAAGTAGGTGAATGAGTTATTTGAGAAAAATTGGCTATCTGCAATACTTTTAGAGATAATTCGCATTTACTCATTTTAAGTAGGTGAGTAATTAGCTATGGGTCTGAAACTTCACCAAGTGAAAGCTCTCCCAAAAGTAGGTGAATGATTAATTTGAGAAAAATTGGCTATCTGCAATACTTTTAGAGATAATTCACATTTACTCATTTTGAGTAGGTGAATAATTAGCTATGGGTCTGAAACTTCACCAAGTGAAAGCTCTCCCAAAAGTAGGTGAATGAGTTATTTGAGAAAAATTGGCTATCTGCAATACTTTTAGAGATAATTCGCATTTACTCATTTTCAGTAGGTGAGTAATTAGCTATGGGTCTGAAACTTCACCAAGTGAAAGCTCTCCCAAAAGTAGGTGAATGAGTTATTTGAGAAAAATTGGCTATCTGCAATACTTTTAGAGATAATTCGCATTTACTCATTTTCAGTAGGTGAGTAATTAGCTATGGGTCTGAAACTTCACCATGTGAAAGCTCTCCCAAAAGTAGGTGAATGAGTTATTTGAGAAAAATTGGCTATCTGCAATACTTTTACAGATAATTCGCATTTACTCATTTGGAGTAGGTGAGTAATTACCTATGGGTCTGAAACTTCACAGAGTGAAAGCTCTCCCAAAAGTAGGTGAATGAGTTATTTGAGAAAAATTGGCTATCTGCAATACTTTTAGAGATAATTCGCATTTACTCATTTTGAGTAGGTGAGTAATTAGCTATGGGTCTGAAACTTCACCAAGTGAAAGCTCTCCCAAAAGTAGGTGAATGAGTTATTTGAGAAAAATTGGCTATCTGCAATACTTTTAGAGATAATTCGCATTTACTCATTTTGAGTAGGTGAGTAATTAGCTATGGGTCTGAAACTTCACCATGTGAAAGCTCTCCCACAAGTAGATGAGTGAGTTATTTGAGAAAAATTGGGTATCCGCAATACTTTTACAGATAATTAGCATTTACTCATTTTGAGTAGGTAAATAATTAGCTATGGGTCTGAAACTTCACCATGTGAAAGCTCTCCCAAAAGTAGGTGAATGAGTTATTTGAGAAAAATTGGCTATCTGCAATACTTTTAGAGATAATTCGCATTTACTCATTTTGAGTAGGTGAGTAATTAGCTATGGGTCTGAAACTTCACCAAGTGAAAGCTCTCCCAAAAGTAGGTGAATGATTAATTTGACAAAAATTGGCTATCTGCAATACTTTTAGAGATAATTCGCATTTACTCATTTTCAGTAGGTGAGTAATTAGCTATGGGTCTGAAACTTCACCAAGTGAAAGCTCTCCCAAAAGTAGGTGAATGATTAATTTGAGAAAAATTGGCTATCTGCAATACTTTTAGAGATAATTCGCATTTACTCATTTTGAGTAGGTGAGTAATTAGCTATGGGTCTGAAACTTCACCAAGTGAAAGCTCTCCCAAAAGTAGGTGAATGAGTTATTTGAGAAAAATTGGCTATCTGCAATACTTTTAGAGATAATTCGCATTTACTCATTTTGAGTAGGTGAGTAATTAGCTATGGGTCTGAAACTTCACCAAGTGAAAGCTCTCCCAAAAGTAGGTGAATGAGTTATTTGAGAAAAATTGGCTATCTGCAATACTTTTAGAGATAATTCGCATTTACTCATTTTGAGTAGGTGAGTAATTAGCTATGGGTCTGAAACTTCACAGAGTGAAAGCTCTCCCAAAAGTAGGTGAATGAGTTATTTGAGAAAAATTGGCCATCTGCAATACTTTTAGAGATAATTCGCATTTACTCATTTTGAGTAGGTGAGTAATTAGCTATGGGTCTGAAACTTCACCAAGTGAAAGCTCTCCCAAAAGTAGGTGAATGATTAATTTAACAAAAATTGGCTATCTGCAATACTTTTAGAGATAATTCGCATTTACTCATTTTGAGTAGGTGAGTAATTTGCTATGGGTCTGAAACTTCACCAAGTGAAAGCTCTCCCAAAAGTAGGTGAATGAGTTATTTGAGAAAAATTGGCTATCTGCAATACTTTTACAGATAATTCGCATTTACTCATTTTGAGTAGACGAGTAATTAGCTATGGGTCTGAAACTTCACCAAGTGAAAGCTCTCCCAAAAGTAGGTGAATGAGTTATTTGAGAAAAATTGGCTATCTGCAATACTTTTAGAGATAATTCGCATTTACTCATTTTGAGTAGGTGAGTAATTAGCTATGGGTCTGAAACTTCACCAAGTGAAAGCTCTCCCAAAAGTAGGTGAATGAGTTATTTGAGAAAAATTGGCTATCTGCAATACTTTTAGAGATAATTCGCATTTACTCATTTTAAGTAGGTGAGTAATTAGCTATGGGTCTGAAACTTCACCAAGTGAAAGCTCTCCCAAAAGTAGGTGAATGATTAATTTGAGAAAAATTGGCTATCTGCAATACTTTTAGAGATAATTCACATTTACTCATTTTGAGTAGGTGAATAATTAGCTATGGGTCTGAAACTTCACCAAGTGAAAGCTCTCCCAAAAGTAGGTGAATGAGTTATTTGAGAAAAATTGGCTATCTGCAATACTTTTAGAGATAATTCGCATTTACTCATTTTCAGTAGGTGAGTAATTAGCTATGGGTCTGAAACTTCACCAAGTGAAAGCTCTCCCAAAAGTAGGTGAATGAGTTATTTGAGAAAAATTGGCTATCTGCAATACTTTTAGAGATAATTCGCATTTACTCATTTTCAGTAGGTGAGTAATTAGCTATGGGTCTGAAACTTCACCATGTGAAAGCTCTCCCAAAAGTAGGTGAATGAGTTATTTGAGAAAAATTGGCTATCTGCAATACTTTTACAGATAATTCGCATTTACTCATTTGGAGTAGGTGAGTAATTACCTATGGGTCTGAAACTTCACAGAGTGAAAGCTCTCCCAAAAGTAGGTGAATGAGTTATTTGAGAAAAATTGGCTATCTGCAATACTTTTAGAGATAATTCGCATTTACTCATTTTGAGTAGGTGAGTAATTAGCTATGGGTCTGAAACTTCACCAAGTGAAAGCTCTCCCAAAAGTAGGTGAATGAGTTATTTGAGAAAAATTGGCTATCTGCAATACTTTTAGAGATAATTCGCATTTACTCATTTTGAGTAGGTGAGTAATTAGCTATGGGTCTGAAACTTCACCATGTGAAAGCTCTCCCACAAGTAGATGAGTGAGTTATTTGAGAAAAATTGGGTATCCGCAATACTTTTACAGATAATTAGCATTTACTCATTTTGAGTAGGTAAATAATTAGCTATGGGTCTGAAACTTCACCATGTGAAAGCTCTCCCAAAAGTAGGTGAATGAGTTATTTGAGAAAAATTGGCTATCTGCAATACTTTTAGAGATAATTCGCATTTACTCATTTTGAGTAGACGAGTAATTAGCTATGGGTCTGAAACTTCACCAAGTGAAAGCTCTCCCAAAAGTAGGTGAATGAGTTATTTGAGAAAAATTGGCTATCTGCAATACTTTTAGAGATAATTCGCATTTACTCATTTTGAGTAGGTGAGTAATTAGCTATGGGTCTGAAACTTCACCAAGTGAAAGCTCTCCCAAAAGTAGGTGAATGAGTTATTTGAGAAAAATTGGCTATCTGCAATACTTTTACAGATAATTCGCATTTACTCATTTTCAGTAGGTGAGTAATTAGCTATGGGTCTGAAACTTCACCATGTGAAAGCTCTCCCAAAAGTAGGTGAATGAGTTATTTGAGAAAAATTGGCTATCTGCAATACTTTTAGAGATAATTCGCATTTACTCATTTGGAGTAGGTGAGTAATTACCTATGGGTCTGAAACTTCACAGAGTGAAAGCTCTCCCAAAAGTAGGTGAATGAGTTATTTGAGAAAAATTGGCTATCTGCAATACTTTTAGAGATAATTCGCATTTACTCATTTTGAGTAGGTGAGTAATTAGCTATGGGTCTGAAACTTCACCAAGTGAAAGCTCTCCCAAAAGTAGGTGAATGATTAATTTGAGAAAAATTGGCTATCTGCAATACTTTTAGAGATAATTCACATTTACTCATTTTGAGTAGGTGAATAATTAGCTATGGGTCTGAAACTTCACCAAGTGAAAGCTCTCCCAAAAGTAGGTGAATGAGTTATTTGAGAAAAATTGGCTATCTGCAATACTTTTAGAGATAATTCGCATTTACTCATTTTGAGTAGGTGAGTAATTTGCTATGGGTCTGAAACTTCACCAAGTGAAAGCTCTCCCAAAAGTAGGTGAATGAGTTATTTGAGAAAAATTGGCTATCTGCAATACTTTTACAGATAATTCGCATTTACTCATTTTGAGTAGACGAGTAATTAGCTATGGGTCTGAAACTTCACCAAGTGAAAGCTCTCCCAAAAGTAGGTGAATGAGTTATTTGAGAAAAATTGGCTATCTGCAATACTTTTAGAGATAATTCGCATTTACTCATTTTCAGTAGGTGAGTAATTAGCTATGGGTCTGAAACTTCACCAAGTGAAAGCTCTCCCAAAAGTAGGTGAATGAGTTATTTGAGAAAAATTGGCTATCTGCAATACTTTTAGAGATAATTCGCATTTACTCATTTTCAGTAGGTGAGTAATTAGCTATGGGTCTGAAACTTCACCATGTGAAAGCTCTCCCAAAAGTAGGTGAATGAGTTATTTGAGAAAAATTGGCTATCTGCAATACTTTTAGAGATAATTCGCATTTACTCATTTGGAGTAGGTGAGTAATTACCTATGGGTCTGAAACTTCACAGAGTGAAAGCTCTCCCAAAAGTAGGTGAATGAGTTATTTGAGAAAAATTGGCTATCTGCAATACTTTTAGAGATAATTCGCATTTACTCATTTTGAGTAGGTGAGTAATTAGCTATGGGTCTGAAACTTCACCAAGTGAAAGCTCTCCCAAAAGTAGGTGAATGATTAATTTGAGAAAAATTGGCTATCTGCAATACTTTTAGAGATAATTCGCATTTACTCATTTTGAGTAGGTGAGTAATTAGCTATGGGTCTGAAACTTCACCAAGTGAAAGCTCTCCCAAAAGTAGGTGAATGAGTTATTTGAGAAAAATTGGCTATCTGCAATACTTTTAGAGATAATTCGCATTTATTCATTTTGAGTAGGTGAGTAATTAGCTATGGGTCTGAAACTTCACCAAGTGAAAGCTCTCCCAAAAGTAGGTGAATGAGTTATTTGAGAAAAATTGGCTATCTGCAATACTTTTAGAGATAATTCGCATTTACTCATTTTGAGTAGGTGAGTAATTAGCTATGGGTCTGAAACTTCACCATGTGAAAGCTCTCCCACAAGTAGATGAGTGAGTTATTGAGAAAAATTGGGTATCCGCAATACTTTTACAGATAATTAGCATTTACTCATTTTGAGTAGGTGAGTAATTAGCTATGGGTCTGAAACTTCACCATGTGAAAGCTCTCCCACAAGTAGATGAGTGAGTTATTTGAGAAAAATTGGGTATCCGCAATACTTTTACAGATAATTAGCATTTACTCATTTTGAGTAGGTAAATAATTAGCTATGGGTCTGAAACTTCACCATGTGAAAGCTCTCCCAAAAGTAGGTGAATGAGTTATTTGAGAAAAATTGGCTATCTGCAATACTTTTAGAGATAATTCGCATTTACTCATTTTGAGTAGGTGAGTAATTAGCTATGGGTCTGAAACTTCACCAAGTGAAAGCTCTCCCAAAAGTAGGTGAATGATTAATTTGACAAAAATTGGCTATCTGCAATACTTTTAGAGATAATTCGCATTTACTCATTTTCAGTAGGTGAGTAATTAGCTATGGGTCTGAAACTTCACCAAGTGAAAGCTCTCCCAAAAGTAGGTGAATGATTAATTTGAGAAAAATTGGCTATCTGCAATACTTTTAGAGATAATTCGCATTTACTCATTTTGAGTAGGTGAGTAATTAGCTATGGGTCTGAAACTTCACCAAGTGAAAGCTCTCCCAAAAGTAGGTGAATGAGTTATTTGAGAAAAATTGGCTATCTGCAATACTTTTAGAGATAATTCGCATTTACTCATTTTGAGTAGGTGAGTAATTAGCTATGGGTCTGAAACTTCACAGAGTGAAAGCTCTCCCAAAAGTAGGTGAATGAGTTATTTGAGAAAAATTGGCCATCTGCAATACTTTTAGAGATAATTCGCATTTACTCATTTTGAGTAGGTGAGTAATTAGCTATGGGTCTGAAACTTCACCAAGTGAAAGCTCTCCCAAAAGTAGGTGAATGATTAATTTAACAAAAATTGGCTATCTGCAATACTTTTAGAGATAATTCGCATTTACTCATTTTGAGTAGGTGAGTAATTTGCTATGGGTCTGAAACTTCACCAAGTGAAAGCTCTCCCAAAAGTAGGTGAATGAGTTATTTGAGAAAAATTGGCTATCTGCAATACTTTTACAGATAATTCGCATTTACTCATTTTGAGTAGACGAGTAATTAGCTATGGGTCTGAAACTTCACCAAGTGAAAGCTCTCCCAAAAGTAGGTGAATGAGTTATTTGAGAAAAATTGGCTATCTGCAATACTTTTAGAGATAATTCGCATTTACTCATTTTGAGTAGGTGAGTAATTAGCTATGGGTCTGAAACTTCACCAAGTGAAAGCTCTCCCAAAAGTAGGTGAATGAGTTATTTGAGAAAAATTGGCTATCTGCAATACTTTTAGAGATAATTCGCATTTACTCATTTTAAGTAGGTGAGTAATTAGCTATGGGTCTGAAACTTCACCAAGTGAAAGCTCTCCCAAAAGTAGGTGAATGATTAATTTGAGAAAAATTGGCTATCTGCAATACTTTTAGAGATAATTCACATTTACTCATTTTGAGTAGGTGAATAATTAGCTATGGGTCTGAAACTTCACCAAGTGAAAGCTCTCCCAAAAGTAGGTGAATGAGTTATTTGAGAAAAATTGGCTATCTGCAATACTTTTAGAGATAATTCGCATTTACTCATTTTCAGTAGGTGAGTAATTAGCTATGGGTCTGAAACTTCACCAAGTGAAAGCTCTCCCAAAAGTAGGTGAATGAGTTATTTGAGAAAAATTGGCTATCTGCAATACTTTTAGAGATAATTCGCATTTACTCATTTTCAGTAGGTGAGTAATTAGCTATGGGTCTGAAACTTCACCATGTGAAAGCTCTCCCAAAAGTAGGTGAATGAGTTATTTGAGAAAAATTGGCTATCTGCAATACTTTTACAGATAATTCGCATTTACTCATTTGGAGTAGGTGAGTAATTACCTATGGGTCTGAAACTTCACAGAGTGAAAGCTCTCCCAAAAGTAGGTGAATGAGTTATTTGAGAAAAATTGGCTATCTGCAATACTTTTAGAGATAATTCGCATTTACTCATTTTGAGTAGGTGAGTAATTAGCTATGGGTCTGAAACTTCACCAAGTGAAAGCTCTCCCAAAAGTAGGTGAATGAGTTATTTGAGAAAAATTGGCTATCTGCAATACTTTTAGAGATAATTCGCATTTACTCATTTTGAGTAGGTGAGTAATTAGCTATGGGTCTGAAACTTCACCATGTGAAAGCTCTCCCACAAGTAGATGAGTGAGTTATTTGAGAAAAATTGGGTATCCGCAATACTTTTACAGATAATTAGCATTTACTCATTTTGAGTAGGTAAATAATTAGCTATGGGTCTGAAACTTCACCATGTGAAAGCTCTCCCAAAAGTAGGTGAATGAGTTATTTGAGAAAAATTGGCTATCTGCAATACTTTTAGAGATAATTCGCATTTACTCATTTTGAGTAGGTGAGTAATTAGCTATGGGTCTGAAACTTCACCAAGTGAAAGCTCTCCCAAAAGTAGGTGAATGATTAATTTGACAAAAATTGGCTATCTGCAATACTTTTAGAGATAATTCGCATTTACTCATTTTCAGTAGGTGAGTAATTAGCTATGGGTCTGAAACTTCACCAAGTGAAAGCTCTCCCAAAAGTAGGTGAATGATTAATTTGAGAAAAATTGGCTATCTGCAATACTTTTAGAGATAATTCGCATTTACTCATTTTGAGTAGGTGAGTAATTAGCTATGGGTCTGAAACTTCACCAAGTGAAAGCTCTCCCAAAAGTAGGTGAATGAGTTATTTGAGAAAAATTGGCTATCTGCAATACTTTTAGAGATAATTCGCATTTACTCATTTTGAGTAGGTGAGTAATTAGCTATGGGTCTGAAACTTCACCAAGTGAAAGCTCTCCCAAAAGTAGGTGAATGAGTTATTTGAGAAAAATTGGCTATCTGCAATACTTTTAGAGATAATTCGCATTTACTCATTTTGAGTAGGTGAGTAATTAGCTATGGGTCTGAAACTTCACAGAGTGAAAGCTCTCCCAAAAGTAGGTGAATGAGTTATTTGAGAAAAATTGGCCATCTGCAATACTTTTAGAGATAATTCGCATTTACTCATTTTGAGTAGGTGAGTAATTAGCTATGGGTCTGAAACTTCACCAAGTGAAAGCTCTCCCAAAAGTAGGTGAATGATTAATTTAACAAAAATTGGCTATCTGCAATACTTTTAGAGATAATTCGCATTTACTCATTTTGAGTAGGTGAGTAATTTGCTATGGGTCTGAAACTTCACCAAGTGAAAGCTCTCCCAAAAGTAGGTGAATGAGTTATTTGAGAAAAATTGGCTATCTGCAATACTTTTACAGATAATTCGCATTTACTCATTTTGAGTAGACGAGTAATTAGCTATGGGTCTGAAACTTCACCAAGTGAAAGCTCTCCCAAAAGTAGGTGAATGAGTTATTTGAGAAAAATTGGCTATCTGCAATACTTTTAGAGATAATTCGCATTTACTCATTTTGAGTAGGTGAGTAATTAGCTATGGGTCTGAAACTTCACCAAGTGAAAGCTCTCCCAAAAGTAGGTGAATGAGTTATTTGAGAAAAATTGGCTATCTGCAATACTTTTAGAGATAATTCGCATTTACTCATTTTAAGTAGGTGAGTAATTAGCTATGGGTCTGAAACTTCACCAAGTGAAAGCTCTCCCAAAAGTAGGTGAATGATTAATTTGAGAAAAATTGGCTATCTGCAATACTTTTAGAGATAATTCACATTTACTCATTTTGAGTAGGTGAATAATTAGCTATGGGTCTGAAACTTCACCAAGTGAAAGCTCTCCCAAAAGTAGGTGAATGAGTTATTTGAGAAAAATTGGCTATCTGCAATACTTTTAGAGATAATTCGCATTTACTCATTTTCAGTAGGTGAGTAATTAGCTATGGGTCTGAAACTTCACCAAGTGAAAGCTCTCCCAAAAGTAGGTGAATGAGTTATTTGAGAAAAATTGGCTATCTGCAATACTTTTAGAGATAATTCGCATTTACTCATTTTCAGTAGGTGAGTAATTAGCTATGGGTCTGAAACTTCACCATGTGAAAGCTCTCCCAAAAGTAGGTGAATGAGTTATTTGAGAAAAATTGGCTATCTGCAATACTTTTACAGATAATTCGCATTTACTCATTTGGAGTAGGTGAGTAATTACCTATGGGTCTGAAACTTCACAGAGTGAAAGCTCTCCCAAAAGTAGGTGAATGAGTTATTTGAGAAAAATTGGCTATCTGCAATACTTTTAGAGATAATTCGCATTTACTCATTTTGAGTAGGTGAGTAATTAGCTATGGGTCTGAAACTTCACCAAGTGAAAGCTCTCCCAAAAGTAGGTGAATGAGTTATTTGAGAAAAATTGGCTATCTGCAATACTTTTAGAGATAATTCGCATTTACTCATTTTGAGTAGGTGAGTAATTAGCTATGGGTCTGAAACTTCACCATGTGAAAGCTCTCCCACAAGTAGATGAGTGAGTTATTTGAGAAAAATTGGGTATCCGCAATACTTTTACAGATAATTAGCATTTACTCATTTTGAGTAGGTAAATAATTAGCTATGGGTCTGAAACTTCACCATGTGAAAGCTCTCCCAAAAGTAGGTGAATGAGTTATTTGAGAAAAATTGGCTATCTGCAATACTTTTAGAGATAATTCGCATTTACTCATTTTGAGTAGGTGAGTAATTAGCTATGGGTCTGAAACTTCACCAAGTGAAAGCTCTCCCAAAAGTAGGTGAATGATTAATTTGACAAAAATTGGCTATCTGCAATACTTTTAGAGATAATTCGCATTTACTCATTTTCAGTAGGTGAGTAATTAGCTATGGGTCTGAAACTTCACCAAGTGAAAGCTCTCCCAAAAGTAGGTGAATGATTAATTTGAGAAAAATTGGCTATCTGCAATACTTTTAGAGATAATTCGCATTTACTCATTTTGAGTAGGTGAGTAATTAGCTATGGGTCTGAAACTTCACCAAGTGAAAGCTCTCCCAAAAGTAGGTGAATGAGTTATTTGAGAAAAATTGGCTATCTGCAATACTTTTAGAGATAATTCGCATTTACTCATTTTGAGTAGGTGAGTAATTAGCTATGGGTCTGAAACTTCACAGAGTGAAAGCTCTCCCAAAAGTAGGTGAATGAGTTATTTGAGAAAAATTGGCCATCTGCAATACTTTTAGAGATAATTCGCATTTACTCATTTGGAGTAGGTGAGTAATTAGCTATGGGTCTGAAACTTCACCAAGTGAAAGCTCTCCCAAAAGTAGGTGAATGATTAATTTGACAAAAATTGGCTATCTGCAATACTTTTAGAGATAATTCGCATTTACTCATTTTGAGTAGGTGAGTAATTAGCTATGGGTCTGAAACTTCACCAAGTGAAAGCTCTCCCAAAAGTAGGTGAATGAGTTATTTGAGAAAAATTGGCTATCTGCAATACTTTTAGAGATAATTCGCATTTACTCATTTTGAGTAGGTGAGTAATTAGCTATGGGTCTGAAACTTCACCAAGTGAAAGCTCTCCCAAAAGTAGGTGAATGAGTTATTTGAGAAAAATTGGCTATCTGCAATACTTTTAGAGATAATTCGCATTTACTCATTTTGAGTAGGTGAGCAATTAGCTATGGGTCTGAAACTTCACCAAGTGAAAGCTCTTTGGGATAGGTGCTCTGCAGAGATACCCTGAAGATAAAAAATTTCGTCGAAATCGCTCTATGTAGCACGGTTTTCGAAATATTAGCATTTTTGTGTTTTGCAATTTTTGCGCAAAAATTCGAAAATTCAAAATGGCCGCCATTTTTGGCGAGACAAAAATTTTTTCAAAATTGGGATAACTACTCTGCAGAGATACCCTGCGGGTCAAAAATTTCGTCGAAATCGCTCTATCTAGCACGGTTTTCGAGATATAAGCATTTTTGTGTTTTGCAATTTTTGCGAAAATTTCAAAAATTCAAAATGGCCGCCATTTTTGGCGAGACAAAAATTTTTTGAAAATTGGGAAAAGTACTCCGCAGAGATATCCTGCGGGTCAAAAATTTTGTCGAAATTGCTCTATCTAGCACGGTTTTTGAGATATAAGCATTTTTGTGTTTTGCAATTTTTGCGAAAATTTCGAAAATTCAAAATGGCCGCCATTTTGGGCGAGACAAAAATTTTTTGAAAATTGGGAAAACTACTCCGCAGAGATATCCTGCGGGTCAAAAATTTCGTCGAAATTGCTCTATCTAGCACGGTTTTCGAGATATAAGCATTTTTGTGTTTTCCTTATTTGGAAAATTCGTAATGATTAATTAATCATTAATTACTCGGCCATTTCTTGACCAATCAATGCCAAAATCTAATGATTTCCAGATTTTAATAGAATGAATGCATTTGCCAAGTTTCAGGTGAATTGATAAAATTCCTTTCAAGTTATCATCCGGACAAGCTTCCCCATCGAAAAAAGACATTTTTGGTCATGTGACCTCTCTGATTGGTTGAAATGTCACTGCAGCATATTCAAAAAAATTCCCCAAGGCTACTGCCTAAACCTGCCAAATTTGAAAAGAATCCGCCTAACGGTTACAGAGTTATAAGGAAAACAAAATGCGGAGCCGGCGGAGCCGCAGGAGCCGGCGGAGCCGGCGGAGCCAGAAGCTCTCCCTTACACAAACAAGCGTCCCTTGCGGGACGCTTAATTAAATGAATTTGAGGTGGGATTTGTTGAATGTATAGTAAATTAAGGCTTTTTGAACCAAAAAATACCAAGTTTAAGACAAAACATCATTTTCTTCACAGAATTAATAAAGGTTTTTAGAGGTGGCAAATTTTACATTCCTGGCGAATTTTAGATTCCTTACTCTACTTAACTATACATTCCTGTAAACTTTCTTCTCATCATGATGTCACTTTTTCCGCTTAATCTCTCTTCAGGGAAATAAATCTATAAACTTATCTATTCAATTTGTGATAACTTTCGTCAGCTTATACATGAATAAATTGTGTGTATATAACTGCACATTCTTGCAATGTTTCTTACAATGTTTCTTCTCATCTTGTTGTTAGTTTTTCTGATTAATCTCTCCCCAGGGAACTGAATCTCTGAACCTAGTTCACCTCTCTTTTCCTCATATGGATACTTTAAACATGTAAACACAGCAAGTGTTCTTACATTCAAATGTATGTATATTTACATGATTCACTCTATAGTAGTTTCTCACTTCCTCAAAAAAGGAAATATGATCTCATTGAACTTATTGAAACAAAGTATCCCTTTACATCACAATCTCTGATTTGAAACAGTCCAACCCTCATGAAACTGACCAACGCATGGTGACAGAAATCTGATCACCATTTGCTCATGCCCAAGGGCTCTAAGCAATCTAAAGTTACAGAGTAAAGTTAAGATGTCAAGGAGTGTTTAAAATCAATAATTCATCTATCAAATGTGCTGCAAAGATAAACATACTGAGATATACATGACAAGAGTCACATAATTAATCTACATATCAAAGCAGCAATGTTACTTGCCGTGTTGAAACCATTGGCCGTTTTGAAATGGCCAGATAAACCTGATGGCCATTTCAAAACCTAGGAGAGATTTTGATATGGCTTGGCCATTTCAAAACCATCTCACTGGCTTTAATCAGTCAGTGTATTAAATAATTATCTAAAAGTATATAATCCCAATTGTCATGAATTGGTATCTGCATTAATATATAAATGATAGTATATTTTTTATAATTTTTACAATGCAATTTTGATGTCCAGCTTTTGAAACCTTAGCAAATGAAGAAATGTTAAAAACAGTCTTAATCCTAACCAATTCTTTTGGTATAATTAAGGGTCTTTTCTTTGATTCCATGATAATAGGGAAAATCCAATGAAGTGATTACTTAAAGAGTAATTAATAAATTGCCTCAAAGGAATAACTACTTTTGAGAAAACACAAGGTCAGGGGGAAGCCATTACTTTTATGTGGATTGGTTTTGGGGTGTAAACATTAATTGCATTTAACTTCTGTTATTGTCTGGCCATAGAGCAATCACAAACTGATCAATATAATTTATTATTTATTATATTAAAACAACAGGATTACTCAGGACTCAATTAAAGAACACAGCTTAACTTGAGCTGCTGAAGTCAATAATTTCCCCTTGTAAAATCCTTTTAAGTCAAAGAGCCCTATTGCAGATAATAGCTTAAGTCACTCTAGTCAGTTTGGTTGTGAAACGGCCAGGCCATTTTGAAACCAAGTAAGGTTTTGAAATGGCCACATGAGGTTGTCAAACGGCTGGGAACAGCAATACCAGGTACTGTGAGGATATTACTGTTATACAAGTGATATACAATACTTCAACCACCAATGGACTTTGTTGACTGTTCCTTCTAATAGAAAGTTTGTATTTCAATTTTGGCTGCTGAGGAATTAGAGAGTGAAATCTTCCATGAACCCTTGTACATTCAATGCAGTGTTATGGTCTGAGATTTATCACCTCCACCAGGGGGTTATGTTTATGGATGCGTTCGTCTGTCTGTTTGTCTGTGGTTGCAGTAACTCCAAAAATAATGAATGGATCACTCTTAAATTTTTTGTTGGGCTTGAAAGTAAGAACTGAGTCTTTGTTAGGAATGATTCAAATCATATTTTGGATATTAAAAAAATCCTGAATTTTTTGGAACATATAGCATGTAATATTTTTTCAGAAATAGGAAGCATATAAAGCATCGCTTAAATCTTGTTCCTTCAAAATCACAACTTCTAAAATTTGGCAATGGCGAACCACTATTTTTTAAAAACATATTATTCATGGGTTTCCGTATCTTTCATCTCACTCAAAGAGCCTGTATCTTATCAAATAACACCTCTCACTATTTTGAATTGTTCCTTGTAAGTTTAGGTACCAAATTGAGCCTGTTACAATATTTTTTTTAGTTTTTTCCTAAGGGACAATATGGCCCTCAGAAATAAGCTTCTGATGAGGCAACCTGGCCAAAAATCATTTCTTCATACCAACAAATCTCGCATTAAGTTCTGGTACTGGTCTACCAAGTATGCTGTATATTTCATCCAGGTCTAGAATTAAAAATGTACAACTTCACCAGATTATGAGAAGTTTGCTACTTTGAGAGCACCCTTTAAAAGCATGGAAAATAATCAACATTCATGCTAATTTTAGCTTAGCTGATTCCCCTGCCCTTAATAACTACCCATGGTGATGTAATCTGTGTCCAAAACAAGGTTAAAATCCAAATAAATCTGAATCTATATCACAGGCCTAATGTCACAAAAATTACAAATGCATAAAGAATTTCCAACATGTAAAATAGATTGAAGGGTGTTTCCTCAATGTACTAGTTAATTTTACACTGGCAAAATTTCACAGTTCTTATTGCACACAGATATTTCCTGTTATCACAGTTTTGAGGTTTTCTAATACAATATTTCCACATATGCCCTCAGTATGTAAATATGATGTAATAAATGAGTCACTAATTACCTGCTCTGCATGGTGAATACTCTATAAATCTGGTGGTCGTTCCCATGGCTACATAACAGGTTCCTACTGGTTCCCTTCGTTTTCTGTCCGCAGTGAAATACACATACCTGGGTGCACATGCCTAGAAACACAGAATGTGAATTGAAATTACAATCAAACTTTTGCATGAACTCAATCTCAAGTCTTTCATTTTCATGACCGTTAACACCAAAACCAGTGTAAAGGTAAATCTATTAGTGATATTTTCTAGAATATATTCCCCCCCACCATGAAAATCTCCCCCCCCCCCCCCACCTGTACCAACAGTGGAAAAATATAACTTTTGTTAAATCTGGTTTATTTTAACATTACTTAGAAGAAGAAACTCTTTACAGAGAAAGAAGGAACTGTACACCAAAATTATTGTATTCAAGACATAACTAGACCTACGCATCAGAAAACCGATACAAATTTGTATCCACCAGAAAGACAACTCACCATTGTTTGACCTTAAAGGAGGGCCCAAAGGTCAAATCTGACAACACCAGAAGATTCACAGCCCATGATATTCTACAAGTTGTTTTCACATTGCAAATCTCTAGGATCAATAATAAGCAAGTTATAAGCACTTTTAAGTTTGGCTATCCTCATTTAATCTTGCAGGAGGGGTCCAAGGTCAAATCTGACCATATCAAATGATTCCCAGCCCATGATTTCCTATATGTTGGTTTCACATTGCAAACCTCTAGGACCAATGGTAAGCGAGTTATAAGCACTTTTAAGTTTGGCTATCCTCGTTTGACCTTGAAGGACAGGTCCAAGGTCAAATCTGACCACATCAAAAGATGGTAAACCAAAGTATCCACCGGATGCCTCTGGTGGATACAATAAAGCTTTCAGATGCTTTAGAATAGAGTTTTCCATTGTCCTGTCGAAATAAACTTAATTATTTATGATTCATGGAAATTCAAACACAATTTTAATTTCCAAATGATTATAGCTCAGGTTATAAAATATAAAATACTTTTATTTGTAAAATTATTATTATCATTTACTACTTTCAACAACAATAACAAAGAACCCCACTAGATCACAGTGTTATTGGTCAGAGATGCTCCTTTGGTCCTTGTCGACCCGGATTGCAGTGTGAACAGGTATTCTCAGGAGGAAGCTTACTTATAATAATCAAACCAAATTTTATCATGGGAACTACTCTTTCTGGTTATATTTTAGTAAATTTTGTGGACAGTCACATTCAGATCATGTAAAGCAAGTCAATTTATGCCATATTTCTAAGGTTAATGAGACATATTTGCATATTCTAGTGCTGGAAAGAGTACTGAGTGGAGGAGAGTAACGATGAAAGAGTATTCACACACAAGAAGTTATAACACTTCTCAGCATCAGTACTCATTGATTAACAACAACTTAAAGGCCAAAGTTCAAAGGTCAAAGAATATTGAAAATCAATCATCCCTCAGTCAAATGTGAGTCGAATGTAAATATGGTGACATGCATGTGGCAAGAGCCACAAAATAAATACACACACCAAAGCTGTAACAGTGATATTCAACCCGGGTTGACACAGATTGAAGCAGATTGGCATTAGGTGTGAATGCTCACAATCTGGGTTGACAAGGATAATTCTCAACCCCACTCATGAGGTGGATTGAAGCAGATTGAAGCAGACTGGCTTAATCCCCTTTGCAGTGTGAACCCTCTCAATCCGGGTTGACAAGGGTTGAGTGCACTAATACTGTAAACAACCAATTTATTGCTTTCTAGCAATTGTTTAACCTTACACTAATGTGTCTATATGTTACAGTCAATCTGTGAAACCAGTCATTACGCGTAATGACTGAAAGTTTCAGTCATTTCGCGTAATGACTGAAAGTTTCAGTCATTTCGCGTAATGACTGAAATGGCCAGTCATTACACGTAATGACTAAAATTTTCAGTCATTTCGCGTAATGACTGAAAATAAGGTCCAGTCATTACGTGTAATGGCTGAATTGAGATAAATAGCTTAATTAGCTTTGATTACCAAGATTATTGATTGGGAAGTCAGGAAGGAGTTGTCTAAGGATGATTTTTTGAGGATTGGAGTAACATGGGCCTGTTTGAAAAACTTAGGACACTTACTTTGTTCAAGTGAAGCATTAATTATTGAAGTGATGGGTTGATTTTTTGAGGATTGGAGTAACATGGGCCTGCTTGAAAAACACAGGACACTTACCTTGTTCAAGTGAGGCATTGATTATTGAAGTGATGAGGATGATGAGGATGTGGGCCAAGGGAACATGATTTACTTGGAGAGTTCATGATGATTTTGACAACTTGATCCTCTCATTCCTCTGTAACAGTGGAGAGACATGGAAAGTGTGGGGGAGGAGAGTCCAGGGAGATGTGTTGCGAATTGAATGAAGCAGGGAAAGTTGAGCAGATATTCTCAATTTTTTTTCTGTAAAAAATTCAATAAATCTATCAGCCAAAAGCTGAGGAGGATTTATGAATGGGAGCAAATTGTCTGGTAGTCAATGCAACACATCACCTAGGACTTGCAATAAATCATGTATCTTGAGGGTTATTTAATAATATGAAAATACAGTTACAATGGTGCTCAGGTGTGAGTTAGAGCTTAGAAATTACCCCACTCAGGCTTTATTAACTATTACAAGAATGGATTAAGTTGTTACTTTAAAACACTAAAGGTCACTCCACCTTTGATACCCAGGCTGTTTATGTAGAGAGGTCAGACAACAGTAACATGGCCCCAAAGAACAAAATAACATGAAAAGACCTGCATTGCAATTAGGAGAAGTAACAGTGGACAAGATTCACTTCAAAGACTTCATGGTTTCCTGCTTCCTAACAACCTGCCACAATAGAATTGAGCCTTTAATTAATAACATAAAAGGCAAAATTGTATCATAAATTATGATGGATATGTGAGTATTTGTCTTCAAACAAGACATAAAGTTCATTTTTATTCATTGATCACAAAGAGTTATTTTACATTCTATGACATAATGAGTTTAGTTTTAAAAAACCACATAAAATTTAAAAAGTAATTAAATACATCTAACCATTCTGGGTTTAGGTTTGAAAATTCTGAATATAAATTCAGAAAGTTTGCGAGAATTCCCAAGTTATTAATTTGATTAAAACAGTTCAATATTTAATACCCATAACAATTCTCTACCACACAAATGTTCACAGTGCAGGGGAACAATGTACAAAGGTTTTGAATAATAAAAATGTTTCGATGAAAAACAACTCCTAAATTAATTACACAGATTGACTGAAATCTTTTCAGTCAATCTGTGTAAAAATGAACCATAGATTTCAGTCATTACATGAAATGACTGAAAATTTTAGTCATTACGCGTAATGACTGGCCATTTCAGTCATTACGTGAAATGACTGAAACTTTCAGTCATTACGCGTAATGACTGGTTTCACAGATTGACTGTAACATATATATCTCAATCCTTTGTTAGCCAAAGGTACTAATTGAAACAAATGCCACCAAAACTGATTGTTCTGTGATTTCTGCATGATTGCAGTTTGGCTTAATATATAAATTTATATATTTGATATAACTAAATAATCAGATATGTTCTTAACAATTGCAATTAACCAATTACTAAAGCACTGAATAATATTTTTAAAATGTGTTTGATTTATTAGAATTGCTTATTTAGTCAATTACTTGTATGATAAATAATAACATGAAGTTGAAAGCTTTCATACAGTTGTAAACATCAGAAAAATATATGTCATTAAAGAATTTTTACAGGTGTTATATGTAGTTAATTTAGAGACCTTACTGTACTCAGTAAACTTACTGTAAACTCTGTAGTGTGGACACGCAACTCGGATTGAGATGAACCTGTTTCATTCTGCTTCACCCCTCAATCCTTGTCAACATGCACCCTGTTCACACTACAATCCGTGTTGTCACGGATTGGGGGTTGAAGCAGATTGAAGCAGATTCATCTCAACTGAATCATGAATCATGATTCATCTGAACCAATCTGCTTCAATCTGCTTCAATTCACCTCTTGAGTGGGGTTGAGATTTACCCTTGTCAACCCGGAATGTGAGTGTTCAGACTAGTCTCCAATCTGATTCAATCTGTGTCACCCGGGTTGAATCACTAGTCTGAACGCCCAGATGGATTGTAGTGTAAACAGGGTATAAGAGTACATAGACACTTTTGATGTGAAACAGATGTTATGCAATACCTAAACAGCCAGTTGGGTTTGTCTCTTCTTGTAGATAACGCTTACCACAATGACTCCAGTTTTTCCTGAGCTGTACACTGATGCCCCGAGCCACTGGTTGGACTTCTCCTCAATCTGAACTCTGGCTGACCCATTCCATGGTCTTCTGTTACCTGAACATGTGGCCAGAACATTATCATATACACTGAAAATGTCTAATTTTTTTTTAATTTTCTAAAGCCAATAAAGGCAATAACTCTATTTTTTAATAGACACTAAAATAACTGTAATTCACTTATTTAAGTCGGTAATTTTTCTCTGTGAAGCAATAAATGAAAAATATATCCAAAGCTTCATAAAAATTATCGGAGTTACTGCTATAAAACATGCATTAATGGAGTAAATTATTCACATATTACACCTTTATAATACATGTACTTTTATTCCGTACATATTCTTATGTTTTGTGTAAATACGTTACTGCTGTAAAACACTTCTTTTTATTAACTAAACTATTTAATAAGCCACTATATAACTCTCAGCCATGACAGATAAATGAAGGAGACAAGAACTGTTGTGAATATTCAGACTGCATACTCTACTGCTGTTAGAACATGTCTGAACATATGTATATTTTATATGTTGAACTTTGCAATGTGTGTAACCATATTATTTATTATTTTATATATTATGTTAATATTATATCATTATAGTGTCACCTCTATTAACGTATGCCAGGAGAGTGTGAGAATTTGATTGGATAATAAAAGGTTCATGCATTAGAAGAGGTCATTTTAGCGTTAAAATGTAGGAAATAATACATTTGGGAGATTTCCTATAAAACTGAGGTACCGCTATAAGACACTTTTCTGTGAAGTAAAGTATGTACATACACTGTAAATATTTAGACTTATATATTACATAAAGTCAAAGAGTTACAAAAATTTTAAATAATATTACATATTCTTATGAATTTTACTTTACATTTCATAGTTTTTACTCTTACACTTACATCCACCAAAGAAGATATGTATTTGTGGTATTTTTTTCTGTTTGTTTGCAAAATAACTGGAAAAGTTGTTCAACAGATTGTGATGAAACTTTCAAAATGAACAGATGACTCAATTCTTGGTGCTGATCTTGATCAAGGTCTGGATCCAGAAATCTTTTGAAGGAAAATAGGGGGCTAACAAACTGCTTGGCGGAGGTCGGCACTTTCTGAGTGCCTTTCTAATTCATTCAATGAAGTAGTCCAAAATATACCATTATTATCAAAAGTATTCCAGACTATACCATAATTATCAATAGGAATCCAGACCATACCATTATTATCTACAGGAATCCAGATCATACCATTATTATCAAAACGAATCCAGACTATGCTATAATTATCAAAAGGAATCCTGACTATACCATTATTATCAAAAGGAATCCTGTGACAGTTCTCATCATCCACTTTACACCTGAACACCGCTCCACCTCTGTCAATACCTGCCTGCTCAGTCTGCTGACGTGGTGCTCCAACCACAAGCCTGAAACATAGAACAGCTGGCCACAGGTCTGAAACACTTATAGGTTACTGGGGCTGAAATAAACAGAAGTACAGTAGAACCTCATTTATCCAAACCACATTGGGGACATGCTATTAATTTAGATTCCTGAAATTACCCAAAATACACCATCTGTGGGGGTTACCAAGTGGACAATTATTGAAGAATGATTGTACTTGGATGGCCATTGATGAAGCAGTTTAATAAATATGTGTAATATAATGTAACTGACTTTCTAATTGTAACTTAATTCTTTTACTTTTATTGTAATGATCATGTTTTATTTCATATTTTATGCTGACATTAGCTAGGTATGTTTGGTTGGTACATGACATTTTGATGTTATTCTTTTGATAGTCTACACATCGTCAGTTTGTGAATTAAAATACTCAAGATTATTAATTGCAAAACCCAATCGAACACATATTCACTGATTGGTGCATTATCAAAAATAATTGTGTAGTGGGGCCATGTAAATGAATTAATCCCTCCCCCTGAAGATCAAAGAAGTTAGGTGTTTCTGTGGCAGTGGGTTGTATGTTTTACAAAGCACTAGAATTAATAGTTCCTGAAAATACATAAAATCCTGTATTATGCCAGACATGTCATTATACATGTAATGTTGGGAGACACGATTTCAGATCTGTTAATCCGGAGATTTAGATTATAGAGGGCCCGATAAATGAGGTTCTACTGCAGTCTTAAACATATACACCCATGGACAGTGAATCGGACAGAATATGGGTGTCGGACACCAAAATAAATAGTGATCAGATACATTTTTATTGAATATTACTGTTGAAATGAAATAGGGATATACAATAACAATATAAAACACCAGAAGTATGTATGTGTTTACACATGTATTTATACTTTTAAATAGAACTCCAGTACAATTTATACTGGTGTCCGACACCACTGTTCTGTCCGATTCACCATCCACGAGTATACCTATTGCCTGGTAAACATCGCAGAAGTCTTCAGCAGGGGAAAACATACAAGAAGAGACTGGAACATGTGACAGTTGGTAATTTGAAGCAAAAGCAACAGGCAACTTGAAACATGTTGCAGACAGGGTGAAGCATGAAGCAACATGTAGCCTGAAGCATGCATCTGTGTGTAGATTGAAACATGAAGCAAAAATCCTGCTAGGACAATCATTTCCTTCCTATTAACACCCTAATTTTGATGACAAAATATTACATTTTTGTATGTGCCATTAAATTGAAAACCCCAAGCTTCAACAAGCTCAGTATGAAATTAAAGATGTGTTATCAAAAACAACTTTTATGGAGCATCGATACTAGATAAAGAGGAAGTGTTTAAAAATAATTTGGTCAGGTTTCAGTTAGCCTCTATCTTATAGCTCATAATGCTGTATTACTTTTGTTTCTTCCTTGAACAAAACAAAAAATTGTACCAAGAATAACCAGTTGTATAGTTATTATTTATTTTTATTTTGTATTGTTTACTATAGCATTTGCACTCCCATGGAAAAATAAAAAAAAGAAAGAAAGATGAAACATTACACAGGTTGAAACAGGTTGATACAGTTGGCTGAAACATAAACCAGCAGGCAGGATGAATGTTAGATCTAAGGGTAGGATGACACATGAAACACGATACAGTTGGATGAAACATAAACCAGCAGGCAGGATAAATGTTAGATCTGATTGTAGGATGACACATGAAACTTCTGGTAGGCTGACCCACAAACGTGCAACTTGGCACATACATGACTAATGTACTACTTTTCAGGCACAATAATATCTGCCCTATGTGGGGAAACTCGGTGCACTAAACTAACTGGCTTTATTTTCTCCAACTACACATCACAATCTGTTGACTGATTTTAAGTGACTTTATACCCAAATTAATCAATAAGACAGAGATGTGGGTCCATACTCACAAGAGACCAGGGAAAAAATTCACAAACATTCTTATACTTAGAATAATTCTTATTCTTAGAATATTTCTAAGAAAGCAGCCATTTTCTAAGGAAGAACATTTTCAAAGAAATTTCAGATTCTTTGAAATTTTTGGACGTCTAAACAGTTCTATAAAGGTCATCATGACAATAAGATGTAATACAAATGTAATAGCTGTGTGTAAAAAACGGGTAGTGTAAGTATCTTACTGGGTGATCAGTGTGTAAGTATTACTTGTAAAACTATATGATATGTCTTGCAACTATCTTTTTATGGAAATTTTGAAAGCTTCTTATTCTAAGAAATCTTTCTTTTCCTTAATTTTTTGGTTCTAAGAAAATGCCTATAGTCTAAGAAGTTCTGGGGGTCATGGTAGCACAGTGGCAACACACTCGCTTCCCACCTCTGAGGTTGGTGGTTCAAATCCTGAACCTTATGTGGGAAAGTTGGTAGTTGCTTACCAATGGTTGGCAGTTTATACTACAGAACCTTCACCAACTGTATGTACTGGTTTCCTTTGCCCACAAAACTACCCCTCGTGATATGGGTGTTGAAAGTGACGTAAAACCCCAAATAAATAAATCTAAGAAAATTCTAAGAATAAGAATATTAGCAGATATGGACCCAGGTCTTTTTCCAATAAACCTACCAGTTCAAATGTTTTATTTTTGTTCAGGTTTTCTGCTCATATCCACAGAGACCTAGCCCTATATAAACCTACCAGTGCTGGCCTTGATCTGTATGCTGAGCCACTGAGAAGCCAAACATGCTGTCTTCATCCGGTCCAGTCTGAACCACCGCTGTCCTTGTGTCCACATTAAACCCCAACACCCTGTGACCAGAAAACCAACCCTCCATTACAGACAAACAGATGCACAGGCCTACAAACCAGGATACAAGGCGAGTCCGCCCCAAAGACCGAGCACAAGATGGTCCCCGAGTTTGAAGTGGACGAATGACTTTGCCACCAGGATGGAATGTGAGCATGTTTTGCCACGGACTTCTCCAATACATAGAGACTGAGTCCCTGTCACCATGGCAACTGTGATGGCTACTGTTGTCATGGTAACTGTGAGCATGGCAATTGGAGTCACATGACTGTAACTGACTGCAAGATTGGCAGTTTGTATCACACAAAATAATCCTTGATTCTGTACAGGCAAACAGGGTGCTGCCCGGAGATACCGAAGATACTGTATTCTGGTCATCAATCTCCATACTGACCCGTTGTTTATTATCCACAGATCCACACTGATCCTTCATTGATGTAAATTGGTGGGAGTTTTGAGTGTAATCCATCTTAATAAACCTTTGTAGTCTCATACATCTGACCCTGAGTTGTTGCGAACGCTAAACACTCAACTTATGGAATTTGCATGCATAGAAGATTGAATACAATCCAAGGAAATTAGTTTTTAGACACTCTTTGAAGTTTTAATCAGTCATTCTATTCCCATAATGGTTTATTGGTATATGATACATATAATGTGAAAAACACACTTTCAAAATATTAATATGGCTATCCGATGTGTATATAATATATCCCAATAAACTGCTATCCAGAAAAAAAAGTTTTAAAAATCAAAAACCAGGTTTGTTGTTTTTCAAGCTTATCTTCTGTATTTTTTCACGTTAATTTCATGTCCAAAAAGCCCATTTGAACTTGTAACACTTTGTGTTAAGTATCATACTAGAATGCCTCCGAAATAAGAAACTACATTAACAGTAGCACTGCTAAATCCTCCATGGAAATATTATGGAACAAGCATATACCTTGACTATCCTTATCAAATTCCTTTCCCCACTGGCCACAGGAGGTATCAAATCCAAGCCAGGGTTTATGGCTATCAGCTGTCTGAAGTAAAACTGCTTTGCTGGTGTGTTGTATGATTATCTCCCCATAAACAATGCATTCATTGTACCATCATCTATTCGCAAACAAGATCTGGAAGTGAAAAAAATTATATACAAGTCTCGTGTACTATAAGTAGACCTCTTAGTTGTGCTAACTAGTAGATTGCTTTTCTGGAAACTACAAGCTAACCTTTTTCCTCCCCCTCAGGACTAGCAGAGACGCCAATTGCTGCACAGAACTTCTATCAATAGTTTATATCCACTTTTTGATATTTCCTCTCATTATCATTAATAGATAGATATGTATGTATACGTGTGTCGGGATAGGGGGGGGGGGGGGGGTGTGTGTATATGTGTTTGTGGTACCAAAGGGGGACTTCAGACTTCTCCGTATGAATGGACACGTTGAAATGTTTTCGGATGAATGGGGCACACGCAAGAGCAGAGGAATGTTTAAAAACAGTATGGAAGAATTTCCAATTTTAAATTATCATGTCACACTGTTACTTTTAATTGATCGATTTTTTTCCAAAACAACATTCACTGTGGCCCAGTGGGTAACACACCTGTCCAGAAAATCAAAGGATGTGACTGGTAGGCTAAATAAGCCCAGGGACGTTGATAAACAGTCATCCTTGAGCCTTTCTCTTATGATTGCTTTGAGAGCTTGAGCTGTACTAGTGCAGTAGAGATGGACCGAATAGCACTTTAAGTGACGTAGTAAAAGGAAATACTGTGCCGAGTATTAATATACAATAATATATATAATTTAAAATATATATATGCCAGTCCAAATTGATGAGTAGCTGGTGAAAAAGGGATGGAGAAAAAATGCACACTAGATAGACGTGGCTGTGCAGTGACAACCATCAACAAGCAACTACCAACTTTTCTACTTTGGCTCACGCCAGGATTTAAAAATCCATCACCTGGAAAGTGGAAGGCAAATGTGTTATCCACCCTGGAAATGAAAAAATGCAATACTTTTTGCATACTTTATGTAACATTTAGGGACAGATAAGTAATTTACGAGTGTGGGCTGAGTTCTGGTATGTGTTATGATGTTGCCGGAATGGAACTTTGTGATAGGGGATTAAGACAAGTTGAATAAGTTTTTTGTTTTTCTTTTAGAGTGAAGGGGAAAATCCTTGATAAATATATATAATTGTAAGTGAGAATTTCCACAGAGTCAACTGCTGACCGCTTTTCAGTGATTTAAAAAACCTAACAGGAAAACAACATATAAATATAAAGTTAATGGTTTTGGCACTATTTCATAACAGGATCCTCTTTCATGCTGATGATGCAAGTTAAGAATCATCAAAGGTCAAATTTTGTGGTTTTACATTCAGTTCAACAGCCAGGGTAGACTTACTCCAAGTCTTTGTATTTCTCATTCTAGCAAATTTGACATATAATAAAATCATTATAAATCCACTTGGTGAGTGAAAAACCTTCTGTCTGCTGAAATACGGCACGAAATTCTGGAAAAAAGTAATTCAGTCATCATACAATACCTAAGATAAAAGGACTTTAGGAAAGTCTACAGCCAGAGCCATATTGGGACAGGTCCTCAGCACTGTCACTTCTGAGAACTGAACTCACACAGAAGTGACAGCCTGTAATTAGGTGTCAAATTTGTTAACCAAAAGGCCATTGAGGAGTATATAATATTCAACAGAGTCCATTTTAAATGAGTAAACCATTGTAAAAATTATGGGGTTTGTTATATGCAAAGATTAAAAAAATTGTTCATTAAGGAATATTTGAACCGCCGACCTCAGAGGTGGAATGCGAGTGTGTTATCTGCTAATCCACTGACCCTCCCTTTGTAATTAAGGTAACATCTTATACATTTTGGCTTTTACATCAGATTAATAGTAACATAGTATTATGAGCAAAAATCTCCCAACATATGCCTGTGTTGTGTAGCTTTACCAGTTCCCGACTGACCGCTGTAGTTAAGCAGCACTGGGCTGGGTTAGTACTTGGATGGGTAACCGTTTGAGTTCTGTTATGGGTAAGGGCAGATATAGAGTGACTCGGATGATCACATAAATGGATATAAATTGCAATATAACAGAAACTAGGTGCTACGTGAAATAAATAAAAATATCTTCTAAAATGTTTTAGTGCTTTATGAATACAAATATCGGGGACATGGTACAAATTTGATTTTTGAGCAAGGCTACAGAGAAGGTATGCATATGATATATCAATTCCAACTTTATCTTCAGATGGGGCATCCATTCAGGCCTTTAATATTTTAGGTCATATATAAGAATACACTTAGAATTGTAAGAACAAGGACCCTGGAGAGTGTTAACAGTGGTATCCACCGTCCGTGATTGGGTGTCGGAGATTGACGGTATGGAAACGATCACTTTGTATAATCTAACTAAGTGCAGTCAAGCAGGGCAGATATTTTACCACCAGTGTTATTGTAAGGATGCATGAAAACCAGTTAATTTATAAAGAATGCACTGACTTAAGGAATTTACAAAGGGTGGTGTTATTTTTGCCTAGGGTGGTGTATGCCTATAAGCTGATGTACAGCTACAATAATAACACTGGATACACATAACAATGGGTAAGGGGCTTCCTGTGTTAAAAAAAAAAAGAAAGTAACTAGTCTTCTGCGGGGCCTATCCCCAGACAAGACAAAGACAAATCTTCTCATTTAATTCATGAAGATCCAAGAAGTAGTAAAAACGTATTCCTGTTAACAAACAAACAAGCAGACAGACATACATGAAAATAATACATCCTTGGTGGAGGTAATTAGACGTCCTTTAAAGGCCAAATTAGTTTATTATTTTTAAGGAAAAGTCGATTTATAAGCTGTAGGGGCGGATCCAGCCTTTAAGCAAGGTGGGGGTTCACATCAGACATGCTGCCCCCCACCCCCGAAAAAATTAATTTTTGGTAAAACTATAGTACATTCACTCTCGAGAAATAACTTTGTACTTTGGGTTGAAACCCTTTACATTATTTTTCCAGAGGGGCCGGGAGGTGGGGGGGGGGGGGGGGGGGGGGTGTCGAACCTCAAGCTTTGTACAAAATACAAGTCAATTGCTTTTGATAGCAAGATTCTTTGAAATGCTGCTTAAATAAAAAAGTCAAACTAGCTTCTTACAACTAGTAAACATCTCTATTTGCTATTTACGTGATATTTTTCTGTTTAGATCTCGATAAGAAATCCTTCCAAGTATAATCTTCATGCACAGCTGAACAAACCACTGTTTCAAAAGTACTGTGTTGTACCTAGAGGATGCTTTGGCAACGCTTTCTAAATTGAATTTAGCCAGGTCAACCCGACTCGTACATAAATCACTTATGCCAAGAGCACTCAGAGAGCTTATACCTCTGCCAAGGCACGTAATAATAATAAGTAAATGGGAAAATCGGGATTATATTATTTGTCCAGATGGTGAACCGGATAATTCACAAACACCGAAACGGACATGGAAATAATAACTTCTTGGCGGGGGTAATAATGTACTCTTATAAGTGTATGTGTGTTACATGTATTGCCGAGAAAAAAAGTTCTACACCAAATCTTGTGACAGAAACTTGATAGAACATGGGTACCACTGTGGTCTAGCGGGTAACACACTTGTCTAGGAACTCAGAGGACGTGGGTTCAAACCCAGGTACAGGCAGATACATAGTGGCCCGGATGACCACTTAAAATGGCAGTCCTCTGTCATTGGGTCCTATCCCCAGTGGCAGGCTAAAGAACCTCAAGGATGTTGATAAATGGTTATCCTTGAGCCTCTATCTTCCAGTTAGGGGAATGTCAGTTACTTGTGAGTTGGGGCTGTACCTGTGCAGTAGGATTGGTAAAATAGCGCTTTGAGTCCTGTAGTATATGGAGATATTGCGCTGAGTATAAATACACAATACAATACAAAGTCAAATTGAGTGAGACATTTGGCATTTCTTTGTTCTTGTTAAAGGTGTGTAATCGACAAAATAGCCAATATCTTCCTGTGTGCGTACTTTTGAAGGATGGGGGGCATGGGTTCAATATGTAGATTATCACCTTTAAAAATAAATTCTAATGCCCCAATACAATCAACAAAATACTCAATATCGGCGCGTGTGTGTATTTGGAGTGACGAGGGTGTTTGTGGGTTCATTAGGGGTTCAAAAATGATTTTAAAAAAAACAGCGTTAAAACCCACGAATGAAATGAAACAATTAAGCTGTATTTTATCAGAAAATAATTAAATAACGCGAGGCTTCCTGCAGACTACTCTGACTGGGTTTAATCATTATGGACTTCTCTTGTTCTTATCAGAGAAAACATGTAACTTTACACCATCACTCAAAGAACTTCTCTCCATTGATTTAAATCACAATTTCTTTATTCCATCTGACCAAAATAGCTCGTAATGTTTTATGTCCTCTAGCACGAGTCTCCTTATGGAAAGTTCACACTTTCCCGAGTGAATTGCTCAGTACAGATATAGAAAAATGGGCAAGTTCATCTTATCTAAATGTTGTCTTGTAAGATTAAAATGGAAACATAGATCAACATAATTGTAACATGATAGACTACATCACTTTAGTAACTTACTTTACTAAAGGCTTATATTTGTACCACATCTTTATCAAACATGTACACACATATATATTTAGGATTCATAATGAACTCGTACATGTTAGGGGATAGAAGCTGATCAGACATAGACTTTCTTAGCAGTATGCTGATGTAAAAGCCAACACATTTAAGAGTGCATTATGTAAATTGAAACTTTATTATACGAACTGAAAGTTTTCATTAATTACAAAGAATTTTGAGTCATAAACAAGAGTAGTATTATACTTTATCTGCATTAAAATCAATGTATTGTATAACAAAAAGTTTCTGGACCTCTAAGAAAGAAACATAAGGTGGGAGTTCACTGGTAGGCGGGCATTTACTGGTAGAATGCTACTACTAAGTGTGTCATTTATGGCAAGATCCATCTTGATGTTCCTAACTGTGGTCCCTATCATAAGGTCCTGAGTCTTACCTGAGTTTCAACACTGACACTACTGTCTGATCATCCCATTTTAACAATATCCGAGGTCCTCAGTGGCCTAGTGGTTAGCAAGTTTGGCATCTAATCATAGGCTGTCACCTCTGTGGGTTCGAGTCCCACAAGTGGCAATTCTGAGGACCTGTCCCAATATGACCCTGGCTGTTGAAAGGGAAGTAAAACCCCCAACTTTGACCTTTAACAATATCCATTTATGTTTTTTTTAATCCCACTTAAATCTAATAGCGACCAATATATCACTATTATCAACATTTCCATGTGTAATATTGAATAATCTTGACCATTTAATTGAATTTTGAAGGTATAGATCTGATTCATACAGACTGTAAACACCAAGACCCTGTAAACATGCATTAATATCTAAAGTACCCTGTATTAGGCTGTGGGAGAAAAATGCTTTGTCATTTAATTGGGGTAAACATTTTCCAAACTAAATTCAAATCTCTGAAAAGTGATATCAACTTGAATTTTTCTTGGCCAGAGTGGTTACTGATTGTGTTCAGTACCCGATTGAAGAAATATCCTAGTGCTTTTAACTACACTTGGATATGTATTTTTACTGCCCAGAAGGAATTGTAACTGATTTTTGTTTGCAATTTTGTCTATTTTTTCTATTTTTGACACATTTCTTTGATATCTTGTAAATGTTTCACAGTAAAATGTTTGTTTTCCTTTGACACCTAACATATGACATACTAATTGTTTGATGGTAATTATCTGGTCTTTGGAGTATTTCTTTTAGATCTTCAAATGGTGCTTTAATCACGCAGCTTCACAATGAATCTTACATCATTGGTGAGGCCAATAACAAACCAGCATGCCTTGCCATACATCTGGATCCAATTGGTACTAACTTGTGACCTGACTCGACATTAAGCTATATGTTTTTTGATTTTTGGTAACTTCCTGTAACCCTATTGGATCCAAATCTATATTTACTTGTTTGTCAGTTTCTGGTAAGATTAGTGGGCCCAAAGGTATAAAGCCAAATTTATCACTATTTTTGAATGCACCGAATATGATAGGTGTTATTATTTTTGACTTTCTGCCTTCTTTCTTCATTTTTGTGTGGTAGGACTTGCAACGCCAATTCATATTTGTCATCAGTGCTATTGGGGCACATGTCCCAGTCTCTTTGTGAAAATGTGGTTGACCATGTGTGTGAACGTGTCCAACACACATTTCTCCAATTGTGTTGACTTAAGTGGGTTTTTTTTTACATTTTCTCTCAAAAACCTGTGTGTTTTAGTCAATTATCCTATCCTTACCTCTGTGCTTTTGTCAATAGATGTGACAGGGTCACCCACTTCTATGTCTGTGTTTGTAACTTTAAAAAGAGCAGCCGGTGCAAGCACTGCTTATGCACTGGACCAATTTGCGCTTGTTGTAACCCACTTTTGTGGTGCGTTATATTTTCCGGAATTCCAAAAACAGGTGCGTCGAGGTGCGGTGTTGAAATATGAGGTGCGGTAAAATGGTGCGGTGAGGTGCGGTGTTAAAATATGAGGTGCGGTCATTAATATTCATGAGAATATATGAGGACACAGATTTCCCCTGGGATTTCCTTACAATACTCTATAAAATGGAAGCATAAATTAAGATCAAATACTTTAAACTCGAGAACCCTCGGCCATAGCACCCAAGTCATTAATATTCATGGGAAGATATGAGGACATGGATTTCCCCTGGTATTTCCTTGGAATATTTTATAAAATGGAAGCATAGACGAAGATTAAATACTTTAAACTAGAGAACCAATGGCAATAGCACCCAAATCATTAATATTCATGGAAAGATATGACGACTTAGATTTCCCTGGCATTTCCTTGCAATATTTTATATAATGGAAGCATCAATAAAGATTAAATATTTTAAACTAGAGAACTCACATGTGTACATAGTTTCTTCTGTAAGCCATAGTGTGTGTACAAAGTGTGACAGACCATTTAGCTCCACCCGGTACGGTGCGGTAAGAGGTGCTATTCCGGAAAAAATTCCGATTCCAATTCCGGGTTTTATAATGTACCCACTTTTGTGGTGTTTGTTTCTGATCAACCATTGTGACTTTTTGACCATGGGTCTGACCGGACTCCCAACTGCAGCTTTAACTGATCTGGTAAGTTTACTTGTGTTACCTTCAATTTTGGTAATCTTTTCTAGATCAAGAATAGCGTTGCAAGTTTTTGAATCAGTTTTTGAGAGCTTGTGTTCTGTTGAAACACTTCTGTATAACTTTTGCCTATAATTCATTTATTTATTTGGGTTTTAATGTCACTTTCAACACTGTGCAGGCCACATAATGACGGGTAGTTTTATGAGCAGAGGAAACCAGCACATACAGCTAGTCAATGTTCTGTACTATAAACTGCCAACCATCGGTAAGCAACTACCAACTTTCCCACATAGTGTCCGGGATTTGAACCACAGACCTCAGAGATGGGAGGCGAGTGTGTTACCACTGTACAAAGGCCCCCAACTTTTGCCTGTAAATCTGGTCCAGTCTGCTCTCCAGTTGGCACTACAGCCGTTAGTTGAAGTATTGCTAAACACAGTTTTACAGCTAAATTTATTTAAAACAGTATGTTTTTCTAATACTTTTGCACTGCAACTTGCCAGTGTCTTTCTCTCTTTTTGGAAACCTGGAGGATACCCTACAATCTTTTGCCATACTACAATTTTACACAAATAATCTTTTGGGGATATAATCCTATATTTCTCATATACTATATTATGTTATTTTATGTTTCTGAAATATAAAGCACAAGCATCCTGTGCATTGGTTAATTCGAGTTCATCTAAGTGAATTAGTTTTACTGAGGGGTGGTGTAATGTGTCTCACAAGTGTAATATAACTTTATATTCGACAATTAAAATCATTCCATGTTTAAAAAAGTACCAAAACCAATGAAATAAGTTATTAAATAAGATGTTTCCAGACAAAAAAGGAAGTGCAAGTTATGTAATTGGAAAACTAATACTCATGAGAGAAAATTTATATGAAGACAAAGTATGAAAAAAAAGAGAATTTAACAGCAAGTTGACAGCATTCATTTGTAACTGTAAAATCATTTATTTGAAATAAAAGTATAACTATCAATGGGCAAAGCTGGAACAGAATATTTAAAGTTTGCCATCATACTACACCTGATAATGTTTTAATTTGGTTCCAGCTAAGAATTATATACAGGATTCTGGGGACAAAGTATTATCTGAAAAAGTAGGGCTTTCTGCTTCTGATAATTGTCAAAGATGTCACATATTTCCTGAAACTCTTCTACACATGTTTGTAGATTGCTCTTATGTACAAAGGTTCTGGAACAACCTTGCCAAATATATTTCTGATAAGGCGAATTATAACATAAAATTTACGGATTTTACTATTATATTTAGCTCATTGATCAATGACCAAAATTCAGAACCACTTAATAACTTACTGTTAATTTCAAAAAAGTATATATTTAATACAGCTAAAGCTAATAGCCCTTTAAGCTTACATGGCCTCCAACATAAACTAAGTCAAAGTTTTGAGGAACTCCAATACTTAGCAAGAGTGTCAAATTCTGTAGAAACCTTTAACAAAAATTGGATAAGATGGCAACCAGTTTACACCTCATTTAGTTAGTACTGAATAGTTCGTTTTTTTTTGTTTTTTTTGGCCCCAAAATTTATATTGTGCTTTCCAATGTGTGTCTGCATAACTTAGCCCGTAAACAGTGACATCAAACTGCCAAATCACTCAATAAAGCTGTATAAAATAATTTACTCATACAGTATTTTGCATCTATTGCAGATGTTCTTTGATTTTCTTGTTAATTTTTTTTTTCCAGATACATCTGTTGCTTGCATATATTTAATATTTTTGTTTACTATTGTAGTTAACTGTCTGTACAGATTTTTTGGGAAAAAAAAAATATCAATGGGGATACCAAAATTAGAGAAAAGTACAACACTTAACCATCAGTTGCAGCACTCCATATAGCTTTGTATAGCAGGAGAAATATGCATCGAATATTGAAGTAAAAAACATTCTGGCAGACCACAGCTCAAAGGTCACACTAAGGGCACACAACTTCATCCCCCCAAAGGAAATTCCCTATCAAGGTTGAACTTGTTCCAACATATGGTTGTGGGAAAATAGGCCATAACAACATTTCCAAGTTAAAAATCAGAAATTTTCTAAATCCTGGTGCACAGATCCAAGGTCATACTATGGTCACGACTCCACACTGCACAACCTACATCTCTTGTGAGACATCTCTGTCAGGTATGAATTTTTTTTCTCTTCAAGGTTGTGTGGTTATGGCCAAGATAAGGTTTGCAGTCACCTATGGCTCTCCTACCCATCCAGACAACATGGGTACAAATTAGTATCAATTTAGAACATTATCATGTTAGTTGTTTTAGACAAAAAAAAGGTCTTGAGTGAATGGGGGATTGTAGCATATGCAATAAAAGCCTAACTTCTTTGAAGTCTCACTGATATCAATAGAAATAATATATGGGTGCTAATTGCAATTAAACCTATTGAACAAACACAATTCGGACTGGCATCTAGGTGCTATCAAGTTCATTCCTGTGGGGACCTTAATAAAGCGTTTGATACTTTAGGTTGCACCACATTTCATTTTATCTTAAATTTAATTGGTTAAACAGTTTATTTCCTTTCACACACAAATTATTTGCATCATATTTGGGTATCTTCATAACACAATGCTGATTTAACATACTATACTAGTCATGCAATGAAGGTAGATTTATTGTGATATGCTGTTCTAAAACTATAAACATTTTGGTGGTATTAAATTATATATTATTCTAACTTGCTGTGTTTTATTTTTCAATTTGGGGGTACACCAATTCCCAAGCTTCAATTGCCTAGCTTTTTAAAACTTAAAAGTTGTGTGTGAAATTGCATTTGGCAGATTATAAAAAGTATAACAGTATTTATATATTAGAACAGGTACAAATTTATAACTAAATAAATTATATACTTTCAAATCATTATATTAAAACACTGGCTAGTTAAAACCAGTGAGATGGTTTTGAAACATTGAAGGCATATCAAAACATCACCTTTGTTTTGAAATGACCATCAGATTTATTTGGCCGTTTTGAAATGGCAAAGTACTCAAACACTTAAACTGATGTCACACTTTTTATTTAAGACAAAGTTTATACAATTGTTTTTTATTTATTTATTTGTTTTTTTGCAGTTTCAAGAAGTTTTATTCACCCTTTTTTACAAAAAAAATTATACTGGAAGCTCCTTAGTTTGTTCTCAACGGTGCTTTGGAAATTTAATGAATAGTATTCTGACATATCCTCTTCCGACATAGGGATTTGAAGGCTTTCTGACCATTTAAGTCTGTGATTTTGTTTAAGCTAAACTATCTTAACTAGTTTCCAATATACCCTTTCGTGCTTTTGACATTTGCATTAAGTCTGTTATTGCCGGCTGGACAATTTCACTCTCTTTCAACGTAACTGAATCTCTAATGAAATTTTCCCTCCAAGATCTTGGTAGGCAGTGTGTCAATAAATAAAAATCTACAAAATTGATATTTATGTCATAGGCTGATTTGAAGTCATCTAGGCCCATCAGCCCACCAGATACATGCAATAAATCATTTATTATGTTGATTCCTTTATCTTGAAATTCCTCTTTCCTATTAATTATATTAGTATTGGTCAAAGAGTATGTGTTCCATAAAGGATATGTCCTAATGTTTATCTCTTCTTCAAAAGTAGTCTTATAAGATTGCCAGCTTTAAATACATCTTTCCAGAAAGCATTTTTAATTTTCGAATGAAAAGTTTGCAAAGAACAAGTATCCATAAACCAGATGTAATTCTTGTTGTAATTGACAATATTTTGAAACATATACCCCAGGTTTCCAACTTCTTTTATTATATCTGGTATCCAAGATATTTTGAGGGCCTTATTCAAAAGACTTATGTTTGTTAATCTCAATCCTCCTTTTGATATAGCTTGCTCCTGTTGTGAAAGTATAATCCTTGGTTTATTCTTGTTCCAAATAAAAGTTTTAAAGAGTCTAGCAAGTCTATCGAAAATATCTTTACTTGGTGAGGGTAGAACTTTCATTACATAAAGTTTATACAATTGTTATGCGATAGTATTAGAACCATAAAAGAGGGACATAATGTCAAATTGTGCATGAGATATGTTGACCAAAAATTTAATATCCAAGGTTTTGTCTACTTTTGCAAGTATAACTACTTATGATAATTGTCCAACATGGTGGCTGATACCTTTTTTTGTATTGTCTTTACACAATATCTTCATGTACCAAAGGACTCAAAGCGCCATATGACCTATCCAACTGCACAAGTGCGGCCCAACCCTCAAGTTACTGACATTCGACTAACTGAAAGACAGAGGCTCAAGGATGACCATTTATCAATGTCCTTGAGGTTCTTTAACCTGCCACTGGGGATAGGACCCAAAGGCAGAGGATTGCCATTTTAAGTGGTCATCCAAGAAACCATGCATCTGCCTGTACCTGGGTTTGAGCCCATGTCCACTGTGTTCCTATGCAATTGTGTTATGCAAAGGCCACAATGGCCTTACCCTTTATTATCTCCCGCCTGCAGCCAAATGCCATGGTCAGGAGATTATAAAACGCCTTCCGTACGTGCGTGCGTGCATCCATCTGTCTGTCCGTTCATCACGTTTTTGCATAAACCTTAATATCTCATTTATTTATGAAGATATCTTCACCAAATTTGCAGGGAATGTTTATGGCTATGACAACCTGTCTCTGCAAAATGTTAGCCTCATTTCGAAAAACAAAATGGCCGCCATAGCTAATTGTTTAAAAATCGTAAAGGTGCTCTAAATCTTGAAATATTCCAGCTAGCTTCATCAAATTTGCACAAAAGCTATATGGTTAGAAATGCTAGCCTGGTAGTAATTTTGGCCTAGTTCAAAAAACAAAATGGCCGCCATATCACATGTTTAATGTTAAATGGGGTTATCCTATTAAAAAGGCCTTATATCTCCTCAAATATTGCTCCTAGAGGTTCGGAATGTGAAAACAACTTGTAGGAAGTCATGGCCTGGGTATCTTTTCCAGGTATTGAATTTGACCTTTGACCCCTGCTTCAAGGTTAAATGAGGTCATCACATTAAAACATCCTTATTTCTCCCTTATTATTCGTGCTGTGGCTTCAGATTGTAAAGACAGACCATGAAAAGCATAGGTTGTGGTCGAGAGATTGTAAATGCCTTCCATACGTGTGTCTGTTTGTGCATCCGTCCCTGCGCTTGTTTGTCAGGTTTTAACATAAACCTTAACATCTCATTTATTTATGAAGATAACTTCATCAAATTTGCAGGGAATGTTTATGGCTACAAAAACCTATCTCTGCAAAATTTTGGCTTCATTTTAAAAAACAAAATGGCCGCCATAGCCAATTATTTAAAAATTATTAAGATGCTCCAACAATTGAAATATTTCAGCTAGGTTCATCAAATATGCAAAAATACATATGGCTAGGAAAGTTTGACCCCTTCTTCAATGTCAAGTGGGGTAATCTTACTACAAAGGCCTTATATCTCCTTTAGTTCTCCATTATTACTGATTCTAAGGCGGGAGATAACTGCTGCAGCAGTGGCCTTGTTATATAGTAAATTGGTCCAGGAACCAGAGTATTGTTTCGACTTAGCGCCAGTTCCAAAACAGCTCAGAATATCTCCACAAACCAGCTGATGCTGTATCTATCTGTCAGAAAATCCTTAATTTTCCTTATGCTTATTTGTAGAGAAAAAGTAAATAAGTCGGTGTGGCTAGCACGGCCTGCTAGGGGCCTGCTAATTCAGTTTACCCCTACCTTAAACTCTAGGTCTAGTTATGTATCAATAAATTCCAATTACCTGGTAACCAATCAGAACTAATGATCGATACTGGTTGTTGGGGTTCAATTCTTGGAAGTTGGCCATTTTGAATCACGATTGTGAAGGATAAACACAGAAAAATTTTGAAATTTTTGATTATCTGAATTTTATTGGTTTTAGTGGTTTATTACTATGCCGTCTACAAAGAAGAAATCGCCTGCTTCTGCAGCGAAGAAAAAGTCATTGGCGTCAACGAAGGCCAAGAATAGTGTTAAAAAGTCAACCAAGAAAAACAGCACGTCAAAGAATGACGGTTCTTACCTCCAGGTTGCCCCTACCCACGCGTCACCTCAGAAGCCTGTAAGTACTGTTGATAATTTGAGTATGTGTCCGCAATCTGAAGAAGGGCTATCAGCATCAACCGGTCAGGCAATCTTGGAGATGTTGCACAAACTTGACGCTTCCAACCAGGCCTTAACCAAGAGAATGGACAGTTTGGAGCGTCAGGGTAGCGTCAGTTCCACCCCAGTGGGCTCCCCTACATCTCATCGCCCTGGAGTTGAGCATGTAACGAACTTTCAACAGGGGAGGGGCATCACTTCAACTGGTCAGCCAGGTCCTTTCAATGCTAAAACAACACCTGCTGTGCCTTTGACTATCCCTGAAAGTATGAGGTGCACGTCTGGTCAATGTGCTCAGGCTGGAGTGGCAAGGGCTAGTGTTCAGGCCCAACTTACGCGTGATGCAGTGGTTTCCAAGCTGGATGTGATGCGATCCATACCTTCAGTGTCATCAGCTGTTTCTCGTTTATTGGCGCAATACAATGACCAAGCAGACCAGGAGGCCCTTCCAGGTAAGACCAGCAGTGTTAGGAAGAGGTCAGGTCGCTATAACATTACAGACACTTCTCTGGTGGGTCCCCAGTACAGATGGCCAAATGAGGGGTTGGTATCCAACTCGCATATTACAAAACCTGCATATGATGAGCTGAGTATGGCACAATGGGCTTCAGGGCAGCTTTGTAATATGTCGTTGGTAGATGATAATGCAACCCTGAGAAACATGTTATCACAGATGTCTATGGCAATGCGGGATGCTATTTCATTGCCTTGGTCGGCTGTAAGGTCGGCTTGGGCCGTATCTATGACAGAAATTGAGGAAGGGAGGTTGCTATGGTCAGATTCCATGCAGTGGTCCCTGAACAGGATCAGCAACTCACAATTGGCGGTGCTCAATTCCAACAGTGTTGTTCCCAGTGGTCAAAAAATACGAATTTGCAGGTTTTACAATGAAGGCAGCTGCAATAATGATACCCATCATGGGGCCTACAGGCATTTTTGTTCAATTTGCTATAAGCAGGGACGCTCGCTTACACACCCTGAATTCAAGTGTTCTTCCCGAACCTCTGGTCGCACTCAGGAGCAGAGGGTTCACACCAAATAGGATCCTGGTCAGACCCTTGGCCACCCTAGGAGCGAGCTGATGGGGCTTGCACCACAGGGACCTGTAAAAGAACATAATTTTCCAGTTTATAGTAATGACAGTTTGCAAGACAGTAAAGTAAATGTTACTCAATGTAAACAAGCTAATGACATTGACAATTATTATGGTAAAGTGTGTGTAGAAAGTAATGAATATGACATTACAGTGCCTTATAATTGTGGTGGTGGTGTTTTGCTTAACGAAAATGTTCAGATTTACAATCAACTGTATAAAGAAGCTTGTAACAATAATGTCCCTCCTTCAGAAGCTAGTCGTACGGAGGGGGACTGGTGTACAAATATTGAAGGTATCCATGACTGTTTGGTTAATAGAATGTTTATGAAAGTATATAACAATGATGGTGAATGCTGTCACATATTGTCAGCAGGTAACATGGGTGAGCACAGCAGTAATACTAGTGATCCTGGAAAGCATGATTATCTCTGGAAAGTTGGTATCAGCATAGTGGAATCCACAGTACTGTACGCTAACACAAAGGTGAATATGGTATACATTCACGATGATAATGATGGTAGTATAAGGGGTTATTACTATCTTTTGGCAAATCAAGACTCACACTATGATCTGATGTGCTGTGCTTACCCACCTGAGGGCCACCTTAAGGTGGTCTCCACATTGTTTGGTTATGTAATAGAACAGGGTTATGATAAGGGAGGGTACCAGTCACTAATGCTGGATCCTAAGTTAGCATATCATAACTATTGTAAAGATCTGCAGTCATGGCAGTTGAATGGGTGCTCTTATGAGGCACATATAGTTCATATCATTGATAAAATGATAACAGAAATGGACCAATATATGGCAGACAAAGCTACGGTAGATACTATGGATGCGTTTGTCATTCAAGACGACCTAGGCCGTAGTACTGATCATGACATCAAGGTACCTAACAAATGCGCTTCGAAGAATGATACTGTTGGAGATGGTTATACGAATGCCAGACCACATAGAGACTTCAATTATCCGAACAAAAAAGTCGGTTATCTGTCCCAGGCTAGTACAGAATTTGAATTTATAGGTCCAGATAAGGAACCGGTCCTTATTGATTCAGTTGATAAGTTAATATCTATTGCAAACTCCATTAGAGATTCTGGCTTGCCTAATTACAGAGGTGTTAGAATACCCATAAAATCTGGTCTGAATATAGAAGCTTGGGAAAAATATTTACAAGATTATGCGGATAGAAGTGTTTTACAATACATTAAATTCGGATTTCCCCTGTCTCTTGTTGACCCTGGTAAACTTAACAATAGTGAAGTTACTAACCATTATTCGGCTCGTCAATATCCTAGCCAGGTACAAGATTACATTGACAAAGAAATCGAACTTGGGGCTTTGTTAGGCCCAATTAAGGATATGAACCATGAACACTTTCATTGTTCCCCTTTATTGACTAGACCTAAAGGCCCAGACAAAAGAAGAGTTATATTGGATCTTTCCTACCCTCATGAATGTTCAGTGAATTCGCAAGTAGACAAAAACAGGTTTGACGGGTCGCCATTCATATTGAAATTTTCCACAGTTGACGACATAGCGCTTGATATAGTCGAATGCACTCAAGACCCGGTACTGTTAAAAGTAGATATAGCTCGCGCTTTTAGAAATTTGCGTGTGGACCCGGTTGATAGCCTTAAGCTAGGTATTAAGTGGCAAGACGCGTTCTTTATTGATGTAGGGATCGCGTTCGGCTGGACGCACGGTTCGGCGTCGTTCCAAATTTTGTCCGACGCTGTAGCCCATATTATGAGTAAGGAGGGCGTAAAATTAAGATGCTACATAGATGATTACATTGCGGTAGTACCTAGATCTGAAGCTGACAATATCTTCCACCGGTTATGTACGCTTTTGAACGAACTCGGTCTTCCCATTAATCATGACAAATTGACCCCTCCCACAAAGGGGCTTGAATGCCTTGGCATATACATTGATATTGACAATAATACCATGAGTATTTCTGAAGAAAAACTAGGGGCAATATATACTGAATGTTTGGATGTCAGTACCAAGTCTATTATTTCAAAGAAAAAATATCAATCTTTGCTAGGTAAACTACTCTACATTCAGAAATGTGTGAAACCGGCCAGGATCTTTATTGACAGAATCCTGGCACTATTTAGAGCTAATTCTCACCTAGCTAGAATACAACTATCTGAAGAATTTCATAGAGATGTTCAATGGTTTTTAAAGTTTTTGCCTGCCTATAATGGCATTTCTTATATCCACAAATATGATATCGATGATGAGCAATCCTTGTACCTCGATGCTTGCCTCACTGGTATGGGGGCGATATGGAGGGATAGGGTCTATGCTACCCCCATCCATAACTGTGGAGGTTTGAACCTTAAGATCATACATCTTGAAATGTTGAATATTGTCATAGCTCTGAGAGCTTGGGGACGTCGCTGGCGTCATTCAGCTATTTCAATATTTTGTGACAACCTTGGGGTGATTCAAGTGGTTGAGACCGGAAGAACCAGGGATCCTTTCTTGGCTTTATGCATAAGAAACATTTGGTTAATCACTGCTACATGGGACATACAACTCAACATACAACACATTCCAGGGGTTTATAATGTCATTGCAGACACTTTATCTCGGGTTTATTCAGACAAACCAGTGAATCTGAGCTTGTTGAATACACTCCAGAGCCATTGTACCTGGGAAAATATTCCCCCTAGCTACTTTAACTTGGACTTATTATTGTGATTTCAGATTTGAACCTTCCTTCTGCACCATTACTCAGGGCAGCACTACAAAGGACCAAGAAGGCTTACAGACCTGCTACTATCAGTGCACATAACACTCACGTTAGAACTTACCTCTCATTTGTTATATTTATGGATTTACCTGTCATTCCTTCTATTCACTCTATCTTAGCTTTTCTGGAATTTTTATATTTGAACTCTATTTCATACAAAGTCATGTTGAATTACATGTCCTCCTTGAGAAAGGCCTCCCAAAAATATTCCTGGTCACCTCAGATTTTCTCACATCGTCTCCGGTTTTCTCTTACCATCAGAGGCATTTTTGATATCTCCACATTAGCCCTTATATCCCAAACCTGTCATATCCTTGATGATCCCCCTCTCTTTAGGGCTGCATTTTTGTTGGCTTTTTTTGGTTTCCTTCGAATGTCAAACATTGCTACTCATTCCAGATTCAAATTTGATCAGAACAAACACTTTCTCAGGCGGGACATCATTTTTGCTCCTCCTGGAGCGCATTTGCTCCTAAAATGGACAAAGACCTTACAGGACAGTTCTGCCCATCATTTTGTTCAATTACCGGCTCTCAATAATCCCATTTTGTGCCCAGTTTCAGCTCTCAAAGAGCTATTGGCCTCTAGGCCTCTTCTTCCAACATCTCCCCTGTTCGTCCATCCTCATCCTCCCCATTATCCAGTTATTGATACCACTATTAGGGATGCACTTAGGAAAGTCTTGGACAATATTGGAGTACCTCAGCAGGGTCATGGCTTCCATGCCTTTAGACGGTCTGGAGCCACCCTGGCTTATGATAACAATGTCCAGTTGCAGCATATTATGGCTCATGGTTTATGGAGGAGCTCAGCTGTATGGACATACCTTCAGAATGCGTCTGTAGCTCCTTCCATTATTCCTTCCACCTTTGCCTCTATCATCCCCTCCTTTCCTTAGTTGGGCTTGGGCTTTTAAATTTCCAAATTATTTGAAATTTTAAAGTTTTAGTACTTGTGTTTATCAACCATGCTAACATGTAAAATAAAATTCCTCAAACTTAATCAATTTGACCTTCTCTCTGACCTTTGACCTGTACCTCACCTATGACCTGGGAAACTGATCTGTGTCAGCCAAAGGTTGGTTGAAGAAAATTGTCCAAATAGGGATAAAATCAACATTGGCCATCAGGTGTAGGTAGATAGTTTTGTTAAAACAGTCTGTGAAAAGTTATTAGTATAAACTTTTGAGCATCATAGTAATAGGTTTCACAGCGTTATGTTCAAGAGGTATGCAGTGTCTCATGGAGCACAAATCTCCACTTGGCATATTTCCAAAAAAAATCGGATTTTTTTTTGTATCTAGAATATGATCTAAATGTCACTTCTTGTTTTGGCCAGACCCTTTTCAGCCAGATTCTTTTTGTCAGAAAGATCTATTCATTACTTTTAGAGTAATGCACCCAAAACATAGTTTCATGTAGTCGGTAATAATTTAATGATTTGAATAATATTAATATATTAAAAGACTTCAACATCTACTTGGTATATGCATACTTCCCACTGTAAACAAAGAATAGTCTTGCTAATGGCTTAATTTATTTTAGTAATGGAAAACTTACATTTCAGATAATGAATGTTTAGTTTATATAATGTACAATCACAAATGCTGGCTTTTAAACTTCTCTTACATCCCATCGTATGTGTATGCACACATAAGTGTGTTGTAAATATTGTTGAAAAATATGAACTAGCCTGGTAGTGGGGTAGCAGAGATTTGCATGTGCAAACAAGGTGTATTTTCCCAAAAATAGTGTCACCACTGGAACATAAAAAAATAGACTGCAACTAGAAACAGGCCACACGGCGGCTTAATAATGATGCAAGGTACACGTGAGTGTATTGCATGGGACGTGCAAACCCTGCAAGTGAATGGGGAGATCTTGCAACACTTGCAAGGGGAATGCACGTGCACAATTCTCTTGTAAGTTACCCTTGAGAAATGGATATGTTTATCACCATACTGCATGCACACAGAGAAAATGTGCATGTCAATTTTCATTGCAGCTAGGGTTTATGTGACCTTGAAATGCTGCTAGAAAATTGCACGGGTACCTTAAGTGTGCCTCGCAAAGCCACCAATTTTTCTTTGTAACCAGGATGTACATGCATGTACGACAGGATGTAAGAGAGGCTTTAAATAAGCACACTGCTATGACACAGATGGGCTTCTATGTCCTAACATGTACGAATGTTTTGTGAATACTAAATGTCTGTGTACATGTTTCAAACAGATATGGTATAAAATTTGGGCCTTAAGCAAGGCTACATAAAGGTATCAAATCCCAGCTACCTTACTTTTTGTTATGTATTATTTTATTTTATGATGACATATATTGTAAAGTTTATAATTACTATTTATCCAAACAATAAACACAAAGTAATACCCAGCCCCCAATTGGGCTTACAAGTCACTTTAAGTTTAATGATATTTTAGGTGTTGATGGTACATTAGACAGAACCTTATGTCAAGTAAAATCTAATCTACATTTATTAAGTTACACTTAAAAGTAAAGAGTAACATAACACATCTGATTAAAAATCAAATTTGGAGGGATAATATGGGGATGAAGTAGCAAAAAGATTTTTTGTTCACACTGAAATAAGTGAATTTTACAGAATCCAGAACTTCTACTGCCCTGTTATTAGTGCTACATTTGTAATGTGAAGAATAAGGCTTACATTAACACGAAAAAAAAACAACAAAAACAAGATAAGCATTGTACATAAATCATTTGAAGGCGTGAGATCATTATTTAAATTCTCCCAGTAATATGTATAGTACAAAACGTCAAGCACAAGCTTTTTTTGAGAAACAGTTACACTCTGACTCTATGGTTACTTTTCTTTTGTACTGTTCATTCCCAGCTGTAAATTTGTTTTGTATATTCTGTCAATCATTACATAGTTGCCTGGCCTCAGGATATCACAGGGAAGGTTAGGAGATATCACAACAACTAGTCCTGTTTAATATTGAACAGAGACTGTCAACTACAACTTTACTTAGCCTTGCAACATGCTACTTGCTACAAGTTTCTTTGTAATTTGGGGGAATTTTTAGTTCGGATAATGAAGTTTCAGTTTATATAATGTGCCCATACATTTATTGGCTTTTACATTAGCACACATTAGCTTGTATATCATAATACATATGAGTGCTTTATGAATACCAAATATCTGTGTGCATGTTTGAAAAAGAAGTTGTACAAATTTGAGCCTTAAGTAAAGCTATACTTTACTACACCTTCCCATGTGACCAATGCGCCATCGGTGATTTACAAATATCAGCTTTTGGTCCTCTTAAATGCAAAAAAAAAAACAACATATGTCCACACCACAGAATGATATTTACATGGGCATTGAGCAATTTATCAACAATGATTTTCTTGTCACTCGAGGACAAAGGTCAAAGTTGGGGTTTTACGTCCCGTTCAACAGCCAGTTGTCACTCAAGGAGCAATGTATGTGAATATCTATCCAAATATGGAGACTGGTAAAACGGTAAAGTTAGACCGATTGATCTGTCTCTCAGCTAATTTTTAAAAGATGGATGCATTGGCGAGAGACAGATGGCATAAGTATGCAAAAAACATAAACGTCCTTGAAGGGCAACAAATGGCATACATCCTGACATTACACATGTACTAGGCTACCACCTTGAGTATCAAGGATGTGCCCCGCATCAACAGAAATAAACTTTTTGCATAGTTAATGGATATATTTACCAAAATTTATTTCACTTACAAAATTTCATCATTGTTTATACAAACAGGAAGTGCAGAAAAAAGTGTCTATATTACTGCAAACACAGAAAATTGTGTTCCTACATTTAAATGCTTTATACTGTTAATAATTTTAAAGTTAAAAGTGACAGTAATTTTCAGATATTGAAGTTTTTTGTGTGGCGAGGAACTCTGTCCCAAAATGCCATCCATCAGTTTTAAAAAGGCATATTTTGAGACAGAAAACTCGGTCTAGGTAAAGTGGTAGAATCTATAGGTGAATTTTCTAATTTTCATATAATGGTGGCAATAGAAAATCTCTGTTGTCCTGTTGTTAGGATGTTTGACTTCAGAAGTGAAGGACTGGATTTTAATGTTTGATCAGGTCATGCAGAATGTATCCTAAAAAGAAAGGGTTTACACACGTCACACTTCATCTATAAGTTAGCCTTGCTTAAGGAAGGGTACTCAAGAGTATAAAGGGTACCTACATTAGAGAGGGAGGTAAACCTTCAACAGGCTGACATCCGGTTCAGAGAAGTCGAAATACTGAGCCAAAGAAACAGAAAACTAGACCATGGACACATCTGTGACCAGATGCAAGATGTATCCACCGGAAAAGGACAACTACTATGGTTTTGAAGATAAACAGCATTTTTAAAGATGGCAGCCAAAATTTAAAAAAATCTAAATTATTCACCAGAATTAAAGGAGTAATCCGTATCATCCAGGGGGGCGGCGGGCAACATTTGCTTGAAATCGCTCTATGTGTTACAGTTTTCTAGATTAATCACATTTTCCATTTTCGTCAAAACTGAAGATGGCAACCGAAATTTAGAAAAGTCTAAAAAGAATTCAGAGGTCCGAAAGGTGTGGTTCTTAGTCAGGGGTGTCAAAATTTGCCCAAAATTGCTCTAACTCTTACCGTTTTCAAGATAAACAACATTTTTCATTTCTGCTAAAAGTCAAGATGGTGGTCGAAGTTTGGAAAAATAAAAGAGGTCATGGAGGAGTAGTCCTTTTTACCCAGAAGGTCTAAAATTAGCCTAAAATTGCTCTATCTCTTACAGTTTTCAAGATAAACGACATTTCAAGCAAAATTCAAAATGGTGGCCAAAATTCGGAAATTCTATATTTTTCAGGGCTTAGTCCTTAACACCCAGGGGGTCCAATATTTGCCCCAAATCGCTCTATCTGTAACTTTTTTCCAGATAAACAAAATTTCCCATTTGTGCCATAATTCATGATGGCAGCCGAAATTTGGAAAAGTGTAAGTTGGTTTCATAACCCAAACTAGGAGCAATAATCAGCGAGTATTAAGCACTTGTAACTTTGATTACCATTGTTTGACCTTCAATGAGGGGCCAAAGGTCAAATCTAAACACACCACAAGATTCCTACCCCATGATTTTCTATAAGTTGGTTTCACATTGCAAGCCTCGGGCACCAAGAAGAAGTCATAAGCACTTTCAAGTTTGGCTATCCTCGTTTGACCTTGAAGGAGGGGCCCAAGGTCAAATACGAACACATCAGAAGACGCCCAACCGTTGATTTCCTATAGGTTAGTTTCACATGGGAAAACTCTAAGACCAAGAATAAGCGATTTATAAGCACTTTTATGTTATGCTATCCTTACTTGACCTTGAAGGAGGGGCTAAAGGCAAAGTCTGACTACATCAGAAGATTCCATCGGATGTATCCGGTGGATACAATAAGCCCTGGCAATATGGACTACAAGGTCAAAAGATTGAGTTCACCTAAATCAAAAACAATATCACATTGTGAATCATTTTGGTACCTTTGTAAATTTCTGATCAACCTTTAATATCTGGGGCTGGTTTCACAAAATGACTAAGCCTGGAAAATTAGACTTAAAGTTATGACTTTTGTCTTAAACCCAGGCTATGTCTGTGGTCTTAGACTTCTTAGAGAGTTTTACAAAGCTGCTAAGTCCAAGTTTTGGCTAAGTCTCTGGGAGTGGGCTTTACTTTGGTAAACAAAGACTTAAATATGGCTGCTGTAAATTTGTATCACTTCTCACCCGATTTTCCATTGAAAAACAACATTTTACCAAAATGAAAATGAGTCAAACAAAGGATATATGTCACCAGTGAAATACTTGACTAACAACAACGGGTCACATGGCACAAAAAAACACTGTTGTTATTTCATAAGCTTGTTCTTAGCAAAGTCACCCTTTGTGAAATTTAGTTAAGTCCCCAGACTTAGTGAAGACAACAGGCTCAGATTAAAGTCCCTGATTTAGCCTATGTCCAGGCTAAGTATCAGACCCTTGGTGTGTAGTGAAAGCTGCTTTGGCCATTGGGGATCTGGCACCAGCAGTCGCTGTTGGGAAAGACAGACAATATAGAATATTCAGTAATCATACAAGTGATTTCGAGAATTATATAAATGTACTATCAAATGTTCTAAAATGATATATTGCAGTTTTTTATTGGCGATTAACCAAGAGTTAAAAACAAACAAACAAAAAATCAAGTAGTATCAGGCTGACCTAAGTGGTACAAGAACCCACTTCCTGTATATCTGGCAGTGATCCATCATCATCAGTTTTAGTCAGAACCTCGTCATTTATTAAAAACATTATAAAAGACAAGTGGTTATTGTGTTTATATATATGTTCTTATTTGCTGTTGGTTTTTCATTATCGTCACCAAGACAGCAGGGAGTTAAGGCTACATTTGTTTGTCTTTCTGTTTGTTTGTCAGTTAGTCTGCCTGCTTGCCTGTGTTTGTGATAACTCTACAAAGTAATAAAGGGATCTTTCTGATATTTTATATGTGGGTAGGGTCAGACGAAATGAAGAAGTGATTAAATTTTATGAAAAACCTGGATCAATTTCTGAAAACAAAACAAAGCAAAAAAAAATCCAAAAAGTAATTGAAAATACATTAATATCCTGTTCACACTATAATCCGTGTTGACAAGGATTGAGGGTTGAAACAGATTGGAGTAGATACATCTCAATCCGGATTGAGTGTCCAGTTTAAACTGGATTAAGAAGTGTCAAAAACGGAGTACAGTAAAACCTTCAAATTTAGATGAATTCATGTAAAATTGTTTAAATGGTAATTTTTTTTTCAATATGGATAAAAATGATAAAATTAATAAAAATATACGAAATCCCTACATTATGTTATATATCATACAATAACATAGCTTAATAACATTTTATAATTAAAACAGATACTTTATATTATTAAGTCTGTGTCAGTTTTTAAGCAACAGACCAATTACAATCTTTTTAAATATTCTGCTCATAAATATTCTTACTATAATAACAATTATTCATGTATTTTATGTTGAATTGCAATCATCTAGAAATTACACAACAATCACTTTTGGTGGCCTTTGTGTCAATTGTGTACTCCAGAGCTTACAAAGGATTAAGATATATTGAGCTAAGCAATTGTTTCAAGGCAATAAGTGAATTGGTTACAGTAACCATACAGTCCCAAGCCCAAAGTAAAATAAACCAAGATGGAGGAGATCAAAGATGAGAGTTGGTAGACCTTTGAGATTAACAACTCCACTTTTGCGGAATAAAATTATTTTATTTTTTAAAAATTAGTATAGTTAGTTGATTACACACATAAATCTACATCTACATAACAATAGTTGCCCTAGGGTGACCTTTACCTTAAGGTCACCTTAGCTATACCAAATAATCGTACATAAACAACATTGGGCAACTCATTAAAATACATATTTATACGTACACTATATTAGCTAAATACACACATAGTTAGCATTGTATTCACTGAGACAATTACATACTAAGAAGTTATAAAACAGAATTACATGAGAATACGATTTCATAGATTACATAAGGTAGTATATATACTGTATCTGTACAGATTGTATGTTTATACACTAATAGCTTGTAAAATGTATTGTTTCACAGTACAGTTAAGACACACAAAATATGTACAAGATAAATATCAGTAAAATTAAAGAGTACAATACTTTGGTTACAGACAGTTGAAGCTAGAATTTATGATGAAATCATAAAGCCCCCTTGTAGGGGATAACTACACAAGAGTGATAATGCACTCTAACCAATCATATATAGCTGCTCATGTCACAACTTAAGAATCTGTTTGAAGAATTTTAAGTACATAATCAAAGTTATTTACATTGTACAGATTGTAACTCATTCAAGAAAAACCCACCAAGCACCCAATCAAAGTAGGGGTAGGGTAGAAATAAGACAAGAATATAAATTACAAATGAAAACAGTGAGCCCCAAGTGAGATACTTTATTTGGCAAACACTTTCTTAAATGTTTCAGCCACACCTTTGGCATTGAGTGGATCCGCCACTATATATGTGTATACTGAATCTGAAGACCATGTTCTGTGGTCTTTAATTTTTTGCAAATCAATGTTCTGGTTGAAGGCCAGGGTCACCCCTGACCTTCTAAATGTGTGAAAATTATGGAACTGAGGATCTAAACCTATTATGGAGACAACTTTCTTGAGGTGGGAACGTGCCCTAACCTGTGTGACTGGTGATTGGTCAATGCAAAAAAGAGGGGCATTATCTGAAACTGGGTAGGCCTTGTGCATCTCTATAAAACTGATGAGTGGGCATAACAAGGAGTTCTGTAAACGAGGTAAGATAATAAAGGAGCCCTGATTAGAAGCTTGAAGAGTCTTACTCCATTTGACCAGTACTATGGCATAGGAAGAATCCACTAAAATGTCCCCTCTACATAGCTGTTTACTAAGGTCGAAGGTGAGCCTGGAGGGGGGAAGAAGATTCGAAATTATTAGAAAACCAAAGAATGCAAAAAGATAAAGAGTACTAAACACAAGTGGATGGGGGAGGAGTTGACAAGCTCTTATAATCTGGATCAGGGAAGAGATGTCAAAAATTCCTTTGAATTTAGGGGGCTGTCTAATTGATACATTGACAGCTTTCAGCATTAATCTTACTTTGATGTGGTCAAAGATAGTGTCTGGAATTTCAAACCATTTCAGTTGAGATTTAATGGCCGATATGTAATTTAAAATAGAAGAATCCCTGAGGCCATTGTATGTGAGAAATTCAACAAACATGAGTACTGTGCTTAACTCAATAGACACGAAACTTTTACCTACAAATTTACAAAAAGCCATGAAGGTGATAAACATGCCCTTGTAAGAGCTCCACGTTTTGGGTCTGTAAGCCTGAGTGAGTCTATGAGTAACTCTGGACAGCAAGGCTGAGGCCAGGGGAGATGAGTCTGTAATAATGAGAAAAACACAAAATAAATTAAATATCATAATTGATTTCGAAGAAACTTGGATCAATCTGATGCCAGATTGGATCCCTTATTAGGTGGTTAATTGTAGCTTCAAAGGCCTTATGACTGTCCATACGTGATAGCATGTCTGCTATTTTGTTGTGTTTTCCTGGAATATGAACAACTTCTAATTCTATATCCCACATTGCTGTTAGGAGCCATATGTTCCGAATCATGGCTCCTAGGTGTCTACATTTTGTATAACCTCTACCACATACTGTGACAACTGCTAGATTGTCAACTTTAAAAACGACTCTTTGATGATGCCACATGTGACCCCAAACGCGTAATGCTATCAAAATATTAAGCATCTCATACTGGGTTATGCTTAGTTCATGCTGAGCCTGGAGAGCGTCAGGAATAGGAGTTGTGTAAACCCTATTACCCCAAACCCCACCCATGCCCTGGAGACAGGCATCAATTTCAATTGTCTCATGAAACAGTGCATTTACACGGTCATATGTGGTGAGGCCATTAAAAGATGGCATGAACGCCTGAAACCAGGCTATATCTCTTCTAATATCTGAATTAACTTCAATGCTACTGCTAGTTGCCTGCCTTAGAGCATTCAGTAATCGATTTGTAAAATATCTGGAAGATTTAACACATTTATGGACGAACATGATGCTACCTATGATGGACTGGAGCTGTCTTTTTGTTATATGAGTTTGAGTCTGAATGTGCTTACATTTATTAATAATCTCCTGCTGTTTTTCATGTGAGATGAACAGAGTTTTGTCTTTGGTGTTTACCATGATACCCAGACAATTACAAACCTGGGTGGGCCTAACCAATTTCTTTGGACTGATGGGAAACCCTAGCCTTTCCAAAAGGCTTAATAAGAAGTCACATTGGTCATCTGCATCTGATTTTTTTGAACATCCAATCATATCATCGACGTAGGCAAACATCTGATAACCCTGCTTGTGCATGAGAAAGTGAAAGAAGCTGGTTAGTCGGGTCGTGGCCATGCTCCCGGATCTGTGTCCAAATGGACAAAAAAGATCGCTATAATACTGATTATTACAATGCAAACACAAAGATTATAGTCACTGTTGTCAATACACAGCTGCCTGAAGGCCCGAGATAGATTAATCTTATACAGGACAGCATCTGGACCTAAACTTTTTAGTGTATCTGTGATATTATCTACAGTGGGGTATTATAATTTATAAATGGTATCCATGTAAATATTAGCCGGAGTAAAGTAATTTACAGAATTATGAAGAGGCCAGCTGAGATCTATTATAATGCGCCTGTTATCACTGTCTATTTTGTTTCTAGACATAAAAGGTGACACATGGGTTGCTTTGCCGTAAGGGGTTCTGTAAAAGGGCCTGCTATAGCCCCATGTTCTAATTCTGTTTTTAAATAAGTATCCACATGGTCAGGAAATTTAGAAGCTGATGTATGATTATCGGTATCATGCTCAAGCTGATGTTCTTTGCTATAGGGGAAATCAAGAGGGAAACCATATTTTATGAAGTATGGGAGTTGCCAATCCCAGAAACCTTCAGCTAATTCCTCAAATAATTTGAAGTTAATCTTTGAAGGTAGCAAAATATGGCTTCTTCAAAATTGTACTTTCCTGTTCTTCTGACCATACGATGTATGGCCACTGGATCAAAATTGTTATCACTGATAACTATTTTTGGTTCTAAAGATAGGCGAGTACTTTTATAGGTCAAATTGTTAATAGGCAGAAAACCCAATGCATTTGTTTGTTGCCTCAAGCATTTGTCTAAATCTTGACATTTGTCAGTGATATAAGAGACATTTACCTTCTTGATATGATTTTTCCCAGTCTAGTTACTGTTATGATATCTGCAGACTTAGTCAAATCTCTGTCTGAATGCAGACCAATGACTGAATTTGCCTCAATAGTATCTGATTTGTAGTCATGATCAGTTGCTATAGAATCCATGGTTTTGATACTAGTTTTTCTTTTGACTTGCCCCATACATATTGGGTTGTCCAATGTTTTCTCAATGTCAAATTCAGTTAATGAGTCACTTGAGTTAAGTGAGTCATAATTGTCTCCGAGTGGTGATTTGTTCTGAACTATAGTAATCCCCTTTATTTTACAATAGTCTGAACCTACATCACTCTGTACGCATGGAAAAATGTCTCTGGAGGGATAACCCTCATTGTCTTAACATTTTTTATATACAGTCACAGATTCACTGGTAACCTTAGCACCAGATGATAAAGTACTTTTGTATGTTAAGAGTAACACTTTATCAGACATTTCATGTGCAAGTCTACAGTGACGTTCATATGGTGAACTTTTTTTAGATACTTTATTGACAGTACAACCAGTCACTTGTTTGTACCAACAGTCCCGTTTCTGCGGGTATCAGTTCAATTTTTGTCAAGCAGTTTAATGATTTCTTGTTCCCCCAAAACCCCTAATACAGCAAAACGATTGCTGTCTGTTAATTTTTGAGATTTATGTGAAATTTGGTTAGAAACATTGGAACACTTCTTTTTCCCACCTTGAATAGGACTGATGGCACACTTGTTTTTTGCATAAAAGGTTCTTGATCTTACTACTATGCTAGTGGACATGTCTTTAACCCTGTTCTTGTCAACACTGTTTCCCCTACGACCATCCAAACTGTTACAAACTTGTTCAATATTTCTATTTACATAAGAATTATACACAACTCTTCCTGAAACGGTAACGGGAACATGAGCAGCTGCTTTCAGTTTTTTGGAAGCTTGAAGCAGTCTTTTTTGCTATGATTTTCATGTTTATTGTACATTGAGAAACAGTGTTGACAACTGTGCTTTAAGAGCATGTTCTGCCACTCATGATCACTGTGTTTTGCACAAGTACCTTTATTATACTTAAAACATGGCACAATCGTGGTTATTCTACCTTTGTCCCCCCCTGCCCCATTCTGTGAGGATGATGTGTGGGCATAACGCTTACGAATTTTGTTAACCTCCTTCAGGTTATCCCAGGCTACAACCCCATCTTGCATGCGGTGTAGTAGTACACTATGTGCGAACTTAACAGCCTCCCAACTATAGTGGCATGCATCCTGAAGCAACTCTGTCAAATACTCGACCATGTTCTCTTTAATGACTGGGTCCTGTTCCTGCTGACGGATCCTCAAGAACCCTAACATCCACTGACATGTAGTGAGATTATCATATGATGGGTGTTTGCGAAGACTTCCAACAAAAGCAAGGTCCTGAGGCCACTTTACTTTCTGCTTGTTATATTTATGAACTTTCTTCTGAATTGTTTCTAGTAAGATATCTAGGTTACCTGGTGACATATGCATAGCCCCTTCCAGTTCCTGGTATCTTTTGTTGACCTTCTGATGGATTTCCTGTGAGTTTCTGAGTGCCTGTAATGACGGTATCAGTGTGTCGTCCTCTACCCCTGTCTGGTTGATGTGCTGTCTGACATCTGTGGTAGTCAAGGTCTCTGCAGCATCCTTCTGTGTTTGGTGCTGCTGCTGGTGTGGTTGACCCATTGACGCCTGGGGAGCTACAGAAAACAAATGAGATGGGCCAGAAATCTGATCTTGGTTTAAGGATAAACAAGTATTAGAAAAATATGGCAGTGGCTCATTGAGTGTCCTAGCAGTCATCTGCAACCCAGCTCCTATTGAGGTCACACCAGCTGCACCCTGAACCTGTAACGGTGCCTGTGAAAGTGACGGTGATGCAATCATATTGTGTACTGATGACACTGTTGAATTATTGTGAAGTGATATCTGTGGATTCTTGGGGGCTCGCACTGAATTCAGCCTTACAAAGCTCTGTGTGGGGATCTGTGAGAATACACCATGATGTGGGCCACTAATTAACGTTTGATTGACAGTATGAAGGCTTGTGACACTGTTCATTTGACTAGTCAATGTAGATTGCCTCACCTGTTCTTTTCTTGGAGACATAATTAGATTGACACGCTCTGATTGATTTCTGCTTTCTTGTGCTTGTATCTTACTTGCCATACTTGCTAATACCAATCTTTCTTTGGCTGCCTGCTCTTCTAGGGTATTGAAATGTTTGCTAATACTTTTTAGCTCTCTTAAGAGCAAAATTTCAGTACTGGTTGTCTTAGTGCTGGTATCTGATGATGAATTATCAATGAGGTCACTGCCACTTACTTGCTTAGGTGTGTCCATGCCCTGTTGTTCTATAGCTCTTGTGTCAGTAGAATTCATAAAACTCGCCTGTGAGTCTCCAGACTGTGGGTCCTCTTGGTCCTCTGTGTTGCCAGGTCTGAGTGGACATCTCCTGTGAAGTGGAGGCTCATGTATGGACCCACATCCACTGCAGTCTTTAGCTGCCATGATCCTGTTGTGTCTCAGCGTGTGTAGTAAATAGAATAACAAAGTACATAAGCACACATCAAATGGTAAAACCAAGTTAAAAATCCATAAAATGACACAATAAATCGAAATTGTAAATACAGAAAGCCACAACTAAGATGGCGTCATAATAAAAATTTAAGTCTTGTTTAAACATCAACTTTCTAAGGAATAAACAAAGAATGGCGGGAAAGTGCTTATATAGGGGGAAGGTGTAGTAATTGATACAAAATAGTGCCTGGTACATACTAATCTGTGAAACTAAGAGAGGGTAGTGATTGAACCACCTTCCCCCGGGTCAAGGGTAAGGTTGCTACACTCAACCCTTGTCAACGCGGATTGAGAGGGTTCACACTACAAAAGGGGGTTGAACCAATCTGCTTCAATCTGCTTCAATCCACCTCTTGAGTAGGGTTGAGATTTACCCTTGTCAATCCGGATTGTGAGCGTTCAGACTAGTCTCCAATCTGGTTCAATCTGGTTCAATCTGTCTCAACCCGGGTTGAATCACTAGTCTGAACGCCCAGTAAAAATGGGATCTTTGAAAAGTTAGTTGTCATATCCAGAATATGATTCGGAACTTCCCCCAAATCTAACCACTTTTTGCGTTTGTCAGGCTCTAACCACATAAAAATTCATGAAGATCAGTTTACTACTTTTGGAGTTATAGCAAATACAGACACATAGACAGACACAAACAAATGCACGCAAAAACATAACCTCCTGAGTGATATTGTGTTTTATCCCCTGGAACTTGGCACCACAACATTCGTATAATGTTCCAAGCATTTTAATCTCTGTGAGACATGTTTACCTACAGCTTGGAAGAGATTACTCCAAATAAAGACAAGGCTGTGCCAGTAACTTATAGATTATCCTCACGCCTTTTTTCATAAAAAGTATTTTTTTTGCTCCATTTATTATTTTTCACTAAATGTATATGTACTAGCAGAATTTCTATGACGAACCATTGTTGGAGCATAAATCAAAGTTGTTTCAATGACTTTACAAGATAAACGATTTTTTAAGTTATAACATAAAGTCAACCATAATGGAACTATTTGCAATTCTCTACATTAAAAATGTGGTTTCTCTAATAATAGCAGAAAAAAGGCTTATGACTGCACTTATTGGGCTGTTCACTTTCCTGAATTGTTTTGGATCCTACCATGATAATCATACTTTTTACATTGCCCAGTCATTGTGGATCATGATCGTGCAATGCTTGCACAGCTGAGGCTGATTTCTCGGTCAGTCTTCGGCTTAATCATTGGTTCAAATATGAGCTTTTAGACTCAGTTGAGGTTTGGGCTCACATCTGTTTAAAAAAAACCTTACTTAACTGAGACTGGTCTGAGCCAAAAGTTTAACTTTTAGTCTCGTAAATTCTGTCAATTTACATTGTCCGGCTTGTCTGTTAGGGGTTTAGGGCTTGTCATAGAAGTTCTACTACTGGCCGTGCAAAAAAGGTTCCCGACCCTACAGCTTGTCGGGATGGTCATTACGACCTGTCTGTAACTTTACCGTCCTGTCGGGGATTTGATAACCGACTCATCATTTTCGCACCTTTTTTTCTACGACTTTTGCAACCGATCCTAGAGTCGTAGGGTCGGTTACAGGGTCAGTTCCAGTGGAAACTCTGCATTACCTATGCCGTTTATACTACTGCATTCTTTGGTATTATCAGCAAAACTTTTGTAGTATATCCTAGGCAGTTGGTAACCACTTTTAAATACACTGCTCTGTTTAAGTTTTGAATGTCACTCCCCAGATAGCATTCTGACGTTGGGCCAACGTTGGCCCAAAGTCGGCACATCCGTCGGTCCGACGTTGGCCCAACGTCTGCAAGCCACCGCGGTAAAAACATTTTACTCAATGTATAGCATCAGCCAATAAGATTGCAGCATGGTGTTATGTGGCCATTGTTTAACAGAAGGCAAGTGATAGACAGATTGTGGGAGGATCATAGTTAAGGGAATCCCTGATAAGTCACATGACCAAACATTAACAATGATAGAACAGTGTCATAAGGTGATAGTCCATAATACAGGGATGAAATTATAATGTTCACAAGCAAATTTTTCAGTGTGAATTTATAATGAGAATATTATTTTTATGTTTAAAATTGTTAAATAATTAGATAAAATTTGTGGGCTCACTGAAATATGATTTTTAGACATACCATAATAAATAATTTTTTACTAAGTTTCACAAAATCCCCTATTATTGCTCGCCGCCAGCTTGAATAAAATTCCACCGTTGGCCCAACGTTGGCCTAACATCGGCAAAATATAGAGATATCTAACCTGACTTGTGGTTGGCAGGCCACTGTTGGGCCAACCTTGTCAAAACCTGCTGATGATGCGACCAATAGCCAACGTTGGGCCAACGCTGGCAAAATCTGCCGACCATGTGACCAACAGCCAACGTCGGTCCGACGGCGGAATGCTATCTGGGTCTTTGACTATTTTGACTCTCAAGCATTTGCACAATGGATGATCATATTTTCTTTGGGTTTCCTTCATGCATAAGGAACAATAATCTTGATATAAAATTCCGTTTGCTACATGTCCATTGTCAAATTTACACTGCCCTTTGCTAAAACTGCTAGCAACATTTAGTTTGGACCACTGAGTTGGAAGCAGTTTTGTGACTTTGAAAAATTCTTTGAGTGTTTCTAACTTTAATCTTTTCAAATAAATCTGGTTCCATCCATGATAATCTACCTCTTTCCATTTCCTGCAATACCGCAGCATGTGCCCTGTATTCACAGAGAGTTCTATTACATCTTGCATTAATAATGCAAAGTAAGTCAACATATTTTCCTTAACTTTATTGTCACTTTGTTCCAGTATACAAAGCACCCACTGCTCCAAACTCATTTCATCATAAGTCGGCTGTTTATTTCCTACATTTATTGCACAGTAATCTTAAGGCCAACTAATTGGATTTTTGCTAACCCTGCTCTAAAACAACCTGACTTAATAGCAGTATTCGACTTACCTGTAAAGTCTGTCCTAGAAGCATCACTTTTCTTGTTTTTTACTTCGAAGAGAGTTTGCAGGTGCCAAGTTTTAAGTCAGTCGAATTCCTGAGGGCTGATTTGGCAAAGCGTCAATTTGTTTAGCTTCCTGTTTAAACAGTCTTATGCCTTTTATCTAATTTTGGATGTGGAAGCTTATTGGTAATCATGCGGCCTTCTTTTGGTGGGATAACATTTGACCTTAACTGTCAAAATGAAATTGGCTGAAGCTGTACTTTGTATACCACTTGTTGTATGACACTTAACTCTTACATCAGTTTGTACTGTCCATATTACAGATTTTCTAAGACCAGGGGCCGGTTTCACGAAGCCTCCTTAAGATAAAGGTCACCTTAAATTCTAGGATTTCCTTGATTATCTCCCTCCTTTAAAAAATCTCAGTTTCACAAAGCCTCCTTCCTTAAAGGAGACCTTGAAAACTCCCTTGAATTTCAAGGAAGCTAAGGACCTACCTTAGATTTAAGGAAGTGTCCTTCAAGGAATGTTTATTAACTTTAATGAACATTTTAAGGTGAATCCACTTAAATATATAGAACTTGAAACATTAATGTCAAACCTACATCCACAAACAATGTTTTGCTGTTTATTTCATACAATTTGGTTGTTTAATTCTTGAAAAATTGTTGTTCAAACTTTTGAAGTGAAACATATTCATGGAGTTTCATCGAACATAAAGGGGTAAAAAATTGTCATGTGACCTACTGTATTAATTTGCAAAATATAATCACAACCAATCTGCATTTTACAAAATTTATTAAAATATAGTGAAATATAGATTTGCTGACTTTACTGATCTTTAACAATGTTACAATAAGGACATTGCCTATATAAGGTAATTTAGGTAAAATAAGTGCACAAGTACACATGTACTTACAGTGAAAGAAAAACATCGGTGTGCTTACAGGTTTTGGAAACTACTCCCAAAAGAAATAAAAATGCAACTAATGTATCTGAAAATTAAAATGTGCCTAATGTACCAAGTTTAAAATTGTTAAAATGCTAAAATGCAATTTACCCTCTTAATATTTAAAATAAATTGTGTGAAGGTTATAAGTCATGGAGGGGAAATTCCAAGCAGTGTGGTTATATAGGGAATCGCCCTTCCTTTATTTTAAGGAAAATCTTTGGTAAGGTGGAATAAAGGAGGCTTTGTGAAACAGGATTTAAGGGAAGCCTTGCCAAAGGTTAGAAATCCCCCTTCCTTTACTTTAAGGAAGGAAAAAACAAAGGAGGCTTTGTGAAACCGGCCCCAGGGGCCGGTTTCACGAAGCCTCCTTAAGATAAAGGTCACCTTAAATTCTAGGAATTCCTTGATTTTCTCCCTCCTTTAAAAAATCTCAGTTTCACAAAACCTCCTTCCTTAAAGGAGACCTTGAAAACTCCCTTGAATTTCAAGGAAGCTAAGGACCTACCTTAGATTTAAGGAAGTGTCCTTCAAGGAATGTTATTAACTTTAATGAACATTTTAAGGTGAATCCACCTAAATATATAGAACTTGAAACATTATTGTCAAACCTACATCCACAAACAATGATTTGCTGTTTATTTCAAACAATTTGGTTGTTTAATTCTTGCAAAATTGATGTTCAAACTTTTGAAGTGAGAAACATATTCATGGAGTTTCCTTGAACATAAAGGGCCCCTCCCTTGCTTTGGGTAAAAAATTGTCATGTGACCTACTGTATTAATTGGCAAAATATAATCACAACCAATCTGCATTTTACAAAATTTATTAAAATATACATTTACTGATTTTCTGATCTTTAACATTGTTACAATAAGGACATTGCCTCCATAAGGTAGTTTAGGTACAAAATAAATGCACAAGTACACATGTACTTACAGTGAAAGAAAAACATTGGTGTGGTTATAGGTTTTGGAAACAACTCCCAAAAGAAAAAAAAATTAAAATAATGTATCTAAAAATTAAAATGACCTAATGTATCAAGTTTAAAATAGTTAAAATGCTAAAATGCAATTTACTCTCTTAATATTTAAAATAAATTGTGTGAAGGTTATATAAGTAATGGAGGGGAAATTCCAAGCAGTGTGGTTATAGAGGGAATCACCCTTCCTTTGTGTTAAGGAAAATCTTTGGTAAGGTGGAATAAAGGAGGCTTTGTGAAACAGGATTTAAGGGAAGCCTTGCCAAAGGTTAGAAATCCCCCTTCCTTTACTTTAAGGAAGGAAAAAACAAAGGAGGCTTCGTGAAACCGGCCCCAGGGGCCGGTTTCACGAAGCCTCCTTTGGAAAGGACCTCCTTTAGTAATGGAAGGTAATTTTTTTCCCCTTGGGAAGGCCACTTAAAATCTCCGTTTCACAAAGCCTCCTTTAACTCTCCTTACCAAAGGTCTTCCTTAACACTTAAGTAGGGAGGTTGTTCCCACCTTTTGTTAAAGCTTTTGGTAAAGCTAGTGATTTCAGCTGTAGAATGTCACACAAACACCAGAAATAATGCTTTGAACAGAACCACCACATATATATTTCTCAACTTCAAAGTTAAAATGGCTAAAAATAAACAAAACACTTTCTGGCATAAAGTTTTGGACTTCCTTTTTGAATAGTCAGACCTTGGTTGAACCTTCTGTTTGCCTATCCTACGGTGGTCAGTACTTTTAAGCTCCCTGTCAGTGGTACTTTTGTTTGTACTAACATTTTTCACTATTTGTGCAAAAGAAACATTATTGACTCTCCACCAATCATGTTTCCAATTGGAACTAGATACAACAGTTTTGTTACTATTTACAAAAGTTCTGCTAGTAATTACTTAAAACTTTTCATTGTTTCTATGGATATTTGGCACTGCAATGCAATGCCTTATTCGTTTTTGAACGCCTGCATTCACGTGCCGGGTTGGGGTGATTTGGCATGAACTAAAGCAATTTGGGCATGCATGAAGATATAGTTGACCATTGTTTTCATGGTCATTTGATTGCCAAACATACCAAGCCAAACTCCTCTACACTTGGGAGCCACGATTCAGCCTTCAAATGGTATAAACACTTGCATAAAATATAATTTAGCTGTTTTTCTGTGTCACTTTATGGTCATAATATAATACAAACATCTAATTGTTATTTTTGAAATGTTTTTTGTTCAAAACTTTGTTTATATTTAATGGGGTCCAGTATTGTTTCCCCTGAACACTAAAATTCTCTAACTAATCAATCCCACTTTTGACCCCCTATATCAAAATTCAGGTAGAGTTAAAAATAATTTTTGAGTTAATTTTTTTCAATATTTCATTTTCAAGAAAAAACAAATAATAGTATGCATAGGGACCATAAATACGATAATTATGATCATAACTATGTTACTCATGAATACATCTGTCCAGATGGCCAACTCATGGCTGGCAGCCGAATCAGGGCTCCCCAGTGTATATGCAGAAGACGAGTCAAAAACTCGACAAGCAGCACTGAATTCTCGCAAAAATTACCTAATTACTGTTAGCTGGATGCATCCAATAAAATAAACTCAATTTCCTATCTTTTTTCATCTATTTCTATGAGGAAACATATATATTGCACAGTCCTATAGTAGACAAATTTCTTCGGTGAGTAGTTAATTTGACTGTTTGGTAGGGGCCAGGGTGGCAGCGTGGTAACACTCTCACCTCCCACCTCTGAGGCCGGGGTTTGATTCCCGGTACGGCCTCAAGTGGGAAAGCTGGTAGTTGCTTGCTGTTGGTCGGCAGTTTACAGTACAGAACCCTAACGAACTGTATGTACTGGTTTCCTCTGCCCTTCCAACTACCCATTGTGATATGACCTGTACAGTGTTGAAAGCGACGTAAAACCCCAAATAAATAAATCTTCTGTTGCTACTGACCCAGTACCCACTTTACTTGTACCTCAATACTCTAGGAGTTCTCTAGGCTCTGGTGGTAATAAAGATGTTGGGGAAAAGATGTTGGTGGGATCGGTTGACCAGGTCACCCCTGTGCCCACCAAGAGGTCTACCAAGGAGAGTTGGGACATTGACGAGATTTTGAACATCCTGAAGGTGAGCCACAAACAGACCAAGAAGACCTTGGAGCAGATTGACAGTACCCAGTTCCGACATGAAAAAGCCCTGGTGTCTTTGGATGGAGGTCAATGTGAAGGAGATCAAACCGTCTTTATGGAGGTACTCCCAGGCCCAGTCATACCAGATGATAACACAGTACGTTGATCAGTCTGTTGCCATCAGAGAGAGTGTTACTGGACAGGCGAAACCGCAGTACATCTTGCGCAATGTTCCGACAGGTGTTTCCACATCTAAGGCCTCACAGGTGCCCACTGTTCCCAGGCTATCATCCCCTGCACAGTCTGTTGGTTCTGGGTCTCAGATCTGGATCATCACGACAGAGGCCCCCACAAACCTCTCTCATTATTCTTCAAGAGATCTGGGCAATGTTTCACTGAACCTTTCAGCAGGTGCGCCTACTTTGTCTGTTACCCCAACTGCCCTACTAGAAGGCAATCAGAGATCTTTTAAAGTTGGGTTTTGTACACCTTTATTCATTAGTCCTGGAACACTGTGGATTATGGGCCCAAGGTTAGTTATAGGCGATGACACTGAAATGATGCACACTTTTGATTCTAAATTATGGGACTTTTTACACCTATTTTTTCTGGTTGATATGGTTTACAAAATTTTTACTTTGATTTTCTGTGTCAACGCTGAGCATCATTTCCACCAATTGTTTTTTCACCAAATGTGATGGAAACAAAGTAAACTCAATTGGTCCCTGAAGTCAATAAATATATTAAGAGATTTTTATGCCCCTGTTCCACCAAAAGATTAAGCCCCGATCCTGTCGGCGACCCTTAATCGTGGGTAGTCTTGGAAAAAATGGAAAAAAAATTGACCAATGGGGTGGAAGACAGAATCGGTATGAAGGTCTGGGATTAACTACAGATCGGCCTCAGGACGCCCCAGGAGGCCCCAGACAGTCCCTAACTGGTCTGGGACTAAGAACAGACTAAGCCATTTTTCTGGTCGGTTTGAACCACGATCCTGTCGTAGACAAACCGACTGGGTCCCAGGACGCCTCAGGCCTCCTGGGACTAAGAGCCGACTAACCCAGGATTAAGTCCCGACCCCACAAGGTGTCCTGAGGCGTCCCCAGGCGTCCCCAGACCGAGATAGCCGATTTTTGTTTTGCAATGGGACTAAGGGTCGCAGGAGGCCTGGGACTAAGAATAGAGGGTCTGGGACTAAGGGTCGGCGACTAAGGGTCGCAGGCGGCCTGGGACAACATAGGACTGTGTAAATTTGGTCTGAGGAGGCCTGAGGACGCCTGGGACTGGACATTTTGTTTATGGCGGGAAAAAATAATCGGTTGGGGTCGGGAGAAATATCAAACATGTTTGATTTCTCACACGGCCCCAACCGACCACAACAGACCCTTACAGAAGGTCTGGGACTAAGCAAATATTTCAAACCGACCCTCAAAAACCCTTAATCGGGAGCCTTAGTCGTGTGGTGGAACACCCACATTAAGCGTCCCGCTAGGGACACTTGTTTGTATATAGGAGAAGCAAGTCTGCCAGATGCACCGGATCTGCATTTTCTTTTTGAAATAGCTTCGCAGCTATAAGGCAGATTCTTTTCATCTTTTGGCAGTTGTATGCAGTAGCCCTGGGAAATTTTTCGGAATATGCTGTGATGACATTTTCACCAATCAGAGAGGTCACATGACATAAAATGTGTTTTTTGGAAGGGCGTCCTTGTCTGGATGATAACTTACGAAGCATTTTATCTATCCACCTGAAGTTTAGCAAATTTTGGCAGGGATGGGTTAAGAAATGACTGAGTTATTGATATTTAATTAAGCATTAACAATTTTCTTAACGATTAAATAACAAAACTGCTTGTATCTCCTTAACCATGTGAGATAGAGCGATTTCGTAGAAATTTTTTACCCACAGGGTATCTAAGACAACTACTCTCTCCAATTTTCAAAAAAAAATTCTCCTACTCAAAAATAGGGGTCATATTCATTTTCGAATTTTTGATAAAAAATGCAGAACACAAAATTGGAAATATAGGCTCATAAGGTACCATATAGAACAATACTGGTATATGAGTACTTTTTGAAACCATTTTCTTCATAAAATAAAAATTTCTTAGTGGGATTTCGGCAAAATTTTTGACCCACAGAGTATCAGTGAAGACTAGCTTTTCCAAGTTTCAACAAATATTTCACTTGCCAAAAATGGCAGCTATTTTGAGTTTTCGAATTTTTTTTCAAAAAATGCAAAACACACAAAAATGCTTGTATTTCAAAAACTGTGCCACCAAAAATGGCGGTCATTTTGAATTATCGAATTTTTCGCAAAAATTGCAAAACACAAAAATGCTTGTATCTAGAAAACTGTGCATGATAGAGAGATTTTAGCAAAATTTTTCACCCAGAGGATATCTGTGAAGTCTAGCCTTTCCAAGTTTCATTGAATATTTCACTCGCCAAAAATGGTGGCCATTTCTTTGGGTATCTAAGCAAACTACTCTACCCAATTTTCCAAAAAAAATTTACCCTTCCCAAAAATGGGAGTCATTGTCAATTTTCAAATTTGTGACAAAACTTGCAAAAATTTTAAGTCTGTATCTTTAATTTTAAGGTCATCTTAAGGTATCTAAAATGCCCACAGACACCCAATTTATTGACTTTTCCCCACGTTTAAGCCCTATAACTGTCATAATATGTGCCTTATACAACTGAAATCTCATCTGGGAATATATTAATATGTTGTTAATATGTTAAGTAGACATTTAACATGTATGTGAGGCCCATGACTAATCAACTCAGACGACTTTTTTAAAAATTGACTCCCAAAAATGAAAAATAGTTTATAATAATTGTGAATGGGTGCAGCAAAAAAATACCCAGTGAATGCTAGTGGGATAGCCTGTGTGGGGATATGTTGGCATCAAGTGGGCGCAATCTAGGTTTTCTTTCAAATGCCTCCTTGGTTAACTTTGCTTCCATTGTATTTTGGTGCAGATTTGTAATTGGTCTGAATTGGCTATAACTCTAACCTTGTAACCACAATGCACAGTGTTATGGGTCTTTAGTGTCTGTCACTTACTATCGTTTTTACTTTTATTGCTGATCTAAATGTTACTGTTTTATTTGGGCCTATGTATATGTAATTATATAATTACTTTTTTAAACTGATATGTTCTTATGATTGTATTTAACATGTAAGATTTCTGATTGTTTACTGCCAGTAGTATCTTATGGCCTGGCTTGTGTGTGCTTTATAACATTTGACGTTTATCAGCTGTAGGTACTACGGTCAGATTTTACTGTAATTTTAATTTTTAAAAGTAACTTGGTTACTGCTGACAGTGTTACTGTTGGCCTAGAGTTAATTTTTATGTCAGCTGACTTGTTAGTCAATCTGCGAAGTTTTCGTCTGCGTCCACGTGAACAACTTCTCAAAAATAACAAGGCCTAGAGACATGCTCTTTCTTAAGCAATGCACAGATTTTCACCAAATTTTCAAGATATGTTTACCTTAAGAGGACCTAGAGCTGATTATTTTGGGTGGTATCCGGTAAAAGCTGATGTCATGGCAACACTTTTAAGATTTTTGGATCTAAAAGTTTGTGGGTGTTCCACAGTCTAAACCCATGCATGGATTTGGACCAAATTTTCAGGGTATGTTTTCTCTGAGAGGATCTAGAGCTGATTGGTTTTGGGGGGGTATCTGGCAACAACTGTTGCCATGTCAATGCTTTAAATATTTCTGGGTGTTAACGTTTGGGGGTGTTCCACAGCCTAAACCAATGCATAAATTTTCACCAAATTTTCAGGATATGTTATAGGAATAAAAGACATATTCGAGTGCTTTATGATGGTTTTAAACTATCGAGTGGCTGTATTAAAGCCACGAAGCCCGAAGGGCTGAGTGCTTTAATGTAGCCGATCGATAGTTTAAAACCATCATAAAGCACAAGAATTTGTCTTTTATTCCTATTCTAAAATGGTTACACTAATATTTTGGTCAAAATAAGCAGTAAGTCTTACGCAAAATTCAAAACAAATCCAGCACCATGTTGGCTGTTCCATTAACTAAACGTGCTTAGTGATGGATGTGCAAACAAGCTTTTGGTTAAAATCCCCCACAGAATTCGGTAATGTCATATTAATGAGTAGTCGATCTTTAAATGAAATATTGATAAAATCCCCTACAGAATTATTTGACTAAGTATTTGCTGCATATAATTTAAGTTTTATTTCACCGTGAGTTGTTTGTTTACGTTTGTACGCGAAGGGACGATGTACCAGATTTCAACAGCGTGCTTTATTTACCGTTCTATATTCGCGGTTCAAGCATTGCGCAAAAGACGTGTCCACGTTCACTGCGCAGCCTACCATTTTAGAATAACTGAAACAGGATCTACAGCTGAGTAGGTTTGGGATGGTGTCTTACAACACCTGTTGCCATGGCAATGCTTTAAATACTTTTTGATCTTAAACTTCTTAATTGAAAAAGAGTACTATTAAACCGATGTTACTATAGTTACATTTTAATCTCGGCCAAGGTTGGGGTTGGGAGATTATGAAATGCCTTCTGTGTGTCGGGGGGTGTGCATACATGTGTGCATATGTCACATTTTTAAATCAAGCTTTATATCTCATTCAGTTATGAAGATATTTTCACCTAATTTGGAGAGCATGTTGATAGCTGTAAAAATTATGGTACTTATTTTAAAAAAACATGGCCGACATAGATGATTGCAAGGAAATCATTGATATGTTCTAAAATTAAAAATATTGCAGCTAGCTGTGTCAGAAAATGTAAATGGCTAGGAAAGCTTGCCTCAGAATAATTTTGACCTTGCTTTGAAAACACAATGCCTGCCATATCACATCTTTTATGTCAAATGGGGGCACTCACTTATCATTGGTCCCAGGGGTTTGTAATGAGAAAACAAATTCTTGGAAATCATGGTCTGCAAATCTTTTGCCAGAGTCAGAGTTGACCTTTAACCCCTCCTTAACGGTTATGTACGGTCTTTGTGCTAAGGACCTCAAAAATATAAAAAATGTAAGAAATCCTGGCCTGTGGAACTTACATCTGACAACGTTTTGTGGATAATGTATACTTCTTGCAACTGAAGTTGTTCCTAAGATTTTTCCCGAATCTCAATGTTGTTGCCCATTTAGTTATACCTGCAGACTGGGGTTCTTGCCTGCCGAGGCTGGCTATTTTTTCTTACAGTAATTAATGATTACAGTAGCAGTAATGGTTAAGTTTGTCATGTGTAAGCCTAGTGGTTTTTCAATGCTGTTAGTGCTACTGCTGGTCTTATACTTTAAGTATGATGAGTAACTTGCTTACTGCTGATGGTGTGATTATTTTCAGTAAGATTTTAAGTAAGACTTTTTGAGCTGCTGTATGCCTTTTCCACTTTCACACTTGGTCATGTCTTGTAACTGTTGGTTTATTTTAATTTATTTTCACTTGTATTTTTTGTTTGGTGATCTGTCGGTAGTACTGTTGGCCTTTGTGTGGTTTATTTTTGAGTTGGAACATTTGTGGTTTTTCACAGTTCACAGTACTACTCCAGGTAGTGGTAGTGTTATCGTTACAGTTTCAGTTATGAGCTGCCTTTGTAGTTGTTCACTTCTCATGTATTTTAGGGTTACTTTAAACACCCTTTAGGTATACCTTTTTTCTGAGATGTTACTTTGTACACAGGGTGTACTGCTTACTTGTGTGTATTATAACTACTGTGATGGTTAACACTCGTCAGCCATATCCATCTCAGCCCTACTTTGTAATTAGCTTGTACATCTTCTGAATGTACATTTTTTTAAGTTTAAGTGTCACTTTCAGGTACCTTGTGATGTTACATTGAAGGTTTAAATTTTTAAGCTTCTACAGATCACTTTTTTTTTGTCTCCGGACTTTGATGAAATTGACAACACCTTGCCTCTCTTGCTCTCCAATAGCTAAAAGGACACATGTCCTTTTGGCTTTTTCCCATACATATGTCCTTTTGTCTGCAGACTTTGACGAAATTGAATTTCTCTCTCTTGCCATCCAATAGCTAAAAGGACACATGTCCTTTTGCCTTTTCCCATACATATGTCCTTCTTGCATCAGACTTTCATGAGTGATGACTATTTGTCTGCTCACTGAAGTTAAGTTGGAATTTCTTTCTGTCACAAGACCTTTGTAAATTCTAGTGCACTACTTGTGTCTCTGATGGCTTTGCGCTCGTGCTAGGGGACCAAAACACCTTTTGGCCTTGTTTTTCTTAAGTTAGTGCTCCATAGTTCCCCACAGCTTATGGCCATCTGGACAGCCTTTGACTATGTGTTTGAAATTTTGTTTCAATGTTGTATTTTTCGAGTATCACTCATAACCAATAAAATCAAGCGATTAGGTAAAGGTTTAATCACTTGGCATATTCTTGGCATTATATCATTTCACAGCCAATTGCCTTAACAACAGGCTATTAAAATACATCCAACAACTAAAGTTGATCTCTTAGTATATTTATATGGCTTAATATAAAATAGAAAGCCCAACATGACACCCTTTGGTTTATTTATTCTATTATTGCTGTCACAATTTTGAATTTGAACTTTTATTCTATCAATCTTACTTGCTATCATATCTCGTTTTGTTCCTTGCCACAATCAATAACTTTGAGAGTGATCAGACTGAAGTTTTTGTACACATGTTACATTGAGTGAGTTTCTCCTACACTTCATAAAAATAGGTTCATAATCAAATACATGTGACAACAATATGTTAAAACAAGAGTAATACCCTTGTTAAAGTAAAAAAAATTGTCGGTTATTGAAGCTAATCCAGAAAATACTTGTTATGCATGAACAAATAAAAAATAAGACTTAATTAACACATGCATGTGTACATTAAAGTTATAACAGTTAAAATAAACGTTTATACATATACATTTCACAACCTCTACAACCTCTTGCCAGAATAACAAACTTTGCAATGCAACTACACCGGAAACTGGCCAAAATTGTTGTCATTTTTTCAGTATGTGGTGCACAGCTGCTTGTTAACCATCAGATTAAACTTTGGCAAGAAACTCATATATTATGTCCAATTATGAGTTATGACTATATTTGGAACTTGCAAATTAGGGTTAAATTAATCATCAGTTCCTTCTAATGACATGGGGCATTTATAAAACAACAATTTCTAATCATTGAGTCTTTTCTAACACTCGAACAATCACTGGCTTTCCCTTGTGCACACTTTTAATGTGCTGATTGACATTCCCTCTTACTGACGCCCTGTGTTGACAGTATCCACACTGGTAAGGCTTTTGCCCCTGAAATGGAACCGCAGATTAAAAGTAACTCTTCTCAATGAAATCACATATTGTATATGTTGTAACATTTCCAAAAAGTCATTTAGTCACTTCCCAGTTAGAATATTTAACTGACTTCTTAGTTTTTCGTTGTGAATTGTACTATAAAATAGCCTTGCTCGATTCCCATAGTTGTATCATATCTTTTTCAAAGTTTTACACAAATATTTGACATTCATAGAGTGCTAACACATGTTGAGAGATATCAACACATCAGAGAGCCTTATCAACTTTCCAGAGAAGGTTCATCTTGACACAACCCAAATGTGCCACGACTACCAGATGATAAACAGGTTTACTGGCACTATAGAAGGCTGGTATATTTTATTGTTACAGATAATTCAGATTTCCAAGCAAGGATTTTTTTCAACAATTTGTTTATTTTACTTTCAAAATTGTGTTTTACTGTGATAACTATTTTAAACTTAAAAATATTTGAGATAAAACAGGTCATTCTAATTCAAATCAATAACACATAGATATTCAAAAAATGTATTTCCAAAAAAAAAAACATTACAAAAGCTGAAATTGGCACCGCAAATTTACGCCAGAATACCATCATCTAACCATTTCGGAGGGACCATGGTGGCACAGTAGTAACATACTAGCCTCCCACCTCTGGGGTCGGCGGTTTAAATCCTGAACCCTATGTGGGAAAGCTGGTAGTTACTTACTGATGTTCGGCAGTTTACAGCACAGAACCTTGACCAACTGTATGTACTGGTTTCCTCTGCCAACAAAGCTACCAATCGTGATATGACCTGTACAGTGTTGAAAGCGACATTAAAACCCAAATAATAACCATTTTGGTGGTTATTTTGGGTAAGTATTTGGTTTGAATGACAGAAGATTCGTAAAACTGAATGGGCATTTATAGAAAAAAGGGAAAGGGAAATATAAAATTGCAAGAATGGAAATGAGTTGCTGAAACTGAATATTTAGATAACTCAGAGTCAGATAATAAATGGTGTTTACTGTGTTTTGACTCAGATTTGGCTCCTGTCTGTGTAAATTCACCTTAAAGGTACATTAGAATTACCATTATCCATATCCCGAGCCATTGAATAAATTTGAAGCTAGAGGATGCAAATATGCAATCAGAAACTACACTCCCTCCATTTATGACTATTATTATCATCAGGGATGTATTGACCTGTACCATAGCTTTGTCTGTCAAACACAACAACAATTAATTATGCATTGTAGTTGTTTGAAGAAATGGACCAAGAAATGATACTGATACTAGATACTGATATTTAACTGTTATTGCTGTGTCTCTTGATTTGTATAATTCACACATTCTATTGGGCCTTTTTAAATTATCAACATAACCAAAACAATATGATTAAATGTGCAATTAACAATAATTTCAAAATTCAATTGATAAACCTGCTTTACTCCCCAATAATGTTACGCTCAAAAAATAGAATTTTCTGATTGTTTTTTTTTTAATTCTATAAAGGGCTGAATTTTATTGTATGTACACATGTATGACACGGCTTATGACATCTGGCGGCTGATTTTCGACAGAGATTTTTCCACTCTTTCTCATTTTTTGCTTACTTGTTCACACATGTCTAACTTTGCTTTGTGATACCTGACATCCAATTCGTGATGGGGATTTTTCCGCTCTTCGAGGGAAAAAAATCAGATGACAAGTAAACTTAGATGCATTTTTACAAAATATTGACAAGGTCGGAAAAAAATTTTCCGTGACTAATTGCCTGTCGGATATCATAAGCAAAAGAACACTGGATTATACCTGTAATTCAACCTTATTCAATACTACCTACCCTACTGTTCCCACAATTTATATCAAATATGGTGTGGAGTAAATGCTGAATCAAGCCAACTTTACCTTGTTGGTGTGTACAAGCTTCATATGGTGTGTCAGCTTCCCTTTGACCTTGAAAGATGAACCACAAATATCACATTTGTGGGGCCTTTCATTACTCTGATACTTCAGGTGAATTTTTAGTCCTCTTTTCGTGGAAAATTGTTTCCCACAATGTGCACACAGGAAATACTTCAGCTCTTCAATAAAATAAACACACGTTTTTGAACTAATACAAAAAAATGGTGTTTCCTTTTTTGAACATATGCAAATTTCTGGATTTTCAATGGAAATATATAGTGTAATAAAATATGCTCTAATTATTTTTGTGTAAGAGTGTTTAGATTATGCCAACTTTTTAATTTTACAAAGACATATTAAGTGCTTATTTTCACAGTAACATATGAAGAAAAAAAGTGTACAGATAATACTAGAATAGATATAACCTAATTACTTTCAAGACCATCATGTTCTAAGAACATACATTTTTATCATCGTTGATCAAAACCGGTAGCCCCATTCGTGGAAATCGGTTATCTCTTTCCACAGTTTGTCCTAGAAAGGCCATTGGCTGGAGAGTTTTTGCAATGGCGTCCACCTCTAAATGGAACAGACTCCGACAATCAGTCTGATCACAGCAATAAGAGGTTTCTGAAGCCAGCTAAAAACCTATTTGTTTGGTCTAGCATATCCTCCACTATAGTATATCTCTCCCGGTGGGCGCTAATTTGGATCTCAATTTTTTATGTCCCTGGACTTTCCCTTTTTGACCCAGAACACATTAGAGGATGTTATATCAATTTTGTGTTATATAAATGTTTCTATTCTATTCTAATCTAGAATAGGGACTACTTAGACAAAAAATAGTTTCCTCTCTGTAACCAACTTTGTTAATATTATATTTTACGTTTTTAAAAACACAATTAAACCATTATTCTTCTATACACAATAGCATTTTTGGTCATAATATATGAACATGTTAGTTTTACATGCTACAGAGTATTACAAGAATTTTTTAAAATTTTTAAGTGGTATAAATTATTCTAATCTTCAACCAGTCTACCAAAGTCACTGCAAAGATTGTAAATTTTATCTCCGTACTCAAACTCTATATGAAGTTAATATTGTTCTTACAATAATATTAATTGGAAACTATTGACTGTCTCTACTTACGTTCCCCCATGAGATAGCCCTGGGAGAAAATTTAATCATTTTCCCAAAGCTTGAATATTTCCAGTTTTTTAAAATACTCCATGATTCTATCACATATTGACATTGCATGAACAAATGCTTAAGAATCTCAAATTCTGACTGATAAATCCAAAATCTGTCAGACTTTTCAATAGATATTGGAACCAAATCAACCTATTATCTTGTGTAACATTGAACAGAGGCTGAAGTACTATTTTCTGTGTTACACTTTCAATATGCATTGAGGTAGTTATTCCTTTTTAACTTTATGTCGACATTCTACTTCTTTCATCAATTCTTGTTGAAATTTTACAACCTTGGTAACACTGAAGAAAAAGTGACATAAGGTATGAGATATAAGGTCTCACCAAAACATTTTCTTGATCAATTAAAACTTTTCTTTCATTACTATATCTCTGTATCATTTCACTGATTTGAAAATATTCTAGGAAATTTCTAATGAAAATCAAAGTTATTTTGGCTAGCACGGCTATGTAGGAGTCTGCTGGGGCGGTTCACTGGCTACCTAAAAAGTAGTGGTTTCACCTTGAGGCTATTGGTGGTTACTGTTTGTACTTGTTGGGTCCAATTAGAATCAGTCATGCTTCATTAGTTCTCGCCTTTCTTTGTGGGGATCACTTTAAACTTTAGAGCCAAAGAGTATACATGAACACAACCACCATCCCACCCTGCACAGAAACACACACCTCCTTGTGGGCATCCATACCACAGGGGAGAGTAAGTAGGGATCCATTAGTTGGTCACAACTTCTGGCTTTTACCTCAGTGGCTGGGAGCCCCTTCTCTTGTCTCGGTTAAGGGGAGTTCTCCCAATTTTTGGGATTTATATAGGTCACTGTTATGCTGAGACTTTCGACAGGAAATTTTTTGTACCTTCAGTAACTGGGACTCCCTTGGTTTGTCTCGACTGAGGGGAGTTCTCAATTTGGGATTGATATAGGTTACTGTTTACTTTGAGACTTTTGAGATCTGGGTTAGAAGCTTGTGTTCTTCAGGTGGCCATAATGGTTGGTTTTGGTGTCTGATATGTTTGACACTGCTATGTTGTATTTTTAACTGTGATATTGCATGGGTTAATATTTTACAAATTTCAGTTTTTAAAAATTTCTAAAATATTATCTCTTATTCTAACTTGTGTACTAACATGTAAATAAAATTGCGTCAATGTGTTTTACTGTCTTTATTGTTATTATGTGTACTTCAGTCGTGAGACTGGGGTTGGGTTAAAATCAACTCTCACATATGCCCTCTGACCTTTTGGGTTCTCAGTTCACCTTGAATCTGGGTTCAAACCCACCATCCCACTTTGTGGGTTGGGGCCTGAATCCTATCATTAAATGTCTAGTTGGTCAGGGCTTTGAATCTTTTGTGGCCAAGTTAACTGCTCTAGTTCTTTTACTACACAAGATTTAAAGATTTGGTTGAACATTATCCCCAGTTACAGGTGTCACTTTTTCACACCAGGTTTTCCGAAAAAGTGAGTTTCCTGGTTTACCATTGTAAAGTGGAGCTGCAAGTATGTTCTGCTGGGTTTTAACTTCAAAAGATTGATTTATTATATTCCAAACTTTAAATACCTCTATCAATAATTCATTAGGTATTTTATTATTAAGCTTCACCCAGAAGCTATGATAAAATTGAAATACCTTTAGGGCCATATGAGTTTTCAAATGGTTTAGCGCAATGGTCACTGGTGAAATAATAAGACTCCTAATCTACGTATATTTCAAGCACTGATAAACTTGTTTCATTTTCACTGGTTTTCTATCGCCGCTAAAGATTACATGTGATTTTTTACTCCGATTGATACATAAGTTAACATTAGACACAAATCAATTATGTAATTGGGACATGATGATTTAATAGCAGTAATTTTTCCTATAGGATTGAGGGTTCTTTTGTCTAGGCAGAAATTGTTTTATCTACTGTGAGAATAATTTAGAGCTTGTATGCTAGAAAATTTATATCAAAGTCATTGTCTATTAAAGGTAAATAAATTTGTACACAGGTTTTAGGAGTTTGGATAGTTTACAGAGTTTTTCATTAGACTTCTTTTCCAATCCTTATCATTATGTTTTAGATCAAAGATCAAAGTACCTCTAAGATATTTATTAATGTTTTAAGGAGCTCTTTGAACTAGCCATAAAAATTAGCATTTCTAAAATACGATATCTTAACTTATTTGCAGCACATTTTTACACCTTTGGCCATATTGTTGCTTTATATCATTTCTAACAGAACCTGCGCACATAACATTAAAAACACGGAGCTATGGGATCTAGGAAAGAACTTGGTAGGACACCAAGTCGTAGCACCGTGGCTGTTGGGTTTTATCATTGAAGAGTGTTAACCACATGATAAACTCTTTACTAAAATTATAGTGATGTAATACCTTATTTATAAGTTTCAACACTACTGAATCGAAGGCCTCTTCAAAATCAATGAGCATCAGCTACACTGTTATATTTTACTTGTCAGCATAATTCATCATATCATAGACCAGGTTGGTAACTTACTTGTATGGGTGAGTTCATGCTCAGTCAGCCTGTACTTGTCAGCACATCTGTACTTGCAAAAACTGCATGTATATGTTCTCAGACCCATGATACTTTTATTATGATGTGAAACAAGGTGTCCTATTAAAAATGAAATAGAATATTAAGTTGAATGATATTCATAAATGGCATACACATTGTAATAGGCAATAACGTATTTTTTAACAAATCATATGTCCAGTTTATTGTTAGATAAAATTACACACTGATAGTGTTAATATTTGTCAGTGGGAAGCTGTTTGTCAATAACTGTGCTCATGAATTAATCTATAGCAATAAGGTAAGGTATTGCTACTCTATTGTTTAACCAATGAAATATCCTTAAAGCAATGTTATAGTGACAGACAAAACAACACCCAAAGCATTGAACACATGAAGAGTGTGTCCAAGTTTTGGTAAAAGTTTTGTATTTTCTTGTAAAGATCCATGTCTATTGAAAATGATGTAATTTTTCAGGATTACTAAAGCAAAAATTTAATTTACCATTCAAATTCTTTAAGGTGTTTGTCTCAAAGTTACAGTCACCACATTTGTAGGCTTTGCCAACATCTTCTGTTCCACTACCTGTTGTCGGAAGCTGATTAGGACTTGGTGCACTTAGAGAAGAAACATTTTTCACTGATTCAGGAGGATAAAGTGGAATTTGTGTTTCCGATTCCCTTCCAGACTTGATCTGCCTTGACTCTGGCTGTTGATAACTAAACAGCAGAAACAAACGCTGCTTAAACTAATTATTTTAATTATATTAAATGCACACATTTTTATAAAATCTTAAAATTATCTAATTTCGAGCAAATGTGTTTGACATTTCAGATATTCACTATTTACCCATCAGTTGATCTATCGAATGGTGAAGATGTAGTAGTTTCTTTGACCCACAATCTGTTTTTGTTGCTGTGATTTGAAATGATAGCCTCACAAGATTCTTGTGCAGTAAAACCTTGTTCAGTTGATCTTTGAAGATAACCAGTGTTATGGTGGAAAAATGTAATCAAATTTATCAAAATACAGTCACGTTGTACATCCTTACGCAGTGCATCAATCAATTGAACTATGATGTCTGGCCTGTTATAAATGTATTGCAGAATATGTTTCACATCATTTATGACTGGAAAATTACTCTCTTGGTTGTTGGACAAAGAAAGGTGATTATCAGCTCCATTGGCATGTATGTTGGAAATTGATCCATCTGCTTGTACTGGTGATGATGATACAGATGCAGTTGAGTTCAAGACACCATTTACCAGTGGAGGAATAGCACACTGAGAACGTGGAGTCATTAATGTTTCTGGCAAGCCCATAAAGTATATGTTTTCTGCAGTTTCTTCTGCGTTATTGTCTGTGAGAAGAAACTCGTTAAGGGAATCAGTTTCTTGTAGAATTGCTTGCCCATGAAGATGGTTCTCTTGTAGATGGGGATTGATGTTAGAGCCATCTAACATACGGTTGTCAGGATGGTGGTTTGTGTTGCTATCCTGTGTCATTGTCTCTAAGCATGAAAAGATATCATCTGCAAATGATACATTTTTAGACATTTTGGATGAACAAATTGCCTGAAAGCACAAGACATTCAGTTGTTGTATTCCAATTACAAGTAGCTCCACTCATTCAGTGAATTTAGCTTTTGAAATATTTTCACAATGGTATTATCATAAGTTTACACACAAGAAGCAATCAGTTCTGATCATTACAATATAACTCATTCCCACTACATTTACTACGGTATGTGTCACTGCTACATAATTCCAGTTATTATATACTTTCCGTTTCACACTTTATTAACTATGTATGTGTAGTTTTTACACAAAAACGTCATGTTTGGCCTAAATTTGGTTGGTTGCATTATGTTCAGCTGACATGCTTTTTACATTTTGATATGTGTCAGTGGTTTAATAAAACTGTTCAGTGGCCCAATGCACCACAGCCACATGTATTTTTATTCAAAAGAAACCCCAATAGGCACACATGTTGAAAGTCTCATTAAACAGGCGCCTTATTCAGAGTCTAGTTTGACAACACATAACTGTCTAGTGGAGGTGTTGATATAACATAACAGCATCAAATAACGAATTTAAGCGCAGACTGGCATATCTTGCAAAAAATGTATAAATTCAAAAAAGTAACAAATGGATAGGGAAAGTCAACCAACTCTAAACTAAACTTCTCTCACATTTTTATGTATGTGCCACAACAGGCCTCTGTAGGAAAGGAATTTAAAACCATGTGTAAAATTCTAAATTCTAATTCGACTTTTATAGTGCTTAATCTCCACTGAGTAGTGGACTCTAAGGCGCAACAAGATAAGAGCAATATGTAAATTCAAAGTCCAGGGACAGAAATAGGTCAGCACCATGGAGAAGCTATAAGAGAAAATGAGCTAAGGAGGATATGCCTTTGTGTAGAGATAGATTTTGAGCTTCTTTCTAAAAGAGGCAATAGTGGGGGATGCACGAATGTCTTCAGGAAGTGAATTCCAAACAGTGGGAGCATCAAAGGCAAAACTGAAGCCAAACTGCTTAGTGGACTTGTGAATTGTAGGTTGAAATTTTGGTACATTAAGGAAATTGGCAACACTCTGACTACGTCTAGTATTTTAAGTAGTGCGGTATGTTAATGTAACATGTTATATATTTAGAAAGCAGGCATCGTTACTGTCTTAATTTGGTGCAAACATGATTATAATACTGGAAATTGTTTTTTTGAGTGTGAGCTCTCTCTCAGAGGCTTTCACTACTACAAATCACCTTTTCTCTTTTTAAATCTCCATACTTTTATAAACGTTTACTACCTTAGTGTATTACTCATGCTTGCAGCTCACGCAAGTAGACCAAAACAAATTTTGGCCTTGTTTTTAAAGTTTTAACTCATGTCTCTTTTCCTGCTATAGTGTGTGAGCCGATTGATTTGAGATCTATTAAAACTGTACCCCTAAATATTGCGAAGTATTGAAATTATTATTTCACATATTCAGAAATAGCTCTTTGTTTCTTTATGTCATTAAAGACTAAAATTAATAGACTTTTATGGTACTTAATGGGGGTGTTCCACTGGGGCTGACTTGTAGGTAACTAAGTATTTCGTGAGGAGTTCATCAGAGTTGTTTGTATTTTTCCGGATTGTTTGATATTTCAGCGACCCTCCCCAACTCTTGTTCCCAGCCGTAGCTCTGCACACCTGGAAACCGGCCTGTCCTAGTCACTTCCAGTCTGGTCTTATCACTTCCAGTCTTGTCCTTATCACTTACAGTCTTGTCCTTATCATGTACAGTCTTCTCCTATAATGAAACCTACTTGTCTTTTGTCACTTCGGTAGTACTCATTTGCAGTCCATTTCCAGCATGATGTGAGGTAAAAATTTGACCAAAAATTATGCTAAGAACGACAAACAACAATGCAAGTGATCATAATTTGGAAATTAACAGATAGAAAAGGTTCACCTGTATGCTGTAAAATGTTAAGAAACCTTAAAGGGTGTTTCATTTGGTTAAACAACAATAAAACTCTAGCCTATTTCACCAGAAGAATTCTGGAAAAATGAGGGATCAAGTGTCGACCAATCAAAAAATCTAAAACTAGGTCAATGATAAATATGTAGATCTGATCCAGACTACAGTATGATTACCTTGGCATCGGGAATAGTTTTTTCCCATAGGCTCGATATTATTTGGTATAAATATGTAGAGAAATTGCTCACATGTACGAAATATTGTAGGGTCTTTCCCAGAGGTCCGAGTTTGGAGTATAAACGCCAGGGACTTACTACGGCTTATCCGTGGTTTAAGGCTTGTCCTGGTAGCTTCCAGTCTAGTCATGGGAGAAAATATCCCGACCCCAAGTCAAATTGGCCTCTACATCCAGACAAGCCTGGATGTATTACGTCATGTCGGGGAGGTGATACCAACCGAGATTTTTTCCTTCCATTTTTCTGGATTTTTGTCCCCAACTGTTTGGAGGTTTTTTGTTATTTTTTACGTTATTGGTTAGAGAATTGATACATTAATGGTTAATTTTGATACATTATTGTTTAGCTGATACATTATTGGTTATTGATACATAAATGGTTGCAACACATGCGTAAATGTGTTAAGTAAAGACAAAAGGGTAAAGTCATAGACGCTGAAATGCCAATAAAGAAATATTTCAATTTTGAGAATGTTATTTTTTATATTACTATAGAAGTAAATGACTAGAAACGCATTTAAAATGAGATTACAAGATTTTTTAAAAGCCCCTGCTAGAAAACCATGAATATACAATACAAACAATACAATATCAGTTTTAAGATCAAAATTTTGCATCGGGAAAAGTGGTGTACAATATTTGGTTCCATACTCCACCAAGGCCAGTTCAATAAGCATCAATGTACAGCATGTGGTCAGTTACGGTACTGGCCTTCCCTGTGTAAGTTATGCAATTAAAGTAAAGCAAAACTTAAAAAAAACTAGATACATTTTCTCGGTGAGGTGAGGACAATTCGCTGTTAGTGGTTATTAACTAGGAAAAACCAGACCAGTGACCTATTTTTAATATACACGTACAATGAACATATTTATAAATGTAAGATGGATTGAAACCTTTTTAAGTGAGTTAACCACACCTAAAACAAGGCTGAAAAGGGTTTCGGTCTAATAGCAGGGGGGCTGCAAAGCCATCAGCAGAAGCATGAGTAGTGCACTGAGGTGGTGGTCACCCATCATCCAGGTACTAACATACCTCAATGCTGCTTAACTTCAGTGATGAAACAGGTACACAAATGCCTTGCTGTGCATGTCATAAAACAGGCACATATGGTTTCAGTCAACTGAAGTCTGGGGGAAGACTTCCCTCAGAAGACAGCCTGCCAATCATTTTGTAGTCATGGTAATGGGGGATTGCAAAGCTGAACTGTCTCTGTAAAGTTTACAAGGCTCCCTGTCTGGTAAGCTTATATCTCTTAACATGCATGAGTGCTTTATGAATACCAGATATCTGCATGCATGTTTGAAAAAGATATCATGCAAATTAGAGCCTTAAGCAAGGCTACTTAGGCCCTACCTACATAAAATATTTTATAATCATGCAGACGGACAAACACACTAAAATCTTTACCCCTCTAAGTTGGGAACTGTGCACCATGAGGGTAATTTTCCTGCTATATGTGCCATCAAGAAACCAGCCCTTGTTTTCAATTAAGATAACAGTACTCTCCAATGTATCCACCAAGGAGGATATTTAGGTGGTGTCAAGTTGCATGCTTGCTTGTCTGCCTGTTTCTAAAAGTTTAAGGTCTGATTTGTATGACATTTTAGGAAATGTTGACAATGGTACAGGGAACATATCATTTGATTTAGATGATCTTGATCGCTGTCTGCATCAAGGATGTTTAAAAGATATTTTATCATTGCTAGGTTACATAAACTACCACAATTAATCAACAAATAAATGGTTTGTTAAAGATATACAGGACACTCCCACTGTGATGTCTATAGTATACCTAATTTTGATCTAAGTCCTATCAAAAGTCCATATGATATGATCCAGAGTAGGAAAACATGAGGGTAGATTAGTTTTCTTGTTTCTCAGTGTGTCAACTTTGAAATATATGCAATAAAGCTTCTCTGGCTAGATCACAACACAAAATACCATTAGCATTGGTTTCTAACAGGTTTACAGTATACTTGATACAAAGTAATGAATAATGAATAATCTGTTTCAATTAAAATGACCACTTTAATGATGATAAAATTGTTAACATCCGACTGTACAAGTACAGACCCGCTCTCAAGTTACTGACATTCCTCCAACTGAAACACAGAGGCTCAAGAATGACGATTTATCAACATTCCTGTGGTACTTTAACCTGCCACTGGGGAAAGGACACATGACAGAGGGCTGCCGTTTTAAGTGGTCATCTGAGTTACTATATATCTGCCTGTACCTGGGTTTGAATCCCCATCCTCTGTGTTCCTAGACGAGTATGTTGTCCATTAGGCCAGAATGTTCAGTCAGTATGAAGTATAGCATAAAATCAAAATATGTTTTCTCCAAACCTTTAATATACTTATTACTTACATAATTCAGTTTTATTCCTTTTTTGAAAAACATATACTCAATAACTGTAAAGAGATGGGCAGTTGTGCAATAGCTGCTCCCACCAAATGCCAAAAGCTCCTTTTAAACCATCAGAACCCAGGATAGTATTACTGGATTTAGACATCAGTTGAAGACTTACCTATTCAGATTAGCCTACCCTCAACCCATAGTTTTTCTCCCATATTGGATGTTAACATAGACAGTGACTTCCTTCTGGAAATTAGACTATCAGTACCTTAGAGGATGTCTGCATCAGTTTAGCTCCTTATAAGTACTGCATACTTATTTAAAGTTGGTGCAAGTAGTAGATTCAAGATCAGTTATTGCATCTATAATCTTTTGTGGCAACTATTGCTGCATGAACTGAATTAATTTTGCTAAAGTGAGTGTCATGTTTCATAATTTTCCTTTTACTTCTATATCAGTGCTTTCGTACTCCTACTGTAATTAAGAAGTAAAACTCTCTCATAAAAAAACAATTTCAGTACTTTATAGATCTCTTCATAGCTCAACTTTTAGCACTTACTAGTTTTATTATCTGGTTTTTGTGGTCTGTCTAGCCATGTTTCCATGCTAAATATGTTTCAGTTGCATGAACACTGCATGAGGAATGTATTAACATCTTTTTAACACGAATCATGAAACTATGCTATCAAATTTCAGATTATGCATTTCAAAATGAAATCAGTAAATAGTAGTCATCCTTGTATATTTACAATAAGCGGCTATCAGATTTTAAGTACAAATCACTTCCTACACACAACTGGCCTCAAAAGGAAATAAGAAAACATGTTATTACTAATGAGTTAAAAAGTGTCACTGCATATACAGACATTACATGTGTAGTTCCTAAAGGGTCAGAAATCAATTAAAACTAGGACTCTGTGATATTTACATGTAAAAAATAGATAACCCATATGGACATTAATTTACAGCAAAAACTGAATACAAGATGTTAATTTGATAATATATGCTACTTACTGGAATTGATGTCTTTGAACACAACTAATAGCTAATCAACTTTAATTACTGTTATTTCCTCTTTGGATGTCACATCATATTGATTTTTTTTCCAGTTTGGAAGGTAAAGATTTCCCGGTGTAACTGATATAATACAACATAATTTAAAATGAAAAAAAAAACATTGCAATTGCAATGTTTATCTCGGACAAATCAATCATATCCGAAAATTCGATTGTCCCATTAATGTTCCTTTGGCATATTATAGTTGCTATATTTTTGGTTTTGTCACAGTTGGCCACTTCCAATCTTCTGGGGAAATATCTGACATTGTCTGTGTAATTAAGCTGCACCAAGAGTGCAACAATATAAGCTGTGAAAACATGCACTGATGTAGAATTGGTTTAAATAAACCTTGTCGAGATCTCAGATTCCAGCTGCACTGAAAATAATTACATCTACAACACAATGTATAATGAATTGACTTGGTCCATTATTTTATTTTATTAGCCGCACACAGAGTTCATATGGGACAGAGGGGAAGAAGAAACTAACATAAACTATGTACAAATTCCCATCTGTATAGGGTATTTTAACAAGATAATATTCCTTTCAATAAAAAAACTTGGGGTGCTTCAGTTTAAGCAAATCCTGATATATGATGAGTCTAAAAGCCACTTTCATGACCATATTGTTTGGGTGTCATTATACAAGGTTCGGAAACTGTGGCCTCGGTCACTGTGAAACATCACTAAACCAAATGTGAACTGGCCGAAACAAGGTTTATGGGTGAATTTTGTAATATTGATTACATTGACTATATGCAAATGTAAAAATCTTGGTTGACAAGTGGTTATAAACATGATGTTTGTTCACTTGACTCTTGGTCAAGTCTTTTGGTCCCTAAATTTTGTGGTCTTGCTTCATACCCCTGAATCTATAAGTTTTTAAAACTTAACATTTACATAATTATGACTGGGGCAAAGGAGTTTTATACACTTCTTTATAGGGACTTTGACTTCATTTTAAATCTGGACAAATATTTTAGCAAGTAACTTTGGTTTGTACTGTGGGACATTTGGCTTTTTTGTGTTTGTATATGTAACTTTTTAAAGGGATGATTTTGGGTATGTTTTTAGGATAAACAGTAGCACTTATAATTGTTTCTGGAAGATCTGGATAATATCTAAGAGGACCTTTTAGCCTTGAGGTAGACCACCTTTACCCATACTGGACAATGGTGGACCTAATTTTTTTTATTTATGTCAGTGTGGATGTGTCTGTGATGGTCTGTGGTGTCATGGGTGCTAGTGTGTCCAACTGAGGATATTCTATGGAACCAGTGCCAGCTGCTAAACATTTAAAAAGACTAGATGCGCTGGAAGAGTTATGTACCGTGTCTGGCAAAATGTAAAGAAAGAGGTCAAAGTGGTACAGGATTGTGGTATAGCTTTGTCGGTGTGACTTCAAGTTTCACAGAATTGGCAGTATTCAAATCTGCTGGTGCTGCAGCTAGGGAGCTATCTGCTATTGTATGTCTGTCTTTTTGCTGTACAAAGTCCTGGAACATTAAGGGCTATGGCTGCTGCTGTTACTGATCCAATATATATATCAAAATGTCGGATAAGGGACGTATTTAGAACTGGACTGTGGCCTCAGCCACTGTGAAATATGGGGAAAAAACTCTCTGTGACATGTATGGATGCTGTTGGTCATGACTTTGGATTTTTGTGAGTGACGAATTTGTCTCTGTTTTGATGGCCATAAAGCTTCAGAAAGGTCTGCAGTTCAAGTCTAGCTTCAGCTTGGAGGGGTTGCCTAGTGAGTTCTGTTACTGGTCCCCTTGCTTTCAAAAAGGGTTGAAGATCCTGAAATATCACAACTGTGATGAGACAAGTTGACAGAATGGCTATTGGAGATCCGCAGGCTTAAAGTTGCACCCTCGAATAATGAGGTCGTGACATGGTGTACAATATGGGATTTTACCAAAGATAATCTATCTTCAAGCCTGGACTCATGCTGTCTCATATCAATAGGTGATGATCAAGACTTTGTATTGAGAATCAAAGCATATTTGAAGTTGCTACTACTTTCATGTTACTGCCACAATGTCTCTTTTAGATGTCGATTTTTTAACGAGTTATGTCTGTTATTCGTTAGTTCTCTTATTATACAGTTCCTCGTAATCTTTAATAACTTCTACAATTGCCCCCTCATCTTGTTTGCTCAGGTACACATGCTGTTGCTTTCCTTTCTTAAAAAATAACCTAGATTCCTGTCATGGCAGTGATGACTGTCTCCCTGCCGGTGTTCCCTCATATCTATATCCTCAGTCCTCTCACTCTCCTGCTTTGTCTCCTGTTCAACCCATTGTGCCTTCTCTGCTTCTGTCGCCCTTACTTATTTCTCTCCTCTATTTACACTCTGGTATCTTTAATATTAAAATGTGGCCCCCCTGTCCATCTCCGCAATGGCTGTCTTAACTCTAAGTTCATCTCAAAATCTTGTGTATCTTCTAAAAGTTTCCAGTAAAAAAGTGACAGATGCTATCAGACAGGCCCCTATATACACCAGACTACAGGGAAAGCACACGTGAAATGGCACCAAAGCCAGTACGAGTGTATAACACTCCATTAAACCTAACGTGCATTCCTTTCTGTCTGGATGTATTCCCATTGAAATATTTAGGTTAGTACGGGGATTTGAAGTTTTTATCCCATTTGTTAGATACAGTCGGCTGCAAATGTCACTGATGCGTGTGTACCCAAACAAATGCCCAGGCATCACAGGAAGGTACTCTGGTTTATGGGACATGTAATAGTGTAAAAAGGTGATATATTTCAAACACATTCTTTCTAAACTGATATGTGGCTTGACTGGAGTGTGTTCTGATCTATCTCATCTGTAACTGTATTACCATAAGTATATGTTCCCTAACTGAACCCGGTTGTGTTAGTTGGAAAATATACTTAGTAACTTTTCCTAAAATATTAAACCTATTTGAAATCCTTCCCAACCTGGACAGACTTTGTTTGTCAATTTTGTTTCTTAACCTACAGGAACTCGCAAAAATGGTCCCAACTTCAAAAGAGTCAGGAACAAAGTCACAAATATAAAAGCACCACTTCAGCATTTTCAACCAGTACTATGTAGACTTGAACCTTAAACCTCTTACTACAGAGGTTCACATTCCACCCGGGTCGTTATAAGAAAAATCTCCAGTAGCCAAGCCAATCATAGTAATTTTAACACTTTTCTCTTTTTTGTGTATTTTGGTAATTTTTCTTTTTGCATCTTGGATCAAAGATCACTTCTGGGGCAATGTGTTTTGTGACTCTTAAATGCTATAATAAAAACATGAGGTCTATAAGCATGATAGATTGACATCCATTTTCAGAACACTTATGATGGTTTTTAAATGTGAAACACTGTTATGGAACTGGCTCGAAATGGGGAAGTTTTTTTAGTCCATTGAGGATCATGTTTCATCCCTTGACTGCTACTTAATTGTAATTAAAAAAACACAAAAATAACTACTTCATCCTGTACATATTGGTTTGCCCTGTTATGTTAGATCACAGACGTGTGAAGACGCTATCACCTTTCAGCAAGATGCAACTCATGCGACTTTCATGTGTACAAGTTTCAGTAAATTTGAACAATATAGTTCAATGTACCTGATTGATACACCTAGTATTTTTCTTGTATTAAAGTGACCAAAGTGGCTCTGAAAATTAATAAAAATCATACGTTTCTGACTGGTATTTCTGTGGCTGAAACACCGCTGGATTGGGTATAGTCTATTTTGTGATCCATATTTAAACCATGTATAGGCATACAGTAATATCCAGACATCTGGGGTCTAAAACCAACATGTAAATCCATTTCTTAATCTTTATATTCATGAATTTAGGACAGGTTTGGCAAAATTAGATGCTGGAAAGTATTTTTGGAATTGTGCAACTGTGTGTTATCACTGCGCCACCGCAAAATCTCTTGAATGCATAATACCAAATGCAAAATACTATTCATATGTTGTCAAGTTAAAATCTGTATTTTATTATTTTATTCTGTATAATTTTATAACAATGTCATCAAATATATATTCACTTGATATGTTAGATGGATCTCAGTGAGGTTTAATTAAAACACATTAGATAAAAAGCACTTTGGGCAGGCAATAGTTGGTACAATAGTTTCAATATGCATGCAGCAGTATGTTTAACCGTCAAGTGTCCAACCTTTATTAAACCCTTAAATGACCAACTATGGTTACTTTCGATCCCAAAAATACAAAATATAATGCCTATTTTTAAATTCCTTAGAATAATATAACAATTGAATCAGCTGCCTCATCGATCATTCTATTCATTTAATGTGTTGTTGTTTTTTCAAGATATCAATCTGTTTTTTCTCAGTAAATTAAAAGAACATGCAAGAACATAGAAGATATTACTGTTTTGTGAAACTTCGGGTAAAGTCGGACTCAAACATGAGAGTAATGTTTATTTTTAAGCCCTTTTGTATAATTTTATACTATGGAACTAAAACAGGCCTGATGCAATAGTATTTTATTTTGCAACACTTTTAACCATATCTTAGTTTTAAATAACATCTCAACCAGCCATTGGTTGCAAACTTACTCAACAGTTCTCTTCTACTATACTCTAAATGCCTGTAAAGTAAAGTTGATACTTCTAATATTTCTGGGGTTATGTGAAACTGTAAGACTTTCTCGATGGTAGAAAACTGGGATTATGATTGCTGTCTTGTAAAGCTTGGGATTTCTATACAAATCTCAACCATTTTTTTCGCAAACCTGGCCTTTTACTAAACCAGTGTCCCTTGCTGTACATTAGCTCTACGCTGTGCATTTATTGCTATTGGAGTTCCAACAGAAGGATATGTAGCATCACTTTGCTCAGAACCATCTAATATTTGGTCTTTGTGTTTTGACCCAAAATTGACACTGCGGGATTGTCATTTAAATCACTCTGTCCCCACATTGGCATCAAAACCACAGCTACTCCAAACTTTGCGACTCTAGGTCTGTTTGCCATGATACACACCTAAAACAAAGGTCAATATTGGGGTTTTGCATCCCATTCAGGTAAGGTCCTCAGCATTATCACTTGTGGCAGTTGAACCCACACACAGGTGATAGCCTGTAATTAGATACCTGACTGGCTAAACCACTAGGTCACAGATAACCTTTTGAAGGGCAAACATGGTATTTTATGTTGAATCAATGTTAAATGCAATAAACAGCATATATTGCATCACTGAAGTCATGGGTCTGAGTATATGTTACTGTTACAGGGCAAGCGTGGTAGCAACTTCCAGTTGCTTTTAAATTGCAACAGGAAAAGCAAAATGTTTTACCTAACAAAGTTATTTAACACTTAAAAATGATGATTACAGAACGATCACAGCCAACTGGGTTGCTCTAAATGGTACATTCAATGATACAATAAAGAAACCAATCTAACCTGGTCATAATCCTATCCATGTAACTAACAGGTAAATTTGTCCACTGTATCCAGAAATCTGTTCTGTGATCCATCCAGTGTCAACTAACACACAAATATCTGTATCCTGTGATCTGTTCAATGTCTGATAACACAAAATGTCCTTATCCTGTGATTCTTTTAATGTCCAACAAGACAAAATGTCTGTATACAGATACTCAGAGAGTTGAACTACACACTATTCCAGATACAAACAATATCCAAAGTAAAGCAAATCCACTCTCTGGTAGATCCACACACTGTAACCAGATGCAACAACATCCAAAGTACAGTAAATCTATTCTCTTGTAGATCCACACTCTGTATCCGCCAGCAAATACTATGTTCATCTGTGGTCAGAAGTGCAGCACCTATATACGACTGCGGAAATGGCCAGAATGTTATAAAACTAACTTAAAAGTTACATCAGTCACCAGAATCGGTGAGGAAGTTCTAGAAACCAAATCGTTTAATAGAATCACTGAGGTTATAGAAACCTAGAGGGATTTACCCCAGTCTATAAATAGATCAATCTAAATGAGTACAATAAACATCAATACCACATAATACAAAAATCAATAACTCAGTTACCTTAATGTAATACATACACAATTCTCTTCCTTTGATTAAGCAATGCATTGACACAGTGCCTATATATATAGCAATATGTCAAATGGTTAAACAATTCAATATTTTAAAGAATGCCTCCGATGGTCAATTTCCCATTTCCTAATCCCAATGATTCTTTCTTAAAAAGGCTGCAGCATTTAAATCACTAGTTCTACTTTTGCTAGACATAAAACGTTTGTACGTAAACATGTCCTGAGTTCAATAACTAATAAAGTTATGCTGATTTCTGTCTGGAATAACAAAATCAACAGCAGGAAATAATCATATTACAGCCCAGAATAAAGATGAACAATGGGGCCGGTTATCAAAAACACAAAACAAAATAAGAAAACATAATGTTGTGAAGGATGGAGAACATCAAAAAGGGTACTATACAACAATCAGTAAAGGTACACCTGATGAAACATATATCACAAAATAAGGAGATCTTACTGATGGTGGAGATACTGGATGGAACAAATGACACAGCCTCGGTGTTGTGAAATTATGAAGTAAAATAGGTACACTTAAAGAATACCATGGATTTATCAATAAGGGAATAGATAGTTTTATATTGAAAACATATTCTTGGAAAACATTTACTATTGAGTGGGAAATAGTTGACATAAGGAAATGTGTAATGTATCATACTTGTTGTAAGTATCACACAAGATTCTAAATATGTTGTTTAATAACACAGCTGAAAGTACAAGAATGTGTAAATATATTTTGTACTAAGAGACTGTAATAAAGGACTGGTCAACCTGGAATGGTAAAAATGAGAAAGGCATGTCATCGATAAAATTCAATGTTTGCCATCAAATGTACAAGTTAAGGGTGCTAGATTTGTATTTGAAGTCACTCTAGGAAGAATTCAAATTTACTGAGAAATCATATTCAGCTTAGCAAATACACAATGATTTTCTGCAGCAAAAGAAAAGTCGCTCAACAGACCAGATGTTGTTTCAGTGAATTGAAACATTAAATTCAATGACAATTCAATTTTCAAGAAAATTTAATTTAAACATTAACTTCAGTTTTCCTTTGTAAGTATATGTTAAATTCCTGTTAGATTTATTTGAATACAAAATACCACAAGAAAAACTCCTGCAATAAATACATTGACACCACAAAAACAGATAGTTTAAAAGACTGAGGTTTTTTTGTATTTGTGGATTGCTTTGTGGCAGTTTGAGCGGCAGATAAAGTGAAAAAGAATTGAATTATTATTTGGTTTACAAAACTACCTGCGGCACACTGGCTAAATAGCTACTATGTCATGACATGTCGTTTTGAGAACCTACTTCATTTTTACAAGATGTAATTGTAATTTGACCAAACACTATGGGGAGGAAAATTTCGTATTACACATATTCACAGATAATATAGGTGAAAAGACTGATAACCACCGAATTTTATGTGGTGTTATGTTGCGAACAATAACCTTATTCGAAATATGAAAATATGTAAATTGCTTCAAATATGCCATTATATTTAAATATAACACTGATATTGATTTGAAATTAACTTATGTTTCTGTTTCTATTCTAAGTGTCTCATTGGTCATCAAGTTTTGGTATATTTACATTAATACTGATATTCATTTGAATCATCGTGTTTCATTGGTGTCTCATTGGTTATCAAGTATCATTGGTAATTTCCACTTAGCTCTCACTAACATAGGTCAGGGGCTGCAATTCTGACAATGTGCATGCTAAAGCTTATACAGACATGTCCTTTGCTGTAAAAATGAACTACCTACTGAAATCAATTTGATTGTTAAAGTACCAAAATAAGGAAAGTGCCAGTGGGAACTACACCTTATTTTTCAGTAATTTTAATGGCAGATACGACATTAAAAGGCAGTTCACTTGTCAATAATACTACTACACAATATTTTGAAGCCATCTGGTCAGGTGTGCAAGAAGGAATAAAGTGAGATTGGGAAGCCCAGTGTTCGAACCCAGGGGCGGATTTCATCAAAGGTCTCAGACTTAGCCCAGTCTCAGGCTGAGCCACTGGCTCAAATCTGAGCCTTTTGGCTCAGCTAAGTCTTTGTCTCAAATGGTTTTCACAGAAGGGGTCTCAGTTGAGACCAAGCTTATCAAATAACCACAGTGGTTTTCTGTGTCATGTGACCATTTTTTGTAGTCAAAATATTCTGCTGATGACATATATGTTCCTTATTTGACACATAATATCTCTGGTCAAATACCATTTTGCAATGGGAAACCTTGTAAACATGTAAAAACACCCAAATACTACATCAGGGGGTTGTTTTGTATACTTGTACCCTATTTTCAGCCATTTCAAATTTTGAAGTGAAGAAAGAATTATGGCAGCCATATTTGAGCCTTTGTTTACAAAACTTAAGCCCACTTTCTATCAGTCTCAACATTTGAGCCAGTGGCTCAGCCAAAGCTGAGACTGAGACCTTTTGTGAAATCCATTAAGGCTGAGCCCATGGGCTCAAGTAAAATATTCCAATAATTTGAGACAAAAGTCTCAAGTTTGAGTCTGAGACCGGGCTAAGACCTTTCGTGAAATCCGCCCCAGTAGACAAATCCAAAGTTTGTTGATTTTTCTATGTAGAAATAATTGGTTTCGTGCAAATGAAAGTTATATCTTCAATATCCCATTCCTAACAATATGTCATCTGTGTAGCTGTATTGGTAGAATAAGATCAGATATTTTTCTTTTTCCTGGACCAGGGTCATTGTTCAGTCGATCCGTTATTCAGGCGCCCATGGCAGCAAAGGCACATAACCTGAAAGCTTATCAAATTATTACTTCCTGCATTTTGGGTTCCTTCCAACTCCTTTATCTTATTTCTTTATTTGTTTTACCTCTACACTGACCATTGTCTTGTAGTTTATTTGAACTGGATTAAATGACAGCTTATGATTTATATTATACTGTGTGTTAATTTTAGGAACAGTAAACTGTTACTGTATTAATTACTCTGTAATAATATCAACCATTTATATTTTATTGAAAATAAACTGAGCACCCAATCCTGTTTCATTACTGTCTTGGGTAACTTTACAGGGATATCGATATTAAGACAAAGCCAATTTTTTTTCGATTTTAATGCCCAGCAACTGTATTGGTCTGAGACAAGTGATTAAATACCAACTCATTTACCTAGCTTACCCAGTAAGGCTGTTACGCTGTATAAGAATCAGATAATATGTTACACTGAAAACACTGGTTACACTGGTAACATTTTACTTACAATTCTAGAATGTGTATTTAAGTAAACCAATGCTTGAAAGTGAAGTGTACTTTAAACTAGATTTTAAAATGTCTAAAATCATACAACTTTGGCGAGTCTTTTTTTTTATGATGGGCAATTATGTTGACAATTTTAATCCTTTTAGTCAAGACTAATTTTACATCAAGATTTTCTCTGTCCAAAATCCATTTTAGAAATCACAGAATGATTAAAATAAACATCAAACAAAGAATTACAGAATGCTTAGACATCAGGGAAATTGCTAGTTTTAATGCCAGAATTAGCTCTCCAACAATATATTACATTCAGCATGATGTGTGATTGTTTTCAAAACTGTGCGGTTAATCAAACGAATTCAAACGATATGTTTTGATATTTAGCAGTGTACGCATTTTTCTTGCTGACTGAAGACCAGAATAAAAGGAGTGATTATATCCTTGAATAATCTTGCTTAATTTTTACCTGAATATCTACAGCACATTTATTGAAATATGTCTTGCAAATAATGATATAAATGAGAACATAAATCACAAGTAGCTAAACTTTTGCCCCAGAATTATTCACTATCTCGGTGAGGGTTTGTTTTGATGAAAAAAGACAGTATCCACATGAGGCTTTGTAACTTATTGATTATTGCTAAAATACAAAACTATTTAAACAACAATCGGATAATAATAACAATGTTTGGATCACTTAAGTATTCCAAGAGGTCATTTGAAATCTAACAATCTAAACACAATGGATGATGTCTAGGATATAGTTTCACACTGATATTTTTTTCTGAATTATTCTAGTGAACTGAAGCAAGAATCAAGATGCTAATCAAAATGTTACATTGAAGTAAAACATGTTTTATAGCATAATGAGCTGTTTTCTTAAACCCATAAAAGTGTTAACCCAAGAAGTTGTGTTTTCATAAGAGGCATCAATATACTATAGAACAGAACAATTATGGGAGTAGCATAATGTGTGAAACACAAGGGGACACACTCACAGTTGGTCTTATCTTAGCTTGGTATTAAATCTCAGACTTTTGTCACATGTTTAGACAAACTTATTCTAGAAATATGTCTTAGTCTTATACAATTAACAAAATGTCTTAGTGTTATATTTGGCCCTAACCATAAGACTGGCTGGAGGTGGTCTTAAATATTTAAGATTAGCCTTAAAATCACTGCCCCCACATTAAAAATTGAATAGGTTACAATTAAGTTAAAATTCACTACTCTAATGATATTTGTTATACATTTTGAAGTGGTTAGATGGTGTTAACTGCAAAACCTATTCCTGTCTGATCCAAGCGTTGGAAGTAAGTTTACAAAATTTTACAGTCTACATCAACACATATTCTGATAAATACTTATCCACAAGTTTACAGTATACGTCAAAAGTATTCTTATTCTAATTCTAATAGTATTTTTAGCGCTTAATCTGCGTCAAAAGACAGACTCTAAGTTCACCAAACAGAAAAAGCAGAAAACTAAACTCATTAACCTGAGACATAGCAAGGGTCCACACCATGGAGGGAAACCAAGAAAAACAGAAATTAGGGTGGATATGTTTATGCAAAGAGATAGGTTTTGAGCTTCTTTCTGAACTAGTGGAGAGAAGTGGCGGAGCATACATTATCAGGGAAATCATTCCAAATCTTTGGAGCATCATAAGCAAAGCTGAGGCCAAAATGCTTAGAAGACTTACATATTGAAGTGGAAAAGTATGGAACCTCAAGGAATGCACCATCAGCTTGGCTTTTACGTGTGTTATAAACACTATGTCTAGGTATGAGGAAAGGTACAAATTTGGATAACCACTATGTAGGAACTTGTACACCAGTAAGGCAGTCTTGAATATGGAACAGTATACAATAGGCAACTAATGGAGAATGTTCCCAACAGGAGTGATGTGTAAATACTTAATGGTGTTAGTAACAATCTAGTTAGACTATTATAAACACATTACAGCTTACAAAGATCAAGACCTGAGAGACTACTAAACAAAGAATTACAGTAGTCAATTCCCAACCAAAGCATTTGCAGCCATAAGAGCAGCATTACATGTCAGATTATCTGTGAGACGCTTATGATCCCTGATTTGAGCAAAACAGGACTTACAGATATTCTGTACATGCCTCAAAAAGGAAAAATCACTATTAAACCATATCCCAAGGATCATGACCGATCCTACAGGAGAGAAAAAATTACCAAGAACATTTACTGGAAAGATTCAACACATATCCATTTGAATCAACATCCAGATTGAACATACTGATGAAAATATTTTTATCTATTTAGCACAGGTATTTTATTATATAATTACTTTGAATATATAATAAGATTCACAAAAATATATTCTAACAATATAAGCAGCAAGTGTTCCACATTATATAGCTCACATAGTTATACATACACATGAACTTATTATTCACCAAAATATGTTTTGTTTACTGAGCTTGACACAAATACGCATTATTTTGACAGACTTTACACTTTTAATATATTGATTTTCATCAAAGTGGAAAATGTAAGCTCAAACCAACAGTACACTTGTGTTTACATTTTCTGACATAAGCCAATCACATTACCCCAATTCTATAATGTACCGCATCTGCAGTACAAAATAACGGTGTAACATACTGAAGATATTCATGTCTGTAAAATAGTTCTCAAGACAATTTGAGTACCTTGTCAATATCCCCATATTTATGTTTTCTGCAAACTATCATGTTAGATGATACCTCAAAAGTCGGTTTAAACAATGTGGATTTTTGTTTGTTTGTTTGTTTGTTTGTTCCAACAGCCAGGGTCATATTGTGAATGGTAGTTTACTGGTGGAGGAACCAGTGCATGTTATATGGTCAAGATTGTGCAGTGTAAACCAGCAGGTATCTCCAAGTAACTATCAACTTTCTACCATGAAGAGTCTGGGCTTGAACCGGAGAATATTATGCCACTTTTAGGTTTACACATAGTTTCCCCTCAGGGCCAGCCTCGGTTTGTAGCGTTTCCAGTTCAAATATTGTTTTAAAGCAGAAACAGCTACTGCGTTTACCACTCAAAATCACTGTTTCACAACTTTCAGGAATTTTTTTATCTTCAAGAGTTAAGTGTTAAAATGCATATGAACTGGGTAATTTGTTCTCAAAGGTATTTTATGGCATCTAGCTTCTCTTTTTCACTTGATTTCTAAGAATATTAATTTGACAAAGAGGGAGGGTTGTTTTAGATGGTTTTTGAGCTTATCAAAATAAATTCAGTGGTTTTTCGGGATTTAGTTTCAGTTTACTTGTTGAGATGAAATTTTGAAAGTCATTGAGGCAATCACTGAGAGTTTGTATGGACTCGACACCAAAATTTTGGTTAATTTCAGAGAATGTTTTGCATGTAGGTAATATACAAATTGAAATGGTCCAATTAAAATATTTTTAAGTTCCTTTACCAAAGGAAATCTTTGTGATGACAGCGTGACTGACAGCAGTCCTACATTTCCCTGACCTTGTCCGGGTACAGAAATTGATATAGTCACCTCTGCATTTGAAAGGTATTTCTAATATCTTGACCTCATGTTTCCAGAACCTGTGACCTTTCCTTCAAGTACCGAGCTGATACAAGATCTATTTTTAGCAAGGTTAATCCCCAGATTTAGGGGGATGTTTAATCATTGGACTGGCTAGGTCCGATAAAGACACAGTAAAGAAAGAAGAGTTTTCTGGGAAAAATCTTATCAGCTAACAAATTGGTGTTCTAAACCATTACTCAGTGTGAATTTGAAACTACATGTCTAACTTTTAAATAATTAGCAACACAGTGAATTAAATTTTACAAATCATAAAATAAATATTTTATAGTACATATGTAGCTTACACAATGGTACATGTGAGCAGTGAACAAAGTAAAAGTGTAATTTGACCACATATTATTGAGTTACCTGTAAAAATTTACATAAACTTCAAAATTGGAGTTTAGTTCTATTTCAAAAAGTGGGGTGGGGTGGGGGGGGGGGCGAAAACCCATGCCAATAGTTCAGTTAGTGTGTAATCCCAGATGTATGATATATATCTCAGTAACTGACTTCAAGTTTTATATCTTAAGTTCAAAAATTATCAAAACATCAGCCAATTTTTGCTTATGTGAGTGTACTTCCTATTTTACCTATCTGTTTTCACCATTTTAGTATTTAATGTGGGATCATAAATGCACAAATGCACACCAGTTTGGAAAAGGAGCCTCTCACGATTCGCAATGTGTTATGTTATTGTGAGGATCATGGATTGTTCTTGCAACTTACTAAGGACAAGGCCCTGTTGGTTTTTGCCATAGTTATTTCTTCTTTAATTTTTACGCTTAAGCTCTAGCGAGGCTCATGCTTCTAGAGGTCACGTTTTAATGCTTTTTTCCATGTTTTTGTGTCTTCATTTTTTGTCACTGGATTTTCATGAGAATTGGCATGGCATGATAAGTACCCATCTCTTCACTAAAGTTAAACATCAAGGGACTACATTAGTACTTGGATGAGTGACTGAGTGCACTACTCGTGTCTCTGATGGCTTTGCAACTAAAGCGTGTACACCAAAATACCTTTCGCATTTTTTTAATTCAAAATTTCTAATTTATGTAATCAGGGTTTACTTGTTAATTCTCAGCCGAATTTGCCCAATTTTCAAGTTATTTTGCAGTATTTCTGAGATTGAATCTCAGTAAATTTCAGTTATATTTCTTGTTTTACTGTACATCAAATGTGCTTCCTGTTTCCTTCAAAATAAAAACTAAGTGATGTAATCCTGGATTAAATCTTAAAATAGACACCTGAGATCAAATAAATTTACGTGGGAAGTGGGATACTTTTATTTTACCTAATCTGCTGTCCTACAATAGGGTGTGATCATTACCTTAGACATCTTAGACAATCATATCCCCTGATAAGCAAGCCAGAAAAGTCTCTCTGTTCTTCTGGACATGAAGTTTGAGAATGTCTTTTGAACAATTTGTGGTTTGAAGAGTTATTGTGTTGGAACAAAATAAATCTAAAGGTATTGCTTTAACGTAATCTTATTGTACAAACATATTTGATTGGGTAGTGTGTCCAGGGGACGCTGTATGTCATATCGTCTTGATTAAAATTACTTGGGACCACGTTTGCCCAGTGGTAACACAGTCGCCTTCCATATCTGAGATCAGAGTCTAAATTCCAATTTGACCTCAAGGGGTAAAACTGGTAGCTAGTTGCTGTCGATCAGCAGTTTCCTAGTTCAAGGTTAAGTCTAAAGGTCAAGTGAAGGTCACATTCGAGTGAAGAGGGTTGAACATAATAGTAGGAAAAGTGGGTGAAGTTCCAATTGAGGAATTTATTTACATGTTAGTAGATATATAAAGTAAAAGTTTTAAAAGGTTTCAAGATTATTGAAAGATTTTAAAAACACTATACATGGAATACAACAAACAACTCGTGTAAAACATAAAATAATGAAACATACGTAGACAACTCGTGTCTCCTAGACATAACATAGTCATAATTCAGCATATAAGTGGCTCCTGATAAAATATGTTAGTGAGGAGCTAAGAGAGGGGGCTACCAGGGAATTGCCTGGCCCTACCTTGGACTACAATAACCGTGCTATGTTTCAATTGTCAAAATCGAGAGGGGGTCATCCAGGGTCAGCCTGGAGCCGCCTAAGGTCAAACCCGACAGTATGTCACAACTATAATGGTGTACTAGGGTAGGGGGGTGGGTATGAATTTCTTGAATACACTTGTATCACCTTCAAATCTAAAATCAATATGGCTCCACAAGGACCTGGCTTTCACAACTTGAACCCCAGTTGGTATCTGATTGGTTGTTATGTAATGGTAATTCCCACAAAATATAACCCAAGAATTTAAGGTATCAAGTAAACTGATGTAGCAGGCCCCTGACAGGCCGTGCCACCCACAGTTTCCTAGTTCAAAGTTAAGTCTAAAGGTCAAGTGAAGGTCACATTCGGGTGAAGAGGGTTGAACATAATAGTAGGAAAAGTGGGTGAAGTTCCAATTGAGGAATTTATTTACATGTTAGTAGATATATAAAGTAAAAGTTTTAAAAGGTTTCAAGATTATTGAAAGATTTTAAAAACACCAAGCGCAACTAAATAGAATGGGGAATTATTGCCGCAAAAGTGGTGGGAATAATTGAAGGAGCCAAAGAGGCGTTCTGGAGGTAGGTCCAAACCGCGGCACTTCTCCACAAACCGTGAGCTATGATGTGCTGGAGTTGAATGTTATTGTCGTAGGCTAAGGTAGCCCCAGAACGCCTGAAGGTATGAAAACCGTGCCCCAATAAGACGATGCCAAGGTGTGTAAGAACCTTCCTCAAACTATCCCTAATGGTAGTGTCAATGACTGGGTGGTAAGGCCTGGTTCTATGAGAAAACAAAGCCTGAGATCCGGATAATTGTCTAGAATCTAAGAGTTCATGAATAGCTGACACTGGGCACAAAACCTTATTCCTAGGAGCTGGTACCTGGACAAAATGATGAGCAGACTTGTCCTGCAGGGTCTTGGTCCATTTAATCAAGATATGTGCCCCAGGGGGCAGGAAAATAACATCCTGCCTAAGAATGTGCCTAAGTGGGTCAAATTTGAATCTAGAATGTGGAGCCACATTCGACATCCTGAGAAAAGCAAAGAAAGCCACTAAAAAGGCAGCTCTAAAAAGCTCAGGATCATCAAGTATGCTACAAGCTCTGGATATGGCAGCTAATGTGGAGAGGTCAAAAATGCCTTTAGGAGTAGGAGGAAGTGTTGAGTTAATTGAGATGCTTCTAAGATAAGAAGTGACCAAATGATGGGAAAAGGGGAAAATAGGCCAATGAAAGCGTTTAGCAGCTAATTTAATAGATGAAATATAATTATGAATGACTTTGTACGACAAAGAATTGGCATACAAAAATTCCATAAAAGCTAAAATGGAATGAACTAAAGGGGCATGAGGCAGGGACATAAATATGGTAAAGGATAAATAAGTTCTCAAATGTGTGTTGTGTGCACTCAACGTGGATGGTCTGAATGCAGTCTTTGTTCTATCTAAGGCAGATCTCACCAGTGAAGATGAAGGAAGATTCGAATCTGAAATCACAAATGGGTGTCAAGATCAAAATAAGTTGCAAAAATCTCCTCCCATTTGTAATTCTGTTGTAAATCAAGCAGAATATCATAGTTAACAGGTCTGTCAGAATAAATCCTGGAAAGGGTGTCAGCTATCACATTATTGACCGCAAGGATATGATTCACATTAAGGTCAATGTCATATGAAGATGTAAGAAGCCATATATTTCTTATGCAAAGAGCAAGAAAGGAATCTCTGGTTTTACCGGTCTTGACCACCTGAACCACCCCTAAGTTGTCACAGTGGACAGAAATGGAGCCGTGTTGCCAAAATGGGCCCCATACCCGAAGGGCAATTACAATGTTCAACATCTCTAGATGAACTATGGTGAGTTTGAGGTCACCACAGTTATGTATGGGAGTAGCGTATACCCTGTCGCGCCAGACTGCTCCCATACCCGTAAGGCAAGCATCTAAGTATAATGACTGAACCTCATCAATATCAGATTTGATTATGTAAGCTATGCCATTGTAAGTAGGCAAAAAGGTCAAAAACCACTGCAAGTCCTTGTGAAATTCAGAATTCAGATATATCTTCCTACAATGGTTATTCCTTCTAAAAAGTTCAAGAATTCTATTAATGAAAATTCTAGAGGGTTTAACACATTTGTGGATATAAACCACAATAACTTTAATATCTTTACCCAATAAAGATTGAAACGCCTGCTTAGAAAGGTATGTCTTGCTACTGGCCTGTACGCACGCCTCGTAAATGTCCTACAATTTGTCTGGAGCAATGCTCATGGTATTCGTATTTATATCAATATCTATGCCCAGACACGCGAGTTTCTTGGTAGGAGGGGTGACCTTGTCTTGATTCAAAGGTAAACCCAGATCTTTCAATAAATCACACAGAAGTGTGAACTGGCCAGCAGCCTTAGATTTGGAAGCAACCACAATGTAGTCGTCTATGTAGCAATGCAATTTTACACCGTGTTTAGCCATGATATAAGCAATGGCATCGGATAAAATCTAAAACGATCCGGAACCGTGCGTCCAGCCGAATGCGATCGCAAGATCCACATAGAACGCACCCCCCCAGGAAATACCCAGCTTAAGAGCATCAGCTGGATCAACCTGAAGGTTGCGAAACGCGTGAGCCACATCCACCTTGAATAGTACTGTGTCACCTTCTGCATTCTTTATGTCCCGCACAATGTTGTCAATAGTTGGGAACTTCAATGTAAAGGGGGTGGAGTCGTACTCCTCTTTATACACGTGGTCATTAACTGATTGGCCATAAGGGTAGGAAAGGTTCAATATTACTCGCCTCTTGTCCGTGTCTTTAGGCCTAGTAAGGAGTGGTGAACAGTGATAGTGGTCGTGGTCAATATTATCAACAGGACTTAATAAAGCACCCAATTTACTTTCTTTGTCAATATAATCTTGCACTTGAATGGGATATTGACGGGCAGAAAAGTGATTAGTGACTTCTTTGTTACATAATTTATGTGGATTCTTTAAAGACAATGGATAACCAAACTTAATGTATTGGGTGACGCGTTTGTCTGCATAATCAAGAAGATGATGTTCCCATGCTTCCATGTTGAGACCGGATTGAATTGGTATTCTAGCCATGCGATAGTTAGGAACGCCTGTACTGAAAATAACGTCAGCGACCTCCAGAAGCTTATCCACAGAGGTAATCTGAATGGGAGCCCTATCTGGACCTGTAAATGAAAAATCAGTAGGGGTCTGGTTCAAGTAACCTACTGTCTTATCCGGATAGTTAAAGTCGATTGGCATGATTTTATTTAGACAAGGAGTGGTACAGGAATCGCCACAATCGCTCACAGGTATGCTATCAGAAGGACGAATCTTGTCGTAGGTCGTAGTCATATCAATGTCAAAGGAAACCTTGTCAGGTTTGCTTGTTGAGCAAGTGTCATAATCAGGGTTCATATCTGTCAACATTGAGTCAATGATATTCAACATATAGTCTTCATATGTACAACCATAATATTTGTGAGTCCTAATATCCTCACAATAATTGTCATGCGCCAATCTAGGATTGTTATATTCCTCATCTTGGCCTGTAACATGTTGGTCATATGATAATATACTCAACTTAACATTGTGTGTAATTTGCAAGAAATCTCCTATAGGGCTTACATGAGGTGTAAGACTGCAATATTGTCCCCCATGAGAATTCACGAATAAATAACAATCCGTTCCAGGATTTGAACCCTCGTGAAGGTAGACTAAGCTAGCCCATTTGCCCTCGAACCACTTACCATGGTTAGTAAAACTCATGGTGACTTGGTCATATTTAACATTGGTCATATTACTTAACTGTCGCTGAAGATCCGGATTTTGGTACATATTGAAATCTACCTGGCTAGTTGCAATATGAAAATGATTGCCTGTATTATTATAAATCCGGATCACAGGTGTATTAAAGTTAATGTAATCTCCAGTGTTGTAAATTTGCATAACATGGTCAGTAAGCATGTGGTCATACATTACATCTCTGTGATTGTAGGGACCATAGTGGGGATAGTTTTCATGCCCATCATCCCGATTATCTACTAAACCATTGTATCCACACAAGCCATAAGCATAATTATAGCCCTGGGGATAATATTCACACCCATGGCCAACGATACAATCATGATAATCAATGCAATTATTATTATAATAAGGCCCCTCGCCCTGGGAATAATATTCATACCCAGAGCCGTGATGATTCATAAGGTCAGTACATATGTCTACATCACCACCATCACAACAGTGTTCTGGATGAATGGAATCATTTACAAAGTCATTGTCCATATAATCAGATATATAAGCATCATTCTTATCTATTATGTTAATAAGTTCAGAATTTTTACTGATGTTACAAATGTCATTGTCAAAAACTATATCACTACTGTCTGTCTTTACAGGAATTGCCTTTGGATCCGGCCGCACAGCTCCGAGGTGATCCAGAGGTCAACCAAGTTCCTATTTTGCTGCAGATGACCTTTGATCCTGGTTACCATTAGCATTGCAACTAAAACATCTGGTTTCTGGGTGACCCAAAGAACGTCCAAGCTTAAAACAGTGAGCACAGAAGTGCTTGTAAGTCCCATGATGCCCCTCACTATTGCAAGAACCCTCGTTGAAGAAACGACAGATCCTGACCTTGTTGCCCGATGATGCTACGGTTTGAACATTGTGCATCGCCAACTGAGAATTGCTGATCCTGTTAATGGACCATTGCATGGATCAGCCCATCCAAGTCGACCCCAAATTGAGGACAGGGTCAACAACCAGCAGCAGCCAGCTCCAGCAGTTGCATCACCAGCTAGAAGCCATACCTCAAATAACACCAGTGATCCAGACCTTGATCTTATGATCCCCACAATGGACGCTTTGAAGAAATCTACCACAATACAAGCAACAGTGGACAACAGACTGAAAGAACTCAGCACACTGGCAGACAAAGGCAAGTTTAAGTCACAGAGGGGGGGGGGTCTGAAACTGTTTGGGTAAAGAATGAAGTTCCCTGGCCCCATAATCATGTGTTGAGTGGTTCAAATAAGTCTAGAACTTCCTACGATGCTTTGTCCTTAAGTCAGTGGGTGGCAGGTTTTTCATGTATTATAAGGGAGGAAAAAGACCCCAGTTTAAAGAACTACATGTTGGAATACATGACTGACCTCATGGAGGACAGTAATGACTTTGGTTGGGCGGCAGCAAAAGCCTCACATGCGGTACTCCTTTGCAGGATGGAGGAAGGAAAAGTTAAATGGGGGGAAACCCACAAAATTGACAGGATTAGGCGGGCCCATGCCCAGAGAATTGCCCCCCCCCCCTTAATGTAACTGCCACCAGCAGAAAAAGTTATGGTAGGGATCGTCCTAGTCCTTGCAAATTCTACCAGAAAGGTACCTGTTTACAAAAATCTGACCATGAGTCCAATGGCCATCTTTATCTACACGTTTGTGTCAACTGTTTTGTTTGGGGAAAAAAATTACACACACCCATCCAAAGATTGTAGGCGCCCTGTGACAAAAAACGAGTAAGGCACTGCAATAATGCAGTGCAGTCTCTCAATCAAAGACAAAAATTCACTAGATCTCGAACCTTTACCAGTAACACTATTGGCAATCATTCTAGTTTGAACTGGCGTCATGTCTGGTGGAAATTCTGTAAAAAATCTTATGCCAGTATTGTGAAGAGCAGTAAATTGTCTGATTATGGTAATGTTGATATTTATTCCAAAAGTGTGAAAGTTAATGTCGAACCAAACCCTTGTGTCAAACATGTACGAGGAATTAATACTGTTGCTATGAATATCAATCAACAAGGTAGCAAAAGGTCAAGAAAGGTGTCAACACAACTGTTAGTTATTAACAAGAAGTGTGCACGACATAACCATGTGATTAACCAAGGTGTTAACATTGAAACCAGTACTAGTATCAACAAACAAGGTAGTGTTACGGATGTACACCCGACTGTACAGTGTTTAAATAGATTTGCAGTACTATCAGTTCATAATAACGTATGTAGTGAGCCTGTGAATGTACAGGATAGGGAGATTAGTACTGTTACGGATTCTAGTCGCTCCAAAGGTGAGTCCAGCCATAAACCTACACATGAAACTGAGGTTCCCCGACTGAGCACACAGTCAGGTGACAAATATGACCTAGAATTGAGGTTCAAACCAAAACATAGAAACGCAATCAATGCTGCTAAAGATAATGACACAGGCCTGGGATTGTCAAAACACTGGCAAATATGGCTTTATTCCATTAGGTGAACTATGTTGCCCGGATAAAGACATTAAAAATACCACTGATGGTGACCTCATTGCAATTCATAAACAGGTCAAAACTACAGGAAAATTTCATTTTATGGATGCACAGATATGTGTTCCCTCTCAATTAAACGTTGCCAAGTGGCAAACCTATCTGGAAGGCTATTGGGATAACCAACTGTTGTTCTTATTGAGATACGGCTTTCCCCTTGATTTTGACCATAGTGTTTCTCTCAAGTCTCAACATAACAATCATTCCTCAGCCACTGACTTCCCTCAGCATGTAGAGAAATATTTGCAAGAGGAAGCCAAATTTGGTGCCATTCATGGCCCCTTCTCTGCACCTCCCTTGGATGATCTCCATGTATCTCCTTGCATGACCCATGAAAAACTCAGATTCAGATTCAGATTCTAGGAGAGTTATTGTTGACCTTAGCTACCCAGAGGGTCACTCAGTCAATGCTGGGGTTTCTAAAGATCATTACCCAGGTACACCTTTCTTACTTACTTTACCCAGTATTGATGTCATCACTCAAAAAGTAAAAAAGTTGGGAAAAGGTTCACTTCTATATAAAATTGACATCTCCAGAGCGTTTCGTCATATAAAAATTGATCCTGGTGACTATAACCTTTTAGGCTTAAAACTAGATTCATACTTCTTCGATTCCTGCCTGCCCTTCGGGTTTCGCCACGGATCGGCCATCTTTCAGCATATAAGCAATGCTGTGCATCACTTTATGGCCAGGGAGGGTCATGACGTCATCAATGTAGTTTTTAATTGGGCACGCCCTGTCCTCCAAAGCCTTCAAATCCTTTAACAGGCTTCATCAAATGCTAGGCGAACTCGGTTTTAACATTAGTAGCAAAAAATTGGTGCCCCCAAGTACCAGCGTCATATGCCTGGGCGTCGAAATTTCTACCACTGATTTTACTGAGTCCATTCCTCCATCTAAGATGGCTGAGATCATTCATATTTGCAGTACTTGGGTTAATAAAACCACATGTTCTAAAAGGCACCTACAATCCCTCCTAGGAAAACTGTTATACATCTCAAAGTGTGTCAGGGCATCAAGGGTTTTCCTTAACCGAATGCTCGACCTTCTTAGGTCTATGGCTAATCAACAAATCATACACCTCACCCCTGGTTTTTAGAGAGATTTAAGGTGGTTTCAGGAGTTTGTACCCCACTTCAATGGCAAAGCCTTCTTTGACCACCCCAAAATAGATCATGAGATTGAACTAGATGCGTCCCTTCAGGGCCTGGGTGCTAGGTGGGGCCAAAAAGTATATGCACTTTCCATTCCTATTGGTTATAACCACTATAACATAGTTCATCTGGAGATGATTAACATCCTAGTGGCTGTACGTACCTGGGCTGAAGATTGGAGAGGTAGAACCTTGTTAGGCCATTGTGATAATCACTCTGGTGGCTATCGCCAGGAACATCACCATGGAAGTTGCCAAGTATGATATCAACTTACACATGGTACACATTACAGGCAAAATGAATACTGTGAATACTTATCTAGGTGGTCCTTAGGCCCCCAGTACAGAGATAGGTTATATACCATTCTTCCCTCCCCCACTGGGTCCTTACCCCTTCAAATGCCCTTCATTTAAACTGGTCTATTTGACTTGTAGGTGTCCCTCCAAGGATTGCAGGTCTGGCCTCCAGGGCAGCAGCCAGAGTCGCCACTGGTTTCCGTCCATCTATGGTTAAGTCATATGATTCTATGTTTAGAGTGTTCTTATCCTTCTGTATATTCTGTAATTCCTGATTTAGTCGGGTGTCCATTATGTTAAGGATGTGTGTAGACTTATTTGCTATTAATGACTTAGTCTTAAAGTTCAACTGAATGTCATCATAACTTATCTTAGCTTATCTCATCCATAAAGTATTTTAACTTCTTAACTTAACTTACGATGATCTTAGTGTTCATTTAGGTTCTTGTAATCTGTAGTGTTTAATATTTTATAATCATCTTATATGTTGTAAATATTATGTGTACAGTTTATACAGTGGTTGAGTAACATAAGGCCACCTTATTTTAAGTATAATGGGATTTTGTGTTAAGGTGGCCTTAAAGTCAGTATTTTACTTATGACGTTGAGTATGTATATATAAATTAGTGATTAACATAGTAATAAATTAATATACCCCACTTGTGTGTAATTCACTGGCTTCTCACTTGGCTTCAAGTCAGGCCACTGTGATGGCTTCACAAGAGTATACCTCAATCCAATTGGCTAAATATGCTGCAACGTACCAACAAGAACCAAGTTACCAGTTTCTTTCAAAACGGCATATCCTCCTATATACTACCAAAAGCACGATATAGGCTGCTTTCAGACTGTATTATTGATCTAATGTATTGTATGTCTTGTGATGTTTGTTTTTATAACTTTTAGATTGTAAAGGACAACTGTACATTTAAGGGGATTTAGTTGTTGACCCATTTCAAAAGGGTGCTTGCATAACACAATATGTATGGGTAGGAGACTGTGGTTGTGTTTATGATATGAGCATTCATACCAACTGTGCAGGTTCTCGGTGGCCTAGTGGTTAGCAAGTTTGGTATCTAATCATAGGCTGTCACCACTGTGGGTTCAAGTCCCACAAATGGCAATGCTGAGGACCTCTGCCAATATGACCCTGACTGTTGACTGGTGAACAGTACGTAAAAAAACAAGTTTCATTTTGACTCTTACAAACGAGTAAACATGAAACCTGTGCATAAAAGTTAAGCTAAAAAGATATAAGATACAATGGAATTGGGTTTGAATCTGTTGGTCATAATACAAAGGCTACAGACCGAGTAAAAAGTATGGTTGGCAGAAAGTATTCACAGCCTCCATCAGAGGTAATCCAATACCCAGGTTATAATATAAGGTCACAGGTCACATGGATGTCAAACCTGGCACAGAGGTGAGTATAAGGAGAGAAATTTGGGGGAAATCTTTTTGTTTGCCCTGATAGTAGACTAGAAGAGTTTAAAAGCTTTAAAAGGTTACTTGTTAAGATTTTAAAAGCCCCAAATCCAACTAGAACACTGAGGAGGTAATGTTAGTGAAAGTGGAGGGAATTATGGAAGGGGCCTTTGAAGCATGTGAAGTAGTTATTAACGTTTCAAATTCGTTGACAAGTGCCAATTTTTCACGCATTTTGCTAAAAAAATTAAATAACCTATAAATAAAATATGTTACCTATAACTGTGTTATCATAAGACGGTATTTTACTGAGCTACTAGTTTTATTGCATTAAAATTCATGTAGAAATGGCACAGAAATAAAAAATTGGAAATGAACAATATAATACTCATGCCATGCACTCATATAATACTGTCATCTTCATTCCTGGTATATATTTGGTACATGCCTTTCTGGAAGTGTTACCATCTTACTAAATAAAACTAATGCCCATTTTAAAGGGGTTTTCAAGGGGGTGATCATGTAATTTTATACTTGAAATAAGAACCTTAAATCTGCAAAGAAACCATCAATTTCCCGCTTTTAAAACTTTATTTTTCAGTAATGATCCCTACTGATATCAACTTAATAGTTTTATACTTCGAGACATGTGTTGGTGATCTGAAATGTAATATCTTCATACAAATATATATTTTGTATTTTCAAAATTGTCTTTCATTATGTACTCATATACTTCATTTATTGTCCATCAGTGTCACTGTAGAATGTGTTTTCTACAGAACAGTCAAGAAATAATCCCTTTTAAGCATAAACTGGCTCATAATGGTTGTTTTGACCTTCAAAGGATATGGAATTCAATTCTTTATTTACATAGAAAAGGAACATTTAAATTAATAGTTTTAATTTAGAATAATTATCTAAATATAATATTTTCGTTAATATCTAGAGCCTTTTATTTCTCATAGCCATTTTATTTTGAATTCTATTTTCTAGTTCTGTCTCATTTCTTGCCTCAAAATCATAAATTCCCACTTCATGGCCACATTTAATGTATGTTCCTTTAGTGGCCACGCTAATCACTTAAGCTTCTCTTATATCCCATCTTATGTGTACACACACGTAAGTGTGCTGCAAATATTTCTGAAAAATATAAACTTAGCCTGGTAGTGGGGTAGCAGAGATTTACACGTGCAAACAAGATATATTTTCCTGACAAGAGTGTCACTACTTGAACATCAAAGAACAGACTGCTACTGGCTACAGGCCTTGCAGTTGGTTAATATGGATACAAGGTACAACTGAGTGTATTATATTGCACGTGCAAACCCTGCAAGCGAATGGAGATATCTTGCAACACTAACAAGGAGAATGCATGTGCGCAAGTCTCTCATAAGTCACCCTTGAGATATGGATGCGTTTATTGCCATACTGCATGCACTCGGAGAAAATGTGCATGGCAATTTTCATTGCGGGGTCTGTGCAACCTTGATATTCTGTTATAAAATCGCAAGTGTAGCTTAAGTGTCCCTTGCAAATTAGCTGATTTTTCTCTGTAACCAGGAAATACGTACATGTACGATGGGATGTAAGAGAGGCTTAATTCATGAGCTATTTGTCATAACCGTCAATTGGTTTGACCTCTGACCTTTTGACCTAGGTCAATTTGTGGCTTATGTTCGAAGTGTCTGTGCAAAATATTATCAACTGTGCACATTAAATTTATTATTAAAAGAATAGTCTCTTGGTATTTACTTAAAATGGAATTTTAAAAAACTCATGTTTCTTGCTTTAATTTTGCCTTGCCCTCGTGGGAATTGCTATATTACACAATACATTTGGTAAACACAAGTTATGTAACAAACCGCTGTTCCATCATTGAGTGTTTCGCAGTGAATTTATGTATAACTAATGCTATTCAAATCAGTCAGCCAAGCATTATAGAAATTCAAATATTGTTGAGGAGAACAACTCCAGAAGCTTTTTAATGCTCTAGCTGGGCTTCCTAAACACACGGCTTACATCCATACCTCTAGTGTAGTTTTTATTAGTAGATGTTTCTTCTTGGGGGCAGTTATCAATTTGTCTGCCATTGTAATATGTTGACCCACATACACCCACAAGGACTACTAAGATTAGATTTTGTAAAAGTAAACTGTTTTGCTTGCAAACAACAAGTGACTTTTTTCCATTCATTGCCTGGGGAGAGACAAAAATGTTTTTACAACACCATATCAATAGTCTGTGAAAAGGATTTGATTTGCCTTTTTACACCTGCAATTTTGAGACGAACCCCTTTTTGGCTTGGTGGCCTACTTGTTGATGACCTGCTTTTGACGAAAGGCCACTTATAAAAACTATAGTGTCAGTTTTAAATTTACATATACAATATTACAGCCTATCTTATAGGTCTACATCTATCAAAAAAGATTGGTCTATATTGCAATTATGTAATCCTTAATATCTATTTATTAATGAAATAAAAATAATAGATTATTTTGGTGAATTATTTACGATTCTTCGTTTTCTTTAACAATTCGATCTGCATTATAACAAATACATGTTATAACAATAGCATGTTATAAAATTGACAACATCAGTTTCAACAACTTCAAAGGAATCTTATGATAGCTACTATAGCAAATTAGAACTGAAACATAGAAGTGCAGTAATAAATTATTAATTGGGGTGAGTGATTCCAGTAATGTAACTTGTATATGACATGTTTAAACATACACTAGTAAACAAAAAAGGTTTATAAACAAAGTTATCCACAAAAGATGTAATCCTTAAGTTTGTTTGATTATGAGACCTAACTTAGTACACACAAAAAAGAGCCTAATCCCATTTGATATTGGACAGTGACAGTATAATAACTGTCACTTTAAACAAGTATACAACCCTAGTAGAGACAGATCTTGGGGTGAGGGATCGGGGGTGTGTGGACAGGGACAAACAAAAAAAACATGACAAAAGTTTCAAACTCTCGACGCCCCCCCCCCCCCCCCCCCCCCCCGGATCTGCCATTGTATTAGTTCATAATTTTTATTTCAATGCATTTGTGAATAAACTTTCATTTTTGTAAATATTTTCCTAGAACAAAATTTTAAAGACTGCATTTAAGATTTAAAGAAATACATCACAACATTCGGAAAATATATTCGGAAAATATTTCCCCATTATTCAGAATTTCCAGCATTCCCTAAAGTGGTTTATTTTACATCACTTAAACTGATATTTATATTGTTGAAACAATATTGTTATATGAAAAAAATTTGAGAGCAGTTATTTTTTCTTCATACAAATGTCTATCAATGTCTACTTTTGTCATGACTTTGTATTTGTATCAATTAAAACTCTGCCCATAATAAATATTTTGTTTTTTCATGAAGAGTGGGGTTTTGTCCGTTTACCCAGTTATTTATCTACAGCTATAAACATACGGATATTTAATTGCCATATAACCTATTTTAGATAATATTTAGGAAATCATTGAGTACCTTTAACCTATCACTAATATATGTTTACGATGTCTCAATTATAACACTTGTATATAACATATAACATCTGTATTTTTATGTTAAATTACAACAACTTACAAATTGTATGTAAAACATTTTTTCTGAAAGAAGGGTTCAGAATTTTGCAATTTTTAAATAATTCCATAAATTTTTTTTCTGCTAATGATCACTTAAATATCCAAGTGATTAATGCAAATTTAATTGTAACTGTTGCAAAGTATATAATGTTAATAAATGTCAGTTATTTAATTACTAAAAGTATTTGTAAGTAGGAACTATAAAATAAACTAAAAACAATGAAATTGTAATTTGAAAGATATATATGTGTGTGTTCCTTTTTTAAGTGTATTTAATTTTGGGGTTTTTTTGTGTGTCACCACAAGAGTGATTCCACTCTTGTGTACTACCAATTTGTACGAGTACATCAAGAACACTTTAGGCATATATCACATTCCCAAGTCAAATCACATATTAATTATTACAATTTGTCACATTTATTGAAAATGCTTATGACACTGATTTATTTTGGATTATTGATATCTGATAATTTGAAAATCTTCAGTATATAACCTGCACAAGGGATTATGTTTGTTCTGTGTGTTCGTTTGTCTGTCTGCTTCTTTGCTTGCCTAAGTTTCTGATAACTCTAAAAGAAACAAGGCCGAAAAGGGTCTCAGTTCCCTAGCAGGAGCGCGAAGCCATCAGAAACACAAGGTGTGCGGATAATTGTCCGGTGGACATTTGGCCGGTGACTTTTTTGAGGGGTAGGACAACTGGCCGGTGACTTTTTAGATCTTGTTTTAATATTGTGCCAAATTGCATTAAATGTAATGTTATATTTTTATGCTGCATATTTGTGTTTTTCATCTCATTCTAACTGAAGCGGTAACTCATCCAAGTACTAATGTGAGCCCATCACTGCCTAACTTCTGTAAAACACAGCCATAATGGTCATGCCACAACTGCTGTAAAAGACAGTCACTGTGGCTATGCCACAATTCATGAAAGTCCGGAGCCAAATAAAAGATACACAAGAAAAGTGATCCCTAGAGGTGCAAGCTCTACTGAGACACATACTTAAAAAAAGTTGATCTTTCTGAATTTTTATATGAATACGGCCTAAGCAGAGGGGGAGGGAAAAAACATCCCAAATGCTCCCTCTACGAGAGCTTTCTTGCTGTTTGAGTGTTTTTGATTAAGTATTCTAACAGCTTGTGAAGCTTGTACAAATATCATTTTTCATAGCAATAACCACAAACTGACCATTTAAATAGCTTTCTGAAGGGCTAAAATATTGCTTCTACATTCTGCATGGGCCCCTAAATTGTTTATGCAACTAATCGGTTGGAATCAGTGTATTTATAGATAATGATATTATTTACTTAATTATATGGCTTACAAATGATTAATTTTTTAATTTACACTTGTTTGATTTACCTTTTATTATTGCCTCAGGGCTGTATTTTTTGTTGACATGGGGAAAAGGGGGCTGAGATATTTTTTACACTTTCTGGCCCCAATGAGTATGGACAATTAGTACAACAAATTCTTTAACAAGTTCAGATCTTTAAAAAAAAAAAATTTTTTTTTCAATGATGAAACCGACAAATATGATGTTTGTATCTTTTTAATAGTTTGTCTATTAACTGGTTCCCATGACTTTGAATATGTTTCACAGCCGATTTATTTCTGCATTATTTTGTTAAAACATGATTTATTTTATTTATTATTGAAGCAACGTAGTGGATAATATAATAAATGCAACCATGTTATTGCAATCACTCAAGTAGACACAAGTAATACAAGTAATACAACCATGTTATTGCAATCACTCAAGTAGACATAAATACACAATTGTCAACCTCTACATTATTACTTTAATTTTTTTTATATTTTAGTATATCTCATAGTTCTACTAAATCAAATGCATTGCAATTGACAATAAAAAAGTAGCCTAACATTAACACGATAAACCTTAACACGATATTTGACCTAGACTGTTATATATAAAGGTCAAGCTCACCAACATGATATAAACTGAGACTGCAATTAAGTCTACTAAAGGTTATAAATGTGCTAGGAACTAGAATATCAGGCAAGGTGATGCCAAGTTAAATTTTAAAAAAAATGTCGAAAAAGTAATTTCAAACAGACTAGAATCAGTTTCTGAAGAACCTAATATGGATAAATCTTCCTATGTGATAAATGTGATAAAAGTAATTTGCATTTTATATATTGTGATACTTTTTTCATATTTTATGCCCTTGCAAATAAGCTGAATTGTCTCAAGTGTGTGGTCTCTACAACCTTCTATTCATGTAAATCTCCATGTAGCTTAAGTGTCCCTTGCAAATTAGCCGATTTTTTCCAGTGCGTAGGTGCACAGACGATGTGATGTGAGAGAGACTTTAATGGTATTTGTAATTATCTAGGTACAGAGAAAACAGTAGACAGATTTTATCAAATTCCAAATAACAGGAACCAAGACTGAATAGGAAGGACACTGGTATTTTATGTTTAAGCTACATTTACACCATTTAACATCAAAATATTTTGAAAGATAATCAATTATTAAAAATAATATAATTACCTGGGAAAACGTTTACAGGAAGAAAAAATGGAAGTCAGAACGAAGCTATGAACCTTTTTACTCAGTAGTGGATAAATTCTTCTTGTTGAATATACCACAAACCACTTTCTTCCATAATAAGCAAAATAAGTCTATATTAATCAAAAGAAAGCCACTAATTATCTTTGAATTCAACACAATAATGTAAAATATCAATAGAAAAACGATAAGTTCTTATGACCTCTGGTGAGACAGCATTTTTATGCCAAAGAGGCAATGCACAATAACACCAATGGGAAAACTGATAAAATTAAGATAGGCAATGCAGTATTTTCTATTGGCTGCTGTAGTGGAAGGCTTGCATGTATCTTTAACTCTTTGCAAAGAGTTTCTACTAGAAATAAAGTAACCCAATTTGATCCCGTAATTAAATCTTAAAATTTATGTTTAAAAACTGAATTAGGATTCTATCCCAGTTATAATCGTTTTATTAACTCTGTGGCAGCCCCCTGTGAATCTTGCTTGGGGAATATGATATGGAAAGAAGATCAGCAATAGCACTTTTCTTCCATCTTGTGTTGAAGCTCTAGCTTGATATCCATGGTGGCTCAAACAACGGTCGAGTTGCCACAGAAAATCTGAATATGTGGGTGAGTCCAAAATACCCCCCCCCCCCCTTCTCAATGTTTTAATGCGCTAACAATATAAACCATTTCAATGTTTAAACTATTCTTAAGTCAAAGGTTAAAGTTGGGGTTTTGTCACATTTAACAGGTCAGGTCCTCAACATTGTCACTTCTGGGAGTCAAACCCAGACAGAGGTGATTGCCTGTGGTTAGATGCCAAACTTGCTAACCCTCTGGTCTAGTCTAAAGCCAATGTTTTAGATCCCCAGAACTGGTGTGGCATAAACTCTGCTATTCAAAACACCACATTAACCAGCGAATGAGGCAACAAATATTGATTGTCAAAATGCATGATAATTTCTTTAGTAATGTATGCAATTCCATAAATTTTGTCCGCAAAATATAGAGTCACTGAATGTCATTGAATCTCTATTCAACTGAAGTTTCTTACCATGGCAGTTGTTATGAAATAAGTTAAGTATTCTGTTGATGAACAATGTGGCGGAGGGGGGGGGGGGGGGGGGGTAGGACTAATTTCATACATGAAAAAAAAAACAATCATCATAGATGGCTTTAAGTTTTCCACTGTCGACACAATTGTCAGTTTTGTCGGAAACAACAAATAATAACACAGACTCGAGAGTAATCTACTAGAGGCTATCTTTTATCCAAATAAATTGTGAGAGTCAGTTTGGTTAACAGAGATGAGAGCTCATTAAGCGCTTCCTCAGATCCAGTTTCCAAGCCAGCTATGACATAATAATTGAAGTAGGCAAACATTTGTATTTTTCCCTTCCATGATTTACTTGATGGCATTGGGCATCTGTAACACCAAACTTTCATGCTACCAGATGAATCCGGTTGCAAGGTCTGCAGCCCTGGGGTCAAGTACAAGTACTTTGTCAAATTGCAAAGACAAGTACTGGTCTCAAGACTCAAGTACAAATACTTTGAAAAAAACTGCAAGTACAAGTCTTTTTATAGTGTACAGTCCAAAAGTATAATGACTAGATGCACAATTAATGGTTAAAATGAATTATTTATTGAGACATACAATTGAAAACAATCATTCAATGAATACTAATGAGCTAAAATCTGATCCATTATTTTTCTTTTTACACTTAATAAATACGAGTCTTTCAAAGATTTTTTTGAGTGAACTAGTGAATGTATGAAAATAATGTCTTACAATACTAAAACGTCTGACTTGAAAATATTCTCTTAGACATCAGTATGACTGTGTTGAAAGATAATGAACGAGTTGCATGATGGTCTGTGTACTATTTCACATTCAATGTAATTTTAAGGTACTGACTGAATCTACCATTAAGTTCCTGAGCGCTTATGTTACATAGAAAATAGAGAAAAATATGAAAATGAACTTGTTTTTGGTTGGACTTTAAGAGGTAGCTAGTCTTTCTGTGCTGACATTAATTTTCGACAGGACATGTTGTCAAAAGGGGCTCTGCCTGGCTCTACTGATTTGAATTCAGTGAATTCTTATGGAGATATCCTCCACATTGGTTAGGGATATATCTACTATGTACAACTATGTAAATCAATATCACCTTGTATACGTGTGTGCTAAGTCATGGCCCATATTGCCCAAGAGAGATTAAACTACTAGTAAATATTGGTGTCCATAAGACTCACACTGTCATTTAAAAGTTTGGTTGTTTTTTGTTTTTGTTTTTTTTTAACGTGACGTTGGTCAAGCAATCTTTAAAATTAATCAGACTTACAACGACTAACTTTAAAAACATTTAATCACTTATGTTAAAATGTTTAAAATAAAAACTGTCTTTTCTAAAATTCTGATAAGCAGTTTTCAGGTAGACAGACTTTGTGTCACAATTTTCCTGTCTATTTACAGTCTGCATACTTTACCAAGTAATAAACATATTCATAATTTGTTGAATATACAAAGGGCTTGGTTGTCTGTGGCTGTAGAGCTGGGGGCTTATTTGTTGAATGTTCCCTGTTTATGCTAAATAGGTTAACATGGTAGAAAACCTTGGTGGAATACCATTTGTGTTTTTGTCTCACAAGATTGGTGGATTTCCATTGAATGAAGTCCACTTTATACAAAGAACCTCTGTCTTCTGATATGAAAGGAAAATGTCTATCGAAATCTAAGATTCTATTAGCATAACTGCCCGTGTGCCCCGGCTGCACTTGACCAATCTGCTTCTGATAATGGTCTGACATTTTGTATGTATTCAGATTTCCTTGGGTGAATTTGTGTTAGTGAAAAAAATGGAGATTGCGTCTCGGTGTAATGTGTCCCCTGAAGAGACATGGTGTAACCTAATATTCAGATACTTCAGCCATTCTGAAAAAAATGCTGGTGACACCCAAAGGTATCTTTGTGAATGTCAAGCCCATTGGTTCAATAAAAAGTAAGATATTAGACTTTTAATGTTAACCTTGTTTGGCCTTACAATGGAGCCAAACCTAAACAGACGCAGGCCATTTGCTCATTTTGCACACTGTTAAAATCCAACAGCAACTATTTTTTCACACAGCTACTGAGATAGACCTCTAAAATAGGTATCACCTTGAAGGTACAGAAAATGTAGTTAAGCAACACATTTGAGTCAACTACTATAAATCCAGTCATTTCGGAGCTATAAGCTATTTACTCAATCTATTCAGAGTACCTAGTATCACTACCACTCACTTAGACAACGATCTACACCTGCAAAAGCAACAACAATATGGAGCGCATTTGAAACTAATCTGCCAAATGCTCCTAGTTCAATCCACTTACAACTATAGGTGATCAACTCTTAAGTCAAGTATAGTGACTATTACTCAATTAGCTATGGAGTTAAACCCTGACAATTGGACATGAAGGTATATCAAAAAGTAGGCAAAAACATATTTCATAAAACGCCTGTACTTCAAGATTAAATAAAAAATCCCCGAAATTCAATTGTTTCGAATTTAGAAATGATTAACTCAATGGTAAAATTTCAAAGCAGCTATGAGCCAATGAGCTATGAAATACAGCTTTGAAACGTCTCAATGAAATTTCATAAAATAGCAGCTGAGCCACATCTTTTGGCCAGTGCTATAAGTAAAACAGACATTTGCTCATTTTGCTCACTGTAATTCAAATAACTATTAGTGCTACTACTCACTTAGCCATGGACCGAGATTTGCAAAAGCAGTAAAAAAGGACCTTGAAGCAGGGGTGAAATCCGGTGTCAGCTCCAGTCTATGAGTTTCTAAAGTTTTGTTTTTATATTTCAAACCCCTTTGATCAATAATGCCACAAATATAAGACCTTTTTAGTATAAAAACACACTATGACCTTAAAGTACTGGTTACTTAAAGTACAAAGGTCAAATCTGACCCTTCCTTAAGATTCCCATCCCATGATTTCCTGTAAGTTTATGTAAAATTCTGAACCCCTATGACCAATATTAAAGGAGTCATAAATGAAAATACCAAAAAATATAGAAGTGCATGTGTCGAAGTGCATGCTAATAGGAGACATATATACGTGTGTTATACATATCAGTCATAGGATGATCTGCCCCTTTTTATGTGAGAATCATGCCCATATGTAAAGAAATGCCCCAAATTTTAACTATAAAAGGACACCACTGGCCTTATAACAGCAGGCAGAGGCCACAAAAATAGTTGAGGCCTTTTCCTCTATATACTCATATGTCAAATTTACAAGGTCTGAGTAAAATAATTGTTGCTGCATCTGCAAAGATATTCTGAGGAAGATATAAGGCCTTTTTAGTAAGCAAACTTAATTTGGCCTTGAAGCAGGGGTCACAGGTCAGGTCTGACCCTTATATAAGATCCCAAGCCCGTGATCTCTTATAAGCTGATTTAACATTTGGAACCCTTATAATCAATAATGAAGAAGTTATAAACGAAAATATAAAAAATATATATACAAGCAAAATGCTGACGTGCGAAGGATTTAGACTGGAATCCTTGAAGAAAGCGGAGGAAGGTCAAATTTCTAAATGCTTATAGGGGACATATGTGTTGTATACCAGTCATAGGATACTTTGTCCTTCTGTATGTGACTCTTGTATGAGTGAGTCCCTTCATCATAATAACAATGGAAGTGGTCTGTTCATTGAACATGATGCACTTGAGCGATATATGGACCATATGTCATTGGAAGGCCGTGTCAGATGGCCTTCTCCAATATTTATTATGCGGGCTGCCCTTTGCATTTCCTACTGCCTACCAGGGATAGGAAAGAATCTGGAAGCTAGGTGGGAGCCTGAATATGATAGACATGATTTACTAGTCCACAGCCCATTGTCACAAGGTTAAAAGAACAAAGTGATATGAGTGGCTAATCTTGCATGACCAATTGCTATGCTTGGGCTTTCCATACTGATTAAATATTAGACACTGCCTGAGATACAATGCAATATTCTTCTCAGTGTGTGGACCTAGGGTATTGTGGTGTCTATGTAACCAGAGCAAGTGTGACGAGGCATGTTATTTTGTAGGTTTGGAGGAGTGGTGAGGTATCAGCAGTAAGTACTTTGTCGAGTTACCTCTGTACATAGGTGTGTAGGCAGAAATGATTTGATTTATTTGGGTTTAACTTCAATTTTAACACATTTAAACACATTTTAACACATATACGTTATAGCATTACAATTAGTTTTTTGAGGGCAGAAGAAACCAGTGCGTACTAGTTGGTTAAGATTCTACACTGAAAACTGTCTGGCATAAGTAAAGAATTACTAACTTTCGCACAGATGGTCAGGTCAACTGACACCAGATTTGTGAGACGAGTGTGTTTCCAACTACACCACTGAGTTTCCAAAGGTAAAGAAACAAGGATAGCATTATTGACAGTACTCTGTTGGCCAAGGCTAGAAGTGAAAGCAGTGGCACAAGAAATGGTAGCAGTGCTTGCATTTTTTTTATTTTATTGCTGAACATAAGGGCTGTTAGTGTCCATGATCCTCTTTCTCGTTGGCCATACCAATCTTCTATAAAATTCTTTTACACCAACCCAATTTGAAACATATTTCCAAACAAAAATTTTTATTATGATGCTTCCTTGAGATACTATTTCAAAATGAGCCCTGTTAATCCAGCTTGAAATCAGTGATGCATCCAGTCGATTGTGATCCGTCTATAATCAGTCATCTGGAACATTTTCCTAGTGATGATGCACATAAAACCTATTTCCAACTAATGTATTGGCAAGCTGCCACAGCAGGTTCCCAAAGAAGCCACGCTGCCTAATTGTGCCATATAAAGGAATATTTATTTTTGGCATAGTTATTTCTTGTGAACTGAAATAATTTACTGAGCTGGTTACTGATGAATTGCATATGCTTTTTTATTGCAACAGCATAGTGATATTAGACCTAAACATTATACAAATTACTACAGTAACATAAACAAAATATTACACCTGATAAATGTATTATGTTACAAAGCCACTATTCTAATACTTGTTTTATATATACCCATTTCAAACGTGACAACCACTTTACCATTTACTGACACAAATACTTGTACCCCAATCAAAAATGTCACAATAGACTGGACGCATATTACATATATACTCTTATCACTAATACACACTAATTGTCACTTTTTTAAAGAAATGAAGTGTTAACTCTCTGCTGTGTACCATACAGCGAGTTAAGACAATGGAAACGTCTCCGGTCTTTTTAATTGTGTTAAGTGAGAAAATACTTCAAATGGAATTCAAGTTATAAAAAAAATGAACATGTTTAGTGCATTAGTCACATAAGACAAAAGTATGTTTTTGTCAAACTATTGTTTTAACACACCATTTTTATGGATCGAATTTGCTTCTCACACACATTAATTAACTTACTTTCTTCTAGTACGATTATTAAAAATGTGTAACGTATCCAATGTAATTCTAATGTTTTATTTATTTTCATGTTTAAGTGCTGACAATGTAATCAACTCTTTGTTCAAATGAAGTTTTTATTTTCCTGACTGTTTTACTCTCTTTCTCTATTAAGTGCAGATTTTTTTTTATATTTTTGGGCTTTGAACGATATGCAGTTGTATTTTTCTAATGTACAACAGAATACACAAAAAGTACAGATTGTAAAATAATACAACCCTCACTTTTAGATTTTAACATATAAAAGAACAATTACAGGGGCAATTATTATGACAGGAACTTTAAAAATGTTTATTCTATATCTGAGTCAGGGAACCCTTTTTAACTGTTTTACTCTGTTTTTGAATGAATCAGTCAACAACATGTTTAGCCAGGACATAAACCAAAGATTGGTTTATAAAACAAGCGACTACTTTATACGTATCATATGCAATTTCTTAGAATTTTTTAACAGCCATTATCTTTTAAAAAATTTTCAAACTGAAAAAACATAACAATTGTAAAATTAAAATGATAGCTATATACAGAAAAAAATGGGATTAATTTTTGGTAGATTTTTAGAAAATGCATTTTCTTATTGAGACAACTTTAAGAATATAAGGAAATAAGAATGTTATTTAATCCATTCCCAAAACTGGCATTTTTCCACTGTCTATTTAAGACATACTAACAGTGCATTGGCTAAGAAATTACAATAGCTTGCAGACTCCCAATAACCATTATATGACCTTTGGGGATTCTAACTTGACCTTTTGTCTTTTTGTCCCCTGGCCAAACTTAATCATTTACGGGGATCTTTTTTTATAAATACGCATGTGTATCATCATTATACATACCATCATGTTTTTTGTGTTAAAATAGAAACTAAAACAAATATTTAAGGAATGGAAAGGGAAACAGTTGGCATCATATAGAATGTTTCACTCAGTTGGAAAATGCTAATACCTCTAGCAAGTTCACACAGTTCCATTCTGACTTCCTTCTATAGAATCAGACATGGGGCAAAATATTTTATCTTTCCAGTGGTGAGGGATTTGAATTGAGTTTTGAATATGATTTATTGTTTAGAGGAAGCCAGTGAAGAGATTTAAGAATTTGAGAAGTTTGATTATTCTGAAGCCTTGTAATATTTTTGAATGACAAGCTATTAAGCAAAAAATTACAATAATGCAGATGACTACTGACCAATGTATTTGCAACCATGGCAGAGATATCAAAGGGGAGAAAGTATCTTGTACAATGTAAGCTGTATAGATTAGGAAAACAGGATGAAATCACAAAATTGCTTGATTTGTGAAGGAGACTGTTGGCTAAAACAGTATAGCCAAATTTAGAACAACACAAGTTGAGGAGAGACAATTATCCAAGATACTGACCGGGAAAGAGTCCTTGAGCCATTTGTAACTATTAGAGTAGCCAAAGACTTTAAACTCAGTTTGTTTTCAGAATTTAATATGAGCTTATTTTCAAACATCCAGGTATGGCTGTCACTCAACAATTTCCAGAACATAAATGGACAAACAACTAGGTGTCATCCACATGGAAAGAACATATCACATATCGATATATTTTGTAATAACCTGACAAAGTGGGCGGTGTATAGAGAAAACCAAAGATGATCTAAAAGAACCTTGTAGAACCACAACATTTAAGGATATCTTGAGAGTCAGGTAAGGAGTGTGTCATAGTCAGTGATGTCATAGACGGCCCACAGGTCAAGGAAGACCAGAATTGTGGACACAACCTTGGACAGAGACATGTGTCTCTTGATCTGAATACACAGCATGGGAGTTTTAGTTGAGTGTCCAACTTTGTAGGCAAATTAGGAAAGTGCTACCTAGTTCATTAGAGTCAATATGAGATCTGTTTTGTGCAGCAACTATACTGTCAACTTATTCGGACAAGATACTAAGCCCAGAATAGATGATAGATCTTTACACATCTCTTTTTGAAAAGAGGCGTGACTATTGCTTTAAAAAAAAGAGTTTTGGAAAACACTATTTTGGAGGCAGGGAGATTAACTAGTTTGGCTATTGAAGCAGAATTTCCTAAGTATCTAATGGTTATGTTTTAAATGAAGACTCCTTAATAAACTTAAGAAATTCACTATGGTTTGGGGCCTTTTCATGTCCCTTTTTATTTTTATAGTTTAACAATGCTAACTATTGTAGTTGTGTAGTTAATGTCTGTAAAATAAAAGGCTCCTATCCCCCAACCAAGTCTCATCACTATCTTTCTCCACCTTAAATAATTCCCTTATATGTCAACCATTCTATCAGTTCTACCTTCCTCCTCCTCTTCCCATCTTAGTGAGTGGGACTCCATCTTAACCATTTACAAACCTGGGTTGACTGACCATTATGAACTGAATGAAAGGAACTGAGAGAGGGTGGCTCCTTTTCTGAAGAGACACACTTGAATGTGCTATTTTTGAGTGTGTTTCTGATTTTGTTTATATTATCAATGAAAAATGAGCCAAACGGTTTACCAGTGACATTTTATTGACACAGTTTGAAGAATAAAAACATGGACCTGTTCAAGCCACGTTGAAAGATGAGAAATTTTGAACAAGAGCAATGTCTTTTTTATTTAAACACCTTGTTATAAAAAGCTACCCTTTGGAGTGTGAACAAAGGTAAAATCGTTGGGAGTTAACTCTTGTACAAAAGATGATGAGAAACAACAATATCCGACAAAGTTGAATAAGGCAAGGCAACTGTGGCTGTGCATAAAAACATACAGGGAGAGATTTGGATAAATTTGTATACAGGAACAGGACACCATACATCTGTAAACCTCATGATGAACTTGTAAATAAAATGGTGACCTGTAATAAATAAGTGACTCAAATTCTGATTTCCTTATAAAATACAACCTATCAGATAAGAAAGTAACTCCCGTGAGATGGGCAATAATAAAGTTGCTAGTGTACTAAATCCAACTCACAATTTAAAAAAATGATATGCATGTGTCACAAGTATTTGATGTGTATTGTTTGGAAAATAAAACGGTTTTAAAATACTCTATATTTGTTATTGTTAACACCGTGTAATAGGTAGGCAGGCAAGCAGGTCTTTATACAGGTCTTTGAGAGATAAATTAGTCCATATGAAACGCATATATAAACAGTTTTATAGGCTAGGAAAAAATAGTTCTTAAAGTTTTAATAAAATACAGTTTGTTTTACTAATTATATTCTCTTCTTACATAAATATTATTGGTCCATTTTAAGGGGGGGCTTTGACTTTTTCCAGTGAATACTGTTTAAGTATATGTTCACACATGCATTTTCACTGGTACACAGTCTGCACAAAAGGCTGTAACTGACAGTTCTCACACACTCAAGAAAGCTTTTCACATTACTGTGTACAAACATCTCAGAAGCACTGTAAGATCTAGGGTATTTCAACAGGAAATGAAAGCTATTATTTTAAGATATAACCAACTTCTTATACACAGACTGAGTATAGTTTGTCCATAGGCATAGTGTATACATATTGTACATGTAAGATCTAAATAGCATACATTTTATATCATCAGTGCAATACACAATTTTTATTTATTTATTTGAGGTTTTACGTCGCTTTCAACACTGTACAGGTCATATCACGACGGGTAGTTGGAAGGGCAGAGGAAACCAGTACATAGAGTTCGCTAGGGTTCTGTACTGTAAACTGCCGACCAACGGCAAGCAACTACCAGCTTTCCCACATAAGGCCTTGACGGGGATCGAATCCCGGCCTCAGAGGTGGGAGGTGAGAGTGTTACCACTCTGCCACCGTGGCCCCTGCAATACACAAAATTACGGCACAAAAACATTACCTCTAGCATAGATAAGTCTGATCTGTCACATTATGTCTTTATCATCTGACAAAGTACTTGTATTTATTTATTTGGGGTTTTACGTCACTTTCAACACTGTACAGGTCATATCACGATGGGTAGTTGGAAGGGCAGAGGAAACCAGTACTTTCAGTTCGTCAGGGTTCTGTACTGTAAACTGCCGACTAAAAAGCAAGCAACTACCAGCTTTCCCACTTGAGGCCGTGCCGGGAACCGAACTCCAGCCTCAGAGGTGGGAGGCGAGAGTGTTACAACTCTGCCACTGTGGCCCCCAAAGTACTTGTACTATAATGACCAAGATATTTATAAATATCAACAGTTAGTAAATTTTTACTATTTAAATGCATATTGGGCAACAATGTTGATCAGCTTTAGTACAGATAGTCATGCACATTGTGTTGGAGTCATTAAAAGAAACATTGAGTTCATTACCAACAGTAGAACAGCTATTTATCAAATGTTGAAGTCCGTTTGCAGAAGGGCTAATTAAAACAATAACATCTGCATAACTTAAATGATTAATGTAGCCTTGATGTAATAAACAACCAATGGAACATTTATTTAGCTCAACACTTAACTTGTTAACATACATAGTAAAATGATATGGCGACAGAACACCTCCTTGCCTCACTCCATTATGTGCTGAAAAGGGGTCAGAGCACCTATTGTTCCATTTAACTAGTAGCTGTTGGTGACTCTGCCGAAAATCAAAGATTCTGAGAATATATGAGGGAATATTATATTCCTGTAATATATTAAGAAATTTTCCATGATTTTTTCCTATCAAATGCCTTTGAGGCATCAATAAAACACAGAAAGGAGGTTGTATCAAGTCTATTAAAGTACTGCAGGATTTCCTTCAGTGAGAAAATACATGTTTCAGTAGAATGACATCTTTTAAAACCAATATGGTTGTATATTATAACAACATATCTTTCAATTCTTTCTAAAATTATTCTTTACAGTATTTTGTAGAATACAGAAAAATACCAATTGGATGATAGGTATTCTTGTCAGCAAGGTCCCCAGCTTTATTTTTTATTGTAGGTACTAACACACTATCTATAATTTCAGACCGAATAAAGTCAAAGTTGGGGTTTTACGTCCCGTTCAACAGCCAGGGTCATATTGGGACAGGTCCTCAGAATTGCCACTTGTGGGACTCGAACCCACAGAGGTGACAGCCTATGATTAGATGCCAAACTTGCTAACCACTAGGCCACTGAGGGCCTTTCAGACCAAATAAAACCATGCATTAATACTGAAGTAAAAGTAAAGCTACCATATGATTTATCATTTAACCACAAAATTTGTAATGCTCAGTAGCAAGTCAATTAGGCCCACAGCATTTGCCAGTTGAAAGGTTTTTGATTACTTTGCTAATAGTGTCAGAATTAACTAATAAGAAGAGTCAAAAGTCATGTTGTCTAAATTTTTACTGTGAAACTGTCTGATTTTATGCTGTTGAATATAGCATTATAATGACTTTTCCAAAAATTGGCTATGTTTTCGGTACCTGTTAATCCTTCAAGAGTTTCAGGAAGGGGAACCTTTAAGATTGTCACTATTTTAACCTTTTTCCAAAAATCAGCACTATTTGACCTAAATTTGAGCTCAATAGTGATGCAGCCATTGAATCAGCTCTGTGTTGAAGGTGATCTTTTCTACACTTACGGAAAGAGATATTTAAATAAAGAACAAGATTTTTGCATCAAATAAGCAAGTGTTCTAGATCTTAGGGAACAGTACTGCCTCCAATGTAAGAATGCATCTCGAGCAGCAGCATGGCAATCTATCAAATGATAATTCCATCCAGGTATGGAGTACTTTTTTCTGTCATAACCATTGGAAGGTTTAACTAAGTGTTTATCAGATGCTTCAGTGAGTACTACAACAATGTTCTTGTAGAATATAGTCAGCAGACTCTTGTGGCTATCATTTTTATAGTTACTTTGGTGACATATCAGAGCTCCTTTGGGCAGATTTATTTCTTCCAATAATTGGTTGCTGTAGTCATGATAAAAGTGCATATATTCCTGCATATATGGAATGTTGCTCCAATTTATTACTGAGATCACTACAGATGTGTCGGTGTTGTTTTCGCTACTTTCATTTGTCTTTAAATTTAAGCTGAATATCAGTGGTTTGTGATCAGAGGAGAAGAATTTATATCCAATTTCCATATGTGAAATGAGAGGTTTTACTGATACAGAGCATAGGCAATGGTCCAACCAAGAGGTATTTTACCAAGCAGTGATGACAAAGGTATATCTATTGGGAGGTAACAAGTCATAATCAATTAGGACAAGTTCAGATTCCTTTATGAAATCACCCAAGATACTATTAAATGTTGATCAACAGTTCGGATCTGTATTAAAATCACCAATTATCATGCCAAGTATCACCAAGTATCCAGTCTGGATATTTTCAATCACACTTTGCACAATTCCAATACACTGTAAAAAAGTCCACATTGTCAAATTACAATGTAGATAAACTCCCAGTGTAGCCAAAGATGAGTTTCTGCATGCAAACATTAATTCCAGTGAGCCAATTACAACTGAAGTTAAGAGGCTTCGTACAGCGTTGTAGCCTCTTGTTCCAAATGAATCCCACGCCTCCATATTTGCATCCTTTGAGAAGACCTCAAGTGGGGTCCACCGGTGACCCCCCGATGCCATTAAATCTGAAATCCAATGTATTAAATAGAGATAATTCTAACTAATCAAGCGAAGTTTCTTGAAGTTTCTACTCTGAGTTCATATTCAGAGCTTTGCATGCCTTTAAATGATGCTACAGAGACAATACTCATTGTGTCTTCTTTTATTCTTTTTGTAAAGTATCAACTTACGAGCAAACGATTAGGCCAGAACTCTGGATCAAAGACATTCCTATCACCATCAATATGTAGTTCAATTTTGAAAGAAGAATGCCCAGGAAAGCGAGTTTGTAGTTTTACACAGCTATCCAGTTTTTCTTTCAATGTTTGTGTAACAAAGGATTCAACTTCATCACATGTGCAATCAGGTGACAAGTGGGATAAAAACAAACATGCAATTTTTTAACAACATTTACCTTTGCCTCAGATGATTTATTGACTCCAATAGTTGGAGGTTTATGCCTCTGCATTTTTAATAAACAATCTTGAATCCATCACCAGCAGTTGCTGTTTTTGCAGCAGTTTTTGTCAGTAAGACAGGTAGTATATCAGGACACTTGTTAGAGATGCTTGGCATTAATGTAAACTGGTTTGAAGTTTCCTTCATATTCTGTGTCTTAGCTACCTTGCTATACAGAACGGCACATGTATGTGAAGATGTGAATGGTGGATCATGAGAGTTTCACCTCATTAAAGCGGAAAAAAACCTGTGACATCTCTTCTATCTTTTTTCAGTAAATTGAAAACCACTCAGTTGCTGCTTAATTTCAGTTCTTTCTGTTCTACGGGACTGCAGAACATTCACTTCAAGCATCCCTATCTTGATATCATTAACCTGCTGTGACACAACACTCAAGTCAATAACATCAGGGTCTAAAACCGGAATCTTGACAAGATTTGCTGTGACTATTGTAGGAAATTTATCAGGTGGTATCCTGTGCATCAGCAAACATATATCACTAACATTGCACTCAGACTTCCTGCTACTCAATCTTTTCATATTTATCATAGGAGGATGAACCAATCTGCACAGTTCTTGAGTAATGTCTCTTTGGCAGTCTAAATTTCTGTCTCAGAGTAAAAGTCAATTATTGTTTTATGAATGATATATTGAGGCATAATATCCATTTTGTTGTTGAGAAAACATAGCAATTCATTCAGGCTATAGTTAGATTGTGATGATGATACTGAACCCTGTGAGGGATTTTTATCATTGTTACAATGCATTGTGCATGTTAAAGAAGTGCTATAAGGTTTTTTAACACTAGACCGATGAGCAGATGAAACACTATTATTGTGTTTTATCCTTTGGTCTTCTGCCAATATTTTATCATCAGGAAAATGTAAATCATTACAGTAGTCACACAGGTCAATGTCCCCTTGTCTCAACATGACCAGGGCACCACACCTATTGAAAGGACATGCGCCATTTAGGAGGTCCTTCACATCTTGGCATTTTCACAACTTGTTTTGATTTTAGTTCAATCACTTGACAAGTCACAAATAATTAGTTCCACTATGTGTTGACACAGTCAATTAGAATATTTGTGCAATTGTTGGTCTTTTTCCACCAAGCTTGAAAATATATGAAGTTAGTTTTAAAAGACAGCTTAAATTTCACTTTTTAGATTAACATTTTAAGTTCATATTTTAGTTCCTTAGTTCCCAGTTTAACTGAGTAATTATTTTTTTCACTGTTACAAAATTATCCAATATGATATCCAAATTTTCATAGAAAAAAAGAAAAATTATTCCCACAAAAAAGTTTGTCCACCAATTAGTGTCATGAATCATCATCAATCAATTAATGTGGGATTTTTGAAAAAGTGTGTTATGGGGGTATCCCACTTAGGCCATCTTGTCAATAACTATTGAATTGTTTTAGGGTCGGGAGCAATGTTTACAGAGTTGGTTAGGATTGGTTTTAGTTTTCCATCTTGTCTTGGTGGATCGGTAAAATTTCACCAGACATCCCCAACTCTTGATACCAATCTTGGCTCTGCCCACCTGGTATGTGTCGTGTTGAGTCTCTCTACGGCTTGTTGTAGTCACCTCCAGTCTTGTCCTATACTGGTAAGGTATTGTCTGGAAGCACTAGGCAGCTTGTTGTAGTCAAGTACCAGGACATCACTTTACGACAGGTTGTAGACACAAACTGACTGTACTTGAAGGGAAACCGGCCTGTCCTAAACATTTCCAACCCTACTTGGTCACTTCCAGTCAAGGCAGGAAGTCTCCAAGTCTTTGGCCGCACAGTTGATAACATCTCAGTAGGACAAGCTGGAAACACAATAGGACAAGCCATAAAGAGAAACCAACAAAGTGGCTACAGTAACAGACAAGCCAGGAAGTTTATAGGACAAGCTAGCTTCATTTTACTGACCCACAGCTTGTTGGTTATGCAATCTCTGTCTATGTAAGGTGAATGTTACTTGATTTATAAGAGTGTCCTTAAAAGGGCAGAAAGAATTTAAGGAAGATAGAGGCATTCCTCACAGTGTGCCAGGGCAGAGCAATAGCATCCCTCAGTGAACTAATAACTTGTAGCAGGACCTGTTGCACTAGATCTGGGTCATTAAATCTGATGTATATTACTCACTGCTAAACCACACACTGATACATTGAAAGGTCATCCATCATATAATGTATGTATATCAGCCAAGCTACCGGATCTCTAATTTGATAAATATTACTTAAATCTCCCGCTACCCACTCAGTCATACACTATAGGTCTATTTAAAAAACAACTGTGGAATCTCTGATTGGGCCACCTTAATTCAGCGGATGCTCTACTAGTATTATCAGTACTAGTATATATCTCCCAAATTTCTTGACACTACATGCAATATATTCTGGGCTCTGGTGCCGATTTTGCTACTCTTGAGAAGCAATAACCCTGGAAACAGGTTCCACAATCCCACCGTTGACACATTGACTTTGGGTAACAAAGCCTCCCTAAATATGATATCACCAAGTGCATGCTATTTGCGTTTGATGTACACAACCTTCAGAAACATGTGCCGCATTTGTTGTACAATCCTGTAAGACAGGCTGAATATCTTTAGCCTGAGCAGTTTGTGCAGTTGCCATATGAAACCATGTTGTCAACTTCCATCACTCTGAACTAAGTGTGGAAACTTGTGATGAAGAGGACCGTCTTGAGATGTTTCCTAAACAATGTGAGGGGCTATTTCTTGTTAGCATAACCTATAGGGGTTATGCAGCTCAAGCCTGAGAGTTGTTTGGCTCTACCTTAATGTCAACTTTGTATCAGTAAATAGAGCCAGGTTGGGTCCCATGTGATGCCATTTGGCGGGAATATTGTTTACACTTGAGAGTTTGAAGTGAATGGACGTGTATTGGCAGATGCTAACAAAATAATCAAGTTTTAGTGGTTTTTATCAGCATATGATTCAACAGCACAAACGTACACTTATCTGTTACAACTATTTATGGAACATTTTTGTAGTAAATGTGACTTGTTACATGAAAGACCAGTGGGGAGACGGTGCGTGAAAGTGAGTATGGCCACTAACATAACATCCAGTCAGGCTAGTGCCGCGGTATCCGCAGTTCTCTTCAGTAATGCTACAGAAGGGCTTCCTAGTCCCATCTCTTCTGGCCAACCAAGCACTTCTCACGCTGTAAATGGGCGAGAAATCCAACCCTCAACCAGTATACAAGAGTCACAGGTTAGACCATCTAGAACTGAAGAACTTATATTAACAGAACTTCAAAAACTGTCCGCCCGTATGTCCAACATGGAACAAGAACTACAGGCAGATACGGTAACCTCCACCCCTAGAAAAAAGCGGAAATCCAAGGCCAGGAACAGAAAGGGGGAGGAATCAGTGGTAAGGGCAACTATCAACCTAACAGATACTCAGACTACGTTTAATGACACTGCCACCTCTGCCTTACATCACAGTCACGTCTCAATACCAGTACACACTCAACATAGCACTAGTACCACTGCCGTAACCACAACCAGTCTATTCAGTCAAAGAAATCCCATAGTGATTCAGCAGGGTAGGGTCCCACTCACAAGTGCCCAGACCCAAGTGGTGTTCTCAACATGTCAATCCCTACATCCGGGGCAACACAGACCAATGGGTATGACCAACATGGTGACAATGGGGTCAGGATCCTCCATGGGTATTCAGACTAGCGCATGTGGGCAGCAAAGTAGTGCTATGCTTAACAGTAACTGTCAATCAGTACCAATGCTGATTCAGAGTACACAAGGGCCCAGGGTACCCACTGAGGGTACTGCTGTGAGAACTGAGTGCACGTTAGGGTCACAGATTGTAAACAATATCCCGCTACAAAATACAATACCACAATGTAATGCCAATTATATTGCTTCAGGTGTCAATACAGACTCATCAACACTGAGGGGGCTGTCCCATGGGCAGGAACAGATACAACAGCAACAATGGGGCGTTACTGGGGGTCTACCCACGGGTCAACAGACGCAAGAACTCAACATCATTCCCAGTATTCAGGCGCTAAAGAGTACAGCAGTGAATCAAGAACTGGTACAGAGGAGATTACAAGAGCTACAACAGCAAGTTATACCTCAGGACACAGGTAAAATGACAAACTTTTCTGCAAGCAATCAAGTGAACTCTCTTAACAATAACTCAAAGAAAGGCAAGAAAGACAAAGTTGAAGTAGTATGGCCTCAGGATTGTGCCTTTGTGGGCCACCTGAGAGCACGTGTCACGTACGAACAACTCACCCAGTCACAGTTTGTGTTAGGTTTTCTGAGGTCAGTGCAGGAAGAAGTGAACCCCTACATCAGAAGTAATATGGTAGAGTATCTAACTGAATTATTTCAAAACGTATGTGACTTCGGGTGGCCAGCTGCAAAGGGTGCACACCTGGTTGTCATGTCAAAGATGGAGGATGGGCTGGTCACCTGGGCAGACCTCAAGAAGGTGAACAAAATTAGGAAGACCTATGTTCGAACCTCAGGTAGTAGTAACAACTTCACTGGTGAGGCATATAGTCAAGTGTCAAAGAAGGGAAGCAGGAAGCCAAGCACTATGCCTTGCAAAGAGTTTCAAGAAGGAAAGTGTAACAAACACCAGGATCATGAGGTTGGTTTGATTACACATAAACATATATGTGCATATTGCTTATATACACTCAATAGAATGTACAATCATGCTGAGAACGTATGTAACAATAAAAGACGATCAAAAAACGGGCAGCAAACACACCCACAACAGTAGGTCTCAATCAGGTGGTTAAAGTGTCAGTGGGTGTGCCTAGTGTTGACAGCTTAGACAGGACAACCACCAACAGTAAAACTCACATTATCAACACTAGTAGTGAACTTAATAATCAGTTAAACAAATTTCAGGTCAAAGGTGTCAAGGTAGACACTATACAAACGTGTGAATGTGACAGGGGGCATCATGGGCCCTGGGCTATTCAACAGTTGGGTCAAAATAGTTGGGAACATGTATCAAAATCTGACTTGAGTCGTCTGCAATTAAAAAATATTGGGGATAAATGTCAAGAGTTAGTAGATTTCATGGAACAACAAAACCAACACACTGGGTTCATCCCCCTGTCACCATTGCAGTTTAAACCTATAACAGAGTGTAAAAAGTGTATCATAGATCAAGAACTATGTAAAGATCCTGTGGCATTGTACAGGTACGTTAAAAGCTTTGGTTCCCCTAATTTTTGGGGGGCGCGGGTTCAGGTTAACCATACCATGAACCTTGAACTGTTAGATGTGTTAGCAAAGGATTACTGGGACTGGCAACTCCCCTTATTGCTTCGGTACGGTTTTCCTATGGACTTCAAAGGTAACAGTACGGACCTGGAGAATGCTACGGTCAGTCACAGTTCAGCTTTGCAGTTTCCTGAGCATGTAACAGCTTACCTTAAAGATGAATTGCATCATAATGCCATGTACGGTCCTTTCGACAGTAAACCTTTTGGTGAATTTACCCACGTATCACCCTTCATAACTCGACATAAACCTGACAGTAATAAAAGAAGGGTTATTATAGATCTGTCTTGGCCGGACAAGGCAAGTGTTAATTACTTCACCAGTAGCAATTGCTACCTGGGTACAGCATTCAAACTTCACTACCCTTCCATCGATACCTACACTGATAGACTCAGGAAGTTAGGTAGGGGTGCTCTGATGCACAAAATCGACTTATCTCGTGCTTTTCGCCAACTGAGAGTTGATCCCTGTGACTTCCCCCTTCTGTGCCTTCAATGGCAAGATCACTATTATGTTGACGCAAGTTACGCGTTCGGCCATCGTACGGGGTCCATGGCGTGTAGCAGACTGAGCGATTTCTTACGTTACGTACACGCCAAACATGGTTTCTACACCATGTCGTACGTAGATGACCTTCTAGGGGCCGAAGTCCATAGCAAGGCTGAGAGTAGTTTTAAAAGTATGGTTCAGTTGTTACGGGATCTTAATATCACTATAAGCCAGTAAAAACTCACTCCACCAACCACTAAGATTAATTGCTTGGGTATAGAGGTAGATTCTGTACAAGCTACCTTGTCTGTCCCTGGGGACAAGTTACAAGAAATTCTTCAAGAATGCAAAAATTTCAAAAATAAAAAATACTTCAGTAAAAGACAGTTACAAAGCATCATTGGTAAACTTATGTTCATTCATAAGGTTGTGAAGCCTGCTAGGCTGTTTGTCAACAGGTTACTAGACACCCTTCGTACAATGGGTGAATCATGTAAAATGTCAAGACAAGTGGAACAGGACATTAATTGGTTCTGTGTGTTTGTAGAACAATTCAATGGCACGTGTCAATATATTCACCCCCCCGTATTGTGTATGGAGACAATAGAATTGGATGCATGTTTAACAGGTTTAGGGGCATGCTATAACTCTTTTGTGTACCATTATCAATTCAAAGAAGGTGAAATGTCAACAATGTTAAATATCACACACATTGAAATGTGGAATGTGTTAGTGGCCCTCAAGGTGTGGGGTCACCTGTGGGCTAGAAAAAGTGTAACAATAAAGTGTGACAATCAAGCTGTTGTCAGTGTTGTAAACACTGGGGTCACAAAGGACAATGTGTTGTCAACAATGGCACGGAACATATGGCTGGAAACAGCCAGTAGTGATATAAAATTAACATTAGTTCACATACCAGGAAAGAACAATGAGTGTGCAGATTTACTATCCAGATGGCACATGGTTAGTAATAACATTGCGAAATTAAGTAAATATGTCTACAATCCTGTGTGGTGCGAAGTCAAAGCAGAGCACTTGTGTTTAAACCTAGAAATTTGAATATCAGTTTCCTTATATATTTGTAGACTCCTTGCCTGTTCTCCAAGCCCTCATGGGTCGGGCCAGACTTAGGATTCACACTGCATTTCGCCCCAAAACAGCCAGTACCCACTCCTCCCATCTTACCCTCCTTCTCCAGTTTCTTCAATTCATCAACACTGATATTACGGCTATGTCTCATCTTACCACTCTGGCTTTCATTGAGTTTCTTCAGTTCAATCGTCTCTCCTCCTCCAATATTCAGGCCCACATTTCTTCCCTCAGGTCCCAGTTCAAATCCTTTGGCCTGTCCCCTCTTCCCCTGTCCCACCATTTAGTCAACCTTGCTCTTAAGAGCATAGCTATCAATGTTCCTGCCCCTCGAAGAGTAAAAGGCATCTTTGACCTGCAAGTACTCCATAATTTAGTGGCCCTGTGTGATTCTTTCCCCCTGGGGTTTGTGTACAAATCAGTCTTCCTCCTTGCCTTTTTCGCCTTTTTCAGATTATCAAATCTAGTCCCTCCCTCTGTCTCCTCCTTTTGTCATTTAGTTCATCTCTGTAGAGGAGATTTCATCCCTCACTCCTCCTTTGCCACTATAGTAGTAAAATGGTCAAAAACTCTTCAAAAGCAATCACAGTTCGCAACTGTTCAAGTTCCGTGCCTGGGGTCCTCTCCTCTCTGTCCCCTGGCTGCAGTGGCTGCCATGTCTTCCACCCTTCCCGTCCCTCCCAACGCCCCTATGTTCGCTATCCCTCAGGGCCCTGGTTACGTCTCCCTCACAGAAAGCAAGGTCAGGAAAACCTTGTCCTCCCTCCTTGCATCCCTTAATATAGACCCCTCCTCTCACCCCTTCCACACTTTCAGAAGATCAGGTGCCTCCCTGGCCTTTAACTGTAATGTTAGCCTCCAGTCTATCAAACAACATGGCACCTGGTCTTCTGATGCAGTCTGGTCATACATCATCTCAAACCCTCATAATCCAGGCTCTGTTGCTTCTACTTTCCAACATCTACTCCAACAATAACCCTATTTGACCTTTGGCCCTATTACAATAGTCCCCCCTTCCTCTCTACCTTCCAGCCCCCCTTTGTGTCAATGGGAAAAAGGGTAACCCCTGTGTGTGTACAGGTTTAGCCCAAGTATTGGGCTCCTCTCAAGTGTAAGTGTAATTGTAATTACAGTACAATTTTAGTCATGAAGTAACTTAGCAATCTTATCTTAGTAACTTTTAGTGTAACAGTAACAATGCAATTGTAATTTTAAATACTTTAACCTGTTCACAAATTAAACTTAGTAACTCTAGTCAGTAACAATCACAACCTCAGTGTTACTACATAGTAATTGCTGCTTTGGTTAATGCATATTAACATGTACTGGTCTTAGTAATTTTACAATGGTTTTAATCTTCAATGTCTGGCAATTGCAATAATATGCTCGTGGCAATTGCATGGTAAGCAGCAATGTTAATAATTGCAATATAACTGTTGAAGTAAAATAAGTAATCATATAGTAGTGTTTAACAAGTAGTTTGATGTTAGCATAGTTGTACTTTGTAAATAGTAAATGTGGTTTTACTAATAAATAATATTTTCCAACTTGGCCTTTACTTTCTGGCTTGTGTTAGCATAACCTATAGGGGTTATGCAGCTCAAGCCTGAGAGTTGTTTGGCTCTACCTTAATGTCAACTTTGTATCAGTAAATAGAGCCAGGTTGGGTCCCATGTGATGCCATTTGGCGGGAATATTGTTTACACTTGAGAGTTTGAAGTGAATGGACGTGTATTGGCACCCTCCCACCCTTACCCTAACATTGTCTGGTTGCCCTCTTTACCGTTATGGCCACATTGGCCCTATTACAATAGTCCCCCCTTCCTCTCTACCTTCCAGCCCCCCTTTGTGTCAATGGGAAAAAGGGTAACCCCTGTGTGTGTACAGGTTTAGCCCAAGTATTGGGCTCCTCTCAAGTGTAAGTGTAATTGTAATTACAGTACAATTTTAGTCATGAAGTAACTTAGCAATCTTATCTTAGTAACTTTTAGTGTAACAGTAACAATGCAATTGTAATTTTAAATACTTTAACCTGTTCACAAATTAAACTTAGTAACTCTAGTCAGTAACAATCACAACCTCAGTGTTACTACATAGTAATTGCTGCTTTGGTTAATGCATATTAACATGTACTGGTCTTAGTAATTTTACAATGGTTTTAATCTTCAATGTCTGGCAATTGCAATAATATGCTCGTGGCAATTGCATGGTAAGCAGCAATGTTAATAATTGCAATATAACTGTTGAAGTAAAATAAGTAATCATATAGTAGTGTTTAACAAGTAGTTTGATGTTAGCATAGTTGTACTTTGTAAATAGTAAATGTGGTTTTACTAATAAATAATATTTTCCAACTTGGCCTTTACTTTCTGGCTTGAATGTGAAACGAAAGATGGTTCAAGCAAATTGGTAAATAATTATGGAGGGGCTAAAAAAACGTCTATGTGATTTGTAAACTTGACAGTTGATATTCAGAAGTTTTAATTTGGGCTACCGCATCTTGTGTTTGTGGATGAGGTGTATGTATGGATTATTTCGTTTAGTATCTAAACACTACAGTACTGCTAACCACCAAACATATTAAGTTCTCATAATTAGAATGGTGCATGAAACATTGGTTCCTAAGTACATAGAAGTCATAAGTAACGCCATATTCTCTTTATTACCTAGTATAGCCCAGTAATACTTCATTAAAAAACAACTAAAATTAATGCGATCACACATGCATGCAGTTTCTCGTGTACAGTGTTTAGAAAAGAGGAAAAAGCAGACAATTAAAAAGTATCTCAGATTTCAATGTTCTCCTAAATAAAATACAAATTAAAAAAATTATAGTAGTTAGGACTTTTATGTCATGAATTGCAGTATGAATGTTTTGAAAGATGCATTACACCAAATGAAAAAGATTGAATGAGCTACCATTGTTATACTTAAGTGTTTATTCAAGCTTATATATCCTCTTGTTCTAACTCCTAAAATTACATTATGTAACATGTTCTCTTTTTGCAATGTACAGTGTTGAAAAAAGTTTTGAAGTCTTTTTCCATTTTTTTCACAATGAGGTCCCATACATTTTCTGTTGCAAAGAGGCTGGTGAAGGTATTTTCATGAATTTTGGTTTAAAATATCCAAAAGTAAAATATATTGTAAATATTATCAAAAGTCAACACAAATTTCAGAATCAATTTTACAAGATTAAAGTAGTTCATTTAAAAAAGTTGTAGTTTCTTAAATATGTCAGTTTGCGGAATTTCGCAGATTATGACCATTTATCATCATTTGTAAACAGGTCTTTCCAAAATTTAAACCTATTTTTATATTACTAAAGTCCAATATTCCATACTTTCATTGAAAATTTTTCTCAAGATCAAATCAGTCTTTACAGTATAATTAAGCTTATCATAACTTATCATAATTTTTTTCAAAACAAAGCCACTTTTAACGGTAACAATTTGACTGAACATGTATCAAACCCAGTCCACACCCTCCTTAATCCCAGTTTCCTGAATTGAAGGTCGAAAGGTTAACTAGAGGTCAAAGGTCATAGAGGGATCAAGATAGATTAAGTGAGTTTGTGACATGTTATTTACACGTTAGTAAAAGGTTATAAGCATAAGGAGGGGTTAAAATCTTTAAAATTTTCAAATTATTTGTAAATTTAAAGCCCACATGGGAATCAACACACAATACAGCATCTAGTGCATCATATCACAGTCATAAGACAATAAGTATCACATATTATTTATAAATTGCAACTCGTGCACAGACTAATGCAATATCACAAAATGAATTCAGCATTCTGACATATTCGAGAGGGGAGAAAGGTTCATGCCTAACTCTGCCTAACTTAATTCTTACTTTAGTCTTAATTCGAGAGGCGGCTACCAGGGAACTGCCTGGCCCTACCTTCAATTTAATACATACGTGTATTACCATGTCAAATTCGAGAGGGAGTGTCCAGGGTCAGCCCGGCACTGCCTAAGGCCAAATTCATCTGAACCTTAGCTACACAGAACCCCCTAGGATGGCCCGTCCTAGGGGACCAGTACAGATGAAAGGTAGTTCAAGTTGTACCAGGGAGGGAGGTCGGAGTTTTCATTCCCTTGTTGTTCATTCAAAATCTTGATTCAAAATGGCTACGCTTTGTGAACCCTAACTACATGGGGTTAGCTAGTGCACTGGTTGATTGCTAAGCATAATGAAGCATAATAACATTATATGTGTGGATAGGTTTAAGGTGGCATGAAACTGAATCAGCAGGCCCCTGTCAGGCCGTGCTGTACAATTTTACCTGTGACCTGATATACCATGACCCACTCAGTTTGGGCAACATAATTAGTGGTAGACTTAAGCTGTATCAATCAACAAGTTTGGAGTTGAAAATTAAAAATCAATTTAATTACAACTACATCAAGTCTTAATCAAATAAAGACATGCCCCATCTAACAGCAATGATGTATAACCAAGTTAAATAAGAAAGACTTCAGTCCCAGTAATATATAGTAGATTATAGATTATCACATTATAGCTAGGTTCTCAATTTTGAAAAATTCTGTCTGTTGTAAGTACTAAACTGAGGTTTGTTATTCTAACTACAACTAATTAATACATGTGAATACAGTTAGTTTTAATTACACTAGAGTTATTAGAATTGGTGTTATCCACCATTTTTATTTATTATAGTGACATGTACAATATAAAGCAATACAAGTTTTGTTTGAAATAAGCCTCAGGATTTTATACCAAGCCTCATGATAGGCTAATATGTCACTTTAAATCATGATTTGCGTACATAAATGTTCAGTGGAATATTTTTCTCTTGCTACAAAAATAAAACATTTTTCTCCAAATAGTTTCAACAAAAACTGCCAAACTTTTGCAGCACTTCTTTATACAAATCAATAATTCTATTAAAGACAAATTTTAAAATTATAAATATCACAATCGCAAATGAAATATAGTTCAGCTTCAGTATTCCCTGCTTAAATAATTATTGCATAGGTCTGAGCTGGGGGAGTTACAGTTAACACAGAGAGCCTCACTCTTCAGTTACCATATTTTTTGTGTGATCCAATTGAATGGCATTATCGAAAATCAATGTCAGTCCAATCAAGGTCCAGTATAATTCAGATTATAACTAGTTATAAGTAGATACTGCAGAATGACACCGAAATTGGGAGAAGCCTTTATTTTTACATAGACATACTTTTCTACACATACAAATTAGTAGATTCATTTACACCCAGTAAACATTTTGGGGTTTTGCAAACGTTTGATAGGAAACATTTGGCAAAGGTTAAAAAATGATGGGTATGTCTAGCATGGCCTGCACAGGGGCCTGCTGGCTCCGTTTCCTAACTATCTTAAGTTTGTCACAACTTTTATGCTGACCTATTTATGTGTCAGGGATTACTACCAATCAGGGCTTTTGTGGGGTTCAAATGCATAGTCTCATTTTAAACTTGTTGGCCATTTTGAATTTGTCATTGAAACAACAACATTAGTGAAGGGATTTTATTTTTTTATTTTCCCACCATCCCTCCCTGGTGCACTGAACATTGCATTTTGCCTTCAGGCAATTAGCGGCCCCAGGCTGATCCTGGGTGACCCCCTCTCGAATTGACTGTAATTAGTTCACAAAGTTGTAGATCAAGGTAGGGCCAGGCATTACCCTGGTAGCCCCCTCTCTCAGTCTTTCACTTCTAACTTGTCACTAGGTAGCCAGGTAGGTCCTGGCTCCCTCTAGAATCGTTACACAGCCTGATCAGGGAATATATTTGAAGTATGACTTCTTAGTCAAAGTTCTTAGTCTATTATTGTGATATTGTTGCACTAGTTGCTGTGTAGTTCTTAATCCTTTTATGATATTGTCACACTAGTTGCCATATGAGTATTTTGGTTGGCACTAGTTTCCTCTTCTTTTATTGTGGTCCTTTTAAAATCTTTCAAAATTTGGAAAATTTTAAAGTTTTACCTTTGTACATACTTACTAACTTGTAAAATAAATTCCTCAAAGACATATTCCACCTTTACATTATCCCTCTGACCTTCAAATTTACCTTAATCACCTCATAGGGAAACTGCGATAACCATTTGTAATGGAATGTTTTAAATGTACTGTTTATTAAACGTTTAACGATAAATGTTAGAAAAACATTATCAATCAGTAAACATAATAATGTCTGAATAATAATGAGGTCAGAGGTCAAATTCAATATCTTTGTATGGTTGCTCGCTATTACAAATGTTATTTTTATGTCTAAAATTGTAAGATAGTGGCTTAGAAATTGTGCCCCATTCAATTCTTACTTTTAGGAATTGCATGTGGGGCAATTTTTGACAAAGTCCTCTAAAATCCCCTATTATAGCTCACCGCCATCTTTGTTTGGACATGTTTGAAGGTGAAGGTTTAAAAATAAAGGTTTAAAAAATGTTTTTGATAGAATGTTTTAAAACATTTGACAAGCAATGTTGTTTAACCATTTTATGTGTACTGTTTATCAAACATTTTATGTTGAATGTTTGAAAAACATTTCCAGCAAAACCTTCATTTCTTTAGCTATTTTATAAGTGCTTTAAAAACATTTCCAGTCAAACCTAGCTTCTTGAGTTATTTTATAAACGTTTAATAAATGTTTTCAGTAAAAATGTTTGTCTAGAGAATGTTTATAAAAAGTTTTTAAAACATTACAAAGTAAACGTTTACTTGAAAATGTCTAGAAAAACCGTAAGATAGGGTTTAATTAGGTTTTAAAAACATTTTGTGAACGTTTAAACCATTTAAAAACATTTCTAATGTTTACTGGGCAAATGAGGACGTAAAGACCCAACAAAGAACAAGTATATAAGATTAAATCAGTTACACTAAACATATAAAAACCGTGAGGTCATACATACAAGTCAGGTCAAAAGGGTCACAATGAGATGGGCACACCAGGGCCAATCTGGGCCAGCCTATCCCAAAGACACACATCAATCCCAGAGGAGACCTCCCTTCCCCTGGGACAGAGGGAAGGGGTCAGGGCCAAAGATGAGGCTTGATGCCAGAACATTATACACACATACCATATGTACTACACGCCTTCCAGTGGAAGTTACACTTCATAGACATTAATAAAATTTACAATCATACTAGTCATGCAGCGTGCTAGCGGGTAGACCTACATATGACCAATAAATAAACCGTATCAAACCACTTTCACACTGACTGGGTGTCCCGATGTGTATCTTGGGGTTCAATGACAGAAGCAAGCCAGGAAGGAAAGTTTGAGAGGAGTAAGCGATGGGAGGTGGGAAGCTTTTCACACATCAACACAGAAAAGGGCGGGAACCCTGGTATATTCATCAAGCCCCAAAGTGACTTGTTTATTTTACACTTAATGATACAAAAATATAACATAATATGGCTGGGATAGGTAGGACTGAACCGTTGTGACAAGAGACAAGAACAGCCCAGGAGAATTCAGATTAAGAAGTAGTTTGAAGCAGATACTACAGAATGCCACGGGAATTAGGAGAGGTCGTTTATTTTACACAGACATACTATTCTACGCATACAAATTAGTAGATAAATTTACAAAAGAGGATGTAAAAGGCCCAAACTCTATTAGGTACAGAGCAATTTTTTGAAACGTGGATGATACTGTGGAGGATGCTTTGAGGGTGTGTTTATGGTAGGTATGATTTACAGATGAGGAACATCCCCCATGGGCTTTCAAATCTTGCAGAGGGACATTGTTGTCAGCTGCCCACAAACCTGCTGAACCTGAATGCATGGAACCCACAGTGGGGAGGGTTTGAACCTAAAGGACGGCAGATGCAGGGTCGGGATAAGAAAGGATGAATCTCAGTGCAGAAACTGGATATGGGGGAGCCTGGCAAGGAAGGAATTTGGACCACCTGATGTTTGTATGAACTTTGCATGGCTTTGGTCCACTTCACAATGATCACCTCTCATGAAATGGCAGGTAGGGTCAAACGAGAAGGGAGAGGAAGGGGCCATATTGGAGAGTCGTAGGAACCCAAAATTGCTTTATACACATGGCCAGAGGATAATTTCTCACACACTTTGTCCACGTTTATTGGCTTTGTAACTGGAAGTATATGGGGCATTAATGGGGACAGATATTATGAGGAATTGCACTTTCCTGTGAGACAAGAAAAGGTAAGAAAGGTCATATAATTTGAAAAAGACTGACACAAAGCAGAAACATGATTCACTAGGGAAGTCGCAGTGGAACCATTTCGGGTCATAATTGTAAAAAGGCCAAAATAATGTCAACATGGTCCAGGGGAAACTGATACCAGGTGGAAAACGTCATAAACAGTTTAAATTACGACATATAAGCTGCTGCTCTTTGGGGTCTCAAGGCTGAGTTGAGCCTCTTATATGCCTGATTGAGTAGCAAAACGGCCTGAAAATTACACAAATGTATTGCCATCCCAGTAAGCGCCCCTGTGAGACAGGCATTCATGAAGACCTCCAAATTGAGGTTTAGCATTATCAAACAATACTTTACAATGAAAATGACTGAAACAAGCACACACCAGTTCAAATCTTAGTATCTTTACACAGCTTAATGTGACCAGTGGCTCTTCCAAGAATATTTAACAGTCTATTTACAAACACATGGGCATACACCTGTGTATATATTGCAATTTGCCTAACAAACTTTGTAGTTGCCTTTTTAGATATTTCATGGTAGAACACCAACGACATAAGCCGAGTGTGCCCAGGATTTTGTGCTGGGGAAAAGTAAGACATTGAGCATCTACATCAACACAAATACCCATGCAAGTTAGCAACCTACTAGGGGGAAACACCTTCTTGGGGTTTATAGGAATGCCTAGGAATTCGGAAAGAGACTACAAAATATAAAATTCTGTGTCAGCATTATTACGTTTATGGATGCAAATGACGTCATCAATATAATTGTACACTATAATGTTTTTTTAGGCCAAAATATGATGTATGACATCAGTTGTGCGTTGGAAAAGAGCACTGCCATTTTTGATTCCCATGGAAATGCTTATGTCTTGATAAGATCAATCTTTCCATTTGAGCCCTAGGAGGTTAAAATCCCCATGATCCACTCAAAGGTTTTGGGAACGGGTGACTAACATCGACTTTTAAAAGCAAGACGTCCCCATCCAAATCCTGAATTCCACTAACAATGTTATCTATGGAGAGATATGTTAAAGTGTACAGGATGTCATCATACTGGTCATTTCAGATACAGTCATTGAGTGAAGCACCATATAGTGCACTTAATCTGGGAGTTGAATTGGAGGGTAACTAGGTATTTTTTGGAGAGTCGGGAGCAATGTTTTTACAAAGTTGGTTACAGGCCTGGGCAAAATGTATTTGTATTCGTATTCATAAGTATTCGAATACATTTTTTAAAGTATTCGTATTCAAATACTTTTGTAAATAATGCAAAGTATTCCTCTTCGTATTCGAATACATTTCAAAAATATTCTTATTCATGAATACTTTTATGAATACATTTAATATTTTTCACTTTTTGTTGATTTTTTCACCCTGTACTGTCAAGTTTTAGATATAAATTTGAAATTTGACTGTTTATCATTATGTGCCTAGAAAAACTAACACGACATATTTAATAAATACTTTTTAGTCATAAAATGTTGTATAGCATAATAATGACAGTGTCATGCTGGAACAAAATAGTTAGGATTACAACTTCTTCTCTTACATCCCATAATTGCAATTAGTTTGTGTTTATATTGATAAATGATTTTGTGTGTGTTTTACTCCACATTAGTTTTCAATGTTTTAATTGTTTGCCTTTGCTATAATAGGGGATTGACTTAGATATGTTTCTATACCAGTGTCATTTGTCATATATGAGTAATTCTTAGGCAAACTTATGTGACACCTATTGTGACAGTCTTATAGCAGTAGTAATCCCATCATAAAGATTTCCAAAACAATGGCTATCTCAGTTAAATACAAGATGTTGAGGATGTCCTTTAAAAAAACTCTTTGGAGTAACTCATGTTTATCAGATTAAATGTTCAGATCTTGGAGCAAAAATGAATTGTTGTCAAATATGATGTAAATCTGAACCATCATTTACTGAATGTGCTTTTATATTTGTATATTTTATTCAGAAAGGTAAAATTATTAAGATTTATTAAAAATGATTGTATGAATTGGGGTTTAGTTAAAATGTATTCATAAATGTATTCAAATACTTTTCAAAAAGTATTTGTATTTGTATTTGAATACTTTTCAAACTGATGTATTCGAATTCATATTCGTATTCATAAAAATGAAAAGTATTCTTATTTGTATTCAAATACTTTTGATAGTATTCAACCCCAGGCCTGGCTGGTTAGGATTGAAGTTTCCTGGCTTGTCGCGGTGTATCGCCAAAATTTCAAACATGTTTGATATTTCACTGACCCTCCATGACTCTGTATCTGGACAGTGTCTCTGCCAACCTGGAAATCATCCTGTCATGTCATCAGTTTACGACTTGTTGGTTACACTTCCTGTCTTGTCCTACACTGTTACTTTCTTGTCTTGAAAAACTTGCCATCCTGTCCTGGTTAAGAACCAGGACTCCATCTCCACACAGGCCGGCTACACTAACCAACTGTACTCTAAAGCAAAAAGGCCTGTTGTAAACTATAACCAACCTGACTTGGTCACTTCCTGTCATGACGGGAAGTCTCCCAGTCTTGAACCACAGAGTCAGCAGGACATCTCAGCAGGACCAGCCGGGGAACACATACAGACAAGCTGTAAACACCAACCTAAAAAGGCCCTTACACAACAGACAAACCGGGAACTGTGTAGGACAAGCCGACTTCATTTTTACAACCCATGACTTGTCTGCTTTTGAAATCTGTGACTGTACAAAGCGAGTAAGTTTGCACAATGCATCATTTGGAATTTGGCATCTGACGGATTACATCTGGCAGCATTTCAAGAGTAGGTGTCTGTTTTTTTTACAATTGTCTAGGGCAGTTTTGAGTTGAAGTTCTTTGATAGTTTAGTCTGATATGATTTGACCATGGGTCCTACGAAAGGCAGAAGAGTGAGGAAGATAGAAGTTCCCAATGACAATGTTTCTGAATTTGAGCTGGGGGACACCGAGGTGGATACCAAGCGGAGGAGAGGGAGGCCAAAGAAAGGGAGGAGGCACAGCAACAGAGGAAGGATGAGTCCAGGAGGGAGGGGGAGGCACGAGCAGAGGAAACACACTCACAAGAGGAGGGAGTTGCGGAAAAAAGGCCCTGTACCGAAAAAAGTGACACAGAAACAAAGGCTGGAAGAGAGTCAAAGTCATGGCCATTTAGTTATAGTCACAATACAAGAAGGGGCACATGACCAACATCTACCTGATAGACCAGGCTGAGGAGGCTGTTGTGGGCTCTGTGAAGGACCACGAGGAGTTGTACAACAAAAATAATGAACATTTCAAGGACAAAGCAAGGAAGGAGTGTCTCTGGGAGAGGTTCTCCAACAGTTGCTAGCTGTCTGTCAAGGTTTGCAAGACCTGGTTTAAGTCGCAAAGGACATGTTACAGCAAGCTGACCCAATCAAAGTCTGGAAGGCCCCAAAAGAGATGTCAGAACATCAAAACTGGATACAGGATAAATTTGGATTCCTGTGGTTGCACATTAGATGCAAGAGACAAGAAAATTGCCAGGCTTCAAGTCCCAGGCCCAAGGAGCCAGTGCATTAGCTGCTTCAGCACAAAACATCTCCAGAGCTTTGACTTACACGGACAGTATGGAGATCAGCATGCAGTCGACAGACACCATGTTACAGCCTCAACAAGTCACAACCCCATTACAGCTTCAGGGCACTCTTCGGTTAACCAGCAGGTCATGGACAACTGTACACATATGATAAGCATACTGTCATCATTCCTTGAGCAAAAGCAGGAGACAACAACATGTACAGCCTTCTGCAACTACCTGGCATCAGAGGTGGAGGGATCAGAAGAGAAAGACTTTCAGCAATTTGAAAAAGGAGGCTATAAGGCTTCTCAGGAACACTCGAAGCAGGGCAGAAGAATGCAGTCATCAGCCCCAGCAGCCACAACAGACACTTTCATGAAGCTCAAGTCCAACTTCAACATTTGTGCCACAAATTTCACAACAGTTCCACAAGTTTCAACAGCCACAGCAGCCAGCACTAGCTGCAAGGGAATACATCTTAACCATCCCAGAGACACAGATGTCTTTAAGCCAGGTCATAAACCCGATCAGCAGAGCCAAGTGGCAACCAAGACACAGCAGTAGCAATCCAGAGGGCAGCCAACTTCTTTCCTAGTCGTTGACGACCAACAGGCTGGAAACATTCAAGACCACTTACGTTCACATTAATGCCAATGAACATTTCAACCCTCCATCAGTTGCCTGTGCTACAGGCAAAGAAAGTCAACAGAACATATCAGGACATTCAAGCTTCTTCAAAAATCTTTCAGTCTGTGTTGAGCTACCAGCATATTGACCCTCCGCAGCTGTTTTCACAAGCAGCCATGCCAGCACCAGCCACCACTACTCGAACCACAGCCTCACGGCAAGAACATCAGCGGCCACCAGCCCAGCTACCAGCCCAGCCTCTGCCTCCTCCGCAGTCAGCCGGAGACATGCAGAAGCCCCAGTAGAATCACTGCCATGCCTCCAATACGTCCTTTTCAGGACCACTGCTGATAGTAAACCTGAAAAGGATTGCTATATGCAAGCTCCTGCCCAAGGGTTGTTGATTGACACACCTCAGAAGCTGCCCAGATAATGCCCCCACATGATTGAAGTAGTCCTTCAGTAGTTCTTGTTGATGTTTGGCCTCCCTTGGAGGATTTCTGTTATTGTCATATGGCACACACACCACCTGTTCATTTTGTAGGAACAATATATCATTTGCTAGAGTTGGTGCCCTGTTTGCCTCGCCCTGGTGTGTTCTTAGCATGTTGTGCAACACCACATACATAAACACAATGTCTCTGACAACCTTTTGATCTTCCACCATCCTCCTGCCTAATCCTAAAGATCCTGCCTAATCCTGATCAATGAGATCAAGGCAAAGGTGTCGTCACCCAGCAAGAAGTAATGGAAATCTGGTCCTCCCCCAGAAACTCAGGTGCCACAAACCCCAAGCTGCCATCCTCGATCTCCCTCAAATCGCTTCTGTTGAAAATCTGTGCATTAGAGCAGGAACCACTTGACCCACAGTCTTTCCACAGGAATCTGTATTCTGTCATTGATCAGGGCTAGGAGAACTAGGGAAAAGAAGCCCTTGTAGTTGTAGTAGTTACTGCCTGATTTCTTTGGCTTCTTCATTGCAATATGATTCCTCTCTATGACCCCTACAGTGTGGGGGACATTCCATGTGGTTCTGAACTTTTCCTCCACTCTTTTCCACTCAGCAGGGCTACAAGGGCAGCAAAAATATTCATCCTGGAATTCAGCAAGGATGGCTCGGTAGACCTGGATGATAAATTTGCAGATGGTTGTTTGGCCAACCAGCCAGTGATACTGTAAGGGGGTGTAAGTCTCTACAGTGGCCAGGTGTCTGAGAGTTATTGCTAGTTTCAATCCAATGTTCAATGGCTTCCTGATATTGGTGACTGACTTCTTGATGCAGTAGTGTATGCATTCCTCGATGAGGTCAAAGAAGGCAGTTGGCATCCTTGCAAAATTCTGGTATCCTGGGATGTCAGTGTGTATGAGGTCTGCCAGGAGGTTGCTGTAGCATCCTTTTTCTTGTATTTGAAGGATCCAGGGCATGATCCAGTTGTTTCGTGGCTTTCTTCTCTTGGGGGCTGGCTGAGGCTGTGGTTGTGATGGGTTCAGATGTGTCCTTCTCTCTCTGCCAATCAGGATGCAAATTCCAAATATTAAAAAAAGAAATATAACAGAGATCAAATTCTTGCATTCGATGAAGTAAGTGGTAACAATCCCAAGGCTTTTTGGAACAAACTTTAAAATCTTAGACAAAAACAACGAAACCAAATACCCCTAAGGGTAAAGATAAATGAAATATATGATTCAGATTTAAATACTATTAAAAATAAGTGGAAAGCAGATTACGAATCATTACACAATGGTCAAATTGGGGAAAATTGTGACTTCTAAAGAACTTTTATCAATATTGTGAATGAATATGATCGAAATATCAATCAATCTTGGGATGTTGAACATGACTATATTAATGCTGATATAACTTTTGAAGAGGTTGAAAGTGTAATTAAGTCTGACAAGGCTAAAAAAAGCCCAGGTTTAGATTCTATTCCAATGAATGTTTAAATCAGAAAGCTATTATTTATATTCTAAATACTCCTTAATACCTTCAGTATGGCTCAAAGCCATCGTCTCTCCAATTCCAAAAAGTTCACTAAAGGATCCTTGTGTACCACTAAATTATCGGGGTACTAGCCTCTTATCCAATGTGTACAAAATATACAGTTCCATTATTAATAAAAGAATCATGAAATACTGTATTGGTGGAAGAGCGGAATAGATTTAGAAGGGATCGGTCTTGTGATGACTATATTTTTTGTCTATCCAGTGTTATCTAGAACCATCTTTCAGAGAAAAAAATCTACATTTTGTGCTTTTGTGGATATGGAAAAAGCCTTTGACAAAATTGACCATAATTGGAAATTTTATTCGCTATTTAATTACAATATAAAAGGAAAGATATACCAAGCAATAAAATCCCTCTACAGTGAAACATGGTCATGAATCAGGATAAGTAATTCCATTTACCTTTTTTTACCACAACTGGGGTTCATCAAGGTGACAACTTATCTCCTACATTGTTTGCCCTCTTTATAAATGATCTTGCACTTGAATTAAAAGAACTTGGTATAGGGGTCAAAATTAACAAACTTGCAATTCTAATTTTACTATTTGCAGATGATATTGTATTGCCCTCTGAATGTGAAAAAGACTTACAGCTGCTACTTGATAAGCTAGTTCAATCGTGTGAAACAAGAGCATGTTATCATTTTGGAATATAATGTCAGATATGAGCTATGATAGATTAACAAAGATCATTTTAACGGGGATTACCGAAAGAAAACAAATAATTGGTTAAGTCAAATCAGGAAAATACTTAAGCAGTCTGATAAAAGTCATAATTTCTTAAAGGAAACGTGTGGAACTGATAGTTCACCAGAATACATGTTGGATTATTATAAGGCAAAATGGCTCTCCAACCTAGGGAACAAAGCTAACTCTAGGATTTAATCATTCCAGTTGGGGTGAGTCTGCAAAATACTCCAGTTGTGTCTGTTTGTCAGTACGGCTTATCGGGGTTTGCTACGGTTTGTCTGACAGGGGTTTAGGGCTTGTCGTGGTAGTTTCCAGTCTTGTTGTGAAGATATTGACATGACCCCAAGTCAGGTCAGGATCTTGATCCAGACAAGCCGGTATGTGCTACATCCTGTCAACCCAGCATTTTGGCCCTCTTTTTGTGGTTTCATCCCTGATTCCCCCGTTTTTGCCAATGGAACACCCCCATTAGTTAACAATAACCCTACATGACTCCCCAATCTTAGGTCTAGACAACAAAAGGGAACAGTACACAGTGAATGGGATATTGTCAAAACTCATTGATTTCTGTCCACACATAAATGGAAGCCATATTCCAAAAAATTTAACAGAAGTTGGTCTTCAAAATTAGTACAAAGGGCTCTTCAAGTGTTGATATTTAACTCAGTGGGGACCTTTATTCTCGCCCCTATGTTCTTATAACAATTAGTGTCAGCCACTATTCTATGAGCATCAAAAGCCCACTGTAAGAGATTTGATTCATCAATATTTTGAAGGGGTTGGAACAATGGAGTACGTGGGAACACTAACATGGATAATGAACCCGAATGCATCACACTTAATAACTGAGAGGGTTTGCTTCTGTGCCATTGTGCTATGTATAAAACACCATTTATAATGTTCCTGTTAAAGCCACGTTGTGACACTACAACCCATTGTTTCTGACATGACAGAATCAATCGCACTTTCCGACATGGTGATTATAGAATCATATCCATAGTCCTGCAAACATAAATCAATAGAGTCATCAAGTGCCTTACAAAGACTTGGGGTTTTCCCCAAAAATCTCTAAAATCTTTAAATTGTTCACACTGTTATGATAAAAACCATGACCATAAACTCAAGTCCTTTAATTCTATTAGTATTTACAGTTCTGTATAAAACCTGGTGTAATCAACTGTTTTCTGTGAGTCATTGACTTGATCTGTAGGCCTCCTTCTAAAGAAGTCCTGAATTTTGTGAGGGTATATCTTTCCAACCTCTTGCATGGAAACAGGAACAGGCATGCTTACCAATAACACCATCCACTGTATGGTCATGCAATTTGTAATTATTGGCATTGAAATTAAGCTTTCTCCTTAGATGCATTCTTATTAACTTGTGGTGCGTTCCCATGCTTTCGGTTTGAATCACTCTAGCTGTGTTCTGGATCCTGACCTTTTCCACCGTATACAGGTCTCCTCCAAAAACATTTGTCCTATTCAATATCCTGTAAAAAGAACTATGCCAAGCAGTAACCCAGTTAGTTTCTATAGCATCCTGGAATAGGTGCCTTACATACTCCAACGTCTTGCCCCCCCCCCCCCCCCCCCCAATATTACTGGCTTCCTCTTGGATGCAGCCGAGAAACCCTACCATGAACTGCAAGGGTGAAAGGTCTTTGTTCTCTGGTAAGGACCCCCTTGCCCTGGGAAACAGTGATGGTGGGACCATCTATTTGAAACTTAACTCCATTTTCCCCAGATCAGTGTAAGCCACATTTAAAACCTTTACCTGAGAGAGAGGAAGTCACCCTGGGGAGTCCCTGTAGCCTCTGTAATTGTTGTTGCATCTGATGTTGTATTTTTGCATCTTGCCTGTGCCACTGCAAGGAAGGTTGAGTCTCTGAAAACTCATCGCCTGTAGCCTGAGAAGTGTGAATGCTGGAGTACCGGGTGTCATCAAGATCCTGGTGCACTGAGTCTGATATGCCCTAGACTTCTTAGCTGCCTTGCGCTCGCAGTGCTTAGAAAAACTTATGTGACCACTTAGGCAAACTATCTGAGATTTGACTGGATGACCTTTGTGTCTGATATGAATTCACCTTCTCTAATTGCTAGTTCTTATCTTCCAGTGACAACACTTTCTTCAAGATAAGACTCAGCTTGGACTCCACTTGTGACAGATGAGGGGCTGTGCAACTAGTCCCAGACGAGGCTCCGACTGTGGAGTTATCTGAGTTTTAACAACCTGAGATTCCTGATCAGAGCTAACATTGTCCTTTATGGATGTATCTTCTGTATTTGTAACTTATATATTTAAAACTCTTTTACATCTAACCCCTACGGATCAAACGTATATGATACCACCTTTGGAGAAACTAGCTGTAACCAATCCTTTGGTAGCCATTTGGAACAGTAGTTCCACCAAAGTTATCTAATAAGTGCACATAAAATCCTGTAAAAGCTTTTCACACATCAACTTTCAAAATTCAAGTGAGGGTTATCCCAGTGGGTGAAGCCTGAGGCCAGAGAAATGCATATTCTTCCAGTCCCAAAGTGACATGTTTGTTTTACACAAATAGAAGATAATATGGCTGGACTAGGTAGGACTGAACCGTTGTGACAAGCAACAACAAGCAAACACCACTATGCGTAAAATATCATAGAAAGTGAAATGTTTGGGGTTCAAACAATGACTGAAGCTGCCAGAAGGCACGAGTTAGGGGCACAGTTGGGAAAATAAAACCAGGGGTATAATGAAAAAGACAAGATTTTGAATGGCACGATGACACAATCATCCAAAATCATGCAGTAATCAAATAATTCTATGATTGGTTGTTTTATCTCTATCTGTTATGTCTTTATAGCAACTGAATGGGGACACAATTTCTAAGCCAATATTTTACAATTATGGACATAAAAATAATATTTTCATTAGTGGACAACCTTAAATAGATATTGAATTTGACCTCTGACCCCATTATTATCAAGACATTATTATGTTCATTTATAATGGTAAGAGTTTATAAATGGCAAATGCTAAGCGTTATACATAAAACATATTTAAAAAATTCTATTATAAATGGTTTTAATACCCATCATTTTTTAACCTTCGCAAAATGTTACCTTTCAAACGTTTGTAAACTCCCAAAAATGTTTACTGGGGAAATTTCAAGAACACATACAAGTGTAATGGTCTGATCTGTTAGTGAAATGAGAAGAGTTGTCAACTGATCCAGACAGATGGAATGACAGGAACTTTGCCATCTGTGTGAACACTGTCATAAATGGATATGGCATTCCACGATTTGTTGACATCTAACATGACATTTTAGCAATAATAGAACAAAATGGATCAGTATTTGGGTTCAAATCAGCAATCATTCTCAAGTAAGACGAAGATTATAGAAAGAAAACTTAGATCACAATGCTTTGGTAATGCAAAAGGTGTTAGATGTTATCAGTATGCATAAAGAGCAGCAAACTTCCCAGCCACTAAGTCACTGCAATTGTCCATTCCTCACAGTTGCAAACGGAGACCCATTTTATCAAATGACTGCATATACTCACTCGACATGATTTAAAAACTTTATAAGATTTGCATCTTTTGAAAAGCAGAACACTGCAGTATTTTGACTGGTACAAGGCCTAATTGTCCACGACTCTGCAAATACTGTTCCCCGAACTTTCAAAATACTCCAAATACTGTTTCCCTCCAAGTTTCCTAGTAGTAGTATCAGTTTATTGGTATCGGGTATACCGTTTATAATCCCACAAACAATTTCAAGATGCTAGCATTACAGTCTGGATAGTTTGGTCGTGTGTTCTGTTGGAAACAGTAGCCATTCAGTGGTTCCTGGTGGGAAAGATGACTGCCATCTTGCCAAGCAATGTAATATAGACCTAAATCCTACAGCACATAATATTGTATATAATATACACCTGTTTACATGTTATATGTTTGGCCTGTCTGTAAATGACACATGTCTTTTATTACCCATATCTATTTTAAATTAAGCATATGTGATTATCATGCCCCAATAAATTTACTCCTTCAGTTTACCTTGCAAAACCTTCTGGTGGCATGCTGTTATCAGTCCCTAGCATTTAAAAATAGTTCTTACATTTTTAAATTCAAACCCTAGGCTTTTGTCTTGCCCCATGCTGAGACATAGCAAAGCTGTAGATTGTTTCCGTTTTAATAGATAAAGATGTTAGAAATATTTATAACCTAGGTTTGCCTTTATTTTCTTGGTGCTTTGTCATGAGAAATACCCTTTGTCAAACACAAAATCAAGAAGGCCCAGTTGCTAAACAATTGTTTGGGTTTTATATATATTTGAGTTTTATAAATTTAATATATTTTCTTTAGTTGCTATTTTAAAATTAAATCTCCAATGAAGTCAGAAAATACATATTTAATTTCAACAGTCACTTTATTTTCATAAATTTGAGAGTAAACAAGGTCATTAAGCGTTTTGGTCTATGCACAAGGCATAAAGCGATCAGAGATATGAACAGTACACTCAGACTGTCACCCATCCAAGTACTAACATAGCCCATTGCTGCTTAACTTCAAGGTATTTATTATGCAATGCCCTTCTCATGACAGTCTAGTGACAAAAAATGACAAAAAAGGGAAAAGAGTGATCTCCAGAAGTGGGAGCCTTGCTAGAGGTCTAGTGTCCCACAGGCACAATTTGTAACATGCACTTAATACCAAGGAGGCTATGAAACAAAATGAAAAAGAAATTGTGTGACATGCATTCTTGGCCCAATTTCATCCCACGTGTTTCATAGGGAAACTGCCACATCTTAAAAAAAGTTATTCTATTGAAATATATTTTCAAGTGGCTATTGAGTGTTCGTGTCCTATTTCAAAATGGTATACGGCGGATTTCGCCTGTGTCTAAAATGTAAAAATAGGTATTTTCTTATTTCTATATTGATTTGTTATTCTTTTATTCAACGAGTCCCTAGTTTTTAGCTTGGTAATCCAATGTATGTTACTTTTAGGGATTGCATGTGGGGCAATATTTGACAAAGTCCTCTAAAATCCCCTATTATAATCACCTTTGTTTGGACATATTTGAAGGTGACATTTTCATAAGCATTCTGAAAATATGGGTTTAAAAACATTTTGATAGAATGTTTTAAAATATTTAATCAACAATGTTGGTTAAACATTTTATGTTTACTGTTTATAAAACATTTCATGATGAATGTTTGATAAAGCATTTCTAACATTACCTTTGATTCATCAGCTATTTTATAACTGTTTAAAATACTTTTCCAGTCAAACCTAGCTTCTTGAGTTATTTTATAAACGCTTCATGTTTTCAGTAGCAACATTTGTAACTAGAATGTTTATAAAATTATCAGTAATTAAAATCAGTAATTATCCCATTCCCTGTTTACTGCCAAATACTGGCTTCACCACAAAATTCTTCTTTCCAGCCATTCTGAATTTTGTTTTCAAAGTGATAACATTGTGTTGTTCATACCTCTGGATTTTATTGTAATTAAGTGAAAACTTAAGTGGACAGATTTTGCTGTCACAAAATCCAGGACTGCCTCAGAAAGAAAACAAAAGAGGGCAGAGACAATAATAATAATAATAGAATTAAGGTATATAGAAAAACACGCAAAATACCAATAGACATACAGTACAACACATGTATAACACTACCCCTTCTCCTGGCAAGTCCCCGCCTTCCTAACCCTATTGTTGTTTCACTGATTATACATGTACATACACCACAGATTTTGAGAGTGACACAAGCGGGTTAGACACATCATTAACTAATTAATTAATTTATTTAGGATCCAACACGTCACTTATTCAATTGTTCTTAACAAAGCTTATGATGGAAAATTTTAATTAACCAGTTATGTAACTGTAGCCTAGATAATTTGTGTTTTATTCACCAAAAACAGTCCAATCAACACTTTAAATGAAAAGGACTTTGGGTTTATGCCATTGTCAATAATTAGACCTTCATTGTTCACACCCACCGTCGATCTAAACATCAATAACACTCTGCAATGGGCCATTGAATTTGACCCACTAATCCTAGACTACCTGGAGTACAGGTTTCCATCTTAGCCATCTGTATGGAGAATCAATTAATAATTACATTTCCAATCAAAGCTATGACAGAGTTGACTTTAACCTATAATACCCCACTGTGGACCCCATTATTGACTCTACTGAAGAAAAACAAGGGGACATCCTGCTTTCGAAAATTGATACAAGCAGGGCATTTCGGAACTTACATCTGGATCCCTGCGAATACGACTTAATGGGACTTTCTTGAAGAGACAGAACGTACCTTGACATTAGCCTCCCTATGGGCACAAAAATGGGTAGCACCCTGTGCAAACATGTCACGGACGTCTTGCATCACATTATGGCTTCCAAAGGGATAACCTTCTTTAACGATATAGATGATATGACTTGCGTTGCTAACATGTATGGGTATCAAAATAGACGTTGTGAAAGGAGTTGCATCCATTCCTCATCACAAATGTATGCAAATCTTGGATGCTTGTCGCGTATATCTCACAGAATGGAGAATTACAAGAAAGCAATTGCAATCATTACTGGGCAAACTGTTGTATTTGCACTGTTGCATATGGCCTGCAAGAATGTTTGTCAACAGACTCCTCAATCAACTCAGAGAGTGTCGCACTGCTATCCCTATATGCAACGACATGAAAAGTGATCTTCTGTGGTTCACACAGTTTATGGAGCACTTCAATGGTAGGACCATTTTCGCTCACCAGAAGTAACACATTGACATATATGTTGATGCCTCCCTCAAAGGAATGGGGTCTATATGCGATGGGCACATATATGCTGCTTCACGTTCACTTCTGCACACACTCTCATATAGCATACACAGCTTCAGATGGCAAATGTTCTAGTTGCACTGCATTGTTTTTGGCATATGTGGAAATCAAATGCCATCACCTTCCATGTGGATCACAAGGCTGTGGTAATGAGTTTTGAAAATGGCAGAATCAAAAACCTGATGCTCCAAGCTCTCAGTAGAACCATTTGGCCAATTGCTGCCTGGCACGACATAGATATGACATTCAAACATACTGCTGGCAATGAAAATCACTATGCTGACATACTTTCTTGCATATTTCAACCTGGTAGTGATCATAGTCTTCTGTAAAAATATAACAATTATTTATGTATGGTGCCCCATAAATGGCACCTGGTGTATACCAAATGTTTTGGTTTAATAACAGATCACAGAGTGTTACATCTATCATCACAAGACATCTCACCTACAACCTCCCTCCTGCTGAGTTAGACGCCATCCTCGCATTCTTGGAACTACTGGCTCAGTCGAGTTTACACACTTGTCTCATACAGCTCTGTATTGCGTCACTTCTTCCAGCTCTGGGACTGGAATTGCTAGGCATTGTCACACAGAAAAAAATCGTCTGTTTGTAAAAGCTGTGTCCTGCAATGCAAAATACGTCCCCAGGTTCAAAGCTACAGTCACCATAACCAATCTCATCAATCTTGCTGCCTCATGTGACAGAATTTAACATGGTCCAGTATACAAAGCTGCATACATTACTCAGGATCTCTTATGTAGTACCGCCTACTGCCAGAGGTTTCGGCCCCACACATCACATACTGAGAAGTGATCTGATCTTTGGCCGGGTGCCTACCTGATCTTGAAATGGGGTAAAGCTATGCAATCAGCTTCGAGTCACCGTATATTGCAGATACCAGCCCTCCCCTCTTCCCTCATTTGCCTGGTGGCCGTGTTAAAGTCACTATTTTCATATGCCCCCTCCTCTCCCAACTCCCCCTTATTTCTCATTCCTCAACATCAGGATCCTTCATCCTTACATATCAATGCTTTCTGCAACACTAAAACGTCTATTGTCATCACTGAAACTGAATGCGTCACGCTACAGATTCCATTGCTTTTGTCGTTCTGGTATGTCTTGGGCAGTAGAAAACGGAGAACCCCTTCAGAACTACACCTTACATGGCGGATGATTATCTTCAGCCATCAATACATACATTAAATCAACTCCACAAGCATAACTTACTTGTAGCAACCTCACTATGTAGCAGAGCTTGTCATATGCATCTTATTTTAATGCAACTATGTGACTTATAAATCTCAGTAATGTTGACCCACTGTTGCTGATTACATGACCTGTAATTCTCAGCTAATTAGTTCACTCATTGCTTTTGGGTTTGGCCCCTGGCTGTGACTGCACTGCATTGATATATCTTGTCTGAAAATTGCATATTGTGCGTCTATGAAGGACGATAGTGCAGACTATTTTATTCAACTGTTTTGGCAATGGTTTTAAGGGACGGTGCTGTCCGTATTCTTGCATTTATTGCTTGTGATGAAGATGGTGAAACAACCTTCTTTACCATATTCAAATTAGAGTTGGCACATTGTTTATCAAGTCGAGACATAAACACATTGGCATGTGATCTGTCCTCAACCCTGTTGTTGTAAACATTTTGTGTTAAACCATACAAGCAAACTATGTTTAGGACTGTTTCTTTTTTTGGTTATATTCAGTGACATTGTAAGCTGAGCTAAAAGCTATCTTATCAGGATGTGTATTAACTGTTTTCATAGGCAAAGCGACAGCATGGAGGCTGGAGGTCAAGGGCAGCAAGCCACTGACCAATGGAAGGAGAGATCAAGTAACTATGTCACAGGGAATACTAAACCTATAATTAAGGTGACCACCAGAAGTGAGCCCCTGGACACCCAAATGTGCAGTTACACTTCGCATTTCACCAAATCTGGATTTTCATTATGCACCGACATAGTTGCATTTGAAGGAATATTTTTGTCACTATTTCTGAAACCTTTCATTTTATGCCAGATACTTGTATTATTCTACTTATATCAAACATCTTTGTGCAGTTGCAACAGTTTATCCAAATCGGTCTAAATTGCTTGGGTCAAATTATGAATATTTAAATGATCTTATGTTTTGTTAATACCATCTCAAGAGTGTTTATGTGTTTAAACTTCTCTCCAAATTAGTCTCATTTCTGGTATTACTGAAAATGGGCTCGCTATCAGATGAAGTAACAGACACCTGCCATGTATTTGAAGTGGAAGACTCAGAGCCAGAAGTTGTGAAAGAAAGTGATGGTTATCAGAGATCTATATTGGCACTTGCAAGTTAAGGGGCTCTGTTCTGTCAGAACACAAATTATAATATCTCTTGTATGGTACCGTATTACTACCACCTACTAAAAGTTCAGATATATAATAACAACTAAAAACCTAACTGTAGAATGTATGCAAATCTTTTTTCATTGTGTTTGGAGTTGTGTTTTCGTTGCTTTTCGATGTCACTTTGTAAACCCCAAGTGATAAATGGGCACTGGGAGGCATATACTTAAAAATCAGCATTCTCGGCCAATCAAAAATTTGCCACAAAAAAAACAATGGGTTTATACCAGGCATGGATTGTACCCAGAAATATCCTAGCTTTCCCTAATATGTAAGTCCGTATACTTTTCACATACGGTCACAAATGCAACTTGGAAAAAAACATATAATCAAAAGAAACAAAAACCTCAAGTAGTGAAAAAAACATCTTCTGAATACAATTGATACCGGGTCACTTGGCATACAACTCGGCATGCTTTATTTCCTTTTCTAACAGTGACTGTATCATTTTTACTGTGTATGAAGTACCAAGCCACAGACGAAAGATTGTGATTGTTTGAATGAAAAAAGGTATAGTAATTCAACACAGATAAATGTTAAAAGTTATATATAACATTTTTACACAGATTTAACAAGGTACCTGACATATTTTACATCTAACTAAAAACAATTTTATATACAGTCTTTAAAACATTTTCAGTACAAGTTTTTTTTGCAAATTTGTGGAGAGAAAGCATCTCATATATAATTATATTTCCATTGGGTTTATTGTCTTTTTTTTCTTTCTATTTGGTGTATGTGTGTCAGTGAAATCACATCTGATATTTTTCTTTGTCATACCTAACAAAAATATGATTAAATAACAAAACATTATGGATGACAAAAAAAACGACTGATATATATACAGAGGAAATATTTATCAAATGAAAATGTATAACGAGTGTTTACTTTTATTAACTGCGTTTTATTCACTAGTTTCCAAGCATGAATTAGGGAGCCACGGTGGTGCAGTGGTAACACACTTGACTCCCACCTCTGAGGTCCCCATTTCAAAACCCGAACCCTGTGTGGGAAAGTTGGTAGTTTCTTACCTATGGTTGGCACTTTGCAGTACAGAACCTTAACCAAATGTGTGTACTGATTTCCTCTGCCCATAAAACTACCTGTCGTGATATGACGTATACAGTGTTGAAAGTGACATAAAACCCCAAATAAATAAATAAAATATGAGAATGTGTCACCAAAACACCTGGAACATTGTCACATGTATAAACAAGAGCACTCGTTGAGTGCATACCTCCACCAAGACCCAAGGTTCCAATGATAAAAATTCTGTATCCAGAACTGGTTATGGACCATCCCAAATTAACCGGCTCTCTGGTTGGACTGTTTCTACCTACTGTAGAAATTTGATGTAAATCTGTACAGTAGTGTTTTTTTTCTGTAATTTTGCCAACACACAAACAAACGGAAAAAAAATGTTATCAGAACCTTCTTGGCAGAGGTAACATATGTCTTGGTCTGCATTTCAATCTGTTTCAAGTAAATATGACCTTGAGTATATAATAATAAAAGTGTTTCCACAAATTCGCATAAGACCAATAGATGTTGAATTTTGATAAATATATAACACATAGTGTTCAGGACATGCATACCTTACGTCATTTTTCCAGACAACAATTCCAGATAGTGAACTAAACATTCATACATGTACACCAAAACGGGTAAAATTGTGAAAAAAATATTTCTAGTTTCATATAATTATCAAGTAGGTCAGTCAAGGCTGAGAAAACAGTTGAGGCTGTATAAGTTGATTAATTTATTGCGCCACATAAGTAGACTAAATACACATACAGATGAGAGATTTTAAACTTTATATACAATGTTAAAGACTTTAAATTTGTACTTTAAGGAAAGTAGCATTCTCTGCTAAATTGTTTCAGTTTATTTTATAACAAGCAAGCAACAAGTACTTTTTAGAGATCACAATAGAAGAATCTACACATGAAAGAATCCATTACAATAACACATGTATATATATATATTATTTTTAAAAATTGTAAATTAATCTTTTCATAATATGACAATGAAATATTTTTGCACTGCACTGTTTCAGTTATAATAACAGAAACATTAAAGTTGACTGAATCAGTTTTAACATACATGTTACCACCAAGCAATCAGTACACTGTCTTGTAAAAGATCAAGGGCCTGTAAATCAAAGCCCTTGTTCTACTAATGAATTTGTTAGCTTTCCAGTTAACTCTAAGTTAGAAAACTCTTGTGTAAACCATAGCCTTAATTAGTTGGTTTAATTTTTCGTAAAAAAGCCCTCAATATTAAAAATAACTCAGACCCTGTTGTTAAGCATTAGTTATGTACACTACCTTGAGTTCTACACGATCAATTGACTACAAAGTTATCATTATTGCGAGACAAAGTTATTTGGAGTGAGGTGCAGTAAGGTGATATGTAAGTTACCTAAATTTTACAATGATTGACAGGGGCGGATCCAGCTTTTAAGTAAGGTGGGGGTTCACATCGAGTAAGGTGGGGGTTCACATTGAGTAAGGTGGGGGTTCACATCAGACATATTATAACTAAGGGGGTCGGGGGGCATGTCCCCCGGGAAAAAATTAAATTTTGGTAAAAATATAGTGCATTTCCTGTAAATTTAACACCACTCTCAAGAAATAATTTTGTACTTTGGGTTGAACCCCTTTACATTATTTTTCAAGGGGGGGGGGGGGGGGGGGTCGAACCCCCTGAACCCCCCCCCCCCCCCCCCTGGATCCGCTAGTGATTGAGACATTTATTTAACATTTGTGATTTGAAAGGCATCTCTAATGACCATGTAATGACTACTGACAGTGTAATGACTTCTCAAAGAATGCTTCTATTTATTCTCTGAATTCTTTAATAAAAATGTCATTGTATTGTCATTAAGTATTAGTTTACTATCTTATGAATGCTTCAATTTGCAGACCCTAGATGCATTAGGTGGGCAGGTCAGATCCTGCGCATCCTCCTCTCCTCTTGCATGAGAGTCATAATTGTACCGTAAGGATAGATTAAAGGCATGCACACAACTCACTTGTATAGTTAACATGCATAAATAACTAAAATCGAGAACTAGAAAATTTAGTGATGCATGCCTGTCAATCAGAATTGTAATGACAGCATGGTCAGCCGATATTATGGTCAAGAATGGCCCAGCCAATCTTAGAACAGATAACAAATGAAAATTAGTGGGGTCCCAATACTGTATTTCAGACAGGGACTCGCCAATACCTACAAAATGAATAGCTATACAAATCAATTTCAAGGTGGCCTCCACTAATGAGCCCTCACAAACCTTGATGTGTGAAAGCACTCTTTTGTACAGAATTAAATTTGCAGCCCAATTCATGCATGTGACTTATGACGGTGGTTTATTAGAGAGTTTTATAAAACAAGGCTGAAAGGGGTTTCAGTCTACTAGTGCAAGCCACAAAAGCCATCAGAGGTACAAGTAGTGACTGAAGCAGTCACCCACACGAGTTCTAACATATCCCATTGCTGCTTAACTTCTGTGAAGAGACAGGTACTCATGTGAACCTTGCTAGAGCTCATGCTTAAAAAGTGATCGCTAGAAGCGCCAGCCATAAAGCCTTGCTAGAGTTCACACTTAGAAATAATTACTGACTCACAGTTGCGGCTTCACAACGGTTTCCTGAAGTTATTGCTACATGTCACCATGTACTGATAAGACGCACGTGTTAACCTTCAGTGTCACTTTAATATATACTTGTCCCTCTATGTGATTAATTCTTGTTAACATTGACACAATACAGAATGATGCTAAATGCATTTTATCAAGAATGGCATTAAAAATTCATTTTAGAAAGGTTAAATTTTCCATTAATAATTCGTAATATTTACAAGTTGTCATTTATAAGAACAGTTCTCTTGTTAATTCTTTGATATGTCTAACACTTTAACCATCACTGGCTTTCCGTTGTGCACACTTTTAATGTGTTGGTTGACATTCCCTCTCACCGATGCCCTGTGTTGACAATATCCACACTGGTAAGGCTTCTTGCCCTGAAATGAAAGTAAAGATTAAGGTATTTTGTCAAATAAAAGTCCGATTTTTGCAAGTTTTGTGACATGACCAAAAGACATTCAATAAGAACAAGGCCAAAAGAGGTTTGGATCTACTAGTGCTAGCTGCAAAGCCATCAGAGATATGACTAGTGAACTGAGGCAGTCACCGATCTAAGTACTAATGTAGCCCAATGCCGATTAACTTCAGTGAAGAGACAAGCACTCATCACGCTACACCACAATTCATGAAAGTCTGGAGACAGAGAAATAGAAAAAAAGTGATTTCTAGAAGTGGGAGTCTCCCTAGAGCTCACGCTTAACAAGTAAAACTACACCACGGAAATTGTGATTCCATAAGAATTAGCAAGATGCAATTAAGATTACTAACTGTATGAATCTGTGTATCATAGGCATATATTATTTATTATAACTGTCTACCATTAAAAGTCTAACAAATAATATGTGCCAAGCATGTATATTATCAAGGAAGCCAGGGGTCAAATTCCCTAAAGGCTATGAGACTAAAGGCATAATGCAGCAACAATTTGAGATATTTTTGAAAGTTGACTACTACCTAATCTAATCTAATATAATCTAATGTGGACTTCTATAGTGTTTAACTAACTGACAGACTATATGGCTCAGCTGAATATAGGGTAAGAAATCTAAAATTCGCCAGGAATCTAAAATTCGCCACCTCTAAAACCTTAGTTAATTTTATGAAGAAAATGATGTTTTTGTCTAAAAATTGGTATTTTTCAGTTCAAAAAGCCTTAATTTACTATACAGTCAACAAATCTCACCACAATTCATTTATTTTATTAGTATTTTCACCTGTGGCGAATTTCAGATATGTGGCGAATTTTAGATTTCTTACTCTATACAGGGTGAATAATCGTAAGTCTAATGACACAGAGAGGTTGGGCTTCAAAAAGCAAATATTGGATGTGACAAAAACCAAACTGTTGCAATAGCTGTTAATCGCGATTTTTTTTTATAGTTTTTCTCCAATCTTACAATCCTTGTGATGAAGTGAAAAACACATTTAACTTTTCTGAATTTTATAAGATTTCTATTATTATAGTTTTAGCAATATGTCTCATTTGTATAATAAGAAAATTAGTTGAGTGATGCATATTTTTCATTCAATCAAGAGTTGAAAAATCTTAAAGTACAACTGATGAACAGTCTCTCAGAACAGACAGTGTGAGATATGAAAAGGTACGCAAGAAATGAGACCTGATAAAGAGAAAATGTATGTAAATACAAAATATCAAAACAACACAGCAGGGTAAATTCATTTGTTTACTAAACGTTATGCAGCTGTAAATTTTATGAATTGATCTGCTTATTAACTGAAGTATAGTTGCCAATATAGATAGCATATACATGAAACTACATTTGATAATCAGTTGCAACAATCCATACAGCATTGTAAAAGTGTACCAGTAGAAAAAAACATAACATCTTCCTACACCTTATAGTTTCAGAGATTTAACCTGCATAAGATTTTAAAGGTCAAATCTATACTGCAAGATCAAAGGCCAAGTCAAGATCACACTATGACCTTATACCCCAACCATTATCCCTGCCATATATCAACTTCCTACATCTTACAATTTCCAGAGATATATCTCAGAGAAGGTTCTACAGGTTGGGATCAAAATGACAAGATCAAAGATCAAACCGAGGTCTCACCATGACGTTGCACACCTACAGCCCCCAACCATTGTCTCTACCAAGTAACAACTTCCTATACCTCATTGAATCTGAGATGCAACCCAGACAAGAATATCCCCCTGTACACCTGCCTGTCTGTCCAGCAAGACACCATAGGTGGAAAAAATACCCTACAAAACCTTTACAGACTGGAGGGTAAAGCTTATATTTATAATACAGAGAGGTGCTTAATATAAGAGGAAGGCTTCCTTAAAGAAAAAAAAATAAAAATATTTATCATGAATGATCATAATCATCATAATATTATATGAATGCACCGCAAATTTAATATTTTTTATCTTTAAGAGTGATATATTTTTGCATATACCTATTTTTTATGCATAATAGTCAAAATAAGTCCATCTTTCAAGAAAGAATATAAAAACGATTGTCATATTTAAGGACCACCACGGAATATAAAATTTCAATTTTTTTCTTGAGATTTAACTACCAATCCTCAACAAAACCATTATGCACCGGCAAGAAGGTTCTACAATTGTGTCAAATATGGCATGTACTGGATTATAAATCAATGTAAATTCACCTTGTTGATATGTACAAGCTTCACATGGTCTGTCAACTTGCCCTTCACCTTAAAAGATGCACCACAGATATCACATTTGTAGGGCCTCTCATCACTGTGATACATTAAATGAATTTGCAATCCTCTTTTTCTTGAAAATTTCTTCCCACAGTCTGCACAGTGGAAATGTTTCAGCTCTTCAATAAAATGGACAAAAAATGTTGAACAGTTGTAGAGACATTATGTTAGTTATCTGAAACAATGAAATTCCTGGATATTATTGAAATATAATGTAAGAATGGGTCAGTAGCATATATTTCGTTTTCCTATCCTGCCAATGCAAAGCCGTTCTGACTGTGATTATGAAAAAATATATCTTTTAGTACACCCCAATTCAAAGTCACTGACAGAAAGTGACACCCATGAAACCAAAAAAACGGTGCTGAATGAAATCGCCATAAAAGTGCCCGTATGCACAAATATATGGGATAAAAGTGTGCACTTTCTTTTAGGTTTAGGGTATATTTTGAGTAGTTTACATTTGACTTGAATTATGTGCGTTGGCAAGAAAGCAGTTTCAAAATGTTGCCACCGTATTTCATTACAATACTTTTAACACCAAGATACCGGCAAAGCATTTTTTCTGACTGCATAGCAAAAAGAGAACTGGATCATGTGGTATACAAATGAAGAAAAAACTGAATCTTATTTAAACAGAGTTATAATTTTTTGCTGTGAATTATAATACCCGACAATTTCTCATATTTAAAAATGTAGGACCAATTTATATGTTTACTGTTTATTTACGTCACTAGACTTGAGACTGGTCTTGGCATGGTCTTAGCTGAGAACCTGTTTGTGAATACAAATTTGAAAATCTGTCTCTAGTGAGACCAAATTTCAGGTCTGAAACTATTTCTTGACTTAAGACCTCTTTGTGAATACAGGGCCTGAAAGATTTTTCGTTCAGATATCAATACTAAACAAAGGATTCATGGGCATCTAAATGAACTGTGTAACTAAATGATGCTATAGCAGTGTCCCCTACTACTGAACATTCATAGCAAGACCTTTGTATTGTAATAAAGCGATGTTATAATTAACAGATAATTGAACATCAAATGCATTACATGTATGAATCAGACTCAGTGTCCAAATGATGCAAGACTTCTTATGAATTTTCTGCATCTACATGCAATGAAGTGTTCAGGATTATTAAAGGTAAACTTTAACTGTAGTTGTACTTACCAGTTTTGTTGACTTTATCATTGTTCTCTGCTACCAACATGGCTGTAGGATGTCGTTTCTGACTTGTTGCAGATGGAGAAGAATCAATATCCATGAATTCAGAAGGATGCTGTTGATTTCGTCTGCCCTCTTCTCTTCCAGTCTGGATCTGTGTTGTGTCTTTTTGTTGGTCATGACAACTAAGTGACAGAAACTGAAGCTATAACATTTTTTAATCTAAAATACACATTAACAAAACAATTTGAAAATTCTATCGATAAACTAGCCACCTGATTCATGTATCTCTGATCTTATATACACATAGTTAATGTTACTGGTCTTTTGTGGCACCTAATCTCAAATGTGGAAGATTGAATTAGTTATTTACAGATATTCTCAGATAGTTATTTGATAGTTATTCTCTGATAAAAACAAAAAGGATAATTTTATATTCCCATCAAAAATAAGTAAAATAGTCTTCCATTTTAACTAACGGGTGACCAATTCTTAATGGAACAGAATTTTGAATACTTTTTTTTTTAATTATTTCCTTTGAGATCGTTTTTATTTCATGAAAATGTTAAAAATTGAACCAAACACCCAAAGAGAGTACCTTCATGTTTAGTAAAAAATTGAAGGACACAGTTATGACCCGGACATAATTGTGACTCCCCCCTCCCCCCAGGTGTACTTCAAAGTAACATTCTTTATGTGCAAGCTACAGTACGGTACTTTATTTGCTAAAGACATTTGACATTAGGGTCTACCATTTATCATCATCTAAAATCTATACCCAGTTTCTTTTTGTTACTTATTCTACAAGTTGTAGCAATGAATAAAGTGCTGCAAACTAAAGCATTAAAAGGTAACCTATGTTTCAACAAAATACCATGAGAAAACAATGATGGATTGTTTTATTTCCAGTTGATACAATTTTGAACCGGACACTTAAGTTATAAAAATAAGAATTCATGCAATTATGTAATCAGTGCTTTTAGTGCGTTCCTAAAGAAAAAGTGAATTGTTTGAAAGGCATTACTTTATGCTTTGATATTTCAATTATTATGCTACCAGTTAAGGAGATAAATATCAATAAAAAGTGACTTTTGATGTTCCTGAGAAAGTAATATTACATATCTATAACATTTAACACAATTCCGACATCAAGAGCCACGGTGGTACAGTGGTAATACACTCGCCTCCTACCTCTGAAATCTGTGGTTCAAACTCCGAACCCTATGTGGGAAAGATGGTAGTTTATTGCTGTCGGCAGTTTACAGTACAGAACCTTTACCAACTGTATGTACTGGTTTCCTCTGCCCATAAAGCGACTTTAAAACCCAAATAAATAAATGCATGTCTGACTGACAGATAAAATGTGCAATACTTACATGTTAGCTGTACTATCCAGCAGTTGTGATAGAGGTGTAACTGTTTTCTCTCTGGCAACCCTTGCGTTGTTGCTGACCTGTGGAAAACTAGTCTCACTTGGTGCTTGTTCTTTTAGATAATGTTTGCATAACCTTATTAGAACATCTTTGTATCCCGGGGGAGATTCGTTCCGGATCCCTAAACTGGACAACTGGTTATCAACATCGCATGCAAACTTTTGATGGAAAAAAATATATGTTATGAATTTAATCAAGATAATGTCAAGTTTTATGTCCATGCATAACGAACTGATCAACTGATCTATGAACTCTGGCCTTTGACAAATGTCACGCAAAATATGCGTCAGGTCATCTGTGAGTGAGTAATGAGTCTCTGGGTTGCTGGACAAGGTAAGGTGATTATCTACCGCAGTTTCTGCATGCACGTTTGAAATTGATCCATCTTCTTGTCCTGATGATGTTGTGTATACAATGGAATCCAAAACACCATATTCAAATGGAATAACAGCACTCTCTGAATCTACAGTGATTATTTGTCCAGAGTCGATAAACTGGGCATCTTCTTTTTGAGTTTCAGTGGAATTAACCTTCTCAAATGGATCAGCTTGCAATAACATTTCAGCATGGCAGAGATGTTCATTTTGTAGAACTGGACAGATGTCAGAATCACCCAACATGAATTCTTCTGCAATACAGCTTCTGTCACTATTCTTCATCATTGTGTCTAGAGATGCAAAGATTTCATCTTCTATGGACCTGTTTCCAGCCATTTTACACTGATGGATTTTCTGAAATTACAAAACAATTAGTAGTATAATCCAATCAATTTTCTTTGATGCATATTAGTACATGCGTTAACCATCACTCTGTATTTAAGATTGCCTTAATGGTGTACAGGTTCTTACAAAGTGGTTATCCTCAATATTTTGAACCCTTTTCATAGACCTAGACATATTGTGTATAATACTTGGAGAAACCAAGTCAATGGTGTTGTACTTGAAGTCCCACACATAGTCTCGTCAGATATTATAACATTCTGCTAAGCAATTTGGCTGGATGCAATTTCACGCACCATACTTACTTTTTTTTGCTTTTTATTATCCACCATGAGCTGTATTTGCGCTAATAAAGAGCACATACGGACTGAGCTATATTTTTTTATTTTATGCAGAAATAAAGGAGAAATCTCAAGTTTGAATATTCATTTATGTTCCTTCATTATATGACAGTCTTTTTGCATTCATTTTTAACGATGAACTTATTTTACTTTCTTTTCATCAAAAATGGTGGGTAATAAAAGTAAAACATCCTTTGTCATATATATTTATTACATATTTTACTTTAAAAGTTTCTTCCATATTATATTCATTAACACTCTTCCTATGGTATTATAGTCAAATCACATATTTCTAAAATAAAAAATACAGCATTAATAATACAGTATGATTTTAAAGAATGCACAAAGATATAGTCCCGGATAAATATATATGTTAACATTTATGGCTGCCACCAAATTAGTTGCTATTTAATTTCCACAATAATTTTGCACTGTTTTTTTTAAATTAAAAGCAGACCCTGCATCTCTAACAGTAAGTAGTGTTCATGTGTCTGGCACAGAACCTGTGACTGATTGCCAGATACCTATTTTCTCTACCAATAAAATATCTATATTTTTAATTTCTTATTATTTTCCCAAACAAGTGAAAACAAATTTTTTGCTGATCATGGGATCATGTCCATATTTGGTTAACATAAGTGTACATGGGTTACTGTGTCACATATTATTTTAGTTAGTGTTTATTATGAAATGGTTTTCTGCTTAAATGTGCCACAACCTCAGGGAGCAATTTACCTGTGCAAATACATAATAACTATGAGGTAGTTTTTGCCCCCACAAATTTTTGATATCATATGACATGTATTTTCAGTCAAAATAATTGGCCAGTCAAGTTCTGCCACATGTGGTTAACTTGTCTAAGTGTTGAAATAAACGAAATGTTTAAGTCCTGAATTCTAAGTTTAGGCTGGTTTCTTATTTTTTTCTGAAAAAGTTCTTATTCAGAAACATTTAAATTGATATTTAACAAGGCGATAGTGGTTGAAACCTAAAAATTCTGTCGCGTATCTCAATACAGGTGCACCAATATCTCTTTGTATGAAGGGGCATGATTCCCTCACTAAACCTTACCCTCAGTGTTTCACTACAATGTACTCATATCTACATCGGTGAACAGTACCGAAACATTTTGAGTCCTGGAGACATTTCCTTAGGCAGGTCCTTAATTTCTCTCCCCCAAGCAAACATTTGTTGACAAAATAGACCAGATAATTGTTTAGATAATTAATCTCACAGCCATTTCATTTTTCCAAAAGGTACCTCAAATTAAAATTGATTTCAGAGTTGTGCTAACTAACCCAGTTGGTGTCCTACACAGTTTGGAATCCCTCCACATCACACTAAAGAAGTCCTACCAAGATATGAGCCTGTGGTAACTCTTGACTCAAACATAGAAAGCTGTGAACTTAGGTATTGTACAAAATGTGTAAAGCTTAAACTACAACACTTAGATCCCAAATTGGGAAAAAGAAAAAAACCTGGAATGGTGGTATAATGTTGTGATTATTTTGGGAATTTGAAGTAGTGGATGTGCGACAACTGTAAACAAAAAGAATTGCTTGTGTATATCATCACACCATGTGTATAACAGGCTACCTCAAAATACCTTACTTTTACCTTCCAGCAACTGTACACTTTGCCTGGTCCTGTTTCTTTATTCAAAGACTATCAGGGTAGAAGCCCAAACTTATATAGCCTGGAATATAAAGATGTGGGGGGGGGGGGGGGGGGGGGGGGTCACACTCATGTGGAATTGGGCTGCCATATCATCGTTGTTAACAGAAAATACACGTTCTCCAACATGATTTTGAGAATATTTTGAGATGAACATGACTCAGTGCAGAGGATTGATTTTCACAACTAAAATTTGGACAGAACAACTTATCCAGCTTATTTAAGTTTACAACTGTAGAAAGTTTTTTCTAACCCGGAGACACTTTTTAACTTGAAATTATTTCATATTAATTATTATATTATATTCCATATAACTATTCTTGACTCACTAGTTAATTCTAAATAATAAAAGTAATAGAACTGGATGTTGCCAAATTTACAAATGTGAAATATCATAGAGTCTGTACCTGAAAGTACTTACGAGAATAATGTAGAAGTTGAAAGTTTTACTATGTATTAAATTTAGCTATTTTTCGCCGATGAGCTTGGATAACGACATTACTACCAGGTGAAATTTTATGTCTGTATTAATATATCTAGTAGAAACTAGTCATAATTGAAACTTAATTCTAATGAATTTCTTTGAAATGAAGAATTAGTCATTTTTTTCTTCTACCTAAAATTTGTACTTATGCAGTGCATGAATGTGAACTGTCGGTATTGCGTTTTGACCTTTATAGTATTTATTCATGTGGTATCCTTTAGTGTGAAATTAGAATGCTAATGATAGGTGGAACAACTTTATTCATGGTGTTTCAAAATAGCAGAAATATGTAATATAAAGTAATAATTTTACTTGATTAAATCATCCAGTATATTAGCATGTAAATAATAATATGTAAAACCTATTTTTACAGTCTTATGTATGCCTAACTGATTTGAGTTTAAATAAAGAACCTTTTGGTTTAACTATTTCGAAATTAGGTTTCTAAGTTGGAAACTGAGACCAGTAACAAGTAACTTTATAAACTTAAAAAAATCATATGAAAAGGAACTTTATATTTTATGCGTGATTGAGACTAAATGGTAATGTCAAATGATTACATCTGAAGCTTTGGTATACTGTGTGCTATTTTGTGATATATTGTGCTTTCTTTCTTTTTTATATTGAAATAATTACCATTTACATTCCGATTTGTTGAAACCACTTATTTTATTATTACTTTAGAGAGGTGAATTGTAAATCCAAATCTTTCTTCTGATTCATTTTTAATATACATTTTTATACTTGTCAGCATTTGCATGTCGCAAAACTGAATAAAATATTCAAGAGAAAGTGCATAGTAATACACAAGCTCCTTTGCTTTTGTGCAACACATAGTCGAGGGAGATTAACAATTGGCCACCAGCCCAATGTCTTAAAATTAGGAAAACAAATAACTGTCATATGATGACATTGGCTAATTCTGTGAGACTTGCAGTGCTGAAAGGGAAAGAAAGTAAGGCTCTGTCTTGTGGACAAAAATCTCGGCCTTTAATTGATTCTCTTCTATTTTCCTGGTGCACTTGTTTTTACCATTAAGAGTGTCAATTTCTTGTCAATTTGCATCTTTGAAGCCATGTCCTGTGAAAGTTAAATGACAAAGTTTGTTTATTATTTAATGTGCATAATTTTATATACAACACAGTCATAGTGCAAAGTGTTGTGCTACTTTTATTTCATTACATTTTTAATTAATTGTCAAACATTGCCAAGTATAAGATAAAAAGAATACTGTACGAATTTGTTAGCAAATGATATTCAACTTCTTCTCCCACAACTGTTTTACTGTCAAAAAATAATAATATACTGTATTCTTTTTAAAATTTGTTTCCAGTCTTGCTGAACTGCATGACAAATATATCTGAAGACTCGATGGTTCAAACAAGGTAAAGAGTGGAAAAACATCTGGATCTCAATTTAAGATTGTGTGTTGATTCTGAGGATATTGCTAAAGACAACTGATTTTATTAACTGTTTTCACTTTGGATGGAGGACTTTAGTGCTGAGGATCTGCATGACATAACTTCAATTATGTTATAGCTCCTGCAATATGGAAAGGATTTAAAATGAATGTGGATCAAACACTGCAAAATGTTTTTGATTATTGGAAAAAAAGAATATGCCTCCTCTATGCGAAAACAGTAAAGAAACAGTCACTGCTTGAAAGTTTTTTCTAATACAAAATCAAGTGCTTCACATTTATGTATTGTTGAACTTGTATGGTTAAATTCCTAATATAGGGCTCTGTAAAATTTGCCAAAAAATTGATATTAAAAGGGTCAAACTATGATTACCTATGGACATATATAATCATGGCCATTTTATGCAAGCTACAATTACATCCCGCCATACAGGTTATAAACATGTACGGGTCCTATGATTTTTTGTGAGATTTACTACCATGGCCAGTTATAGGAAAGTAGATCTTCGCAAGTGTCATCTTACTCACAAAGCAAGACATCTTCTGATCTGCAGAAACTAATTCCCTTATGCCCAGGTCACACTGTGGCGATGTTTCGTGGTGAATATGCGCGATCATGCAATTCGTCCTTGTTGGTAGCATATTCTTGGTCCATCTTCACTGTTCTCCAACATTCTCCATGGATCGTCATCTGGCTACGACAGTTTCAAACTGTTCAAAACTATCGCCACACTTCGTCCATTTCTTTGCAATTCTTCACAGATGGTGGTGGATTCGTCGACTTCGTAGCACCCTCGTACCCCAATTCGCCACTTCACAGGCTTCTTCATTATTCTTCATTGTTCGCCAACTTTCCTTTGAAGATTGTCGGCTAAAAGACGAAGAACAAACAACGATATTCGCAGCAGGGAAGCCATGCATCGTCGCCCCTGAAGAATATGCTACAAGGCCCCGGAGATATTCGTCGTTCCTCTCAGCCAATGAGAAGCGAATGTCGCAGTAGTTCGTCGGTGATTGGCGAACTGACTGCGCATGCGAAGAACTGGCTACCAATCAGCTACGACCTTCGTAGGTTGCGGCGAACTGGCTGGAGACTATAAAAGCAGGGCACCGTGAACAATTGTCATCACTTGCGAATTTTTCTTCAATGCGTACACATCGACGAACTTTGGATAAATTTTTGGCTATATTTCATACAAGAAATATGGTGAAGAGACCTGGACTTGGAAAGAGGAAGAGGGTCACTCTGCCTCCTGCTGAAGCATCTGAGGAGCCTGAACAGCCAGAACAGCCAGATGAACTGCCTGCCACTCAAGCTTCATCATCAGACCCAGGGGATACAGCCACTCAGGCCACCCAGCCGGAAGACACAGATGACTTGGAAGAGGCAACCCAAGACAGCCAGTCCCAGGGGAGGTTCAAGAAGAAGAGGCTGGTGAGGATGACAGATGGGCAAGAGGATGAGATAGCTGAGTGGCTCAAGAACCATCCGGAAATGTACAACAAGGCCAAGAAGGAGTACAGGGACACGGACAGGAAAGAGGCTGCTTGGGCCACCCAGGCCAGGGCCATGGGCCTGGAAGGTGAGTTAGACTAACCATTATGATTTAACCTTTTCATAGTTTCAGGTAATAATTTAAATTGTGATGGAGATATTACGTGTACAGTAATGTGTAAATGGACTTATCTTGAATGTTTACTTATTCTGTTAATTTATGTTATTTTGAATTGTACTCTGTCATCGTGTGATGTATTAGGCTTCACCCATTTGCAGATGACACCACAGATGTGAAGCAGTTTAAAACTTAATGTAACCCATTGTTACTTTGATAACCTACCTAATGTGTCCGTGTCTCCTCTTCCTTTTTCAGCCATCGACCTGAAGATCTGGTTCAAAGGGATGAGGACAAGGTATTGCAAGCTTACCTGCAAGAAGTCTGGTGACGGGGCAAAGGAACACACAGACAGGGACACCTGGATCCTGAAGTGCAATAGGACAATAACTTTATTCCAATACAAGAACATTGCAACTATATTTCAACAAGTATATAACGCCCAATACAAAATATAACACAGATAATGATGCAGCACTGAATCATAACAATAATTAACACAATACAGTCACTACTAAGAAATGTCCTTGGCATATGTGAAAGTCTCAAATCATGTCTCTTTGCCACACCGTGGCCCCTACTGGAGCATTATAATAATGCTTCAAATACAGTCTCTGTCTCTTGGCAACCTGTGTGTCCCTGTTGCCACCAGCCACATCCTCAATGTCCTGCAAACAAGCACCTTGCCTCCACTGTCCTGGGATAACTCTGTGGTTGTCATCCTCCTCATCACCCAGTCCCTGGTGGATACCTGGATACCTCAGTCTCATGATGTTGTGCAACGTGCAACAGGCCAATACAATAGAGGTAACAGTCTCTGGATTCTGACTCATGGTGGTGAGGAGACAACCAAATCTGTTGGCCATGATGCCAAACGCATTTTCCACCACCCTTCTGGCACGAGACAGTCTGTAGTTATAGATCCTCTCCTCATCAGGAAGTCCTCTGGCACTAAACGGCTTCATCAACCAGGTCCTCAGAGAGAAGGCATCATCCCCAATGAGAAAATATGGCATATCACGGTCATCACCAGGCAATGGCTCTGCATCAGGTACATCCAAGGTGCCATCAATAATGCCTGAGCGCAAATCGCAGTCATTGAAGATTTGTGCATCAGAACTGGATCCATTGGTGCCAACATCCACCCAAAGGAACTTGTACTTGGCATCCACCAGAGCTAGAAGTATTATGGAATGGAAGCCCTTGTAGTTCAAATAGAGTGAGCCACCATTCTTAGGACACCTGATTGCCACATGCTTGCCATCTATAGCCCCCAGGGTGTGATGGAAATTCCATCTGGAAGAAAATTCTGCAGCAACCTGCTTCCATGCATCACTGGTACGGGGACACTGCATGACTTCCTCACCATATTCTGCCACGATGGCCTCACAAGTCTGTCTTACTATGACTGAGATGGTGTTGTGTGCTACCCTGAAGCCAAACATCAGACTCCTGTACTTCTCTCCAGTGGCCAAGAAACGAAGTGTGATTGCAAGTCTGCATCCAGGGTTAATAGACTTCCTGAACCATGTGTCATATTTCTCAATTCTGGGCCCCACCCTCTGCAAGACCTCTCTGAACATGGCCGGGTCCATCCGGACAAAATTTCTGAAAGATACCACATCCTCAGCCTCCAGCTCCCTCATCAAACGATCATAGTGTCCATAGTCCAACCTCCTGGAGAGCCAGGGCTTCACCCAATACCTCCTGGGCCTTGGTCGACGCCTTCTCTGTCTATCAACCAGTATCTGTGCAATCACAATCTGATTCTGTACATTTAAACGATGAGCCTCATACAGTTGCTGCAATAATCTGAGTCTCTGTAGATCCATAGCCTTTGATGTACACTGTCCGACATCTGATGATAAATGAAGTGAATCCAGATGATCCAGGCTGTTTATATAGGAACTGGCATTATACACGAATTGGTCGTCACTTCTTCTCAGCACGTTCTTCCTCCTCATCGGGGGCTCATCACAGCTCGCTCAACCCTCCACCATGGTCGTGGCTCGGTGCAAGAACATCTCACGGAAATCGCTACACTTCGCATTAATTCGTACATACTTCTACGAAGTTTGTTTGATCTTCGTCGACGGTCTTCACAGAAACAAGATGTTCTTGACTGGGTGATGAGAACATCGTACCAAGATCTTCCACAGGATGAAGATGATGGTAGCCCATGGTAGCCGGATCGAAGTAATTCGTGGATTTTTCCAATTCCAACCACGTGGCCACACTTTCCCGCCCTTTCTGTGGCGAACTACAACGATTTCTAATTCGCAGCAAATCTTCATATTCGCCAGTTTCACTGACATGTCACTTGCAAGTTTAGCCATTTTTACGCATGGCCAGCATATGTAGGCACACATACAATGTGCAGAGCATGACCCTGTTAAGTGCCTGCTTGATCAGTTGGGGTTTCTTCTGGTTACTGTGTAATTATTGAAGTTCTACTGGGGATTACCCCAGACGTTTGTGTATTGATCACTGACAAATAGGATTGCTGGTCAAGCTTTATTGATTTCCAATGTGCTGGGGTTCTTCATATTTATTCCAGCATGATAAAGGTGAACAGGAAAATGGGAACTATTGGGAACATTTTATTTGTTTTCGTTTTTTAGTGTTATTGTTTATAAATTCTAGTCGGTTTTACATTATGTTTAAATTAGGACAATATGCCTAATCAGAGGAAGAAAACGTCAGCAAACTAATGCTAAAAGGAAAAGAGTGACGGCGTCAGCAAGAGCAAGGGTTTCGACAACTAAAAGAAAGCTCACATCTTCAGAGGCAAATGGTTCATATCTGCAGAATATAGACCCTGTAAGTACTGTTTCTGATCATTCAAATGTACCTTCTGCAGTCAACACACCATCATCCGGTACCTTAAGAGAATTGAAGAATCAAATCAGGCCATTAGCTGTCTTGTTGATAGTTTAGAGAGAAGGTCAGTACATTCAACGCCAGTCCAGAATCAACGCCAGATCAGTGTACCCGGCCCTGACTACAAATGGCCCTCTACAAGTGCTCCAATTAACCATGCTCTTTGGTTTACAGAACCTCATCACCATGCACCAGCAGTGAGTGGAATGTTGCCAGCTGTATCTGGGGCATCATGGAATGACGCGGATAGGGGTTTTACCTCCACCATGGCACAGACGGCCGTGAGATCACACGACACGATACTGTCATCCCTGGCTTCTCTCAGAAGCAATCCAACATTATCTGAATCAGTGGCCAATGTCATGGCGTCATATGAGCAGCAAGCCAAACTACAAGCTACCCAAGGTAAGGCTCCTCACCATCGTTCTGGGCGTTATAATACTATTGATGCATATTCTTCTTTACCAGAGTTATGTTGGCCTAATGAGGGTTTCTATGGCAGTTACAAGAAAGAAACGCCTTACTTATGATGACTTATCTTCTCAACAGTGGGTCACTGGTTAGCCTAATAAATATATACCAGATTCAAGATCCTCAGTTTATGTCAGGCATTGCTTCAGGTCATTATGACATCTCGGGGCATGGTTACTCTACCTTGGCAAGCAGTGAGGGATGCAAGTGCTATATCTATGCATGATGTGGAATAAAGACTGTCAACTTGGTCGAATGCCACACAGTGGTCTATTAACAGGTTAGGCGCATCACAGGTGGCCATGGTTAATGTTCAGTCTGTATCATCTAGGAAGATCTGTTGTTACGGTCACGGGCAAGCGCGGTTGCAATTACCAGTTGCCTCTAAGTTGCAACAGGAAAAGACAAAAAGTTTAACTTAAATTTATTTAACAATTAAAAATAAAGATTACAGTCAACTGGTATGCTCTTGACAGTACATACAATGATACAATAATGAAACCAATCTGACCTGGCCACTGTAACTGACAGTAAAGTTTGTCCACTGTATCCAGTAATCTGTCCTGTGATTTGTTCTGTGATCCATCTGATGTCCACTAACACAGATATCCATATCCTGTGATCTGTTCAGTATCCAATAACACATAATGTCCTTATTCTGTGATGATTTCGATATCCAATCACACCAAATGTCTGTATAGAAATATTCCGAGAGTCTTGACAACTGTACTATCCGCTTCAAGATATGGACAATGCCCAAAATGCAATAAATCTACTCTCTGGTAGAACCACACACTGTGTGCAGGCGAAAAAGTATCCACAGTACAGCAAATCTAACCAGACACTGTATCCAGTTCACTCCAGTAATAGTTCAATCACAAAGTATAAAGTACACAAAAAGTATATATCCAGTTGTTAGTACAATGTAGCTCTAAGACAGCCTTCTGTATAGCCAGCAAATACTATGTTCATCTGTGGCAAGGTGTACAGTGCTTATATGCAAGCATGGAAACGTCCAGACAGTTATAGAACTAACTTGAATTTGACACCTGTTACCAGATTCACCAAGAAAGTTCTAGAACCTATAGGGTTCCCCAAATCTATTACTAGAACCACTGAGGTTAGCCCAGAGGGATTCCCCTAGTCCATAACCAGATCAATACTATATAACACACAAAAAGAATCTATAACTCAATTACCTTATATGGTAATATATAGACATAAAGCTTAGATTAAATAATGCACTGGCACAGTGCCCATATATGTAACACCTCCCCCCTTGAAGAAAAATTTTGGAAGCCAAGGGGTTACAAAATTTTACAAAAATATACATATACACAGGTAATAACCTTTCTCGAAACATATTTATCTAAATAGAAAAGTAACATTTATATCATGTGTAACTTTTACAAACTTACTAATCACAAGTATACAAATTGTACTTTAAACACAATTTCTGGATAGAGAAATTTGCACAGATGCCCTACATTACCCTTAACAAGTCTCTTTTATACACTGAATTCCTGTCATTAACAGTGTTTTAATTAATACCCATGATAAGCTATGTTATACCTCTTTCGAAGTATAACTTTACCATATTCACTTCACACACATGAGTTAAGTGTCTGCTATCACAGTTTCTAATAGTGCAATTGAGAGTTCCTACTCTCTTTGTCATTAGGTATGACCCTAGATCTCTGGCTTGCAATGTGCTTCTTCGGCAAGGTGATGACACTGAAACCTTGCCTCCTGGATTGAAAACATGTTTTGTGACTTCCTATCACAAAGCATTTTTATCTGGGACTGAGAATTTTTCAAGTTCTGTTGCGCCAGCTCCCAAGCCTTTTTCAACTTATCTCTGAATTTTGAGACATAATCTAATAGATTTAGGCTCTCAGTGTTCTCAAATAACCAATTGTCTTTCAACAGCTTAAGAGGACCATGGACTAAATGGCCAAAGACCAACTCAAAGAGACTAAAGCCTAAAGACTCTTGACCTGACTCCACAACTACAAACAATAATAAGCTGATACCTTCGTCCCAGTCTTTTCAATTGTCCAAACAATAAGTCCTAATCATATTCTTCAAAGTTGAGTGAAACCTTTCAAGCGCACCTTGTGATTCTGGGTGATAAGCATTAGATTTGATCTGTTTGGCACCTAACTTAACTACTACTTGTTGAAATAGTCCTGACATAAAATTTAACCCTTGATCAGACTGGATCTCTTTTGGTAAGCCAACTAAAGTAAAGAAATTGACTAAAGCTTTGGAAATCTTGGGTGCTGTTATGTTGGTCAAAGGTATGGCTCCTGGGAATCTGGTTGAGGCACACATAATGGTCAAAAGATATTGGTTTCTGGATTTAGTTTTTGGCAAGAGGGCTACACAATCAATTAGCACTTTACTAAATGGTTCCTCAAATGCCGGAATGGGTTTAAGAGGAGCTACAGGAAATTTTTGGTTTGGCTTCCCTACCATTTGACAAGTGTGACAAGTCTTGCAAAATTCTGCCACACAGTGCCGAATTTCAGGCCAATAGAAATATTTGGCTATCTTGCTGTATGTTTTATTGATGCCTAAATGGCCACCCATTGAAGATTCATGAGGCAATTTCAATATTTCATTTTGGTACAGTTTTAGCACAACAAGCTGGTGTATTACGACCATTTCTCAGATCCAGGGACATTTGGTGGCCTCCGCTTTCACATAAGCACACCATTTCTGACATAATAGCCTACAGAGACCTTATCTAGCTCTACTGGTGGTAAGACCAACTTGAACAGAGGAGCTAACTGAGGGTCATATTCCTGTTCTAAAATCAATTTTGATTTTGAAAGTGATACATCTGGACCATCTATTGGGTCTTGTTTTTCAGAGTCTGTTCTAGCCTTAGGATCAGTATCACTATGATTCTGCATATCATGGTCATAGTTGTTCAAGAATGTATCTGACAAAACAACTAAGACATCTGTAGATGTACAATCTAGTAGTACAATCTTTCATTCTTCTTGGGCTTTTTAGCCATAGTTCGAGTCACAGCACAGGAGGGAAAAATACCAGGTATAACCTCTTCTCATTTCTAAGTGCTAACCAAAGTGATCGGCTTAAAAGTAACCTTAGGATCAGCAACCACCTTTCTACCTGCTAGATCATTTTTCAATAACAAAGATACCCCTTTAATGGGTAAAGTGGGCCTGGTACCCACAACAACAGAACCAGTAACTAACTCTGATACTAAGTTGACCTTATGTAAGGGAACGTTCACGCATCCTCCTTCAATATCTTGAGCAATAACACTCTCACTAGTAGAAGTGCTGACGCTCAATGGCAATACACCTTCCAAAAGTAAGGACTGAGTAGCCCCATTGTCTCTTAATATCTTAATGGGGACCTGACTGGAACTACTTTCTAAGGATACAAAACCCTCAGACACAAAAGGTTTGAACTCCTCCCTTATAATCTCAGACTTCTCTAAACCAATACTAGATTCTGTTCTATTAGGATATGAATGCCAGTTAGATTTGCTAGACACAAAGGGGTTGGGTGTTGCCTCCTTTTCTCTTTTCTTCTTAAAGAGCCAACAGTCAGACATAACATGCCCAGATTTTTGCAATAATGGCACACAGGAGCAAAGGATCTGGGTTTCCTATCCTTATTCATTGTCTTATTTGAGGTTTGACCCTTATCTGAACTCTTTTCTGGAGCTACATTTTCAGATTTCCTGGCTACTTCAGGATAAGATTTTTTAGTGGAACCAAAGGATCTACTCTTGTTAAAAGTGGACTTGTGAGTCAGCGCACAGTCATCAGCATAAGCTGTTGCTTTTGCCAAATTTTCAACTTTCTGTTCATCTAGATAGGTTTTAATGTCATCACAAACACACCTTTTGAACTTTTCAATCAAAATTACTTTTCTTAGTTTCTCAAAGTCTGTACCTACTTCCCTAGAATTACACTATCTGACAAAGTACACTTCTTTTTCATGGGCAAATTTAACATGAGTTTGACTTTCTTGTTTACGATAATTTCTAAATTTTTGCCAATATGCTTCTGGTACCAACTCATATGCCTTCAAAATAGCATTTGTCACACAATCATAGTTCACATTCAGAAATCGGCAAAGCTGTATATGCCTCTTGGGCCTTCCCCTTCAAAACTCTTTGCAGCAAAAAAGGTCACTGATCTGTGGGTCATCTCAAATTTTGAGCCACTCTCTCAAAGTGCTGAAAGTACTTATCAAGCTCTGACTCATTAAAAGGTGGTACCAGTCACACATTATTACCCAGATCAAATTTAGTAGCAATGGACTCTTCATGGACAATTCGACAAGCATTTGATTCTAAAGCTTTCATTTATCTCTCATGTTTAAGTGCAAGCTCTTCTTTTCATTGTTGAGCTTGAGCTTCAAGCTCTTCTTTCCACTGTTGAGCTTTAAGCTCTTCTTTTCTTTGCTGAGCTTCAAGCTCTTTGAGCCTTAAGTCTCTTTCGATTTCTAATTGCCTGATCTCATATTACCCAGAAGGGTCCATTGGTAGAGGCTTATACACTTCTAAACAACTATCAGGTAAAACATCTTCATCAACTAACTGTTTAACAATAAGTCTTTTAAGCTCATGCTAACGTGTTGACCTTTTTACCTCTAACTGTAACTCTTGTGCTATTTGCATTAACATATCTTTTTTAAAAGTTTCTAGAACTTCCCCATAGATGGTGACTGTACTCTTTTAGCACTAGCCATGTTGAGCACTGTTGACTGTAACAAATTGTCAAATGAATATTCAAAATGTCAACTAAATGGTTGGATCAAATGATCAGATCAAATGGTTAGATCAAATGGCAAATGGTTAGATCCTGGACGAGCCCCCGATTTTCCTGTTACAGTCACAGGCAAGCGCGGTAGCAATTACCGGTTGCCTCTAAGTTGCAACAGGAAAAGACAAAAAGTTTAATTTAACAAATTTATTTAACAATTAAAAATAAAGATTACAGTCAACTGGTATTCTCTCGGCAGTACATACAAAGATACAGTAAAGAAACCAATCTGGCCTGGCCACTGTAACTGACAGTAAAGTTTGTCCACTGTATCCAGTAATCTGTCCTGTGATCCATCTGATGTCCACTAACACAGATATCCATATCCTGTGATCTGTTCAGTATCCAATAACACGAAATGTCCTTATCCTGTGATGATTTTGATATCCAATCACACAAAATGTATGTATAGAAATATTCCGAGAGTCTGCACAACTGTACTATCTGCTTCAAGATATGGATAATGCCCAAAATGCAATAAATCCACTCTCTGGTAGAACCACACACTGTGTGCAGGCGAAAAAAGTATCCAAAGTACAGCAAATCTAACCAGACACTGTATCCAGTTCACTCCAGTAATAGTTCAATCACAAAGTATGAAGTACACAAAAAGTATATATCCAGTTGTTAGTACAATGTAGCTCTAAGACACAGCCTTCTGTATAGCCAGCGAATACTATGTTCATCTGTGGCCAGGTGTACAGTGCTTATATACAAGCATGGAAACGTCCAGACAGCTATAGAACTAACTTGAATTTGACACCTGTTACCAGATTCACCAAGGAAGTTCTAGAACCCTAGGGTTCCCCAAATCTATTAACAGAACCACTGAGGTTAGCCCAGAGGGATTCCCCTAGTCTATAACCAGATCAATACTACATAACACACAAAAAGAATCTATAACTCAATTGCCTTATATGGTAATATATAGACATAAGGCTTAGATTAAATAATGCACTGGCATAGTGCCCATATATATATAACACTGTTGATACTTCAACGAGTCTTCTTGTACCCATGACTTGCACCATGGTCAACATTTGCCTGTTAAAATTTATGATGATAAAATTTTTAAAGTATGGTCATGTCCGTTTGATGAGTCATTGGGGTAAGCTGACCGGTTTAAATTTGCTCCTGGTTCAGACATAAAGTCACAGCTGGGAGCCCAGTGCCATGTTTAGTGCCATGAACATAATGAAATGTTTAGTTTGAATGTGTCACACTAAAACAAAGTTCCAGGTACCTAGGTATTTACATACTCTCAAGTCATACTAATGTAGGTGGGGCTTCCCCTCATGTAACAGCCATGACAATATCTCAAGTAGAATCTTACCATTAGCGGATATTGATTCTAAATTTCTTTAAAGAATCAGTGAAATTTTCTTCTACCCAAAAATGCTGCTTATACAGTACTTGCATGTCCCCCCAATCAATACAACAGGTGTAAACTAGGCATTTCTATTTTATTTCCACTAGGTAGGGGACCAGTAACCAATAAACAGACTGGTATCGCCTACGATGACCTTCACCTATTAATGCCTCATTCTTTGGTATGTCGTGAGGTGGTGTTTACTACTCATAACACAGTTCTTTGGATTTTTAACCGCATTTTACAGGCTGTGAATTCAAATAATATGAAATAATGACAAAATAATACGAAATAATGCAAAATTAATCTGCCATGCATCGGAAGCCTTGTCGTGATATATTTTAAATAATTTAATTATTTATATCAATTTACGATATGCTGAAATTACTTTTACATCATAATATCCAACTTCCACATGGTATATTGCTAATAAAATAAAATAATATTTGGGTTAACCATTTGCATTAAAACTCAAAATCTCATTTTAGCGATAATAAAATATCTACAACATTTATACTGATGCACAATTTTTATTCAAGATAAATGTTATTTCATTATTATGCAGTATTATTATATAGTATAAGGGGGGGGATATAATGTCAAAGTATACACCAATTAAGTTAAGCAGAAATATATTACATTTAATTTTCAATTGCCAAATGTAACTATGAACGCTTATTGGTCAAAATGGTGTCTGATACCTGACCCTTAATGGCAGAGTAAAGTGGTCAAGGCTGCCAGACAAAGTTTCTACAAAATATCTTAATTAGTATATTAATTAACTATGAGGCACAAATGGAAAAGTTTTTTTTTAATTTCTTAGGGATGTAAGGAAATCAGACTGGATCTGTGCACTTAATCAATGTCTCATCCTAGATTCCTTGATGAAATGATCTGAAACTTAAATCGAAAAAAATGTTGAACTTAATCATTTTATATACTTGAAAATAAACATTAACAATGCATGACATTTGTAATGCCTCGCTTCATTTTAATCTCTATTTTAAGTCCACTACATAAAAGGCTTCCAAACTTCTATTTATAAAATTCATTGTTCAATTATCAAGTGGAGGCTGTAAGTGAAAAAAAATGTGAGATATTGTCAGTTAAATAAACTCAGCATGGAGGTAACAAACAGTTTCTCAGTTTCTGCCACTAAGTTGAAGTTTTCAGTTATAGTAAGTCTGGGTCTGGGATGGAAGGCTCAGGCTCAAACCCCCTCTGAAAAGCAGACCGTTGTTTGAAAAATGACAATATTATAACAAAGTGTGAATGGAATGGGGTTTGAAGCCCTAGGTTCAAGCCCATGGTAGTCTCAACACCATCTCTTACAACTGATTAATTAGTAATTTTAATGCACTAATATCGTAGGAGTTTTACCATGCGTCTAGAAATAAAAAATATTTAAAGTTATTATTTTTATAGATTATCACAGAAAATATATTTTTAATCAAACCTGTGAGTCCCCACTGCCTTTTCTTCACCGTTTCCAGCATTTCCTGTTTTTAGACTTACACTTGAAGTTGTTCAAGTACAAATTCTTCAAAACTGGAGTAGCATAATATCTAGAAGAGGCTATAATATAGTTTTTCTCTGTTTTAGTTAGATCAGACAGTTTTGAGATTTTTGGAATTAAGATTAACAACAGATTAAGATGCAAGGCCAGAGGCGGTATTTAAAAACCCTATTTAGATAAGGTGCCCTTAGATCTACGAAAGTTTCTCATTTATATTTTTTTCAAATTGGTATTCACGAAACAATAGGTAGATAAGGTCATCTTAGATTTTATGTTAGAAAAAATACTCTTTTATTCCTCGCAAGGTGCACTTGTTTATAAATTTTAATGGAACAAAACCTGACACACACACATTTTAAAAACAAATACCGAATGTCATTATTGTCGTCTTATTTTTAAACCTTAAAGTTTGAAATGTTCACGAATATGGTGTCCTAATTTTTATCTCCTGCCGGCCCGCCGGGCGGGAGATTATAAAATGCATTCCGTGCGTGTGTGTGTGCGTGAGTGCATGTGTGTGTCACGTTTTCAAAAAGGGCTGTACATCACAATGGTTGTTTCTCCTTGGCCTTTTCAATGTTTTATGACCTTATTGCTTATGTCTTTTTATTTGATGCTGTTTTTTCAGACCTAGGTCCATAACTAAGTGAGTAATAGCAATGGTGGCTACTTTCAGTAAAGTGCTCATAACTCAAACATGACTGCATTTAGAGCATTTCTGTAAAATACGTTGTTCAGCTACTTTCTCCATGCCTACAAGATGGTACCATTTTTAGGGGTCTATCTTGATAGCTAAGTGAGTAATAGCTATTTTCTGTTTTTAACAATGACCAAAATGAGTAAGTTTAAGAGCTTTTATCTTTGTAGCTGTTACTTACAATATTGGTCTCGAATATGTTGTTGAACAACTCCTTCATGTACTATATCATGGTGGGGTTTCCAAGGTGTAGCACAATAGCTAGCTGAGTAATAGCTACACTAAGTTTAACATTTGACCATTGAGCAAGCCACTTATAACTCAAAAACTATTGAATATACAGGATTTTTGTCAAATATGTTGTTTACCTACTTTTTGATGTACTGTATCATGGTGAATTTTCAGAGCTGTAAGTCCATAGCTAAATGAGTAATAGCTACTTTGAAATTTCTTAATTTCAACATTGGTGGCGACTTTCAGTAAAGTGCTCATAACTCCAAAACAACTGCATTTAGAGCATTTCTGTAAAATACGTTGTTCAGCTACTTTCTCCATGCCTACAAGATGGTACCATTTTTAGGGGTCTATCTTGATAGCCAAGTGAGTAATAACTATTTTCTGTTTTTAACAATGACCAAAATGAGTAAGTTGCTTTTATCTTTGTAACTGTTACTTACAATATTGGTCTCGAATATGTTGTTGAACAACTCCTTCATGTACTATGTCATGGTGGGGTTTCCAAGGTGTAGCACCATATCTAGCTGAGTAATAGCTACACTAAGTTTAACATTTGACCATTGAGCAAGTCACTTATAACTCAAAAAGTATTGAATATACAGGATTTTTGTCAAATATTTTGTTCATCTACTTTTTGATGTACTGTGTCGTGGTGAATTTTTAGAGCTGTAAGTCCATAGCTAACTGAGTAATAGCTACTTTGAAATTTCTTAATTTCAACATTCAGTAAATCACTCATACCTCCAAAACTATTGAATTTAGGGAATTATTGTCAAATATGTTAATCAGTTACTTTTTAATGTTCTGTGTCGTGGAAAAAAGTTTCAGAACTGTATCTCCATAGCTAACTGAATAATGGCTACTTAGAATTTCAACATTGAGTAAATCACTTATAACTCCAAAACTATTGAATTTAGAGAATTATTGTCAAATATGCTGTTGACTTACTTTTTGATGTACTGTGTCATGGGAAATTTTCACAGCTGTAAGTCCATAGCTAACTGAGTAATAGCTACTTTCATTGTTTTCCTTTGAGTAAAGCACTTTTAACAGCAAAACTGTTGAATTTAAAGGATTTTTCTCAAATATGTTGTTTAGCTACTTTTTGATGTACTATGTAATGGCAAATTTTGAGAGTTGTAGGTCCATAGCTAACTGAGTAATAGCTACTTTGATGGTTCTCCATTGAGTAAATCACTTATAACTGCAAAACTATTAAATTTAGAGGATTTTTGTCAAATATGTTCTTCACCTCACCTACTTTTTAATGTTCTGTGTCATGGCAAAGTTTGAGAGCTGTAAGTCCATAACTAACTGAGTAATAGCTACTTTGATGGTTCTCCATTGAGTAAATCACTTATAACTGTAAAACTATTAAATTTAGAGGATTTTTGTCAATATGTTGTTCACATACTTTTTAATGTTCTGTGTCATGGCAAAGTTTCAGAGCTGTAGGTCCATAGCTAACTTGTCAAGTATTTTCTTCACCTACTTTTTGATGTACTGTGTAATGGCAAATTTTGAGAGCTGTAGGTCCATAGCTAACTGAGTAATGGCTACTTTGATGGTTCTCCATTGAGTAAATCATTTATAACAGCAAAACTGTTGAATTTAAAGGATTTTTGTCAAATATGTTCTTCACCTACTTTTTAATGTTCTGTGTCATGGCATATTTTGAGAGCTGTAAGTCCATAGCTAACTGAGTAATAGCCACTTTAATTGTTTTCATCTGAGTAAATCATTTTTAACAGCAAAACTGTTGAATTTAGAGGATTTTTGTCAAACATGTTGTTCACCTACTTTTTCATGTACTGTGTAATGGCAAATTTTGAGACCTGTAGGTCCATAGCTAACCGAGTAATAGCTACTTTAATGGTTCTACATTGAGGAAATCACTTATAGCAGTAAAACTGTTGAATTTAAAGGATTTTTCTCAAATATGTTGTTTAGCTACATTTTTATGTACTGTGTAATGGCAAATTTTGAGAGCTGTAGGTCATGTAGGTCATTTGAGTAATAGCTACTTTAATGATTCTGCATTGAGGAAATCACTTATAACAGTAAAACTGTTGAATTTAAAGGATTTTCTCAAATATGTTGTTTAGCTACTTTTTATGTACTGTGTAATGGCAAATTTTGAGAGCTGTAAGTCCATAACTAACTGAGTAATAGCTACTTTGATGGTTCTCCATTAAGTAAATCATTTATAACTGTATTTTGTATACCTTGGCAAAGTTTCATAGCTGTAAGTCCATAGCTAACTAAGTAATAGCTACTTTGATTGTTTTCCTTTCAGTAAGTCACTTTTAACAGCAAAACTTGAATATCTCGAAAACCGTACAAGATAGAGTGATTTCGAGCAAATTTTTGACCCACAGGGTAGTACAAGAGGGTCCTATGCAAAAGGGGCAAATTTCAATTTTTGCCACTTTTGTCGGCCATCTTGGATTTTAGTGGAAAATGAAAAAGTGTGAATATCTAGAAAACCATAAGAGATAGAGCGATTTTGAGCAAATTTTTGACCCGCAGGGTAGTAGAAGAGTGTCCTATGCAAAGGGGAAAAATTTCAATTTTTGCCACTTTTGGCGGCCATCTTAAATTTTAGCAAAAAATAAAAAAGTGTGAATATCTTGAAAACCATAAGAGATAGAGCGATTTTGAGCAAATTTTTGACCCGCAGGGTAGTAGAAGAGTGTCCTATGCAAAGGGGAAAATTTTCAATTTCCGCCACTTTTGGCGGCCATCTTGGGTTTTTGCGGAAAATGAAAAAGTGTAAATATCTCGAAAACCGTAAGAGATATAGCTATTTCGAGCAAATTTTTGACCCAGAGGGTAGTACAAGAGGGTCCTATGCAAAAGGGAAAAATTTCAATTTTCACCACTTTTGGCAGCCATCTTGGATTTTTGCGGAAAATCAAAAAATGTGAACATCACGAAAACCGTAAGAGATAGAGCGATTTCGAGCGAATTTTGGACCCACAGGGTAGTACAACAGTGTTGTATGCAAAGGGAAAAACTTCAAGAGTATCTTATGCAAAGGGGAAAAAATTTCCATTTTCGCCACTTTTGGCGGCCATCTTAGATTTTAGCGGAAAATAAACATTGAAAATATCTTCGAAATGGTAAGAGATAGAGTGATTTCGAGCAAATTTTTGACCCACAGGGTAGTACAACAGTATTCTGTGCCTAGGGGAAAAATTTCATTTTTACCACTTTTGGCAGCCATCTTGCATTTTAGCAGAAAATGAAAAATTGTGAATATCTCGGAAAAGGTATTTCTTCCCCTGTAATGCTCGGCAGGAGATAATACCACGGCAGTGGTCTTGTTTGTTATAAATCTCAGTAATATTTAAAATCTAAGTTAGGAATGGTTTTAACATTGATCCTGAATATGGCCCCAGATGTTTAACTTCTTGTTGCTACATATTCTTTCCAATTATGCCAATCTAATATTGTTCTGTCTAAAACATAAATACATATATATGAGTACATAGTGCCCACAAGCCTCAAATGCCTTTTATTCAGTTTATTGGAGTAACCTGTTATAGAAAAGGTCACACAACATACGTTGATTCACATCACAATGACAAAATAATTATACAAATAATAATAAATCCCTTGTGGTGTCAGATTTTATTGTTTAATTCTCCAATTCCGTCAATGATACCTATATTATAAATATTATGCACTGGTATAACGTGTATCTCTACAGTTTCAAGTCATTCTGCTTTATTCAGCTTTTATAAATGGCAGTCTACTTTGTCATGGGAGACCGTCTGTTCAAAACCACTGTCCCCATTAATGGACTGCAAGGGTGTCACTTAGGACATATTTTAATATATTTAAATGTATGTAATTACATAATATAAAGTTTACATAAAATGATACATACTTTTTTATAGATGATACCATAAGCATATGCAGCAATTACTTGTTGCTTTAAAATTGTAACAGAAAAAGGGGGAAAGTTTTATTTGAATGAAAACTATAATTACATTAAAACTTGGATACTTTGACAGTAAGATATCCTTATTACTTATAATAGCACAGATCTGGCCAGATCTTAACGTTATGACAGTATTATTCAACATGTCATATAGTAAAGAAAAAAGAGCAGTGCAGGAAAATGCACCGATCTCTTCTCCATGGGTATTGCTGAGAAAAAAATCCTTGACTATTTCATCAACCCAGAAGGCCATTTCAGTAGAGAAAAACTGCTTAATGCCCACCATGGATGTGGGACCTACAGAACCTTCAGGACAAAGGCAAGTTTAAGTCACAAAAGGGAGGTAACGAAACAGTATTGGTGAAAAATGAGGTCCCCTGGCTCAAAACTTTTGTTCTTGGGGGATGTACAAAGTCCAGGATTTCTTATGACCAACTCACAATGAGTCAATGGGTTGTAGGATTTTGTTATATTATAAAAGATGAGCAAGATGTCAATGTTAAAAACTGTATGTTAGATTATATGGGTGAGTTGATGGAAGATTGTCAGGACTTTGGTTGGCTAGCAGCCAAAGGATCACTTGCTGTGTTACTTGTCAAAAAGGAGGAAGGTAAAGTTAAATGGGAGCAAACCCACAAACTTGACAGAATACATAGAGCTCATGCTCAGAAAGTCCAAAACAATCAGAATGGTAACGCACACAGATTTCAATGTAAAGATAAGGCCATCCCATGCAAGCTTTACCATAAAGGTTCATTTTCACATCGCAGTGACGATGAAACAAGTAGTCAAATGCATTTACATGTTTGTTCCAACTAAGGTGTCCAGTGTCCAGACAAATATGGTTTCATACCATTAGGCGAGTTAATGTTACCTGACACCCCCATAGAAAACCTTCCACCTAGGGATATTTTGACTGCTCATACTTGTATCAAAAATTCCTGGAAATTTAATTTTATGGATGCACAAATTTTAGTGGTTTCTAAACTTTATCTCGCCGTATGGGACAACTACCTTGCTGGATATTGGGATAATCAATTACCCATACTAATCAGGCATGGATTCCCACTAGAATTTTGTTGTGATAGCCCTTTAAGGTGGGAAGGCAAGAACCATACCTCCGGTACGGATCATGTTTCTGACATAAAAGCATATCTTGATGAAGAAATCAATTTTGGTGCCATTTGTGGCCCTATTTCAACCCTTCCTTTGACAAATATGCCTATCTCTCCATTCATGACTCGACCAAAACCAAATGCACCTCATAGTCGTGTGATAATCGACCTAAGTTTCCCTCATAATGCCTCGGTTAATGCTCATTCTTCCTACTATCGACCATTTTACAGAAAATATTTAAAAATTGGGCTAAAGTTCCTTACTCTTCAAGATAGAAATTAGCCAAGCATTTAGACACATAACATTGGACCCTGGTAACTATGATTTACTAGGCCTTAAGCTTTCAAATAACTTCCTGGACACTTGCCTTCCGTTCAGATATCATTAAGGATCATCAATTTTTCAATGCCTCAGCAACGCTGTGAGGTTCATAATGCATCAGAAAGGTCATGACGTCACTACCTACATCGATGGCATAATTGGGCATGCTCTGCCAAGCCAAGCACACTAAGCATTCAATACTTTGTATAAATTATTAGAAGAACTAGGTTTTACCATAAGCAAAGCCAAATTAGTACCCCTAGCACTAAGGTGATTTGTTTAGGTATCCAAACTGATACAGTCAATTCCACACTATAAATATCTACAGAGAAGCTTTCTGAAATCATACATACTTGCCAGGAATGGGTAGGTAGGACCAAGTCTCGTAAAAAACTATAGCCCCTTTTGGTGAGCTTATTATATATTTCTAAATGTGTCAAGGTGGCCAGAGCTTTCCTTAACAGGATGCTAGATACTCTTAGGCGTAAAGACAACAGATCTGAAATACATCTAGATATCAATGTCATAGATATTTAAACTGGTTTATTCAATTCATAGAAACCTTTAATGGTACCATTTTATTTCATCATGTTAGAAGTCACTTTGAGTTAGAGCTTGATGCCTGCCTCCAAGGCCTAGATGACAGATTAGGTAACCAAGTTTATGCTATCAGCATTCCATTTAATTTTCAACTTTATTCCATCGCCTATCTGGAAATGATTAATATATTGGTAGCTATTCGTACATGGAATCACCTCTGGTCAGGTTAATCAGTCCTGGTTTACTGTGACAATCAAGCAGTAGACTTTGTTATTAACTCTGGGAAGACTAAAGACATGACCTTGACTGCAATGGCTCGAAACATCTTCCTTGTCATACATGGGTATATCCCCCGGCAGATTCATCACTTATTAATTGAAATATTTTATTTGTAGATACACCCCCTCAGCTGAGTTTCTTGGCTTCCAGGGTCTCCAGCAGACTTCAACATTCCTTCAGGCAGTCCACAGTCCTAGCTTACCAAAGGATGTTCAGGTTACTTTTGTTATTTTGTGTAAGGATGGTTTACCACCTTACACAAAGACCTAGGACTAGCTCAGGATTATAAGGACAATGATGATATCAAGTTATTTGGTGGATGATTGATTCGGGGAACAGACAAAAGCCCCCCCCCCCCCCCCCGACAACAGCCCCTCCCCCCCCCCCCCCCCCGACACAACCCCCCCCCCCTTTTTGCAAACGGTAGGACGAATGCTTCCCCCCTTAAATATGAGGGAGGAGGACAAAAGCTCCCCCCAATTTTCAGAGGGGTAGGGCAAAAGCCCCCCCCCCCTTCTGTTTTTCAAACACTATTGGCACTTATATTTTTTTCATTTAATGAATGCTAGATTTCCCAAAATGTCATTTGAGAGACTTATATAAATTAGATGCAAAAAAAACTGTTTCTAATCATAACATGATGATCAAACAATTACATGATGATCAAAACCCCCTCTTCTATTTTTTTAAACATTATTGTCACTTTTAATTTTTTTTATCTAAGGAATGCTAGATTTCCAGACATGTCATTTGAGAGACTTGTATAAATTAGATGAAAAAAAAACTGTTTTAATCATTACAACATTTACACCGATGTATGTGTATGTATATTTCCCCCTCCTTAACTGTATTGTAATTGCCCCCTTTAACATGTGAATGAACACCCCGTTCAAGTCCTCTTGTACAAAGACCAAAAGCTTTGATGTATCTTAAATAGGTGTATTCTGTTAGGTAAGGTTAAGGCATCATAATCTGGTAAGATTGTAATTCATGGTACCACAGACCTGTGAGAAAGTGATTGAAGAATCTTTAAGTGATATTTATTTTGACTGATTGTTTGATTGATTGATATTTATTTTGATTAATTTTAGACTAAATGTTGAATAATAATGAAATTTACACATTTAAATAAATAAATTTAGATATAAATTTTATATTTCTTTTATTGGAAAGGGGGGATCTTTGGATCTACCAAAGTGGGGGGACTTTGGTCAGGGGGGGGGGGGGGCTTTTGCCCTCCCCAGGGAGACCGGGGGGGGGGGGCTTTTGTCAGGGGGGGGTCTTACGTCCTACACTCGATTGATTCGCTGGCATTTCTCCCTTGTGATCAACTGCTGGAAGGGATGGAGTACCTACAATCAGTTTGCCCAGAGGAAATTGTGGACTTATTAACATACTTCAATACAAATTATGTGTCAGGTTCCTTTAAGAAACTTCAGGTGCCAGCAGCCATTGGAGATGACCGGGTTCTACTGAGGATGAGGAAAGTCCCACCACCCTTGTTTAGTGTGGACATATGTATTATTTGTTTTTAGTAATAAAGTGAATATATTGTGTAAAGGCTATTATTTGTTGTTGGAAAGGTATTATTTGTTTTTTGTATTGAAGTGCTTATATTGTGTAAAGGGTGGTATAAAAATAAAAAAACTGTTTGTGAAATTTTGTATTATTTGTTTTTAACTACTTTTAACTGAAAAAAGTGCTGATTTTAAATCAGTGGCAGATCGGGGGGGGGGGGGGGGGGGGGGCATGGAGGGCGCACGCCCTCCCCTTTCAGAGTTTGAAACTGTTGTCATAGGATATTTATCCCTGTCCACACCCCCCCCCCCTCCAATTCCCCACCCCAAGTTTTGTCTCTACTAGGGTAATATACCTGTTTAAAGTGACAGTTATTATACCTGTGTCACTGCCCAATGTCAAAGGGGATTAGACTCTTTTGTGTGTGTACTAAGTTAGGCCCCATCCTCAAACAAACTAAGGATTACATCTTTTGCGGATAACTCTGTTAATAAACCTTTTTTGTTTACCAGTGTATGTTTAAACATGAGATATACAATTTAAAATACTGGAATCACTCACCCCATCTACTAATTTATTACTGCACTTCTATGTTTCCGTTAGAATTTGCTACAGTAGCTGTGATAAGACTACATTACAAGTTAAATTCTGCAAACATTTCATAAAATTTAATCAATTCATTTATGTTTATGTTTTTTAAAGAAAAACAATGAAATAATCATTTATTTTAAAATTAAAAAGTTGAAGAAACATTGTGGCATCCTCCCATTTTTTTGTTATTTTAGGTTTCATGTGATTTTATTCATGGCAGTAAACTGCTGTATGTGTCTGACATTTGAGTGTAGAAAAAGCCGCATTAGAAAAAAAACTGTAGAAAAAATTACAGTAGAAAACTAGTGCATGAACAAATGATCCTAGTAGAAAATACCCAAACCTTTACTACATGGTGTACACTACTTGGCAGTACTTGTGTAAATGTGTTATGTAGCATTTAGTTCGAGGGCTTTTATACTGAGGTATTTTCTACTACAGGTTTTTATCTGTCCTAGTATGAAATATCCATACCCGTGACAACCCATGCCCCCCCCCCCCCCCCCCCCCCCCCCCCCCCCCCCCCCCCCCCTTCGGAAAATCCTGTATCTGCCTCTGTCAAATATAGAGGGAGATGTGCTTCTGGCAATATCTCTTGGACTATGAAAATCCTCTCGCTTGTTGCTGGCTTTTATACTCCAAATTTGGACCTCTGGGAAGGATAGCTTATAAATATATATATATATATCAGTTGTTTATGTGGCCAGTTGCCAGATTCAAGTGCTATAACATGGTGGTAGTGGGTTGGAACTTTAGGCCATAAACTATGCTCGATGGCCTTGATATGCTATCAGACAAGGTCAGAGGTCATGAATGTAGATACAAAGAGTTCAGTCTGGGGAATTTTATTTACATGTTAGAAGACTAGGTAATACATAGGTTTGAAAATATTACTTGCTAAGATTTTAAAAGGCCCCAAGCCCAGCTAAAAGGTGGGGGGAATAATGGTTGAAAAGGTAGAAGGGATTATTGACGGGGCTTGTGAAGCATTTTGCAAATAAGTCCATACTGAGGAGCTCCTCCAGAGGCCGTGTGAACATCTTGGAGTTGTATGTTATTATCAAATGCCAGGGTTGCCCCTGATCATCTGAATGTGTGGAAGCCATGGCCTCTAAGGGGAATGTTCCTGTGAATCAATACTTTCTTGAGTGAGTCTCTGATGTGTGTGTCGATTATCTGACCATATGGGTGGAAGTTATTGGCAAATAATGGAGCTGAAGGGTGGAGGGGGCCTAGACTCGAGCAAAGCATTGAGAGCCTTGACTGGGCAAATGAAGAGGTTTTTGATTTGGTGGAGTAGTATCCAATGGTGGGACTTATGGTTTTGGAGGGTTTTTATCTATTTTATAAGCATATGGACGCCTGGTGGTGCAAATATGATATCTTTCCTAAGGAAATGTCAGTTTTGATCAAATTTCTTGGCACTATGTGGGGCTATGTTGGACATCCTTAGAAAACCGAAAAAGGCAGTGAGAAAAATGGCTCTGTAAAGAATGGGGTCAGATAGAAGGTCACAGGAGATTGAAATATTGTACAAGGTGCGGATGTCGAATATGCCTCTCACCACAGGTGTAAAGCTTGAATTTATTGTGATGCTGTGGATATGTCTGCTCACTAAAGGTTGTGAAAAGCAGATGTGTCCCAGTAGTAGAAACTTGCTCTCACTTGTATGGAGGACAAGTATGTTGCAATAATTTTTGGAGATATAGCTTTTCGGTGCAGACACTCTAAAAAGGAAATTAGATTGCGCACTGAGGCCACAATGGGCAAATCCATGAAGATTAAAAAAGCCAGGAAAGTCTTGAAGTGAAGCTTGTGTGCTGATTCGGATGAAGGTCTGAAAGCAGTCTGTATTCTGTTCCATGCTGCTTGGATGAGTGGAGTGGAGGTGGAAGAGGCACCTACAATTATATTTCATAATTCAGATTAAAGAAGTGTAATGGAATTTTATGCCAAGTGCAGGTGTCCTTAATTTTGCCATATAGCTCATGATCCATTATCTTATCTGAGAACAGTCGTGAAAGCATGTCTGCTACATTATTAGAGGAACCTTTTATGTGATCAATTTTTAAAGTTATATCATAAGAGGCTGCTAGCAGCCAAATATTTCTGAGTCAGAGGGCTGACCATTCATCCCTGGTGTTGCCTGTGTTGACCACTTGAACAGAAGAATCTCAACGTCATATGGGCCCATTTCTGACCCCACAACTTAAGAGCTATGGCCAAGTTGAGCATTTCTAAGTGCACAATTTTTAGCTGACAGTCGTAAATGTCAAAGATGGGGGTTGAATATACCTCCTGGTTCCAGATTCCACCTAAGCCATTAAGTGAGGCATCAATATGTAATGTGTGAGCCTGTAAGATCTCTGCTTTGCGAATATAAGTGATGCCATTGAATGATGGCAAGAAAAGTAAGAACCAGTTAAGGTCTCTGTGGAAATCTGTACTGAGAAAAATCCTTTTAGTTCCCGAGTTGGCCCTAAATAGGGCCAACATCCTGTTTATGAAGGTTCGAGCAGGACGCAGGCACTTATGAATGTATAACAATTTGCCTAAAAGTGATTGGAATGCTATTTTAGATAGATATTTCTTACCTTTAATAGCAGTGCATTCTGTTAAAATACTGGGGAGTTTATCAGGGTCAATACTCATTGTGTTAAGGTCAAGGTCAATCTGAATGCCCAGACAAGTTAAGTTTTTACAAGGTGGAGTTTGCTTGTCAGGATTGCTAGGCAATCCCAATTCTGTTAACAGTGACGCCAGATGTAAAAAATGTGCGTCAGCCATGGCCTTGGGGGAAACCAATATGTAGTCATCTATGTAGGCAAACATCTTGGCTTTATTACGTGCCATTATGAACGTGACGGCGTCACTGCAGCATTGAAACGCCGTGCTCCCATGGACCCAGCCAAACACTACCACTACTTCAATGAATGCGTCGTGTTTCCACTTAATGCCTAATTTCAAAGCGTTGGCTGGATCCATGCAGATATTTCTAAAGGCTCGCGCCACATCAATCTTGGCAATGGTGACGTTGTCATCATTTTTACATATCTCATTGACAATGTCATCCACTGATGGGAATTTCAGCAAAACTTTTGAATTGTCAAACTGTTCTCTGTCTACCTGATCATTCACAGACTGTCCATGTGGAAATGATAAGTCAAGGATTATTCTTTGTTTGTCAGTATCCTTAGGTCTAGTAAAGAGTGGAGAACAGTATATGAATGCATGTTGGGGATCCTGACCCAAGTCCTTAATGGGATCTAGAATTGCTCCCTCTGATTTTTCTTTGGCCAAATAATCTTCGACCGCATGAGGGTGGGCCAGTGCTGAGTAGTGATTCTCGACAGATTGATTGTTAAGAGTGTGCGAATTCTTAAGAGAGAGGGGAAAGCCATGTTGGAGATATTGTATTAGCTTCCTATCTGGATAGTTGCACAGGTGACACTTCCATGCATCTATGTTCAAACCGGATTTGACTGGGATCCTCACCTGTCTATAATTGAGAAGACCCGATTCCCTAATAATTTTGGCCATTCTAAGATATTGGTGAATGCTAGATATTTCTTCAATAGCCAATAAATTCGAATTGAGTGGAGTGCATGGCAAGGTAACCCTTTGTTCTAGAAGGGTCAACCGTTCTATCAGCTGGGGGTTCAAATTTTCCATACAGGTGTTTGGAAATGACAGTTTGTTGATTTTGGGGACTGTCAGAGACCTCATTATTGGCAGAAGTCGCTTGTTTGTTTATGATACTGTCAGCTCTGTCACCTTCATCATTATTTACGTACTGAGAAGTAATGATATGATCTAACAAATTGGTAATATAGTTATCATATAACATGCCATAATGCTCCATAGTGAAACAGTCCTGTTTGATGTTACTATAAGCTCTTTTGGCTTTCAGTTGCCGCTGCACAACTAACAGTTTATTCATACAACTCTGAATATATAATTGAATAGTTGACGCAAACAATTAATCAATGTTATATAACTTGTCAAACAATGTACTTTCAGAAAATAAAAACCTTTAAACTCGTGCTGACCATTGTCATGAATTAATACTAAATAATTTATTGAATTATCTAACGTGTCATGAAAACAAGAGTTCAGTATGTCCACTGTGGACAATGAAATACTATGCCTGTCTGCATAAACTGAAGTGTCCGCTTCCCCATAGTCGTCATGCGACTTATGTGTCATCTCACAATTATTTACACAATTTAAATCAGACGTATATTGACAATCATACACATCATACAATTTTCCATCATACTGATTACTGTCCACAGAAGAACCATTATACATATATACATTTGAACAATCTGACACCACTAAATTATTACTGAAGGATTTTACATATTTTCTTGATAACACTAATTTTCTAAAGTCATTCAAATTACTATTGTGTCTCTGGGAATTCTCCTGTAACCTGGGTTCAAGTGGTCTCAGTAAGTCGTAACTATTACTTTGTTGTGATTTGTTGGTTTGTCTCTGTTTTGCATCATACTTGTTTTCAGGATGAGCAAACTGCTTCCTTTGTTTGTAGCAATATGCGCAGATGTGGGAATATGGACCATGTTTGCCTTCATGGGAACATAAGGCATCATTGTAATACTTGCATGGTCTTTTTGAGCTGGAATTGACGGTGGATGTCTTGGGTTGGGCAAGGGCTATCTGTGATGCACTAAGCCTATTTATGGTCCATTGGGTAGAATTTGCCCAGGTGAGAGTGCCATCCTCAACCTTGTGCATGTAGGATGCCCATGCTGCCCTGACAGCTTGCCAGGGCAAAGACGTGGCGTCACGCATGGCTAGGGTCATCTGAAAGATAGCTTGTTTCACTAAGCCTGGATCTGTTATTAAGTAGATGTTTGTGAGCAGTGACCCATTGGGGCAGAGATAGTTCACCATAAGTTAGGTGTTTTTTTCCATTCGACGCATGAAACCCTTCGTTTGGCTACCTCAAATCTTGATGTGTGGAAATTGTATCGTGTGTTAAAGCGACCAGACCTCTTTGCTGGTTGTGGCTTAAATGTGATAGTTCTTGCTGAGCCCGACTATCATATGATGCCAGCAAGTCGTTATCAGCATGTGAGACAATGGGATTCTGCCTAAGTGATTACAGATTTTGTGTGACAGCATCACCACGGTCCATCTGAGATCTGGCTGGATCCTGAAGCTGTGAGCCAGCGGGGAGAATAGGGCGAGGTTGTATGTCCTGTTGCAGCTCTTGAAGGTGGGGCTGTACTGCCCCAGCAACGAGATGTCCCTGCTCCCATCTGAAGTCCCTGAGTGTCAATGGGTCCCAAATCTGACTCCCCCCCCCCCCCGCTTAGTATGAGTTGGATTTACCTGTGGGGAACCAATCTGGGATGAATGTGACGGCAAATCCTGTGGGTGGGAATGTGGGTTAATAGGTGTGTCTCTCAGCGATGATTGATCTACTTTGTCCATTCTTCGTGATAATGCCATGTTTGAATGTTTTATTTCTTAGAGCATCATCATAATGGCGTCATTAGTCGATGGTGTAGTGTTACTGGGTGTTTGGTTCACATTATGAACAGTACTCACAATTTCAGTATGTCTTGGCTCCAAGTATGATCTATCCATTTGTGCTGGAGTTTTCTTGGCCTTTTTGACAGAAATTCTAGCTCAGAAATTCTAGCTCTCGTGGATGCTATGACTCTCTTCCTAGCATTAGGTAGCATCTTCTTGTTTGAAGGCATGTTAAAACAACACTAAAACTACTTCCACTTATAAAATTTAATCTTAATATTTTGAATTTTCCTTGTAATCAATATGGCTTCTCATTTGAAAGTGACCCTTGCCTCTCTGATGGGGGTCTAATAGGGGTAGCCTAATTCCTCATTGGCTGGATAGCATAGCAATTGAAAGGGAGGCTATAGCGGTAGATTCAAACAGTGCTAAGGTCATCAGCAACTGATATGGCCTTACTGGGCCGTGCCCGTTATAGGGCCTGCCCAAAGCAAAAAGAGATGAAATTTTGAGACAGATCCAGATCATATTCTAAACACGCAAAAAAATATTTAATGTTCAGTGGTCTCACCTGTAATGCATTTTAATTATTTTGGCTTTCAGGATGACATTATTCTGGATCTGATTCTGGATGCATAAATCCCAAAATCTGAAACCCCCCTCACTGAAGTCTACACTCTTCAAGTACTTTCTAGTTAAATTGTATTCTGCTTTACTTATTCTTATTCTGTATTTTTACATAAGACAACTTCTGACACCACAGACCAGTGAGTACTATGCAATAAACATGGCTAGGGATCGTGGCCCACTGTGTTTGAGCTATGTGGCAAAATGTTGGTGAAAGCAATATGGATGAATTAATTTATTGAACAGATAAAGGTCGAAATTGTGGTTTTATGTCCTGTTCAATAGCCAGTGCCAGGTCCTCAGTCTTGTCAGTTGTGGGATTTGAACCCAAACAGACGTGTACAAAAGTACACATGTACTATGCATATGTGAGCCCATCCATAAATACTGCATGCAATAAGCAAATGCAACGTTTTTACATATATTCAGAGCTATTATGATGGCTTTCAGACCTCCAATGAGAGAAATCAAAAGGTAAAGAGTCAAAATGAAACACTTTTCCCAAGAGAGCGTCATTTTTATAACCTTTATTTTTTTTTATTTTATCACTACATAATTGCAATAATATACAAAACAAGGCAGTTTTTCATCTCAGTCAAAAGTGGGCACAATTTGCCATGATTGGCAAACTTTGAAAAGTTAAAATGATAAAAGCTAGCCATGATTATCATTTTTTTCAAAGCTAGTACGTATACTACATGTGCTCTGTTAAGAGAATGCAGAATCGAAAAAAGCATTTTCACATTTATGTCATGGGTAAAAAACACCTTGACAGCCCTTAAGGGCTGTGAGGAAAAATATATGCTTATTTTGTCTCATCATTCTCACTAACACAGATATAATCATCAATGTAGCAAAAACATTACACTATTACTTTTCTGTATATTGGCCATTGCATGGGAAATAAACCCAAATGCTGTTCTGTATGTACCCAGCTGAATACTTATTCTCAAACTACAACGACTAATGGGTGAAAAGTTATCAACCCTTATTTGGATTCCCATTGAAAATGACACTAGGTCACTCAAACTAGCATCAGTTGCAACATCATTGGTTGAACTTCCACCAAAATTTACCACCGTTCTCTTGTTACTTCCCTTGGGTCTCATTAAGGTCCTTCATTCAAGGGTGCCAATTTATTTTATATATATATATATATAAAACCCTATATGAATAGCTTTGTCTACATAAAAGGGCTAAGACTTTACTGTTACTGCACCACATCGTAACTTGGACAAAATTCCTTCACTTTATTTTTGCTTTTTTCTAAAGTGGGCACCTTTTCCTGAAAATATGCAATTACTCTTGCAAAACCAATAAAATAGACGTCACCCACAATCATCTGTATCAATTAACCATCATAAAAACCTCATGTGTTCTCCTCTTGAATACTAGTTTAGTAATCTTTCAGTTATTTGAGCCAAGGTTAAGGTAGTTGAACAACTGATGCAACGGTCACTGCTCAAGACTTTAAGATTGCTATCTATAGTCAGACCATTTTTGGGATTTTTAAATTTTGTAAAACTATAAATTTTCATGTAATATCTTTTTTATAACAAAGTGACTTTTTTTTTAAAAAAATCTGTATATCTTAGCTTAGGCTTCTAGAATAATGTTGTCAAAACCTTTCTGTTGTTGTTGAAAAAAATGTGTAAAGTTTGGTGTGTTTTTTTCACTTCTTTTGCTTTTGTAAACATGACTATAGACAAAAATGCAAAATGGTTGTACAGATAAAATAATATAATCTGAAGACACTTCAGATTAAGAGATGGTGTAACGTAACCAACTGGTACATTTAAGTCACATTGAATGATCTTAAAGGTGAAAAATATATGTATATAATAGAGTAAAGAAGGAGCTATATTAAGATTGTTCATCCAATCTTAGTTATTGTAATATATTGTTGCCTCCTACAGGAGGTTATGTTGGGTGTGTTTGTCTGTTTGTCTGCATTCATGATTATTCCAAAGTAAGGAATAGATCTTTATCATTTGTTTATGTGACCAGGGCCTGTCCAAAGATAAAAGAGATGAAAGTTTGAGAAAGGTCCTGATCTTATTCTGGCCACAAAAAATATTGAATTTTCAATGGTCTCACATGCAACTCATTTTCAATGATTTTGGCTTTCGGGTTGACATAAGGCCACTAAAGACTGCATTATTTTTACACAGGCTTGGCCAACGACAGAAGTGACTGTATTTGAGAAATATCTAGAGTTATATTCTGGATACTTAAACCCCCAAACTTTCTGAAACACCCTGTCACTGCAGAGTACCAAACTAGAAACATAGCTAGGCGTTGTGGCCCACTGTTTTTATGCTACATGGCATATGTTGGTGAAAGCAACATAGATAAATTAATTTATTGAACAGAAAGTCCAACAGTCCAAGTTTTCGTTCTACGGCCTGTACAACAGCCAGTGCCTGGTCCTTGGCCTTATCACTTTTGTGAGATGAACCCACATAGAGGTGACAACCCGAGATCAGATGACAAACACACTAACTCAATAGTCCACAGAGGACCTGTGTATTTTATTGAACAAGGTACACATATACTATGCATGTGTAAAGCAATCCACAGATACAGCATGGTTTAAGAAAATGTATGATTTTACACATATACAAAATTACTTTGATGCCTTTCAAACCTTCAATGAAAGAACTCAATAGGTGAATAGTCGAATAGTCCCAAGGGAGTGTCATATTTCATAACCTTTCTGACATAATTGCAACAATCTACAGGATGAAAAAGTTTGTCATCTCAGTTGAAAGTGGCCATAGTGTGTCATTATTGACACACTTTGAAAAGTCAAAATGTGGCCATAGTTTGCCATGAATTTTCAAATTTTGAAATGTTGAAATATTGAGAAAGCTGTGATTGGTAAATTTTTAAAAGTTGAGACATAGACAAAGTTAGCCATGATTTGCCAAATTTTCTAGTAAACATTCTGGTAATTTTTCTAGTATACAACACATGCTCTGTTAAGGAAAGGCAAAACCTAACCTAGCAACAAACTGATAAATCGCTATTTCAACCAGTGTTAAAATAATGAATTGGTAAAATTTACTCTTCATGGTATTGAAATATAATATCCCTGTTGTGGTATGTGCAACAAAAGTTTTGCACATTTCGAAATCAGCATTTCTCGTGTGACTAGAGTTTCAGTTATTATGTGTTAAAAACTTTAATCCTTCAATTAAATTCTGAGAAACAGTTTTTTATACAACGGCATGTAGTACACTAACACTGATGTTTATTTGAGATTTAACATCACTTTCAACACTGTACAGATCATATCATGGCATGTAGTTTTATTGGCAGAGGAAACCAGTACATACAGTTGGTCAGGGTTCTGTACTGTATACTGCCAAACAATGGTAAGCAACTACCAGCTTTCCCACATAGGATCCAGTGTTTGAACCACAGACCTTATAGACGAGAGATGAGTGCCACCGTGGCCCCTGCACTAACATTGAACACAAAAACTTGTGAAATCATTATTGGTAGAAAAATACAGGATTACTTTAAAGAAATATTAGTTAAATCTGTTTAAAGTAAAGATTGGCTATTGCTTTGTAAAATATCTTCATGAAATGTAATTATTATGAACATTTTTATTTCTGTTGCAAGAAAATGTATACTATTAAATACATTCAGAATAGAGTTCATTTAAAGAAAAAATATTCTTTGACAACAGGTTGAAAGATAATTTCCACTGGGAAATTATTTGACAAATGTTTGTCAGTTTACCCTTTATGAATTAACTTAAGCTTTCTACAGATCAACTGAATATGTTTTGGCAAATATCTAATAGAAAATCATCCTGAATGGCAGGTATGGAAAAAAGGCCGAAACAAGTTTTGTGTACTAGCACGAGCCACAAAGCCATAAGAGACACGAGTAGTGCACTGAGGCGGTCACCCATTCAAGTACTAACATAGCCCATTGCTGATTAACTTCAGTGAGGAAACATGTACTCATCATGCTATGCCACAATTCTTGAAAGTTCTGGGACAAAAAAATAGCAAAATAAAAAAGTGATCCCTAGAAGCGCAATCCTCCCTAGAGGTAGTGCTGAATAATATATATAAGGGCAAAGTCAAAGTTGGGGTTTTACATCCCATTCAACAGCCAGGATCATATTGGGACAGGTTCTCAGCATTGCAACTTGTGGGAGTCGAACCACACAGAGGTGACAGCCTTGGATAAGATGCCAAACATGCTTACCACTAGGCCACTGAGGACCAAATATGTATTAGGAATGAGAGTATAGAACAAGTGTTACATTGTGAATGTTCATGAGTAGTATGTTTTGTATGTCTCCAATGAAAGATATTACTCTTTTATTATTCACCAATTTGTTGCAATAATAAGTAAATTATGTCCGTATATAAAGAAAAATGCAAATGCACACTGTCATGCATATATGCACCAGTGAAGAGAAAAACTTTCTTAACTTGACATTTCTTGACATTACTTTTGGAGTAATATCTAACAGAAAGCCAAAATGAAAACTGAACCTTCGAAATTTGGGGTTTTTGTACACAAGATATGACCAGAATCTTTCCCAAATGTGATCACTTTTTCCTTCGCTCAGGCTCTAACCCTTATAAACAAACACTTAAATATTTAAAACTCGAACAAAAAGGTATTTCTGAGTTTTGAAACATTTCTCTGTCCCCCCAAAAATGTTATTTTCTGTGCAAGAAGGTCACTTTAATTTGAATAGAAGTCATATATTTATGGAATATTATGTATCTTCAAATGGAAGCTTCCAATTATGCCCCAGCTGAGTCTTATAATTATTGTGGTTATTTTTGTTATTTTGATTAGAACAATCATATTAACCGTTTTATGTTTTTGTCATGTTGTGGTCAAAGTTTGTGTTTTAAGTCCCGTTCAACAGCCAGGGTTATACTGAGAAACGTTGCCACTTGAGGAGGTTGAACTCATACAGAGGTGACTGTGCCCAGCATGGCCTGCACAGCGGCCTGCTGCCTCAGTTTCCTAACTACCTTAACTTTTATTCTGACCTATTTGTGTCAGGGATTACAACCAATCAGGGCTCGTATGGGGTTCAAATGCTTAGCCTCACTTCAAACTTCTTGGCCATTTTGAATTTGTCATTGAAACAATAACATTAGTGAAGGGATTTTATTTTTTATTTTTAGTGTTTCAAATTACGATGCGTTCTTCTACGAAGAAATCCCAGCCACTGAGGGGAAGAGAAAGACAAGGGCATCAGATAAAGCCCGTACCTCTATCAAGAAACCTGTCAGTAAAAAGAAAACAGTATCTGTGGACAATGATGGTTCATATTTGCAAGTACAGGCGTCAAATGCGGTACCTGTAAGTGCTATTCCAACTTCTGACCAGAGCCATATATCAGCGTCAACAGGGCAGACCATATTGACAATGTTGCATCAAATTGATGCTTCCAATAAGAAATTATCCAGGAGCATGGACCACCTGGAACGTAATGGCAGTATGAGCTCAACTCCCCTGACCTCTCCCACTGTACAACATCGTAGCTCCACCGTAGCTCAGTCCGGATTGCCCAGATCCGCCACACATGAGGTAGGGGGAAACACTAGAATCATGGGACAAGGGAGCCAGGAGGTCTATCCCCAGCATATCTTCAGCGGTCACACAGTTGCTGGTATCTTATGATCAACAGGTGGTCCAAGACGTCTTGCCAGGTAAGGGCCACATAAGCAGATGGAAGTCAGGGCGGTACAATACAACTGACACTTCTCTTGTTGGCCCCCAGCTCAGATGGCCCAATGAGGGCTTGGTTTCTGCATCTCACTCTAAAAATCAGCTTATGATGAGCTTAACCTTGCCCAGTGGGTTGCTGGACAGCTATCAAATGTTTTACTGATTGATGATCCCACACTTGCAAGAAATGTTTTAACACAAGTGGTCTTAGCAATGAAAGACGCGGTTTCGCTACCTTGGCAGGCGGTTCGCTCAGCTTGGGCTGTTTCCATGACAGAGATTAAAGAGGTACAGTTGGGATGGGCAGATTCCACTCAATGGTCATTGAATCACATTAGTAGCTCCCAACTGGCAGTCATGAATAGCCAGAATGCCTCATCTGTATCCCAGAAGATCAGGATCTGTAAATTTTTAAACAAGGGCACCTGTTCAAGTGAAGGACACCACAGATCTTACAAACACTTTTGTGCTAACTGTTACAAACAGGGACATTCTCTTGTGCACCCAGAGATAGGTGCTTCTCGCATAGTACGACTCGTGCCCAGGACCAGAAGACCCCAGTATCCAAGTAGGGACTCGGTCGACCACTCCTCCACCCCTTTGACACCTTGGTGGGGGGGGTTTTGCACACTCCTGAAAAGACAAAGAACGATCAGTTAGTTTATGGTAAAATAGTTATTAATAATGATCATTTGATTGTGAGTAATAGTAAATTTTCTGATACTGACATTATAAAACAAGATCATGGTAAGGTGTTTTCTTTTGCCCAGGACATCCAGGTTGGAGTACAAGATTATACTCCAGAGTTTGTAACTAATGCCTACCGTCTCTGCGGCCCTGAGTTTGAAAATTATCCTCAGGCCCCAGACTACAAGGTTATAGTTGATAATGCTAGCAATTTTTCTTCCAAAGGTCAGCTTTCAACTGGTATGTTTGAAAATATATTGGAAGTGGATTTACAGTCAGTAATGGAAGGGTTTAATACCGATAATGTTACACAATGTGTCGCTCTAGAAGCACTAGTTTGTGACAGTCATCAGTGTGGTCCTGGGTTTGAATATTACCCCCAGGTTCCACAGTGTGAATTGTCTGCTGGTAATGATAAAAATTTTCTTACCAGTAATATGTTATCCACCATAACACTGAAATATGACCGTGTAATGGACTTACAACCAGTTATTAAAGTGTTTGATGCTGAATACATTCACAGCCACACAGCTGTGGTCTGTAATCTAGATGAGCATGGGGGATAGGTGGTAATGTTAATTCATATATAAGTGGGAAGCAAGGTGGCCCCAAGCATAAGGGTATGCTTCAGGTTGCAAATTTTTACTCCTGTTACAATGATACATGGGTGCCTATTGTGCATGTACAGGGTGGCAAGAGTTCTAACCTTTCTGGCTTCTATCTTTGGATTCAAGGCCCCTGTGGTCGGGACGGTACCTTGATTCCCCATGCTCATACCTCTGAGGGACTGTTAACTGTTATTGATACAATCTATTTGTAGCATCAGTTTGCCCTGATAAGCGGGATGTAGCTTCAGAACAACAGTATGATCCAAGCTTGGTATATGATAACTATTGTAAAGATAACAGAAGTTGGCAATATTATGGTTGTTCTTATGAGGATTATATGCTTGCAATCATAGAATCCATGATAAATGTGGTGGAACAGTCTACCTGTGAAGTTGAACCCTTGGGTCTAGGGACTGATATTGGTTCCCATGACATTGAACAAAGCTGTCTGAATAAGAGCTCAGATGCGGTTATCCCATCTCTTAAACATACTTATGATGACATTCCACTGGCTCCACAGACCAGTGTGGAATTTTCATATGATTCCAGTTCACAAGACAGAGACATACCTCGTCCGATCCGAGATTTCAATTATCCGAACAAGACTGTGGGTTATTTGGCTCAAGAAAATACTGAGTTTGATTATATTGGCCCAGATCGCCGACCAGTGGCAATTACAAGCTTACTCCAGCTATTAGACATTGCTGATATTATCAGAAGTACTGGCTTCCCTAACTATAAAGTGGCTAGGATCCCTATTTCATCTGGTTTAAATGTCAAGGTTTGGTAGTGCCATTTAAAACACTATTCTGATAAACAAGTTTTACAATACATAAAGTTTGGCTTCCCCCTTTCACATACTAATGCTAGCGAATTAGGTAACAAAGAGGTTACTAACCATTATTCAGCACGTCAGTATCCTGGAGAAGTACAAATGTACATTGATAAAGAAAAATCTGCTGGTGCTTTATTAGGCCCTGTCAAAAATATTTTACATGAACAATACCATTGTTCTCCACTGATGACACGTCCCAAGGACAATGGTAGTAGACGTGTTATATTAGATCTATCATACCCTCGTGGTCACTCGGTGAATTCGCATGTACACAAAGACAGGTTTGATAACTCTGCTTTTGTTCTCAAATTCCCCAATATAGATCACATCACTGAGGACATAGTTCACTGCACGGAAGAGTGCATTCTCTTTAAGATCAACGTTACCCGCGCTTTTCGCAATCTTAGGGTTGATCCTGTGGATAGTTTGAAGTTGGGTATACATTGGAATGGCCAGTTTTACGCGGATCTAGCAGTGGTGTTCGGCTGGACACACGGATCCGCGGCGTTCCAGATTTTATCTGAATCAATAGCTTACATTGTAGCAAAAGCAGGGATTAAACTTCATTGCTACATAGACGATTACATTGCAGTCGTACCTAAAGCTCAGGCCCAAGAAAAATTTCAATTTGTCTGTGAACTCTTGCATGAACTGGGACTTCCTCTTAACTGTGACAAATTAACCCCCCCCCCCCCCCCCCCCCCCCCCACCACCACCACCACCACCACCACCACACGCCTCACGGCTTTAGGTATTGATATTGATATGGACAAAAACGGCATCAGTATTTCAGAGGACAAACTTCACACCATCTATGAAGAGTGTTTTCGGGTTAAAAGTTGTAAATACCTCTCCAAGCGTTCTTTTCAATCTTATCCTTTACATTCCGAAATGTGTAAAGCCCTCCCGCATTTTTGTCAATAGAATCTTAGCTTTATTTAGGGAGAATTCACATTCTAAAAACATTTACCTTACTCCTGACTTTTACAAGGATATTCACTGGTTTCTCACTTTCTTGCCCTCATATAGTGGTATATCATTTATCAAGAAGAATGCAGTTGATTCCAACCAGGCTTTATACTTAGATGCCTGTTGGGGGCCACGGTGGCAGAATGGTAACACTCGCCTCCCACCTCTGAGGCCGGGGTTCGTTTCCCGGCACGGCCTCAAGTGGGAAAGCTGGTAGTTGCTTGCCGTTGGTCGGCAGTTTACAGTACAGAACCCTAATGAACTGTATGTACTGGTTTCCTCTACCCTTCCAACTACCCGTCGTGACATGACCTGTACAGTGTTGAAAGCGACGTAAACCCCAAATAAATAAATAAATAGATGCCTGTTTAACTGGTATGGGAGCTGTCTGTTGAGATCGGGTGTATGCTACCCCCATTCAAAATCTTGGGGGTGTGGACTTGAAGATTGTGCATCTAGAGATGCTGAATATAGTCATAGCTTTGAGAACTTGGGGTAGTCTTTGGTGTCATTCGGCTATCTCAATTCACTGTGATAACTTAGGGATGGTTTTTGTGGTCAAGACCGGAAAAACAAGGGATCCTTTCCTGGCCTTATGTATCAGAAATATCTGGCTTTTGACAGCCCATTATGACATTGATTTACAAATCTTTCACATACGAGGGTGTTATAATATCATAATATCATAGCAGACTCGTTGTCCAGAATATATTCCAATAGTCCAGTTAATAAGAGTATCTTAATGGAACTTGAGCACAAGTACGTGTGGGAACACATACCTAGCACTTACTTTGATCTGGATCTCCATCTATAATTTCAGGTTTGAACCTTCCATCGACTCATCTCATCAATGCAGCCATCCAGAGGACCAGAACAGCTTACAGACCTTCTACTAGGAGAGCTCACACCACTCACATCAGGACTTACTTGTCTTTTTTAACCTTCATGTCACTTCCTGTTGGCCTCTTAGTTCACTCACTTTTGGCCTTCCTGGAGTATCTCCACTGCAATTCCCTATCATTCAAGGTCATCCTTAATTACCTTTCTTCCCTTAAATTTGCAGCTAGGCAATACAAATGGGATTTGCAGATATTTTCCCATCACCTCATTTCATCTTACACTAGAAGCATTTCTATTAACTCCTCCTTTAACCCCACCCCTCGGGGCATTTTTGACCTCAGAATCTTGGCACTCATTTCTACTACTTGTAAGATTTTGGATGATCCCCCCCCCTATATAGAGCTGCCTTCCTGCTGGCATTCTTCGCCTTTCTTAGAATGTCTAATGTGGCTCCCCATTCCAGATTTAAATTTGATTCCAATATGCACTTTCTAAGGCAAGATGTCATTTTTACACACTCAGGAGCACATGTGCTTCTAAAATGGACCAAGACTCTTCAAGAAACTTCATCCCTTCACTTGGTCCAAATTCCACTCCTGTTCAATCCAACTGTATGCCCCGTACGGGCTCTGCAAGAACTTATCCAATCCAGACTTCTTCCCCTTTCCTCCCCCCTCTTTGTTCATAACTCCCCACCATTCCACCTTGTTATTGACACTACCCTCCAAGATGGCCTCAGGAAGGTTCTGATGTACCTTGGTATCCCTCTCACTGGCCATGGGTTCCATACTTTTAGAAGGTCGGGGGCCACCCTGGCTTATGATAATAATGTGGACCTTCAGCACATTATGGCACATGGCCTTTGGCGTAGCTCTGCAGTATGGACGTATCTTCAAAATGCCTCTCAGGCCCCCTCCATTGTTCCCCTTACCTTTGCCTCTGTTATTCCCTCTCACATTTAGTTGGGCTTGGTCCTTTTAAAATCTTTCAAAATTTTGAAAATTTTAAAGTTTTAACTTTGTACATACTTACTAACTTGTAAAATAAATTCCTCAAAAACATATTCCATCTTTACATCATCCCTCTAACCTCTGACCCTCAACTTGACCTTAACTACCGCATAGGGAAACTGTGCCCAGCATGGCCTGCACAGGGGCCTGCTGCCTCAGTTTCCTAACTACCTTAACTTTGTTACAACTTTTATTCTGACCTATTTGTGTCAGGGATTATGACCAATCAGGGCTCGTATGGGGTTCAAATGCTTAGCCTCACTTCAAACTTGTTGGCCATTTTGAGTTTGTCATTGAAACAATAACATTAGTGAAGGGATTTTATTTTTTATTTTCCCACCGTCCCTCCCTGGTGCACTGAATATTGCATTTTTGCCTTTAGGCAATAGGCGGCCCCAGGCTGCCCCTGGGTGACCCCCTCTCAAATTGACTGTAATTAGTTCACAAAGTTGTAGATCAAGGTAGGGCCAGGCATTACCCTGGTAGCCCCCTCTCTTAGTGTTTCACTTCTAACTTGTCACTAGGAAGCCAGATAGGTCCTGGATCCCTCTAGAACTGCTTACACAGCCTGATCATGGAATATATATTTGAAGTATGAGTCTCTTAGTCAAAGTTCTTAGTCTATTATTGTGATATTGTTGCACTAGTTGCTATATGAATATGTGTGTAGTTCTTGATCATTTTGTGTTGCTTGCCGTTGGTCGGCAGTTTACAGTACAGAACCCTAACGAACTCTAGGTACTGGTTTCCTCTGCCCTTCCAACTACCCATCGTGATATGACCTGTACAGTGTTGAAAGCGATGTAAAACCCCAAATAAATAAATAAATAATCATTTTGTGATATTGTCGCACTAGTTGCTGTATGAGTATTTGTGCTGGCACTAGTTGCCTCTTCTTTTACTGTGATCCTTTTAAAATCTTTCAAAATTTTGAAAATTTTAAAGTTTTAACTTTGTACATACCTACTAACTTGTAAAATAAATTCCTCAAAAACATATTCCATCTTTACATCATCCCTCTGACCTCTGATCCTCAACTTGACCTTAACCACCGCATAGGGAAACTGCCTATGATTAGGTACCAAATCTTCTAACCCACTAGACCACTGAGGATCTCTGGAGTGGTTTATGAATTGGATTTCTTTTTAATGAGTCTGCTTCAGAATCCATCAAAAATATACAACATATACTTTTCATGACTTTGAAAAACTGGACATTGACACCAATGTAATTATATTAACAAATGCTTCGATCTTGGTAAGACTGGTGGTTTGACCAACTAGGGATAAATAATGTCCTTTTCTTACAAACTGTAAGATTGGGATTTTACATCACGTTTTATATATTGCCAAAAGGAAACTCCTGTTACCAGAAAGAACAAAAAAATTGTTACCTAAACTATTCCAATTTGGTAACTTATTTTTATTTTATAATATATACACTTGCCTGGGATCACCTCCCCTTTTTAGCATTCTAAAACCCAACAAACATACTTTTACAACTTACATTACCTTAAAATCACCTAAACCCATCTCCTCTGGTCTCCTCTCTGGTCATCTCCACATAAAATTACAGACCTTAATGCTGAAATTCACAATCCTGTAAAGTAACTGGTATGAAGTCAATTTTAAAATGCAGGGACATAAAAAAAAACAATTTAAAGTAAAATGTTCAATTTTGTAATTCCTTAGATTAATATCACACTAGGGTAAGTGTAAGTACATGTGAGGTGACGACAATAGCTTTACAGTATGTAAATATTTGTAGAATAAACGTAGCAGATATTCCCAGTTGGGGGTTTCAGTGTGAATTTGAATTAAATTAGTTAATTAGCCTTTTAAACTTCGTTTTAGTAACATTAATAAATTAAACGATAAAAATGTTTCTCAAAAGCCTTTGACAAGCTGTCAACCAGTGGGTCTCTCAGTCTTTTTAATGTTGCTCAGGTGTCATTATGAAAGAAAACCTGTGTTTGAAGTCCTCGTAACAGATCAAGGCTCTGAAAGCAGATATCTTTGTGCAATAGGCTGCTGCCTAAGAAACATGCAGGGTTTTTCCAGAAACTAGATCACGGAAAATATTCATGACCCAAAGAAGCCGTGTCGGCTAATGAGCGAAACCCTTTCATTCTACCTAAATATGATGGTATCACTTATTTCAGTGACGATCAAAGCCACACTTTATCAGTTTACAGTTGATAATATTTTACCTAAAGCTCCTTCATGTGCCCATTTTACCTTTGTAAATTTTAGGGTAGTCACTACAGAGAGATCCTTAAAATAAGTAGCAAGGCTGTTAGATTTCATTAAGGATGACAAATAGGAGGTAGAGAGGTTGGGGGAAAATTATGGCCTTAAAGTAAGGATTTTATATTTTAAAAAGGATCTGATATGAAAAAGGAATCTAGTGGAGTTTTTACAGGTATCAGTGCCATGACTCGACCCACTCAGAAAACAATGTGACAGAGAGTGTTTAGAACCTTCTGAAGTTCAATGCCTTTGTTGGCCCTATATAACAAGGAACTACAATAGTCTAGTTAACTACTGATCACAGCATCTGCCTTCAGTAGCTGCAGTATCGACACTCGGAAATTTATGGATATGTGCAAAATGTCTGACGTAATGGAAATTGGCCTGGAACCATGAATTTTAACTTATGCTGATGCAAAAATAGAACTTTAAAAGAATGGCACAGTAAATTGTGACATAAGTGACTCTGGTATATTTTTCAAAAATGATGATTAACTCTGTCTTATGTGGCTTAAGTTTTAATAATGTGACACCGATCCATCCCCTCCGTAACTGAATTAAGACATTCAGTCAGCTTCTCAATACTGGAATTGACATCCGCAGAGTCTATTATCTAATATATCTGGGTTTCAATAGCATACAGTTTTATGTAACGTTAAACCCTGAAATGAAATAACTGAGGGAAACTGGTGTAGAAAGTGAAGGGGGCACAAAAGTGAATTTCAAGAGACACCAAAGGAGAGAAGGAAAGACTCGGATAAGCTGTTCATAGTTTACTTTTTTGTTTGGCTAAGTTTCAGCCCCAGGACTTTCATGTGGAGTACTCCAGTCAAATAGTTTGTTTTAAAAAATTATAACAGATCAATTCAATCTCTTCACTGACTGTTATTGCATGACTATAAAGGAAAGTTTAATTAGGCATGTCTGCGGAAAAGTTACCCAATTATCTGTATTGCACTGAGAATACTAAAAAGAGAAAACTGGCACATTTGAAATATGAACCCTGAGAAAAGTTAAAATAAGAAAATCACACACAGTCTATGTTTATACAAAATATACTGTTGTCTAGAAAAAGGCTTGAGTGAGAGAGCATTAAGTACGTCAACATAAACTTAAAAATACCTACAGCAAGACAAGTACATAGAATTTAAATTTGGATATAACAGACTTCATTATTATACATTTTAAAATAAATTCATAAAAAATCGTTCACATTTTAAGTTGTATGTGTTTTATCGGTTGAATTTAGAAAACTGAATCAGCCAAACAGAGGATTTGTAGTTGTATCTGAGGTCAAAGTGTAAAGATAACCAAAGAGTGTACTTGTTCATGAGTGAATATTCAAAAAGAGGAGAAGAGCCATATTGAAATTGGGGAATTAGGTGGAAGTAATAATTTCAGTTTTTTCGAGCTTTATTGCCGTCTCTTATAAAAAGTAAGTATATTTTTGTTTCATTTTCATAAGAATATAAGAACTTGAAACTTTATTGTTGAGGTTTCCCCTGCCTAGGTAGTTAGATTTGCCACATTTGCATACACTGCTTATGATATAAGTGGAGATTCTCCAGGTCACTTCTGTGAAATACCCAGGGATAATTCATGTAAATTTGGTGTCAGCTGACATTATGCTAATTCAATGCATCATATAAACCAATAGAATTTTTAAGTAAATTATATAAAACACATAGCCAAACATAACAAATGGTGAAGCATGAATAGATTAATCAAGACAGATTCTAATAAACATTAGGAATACCACTTTTTTGATTGGTCTTAACACAACCAGTGTTAAAATTGGGGAAGAACTGGTAAAACTGAAATTATCTGTTCACCAGCCAAATATTGGGGAAAAGGAGGTAAACTGGTCAGCTAATGCCTTGTCAGACTCGTGAGGTGGAAGTGTCACTTCAGAGACCCTACTCAGGGTTTTTCGCAGCACATGCCATAGCTTTCTAGGGTCTTGACTATTATCAGAGATAAGTTTACTATAGTAGTCTGACTTATCCTTGTTAACAAGTGAATTACACCAAGTAATTTCGCGACAAAGCCGACTTCTGTTCAGTGGAATCTTGGTCCTACACCAAGTTCTTTCAAACTGACGTCTAAGGCATGTTAATAAGAATCAGACACCCAATCTGTAGAATCTTTCTTTTTCAGTCTAGATATCAGTGGTGCATGCCTGTTGAGAACATCCACCAAGTCATGTATGTATTGCTCATAAAGGTCTACAACAGCATTAGCAGGAGATTTGACAAAGGAAGTATTTTTAAGATCAGAGCGGAAAGTGGACATGTTGATACGATGGTACCTTCTGTATTGAACCTTATTTGGAGTATGAGCTGCTTGATGAGGCAGGACAATTGAGCATTTGACTAATGAATGATCAGATACAAAATCACAAGTTTTGACATCTGTTCAGTGGATTCTTGGTCCAACGCCAAGTTCTTTCAAACTGACGTCTAAGGGACATGGCACGTTAATAAGAATCAGACACCCAATCTGTAAAATCTTTCTTTTTCAGTCTAGATATCAGTGGTGCATGCTTGTTGAGAACATCCACCAAGCCATGTACGTATTGCTCATAAAGGTCTACAACAGCATTAGCAGGAGATTTGACAAAGGGAGTATTTTTAAGATCAGAGCGGAAATTAGACATGTTGATACGATGGTACCTTCTGTATTGAACTTTATTTGGAGTATGAGCTGCTTGATGAGGCAGGACAATTGAGCATTTGACTAATGAATGATCAGATACAAAATCACAAGTTTTGACATCAACAATAGTATCCTGATCACTGGGAGAAAGAATGAGATCTAGTGTGTGACCATGCAAATGGGTAGGTTGATTAAGTAACTGTTTCAGATCACATGAGTCAAGAAAGGTCATAAATTTATAACCATCACACCTGTACATCAACATGAATGTTGAAATCACCAAAAATATTATATGAGGAGTTGACGGATGACATGAAACCAACAAAGGACATAAATTCTTCCTGAAAATTGCAGGTACATGATCTTGGAGGGCGATAGACACAGACAAGCAACAATGAATGGCCATGAAGCTCAAGAGACACCACCATGTTCTCAAATGACTGATAGAAAGGAGATTCCATTTTATGTAGGCTGTAGGATGATCTAATGAAACAACCAACACTGCCACCAATACCTGAGGGATGAAGCCTTTGATTGATTTATTTATTTGGGGTTTTACTTCGCTTTCAACACTCTACAGGTCATATCACGACTGGTAGTTGGAAGGGCAGAGGAAACCAGTACATACAGTTCATTAGGGTTCTGTACTGTAAACTGCCGACCAATGGCAAGCAACTACCATCTTTCCCACTTGAGACCGTGCGGAGATCGAACCCCGGCCGATGAGGCCTTTGAGGAAATATGTAATCAGCAAGAGTAATGGATTTTAAAATGCTGTCGGACGAACGGGACGAACATGTGTTTCAGTGAGACAAAGAATGTCAAGGTCATTTGATGCTACAATATCAGCAAGGAGAGGGCCCTTATTCCTTACGGATCTGGTATTCAATACACCCAGTGTAAGAGGACCAGGGTTGAGGGACACATCTCCACCCAGTAATAGTAACAACATTAGACCTCTTGCGTTGACTGAATTTGAAAATTTGTGACTTGAACAAGAATATGAAAATTTTTTTACAATTCTAATCATTGTGGTACTTAATGTATTGGATACACCAGTGTGAAACCACTCAGACCTGTGAGTCAGTGCAACTGTGAACAGTGCCATAAAGAGGACTACCCGAAGACTAATCATGACTGGTGGGACAGTTCAAGTATGTTACACTAATACACAAGTTAGTTGGTTAAATTCACCTAATATTTGGTTTAGGAAAAATATTTCATGGAAATGAAACAATGATAATTCCTGGTTGATGGGCAATAACACCTGCTATTTTAGGAAGTAGGTATAACAGAGAGCTGGGGGTGGATAAAAATATGAAAACATGATCTAACTACAGATAATACATAAAAAGCAATATTTGAGGTAGCATTCCTGCGTAAAATACTTTATGTGTATAAAAAACGACTGTTGTTGAGATGAAATTTCTAAGAAAAGCATCTCTGTGGTGCATACTAAAATCCCAGAATTATTGTGGAGTTTTGTTTTCCCCAATTGAGACTATTGTGGAGTTTTGTTTTCCCCAATTGAGACAATTGCTGATAAAGTTAAAGATGGGTTAAAATTAGTAACCATGCCTGGAGTAATTATTCCTTTCTTAGTTTGTACTTCGAGTAATTGGTCCTGTGTGTATTGGGCAGCTCTGTTCTAGTGCTTTTTAGTGCTTTTTCAGGGTAATCTCTTTACATCTAGTATTTAACTAGTTTTTCCGAATTTGCCTGAAAATCTTCATCATATGTGCATATTCTTCTTCACCTTAAAAATTGCCCATATGGTCCCTTAGTTTTGCTTGGGGAATGATGGGAGGATGTGTAGTGAAGGTATAGATATGTATCAGTGGGTTTTTCATGCAGTGTGGTGTAGAGTTCCCTGTTGTCATTGATCTTGACTGTAGTGTCTAGGAAACTTAAATTGTTTGTAGCTGTGTTCATATGTGAATTTAATTGTGGGGTGAATACCATTTAAGTAGGTTATAAATCCATGTAATTTGTCTTCACCATGTGTCCATATCATCAGTGAACCTGAGCCAAAGTAAAGGTTTGAGTGGCCAGTTTTTAAGCACTTTGGTCTCAAATCTGTCAATGAACAAATTTGCATAGTTGAGTGCTGCAGCCGTGTCCATTACTGTTCCTCCTGTCTAAAGGTAAGATCTCCATTGAAATTAATGTTCATTGAGTGTAAAACTAATTCCAACAGTTTGAGTAAATGTGGGCCGATTTTTTGGCTTCTCAGGATCTTTCCTGAGGTGGTCTACAACAGTCAATATTCCCTCATGATTAGGGATGTTTGTGTACAGTGAGCTAACATCAAGTGTGACAACTAGTGCACCCTGTGGAATTTTCCGTAACTGTTTAAATCTACTGATAAAGAGTTGGGTGTCCCTGACATAACATTCTCTCTCTGGGCCCGTATTCACGAAAGGTCTTAGCCAGGGCTTAGGCTTAACGTTGAGACTTTTGTCTCACGTTTCTGCCCAAAACCTGCTAAGACTTTTGTCTTAGGCTCAGTGGTATTCACAAAGAATTTAAGACTGGTCTTAGGCTGAGCCAAGGGCTCAACTTTAAGACTGGTTGGTACTGGGCTTAAATTTTGTAAAGAGGACTTAAATACGGCCGCCATAAACTTTTCACCACTTCAAAATTAAAACCTTTCCTTCTGTGGAATTCTTTAAAATCTAGCCATACCTGGAATTTGTCAGGTGGGCCAGGGGCTGGGCAGAAAGTGAGTCCCTTTTCCAAGGCTTTGATCTGATTTTGGTCCAAAAGGGTATTGGATAAGTTAATGACTGTGTGTCCTATGTAACTTTCAAACTTGGTATCTTTGTGTAGGATAATGTGTGTCCTGTCTAACTTTCAAACTTGGTATCTTTGGGCAATGCAGGAAAGAATATGTCAGGAACACAGACTTTTTAAGGCACAGGATAAAGTGCCACCAGCCTGTTATATTGAACCAATCCTATGACAATATCACCACAGTCAGTACAATTACTAACACTGCAAATGGTGATCATGTGATTATGCATAAACCACCCCGGCAGCCACCAACTACATCCTCCACAACAGGTTTCAACATTGAATCCACCACTAAGTTATTCAATGGGAACATCACAAGCTGCAGTAACTCCATTCAAACCAGCAAAGCACTGACTCAAGAAGCCAGAAACCCAACCCCCACACCCAGGAGTGAGACAGATTGCCATTCCATCCTTGCAAATGACTTACTTGTTATTGACAGTGATAATGATTCACAAAAACCTGACCACAGTAGCCACTAACACAGACACTCAAATAAATCCAGCAATTTCCAGCCAGTGCAACACTCCTCCGCTGTCCATTGTAGACATGGGTGACAATAACTTAACACTCATCACTACCCACAATGCCCCAGACAAAATGACGGAATACTTTAAGATTGTCTCCGAGACCAACAACTCAGGTGGGGTGTGTCCCACTCAAGAGAATGAATGAGGATGGGACCCAGACTGATAAAGCATCAAAGTAGTGCTTCGATTGCAAAAATGAGGAACACTTGATACTTCAGCGTCAATCAGGGCTGATGGTTTCAGAAGTACTACTGGTAATTACCATGAACCCATTACCTCAAGAGAGGACAGAGCCAAACTGGATATCCCAACAGATCCTCCTATAAGAAATGTATCCACAAATTTAGAATGGAAACCAAATCCAGGAGTCCCAAGGAGTTCAACAAAGCTCAATTCCCAGTAATGTACAATAGTCTGGAGATCAAGCTCAGCAGTAAGGGGGCACCAGTCAGCAACTCAAAACTCAGAAAGCCCAGTGCTTTGACTATTGATAATTCAGTATATGAAGCCATCTGCAGCAGGAGGACGACACCCGCCCAATACTGGCTACCTCTCCTAGAAAAAAAACCCACTAAACTTGTATATTATTCATTTCTTACCAAACAACAACTAGTAAAACAATGCTTTCACTTTTATAACAATTGATTTTTACTAAAAAGTAAAACCATGTAGTAAAAACACACATTTACACATAGACCTCTTATTACATTGTAAATAACTTACTACGATCAGAATTAAATTTGTTATGATTGATAAATAGTTGGCACATCATTGCCCTGTGTATTATTACGGAAATCCATAATCCTATAAGGAATTATATATATTCCCCATTTAAACATGCTAATCAAATCATAATAAATAAGGACTATATTGATAACATAGTGGAATACCTCTAAATATTGCTTAACTAAAAGCAAGGAAATGAGCTACCCACACTTACCACTGATTACCCAGTTATCAAAAAACTTCCAACCCCAACCCCCACCCCCCACCCCCAGTAACTTTACTAAGTATGATTTAGTAAAATTTAGTAAAATCACGCCTAATATTCTAGAAAAATAAAAATTAAGGCTGATACTTACCTGGACCCCCCAACACTCTTAATAAAGACTATAACGCAAGATATTGTTGAACCTGCATGAACAGGTTCAGAGCCGGTTTACACCCGGTTCATACCCGGTTCACAGCCGGTTCAAATGGTGGTTCAACCTCAAAACCCCAAATGTACTTCAGATGCAGATAAATCACAACCTCTGATGAGACTGTACTCTGTAATCAGCAGTCTCATTAATTATATAAGGCAGATACATTTTATTTTCCTAGTCTGAGCATAAGCAGGAAATAGTTGTTTTTTTTTTTTTTAAATGTCAGTGCCTTCACAAAGATGTTATGTTTTGGGTACATTCGTTTATCTGTATGTCTGTTTATCTGTAATTTTGCTACTCCAAAAGGGATGACTAGATCTTTTTATTTTTATGTGGGTGGAAACTGATCAAAAAAGGAATGATGACTATCCTGGGTGCAAAATACAATCCCATATTTTCAAAGGTTCCATTTTAAATGCATGTAATAAGCATATCTTCATAAGCTGATTCTGTTGGTAAGTCCTGGCTAGGGGAAAGAAGTGATCAAATTTTCAGAAAAATTAAACTTTCATCTGTTTATTACTTTTGCAGTTAGGAACACAGATAAACATATCCAAAATCTTAACCTCATGGCAGAGGTAAAACGGAAGAATGTAATAGAAATGTGATCCTAAGCAAAGAAACAAATGATCATATTGTATGGTCATTCAACAGTAGAGTGTTATCAGCTTGGGCCCCCTTTTAGTTTGACCATATTTAAAGATGTCACGCCAATTTGGGAGCACATTCACAGATTCATGTAAACAGATGCTTATTAAGATACTACATTCAAAAGTGAGTCCTGAAATGTGCCAGGGGCCACGGTAGTGCATTGTGGGACCTTATTTTGGAAAGTGAGTAGTTGCTGACCAATGGTCGGCAGTTTCAGTGCAGAACCGTGACCAACTGTATATACTGGTTCCCTCTGCCAAACAAAACTACCCATCATGCTATAACCTGTTCAGTGTTGAAAGTGCCGTAAAACCCAAAATAAATAGATTTTTGCATGAACTGTGATCCCCACTGACTGCACGGGACAAAGGCTTGTGTCACCCCTGCCCTTCTTATATTAGTGATAACACAAATGTCATTATTGTACAACTACATGTAAACATTGCATCTCATTGGCAAATTTAATATGTTTTATGCTTTCGGTCACTCTTTTATGCACAATATACTATCACCACGATACAGCACAATTGAATATACAGAAATTAATCTGACATAAATATTTCCTGAAAATGTATTCTGATGTCCCAAAAGAACAAAAATGTTTTGTGATATAACCAAATAATTTTAGATCCCAACTTTGCAAACTATTAACAAAAATATATAAATGGGATGAGTTTTTTTTTTCTTTTTCACTTACTTGACAATGTGTTGATATAACACTTTGTCCATAAATCAGTCGCATCCATCTGCACTTAGTCTTTTTGCAGTAAAAAGATAATTGGTTTATATTGCGGTCACTGATATCCATTAAGTAGGGTGCACCTGTGTAACCCGATCAGTATTTAATGGCAGCTTATAATTCAACGCATAGAAACATATGGGTGCAGTTCGGGCCTATCCTTATTGGTATTGTTTCAGATTTTGAAAGGTTTATCAAACTTGTAACTACAATACATCTATACCATATATAGTTAGACTATAACTCTGGCATTATTTTTAATGTAATATATTAATATCTTTTTTTGTGTTTTACTTTCATCTAGAGGAGGTATAATGGTGCTGTGGTATTTCTTGATATAACCTTCAATTATCGGTTATCATACACAATATTTACCAATTAGAACATCTTAATTGCCTGAATTTTTAAGTACCTGTCATGATGAGAAACATACAGTGTTGATGAAACAGTGTGTGCTCTATTCATTCTGTTTTATGCCCTCGTCGCAACTCTCAATTTTCGTAGTACAAACCTCTCATGAAATAACAGTAGCTTAAAGTAGGTGTACTGAAGAAACTTAATGCACCTGTCTGTAAACATTTTTAAAATGATGCATTTTCATATCCCCATGATTATTTAGAATAAATGAAATATTTGTGATGTGGAGCCATCCATTTCTCTGAAATGGCTACAAATGTACACTGTCCTACTACTCTGTTATATGAAGGTTACTCTATGCAGCAGTTTATAGGCATTTATAGGTAAACATTAGTACTTGTGAAATGTGGTTATTGTGCATATCAAAACTACTACCTGGAAATGGAAAATCTTAACGTTTGCATATATTTCTTGGAATAAATACAAGTTGTTTTTAAAAACTACTTGCTTAACTTTCATTTTACTGTTAAGATTTGATGTACAACCATGTAATTAATTATATATTATATTATTATTATTATTTGGTTGCCCGCAGGCGAGCAGTCACATGGTTTTTCCAGACAGTCCTGTCTTCCATCACTGTACGCAGCTGTCCCGCATCCTTCCTTAACACCTCTACAAAGTCCACTTTAGGTCTTCCTCTTCTTCTCAGATTTTGGTTGGGCTGCCACAGAACTAGGTCACTAGCAGCTAGTTCAGGATGTTAGTGGCAGTGACGAGCAAGTTTCATTCTTCTTGCTGCTATTTTATTTCCAAGAAGTGGGAGTTCTTCATACACCTCAGCATTAGTCCTGCGTTACCACCATTTGACATTAGTGGCTTTCCTGAGCATCTTGGTGTAAGTTCCATTCAACATACATTCTATCTTTGGAGTTACTGTCCAACTCTCACAGCCATATAGAAGTATAGAGTCAATGGCTGCTACAAAGAATCTAACTTTGATTTCTTTCCTCATGTTCGAATTCCACATGCAGTTTATCTTGTTCAGTGCTTGCCAAGCTTGGGCTTTCCTAATTTTTATGTCTTTATCAGTGCTGTCAACTCATGATCCCAGGTATTTGAAATCCCCTACTTTTTCTTATTCAGTACCATCATTTGTTTTTAGAGCAGACCCCTCTGTATCTATGTTATATGTTATGTATTTGGTTTTCTTGGCATTTAGAGCAAGGCCAACTTTTTGGTACTCCCTCTGAACTCTTGACAGTATGCTTTGTGCTTGTTCTATTTTGTCTGATAACAGTGCAATGTCATCCGCAAAGTCTAGGTCAGTTAATTTAACTGTGAACTGTCTTTTTGATCTTCTGGGTGATATGGTGAATGCCAGTTGCTCTTCATATCCATTGAGTGCCCCTCTTAAAGCATAGTCGAGAACAATGATGCATAAGAATGGTGCAAGTGTATCTCCTTGCATTACTCCTGCAGTGATGTCAAATTGCTCAGTTTCACCATCTGGTGTTAGTACTTGGGCTTTGGTGTTTTGATACATAGTTTCTATGGCATGTACAAGTCTTTCTGGTATACCATATGCTTGTAATATCTTTATCATTTTGCCTCTGTGTATTGAGTCTAAATCCTTTTTAAAGTCGATGAAAGTAATTACTGCTGGTTGGTTATGGTTTTTCACCCCTTCAATGATTCTTCATATGGCAAGTATTTGAGATACTGTCGTTATTTTTGTTTGGAATCCGTTTTGATTTTTCCTAAGTTTTAGGTCTAGTACCTCTCTAATACAGTTTAATAATAGTCTATTAAATTTTTTTGCCATTATACAGGTTAGGCTGATGCCTCTGTAGTTGTCGGTCACAGATAGATCACCTGACTTTGGAACTGGAATTATGTTCATGAAAGACCATTGTGGTAGTTTGTTACATTCCATAAGTACCTGGTTGCAAAAGTTAAGACAGATGTCATCAAAGTCATAGCACTTAAAGACTTCCCGTGGGATTCCATCCGGTCCTGCACTTTTACCTAGTTTGAGTGATGTTTTTATGCTCTTGAGATCATCAAGAGTAAAGGGACTGTCATCAATATCAAACCCTCGTACACTGCTGGTATTGTCTCATCTGGCTCTTCTACTTCTGGTGTATTGCTTAATAACTTTCTAAAGTGTGTAAACCAGGTGTTAACCCTCTCCTCTGGACTCTTTCCTGCTACTTGAACATCTTTTGCGTTCTTTCTTCCAGACAGCTCATCCACTGCCTTCCATGCCTCCCTGAACTTTTGTCCATCCATTGCATTTTCAATCTGTTTGATTTTCTGCATTGCTTCCTCCTCCCTTATTCTTTCATAGGTATCATAGAGTTTCTGCAGAGCTGTTTTCCACTTTTCTTTGTTATCATTGTTCATACTTTCAGTGTACTCCTTGTGAGCTTTGTCCACCATTTCCCTGATGGATATTATTTTTGGATGTTTCGAAATACTACTTCTTTTTGTCTTCCCTCTTTTACGTACTAGTTCCTCCATGGCTTGATTGTTTGCCACCACAAATCTGGCATAATTTGTACCATTACTTCTTTCTTCTAGTATCTGAAATCTGTTTTTGACAGTTGTGCTGTATTGTTGTTGTAGGTTTGTGTTTTCCCTAAACTGATGCCAGTCAAAGTTAATATGTTTTTTTGTGTTTAGGAACTCTCAAGCTAAGTCTGATGGAACTTGTTACTACTCTGTGGTCCGATCTCAGTGTGTGGAAATGATTGAAAGCTTCCACATTTCTTATACTGTTTCTCCACTTTCTATGAGTGAGTATACAGTCTAGTTGTTTCAAGTTGTTTGATTCTCTGTCTTTAAATGTCCACAATTTACCCTTTCTTTTCTGGAATTGAGTGTTGGCTGCTATCAGGCTGTGTTCTAAAAGAAAATCTACCCAGTGAGAACCATTTCTGTTTGTTAAGCTGTGGTAAGTGTGAAGGGCATCCTCTGACCCAAGTCTGGCATTGAAGTTACCTAATACAATCAGGAAGTTATGTGCTGGTTTTCTTTGAATTGCATCTCCCAGTATGTTGTAGAATTCTTTAACCTCATTTTCCGGTGCACAATTTGTTGGTGAATATATTGCCATAACTGTGCTTTTGGGATTTCCTGCAAACTCCACCACAGTAATCCTACTCCACCTTGTGAAGCCTGTGCATTGTTTCTCTATGCTGATGGTGTTATTAGATGATGATCACCTACTTTCCTGTACTCTATCTCATCATTGTGTATACTTCTGTGCTCTTGTATGCCAATAATCTCAATTTGATGTTTATTTGCCACATATGCTAATTTCTCTTTCTGGATGTCATTTCTTATAGTGTTTACATTAAAGGTTGCAATCTTCACTGAATGTCTGCACCTTAGAAATGACCTTAATTAAAGGACCTTATAATCTGTGGCATGAATAATGAACCTTAAACTTGGAAATTTATGTTGTCAAGAAAACGCAAATGCTGTTGTAATTGTTCGAGTTATCAATTTTCTTTCCTCCTGCAATTTGATACATCACTTGCAAATAAAGGGTTGATGGTCAATATGTTTAACATATGGGGAAAATGAAAGCAATTTTTAATTAAATAACTGAATAACACCAGGATGTCTCCAGTATCTGTGTGTGACAGTATGAAAAAGTTTCCTCATAAATCACTTATCCCATTCGAAATATATGATGGCTGCACAAATGGAACGTTAAATGAAGGAGATGAAAGGGCTTGGCAGATTCCTTTGATACAAATTTTGTCCTGTAGCCTTGTGTTTTACACCAAATGGATTTGTGTTGAAGTATGAAACAGGGCTTGGGAAACCAACATCAAAATGATTGTAAAAAGAAAAGTAAAGTGTTAGCACTTATCACTATAATATTGTTACATTCCCTGGGACATTTGGCAGCAGCAGGAAGCAGGAAACAGTCTCAATCGAACAGAAGCATGACAACTAACTGTGGATAAAAAGGAGGGACAAGCCTTATTCAGTGGTAACAATGAGGTCCAAGAGGGACAAAAGGGCGCCAAGACGCCAAGAAGGACACAGGACCCAAGGTAGACGAACAGCTCATAGATTGGATATGGGATAACCCTGTTTAGTTCACAAGGATTCAAAGAAAAGGAACATAAAGTGACAGAACAAAGTCCTAGAGCTTCGGATATTGCCTAGTGAGTTAACATGATTAGAGTTTATCAGGAGACTTTAATCATGTGAGTTCTGGTGTTTAATGATTTTATGTTCGACAAAACGTAGTGTTCTGAGAACTGACTGTAATAAATATGCCACTTAAAGTTATAGTCAAAGGAAACCAATGCCAGCATCACCAGGAGACAGAAAATTATTTGTAGTTAAAATACAAGTCCAGGAGCTAGGTAAGATTTATTTAGAAGCACCAAAAGGTCTTAGGGTTGTGTTTTATGCAAAATTTACTTTCTTAAGATCAAACAGGAAGGCCAAACACATTAAATTTTACTTCAGAGTGAGGTACCCCAATAGTGAAAAGGGTAAATTGCTAGGACCAAAAGTGTGCATGGGTATCACAAACTCTCTGTTCCTGTACCAATTTTGAATATAAAACGTAGAAATACTATACATACCATCAGAAAATGTAGACATTCTGTTTAATTTCATACACTGTCTGTGTAGCACATAAGGTGAATTAACTTATAATTCTATACTGGTTTTGAGACCAAAATCTTTAATATTTCAGATCGAAATTAAGATTTCTCATTTAAAACTTTATCTGAAGGAGTAATATCTTTATGAATGATGGACATAAAACTTGTCTTTAAAATGAGAGAGCTATGTGCTTTAATATCATATGTTTGCTGTGTTTGTACCTCATACAGAAAGCAGTTTAAATGTTTCATTTTACAATGACCGGCATCAGTTTGTGTCTATGAGACCAACATTTGCACACTACAAAAATATATTAAACATAATACTCTTAGACCGCCTTATAAAAGAGATTTACAAATGACAAGAAACTTCAGGTACAGGTAAAATAAATTTTTATGAGTTAATATCTTACCTAACAGACTATTGCCATTGGTCTGGTGTGAGTCGGTCCTGTCAAACATCAGAAAAAGATGTCCCGAGTCTCATCTGGCCACACCAGCAATGCCCTCATCATTCACTAGATGGCTAATACTTCATGTATTTTCTATGCCATTACATAAGGTAATAGGTGTGATGTAAAATGAGTAAGTAAAATAAGTAAGTAAATAACTAAATCAATAATTTCTATATCTTTTGTGGCTATTTTAAGTGTTTGGTTGTAAGGATTTGCATGTCATTATATTGTATCGATATCATTTGGCAAAGGGCCAATTTGACAATGATTGATTGATTACACCTTTACATACTTAATCTTCACTTTGGTTCATCAGACTTGTGTTTTTATGTGTGGATAATTTTAATATACTCCTTTTGGGGTTTCCAGTCATCTCCACATGAACTGTGTTTGGCATATTTCCAGTCTGATGTAACAGAAAGTATCATAATGTTTTTAAAAACATAGTATGGACGTAACTAGTCTTGCTGAAGGCTCAAGTTTCTTTGCAGTTAGGGAAAGTTTTCAGTTCAGATAATGCAGTTTCAGTTTCTATAATGTACTCATACATACGGAGGGCGTTTTATAAGAAGCTGGTTTCATGATAGGATAAGACTTGAAGTGATAAAGAGAAGACTTGAATTGATAAGAAAAAGACTGAAAGTAATAAGATGAGACTGGAAGTGATTAGGATAAGACGGGAAGTGACTAGGAGAAGCTGGTTTCCAGGTGGGCAGAGGGTCGGTGAAATATCGAATGTGTTTGATATTTTGCCAACCCAACACGGCAAGCCAGGAAACTACAGTTGACCCTAACCAACTCTGTAAACATTGCTCCTGACCCTCGAAAAATTCTTAGTTACCAACAAGACGGTCCCAGTGGAACACCCCTATAACTGACACACAAACACAACCTCTTAATGCAAGCAAATTTTAATAAATGTCCCTATAAAATATGAAGTAAATATCATTAAGCAATCCAGTGTAATTCTTAATTACCCATTCTGTTTTACAAACTTTTTGTCATCCAAACAAAATCTAACTCTCTCCACATGGTTGGATAACAGAGGCTCAACTCTAAATTTAGTCGCAAATTTCATATTTTGACACATTTTGTTGTTTCTAAAGCAATCTGTTTTTAGATCCTGTTTCAGCCACTGTCAGTGTAATTGGTCTTGGGTAAAGATTTCACTTATGTTAAGTATGTGTGTTTGAAATAAGATTAAGTGTGTGTGTGTTTGAAATTGGCCTCCTCTCAGTGTGATTAACACATTGCCTTGATATATAAGGCAGGAGGTTAAATAATTTATCACAATGAAATAAATTTCAAAAGTAAACTAAGCAGGTTACGGAATGAAAATTATCTGAAATAATGAAATACTTTTTGCTTTTGAAAATACATACGACTTGAGAGAGTAAGATCATTTGAAAAGTTTTTGTCTATGATTGGCACTTCAAGTGGGTTAACCAAAGCAGTATGCAATTATAGAGTACACAGATGGCTTGCTGTGCATGTCATAAAGTACACATACGGTTTCAGTCAACTGGAGTTTGGGGGAATACATCCCTCAGAAGACAGCCTGTCAATCATTTAGTAGTCATGGTAATGGGGGATTGCAAAGCTGAACCATCTCTGCAAAGTTTACAAGGCTCTCTGTCTGATTAGGTTCTATCTGAGTGGTTTATGAATACCAAATATCTGTGTGCATGTTTGAAAATATATCATGCAAATTTGAGCCTTAAGCAAGGCTAGGAGGTAACATGCACATTCTTTCGTATGTGTATGGCAAAATCTACTTATCCATATCCTCTTCCCAATCATGAGGTTGTTAAAGCACTAGAAAGGAAAAGTAAAAACTAGGTTTTAAAAAGGAGGACAGGGTCTAAATTGCAAAATATAAGAAGAGGAATCATTACTGATAAACCAGTACTTTCCCAAATGCTTAATGAAACATAAAAGGAGAGATACTTTGGCAAATAAGCTAAGAAATAGTTTTCTTTAAAACGTCCATACAATGAACTAGCACCAAAGAATCAATTTATGTACTGACAATTTGCTCCCATAGAACCACATAATCTTACTATGCAACAATTTTCTACAAAAAGGTGCATGAAACTAGCTTATAATACTCATCATAGTTATTTTACCTGGTGCATAGTGTTTAAGAGGATGTAAGGGCCCTGGTGTTTATTATGTTTGACAATTGATATTTTTAGGAAAATGAATTCTTACCATGCCAGTCGTTGCAGTTTATGCATTTTTTAAAGTATACACGGTATTCAGCTTGGTTTTAAGGGCTTAAGTTTACATAAACCATATAGTTTTGAATTATGAATGTGTTTTAAATCACATAAATATTTCTCTGAGGATCTTCACAGCATCTAAAGAATAACAGCATCCATGGTGACAAAATATAAATCTGTTAGCAGCATCATTCTGTCATATTGTTAGTAATAGTTAAAAGTACCTCTTATTGCTACCTGTGTGTCCAGGGAAGAAGCTAGGATTTGGGATTTGGTACACCTTTTTTTCTTAGAAATTTGTGTTTATATGCAAACATGCAATATACTAGTATGTTAGGGGATGGAACATTGCATATCTATTTAAAGAAAGACTCATGGGGATTGTTTTTAAATATAACATGTGACAAGTGCCAGAGACCTCTGTACACCACCCTGTATGAAAAACCAACAGACACACATCTGTACCTTCATTTTTCCTCTTCAAACCACTCCCCAAGTAAAACTAAGAGACCATATGGGCAGTTCCTTAGACTTAGACGAATCTGTACCTATGATGAGGACTTTCAGACAAATTCTGAAAAACTCATCAAATATTAACTAAAAAGAGATTAACCAGAAAAAAGCACTAACAAAGCACTACAATAAAGCTGCTCAATACACCCAAAACCAATTACTGGAGGTACTCTCCAAAAAGACCATTGATACCCCAGTCATTGTTACTAATTTCAACCCAAGCAACCCGAACATTAAACAAATAATCCACAATAACTTGAACATAATTAACAACAGTCCAGACTGTGGAGAATTGTTCAGAGACAAACCACTAATTGGCTTTAGAAGGTTACCAAACCTTAGAGACATGCTAACCAATGCCTCAATCAAATACCTCCCCTCTGAAATATCTACCCCTCCACCAAAAGCGCCCATTTGCACCAGACTAGACAAATGCACTTACTGTTCCTTGGATAAAAAAAAATCAATACAGTAACATGTAACTTCACCCATAAGTCATACCAACTTAAGGACTTACCAAAACACATTACATATGATCTATCAAATACCATATACTTGATTTCTTGTAAAAATGCCAGAAACACTATGTTGGTGAAACTAGTAGAGCATTAAGAAAAAGAATGTATGAACACAAGGCTTCAGTACAAAAAGATGGACAAATCAGCCCAGTGTCTCGCCACTTTAAAAGCAAAGAACATAACCACAAAGACTCTATGCTAGAGTGGTGTACACCAAAGTTTGACATAACCAACACAGCCAGGGGCAGGAGACTTGAGCTAACTTCAATATTCAAATTACACTGCCAAGCCCCTATTGGCATCAACCATTTTTTTATTCTTTTAGGTACTATCCAGACACTCAGTAGTCTATATCTCCTTTCTCTCGTAGTTTTTTGAGTACACTAGAATAAAAATATGCTTAAAATTTATATGGTATGATCCTCCCAAGACCATGTCAGTCTTCGTCAGCCTAAAGCTTTCGTCAACTTCAAATTCAGGAACTAGAAAATTTTTACAGTATTTTAAATCAACAGTGCAATAATTTGGCTGTGAAAAATAAATGGAATAACATTTTGAATACTGATAAAGATAAAGAAAGACTGAATTTACATATTTAAGGTTTGTTTCTGGTCTCTATGAAGGTATGATTTCACCTGGTTCCAATTTAGACTTATTTAAAAGAATTTTGGGAATGAAAGCCTATTTATTAAAGGTTAAAACAAGCCACTCTTAATACCTTCATCAGGCAATATGTTCAAGTTTGGATAGCACATTTTTTTATTTTTCCTTTCTGTATAAGTTTATTAGAAAGACTTCTGTATTTATCATCCTTCAATATATTAAGATATAATATCCTTATGTGTTTGTTACTTTTGAAGAGGAGGGATGCCAAGGTGCTATTTATCAAGTACCTGTTCTGACGAAGCATACATAATTATAGAAGTAATAATACACCTCTCATTCTCTTTTAGGTATACCAATGATACAAAGATTCAATAACTAGAGTACTAAAACCGTGTGTTGTGTTGTACTTTTATGACAGAAAAACATTCACAAAGATTATGTACATTTCTTGTTGAATCTTTAGAGTATGCATCCTCTCCAATAAAATAATCTAAACATCTTATGATAGCATGACACTGATAAAGTTTATGTAATTAAAATAGCTGAATATCTGGCCAACAGAACTAAAAGAATTAGTCAGTAGTATTGTGGTTATTGGTCACCCAGGGGAGAATGACAATCATTAAAACAAAACAGATAGAGGATATATTGTTAGAGAGGGCATGGGCTACAAGTGGGTATTAGAATTCAGAAATACTTCTTATACATTCAGAAAGCAAAAACAAAATAATTTCAAAATTATTAGATCCTTATTGTCTGTGGGTAAAGAATCATAAATCCACATACAATAAAAAAGCCCATATGAACATTATTATAATATGTTACCAAAAGACTGTTTTGAAAACAGATTTGAACTATCTCAAACAATTTTGTGATGATATTGATGTGTAGTTCATATTAACTGTTTCAGATCAGGATTAATCACGATAACTCAACATCAGAACTTTATATGTTTAATCCATAAAAAGGAAAGACTTAACAACTCTAAATTGTAGAATTATCTAGCTTTTCTTAACATAAATTATTAAATATTGGCTAAGTTCTGTCACTTCTTGCAGTTTTAAAAATCACAAATCACAGGGTACATTAGTTCTATGAAAATAGGTTTTGTGGAAGGAACGACTGACCGTAGACCATATCAAATGTACATAATTACAACAAAATATGTCTTTGTATATTTCTCTCAACTCACTTTTGATAACCTTTGTTGTAGATAACTGAATAATTGCCTCAAATTTTATGGATTTTTCTGAAAGTTTTCTCAAGGTATTGGGTTTCCTCTAACCAGGTTGTTACTACCTGCAGAAATTATTTCTACTTTGATAAGTATGGCCTAAGAATGTGAAGTTATCATAAAACAGCAGGTTAAGTTTCACACTGCTGACTAGCTACATGATATGACGTTTATATTGAATCTGTAAAATATGCATTGAGCCTCTTTGAGCAATTTTTCCATTCTGACAGGCTAAATATTCAAAAAGAAAACAGAACACTTCATAGTCTAAAATGATGGTGTAATCCAGCAAAACAATGACCTGGGTAGGTTAATTTAATAATGTAGATTAATAAACTGTTTAAAGCACTTTGTATGTAGTTTGCGCTCAATCAAAAAATGTTAGAGCTGCCTACTTCTGATCAAATTCCTACAATTTAAAGGCATAATAGAAAAATGGCAGATGAGAGCTCCTTTGTTAAAAGGCAAAAAACAAAAACATTTATTAGTAGTTCTTCCATATTTTACTCCTTGCACAAGTCTTCTGAGTGAAACACATCTGGAGAGTTTATTCTTTGACTTTTTATGGAATCAAAGTAACCATCTTGTTTTAAAGCCATTTCTATTTCAGTCATACCACAGAGGAGGTTTAACCTGTTATCAATATCCCTTGTGATTAAATCTGGACAAATCATTATAATATAATAAATGCAAGATTGAAACACTTTTTTGAGATGTAATCAGCAGGGAAAAATAAAATTATAATAATGTCAAATACAATAATGTTGAACTATACCACAAACTAACTTTTATTCAAACTTTTGAACCATCATGTTCAGTTTTATAACTGTTGTACCAATATCATTCAGTTAGTTGGTAAAAAAAACTTATTTCACCTTGACCAATTTACCATAATTGCAACAGCTACTGATTTTTGAATTTTTTGATCACAGTAAACTGACAAAGCGCAAGTTTCTGGTGCTTTCAAAAGTATTTACTTTTATAAAGTGGTTACAATTTCAAACCAATTACACTTAAAGCTTTTACCAAGCATAAAATATGAAAAAATATTAGTAAAACTTAATTCAAATGAGAGGAATTCATTAAGATATGGTTTCTGGTTGGTATGTTTAGATAATATTGCAAAAGTGAATGGTAAACAATTATGTATCCAAATAAGAAAAAAATAATGAATAAAATTCCTAAAACGCTAAATTAATAGACTATTCAGCTTTTCTAGAAACAATAAGCTTAAAAAGTACTCGCCTTTCATTATATGAAATAACCAAAAACATCTTGTTAATATCTTTTCAACATAATATTATTAACAGAATTTAAATTTTTTAACTGTTTCAACTGTTTCCTTTACTCGTCAAAATATAGCATAAGCACCAATCCAACAACATTGAACATTACTATTTTATTTTGACCAATTAAAATTTTAAGGAGCCAAATTGAAATATGGCTGTAAAAACCAAAATTGTATGTTTGAAGTGATTCTCTTACAGAACAGAATATTCTTTTTTTTCAATAGTAACTTGAACTGATCTCAGATGATGTGGTTTTTTTTAATTGTAGATGGAAATATTTGTGGAAATGTAACATTATGTTCTATAATTTGGAAAAATATTTCAATAATGTTACCTCTCATTTAAATGATGTTATAAATTAAACTGGAAAACACTCAACCACAGGATCATTTGGTATTTTCTGCACACAAAATATAAATTTTCTTAAAGTATAATTACTTATTCGTTTGAGCAGATCCAACCTACATGATTCTCTCTTCAACTGAAAACATCTAATAGCACAACCTCATAGGCGGGGGTAATAAATTAAATTTGTCATCTTTTAAATTGCAACCCGGACAAAAGCATTCAGTAGTTCGGGTATAACAAATTTTTCCGTCTTCATTAAACTAAGTAATACACAAGTTTTACACACTTAAGAATGTAAGTGATATAAACTGTAAATTTTAACCAATGTAATATTTTGAAAGCCCTTTCAAAAATACAATGCGTGAACAATCAGTGAACGAACTAGTTTTTGTCATAAAAAGCCTTGTACAGGCACCCTATTTTCAAGACCCCCTTCATCTTCTAAATTTTAAATAAACCAACTCAAAAATTTAACAATACATGTAAAATTATATGATTATTGTTGTACAGGGAAGTTCTAACACAGTGAAATAAAATGATGTGTTACAAAAGGTCATATAATGTTAGCCATGAGAAAATTTTGGAATACAATTTATACTTTCAACTGAATTTTATATTACTTTTTACATTTCCAATATGTTACATTATTATCCAACATTATTCACAAATGTAGTGACAATTGTTAGTTAAAGGTTTTGAATAAAATTTGAAGCTATGCTTGGGCAAACATGCTCCCCAAGGAGAGAACAGAATTATACCTAGAAGAAAGTTTCCCTGATATCGTAAAGAGATAAACTTGAGACAAAGAGAAAGAATATTGAAAAAATACAAACACAAGACACATACAGACACATATATATACCAATAAGAGGAAATAAATTATGCATATTGGTTGGTGCCTGACTGACCACTGGTTGGGACTAGCCAAATATGTGAGAGTTAATATTTTGTGCACCTACTCTCCATATTCTGGTTATTATGATTCCCCAGCCATTGTATTACACCAAGCCTCATGTGTTAAGTGAGAGTGTCCTCAGTCTAACTGAGGAGATTTTTGGGTGTGTTGTTCCCGGCTAGAAGTAATGTTAGTGGCTGATGTTACAGTGTGCATGCCAGGGGCGGATCCAGCTTTTATGTAAGGTGGGGGTTCACATCGAGTAAGGTGGGGGTTCACATTGAGTAAGGTGGGGGTTCACATTGAGTAAGGTGGGGGTTCAGATCAGACATATTATAACTAAGGGGGTCGGGGGGCATGCCTCCCTGGAAAAAAATTAATTTTTGGTAAAAATAGAGTGCATTTCCTGTAAATTTAACACCACTGTCAAGAAATAATTTTGTACTTTGGGTTGAATCCCTTTACATTTTTTATATCCCTCACCCCTCTGGATCCGCTAGTGCATGCCATTGGCAATTACAAGTGTGTCTTCACATATCCGTTGTGTGTCCATAGGAAAACCAAATTAAAATTGTTATATTAAGTGAAGTGTAATATCACAATTTGCTATGCGTGCTTAGCAAAATCAATACTTTTCTGTTTGCCAGAGCTGAAAAAAGTACCTCAGGGGGTCAACACTGAAATTTTATAAGCCTCTGGTGAGACTCATCCTAACAAGGAATTTGAAATATAGGCTACCATATTTAGCTATATATCAGGTATTCTTACTTCACCTAGCACATAACAATTTTATTTTTAATCTTGAAAGCTATCCTAACTTTGAGCCATAACAAAGAAACTAAATCTGTGATTTAGCTCTTCTTCCTACCAAAGTATTAAAACAAGTTATTGAAGCTATTGTTAAACACATCACTCTCATAATCAATAAGTCACTGCAAACCCTATCTTTCCTATTTATAGAAGAATTGTCAGATCACTCCTCAAGCAGAAAGTACTTGACTTAGAATTATGTATTTACAGACCAGTCAGTAATTTGTCATTCTTGTCCAAGGTTCTGGAAAAAGCACTTCTGCGACAATTCAATTACTATATTGAATCTCAAAGTCTCTATCATGCCTATCGGCCTGCTTACAAGCAGGTTTTTTTCACGTGAGACTACCCTGGTAAGACTTGCAAATGACATTTTGTGGACCATGGAACATCAGAAGTAACTGAAATGATGACAACTGACTTATCAGCAGCATCTGATACAGTTGATCGTGAAATCCTACTTGAAGTATTGATCAAACAATATGGTGTATCTGGAAATGCTTTAAATGATTCAATAACTATCTACAACCAAGATCATTTTGTGTGAACATTGGTAAAAGATATTCTGATAAAACACCACTACATCTTCAATTTTAATTGTACCGGTCCAAGTCTCTACACTAACTATGCAAGTACAAGAGAGGTTGCGAACATTGTTTTGTTGAAAACGTAGCACAAAAACACATCAATGAAAACAAGATAGGGGCGGAGATCAATGTGACAAGGCTCTTTTTTAACATGAAATACGTAACGACTGGTATTTTTTGATGTTGTTAAAGAACGTCAAACGCACAAATCAGTGATGAAATGACCAAATTGTCATTTTCATCCAACATTACAGCAGAAGCCAAAACTCTTGGGTGCCTAGAAAATTCTGTTAATTGCATAAAATTATAGGTGGATTTTAAATGTCTTAAAATGAACAATCCTAAAACTGAATTCATCCTGTTTAGTCAGCCAAAGCAACTCAAAAATGTTTGTCAAATAGTTTGGAAGTGAATGGTGAAGATGTAAATTCAAGTGTTGACATTAAGTATTTAGGAGACCTATTTACTTCAAACAACACATTACCCATAAATGCAAGGTAGCTATGCTGGGCATCCATTGAATCAGAAATATCAGATTCACCCTTACAGCAACACACATACTGGTTCTAGGCTTTGTAATGTCACATCTTGACTATTGTAATAGTGTACTATTTGGTTTACTACAAAAATCAATCAAGAAATTGACGCCTTCAAGGAAATGGTCCAGAATATATACAAAACCTGCTGACTAAAAAATCAGTGTTCAGAGAAGGACTGAAATCCTCAACTTTCTCAAATGATCTTTGTGTACCTAAAACAAGCCAGCACACATTTGCATCAAGATCATCTAGCGTGAGTTGCCTATCATTGTTCAATGAGTTGCCCTTCAACACCAAGGACTATAAGAAATATCTCTTTGGTCATAAATAGTGGACATAATATTGAAGACTTGAACTGAGCACAACAAGCTAGTCCCAAGAGCCTGGACCCTGACCAGGGCCTACTGTCTAAAAGACTAAAGCATTATGACTCAGGCTTTAAATTCATCAAAAATAAAGTCAACTCTAAACAAATGCTTAGTTAACAAATTTGACTGGTAAAGGGATAAGATTACTCAGCCCAAAGAATGCAAAACAGGCTAATAAGTACATAAAAGTGTAGACATAGTCCATACCGTTTTCTTCCTGACCAAGTCATCAGGATACAAAGTGACATTCCTGTGGTACCACTCTGCAGCCGTAGCAATCTATACTGACCAGAGGAGTCATGGCTCTGTTGCCACCAAAAAAGAGCTTTCCAATATTGGGTGTAGTTCTACCAGAGCTGACATTCAAATGATTACTATCTAAAATATTACTAGGGTTCACAGAATCTCAAAACTAATCTTGTGACACAAGCAATGCCTTGAAGTCATCCATTGTAGCAAAGCATTTTTAGCATTTTTGACACATGTCTTGTGTACTCACTGTAATCTGACTAGAGTTGATTCTCTCCCCAGTTGATTCCCCCTCCCCAGGAAACCGACAGTTATATACCAGATGAAAGATGGCTCTCGGCAGGTAGTGAAATAGTTAGAAATAATGCAAGGCACAGAGAGGTTATGCAACAGGATCTGCATAAAGCGCCATTGTGTAACATTGCCCCATGTCACTATGTGTTTAATCCGATCATGTCATTTCTCCAACTGTCCATGATGGGAGATCTAACCTCTCATCACTGCCCTTTGTGTCCCACGTGTCTCTGCCGTGTCCCCCTGAATGTGTCTCTGCACTGTGTTCCTTCTGCTGAGTTAAGTAGCATTACTTTTCCCATCACCTTTCCTCTCACTTCCAGTCGGATTACTTCTATCTACCTCTATGTTTTGTCCCGTTGTACCCGTCTTCTCCCACTGAATGTCATCACTGGCTAACAAGGGGGAGAGATTTGATTGGTTGCTGGGGAGTCGCGTCCTGTATATATTTTAAATGAGAGATTTTAAATGGACTACACTAGCATTTTTAAATCAAATATTTGACAGTGACACACATGTGTGCACTTGGAGAGACATGCATGCACCCAGGCCTCCTCCTAGTCCACTAAAAGGAGACGAAAGAAAGGACCAAAGATGTACAACACCGAGTTCCTGGATCAAGTGTTTGATGCATTCTTTGAGTTCATGGGGGAGAACCCAGTACTTTGTTCCAATGAAAAGAAGTATGCATTTCAGAAGAAGCAGGAGAAGGCCTGGCAGAGACTGGTCCTTCACCTGAAAGAAAAGTTTCCAGACAGTGATCCTGATGACTTCACCTGTAAGTGAAAACTTACTTTTAACTTATTTTTTTTGACATTTTTAAATTCCATTGTGTACTTGAAATTAGTACAATAAAATAACTGTAAAGTGTACCTGCAAGTTACTATAATAATGTTGAGAATGAATGAATATGGAATTGCTAGGTGTGGATTGGGATTGTCTTTTTTTTCACATCACATAACAGACTATTGACAGAATATCTATGGGGTTATGTTGTACCTGTATGTTCACATAATTATTGATGATTAATGATAACACTTGTTGGTTAATATAATTTTTGGACAAAAGTATTATATTTGTATTTGTTTTTATTTTTAATTTGTGGATCTCTATTGAGAATCCAATACCCTTAGTAATTAATAAGAATAGTATATATGTTACAGTGAATTTGTGTAATCAGGGAATTCGCGAATTCCCTGAACCTTTTTAGGGAATTCGTGAAATCCCTAAATGGACCAGGGAATTCGCGAATTCCCTAAAATCTCTAGGGAATTCGTGAAATCCCTAGAACTTAAGTATATTTTTTCACAAATTCACTGAATGGTTTTTAGGGAATTTGTGAAATTACTTTTATTGTTCATTAGTCTCATTATTAGTGTTCATTATTGTGCATTTCAGTTAATGTTTTGTATAAACTAATGGGATTTTACAACAAACCTTTTAGTGTTAAGATAATTTTGTGTGTCATTTACAGTAATTCTGATTGTTTTCTTTTTTATTAAAGTATTCTTAACTGATTAACTTCAGGAAACTTGTGAAATGATGCTTGTGAAAATATATAATTTGTTTTAACTAGTTTAGGTTTTGTATAGAGTACTATGATTTTCTAACTGATTTTTTAGTCTTTTGTAATATTTTTGTGTGGTATACAAAATAATTTATACTACAGTAATGATTGATTTTTATTTAAGTCTAAATTTGAATGTATTTTCTGTTTTGCCTTTAAAATTTAAATGTAATTTAAAGTATTTTTAATAGTAATATATTTTGCTTGAAGCTACTGGTATTTCTATTCCACTTAAGTTCTGTACTTAATATCATTACTTTATACAGTTTGAATAAATGTAGCAAAGTAAATTATAAGGAATAGAACAAACACTAAACCTATCAATACTTGCCATTTCTGTTCTTTCATGTCTTAAAACTTACTAATTGCAATCTACATTTATCCACAACAGAGAGAGACAGGGACAGACAATACTGCATGTCTTTGACTAATAGGCTAAATGATTCATTCTCAATTACAAAGCAGGAATTGTATGATCAATGAAAGCTGAAAAGTACATATTTTATTTATTTGAGGAGGTAGCTGGTATTTTAGATCAAAGGCACTAATAGAAGGGCATGGGACCCAAAGTAGTTTAAGGTTTAGATAGATTAAAGGTTTTGTTCAGACCTTTGAAGAGACATTAAATAATAGTCATTCAATAAATGTTAGCATTCTTGGGTAATCTTGCCAAAAATATAATTTTAATTTTTTTTTTATGTGTAAATAAATCTTGCAACTATCATATTATTTTCTGGTGTTGTAAATGTGGTCCTAAAGAAGCATAATATTGACTTATGTGCATTAAGTTTTTTCTGATTAATAGATTTTAGAAAAGTAAAACATATTCAGGGATTTCGTGAAATCCCTAGCTAAAATTTCAGGGATTTCGCAAATTCCCTAGAAATTTTAGGGAATTCGCGAATTCCCTGGTCCATTTAGGGATTTCGCAAATTCCCTAAAAACATTCAGGGAATTCGCGAATTCCCTGATTACACAAATTCACTGTAACATGTATACATCAATTCCAGTGCAACTGTACACAACTTTCCTAGGGATTGTGATGGGTTAAATGTTGCAACTTATTTTGCTTTTTAGGGGAGAGATTGCGGCAGTCCTGCAGAGATAAAGTGTCCAAGAGCTAGAAGACCCCAGCAGTGGTTCAGCAGCCCCTTTGAGCCCAACAGAGAAGACCCAGGACATCTCTCATAGAATGAGGTTTGCCAGGGACACATCCGGACCAAGGGGGCCAGCAGCAGCAGCAGGGTGAGTTTCCTTTGAACGCTATTTCTGTTAGAATCCTGTGATTTCTAGTAGACTCTGTGTCTGACAGTTATTCTGGATCTCCTTTTCCAATGTGCTAAGTCTAGCTAAAATTACCTCAAAACCCCGTTCAGTGGCAGGTGACATCTCTGGATGAACTTGCTGCAACTTCACCTCGTGGCCTGCGAATTCACTTTCAATTTTCCTCGCCTCCATAGTGAATTGTGGACTGCCTGCGAGTTCATCAAATTTATGCTGTAGGACGTTCTTCATCCTTTCATCACACATCTTATTCCAAAACTGGGTGTTTACCAAAATGTCATAATTGTTTGGACTGATGACATTTCCATCCTTCCTGGCAATCTTACTGGCAATGTCCTCCAACCTGGCATACCAATCAGTGATACTCTCATCTGGTGCCTTGGAAGCCGAGTAAAATTGAGCCAGGAGTACATGGGGTGAGTTAACATCCCCAAACATCATGTCAAACTGTGTGATGATATCAATGACAGTGGCATCTTTACCCATATGCAGAACGATTTCCTGGGCCTGACCTTTAATTGACCTCTTGATAGCAGTCAACACCATTCTTTCAGGACATCCCTGTTTGAGGAGACACTGAACATCGTAACGAAATTGCTCAAAGGAGCAATCCTTTGAAGATCCAGAGAAAGTACTCACCCGGATGTTATTCAGTGTTTGATGATCCAAACTGGAATGACTGCTCTGGACGAGGTGTTGAAAATACTGGTTGAGGTGGCACAGGGAGTTGGGAATAATACCTCATCCTTGGTGGGTTAGACATTGGAGTGTAAGCTCCTCCCATCCCTGGTGCACCATGCTGGACTGGAGCTGGTGGTCTATGTCCAGTTGAAGTGGAACCTGGTGCTGCAACCGAAGATGACAAACCTAAAGCAGCTCCTAATTGTTACTTCTGCTCCAAGCTCCAACCAGCAATGGCTTCCAGCACATCACTCAGCTTTGCTGTACTCTTTGACTATGAAGTTGACACTGGATGTCCAATGGGAGCAGGGGCACCAAATAATTCAGGTTTCAGCTGCATCAGGATTTGATAGGTCTCACTATTCAAAGCATCAATCCTTCCGCACACATCAAACACAGGTTTTCCAGCAAAACTCTGTATTGTGGTTTGGGCTGACTGCCTATTTGAAAAAACAAGGAAAAATGCACTTTCATTGTGCAATATGATCTCCAACATAACCTCTGCCACATTGGCAGATGGACACAAAGTTTGACAGACCTCAACCTTTAATCCTCTAACATAAGCAATTTTTGACATTTACATTGTTAACCTTACAACAAAGGTCAACCCGCCAAAATCGTAAAATTTATATCAACAGCAACTCACTTCCTGTTATCTACCGTTAAACCAATTTCTTAACTAATGTTAAATCTTCTGCTCACCAAATAATATCAATACTCACTGTTATGCTCACATAATTTAAACAAAAGAAGTAGTAATGTTACCCAGTCTGATAGTCATTAGCTTCCATATGACTCTTTCAAGATAGTGACTGAGTATGGGGATCACCTATAATTACTGTTTAAAATGTTAAGTTTCCATTAGAACAAAAACCTGAGTCCATAAAGTAAATCACCTCAGCATTGATAATATCATTTGTTTTTTCCCATAAATTGACAAAAAGCTATGCTTCAATACTTAAGGGAATATGTTCTATGCAATAAAAACTATTTACACGATAAATAAACTCTATGGATGTTACTCAATAAATCAATGCATGGATGTTACGCAATAAATCAGTACTATTGATGTTACGCAATAAATTAGTACCATTGATATTATGCAATAAATAATGTGAAATAATAAATCAAAGCTCAAACACAATAAATTTTAACAGTAAGACTGACCACATTTATTCATACAACCATGCAAGATAAAGTTGTACCACCCACAAACTATCACTCCATCACCAATCATTCGTCATCCAGTTAACAACACATGGTACTGACACAATCCTGTTAAAATATTCTGAATACAAGGTGTTACACAGTCACCCAGTCACAATTTAATTACAACACCTATAAGCCAATACACCAGTATGTTAATCTTAATCAGCAAGCAATCTTAACTAAGCAAACAAAAATGCTACGTAAGTACGTGCTGTAGATATCCCCAATAGAATATAAATATCACACTTAATTTACCCAAGTAAATGTTATTATTACTCTTTTCAGGCAACAACCACAAAAAACTTTAATAAAAATAATTTTCCCAAAAATTATTTAATAAAAATAACTTCATATATTCTAACTGCTCAGCACATATTACATCCAGCACAGAAGAAAGCAATAAAACATTAATCGTCCAGAAATTAAAATACTTGTAACTACTGTGAAAAGAAAATAATAAGTGACCCAACCTCAGTTATAATCATAGCATTACATGAGAAATAGTGAGCATTTTAAGTGTCTCTAGTAGAGATTTCAACAGCTCTAATCAAAAGTTAAATTTATCACACTTTCTTATCTCTTTCTAGTATCCTGCTAATACACAAAAAGAGAAAAAAAATCTAAAACTGTGACAAGCGGTTAAATTCACAAATCAGAATTTTTTTCAACCACCAAGGTTTATCAATCGTTAGTCAATTACCAGTTCATGTCTTTTCAAACACTCCAAAACTTCCTAGTTAACCTTTCCATTTACAACGATGGACAATGTTAATCTCTACAGACACAGTTAATTATTCCCGGTTAACTAATGATCAGTAGCAATAGGCAGCAGCACTCTTTTTGACGGAAAACAACGGCACTCCAGCTGTAAGGGAAAATGTTCATGTCGCATCGAACTGCACTTAACTAACTGCAGGTGTTTACGAAGGGTGGGTCGATCTTCAGAAGTAACAGTTGTGTCCGTTGTGGTAGTCCCTTCACCCCAATGATCTCATTAGGGGCTCCAATGTAACCGGAGAGAAAGATGGTGTGCCCTTAGCTAGCAGTCTCTCTGGTGAAACCAGGGGAGGTTGAGGAAGAAGAGACGGTCTTAACTAAAAAGCTTTATTATCACATTCACATCACTTGACACCACAGCCAAAACTCTGCCAATCTAGGCCCCAAACTCACATAAAAAACCACCTACAAAAACATATACGAACCAGGTAATGGAATGACTGGCAAATCCTTAAACACACGATTAGCAAAATTAAATATTAACATTGTTAAATTTAATATATTAATTTAACAATACAAATTGTCATTCCAAACTGCAGCACCTGCTAAAATACTTGGGTGTCAAGTTATCACAGACATACTAATAAATTAAATGAGTTAATTTACTATATACAAAATAAAACAATTCTTCTGACAATTACAAGCACTATTCCTTCTAAAATGACTAGATATTATCAGACTAGTTTAAACTACATAAAAAACAAGTAAAACATATAAAAAATAATTACTAGCAACATAAGCATTAAAGTGAACATAAACACAAACAATTCACTTTAATATAAAGTTCAGAGTTAAAACCCAATTCCTGACACAAATCCAGTCACCAAGAACCAATCTCTAAAATACACTGCTTAAATGTACTTTAACTAACCTGCACTCTGCTACAACAACACAAACATCTGAAACAAGCAATCAATCTTCTCTAAACATCCATCGTTTCTGCATCCAAATCAAACCAAAGCAAACAGTAATCGGCTTTAAATTCCCGCGGTCTCTAAACAAAACACCATGCCAATCACATAACAAGAATTCTAATCAGCAGCCGGCCTAATACCAAAGATAATTAATAGCCATTCGAATCAACCACAAATGCCGTGGCTACATTAAGAAACAACTGGAGTTGCCTTTCTATTGAAGCCATATTTCTAGATGAACAACTAATTGAGAAATCATCAACAAAAAAAGACTTTTTAAAGCTAGATGGAATTACATCAGCAATACTATTAATCTTTAAAACAAATAAAGTAACAGAGAGGATGCTGCCTTGAGGGACACCCATCTCTTGCCAATGTATATTTGACATAAACAGACCCTTAATGAACTATAAAAACTCTACTGGATAAAAAATCTTGAATAAACATGGGTATTCGTCCCCATAAGCCTGGTTTATGTAGATCTCTAATAACAGCATGTTTCCAAGCAGTATCATAGGCTTTTTCTAAATCAAAAATACAGAGACTACATGGTTGCCTTTTAAAAAGAATCTCTAATAAAAGATTCAAGTCTTATTAATTGGTCTGTTGTAGTTCAACCTTTACTAAAACAACTTTGATATTTTGTTAAAATATTATTTTTCTCAATGAACCAAACTAATCTACTATTAATCATTCTTTCCATGGTTTTGCATAAAAAGCTTGTCAGAGATATGGGACGATAATTGGACGTTTTTTTAGTCTTTGCCTGGTTTAGAAATAGGCATTACAGTGGCCTGTTTCCAGCATTCAGGAATTTCACCTAAAGCCCATATGTCATTAAATATGTCAAGTAACACCATAAGGTAGATGTTTAAGCAGTTGAAAATGAATTTCATCTGGACCAGTGGCTGTGTCATGACACTTTTTCAGAGCATCACATAGTTATCTAATGGCAAATGGTACATTGTAGTTTTTAGAGTTGTCTGTGCCAAAATCCAAGTGTTCTTTTTCAGCTTTCTCTTGATATTTTTCAAACTTTGTACGGTAATTGTTCCTGCTAGAATTCTTGCTGATTTCTTGGGCCAACCTATTTGCTATGTCCACTCTTTCTGTTATTTTTGTACCATCATTATTTTTTAGATGCTGTATTGTGGTGTTACTTTTTTTACCACTTATTTTCCTAATCATTTCCCATGCCTTTTTTACTGGTGTCTTTACATTTAGTTTTGATACATATTTGTGTCATGATTTCCTTTTTATTTTGTTTAATTACATTACGAGCATTGGCTAAACAGTTTTTATATTCATTTATGTTATCTGATGTAGGATTTGTACAGCATTTATCCTTTGCATTTTGATGAGCTTTAACAGCTTTTTTGCATTCACTGTTGAACTGTGGTTTGTAGCTACCAGTGGACTGTCCAGTTGACTTTGGCACACATTTTTGCTATATCATTTAATTTATCTAAAAACACAGGAAATTTTCTGTTATATCAATAAAACTATGCCTATTGATATCTAAAGAACAGTGAAGTTTGATTGTTGGCCAATCAGCCTTTTTAAGATTCCAATATCGAAGATTGTCCTTTGGCACACTCTTAACTATATCAATAAAAAAGGAAAATGGTCACTACCATACTTATCTGAATGGACCTGCCATGCAAAATTTAAAAAAAACAGATGCAGAACATAAAGACAAATCTATTGAGGTGAATGAACTAGATGCAGGATAAAAGTAGGTAGGTGCATTATCATTAAGTAAACAAATATTGGAGGATTCAAGATGTTCAACCTTATTACCTAAGCTATTGGATGAGGAACAACACCATAGATCACTATGTGCATTAAAATCACCAATGAATAAAAAAGGTGCAGGTAAAGAGTTGACTAGATTATCAAGATCACTTTGTGCAACATTAAAATGTGGTGGAATATATACATTGCATACAGTTATAGTTTTATGCAGAGATACTTTTACAGCAACTGCCTGCAGTTCTGTATCCAACTCAAGTACCTCATTTCTTAATAAAGATGGAGCAGCCACCAGTGGCTCTCCAATCTACTTCGGACACACATGTTTTAAAATAATGATCAAATTCTCTAATATTTACATTATCTGTATCTTTAAAATGTGTTTCCTGTAATGCTAAAATGTAGGGTTTACAACTGGCAATTAAATTTTTAATTTCTTCAAAGTTTGGCCTAAACCCTTGACAGGTCCACTGTAGTATACTTTTATATGTGTTTGGATCCATTATTTACACTTTTATTCCCACTCGGCCCTTGTGTATTTATGATTGGGGATTCTTCGCAACTCATTTCACTCAAAGCATCATATTTGTTGTATTGTACAATAGGGTCATTAGATCCCTTATGTTGTTTGGTCACATATACTTTACTTTGGCTTATTTTCAATTTGGTGGGGTCATTTTGAGATGCACTTGTCTGACTGGATGAACTTGTTTTAGTCACTTTAGTCGTCTGTTTTTCAACTGCACACTTTTTGGGTTGTTTTGAACCATCTGGCCAAGTCATTTTTTACATTTCCACTTTTGCTGTTTTCACCACAGGTTTGGTTGCTGCAGCTGCCTGGGCATATGTTGTTTTCATGGAATTAAATATATCCATTTGATTCTTGGCCTCTGTGTATAAAATTCCTGCCTCGGTTCTTTGAATTTCCTTTTCCTCTTTCCATTTTGGACATGTTTTATCATTAGAGGCATGGTTTCCTTGGCAGTTAACACATTTCGCTTCATTCGTGCATTGTTGTGAGTCTGTGTGATCTTCTTTCCCACATTTATTGCAAACTTCATTCTTTCTGCAGTTGAATTTAGTGTGACCAAACTTTTGACACTTATAGCATCTGATGGGACTTTCGATAAATTGGGAAACAGCCACTCAATATAAATGTCCCTGTTGGTTTTCTTTGTCCATCCCTGAATACTGATATCCTGTCCAGCTTTATCATGCCTTCATCTTTTAGTCCTTCTTATATTTGTTCATCAGAACAGTTTTTTATATCCGGGCATCTAATGACCCATTTCTTTGTGTTCATTCTGTAGTGTGGTGATTCAGTAATGGGGATAACATTGTCCATAGTCAAGTTCAGTTTGGTTGTTTTCATTAGTTTGCTGCTTTGAGTTTCCTTGTCTACTTCAATCAAGATGTCTCCATTCCTTAATTTCTTTATATTAAAGGGACCAGACCCAAGTACAGTAACAATGGCCTTGTTTATAGCAAATGGTGACAGTTTTTACAAAGGTCTCTCATTGTATGTTCCTTTTACAAGCAGGAATCGCGGCCATGAACAAATCTGTATGGAATCCGAGTTTGTAATCATGAAATTATGCAAAGGTCTAATCCTTTTTCTATCAGTTATTTGGGAATTTTGTGAAACCATAATGTTATAGTCGTTATTCATTGCCAATGCTCTCAACCCACCCTTCAAGCCCAACAAGGGGATATCATAATAGTGTGGAGATGAGCCCTGCACACTGACATGAGAGATACATTAGCAATATACTCGAAGAACACAAAAGTGAACCTTGATTGACCTGTTAAGCAGCTGCCTTCTAGATACTCCAAACAAAAGCACAAACCAAACACCAGCAAAATACAACAATCTAGAACAACAGTATAAACCATTAGAATCAACCAGTCATCATTAATTTGGAGCACTAGGGCTTGATTGATTAAGCCAGGCCATCTTAACCTTCCGACTAAGTGAAATTGAGGCCAAAGCTGTGTATTGCCTCCTCAAAGTATTGGCTCAAAAGTCAGGACCCTCTCTTCCACTGACATTGATCGTAACCCACAGCAAACAGGGTGCCCCCATAGTCGACTCTTATGACATGCAGGAGGATATGTTGGGCCTGTTCTACTTCTGCGGACCCACAGTGGGTTAGGTGGGAGAAAAGATCCCAACTGTTACATACAAGTATGTAAATGCTAAATCACCTACCTGTCTAACAGTCATATAATATCTAATTTGTAGTGACTAATAAGCCCCAAGTTTGGGTATTTTGTTCTATAAGTAATTTTTAAGTCATGCTTTTAAAATATATGTCACTTTAATAAATCAATGAATAAATAAATAAATAATTAAAATTTAGATGTGGTTTTTATTGTTGTAAAAGGATTAACTTTATTTGTCCCTTTGTTATGGAATCAATAAACTTTTGACATTATAAGGTTATTTCGCAGTTTCTGTTTCTGTTTCGAAAATTCGCACCACAATAGCCTGATTTCAGATACACGCAGAATTAAGTATGACTCCAACATTATGATTGAAGATTGTCTGTATTGATTTTATGAATTTTATTGTACAAGCTGTTTGTAAAAGTCTGCAATTCATGTATCATTATTACAATGTAAATTAATATAAAAATATATTAAGTGTAACTGTACGTTTTACAAAATGCTAAATGTTAGGGTAAAGAACAATTACAAATAGTTACAGAACACAATATTTAAAGTATACCTATTAGAGAATATGAAGAGAATACTTTTGATGCATTTTAACTGTCACTGCTCAAACAATTTAGAGTTCTTGTAAAATATGCACGACATATTTCTGTCATTTATAATTCGGTTTAAATTCATTTTATAGGATGTAGGTGTGAATTTTAAGCCCCTTTTAACATGGTCATATTTTGCAAAAGACCATCAGTAATTAGCAATGGCAAGACATAGGTTGACTGAGTTCACATTCCAAAATATCAACAACAAGGGCTATCGGACCCTTAAATTCTATTTAACTTTAAAATAATGTTGTAATAAAATACAATGCTGCCAAAAAACACTAACTATAACCTGTTCAACATAATATTACTAAACCAACCATTACACCATTTTACCCCACTCAATAAATTTTGTGCAAAACTATTGAACACTACAAAAGTTATCTTCCACTAAGATGTTACACAACTGTTTCATCTGACTTAGCCTACATAGAAAATGTCAGTATTAAAACTTCATGTAACATACACGTAAATTTCAATACAATTCAACTAAGTACTTGATGAAAAGCTGAGACTTTATTTTGTGTCGAGCTACTAAGTCTTACTTTTTAGTTGTAACAAAAGAAAATTCATGTTAGAGTGTATTCTTTGAAAACATGCAAAGTTCATAGGTTTGAAAAAGAAAGTTTCAATAGATCGTGTTGCTTTTGGGGGAGTGGTACATATTATAAGTGTCATATTTGAAGTGTTGGACAAAAGACAGTAATCAGAGTTTGCCACATTATATCATAACTCAGTTCTCATGTAGACTCTATGATTCTTTATGTATCTGCTGGTAAAAATATTCTGGTTGTTGAATGGGAAATAAACCCTAACAGACCTTTTTAACTTTGTAAGACAGGGTAAAACTATACCAATGATGAACCAAAACAATAACAGACTCAAGTGCGACCTATTAGGTTACACCGTCTTTTATTTGCTCCAAAATTCTTCAATGTTCTTGAAGAATGGATTTCTTATTATTCTTCATTTGTCTTCAATCTTCTTCATTATTTGCCACTTCACAGTGATAACAACCGAATTTGCTAGGAAACATCTTGCTGTCTCGGGGCTCATTCCTTTATATGTCCCACCTTAATGTTATTTAAGGGGCTGCCCCATGCTGTTTGTTACCTTGTTTTCCATTGGTTCAGGGTTACCTGTCCTTGCCACCAGCAGCATTCAGGTCACTTTGACATTGAAAGTTGACCAGTGAACATCAAAAAAGTTTTTATTTGATTTTTGATTTATGATGGAGGGAAGTAGATATAACCTCAGACTGAATACTAGAGAGTGTCATATCCCTGGTCAGCTACAACTAGGAACTAATGATGTGCGAGTCGGACAGTGAGTCAGTCCTAGACCTCACTGATTTAATTTGGCAATCTGATCAAATTTATCCCCTGTTATTTCTAAAAGATATGGTGCCTCTGGTGGTGGGGTACCTCAGGTCCGAATTCCTCTACCTTTGAAAAAGCAGCCATTAACCAAAAACATTTGGAGTAGTTAAATGCATTGGGTCAACGATTGGACAATATTGAAAAGAATACCCTTGGCAATGTATAAGATCAAAGATGTGTAAGTCAGATCAAAAGTTTAAAAATCTAAAAATCAGAGCAACTTTGAAGCACATGTCCTACTATCGCACAGTAGGCAAGAAAAAATGATACCTTGGTGACATCTCACATGGGCTATATCCCTCCCCCTATTCAGAAAAAAGTTCAGGCACCTGGCTGAAAATGCGAGACCAGTTAAAGAAAAAATTAAGTCCCAAAGGGGAGGTTCCATTGAAGTTTTGGTTCCCCATAGGGTCAAGTGGCCCCATGAATTTGTTCTTGCGTGTCAGAATGAGGACCGAGTAACATACAACCAGTTGTCCCCCATCCAGTGAATGGCTGGTTTTTGCAGAACCATCCAGGAGACAGATATGACAGTCAGGGAAAATATGTCAGATTATGTGATCAATCTCTTGGATTATGCCACTGACTTCTCCTGGGCTTCTGCATAAGGCCAGCTATGCGGTCCTCTTATGCCGTATGGAACAAGGTGAGATAGCCAGATGGGCTGAGACAGAAAAGATAGATAGGATCCGTAGGGTTTATGCCCAGATGCATTCTGTTGGTCAAAGTAGCACTCAGAGAGAGCAAGATAAAGGTTCACATGGGGGGAAATCTTTTCCCTGCTAATTCTTCTGCTGATGCTTTTGATGTCAGTAAATTGTTGAGCATGACTAAATCACAAGCTAAGTCAGTGGCTGATAGGGCTCTGTGTTTTTGTAATACTCGAGATAACAGGACATTTGCTTCAGTTGTTTCAAGTAAGTGTGGCAGGGCTTTTACTATAGTAAATGACCATGGGGATGCAGGTATGTCAACTTTGTTTATTTCCAATACTTTGTCTCCTGTTGAATATAGAGAAGTACCTGTCAGTACTTTTATGCAATCACATAAGAGTCGTGGTGCTGGGGTTGATGCTGTGAAAAAGCAGAACAGCATACATTCCATAGGTAAACAAAAACTTGGTTAATATCATGTGCCAAGTACTGCAAGGAAAACAGTGAGTAGTGACTAAGTTTGCAATATCCCCTGTAACAATCGTTTTCAACTCCTAATTGGTATGGTGCAAGACAGTGCTAGTACACAAAAGGATACAGTGCTTGAGTCCAAAGAAGTTGTTGACCAACATTGCCACGCCAGTACTTTGAAAATTAACAGTGTTTCAGCCCTTGTCTGTCCAGAGGCAGTGATAGTGAGGTCGGCAGTCCAGTTAATAGTGACCAAGCACACAGTGCTTAATGCCCCAAATTTTTGATGGGCATGCAACAGCTTGATCCCACATTTGGCTGTATTCATCTCACTCCTATTACAATTTGTCCTTCCCCCCCCTCTGCTTCCCCCCAGGTAACTTCCATCTTCCAACACCATCTTACTGCTTCGCTACTTCTACTGGGTGTTTGGGGCCTTGCTTTGCCTGTAAATTTATGTTTTGGGGGAAACTTCATATTGCTATTAAATTCTATGGTTCTCTCTTACCAACTTTATTACCTTTCTATGTAGTGTTTTAGTATTTGACCTTGTGTGACCTTTGGCCTTTCAACTGTTATAATTATTAGATCATGGATCTATCCCCCCTTTGGGGTAGGGTTTGCTTTATTATGTCACAATTGGTCCTTAAATTGTTCGTGGTCAGTTTGACCTTTTATATGACCTTTATGTATGTATTTCAAAATCACAGTTAGTTTTCATTACATATACATGTATTGATGTCCATTATTCATGTGTTTACATTGTGTTTCAGTAGTCATATTTATTTACTTTTGCTGTAATTTTCCTTGTTGGGGTGAATTTTAGGTTTGCCATGACAATTCGCTACTGTAGGTAGCATATTCCTTTATGTAGTGGGCAATCAGCAACCAGTCGCACTAGTTTCTTGGTCATGGTAAATTTGTCAGACACTCTTTCTTGTTCACAACTGGTTCTCCTTTTTTGGTAGAGGAGTCTTCACCGATTGCATTCATTTTCCCAAACCTGTAGCTAATTTGTAGTTAAATCACCAGATTATTTCATCAGTCACTTGTAGTTAAATCACCAGATAGTTTCACCAGTCACTTTGTTGAGATTTAATCTCAGGACAGTCAAAGAGCATATTAAAACATCCTTAAAGTATGAAGAACTGTTTATCACGTGACCACACTTTCCCACCTATTATTTAAGCAAATTCTGGTGAATTGAAGGTCACATTTATTCTCTTATATTCTCCGAGAAGATCATAACACCCTCTCCACCGTGGAACCCGGGCATTATGTTCAATGAGACACTTTCTTTCAGGTTCCAGTGGCTTTGTTGCCTCATGATTAGCTTCATTGGCTTACCTGGTTCAAATTAAGATCACCTCAAGGTCATTGTTTTATTTATAAGTATTTTATTAGTCCGTAACATTACCTTGTCTTTAATTATATGATCTTATCTAATTGTCACACGTGTTTACTGTTAATCTATATTACTAATACAGTAGACTCTTGATTATCCGAACCTCTCGGGAAACATCATTGAAGTTTGGATAATCGGGAGGTTTGGAGAGTAGACAGTGAGAATTAGAGGTAACACCAATTTTTTATAATAGAGTGTTTATGTCAATATTGCTTTCATCCACATAAAATGAAAGGAAAGATGCAAATGCCTATGTTATTCTTTTTTATATAAATAATCCATAATATTTGCCTAATAAAAGAGGTCAGTATGTGCTTTTTTATTGACACTGTAAACCAAAAAAACATATAGTTTTGGAGATTCCTAAAACTGTAATTTCAAGAGAATTAAAGGGCCATCCAGTTATTCCGAAAATTTGCGAGCTTTGTAAGTTTTACTTGTTGAGAGCTATTATAGAGCAGCCAAACAGGCTGTCCTTTTAATATTTTAATGGATTGTGAATGTTTTAAAGCCTTTTGCCTGTTATGTGTGATCTCTTTGTGAGCAGTTATTATGTTTACTTAAATATTCAACATGTAACCTCATACCTAGACTATATTTCATTGCTAGCCTTATGGGCTACATATGATCAAAAAATATTCAACTTGCTGCAGCTCATTTCGTGTTTGACACTTTCAAATGCCCGAAAGCATTTTTGGATGGGGGATCTACTGTCTTTCTTTAAATTCCTAAGTTGTTACCCATTCATTTTTGTATCACTGTATGGACAATGTGGACATTAGAGGTAGCTACCGGCATAGGTTGGGAATTGCTGAATGGGAACCACCAGAAGGAATCACCAAGAACAACAACATATTTTGAAGTACTCCAAAAATTAATTCTATAATATGGAACAGCCCTCTAAGTAACTTTAATATGATAAATAAATTGACAAATATTTTAAATAATAGCTGATCTAATTTGAAATATTGAAATTGTATATCTTCACTTCTCCTGCTAAGCTGCTTCTTTTATCCCAAAACAATACTAGTTTACGGTGGTTTCACCATACAAAATTCATAAATTCTTCCCCTTTACTCACCTTAGTGGGTGGGTACCCTCACTTCTTCCTTACTTATCCTGGCTCCTGGGTTTAGTACTGTATAAAATAGAGTAATGATGTTTCAGTACATCATAAGTTTGGGGTTTGGGGTTAAATAGTTATAGTTTTAGATTATTCATAATGTATTCTTATAACTCTGGCAAGGATGAGGGGAGGGGGTCAAAACTTTGGCTTTGCTATCTAAAAATAATCCTCAATATTTACATATAATCTTAGTATTTACATATAATCTTAGTCTTAGTATTTTACTCTTATGTTGTATTACAAATATGTTAGTGATGAAACCAAAAATATATAAACTAATATTTTAAAAAATTACAAAGTTTTAACCCAACAGGTGTGTTACTTATCCCCAGGCAGGGAAATGCTTTGTCAAAGCTCCATCTTATTTATGAGAGGATTAGAAGTTATGCTACAATTTTATATGGAATCAATAAAATGGAAAAAATTCCAAAAAATGAGTTTTGGACAATGTGAATTAAAAGTGGAAAAGAATGAATATTCACCAAATCACCCTAAAATCTCCATGGATTAGGAGAATAGTTTGTAATAGCAATTCGTAGTGAATAAAATTACTCCAGTCTCTTAAATCCCTCGTCTTGAGCGAACTTAACCAGTCGTTCATCTTATTTGATTCATTTTGTGACCGGTATCAGAAAGGATGCATATTGGTACCAGATGTCGTTGGCAATGAAAAGGTAATCTATTTTGAGAACCTTTTGTTTGAAATGTTCAGCTAATTTATATATTGGAATTTGTACTTGTTTCTTACTGAAAAATGAAAAAATGGAACCATTATTGTACAATGTTTACCATTATCTTTCAGAGAATTATGAAAAAGGAAAACCATTTATTACCTTTTATCATAAACATATACTGAAAATCCAAAAATGGTACTGAGAAAAGACCAACCATTTATAACCTTTTGATCTTTGTCTTTGGAAAACTGTGATAGGCACGGTCCTGTAAGGAGACTGATGTGGCATTTTGTCACTACCTTAAAATCCAAGGTATCACTAGGTTACAAAAATGGCATTTAATATTTACACCAATCATTGACTGGTTTGGCTTGAATGAAGTCATGTTTTGGGGTTTTACACTTCATTTCAATAGTGGTAGTGATTCAAACCACATATATACAATTTTCCTAGCAACCCACCTCTGACACAATATTTTGCAACATCACCGGATTGACCAAGTTTTCCCCCTCTTGGGACCTTACCCTTCCTAATAGTGTATGAGTTATATACTCTGGGGTTTTCTGTCGTCCTTGGAGCTTGACTTCTTGATAGTGATCACATCTTGAGAGTTCTCCAGTTTTGGATTGATATGGCTCCCTGGGATTTGATCAACTTTCGATCATGAAACCGGACACCACCCAGTCTTGATCCACATGGGGGAGGTCTTAAATGGATTGACATAGCTTTATGTGATCTGGAATCTGGGGAACCAGACCCACTCTGGTATCACCCTACCTATTTGACAGCTGATTCTGACTAAGCTTTGCCCCCTTGGACCACTTGGAAAATTTTCAACCTTTCAACCATAAATGTATGTGTTTCATTGTGCTATTATGTGAAGGTTACACTTGTTGATATGCAGTGTTAAGTTGACCTTTTGGTAATTTTATGATCTTTTATAGTATTTTATTGGTGGCTTCAAAAATTTGTCACCACAAATACCCTTTGGGGAAAGATTTACTGTGTATGTATTGCTAACATGTAAATGAAATGCCTCAAATTGTGTTGTACTTACTTTTAATGCACATATACCCTGTCAAGGGTTTGAACCTAGCACCCAGTCTTGGGTTGAAATCTTAACTTTGCATTTGACCTTGATAACACACGGCAACGTAGAGTGACCTTTAATATGACCTTTGTCTTTAGGCAAACTGAGAAAAGGCCAGCCATTTATAACCTTTTTTCACGAACATGTACTGAAAACCGAAAAGGATGACACAAATATGTACTCTACCTGCTTTAATGAATTCAAAAAGGCAATGGATACAAAGGATATATGTCTATATATGAAAAAGCTTATAAAATAAAGAATTTTGATTTAAAAGCCACTACGGTGGTCACCCATCCAAGTAGTAACGTGGCCCACTGCTTCTTTACTTCAGTGATGAGAGGTTTCATCACGCGACACCACAATTCATGAAAATCTGGGCCAGGATTCACAAAGATTCTTAAGTAAGAATTCTTACTTAAGTACAATATTTGTGGTTAAATATAACCACAAAAGTTGTACTTAAGTAAGATAAATAAAACCACAAAAGTTGTACTTAAGTAAGAATTCTTACTTAAGAATCTTTGTGAATCCCGGCCCTGGAGACAAAGAAAAAAGTGATCTTAGAAGGGCAAACCCTCGCTAGACCTCGTGCTTAAAATTAATAGTTATATTAACTGCCTAAGTTTACATTTAAACATATATTTTTATGCTTCTGGAGACAGTATTAAAACCCTCATGAAGAAGTTTTTCAATGTAAAATGTGCAAGTTTAGACCAATATGTCAACAAGGGGCAAAAACTATTCAAAAAAGAAGAGAAATAACAGAATTATGGGACAAGTGAACATGTACTTCTACTGTAGTCACTAATAGAAAATAGTCATTTGTTACACTTACAAAAGTTCTTAAATTGGAAATACTCATCAAAATTAAAGTCACTACAGTTGTAACCCAATTTTGCAAGTTGATTTTAGGTTTTGATGTCGTACTTTTGAAAAATAACAAAAAGAAGATATGTAGCACCAAAGGATAAACAGTGTAATAGTATGATACATCATAGTCTACCATAACATGTGAGTGTCTTGTAACACATTGATTGTGTATTTAAACCTTGATTTGGGTGTAATATATGTTTCAGTACAATGAGCAAGTCATATCAAGACTGACAGACAGTTGAGTTTTGACAGAAAACATAAATTGGATCCAACTTGCTGCCCCATAGTGCATTATATCTTAAAATAGAGTTTTAATGGTGAAATATTATCCGAATTAGGATATACATCATATGATGGCACAATATCAATTATCAATTATTGCTCATCTGTTTCCTGCATTTTAGTTTATACATCTCAACCAAATTCTTTGTACTGGTTTCAAGTGCAAAGATATATTCTGTGTGTTTAAGTAACAAGATTTTTATTTTTAATTTGAGTGAATGTATGATTGTCCACCTGAATGTCCAGGGAAAGAACTTATAGTTCAGTTTCACTATTGCAGTCTCTGAATCCTATCGAATTTATATACATGGCGGAAGACTTATGGAGGAGACTCATACCTCAGTCATGTTGATTATGGCAATTGTCTCTTCAGAAGTCTGTCCAGTTTTAATATGCCAAAACTCCAGTGTACCCAAAATACACTTACTAGGATTGTCACAAACTGTAATAGATACACATCTTAATACAGCGTATCTTGTTCTCAAAAGACTCCATTGCCTGCATGTTGAATAACACTGCATCTTCAAAACATCCACTTTAGTTTATAACTTTATTCACACTGTTCATCCCAACTAATTTGGCTCTCCCTTTGTCTATTCATTGTGGTAAATATGACAAGATATATCTGACCAGATAAAAGGTTCTAGGAGGCCCCTCAATGAATTCTACCGTTGGAACAAAATTTATAAAAATCCACTTCAGTCACAGTTATTTATGCTTTCAGTTTCGAATAATATACCCGATGATGTTTGTTCTAACCCCTTTCTTGCTTGGTTCAAAAAAAGTAAAAATCTCATCGCATCAAAAAGGCTTTAACCTGGCTATGAAATAATGATTGTTGAATTGGTTTCTGTTGGCATTCATTTCCAGCAGTGTCAGTACCAGTGTTGTGTCCCAACCAGCATCAGTGATAACAGATTCTTGATCAGTTCTCCCAAACGAAGACCATGATGACCTAATTTTGCAATACAAAGCAGGAGAGCATTAGAGCAGCTTAATGTAACTACTTGGCTAAAGACTTGGAGAATTTAGAAGAAAGAGACTTTGAGAAACGAGACTATAAAGCTACTCTGTGGTATTCAGAGCAAATCAGAGGAGAGGACAAGATGGCCACAGCCAATTTCATTTTCAAGGGCAGTTTCTATTGCAAGCTCAGTACATGTACCACAAACTCTATTTACTCAGCCACAGCAGTCAACTGGGACTCCCAGGGAGTACATACTCAATATTCCAGGCACACATATGCTTCAGCAATTCGAACAAACCCAGGTTCTCCAACAGGTACAACAAGTGCCAGGGACATACATAAAGACAAGTGCATTTGACCATCAGCCCAATCAAGAACTTTAAGCCACCATCTGCTGCCTTGGCTATGGGAGATGGCACAGCACCCAATATATCAGGCGTGTCAATCCTTTCTGAGAACATCCAGTCAGTCATGAGCTATCCATAGATTGACATGCCCCCAACCATTCACACCACCTGATCAACAGCATCACACCAGCACCGTTTCTCCCACCACCCAGCAACAAGAGTCGAAACAGCCACTAGAGTTATGCTACAAAAAACAAAAGGTCCATCTCAGTACCACCTCAATGCTTCCAAAGGAAATAATCATCTACTACTAAGTGAGTGAGTGAGTGAGTGAGTAAAACCATAAACTGAATAAATACAACTTCAATATTAACAGACATTTCTACATGCAAGTTTATAAAGAATAAATTACGATATATCTTGTGCTTCCTTTTTGGCTAAGCATATATTCCAGTCAGTTTTAAAGTAATATAATCTAATTGCTTTTAATATTGACTAGAGATCCTCAGTGGCGTAGTGGGTTAGAAGGTTCGACTCCCACAACTGCCTAAGTTGAGTACCTATCCTAAAATGATCCAGGTGTTGAACAGGACGTAAAGCCCTAACTTTGATTTTTGACCTTTAATTTTGATTAAACTGCTTTTATGTTTGTAAAATGAATCTACAGCTACATATGTAACTGCCTGATTTAAAGAGCCATTATCTATGTCCCCGCTGGTCCACCATAGAGATGTGGATTACCTGTGACCTGTATTGTACTCTTTTGGTCAATGACATTGTGCATGGAGTCAGTGCAAACCTGCACCACAATATTGGTCACTTAAACCTGGTTATATATATGTTGGCATATTGTGTACATGTTGTTCTGGTATTAAAATAAAATGGTGGGAAAATTATCAACAAAATCCAAGGATTTGATTCTAAAGGCATATGTTTTTAAAATAAATTACAAACCAATCATGTCTGTTTTCTTTTGAACCAGCAAGATTTATTGGTATTAAAAAGTCCTTGGAGACTTATTCTGAGAGATCAGGTGATTTCTATGCTGGAGTACCACACATGACCTTCCACAAATTCAGAACATTGTATCAGCTGTGCAATAAATGCTGTAAGTGGATAACATAATTTTTTTTAATTGATGTGCATTTGTGTGGATTTAAAAAAATTATTGCTGATTAAATGACAGAGGGTGAAAATTTGACAGATTTTTGAGTTGCCAAACTTCATTATAGAATTTGCGTAAAATTTGTGTCACAACAGTTGGAAAATGTACCCTGGTGACTGTGCTGTACTAGTGGTGGTGGACCAGTTCACGCCCGGGTACCAATTCACGCCCACCCCTAAATTTATCCAAAACAATCACAGTTAAACAATAAATTACAAATGTATATTGTCAATTTGATGATTATCTATAATGTGGTAAACATCTTCTCTATGAAAAATCATAAATCTTCAAGAAAATTGAGGGTGGGCGTGAATTGGTACCCGGGCGTGAACTGGTCCACCACCACTAGTATACCTAGATTCTATCCCAAAGCATTTTAACTTCACACATGGAATTAATGAAGTTCACTATACCAATAATATTAGAGTGCACGGGACAGGAGATAGTGAACTTTATGTCATGATTCTACATAAAGTCTATAAAGAGTGTAAATAACCCCAAAACAAAACACTTGATACTGGTATACACAATACATGACCCAAAAATGATCAGAAGCAACCATATTTTCTATTAAAGCCTGATTAATTTCGACCAAGTTAAGGTATTTTAAAAGGGCAGAATATATTAGAATTCAAATAATGGAATATTCCCCACACTGTGCACCCAAAAATGCACCCCATGCCATTTATGTGCACTTCACACACCACACCAGTGCACAACGTGTGACGCAACAGGCGCAATTTACTAGGGCAATTACATTCTCCAAAAGTACTTGAAGGGTGTCGTTATACATGTACTCTGGCCTCTGGTAAGAAAGATCAATTGTACTTTCTAACTATAGTTGTGACTGCCAATTACAACAAAACAACACATTCTTTTACAAATTGTTTTATACTTTAATTATATGTAAAGTTTATATTTGAAAATAATTACTGGGATATAAGAGTGTTTATGTTTGCCACAATCACTTCGGGTCTTTTGAGCGCCCAGGGCAATTGATATCTGGGGGTTCTCAAGTCCAAATGAATGAATACAGGTTGGGAATACATATTTTAATATTTCTGCACTATATTTCATTTACATTTATACATAAACAAAACATGTTATGAAATTAAGGCCATCTGAAAGTCACCATGAAAACTTAACTATACAAGGTAACAATGCTGTAATTACTCCTACATTTGTTAAGGTGACCTTAAATTTAGTTTACATACTACTGAAATAACATTTTATAAACTACAAGTAAGAGCAATTTACATTTTAGTTCAATTCAAGATGCAGTATTACTAGTGGTTTAGGGTTAGGGTTCTTTAACTTTTGGTTGCTGAGGCGTGAATGCAGCCTGAGCTTGAATGTGAGTATTCTTCACTTTTAAAAGCATAACAGATATTTCTTAACTTTCAATTAGGTTTGAACCCTCAACATGGATTGTATAAAACAAAATACTGGAAATTATAAAATAAAGGTACATAAACAAGTATACACCAAAAAAGATAAAATCAAGGGACAAAATGTAAACTTTTCTTCATAAAAATGGTGCACCAGTTCAAACCGGTGATCTTTGCAGGTCTTACGGTTAAAGCCACCTAGCACAGTTTTTCACACACCTTACCTGTCTGAGCATTACAGCCTTCCTAAGGCTAAACAAAAACACTAAAACTTAAAATTACTTCTCAGGGCTCCAACTAATTATGACTTTGGACAACTGAATTTTTTTAAGTTCCTGAATGTCCATCTTTATATTCTTTTGAATTTGCTTGGAGTCAGTCGATTTTTATGGTGGTGCCTTGGATTGCCATTCCTTAAAGATACGAACTAGTTTAACTTCTTGCTTTACACAATATTTTAGTTTGTATCAATTATTACACAGAAGGTTCCCATGTCGACTAGATACATAATTTATGTTAGATGCACCTGCTGGCTACAGATATTGTAAACGCTGTTTTCTTAAGTTTAGCATAGGGCTCGGTGGTGTAGCGGTTAGAGTGCTCACCTTCAACCTCTGAGGTTGCTGGTTTGGTTCTCATCCCAGGCAATTCATGTTGGAAAGTTGCTACTTACCTGCCGATGCCTGGTGGTTTAAAGTGGTTTAAACGCAACGTAAAACAAATAATAAATATAAATCTTAAGTTTAGCACAGTTATTACGATTATATACAACAATTCTACTATTTTTAATACTTTAAGATAACATCATTAATTTTAAGTTACATATTGTCATCATCGGTATTTTGACAACAAAGCGTACTTTGTCAGCTTTCACTGTCTTTCTTTAATATAAATCTTTCCAAGACCAACAACCAGTGGTCCTCTCGTGGATAAAGCCAAGGAGACCACTGGCACTTCCTGGGTCGTATCCTGGTAATTTGACAGTCTTTTTGTTGGTGATCAGTTACATTACACATCCCAACCATGATGATTTTTTTTTGTATCTGAAACTAGGAAGACTAGCATTAGCTTGTGACATGGTTGTAAGGGTTGGCTAGAGAGGATGCAAATTTTTAACTGAGAAAATGACGTCTGCCTTATTTAAAATCTTATTTGTAAGTGAGGTTATATATGTAATATATAAATTTGACGGTAATGTTTTAGGTGACCAGGTCAAACTTCACCCAATCAGCATATCTATGACATTAACAAGAATAACCTTTAGCAATAAAGTAGGACTGAAATAATGACCATGGTGATATTGATGCCTGGCTTCTTCCCCACCATAAGTCCAAATGACTGAATACAGGTTGGGAATATATATTTTATTATTTCTACACTGCATTTCATTTACATTTATACATAAGCAAACATGTTATGAAATTAAGACCACCTGAGAGTCACCATGAAAACTTAACCATACAAGGTGACAATGCTGTAATTACTTATACATTTGTAATGGTGGCCTTAAATTGAGTTGAAGTTACATGTTACTGAAATAACGTTTTATAAACTACAAGTAAGAGCAATTTACATTTTAGTTCAATTTAAGATGCAGTATTACTAGTGGTTTAGGGTTAGGATTCTTTAATTTTTGGTTGCCGAGGCGTGAATGCAGCCTGAGCTTGAATGTGAGTATTCTTTACTTTTAAAAGCATAACAGATGCTTTTGGCATCCTGGTTTTAAGATTTAGAGTCATTATGACCACTATTGAACTACCCCCAGAAACAGTCAGGGATGTGGTCTTGACCTGTGTGGTTCTGCACAACATACTGAGAAGCCAGTATCAAGGTCAACATGGTGGTCCACAGCCTGGTGGTGATGATGATGATGATGATGTGCCTGGTGATGGTCGGTTGATTGGTGGTGCTGCTGATTGTGGTCGCAACAGAAACCCTGCCAGAGAAGCCAAAAGACTGAGGGATTACCTCAAGGGCTACTTCAATAATGAGGGAGCAGTGGCCTGGCAAGATGGCAGAATATAACTGCTACTGCAGTAACCAGTCCCTTTTCAGGACTAATAACCAGTCCTTTTCAAGACTACCAAATATATCAGTAACAATTAATCAGCTGTGCTTGTTCCAATAGCCCAACCATTACCAAACATAAGTCACCCAACCAACAAACAGACAAACCCAATGCCCAACATAATTCCCACAAATAACAGACAGACAAACGCAATGCCAAACATAAGTCACCCAACAAACAAACAAACAAACCCAATGCCCAACATATTTCCCACAAATAACAGACAAACAGACAAACCCAATGCCCGACATAATTCCCACAAATAACAGACAAACCCAATGCCAAAGACACCCAACCAACAAACAAACAAACAAACAGACAAACCCAATGCCCAACATAATTCCCACAAATAACAGACAAACAGACCAATGCAATGCCAAACATAAGTCACCCAACCAACAGACAAACAAACAGACAAACCCAATGCCCAACATAATTCCCACAAATAACTGACAAACAGACAAACCCAATGCCAAACATAAGTGACCTAACCAAGAAACAGACAAACCCAATGCCAAACATAACTTGCTAAATGGAATAAATATTGCATATATTTTGAAAGCTACACCCTAATTTCACTTACATTTGGTTTTTATTCTGGAAAAATAACTGAAACTGAAATTTTTTTCCTTCATTGCAATTCTCAAAATTAAATTTTTTTATTCCACTTCAAGAAAATTAAGAAAATATAACCAACCAAATGGTTCTGTTTACAGTATGGTTTATCTGTCTGTTGGTTGTGGGGAGTTATGTTTGCAAATTTGTTTGTCATTTCATTGGTTGGGGGTTATATTTGCTATTGGGTTTGTCAGTTTGTTGGTTGGGGGATTATGTTTGGTATTGGGTTTGTCTGTTTGTTGGTCTTATTTTTTAACTCTGGGGACAGTGTCATTATTGGCCATATTGGGAGTTTATTTATCTATTTTTTTTCTATGTGGCCTTCTGTTGTTTTGTGTATTACCATGGGTTATTTGTTTCATGTTTGTGGTGGTGTGGGTGTTGGGCTTTTTTTTGTTTTGTGATAAGTATTTGTACTGAACTGTTATGTTTTGTGAGGGGAATTTGAACAACTTGCAGCTTAATAATTGTTTTTGGAAGATTTGGGCGGCCCTGAAAAGGGCCTATGGGGGGTACGAGACCCAACCGAACTGGCTGGCTACTGAGGCTGCTGCTGTTGAGGCGGTGCTGTGGTGGTGATGGTGTAGAGCTGCTGCTGTTGCTGCTGCTGAGGCTGCCCAATTATCTGTGTTGTTAGATCTGGTATTTGGCTTAGTATTCCACTTAAGTTGTGTCTGCTGTCCTCATCCTGTACTGTGAGCACTGATGGAGGGTTTCCAAAACCAATGGGGCTAGGTGTGTAGTAGATGTAACTGCTGGAACTGCTGCCTGGGTGAAACTAGACGCCTGTTGAGTGGATGTTGGCAGTATCCCGACCCTCTGTGACTCTTTGGTAATAGTTGCTGATCTCTTGGGTATAACTTGACGTCTATGAGTGTTCTTTACTGCTTCAATGTCTCTAAAACTCCTGCCCTTGAGGTCCTCAAACTCCTCTTGGGTCATCTTTTCAGCCTCTGATGCCACGTAGTCAAAGAAGGGCTGCCTGTCTGACTTCTGCTGCAGGAAACCTAAAATCAGCGTCCTGGTAGACCCAGGACTGTCTCTTGGTCATCTCCCTTGGGGCTTGGCCAGACTGTAGCTTGGAGAGCTTGCCATAACGAGTTCTCTGTGACTCAAACCACCTTCTGACATCAAAGGGCTGGAGCTTCAGTTCTGCAGAGATTTCTGCCCAGAGAGCCTCCTTCCTATGTCTGTCGTGGAAACGTCCATGCTCCTTGTCGTACAGTTCTGGGTGCTCCTTCACAAACTCAACAATGGCATTTTCTTGGCTGTCAGTGAATGTAGCACAAACCCTGGCTCTCTTGGCTGCTGAGTGGCACTCTGATTCTTCCTCACACCTGTCATCTTCTTTGCAAGCTTCCTCAGTAACTTCTAAACCTTCCTCTCTATCCTCTATCCTCTCTTCTCTCTCTTCTGTACCCTCCTCTGTCCTCTCCTCCAACTCTCCACCTTCCTTCTCAGAAGGGGCATCCTCAGATGGTGGCAGACTAAATTTGTGTGGTCCCAGGCATCCTGAGGAGGCCGGCTTCGATCGGTTTGGATCGGCTTCTCTTAGTCGGGGCTTAGTCCCAGACCCAGATTTTTTAGTCCCAGAAACCAGAGACAGTCTGAGGCTTCCCGGGACTAATGAAACTGATTCCTTTTCACATGCATGCAACTTCAAAGATCTGTTATGAGTTGGAGACTGAGAAACAGGCTTCCTGGGACTAAGCTACGAACACCTGGGACTAAGGGTCGCAGGAAGCCTCAGACAACATAGGACTGTGTAAATTTGGGTCTGAGGAGGCCGGAGGAAGCCTGAGACTGGACATTTTGTTGACGGCGGGAAACAAAAATCGGTTTGGGTCGTGAGAAATATTAAACATGTTTGATTTTTCTCATGGCCACAACCGACAACTACCGATCCATACAGAACACCTGGGACTAAGCAAATATTTGAAACCGACCACAAAAAAACCTTAATCGGGAAGCTTAGTCGTGTGGTGGAACACCCACATTTGATATATATGTACATACTATGATATAAATGTGATATATAAGAAGAAGACTTACAAAAAACAAATGTTACAGTCAGTAAATAGATACCACTACAATAAAATTACAATAAGTCAACTGCTGCAGCTCTTTTGGAAAAAAAATTTTTTTTTACAAAACAAAACACAACAAGACATAAAACATGAATCAATCTTATCACAGAATGTTCTATATACTTTGTTAAATTTATCAATTTTCTTTTCTTTACTGTATATTTTTTCTAGAATTTCTAATTTGGATTTGGTTATTTTCAAAAGAATCATTTATGAGAACTGGCTTACGTAAACCTTTGTTTTTATTAACATACCATTTTCTCCAGATAATTACTGTATCAATACAGTGTGACAATGAGGAATTTTCTAAATTTAAACCTAATAATATTTCATATATTGGGAGCTTTAATTCTCTGTCATATATGTCTTTAAGTTTCATTTCTAAATTTTCCCAAAAAGCCTGACTTATTTCATAATAATAGAAGTGGTGTCTATTGTATCAATAAAGGTACAGTAATGGCATTTTGGACTATCTATTATATTCCACTTAAATAGATTATCTCCACAATTAAAAATTTGATGAAGGATTTTATACTGAAAACTCTGGAAATAAGGTTTTCTTAAAATTTTATTTAGTAGTTCAAAACTAACAGAGCACTTATGCTTTTCCAAAAAAGGAAACAAGTTAACCTATATTGCTGTTGATGTTGGTGACTTTGATACTCTTGTAACAAGTTATTGATCGACTTCAACAGTTTTCACTTTTATAATTGCTTTCAACTTGTTATGAAGTTTTATATAAACTTCATTTGGCAATTTTTTTCCTGTAGCTATTGGAAGTATTAATAAATTTTCTATCCATGGAACGGAGATAAAGCTTTTAATCCTAATGCATTGGAGAAAGTTTAGATTCAGTTCATTTTCTGATTCAAGGTTGCAACCTCTAAAATCTTACCTGTGGTTGAGTCTAACAAATCAATTAGTTCCATATCATAGTTATCATTAGTATTAGCCAGGCCATATAGGCTTGGTTTCAGTACTTTATTTTCACAGAGAAACAGATTTCAATTGAAAATATATTCATTTAATACCTCTACATCATTAATCGGAGTGAAATGGTTGAACTTTATCCAACTCTCCAATATCTGTTTATGAAAACTACTTTTACCCTTTTCAATAAAACTGTAGTTTAATTTATGTTTTAACTCTATAGGATTCAGGTTAAGTAGACTCAGCATAAGACTTCCCCATTTACAATTTAAATTGTTTGATATTTGTTTTAATCCACAAAATTTTGCTTGTTTCATTTATTGAATATATATCTGGCATTTTTAAGCCACCATTTTGTATGCTACTTACTATAGTACTTCTTTTAATTTTGGCTGTTTTATTTTTCCATAAAAAAGAAAATATTATTTTATCTATTTTATGTAGAATGTTTACTGGGGTATATATAGTATTAAATAAGAAGGAAAACTGTGAGACTATTAAGGATTTTAAAATTGTAACTTTTCCTTTTAGGGACAAACTTCATGTTGACCATATGTTTACAAGTTGTTCTATCTTTTTATTTTCTCTTCAAAATTTAAAAGCTTACATTTTTCGGGTCATTTGAAAACCATATACCCAGTGTTTTAAAGGGGCCTTTGTATTTCAGTTTATTTAGCTAATTTGGCGGTTTAATATTTTTTAAAGATTGAACCCAACTGGTATAATTTCAGTTTTTTCTTCCAAATTTAATCTTAATCCTGAAATAATTGCAAAATCACTAAATAGGGAAATACTTTCTGACACAGACCTTAAATCTTGCAACAAAAAAGTAGTGTCATCTGCAAGTTGGGCAATTTTAAATTCATAATTTTGGAATGTTATACCTTTGATTTTCTTTGTTTTCTGTATCAAAACAGCTAGGATTTCTGAAACAAAAATAAAGAAAAAAGCCAAGAGGGGACAGCCTTGTCTAATAGTTTTGGAAATTTTAAACATTTCTGAGTAATATCCATTGTTTTCAACACAAAATGTTATGTTTGTATATAAGATACAAATCCACAATGTGAAAACAGGGCCAAAGTTAAATTGTTCTATGCATTAAAAAAGGAATGACCATTCTATACTATCATGCAAATTAATGCTTTTTTAAAATCTATTAATGTGATAAATCCTGAAGTGTTTTGTTCTTTTGTTAAAAGCATAATATCTTCAATTGTTCTTATTGCTTCCCCAATGTATTTTCCTTTAATGTAGCCAACTTGATCTTCATATATTAGGTGTCCAATAACTTTTTGCAATCTATTAGCTAGAGCTTTTGCCAAAATCTTATAGTCTGTTTTAAGTAAACTTACCGGTCTCCAGTTTTTAGGTATCAAAGATCTTTATCTTTCTTTGGAATTAAGTTTATGACAGCTACCTTTTGTTCCTGTGAGAGACCTTTACTTTCAAAAGTATAATTATAGCTATCTATTAATAACTCACTTATGTCTAGCCAGAAAAATTTATAAAAGTTTGTTGATAAGCCATCGCTGCCTGGAGATTTCTCATTTGCCAGATTAGTTAGGGCTAGTGCATAATCCTATTTCAGAAGGGTCATATCACAAAAATTTTTATCTGTTACACTTAATTTGGGTATTTCAGGATTGTCCAAAAAACTTTATTCTGTACTGGATAGATTCGGATTGTTTTCATTGTTTGAGTTATAATACCGTTTTTCTTCATCAATGATAGCTTTCGGATTGGTTAAGACCATGCCAGTATTGCATATTAACTTTTTATGTGTTTAATATTATAATTTCTTTTTTCTAAATTTAGGAAATATTTGCTATTTTTTTATGCTTCTTCAACCCATTTTGACTTTGATTGGACTGCTGGTCTTCGAAATTTTTCCCCTTTGATACCCCTTTGGTGGATATTTCTTCATAAAAGGTTTCAATTCTAAAGTTTTGAATTTTTAATTTTGAAATTAAAAAGAATAACATTGTATTGATTCAATGGAACAGTTGCGTTACATTTTATTCTTATTTACCCTATCCTTATAATTTTGTGGTCAACAGGTATATAATATTTGACTTATGCAGTTATGGTTGTGAAACGCATTTCTATTGGCTAACCATATTGTGTCGAAGTTTTTGATTGGTGCATCGTAAGTTGCTAGGTTCAACGTAAGTAGTGTACAAATATGGCGGATAAATATTTACTTACAGAAAGACAAAACAGAACCGCGTGTATTTAATCTCGGTAATCATTTAATAATACTTCTTAGATCTTTTTGCTTCATGAATATATTTATTTTTTTACAGTTCAAAGTCGGTTAACATAAACTTTTAGGCGAAGATAATTTTAACCGATTCTACTCAAACCTTTGATTTGCTCAAGATGAGGTATATAATAAAAACTTTTCCTGTTTAACCTTGTCTGTACTTTTATCTCAAGAATTGATACAAAGGGAGAAAAGGGTGTAGTGTTTCAGTTTTATAGTCAAGTGTAATCCCGTGTAAATGTTGATAAAGTGTTGGAACATTGTGGAACAATGTGAGCGATAATAAAGGGTTCTGCATGTCACAATATCGTGCATCTGTTCATAACTCTATCCACCAACAAATTAGACCGATTAATCTGTCTCTCAGCCAATTTTTAAAAGATGGATGTATTGGCGAGAGACAGATGGCATTAGTAAGCAAAAAACATAAACGTCCTGAAGGGCAACAAGTGGCACACATTCTGACATTAAACCTGTACTAGGCTACCACCTTGAGTGTCAAGGATGTGCCCCGCATCAAAAGAAATAAAATTTTTGCATAGTTAATAGATATATTTACCAAAATTTATTTCACTTGCCAAATTTTATCATTGTTTATACAAACAGGAAGTGCAGAAAAAGTATCTATATTACTGCAAACACAGAAAATTGTGTTCCTGCATCTAAATGCTTTATACTGTTAATACATATTAGTGCATATTTTAAAGTTTAAAGGGACAGTAATTTTCAGATATTGAAGTTTTTTGTGTAGCAAGGAACTCTGTCCCAAAAGGCCATCCATCAGTTTTAAAAAGGCATATTTTGGGACAGAAAACTCGGTCTACCAACAAATGAACTAATTATATCGTACTTGGGTGTAATTTGTCATTGTCTGTGCTTGTGGCTGAACAACAGAATTCCTATGGCAGAAGTAGAAATATATATACTGACTTGCTTCCAATTATCGCCGGGTACCAATTATCGCCAGACAGAATTCAAATAGATAGTGGCTTTCTACCAGTGAACGCCTGCCTACCAGTGAACGCCCGTCATATATTTATTTGTTAGAGGTCAAGGACAAATGCTTCTATTTATCTACAAAATGGGCGTTCACTGGTATTTCCGGTTTGCGGTAGAAACGGCCGATAATAGAGATATATTACGAAAATATAAAGCTTTGAAACAAATGTAACAACATGCAACCCAGTTATTAATTTTTGTGCATATCATTTGACAATCTATTGGCAGAAGAATAAAATATAAAGCTGTTACTATTATTTACATTTAATATATTAGCTTCAGCATGGGCATTTACTGGTAGAAAGCCACTAGTGGCATTCTACCAGTAAACGCCCATGCTGAAGCTAATATATTGTCAAATAATATAAACTGCAATTAATAACTAAGGCACATGTTGTTTTATTTGTTTCAAAGCTTTCTATTTTCATAATTTAGATCTATGATTGGCCGTTTCTACCGCAAAACGGAAATACCAGTGAACGCCCACTTTGTAGTAAAATGGAAGCATTTGTCCTTGACCTCCAACAAAGAAATAGTAGGCGGGCGTTCACTGGTAGGCGGGAGTTTACTGGTAGAAAGCCACTATAACTTCACCAAAATAGCATCCAAAGTTTAGCAAATAAGGTAAAACTATTTCCAAAGCGAATGGAACAAATGCACAACAAAAGCTTTTAAAATATATGACCATTACTGAAATATGAATGTTTTGTTTTCTGGTGGCGATAATTGGTAGCAAGGCAGTATGCATATGCTAATGGTACACGGGTGGTCATAATTGTGTCCGGTTCATAATTGTGTCCTTTAATCTTTTATTTACACATGAATGTACTCAGTTTGAGTGTTTAGTTCAATTTTTAAAATTTTCATGAAATAAAATCAATCACAACAGGAATACTTGGAAAAAAATATTAAAAGTTCTGGTTATAACATTTTAAAAATAAACTCCAATAAAAATTGGACATTATTATGAACCCGACACAATTATGACCACCCGTGTAGTTAAAGATCATGGATATTTGTATTTTGACCGAGTTAAGATCTAAGGATGACAAGGTCGACAGATTGGACCAGGTCAACAAAGTTGACAAAATGAAGACATTATATGTACCAGTGAAAAGGTTGACAGGGTTGACATAGTTGTGGCAACTGGCCTTTACCTAATTTCATCATTTGATCCTGTTTTGAATTTTTTTTTTGATTTGTCAACACTTGCAATGGTGAGTAACAATTAGGTCAGATAAAAGAAAAGGCTAGAATAACGGGTTTAAATGAATAGTGGGTTTGAGGTTGGGTAATTGAAAGTTTGGACACTAGAAGGTCTGATATAATTCAGTCAATCAGTTATAAAAATCAATGTACATTGTACAAAATTTCAACAATACCTGCAAAATGATGCATCCACTTAGTCAAGTAGTAGTATAAAGCATTTATAAAGTGCCAAATGGATGAAAACATCCCCTGGGGTTCATGAAGGGTAGCCCAATTTCCAAAAAATAGTCCATGTCCTTGTTAGCATCCGATAGGACAGAAGGACTATGGTGATGGGTAGGCTAAACTAAATAGGTAGGTCTTCAACTGTTGCCTAAATGCATTAATACTATCCTCAGTTCTGACAGCCTGAGGGAGTTTATTCCATTCCGTGGGAGAAGCAACTGCAAAACTATGCATCCCCATGCATTTATTAGGTCTGGTAGGGGAAACTGAGAGGCGGTTGCCCCATGTAAGGTCACCAAGCTTAATTTACAAGGACAGATATGGAAAACCAATATAATCACAAATTTCACTCAGGGATTTAACAATACGGAATATACTTTTTCCAGTGTCAGTCACAGTGTTCCATATTGTTACTTCCCTGCCTGAAATTTGGGAATATATTGGTTTTGTGATTATCATGCCCCTGCAGAGAATTGTTTTCAAACCCAATAACTGCAAAGTATGTTACCGAGAGCTTTGGGATTTGGTGAACAAGTATATTTCAGCAAGACATGAATTTCTTGATGACTTTGACCTTCAATTTCAAGGTCGATGGTAGTATTGAGAAGACAAAGTTTTGTCCATTTTTGCCATGTATTTCTCCTCTATAAACTTCCAAAATTCAGCCCTGAGAGCACAAAGATTTTTTTATTGTTACCCCACAGTCTTTAAGGGCTTTGCAGGTATTGTTTTCACCCATGGGTTCCAGATGGGTGGGTGGGTGGTGGGAAAAAAGTTTGTCCTGGCTGTATCTCAGAAACTATAAGGTGTAGGAAGCTGATACTTGGTAGGGACATTGGTTAAGAGGTGTAACTGTGTAGGTGTGTGACATCATGGTGTGACCTTGATTTGACCTTGCTGTAGTAACTTGGGGTTGAAAATCTTCTCCGGGCTATATTTCAGAAACTGTAAGGTGTAGGAAGTTGATACTTGGTAGAGACATTCATTAGAGGGTGTAGTGCAATGTCATGGTGTGACCTTGATTTGACCTTTGACCTTGCTGTAGTGATTGACCTTTAAAATTATGTCTGGGCCATATCTCCAAAACTGTAAGGTGTAGGAAGTTGATTTTTACCCAAAGCCTTTGAGGGGGGTTATTGTTTTCAGTCATGGTATCCGGATGGGTTGACGGGCTGCTGCGTGGGCAGGGGGAAAGTTTGCCCTGGCTGTATCCCAGTAGCTGTAAGGTGTATGGAGGTTGATACTTGGTAGGGAGATTGGTTACGGGTTGTAGGTGTGCAACATTGTGGTTTGACCTTGATTTGACCTTTGACCTGGCTGTAGTGACCTTGACCTATAAAATCTTGTCCAGGCTATATTTTGGAAATCGTAAAGTGTAGGAAGTTGATACGTGGCAGGGACATTGGTTGGGGGTTGGAGGTGTGCAACATCATAGTGTGACCTTGATTTGACCTTCAACCTTGTGGTAGTGACCTTGACTTATAAAATCTTATCTGGGATAGCTCAGAAACTGTAAGGTGTAGGAAGTTGGTATTTAGTAAGGACAGCGGTTGGGGGTTGTAGGTATGCAACATCATGGTGTAACCTTGATTTGACCTTTGACCTTGCCGTAGTGACCTTGACCTAAAATATCTTGTCCAGGCTATATCTCGGCAACCATAAGGTGTAGAAAGTTGATACCTGGTAGGGACATTGGTTAGGGGTTGTAGATGTGCAACATCATGGTGTGAACCTTGATTTGACCTTTGATCCTGACACAGTGACCTTGACCTTTAAAATTTTTCCGGGAATTATCTCTGAAACCATAAAATGTGGGAAATTGATACTTGGTAGGGACATTGCTTAGGGGTTGGTGGTGTGATCTCGATTTGACGTTTGACCTTGTCATAGTGACCATGAGGTTTAAAGTCTTGTCCAGGCTATTTCTTGGATTCCGTAAGGTGTAGAAGGTTGACACTTGTGAGGAACATTGGTTAGGGAATGTAGGTGTGCATGATGGTGTGACTTTTAACTTTGGTCCTGCCAAAGTGGATTCACCTGCCATATTTGAGACAAGTTTCTCTTATGACAAAGATGTATGGATTGCTGCAACTGATTGTTATATGTACTTTTACATAATTGTGCTATTTCCATTGACAGCTATTCTCCAATTAATAAAGTTTATAGCTTGAATATTAGCTTCATAATTTTTTGTTTACTGATTACTGTTGTCATCTTGCTGTTGAATTGTCTTGTTTTAACACTTTATTTTTACATACATTTTCTTTCTCTTAGATGTTATTTTTCTTGCTTGAACATTATTTGGACCTTATTGACTGACACGGCTCAGAAAGTATCCCAATCTTTGGACTACTTCACTTCTTCTATATCTCATGATGTTGAAAGCTATTTTCCCAGGCTGTGGGATACAGGCATCTCTGATGCTATTTTTGAATGAGTTGTTGGTTGGGGAGTGTAGGTGTGCTAAATCATGGTGTGACTTTTAAGCTTGGCTCTTCCAAAGTGTGTTTACCTGCCATATTTGAGATATATTTCTCTCATGACAAAGATATATGGATTGCTGTAACTTATATTTTAGCTTAATTGTGCCATTTTCATTGATAGCTTTACTTTAATTGATAAATCTTACAGCTTCACAATTTTTAGTTAACTGATTAATGCTATCATCTTGCTATTGAATTGTCTTGTTTTAATACTTTATATTTACATACAATTTCTCTCTCTTTGATGTTATTTCTCTACTTAGACATTATTAAGATCTTTGTATAGCTAACACTGCTTGCCCTGAAAGACGCCTGATCTTTTTCTGTGTCACTTTTTCTATATCTCATGGTGTCAAAAATTGTTTCCTCAGGCTATAGGGTACAGGCATCTCCAATTCTATTTTTTTTTGACTGGTTTTGGCGTAGTTTAGGTTTTAGTTATATTTTAATTAGGGATGGGTCGGTAGACCCGGTATCTCGGTATCGAGACCAATTTACTGAAATACCGTGATGAGATTTTACAACCACCACTTCGCTTGTCAACATAAATAATGGAAGGAATAGTTAAAATACTAGAAACATACCCAAAATCTGAAGAAATTATAAGCTTTTATCCTCAATTTTCATGAGTTTGCAGACTGTATACAGCACTAACGATTACGTTGAGCAGAACTCAGTCTCGCTTGTCAGCTCATAAAATTGAAGGAAAACTTAAAATATTGGGAACAAACATGAAAGGTGAAGAAATTATAAGCTTTTATCTCATATTTTGTGCATTTGGCCACTTTTATTATGATGTCGTGCATAGGAAATGTCCAGGTTTGTTTGGGGTGTACTAAAACACGAAGTCCCAGAATTGGTACGGTTTTGCATTGGCAACCTCCTGATGTACACATTTTTGATACCGACCCATCCCTAATTTTAATAAATAATGGGGACAGACTTAATGTTTTACTCCTGCTTCAAGGTCAAACAAGGTGTTTATACCAAAAAATACCTTTTGTCTCTCTTATTATTGGTCTTTGTGGCTTGGAATGTCAAATGAGACAGATTTGTATGTCCGATGTCATTGATCCTAGAGGTTGGAAAAGAATACTACATATACTAAAGCTTGGACCGTGAATGTTTTTGTAGAGTCAAATTTAGCCTTTGTCTCATGCATAAGGTTAAATGGTATGGATTTACCAAGATTGTCTATTTTCTATTTTATTGGCCCTTAAAGGTTCAAGAATGTGAAAACAACTTTCATTAAATCATGGGCTATCTTTTTATGGGATGAGATTTATGTTTGACCTTGTGTCAAGGTCAAGTGGACTTCCCATAAATTCTTTACGTCTCCTTTATGTTGCCTGAAGGCCGGTTTAGATTATGAAGCGCCTTCCTGCTTGTGTAAGTGTGTGTGACCATTTGTCATGTTTTTACATAAACCTTTATGGTATATCTCATTCATTTATGAAGATGTCTGTAACAGATGTGCAGAGAATGTTTATGTGTATGCAAACATGTGTATAAAAAATTTTGGCCTCAATTTGGAAAACAAAATGGTTTCCATAGCCAATTGTTTGAAAATCGTTAGGATGTTCTAAAACTTACTTGATAGCAGCTGGTTTCATCAGATTTGCACAAAATGTATATGGCTGGACTGCTTGCCTGATAGCAATTTTAGCCTTGTTTTGAATACAGAATCTAATCTAATCTAATCTACTGCTTTGCAAGCGCAATATCTTCCCCACAATGAGGAACTCAGTGCGCTAATTAAACAAAATCATTATCATATGGAAGTCAAGGGGTGTTGGGTTTCGTCACATCTTTAACATCATATTGGGGTCATCGTATAAAAAAGAGGCCTGATATCTACCTTGTCATTTGTCCTAGGGGCTCGGAATATGAAAACAACTTAACAAATTTTGGCCTGCATATATTTCACAAGTGTTGAGTTTGACCTTTGACCCTTACTTCAAGGTCAAGTGGGGTCATACTAAAAAAGGCCTTATTTCTCCCTTTTTATTGGTCCTTGAGTCCTTGAATGGCTTTGAAATGTGGAAGCATCTTCTCAGAAAACATGACCTGTAAAATATTAAGTGTCAAATCTGACCTTTCACCACTTCTACTATGCTAAAATGCCTGTATGTTTCCCATTTTATTGGTCCTTGTACCTAAGGAACTCTGTTTCAGGGTCACACTATCATTATGCTCTGTACTTGGTGTGAAATAATCGGGGCAGTGGTCTTGTTTTTCATCCAAATGGTTCATGTTAAACTACTGCAAATTCTTCACTTTGTCAAGTAAGAGAAGTAAAAGTAGGCCAAAGTAGGGACTTCTCTAATCTATATATATCAGTGTTTCCTGAGCCTCTTTTTTCTGGAGGTCAATTAACCCCCTCTTTTAAAAACCGGGGGTCAATGCAAATTTTTGAGGGTCAGTTAGGCTTGACCCACTCTGGTTAAACTGCAGGGTAGAAAAATAATAGACAAATAATACAGAACTACCTCGCAAAGCAAGTGTTCGCATTAGAGTTGTGAAATGTGGGGTACCATGTACCCCTTGGGCCACTAAAAATTTGGTACAAGTAATATTCTGCCACATTTTCTTCAAGAAATAATGTTTAGATATGCACTGTTACTAAAAAAGCAATAAATTTGATTTATCATTTTTGAAAAATTACAGTACATTGTACATAGCTGTATATTCATAAAGATATCTGAAGTACACCTGTGTACATCAGGGTAAAGAAAATAGTAAAAAAATAAACTTTACTTTCATACATTTTTTTCTCCCTTATTTTGGGACGATTTTTAAGGTAGCAAAAATTAACAGAAGCACTACTCAATTTCCAATGACATATAGTATGTTGATAGTTTCTAAAAATGATTTTATTTACCCTACAAATATATTTATACTGTTTAAAAGACAAATTATTGTAGTTTATGTTGCTTTTTATTTGACAAAAATCCATTGAGTAGTTTCAGAGTTACAGTGTTTTTGCTACATTCCCTGTAAATATTTGCGAGTTTTACAGCTAGTATTTTCCGGGGAGGTTTCCGGAGTTAAAAATTCAAAAGTTTCTGAGATTTAGTAGAACGTGTCTCCCAATGCACAAGGTATTTGTCATCGTTTGGAGACGTTGTTTCCAATTGTGTCCTTGTAGAGATCATGTTTTCTTTCAATGTATAACGTTTCGAGTAAGGTTTGCTAGGGTACATTATAACACTGGCCATTTAAGATTGACCTCGTCTGCATAGCTCTCGTCACACAAGAAATTTAAAAATATACAGCATATCCTCAGTGCTGTTTTGTTGCGTGTAACAATAAAAATATTGCGTCCTTTGGTGGATTTGGTAATTGAATAATGTGAATGCGCATGCGTGACCTCTTAACCTCGCGAACTCTTCACCTCTCGACCTTTTTCATCCCACGCATGCGCAGTTACAAGTAAACAAAAGGAAATCGTCCATTTTTGTTTTGAAATTGGAATAAATAAAGAACTGCTTCATATAGAGACGAAATGTTTATATTTCTTTTTACAAATACTTCTGCGTCAGTCTGGCCCCCTGGTAAATAATATGTGCGTAAATCGCTTGATTTCGGCGTAAATTTACGCACGTTTGTGTGTAAACGGAAACACTGTATATAACTAATATTATTGCTAGTTAATACTAATTAGTATAATAATGTGTGATCAAAAATCCCATACAAAATTACTTCGTATTTTAACTGATAATTATTTATACTATTGGTCTGGAGCCTTTGTTATTCTATTTGGAAACATGAGAAATATCTTGACTGAAACAGAGGTGCATAGAGCATTCCCAACTCATTTTTTGGATCCTTGATGATAACTCATTCCTCTCAGATTTCTTTTTTCCAAATCTCTAATATTTTTTTTAAATGTAAGTTTTGCCCACCCCCTTTGACTTTGGAGATATGAAGATATTGCAGACATTTTTTACTTATTAGTACTGAATTGTGGTTCCTGTGATTCACGTTTTTTAAACTGTTCACCAAACTGACCATAACAAGTTAAGATTTCATGAATGTACATGTATTTTTGTCGATAGGACTATAATAATATCTCATTTGTTTGACCTGGTAATACTGGTAGCTTTGACTTCGGCCAAAATAAAGAAGAGGACTGCATTTCCTGTACCTCTCTCAATCTATCACAAAGCTTAAGCAATAAGAGCTTTAATCTGTAGCAAACGTTTTAACCCCTTTGGCAATTGATTTTAGAAAACTTTATAGATTGAGGCCAACACTTAAACATGCATTCTAAAAAGAAAGAAAAGTCCCAAAGGAATATTTTACAATAAACTGATACCCCTTCCATACTACAGGCGATATAAACCTTGGTTATAGGCATTAGACAAAAGGCCCCTGTTTTTTTTTACTGCTGTCTGACACCTGTATGTGAACTTGTGATACAGTGGCCCACCGTCCCATTCCCACTGAATTTCTCATACAGTAACTAAAGTGTGGTCCGCAGTTTATATAAGGTTGTGACTCGGTTGTGTTTGGGTCTAACATGTTGGTGTGATGGCAATATAATGTGAGTGTAGGTAAATGGAAGTAGTCTCTCGGTGACACATGTTTATACTACTAACCTCCTACTGCCGTCCTGTTATTTACGATTACACACAGTGTCCAATCAGTGGCCGTGCCTGTCATAACTTATGGATACACTAAATCTCCGAAGATATGAGGCGTCCTTGTAGGTGGTTCCGCCGCCGAGTAAAACTTCTAACCACGGGGCATACCAATCATAGTGTGAACGGGGCATAATATCAGTAAACAAAAACTTTCAATTGCTGCGTTAACGCAAACTGTTAACATTAGAGAAAAACTGATAGAAAAAGTTATCTCAGACAAAAAGTAGTATCTTGAAGTGGCAGTTGCAGTGCCATGGCAAAAGTTTCTCATCAAATATGTTGATTTTTGTGTTGATGCAACACAGTAAAATCTGTTATGGATTTTTATCACATTTATTTCTAAGAAATCATAGAAAATGAACCAATTCTCAACAAATAATATCTAAAAACACACAAACTCTTCCTGGAAACCATAAATTAATGATTGTAATTTAGAAATGGTTTAAATTACATAATAACATGTGATGAAATAGTTGTAGTTAATAATATAGTTACAATGAATTACGATTCCACTGAAAAAAAATACACAAAATTTATCTTGCAACGGATGTATCCTGATACTATCCTTTGACTTATTTAAAAAGAGGTTCTCAGTGCAACCATTACTCTGTCTTCCCATTTCTCCTACTTTAATTGGTTGGCAGTTAATGACTCTTCTAAACACCTTCCTTGTGTTTTCTGTGTAGTATTCTGAAAAATACGGAAAAAAATGATAGAGACTCAATCTGTAAGTGAATATTAATTATCTTTATGGAGGACTGAGCCATGGCTGGACCCCATCTTATGTGAAAATATTTCCCAAATCTGATGTATAATTATTTTAGTTATATGCAGGGACAAACAGGCAGACAGAGTAAAGGTGGTGGGTTGGGTTGGGGGAGGGGGTGAATGTGGCAAAGAATAGAATAGAAATCTACAGAAAATTCTACCTTTTCAATTGGACAGAGTGCCCTTTGCTGTACCGTTGTGGTCATTAATGGTTCATATTTGACCTTGCAAAGAAACATGTAAAGCTGGCAACTCACTAAATTCACTAAATATGCTTGTATGCCTTGTTTTACAAGTGGATTTAGTACCTGTGAAATATCTGTCATATAATCCAGTGGAGTAAAAAGCCCTGAATAATAACATTTCATATTACTTGATTCTAAATATGTATGGTGTCATCCAAATATTTTCTTATTAATTCCTAATTATATTGAGTTTAGTGCGGTCATGGATAGTTTGCTCCGTTTTCTCTCATAATATTGACATGAAGAAAGTAAAGATAGCAATCCTTTTCAAGGGTTGTGGCTAGCTTTTACAAATCTGGATATAAAATCATGGAGAATGAAAAGACCAGGCTTGATACTGACTTTTTGGTGTGGGACACCATTGACGACATGTTCAAAAGCAGACGAGGCTCTGTATAGATTATCTGTTGGTGATTCAAATGAGTTGAATAGAGAGGAAGTCGAACCATTAGTCCATGTATTTGGAGAAAGGAGTCTTGAATGTAATGCAAATTGCACTGACAAACAAAAAACAAATGTGTGGAGATTTCTAGATTTCAGTGAGAGAGACATTGGTTAATCAAAAGCTGTGAAAAGCATACAATTTAGTGAATTCTGCCAATCATAATACAACATGTAAGGGACTCAAAAATCCTTACTCCTTTGCTTTTAAGATTGAATGTTATGGCTTCAATATTAGTGTTAACTTGTTAGTGATGATAGTAACATGGCATTTCTAATCTTAATGTCCTTTTTGAGACTTTAGGGCTCAGCTTAGAAATAAATTTAAGGTCTTTTTAAAACTTTTTACTTGAAACAATTTTCTTATAGCCTGTTGTTCTTTGTTTTAACATTTGAATTACTAAATAATCAGGAGTTATACTGAAAGCCAGTTGAAAGTAAAACACTGGAAAATTGAGAGTACCTTTGGGAAAGTATATATTGGGGATATCAATATTTCTATTCATAACTAAATGAAAATAATCTAATTCAATGAAATAGATACTAAATATAATCATGTCTTTTTCATCTAAATAAACTGTTGTTTAATCTCCCCTGTAGAGAGTGCAGAAGGCGCAGTGAACAGAGTCTCTAGCCTAATTAATATACAGAGATTTCTGGCAGATTTTAAAATTTGTTGGATCAATTGTAGCAGGAATCAAGTGTATAATGTATTCTGGCCTTTGATCCAGAATAGACACTCTGTGTGTGTTTACCTTGTGGTAGCCAGATAATGACCTTGTCACCTTGATTTGTTGACAGTCATTTGTAAGGAAAGTAAGCATATAGAAAGAAGAGGACCCTTGCATGAATTTTTATGGGGCAGAGAATTTGATTAATTTGTGAATGTATTCTTACTTGACTTTATTGTTGTAAGCTTTCTTATTAATAGAACAAGTTTAAATATTAGAAATAGAAGGCCTTTATATGCTCGGAAATTTTCTCATATGATACAATAAATTTAATTATTAGATGTCAGTAGCATTTCATGTGATAATATAGTACCATGCTTACTCTGGACAGGATTTTAAAAGTAGATATTAAGTCGGTTTGATGCCTTGAAAGAAACAGGATTCCTGTTTGCACATGGTTTTGTATTTATTCAGGCTCACATTGGTGACCATCTTGTATCTAAGCATACTGGATTCAACCAACGAGTGAATTGGCATTAACTTTACCCTGGGTAAACATTTTCTACCTTCAACTCAATGTATCAGCAGTTGCTGATATATCCGGTTTTAGTTTGTATATCGCCACTTACCAGTTGATTGGATGACTAAGTGATGAGAAGATTTTCTGTGAGTGACATTGAAAGGGCTTATGTATCTGACTTATTTAATAAATGATAAGTAGTTTCTGGAACCTACAGGATACTTTCAAAGCTTTACATTTATTTGAATGAATTTATTATGTTTGATTGTATAATACAAAAGCACCATTTGTGTAAAGAATTTGTCATTTTTTAATTTTTTTAGTACAACACCAGAAAATGGTAGAAATGGAATACCTTGAATTACGGTCGTCACGGTGAAATAGGTAAGTTGTGGTACAGTATTTTTGATGTTGGGGAGGGGTTTTGGGTTAAAGATTATCTGAGTTATTATAAAAGAATAAAGTAATAAGCAATTTGATGTACAAAATTGGGAAAACTATTCTGGGGTTGTTTTATTAGCTGTTTATAAATATTATCATAAAATTAGAAAGGTTAGGTTATATGTTTAACATTTGACCTCTTTATCAAGGATGTATATCAGTATAATAAGTATCCCCCTTGTTAACTGTAATTAACCCAAAGGGTTAGGAGTGTGAAACACTTTATGTAGTAAACTGAATTTAATGGGCAATTAATAGAGGAGGTTCACATTTTGTATTTTTCATTCATTGTCAACATACTTTTGCTGAACAACTGATACATCTGGTTGAAATTATCATAGCATCTTCATAAAAACATAAAGTATGTTGTGGCCAATAATTCACAATTTAAAAAACTTTTCAGTTAATTGGTTGACAAATTGTTTCAAATTGGTTGCAAAACCCCTGAAGTGCAGTATTTTAATGTCACACAGTGATAAAAAAGCCATGTTTTAATCACCATATTTCTAGAGTCCAGTCCTGTTTTTTCAACCCAAGTTAAACCCCTAATGTTAGATGTAGAACTAAAAGTTGCCATAAGTAGATGTAAATGGCTAACATTTTGCAACTGTATTTGATAGACTGACTCAACTGTAGTTATAACTTACAAAAATTGCTCTCTAATTTCTTTGAAATGACATTGGAATTGACAGTTTCAAAGTTTTCATATCAGTAAAATTACCTTAAAACTCGGACTGATCATATAGAATTATCAATATAAGATACCGATATCAAGGTGAACCTATGTTACTGACCATTGTTATTACAGTAGAACCTCTATTATCCGACCTATTATCCAAACTTTCAATTATCCAACCTCTCCCAAGTCAAATTAAACCTGTTATTTTAGCCCTTTTATTATCCGACCGTTCTATTATCCAAACTAATGGCTACTCCCCCATGAGGGGCAGATAATAGAGGTTCTACTGTATAACAAATTATTATTGTTGACCATTCCTAACTATGTTATTATTACCATCTGTTTTTCAGTCACTCAGCTCAATGGATGAGGCTCACAGACAGCTTCCTCTGAGACCGAGTAGGGACAAACCTGTACTTAAATACAGCACCTCAGTGGCAGGGGGAGGTCCCAGTCAACAGGTCTGTGCTGGAAAATACTTGAAAAAAACTTTGTAAATCGGGCCTTCACATTCCTGGCTTTGACCTTGATGCTCTTGCATATTTTGAAATCGGGACCATATTTTCAGCAATCGTGTATGTCAAAATCAAATTTAATACTTTTATCATGTTCCCTTTTATGTATTCATTTCTGAGGGTGGTACCGTTTATCATTTCTGTAACCAATTGTCAGTTAACAAAACTGAACAAAAATGGAAATTTCCAGTTATTTTCTGCAGTCAATTACATATGTCAAATAATTTCTTTGCAGCCTTGTTGTCACTTTAAAGTACTAACTTGAATATTATTATAATTACAGAAATTTGATACATTCAGTCATAAAAAATCACAGAACTAACCGTAAATTAAAAAAATATAAAGTAAACAGAAAATACCCTGGGGTTTTCCCACAGTTGTCAAGATAATCATAAAATCAGCCAATCACAAGTGTGCATACACAATGCACCGTATGGAGTGAGGGAGAAGTTTGTAAAAAATATTTAGTTTATATTTTGGTTACATTTGTCTAGATTTGTCTCTGTTTGTATTGTTTTGATTTGGTAATTGAATTAAATCTGTTGAAACTATAGTATCAAAGATTATTCTACCAGTTACTTACTCGCATTTCTTAACCAAATGACGACCAGATGATCAGGTTTCCAATTTACACCCTTACTCGTTCCTTTGGGGGGATGGAGGCTTAGAGTGTAACACATTTGCCTCCACCCTCTCAGCTTATAAGGTTGTTTTCCAAACTGGGAAAACTGGTAGGTGTTTTGCTGTTTGTTGATGATTTACAGTGCAGAATCTTCAGCGTTGTGTACGCAATACTTTCCTTTATCCCTGTCTGTTGTGATATGATCTGGGTATTGCTATTTAAAAATCTAAATCAGTCACTTGACTGTTTCTATTTAAAGCCATATAATTCGCAAGTGCAGCCACCCAGTAACCAGCACGCATCTGCTAACCAGTCGACCACAGCCACAGGAGTGAGCAATGGTGTGAGTCATCGTCCGCCCGCAGTGCCTCTGTTCAGTCAGTCTGACTTACAGATGTACAAACAGCAGGTGTACAACAACTTTGTCAACAACTACGCACCAGTATACAGTCCAACGGGAAAAAATGGAGGTAAATCATTGGTATAAAGAAAGATGAAGGAGATTAAGGAGGGTTAAATAGAGAAATAGTCTATCACTATAATTACAGGAAGTGGATAGTTTTGGTAGATTCTAAATGTCGAAACATAGGCATTCTTACAGATGTCTATTGTCTTTATCACAGGTGTGTATCTTCTATATTGCAGGTGTATCCACATCTTCAGGTTTTAATACAGGTGTGTATTTTCTTTGGTCAGGTGTGTATCCTCTATATTATAGGTGTTTAACCTAAGGCTGTGACTTTGTTAGAAAAACCAACACCGGGTATTCGCCGTGAAAGAACCGATCCAAATTTGGCCAACCGTGTTTCAGTTGTCACCCAGTGGAAGTAGCAGAGAAGCAAACTTGGCTGATGATGTAAACAAAACGTTATGAAAAATAATGTTAAATATCTGTATAAATAAGGAAAATTATGTAAAAAATGAATATCAGTTAAAGAAATCTGACAGAATACTAAGGTTTATCTGAGTATTTCATTGATTTACACTATATATAATATTTTTTCGATTACCTGCTTCGCCAGTTTGTACTTGATTTCTTAAGGACTTCGGACCGTTTTTGGGTAATCGGGTAACCTATCACAGCCTTAGTTTAACCTCTCTCTTATAGGTGTTAATATAGGTATGTATTTTCTGAATGATAGGTGTGTCTGCTTTTTAATACAGGTGCATCAACGTCAGTAGGTTATGGTACTGTCACCTCAATGACATCGCCTCTCTACCATGCTGCAGTTGGAAGCCCCTTCTCTAACATGCCTCAACTCTCCTTTAGCAACTACACTTACCTCTCAGGTAATCATGGTTATTTCACTTTTCAGTACTAACCATTAAGAATAACTGCACCTACCTGTGGGGTGACATGGTGCTTATTATCCATAATACAGAGGAGATCACATGTCAGTATTTTGTCGGTATACCTCCATGGACTTCTATATTGATTCAGAATTGTGAATTTCAATACTGTTTCCAACAATACACTAAGCAGTGTATTTTCAAATGTTTAAGTTTACTATCATTTTATAGTTAAATCATCAATAGGAATGCTTTGAAACATTTATTTTGAGTTATTAAAGCAATCGTATCATGATTTTTTACCCCACAACCCCTAAGGGCGGTCGGGGTCTTGTTTTCACCCATGGTGTCCGGATGGGCTGGCGGGCAGATGGGTGGGCAGTGGGAAGAAGTTTGTCCGGGCTGTATCTCAGAAACCATAAGGTGTAGGAAGTTGATACTTGGTAGGGACATTGGTTAGGAGGTGTAGGTGTGCAACGTCATGGTGTAACCTTGATTTGACCTTTGACCTTGCCATAGTGACTTTGACCTATAAAATCTTGTCCGGGCTATAGCTCGGAAACCGTAAGGTGTAGGCAGTTGATACTTGGTAGGGACATTGGTTAGGGGGTGTAGGTGTGCAGCGTCATGTTCTGACCTTGTTTTGACCTTGCCGTAGTGACCTTGACCTATAAAATCTTGTCCAGGCTATATCTCGGAAACCGTAAGGTGTAGGAAGTTGATACTTGGTAGGGACATTGGTTAGGGGTGTAGGTGTGCAGCGTAATGGTGTGACTTTGATTTAACCTTTGACCTTGCTGTAGTGACCTTGACCTATAAAATCTTGTTCAGGCTATATCTCAGAAACCGGAAGGTGTAGAAAGTTGATACTTGGTAGGGACATTGGCTAGGAGGTGTGGGTGTGCAACGTCATGCTGTGACCTTGATTTGACCTTGCCGTAGTGACCTTGACCTATAAAATCTTGTCCGGGCTATATCTCAGAAACAGTAAGGTGTATGAAATTGATACATGGTAGGGACATTGGTTAGGGGTTGTACATGTGCAACGTCATGGTGAGCCTTGATTTGACCTTTGACCTTGCCGTAGTGACCCTGACCTATAAAATCTTGTCTGGGCTATATCTCTGAAACCGTAAGGTGTAGGAAGTTCATACTTGGTAGGGACATTGGTTAGGGGGTGTAGGTGTGCCTCATCATGGTGTGACCTTGATTTGACTTTGACCTTGCTGCAGTGACCTTGACCTATAAAATCATGTCCTGGCTATATCTCAGAAACTGTAAGGTTTAGAAAGTTGATACTTGACAGGGACATTGGTGGGAGATTGTAGGTATGCAGCGTCATGTTGTGACCTTGATTTGACCTTTGACCTCGCCGTAGTGACCTTGACCTATAAAATCTTGTCCGGGCTATATCTTGGAAACAGTAAGGTGTAGCTAGTTGATGCTTGGTAGGGACATTGGTTAGGAGGTGGAGGTGTGCATCATCATGGTGTGACCTTGATTTGACCTTTGACCTTGCTGTAGAGACCTTGATCTATAAAATTTTGTCTGGGCTATTTCTTGGATTCCATAAGGTGTAGAAGGTTGACACTTGGTAGGGACATTGGTTAGGGGGTTTATGTAAATGTATGTGTGCATCATAGTGTGACTTTTTTGCCCTGCCAAAGTGTCTTCAGCTTCCATATTTGAGACATCTTTCTCTTATGACAAGGATATAGGGATTGCTGCAACTAATTATTATATGCACTTTTACATAATTATGCTATTTCCATTGACAGCTATTCTCCGATTAATAAATTTTACAGCTTCATATTTTTTAGTTTACTGATTAATGCTGTCATCTTGCTATTGAATTGTCTTGTTTTAGTACTTTATCTTTACATAAATTTTCTTTCTCTTAGATATTATTTTCTCTACTTAAACATTATTTAGACCTTTATATAAAGTGACACTGCGCTGAAAGTATTCCGGTTGGACTGTTTCACTACTTCTATATGTCATGGTGTTGCAAACTATTTCCCCAGGCTGTGGGGTACAGGCATCTCTAATGCTATTCTTGAAAATTTTAAATACCTTTGTCCTTTGTTTATTAAATACAAAAACAGAACTTTTACTGTAAATTATGAATTAGCAGCTGTCACATGATTCATTTAACAACGTGACATAATCATTTCAAGGTCAGTGGTTATGGAAAGGGAAGTTAGATTTTGATATTTAAATTATATCTCAGTCTCTTGTTTAATCCACACATACTAAACAATTGCCCTTCGCTGACTTTATAACAGGACAGATTATCTTGTTTTAAATATGTTTCTTTAGACTTTATAAGGCTGAGGTTATAGTTGTCTCCTGCGCCGTCCGGGTGGCAATAGCAGGCATAAAGCTTGTGGGTGTTCCACAGCCTAAATCCATGCACAAATTTTCACCAAATTTCCAGGATATGGTTACCCCAAAAGGATAAAGAGCTGATTGGGTTTTTTGGGGGGTATCTGGCAACAATTTTTGGGCATTAAAGTTTGTGGGTGTTCCACAGTCTATAGCTATACATGGATTTTCACCAAATTTTCAAAATGTTTACACGATGTGTTTAAAAAAATTTCTATTTTTCTTTTTTTTCAAAAAGATAAATCAGTGGCCTCATCTTTATTTATAAATGTAGAGTAAGAAATCTAAAATTCGCCAGTAATCTAAAATTCGCCACCTCTAAAACCTTAGTTAATTTTATGAAGAAAATGATGTTTTTGTCTAAAAATTGGTATTTTTCAGTTCAAAAAGCCATAATTTACTATACATTCAACAAATCTCACCACAATTCATTCATTTTATTATATAGTTTTTTCACATGTGGCGAATTTCAGATATGTGGCGAATTTTAGATTTCTTACTCTATGTCACATTTATATCATACTGTATACGTATGGTATATATCATACTGTGTATAATAAGCACTGTTAAGTTTTGATGGTGGGTTTGGTATCCTCACCCACCCAAAACATTAGCATAATTGTTATAAAAAGGATAAATAAATTTACAAAATAAAAAGAAAAAAGAACTAAGTTGTACCCCAACAGGATCTAGAGCTGATTAGGTTTTGAGGTGTATCTGGCAAAAAATGTTGCCATGGATTTTGGGTCCTTAACTTTGTGGGTGTTCCACAGCCTAAACCCATGCATGAATTTTCACCAAATATTGATAATTTGTGTATCCCAAGAGGATCTAGAGCTGAGTAGGTTTTGGTGCGTATCTGGCATAAACTGTTGCCATGGAACACCTTTAAGATTTTGGGGTCTTTAACTTTGTGGTTGCTCCACAGCCTAAACCCATGCATGGATTTTCACCAAATTTTTAGGATATGTTAACCCCAACAGGATGTACCTTTTGGTCTTAAACCTATTAATTGAAAAAGGGGCACTATTTTTCTAATCTTACTATAGTTGTATTTTATGTCCTGCTGGCCAAAGTCTGGGGTTAGGAGATTATTAAACACCTTCCATGCATGCATTTGTGTGAGCATGTATGTGTGCGTTTGTCACATTTTTACACAAACCTTTATATCTAATTCATTTCTGAAGATATCTTCACCAGATTTGAATGTTTATAGGTGTGAAAATATGTTTGTAAAAATTTTGCACTCATTTTATAAAACAACATGTCCGCCATAGCTGATGGTTCGAAAATCATTGATATGTTCTAAAATTTAAGATATTGCAGCTAGCTATGTCATATTTGCACAAAGTGTAATTGGCTGGGAAAGCTTGCCTGAGAGTAATTTTGGCCATGTTTTGAAAATAAAATGGCCACCATATCCCATCATTCTTTAATATCAATGAGGGGGATGGGGGGTGGGAGTGGGCCTATCAAAAAGCCCTAAGATCTCCCTTGTTATTGATCCTGGAGGTTTGGAATGAGAATACAACTTATTGGAAATCGTGGTCTGCAAATCTTTTTGCAAGTGTCAAATTTGACCTTTGACTCCTGCTTCAAGGTCATGTCAGGTCATCATGATGAAAGGGCCTTATATCTTCCGTATAATTGGTCCTAGGGCTTCAAAATATGAAAATGACTTGCAAGAAATCATGGCCTGTGAATCTTCCATCTGACAATATTTCGTGGATTCTGTATACTTCTTGCAGCTGAAGTTGTTCGTAAGATTTTCCCAAATCACAATGTTGTTGCCCATTTAGTTATACCTGCGGGCTCGGGTTCTTGCCTGCCAAGGCTGGCTATTTTTCACATTCTCTCATTAAATATAGATTAATTTAATACATAGATCATACAAAATGGTGGAAAATAAAAGGAGAACATCCCTTGTTAGACATAATTATACAGAAAAAAAAATATATCACTTATGAAGATTATCAGTATGATACTCATGCTCTGCACTCATATAATATTGTTTGTATGTGTCATTTGGGAAGTTTTCTTGCTTGATTATCATAATAGAAGCTTTAGTAAAATACACGAGACAATTAAAATCACAGAAAATAAAAATTTGTGCACTGTGAAAATGAGATCAGAAAGACAAGTGGAACTGAGGTGATAGAAGCTAGGGTGTCAGAGGTTTTAAAATAATTTCATATAAATCTGATATTTTAACAAGCCTCAAACTGTACCTTTTTACGTGAAGGTCCAGGCACTGCCAGTGGTCAAGGTGTCGCCCCTAATCAGATCTTTGATGTCCGCTACAACAATCAAGTGGGAGTAAAAGGGCCCTCTAAAAATCCCTACGCCCGACCAATCAGTGCCATGGATGTAGAACCTCCACCTAGCAACGGAATCATTCCACCGAGTGCTGTTGCCGGGGCTGCAGCTCATCCGATGCTAGTTAGAAATGGCAGCAACGTGTCATTGGCTCTCAAGTCCTCGGGGAGCACAAGTAGTTTGAGTAGTGTGGGGAGCACTAGTGTCACTCAGGGAACTGGTGAGTATCCAACATTATGTTAAGTTTTGCCTTGCCTGGTAAATTGAAGGTTTAGTTGTTGAGGTCCTTGTATGGCAGTGCTGTGGAAAGTTGGGTTTGGGTCAGTATCACCAGTATCTCCATATCAAAACTATTTCAGTGGAATAAAATGATATGCTCAATTCCTTGTTTGGTAACTACTCAGTATATTCTTTACGTTTACCAGGGGATCTGGTGAATGGCCACAATCCACAGTAGTTTCAATCTTGGAACTTATATCTGGATTATTAGAAGGGCACCTTATACCACATGAATGTATAAAGTTCCACTGGACCAAAATACAGAAAACTACAGTACATATCTCTTTCCAATGCTAATGTTGCAATTAATTATTAAATTCATCATTTGCCATTAATACCAATCCTGACATTACTTTAATCAATTTTGGGTCCAAAGAAAAGCTTCTTCTTTTTGCATGCAGAGAATCCGCTGTGCCATTAAGCTTATAGTTTATTACACTTTATTTAACAGTAATTGAGAGAAGTAGGCATAAAAAGCTTGAATGACAATAATAATATGACAGTAATACATTTTTGTTTGTTTGATTCACCTTTAGGCTCTACACAAACAGGTGGAAAAATCCAAACAAATGCCTTTATGCGACCTCTCAGCTCTGGTGGTACTGAACAGACAGGGACTAAAGCTCCCACTACATCTTCCAATTCAGTCAACAATACGGTGACTATCAATTCACAGCCAAATGGATTGCAAGACTCTCAGGTTATAACACATCCTGTTAGAGCTGTAGTACAGGGACCAGTAGTTACTACAAAGGCAGCCGCGCCGGCTAGCACATCTATATCATCAGCATACGAGAAACATTCACACATTGTCAACAATAACCCACATCAACAACACAGTAATGCTGGCATCGCTCATACAACCACAGAGCATAAGACTTCTTCTTCAAACCTAAAGCCTAAGGTAAGCAGGCCACCTAGTGGCAGGAAAGCAATGGGAATCTCCACAGTGAACCCCAGTTCCCTCGGAATTAAAGCCGCAGGTATCCACTCTGCCCCACAGTCCAGACCCGGCAGTGCCAGTAATAGTAACAGACACAGGACAATCGTACGCAATGCCTCTAGTGGGACCCTAGTTACCCAGGGGAACCAAACAGGAAGTGAAGGTGGTAACCGTGGTAACAATGCAAGCAGGTCTGTGTTAGGGAGTGGCAGTTCATCTGTGCCAGGTAAACATATGGCGGAGTCGCAGTCATCTGGCTATATCAGTGGAACAGCCACTGTTTTAAATAGTAAACATTGTCCCACTGCAGCCCCTCGTCAAGCTTTCACAACTCAATCAACTGTGGTTAAGAATAGCACCAATACTGCGGCAGCGGAAAATCATTCTGCTGGTTCAAAAACTGAGAAAAAGGGAGCAACAGTGATTGTGAATAAGTTTCAGCCAAGAGACAAGCGGCCATCTAGTGGAACAGTCAGAGGGGGCAGTGCGTCCCATGTTCGGAACCCAAACTATACACCAGCTAAACCTTACAGTGAAGTCAGCACTGACAGCGATAACACCTCGCGTAACAGCAGTGCCGGGAGTGTGAGAAGCGTATATCAGAATATGGAGGTCGGTCCGAACAGAAACCCACAGAAAACTGACAAAAACGAGACAAATGACAAAAAACAGGGCGAGGTGGGGAATAAAGGGCTGGAAAAGGGTGGGAAAATCGCAACAAACAAGGAGACTAACGGGAAAAGGGATTCAGGAAGTAGTAGAAATGAAGATACTAGGAAACCTACCTTGAGGAAGAATGTTTCGTTTTCATCCCCTCATGCCATGGAAATCAATCCTGAGATGTTATTAGATGGAAGAGTTAAAGAAATGCCTGTTACGCATACTATGACGGGTAATCTTTTGAAATTTTGTCTTTTTTTTTTTGCCCCCTTTTTCATATACAGTGTAAACTAAGTATTAAATTGATGTAGTTTATTTATATGGATTGAGACCACTCCACTGAAATACTGAAACATTGTATTTAATGTTTGATAGTTCACTTGTGATAAGGAAAGTTTGTTTAAAACATTTGAAATTTGGAATCCACATAAATTTTTTAGCAATCACCAACATAAGACCAAAGATGCTTATTTCTGCCGACCTGTAAATGTGTTTTATTGAAAAATGTTTCGAAATTTTATCCAAAATATCTATGTATATTATATTTCTACCATATTTTTAACATGTTAAAGATTTAAGGGTAGATTTCTGTATTCTTATTATGCCTGACAGCATTGATTGAGCTAGATCGAAGTTGGCTAATGTTTAGACATAACATCAAAACTCAAAATTCTAAGCAATTTCACAGTACTATAGGGACCAGTTATTTGATAAAATAATTATATAACATTAATGTTCAACATAGTAAGTTTCATGGAATACAAGATAAATATATATTACAAACAATCAAATCAAACATCTAAATCACTTCTTCTGTGTATATTTACATTACATAGCTTAATACAACAGTATTTTATATTTATATTTTAAATATTAATGTAGGTTGTAGATGTAGCATTATTTTATGAACATCATTAGGCTCAATAAAATGATCTTTTTTTGTACCAATACATTTGTTATTGTCAATTACAGCATTTACTGTGGGAGAGTATACTATGTTCATAAAAGTGAGTATTTGGATAATCGAAGCTGTACTGTATATATTGTATATATTATATATTTTGTACAATATTATTATTTTTTAGGTACTATATTTTACCGCAAAGCCTCGAAAGGTGAGGAAATCATTCCAAAGCCGCCTGCAAAGGCGTCAGTAAACAGCGGTAGTAAGGCAAGTCAAGTGAGTGTGAACACTCCGCCCAGATCTGTGCCAGAGGGGGCGCCATCTGGTGACAGGAAGTTGGAGTTCCAAGTGAGTGAATCAGATTATTATCGCGTTGAATAATTATTTACGGATGCAGCCACTTGGCCCCTGAGAACTTGGTTTCCTTAAGGGCCACTTTAATGAAATATTTGTACATTTTGAGCCCAAATATTAATAAGCTTTGCATATTAATAGAGGTGAGTCGGTGGTACTGGTGTCTCGGTATCAAGGCTATAGCGCTGAAATACTTTAACAACACGTTACAGTAAGCATCTTCATTTTCTGTAAAAAAATTATTATTAAGTTTTATATCTTGTTTTGTAGATTATACAACATCTGTAGTAATTTCTTGGAGAAGAACTTGTTTTGTTTATATGAAGGTCAAATTCATATTAAATTTTGAAACAATTGAGTAGATGCTGAGAATTGTGTTTAATTTGTTCTACAAGTACCAATATAGTGAACTATCAAACCTCTTGTAAACAAGGTCTATTATCTCCATGAGAAGCAAGATTACTGATAAAGTGCAGAAATATGGGTCAAAGCTTTACAGATTAATATGACTTTGTGGATTTTCCGCCGGATCAGGAATCTAGTAAAGCTGCTAATTTAGTCTGAATTGTCACCAAAAGTGGAAAAACGTTAAAAGCAAAAATACAAAATTATCTTTTTAAAAAAAATCTCAGATTTATTAAAATACCATTTATGGATCATGTGTATTTACAACTAGAAAGAAAGATAAACATTAAGGCTCCAGTCTAAATATAGGTTTTATTTCATTTTCAGACTTCATCAGAAAAGGGCGAAGAATGGACAGATGAAGAGGAAGAAGATGAGGTTACCATGACGATGCTTAAACAACGCGGGTAAGTTACAGTCTGTCATGGTCTGTGTTATAATTGCTTTCCAGCTGTTAACTTATTTAATTTAGTACTGTCGGTTGCCATAACAAATTTAAATCAAATATCGCCCACATACATTTGTACTGACATTTGTTGACTTCAAAAACTGCCTTAATAATAAAGCTGTTTCAATTAAAGTGTAATTGTTGATTGTTTTCCCACTTTTTTAATCCATTAATATTGTCATATTTATTGTTTTATTTTAGTTGTTTATACATTGTCAAACACAGGAACCCTTTGAAAATCATCAAGAGTATTAAAGAGTTCTCTAATACTGAATACATAAAATGCTGTTTAATGAATGGCATGACACATACACCTCAGATAAATAAAACTACATTGTTTTGACACAGTATTTTGAAGTTTTAGGTCAATTTAATGCCCCAGTCACACTTACAGGCAGTACATCCCGTGGTTAGAGGTTTTACTCGGTGGCAGAGCCGCCTTCAACGACGTCTCATACCTTCCAAGATTTGGTGTATCCATCACACCTCAGCTGGTATTATCCACAGTAATAGTCGTTGGTCAAAACACCCCAGTCCTTTGATTACCGTCTGAGGTTTGTGTGTGACGTTGTGACACAGTGGTGAAATGTCCATTTACCTCCACTTACCTTATGTCATCGTATTACACAGAAAGACGACCAATTCACAACCTTATATACACCCTGGACTACACCTTCAGTCACCATAGCAAGAAATCCATCTGCGCATGCTCACGGTGAGGCGGCCAGAGGTGGAAATTTTACACATTTTAAAACTTCCATATCAGGCACAAGGTATTGGATGGTTTGCCATTGTGTCACAAGTTTGCATGCGAACCTCACACGATAGTTTTAAGGACAGGGACTTTTTGTCTAACACCTATAACTGACGGTCATACCGGCTGTAGTGTGACTGGGGTATTATTAGGTTACCAATCTGAAAAAAAATATATAAAGATTTAATTCTGAAACTACCTTCAAATAATGCTTCAGTGCTTTTTCTAATAGGACATGTGACTCTATTTGTATGGACTGGGATGTGAAAACACTTGAAAAAAGTATATGAAAAGGGTTGAGTCCTTAACCTTTTAAAATATTAATATGTCATTATTAAATCAATATATTGATGTTGTTACAATTGGATTTGATAAAATACATCCGATTATCATTCACAGTAGATGCAGCAAAAAGTACTATCGGAAGTAGCGAGTGTCATGATGGCATTCAGTAAATTTGGTACATCAACTCAGCCGAGATTTCATACCAGATTCCTTTGATGTGCACACAATAGTGCTGGTATTGTTTATCGATATTGAAATATTTATCGATTCACGCTAAGCTTGCCGATATCAATAATGTAGAGTGCCATATCAATATCGAAATATACTACTTAACAGGTACAAATATGGGGTTTTTCATTCAAATAAAGGACAATATTTAAAGAATACATTGGTTTTCATATTATTTTTGTCAACTTTCACTTACCGATAAACCAGAAGCGCCATATTTGTTTACGTTTCGAGAACTACTAAACCTCGCAAAAGAGTTTGGAAGGTCTCTCCCCAGAAAGCATCTAATACCCCGATATTTCAATATCGATCGATACGCAAGGCAAAAATATGGTTTGATATCGATGTGCATATTATCATTCGATACCAACACTAGCTCACAAGGAAACCAACTCAAATCAGGAACCAAATTCGCATAGAATATATATCTATTCTTCGTTTTAGATAAAGAATTTCATTTATTTTAAAGATTTTTTTTTGTTTTTAAATGTAAGAAAATCCAATTTCTTTATAAATAGGTATTGGTGCTACTTATAAATAGGTATTGGTGCTACTTAAAATGAATTGTCAGCTTTTCAATAGCTTCATACAGAAAAATTGAATAATCCCGAAACTGAAATGAAAAATAAAGAACAATTTTTTAATGTTGCTTGTTATGGGAAATCCCTAAAGTACAAGACAAAATTACTATCTAAGTACTTAAAAGTCTATTACTTCTATCTATCCTCTATCTTTTTCTATTAAATTTTCTATCAAGCTTTTTAAAAGCCAGTTGTCACTTCTTTAGCCAAGAGTAAAGTGGGACCAAATATTAAGGTAACCCTAAAACAGAAAGGCATCTCATCTAGAAGAGTAGAAAAGGTGCTAAATGCAAGGGAAACTAGAAACCACTACCATTCGTCCTGTATGTCACTAAAGGCCTGAAAAATTGCAAGCTAACACAATTTGACTTTTTGAGCAGTTGCTATTGTAAAGTTGGAATGAATATGACATACTGTATCCATATCACCAATAAAGATATTGTAGGAGCAATATGTGAAATGATTTTTATTATCTCCCACCAGGCTTTTGCCCGGGAGGGAGATTATAAAATGCATCCTGTGCGTGTGTGTGCGCGCTAGTGTGTCACACAGATTTTTCCAAAACTGCTACAGCTACAGTTTTTTTTGTAAAGTAATTGTCCTAATGAATTTTCATGCCCTTGAAATTTGTTTTGGTTTTGTGGACTCATAACACAAAAAGTATTGCAGTTAGAATTTTTTCTTGAAATATGTTGTTCAGCTACTTTGTCCTTAGCTATAAGATGGTACATAGTTTGGGGTTCCATTGCATATCATAAGTGAGTAATACCTATTTTCTTATTTGTAGTAAAATAATGAAAGAAGTAAATGTCAAATATCTTCAAAAGTATTAAAGTTAGGAAACTCTTCTCAAACATGTTATACAGTCATCTACTTTTTGGTAGGCTATCACATAGTAAAGTTTCAGACCTGTTGCACCTTGGATAGCTGAGTAATAGCTACTTTGAAATTCTTACTATTGAGTAAATCCATGGTAACTCCAAAACTATTGCAGTTAGAGTATTTTCCTAAAATATGTTGATAATTAAGTCATTCACCTTCTTTTTGGTGATCTACCACACGATCAAGTTGCAGATCTGTAGCTCTTTGCATAGCTGAGTCATACCTACTAAAATGAGTAAATGTCTTTTATCTCTAAAAGTATTGCTGATACATTATATTCAAAATAAGTCATTCACCTTCTTTTGGGTAATCTACCACATAGTGAAGTTGCAGAACTGTGGCTTTTTGCATAGCTGAGTAACAGCTACTAAAATGAGTAAATGTCTTTTATCTCTAAAAGTATTACAGGTAGGCAATTTCTTCAAAATAAGTCCTTCACCTACTTTTGGATGATCTACCACATAGTGAAGTTGCAGAGCTATAGCTCTTTGGATGGCAGAATAATAGCTACTAAAATGAGTAAATGCCTTTTATCGTTGAAAGTATTACAGTCAAACATAAAAGTGCCTCTTGCTTATTGTTACTTCTACATGTGCCTCCATCTCACAAGAAAAGCTATATTACACGGTTTATTTACACCACCTTTAGTCTATCTAATTTATACGATGGGAGATAATTGCATGCGTCAGAATGCTTGTCTTTAACATGTTTTCTCAAGTCCTGCTTTATTTTGTATTTTCTTAAGTTGGGATCTTAAAATTGGATAAACGTGTAGGCTGCACCTAATTAATATGAGGTTCAGTGGTTTTATTTGTACAGAGTCCACTGTCAGTATCGGATTTTTGCATTTTTTTAAGTCTCCAATCATTTCACCCTTGACTCCTGTGTCGCTTTGTCACTATTAGTCTGTCAACAGAGAAGACAAACCTCTCCACTTTGAGTACATTAACCTTTGCAGATTACAAACAATCAACACTTTCTTTGTTCAGACTAAAAATTGATTCATCTTCATCTTTTGTGTGAACCTATTACTTTGACTCCTTTGATAGAAAAATTGTCCAAAAGGTAAATATATAAAGAGAGTTTTTGTGTGTTGGTACTTTATGGCAAAAATGGTGGTTACCATGGTGACATTCCAAAAATATTTTTGTAGCATCTTGAGAAAGTTATTGTGAAATCCAGAAATTGATTGGCAGTGTAATAAACCTTATTAAGCTGATAAAAGGACCTCCTTTAATAAAGGAAGGTTGTTTTTATTCCTTTAAGAAGGCCAATATGACCTTGAAATTCAGTTTCACAAAGGCCCTTTTCACCCTCCTTACCAAAGGTCTTCCTGGAAACTTAAGGAGGGAGCAAATGTTCTTTGAAGTTATTTAACATTCCCTGATGGACACTTCCTTAAATTTAAGGTAGGTCCTTAGCTTCCTTGAAATTTAAGGGAGCTTTCAAGGTCTACTTTAAGGAAGGAAGGTTTGTGGAACTGAGATTTTTTAAAGGAGGGAGAAATTCAAGGACATCCTAGAATTTAAGGTGACCTTTATCTTAAGGAGGCTTTGTGAAACTGGCCCCAGATTTCTATAAATTGTGGCATTGCGTGTTGAGTACACGTCTCATCACTGAACTTAACCCTTTCGCTACCATGTATGTCGACTAGCAGTCGACATCAATGTTTATTATAAGGAACCATGTCTGTCGACCCAGGGTCCACGGAAATAGTATTGATTTCTTCTTTTCCTTAAGTATACTGTTATACGTTTTCTTTGGTGTATCAGTATTAAAACAATTTTTTAAGTAATTTATATGTAAGTTATGCGGTATTTTAAAAAAATTCACCATTTTTATCTATTTTAACTGGTTTTTGTAGATATTGCCGTATTTATCGCATATAGCTGCATGTTGTTTACTCGTGGTTATTTTTATTTGGGGGATTCCCTGAAGTTTCTTCATTCGACATTTCATCAATTCCTGATAAAATATGCCGAAAAATACCGCAAATGAAGTGTCGAAGTTAGTGAGTTAATAGTTTACTTTATTGGCATTTCTGACGTGATATGACGTCATATGGCTACAGTCCTGTAGCATAATGATCCTTCAGTAGCGAAAGGTTTAAGCAGCAGTGGGCTACATCAGTACTTGGACGTGTGACCATCTTGAGTTCCAGGCCAGGTTATGGCATTGGGATATATCTGACTAGGAACTTGTTTTTCTCACCAGACTGGCAGACTTTGATCAATTCTGGTGCACTACTCGTGTCTCTGATCGTGTCTCAAAAACCCTTAATTTACTATACATTCAACAAACCTCACCTCAATTCATTTATTTTATAGTGTATCTACATGTGGCGAATTTCAGATATGTGGCGAATTTTACCTTTCTCACTCTACCAACTGTCCCACTTGAGGTCGGGTCCAGTCTCCAATAAATGTACAGTACTGACAAGAAAATTTCACAAGTTACAGTTAAATCGACACAGTTGTTGATGTCATGTATATGAGTAGTACAACAAATGTCCTATCTGTTGGGTGCCCTCCTTTATAATATTGAGAAACAATATAGTTTTATCAACAGGTCAACTGTGATGTGTCCATTGTCACACTGGACCAATTGTACGTACATTTCCTCTGAACCAGAGTGCTGGGTAAGTTTCATAGAAATGGATATTCTCAGTAACTATTATATTTCAGAATAACAATTATAGTATTCTACAACCTCAGATAATTGATGTAATTATGGTATATTATACAGCTCTTATATTCAGAATAAAGTCTTTGTGTCATCTAATTGGATTCTTCAGAGCTTATATGACTTTCAGTCCATTGCTGTAATGTAATTAGGGAAGACATTATGCAAGAAGAAAATGGTAGAATTAATTGATAGAATAGATCCGGGCAATGAAGTACTTATAAGTGTTTACATTTGGATATACAGTTCAAGTAACTCTAAGGTATAAGGCATTTCTGTTGACAATGACATGTATGAAGGACATTGATTTTTAAGCGGCATCATAACATGAATGGAATTCAATTACTTACAGTAATTGAACGTCTTAAGAATATGTTTGACGTACTCATATATATGAGTTATAATTTCTGTGGTTAATTCATTAATAAAGATCATTAATGATAATTATAAATGCATATAATGCATTAATAAAGATCATTAATGATAATTATAAATACATATAATGTATTAATAAAGATCATTTAATGATAATTATAAAATTATTATGCATATATTATTGAAATGATAAGGGAAAAACAAATAAACGCCAGTGTCAGTGGCCATAAAGAAAGGTTTTCACTTGTGGAATAACTACAGTACACTTATGAATATGCTATAAAACTAGAGATTCAGTTCTTAGATAATAAAACAATGTTTACAAATGGATTGTTTACTGGATGAAAATTATTTGATGTAAACAATTAAATGCATTTCATATTGTGGTATATCAAAGCTTGACATAAATACAACTTGTTCTCCTGAAGTAGGTTGTTTGACCTTGGTTGCCTTGTCTAGTTGTACAAATTTAACCAGAAGTTAACATTCAATATTTAGTGATCAGTTCCTTTGAATGAGGTGGGGTATAAAAGATAATTTTTTTATGGCAAATTTTTTATACAGTATACTTGTATCAGTCATCTTATTGCTATGAACCAATGCTAGCAGTAAAAAGCATACATTAGTGACAAGATTGTGGTCATTTAATGACTAGTTCTTGGACAGAGAAGCATGCAGAAGTATCTCAAGTACCTCAAGTTCAACTCTTCAAGTCTATAGCCACTAAATTACCTTGAGTTCAGAGATATGGCCGGGACATTAGTTACTTTTATTTAGATGTGGCTGCTGCATTAAATTTGTAATCAGGTATCCAGAGAAGGGTGCAGTGAATATAGTGAATTGTAATCATTGTTTTTCCAACTTGGTATTTGAATCAAGTAATTATAGATTTAAACTTGGATGACATAATAATTGCTTCATTCTTCAAATGGATGATGCTTCAGACATTTTTTTAAATACAGGCATACATTTTAAACCTGGATAATATATGTTTGAAACTTTGCATATTCATATGGATAATGTTATAGATTGTCTTTTAACCTCAGTGTTACCTTTAGTGTTTAACTTACATTACGGTTTTGGATATTTGTATCCACTGATTACATCCAGTGGATACCTTGGTTTAGCGTTTACTGTGCTGTTGTGGCCACGGCCGCGACATATTTTTGGCGTAAACACCCTGAACGAAAACTACACCAGCTAGCTTCACCAAATTTGAAGGATATCTTTATTGGGAGGTAAGCTTCTCTGGCACTGAAATTTACCTCATTCTGTAAAACAAGATGGCCGCCCTGGGTATTTCTTTGAAAATTATTTACCTTTTTCTACTGACTGGTTCTCGTAACCAGAAGGTTGAATCTCTACATAGGTTATATGTATAACAGATATATATATATGCCCTCTAAGCATGCAGACATTTGCCCTTGAAGCTCTTCATTCAAGGTCATGAACGGAGTGCCAAAGTACCCAACGGAGTGCCAAAGTACCCAATGTAGTAGACTTTAAAAGGGCCTATATCTCCCTTACTATTGGTCCTATCTTCTGATGTGGTCAGATTTGACCTTAGGCCCCTCCTTCAAGGTCAGATGAACATGGCCAAACTTAAAAGTGCCCATAACTCACTTATTATTGCTCCTAGAGGTTTGAAATGCGAAAACAACTTTAAGGAAATCATGACCTATGAATCGTCTGATGTGTGCAGATTTGACCTCGGGGGCCCCTCCTTCAAGGTCAAACAAAGATAGCCATATGTAAATGTGCTCACAACTCATTTATTCTTGATCCTGCAGTTTTGCAATGTTTAAATAATAGGAAATCATGGACTAGGAATCTTTTGATGTGTTCAGATTTGCCCTTGGGCCCATCAAACGAGGATAGCCAAACTTAAGAGTGTTTATAACTCGCTTATTCTTGGTCCTAGTGTTTTGCAATATGAAACCAACCTGTAGAAAATCATGGGCTAGGAATCTTCTTACGTGTTCAGATTTGACCTTGGGCCCCTCGTTTGAGGTCAAACGAGGATAGCCCAACTTAAAATTGCTTATAACTTGCTTATTCTTAGTCCTAGAGGTTTGCAATGTGAAACCAGCGTATACTTTTCTGAATTTTGGCCGCCATCTTGAATTTTGGCGGAAATGGAAAATGTTGTTTCTCTCAAAAACTGTAAGAGATAGAGCGATTTGGGGCAAATTTTGGACCCCTGGGTACTAAGGACTACTAGGACCAGCAAAACTTAAAACTCAGTTGAGTTACCAATCCAATTGTATTAAGTTTAACTTGCATGTGGTACTTTGAATTAGATCAGACCAAGCAATATTTAGATAAGAATAAGCCTTTAAAGACATAAACAAGTACTTAAAATTATTTTAACCGGGAATGGTTCAGTGAATACAACTGCACCATTAAAGTGATAGTGTTTCATTGATTTTCTGGAAATAGACGTCCCTCGATAATGGGCCGACAGCAAAAAAATGTAAAACCAAATTTTGACACGAAATCACAGGAAAAGCACTGAGGTTATATCGGAAGCTGGAATGAGGTTTTTGTCACAGTAAGTTATTATTCAGTGTATTGAATCGAAGGCGAACTGTGGTTGTAACAGTCATCCTGTTTACGCAACCAGCCTTTTTATAGCAAGTTACTAAAATAGAACTTATTGACCACATTTAAAAAGCTACTTTGTTAGAAAATGCTGTTTATCATGCAATGCTATCAATTTGTTGAGCCGTATTTAATAGGATTATGAAAAAATAAAATCTTAGGTTTGGTACATAGATGAACTCAAGGAACAAGAGAATAGTTATATCCCCAGACGAAAGTCGGGGATATATTGGATTCAGGTCCGTCGCGCCGCCACCGCCGCCGCCGCCGTAGAAATTTCCTTGTGGACGCGATAACTCAAAAACAAATTAATATTTTTTTTTCAAACTTGGTACACATGTTAAGGGTGCCCAAAGGAAGATCCCTATTTTAAGGTGACCTTAAACTCCCAGTAAAAAAGAACTTATGGCCACCTTAAGGTCAGAAATTGCACCTTTGGCCACTTAGAGCCCTGTAGGTCACAAACTATGATGCTCAGCTGGCTGAAATTTTACCTGACAACACATTAATATGTTATGTGCCGAAAATCATGACTTTAAGTTGAGGAGAAAATTGTGTTTGAGGCCCATAAATACCCCCACTTAGGGATTTTTTACTATACTTTACACATATTTTGCCCTATAATTTGGAAGTGATAATTCTGATGAGTCTCAAACTGCGCTAGGTATAACTTTGATATGTAATCCTTGTCTGTAGAAAATTTTAGGGCTGTAGGTTTACCCAAAGGGGTCGACTTAAGGTCTCAAAAGTGCCCACAGAGACCCTATTTATGCACTTTTTGCCACTTTCAAGCACTGTAGCTTTCAAACTATGTCTCTCATCTAAGTTAAATATCATCTGGGAATATATCTATGTGTTTTCTTATATGTGCCCCAACATTTAGGCCTTTAATAGACAGTTAACCTGTGTATCAGGACCATAAACACCCACCCGAGTGACCCTTATAAGACATTTTTCACATCTTTTTCCCTGTAACTTGGAAATGGTAAGTCTGAGAAGTTTCAAACTGTATTAGATTTATATTCTGTGTGTAATCTTAGTATGTAACAGATTTTAAGTCTGAAGCTTTAATTTTGAAGGTCAAATTGAGGTCTCTAAAAGGCTCCCAAAGACCCAATATTTGGACTTTTTGCTACTTTTAAGCCCTGTGACTGTCAAACTATGTGTCTTTTTCCCTGTAACTTGGAAATGGTAAGTCTGAGAAGTTTCAAACTGTATTAGATTTATATTCTGTGTGTAATCTTAGTATGTAACAGATTTTAAGTCTGAAGCTTTAATTTTGAAGGTCAAATTGAGGTCTCTAAAAGGCTCCCAAAGACCCAATATTTGGACTTTTTGCTACTTTTAAGCCCTGTGACTGTCAAACTATGTGACTGATAGAGCTCAAATCCTATCTGAGAAGATATTAGTATGTTATTTTTATATGTGCCAAAAATTAAGGCTTTAAGAAGACATTTAACCTGTGTATGAGGACCATAAATCCCCACCCGAGTGACCATTTTTAGACATTTTTCACATATTTTTCCCTGTAACTTGGAAATGGTAAGTCTAAGAAGTTTCAAACTGTATTAGATGCATATTCTATGTGTAATCTTAGTATGTGACAAATTTTAAGTCTGAAGCTTTAATTTGAAGGCTACATTTAGGTCTCTAGAAGGCCCCATAAAGACCCAGTATTTGGACTTTTTGCCAATTTTAAGGCCTGTGACTGTTAAACTATGTGACTGATAGAGCTGAAATCTCATCTGGGAATACATTATTATGTTCTTTTTACATGTGCCAAAAATCAAGGCTTCAAGTAGACATTTAACCTGTGTATGAGGACCTTAAACACCCACCTGAGTGACCCTTTTAAGACATTTTTCACATATTTTTCTCTGTAACTTGGAAATGGTAAGTCTGAGAAGTTTCAAACTTTATTAGATACATATTCTATGTGTAATCTTAATATGTAACAAATTTTAAGTCTGAAGCTTTAATTTGAAAGCCACATCGAGATCTCTAAAAGGCCCACAATGACCCAATATTTGGACTTTTTACCACCTTTAAGCCCTGTAACTGTTAAACTATGTGATTGATGGAGCTGAAATCCCATCTGGGAATGCATTATTATGTCCTTTTTTACATACGCCGAAAATCAAGGTTTTTAGTAGACATTTAACCTGTGTATGAGGGCCATAGACACTCGCCCAAGTGCCTTTTTTGACATTTTTTCCGTATTTTGCCCTGTTATTTGGAAATGCTTAGTGTGACAAGTCTTAAACTGTATTATATATCATTTTTGTTTGTTATGTATGTCCCCCAAAAAGTTTCAGATCTGTAGTTTAATTGCTAAGGTCTCTTTAACAATTGTAAAATGCCCACAGAAACCCAATTTATGGATATTATGCCACTTTAAAGCCCAGTAACTGTCAAACGATGTGGGTTATAGAGCTGAAATCTTTGAATTTTTAAAAGGAAATGCCTGTCTATTTAAATTTTGAATATTAATAATGTTATGGCTATCTTAGTCTTTTAAGAACTTATTTTTGTGTGTTATACCTCTGCTTGCTGAGTTTTTCACTTTTTAAAATGAAACTGGTTAAACATATTCAAGTAGACAAAATGGACACTTTAAGTGAGCTTTAAGTCCCAATATTAATGAAATTATATCCTTATGTAGTAAAACTAGGGGATTTTTAACCCTCAACTAGCCCAGTTTTATTCAACTTGCCTCAGTTAATTTTGGCACAGCTCCTACAGTTATGAACTCATTTCAGTTGATAATCACATACTTAAAATTCTCAATTCTTTTTGTATTTGAGTACCCCTTTTGTATAGATTGCTTGTTTACCATTTATGCTCAACCCACATCCCCCACCCGGATTCCCCCCACCCACCTCTGGGACCTCCAGCTATATTGAGTGACACTAAATAAACAAAGGTATTTAATGATATCGGATGAGAAACAAAGAACTCAATGGGGTTGCAGATCTTGTGTAATAGTGAGAGAGGTGTGGAGAAGGGGAGAGGGGTGGGGGTGGGAGGTGGTGGGCTTCATTACATATAACACAAAGGGGAGTCAGAACTGAGATTGTGTCACATATTTAGGTTGCATATATATGGACCACATATATAGGTATAGAGGAAATGAATAACTGAAAACAATTTGCAAATTCTAAAAATAATATAATAAAATAATAATATAAATAATTTTTTTTAAAATAATATTTTATTTGTGAACAAATATAGAAACAGATATGCGCTTTTGGGATTATGAATTTTAGAATGGACATTGAATCATCAATCATTTAAATACTTTGAAGGAAGATTGAAAAATATGATGAGTTGAGTTAAAAATAATATTTTATTTGTCAACAAATATAGAAACAGATATGCTCTTTTGGGATTATTATTTTAGAATGGACATTCAATCATCAATCATTTAAATACTTTGAAAATAGGTTTAGAGTTATCATTGCAGGAAGATTGAAAATATAATTTCAGTTATGTATTCAGCGTCTGGGGATGCACCATCTTCCTTGGGGAGATGTAAACAGAGTAGATTGATGTGCTGAAGTTCGTATAATAATGGGTAATTATGTTTTAAAAAATTTCCGATCAAAACCTGTGGCGTGAGTGATGACCTGTCTGGGGATATGTTGGCGCCGAGTTGGCCCAATCTAGTTTTTACTTAATTAGGAACAATTTTCAGTGGGAGAAGGATCCAAGAAACCTGCAGGGCTGCTACAACTCAGGTTCTTTTGAAAAAAGGGGAAGAACTGATACATACAGGATACTTGTATAAGGACAATTATTGTACTTTCACATCTGAAAGGTGAATAAATAACTCTAAATTCCCTTTAAACAATTCTGCTTTGTGATTTAACTGTTGTAGTCCGCCTCTATCCCAACATAGTTTTAAATAAAATGTATCAGAGCTTCACCAAATCAATAAAGCTATAAACGGCCACAGTGGCAGAGTGGTAACACTGTCGCCTCCCACCTCTGAGATCAGAGTTTGGTTCCCGGCACGGCCTCAAGTGGGAAAGCTGGTGACAAAGTTGCTTGCCATTGGTTGGCAGTTTACAGTACAGAACCTTGACCAACTGTATGTACTGGTTTCCTCTGCCCATAAAATGACTTCTCTTTAATAAACGAATCAAAATGGAAATACATTAACTACCCTTTAAGGCTTTAAGCAACATTTTAGAAATAACTAAAATTAAGTTATCTACTCTTTGCTCAGCACATCAAAAAACAACTGGAATTAAACTGACTCCAGTCAACAAAATAAGAAATATCTGGAATTAAGTTGTTTTCTCTAAAATTCTCTTCAATAATCAAGCTATTAGGTATACCTGGAATTAAGTTGACTTCCCTTTAGTTTTAATATAACAAAAGATGGCTGGAGTTATATTGACTTCTTTTCATAAACATATTTAGAAACACTTGGAATTCATTATCAGCTGTTACATTATAATAATTACTGATGAAGTGGTCCATGCATGTAAATACAATAGGCTTATCTCAAGTAGCTTTATGGATTTAATCTATGTGCACAAGTTCAACAACAATGTATCCAAGAGCTTTGTTGTAGTGTTTTATTCCCCCATTTTTTCATAACATATTGATCTAAAATATGGCTAGTATAATCATTTATCTCTACCAAGGAGGTTATCTGATCATTGGATTCTGTCTGTCTGTATGTTAGCAGGATTACAAAAACAACCTACTGCACAGATTTGCATCAAATTTTCACAGTACATGGACTTTGTTAAAATAGTGTTTGAAGTTCGATGGAAATTGTTTTAGGACCATGCATTCAACCAGTGACTTACAGGCCTGTTTCAGAGATTCTGGTTTGCTTTAATTTCCATCTGTCTGAAATATATTTAGGCGAATTGCTGCACACTAGAATATTATACCCAGTAAGAAAAGTGGTTCCAGATATCTAGGTGAATTCTTATATCATATTTTGCAAATTGACTACTTTCCTTGAAAAAAATTTTCTTTTTTTTTTTCATAAATGTAAAAAATCTGTAAATCATCATGTGTAAATCAAAGATTATATTTTTAAAAATTTTACCAAAACTGACAGTGTAACTGATAGATTAACAAAGTTTCTACCTTGCAAATATTTTGCCGGTCCAGGGCTGTGGGTAGGTTTCATTTGTGGATTCTGGTCATAAGTAATACATCATCTTATCACAAGACAAAAACCAAATGGTATAATTACATTCTCACAGTATTTTCAATTTCAAACTGTTAAAGTTGGTGTTTTGAGAGTAAATGCACATAATATCACATATATTATGTTGAAAAAAAATTTATATAAAAAATGCCAGAATTTGTGAAATTCTCGAGTGAGAAATCCCTCTCTATTTCCCTCATTTTCATAGTGTTTTTAGTGACTATATTAGGCCTCAAAATTGGAAATATTGGGCCTTCAAAAGGCATTAATTTGAGCAGGGCTGATCCTTTGATAATTTACGGTATATAATTCTCCCCTGCCTCTACTAACAAAGTCTTTCACTTAATCTCAGTACGGGCTTCTTGCAAAGATTACATAACAATAAGTATATTGTTTTACATTAATAAGTCATACCAGAGTGCAGTAATATGCAGATTTTGTGGTTTGCATACTAAAAGATCAATGATATTATAACATTCATTATACCGTGAGACTCGGGAGCTACATTTTTTCTGTAATAGTCATTCTGGCAGTTTCAAGTGCAAGGACCTTGTGAATTAAATGTCTGAATATTTATGAAAGGACACGAGACCTTGAATGATTATGACATTTTGTCCATGGTTTGATGATGGATTAAAAGGGATTACTTAGAACTGACAATGTACTCTTTCGATGAAAATTTGTTCTAAATGAAAGAGCAGTGGTAAACTTCTTCATGTGTTGACACTGACAGAAACACTGAATGAAATTCTATTGATGAATACATAAAATCAAATAATCGCAGACATATTTTTTACTCTTTGAGTGGAAAACAGAAAATACTGTGCGGACACAGGAGTTATTATATTTGTGGGATTCCACATTGTTTGAAAGAAGAAACTGTATTTCAACACAAATGTGTCATAAGGATTCATTATAAAAAAAACATTTTGGGAAGTGGCTGTGAATTAATAATGTGAATAGTATGGATGGGATAAAATGAGATCCAGATTTCAAAACGCTGATTTTGTGGAGTTTTTCTCTGTCTTCCGACGGATGTAGGTGCCGTGTGTGTAATGTGACATCATGTACTCGCCTTTTCATGATGATTTCCACAGCAATTTCTGGATTGATGAAAAACCAGCTTTCCCAAAGTACAAACTCTACAGGTAAGAGAGAATCTGTGTTTATGTGTATGTTGCAAAACCAGGGAATACTGGTGTATTCACTAAAAATTTTAGGGAATACGCATATTCCTTGACCACTTGAGGGAGTATGTGTATTCACTGAAATTTTCAAGGGAATATGCATATTCCCTGATTGCACATATTCACTGTAACATATACATACCTAATTATTTAAGCGTCCCGCAAGGGACGCTTGTTTGTGTATGGGAGAGCTTCTGGCTCCGCCGGCTCCGGCGGCTCCGCCGGCTCCGCCGGCTCCGCATTTTGTTTTCCTTATAACTCTGTAACCGTTAGGCGGATTCTTTTCAAATTTGGCAGGTTTAGGCAGTAGCCTTGGGGAATTTTTTTGAATATGCTGCAGTGACATTTCAACCAATCAGAGAGGTCACATGACCAAAAATGTCTTTTTTCGATGGGGAAGCTTGTCCGGATGATAACTTGAAAGGAATTTTATCAATTCACCTGAAACTTGGCAAATACATTCATTCTATTAAAATCTGGAAATCATTAGATTTTGGCATTGATTGGTCAAGAAATGGCCGAGTAATTAATGATTAATTAATCATTACGAATTTTCCAAATAAGGAAAACACAAAAATGCTTATATCTCGAAAACCGTGCTAGATAGAGCGATTTCGACGAAATTTTTGACCCGCAGGGTATCTCTGCGGAGTAGTTTTCCCAATTTTCAAAAAATTTTTGTCTCGCCCAAAATGGCGGCCATTTTGAATTTTCGAAATTTTCGCAAAAATTGCAAAACACAAAAATGCTTATATCTCAAAAACCGTGCTAGATAGAGCAATTTCGACAAAATTTTTGACCCGCAGGATATCTCTGCAGAGTACTTTTCCCAATTTTGAAAAAAATTTTGTCTCGCCAAAAATGGCGGCCATTTTGAATTTTCGAAATTTTCGCAAAAATTGCAAAACACAAAAAGGCTTATATCTCGAAAACCGTGATAGATAGAGCGATTTCGACGAAATTTTTGACCCACAGGGTATCTCTGCAGAGTAGTTATCTCAATTTTGAAAAAAATTTTGTCTCGCCAAAAATGGCGGCCATTTTGAATTTTCGAATTTTTCGCAAAAATTGCAAAACACAAAAATGCTTATATCTCAAAAACTGTGCTAGATAGAGCAATTTCGACAAAATTTTTGACCCTCAGGATATCTCTGAGGAGTACTTTTCCCAATTTTCAAAAAATTTTTGTCTCGCCAAAAATGGCGGCCATTTTGAATTTTCGAAATTTTCGCAAAAATTGCAAAACACAAAAATGCTTATATCTCGAAAACCGTGCTAGATAGAGCGATTTCGACGAAATTTTTGACCCACAGGGTATCTCTGCAGAGTAGTTATCTTAATTTTGAAAAAATTTTTGTCTCGCCAAAAATGGCGGCCATTTTGAATTTTCGAATTTTTCGCAAAAATTGCAAAACATAAAAATGCTTATATCTCGAAAACCGTGCTAGATAGAGCGATTTCGACGAAATTTTTGACCCACAGGGTATCTCTACAGAGTAGCTGCCAATTTTCAAACAAAAAATTTCTCGCAAAAATAGGCGGCCATTTTGAATTTTCGAATTTTTCGCAAAATTGCAAAACACAAAAATGCTTATATCTCGAAAACCGTGCTAGATAGAGCGATTTCGACGAAATTTTTGACCCACAGGGTATCTATGAAGAGTAGCCATGCCAATTTTCAAAAAAAATTTGTCTTGCCAAAAATGGCGGCCATTTTGAATTTTCGAATTTTTGCGCAAAAATTGCACAACACAAAAATGCTAATATTTCGAAAACCGTGCTACATAGAGCGATTTCAACGAAATTTTTTATCTTCAGGGTATCTCTGCAGAGCAGCTATCCCAAAGAGCTTTCACTTGGTGAAGTTTCAGACCCATAGCTAATTGCTCACCTACTCAAAATGAGTAAATGCGAATTACCTCTAAAAGTATTGCAGATGGCCAATTTTTCTCAAATAACTCATTCACCTACTTTTGGAAGAGCTTTCACATGGTGAAGTTTCAGACCCATAGCCAATTACTCACCTACTCATAGCCAATTACTCACCTACTGAAAATGAGTAAATGCGAATTATCTCTAAAAGTATTGCAGATAGCCAATTTTTCTCAAATAACTCATTCACCTACTTTTGGGAGAGCTTTCACATGGTGAAGTTTCAGACCCATAGCTAATTATTTACCTACTCAAAATGAGTAAATGCGAATTATCTCTAAAAGTATTGCGGATAGCCAATTTTTCTCAAATAACTCATTCACCTACTTTTGGGAGAGCTTTCACTTGCTGAAGTTTCAGACCCATAGCTAATTACTCACCTACTCAAAATGAGTAAATGCGAATTATCTCTAAAAGTATTGCAGATAGCCAATTTTTGTCAAATAACTCATTCACCTACTTTTGGGAGAGCTTTCACTTGGTGAAGTTTCAGACCCATAGCTAATTACTCACCTACTCAAAATGAGTAAATGCGAATTATCTCTAAAAGTATTGCAGATAGCCAATTTTTGTCAAATTAATCATTCACCTACTTTTGGGAGAGCTTTCACTTGGTGAAGTTTCAGGCCCATAGCTAATTACTCACCTACTCAAAATGAGTAAATGCGAATTATCTCTAAAAGTATTGCAGATAGCCAATTTTTCTCAAATAACTCATTCACCTACTTTTGGGAGAGCTTTCACTCTGTAAAGTTTCAGACCCATAGCTAATTACTCACCTACTCAAAATGAGTAAATGCGAATTATCTCTAAAAGTATTGCGGATAGCCAATTTTTCTCAAATAACTCATTCACCTACTTTTGGCAGAGCTTTCACTCTGTGAAGTTTCAGACCCATAGCTAATTACTCACCTACTGAAAATGAGTAAATGTGAATTATCTCTAAAAGTATTGCAGATAGCCAATTTTTCTCAAATAACTCATTCACCTACTTTTGGGAGAGCTTTCACTTGGTGAAGTTTCAGGCCCATAGCTAATTACTCACCTACTCAAAATGAGTAAATGCGAATTATCTCTAAAAGTATTGCAGATAGCCAATTTTTCTCAAATAACTCATTCACCTACTTTTGGCAGAGCTTTCACTCTGTGAAGTTTCAGACCCATAGCTAATTACTCACCTACTGAAAATGAGTAAATGTGAATTATCTCTAAAAGTATTGCAGATAGCCAATTTTTCTCAAATAACTCATTCACCTACTTTTGGGAGAGCTTTCACTTGGTGAAGTTTCAGGCCCATAGCTAATTACTCACCTACTCAAAATGAGTAAATGCGAATTATCTCTAAAAGTATTGCAGATAGCCAATTTTTCTCAAATAACTCATTCACCTACTTTTGGCAGAGCTTTCACTCTGTGAAGTTTCAGACCCATAGCTAATTACTCACCTACTCAAAATGAGTAAATGCGAATTATCTCTAAAAGTATTGCAGATAGCCAATTTTTCTCAAATAAATCATTCACCTACTTTTGGGAGAGCTTTCACTTGGTGAAGTTTCAGGCCCATAGCTAATTACTCACCTACTCAAAATGAGTAAATGCGAATTATCTCTAAAAGTATTGCAGATAGCCAATTTTTCTCAAATAACTCATTCACCTACTTTTGGCAGAGCTTTCACTCTGTGAAGTTTCAGACCCATAGCTAATTACTCACCTACTGAAAATGAGTAAATGTGAATTATCTCTAAAAGTATTGCAGATAGCCAATTTTTCTCAAATAACTCATTCACCTACTTTTGGCAGAGCTTTCACTCTGTGAAGTTTCAGACCCATAGCTAATTACTCACCTACTCAAAATGAGTAAATGCGAATTATCTCTAAAAGTATTGCAGATAGCCAATTTTTCTCAAATAACTCATTCACCTACTTTTGGCAGAGCTTTCACTTGGTGAAGTTTCAGACCCATAGCTAATTATTCACCTACTCAAAATGAGTAAATGTGAATTATCTCTAAAAGTATTGCAGATAGCCAATTTTTCTCAAATAACTCATTCACCTACTTTTGGGAGAGCTTTCACTCTGTGAAGTTTCAGACCCATAGCTATTTATTCACCTACTCAAAATGAGTAAATGCTAATTATCTGTAAAAGTATTGCGGATACCCAATTTTTATCAAATACTCATTCATCTACTTGTGGGAGAGCTTTCACATGGTGAAGTTTCAGACCCATAGCTAATTACTCACCTACTCAAAATGAGTAAATGCGAATTATCTCTAAAAGTATTGCAGATAGCCAATTTTTCTCAAATAACTCATTCACCTCCTTTTGGGAGAGCTTTCACTTGGTGAAGTTTCAGACCCATAGATAATTATTCACCTACTCAAAATGAGTAAATGTGAATTATCTCTTAATAGTATTGCAGATAGCCAATTTTTCTCAAATAACTCATTCACCTACTTTTGGAAGACCTTTCACACACGAAAATGAAAAATTGTGAATATCTCGGAAAAGCTATTTCTTCTGCTTTAATGCTCGGCGGGACATACACACCACGGCAGTGGTCTTGACAAAAATTTTTGTCTCCCCAAAAATGGTGGCCATTTTGAATTTTCAAAGTTTTTGCAAAACACAAAAATGCTTATATCTCGAAAACCGTGCTATATGGAGCGAACTCAACAAAATTTTGGACCTGCTGGGTATCTCTGCAGAGTAGCCATGCCAATTTTCAAAATATTTTTGTCTCGCCAAATATAGCGGACATTTTTAATTTTTTTATTTTTTGCAAAACACAAAAATGCTTATATCTTGAAAACCATGCTAGATAGAGCAGACTGCGCTGACTTTGGTTGCCACAACAGTATAAGGCTAGAAACGAAGCATTTTCTTAATACTTTAGCACTCACCTTTATATCCTTTTCGGGACGCTTTGTTTTTGCTATGCAAAAACATTATCTTTTTTTTTTGCGAGCGATCCTCTAGTTTATAGTTATTTCAACTTGTTTGTATATGATAATATTGCATGAAATTGTCTGCCAGGAAGCAGCCATGTGAATGTGGCAGGTATGATATAATATGCAATTGTTCTTGACTTGTGAGTGGTTATTTTGTTTAGAATTTTTGTGGATTCTTAGAATTGTATCTATTGTACTGTTACATTGTGAGGTATGTTGTTTTATGTGTTACAATCATGTTATTGCCCATGCTCTGACAAATGCCCATCCCTGTCTTTTCTGGTCTATCCACCCAGGGAGCTCTTCTGTGAAAGATTTCAATATGTTGTTCAACACCCAATTGAGTTCCACAGTGGCCTAGTGGTTAGCAAGTTTGGCATCTAATCACAGGTTATCACTTCTGCGTGGGGTTCGACTCCCATAAGTGGCAATACTGAGGACCTGTCCCAATATGACCCTGGCTGTTGAAGGAGGCGTAAAACACCAACTTTGAACTTCAACACACCATTATGCCACACCATTATGCCACTTCCATTTTTACTGGGACTCAGTGTTCAAGAGACTCAGTGCTTGTGTTTTCATTTAAGAGTAAATTAATTGGAGAGTGGATGCATGAAACAAACACTATTTCCTAGCTTACATCCAAGTAGTTTTGTGATTATTGGCATAGAAACTGCTGTGAAATAATAAATTTGTATTATGTATCAGGAAAATGGCATATTCCTTGACCACTTGAGGGAGTATGTGTATTCACTGAAATTTTCAAGGGAATATGCATATTCCCTGATTGCACATATTCACTGTAACATATACATACCTAATTATTTTATAGTTATTTCAACTTGTTTGTATATGATAATATTGCATGAAATTGTCTGCCAGGAAGCAGCCATGTGAATGTGGCAGGTATGATATAATATGCAATTGTTCTTGACTTGTGAGTGGTTATTTTGTTTAGAATTTTTATGGATTCTTAGAATTGTATCTATTGTACTGTTACATTGTGAGGTATGTTGTTTTATGTGTTACAATCATGTTATTGCCCATGCTCTGACAAATGCCCATCCCTGTCTTTTCTGGTCTATCCACCCAGGGAGCTCTTCTGTGAAAGATTTCAATATGTTGTTCAACACCCAATTGAGTTCCACAGTGGCCTAGTGGTTAGCAAGTTTGGCATCTAATCACAGGTTATCACTTCTGCGTGGGGTTCGACTCCCATAAGTGGCAATACTGAGGACCTGTCCCAATATGACCCTGGCTGTTGAAGGAGGCGTAAAACACCAACTTTGAACTTCAACACACCATTATGCCACACCATTATGCCACTTCCATTTTTACTGGGACTCAGTGTTCAAGAGACTCAGTGCTTGTGTTTTCATTTAAGAGTAAATTAATTGGAGAGTGGATGCATGAAACAAACACTATTTCCTAGCTTACATCCAAGTAGTTTTGTGATTATTGGCATAGAAACTGCTGTGAAATAATAAATTTGTATTATGTATCAGGAAAATGGTCTATTTTTTTCATATTTTATCACAGAAGAGCAATGGTTTTACAAAGCTTGATAATTTTAAAAAGAATGATACACTTCATAAATTGTGAACTTCTAAAGAGTTCTTTTTTTACCCCAAGGAAAATACCGAGGGGAGTACCAAATATGCCTACCTCAAATACCTGAGTAACCTGTTAAACACAGGTTATTTTCCACCCTGCAGAGGAGGGTCATGAGGGTGTTAAAGTCAGGTTTGATTGTCTGTCTGCCCGTGTGCACTCAAATGTGAACCGGAAAAGTGTACATTGCATTTGGGTCATATTATTTTTTGCACAAGGTGGGATCAACCCCTGGCTGGTTCCACTTCAAAAATGTTGTGGCCTTTGTTCTCATGTCAGCCGACTGACAAGTCAGTTGACATTACGGCATCACTCTGTGGTGTCCGCATCTGCATTAACTTCTCCAAAAGTACAAGGCCCAGAGACATGCTGTTACTTGTAAAAGATATCTTATCTATTGAGCATGATAAATTGTTCAAGGCTTGTAGATCTGTCTGTCTGTTTGCCAGAGCCATTTGAACGAGGTACTCCCATCCAAAGTGTGAAAATTTCAACACTTTATCACAATTTTCTCATTCACTATTGCAGCGATTTCTCTCTTATCTTGCAAATGCGACAAGTCTTATCTTGCAAAGGCGACAAGTAGCTTCCCTTGTTTGGGTATCAGGCATGCATCTTTCTTTATTATTTTTTTTAAATATATTTTAAAATACATTAAAATTCATGAATTCATACAATAACTAAAATCTCTTATAACTTGAAAAGGATTCCATTTAGAGCATTGTGCAGGGTGAGTAACTTGGGAGTGTATCCCAATAGCTAAGTGAGTCATAGCTACTTTCTGACTTTTCAGTACCTTCCATAATGAGCAAAATCACTTGTAACTTGAAAACTACTGCAATTAGAGAATTTTGTTTTAATATGTCCCTGTCCCACTCCTCCAATACAATATCTCTCCATCGGTGGAAGTAAAGAATCTGGGTGTTATCTTTGACTCGGACAACTCCTTTGACAATCATGTTGCCAAGATTTGCCGAGCATGTTACTATCATCTTCGCGATTTGCGACAAATTCGCAAATTTCTTAGTGATGAAACTGCAATACTTCTGGCTAATGCTATGGTCAGTAGTCGTCTGGACTACTGTAAATCTTTACTTTATGGGATAAGCAAGTCCAACATAGCTAAACTACAGAGAGTCCAGAATGCTCTTTGCCGCATCATCTTCAGACTTGACAAAATGAGTCATGTTACACCCTTCTTGAAAAAACTCCACTGGCTTCCAATTCAACATCGTATCCTTTTTAAGTATAATCTTCTGGTATTCAGGGCTATCAATCTGTCACAGCCCCCATATCTCTCAGCCTTAATTAGATCAAGCAGTCTCACTCGCGACAACAGGCTATCTGTCTCCTCAACCCGCCCTAAGAAACACATAGGCAGGCGAGGCTTTGCAGTAGCTGCACCAGCTGAATGGAACAAGCTACCACAAACTGTCAGATCTGAGCAAACAATAGATCGTTTCAGAAGCCAGCTAAAGACACACTTGTTTAGGTTGGCATACCCCCCACCTTAGTTATACCCTGGCGGGCGCTTTTTAGATACCGACCCATGCCTGTCCCTGGACTCTCCCTTCTTGGACCTAAGCGCATTAGAGGATTTGTATCAATTTTGCGCTATATAAATCCTACTATTATTATTATTATTCACTTACTTTTGGAGGTGTAACAGTAAAATTGCAGACCTGTAGCTCATTGCATAGCTGAGAATTAGCTACTTTGAGGTTCTCATTGTTGAGTAAATCAATTGTAACTTGAACACTTACATTTTTATAGTATTTTGTTTAAATATATTAATCCCCTAATTTTTCGTCAGCTGTAGCATACTAAAATTGCAGACCTGTAGGTCGCTGCATAGCTGAGCAATAACTATTTTCTGATACTTCCTGTTCTACTTTCACTAGTAGTCTGAAGCTTAAACACAAAGTCAGCTGACACAGTGCCCGTTCATGGGCACTGATTGCTTGTTTCATAATATGTTTTCTCTAAGTTTGGTCACATTATTGCAGGGATAGCACTTAAAATCCATATTTTGTATGTTAAAACCAAAGAGATGACCCCATGGCCCAGTGCAGAGGAGTAACACACTGGGCCCACAGAGATCACAAAGGCCTACTATCTACTTAGTAGGCTCATAAATGCAAATAGTGTACTAAGTCTGTAGTATCTGTTTCGCGAAGATAGTATTCTACTAAATATTATTTAGTAGAGCCTTTCTTTGGTAGCTGCTGCAAACCTACTAAGGATGTGTTAAGATGTCCATTTAGTGGTATACTATCTCCAATATTTAGTAGGTCTTCATGAAACTGGGCCCTGGAGTCTTAGGTCAAGGGTTTGAACCCTGGCCAGAACCTGAAGTGGCAAACCTGGTAGTTACTTGTTTGCCTGATGATTTCCCGTGCAGAATGTTGACCAGCTAGGATGCATTCCTTTCCTCCATCCCTTCAGTTACATCTTTTAATATCACCTGTATAACGTGTTGAAAGCGAGATTAAACCCTCAGGTTAATCAATCCATAGAAGCAAAAATAGCATGCATGTTACTTGCAATCAAAGTAAATGCATTTCATAATGCCAAACACTTACAGTGGTAGCGACTCAGAAATTTGACTTTTGTATTTAATTTTTGTCACTCAGATGGATTTCCAGGAAATCTATATTTAGTCTGATCACTGATGTTGTAATATATTGAACTAATATTTGTATATGATTTGTAGATTATTTAATTAACATACTACCATTAATTCTATGATCTAGATTTTGTTTTTGTCAATACTCAGTCATGGCATCTTGAGGAGTTCCTGAATGTTGCCCTCTTGCCTCATATTTCAGTCCCTTTTGAAATTTTGGGAAAATGTGTTTTCTAATGTTATGTCATCTAGTTGCTGTTGACAGATTACATCTGCAACAAATGTAGGTAATTGTATCCACTGGATGCATCCAGTAGATACTTTAGTTATACTTTGCTAATTCACCGCCGCCATGCGTAGAGAGATTTTTGACGTTAAAGCTCTCAGTGGAAAACTACACCAGCTAGCTTCACAATATTTACAAGATATCTTTATTGGGAGGTTACTTCTCTGTGACTGAAATTAGCCTCATTCTGAAAAACAAGATGGCTGCCCTGGACATTTCTTTGAAAATTATCCATCTTTTTCTGCTGACTGGTTCTCATAACTAAAAGGTTGTATCTGTTCATAGATGATATGTATAACAGATATATATGCCCTCAACAAGCTTGCAGACATTTGACCTTGAAGTTCTTCTATGAAGGTCATCCATGGAGTCCCAAAGTACCCCACATGGCGGACTTTAAAAGAGCCTGTATCTCCCTTATTTTTGGTCCTAGAGTTTTGGCATGTGAAGCCAACCTATAGGAAATCATGAGCTGGGAATCTTTTGATGTGTTCACATTTAACCTTTAGCCCCTCCTTCAAAGTTAAAGGAGGATTATGAGCCAAACTTAAAAGTGCTTACAACTAAGACTTTAAAAGAGCCTGTATCTTCCTTATTTTGGTCCTGGAGTTTTGGCATGTGAAACCAACCTATAGGAAATCATGAGCTGGGAATCTTTTGATGTGTTCACATTTGACCTTTGGCCCATCCTACAAAGCCAAATGAGGATCATGAGCCAAACTTAAAAGTACTTACAACTCACTTGTTATTGGTCCTAGAGGTTTGTAATGTGAAACTAACCTAGAGGAAATCATGGGGTAGGAAGCTTCTGATAAGTTCAGATTTGACCTTAGGCCTCTCCTTCAAGGTCAAACAAGGATAGCCAAAGTTAAAAATGCTTATAACTTGCTTATTATTGGTCCTAGAGGTTTGCAGTGTGAATCCAACCATTAGGAAATCAGGAGCTAAGAATCTTCTGATGTGGTCAGATTTAACCTTTGGCGCCTCCTTCAAGGTCAAACGAAGGGAGTCAAACTTAAAAGTGCTTATGACTCATTTATTTTTTCTCCTAGAGATTTGGGATGTCAAACCGACCTATACTTTTCCAAATTTTGCTGCTATCTTGAATTTTGGCAGGAATGAAAAATGTTATCTCGTAAGAGATAGAGCAATTTCGGTCAAATTTTGGACCCCCTGGGTACTATAAACTACTCCTCTAAGACCTCTAAAAAAGTTAGACTTTTCCGAATGTCAGCTGCCATCTTGAATTTTGATGGAAATGGAAAATGTCATTTATCTCAAAAACCGTAAGAAAATGTCATTTATCTTGAAAACTGTAACAGATTTAAGGCAAACATTGGCCCCACTAGGTAATAAGGACTACTCCTTTAATCTTTAATTGCTGTGAATAATTTAGAATTTTCTTAATTTCTGTTGCCCTCTTGAAAATTGCTGTTTATCTTCAAAACTGTTTTAGATGTCCTTTTCTGGTGGATGCATCTTGCATCTGGCTACAGGTGCGTCCTTTGTCTAGTTTCTGCTTTTTGATTTCCATACAGAAAATATTGTAAAATTTTCTTTGAGACAATTTTTTTTTTTGTCTGAAAAACAACTCAACCGATGTACTAAAAAAGGCATGAACTAAATTTAAATAATTGATCCTCAGGATCAAAGAGAGATTTTAGGTACATGTCAGAATAAATTTGTGTCGGGTGACTCGTGTTGGCTGCTTATGTTCTTCTTATGCGGTACAGATATATGTGCATGGGATCTCATTGATTGAATTGACAAAATCCATAAAAATGTCAATGTATGATGATATTGATATGGTATACCATAAATTTCCAATATATTGCCGTAGGGCTGTAATCATGAAAGAGCTTAAAAGCTTGACCTTTGTATACAAATATAGTTAACTTAAGCCAAAGATTTTGCTAAGACCTCTTGTGAATATGGCCCCAGGATTTAAATCGGTGCCTAGCTTAAATCAATGTGTGGTACAGACCACCTATCTATATTTCTTACTTTTTTGTCGTCATATTTTAACTACAGTTGATCTCTGCCAAGTCATACCCTAAGGTACTAGAGAAAATAATTCTTAAAAATATGAAGTTTCAGTCCTCTAAGGATCTGAGAGTAATACTTTTATCTGTGTAAAATAAAATCATACTTGCCATATTTTTAAAGAGCTCCTACTGTGTATGGTTGGAGTTGAATAATGCCTGTTCAGTTGAGGTTTAGAAATATTTGATACCTAGGTCTTATGTTGTGAAAAATACGCTATATCATCTTGTTATAAACTCATATCAGCCTGTCACTCTAGTTTTGCTTAATGTTTTCTTTTTGAAAGGGATAGGTGCTCAGAAATTGATATTGAATCTATAAGAGAGGTGCTTTGTTATAAGTATTCAAATAATTCCATGGTCTATTCAAATAGTTCCAAAGAAAACAGGATTACCAAAAGAGTTCTTTTGCCATTTTGGGGGCCAAGCTTAGTCAGAATGATAAGGCAGGAGTATTGGACATTCAGGTGTCAAAGTTTTGTGAATAGTATGAGTATAAGATATATAGATTTATTTGTATATATTTATAAATGCCACACAATGTAAATAACCTGTAGGAATTCTGCTTTTAGTTTTCACCATAACATATAGAATATCACGGTTACTTTTGTGTATATTCTTATTATGAAGTAATTCCTATATACTGATGAATTAACCAGTTTACAATTTGTTTTCATACAGAAATACAGGACAGAGAACTTAAGATCTTAAGTGTTGCAGTGTTTACTCAGAATATCAAACGGCGGTAGTTTGCGGGTTTTTTGTGAAAGGAGTTTGTGAAAGGCGTACAAGAGTATTTAAAAGAAATCCAACTTATCTTTACATGTGTGTGGATGACTTTCAAATATTGTGATATTTCTATGGTGAATGACTCAATATCATATCGGAATATTTTTACACAAATTGCTGTTGTGTGTGGATTTGGATTCTGGAAATGGAAGTTAAATATATCAATAATAGAAACAGGGATGGTTGTTGACTTAAATTGTAATTGCTGGCATTTTGCTTTTAATTTTCAGTGGAAAATTCAGGTAAAACAGAGGATGTTAAAATATATAAATAAGTTTTAATATAATAATACAATATTTTTAAATGATATTTTAAATTTTAAAGTTGTAAACAATGTTCAGTTGCACATTGTTACCAGTATGTTTTAAAATAAACTAAAACTCTAGGTTTCTTTTTACGGGTTTTAATGTTAAAAACTAATGTACATGTAATATTTTACTAAAGAATACACCACATTTCATTTCACTTAAAAGTTATACAGCTAATCACATCACTAAACGTTATGAAGAAACTTGTAGTGGAAAAAAGTAAAAGATTATTAGCTACAAAAAATAGCAACTAAGCTATCAGTTTTATACATTTGACATTTACTTTTTTCTTTTTCGTGACTGTGTGTCATAACATTCTGTATACCAAACAAATACAGAGATAATTAAAGACACAAACAGTTTTTGACTGTCAAAATATCCAATATGGCCACACTCTCTTCAAAAATGGAATTGTGAAAGGTATTCTTGCAACTTTAAACTAGTATTTTTAATAGAAAAAATATTGCATTATCAGGTAAAAGTAAAACAATTCTTGTGGACATTGATTATGTCCACATCAGCTTCATGTGTCTAAAGTTACCAGTAAAGGTTTCTATGACTGCAGCTTTTTCTGGAGAAAAATTTGTTTGCAGAAAAATTTGTGTTTATTTAAATTTCCAAAGTTTTATTTAAATGTCGCATTTGTGAGAGGAAGCTCACAGTAAATAACTAAAAGTTTGCCAGGGATATCTCATGATCAGTATAAAATGAACAGAAAATGACTTATACTCACTTAGACTGTTAATTCAGGTCACCTAGTTGTAGATGAATATTTTCCATCTGTAATTACATTCAAATTCTAAAAGAGTAACATTGAAAGGTTAATATATGAACCCATGTTAACTACCTTATTTGCTTCAGATATTTCTACTTAAACGACGTGTTTTAGACTTTTAGCATTCCCTTGCAAGAACATTTAATTTCATCAAAAAAACAGTCTGCACGATTTCATCAGGACGATGTTTAGGTATGACCAAAACAGTGCAACAGTTTGCATTTGGACTGTCAACACAATTTTGTTATCCAGTTATGTCTGAGTATTGTTCCTATATGAATTCAAACAATAAAATATCTAAAGTTTACTCAAGCCACCGCTTAACTTGACTCTATGCTAATGTATTGTGACTCTTACATATTTTGTATTGATGACACCATTGGAGTTGTTACTAAGACCAGAATAATTAGTCAAAGCAGTTGTGTTTGTTAAGTAATCAACAGCTGCAGGGGGTTGAAAAAATATGGAAGCCTAGGTACAGTACTGAAATTTTAATGCAGCTTTGTCTTGTAATTAACAGATTATTAGCTTGTTAATTAGCCACTGTATTTAGAAGGCAGATTTTCATCTCAAGAAATTCATACAAGGATATTATGCTGAATGGTTGAAATCGAAATTGGTCTTAATTTTGTACAAGTGCTTGACAGTAACTATGTGATTTGATTATTACAGACTGCAACAAATAACTGTGCTCTTCTATGTACAACTTCATTTATTCATGTTATTCATTTAATTGAATTGATTTTAGGTTTGATAATTTAACAAAACAGCCCAGTAAATTGGAAATTAAATCATATGAAATTTAATTTCAAAATAAATAGTTAGAATTTTTTTATGTTATTTGAATCAGGTTCATTCCACATAAAACATTATATTTCATAAACACAGGATATAGGACAGAAAAAACTACTGCATATAATTATACCTGCAAAATTTCATTTATCATTTGGATACTGTTTTTCTTCTGGTCAAGCAGTTAATAATAGTCACAGCTGATAGAACTTCGGGTAGTGGATCATATGAAGGATCACATTTCATACATTACTGGTCTAATCTAATACATGCGGTATATATTTAGTAGGTCTGGAGAGACTTATCCCATTGTCATTATGCAGAACCAAGCTTTTGTAATGTTAAATGGATAGTGTTATTGAACTATTACAGTATTTTAACACTTAATCATTTTCTATTTGCTTATCTCTAAATAAGTCATGTCAACCCATGACACTTTGTTAAAACTCTTCAAGCTTTTATACATTTATTGTACTTTGTATAAGAAGATATGAGGATTTATAATCGCAATTTAAACCTTCAAGTCAAGTAATGGACTATTTACAATATCATTAAATAAGTTTACAAGGTTTAAACTAATATGAATAAGTATACTTACTTAAAAAAGAAATGCAAGTTTTATCAAGAATAAATGACTATGTATCCTTCAATTCTTTTTTGGCTTAGTGTGTAATGACCTTATTTTATTTGACTATGAATATAGGTGATAGATATTTGTTCTTTTTAATATCACTGTATCACTGAAATATTAATGATTTTGCAGTTATGGATTAATCTTATGATTTCTTAAATTTTAATCGTGATTCTGCAAGGATAAAATATCATCAAATCATGACAGGGAAAGGAGACCGAAAAACTAAAATATACACGGTGAAAAGGAGATGTGATGTAATTTGATCAGAAAGTCCTATAATTTAAATTTCAATGGAATATATTAAGAGGGTTTTCCCCAGCAATGATTTTCACGCAATGTGGTAAATTTCACATTTCTTACTGTGTTGACTGGTGCAGTGAAGAATTAAGGCAGCAAGATCATGAAGGAAAACCACTGATTCACAGAAGAAAGTGAAAGTAATTAAAAGCATAGTGGTTTCAAGCAAACCTTTCTACCGAGTGGCATTAAAAAAAAGAATTTCATCAAGAGAAATATCTATTTAGTAATAACGTGGAACTGTTTGGAAAACCTTGTGTATGGATGGCGTGATGTGTGAGTGTTAACACAATGACCTTCACTCCGGCATGCCGGGCCCAATGGATGTGTTTCCTGGGGAGTGGGCCATACAGCGCGAGTCCCTCTTCTTTACAGATTACCGGTTACCAGCACTCAACACAGGGGCCATTGTGTCATTCCGGTAAGATTTTGAAGTTTGTAGGTGCAGTCCCAAGATTTACCATATTCTACTTGGTACATTCATTGTAATTCAGTTAAATTTTAAAGGACAGGAAAACAATTATTTTTTTCATAAACTAAGAATTACAGATATTAGCACAAGAATGAGGGAAAAGGTCATGAAATGAACAGGTTTTGTACTTTTTGTGTACGGGAAATTTGCTGAACAAAACTGTACTTTAAGAGCTTCACTGTACTTTAATAGTTAAAAAATTAACATATCTGGGTATACCAAAAGTATCAGCTACCTGCAAATTGGAGTAGCACGTGTGTCTTCCATGTAAGGTTACAGTGGCGATTCACTAAATCGTGCAGTCATGTTAGTTACCGGAATAACGTCTGAACAAGTCGCCTTTTCTTCACTGAGCATAGGAGGCTTGATACTTTTATGGTAACATGTTTGCCTCCAAGGTTTCTGCCTCTGATGTAATATGAATGTAATTCTTATGTAAATGTAATGGACCCACTGTGACTGGGGTCTTAGCAGACTGTAATACAAATGTAACATACCCAATGGCAAAGTTACAATTGGTACCATTGATACTATCCCACCATTTCGTGTACACATATAGCTTGATGGCCATGGAAATTTCTGCTGCCATGTTGCTTTTTATGTCAGCTGACTTGTCAGTCTGCTGACATTATTTCAGTAACATGATGGCAATAAATCTAGTGTATGTTGTGGTACACAGGAGTTATTAGAAGTTGCAAAAAAATATACATATGTGTATACACTTTGATGGATATTGTTTCTGTAGAAAAAGTAGAAGTGCACTGTTGAAGTATGGTAGAACCAGTGTTTCAGGTTCGCCACATGCAAATGTAGTAGTTCAGTGAACAAGTAGATGTTATTATGTTTCGGTGAAGAACCGCCATTCAGACTTTAATGATATATGATAAACTTTGATCACACCAAACACTTGTTTCAATTTTTACCTGAAAACTTTTGTTTTGATATATCCATGCATTATCAACAGTAGTAGACAAATGACATTGCGGTGGGGGGGGGGGTCTGAGTGTAGAAAAAAAAATTTCAGTGACACTGGTCGACATGGTGACCTCATTATATAAGCATTTTGTGCCTCAGTGAACTTGGTTCTACTTTTTACATGCTTGATTTACTTCAGAACTACTCGATTATTACACAAGCATACTTTCTATTTACCCACTTGGGAATTGGGATCTGGGAAGATATATTTAGTCAATGTCTTTAGTCTTATTCTGAAATCTTTTCCCTTTAAAGAGATTATGGTATATATTATATGATCCTTTAAAATAGAAGTAGTCCAAGCTGTTAAAGTTTTTTTACTGTTTTCAACTTTTCACATATATGTATTCATCTAAATATCACCCATTTGTCTACTCTTTAATACTGAAAAGACAGCAATTCCATGACCCAATTTAAAGTTTCTCTGTGTTTAATATTTTCAAAAATTGGATATTTTAGCAGCATTGTATATCCAAGTTGCTATGCGCCCATTGTTTAATAGTGTTATCTTGTGGAAATTTTGACAATTTAATTTCATCGCTTTTAAATAAGGATATATAAAGCTGAACTAAAGTGTAGAAAAAATATGTTTATTGTTTCAAGAGCAGAATAGCTGGATAATATTATTGTTGTTTTGTTGCCATGGTCTGTACCACTGTTCCTATTAATTTTGTAAATATATAGACAATTTATTAGGCTTTAATGATGCTATCTGTTTCCATTGTTACAGGGAACTTCTTTTGGGCATGAAAGAAACGTGTTTGGATGACCCATGAAAGATTTTGTCATGATTACATCTAGTTCCCATGGTTTTGTGTTCCATATTTTATGGTTTCCTTTGTTTCTATGGTTATAGGGAGCGTTTGCCAGTAACAGAAAGGCAGTTGTGGACTAATAGGTAGAGGTTGATGATTTTGATGAGGTAGTTTCTATGATTTCCTATGTTTCTATGGTTACAGGGAGCGTTTGCCAGGTGATGGAGAGGCAGATGTAGACCAACAGGAAGAGGATGATGATGATTTTGATGACGGGTTTGATGATGAAGAAGACGATGACATCATCGATAATATTGAGGATGACGATGGAGGCGAGAGTGATGGTAAGTAGTAGGGCTGACTGTAACTTTCTAAAAAATATTTTGTTTCTTTTAACTAAGCTGTAAATTTCTTAAATATTTGGCAGGTTTGTTACCATGTATATGTAAATTATATATAGGTACCAGGTAGTTAAATTGTTTTCTCAAATAAAACGGTAAACTAACACAAAATATTGTAAAAGTATGGACTATAAATTTCTGAGAATGGGCTGGGTTCATTCAGTTGATGTATAAACTTCTGAAATATATGGTAGTGAATTTTCGCAAACTGTTCACAATATCGTCATGAAAACCGTTGCAAAATGTGATAATCAGAAGGTGGTTTTGACATGGAGGTGGTTTCTTGTGTTATAAAGACTGCTTTGTGTTTCAATTGCGATAATATTTTGATATTATTATGAAATGTTATTATGAATGATACCAATTTTTAGCATGATGGCTACTCTTTTGACCATAAGCTACTGATTCCATAATACTTTATTATTTTGAAAAATAGTACCAGATGGTATGTAAACACCAAATATTTGAATGGGCGGAAAGCTTCAGGATATGTGAAGGAAATAATACATTGTTAGTTATTTTAATTCCAAGGTTAGTAATGTGTACAAGCAATGTTTGCTGACACAAAATATCCACGTGCGGTGCTGTACCTGAACTAATTCACAAGGCACTTATTGTATCAGATAATCATGCTCCATTAAGTACTACCTTCTTTATGGAAGCCACCTTTTTGTCAATGCATCTTGGTAAACAGATTAATGGTGTTTGGGTTTAATGTCAGTCCGGTGCTAACGTTTAATAAGCAACAGGATAAGGGACAAATTAGATTTGTAAACAAATGTGGCAAAACACTTTTTTTCTTTGACTTTTTGTGCTTTCATTAATTGACTTTCTGAAAAAAAACAACGTTGCAATGTTCTGTGATAAGGCAATAAGATAAAAAATATGTATACCGTTCTGTTCATCCACTCTCTACTTCAACATTTTAAAGCTATGAATATGCTTTTTGTATCCATCTGATGTCAGATTTGACCTTTGGCCCCTCCTTTAAGGTCAAATGATGGTTCACTGGCTTTGGTGAGTTGTCTTTCCGGTGGATACAGATTTACATCAGTTCTCCGATGCGTAGGTCTAGTTAAACTTTATATCATTATCCGTGATCCTATGAATGTGTGAAAGAAGAAACAACCATTGTCTTTTAATTGTACAATGGTGATTATTAACTGTTATTGGGTGACAGAGTCAAAAGTGAAAAGTCAGGCCTTTCTCATCAAGGCATTTTATCAATTCAGTGGATTTTGGTACAAATTGAAACTTTTATGGCTTTAAGTATGATAGATTCCTGAACCATATCTGTTAATTTTATGAAAAAAAATAGTCAGAAGTAGTTAAAACTCATTTTATCTAAAATGCTCTGTTTCTTTATCTGACAGTTTCTGACTCCTGCACACTGTTGTCAGTTTAACCTTTCAAAAGTATTTGTTTCGTTTCGTATCAGCGATTCTGACCTGTATACATATTCCGTGATTTAAACCATGAAAAATATTCATTCTTCTTTCTATCACAGATTCCAACCTCTGCACACATTCATCAATTCAAATTATTCAAATATTTTCTTTTTTTGTTTTCCATCAGATATTCTGACCTCTGTAAATGTTATGTAAGTTTAAATCATTGAACGGTTTTACATATGTTTTTGTTCATAGATTATAATCTGTACACCGAACCTTTTTATTGCATAAAATACCCTTACCTTATCCTCACTATTGCTTTGCGTTGGCAAGAGCAAGCCTCCATGACCAAAGACAAATGGTTTCTAGTCGATGTTTACTCTCTGACGACCAAATAAAATATGGTCGTGGATGTTTGCTCTTGCGTTAGCCTAACACATATCAATAGTGAGGATAAAGTAAGTATTTAACTTACAAATAGTTAAATTACAATAAAATTTTTACACTTACTTGCTTTACAAATTATTCTTTATTGTTTAGTCAAGCTATTTAAATGAATTCTTTGGTATTTATATCTCAGATGCCTCAGGGTGAGCACATAACCTGTTTTCCTGACTAAACAAATTTGTCCTTCAAAAATCCAGTTAAGATTTTTTGTGTTTTGTATTTTTATTGTAAAACAGTTATTGTAAACTACTTCTGTTTGTTCTTCACAGATTCAGACCTCTGCACCCGTAACCTGTCCCCGTCTCGTAAGAACTCTGCGACAGCATTACGTCTCAAGTCGGCAACCAAGAGACTGCTGGGTCTGCAAGTGTCTGAAGATTCCAAACAGCGTCCCCAACAGCAGAGAAGAAACACACCTGCAGGTACCTGGTTACTTGTTAAAAACACCTGTAAGGATGTGATCACTTGTACTGAATAAAATAATCAGAAGAGATGCCAACGGGTATATACATAGTCACTTGCACTCAGTACTAGTGCTGTGATGATGGTTGTAAAAGTTTGATAGTTCACTTGTTTACTGCCCCGAATTTGAAGTTTGGTTCAAATGTCTGAAATTCGAACTTAAGTGTGCAAAACTTTTAGAAATCACCAAGATCCCAGTACATCCCAATGGATCCTATTTTTGCCCATCTAAAAAAATATGGCAGAATTTCTTTAAAATATAGATTTTATATTTTTGCTGTATTTTCAACAAAGTAACAAGATTTTATGCCAAATTTCTCCATTTTAACTGGTTTCAAAAATGTTTCAACGATCGCACTAGATCGAAGTTCGTTGGCTTGTACAGATACCAAACATCGAACCCAAAATTCAAAGTGATTTCATACCACTACAAAGTACTCTGGAGAGGATATGCCATTTGAACGTTTGACTCACTTTGACCAAAAATATGCTTCTTGCTTTACCATAAGGAACATCTAACAGCCTTTGATGATAAAGCTCATTCAAATTAATTTGATTGAAGATTTTTCCTGCTATTCATCTAACGTTTCCATTGTAAAAGTAGAACTTTACAACTATCAACCATATCAGTGTGGCAGAATCCAACAGTAAATCACTACAACATGCATGGATGGTTGGTCACATCCTCGGTGGCCTAGTGAATCTAGTGATTAGTAAGTTTTGCATGTAGTCAGAGGATTTCATTTCTATGGGCTCAACTCCCACAAGTGATGATGTTGATGGCCCATCTCAATATGAACATGGCTGTTGAATAAGTTTTGGGCCAATTGTAGGTGTAAATATAATGTGTCTATAATGCAGAAATGCTGTTTTACTTTATATTTTCTGGATGTACTGTCTGTAACATATTAAATAAAATAATGTCCAGCTTTTTCTTTAAATGTGACTTGGTCGATTTCCTTGTTAAATATTTAATTTACTTTTAATACTTAACATTTCATATATTTTATTGTGCTACTTCACGTGTCCTTGTCACCTTTTCACATCATGCATTAGAGCTTGTTTCATCTTAATTCTCCCTGTTTTACAGTTTTACCCGGTGGACGTGGCCGTCCGGTGACTACAGGAAGTGTCGCTAGAGGGCGCCCTCTGTCTGGAGTGTCCACCATCTCTTCAGAGTCCGACATCCAGCCTGCCCTTATGCCTAGTCTGTTTCCTCATGTACCACCGACTGTCAACTTTGTCACAGATGGAGAGAAAGGTCTGTGTTGCATTGACTTCAGTCTCGCTTGTCTGTCGTTTATATTATGTAGTAACATGCCTGTGGACTAGCTTTTAAATGCGCAAGTAAATTCCTGTTGTACAGTAAAACCATAGTAAATGCTGTACTTTTATTTCATAAAAATGTAAATATACTATACCATATGAAAACACTTGGGTAAGCTTTGCTTGGCATTCGGTGACCGCCACGTACACCGTACATAGAATTTAAACTATGAGGGGAGACCCTCTTTAAACCTATATACTTGCTACCCTTTGACCCCTGGTGACCTAGTTCACTCTGCCATGCGCATTAATGCAGAAATAGTTCATTCTTTTTGTGGCGGTTGAACTCTCAACTCGGCATTTTTGCTGCCCAAATTTTTAAGACCTGCAGGTGTTGTGGTGCTCTGTAAGTACGTTTATGCTGTTTTTAATCACTTTTCCTTCATTTTTATTCGATTTTATCGATTTCTGGTGTTTTTTATTGCTTGTTTTTGCAATATTTCTTGTCTTCTTCGTAACTTAGCTCATGTGGTCACGTGGTACGGATGTGGGTTTCCCTTCGGAAATAGTCATTTCCTTGGTGGTTTGCATTAGATTTTTAGTTCTAAATGTTTATTTTTACCTATTCAGGGTATTCCTTCATTCATTCTTCGAAATTCTTCGAATCACCGCAATTTTCACATTTATTTAGCTTTTGTACGAAAACTTCACCAGATCACGTGACTGTGACGTCACATCCAAAATGGAGGTTAATCGTGAACTTTCTGAAGAATAGTCATTCTTTCAGTGAGTACAGCATATTTACTTACTCATTTGCCTTATTATACATCTTTATATTGTGTACTTTGTTTTCAGAGCAATACTTTTTCACAAGTGTCACAAAATTCAAATATTTTTGTTTTTTCACAACTACCTACCATACTCGGTTCCTTATGGATCCTCCCCGAACTACCGGTACTTCAGTTTCTTCTGGCTCGTGTTTTTCCACCTTGCCTTCGGGCTTACTGCCTAGTATGACTTCTTTAGAAGCATGCACTAGTTGGCTTTTGGGGGTTACTCAATCCCCACCGGTGGATTCACGTCCAGTTACTGGTGTGCCTTTACCCCCTCAATCCTGTGTTATGTCATCTTGGTCTGTGAATTCTTCGAATTCTTTGGGTAGACCAATTTCCCAGCAACCGGGTTCTGTGGGTAACTTTCCCTCAGCTCAGCCTATTCAGGCTGTACCGGTGCCGGCAGGCTACCCTGTTTATGACCAATCTTTTCACAGGCCCCCTTATCAGCCTCAGGCTGATTTCTTCAACTCTTTCTCATCTCTCATGTCTTCCATGTTAGATAGGGTACAGGGTATTGCCAACCCTGCTGTTACTCAACAGCCAATGGCCAGTCAGGATCTGTCACAACCTTCGGGTGCGACTTTTAATGATTCCCAGGACTCATTTCAGACTCAGTCTCAGGTTAATCTTGAGGCTGAGCTGCAGGTCGTAGATTCAATGCCAAACATCCCTTACGTCCAGTCGGTCAATAGGGACTACAGGGAGGCTTTAGACTCTGTCTTTGAAGTCTTATCAGATAAGATTTCCAGGCCTTCTGTTCAGAATCATGATCCCGAGGATTGCTCGGACCTCTACCCCGACCAATCAAAATCCTCACCCATGAGTCTCCCCATCAGCTCTAGACTGAGGAGTTCCTTTAAGATGGCTGATGCGTATCTATCTGATTTGCATTCACGCTCTTCTAATTCGGGAGCTTCCCAAACTAAGTTGAGGAAGTTGGGAATTTTCCCTAACAAACCCTCAAAACTTAGCTTTGCCAGGTACAGACCCATGGCTTCTGATGTCTGGACTGATCTTTTGAAGGATCCGGATCAGGGGTCAGGTTTGCCATCTCCTAAAAAGGAGATTTACTTGTCCAGAAGTACAGCTCATGCCCTTGAGAAGAGTCTTAGGTCAGATTTAATGATTCTGAATTCCCTAGACTTCTATCGAGAGGCTTTAGCGGTCAATCATACCAACTTAGTGAAGTTGGTTGACCAAACTGAGTCTAATCTTTCTCTGGACATTCAGCAGGCCTTGGACGTCGATTCTTTGCTGATCAATCAGGTGAAGTTTCACTTAATTGATTTGTTGGCTTCCATCACCCATTCTATCTCTACTGTGACCTTGGCAAGGAGGGATTCCTTCCTTTGCTCAGTCCCTAAACATGTGCCAGATCATATTGTTAGGGACCTTAGGTCTCATCCTATCTATGGTCCTTCCCTCTTTGGTGAATTTGCCCTGAAGGCTCTTTCTTCTCACACTAAAGAGTATAAGCAGGAACAGTTCCAGACTGTCTTGACTAAGGGAGTGTCCAAACAACTTTCTGCTTCTGCATCCAGGGGCAAGTCTTTCAAAAGACTACAATCCCAAGATAGGGATTCTCAAGATAGGAAATTTCAGAAGGGTTCTACTTCTGGTTCTGGTTCCTTTCGAGGTTCCAAGAAACCACGTGGTGGAAAGTCTTCCAGGGGTAGGGGCAAAAAGCCCCAACCTCAATCCCAACAATGATGTCCTACAGGAGGTAAGAGTGACCTTGGAACTCTCCAAGGTCCCACTCATACCTCCAGACCCCACCACTTTGCCAGTGGGAGGTCGACTGGGTTATTTCCATCTCAATTGGAAGTTCCTAGGGGCCCATCCTTCTGTTATCAAGACCCTGGAATTTGGACTTCAGCTTCCAATAGGTTCAGTTCGAATTCCGTTATCCAGGGTCCCTTTGATAAACAGTCACTATTCTTCCCTAGAGAAGAATCTAGTTCTTTGCCAAGCTGTTGTGGATATGCTGCTCAAAGGAGCAATCCAGGAGGTCAGGGATTCCTCATCCCTGGCTTTCTACAGCAGACTTTTCCTTGTGGCAAAGAAGACTGGAGGATGGAGGCCAGTAATAGATTTGAGTCATTTAAATCTTTATCTGGACTTCCCCACTTTCAGGATGGAAACTACTCAGTCCATCAGAAACTCCCTTCAAGTTGGCCAGTGGACAACTTCTCTGGACCTCAAGGATGCATACTTCCACGTTCCCATGGCTCCTACGGTTCACAAACTGCTCAGATTTCAAGTCTTGGGCAAAGTGTACCAGTTTGTGGCTATGCCTTTTGGCCTAGCCACAGCTCCCAAGGAAGGCCAGGTTCCTGTCCATTCAGGAGGCTATTCATCCTCTGCTTTTCAACCCCCTTACTACTCCACGCCAGGCTATGCACCTTTTGGGTCTACTAGCTTCCACAGAGAAGTTAGTACCTCAGGGTCGCCTTCATATGCGACACCTTCAATTTCATCTCAGGAGAAATTACAATTGCCACCTAAAAGGTGCCCTGGATTCTCCATTCACCTTGGACCCTTCAGTGAAGGTTCATCTAAGGTGGTGGTTACTGAGGAACAATGTCATGGCGCAAGCTGCACTGCACCCACCCAAGTATGTAACATCCATTTACACGGATGCCTCAGCTCAGGGTTGGGGAGCTCATTGTGCTCACATGATTGCCCAAGGTCATTGGTCGACTCAGCAGTCCAAACTGCACATCAATGTTCTGGAGCTCAAAGCTGTGCTCCTGGCTCTCAAGACTTTTGTACCTCAGTTATCCCCTCATCAAAGGATTATTCAGGTAGCCTCCGACAACACCACTGTCTGTGCTTACATAAACAAACTAGGGGGCACCCGCTCCTGGGACCTGTTTGCCCTGACTTGGCATCTGTTTGCCTTCTGTCGCAAGAACAAGGTTGTTCTTACAGCAAGACATGTTCCAGGGGTCATGAATCTTGTGGCAGACCAACTCTCCAGGTCTCAACAGACCCTTCATACAGAGTGGTCCCTCAATCCCAAGATCTTCAGGTGGCTGTCACAAATAGACTTCCAACCTCAAATAGATCTTTTTGCAACAAGATTCAATCACAAGCTTCCCCAGTATGTTTCTCCAGTGCCAGATCCCAAGGCTCTGGCAGTAGATGCCCTGGAGATGAATTGGTCCGAACTTCATCTCTACTCCTTCCCTCCTACAGCTCTTTGTCCACTTGTGGTCAAGAAGTTAATCAACTCTCAGAGCTGCAGGATGCTTCTTGTGGCCCCTCTCTGGGAAACCAAAGAGTGGCTTCAAGATCTATTGGCACTGTCAATAAGAAGACCAATCGCTCTTCCTCTAAAAGAAAATCTCTTAAAGCAACCTCATCTCGAGGTGTTTCATCAAAATCTAAGGAGTCTAAACCTTCATGCCTTTTGGCTGAAGTCTCCTTAGAGAAAAAAGGGTTTTCTCAGGAAGTGACTTCTAGGATTTTGAGTCCTATTAGAAAGTCTTCTAAATCAGTGTATGAAGCAAAGTGGAACGGCTTCTGCACTTGGTGTGAGGAACATGGCTTCTCTGCCATGCACCCTACTGTCCCCATCATAGCTGAGTTTTTCCTGTTTCTTTTCTCTGAAAAGAAATTACTTCCTCAGACTATAGAGGGATATAGGTCAGCTCTCTCCATGAAGCTTGATGCAGATTTGGAGTTGGGTTCTAATAAGGAGCTCAAAAGACTCATTCAGAGCTTTTACAAGTCCAGGCCTAAGACTTCTCGTCACATTCCTTCCTGGGACTTGACCTTGGTTTTGCAGGCTCTTACCAAGGCTCCTTTTGAACCTTTGTCTCTTGCTGAGCCAAAGTTCCTCACTTGGAAGACAGTCTTTCTTATTGCCCTTGCATCTGGAAGGAGAAGGAGTGAGATTCATGCCTTTACTTTTAAGGGTTGTTCTCACTCTAAAGGATGGTCAAAGGTCATCCTTAAAACAGATCCTGCTTTTCTGGCTAAGAACCAGTTAGCTTCAGAGGGTGCCTCAATTTTTTCGGAAATTGAAATTCCTGCTTTGACTAAGTGCCTTGGTCAACAGGATACTGAAGATAGGTCTCTATGTCCTGTCAGAGCCCTTAGACATTATTTGTCTAGGACTTCTGACCTCAGGCAGGGTAGATCTCTTCTCTTTGTTTCTCTCTTGAAGTCAAAACAGGGTGATATCGCTGCCCAGACGATTTCTAATTGGATTAAAGACTTAATCCATTTCACCCTTAAGAACTGTTCCACTGAGAATGCATCTCTTCATGGTGTCAAGGCTCATGATGTAAGGGCACAGGCTGCGTCCTGGTCCTTTAAGGGTGGAATTCCACTCCTTGATATCATGAGATCCTGCACGTGGAAGAGCCATTCCACCTTTACATCCTTCTACTTTAGGAATGTGGCTCTCAAGAATCTTGAGGATACCTATAGATTGGGAGATATTGTGGCTGCACAACGTGTAGTCTCCCTTTCTACTTGATCTTCCCTTTTCTTGATCCTTTCTGGGGCTTCTTAGCCTCAGAAGGGGGGGGGGGGTATTCCTTTTTTGGGGACTTCCTTTTTTGGGGACTGTGCTTGGTAGTGTACTTTTGGCACATCTTCTGGGTTTTGACACTTTAGTGCTTATCCTCTTAGAGCTGACCTCTTGGGTATAGACAGCAGTGCTGAAGGTAATAAGTAGTTAACTACTTCACACTTAGTCAAGTTGCACCTTCATCACAGGGGTTTCGGTTATGCACCAGGAATTTTCCTTTTTTAGTGCACTTTAACCATGGGTGGTTTCCTCCTTAGTCTGTCTTTTTTCCCACCATCCTTCCATGTGGGCATTCAACCCAAGTGTTTTCATATGGTATAGTATATTTACATTTTTATGAAATAAAATTTCATATTTTTAAATGTAAAATCCATTTTTATGAATAAAAATGTATATACTTACCATATGAAAACAGCAAATCACCCTCCCGCCTGCCCCGCTTTTAGGCCTTTTTCCAGCATCTAGGTTTATTCACAAAAAGAATGAACTATTTCTGCATTAATGCGCATGGCAGAGTGAACTAGGTCACCAGGGGTCAAAGGGTAGCAAGTATATAGGTTTAAAGAGGGTCTCCCCTCATAGTTTAAATTCTATGTACGGTGTACGTGGCGGTCACCGAATGCCAAGCAAAGCTTACCCAAGTGTTTTCATATGGTAAGTATATACATTTTTATTCATAAAAATGGATTTTACATTTAAAAATATGAAAATTTTGCCACATAACAGAAAAGGATGACCATTCGGCTTTTAATACTGTGTTTCAAGTTAACATCAGGGTGAAGACAGCCTTCTTTTGTGGAAAGGATCTGATAGTAAGTTCTTTAAAGTTGAAAGTTTTTGTCTGGAACAAAAATCTGATAGGTGTTGGGGACAAGAATAGACAAACCCAACTGGGTACTAAGGTATTGCATGGCATTTGGCTGAGAGTGAAATCCTCTACATACCCTTATATATACAGCAGTGTCATAGCTTTGATATTCATATTAATTATAGGGCACTTGCCATGTATATGTGATTATGCTCTTTGACCTCTTGACGTAAGCCTGTAACAGGGATTTCAAAATTCATGAGACATAGCAGATACCAACACAGAGTCAGAAATTACAATAGATGAAGTTTCTGACTTATATAGCTTTATATTGAAGATATATACAGTGACTATCAGTCAAGTTTTATATAGATATTTTGAAATACCTGCAAGTGTTCAAGTAGAAAAGAGAACTGTTACAGGTAACCAGGATTGTCAGAAATTGGGTGATTATGTAGAGCAACTGAGTACGATAAGGTGAACATAGAACACTTAAAAGCATTAAAGTTTTATTGCTATAAACAACATGTCTGAAACCTAATTACCACCCAAATTGTTTCTGCCTAATTTTTTGAGACTGTTATCAGGCCATATATAGAAAACTTGAGAAAGCAATTGCTGTGACCTGAGTTTCAAGTATGGTCAGGCCACTTTAATAATAGTAGAACCTCTATTATCCAACCCTCTATTGTGCGAATATTAATTGTCCAACCTCAGACCTGCTCTCCCAACTCCATTTAAACCAGTTATTTTAGCCCTTCTGTCATCAGACCCTTGTATTATCCAGATGACTTGTTATTCCTCCAAGAGAGTCAGAGGGGCCATGGTGGTAGAGTGGTAACACTCTCGACTCCCACCTCTGAGGCCGGGGTTCGATTCCTGGGACGGCCTCAAGTGGGAAAGCTGGTAGTTGCTTGCCGTTGGTCGGCAGTTTACAGTACAGAACCCTAACAAACTGTATGTACTGGTTTCCTCTGCCCTTCCAACTACCCGTCGTGATATGACCTGTACAGTGTTGAAAGCGACGTAAAAACCCCAAATAAACAAATAAACCAAGAGAGTCAGATAATAGAGCTTCTCGTGCACAAATGATTTTTTTCTAAACAACCGGGCATATTAGTATTTTCTTTCAGCCGTAATTTTGAATACACCTGGGTATATCGATCTTTTGCTGAGGTCTCAGTTTGAATTAACTCCGGTAAATTTCTGTTTTAAATTACTGGAATTTCTGATTAAGTAGAAGTATTCTTCTAATCCTTGAAGATTTGACTTAATATTATTCAACTATATTTAATAGGTTAATTTACTGTGAATGCATTGTGTTGTCATGGGCAGGTTCAGTTGGCAGACGTGTTAAACCATGTATAAAATTTAGTGCTGTGTCTGAACTTTAAGAACATCATCTAATGATGAGTAAAAATCCATTCTCACAATTCTAATGATAGAAGGTTCGAACCCAAAGCATAACAAGTGTTAGAAGAGTGTGTAGCTCCATAAGAGTAAAGTTGAACCATGTACAATCCTATTAGATTCAATCACAAGGCACCACAAAATTACCTCTGATTGGCCAGTAATTCCAGTAAATACACAGGAAACAATCCTCCAAGGAAGACAGTGTGATTTATTTCCATTTCAAAGTGAAATTTTACTCAACAGAATTCTAATTGACAGGCACCGACTATATCAAGAGACATTGTGGTGTTGATTGCAATGTAACTTGGTTTGTATATATTGCATACAAGTAAATATTTTTCAGTGGAACAGTTACCATGGGAAGTGAGGAAATTCCTACGCTGGAGAATGAGCCCAATCACCCCCAATGTGGTCAAAAACTGCATTGCAAGGTCCGGATTCAGGGCCACAAAAAGTAAGTCCAAAAAGTTCTGAAAGCTATAAAATTAATAGTTTGTGCATACATGTAATACAGATGTATACAGAAAATTTACTTTGGATATCCTTATTTAAGTAATAGGTGTGAAAAAGCAGTTTTTAATTATCTTTAAGAATTTACATTCCTCTACCTTAAAAGATGATTTGCATTTGTTTCAGTGTATGAATTACACTAGCTAAAAATAGGGTGATTTAATAACTGCTGTTTTGTCTTCCTTCTTCACTTTTATTGACATTAATTGAAGTTTTTATGTATCCAGATTATTTATCAGTATGTGAAACATATGTTTCAAGTGACAATAGTTTTAGTGCATTCTTTATCGACATAAAGTTTACGTGCATAAGTGGTAGTTTGTGATAAAGAATAAGAGATAAAACAGTGTCATTAATTAGATCTCCTAATATATCAAACACAACTAACTGTTTTGAAAATTTTTATTTGTACGATTAATATGTCTCGATGCATATTTTTACAAGACACGGCTTAAAGAGTATGTAAAAATGACCAATAGTAATGCATAATCAGATATTAATGCTATATCAGTGATATGAACTTTAAAAACCTTATAATTTTGCATTAAATATATATGATCGTTGCATATATTCACACAATTAGCCTCAATCAACAGACACAAGTAAAGCTCCCACATGGTGCACTTAATGACATATTTAATTAATATTTTTCAAATTGCATTTTACTCGCAGCAAAATTAGTAACTATTTTAATCATCAGTATTGAAATTCTGTTTCAATCACTCCTGTAAGTAAGCATCCGTTGAAAAGGGTATTTATTTTTGACATTGACCCCAGCCCATAAAGGCTGAGATTACAGTCCACCCATACTGTCGTGGTGAAAGCATTAGGCACAGAGTGTGTGGACACTCTCCAAACCCAGTCACTGATGTTACCCGCTGTCTGCGGTTCCCATGTAGGCTGGCTATTTTTAGGCATGGCGTTCTCACCACTGTTACTGTTTTTCCCAGTGGTTGATATATTATGATTCCTTTAAACCATCTTTGCTTTAATTTGTTTTCTCCAGGTTTTGGACACAGAAAATATTTTTAAGACTGTATTATTTTTTTTTCCAGGAAACCATGACTGGCTTGGTTACTGGGGTAAACATATGAAGGCTCCAGGTTTTAAAACTATCAGGGAATACCAAAAGGTTGGTGATTATGCATTGAAAAAGTACCCCTTGTTGTAATGATCTTGACCTTTAAAATCTTGTTTGGGCTGTATTTCAGTAAGTGTGAGGTGTAGGAAGTTCATACTTAGTAGAGACATTGGTTAGGGATTGTAGGTGTGCAATGTCATGGTGTGACCTTGATTTGATCTTTGAGTTTGCTGTAGTGACCTTGACCTTAAAAATTTTGTCCGGCCTATATCTCAGAAACTTTAAGGCATAGGAAATTAATACTTGGCAGGGACTTTGCTTATTGGGTTGTAGGTTTGCAACATTGTGGTATGACCTTGATTTGACCTATGACCTTGCTGTGGTAATGTGGACCTTCAAAATCTTTTCCAGGCTACATCTCAGAGTCTGTAAGATGTAGAAGGTTGATATTTATAAGGAGCATTGGGTAAGGGATGTAGAATTTCATTGTCATGGTGTGCCTTGATTTGACCTTTAACCTTGTCATGGTAACCTTGACCTTAAAAATCTTGTCCGGGCTATACCTTGGAAACTGTCAGGTGTAGGAAGTTGACACTTGGAAAGGACAATAGTTGGGGGTGTAGGTGTGCAGTGTTATGGTGTGACCTTTATTTGACCTTGCCACAGTGACGGGATTGTTGTAACTGATTATTATAATATCTACTTTTACTTAATTGTGCTATTTCCATTGACAGCAATACCTCAATTATAAATTTTAAAACTTCATAATTTTAGTTCACTGATTAATGTTGTCTTCTTGCTATGTAATTGTCTTGTTTTGATACTTTATCTTTACATACATTTTCTCTCTTTTAAAACATTTTACATTCTCTACATAAACATTATTTGGATCTTTACATATCTGAGACTGCTTGCTCTGAAAATCTCCTGATCTTTGTACTGTTTGACTTCTTCTGTATCTGATGGTGTTAAAAACTATTTCCCTAGACTGTGGGGTATGGGCATCTTTTATTTCTTTTGTTCAAAATAATTTCTGTTATCTCCAACACCAGTTAATAATGCAAAAAAAAAAGAAGAATATTCCTTAACTTTAATGGAAAAACCTATTGTTTAGGTCTGCACCATCAATACTCCATATGTTTTAAAGTTTCTCCCATTAATACTCCGTATGTTTGTATTGTAGGTGAATCACTTTCCTGGCTCATTTCAAATCGGCAGGAAGGACCGGCTGTGGCGGAATCTGTCTAAGATGCAAGTGCATTTCGGAAAGAAGGAGTTTGGCTTCTTCCCGCAGACGTTTGTTCTGCCGTTTGACTTGAAGCAGCTGAAGAGAGCTTGGGAGGATGGAGGCAACAAACAGAAGTGGATCATTAAGCCTGTAAGTGATGATAATGTAATACATTTGTGTAAATCTTCATTGATAGTGCTTATCTTTTAGGGTACTTTTAACAGGGTGTGAGTCAGTAGTGGTGGTAGACCGGTATCGAGACAATTATACTGAAATACTGTGACCACTTTTACAACCGGAATCTTAAATGTCAGCTAATACATTTATTGGGAAATGTAAAATATTAAATGCCAAACCTGAATCTGAAGAAATTATAAATTATTACCTCATATTTCCCTAGATTTTTAATGCATTTATAGTGATTTCTTTGAGGAAAAACTGTCATGATTACAGAAAATCACTTCCTGTTTGTAGGTACATTCCATTGGGGAAATGCTAAAACTCACACTTTTTCAGTTTCCCCAAGTGGGTACAGTTTTGCATTGGCAGAATGCCCAAACTAGAAAATCTGGTACCATCGCACCCCTACTTTTAACAAAAACACGAAAGACTTCAGTAAAATGGTGGATCTTTAAAGGGGACAGTTTTCTTTCTGGGACAAAAATCTTATCAAATTTCACTTTTGGCATATTTAGAGGTGTTATATACAGTTCAGTTTTGGCATATTTAGAGGTGTTATATACAGTTCAGTTTTGGCATATTTAGAGGTGTTATCTACAAGAATAAATAAACTCAACTGGCTGCTGAGGTGTTGCATGTCATCTGCTTGACAGTGAAATCCTTTGTAACAGTTAGTGCTATTAATCTAGTTGCAATTTTATGGAGTTTGATTCTTGTGTAGATTCTAAGAATATGAAAAATAAAATGTAGTTTCAAAAACCACATAGCCAATGGAAAAAACATGGGCTGCTAAAATATAACTCATTTTTAATAAAATTAATAAAACATGTCACTTGCAACAATTATTTAAATATATTTATACCAATAACCATACTATATGCTGCATTACAGCTGGCCCTCTGCTAGAGGGCTAGCAATGATTCCAGAATTTAAAATCTTTGGTACACTGGATAAAAGGTGTATTTTAACAAGATTAACAAAATGTTTTACTTGTAATAATAAGTGCTAGCTTTTTAATTTGTAGACAGCAAGAGGGATTAGAATACTTTCAAACTTTTTGATAAAAATGCTCTTTTGATCAAGAGTAACGCATCATCTGACTTGTTATGGGTAGTGATAAAGTAACTATTACATATATATATATTACAGCCAGCCTCTGCAAGAGGGATAGGAATCAAAGTCATCAACAAGTGGAACCAGATTCCAAAGAAACGTTCTGTCATTGTTCAAAGGTGGGTACAAGAAACAGATGAAACATTTCACCTTGGCCTTTATAGATGCCTGATTGAAACTGAAGCATTATACATGTGTGCTTCTTTAGTTTTATGGTATTTTATTCAGAAGAGCAAACATACACACACCCCACTGTTTTGTTGCTTGTTGATGCTTCGGTGGTTTGTAGATGTGCAGAGTATTGACCCACCGGTATAAACTGCTTTCTTATGCCTTGATAAACACTACAGTCGGTATTGTCTGTGTTTTATGTGATGCCTCATTGCTTCATATACTGCCAGACTTCTGTCAGTAATCTTTACATACTGTGGCATTCAGTACTTGTTGTGACCACCCACACAGAAGTTTTGACCTGTTCATTGCATTTGGATGTGTTGTCACTAGGGGTTTGCAAGATTTTGATGCCTACAAACATAGGAACTACCACCTGTATTGTGATAGGGGTTTCTCCATTTTGGTAAATTCATGTTAAAATTTGGAACAATACTTCCTGAGGGTAACTATAAGGTCTGAACAAATTAATATAATGCAGTTGGGGGGGGGGGGGGGGGGGGGGGGGGGGGGTGTCTTCACTTGTCAATTTCACATACTGTGGTGAATTTCATGTTGAGGTGTGAATGATGTTAAATTTTGCATCAGGTGTTATAAGAGGCCTAGTGTGGGCACAGATGTGAACAGAATTTCTCACAAATCAAGAAAATAGGGAGGGGGGATTCTTCACCTGTGAACTTCACACACTCTGGTGAATTTTACATACTCTGGTGAATGTCATATACTCTGGTGCACTTCACATACTGTGGTGTACTTCACATACTGTGGTGCACTTCACATACTGTGGTGCACCTGTGGTGCACTTCACATACTGTGGTGTACTTCACATACTGTGGTGCACTTCACATACTGTGGTGAATGTCACATACTGTGGTGCACTTCACATACTGTGGTGAATTTTCGTCCTGAGTCTCCTGCAGCAAAACCAGACATGGTGCCGCCCGCCCACTTACTAGAGGGCTCGTGCATCCCTCACTCGCAAGGTGGCCACTGACGTCACTTCCTGTTTTTCGTTTGGCGTATTTGAATGAGACACTTAAAATTGTGTGCCTTTTCTAATTGAATATATATTGATAATTCTTTGTAAATTGTGTGAGCTTTTGGTTCTTAAGTAGTATTATTTTATTCCTTTCAGATACCTGGCTCGCCCCTACCTAATCAATGACAGCAAGTTTGACATCAGACTCTATGTCTATGTCACATCCTACGATCCACTCAGGATCTACTTATTTGATGATGGATTGGCAAGATTTGCTTCTGTGAAGTGAGTGCTGTGCTTTAAAAAAATACAAATTAAAAAAAAAAAAATAGTTTACCTAAAAATAGTAATAATTCAGTGAGAACCTTTATGGGATGAAAATCTTGAAAATAGTTTAAAACTCATTTGCTGGAGGTTTTGAAATTGAGTACCACAAAATCCGTAATTGTGTTAGATAAATTTTGCCATATTCTCAATAAAGCACATGTTTTGTAGATGGGTGAAAATAGGATCATTTGGGATGTGGGGTGATGTCAGTAATTTCTAAAACGTTTTACGGGATCTAAATTTCAGGCGTTTGAACTGAACTTTGATTTTGGGCCAGTAAATGAGAAAAATATCAAACTTCTACAAATGTTGTCGCAGGACTAAAAATACGGTGTATTTTTTTCTAAATAATACACTGACTGTTGTTTTATTTATTTATTTTTTTTTATTTATTTATATTTATTTTTATTTTTTTATTTTTGCAGGTACTCTCATTCTATGAAGAGCATTAATAACCGCTACATGCATTTAACCAACTACAGTATTAACAAGAAGAACTCGGAGTATCAGAGTAATACTGATGAAAACGTCTGCCAAGGTCACAAGTGGTAAGTCAGCTTATAGATAATTGAAAAATCATTTAGTAAGTGGTAAGTCAATGACAAAACCATGTATTCTTTCCTCTAGTTTAATTTCTGTACTTAAAAGAAAATGTTTTATTATGAACTAATTTTATATGACATTATAAAACGGACACCTGCGCAGTCGACAAATATGCGTCTCTGCGCATTTCGTGAGAGTACTTAATAGAGAAACTAATGTACGCTGTTCCAACCTACGAACATGGTTGCGCAACATAATCTCGAAAATAAAATTGAAAACAAACAAATCAGTGAACATTGGATAAAACAGCAATAATCGTTTTATAATTGAAATAAACTACTTTTGCTTGGACTTTATTGGCGATTCAATTCGGCCCTCGTCCTTTATTTGAGGCTATTTTTGTGATTGAATCGCCAATAAAGTCTGCGCATACGTAGTTTATTTCTACAATAAATGTTGAAGCAGCTTAACAGATAGTAATCGTAATAAATATGATGTTTAGATACAAAATAATGGCACAGTCCACAGTCAGTCTGTAATGTAAACAATATACAGAATATTAATATCAGAAATACCAAGATTACTACATGGCAGAAACACATATTAAACAAATAACAGGTAACTAAGAAATTACAAATATATTGATAATATAACAACATAGGTAACACATGAAGAAGTTACAAGTTAATTTCTTGTGAATACTGTCACTTTTTGAACCAAACTCTCCAGACATGTCACTATCCTGGCTCGCTGTACTCGTACCTAAATGTTAATTAACCTGTAATGTCTGCTATTTCAGGGGACTGAAAGCTGTATAAGTTTACTTTTCCTGTATACATGTTTTACCTTCACCCGGGTATTGGCTAGGAATGGGTCGGTACCAAAAAATTTTGTACATCTGGAGGTCACCAATGCAGAACCGTACGGATTTCGGGACTCCGCGTTTTAGTACACCCCAACCAAACATCGACATTTCCTCTAAACTATATCGCAATAAAAGTGGCCAAATGCACAAAATATGAGATAAAATCGTATAATTTCTTCAGATTTCTGGTTTCTACCCAATATTTTGAGTTTTACTTCAATCATATGAGCTGACAAGCAAGATTGAGGTTATAAAGTGTCGTAACCAAAACATGGAAGTTCTGCTCAACACAATTGCTATAAAAGCCTGCAAATGCAGAATATGGGATAAAAGCTAATAATTTCTTCAGATTTTGGGTATGTTTCTAATATATAACTCTTCCTTCCATATGTGTGGTTGTAAAATCTTGTCATGGTATTTCAGTAAAATGCTCTTGATACCTAGATACTGGGCCTACCAACCCATCCCTAGTATTGGCTGACCTGTCTTTTATATATTTATTTCATCAGACTGAAGGCTCAGTAGGGTAACATGTGGCTATCAATTTCTACAACTGAAGCCAGTGCTTCTATACATTTTTTTTTTGTCTTTGTAGTTTTACCCTGGCTTTTACACACTTTTTTAAGCTGTTACCTGTGTGTACATATTTGCCATGACATTCATTTGACTGACCTGTATATCTCCTCCACTCTTTCAGGGGACTGAAGGCGCTGTGGGGTTACATGAAACAGAAAGGTGTGAATGTGAACGCCGTGTGGGAAAGTATCAAAGACCTGGTCATCAAAACAATCATGGTGTGAGTACAAAAGGGGAACGGGATAAATTTTAAATCAAAGTTAGAATTTTCCTCCATTTGAGCAACAAAGATTATAGAGAGCACAGACTTAAGGAAAGACTATACTTTTAACTGGAACAACAAGTTTTTTCAAAAAAAAAAAAGCAAAAAAAAAGCATAATATTGGTGAAAATAGTTGCATTTCTTTAAATTTCAATGAAAAATTGTTATAAAGGTCCACATTAAATACTATATTGAAAAATTATTGAAGTACAGAAATCACTCTTCTGTGAGTCGTATGGTATGTTTATCGGTTACATTTGTATCTACTACAGCTCAGAACCCTATGTGAATCCACTGATCAAAGCAAACGTCCAGAAGAAGTTCAGCTGTCATGAACTGTTTGGCTTTGATGTGATGTTGGATGAAAACCTCAAACCCTGGATCATCGAAGTCAACATCTCTCCCAGGTAAAATGATGTAATCTTTAATAGCAGGCCATAAGATAAGGTAAAATCCTCAAGTTCCTACTTTGAGATTTGATGCTCAAACATTATCCTTCTTGAACCAGAATCTGGTCCATTACACATTCCGGTCTAAATGGTTTTAAAGTCAGATATATGCATATTTATGTGCAAAAATATTAAAAGGAACTGTATATTCAGTGTTTCCGTTTACGCACAAACGTGCGTAAATTTACGCCGAAATCAAGCGATTTACGAACATATTATTTATCAGAAGTATTTGTAGAAAGAAATGTTGATAGTTCGTCTATATATGAAGCAATTCTTTATTTATTCCAATTTCAAAACAAAAATGGCCGATTTCCTGCTGTTTACTTGTCACTGCGCATGCGTGGTATCAAAAGGTCGAGAGGTGAAGAGTTCGTGAGGTTACGAGGTCACGCATGCGCATTCGGGGTATTTAGTTACAAAATCCACCAAAGGACGCAAGATTTTTTACTGAAAGCGTAGATATACATGCAATAAAATAGCACTGAAAGTAAGCTGTATAGTTTAAAATTTCTTGTAAGGCGAGAGCTACGCAGATGAAATCCATCTTAAACGACCAGTGTTAGAATGTACCCTAGCAAATCTTATTCAAAACATCATACATCGAAGGAAAACATGATCTCTGCAAGGAAACAATTGGAAACAATGTCTCCGAACGATGACAAATACCTTGTGCATTGGGAGACACGTTCTACTAAATATCGGAAACTCTTGAATTTTTACCCCCGGAAACCTCCGGAAAATACTAGCTGTGAAATTCGAAAATATTTTGGAACCACTCAATGGATTTTTGTCAAATAAAAAGCAAAATAAACTACAATATTTTATTGCGTAAAATAGCCTTACCTTATCCTCACAAGTGCTTGGTTTGGTTTTGTGGAGCAAAACGTATCGACCGACAAGAATTTTTTAAGGAATATTCTTGTCACAAGAGGTGACCCCTTTGTCTGCGCATGTCCGCGCTTGCGCAGTAGTCGTTGTCGACAGACGATTGTCGAGAGATCTTCATTATATTTTTGGTCGATATGGGAGCAACACGTACTTTTCCTTATTATCGTCCATTCACGGATGAAAATCTATGAAGTTTTGAAGCGTGCAAGCGTGCACCTACCTGTAGTTGTCCATTATTCGACTGGTACTACCACTATTCTGCCTCCCTTGTCCTGAAAAGGGTCAGAATAAGATGTGCAAGAAGATGTTGCTGTAAAGTCTTCAGTGGAAGACGTGTATATCTTCAGCTGTACTCACCCATTATTCGACTGGAACTACCTCCGTGTCGATGAAAGGTATGCAGAGAAGAGCTCCCGTAGTTTTCAGTGGAAAACTGCTTTATTGTCCCTTAATTGATGGCAGAACATGAGTATTAGCGTATGCTCGAAAACAAAGAAGAAAGAATGCAGTTGTCTTTGCAACGGAGGTCGTAGATTCTTTGCTGTGGGTGGAGCGCCACTCTGGTACAGTAACAGGTCTCCCTCCAAAAGAACGACTACAGAAGCATATCCACTGATCCTTGCAGTTATTATTTTGCTTCCCAGCAGGTACAGTGGACTTCCTGCTTATCAAGACATGAAAATATGGGCAGATTACCTTCCTTTGCTGTAAATTTGGATGAAGATCCAACAGACATCTTTGGGGCAGTATGTGCACTGCTTGTCTGTTCAGCCCTGTTGAAGAATTGCAATAACTATTTACTAGATAATAAAACCTTCCTATGGCCATGTCTCCATTGGAAAGAATACTGTGACTTTTGAGTTAATTCTTCTGCAAACTCAACGAAGATCAAACTGGCTAGATGAGATTTTATGTTATATTATATTATATGTTGAAGTCCTTGCTTCCAACTTTTACAGTGTATTTTGCACAGTATATTCAGGACAGGAGCTATGTCCAGTAATTTTCCCCTACTAACCACAAAAGATCGTCGTACCACTCTACCTAGTTTACCAGGTCAGAGGGATACAGAAGAACGTGGCTACATTAATGCAAGTCACCATGGAGGCTCTTCTTGCAGTGTTACTGGCAGTGATGGAATATTTTTTCATTGCCATCCCAGAGTTGTGTGAATCTTCAGTTGGGATTGTCGAGTTACTCTCCAATCGAATTCTCCAATGCCTGTACTACCCACAATGCAAAGCGATGACGTCAGACAGGAAAACATGGCTACAGTAAATACCGCTGAAATATTGCTGGAAATGCTTCAAAAGACAGCAAGTTATCCACTCAAGAATTGCAGAACTCCAGGTTTCTATGGCAGTTTATTTCTTGTATAGAAACTCGGCTAATGACGACCTCTGATACATCTCAGTGTCCTGAATTGATTTCTAACTACGACTTCAACGGTCATTGCCCACGAGTGAAGTTCGTTTACTATGTCAATAAATACCTGCTTGTCGCATCATTTAAACTGGAGACAGCAGAAATTATTAGAAATTCGGTTACAAAAGATGCGTTCTTCTATGTACCGACTCACCAAGATTTTCAACATCTACTTCAGTTTAATGTACACGGTCAAACCTATCAGTTCAAAGCACTGAACTTCAGATTAGCGACCACCCCTCTTGTATTCACACCAGTAGTAAAAGAGGCAAAACTCATTCTTCAGTTTCGCAGAATATGAGTTCACCAATACCTGGACCACTGTTGTTAAGAGTACATAAAAGACACCAGTTTTTGCTTCAAACCAAGAATTCATCTAAATTCTTCAACATCTCAGCTTTGTGATTAGTTTCTGATAAAAATCCAAGCTCGAGTCCACACAAGGATCGATTTCCTAGGTTACCACTGCATATTGGTACAAGGAAATGTCTTTCTAACACAAGTAAATTTTAAAAACTTGAGAAATCTTTTCAGGAAATGGAGATCTCATCACAAATGACCCCAAGGTTGCTTATATCCCAGGTAGGGGTACGAGCATCTTTGGAAAAGACTATACCAATGGGTCAGTTATGTAGGTGTGCCTTTCACTGGTATCTACTACAACTGGCAATATCTCCAGGCACTAGTTGTGAGAATTCCTGTTTCAAATCCTTCTGAAAATATATATTCAGTGGTGGAAAATGCCAAAAAATGGGAAATAGGATGCCTTTTCTGTACACAGGTACACAATTCCCTTATTTTCGTAGATGCATTAAACCAGGGTTGATGATCCCATCTAACAGCAGAACAGTCAGTGGCTTTTGGACAGTTAAAATGTATATTTTACATTTCAAGGTCATACAACTGAAGGCAGTGTGTTCAGCCCTTAAAAGCCTTCAAGACAAATTCCACACAAAAGAATTCTGATAGCATCAGACAACACCACTGTGTTCGGTTATCTGAACAAACAGGGGGGGGGGGGGAGCGTATACCTCCTAGTTTGGCGCAGCTTGGCCTACTGCAATCCTTGAAATATACTCATAACAGACATATTCTTGGTTGCTTAAAGGTCATACTCAACATATCTCCAGAAGGGATAAAGGTTTGGCGCATCCTGGCCTACTACAATCCTTGAAATATACTCTTAAGAGACAGAAATATTCTGGGGTTACTTAAATGTCATACTCAATGATCCCTACAGAAGGGACAAAAGTAATATGTACAGAATGGTTCTTACTCCCTTTATGGTTCTAGACAACGGGCAAGTTTGGCACAAATCAACAATAGGTGTTTTATGCAGGTATGCTGCATCTTGGCCTACTGCAATCCTTGAAATATTCTCATATGAGCCAGATATATTCAGGGTTGCCTAGATGTCATGACAGCCTCTCCTCAAAGAACGAAATAATACAGACAGGAGAGTCTTCATCTTTAATATTCTATTTGATTTACATAGTTTGTCAAATACCAATGGTAGAGATGTTTGCCACCAATATGAGTCACAAACTTCCATTCTATGTTGCCAGTCCCGGATGCATATGCTCTGAACATAGATGAATTAAACAACTTGTTGGAGGTTCTGGACTGCTAGGCCTTTTGTCCTATACCACTTATTCCAAAAAGTCATTGAACAAGTGAACACCAGGTGCAAAATGATTGTAGTGGCCCCTTGGTGGCCCATGATGCATTGGCTTTGGGGTCTGGTGAGTCATTCAACCAAACCTCCATTACAGCTACTTCACTGGTCTCAAAAACAGTCATTCAGTCAGAAATACCATCTAAATCTGTTGCATTGGCACCTTCATGCTTGGCACCTTAACACCACTCAGAATCTCTTATATCATTCTCTGGGCAAGGGATAGAGAGATTTAGGGCATCTCAAGGACCCTCATCTTGGAATGTATGAGTCATGATGGGCCATTTTGAGCTCTGGTACCCACAGAATAAGGTGGCCATCTCAGAGCCTACGGTCTCAAATATACCAGATTTTTTGATCCATTTTCTTGCAAAAATCTGAAACCTGTCACTATTATTGGCTTTGCAGCAGCCATAGCTGATCATTTACATTTTTTGTGCAGGAGTTGAGCCAAAGCCTGCATCTTTATAGGCCTATTGCAAGTGTTATAGAGAGAAGCCCACTGCTAACAGAGGTGCAGCATCAAGGGATTTGCCTTTGCTTCTGTTGGTTTTCACAAAAGGCTCCTTATTAACCTTTAAAAGGAGGTCAGTCTAAAAAAGTTTGACTTGCAAGACTGGTGCAATGCCATTGGAAGTGTATTCTGGGACTTTGGCTCCTTCAGACACAAGCCTCATAGGAAGGAGTTTACAGTTCTCCCTCCTACCTACCTTTTCAGCAAGGACCAATTAGCCTCAGTTGGTCTAGATTGCCTCCAGTGGTCACTTCAGCTCTAGATCATTCCTGAACTCAAATTGCCTGGACACATGATTCGTTGTCCTCTTACAGCACTTAGATCCTTCTTGGACAGGACTACTGCTTGGAGAAAAGGGAAAGTCTCTTTCTCCTGCCTTTTAGCAAGAATCAGTTGGCTTCTGATGGCCCAGATGGCTCAAACCAGTGGTCATTCCAGCTCACAAACCTTTCTTGAGCTGATGTTGGACTGATGTTGTGACACTCTGCTCTCTTACAGTACTTAGTTACTATCAGGACAGTACAAGTACTTCAAGGAGGGGAAGAATCTTGCTCATATCTTTTAAGGAAGGCTTGATGGAGATATCTTGAGTTCTGCTATCTCTTCCTGGATCAATCTGGCTGCTTGATTAGATTGCCAGTCCTTTAACTTTGATTCTCAGAATCTATACTTTGAGACACATATTAGATCCATGGCTGCCCTTTTTACTTTCCAAGAGTGGGGTCTTACCTGAGCAGAGATCAAACTCTTGTTATTGGAAGAACCACAATTCTTTACTACATTCTACTCGAAGATGTAGCTTGGCAATCCCATGACCAGTCCATGAACAAATTGGGCCTTGTGGATTCACCTCAGCATGTAGTCAATTTTTGTGTATTTATACATGTTATTGATATGACTCACATATTTATGTTCTCTCCAGTTATACAAGTCTTGTGTCACTGACATATGTCTTTCTTGGCTTACATATGGCCCCATATCTGCAGTTTATGCAGTTCAGTTTGCCTGCTTGGAGATATTCTCATTGTCACATGATGACATCTTGTTTCGGGAGTCATGCAGACATCTCCGGCCAATACTGGGTGATGGTTAATACTGCTATATGATTTGTTGTAAAATTATCTACAACAGCAACAGCAACAACAATGACTACCACATCATGGATCTCTTGTTGGGGTTAGCAAATTACTTATCTGTGTTGAAGAAGTAATATATAACCTAAGATGTGGATTATGGAAGCTTATCTTATCCTCTTATCAGTGCTTTATTTGGTGACCCCTTGTCTGACAATCATCTAACAGTGTGGCCAAAACAAATACCCTCCACCTGTTATGGTTGTATTCAAGCACTTGTGAGGATAAGGTAAGGCTATTTTACGCAATAAAATGTAACAAATTTTATTGTAATTTAACTTTTTACAAGTTAAATACTTACCTTATCCTCACAAGGATAAACCCACCCTACCTCCCCGCATAATTTGTTTTGCTGGGGACCAAAAATACAATGAAGATCTCTCGACAATCGTCTGTCGACAACGACTACTGCGCAAGCGCGGACATGCGCAGACAAAGGGGTCACCTCTTGTGACAAGAATATTCCTTAAAAAATTCTTGTCGGTCGATACGTTTTGCTCCACAAAACCAAACCAAGCACTTGTGAGGATAAGGTAAGTATTTAACTTGTAAAAAGTTAAATTACAATAAAATTTGTTACAACTTGTCTTTCAACCAGTATAAATATTATATTTGTAGGGTAAATAAAAAAATTTTAGTCAAGTTTATTTTTTGACTATTTTCTTTACCCTGATGTACACAGGTGAACTGATCAGATATCTTTATCAATATACAGCCATGTACAATGTACTGTAATTTTTTTATCAACATCATAAATAAAACAAATTTATTGCTTTTTAGTAACTGGGCATATCTAAAGATCTAAACATTATTTATTGAGGAAAATGTGGCAGAATATTACTTGTACCCCATTTTAAGTACCACATGGGATACATAGTACCCCACATTTCATAACTCTAATCCTAACACCGGCTTTGCGTGGTATTTCAGCATTGTTTGTCTAACATTTTTCTACCCTACAGTTTAACTAGAAGGGGTCAAGCCTAACTGACCCTCAAAAATTTGCATTGACCCCCGGTTTTCAAAAGCGGGGGTCAGTTGACCTCCAGAAAAACGAGGCTCAGGAAACATTGATATTCTTAAAATAGAAGTGTTGTTTGTTATACACATGATTTTGTGGAACAAGAAAAATGCACAAAAATGTTTCAAAAGTGAAGACTAAATTGATACTATCTTAAGGAGGCTTCGTGAAACCGGCCCCAGGTGTTCTGTACGTCGTACCCAGTACCTTTGTATTGGTTATATTGCAACGGATAGGTAGAAAGGCACAGGAAACCAAAATTAAACTTCACTTCCCTGTGTAATTGTCCATGTTAAAAAATATTTATCAAACTTAAAATATGATATGTTGGCCTTAATCAAAATTTCCTTGCTTTTGTCTTTAACTTTGTCAACTCTCAGCCGCTACATTACTTTAGCGACTTTGTGTGGAATTGTTCTTAAAGATCATCTGAATTTCCTTGTTTTTGCTTATTGCTGACATTCTATAAATTTTGAAGTAGGTTCACTCTAAAATGTAAATTGAAATTTGCTTCTGTTTGTGTGTAGCTTACATTCCAACTCACAGCTGGATATGAACATCAAAGGACAGATGATCAAAGATCTATTCAACATTGCGGGATTTATGATCCCAGACAAAAACGATGTGAAAGAAATACCTGGAATGACAGAGTATGTTGTGTAGATTTTATGTAACTATGGTAACAAGGTTGAAAAGATTCCTTTTGAATTGCTTATCGTGTTCGAGTACAGTGAAGTGAAACTGGAACTTAGTGTAATTGGGAGAAATACAAAATTCAACCCCCATTCACCCTTTCTTTTTGTGCTTTGAATTATGTTGAAAAGATAAAGTTTAAGAAATGACACTTTGGTTTCCTATTGAAGCAATTTGTGATAAAGGTGAAAATGTGCAAAGAACGCAAAAGCTGCAAGTTCACTTTATAGCTGTTCATTGAGTAATCTAAGTGGGAGATTAAAATACATCTAAGGGGACAATGTAGACAAAAACAGTTGAAACTAAGGTATAAAATGTCTCTTTTGTTTTAAGATATATTACAACAAATGTGGAGAAAAGAAACAAAGTCCTCAAGTTTGTACTTAGTTGGTGAATTAATTTGAATATAACATAAGTGTAACTGCCCTCGTCTATTATTCCACTGCACGGCCGTTCCTAATTCTCGAACTAAGAATATGCTCGTGGACTTTATTTCTACAGTAATATTGTCTCAGAAATGGTGTAAATATCTCAGAAATGGTGAACAAATCACAGAAATGATAAAACTATTTCAAAATAGTGTAAATAACTCAGAAATGTGGAGACATAAAGACCGTCTTTGGTCTGCATTTTCTATTTTCCTGACAGGAAGTACCAGGTGCCGAGTGAGGTGTGTATGGACAAGCGTCTTTGGTCCACACAGCTGGCTCCAGACGAGCGCGCAAAACACGCCTACTACATACAAAGACACAATGATGAGGTCAGTAGTGTAAATTGTACAATTTTTTACAAAATATTTAATATAACAAGAACACTCAGAGATCCAATCCAGATCACTCTCAACATTTAATGGTATCTATGTTGGACCAAAATCCATCTTCTGCCTTTATGTTCAGGAAGATAGAACCAGTAGTATTTGCATAATCCTGCTGACAAACAAACAGACAAACGGTCACAAAAATAATACCTCCTTGACAGAGGTAAAAATCTGTTTTGATTAATTATGAGTCAGACAGTTTGACTAATTGATTGAATTAATACTGAAACCACTTTATATATACCACCTCCATTGCTGATTTGTCTTTCAAGATCTCCATGATAGACTTAGTCTGATACAGTACCAGAATCTTTAGCCTCCGGTCCCTGTTTTTCATGCAATTTTTAACCCCATACCATGTATCTTAATATAAATTCATTGATAAAGGTTGCAGAATATTGGACTGTCATCTTGTCTATTTCTTTGTTCAACATAACACTCTACCAGCCATCCTGAATCATAGATACTTTATGGTCTCTTTTTTTTTTTGTTATTTTTCCTTAGTTCTGTCAGCAGACCATTCTTGAGACTTTGACTCCCGATGACATGCGTATCCTTGTCGAGACACTGGATGAGGATTCCAGAAAAGGAAGCTTCCAACGCGTGTTCCCTAGCAACAACACACATAAGTACCAGCGCTTCTTTGAGTCCCAGAGGTAATACAATGTTGTAGAAATATGATATAATTACATCCGTTTATAAATATGTGTAATAATAGTGTGCAGAGAGATTGCAGCTGAGTAGAATTATTACTATCAGGCCTTCTGTTATAACAGAGTGAATATGCAATTCACCACACTTTGTGAAATTTGTCAGTGAGTAAACTCCCTTCTGTTTCCTTGAATTGTGGGAAATTCTAGGCATATTTGTAATTTTTACCCCACAGCCTTTAAGGGCTGTCAGGGTATTGTTTTCCCTCATGGTCTCCAGATGGACGGGCCGGGGGTCAGCGGGAAAAAGTTTATCTGGACTGCATAGGTATAGGAAGTTGATACTTGGTAGGCACATTGGTAAGGGGGTGTAGGTGTGCAACGTCATGATGTGACCTTGATTTGACCTTGCCATAGTGACCTCGACTTGTAATATCTTGTCAGGGCTATGTCTCAGGAACTGTAAGGTGTAGGAAGTTGATACTTGGTAGGGACATTGGTTGGGGATTGTAGGTGTGCAACGCCATGGTGTGACCTTGATTTGACCTTGCCGTAGTAACCTTGAACTATAAAATCTTCTCCGGGTCTCTGAAACCAAAAATGGTAGAAAGTTGACACTTGGTAGGGACTTTGCTTTTGGGTTGTAGGTGTGCAACATCATAGTGTGATCTTGATTTGACCTTGTTGTAGTGACCATGAGTTTTAGAATCTTTTCCAGTCTAGTTTTTGGATTCTGTAAGGTGTGTAGAAGGTTGACACTTGGTAGGGACATTGGTTAGGGGGTGTAAGTGTGCATCATTGTGTGACCTTTAACTTTGACTCTGCCAAACTGTGTTCACCTGCCATATTTGAGACACATTTCTCTTATGACAAAGATATATGGATTACTGCAACCGATTATTATATGTACTTTTACATAATTGTACTTTTTCCATTGACAGTTATTCTGCAATTAATAAATTTTATTTTATTTTTTTTAGTTTGCTGGTTAGTGCTGTCATCTTGCTATTGACTTTTTTGTTTTAATACTTTATCTTTACATCTATTTTCCTAGATTTTATTTTCTACATGTAAACATTATTTGGACCTTTATGTAATTGACACTGCTCTAAAAGTATCCCAATCTTTGTTCTGTTTCACTACTTCTACATCTCATGGTGTTGAAAACTGTTTCCCCAGGCTGTGGGGTACGGGCATCTCTGGTGCTATTTTTGCTACACAGATTTGATCTCTGATCTTTGAGTCTATTAATTAACTCAGTGTGATGTGTTTTTGTGTGTACCTCCAGATATTACAACTTACTGGTGGATGCTTGGGTGCAGAAGTTCAACAGAATGGAAGCAAGAGGTGTGTATTGGTCAGTGTAAATAGGGACTGTATAAATTACCCAGAAGCACGTTATGGTTGTCACTCTCTGTGATGGTTTCAGTGCCCCCATGGAAGTATGGCACATGATAACATTCCTTTTGTACTGTGCTCATGCATTAATATTACCATGGACAGTGAATCGGACAGGACAGTCCAGTCAGACACAAACATGAATTTGCGACAGATATATTTTTATTGAATGTTCGTGTTGAAATGAAACAGTTTAAAAAAACAAGTAGGATGTATGTGTTCACATACGTATTTATGGTTTTTAAGGGGTTTTTAGTTAAATTTATGTTGATGTCTGACTTGACTGTCCTGGCCGATTCACCCTCCACGGTTGTAACATGCAGAATGTAAGGATCACTTGTCACATGCATGCTTACTTATCACTTGATCTGTTATACGCCTTAGAGTTTGTCTTTAGACAGAGATTAAGTGCTATAAAAATACAATCAACGAGAATGGTCCCAGTGTGTCCCAAGCAGTGACACATGAAAAACCAAAGCTTCGTCGCTGTTAGAGTCAATGAGAAAACTAATCTGGGCATCCAGCCAGTCCGTTATCAGGGTAACCGCATTTTAGTAGTAACCAATTAGAAGTATCATTGAGGAAAACATGGTGGATGATATAAACAAATCACCAAAAATGAAATGTTTAATATATTTGCAAATAAGGAAATTTACTAATACTTAAAAAATAAAACCAGGTAGAAAGTTCAGACTAAATACTAAGGTTTAGAATGTTTTACCTTCCTTCCAAATTTTCTTATTGGTAGAAAGACCTTATTATTTCGTTACTGATCAACTGACTACGTTCAAAGTCAATACAGTAGGCTCACGCCAAGTACACACCGAGGGAAATAGGGATTGTTTGGACTGCTAGCGTATTCATGTGAAAAACTTTCAATCATATAATCAGACAAGGGTGTCTATTGTGACTGTTGTTCTATTGTTTACAGGTATTGGTATCCTTGAGTCTCACTGTGAGAAGAGTATACACTTACAGAACCCATGCTCTGACCCCAGACACCAGTGGGCACCACCCAACATGAGTTTGTCCAGAGACGCACGCGCACTCAGTGCGCCAACCTCAGCTAGCAAGGCAGGGTAAGTGAATACCATTAGTCGTAATTAAAATGGCAAGTTCTGCAAAGAAATTTATCCCTCAAATTCAGCCTTAGTACAATTGATATAATTTTAAGAATAACAATGTTAGTGAATACAGGGTTCTGGTCATAATTCCGTGTTTTAACAACTGTTGTGACGATTACTCTTGTTAGTGTAAAAATGGCCAAAAGACTATCTGCTGTAAATTGAGACAGGATAAATCTCCATCTTAGGTATCAGTAAAGTGAAACAGTGGCAAGTAGAAAATTTAGCACCATAGCAGTGTGTTCACATAATTGAATGTTTAGATAATAGAAGTTTGGATAATATAGTTTTCATTTTATCTTTAGTATTAAGAAATATGAAATTTGCATCAATTTGGGAAATTTGCCAGTGGGGAAACCGCCCTTCTATTTTGAGGAAACCCCCTTCTGTTTTGGGGAAACCCCCATCTATTTCCTTAACTTATGAGAACCATTTGTGCATTGGTGATTTTTTTGACTACAAAATGCTTCACATCTAAGGTGATACAAAATTAGAACTGATTTTCATTATTTTGTCATATTTTTAATGGCAGATTTTCACAAGTTGTGGTGAATGTGACATTTCTCAATCAAACAACATAACTTTCCTTTGAATGATAAATATATGGTGTTTTTTTTTCTGTGATTTTTTTTCTCCAGCCCTCGTGTGTTTCCCAACTTGAAGCGTGGGAGTGGGAAGCCACCAGCTGGCAACAACCACAACAACAGTAACCATAGCACAGTGTCCTCTGTACGCTCTAACATGTCACAGAGCCCCGCCACGCCCCACTGACAATCAGTCCGCCTACCCCCAGTCCACCGCCGCATCAATCAACAACAGCCACACCTCCCGCCCTGGTCAAAACGCCCACCTGCACCCCCACCCCAAGCCAGGGAGAGAAACCAACGGGAAAGTGGTCGCCAAAACCATCAGCTTACCTCTTCCTCCTCCAGTGGTATCAACTTCAAACTGCACTCCATGAAAATGACAGCATCTTGGTCGGGATCCCTCTCCGCTGCCATGGCAACATCAAAACCCTCGAAAAAGAAGAGATCTGCCAAGAGCAAGAAGAAGAAACCAACAGTTCAAGTGAGCTCTTCTATGAAATCCATTAGAACTGACTCAGCAACCGTCTCTGAAGTGACCTCAGAAGGCGGGATTGACGATGTTTTCCTGGACGACTGTAGTTCGGGAGACGACGAGGAACAGGAAGTGATGGAACTGATCACAGAAGATGGAGAAGAAGAGTTTGATGTAGAAAGTGAGGCTAAGTTTTACATAGAGGAACGTAGGATGTATGGAAGAGAGGTGGTCAGAAATATACCTTGAGGAAATAGAAGTCTGCAACACTTGACAGGAATAGAACATTTCTCATTTACTTCTGTGACCTGTAGTGAAAGGAATATAAAAATACTTTGCAAAAACAGCCGCAGGAAAGAAGTAGTCTGAAATATTTCTAGAGAAATTCACAAATGTGTCTTGAGAACATGAAAACTCTAAAAGTTATCGTGAATAATTCCAATTTCTCATTTGTAGACATAATAAAAATTATGTAAGACATGTAACATGATCACACAAGAAGACATAGAACACTATAAGGCCAAGGTTTACATAGAAAAATGCAGGATGTAAATGAGAAATGTACCTATGAAAAAATTAAAAGTCAGTGAAATATATTTAAATTACCAGAGAAAAAACCGAAACTTTCAGATGTTGCTTGTATTAAAATTGACGCATACTCTGCCGGGAAGTATCAGACAAAGAACTACATTCAGGATGAAAGTTTTACAATTTTGCGTCTAGAATTTTTGTGAAAAGTGTTAACTGCAAGTCAAGAAAGCCATTAATACCATTAAAAACCTAAGAAACTTTATCATCCAAAATTGTCAGAAGAGTTTGGTAATTAAAATACTTATAAATAGTAAAAATAAGAAAAATTTTACATAAACAGAATGAATATTACTGGAGGATGACATGTTATTACAGAAAAAGAGGGTAATTTGGTACAAAAATGTACAAAAAAGTTTACTTTTGGGAAGGTAGAAGTACATGTGTGTTCATATGGGTGTAAGTGTGTATTAAGGAGATAAGATCAAGACAAGAGGCATAAAATTGTCACACAAAATCCCAAAATTAATAATAGTTTCCGTTAATTGAAAGATTATGAGGAGGTGCGGTAGTGGCATATTTTACATTTATCATAATATGCTTAGCAAAGCCTGTGATAGTCCTCTCTCAGGATACGAGATACTGTAGACGTTTATTTACTTGGTGGATTGGGGATAGGCGGTAATACGATTGTCAATGGGACTGATTCTTTAGTCCTATCTTGTATATATTATGTACATAAACTGTGTTTTCTTTTGTTAATTTATTAGAAGGTCATGTGACCTTGTATGTTCAAGGTTCTCGGTCTGTGTGTGTACTTAATGAATGTACATGGACAAATTGTCTGAAAAATACCCAGATGTCCTTGGCCAGTGACACAATTTAATACAATTTAAATTAGCCAATGATATCTCTGGACACAGAGGAAGTGTAACATTTAAACATTGGTTAATATTTTCCAAAATTGTTTGTGCAAAAGGTATTTGTGAGCACTATTTTCCCAGTGATTTCAGTGAATACGATTGCTTTGTATGTTGACGGTTTACTTTACAAATTTAAAGGAGATTTTCTGATTTCATGTACAAAGCTTTAAGCAATATTTACTCTGGTGCCATAGTAAAATATAATGTTTACTAGTTCAGCTTTAGCCAACGTGATTGCTCTTTTAAGTCAAATTAACCAGCAAAATATTTAATCATAATTTGACTGAAGAACTGAAACCAGTAAGTTCCATAATGTTTTTGACCTAATATTTTTTTTTTCTTTTTGTACAAGGAACTGACAGAGTTGTGTTTGCAGAATTTTAACATCAACCCTATTAACTTACAAAATAGCACCCAGGTTCAAACAAGTGCTTGTTATGCCTGGCATGGAACACTTTCAAATACAATGGGTAACCCATTACAAAGGGTTGTTAAGTCTTAGTGTATCTGTATATGCGGATGTGGCTCGCAGATACAGGTTGTGGTGAAATATTGAAGTTATAGAGTTATAAAAGGACTATACAAGGGTATGGCTTGCGGATATGGCTGATGGGGTATGGATTGTGACTTGCATTAATTTTTGAACAGGGAGTTAATTTTGCCACGAGCTGCCACAAGTAAGATAGAAGTATATTCTGGAAGATACATAAGATTATCTGATATCAAAATTCAAAGCTCAATTCAACTGAAGACAATGGTGAAAGAAATTTTAAAATCGGATAACAAATAAGAAAGATCTGGCCATTTAAAGAAAGGTTTATTATCTATGTTAATTTATTTACTTCAAAAATATACAAGTAATAACTGCAATCCGCACCTGCAAGCTGTGCATCTGGAAACATAGAATTAGACTCTGGTTTGATCTATTATGACAAAAATGTTCAATTTTGCAATGTCCTATATTCGTAAAATGGGATTCACTGAAGGACTGGAGTCCTATATGCTTCAATGTACTAAATCTTTATTATCTGAACAAATTTTGATTTTCCCCAAGTTGTTCACATAACCAAGGTTATAGTGTATGGTAATCATATTTAAGATACATTTGGCCAAAAATGAAGCAGATATGAGGGTATTGTGTAAATATATGAATTCTTCTGGAAGACCTCATGTGGCAGGCTCAAAGTGAAGCCAAAGTCTCAAGTCCAAGAGAAGGGGGCCTTTTGTAAATTTTAAAAATGGTTCAGCAAGCCTTAAGCTTTAATCCAAGACAAAAGTCATATATTAGCACAAAAGTCCTAACTTAAGGTCAGAAATCGACCAAAGTCCTTCAGTGATTCAAGCACCTGTTCCTATCAATTTAACTTTGGGTTAAATTTACTGCCTAGAAGTTGGAAGATAATTGCGTGCCAAGGCCATATCTTGTAAGCATGTAATAGGTCTAGTTCTGTATTAAATAGGGCAGGGTCGGTAACACCGGTATTTCAGTATTGAGACCAATTCACATGAATACCGTGACAACACTTTACATCCGGTATTTCGATTGTCAGTATATAATATTGTGAGAAAACGTAGCATATGAGAAACAAACCTCAAATCTGAAGAAATTATAAACTTTTACCTCATATTTTTGTATATCCTATCACTTTTATGGCGATTTCTTTCGGAAGAACTGCAATGTTTTGTTTTCGCAAATTTTACCTCCTGTAATGGGCCTATTTGATTGGGGATATGCTAGAACGCAATTTTTTCGGTATCCAAGAATCAGTACGGTTTCACACTGGCAGGATACCGAAATGGAAAATCTGCTACCGACCCTGCCCTAGTTATAAATGTGATGCACAAGTTGATTTTGTATTTCTGTGTAAATGGCTCCACAGTCAGTGTGATTTGTAATTTCATTGATATGCTGACTGAATATATTTGGTCTTTTTCATTTTGTTTTTTCATAGAATGTAATCGAGATAAGTTCAATCTGTGATACTTTTATACATAATTGCAAATGTTCTATTGCATAAAGTAAATAAGAATTCAATACATATCACATGTGTTAGCTTTATGTGTGAATAAATCATACTTACAGAATGTGTGTAGCAATGCATCTCATCTTGCACAATTCACTGAATACTTTATGCTCTTTTTATTATTCATTTATTTCCATTGCAAGGCTGAAATGCTGTAACTTCATGTTAATTTTTGCAGGTACCAGTGTTCTGGGATTTCCATTTGTGTAATTCATATTTCTGCTTATTTATACTGTTTAGTATTTGAACCTGAATATATTAACCAAGTTAATCCATTCCGAATGCAATAATTTCAGCTGTTATTCTTGTAATTTATTGTTTGTAAGCAAATCCATTGTATCTTTAGCAATAAGCTGTGTAAATGCGGTAGCAGAGTTGTATTGTTACTTATTTCTACTTACTGTAACATAGGTGAAATTTGCCACAGTGTATGAAATTCACCACTGGTGAGCAACATTCAAAAATAGGACAAAAAAATCCAAAAGTGACTAATTTGGCATCATGAGAGACCCGAGGATTAAATTTATCACAAAAATCTCAAATGTGTGAAGCCTTTGCAACAATTCAAAGAAACAAAAGGAGTGGGTTTCTTCACTGTTGAATTTCACATACTGTGGCGGATTTCACATTAATTTTTTTTTTATCGCACAGGAAATTCAACTTGACTTCTAATTAAAGAGACCAGTTGTTATGTTGACAAAAAATTAGTTTATCAAACTTGTCTTATAAATTTGTAACAAATGCTAGTATAATACAAAAATGTTTGTCGTGAGAGAATTTGTATCTATGGGATGCTGGTATGTGCAGTATGCTTATATGTACAGTATACAACATAATCCTTATTTGAAACCTTTGGTTATAAATTTGAATAAAAGCAATTAATTAACAGAAGTCTTCAGAAAGGGTTCAGTTGGTTAAGTGCCTCACTACTACTAGAAGCTTGTTTTATAAATAGGAAGATTTCTTATGCAATTGCATTTGTACTGTTGCAGAACTCTGTCACTACTGCACACATATGAATCGGTCCTTTTCATAAGGAATTCTTACATCTGGTTTATATTATTACACATATGAAATTCTCAGGGTTTGATTGTGGGGTCAGATTTTAATATTTGATCTCTGCTTCAAGTTCAAAGTGTTTTTGCACCTTAAAGCCATTGTGTCTCACTTATTATTGCTTCCAGAGGTTTTGGTTAATTGAAAAAAAACAGCTTATAGGAAATCGTGGGCTGTACTTTTTTTTCACAAGGTCATATTTGTTCAAAAGCATTTTAACCCCTCTTTCCTGGGACACTGTACTTTTTTTTCTGCAAAGGCAATTTTTCTCTGTTATTTTTTAAGTGCCAAAATATCCGACTGTATTTGTTGCTTCATGTGATACTAACTATATCACATTAGTTTCTAATATTGATGTTAATGTTCTTTTAGTCAAGGTGCTATCGTGTTAAAACTTTAAACATGATCTTATACTTTGTACAGGTGCCTTTATTATTATTGTAGATTGTTACATACCCTTCTGTAGTTGTTTCTTCCCCCGTGAAATAATTCGCAATATATTTAGAAAATATTAAAACCATTGATGTTGTTTTTGTGATTTAATTTCAAAATGTTCATACACTGGGCTGCATAAACGTAATAGTGTTACAATATTATTGTATAGACCAAAAATGTAGTGAACCCATTTATGAACTCTATGCCTATTTTAGGTAATATTGAACGGTGTGCTAGAGATGTACATGTGATTAAGGTTTGTATTAAGCAATATATAATAATTAGCTTATATTAGGGCAGGGTCGGTAACACCGGTATCTCGGTATCAAGACCAATTCACTTCAACACCGTGGTGACTCTTTACAGCTGGTATTTCGAGTGTCAGTGTATAATATTGTGAGAAAACGTAAAGTATTTAGAAACAAACCTCAAATCTGAAGAAATTACTAATTCTTATCCCATATTTTTATATACCGGTAATTTAGCACTTTTATAGTGATTTCTTTCAGAACTGCAATGTTTTCTTTTCGCGAATCCTACTTCCGGTTGGTGGGCCTATTTTATTGTGGATATACTAGAACACAATTTCTTCTTTCAGTATCCCGGAATCGGTACGTTTTTACACTGGCAGGATACCGAAATGAAAAATATGCTACCGACCCTGCCCTAGCTTATATTGATAATAACTTCACAGAAAGACTTTTTACTGAAAACGAGTCAAACTTTCTAAAAATATAACAGAGTATAAATTTGACTGTGGAACATTTTTGTTGTTGTATGAATAATTCACTTATAAGGTTGTTTTAATGTCTTACTTTTCGTAATTTAATACACAGCTGATCCTCTGGAATTCAGAGATTTAGCTAAAAGATATATGCTGTTGTTATAGTTGACTCTGTTCAGTAAAAAATTAATCCACAGCAGCTTGTGGTCTATTGCCACATTCCACTTATGACAGAAATAATTTGTTGATGGTTGAACCTCAACCCCAGTTTAACTTGCACACAATTTTCAACTATCATTGTTTTTACGGACATTGGGTTTGCAGTAAGGAAAAATAATTACAGTTTGTTGCAAGGTCTTTTCATAGTGTAATTGGATGATAGAACTTTGGATAATAGAGATCCTATTGGACTATCAGAGTTAAAGTGTTGTAGAGTTGGTGGTTTTTCTCAACCATTCCTGCACAAGAGGGAATTTAACATGTCTGCATATATGTTGTTTTAACATGTAGAAAATTTGTCACTTTAAAATGCTATAAAATATGAACACGTTGCAGTTAAACTGAAATGGTAAATGGATACAGTTACAGCTTCTTTTGTGTCCGTGTACATATTTTAATACAAACAAAATTACCTGGAAATATTCCTTTAGAAGTTCCTTTACATTTTGAATTTGAATAATTCCTTTCTCAGACATTGTCTTTGTATCTCATACATTTGCAAGAATGTAGAATTCATTAAGAGTTTACATATGTCCATGAACTTTGGTGTAACATGAGTTGTGTCTAAATGTGTTGTAACGTTGGAGATTCATAATTAAGTTTTAGGAAGGTTTTGTTTGTTAGCGAGTCACAAGCATTATGGATATTTCATTTTCCATTTTCATATACAAGATTTAGGAAATTTTTTATGCAAAATAAAACTTATTTTACACAATTATTTATTCTTTTTTTTCAGTCTATAAAGCTGGCACTGAATGTGGCTTTTCTTTTTCAACTAGCAATGCTGTTCACCTAAGCTAAATTGAACCTAATTTTTAACTTTTATTGCACTGATACAGTGGCGGCCACACAAAAAAGAAGGGAACCAATCACAAACGACCTTACATATACATAGGGCGACATTAAGTGAGCCCAGGTGGAACTACCTGCAACGCATTCTTTTTTCTAGATGTTTGTCCACTTGGGGGGGGCGACCTCACGAAATAGCACAGAGTTTCAATTGGTAAACTCGTGGCTAAGAAAATCTACCTTTAAGATAAAATTTGCAAATTTGACACTACATTTTTTATTACTATTACACAGCAAAATTTGAAGAAAAGAATCAAAATTTGTCCCAACTGTCTAGCATGCTAGTTTTCTTTCATAAGAGTTGTCAAAACGGTTTTACCCTAACTTTTCAACGTCTCGAGCCATGATTCAAATGTCTCTTAGGAATTTGCAAGTGAAATCTTTAAAAGGCCCAGAAAGATGCAAAATCTTACACAGTAGCATTTAATGATAAAAAACTACATTTGTTAGTAGGTGCCACGGTGGCAGAGTGGTAACACTCGCCTCCCACCTCTGAGATCGGGGTTCGGTTCCCGACCCGACCTCAAGTGGGAAAGCTGGTAGTTGCTTGCCGTTGGTCAGCAGTTTACAGTACTACAGAACCTTGACCAACTGTATGTACTGCTTTCCTATGCCCATAAAACTACCCGTCGTGATATGACCTATACAATGTGTTGCAAGTGACAATAAAACCCAAATAAAAAATAAATATATTTCTTGGCCAACCTTTAGGTGTATTTTGGAGCTTATTTTCTATTTCCCTCCCCAAAAGCACTAAAAATGTGTGTATAATAGCCATGTACTCAGAAAGTCTTTCAAGTATATCATGATGCCACTTAATGTAATCTCTAATTTGACAAGAGTAGAGAACATTCTAAGCGTCTTCAACTGTATGTGTTGGGATTTTTAAACCACATATTCATTTTACACTCGCTGAACCTCTGTTGTTTATTTAACTGCTCTACACTAACCTATCTTCTTTATAATACTACAGGTTAAGAATCTAAATTAAAACTGACTTTCAGCTACTCACCATAGAAAAACAAGCATTCTGACGCATGCATTTATCTCCCGCCGTATAAATTAGATGTCCTAAAGATAGTGGAATATAAATTTTCCTGAGAGATGGAGGCACATGTAGAAGTGACAAGTTTAATGTTTGATTGCAATACTTTTAAAGACAAAAGGCATTTACTCATTTTAGTAGCTATTACTTTGCCATCCAAAGAGCTACAGTTCTGCCACTTCATTATGCAGATCAACTCAAAGTAGGAAAGCACGTCTTTAGAAGAAATAGCCTATCTGTACTACTTTTAGAGATACAAGACATTTACTTATTTTAGTGGCTATTACTCTGCCATCTAAAGAGCTACAGTTCTGCAACTTCACTATGTGGTAGATCACCCAAAAGTAGGTGAATGACTTATTTAGAAGAAATTGCCCACCTGTAGTACTTTTAGAGACTAGACCAAGGATGCATCTGTGGCCAGATGCAAAATGTATCCACCGGCAAAGGCAAAAGTAGCTATTACTCAGCTATGGCACGAGCTAGAGGTCTGAAATTTTAGTATGTTATAGCTGACCCAAAAGTAGGTGAATAACATATTTGCACAAAATTCTCTAAATGCAATAGTTTTCAAGTTACAAGTGATTTTACTCATTATGGAAGTTAGTGAAAAGCCCAAAAGTAGCTATTACTCACTTAGCTATTCAGATAGACACCCAAGTTACTCACCATGTTGTTGCTATGGAAAAAGTAGGTGAATGATATATTTTAACAAAATGCTCTAAATGTAATACTTTTCAAGTTATAAATGATTTAGTGTTGAGTAAGAACTTCAAAGTAGCTATTACTCCGCTATGCAATGAGCCACAGGTCTGGAATTTTACTATGTTATAGCTGCCTCAAAATAGGTGAATAACATACCGAAACTAAATAATGTAAATGCAAAAGTTTTCAAGTTATAAGTGATTTACCCAACAGTGATAACCTAAAAGTAGTTATTATTCAGCTATGCCATGAACTACAGGTCTGAAATTTTACTATGTTATAGCTGACCCAAAAGTAGCTGCATAACATATTTGCACAAAGTGCTCTAAATGCAGTACTTTTCAAGTTATAATTGATTTAGTGCATGATTTAATTAATTTTAATGTATTAAAATTTATTTTAAAAATTCATAAAAAAACTTAAGCATGTGAAACTTCTCCAAAATGTAGGTGAATGAGTTATTTGAGAAATACTGGCTATCCGCAATACTTTTAGTGATAATAGGCATTTACTTATTTTGAGTAGGTGAGTAATTAGCTACAGGTCTGAAACTTCACCAAGTGAAAGCTGTCCCAAAAGTAGGTGAATGACTTATTTGAGAAAAATTGGCTATCTGCAATACTTTTAGAGATAATTAGCATTTACTCATTTTGAGTAGGTGAGTAATTACCTACGGGTCTGGAACTTCACCATGTGGAGGCTATCCGCAATACTTCTAGGGATAATTAGCATTTACTCATTTTGAGTAGGTGAATAATTAGCTACGGGTCTGAAACTTCACCAAGTGATGGCTCTCCCAATAGTAGATGAATGAGTTATTTGAGAAAAATTGGCTATCTGCAATACTTTTAGAGATAATTAGCATTTACTCATTTTGAGCAGGTGAGTAATTAGCTATGGGGCTGAAACTTCACCATGTGAAAGCTCTCCCAAAAGTAGGTGAATGAGTTATTTGAGAAAAATTGGCTATCTGCAATACTTTTAGAGATAATTAGCATTTACTCATTTTGAGCAGGTGAGTAATTAGCTATGGGTCTGAAACTTCACCAAGTGAAAGCTCTCCTAAAAGTAGGTGAATGAGTTATTTGACAAAAAATGGCTATCTGCAATCCTTTTAGAGATAATTAGCATTTACTCATTTTGAGTAGGTGAGTAATTAGCTATGGGTCTGAAATTTCACCATGTGAAAGCTCTCCCAAAAGTAGGTGAATGAGTTATCTGAGAAAATTGGCTATCTGCAATACTTTTAGAGATAATTCGTATTTACTCATTTTGAGTAGGTGAGTAATTAGCTACGGATCTGAAACTTGACCATGTGAAAGCTCTTCCAAAAGTATGTGAAGGAGTTATTTGAGAAAAATTGGCTACCTGCAATACTTTTAGAGATAATTAGCATTTACTCATTTTCAGCAGGTGAATAATTAGCTACAGGTCTGAAACTTTACCAAGTGAAAGCTCTCCCAAAAGTAGATGAACGAGTTATTTGAGAAAAGTTGTCTATCTGCAATAATTTTAGAGATAATTCGCATTTACTCATTTTGAGTAGGTGAGTAATTAGCTACGGATCTGAAACTTCACCATGTGAAAGCTCTTCCAAAAGTACCTGAAGGAGTTATTTGAGAAAAATTGGCTACCTGCAATACTTTTAGAGATAATTAGCATTTACTCATTTTGAGTAGGTGAGTAATTAGCTATGGGTCTGAAATTTCACCATGTGAAAGCTCTCCCAAAAGTAAGTGAATGAGTTATCTGAGAAAATTGGCTATCTGCAATACTTTTAGAGATAATTAGCATTTACTCATTTTGAGCAGGTGAGTAATTAGCTATGGGTCTGAAACTTCACCAAGTGAAAGCTCTCCTAAAAGTAGGTGAATGAGTTATTTGACAAAAAATGGCTATCTGCAATCCTTTTAGAGATAATTAGCATTTACTCATTTTGAGTAGGTGAGTAATTAGCTACAGGTCTGAAACTTCACCAAGTGAAAGCTCTCCCAAAAGTAGGTGAATGAGTTATATGAGAAAAATTGGCTATCCGCAATACTTTTAGAGATAATTAGCATTTACTCATTTTGAGTAGGTGAACAATTAGCTACGGGTCTGAAACTTCACCAAGTGAAAGCTCTCCCAATAGTAGGTGAATGAGTTATTTGAGAAAAATTGGCTATCTGCAATACTTTTAAAGATAATTAGCATTTACTCATTTTGAGTAGGTGAGTAATTAGCTACGGATCTGAAACTTGACCATGTGAAAGCTCTTCCAAAAGTATGTGAAGGAGTTATTTGAGAAAAATTGGCTACCTGCAATACTTTTAGAGATAATTAGCATTTACTCATTTTCAGCAGGTGAATAATTAGCTACAGGTCTGAAACTTTACCAAGTGAAAGCTCTCCCAAAAGTAGATGAACGAGTTATTTGAGAAAAGTTGTCTATCTGCAATAATTTTAGAGATAATTCGCATTTACTTATTTTGAGTAGGTGAGTAATTAGCTACGGATCTGAAACTTCACCATGTGAAAGCTCTTCCAAAAGTACCTGAAGGAGTTATTTGAGAAAAATTGGCTACCTGCAATACTTTTAGAGATAATTAGCATTTACTCATTTTGAGCAGGTGAGTAATTAGCTACGGGTCTGAAACTTCACCAAGTGAAAGCTCTTCCAAAAGTAGGTGAATGAGTTATTTGAGAAAAATTGGCTATCTGCAATACTTTTACAGATAATTTGCATTTACTCATTTTGAGTAGGTGAATAATTAGCTACAGGTCTGAAACTTCACCAAGTGAAAGCTCTCTCAAAAGTAGGTGAATGAGTTATTTGAGAAAAATTGGCTATCTGCAATACTTTTAGAGATAATTCGCATTTACTCATTTTGAGTAGGTGAGTAATTAGCTACGGGTCTGAAACTTGACCAAGTGAAAGCTCTCCCAAAAGTAGGTGAATGAGTTATTTGAGAAAAATTGACTATCTGCAATACTTTTAGAGATAATTAGCATTTACTCATTTTGAGTAATTAGCTACGGATCTGAAACTTGACCATGTGAAAGCTCTTCCAAAAGTAGGTGAATGAGTTCAGAAAAATTGGCTATCTGCAATACTTTTAGAGATAATTCGCATTTACTCATTTTGAGTAGGTGAGTAATTAGCTAAGGGTCTGAAACTTCACCAAGTGAAAGCTCTCAATTAGCTACAAATGAGAAAATAGCTATTACTCACTTATGGCATGCAATAGAACCCCAAACTATGTACCATCTTATAGCTAAGGACAAAGTAGCTGAACAACATATTTTAGGCAAACACTCTAACTGCAATAGTTTTGGAGTTACAATGGCTTTACTCAACAATCAGAATTTCAAAGTAGCTATTACTCAGCTATCAAAGATTCAACAGGTCTGAAACTTTACTATGTGATAGCTTACCCAAAAGTAGATGGACAACATATTTGAAAAGATTTCCCTAACTTTAATACTTTTGAAGATATTTGACATTTACTTCTTTTGTTATTTAGCTACAAATGAGAAAATAGCTATTACTCACTTATGGCACGCAATAGAACCCCAAACTATGTACCATCTTATAGCTAAGGACAAAGTAGCTGAACAACATATTTTAGGAAAACACTCTAACTGCAATAGTTTTGGAGATACAATGGCTTTACTCAACAGTCGGAATTTGAAAGTAGCTATGACTCAGCTATCAAAGGTTCAACAGGTCTGAAACTTTACTATGTAATAGCTTACAAAAAAGTAGATGGACAACATATTTGAAAAGATTTCCCTAACTTTAATACTTTTGAAGATATTTGACATTTACTTCTTTTGTTATTTAGCTACAAATGAGAAAATAGCTATTACTCACTTATGGCATGCAATAGAACCCCAAACTATGTACCATCTTATAGCTAAGGACAAAGTAGCTGAACAACATATTTTAGGAAAACACTCTAACTGCAATAGTTTTGGAGTTACAATGGCTTTACTCAACCGTCGGAATTTGAAAGTAGCTATTACTCAGCTATCAAAGGTTCAACAGGTCTGAAACTTTACTATGTGATAGCTTACCAAAAAGTAGATGGACAACATATTTGAAAAGATTTCACTAACTTTAATACTTTTGAAGATATTTGACATTTACTTTTTTTGTTATTTAGCTACAAATGAGAAAATAGCTATTACTCACTTATGGCATGCAATAGAACCCCAAACTATGTACCATCTTATAGCTAAGGACAAAGTAGCTGAACAACATATTTTAGGAAAACACTGTAACTGCAATAGTTTTGGAGATACAATGGCTTTACTCAACAGTCGGAATTTGAAAGTAGCTATTACTCAGCTATCCATGGTGCAACAGGTCTGAAACTTAACTATGTGATAGCTTACCCAAAAGTAGATGAATAACATATTTGAAAAGATTTCTGTAACTCTAATACTTTTGAAGATATTTGGCATTTACTTCTTTTGTTATTTAGCTACAAATGAGAAAATAGCTATTACTCACTTATGGCATGCAATAGAACCCCAAACTATGTACCATCTTATAGCTAAGGACAAAGTAGCTGAACAACATATTTTAGGAAAACACTCTAACTGCAATAGTTTTGGAGTTACAATGGCTTTACTCAACAGTCAGAATTTCAAAGTAGCTATTACTCAGCTATCCATGGTGCAACAGGTCTGAAACTTTACTATGTGATAGCTTACCAAAAAGTAGATGAACAACATATTTGAAAAGATTTCTGTAACTCTAATACTTTTGAAGATATTTGACATTTACTCCTTTTGTTATTTAGCTACAAATGAGAAAATAGCTATTACTCACTTATGGCATGCAATGGGACCCCAAACTATGTACCATCTTATAGCTAAGGACAAAGTAGCTGAACAACATATTTGAAGAAAAAGTTGTAACTGCAATAGTTTTTGAGTTATGAGCCCTTTACTCCAAGTAGCTAAGATAGCTATTACTCAGTTATCTTTAGGCCTAAGTCCATAAAACCAAAAAAATTTTCGAGGGCGTGAAAATTCATTGGGACAATTAATTTACAAAAAATCTGTAGCTGTAGTAGTTTTGGAGGAATCTGCGTGACTAACTAACGCACGCACACACGCACGCACGCACGCACGCACACACAGGCATCATTTCATAATCTCCCTCCCGGGCTAAAGCCCGGCGGGAGATAATAAACAAGGTACAAGCAATCATACTTTATTTTGTGTGTATAATTTATAAATGGAGATCATAAAATTTTAAAAAAAAAACACAAAAAAACACGACAATTTCACTGTCTATACAGCTAAAATAAAATGGCTCTATTAGTTTCTACAGGAATAAAGACACCAGTAATCCTATCAAATCTTGTGCCTCGCATTCATTTGATAATAAACAGTATTAGTTCAAATGCCAAGCACAGGAGTTGAACCTAAATTTTTATCCTCCAATGTTTAAAGCATTTCTAAGCAAATTACTCCACTCAGGCTGTAGGGGATACACCAAATGACGCTGCGTCTTTTTCCAACTTGTGTCTTTACAAGAGCAACAGAGATCAATGTAATTTTGACATAATAGAATGCATCACTGCAAAGGTCAAATGTGAAGACAGAAACGAATCTTTAAGTAGTACCGAGAGAGTCAAGTAAGGTGACTAAACTGAATCAACAAGGCCGAACTTTTTCATCTGCCGGTGCAAGCCGTTAAACCATTAGTATGGCACTGACTACAGAGCTTGGGAGCCATCAGAGACACGAGTCGTGTGCTAGAATTTATGAAAAAGTCTGGCAACAAAAACAAATTTGAGGTAAATACATCCCATACCTGGCCTCAAACCATCCAAGTAGTAACAAAGCCTATTGCTGCTTAACTCTAGGGATGAGATGGGTATGCATCATGCTATGCCACAATTCATGAAGTCCCGTAAAAACACACACAAAAAAGTGATATATAGGAGTGTGAGCCTCACTAGAGGTCATGCTTAAAAACTGCCCCTTTCCCCTGGTAGTTTTGAATAGTTTTAAATATATGATATACCTCTTGTCACAGATTGGAGCAGTGAACTAGTTTGTGCACCTTATATGAAACCAATTAGACAGAGTGTCACATTTTAGGGAGCAGTTTATAAATGTTGGTACACCCAGAGATCACCCAGAAAATTATGAACATGTTATACTTTAAATATTTAAGTTGTTGAACACATATCCCCTCCAGCAAATTTATCACTTTTAATTGTATTATCAAAGTACATGTATTTTAAACTGTTCCAAACTCTTAGATATCAAATAAACAGTCGAATTTTATTCAATGAGGTTCGACCTTCTGTCTGTTCGATATACAGTCAAACCTGTCTATAAAGACCCCTCTTTGGTAGGCCTAATTGTGGTCTTTATAGACAGGTAGTCTTTATACACAGGTTAAAAATAACAAAAACAATAGTGAAGGGTATTTTAAAAGGGAGTCTTTATAGACAGGTGATTGCTGAATACAGGTGGTCTCTCAGACAGGTTCGACTGTATAGTAAAATTTCTTAAAGTGGGATTCTATTACTTAGAATTAAGTTTTGGTAGAAGGAAATCAGGGACTGTATTCACAAAAGGGAATAAATGAAAGATCAGCACAAAATTTAGGTTAATCAAAAATTGGATTAGGATTAAGGTTAGTATTTACAGAGAAGCTAATTGTTGAATTGACTCTTAGATTACTTTTTCCACCCATCAAATAGATTACATTTTTGATTAAATATGGTTGAGTCTGCTGCACTTAACCCAAAAACTAGCTTAACATTACGAATACCGATATAATCAAGCCATTTTCTGTAAACTTTAATCTGACTTTGGCCTCAGCTTAATCTTAATGTTTGTGCATAGAGCCGCAAAGGGTCTTGGCCACTGACACTTCAGCCTGTTTACTGTAAGTCCTGCTATTATCCTAGTCCCTAGAAAGTCCACTTAATGGGGATAAACTATATGAAGACCGTGCAAGTTTTCATGTCACTAATTGTTTAAAATCACAAAACATACAAGTCAAAACTTAAGAATATATGCCTGATTTTTGTACATCTTTTCCAAGCAAATGTCACATATAGACAAGAGAATGTGCATACGTTTATGAACAAGGTCAAGAGTGGATACAAGATATATAAATAATCCATTCAAAACAACCGTGACACAAAAACTAGGGGAAGATGAAAACCAGGTTTGTGACCATACACATTGTCCACCCTATAAGTTAATATGCTAATATCTGCAGAAATAATCCGCTGATGCAAGTTCTGCTATGTATTGAATATCTTTGTTTCTACTTAATCCTTTGGATAAATTCAACACATATTTCAGAAATTTCTGCAGGAAAAGAAAAATTATTTTAAAGTCTACATTTACCACTTGACAAAAAGTGATCCTCAAGCAACAAGTATAAAACATGAATTCAAACAAATTTAAGAAAATATAGTTACAACAGAAATAATAAAACTTATACCATGTATATTTCATTTAAGTACAACAGTCAAGAAGCTAAAATTATCAATTCAAAAAACATGGTGTACACATCTTAAAATAATATCACTAAATATGTACTCAGACTGGCAATCTTCTATGTGAAATTTACTGCACTATGCCGAATTCTCAGTAGTATGTGAAATTCACCACACCATGTCAAATTCTCAGTAGTATGTGAAATTCACTGCACCATGTCAAATTCTCAGTAGTATGTGAAATTCACCGCACCCATGTCAAATTCTTAGTATATGAAATTCACTGCACCATGCCAAATTCTCAGTAGTATGTGAAATTCACTGCACCATGTCAAAATCTCCCTACTATGTGAAATTCACTGCACCATGTCAAATTCTCAGTAGTATGTGAAATTCACTCCACCATATCAAATTCTCAGTTGTATGTGAAATTCACTGCACCATGTCAAGTTCTCCCTCGTTTGTGATATTGACCACACCATGTAATATTCCTCATAGTATGTAAATTTCACCATGTTAAAAAAATCTTCACATACTGCATTTAACATTTTACACTCTACATAAACTCTGACAAAGTCATGAACACAGCACACCAATAAAGTTACAAGAATCAGTCAACATTGCAAGAATGTATTCCTCTTTTTCAGTGCTTTCATGTAAATGCAGTACAGAGGAACCTCGAGTGTCTGATCATGCTGAGAGAGTGAAATTTTAAATGGATAATAAAAGTTTGGAAAACAAAAGAGGAATACTTTTGTAAGAAAAATCAAACAAGAAATTATGAACTATAAAAATATTTTATGCTAAACAAAAATGAAGCATCCCAAAAGTATTAATAATCATGTCATTAAAACAGATAATGCAATGGTGGAATTATGTATAATATTTTGTAGAGACATTGTAGATATGAAATGGAAAGGATTTAAATGGATAACCATGCATTCTTTAATAGCAAGCCATAAACATATTTATCTTTCTTCTACTCATATAATATGTATGTATGTAGAGATATGAAATATTATAAAACAATGTGATTAAAGCCAAAAAAACACTAATTGCAATTTGGGATTTTATTTCTAAATATGTGTCCTTTAAATTCTAAAGAACAATAACTCTACTAAGCACATTACCACTGGTTTCATTTGTAGAGTAGATTGCGCTGAGTCGACGCCAACATATCCCCAGACAGGCCATCTCTTATGCCACAAGCATTCACTGGGTATTTTTTGTAGCACCCCTTTTATGTGATTTACAATAATTATAAACTATTTTTCATTTTTTTTTCTTGGTCAAACCATTTTTTTTTCATTATTTGTGGGTCAATTTTAAAAAAACCCTGTGTAGATTATTCATGGGCCTCGCATACATGTTAAATGTCTACTTAAAGCCTTGGTTTTTGGCACATGAAAAAAAGAACATATTAGTATGTTCCCAGATGAGATTTCAGTTGTATCAGTTGCATATTATGATAGTTATAGGGCTTAAAAGTGGTAAAAAGTCAATAAATTGGGTTTCTGTGGGCATTTTAGAAAACTTAAGGTGACTTGAAAGTTAAAATTAAACTTACAGACTTAAAATTTTTCACAAAGAATACAGTCATGTACAAGTTTTATCTACTACAGTAACAGACTTGTCAGATTTACCATTTCCTGGTTACAGGACCAAATATGTTAAAAACATTGAAAAAGGGTCACTCGGATGGGTGTTTATGGTCCTCATACACACATTAAATGTCTATTTAAAGCCCTGATTTTTGTCACACCTAAAATAATCATACATTCCCAGAGGAGAATTTCGCTGTATCAGTCACTTCGTTTGACAGCTATAGGCCTTCAAAGTGGCAAAAAGTACATAAATTGGGTTTCTATGGTCATTTTAGAGACTTTAAGGTGACCATAAAATTAAAGCTATAGACTTAAAAGTATTCAAAGAGAAAGAGTACATCTAGAAGTTATATCTACTACAGTTACAGACTTGTCAGACTTACCATTTATAAGTCGAATTAGAATTACCATTTATAAGTTATAGGGGAAAATATGGGAAAAATGTCAAAAAATATGTCGAAGTATGGTCTTTATATGCCTCAAAGACAATTTTAACCTTAACATAAAGTCTTGATTTTTGGCATATATAGGGAGAATATAGTAATGTGTTTCCAGGTAAAATTTGAGGCAGATGAGCCAAATAGTTTGTGACCTTAAGGCGGCCATAACTTCTTTATTATTGGGAGATTAAGATCACCTTAAAATAGGGTTCCTCTCCTGACCCAAATACATATGTGTGCCAAGTTTCAATGAAATCCATGAAAGTGATTTTGAGTTATTGCGAAAACAATTCAAAACGTACGGCAGCAGCGGCAGCATGACGATAGTGAAACCAATATACCCCGACTTTCGTCTGGGGATATAATTACATAATTGCATGTAGCTGCGAGTGTCTGTGTGGAATTCTGTGGCCTTCATTAATTGAGAGGTATTTATAATAGTAGTTAAAATAGCCAGCCTCGGCAGGCAAGATCCCAGCCCGCAGATACAGCTAAATGGCCAACAACATTGAGATTTGGGAAAATCTTAGGAACAACTTCTGTTGTAAAAAGGATAGAGAACCCACAAGATGTTCTACAAAAGATTCACAGGCCATGATTTCTTACAGGTAGTTTTCATATTTTGAAGCCAAAGAAACAATTACAAGGGAGATATAAGGCCTTTTTGATATGATGACCCTCCTATTTGCCATTAAAGATACGATATGGCAGCCATTTTGTTTCCAAAACAAGGACACAATTACTCTCAGGCAAGCTTTCCTATCCATTTGCATTTTGTGCAAATCTGATGAAGCTAGCTGCAATATTTTAGGTTACAGAAAACATTAAAGATTTTAGAACAAATTTTAAGACCCGAAAATTTTTAAAGTGTTGCCATGGTAACAGTTGCCGCTGGATGTACCCAAAACCTCATCAGCTGTAGATCCACTTGGGGTAAACATATTCTGAAAATTTGGTGCAAATCCGTGGAGGGGTTTAGTCTGGAACACCCACAAAGTTTAAGATTTGAAAATCTTAAAAGTGTTGCCATGGCAACAGTTATTACCGGATACCCCCAAAACCTAATCAGCTCTAGATCCTCTTTGATGAAATTCGGTGAAAATCCGTGCAAGGGTTTAGGCTGTGGAACACCCACAAGATTTATGCCGGCCACAGCCGCCGCCCGGATGGCACAGGGGATGACTAAAACCCCAGCCTTTATGGGCTGGGGTTAATAATACAGAGGATAATGAAATGCTCATCTGTTACTTAATTATGACTCCACGGACCTGAAAGACTGTGTATACATTTTAATGTGGCTTATGAACAAGTAAAATTGGGTAAAGAATGGGAGAAAATCCTATAAGAAGTGCCCAGTGTTCAATAAGTACTGCATATCGAGGTCTCAAAATTTTTTGTTTAAGACAGAAACTGAGAAAGTAGATGAAGAACTTGTTCCAAGAAAACGGCAAAATCCTGGTAGTTATTTCAAAAGTGACCAAGTATCCATTTTGATCCCTAAAAAAGGCTTTTATAAATCTGACCTGCTCTTGAGGGTCTCTGCATATGGTTTCCCATTGGCGCCCCATACATTCTTAAGCTATAAAAGCAACATGCACTCAGTGCCTGTGAACAGGCTCTGTGTCAGCTGACTGCGTGATTTGAGTGTGTACCAGTAAAAGTAGAAAAAGATGTATCACAAAATAGCTATTGCTCAGTTATGCAATGAGCTACAGGTGTGCAATTTTACTATGTTACAGCTGGCCCAACAGTAGATGAAAAATATATTTCAACCAACGGGTCTAAATGCAATAGATTTCAAATTAAAAGTGATTTACTCAATAGTGAGAGCCTCAAAGTAGCTATTGCTCAACTATGCAATGAGCTACAGGTCTGCAATCTTACTGTTATAGCTGATCCAAAAGTAGGTGAATAACATATTTAATTCAAATACTCTAAATGCAATTGTTTTCAAGTTACATATAACTTACTCAACAGTAAAACTAAAAAAAAAAAAACTAGTTGTCTTGAGGAGCGGCAATAAAGAGTGGGTGTACGTGACAAGAAAAAAATTTTTGGGGGTCATTGATGTTCAAAGGTCAAACATAGATAATGTGGAAAATTGTTCCAAGGCATAAGTTATTAACTGGCAAAATATGTTAGAAAACGATCCACTGATACGGGATGTATTGAATAGAGACCATGATGCAGTGGCAAGAAAGTTGGCCACTGTGATTCGGTTGTCTTTCAGTGTATTTATTTATTTATTTGGGGTTTTACGTCGCTTTCAACACTGTACAGGTCATATCACGACGGGTAGTTGGAAGGGCAGAGGAAACCAGTACATACAGTTCGTTAGGGTTCTGTACTGTAAACTGCCGACTAACAGCAAGCAACTACCAGCTTTCCCACTTGAGGCCGTGCCGGGAATCGAACCCGGGCCTCAGAGGTGGGAGGCGAGAGTGTTACCACTCTGCGACCGTGGCCCCTGTCTTTCAGTGTAATACAGTGACATAAGGTGAGTGGACGTTTTGTCACTGTGTCACAAGGTTGTATATGAAGCTCGGAACGGTAATTGAAAGACAGGGGTGTTTCGTCAAATGCCTATAACCGTGAATTACACCGCCTATGGTGTGAACAACTCAGACGAAATGGGGCAACCAGGGAGGCGGTGCTGACGCCGAGTAAAACTTCTAACTGGGGAACCTACTGCCTGTAGTGTGAAAAGGCCATAAGGTATTGAATACCAAAAAGCATTAGAAGCGGCTTCCTAGTAGAGTAAGAAATCTAAAATTCGCCAGGAATCTAAAATTCGCCACCTCTAAAACCTTAGTTAATTTTATGAAGACAAGAGGAGAGTGCCCGTGAACGGGCACTGTGTCAGCTGACTGAGTGTTTTTGATTTGTGAAGGTGATTAGAGGACAGAATAATTATCAGGAAAAGGGCTGTACAGAAATACAGTAAATGGTAACTGAACAGCAAGTTCGAAAGAAATTCCGAAGCTGACAGAAGAAAAGGATAAAAAAGTTGTGCCCTGTAAATGGTATTATGAAGGAAAATAACAAGGTAATTGTTTAAGTGTAAAAAATAGGTTAAAACATATTTAAAGAAATACTACAAATGCAATATCCTCGTTCGACCTTGAAGAAGGGGTCCAAGGTCAAATCTAACCACACAAATACATTCCCAGCCCATGATTTCCTATGGTTTACCATTCCAAACCTCTAGGACCAATTATAAATGAGTTATAAGCACTTTTAAGCTTGGCTGTCCTCATTTGACCTTGAAGGAGGGGTCCAAAGGTCAAATCTGACCATACCAAAAGATTCCGAGGCAATGATTTCCTATGGGATGGTTTACCATCCCAAATCTCTGTCACCAATAATAAGCGAGTTGTAGGCACTTTCAATTTTCGCTATCCTCATTTGACCTTGAAGGAGGGTTCCAAGGTCAAATCGGACCATATCAACAGATTCACAGCCCATGATTTCCTGTCTGTTTACCATCCCAAACCTCTGGGACCAATAATAAGCGAGTTATAAGCACTTTTAAGTTTGGCTATCCTTGTTTGACCTTGAAGGAGGGGTCATTGAAGGTCAAATCTGACCACACCAAAAGATTCCCACCCCATGATTTCCTACAGGTTGGTTTATCATCCCAAACCTCTAGGATCAATAATAAGGGAGATATAAGCACTTTTCATGACTGACAAAAAACACCTGTGGCGGCCATCTTGTTTCTCAAAATGAGGCCAAAAATATTCCCAGACAACATTTTATGGTTATTAATATATACTGCAAACTTAAGAAAGCCAACTATAATATTTATTTTCATCAGAGCAGTAATGGTGAAATCTCTCTCTACACACTGCGGCTATCCAGTGGATACAATGATTTACTCAACAGTGAGAACCTGAAAGTAGCTATTGCTCAGCTATGCCATGACATAGAGGTCTGCAATTTCACTATGTTATAGCTGACCAAAAATTCTGTGAATAACATATTTAACAAATTACTCTAAATGTAATAGTTTTCAAGTTACAACTGATTTACTCAACAGTGAGAACCTCAAAGGAACTATTACTCAGCTATGCAATGAGCTACATGTCTGAAATTTTACTATGTTATAGCTAACCCAAAAGTAGGTGAACAACATATTCAAGCAAACTACTGTAAATGCAATAGTTTTCAAGCTACAACTGATTTACTCAATAGTGAGAACCTGAAAATAGCTATTGCTCTGCTATGCCATGAGCTATAGGTCTGTAATTTCACTATGTTATAGCTGACCCAAAAGTAGGTGAACAATATATTTTAACAAAATACTCCAAATGCAATATTTTTCAAGTTATAGCTGATTTACTCAACAGTCAGTACCTGAGAATAGCTATTGCTCAGTTGTGCCATGAGCTATAGGTCTATAATTTCACTATGTTATAGCTGACCCAAAAGTAGCTGAATAACATATTTCCACAAATTTCTGTAAATGCAATAGTTTTCCAATTATAACTGATTTACTCAACAGTGAGAACTTCAAAGTAGCTATTACTCAGCTATGAAATGAGCCACAGGTCTGAAACTTCACTATGTTATAGCTGACCCCAAAATAGGTGAATAACATATTGAAACAAAATACTCTAAATGCAATAGTTTTCAAGTTATAAGCGATTTACTCAACAGTGATAACCTAAAAGTAGCTATTACTCAGCTATGCCATGAGCTACAGGTCTGAAATTTTACTATGTTATAGCTGACCCAAAAGTAGCTGAATAACATATTTATACGAAATTCTCTAAATGCAATAGTTTTCAAGTTATAAGCGATTTACTCAACAGTGATAACCTAAAAGTAGCTATTACTCAGCTATGCCATGAGCTACAGGTCTGAAGTTTCACTATGTTATAGCTGGCCCAAAAGTAGCTGAATAACATATTTATACGAAATTCTCTAAATGCAATAGTTTTTAAGTTACAAGTGATTTTACTCATAATGGAAGTTACTGAAAAGCCCAAAAGTAGCTATTACTCACTTAGCTATTGAGACAGACACCCAACTTACTCACCATATTGTAGCTATGAAAAAAGTAGCTGAACAACATATTTTCACAAAATGCTGTAAATGCAACACTTTTGAAGTTATAAGTGATTTAGTGCATGATTTCATGAATTTTAATGCATTAAAAATTATTAAAAAAATTTATTAAAAAAAAAGTAAGACAGATCCAGGTCTCATACTCACACAAGAGAATCTACCTCTGGCCTAGTACATATATGCAAGATATGAGAGAAATCCCTGCAATAGTCACTGAGAAAATTGTGATAAAAAGTTGAAATTTTCACACTTTTGGTGGGGGTACCCCCCCTTGTAATGTCTCTAGCAAACAGACGAACAGACAGATTTGCATGCCTTGAACAATTTTTCATCCTCGATAGATAAGGTATCTTTTAAAAAAAACAGCATGTCTCTAGGCCTTGTAGTTTTGGAGAAGAAGTTGTTCACGCGGACGCGGATGCGGACGCCCACGCCGCAGAGTGATGACATAATGTCAGCTGACTGACAAGTCAGCTGACATAAAAATGATGTTTTTGTCTAAAAGTTGGTATTTTTCAGTTCATAAAGCCTTAATTTACCATGCAGTCAACAAATCTCACCACAATTCATTTATTTTATTAGTATTTTCACATGTGGCGAATTTCAGGTATGTGGCGAATTTTAGATTTCTTACTCTAAAGCACATATTGAAAGGGGAGATCATAGTGGCAACAGGAAAGTCAAGCCCAAAACAAATAAGCCCCCTTTACAGGTACACTTAATAAGAATAGATTTATGTTCATAAAATGAAATATCTGGATAAGAGAAGGTCAAATAATGAAGGTTCCGCTGATTTTTATATTTGTTTTCCAAACGTTTTTGTCACATTAAATTCTCTGCCCTAATACCAACAGACTAGACTTTATTTAGAAAAAGGTGTTTAATAAAATACAGATACAAAAACAGTGTACATTCAGTTTAACCTGCTTTATTATGCCTCAGATATTTATTACATTTTTTTTTTATAAGCTGGTCAATATTTTGGATCCAACAATATCCATACTTCTCATACAGTGGACTCTGGTTTTGAAAAATTCAAAAATTTATTTTATTCTGTTTTTTTATTAATAAGCTTTGATAGTTACTCACTTATCACCAGATTTTATCTGCATAAAAACAATAACAAGAAGATTTCAAATAAATCACTCATTGTTGCCCATTGGAATCACCAATAATAAACATGAAATACAGGCTGCAAAAGAAAAAATTTAGATAAACTGACTTCTTGAATAATTGGATAATTTAGATAAGCTAGACTCCACTGCATGCTTGTAGAGTAAGAAATCTAAAATTCGCCAGGAATCTAAAATTCGCCACCTCTAAAACCTTAGTTAATTTTATGAAGAAAATGATGTTTTTGTCTAAAAATTGGTATTTTTCAGTTCATAAAGCCTTAATTTACTATACAGCCAACAAATCTCACCACAATTCATTTATTTTATTAGTATTTTCACATGTGGCGAATTTCAGATATGTGGCGAATTTTAGATTTCTTACTCTACTAATCAAATTTATTCCAAACTTATGGAAGCACACACATTACACTTCAGAAATGTTTCAACAGACATTCATTTACAACATTACTTGTTTGTTTACCTTAACTGACAAAGTCTTACAAATTATATAAACTGATTTTGACAATCAAAATTATGAATATATGAAGGCAACATTTAATGATAAAGTATAGGAAAATAATAATAAATCATGGTTTATGAAAAGTTTACAATGAACAGCCACACTGGGGAGGGACTAGCAACAATTTCTAACAACTTATAAGTGATTGTTAATTTTTTGATTAATTCTGATTTTCTTTAAATTGATAAAACACACCATACCTCAATACACTATTTATAAAGAAAACTCATCAGGGGAGAGTTGTTCACATTTTCGGCAAGAACCAAACCAATTAGCTTTAGCAAGACTACAGCCAGCCTCAATACAAACATGTCTCAGGGGAGACTAAACCTTGACTAAAGAGGTGGCACACAAGTCACATGATTCATTCATACTGATGCCAAATGTTTAGTAGAGCTGAAATGATTAGCAAAATTTGCTAACCCGGTGATGGTTTGCATTAACTGTCGATTAACTGTTTCCAAGGTTTAGCATGTTTTAGAAATACTGAAAACATCACATGTATCTGTGTTGCGAATGTAAACAAAGAAAATGGCGGAGCGCGAGATGCCGGAAAAGCATGAGATTGTTGGGCAAATTGGCCAATAACATAATATTTTGATATTTTAAAAATAAAATACAGATAAAATTTAATACCTTTTAAGGTCTTACCTTTATATTTTTAATGATCGCGGCAATCTAAAGGGTGACATACACAAGGAAACAGTTAATCGGTTTAGCAATATTGGCGTTGACTAGTGCTTTGATAACTTACAAATCGATTAGTACAAGCAAAAGTTTCAGCTCTAATGTTTAGGCTCATTGACACCAATGATAATATCAGCCACAATGGCAATAAAGTTGGTACTACATAGGGATGGGTCGGTACCATATATGTGTAGTTTTGGAGGACGCCAATACAAAGCTGTTTGAATTCCAGGATTCTATGTCTTAGTACTCGCCAGATCACATAGGCATGAAATGAAACTCGTAAAACCAAAACGTGAAAGTTTACTCCAGACAAAATCGCAATAAACATCCCCAAAGGTACAAAAATATTGGATAAAAGTAATTTTTTCGGATCTGTGGTTTGTTTCCAATAGTTCAAGTTTTTCTTAAATTATATATTGACAACAGGATGGCGGTTGTAAAAATTACATCATGGTATTTCAGTAAAATGGTCTCGATACCAAGACACCGGGGCTACCAACCCATCCTTAGTACAGTAGAACGTCCATTATCTGACCCTTTATTATCCAAACTTTCAGTTATCCAACCTCAAACCAACTCCATTTAAACCTGTTATTTTTGTCCTACTTTTATCCGACCTAATTGTAACTCCCCCAAGAGGGTCGGATAATAGAGGTTCTACTGTACTAATATGATACACTATGGCTATTCCCACTGCTGAAGATATGAAATGACTTTTGTTTAGAAGAATTCTCCAACTTTTATCAAATCAGTAATGATCATCACCATACATAGAGCACAATTTAACAGAAAGAGAATTTCCTCATTTCTGGACAGATTATAAAACCTTTTTTTCATCAGTATGTTCAGTTAAAGGGGCCTCTGAGCTTATCATATCGATTTGGTATGTCCAAGCAATTAGTCTCAATGTGAAATGTAGTTCTGGAATAATATACTAAGCCAGGTCTACTTGTGTAAAATTCTACACATTATACTTATTTCCTTAGGCAGAACACACATTTCTATTTTCTAGAATAACAAAGAAAGCTAATTGTATTTGTACAGAATTTTGAATGGTAACATCTCGACTGGAACAGACTACAGTGAACTCTAAGCCTTCCGTGGAGCTTTGGCCATGATTTTAAGATACTGCAAAGCATTCACTGCTGCCTGCCGACGGGCAGCTTCCTTGGTTTGGGACACGCCATGGCAAACCGCAACAGGAAAGACAGACAGCTGGACAAGACACTGACACTCCCCTACAACACAGAAAGTACAGGGTTAACCAAAACACGCTGTGCAAACTTGGGAAGTAAAGGGTTAACTTAAACCGATTGCCCAAACTTGGGGAGGATAAAGAGCTAACAAAAACTGACTGAAGAAGAATCAGAAAAAAGACAAAATCAGAAAGTAGAGAGCCAACCAAGAGACGGTGGATTATAGTTTAGGGATTTAATGGGTTAGCAGAAAATGAGTGAGCAATTAATCAAATTCAGGCTTATTACTTAAACACGTCAGGAGGACTCAATACTTTGAATGAACAGAAACAATGTGATCTTACATAAAGCAACTCTTAATAATAAAAGTATTTATCTAGTGCAAAATTGATACAAATCCTTTAATGCAATAGAATCTAAAAAGGGAAAGTCCAAACCCAAGCAGAGATTGCTACCTAGCAACTGCTCGCCAGGGAGTACTTACTATGGTGGTGGGTAAGCCAGTCTTAACAAGTGGGACTTGAACTGGCTCCTAAAACCTGAGACAGTCTGCTGTGATCTGACATTAAATGGCAACCTGTTCCCTTTCATTGGTGCAGCCTTAGCAAACTATGGCTGCCTATCAACCTTTTTGGGTGGACTGAAGAAGCTGGTAACCTGGTGGCGTAAGTCAGAATGCAAGACTTGATAATAAATGACAAATAGGCAGGTTGGGGGATATTAATCACCCTAAAAGTAAAGAGGTTAAATTTAAAAGGGATACAATATGAAATGGCAAGCCAGTGGAGTTTTTTTCAGGTAGCTAAAAAGTTAACTCTTATATAAAGCAGGAACTAGTGAAGGGATCATGTATCAATACTTCAATATCGATTGATATGTCTTTCTGAATTTCAATATCATTTCCAGCACCCACCAGGAAGAATCTTCAAAATAGTGTTGTAGTTTATCAGTTCTATGTAGTTTGATCAGTTCTTGTACACGACATATACATTAAAAGGCTTACTGTGATATTTTTCCTAAAATTTAAATGCTTTTATAGACAGCTTGTATTATATTTATAGTCTGTGATGTAGAGCTTTTATGTTAGCAAAACAATTTTTGACAACTGAACGATAAGTAGGTGAAAATTAATGCATTTTACGGCCTGAAACGATATATCAATATCAATCGATATGCAAAACCAAATAAGAGTTTGATATCCATATTAAAATTGCATTCAATCCCTGCACTAGCATGAACCAAACTGACACTTCTACAAAGGAACGTGCCTGCATAGAGCTTACAAAGAAGAAATCTCCATTGCTCCAGTACATACAGGAAACAAAAGCCAACTCTTTTATAGGGGATTCAACTGGCTACAAAACTGAGAAAGGACTGAGAAAGGATTCGGGTTTTAAAAATTTTGTCATTTATTAAGAAGCCAACATGTTAAGAGGACAATGATAATTGATAGTCTAATAGTGGGTACATTGTAAGGCAGTGATAGGTTACCCAGTTACCCGAAAACCGTCCCAATTCCTAAAGAAACCGAGTACAAACAGGCAAAACGGGTTACCAAAAAATTATTAAATATAGCGTAAATCAATGAAATACTTGGACAAATCTTAGTATTCTGTCAGATTTCTTTAAACAGATATTAGTTTTTCAAATAATTTCCTTATTTATACAGATATTTAATATTATTTTTCGTAACGTTTTGTTTACGTCATTCCTTAGCTTCTCTGCTACTTCCACTGGGTGACAACTAAAAGACGGTTACCCGAATTCAGATCAGTTCCTTTGAGGCGAACACCCAGTGTCGTTTTTCTAATGAAGTCAAATCCCTAGTACATTGTTTAATAATATTGCCAACATTTATGTTTTGGGACAGGGTTGCCGATATTGATGTCTAAAGACATATATCAATACTGCTATTTTAAGTATAACTGTAAACTTACACAGCAAATATTTGTAACAAAGTTTAAATCTAAACCCTAAAATCATGGCCATAAGCCTCACAGATGTCAGTTATTGAAGGTTTGGAGCTGATTTCTATTTATGGTAACTTTTTGGGACATTCACTATATCTTTTGATTTGACTTAATCTGTGGCCATTAAAGGTTATAAAGTATTCCACACATCACAAAAAATACTTAAGTTAATCTCCTTGTTGTAGTTATAGCTGGCTGTAATGCAAGGACGCAATCATATTATCTGCATAGTCCCAACGAACATATTCATGAGTCTCTGACAAGTCATTTATCAGTAAATCCTGACAAATGATTTTCTGTCTCAAACTCGACAGCAGTAAATGCGCAGAAGCCTGCACATAATGTGCCAACAAGTCTAGCAAAAATATGTCATGTGTTCTTTTCACTATCAAAATACAAGTACTTTTACTTTCAAGATACAAGCACTTTAAATGTTATGTGTACTTACACTTTCAAAATACAAGTACTTTCCATTTCAAAATACAAGTACTTTCAAATACTTTCCATTTCAAAATACAAGAACTTTTAATTTCAAAATACAGTCCTGTACTTTCAAATAGGGATGTGTCAGTAGGCCCGGTGTCTTGGTATCAAGGGCATTTTAGTGAACCACCACTTTACTTGTCAACACATGTAATTAAAGGAAAACTTAAAATATTGGAAACATACTACAAATCTGAAGAAATTGCGCACTTTTAACCTGTATTTCTGTACATTTCCAGGCTTTTACAGCAATTTTATTGAACAAAACTGCCATGTTTTGGTAAATAAGTTACAACACTTTATAACCTTGATGTTGCTAGTCCACATGTATAATGGAAGGAAAACTTACAATATTTGAAACAAACCAGAAATCTGAAGAAATTGCAAGTGTATCTCATATTTCTATTTAGGGGACTTTTATTATGATGTCATTGAGAGGAAACATCCATGTTTGATGGTTGTCTCTGATGGGTGTGCGGCTCGCGCTAGTAGACCGGAAACCCCTTTCGCCCTTGTTTATACCAACCCCTCCCTACTTTTAAATACACTGACTCAGTCATGACTTCTTCTTTTTCATATGACTCATATAAAACAGGGCATTCTCAGCGGCATTGCCATGGCAACTGTCTGTATTATCACCCATTCCCTGAAAGGTGAGGGTTTTCTTTTTCTTACTCTTGTAGACAATCTCTGCTAAGCACATGTGTTCTCCTACAGAAAGCAATTGTAAAACACATATCTACGCTTTAGATTTATTTATTTTTTGTTTTACATGGTGTTCAACAGCTGGGTGCATATTGCGACAGGTAGTTTACAGGTGGAGGAACCAGTGCATACTAGTTCGTCAAGATTCTGCAGTGTAAGCCACCAGACATCAACAAGTAACTACCAACTTTCCAACATGAAGTGCCCAGGCCAAGATTCAAACCGGCGACCTCAGAGGTTGAAGGCGAACACTCTAACCGCTACACCACCAAGCTCCCTTTGTATTTGTTATATCATGTGTTAAAAAATTATTCTGGTAAATTTTTTAAAAATTTAAAAATTTCTTGCCATTTATTCGAAGATAAAATTTCCAGTTTCATATTTAACCTGGGCCCAGTTTCACAGAGGCCTACTATCTCCTTAGTAGGCGAGATGGTTTTTTACTGCGGTAATTGGTAGGCTGTCCTCACTAGAAGCCCTGCTGTCTCAGGAACTTGATAGGTCCCAAGTATCAGCTCAGTGAAGCACTTCTGTAGTGGCTACTAACTGCCTATTAAGATCTAGCTTCAATAGCATACTATCTTCTATATTTAGTAGGCCTTTGTGAAACTGGGCCCTGATATTTTTGCACCTTATCTGTCACATATATTAATTAAAATTCTTCTCCTGCTCCAGTCTCAAAAAATACGAAACCCAAATCGTGAAATTAACTTAAACTTCTTGACTCCAACACAAAAACTTATTATAACACTGAATGGGTTTAAACTCACTTAATTATTAAATAAATGGTTTGCTTTTTACCTGAATTTGTGGGCTCAGAAATGTCCACATACGTCACCTCAAACTTCTGTTCCTTTGCAATGTCTTGCAGCATGTTTATATAGTTCACATCACTGTGATTCAAAAACTGCCTCTGTAAGAAACAAATGAGGAGAGTTTCTTCACCATACTAATACATGTTTTGTGTTACAACTGGTTGTCAGCTATTATATTTACTTAATTTAGTTAACTACCTGAAATACATAGGAACACTAACTTTCTTTGAAAAATCTAAAAAATAAAACACAAGAAAAAGTACTCTTACCAAATAACTGCCAAATTCTCCAAAATCACACAGTTTTAAATAAACAGCTTTTTTGTGTGTGGGGTGTGGGGGGGTGCGGGTGTGTGTGTTTTCAATATTTCAAAGAGAAACCTGTTGTTTATGCCTGTTGTACTAGAGCTCACAGAGTGATTGGGTGATGGATGTCAGTGATTTCATCCTGAAATTTGGTGAGAATCCATCATATGGGTTTGTCTTTAAGGTAGTATCCACAAACTTAGTGCCGACACCAATGGCATAGTGGGGGGCTACAATATACACTCAGCGTTTATGGGCTTGGGTTAATGAACAACCGTGCAAAGCATTTACCTGCAATGCCTGCAGAGACTTGCCGGCATTTGACTGCAGGTCAGCGTAGAACTGACCAATCTGTTGACCAGCCTGTGGAGTCAGTGTGGGCAGTTTCTTAGACTTCAACAGGCTGTAAGTCTCACGGAAATCATCAGTTGGCTGTAAATAGGAGGATTTATCTGTTTACTTGATATATAACAGTAATTATCAGTAGATGTAAGCATGTTTAGTATGTCAAATTTCTTACAAGCTCATAAGTTTTTCAAGGAATTATTTGAAATTATTTCCAAAAATTTAGTGATTTTTGGCACTAATTTAGGCTATTTATCTCATTTGCTGCATAAAGTTTACAAAATTGCAAATTTAATAAGTAAATTAAATTTTTATAAGTTAATACCCTATCCAATGGACAATAGCTTATCCGGTCGGCGCAGACCGGCCCGCCAGACGTAAAAAAAAAACATCCTGTGTCTCCACCGGCAGGTCAGTCCGTAGTACCAGTGCACTCGCCAGATGGCGTGTCGTACTTCCTTCCTGTCTAGACAGAGTGACGTCATAGCATCTTTTTCGTTGTCTAAACCTATTAGACCCCTAGTAAGCTGATAGCGGGGTCGGTGGGAGGGTCTTGTGTGTCCATTGGATAGGGTATTAACTTATAAAAATTTACTTTACTTATTAAATTTGCAATTTTATTGCGTTAATACATCCTATCCAATGGACAAAAGCTGAATAACTACCGCTTGGTAGGCGGGTAAGTTACTAGGGACTTAGATGAACTCATAAAATAAACTAACAAACTTTTCAGGCCTGGGTCGACCCTGAGGTCAGGAAACCCTTAAGGCTATAGTCGATCAACAGATACCGGTTAACCGGTCCAACCGACTTACCCCCCCCCCCCTTTTTACAGACCTGCTCTGAGGTAGGGGAAGAGAGGGTGAGTTCAGTCCCTTGAGAAGAAATAAACCTCCCGAAGGAAGCACGTCTGAGTTTTTTTTTTTAAACTGTATGTACACTATTTACAAATTTACAAACCTCCTCTAGGCCCTAGCTTGATGGTGGATGTGCTGAGCAGCCACCACAGGACCTAAATGGAAGAGCTCTGAGTCAGCCCAGGCCACATCCTTCAGACAGAATTGAGTGAAAGTATTATGAGATTTCCAGTGGCAAGCTGACCCTTGTGTATTGCCATCAGTTTCACCTCTTTTGCTAACACAGTGAACTCCATGGGCGCTGTGGACAGACCAAATGGCAGTGCTTTGAATTGGTAGTTCCGGTCCTGGACATGAAATCTGAGATATTTCCTGGACTGTTCCTGTATTGGTATATGGAAGTAAGCATCCTTGAAGTCTACCAAGGTAACCCATTCCCCTTGTAGCAGGGAGGTCCTGATGGTTTCCGGTGTCTCCATTTTGAATTTCTCTACTTTGAGAAATTGATTCAGATTGCTCAGGTCCAATATCGGCCTCCACTTGTTGTTGGGTTTTGGGACTAAAAAGAGTCAGTTGTAAAACCCTAACGAGGTCTGATTGTACACCGGTTCTACAGCATTTTTGTCGATAAGCTGGTGCAATGCCTCTAACAGGTAGCTCTTCCTGTGAGGATTGGCATAGCAGCTTATGACTGTGGGAATTCTTGTGAGTTTTGGCCGGATCCGAAGGGGGAGGGTGTAGCCCTCTTGGAGGATTTGAACCACTTTCGGACCGGCACCCAGGTCCAGCCAGGTTTGCCAAAAGTTTTGAAATCTGGCCCCTACAGGCAGATTGAGGGCATTATTTATTACATTTGAGACAGGATTGGCACAAGACAATTGAGTGACACATGAAACACCTTTCACAGATTTTAATTGAGACTTTTTTGAATGACATTCTGTCACTCCGGGACTTATACCTTTCCTTTGTGGAAGCCCGGGTGCAGAAAGAGCAAATTTGACAACACGAGGCTTTACATTTGAAAACAAAAGATTGTTCATTGTCTCTTCTGTGGGAAAGTTCCAGGTCAGCAGCTGACTTGAACCCCTGTTTAAACAATAACTGTCATTTGTATTGCTGCTGACCCCGGGCAGGTCGGGATGAGAAGTTCGAGACCTTGCCTCTGCCTTGCTTGAATTGACGTCTGTTGATGTTTTTCCAGGCAGGTCTGTCCTGTTTTCCCTCCGACCGACCTTCTTGCTTTTTATCAGCCCTTTCATAAGGGTGATAACGATTCTTAATGCGTGATGTGGTAGCCGTGGGATGGCTCTTGTTATCATACAAGGCAATTTCTTCCTCAGCCTTCTTCACAACTGATTCTGAGAACAAGGTGGCAATGTGGAGGGGGCCCGCCCTGAGGGCTGCAAAGGTGTCTGGTTTTACCCCATTCTTCAAGTGGCTGAGATATGAGTCTCGACGGGCCAAGGCAAGGTTCCCCATAGTAATAAACACAAAGTCTGTTAAATGTTCCATTGCCTTGGCCGCCGCCTGTGTGATGCTGGAGTTGAATTCCATAAGGAATTGCAGTTCTGCAGCAGCTTCGGACAGCTTCTTGGAACCTTTACCCTTGTTTTCTCCCCGGATAACTTTCACCTGTGTCTGCATATCCCCTTGCACTTTGAACAAGCAACGGTTGAAACTTGCAGTCTGATTACATACTACTGAGGCCTCCCTGGCCGTCCTCTCCCAACGCCTAAGCGTGTCTTGTGAGATTCTACGGGAAGCTGGTGGTGCTTTTCTGGCTATTCTACCGAAGCTGTTGTTTAGCTTGGAGGGGCCTGTGTTCCAACTGGTGACAGTGGCCGGGTCCAATTGCTGGCCAGAGTAAAGACCGTACCATTTCGTTTGTGGTTTCGGGGGTCTGAGGAAATGATCCATAGGAAGGCTACCGGCTTCAGTAGTTCTGGAGGGGTATCCCTCAGTCATAGTGAGGTTGGGTTTGGATAATTTTCGACAGAGCCAATCCTCTGTGGGCATTTGTACTGAGATCTTGCTGGGCGCCGGAGCCTTGGGGCCCGCAAAAGGGTTGTCATCAGAAGGGTTTGAACTGTCCACCTCAGGAATATGCGACCAACCCATAAACGGTCGTATGCCTCTCATGGTTTCCCTGTAGGTTTGTTCTTCTGAAGTCGGGAGTTCCTGTTCAAAATCTTGGTCGTCGGACATATCTCCCTCCTCTACAAACAGTTCCACCGGAGGGGTGTCTGAAAGCTGACTCTGGGTACCCGAATCCAAACTAGAGATACTGTCTTTCCTGCCTTTCTGAGGGGTCGGTGAAACAGAGCCGGTGGAGCTATAAGGTCGGTCGGTTTGCTGTGAAACAATATTGTCTGGGCCAGTGCGCTCAGAAGAGGAAGAACCATGCAAGGCATAACCCTTGGGTAGCTTACCGGCCGACGGCTGCAAGGCAGCACTAGAGTCTGGGCCAGTGCGCTGAGATGTATCCATAGGTCTATCAGCTGGTTTGAAAAAAGGGTTCAGTGTCACGGGCAACATTTCCTGGAGGTGGATGAGCTGGGGCGACCCTGACATCCGAAGAAAAGGTAGGTTCCATGGATCTAGCTAAGAGTAACGCTTCTAACCTGTTGAAGCGATCCGACCATTTGTCCTCCAAGGCTGTAAACTTGTCTTCTGTAGCAGAAGAGAGAGCTGAAGCTGACTTCTTTGGTTTAGCAGAAGGTTTGTCCTTCTTGGGCTTTTTCTCGGGAGGAATAGGTGACTTATCAGCACTAGGTCCACTCACAACCCCAATAACTGAGACGCTGGAAGGGTCTACAAGTTCATCCGTAGGTTGGGTACTATCCATGCGCTTGGCCTCCCTTTTCTCATTCTTGATTTTATAAGATGGAGTAGAGATCTGGACACGCTGCTCAGGGGTAAAGGCATTGCAAAGAGTACAGTCCGCAGTGTCTTTATTGGAAATACACGGTTCCTCACCTTTCCCCTTTTCCCTACAACGTGCGCAGAAAGCATGTCCATCGAAAATAGCCATTGCATGGCCACAGCTCCCTCTCTTCTGACCAGGCGAAGACATAGTAGATTAAAAACAGAGCTAACTTCAATAAAATAGATTCCAAGATCGTTCCTTCACTAGAATAACTAAAAAACACATTTTCCACTGTGCACTGGTTCGCGCCAAACGAAAAAGATGCTATGACATCACGCTGTCTAGACAGGAAGGAAGTACGACACGCCATCTGGCGAGTGCACTGGTACTACGGACCGACCTGCCGGTGGAGACACAGGACGTCTTTTTCTGACGTTTGGCGGGCCGGTCTGCGCTGACCGGATAAGCTATTGTCCATTGGATAGGATGTATTAACGCAATAAAACTATATATTTACTGGCAAATTTTGCTTTTGTGTAGCAAAATTCAGTGATTTCTTATTCTGAATTTGATGGAAGAATACCAATAGGGATAATCTAACGCAAGAAATTTATTAGTGATTCAGGAAAAGAACGGGAATGGATATCCATAAAGCCAGAAACATACTAAATCAGGGTACCGTGTTTTAGTAGTGACCAACTGAAAGTACTAAGAAAAAGCAAACTTAGCAGATGATTTTAAACAATTTGATCTAAAGTAGACACTGTCAAAATACCTGTGAAAAAGGAACATTATGTAACAAAATAAATACCGAGTAGACATATTTGACTGAAAATTACACTGCAGCCATGTTATTTATTATTATTTATGTATTTTAACAGTTTTAGAGGCACCTGGGACACTGGGTTTGTTCTTGGGTTTCTCCACATAATCTTGTGGTTTTGAGTTTCCAGAGGTAAACTGTCACAGTACTAACTAGAAAGCACTCGTAGAGTGCAAACCTCCCCAAAAGGGCGTTGCCAAAAATATGAGATTTTTCTTTGTATTGTCTCCTAAATATGATCCAGATCTTTCCCAAAGTTAAATCTGTTATTCCTTTTGCCAGGTTTTACCCACAAAAAAATTTTACCCACAAAAAAAAAAAATACAATGAGATCCGTTCATTACTTTTAGAGTAATTACAGAGACAGACAAACAAACTTAAAACATCAATGATGCAGGTAATTATTGACATAGTCCACTGCTTTTTAGTATGTGGACACCTTGTCACAACTCACAACCGTAACAAATAATGTGATAGACTTAGCAGTTTGACTGACTAGTGGAATGCTGTCTGGATCGTACTCCACGGTGGGTTCCGTCTCAGTATCTGGCTGTGGTTGTACAACACCCTGCTTCAACAGCTGAATCATGCTCAGTGCTGCATTACGCTTAGCCACCTTCTTAGATTTACCCACCCCTAAAATATGAAAAATTCCAAAAAAATGTTATAAATATGAAACAAAGTGTGTTATACTTTGAATAATTATCAACTACTTAACTACTTTGCAATTTTGGCGGAATTCCAAAACTTCTTAAAAACCTCCAAAATATTTAAAACTGATTTTTTTACATCTGGTCACTGTTTCATGCTTACCTAGTTCTAAAATTAAATTAAATTACCAGACAAAATTGTCATAAAAATTTGAAGTATTAGATAAACATCTGAAATCATGTTTGTATTGAAAACGATTGTCAACAATTGACATATGTTTGAACTCTTTTTCAAATGTCACCAGTGAATATTTTCAAATGTAATAGTAATAGTAATAGATTGGCTGTAATAGATTACAAGTCTGGTCACCACCTCTCAAATAAGAAGTTTGCAACAATACTAACATCCCAAAGCATTTAAAATCACCCATTCCACTGTGAATATTGATGTCAAACATCATAACATTTATATGGCAGATGCCTTATAATATTTTCAATAAAATAGATGCAGTAACAGCATATCAAAGCAGTAACATTGCTATCAATATTATCAGTAACATTGCTATCAATATTATCAGTAATATTGCTATCAATATTAGGAGGTTAAAGAGAATTTCACAATCACACAGACGAAATATGATACCTCTGAACCCAGTACAGTGGGTAGTAACTCTAAATACAGTCAAAATAAACTTTAATAGGATATTTGTTGGAACTTTTACAAGGAATGAGAACTGCCTAATTTAAACATACAACTAAGAGATGGATTTCAAAACTACATTTGAGTATTGTGTTATTTTGAAACTCGCAACATCAAAATTTTGAATAGTTAACGAAACTATTCAACCATGCACAGTGCACCCCTACAACTTTTCAATTAAAATCCTATTTTTCCTATCAACCAGTTTCTGCTTTCTCTGATATAACAATATATACATGTATTCTGTGTGAACAAATTTCGGTAAATACAAAGCCTTTCCAAACTGCAAAGGTGGGCAAAATGTTGGTCAATTTGGGGGCAGGATGGAGAAAATAAAGGTCTTAGGTCACCGGCATTTTGTCCTGGATGTATAGTTTCAGTACCATACATATCCTCAGAATATCTCGTATTAATTTTTAAAACAAGACACAACAAAAATACAGCTTAAATGTCTGACAGTTTGTGAAAGATATTTGGGCTATTTACCAAACAAGCTTCTGAAGAAAATATAAAGAAACTTTTAACACAACCTTTATAAATACAAACTCAAGACAAAATAAACTACTTATATCAAATTAACAGAAAATACAAATAATTGCTATTTCGTATTTAAGGGCAGATACTTTCCATATAATTTTGCAGTTTCTCTTTCTCCTTAACCAAATAGAAATTGAGATGTCAGTGTCATGGATTTACATTCTAAATTCTTATTCTAACTGTACTTTTATACTGCTTAATCTCTCTCTTGAAGACAGACCCCTTCCACCAGTAGAGTAAGAAGAGTGAAATTAGCCACAGTACGTAAATTCTGCCAGTGCGGAAAAATATGTATATTTTCCATGACTTTTCAAAATTTCTTTAAATATTTTTTATTTTTCTCACTACACTATGCCAGTTGTCACCTCTGGTAAAGATTTTGATAATTTTGTCTTACTTTCAGTTTCAAAGTGTCCCTCAGATTGCACATAGGGATGTCACGACTCCAAATATGCTGGTAATTATTCATACTGGTACTGAATAAACGTTGAATTTATAAAAAATACCAAAAATTTTATGTTTCATGTTCTAAAAGGCAATGAAACTAATAACTATGTGATATAAAGTGAAAATACATGCCCATAATCTGTACAATTTAATAAATTTGCTGTTTCCCTGCGACTTCTGGTTTCATTTATTTTAGACAGGAAGTGGGCAATAAAAGAGGTATATGGCACTTCCACCTTTATGTGAATGCATAAACAATACAGAAAACATGGCTGTAGTTTTATTTTAGCTTATGTGACAATATGCAAGTATTTGAAGAATTCAGACCTTATACTAGGGCTGTTATCATTAGCGATTTCTGTAGATCGAGGATCACCTGTTAGTTACGAGTTGAACTCGAGTAAATTACACAAATATAAACAAAATAATAATGTCCAAATATTGCCATTAAGGGGTCCGCCATTAATCTGTTTAGTACCATTTTATTGCAAGAAAAGATATTTTGTTGCCAGCAAAATTGTGTAGATAAGTATGAGCACTTTATGGAACAGCCACGTCAATAAGGGAAATAAAAAACGACCATTGCTCATTGATTTTTATGTCTTTATGGTTAGAGAAATTGCAAAAGTGCTAGTTTGTAACAAGATTGGTATGTCATTATTTATTTCTTAAAAACTCGAGTTTAAAAACTTTAAATTGCATAAATCGATGTGATCCCCAAATATCGCCCACCGAGTTACGACTCGAGTTTCGGTCAACTCGTTACAGCACTACCTTATACCATATTTGACTACACTGAGCTATTATTTGTTCTTTAAAATATGATACCAACATATACCACTATTCAAACCGTTGTCACTTGTCAATTAGTGACTTCCCTAATCGCACATTCTAATTTTACATACTAAGGCAACAATAATATTTCTTTCTCAAATTAGAAATTCCCAGGGTAAACGATGAAAACCTCACAAATCACTCCAATATGATATCAACATAATGTTAACTTTTATCTTGTTAACTAATTTCTATATTAGTACAGCATCAAAATATTTTTAGACTGAAACTAATATTATCACCAATGATATCAATCAATATTTCCACTTTAACAACCACAAATTGTTTCGGTTTGGTATAGGACAGGGTCAGTAACACCGGTATTTCGGTATCGAGACCAATTCACTTGAACACTGTGACGACACTTTACTACCGGCTTTTCGAATGTCAGTATATAATACTGCGAGAAAAACAAAAAATATTGGAAACAAAGCTTAAATCTGAAGAATAAAAACTTTTATTTCATATTTTTTTTATATTTTTGCACTTCTATAGCAGTTTCTTTGGGAAGAAATACCATGTTCTGTTTTCATGAATTTTACTTCCTGTTAGTGGGCCTATTCGATTGGAGATATGGCAGAACACATTTTTTCAGTATCCTGGAATCAGTACAGTTCCACACTGGTGGGATACCAAAATGGAAAATCTGCTACCGACCCTGCCCTAGTTTGGCAGCTATAACTTTTCAATTCCACTTATTCCAGTCAGGTGAGCCCAAGATATATAGAGTTCCCCAGAACTCCATTGGTGCAAATCAAAAGAGTACAACTGGAAAAATTCTGAGTCCTTACCATTTAAAGCCTTTGGAATATTTGAAATGAACTTGCTTCCAGTGTAGGCAGTGGATGTTTAATTTTTACTTCCCAATAGAAAACAAGGAGTAAATAAGATGCTACAAAGCGTCAATGGATTAATCGCTATCTCTGTTAGTGATAGTGGTGTGAACGGTAAACCGGTATACCACATTTTGGTTCGTTTTAGGTAGAAATGACAAAATCCGCAAAGAATATTTAAGTACCGGTTATTGAAAATGTCATTACATTAGGCTTTCTACTGGTTAATATTTTGTCAAAACAATAAAAGCCATATAAATTTGAGGAAATTACTTACATTTTCGCTTTATATTCATGGTAAATGAAGTTTACTATCTTCAAAATATCTCGCGAATCCATATTTCCTATTGAGAATGTAGTTCATGTACACTCGCATAAAACTTTTTGTCATATCTCTGTAAACTTTCAAAATCCCGGATTTCATTCAGTCTCAAAGTCCTGAAAACTGGTTTTTATTTTCAGAACCGGTCCGACCACTAGTTAGTGATACATAAATATTGGTAAATTCACAGTAGGTTTTAACAATTGGTAACCATCTTACAAAAGGCATTAGAGATAGCGATTTCAACATCATGTTTTGGTCATATTTTCGTGTTTCAACATAATCATATCTAGACTGAGTTTCTATCCTATTCGTATTTGTAGCGTATTCCTGTTGATATTTGTGACGATACGCAATGGCGAGAGACAGAGTTCACATGTACTTGTTTCGGGTCTGGCCTACAACAAATCCAAGTCTGAACTTCTTTACCTTTCTCCTCTAAGTTCTGCAGCCTGACAGTACAGATGAACTCCCTGGCGTGTGGAGGTCCCTGCTCGTTCGTGAAGTCATAGATCGGAGGTGGCCAGAGCCGCTTCTGGGTCATCTCTTGCAGTTCTCCCACTGGATTTCCTGCGCTGTCATCCCCACCCTGACCATTCACACCTGGACCTTGGCTGGAAGTGATTGTAACGCTGATAATAAGTGGTGTAATTGACTGCGTACTGATATTCTGCTTATTAAGCATGAACTCTAGTGAGGCTCACACTTCTAGAGATCACTGCTTTTTTCTTTTTTTTTTTTCAGCAGCATCAGCAAAAAATACAGGAAAAGTCAACCTATTAGATATATGGCCTACAATCGTGAAAAAAGTCATACATTTGATATGACTATCATACAAATTAACCTAAACAAGCAGTAACTGGGAATGTACAAATACTTGTTTCAGCATTGCGGTCCAATAGAGATTTGGATCCCGCTTCCTGAAAATGAAAATTCAATGAAACCTGGATTTGTTTAAATCAGTATACATGGGAGTACATGAAAGATAACTACAGCTAAAATGCAGTTTATCTGTGACTAAAATTTATAAAGTTTTGGAAATTAATTCTCTGGACATTGACAAAATACACAACACATAGTATTAAGTGCTCCTCTGAAACATTCTACACTTTTGTTGTAGAATAATTACACAACACATAGTATTAAGTGCTCCTCTGAAACATTCTACACTTTTGTTGTAGAATAATATGTGCTTTTGTTGGAATCTGTTTGTAATTGGATTACATTCACACTTTATTGAACTGAAGCCAATTATCAGGTATGCCATCTTTAACACTATCTCATTTGCAGGCAGTGCTAAAAATTAAACCCAAAATATTCTGGTCTGATGATCCAGATGAATAATCCTAATCTTGACCAAGGACCAAGGACCAAGCCATGGATAGAAGCCACCTTGTGTGAAAATATAACACTAATCTAATACATACTTTTTCAGTTATACATGCAGATAATTCTGAAAAATCACAAAAAAAAAATCCTGAATTTGTGATCCATTAAGGGGGAGTGAGTCACAGGCAGACCCCACTTTTGTTGGAAAATATGAGCCTGGCCTAACATATAGTTTCCAAGTTAGGCATGCTGACAAACGGACAAACTGTCATGATTACAATATCATCATATTACACTACATACCCTGTATTTTCACTGATGAGCGTTTGACCGTCACCAACTCCCATCATCTGGTTAAGAATGGATACTGCGGAATTGTGTTTGGCTTTCTTCTTGCTGGGTCCTAAAATAAAACTGACACTTTACATTGTTATATTCTCTTTTTTTCACCTATTAATATAGGAATAAAAGACATATTCGAGTGCTTTATGATGGTTTTAAACTATCGAGCGGCTGAATATTAAAGCCACGAAGCCCGAAGGGCTGAGTGTTTTAATACAGCCAAACGATAGTTTAAAACCATCATAAAGCACGAGAATTTGTCTTTTATTCCTATTCTAAAATGGTTATATTAATAATTTGGTCAAAATAAGTGGTAAATCTTACGCAGAAATCAAAACAAATCCAACGCCAAGTTGGCTGTTCCATCAATATCACTTACATAGTGATATCTATTGTAAAAATATAGGTTATTTGTTACTCTATTTTCACAGAATCTGTAAAGAAATATTGGGAGATTGTCACTGTAGATGCTTTCACTTTGTTGTAAGCTTTAAAGCGATATGATATTTATTAAAATCAAGTAAAAAATAACAATTTTATGAATATTTTAACCGCGAGTCGTTTGTTTACATTTTTTTTTGTACCCAAAGGGACGATGTACGAGATTTCAACAACATGCTTTATTTACCGTTCTATATTCGCCGTTCAAGCATTGCGCAAAAGACGTGTCCAAGGTCACTGCGCAGCCTACCATTTTAGAATGAGCATTTAATTATTTATTTGGGGTTTCACATTGCTTTCAACACATTGTATAGGTCATATTAAGACGGGTAGTTTTATGGGCTGAGGAAACCAGTACATACATTTGGTAAAGGTTCTGTACTGTAAACTGCTGACCAACGGCAAGCAACTACCACCTTTCCCACTTGAGGTCTGGCCAGGATTCAAAGTCAGACCTCAGAGGTGGGAGGCGAGAGTGTTACCACTCTGCCACCATGGCCTCAAATGAGCAGTTTAGGGACATATACTAGGTTTCCTATGATACCGGAGGATACCACAGTTGTAAAGATTAATTGCATTTTGAAATTGTCTTGATCTATCGATCCTTTCAAACTACAGTGAATTCTAACTATAACAGGAATATTATACATTATGATTCCAATGGACTTTGTCTTTCTGAAGTCGTGTTTCTCAGTTGTTTATAAAAGAGTCCTGTTTTGACAGCCAACAACATCATCACATTTGAATTGAAATAGAGCATTGACATTGATATAAATATGCTACATGTATTCTGCATATAAATTCCATGAAGTCTCAATACCATGACAGCTAGTAGAAACAGATCTCACTAACCGGCCTCATTTTGAGCCCCCATTCACACACCTAACATGTATAATACTTTATATCATTGCATACTTTTAACACCTTCACCACTAATGGTGTAATGTTCAACTATACCAAAGGGAATTCCAGGATGAAGCGCTTACAGTTTATACTGACAAAAAAAACCACATGCATGTCTGTCATCCATAACATCCTCATACATACCCGGTAATTATTAAACAAATGTATTTAAAAATACTAAGAGTTTTAAATTCAACAGTACTAAAGGAAAGTAAAACTAGATTGGGCCAACTCGGCGCCAACATATCCCCAGACAGGTCATCACTCACGCCACAGGTTTTGATCGGGAATTTTTTAAAACATAATTACCCATTATTATATGAACTTCAGCACATCAATCTGCTCTGTTTATATCTCCCCAAGGAAGATGGTGTATCCCCAGACGCCGAATACATAACTCAAATTATATTTTATTACTGTTTCTATATTTGTTCATAAATAAAATATTATTTAAAAAAAAATTATTTATATTATTATTTTATTATATTATTTTTAGAATTTGCAAATTGTTTTCAGTTATTCATTTCCTCTATACCTATATATGTGGTCCATATATATGCAACCTAAATATGTGACACAATCTCAGTTCTGACTCCCCTTTGTGTTATATGTAATGAAGCCCACCACCTCCCACCCCCACCCCTCTCCCCTTCTCCACACCTCTCTCACTATTACACAAGATCTGCAACCCCATTGAGTTCTTTGTTTCTCATCTGATATCATTAAATACCTTTGTTTATTTAGTGTCACTCAATATAGCTGGAGGTCCCAGAGGTGGGTGGGGGGAATCCGGGTGGGGGGATGTGGGTTGAGCATAAATGGTAAACAAACAATCTATATAAAAGGGGTACTCAAATACAAAAAGAATTGAGAATTTTAAGTATGTGATTATCAACTGAAATGAGTTCATAACTGTAGGAGCTGTGCCAAAATTAACTGAGGCAAGTTGAATAAAACTGGGCTAGTTGAGGGTTAAAAATCCCCTAGTTTTACTACATAAGGATATAATTTCATTAATATTGGGACTTAAAGCTCACTTAAAGTGTCCATTTTGTCTACTTCAATATGTTTCACCAGTTTCATTTTAAAAAGTGAAAAACTCAGCAAGCAGAGGTATAACACACAAAAATAAGTTCTTAAAAGACTAAGATAGCCATAACATTATTAATATTCAAAATTTAAATAGACAGGCATTTCCTTTTAAAAATTCAAAGATTTCAGCTCTATAACCCACATAGTTTGACAGTTACTGGGCTTTAAAGTGGCATAATATCCATAAATTGGGTTTCTGTGAGCATTTTACAATTGTTAAAGAGACCTTAGCAATTAAACTACAGATCTGAAACTTTTTGGGGGGACATACATAACAAACAAAAATCATATATAATACAGTTTAAGACTTGTCACACTAAGCATTTCCAAATAACAGGACAAAATACGGAAAAAATGTCAAAAAAGGCACTTGGGCGAGTGTCTATGGCCCTCATACACAGGTTAAATGTCTACTAAAAACCTTGATTTTCGGCATATGTAAAAAGGACATAATAATGCATTCCCAGATGGGATTTCAGCTCCATCAATCACATAGTTTAACAGTTACAGGGCTTAAAGGTGGTAAAAAGTCCAAATATTGGGTCATTGTGGGCCTTTTAGAGATCTCGATGTGGCTTTCAAATTAAAGCTTCAGACTTAAAATTTGTTACATACTAAGATTACACATAGAATATGTATCTAATAAAGTTTGAAACTTCTCAGACTTACCATTTCCAAGTTACAGAGCAAAATATGTGAAAAATGTCTTAAAAGGGTCACTCAGGTGGGTGTTAAAGGTCCTCATACACAGGTTAAATGTCTACTTGAAGCCTTGATTTTTGGCACATGTAAAAAGAACATAATAATGTATTCCCAGATGAGATTTCAGCTCTATCAGTCACATAGTTTAACAGTCACAGGCCTTAAAATTGGCAAAAAGTCCAAATACTGGGTCTTTATGGGGCCTTCTAGAGACCTAAATGTGGCCTTCAAATTAAAGCTTCAGACTTAAAATTTGTCACATACTAAGATTACACATAGAATATGCATCTAATACAGTTTGAAACTTCTTAGACTTACCATTTCCAAGTTACAGGGAAAAATATGTGAAAAATGTCTAAAAATGGTCACTCGGGTGGGGATTTATGGTCCTCATACACAGGTTAAATGTCTTCTTAAAGCCTTAATTTTTGGCACATATAAAAATAACATACTAATATCTTCTCAGATAGGATTTGAGCTCTATCAGTCACATAGTTTGACAGTCACAGGGCTTAAAAGTAGCAAAAAGTCCAAATATTGGGTCTTTGGGAGCCTTTTAGAGACCTCAATTTGACCTTCAAAATTAAAGCTTCAGACTTAAAATCTGTTACATACTAAGATTACACACAGAATATATATCTAATACAGTTTGAAACTTCTCAGACTTACCATTTCTAAGTTACAGGGAAAAAGATGTGAAAAATGTCTTATAAGGGTCACTCGGGTGGGTGTTTATGGTCCTGATACACAGGTTAACTGTCTATTAAAGGCCTAAATGTTGGGGCACATATAAGAAAACACATAGATATATTCCCAGATGATATTTAACTTAGATGAGAGACATAGTTTGAAAGCTACAGTGCTTGAAAGTGGCAAAAAGTGCATAAATTGGGTCTCTGTGGGCACTTTTGAGACCTTAAGTCGACCCCTTTGGGTAAACCTACAGCCCTAAAATTTTCTACAGACAAGGATTACATATCAAAGTTATACCTAGCGCAGTTTGAGACTCATCAGAATTATCACTTCCAAATTATAGGGCAAAATATGTGTAAAGTATAGCAAAAAATCCCTAAGTGGGGGTATTTATGGGCCTCAAACACAATTTTCTCCTCAACTTAAAGTCATGATTTTCGGCACATGTACTAAGAACATATTAATGTGTTGTCAGGTAAAATTTCAGCCAGCTGAGCATCATAGTTTGTGACCTACAGGGCTCTAAGTGGCCAAAAGTGCAATTTCTGACCTTAAGGTGGCCATAAGTTGTTTTTTACTGGGAGTTTAAGGTCACCTTAAAATAGGGATCTTCCTTTGGGCACCTTTAACATGTGTACCAAGTTTGAAAAAAAAATATTAATTTGTTTTTGAGTTATCGCGTCCACAAGGAAATTTCTACGGCGGCGGCGGCGGCGGCGGCGGCGGCGCGACGGACCTGAATCCAATATATCCCCGACTTTCGTCTGGGGATATAATTACCATAAAGGGGTATTAATTGCTGGTCAACAGACATGGTATAGATGAATACACTTTGCTCTCAACTGTTAATTGACATATAAAGTCTTTAGGGGGTTAAATACAACCTAAGAATTTCGTTCTTACCCTTCCCAGTTCCCACATGTTCTCCAGCTACTACTTTGAACACAAAGGTGGGTTCATGCACGGCCCCCTCATTGGCTATGAGGTCATACTGTGGAGTGATACCTCGCTTGGTGCACAATTCCTGGAGAAAGCTGATAGGGGTCTTCCCTTGTAAGAAGGCCATCTCATATCTACAGTTTGCAAAGCAGAGACCATTTGATAACAGGAGACTTCTATTGGTGGGTACTAAATCTCGCAGTTACTCTTATTCAGGCCGGTTGTCAGAGGACAAGTACTCAGGGCTGTTTTTAGCACCCATCCCAGCCCTAATGGTGATTCCCTGACCATGTGAAATTTCAAATCTATCAACAGAAGCACCTTTAAGTTAGCTAAACAGTTGATTGTCTACATGGGTGGACACAATTATGTCCGGGTTTAAAAATTTTTTACGAAACTTGAAATGACTCAATTTGGGTGAGTGTGGTTCAATTTTTTTTTAATTTAAATGAAATAAAAATAATCTCAAAGGAAATAATTTGAAAAAATATAAAAAATTCTGGTATGCAACATTTTAATAAGTAAAAATAAACTACAATAAATATCAGACATAATTATGATCTTGACACAATTGTGACCAGCGGTGTAGTATTCTGGTGTCCCGTGAAATTTAAATTGCTCCTTTTACCCATTTTTATGCTATTGTGCATACAAAGAAGTGGTTATTTTATCTGCTGAAAAAACTAATATTTAAAAATATTCTACATATTTTTGCAAGGTGTTGATATTTGTACATTGTTATTATTTTTATTTATTTATTTCGGTTTTAACGTCATTTTCAATGCTGTATTGGTCATATCGCGACAGGTAGTTTTATGGGCATAGAAAACCTATACATACAGTTGGTCAAGGTTCTGTATTGTAAACTGCCAACTATCGGTAGGCAACCACTACCAACTTTCCCGAATAGCGTCCTGCATTTAAACAGAAACTGATCGACTTGGCCCTTCGCCAACTCAGACCCATCTATGCAAACTTGGCCCCATTTTTTAGAAATTCAACTTGACACAAAATATTTATTTCTGAATGGATTTTAACAATCCAGGTATCATTGTTTACAGTTTTTGATCGTGGATATAATGATTTGACATAACCTTGACATAACTGTCTTACATAGTTGGATTATTATGCACAAGAGTGTTCTGTATCAAATCCATTGGTAACAGCTTTAAAATGTAGCCATCATTTGCAAAATACTACCTTTTAACAAACATTTCCATAGAAACTTGTCTCTGAAAACACATAATACATTATAAATATGATGCATACAAATAGACATAAAAAAGGGCTAACTTGGTGGGGATGAGTTTTAGAAGAGGCCGAGTTTGCATCAAAATGGGTTCAAGTTGGCGAAGGTCCAAGTTGTCCATGATTCACTTGAACCACAGACCTCAGAGGTGGGAGGCAAGTGTTACTACTGCAGCACCGTGCAACAATAAAATACAAGAATAATTTGCATCCGTTGGTTAATTTCAATTTTGTGGAACAAATTTCACGGGGAACTAATGTACTGCTTCTAGGCATAAGTTGGCCGAACATAAGTTGGCCGTCATCGCCATATTTTGAAATTTCTATAAATCTAATGGCCTGTACTGGTCAGCCAGTGAATTTCGTCACCCCAGTGAAGTTTGTCACCTGCCGTAAAAATACTCAAGGACAGGCAATATTCACATTTAAATAAATGGAATAGCTTCTTTCAATGGCAAGGTATACATATATGCCGTAACTGGTAGTGCTGTAACGAGTTGACCGAAACTCGAGTCGTAACTCGGTGGGCGATATTTGGGGATCACATCGATTTACGAAATTTAAACTCAAGTTTTTAAGAAATAAATTATGATATACTAATCTTGTTATAAAACCAGCACTTTTGCACTTTATCTAACCATAAAGACAAAAAAATCAATGAGCAATGGTAGTTTGTTTTATTTCCCTTATTCACGTGGCTGTTCCATAAAGTGGTGATACATATCTGCACAATTTTAACCGACAACAAAATATATATCCTTGCAATAAAATGGAACTAAACACATTAATGGTGACAATATTTGGACATTGTTATTTTATTTATATTTGTGTCATTTACTTGAGTTCAACTCAAGTTCAACTCGCATCTAACAGGCAAGCGTTGATCTACTGAAATCATAACAGCTCTAGTAACTGGACAGTAAAAACTCTTTAATATTGTCATAAAATGCAGGTGACGAATTTCACTGGCTGAGCAGTATCATTCCTGAATGGTCTATTATAATAAGATTTATGATAAGTACCACTTTTAAACCCTGTGTAACATTTGCCTGTTTGACACATTCAAAGGAGTGGCGGCCAACTTATGCCTAGAAGCAGTAGCCTAAAGTAGGAACTTCACCTGTCCTTTTTTCTTCACCCGTATCCATGTCCGTTATTGCCTGTATCCGTGATGCCCTAGATCTTTTGGTATAAAATAGTGTACTAGCTGTCCGTGAAGAACGAACTTTTTCCTTCCTAATCACGGACATGGATGAGTTCACTGTTTTATACCAAATGATCTACTGCTCAGCTACCCAAGTTCATCGCCTACCCAAATTCGTCACTTGCATTTTTTGACAATATTAAAAATTCTCCACAATTATCCTTCATTGTAGAGTTGTACATCATCATTATTACCATTTATTCTGCTTGTTTTGGGATAAATATTGCATATTCTTAACAATTTTTAAGACGGGTGACAAACTTGGGTAGGCGACGAACTTGGATAGTTGAGTAGGGTATTACGGATACGGACAATAACGGACACGGGTGAAGAAAAAAGGACAGGTGAAGTTCCTACCTTACGTCCTGATTCACGAGACCTCACAAGACACCGGTGTACCGAGTGTGAGAAACATTAGTTCATTATATGGGTAGTAAAAGATTATGTGGTTTGATCAATATTACGGAATATAACGATTCAGTACCATCAAATCAAATTACTCCAGAAACTCTGCGTTCCAAAAAGAAAAAAAAATCACAGGAAATGTTGATTTATGTTATTGGTACCATTTACCGAACAATAGCGAAATTGGCCGGATATCGTGGTACCCACTGGTAAAACAATTCCTCAGAGTAAGGAGCTTTGATAACAAAATTTGAGCAGTAAGTTGCAACAAATGTTTAAGCCAAGCAATTCTGCATACCGTGTACTATTTCTATTTTACCTTAAACCACATAAAGTAAATCAGTTAAGATGAAATATTGCTTGAGACTTCTGCTAAAAATATCGGGGTCCATGGTTGCAGAGTGGTAATACTTTCACCTCCCACCTCTGAGATTGAGTTCAGATCCCACCACTTCCCTCCAGTAGGAAAGCTTGTACATTCAAACGGGCCATGGTGGCAGAGTGGTAACACTTTTGCCTCCCACCTCTGATATCGGGGTTCGATTCCCGGCCTGACCTCAAGTGGGAAAGGTGGTAGTTGCTTGCCATTGGTCAGCAGTTTACAGTACAGAACCTTGACAAATTGTATGTCCTGGTTTTCCTCTGCCCATAAACTACCTGTCTTGATATGACCTATACAATGTGTTGAAAGCGATGTGAAACCCCAATTAAATAATTAAATGCTCATTAATAGGTGAAAAAAAATATAACAATGTAAAGTAAAATGTCAGTTTTATTTTAGGATCCAGCAAGAAGAAAGCCAAGCACAATTCTACAGTGTCCATTCTTAACCAGATGATGGGAGTTGGTAACGGTCAAACGCTCATCAGTGAAAATACAGGGTATGTAGTGTAAGAAATATGATGATATTGTCATCATGACTGTTTGTCTGTTTGTCAGATAAAATAAATAAATTTTGCTAAAATATTGGAAACAACAAAGTACAAGTGTCTGACTTTGAGACCAAATCTAAGACCAAATTTAATCTTAACTATTTCATGAATATTTACCCATTCTGAGATCAAACTTCATGTTAGACTTGAGGCTAGAACATGAGATTGATTTTGGTCTTAGATTTAATTTTGTATACAAATATAGAGTATATAACATATACATTTAATACAGGAATGAGTGTTTCTGATTGTGTAAAAATTTTAGATCCCCAGCAGCATTGTATTTATTACTTGGATTTTTTAAAGAGTTATGCACTTTGCATTCCACTTTTACATTTTTAACACATACCCTGAAGTGTATTTAATTTCATTCAAATTATATTAACAAGTAAAGAACAATATAAAAGTGGTATATTCTTACTACATTTGGACTATTGGACCTTTACAGAACATGAATTTAATGTTATTATGATGTTGCATTTCCATGAAAGTGTGCAAATTTCCACTAAAATGTCTCCTTGAATCTTACAAAAATTGCTTCACATATCTTAGTCTATAATATGACAGAAGATAAATGAAATAATAATCACCTTCCATGTACTTATATATGATAAAGCTTTGGGAAATAAATAAAAATTCTTTGGTTGTAGAAATCAATCTGACACAATGAATTTCATGTTTAATAATTTGTGATAAATAACACTAACCTTATGTATTGCTAAATATATTTTTTTTCTGCTGGATATTTTATAACCAAGTGAGTTTTTAACAGCCAAATAAATTAGTTGGTTGATTTGAAATGGACAATGGTCATTATGAGACCGCAAGAGTTGAAAAATGGCGGGGAATATCATAACTGTGAATGATAAAAAAGAGTACATGCAAGCATTATATCAAATGCAAGACATATGACCTATACTTTTTGTGATCTGAGACATGCATGGTTACAGTATAAAATGCTGGAATGAATGCTCAAATGTAGACTAGAACATACCTTTGTACATAAGTGGCAGATTGCCATGTCTTTACACATAACAGCCAGTTGGATTATTTGTGCAATACATAAAGATCCCCATAATTGACATATTTTATTTACATTGAAATAGTTAATATTTATGTCAGTAAATTAAATAAATATATGCTTTGCCTGTTTAATTTTATTTTTTTTCTTGAAAGTAGAACTCTATTAAATAGAATTTCTTTTATTCTGTTAAAACATAACTGTTTATCTCGAATGCCTGCATGGTTAAATAGGACTACTTTTTTCATACATTTGAGTCTGACCAGATTTGAAGTACATTTCAATGTAAAGCAAACTAACATATTTTGCAACAGTTAAATAATTAAAATAAATAATCTAAAAAAACACAAATTTTGTAAGACTTTACATCATTGAAAGAAAAGCAACTAAGCTGGTGCAGTACATTTATATGCTGGATTACATAATCTATTTCTCACAATTCCTCATCCCTCTTATATTCTGAAAAGCGATCTGGTTCTCTTCTTACAATATCTCTTACATATGCATCCAGAATAAGATATATTTTATTATCTTTTCTTGAGCTGGTAACTGTTGGTATGTCAACTTTTAAAACCTTTGCTATCTCTTTTTATGTTCTCCACAGTTACATAAATATCCCCATCGGTGATAAATGCCATTTGCATTGAAATGGTTAAAATGCCAATAGTAACAATCCATACTGCTTTTTCATTTGTATTAAACTCACTTGCAAGACCTTATACAATTCTTCAATAAATGTCAAATTATAGCTCTTATCTTTGAATAATAAACTTACTTTATGTAAAAAATCCTTCTTATCCAAGGACTAAACTGCCTATTTGTTTAAAACTGACCTAATAAATGTTTAAAGAATAAAAATAAATCTTTTTGACATTATCTGAAATCTAAAAGAATGATACATGTATGTGTAAAGAATTACATATTTAAATAAACAAGTCAAACAAAAAAACCTTAAATGATCATAAAAATGAAACATTATCTTCAATTTTCTATTTATTTCAGATACACGGGTGGTCACAAAGATAAACGGTCATGGAGATAAACGGCCTTCAGAAATGATCACACTAAAAATGGTTAAGGGGGTTAACAATAATATAAAACAACCAATTGTCATGATAAGCATTGTTTAAGTTTATTTTGTTATTTAGTTAGTGTGATTTTGTTATTTACACTGTTTAAATTTGAAAGATTTGAAGACCGTTTATCTCTGTGACCGTTTATCTTTGTGACCACCCATGTATTAATTTGTTTTATTACTTGCTTGAAGTTGTTTCGCATTTTCATTACATTTTCTTGAAGTAAGAATCAAATATAATGAAATATGCCAGAAACTCTGAAGAAGCAGTTAAAACAGAAAGATCTAAGATAACATGTACAGTACAGCAGTGTATGTGAAGAGATGAACTCATGTTGAGATGTAGCATACAAATCTGTGGTCAAATGTTTAAATGAGGTAGATTCTCATTTTCCAAGCTTCAAGTAACCATTTAGAAGATTACACTCTTCTATGTTTTTATTTTTGGTTTATATTATTTGTAATGTATGAATGAATTAATAGCAAAATATATCTGTGTTTTACTTGCACTGTCCCTTTAAACAACTCTCTGTCATCTGTGGGCCATCCTCCTCTCACTCTTTTACAAAGTCAAAATTGGAGTTTTACGTTCGGTTCAACAGCCAGGGTCATAGTAAGACAGGTCTTCAGCATTGCCACTTGTGGGGGTTGGACCCCTACAAAGGCGACTGCCTGTGATTAGATGCCAATCTGGCAAACCACTAGGCCACCGAGGACCTCCGTCGAACTCTATTAAACCTTCTGTATAATTTATGGCTGACAGGCTCAGCACAACACATTATGCCTTTTTTTGTAATTATAGATATATTTACAATAAATAGTGTCCTATATTTCTTTAACTATTTTTGAAGTTCCAATACCACTCCACTGATTTTCTACAGAACCAATCAAATTTCTAAGTTGAAAAAATGATGCTCTGTATCATAAAAATCTGATATGATAGGCATATTTTGTAACAATTCTCTGCTCTAGTTGGCAAAATGATCAGTTTGGGCTAATTAGGGCTGGATTTTTGTTTCTCCTTTCCTTGATAACTTTTGCCTTTTTAAATTATTGTATGTTCGGTTGCATTCGGTATTGCGGTATTGCGTTCAACATTTCAAGTTTTAGCAGTCATCTTGTAAACAAACTCACTGAGAGAACTCACTGAGAAGAAAGACAGGAAAGTTATCCAGGGAAATATTTCTGGTTATGTATTATGACACTTATCAGTTGGATATAATTTAGTTTTATTGTACAAAGTTTAATTTTGTAATGTTTACTTATGGTAAAGGTTATCTTGACATAGGTCATAAACAAAGCTTATCGGAATAACTTAAGTATGTTAAGATGATTCCTGTTAAGTGGGAACAGTGTACTAGCCATCGGTGTCCGTGAAGAACGAATTTTTTCCTTCCTAATCACGGACACGGATGAGTTCACTGTTTTATACCAAATGATCTAGGGTATCACGGGTACGGGCAATAACGGACACGGATACGGGTGAAGAAAAAAGGACAGGTGAAGTTCCTACTTTAAGATGCAGTGCAGTATTTTGGTTTTATGGACAACTCGGCCCACTTCAAACTCGGCCCATTTTAAAGTCGGCCCCCTGCAAAGTCGGCCCCCTGCAAAGTGAACATGAGAATAACTCAGTAATATTCACATTTATGTATAAAATATGAAATCACATTATTCTTTACGATTTTCTAACAATATGTTATAGAAATGCTGCTGGGAGCTCAAGTATGTTACCTGGAAACTTGTACTTAGCTGACAAATTAATATTTCAATTTCGTGGACTTACACAATTCAATTATATTCATTTATACATAAAAATATGGGGTCACAGAATTCCGTGGGGTTTCCTTGCAACATTTTATCAATAGAAATGTTGCATAAAAGTTAAATAATTTACGTGAAACTTTGTTTAACCCAACTACCTTAATAAGGCTTATTGTTTGTATGGGCCGAGTTTGCAGGGGGCCGACTTTGAAATGGGCCGAGTTGACCAGATTCCGTATTTTTTATGATCCGATACATAGTGGTAGAAAGCCACTACAGCAAATGTATGGTGATCGATGGGTGTTTCATGCTATTAAAATGTCCACTGGCAGTAAACATATTACAGCAAAAAACTTTCAATATGATTTTTTTTTTTTTAATGAATGGAAATTTGTAAAAAATTGTATTCAACATGACAGATTTTTTTTCTTAAATTTTAATTCATATTTTGAAGCTCAAAAGATTTTGAAAAGAAAAGGCAGTCAAAAACAGGTACTGTGGAGTTTTCATATCATGTAGTACCAATGAAGCCTTTTGCAGGTGCTCTGGATTAAAATTTTTAAAAATATTTTTCATCAAAATATAGCTTTAAATACATTAGTATATATCACAAAACCGTAGTGTCGTGGGATATCAACAAATATAATAATAATTTTATTTGTTAAGTTTAAGCATACATTTATAACATGAAACTTAATGTGCCAAGCACCAAACACCTGTAAACTCAATTTTGAGTGATATATATTCACTAACACATCAATTATAAATGCAAAAAATATTAGTCAAAGCAAAAATATTAGAATATTGCAGTACAATTTATGTGGAAATCCCTAGAAAACACTATGCATGAAAACTCGATTGGCACGAAAACACCACAGACAACCATACATCGAGGACCTGACATTCATTACTAACAATACGTGTCTGACCCATGACACCTAATCACTTTGCTAAATAAACTACTAAACTGGGAAAATATGTATATAGCCCATGTATGGGTTTTCGATACATTCACATTTTCAGTCATTTAAATTATAAGCTCACAGTCTCATTTTTGGATAACGTTTTTATAATATTTGAGAATGAATATGCAATCACACTGAATAAGAGACTTTGTGGATTTAATTTTGTTGTTATATTTCTGATCATTTTTATCCCACAGCCCTTGCTTGTATTATACGTTTGGATACTCATCATTGTCCATTTACATGGTCATTTCGAAAACCCGTCCATCAAGGATATATATGGTCCTCTGCATGGTGTTTCTATTTCATTGCAGTTTTTGTGCATTTTGATTTCATTGGGGTTGCAGATAAATAACACTGTAATATTCTAAATTTTTGCATGGTTGAATATTTCTCTTCACAAATAATTGATGTTCTAGTGAAAATGTAACAGAAAATCGATTTTACAGAGGTTTTAAAGAGCTGCTGTTTGAGACATTGGTTGTCATGTGATAAATGTTTACAGAAACGTAGCTGAGAACATAATATTTCTGTTGCCTTCCCATGACAAAATATCCTTGGGATATAATTAACATATTTAAAGTTACCTTTTCACGAAGCACATTTTAAATATTTTCAACACAGAGCAGCTGCAAATTAGCACATGGCATTCCATAGTAATCGTTTTCTTTGTCCTTTGCTTTTATAATCTTTTTTTGGCTTGAAAATATGAATTAGAATATTGAGAAACTTTTCTCTCCCATAGGATTCAAACATGTACAAATTTTCATTCATTAAATATAATTCACATTGACAATTTACCTGTAAAAATTTTTATAACTAGCAGATATTTTTAATAGCATGAAAACCCCATGATTCATCATATATTTGCTTGGTACCATCAAGAAATTGACTTGCTAGTTGATATTTATTTGAACTCTTTTCATTTTAGTTGGGAGGTGAAGGTTAGTAATGTCATGGTGTGATCTTGACTTGACCTTAGACCTTGCTTTAGTGACCCCGACCTTAAAAATGTTGTCAAGGTTATTTTAAACTGTAAGGTGCAGGAAGTTGTTACTTGATATCCTGATGTTATTTTATTATGTATTGATAGGTTATATCACAGTGGGTAGTCGAGGGGTTGGAGGGAACTATGTACATAATTTGAACAATGTTTTAGTATTTTAAAAGAGCCATTAGTCATTGTTTAGCATCTCAGTCTCATTTAAGATTATGCTGGAATTTGAATGCATAGTCTTGAAGGAGGGAGATAAGTGTGTGCCCAATATAAGGACGGAGCAAGAAATGTGAAGCTTTTTAATTTGAACATCCTTAAAGGTTAATTAAATAGCATATTTATCACAAGGAACAGAAGAAACAGTTTTTTATGTCAGCTGACATTAAGTCGTCACTCTGTGGCGAGGGTGTCCGCGTCCGCGTGAACAACTTTTCCTCCAAAACTACAAGGCCCAGAGACATGCTGTTTTTTTAAAAGATACCTTAACTATCGAGGATGAAAAATTGTTCAAGGCATGCAAATCGGTCTGTTCGTCTGTTTGCTAGAGCCATTACAAGTGAGGTACCCCCACAAAAAGTGTGAAACTTTCAACACTTTATCACAATTTTCTCATTGACTATTGCAGGGATTTCTCTCATATCGTGCATATATGTGCTAGACCACAAAAGTAGATTCCTTTGTGTGAGTATCAGGCCTCGATCTTTCTTAATTTTTTTTAGTGAATTTTTAAAATAATTTTTAATGCATTAAAATTCATGAAATCATGCACTAAATCACTTATTTTCTCATTGACTATTGCAGGGATTTCTCTCTTATCTTGCACATGTGTACTAGGCCACAAGTAGATTCCTTGTGTGAGTATCAGGCCAGGATCTCTCTTAATTATTTTTTTATGAATTTTTAAAATAATTTTTAATGCATTAATATCGATGAAATTATTCACTAAATCACTTATAACTTGAAAAGTATTGCATTTAGAGCTTTTGTTAAAATATGTAATTCAGCTATTTTTATGTCAGCTGACTTGTCAGTCAGCTGACATTATGTCATCACTCTGCGGCGTGGGCGTACGCGTCTGCGTGAACAACTTCTTCTCCAAAACTACAAGGCCTAGAGACATGCTGTTTTTTTTAAAAGATACCTTATCTATCGAGGATGAAAAATTGTTCAAGGCATGCAAATCTGTCTGTTCATCTGTTTGCTAGAGACATTACAAGGGGGGTACCCCCACCAAAAGTGTGAAAATTTCAACTTTTTATCACAATTTTCTCAGTGACTATTGCAGGGATTTCTCTCATATCTTGCATATATGTACTAGGCCAGAGGTAGATTCTCCTGTGTGATTATGAGACCTGGATCTGTCTTACTTTTTTTTTAATAAATTTTTTTAATAATTTTTAATGCATTAAAATTCATGAAATCATGCACTAAATCACTTATAACTTCAAAAGTGTTGCATTTACAGCATTTTGTGAAAATATGTTGTTCAGCTACTTTTTTCATAGCTACAATATGGTGAGTAAGTTGGGTGTCTGTCTCAATAGCTAAGTGAGTAATAGCTACTTTTGGGCTTTTCAGTAACTTCCATTATGAGTAAAATCACTTGTAACTTAAAAACTATTGCATTTAGAGAATTTCGTATAAATATGTTATTCAGCTACTTTTGGGCCAGCTATAACATAGTGAAATTTGAGACCTGTAGCTCATGGCATAGCTGAGTAATAGCTACTTTTAGGTTATCACTGTTGAGTAAATCGCTTATAACTTGAAAACTATTGCATTTAGAGAATTTCATATAAATAAGTTATTCAGCTACTTTTGGGTCAGCTATAACATAGTAAAATTTCAGACCTGTAGCTCATGGCATAGCTGAGTAATAGCTACTTTTAGGTTATCACTGTTGAGTAAATCACTTATAACTTGAAAAGTGTTGCATTTAGAGCATTTTGTTAAAATATGTTATTCAGCTACTTTTTTCATAGCTACAATATGGTGAGTAAGTTGGATGTCTGTCTCAATAGCTAAGTGAATAATAGCTACTTTTGGGCTTTTCAGTAACTTCCATCATGAGTAAAATCACTTGTAACTTAAAAACTATTGTATTTAGAGAATTTCGTATAAATATGTTATTCAGCTACTTTTGGGCCAGCTATAACATAGTAAAATTTCAGACCTGTAGCTCATGGCATAGCTGAGTAATAGCTACGTTTAGGTTATCACTGTTGAGTAAATCACTTATAACTTGAAATCTATTGCATTTAGAGTATTTTGTTTCATATGTTATTCACCTATTTTGGGGTCAGCTATAACATAGTGAAGTTTCAGACCTGTGGCTCATTTCATAGCTGAGTAATAGCTACTTTGAAGTTCTCACTGTTGAGTAAATCAGTTATAATTGGAAAACTGTTGCATTTACAGAAATTTGTGGAAATATGTTATTCAGCTACTTTTGGGTCAGCTATAACATAGTGAAATTATAGACCTATAGCTCATGGCACAACTGAGCAATAGCTATTCTCAGGTACTGACTGTTGAGTAAATCAGCTATAACTTGAAAAATATTGCATTTGGAGTATTTTGTTAAAATATATTGTTCACCTACTTTTGGGTCAGCTATAACATAGTGAAATTACAGACCTATAGCTCATGGCATAGCGGAGCAATAGCTATTTTCAGGTTCTCACTATTGAGTAAATCAGTTGTAGCTTGAAAACTATTGCATTTACAGTAGTTTACTTAAATATGTTGTTCACCTACTTTTGGGTTAGCTATAACATAGTAAAATTTCAGACATGTAGCTCATTGCATAGCTGAGTAATAGTTCCTTTGAGGTTCTCACTGTTGAGTAAATCAGTTGTAACTTGAAAACTATTATATTTAGAGTAATTTGTTAAATATGTTATTCACAGAATTTTTGGTCAGCTATAACATAGTGAAATTGCAGACCTCTATGTCATGGCATAGCTGAGCAATAGCTACTTTCAGGTTCTCACTGTTGAGTAAATCATTGTATCCACTGGATAGCCGCAGTGTGTAGAGAGAGATTTCACCATTACTGCTCTGATGAAAAAAAATATTATAGCTAGCTTTCTTAAGTTTGCAGTATATATTAATAACCATAAAATGTTGTCTGGGAATATTTTTGGCCTCATTTTGAGATACAAGATGGCCGCCACAGGTGTTTTTTGTCAGTCATGAAAAGTGCTTATATCTCCCTTATTATTGATCCTAGAGGTTTGGGATGATAAACCAACCTGTAGGAAATCATGGGGTGGGAATCTTTTGTTGTGGTCAGATTTGACCTTCAATGACCCCTCCTTCAAGGTCAAACAAGGATAGCCAAACTTAAAAGTGCTTATAACTCGCTTATTATTGGTCCCAGAGGTTTGGGATGGTAAACAGACAGGAAATCATGGGCTGTGAATCTGTTGATATGGTCCGATTTGACCTTGGAACCCTCCTTCAAGGTCAAATGAGGATAGCGAAAATTGAAAGTGCCTACAACTCGCTTATTATTGGTGACAGAGATTTGGGATGGTAAACCATCCCATAGGAAATCATTGGCTCGGAATCTTTTGGTATGGTCAGATTTGACCTTTGGACCCCTCCTTCAAGGTCAAATGAGGACAGCCAAGCTTAAAAGTGCTTATAACTCATTTATAATTGGTCCTAGAGGTTTGGAATGGTAAACCATAGGAAATCATGGGCTGGGAATGTATTTGTGTGGTTAGATTTGACCTTGGACCCCTTCTTCAAGGTCGAACGAGGATATTGCATTTGTAGTATTTCTTTAAATATGTTTTAACCTATTTTTTACACTTAAACAATTACCTTGTTATTTTCCTTCATAATACCATTTACAGGGCACAACTTTTTTATCCTTTTCTTCTGTCAGCTTCGGAATTTCTTTCGAACTTGCTGTTCAGTTACCATTTACTGTATTTCTGTACAGCCCTTTTCCTGATAATTATTCTGTCCTCTAATCACCTTCACAAATCAAAAACACTCAGTCAGCTGACACAGTGCCCGTTCACAGGCACTCTCCTCTTGTTTCTATAGCTACAACATGGTGAGTAAATTGGGGAGGGCCAGAGACATGCTGTTTTTTTAAAAGATACCTTATCTATCGAGGATGAAAAATGGTTCAAGGCATGCAGATCTGTTTGTTCGTCTGTTTGCTAGAGCCATTACAAGTGAGGTACCCCCACCAAAAGTGTGAAAATTTCAACACTTTGTCACAATTGTCTCAATGACTATTGCAGGGATTTCTCGGATGTTTTGCATATACATGTATGTACTAGACCACAAGTAGATTCCCTTGTTTGAGTGTCAGACCTGGATCTGTCTTAATTTTTTTAGTGAATTTTTAAATAATTTTTAATACATTTAAATTCATGAAATCATGCACTAAATCACTTATTACTTGAAAAGTATTGCATTTAGAGCATTTTGTTAAAATATGTTTTTCAGCTACTTTTTTAATAGCTACAATGTGGTAAGTAACTTGGGAGTCTGTCCCAATAGCTAAATGAGTAATAGGTAGTTTCTAACTTTTCAGTACCTTCCATAATGAGTAAAATCACTTGTAACGTGAAAAGTATTACAGTTAGACAATTTTGTATAAATATGTTATTCAGCTACTTTTAGGTCAGCTATAACATAGTAAAATTTCAGACCTGTAGCACGATGCATAGCTGAGTAATAGCTACTTGGAGGTTATCACTATTGAGTAAATCAGTTGTAACTTGAAAACTATTGCATTTACAGTATTTTCTTCAAATATGTTGTTCATCTACTTTTGGGTCAGCTATAACATAGTAAAATTGCAGACTTGTAGCTCATTGCACAGCTGAGCAATAGCTATTTTCAGGTTTTCATTGTTGAGTAAATCACTTATAACTTGAAAACTATTGCATTTGGAGAATTTCCTTGAAATATTTTGTTCATCTACTTTTGGGTCAGCTATAACATAGTGGAATTGCAGACCTGTAGCTCATTACATAGATGAGCAATAGCTACTTCCAGCTTCTCCCTGTTGAGTAAATCAGATGTAACTTGAAAACTATTGCATTTACAGTATTTTGTTAAAATATGTTGTTCACCTACTTTTTACACCTTAACAGCTAACTTTGTACCTTACTTCTGAATACCATTTGCACGGCACAACTTTTGTGACCTTTTCTTCTTTCACTTCTACTCTGAAACTCAAAACACAGTCAGCTGACACAGAGCCCGTTCACGGGTACTGATTACTTGTTTAATGTTTTGATTACTCCAGAAGTAATGAGTAGATATTTATTAAAAAAAGATATGGAAAGGACTTGGTCAAAGGAAGAAGTTACTAATATTTGGGAAAGATCTGGATCATATTTTGGATACAAAAAAAAATCATGAATTTTCAGAGGTCCCAATTTCATTGTATTTTCAATGACTTTGGCTTCCTACTTGATATTTCTTCAAAACAAATGAACAAGTTCAAAATACCCGGCTTGTTTTCGTTGCTGTAAATGCCCGTGCCCAACTCTTGCAAATGTTTGGTTACATTGCCCATGCGTGCTTCCGAGAGCGGCTACAGTATGTCAGCTAGAGAGTGAGCCATGCCATTATGAACTGATTAAACTTTCATAAAACAATTTTTTAATGTCTAGATATGCATTTGTTCAAGTATGCATGTGTTCTTCAACGCAGAGAAATCCATTACAAATTAATATTTTTGTTTTCATTTTAATAGCTTCCAATATAACTTCAAATGCAAACAATAGATGGTCAATATAAATACTATATAACACTTGCGAGGCTGGTCACGTCAAGTCAAGCATTTTGCTCTCTCTGAGTGCATCTTGTTTAAATATGTTATTCAGGTACTTTTCAGTCAGCTATAACATAGTGGAATTGCAGACCTGTAGCTCATTGCATAGCTGAGCAATAGCTATTTTTCTGGTTATCACTTTTGTGTGAATCGCTTGTAACTTTTGCATTTAGAGAAGTTTCTTTAAATATGTTATTAATCTACTTTTGGGTCAGCTATAACGGTAAAATTGCAGACATGTAGCTAATTGCAAAGCTAAACAATAGCTACTTCCAGGTTCTCACTGTTGAGTAAATCAGTTGTAACTTGAAAACTATTACATCTACAGTATTTTGTTTAAATGTGTTATTCATCCACTTTTCAGTCAGTTATAACATAATGCAATTGTATACCTGTAGTTCATAGCAGAGCTCAGCAATAGCTACTTTCAGGTTATCGCAGTTGAGCAAATGAGTTGTAACTTGAAACTTTTGAATTTCCATTATTTTCATATGTGTTGTTCACCTATTTTTGGGTCAGCTATAACATAGTAAAGTTGCAGACCTGCAGCTCATTGCATACATGAGCAGAAGCTACTTTCAGGTTTTCAATGTTGAGTAAATCAATTGTAACTTGAAAACTATTGCACTTAGAGAATTTCCTTTAAAAATGTTATTCAGCTACTTTTTGAACAGCTATAACATAGTAAAGTTTCAGACCTGTAGCTCGTTGCATTGATGAGCAATAGCTACTTTGAGGTTCTCACTGTTAAGTAAATCAGTTGTATCTTGAAAACTATTTCATTTACAGTATTTGGTTTAAATCTGTGATTTACCTACTTTTTGCTCAGCTATGACATAATTTGATTGCAGACCTGTAGCTCAATACAAAGCTGAGCAAAAGCTAATTGGAGATTATCACTGTTGATTAAATCAATTGTAACTTGAAAACTATTGCATTTACAGTATTTTGTTAACCCCAGTCTATAAAGGCTGGGGTTATAGTCGTCCCGTGCACCGTCCAGGCGTCTGTGGGGTCGTCATCGGTGGGCATAAAGCTTGTGGGTGTTCCACAGCCTAAACCCCTGCACAGATTTTCACCAAATTTTCAGGGTATGTTTACCCCAAAAGGATCTAAAGCTGGTTAGGCTTTGGTGGGTATCCGGTCACTTTTTAGATTTTCGGGTCTTAAACTTTGTGAGTGTTCCACAGACTAAACCTCTGTATGGATTTTCACCAAATTTTCAGGGTATGTTTACCCCGAAAGGATCCAGAGCTGATTAGGTTTTGGGGGGTATCCGGTAACAACTGTTGCCATGGTAACACTTTTAAGATTTTTGGGTCTTAAAGTCTGTGGGTGTTCTACAGCCTAAACCCCTGCACGGATTTTCACCAAATGTTCAGGATATGTTTACCTCAAAGTGGATCTACAGCTGATTAGGTTTTGGGGGGTATCCAGTAATATCTGTTTCCATGGCGACACTTTTAAGATTTTCAGGTCTTAAACTTTGTGGGTGTTCCACAGCCTAAACCCCAGCATGGATTTTCACAAAATTTTCAGGATATGTTTACCCCAAGAGGATCTACAGCTGATTAGGTTTTGGGGAGTATCCAGTGGCAACTGTTCCCATGGCAACACTTTTAAAATTTTCGGGTCTTAAAGTTTGCTCTAAAATCTTTAATGTTTTCTGTAACCTAAAATATTGCAGCTAGCTTTATCATATTTGCACAAAATGCAAATGGATAGGAAAGCTTGCCTGAGAGTAATTGTGTCCTTGTTTTGGAAACAAAATGGCTGCCATATCAATCTTTAATGTCAAATAGGAGGGTCATCATATCAAAAAGGCCTTATATCTCCCTTATAATTAAGCGTCCCTGAAAAGGGTGCTTATATGGTTTCGCGTCAGTTTCCTCGCCGCCGCCGCATTATGGTCTCCCTTGCATATCTCCCTTATTATTGCAAGCTTTTTAACCATATTTGGCAGTTATATACCTTAGGCGTGGGAAAATTTTTCCACATGCTTAAATTTGACCTTTCATCTTTATCAAGGTCACATGATCAAAAAATAGTTTTTTCGGGTACACCGGCCCATCATCGCAGTTCAGGAAAATCAACTGACTGCAGAGGCTTATAACTTCATACATGTGTTCATACTATCAAAAACGCGAGCTGATTAGATTTTGGGAGCAATCCGATGAAAATTGACTGATTTATGAGTGATTTTCTCACAGGTACCAATCAGAAAGCTTAAAATTCATGTGAACCCCCTATTATCTTCTTAAGTATTGCATTTAGAGCCATAAAATGTATTGGGAGGTAGTAGGAAACCATATGTGGAGAGTCTAGAAAGCAAGTCAAATTTCCCCTCCGACCCCCCCTGTAGGGGTCAAACTGGAGTCATAAAATAGCCAATTTCGTCTTTTTCCCTTATATCTCCATTATTCTTGCTTTTAGAATTTTAAAATGTATTAAGATGTATTGGGAAACCGTATGTGAAGAGTCTAGATAGCCGGTCAGATTTACCCCCGGACCCCCCCTTATGGTTCAAACTGGGGTCATAAAATAGCCGATTCGGTGTTTTTGCCTTTTATCTCCTTTATTCTTGCTTTTACAGCTTTAGAATGTATTAAGAGGTATTGGGAAACCTCATGTGAAGAGTCTAGATAGCTGGTCAGATTTACCTCCGGATCCCCCCTTATGTGTCAAACTGGGGTGATAAAATAGCCGATTTTGTGTTTTGGCCTTTTATCTCCTTTATTCTTGCTTTTACAGCTTTAGAATGTATTAAGAGGTATTGGGGAAACCATATGTGAAGAGTCTAGATAGCTGGTCAGATTTACTCCCGGACCCCCCCCCCCCATTGGTCAAACTGGGGGTCCTAAAATAGCCGATTTTGTGTTCTTGCCTTTTATCTCCTTTGTTCTTGCTTTTAGAGCTTTAGAATGTATTAAGAGGTATTGGGAAACCTTATGTGAAGAGTCTAGATAGCCGGTCACATTAACCCCCCCCCCCCCCCCCCCGCTCCCCCCCATGGATCAAACTGCGGTCATAAAATAGCCGATTTTGTGTTTTTGCCTTTTATCTCCTTTATTCTTGCTTTTAGAGCTTTAGAATGTATTAAGAGGTATTGGGAAACCTTATGTGAAGAGTCTAGATAGCAGGTCACATTTACCCCCTGACCCCCCCTTATGGATCAAACTGGGGTCATGAAATAGCCAATTTTGTGTTTTTGCCTTATATCTATTTCATTCTTGCTTTCAGAGATTTACAATGTATTAAGAGGTATTGGAAAACCTTATGTGATGAGTCTAGGTAGCTGGTCAGATTTACCCCCCCTCCCTCCCCTATGGGTCGAATTGCAGTCATAAAATAGCCGAATTTGTGTTTTTGCCTTACATCTACTTTAGTCTTGCTTCTACAGCTTTAGAATGTATTAACAAGTATTGGGAAACCTTATGTGAAGAGTCTAGATAGCCGGTCAGATTTACCCCCTGACCCTCCATTATGGGTCAAACTGGGGTCATAAAATAGCCGATTTTCAATTATATCTAAATAGAAATGAGCATTATTCATAAGATATAAATAGGCTTGTGGGAACATTGATCTTTTACTTACTCATTGGGATAGATGTGGTCACAGCATTGTGTCATAAACTTCTTGCCTTTCCAAAGGCTCAAATTTTACTATGCCTTTTTCTAAAATGTAAATAGGTATATGGCATTTATAAAGCACTGTTACTCTTTAATTAAGTAGTTTTATGGTGTAATTTTCAACCTATTATAAGTATTGATGCTTTATACTTTCTGAGCCAGAGCATTTATTCAATTAACTTTTCACAATTTATAACCATAGAAAACAAAATAAAGCTTAAATTTTTCTTTCATGTTAATGCATAAACTTCCACACTGTCTGCTTAACTTTCACTTCTTCTCTCAGCACTGCATGTTTTTATTTTCAAAAACCTTTTTCTACTGTATATTATATTGCGGTGAACCTTTTTGGGACGCTTAGTTTTTGTTAGCAAAAACATTCTTCTAGTTGTTTCTTTGGCTTCAAAATATGAAAACTACTTGTAAGAAATCATGGCCTGTGAATCTTTTGTAGAACATCTTGTGGGTTCTCTATACTTACAACAGAAGAAATCTCAATCTCAATGTTGTTGGGTATTTAGCTGTACCTGCGGGCTGGGGTTCTTGCCTGCTGAGGCTGGCTATTTTTAAAATATGTTTTCCACCTATTTTTTTCACCTTAACAGCTAACTTTGTACTTTACTTCTGAATACCATTTGCAGGGCACAACCTTTGTGACCTTCTTTCACTTCTACTCTGAAACTCAAAACACACAGTCAGCTGACACAGAGCCTGTTCATGGGCACTGATTGCTTGTTTTCAGAAAGGGAAGACCGTAGTTTTCATTTCCCTTTCTTTGATATAGGATGCATATGACATACTGCAAAGGTTTACAATCCCCTGTTTGTGTAACTAGATTATGCACCAATGCATTATGTATATAAAAGTATGTAAAGGCAGATTTTAGTTAAAATAATATAATGACAAGAATTGTCAGGGATTATGTAGTATGTTTGTCGCAATTAATTGAGAATGTCTTGAAATCTCTCTGTAATAATTGTATATAATATACAAAAGTATATCCAAAGTATATAATACATAGTCTATATAAATATCAGACCAACATATATTTTTCTATTTTCAGATGTGTACACCAAGATAAATATCTGAAGGTGAATAAATTTTAATAAGAAATCATACATATCTTGAAAATGAATGTTTTGAAGCTGATGTATGTAATGTTGCTGAAAGTGAAGCATTTTAAACATTCTTTGCTTCATGCTCCATATTCTCTTAATTTCAACCGTAGACTACTGTGTAAACTGAAAATAAAGTATGTGGTCACAGTACCCATAGCAGCATTATTACTACTATTTATTTTTTCAAATATGGATAGGAATCTCACAAAAGATGTATCAAATCAGAGTGTGTATGTGTTACAAGTAAGACCAGCCCATGTTGTTGCCAGTAACTATTCTGATGGAGGATACAGTGATCCTAGGATGTCTGGTAAACTTCATTGTGTTGAACAGAGAAATGTGGTGTACCTCAAAGCCATCAAATGTGCAAGTGAGACATTAACATCAATATTTAGGAGATTTGGCTACACAAGAAATCTTTCTTTTGTGTTGCCTCCACAAGATAAGATCTACCTGGCTTGGCCGTATCAGATGATCAAAGGTACCTACAGAGAATCCAAGACAGGGACCTTCAATATCATTTGTGAGCATGCTATTTATAACCGTGATACATTGAGGAGGTTGATGCCCCTGGACACTGTGTATGTTACAAGTGTACGGGAACCTTTCTCTCAGTTTAAATCTATGTTTCATTACTACAATTTTGTAGGCATTCTAAAACTAAAGTCAGATAATCCAGTGAGAGAATATCTCGCAAACATTTCAATGTATGAAGCCATATATAAATCTAAAAATGCTTCTGCTACAAGGTATTGTATTCCTGACAATTTGAGCATGTCTCAGAATCTTATGTCCTTCAATCTGGGATTATCAGCTGATCTATCTCATCCAGGAAATAGCAGAAAGTATAGCAGAAAAGACATGGAGGATATTTATAAATGGTTAGATACGTTGCAGCAGGATTTTACAATGGTAATTATAGTTGAATACTTTGTGGAATCATTAATTTTACTAAAAAGAAAGCTCTGTTGGACTTGGAAGGATATATTTTACATGAAGTTAAACAATGGTACTTATACATATAGCAATTTAAATGATCCTGAATTGGAAAGTATCTACAAGTCTTGGAGTAAGTTGGACTATTTACTGTATGACAGTTTTAACAAAACTTTCTGGAAGCAGATAAGGCAACAGCCGGGAGATTTCTTTGATGAAGTCATAGCCTTCAAAACTGCCATGAAAGAAGGCCAACAGTTTTGTCACATGGCAAAACCAGAGAAGTCGCTGTACATAGTAGTGCCTCATAAAAACTGGTCTCCAAGCTTTTACATCACATGGTCAGATTGCCATCACATGATTAAATCTACGTCTTTGCTGACATCCATAAAGAAAAGATATGATGACCTGGGTGCAAATATCACTCAGCCACGAGTTCCCAGTAATATGACCAAAGTTTGCTAACTGTCTTTCTAAATATGCTGTCTTTTAAATCTTTATTGGGTATCTGTGAGGTTTTGGAGATTTATAAATTTTTTTGAGCATTTAATCATTTGCAGTTATACATTTCTGACATGTTGCAACATTATAACTAGAAGTCATTAAACTTCCCTTGAAAGGGGGACGCTTATTGGTTTCACCCCCTCTTTTCAGACAGTCTATGCCACTGCCACCATCACTGCAGTATTGTCTTAGTTGAATATCTCCCTCAATATAAGGCCTTTCAAAGTGATTTTTGGCAGTTAGAATGTTTTGGGGTGGGGACATTTTTTGACAGGTACCAATTTGACATTTGACCTTTATCAAGATCAGACGATTGAAACAATTTTTACCCCACAGCCCTTAAGGGCTGTCAGGGTATTGTTTTCACCCATGGTGTCCGGACGGGTGGGTGGGCAGGCGGGCAGCGGGAAAAAGTTTGTCCGGGCTGTATCTCAGAAACCGTAAGGTGTAGGAAGTTGATACTTGGTAGGGACATTGGTTAGGGGGTGTAGGTGTGCAACGTCATGGTCTGACCTTGATTTGACCTTTGACCTTGCTGTTGTGACCTTGACCTATAAAATCTTGTCCGGGCCATATCTTGGAAACTGTAAGGTGTAGGAAGTTGATATTTGGTAGGGACATTGGTTAGGGGGTGTAGGTGTGCAGCATCATGGTGTGACCTTGATTTGACCTTTGACCTTGCTGTGGTGACCTTGACCTATAAAATCTTGTCCGGGCTATATCTCAGAAACTGTAAGGTGTAGGAAGTTGATATTTGGTAGCGACATTGGTTATGGGTGTAGGTGTGCAAAGTCATGGTCTGACCTTGATTTGACCTTTGACCTTGCTGTAGTGACCTTAACCTATAAAATTTTGTCCGGGCTATATCTCGGAAACCGTAAGGTGTAGGAAGTTGATACTAGGTAGGGACATTGGTTAGGGCGTGTAAGTGTGCAACGTCATGGTCTGACTGTGATTTGACCTTTGACCTTGCTGTAGTGACCTTGACCTATAAAATCTTGTCCGGGCTATATCTCAGAAACCGTAAGTTGCAGGAAGTTGATACTAGGTAGGGACATTGGTTAGGGTGTGTAGGTGTGCAACGTCATGGTCTGACCGTGATTTGACCTTTGACCTTGCTGTAGTGACCTTAACCTATAAAATTTTGTCCGGGCTATATCTCGGAAACCGTAAGGTGTAGGAAGTTGATACTAAGTAGGGACATTGGTTAGGGCGTGTAAGTGTGCAACGTCATGGTCTGACTGTGATTTGACCTTTGACCTTGCTGTAGTGACCTTGACCTATAAAATCTTGTCCGGGCTATATCTCAGAAACCGTAAGTTGCAGCAAGTTGATACTAGGTAGGGACATTGGTTAGGGTGTGTAGGTGTGCAACGTCATGGTCTGACTGTGATTTGACCTTTGACCCTGCCGTAGTGACCTTGACCTATAAAATCTTTTCTGTGCTATATCTCGGAAACTGTAAGGTGTAGGAAGTTGATACTTGGTAGGGACATTGATTAGGGGTTATAGGTGTGCATTATCATGGTGTGACCTTAATTGGACCTTTGACCTTGTCGTAGTGACCTTGACCTTTAAAATCTTGTTGGACCTTTGGGTCTGTCTTTTGATGCAGATTAAGCACTGTTAAAGTCATATTAGAATTTATTAAGAATTTTACTTTTATAACTTCCCATTGTAAGAGATGGAATTTCATCAAGTGAGCCACAGATTTTGCTCCAAAACCACACATAAGCATTCATTGAATGTATTACCACTTCTGTATGCATGGTAATATTCAAAACATCCAAACCATAATTTGGCCATGCCAAATGTAGATAAAGAGTGTCGTGAAGTGTCATCTTGTTGTTGAATTGTCTTGTTTTAATACTTCATCTTTACATACGTTATCTTTCTCTTAGACATTATTTTCTCTATTTAAACATTGTTTGGACCTTTGTATAACTGACAGTGCTCCGAAAGTATCCTAAACTTTGTACTGATACAGTACTTCTATATCTCGTGGTATTAAAAATATTTCCCTAGGCTGTGGGGTACGGGCATCTCTGATGCTATTTTGTCATCTTAGAAATATCAAAAGATATATCAACTTGGTGTATAGATTTGATTACAATATACATTTATGCAGTGGACAAATTATAGTTCATAGAGAAAAAACATACCTATCAAATTTCATTTAACCAGAATTTAGAATATTAAATATCAAGGAAAATCATTTTCCAGTTTCACCATATCAGTCTCTTCACCAATATCTTATACAACTTCCTTTAGTCTTATGTGTCAGGTTTACTGGGAGGTTTCCACAACATAAGCATACTCCCTGTGATCTTTTGTTTGATGGTACAGTGAAATGCATAAATTAAATGCATGCCTTCCACAATATTGCTATCTCAAGTTCTATGATAGGTGAATAGATCTGGTTTGGTTGAGTAAATATTATGGTCTTTGTATTTTTGTATTGAAAATGGTACATGTTATAAATGGAAAGTATAAATGCATGTTACTTTTATTTAAATTTTTTTTCGGATGAACAAGATATTGATTTTCTCTTGAAAATATACACAGCGACAGCATATTTTTATATACCTTTAAAAATAACGTATAGTTATGCGTCACTGCTGACAACCCTGTTCATGTATTTTACAAGCCTTTTTCTTTACCTTTTTAAAAAAAAAATTCTCTTTTTTTTGGCGGGTTGCGTGTAATCAACCTGCCTATTAGATTGATGTGTCCGTGTGTCCGTCTGTCTGTCCACATTTTCGTTTCCGGACTCTAACTCGAAAATGCTTTGTTCAATCAAATTCAAACTTGACAGGAAGATAGATCACCATCATAGATAGGTTCCTTTCGAAATTGGTGTAATTCCATCTATTTGTTTGTCCGTTTGTCTGTCAACATTTTCGTTTCCAGACTCTAACTTGAAAATGCTTTGTCCAATCGAATTCAAACTTGACAGTGAGATAGATCACCGTCACAGCTAGGTTCCTTTCAAAATTTGTCTGTCCGTCAACATTTCTGTTTCCGGACTCTAACTTGAAAACGATTTGTCCAATCGAATTTAAAGTTGACAGGGAGATAGATCACCATTATAGCTAGGTTCCTTTCGAAATTGGTGTAATTATGTTCCGTTTGTCTGTTTTTGTCTATTTGTCTGCCCATCAACATTTCCTTTCTGGGCTCTGACTCAAAAACGCTTTGTCCAATCGAATTTAAGCTTGACAGATAGATCACCATCATAGCTAGGTTCCTTTCAAAATTGGTGTAATTCTGTCTGTTCATTTGTCTGTTTTTTGTCCGTCTATCTGTCCGTCAACATTTCCGTTTCCCGACTGTAACTCGAAAATGCCTTGTCCAATCTAATTCAAACTTGACAGGGAGATAGGTCATCACAGCTAGGTTGCCTTCGATATTGGTGTACTTCCGTCTGTTTGTTGTCCATTTTTTGTCCGTTTGTCTGTCAGTCAATATTTCCTGTGCAAGCCGCCTTTTGGGGCATCTCTCACCCTCTTGTTTTTATAAATGTATGATTTGGGATGTATTTATGATAAATAGCAGTAAGTTCACTAGTTTAGGGTGGTCTTTACTAAATGGGATCAACCAAAGTTCAGCAAAGAACAGTGTGGTGAGCTTGAGCTGACTTTCTGACTCATCTTTAATGACCAGCTTTAGTGAATCCAGCTGCCTTTGTTTGGTGTTGACTTATCCTCAGTGGGACCTTTTCTCAAAGTTAATCGGTTGTTGAGTGATGTACGCTAAGCATTTATTCTTAAAGCAGATGTGCAAATGTCTGTATGTCACAGATCATATATTTGACTGTCAAACAAAAATATTGAATTTTTTTCAAGTCATTTGTCAATTTGGCACACTTCACATCCTGTTGCACTTTTACACATTTTTATGGCAATATTTTCACCTTTTTTTTACTTTTTACTGTTCAGTATATCAACTGAGGTTCATATGTCCTGTGTATCCAGTGGAAAAAAGGGCATCTCTCAAAGTCAGTGAAATTGTCCACTGTTGCCAAGTGCATTGTCATGAGAACAGAAGGCAGGAGTTAACATCAGAGCAAATTATTGAGATACTGTGAGGTCATTCATTTGAAGGTACAACAAAGTTTTTTGTTTGCTCTTAGACATCCCCCGACATTCTATCTGATGCTTAGGTAACACCTTCCCATCCAGCCATGCCTTACATATTTGAATTCCTCTTCAAGACTTCCTACCTATACCTAAGAAAATAAACCTTGCATCTGGCTAGAGTACATTAAAGAACTATATATAGCCTGTATATGCATTCCACCATCCCACCTCACCCCTCCAGCATGTAGAGTTTATATTATAAAAATGCAGCTTGTGAAGGGATGTAATAGCTTGATCAAGCATATGAAATACAAATTGCTTTCAGAGATTTATTATCCACCACACACTGTATACTGCCAATGTGGACCGATATATAGAGCAGGATATATTTTTATCTCCTGTGTGATCGTGTGCATGCATGTGTCACACAGTTTTCTCTAACATGGAAGGCTGTTCGGTTTTATGCACAAATAATATTAGTTCAGTTTCTTGTGTCCTCCATTTTTGCTGCTTTTGCAGATCTAGGTCAATAGCTTAGTGAGCAATTGACAAGATTGGACCCATATACATTGGTATATTATTGTAACAATAGGAGAACATATGACTTAACATAAGAAGTGGACATCTTTAACAGGTAATCTACAGAAAAAATAAGAAATATATATATACACAATAGTTTACCCAACAGTACATAGTGTGAACACATCACTTATACAATACTACATGTGAACACATCACTTATACAATACTACATGTGAATACATCACTTATACAATACTACATGTGAATACATCACTTATACAATACTTCATGTGCAGTTTGTAAAAAACATCAAATTTCAGAAATTTGACTGTACAATAGTATATAGCCACCTTTATATGTTCTATGTAATGGCATATTTTTAGAGCTATAGTTTGAGAGCTGAGTAATAGCTACTTTAACATTTTGCTTATGAGTTAACCACTTGTAATTTTAACACTATTTAATTTAGAGTTTTGTTTGTTTGTTTTTTTTTTCTTTTTGGACTGGGGTAAATTATTTTAGCTTAGTTTCTTGTGTCTTCCATATTTTTTGTTGTTTTAGCAGATCTAGGTCAATAGTAAGTGAGTAATGGGGCTAGTATATATTTTGAGTAAATTGCATATAATGCCAGAATGACTGCATGTACAGCATTTTTGCCAAAATATGTTTTTCAGCTACTTTCTCAGTACCTTAAAAATGGTACCTGTCTTAGAGGTCTACTTCAATAGCTAAGTGAGGTATAGCTATTTTATGTATTTAATGTTGAGTAACATAGATCAATGGCCTTTTTTTCTTTATAACTGTTATAGTTACAATATTTAAGTAAAATATGTTGTTCACCTACTTTTTGATGTTCAGTGTCCTGGCTTATTTTCAGAGCTCTAGGTCCATAGCTAACTGTGTGGGTACAAAGTAAGGCTATGAAAGGTTACCTGGTTACCCGATAACAGTCCTAATTCCTTGAGAAGCCAGGTAGAATGTGACTAGGCACTTAATCAAAAAAATATAAAATATACTGTAAAACAATGATACACTTGGGTAAACCTTAGTATTCTGTCCAATTTCTCCAACTGGCATAATTTTTTCACATAAATTTCCTTATTTATGCAGATATTTAGTACTTGACTGAATGTACTATTTATCACAACATTTTGTTTATCATCCGCCATGTTTGCTTCTGAGACCGATACTTCCACTGAGTCGCAAATAAAAGGCAGTTACCCACATTTGAATCAGTTTTTTCCAGACGAATACCCTGTGTTGTTTTTGTAACAAAGTCACAGCCTTAGGACTAAGGACTACTTCTGTAATGTCCTCTAAAAATAGAGAAAAATACATCTTGTACCTGACCACAGATGCATCCTTTGTCTAGTTGATGTTATGTGTTGTTGCATACTTTCATAACGACAGCTTCATATTTGTATATCATTTAATGTCTAATCCCTGGTGGGAGATCACCCACTGTGGTGGTTGTTTTTATATACAAAGGCGCCCCCTTACAATGAATAATTAGTGATCAAGTGCCGGTTTTTATTTAATATTTCAGAAATTATGTAACTTACAAATTTGTAATGTATGTCATTAGGTATTTTTACAACGTATCTCATTTTTGTTGCATAAAAATCCATGCAGAAATAGGGGAGAAATCTCAAAGATTGAAGTTTTAAAATTCATTGTTACTCCTATTTATATGTTAGCCTTTTTCACATTCTCTCTTTAAATATGGGTTTATTTAAACAACAAATCATACAAAATGGTGGATAATAAGAGTAAAATGTCCCTCATTAGACATACACAAAATATATCACTCCTGTAGAGTAACAATGTAACACTCAGACTACTTCCTTGTACAATATTATCTTCATTTGTGATATATTTTTTCTGTATATGTCATTTGAGAAGTTTTCCTTTTGTATAAGGTAACCCTGAACATATCCTACCCAAATGTGAAGTCGCCAGGAATGCGTTCTACCTTAAATATGAGGCAGACAGAATGTGGTCAAACTACAGCCAAAGATAGACAAGCCAGTTTAGTAGTGGCATGTAACATTTCTTTACAGGTGATATTTTGCTAGTTTGAATAATTTGTGAAAATTTACAAGTCGGCATTGGGATCCTTTGTGGGAATTAGAATTCATTTGAATCTTGTGCGAGTATGTACAAAACATTTACATTTTCAATGGCAAAAGGAATCACAGTATTGCTGAAAAATGTGTTACATGAGGTTATTTATTCTATGACTTTGTGATTTTAAAGTACTTTTACAGATTATTTATAACTGTTTTTTTATGTTATTTTTTTTTGCTATTTTATAGATAATATATGTAAAAAGCTTAGAACGTACTGCTAAGTTTTTAACTTCATTTAACTTGTTACTTCATTTTTTACGAATATTTTGGTTATGGTGCATTTAATAAAATAATAATTTAATAAAGGTAGCTTTAATCTTTGTTTCATTTGTCTGTTATTTGGTGAAATTTAAAATAAATGATTTTGTATTAAAATGTCATAACATAGCATCACAACTTTAAAAATATCCAAAACAGTTGAAATCAATTTTGCTTTCAAAAATGTCAGATGTTGAAGTGGTGTTAATTGTGTTCTTGTATCTTGCTTTTTTAATTGACAACAGCTGCTGCTTAAATATCAGAATCCTTTTCACTGCTACAGTTGATCTGCAGACTTTGCATATTTCTGAAACAAAAAAAGCAAACGCAATTTCACTGAAAGTGAAGTAAATTGTTCTTCACAATTACTCTATGGACTGTATTCAGAAGTCTTATTGATTTCAGTAAAAAAAAAGTCTTGGCAATTTTAAAGTTGGGAATTGTATTTTATTGCGATGGAAAATAAATCTGCTTTTAATGCTAGGAATAAAATAGCATCAGAGATGCTCGTACCCCACAGCCTGAGGAAATAGTTTTCAATACCATAAGATATAGAAGTAGTGAAACAGTACAAAGATTGGGCTACTTTCAGAGCAGTGTCAGTGTCCAAATAATGTTTAAGTAGAGAAAATAACATCTAAGAGAAAGAAACTGCATGTAAAGATTAAGTATTAAAACAGGACAATTCAGTTAACTAAAAATTATGAAGCTTTAAGACTTCTCCCATTTTGATATTCATTTCTATGGTCAAATTATGGTTTGAATGTTTTTGAATATTACCCATACATACAGATGTGGCAATAGATGCTTTTATGTCGAATTATGGTTTGACTGTTTTGAATATTACCCATACATACAGATGTGGCAATACATGGTTTTATGTGGAGTTGGGGAAAAACCTGTGGCTCACTTGATACAATACCATGTTACAATGGGAAGTTGCAAAAGTAAAACTGTTAATGAATTCAATATTACATTACAGTGCTTAATCTACATCAAAAGACACCCAGAGGTGCAACAACCAAGATTCAAGTAAAAAGATACAAGATATATAAGAGAGATAAAATAGTATTAGATATCCCTGTAGAGAGATAAAATAACATCAGATATGCAAGATCAAGGGTCAAATCCAGGTCACACCATGACGTTGCACACATATAACCCCCGACCAATGTCCCTACCAAATATCAACTTCCTACACCTTATGGTTTCCGAAATATAGCCCAGACAAGGTATTATAGGTCAAGGTCACTACGGCAAGGTCAAATCTGTTACAATGGGAAGTTGTAAAAGTAAAATTCTTAATGAATTCTAATATGACTTTAACAGTGCTTAATCTGCATCAAAAGACAGACCCAAAGGTGCAACAAGATTTTAAAGGTCAAGGTCACTACGACAAGGTCAAATCAAGGTCACACCATGATGCTGTACACCTACAACCCCTAACCAATGTCCCTACCAAGCATCAACTTCCTACACCTTTCGGTTTCCGAGATATAGCCCGGACAAGATTTCATAGCTTAATGTCATTACGGCAAGGTCATAGGTCAAATCAAGGTCAGACCATGACGTTGCACACCTACACCCCCTAACCAATGTCCCTAGTAAGTATAAACTTCCTACACCTCACAGTTTCCGAGATATAGCCCAGATAAGATTTTATAGGTCAAGGTCACTATGGCAAGGTCAAATCAAGATCAGACCATGACGTTGCACACCTACACCACCTAACCAATGTCCCTACCCAGTATCAACTTCCTACACCTTATGGTTGCCGAGATATAGCCCGGACAAGATTTTATAGGTCAAGGTCACTATAGCAAGGTCAAAGGTCAAATCAAGGTCACGTCATGACATTGCACACCTACAACCCCTAACCAATGTCCCTACTGAGTACCAACTTCCTACACCTTATGGTTTCTGAGATATAACCTGGACAAGTTTTTATAGGTCAAGCTCACTACAGCAAGGTCTAATCAAGGTTAGGCCATGATGTTGCACACCTACACCCCCAACCAATGTCCCTACCAAGTATCAACTTCCTACACCTTACGGTTTCCAAGATATAGCCCGGACAAGAATTTCAAACTCAAGGTCACTACGGTAAGGTCAAATCAAGGTCACACCATGACGTTGCACACCTACACCCCCTAACCAATGTCCCAAGTATCAACTTCCTACACCTTACGGTTTCCGAGATACAGGCCGGACAAACTTCTTGCCGCTGCCCGCCGGCCCATCTGGACACCATGGGTGAAAACATTACCCCGACAGCCCTTAAGGGCTGTGGGGTAAAAATTGTCCACACCCTGTGCAAATGATATGGCCTTTTGTCCCCTTCTTGCCTTTCAAAGTCAAATTGCGTATTTAAGAACACAAGCAGCTACATTTTCATACTCAAGAATCAGGTTTTAATTTAAATCAGGTGTTGTATTTGTAGTTGTCAATAAAATTGAAAATTTTAATTACTTAAATGTAGCTTTTATCTCATAAATTTTTGCAACCTGAATATGAGATTAATGACAACTAAATAAGTCCTTAATAGAAATTACTTGATAACTAAAAAACAAAAAGACCTTACCCGTAACATCTTGAAGGTAAAGGAATACCTAGATCCTGGGAGAGACTCCTGAAGACTTGGTTGTAGCGGATGTGCCCCCCCCCCCCCCCCCCCCTTTTTTCTTTCCGAGGACAACTGGTCTGAGGGGAAGGATCTAGGACTTGTTGTGCCGCCACTACGGGTCCCAGATACAAATTGTTGTCGGTGTCTGACCAAGGTAGGGTCTTTTAGGTAAAAATTTGTAAATGTGCTGTGAGCTTTCCAGTGACAGGCTTGCATGATTTGGTCCACCGATACCCCACCTTAAAAGGCCTTAGAGGCCGGAAGGCCCGGATGTCATGCGCTTTAACTTGGACCAAGTCCAAGGCTTGTTGGTCTGCTTGTTTGTAACAAAGTAGGATGGTTTGTTTCAACCAGGAAGAGAGAGTAGCGGGTCTGATGTCTGAGGTATGTCCTTTCTTGAAGGAGATGAAAAGGAGGGAACGAGACCCTCTCAGGTCTTGGTTCGGTCCAGATAATACCTCAGGGCCCATACCGGACACAGGGTCCTGTCTTCTTTGAATTGTCTATCTACAATGGAAGTCAAAGCAGGAATAGTCACTGGAGACACACTTTGAGAACCTTCTCTTGCTAGTTGGTTTTTGGCTATGAAATCAGAAGAAGGGAACAAGGCGACCTTTTCCCATTGGCCTAGATTAGATATTTTGTTTGCGAGCCCGGCATGGATTTCGCTACGGCGTTTGCCGGAGGCCAAAGCTAGCAAGAAAGCAGTTTTGAGAGTAAGATGTTTGAGGTCTGTGTCTTTCATGGGCTCAAATGGTGCTTTTGTGAGCTCATTGAGGACAACAGAAAGGTTCCACTTAGGTAAATTTCTGGAACTTTTTGGACGATCCCTGTGGAAACTGGAGAGTAACCTGTGAAGGTCTGGATTATGTGCAATATGGTGGGCCGTTGGGCCCAAAGTGTCAATGATTGCAGTCCTGTAACCATCAATGGTCGAGGGGCGCCTGTTTAGGTCTTGGTACAGGTACATGAAAAAATCTGAGATTTGTTTCACAGATGGCGTGGAGAAGTCCACCGAATTTTCTCTGCACCATTTTTTAAAAGGGGGCCACTTGACTTGTAGATGGTCCTTGTTGATGACCGCTGAGGAGCAGCAATTCTCTCTGCCACCTCCACAGAGAGGCCTTGTTCTTGGAGTTGTCCGCTCCTAGACACCAGGCGTGGAGGTTCAGCTATTGTGGGTTGTTGTGGAACACATAGTTGTGGGACTGTTTGAGTAGGGTCGTTGACACTGGGAGTTGTAGTGGGATCTCTGTTGAGAGCTGCACTAGGTCCCAAAACCAGGGCATCCCTGGCCAGCCTGGGGCTATTACGATGATCAGGCAATGGCATTGCTTGATCTTTTGGATCACCTTGTGAGGGAGAGCCGTAGGAGGGTAAGCATAGGCCGTAAGGTTGGTCCAGTTATGTTCAGGGCATCTATGTCCCAAGCCTTTGGGTTTGGGACAGGAGATACGTACAGTGGAAGTTTGTGGTTCAGATGAGTGGCAAATAAGTCTACATGAGGTGCGAACCACTTCTGGCAGATCTGTTTGAACACCTGTGGATGCAGAGACCATTCTGTTGATTGCACTTGGTTGGACCTGGACAGCAGGTCGGCCATCACATTCAGGCACCCTGGAATGTGCCTGGCTTTCAATGTTATGTGGAAGTGATGGCACCAGGTCATGATCTTCCACAGTAGAGCACACATTTCTGCTGAGTGAGTTCCTCCTTGTTTGTTGATGTAGGCTACCACTGTTGAGTTGTCCGTCGCAACTAACACTGTTTGGTTCTGGCACTGGTCCTTGAAATGTCGAAGGGCCACGGAGACCGCCTTCAATTCTAGGACATTTATGTGTAGCCTTTTTTTTTTTTTTTTTTTTTTTGATCTGACCACAGACCCTTTTTGGTCTAAGTGAGAGCCCCAACCTTCGTTTGAGGCGTCGGTAAAGAGTTGGATACTGTGGTCTTTGGGATGAAGGTCTGCGCCTTTCATCACGTTTGAGGGATTTTGCCACCAATCCAGGTGGGCTGCCATGGCTTCTGTCAAAGGAAGGAGGATATCTCCAGTGCTCCTTGAGATTAAACTGAAAGGGCCTCATGTGAAGGCATCCCTCCAGGACCATTTTCTCCGTTGAGGCTAGCAACCGAATTAGCGACATCAAACATCTTATCTTGCAGTCAAAACACATTTTGACTTGAGGAGTAGGATCAAATCCTGGAGTTTGAGCCATCTCTCTTGAGTGGGTTTTACAAGGGCTGAATCTAGATGGTACTCGTAGCCCATGAACGAGAACACCTGAGTAGGTTTCAGTTCTGATTTTTCCTGATTTATTATCCACCCCAAGGACTGGGTTAGGTCTACCACTGCCTGAGTGTTCACTTGGGCTTCCTCCTGAGACTGGGACCTGGTCAGCCAGTCGTCCAGGTATTGGTGAATTCTGAGTCCTCTTGAGAGGGCTATTAGTTTCACTTCCTTTACAATCATTGTAAAGACCCTGGGGGGCTGTGGCTAGTCCGAATGGGAGGGAGGTGAACTGGAACACCTGAGACTTGTAGCAAAACCTTAGGTATTTCCTTGAGTTTGGATGGGTGGGGATGTGTAGGTAAGCGTCCGACAAATCTATCGACGATACCCATTCCCCTGGAATCAGGGAGGTCCTGATGGACTCTGGGGTTTCCATTTTGAACTTTTCTACATGTAGAAAAGTGTTGAGCCTGTTTAGGTCTATGACTGGCCTCCACCTTGGGTGAGGCTTGGTACTAGGAACAGGCGACTGTAAAACCCGAGAGATTTTACATTTTCCACCCTTTCTATTGCGTTCTTGACAGAAGAGACTGGATACAGAGGCCAGGACTTGGTCTTTGAAGGGCCTTGTATTCTGACTGGGTCAGGAGACTGACTGGACTTGGATTTGAAAAGAATGACAGGATTTGTTTGCCAGTCTTATCTGAAAGAACGGAGGCGACCTCCTGCTGGTGGACCGAGTGAGGCTGGAGGAGTCATTGGGGGTGAAGGGTTTTCATGCCCTTGTCCCCTGGAGTGGGTCGAAAAGACCTTGGAGCCTCGGCTACTCGATTTCCCCCTACCTGGGGAAAACGATGGATACTGCTTGGGATGGAATGACCCCCATTGGGGTGGTTCCTGTAGGAGCCTCTAGATGTGGGGAATTGGAAAGGGTTGATTAATAGGGTCTAAACCCTAAGTGTTATTACAGGTGCCTTGATGAGGGACTCCTGTCCCTCCTAAAGTAGTTGTGAATGGGGAACTTTAAGATCTAAAGATCCAGTATCTCACCTGAATTCACCATACCCCTTCTGACTACTGAAATGCACCATGAAATTGAGTTTGACCTGTCTGGTAGTAGCCTTGCTACTGTCTTAACATATATCCATAACCAGGTTGTATTGAGAAGAACCTAGAGGAGAGCACCCTAAAGCCCAACTCCTGCTGACCAGAAGGGGAGGAGGGGCTGACCCAAGGAGGCCCCTAGGGAGATACAGATTTGAAAACTTGTGTTCAAAACAAGGTTGTTCCATTTTAAGGGAAAATAACAGACCAACTTCCTGTTGGCCTAGGACATCATTCCGAGTCCAGACTGTGGGGGATCTAGGCATAAATTCCCTGGGGGCAGGGAGGTTCAAAAAACTACCTAAGTTTCAATGTCCTCCAAAATGGTTAGGGTGAAGTCAGGCAACCTACTTCCCTAAAAATACAGAGTCAGGACTGAATGAAGGACCTTGTTTAGAAGCCCTCTTGGGCTTGAGGACTTGGACCCAAGCCTCCAATAAGTGATATTTACTGCCAGGCTGGTGAAATATTAGTCCAAGTGTGTGTTAGGATTGTTCAGAGTTCTGATCTGGAACCATCATCTGAACATCAGATTTAAGATCTGATCATCCGAGGATAAGATCTAGATACAATCATCCGAGCATCGGATTTAAGATTAGATCATCCGAGCATTGGAACTTAGTGTAACCTCGGATCTGATATCTGAGCATCAGGTTTAGATGCAATGAAAATCAGAGTATCAATCACAGTTGGATGGACAGAACTTGGAAATAATGCATCCGATTCTCGGGTGCATTAAAACCTCGGATGAACTAAGATGTTATCTGGCTTCAGATTTAAGAAGTTGGATATTATAAATTTCTATGTAAGCTTTCCTTAAAGTAAGCTTCCATGTAAGCTTTGCCTTTCCTTCTTTGAAGGAACTACACAACTGGATTTACGTAAGTAAATCAACAGTGACACAAGGTCACCTGCCCCACCCGCCTCACTGCAGGTAGGGCTAGTTGTGAGATAAGGAAAGCAGTAATTACACAGAATTTGATTAAATAACATAGAATCTAAAAGGCAAGTACAATATTTCTTATATTATAAAACTGGATGAATTAAAAAATGATTAAAATAAAGGGAAACCAAGGTTACCTTAATTTGACGAAACATGTAATGTCTAGACGATTTGATGAAGGATTCTATTCCTGTTTATTTAAATATTAACCTTATAAATGGTCAATAAGACAGGAAAGAAGGGATAAAATATTTTATTTCATTTCATTTATTTTATTTTATTTTATAAACGTACTGTAAGAAAACCGCGTCTCTCAGCACATGTGGTCTCGACCCGACGTCATCACGGGGGTTTCCCCGAGGATTCCCCAAGTTAGTTCGTGCTTTATATGGTATTTTAACCCTTAAAAGGGCAAATACTGTTGAAGAACGGGGATAAAACATGAAGAAATTTATGTTATTTGATTTCGACAGGCATATATTCCTGTATATAAACTACCAACACGAGACGTGCATTACAAGAAATTGCTGTCTCAACAATAAAGCGGAAGTTGTTTCCGATGATTTTATTCAACCAGGATCTCGTTTGTGTTACATTTATGTATATTTAAACCCTAAAAAGGACCAAAAATCAAGCAGATAGGGGTTAAATATCTTATTTTATTTTATTGACAGGCATATATATATAGGGATATATATATCCTGTATTAGAAAACACATAAACGAGTCGCTATTGCTTTACAACGTGAATTCGGAAGTGGAATACAGTTGTAAAAAAATAGTAAAGATACTTATCTGAACTATGAAAAGACATCGAATTGTGATTCTATGTAATAAAATAAAGGAACTGATGTAGTTTCCATATCCAACGACAAGTATATCCTTGTAAAAATGAAATAATATTCCTTGTAAAATAAGGCATTGCTATATTTGAGTGGCCAACGAGAAAGTAGGGCGATTGGTCAGAGGTTATCACGTGACGACAGCTAGCAGTGTATCCGGTGGCTAACAAGAACTGTCTTTTTTTCTAAGACGTTGGCCCCGGGTGTGGCAACCCGAGAACAGCATTAAGTCCCACATTGTAAGCTATTGTAGCGTAATAAAATGAGTGTTTTGGTGGCTCGCAGTGTGCATTGTTAAAATTTAACCCAGAGTACCATATTAAAAGGAGTGGTTTAATGGCTTAGAATGTACATGGTTATTGATTTACAATCCAGATTATGCCACATGAAGGAAGTGTTTTTTTTAACTGAAGTAAGATGGGTAAAAAATGTTACTGGATTTATATTTGATTTAAATTTTAAATGTTTTTAAATTCAAAACATGGGTTTTAATTTACCTTATACTTTTTGTTATATACTTTTGACATGATACAGTATACTGGAGGGGTGCTGCAGTGTGCAACACTCCTAACCCACCTCAGGACGTGGGTTCAAATACTGGCGCAATCTACAGTGGGGAAGTTGTACTCTACTTGTAGCTGCCATGTGGATTTCAGTGTTGAATCTTGATCTCAATTCCCCCAACCACCTGTAACGTATGACCAACCAAATGGGTTGAACGGCAGGTTCATTTATATATTTGGGTTTTAACGGTGCTTTCAACACTACAGGTCATATCACGATGGGTAGTTTTATAGGCAGAGGAAACCAGTACATACTGTTGGTCAAGGTTCTGTACTGTAAACTGCCGACTAATAGTAATGGCAAGCAACTACCAGCTTTGCCACTTGAGGTTGGGTCAGGACTTGAACTCCGATCGCAGAGGTGGGAGGCGAGAGTGTTGCCACTCTGCCACCATGACCCCAGAAAGCCAGGTTAAACCGAAATGAAACAATCAACCCAAACTGTCAAGTAGATCGGGCCCAAAATAATCTCTACTACCATGTGGAATGGTAGTAGAATAAATAAAACATAGCTATACTATATGTCATTTTATTAAGTATTATTATCTTTATAAGAATAAAATATACACCATATGCCATATCATAATATACAAATTTGAAAAAGCAATTATATTTACACATGTACTATTATGTACATTACAATTAATGACTACATATTTGACTGTTGTTCTTTGAACTAGTGGCTAAATACTAGTCACTTCAACACCACTACAAAATATACACCACGAACGCATATTTCATTTACTCCACGTAACATCGGTAATTAATTTCTACACAATAAATTTCTAAAATATCACCTGTGGGCAAATTAATGAAGGTTGCAAGAAAATCTAAATTTATTATCACTTCTTTTACTATTTTTAATGGGATATCTGGTTCACATTAATGCCAAGTCTACTAAATTTGGCTAAATTAATTCACACCCAGGCCCTTTTAATGGGCAAAGGTCAAATCTGGACTTTACATACCTTCCAACAGTTAGGCTATATACTGGAAGACTACGGTAGAATGCAATGAATTTTCATTGAAATCTCCCATATTCTGACAACCACAGTATATGTCTCGTGCACCATAATGGTGTTTAATTGGACACTTGGACTCATTGGAGCTACTTTAGCTAGGGCAGTGAAGAGTACTTTTCAACTAATTCATCATTGTTCTATTCATTAAGAAATACTCATTTTCATCATAAAGTGAATCTTAATGGTAGTTCTTTTCTGTGAAAATTTACAGAAATTGGTAACTATATATCTTTGAGTAAGAAAGACTATACTTTTTGCAAACAGTATAGTTCAAATACTCTATACTAGACCCCTTCATGAGTACTTGAGTATGACAACCCTCATTTTGGCCCACATACTTGGATAGTGGAAATTCAGCCCAAGAATATTTCAGTGTATTTTAGCAGTGCATTAATCCCTCTCTTCACATTCTATAACTCCAGGATTGCCACATGATTCTTATCAATCAAAACATCCAAACCGAAACACAGATAATCTTGACCCTTGACAACTGGTCAGAAATAGTGCAATTTCAGCAATTCTACAATGCACTCCTACATTATTCAATCTTTTCTTTAATCTTGTGAAGGAGGACATTATGAGGTTAAAAAATTCATAATTTGAAAATTATAAATTGGAATATATTTACAGAAAATTTACTGCATTCAATTCTACTTCCTAAATCACTTGATAGATTTACCTCTATTTTCCCAAAAATATATAACTCAACACTACACTCAATAAATTTCATTCAAATAAACGTAAAAACCATCCCCCCCCAAATATATCAAAAGATATCTAATTAATGGAAAAACCTCTACAGTGCACTTATTTAGAATATTAAGTTGTTGAAGCAGGTAAAAAGTAGACCTTCAATTGTAGATTGAATTGTCTATAATGATAACGACAACAATAACGGAGTACACTAATTATTACTAATAATTGATAATGTTTAGTTTTTTGGACATAAATGGACACACACGAATATATACACATAACTGGTTTTGGTATCTATACCCATATATTCATCTATACATGTAGAGTAAAAAATCTAAAATTCGCCACATATCTGAAATTCGCCACATGTGAAAATACTAATAAAATAAATGAATTGTGGTGAGATTTGTTGACTGTATAGTAACTAAAGGCTTTTTGAACTGAAAAATACCATTTTTTAGATATCTAATTAATGGAAAAACCTCTACAGTGCACTTATTTAGAATATTAAGTTGTTGAAGCAGGTAAAAAGTAGACCTTCAATTGTAGATTGAATTGTCTATAATGATAACGACAACAATAACGGAGTACACTAATTATTACTAATAATTGATAATGTTTAGTTTTTTGGACATAAATGGACACACACGAATATATACACATAACTGGTTTTGGTATCCATACCCATATATTCATCTATACATGTAGAGTAAAAAATCTAAAATTCGCCACATATCTGAAATTCGCCACATGTGAAAATACTAATAAAATAAATGAATTGTGGTGAGATTTGTTGACTGTATAGTAACTTAAGGCTTTTTGAACTGAAAAATACCATTTTTTAGACAAAAACATAATTTTCTTCATAAAATTAACTTAAGGTTTTAGACATGGCAAATTTTAGATTCCTGGCGAATTTTAGATTTCTTACTCTAACAATATTAACTTTAAATATCACAATATTTGGTATGCTTCATCCTACAATTATTACAATTTACCACTAACAGTATTTGAGGTTAGCCACTGATAAGGACACATTTTATACTTTCGATAAAAGAAAGCAACTCGATGTCATTTCAGCTGAAAAGGGGAGTACTTTCTTTCCGAAAAAAAAAAAATGAAACTAATTCCATCAATAACCCACGTACAAATATTAGGGATGGGTCTGTAGCCCCGGGGACTTCATATTGACAGTGTTTTACTGAAATACCATGAAGAAATTTTACAACTGCCTTCTTACTTGTCAACACATATAATGGAAGGAGACATAAAATATTAGAAACTACAAATTTGAAGTAATTGCACACTTTTTGTCTCTTTGGAGATTTTGATTTCATCGAGACGAAACATCTCCAGGTTTGATTGGCGTGTACTAAAATCTGGAATCCCAGGATCAGAACTTCTTTGCATTGGCGGCTCTCGATCTAGATATTTTAGATACTGACCCATCCCTAACAGATATTTAGGCCAAATATTTCAGGTCGGCAGGTTGTGGAGTGACAACCTGCTGACCTTACAAAATCGATCTCTTTTAGCTGTCTACCTGCCAGCCTACCTTATTAGATTTCATTTGCCTGATGCCAGTAAAGATCTGTGTGATTTACGTATAAAATACAAATTGGTTCACATTTATTTCCCATAAATATACAAGAATTTGTCAATATTTCGAGTATTTTTTTAATGGAAAAGCTGATTAGAAAACCTACCACAGAAACAATTCTGCTGTTTTAATATTAAAGGCTGATGCGTACACAAAGCACAAAGGTTTGGACTTTCTCCAGTGATTTTGCCTTTAACATTGCTGTCAGCATGCTGTATGGATCACATGAGGATGTTTGGTTGAGGGGCGGCTGCCAGAAAGTAGTGCAAACTGGTTGGTCAAGATTCTGCACTGTAATACATCAGTCATTGGCAAATACCGTAAATTTCCAAAATAACGCCCAGGTTCAAATAAACGCCTGGTTCAAATTAACGCCTGGGTACCAAGCACACTGTTCACAATTTATGACACTGTTTTTATACTTCAAAAGAACGCCTGGTTCAATTTAACGCCTGGTCTGATAACCATTTGAAAATAATTAACGCCCGGGCCATATTTTGGAAAAATACGGTACCAACAACTTGCCTATAAACTTAAAACACATGACATCACAATGTCTATCAACTTATTCCCTGTTGCTAACTTCTTCCATTGTTCCCAGAGCAAAACACCTATCAACAGCAGTATATCTGAAACTTTTAGAGATGTGAAGATATACTGACATAAGAATCATCTCAACTGACGCACTGAACAGTAAACAGAAACATGAACAATGTGCCTTAGGATGTGAAAATGTGCTACACAATGTGAAATGTACCATAGGATGCTACAATTTTCTAGGGGATGTAAAAAATGACACAGAGTATGATGTTTAGCTCAGAGAAAACCTCCTTCAATAAAACACAACCAACAGTCAAAAACCCACTGAAATTCGGCAACAAATTTGAAATTTGATGAATGGCAAAAAATCTACAGATTTCACAAGAATCGGTCCATAATTAAAAACAAAGAAAGGGCTTTTTATCAGTTACAAGTTTCACCTGTAGTGTGGTGAATTTAACATACTCACTGCTCTGCCATGACTAAACACTAATGACATTACTACAATATACATGAAAAATGTTCATTTCTCCAGATGACATTCAAACATTTGGTTCACAAGACGCAAGTGAAAGTTAACTCTGGAGCCTATGAAAATAGTTAAATGCTCAATCATATTGGACTTTTTGTTGTATTACTATAGTAGAGCTACAGCCAGAAGTTACAACAGAATCACTTCCACAATCCTATAACCAGCACAAGCTTGGGTCATTGCCCAAACAGCCTAAATCACCCAGAAATATAGTTGACAAAAATTCCAAAATATATAAAGAAACTAGAATGCACTCGTCTAGCGAAGGATTTGTGGGGTTTTTTTTTTGTTTTTTTTTGCATCCCCCCCAAAAAAAGAAGAGAAATCACTTGGTGCAATGTCATACAGAAAGCCAAGTTCATTGGAAATATATTGAAAATTGGACCAACGTTTAAAATTTCAGAAAGATTTCGTTCATTATTTGCCAGATACATACTACCTCAGATGACAACTTAAAAATGGCAGTCTTCTGTCAATGTATCCTGTGCCCAGTGGCAGGACCTTGACAAATTGTCATCCCTGAACCTTTGTCTTTTAGTCAGGGGAATGTCAGTCACTTGAGAGCTTGAGCTGTTAGGGTGGTTTAAATACTGCTTAGAGTCCTGTAGTGCAAGGAGAGTGTAAATATACAATACACTAACACAGACAAGCTTAAACATATGCTCCTTGTGGGTGTAAATCTCATGGGTTGCCCTGGTAATGAATTTCACAAACTGTAGCAAATTTTAGACTTCCTTCTTGAACAAATTCTACATATTCATAGAGGAAAACTTTGACTTCACTTTTTGAGCAATCACTAAAACAATTACAACAACAACAACAAAAAAATAAAATAAAATAAATTATGCTTAAGGAAAATGGATATTCTGTAAAAATTGCCTCTGTCAATGGTATATACAATTGTCACAATCCCTTTGATATAACAGCTTAGTGTGCTGGTGTGGTATACATCAAGGTTTGAAATCCAGAAGTTTTATACTTGGTCAGGTATTGTTTTAACTGACAATAATCAAAAGAAAAATTAGATGATTCCCTCTGAATCTTGTTAATGTCATTTAATTTTTCCCGATTCTTCTACTGTTGTAGTATCTAAATGTTATTCATAGTAGTGTTTAGTGCTGGGATGAGTTGGAAATAGCTCAAGTCACAACTCGGTGGGTGATATACAGAGATCATATCGATCTGCACAATTTAAATTCAAGTTTTTTTGAAAATAAGTTATGCAGTTTTCTTACCAATTATACATAGTCAATTTAGGAACTTATTAAACTGTTATAATGTGAATCACGATAATTTGTGATGTTTATATTAATATTACCCACATGTCTCTTCCATGGATTGCACATATATACCTGTATGAACAATCTACGCAGCAAAATATATACTTTTTGCAATAAAATGGTACAAAATGCAACTAGTGACATTATCTGGACATGCTCTAGTTATATTTTTAATTTTCTTCAATTTACTCGAAGTTCATCTTGCTTCTAACAGGTGATGCTCAATCTCCAGAAATCACCGACTATCCCAGCACTACTTGTGATACATTAAATAGGGTTTCTACGCAAGTCTACACAGCTGGTTTCATTTTAGATGTCAACAGATTTTTGCCAGGAGTCAGGAAATGTTTGAACTCACACTAGAAAAGATTTGAACCTTGAATATATGTTTCCTTTCCTACATCACACTGAGTGCTGTCTACTTTGTCGCTTTACAATTAGTGCAATAGATGAAAACTACAATTATTCAACAAAGCCCAACATATACAATCCCAATCATAATAACTGATAAAGACAGTTTAAGACACCTGCTATACAACAGTAAGAATCACAGTGAACTGTATCTCAATCTTTTATACTGTATAAACTGTGCAATAATAACATAAGAAATGGGGTTTCACACAAAAGTTTTTTCCACCAATACTTTAAAGCTTCCTTATATATTAGGCATGTGAACGAGCAGTTGACACTTGCCGAGCAAGGTAAATTTCATGAAAATTCGATCCCAATTTTAATAATAACATAAGAAATGGGGTTTCACACAGAAGTTTTTTCCACCAATACTTTAAAGCTTCCTTATATATTAGGCATGTGAACGAGCAGTTGACACTTGCCGAGCAAGGTAAATTTCATGAAAATTCGATCCCAATTTTAAGGGTTGAGTGCTCATGTACATATAACAACCTATTGAACCAGTTACGTTTTTTAGGTAAAAAAACATAACATACCTCGCTGATATTAAATCGCATAATCCACCATTTTTAATATAAGTATAATATGTGGTGACATCAGCTAATTTTAGCGATTCAAAGTTTTTATCTTTATATTCTTTTAGTTAACAGGAACCTCCATATTGGATGTTGTTTCCTGTCAAGGTGGATACTAAACTTCGCGAGGGCTTGATGTGGAGTCAAATTTTAGTCCGCGAGCAATCAACCCGAATTATTGGATCTTGTCACACCCCTATCCATCCAGTATCAGAATTACACCTGGGACCATAACCACTAATATCATTATACTTAGTATGTCCCTGTTAGGGTACTTCAGAATTTACTTAGAAATTAGCAAGTTTGTCAGAAAATATTCTTAAGGAAACTGAAATTTTCAAAATTGATGAGAGTATTTTTTAGAGTTTTTTTTCCACAAATTATATAATATTGTTATCTGTTTCCTACATGAGTACTGTATCCAATTTTGTCATGATTTTTACAAGATCTAAATGCTTTCTGGAATTAAACAGATTCTTTTCTTTGAAATTTTTCTTTTCTCAGGAATTTCCTTATTTTCTTGCAAAATGGTTTCTTTCTCTTTCTGTAGCAATGACTGTGAAGATGGACCCAGGTCTAAAAGAAAAGCTGAAAAAATATTTTGTGTACACTGATTTAGGAGATTTATTTATTTATTAACAGTTCTCAAAAAGTGATACCATATTCCAATACTAGGTAAGTATTTCTAACTTTGTGGCTAAAGTCATTTCGAGTTAGTTTAACTTCAATTAGAACAGAACATTTAAAATGGCATCTGAGCCACAATGCCAAAGCAAACGAGTCACTGATACAATCTGACACAATACACTCAAATAACAGCCCCATTTAACTGAACAAAATGGTTGAAAAAAAATGTCTGAGTTGGACCATAAATAAGAAAGTTATGGCCATTTTATAACTTTATCTTCTGTAGTATATACCGACGATACCAGCGGATAAGATAAAAAGGTGGAGAAGTCTTCAAATTTAAAACCATATTTCATCTGTCTGTATCATCTCTGGTGCTTCTGTCAAATGTCTTCTTTTCAATCAAAACCAAATTCAAATTTATTCTCTCACTCTATACCTTACACAGGGACCGTGGTACAGTATTACATGGTTCTCTGAGCCTAAATCCGGCAGCTGTTTCAGCAAAGTAGACCAAAGTTCATCCAGTGAACTGATGACGTACTTCATGCTTTTCTTTCCATCACATCTTTGCTCTATCCATTTTATTGGAGTTTTTTTTTCCTTATCATTTTTTGTTTCAGTTATGAACTGGGGGTGGAGGGGGCAGGTCTCTTCTGTTTGCTGTTGTCAATGGAAACAAAAAAAATAATGTAAACAGAAAGTGAATAAAACTAAAGTGCATTGACACAAACTGAACATATACTACAGCAGAAACTGTATTATCCATGGACTGTTCAATTTTATGAACTTATTCCTTCATCCCAAATTTGTCTTTTCATTATGTTTTGTGTCCAAATGCCTATTCTATTTCACCAACCTTCTATTACAATATGAACAGAGTCCTACTCAGCTAATAGAGATTCTAGTGTATAAGAGGAAAATATGAAACAACACACAATAAATTGATCATTACAGTAACACACACATAACCTACAAACAACAAAAATACAGCAAAAATTAAAACATGAATTCTCGCATGAAAAATATAACATATTACAGACTGAGTAAAATCTCTTCATCATCTTATATCTTGGTAACACTGTATGATAAAGTTAAATGTATTGTATTACTGTTTGTTGTGAGACGATAAAACCTACTTGTATTTATATTTCACTTGTGCTGCAGGTACTTTTCATTTTATTTTCACTTTTAGAATTGGAAAATACATTTTTCTTCTTTTCAGTTTTCACTACAATTTCTCTCTCTATTTGGGAGCTGATCAGATAACTTGGGACAACTTTATAAAATGTCAAACAATAAATATATATATTTGTTAAATTACAGAACACTTTCTTCTTGTAAAACTAGACTGCGCCGACTCAACGCCAACATATCCCCAGACAGGCCATCTCTCACACCACAAGCATTCACTGGGTATTTTTTGCAGCACCCATTTTGTGTGATTCACAATTATTATAAACTATTTTTTTTTTGGTGAAACCATTTTTTTTTCATTTTTGGGGGGTTAATTTTTAAAAAAAAGTCCTCTGAGTGGATCATTCATGGGTGTCACATACATGTTAAATGTCTACTTAAAGCCTTAATTTTTGACACATGAAAAAAGAACATATTAATATATTCCCACATGAGATTTCAGCTGTATCAGGCGCATATTATGAAAGTTATATGGCTTAAAAGTGGCAAAAAGTCAATAAATTGGGGGTCTGCGGGCATTTAAGAGACCTTAAGAAGTTAACATGACCTCAAAATTAAAGTTACACACTTTAATTTTTTTACAAAGAGTTCATGTAGAAATTATATCTACTACAGTTAGAGACTTGCCATTTCCAGGTTACAGGACCAAATATGTTGAAAATGTCATAAAAGGGTCACTCGGGTGGGTGTTTATGGTCCTCATACACAGGTTAAACGTCTATTTAAAGCCTTGATTTTTCTCACATGTAAACAGAACATAATCGTTTATTCCCAGATGAGATTTCAGCTGTATCAGTCACATCGTTTGACAGCTATAGGTACTCAAAGTGGCAAAAAGTCCATAAATTGGGTCTCTGTGGGCAATTTAGAGACTTCAAGTGACCTTAAAATTAAAGTTGCAGACTTAAAATGTTTCACAGACTTAGAGTACATGTAAAAGTTATATCTACTACAGTCACAGACTTGTCAGACCTACCACCTTTAAGTTATTGGGGAAAATATGGGAAAAATGTCGAAAAAACCGTCTAAATATGGTCTTCATAGGCCTCAAAAACAATTTTAACCTATGGTGTATGTAAGGAGAATATAGTAATATGTTCCCAGGTAAAATTTGAGCCAGATAAGCCACATAGTCTGTGACCTAGCGGGCATTAAGTGGCAAAAAGTAAAACTTCTGACCTTAAGGTGGCCATAAGTTCTTTATTACTAGGAGTTTAAGGTCACCTTAAAATAGGGTTCCTCTCCTGACCCAAATACAAGTGTGTGCCAAGCTTGAATGAAATCTGTGAAAGCATTTTTGAGTTATTGCGAACACAAGTCAAAATGTACGGCTGAAGCGTGACGGACGTGAAACCAACATATCCCCGACTTTCATCTGGGGATATAATAACCTAAATATAAGTGACTAGGATTATTTTTAACGGGAATTTTATAAGCTCATTCAACAGATGCAACTGTTCAATTCTCTAAATTAAAACCACAGCCATTCAGTCATCTCTTTAACAGAGAGGTTGAGAAATATACCGTGGACAAAGATCAGAATATAGGTTTTACTTTTCTGAACAGCTGATTTGCTTACCATCATACTTACAAGAAGGAGCTTTTTTTGGTAGTTACTAAACATCAAAACTTTGGAAAGGACCACAATCTGTACATACAAAAACTGCGAGTTCCCTTTCAGTAGAATGTGTAGTATGTTGAGAACAGATACTGAAGGGTAACCTTCACTTTCAATCAATATTTGAATATTCATAAGTGAACTACCCCCTAAAACACCAATATTTATTTTCACTTTAACAAGAATTCTAGTTGCAGTACTTCGACTGCATATTTTAAAATAAAAAAGCTAAAAAAATGAATAAACAAAATGTACAATTTCGAGACAGAAATTATGTTTCTATACTGGCACATTAAAATAATAATAATAATGTTAATATATTTTAAAGCAACATGTTTATGTGGATATAAATGAATTTAAAATACACAAGAAGTTTGTAACTGTCATGCAAACGATACATGCACAAAACTTAGCTAAGTGCCTCATATTGATAGTTTGTTAAATCCAATATCCATGTGCATCTATAGCAGTAGAGGGGTGTATCAAGAAACAAAATGGAAAAAAAGACAAGTTTAAAATACAATACAGAAAATAACAGCAAAATAGAGTAAAAAAAATTTCTGGGCCTTTTTGAACCATTGTTATGTTCATGGCTGAATTATATCTAACAATCTCTGAGAAACCATATGGAGACCTTCCAAGAATCACTTGACGTGGAAGATAGCATGTTTGACCAAACTTTTCAATACAAATCGGTCTACGACCAATAACTGTTCAAGTTCAAAGATGTTCCATGTGAATATAGATTGATAACATGGAGACCAATAGATGTGCACCACTCTATAATCAGCTTAATGTCTCCTAGCTTTTGCATTTTCAATCCCAGCCTTTAAACTGTGGGTACTGTCTAAATTCGGTTCATCTGATTCTAGTAAATGAGCTGACGACCACAGTTTGAAGCCTTACTTATGATAAATTATGGACTAAAACCTATTTTAGAAGTGGTATCGGGACCGTACCTGATTAACTAGGAGTCTAATTATACATTCATTTATTTCTGATTATCTCATAAGTGTAATGTAATTAACTATGTCATTAAAATTAATCTACCGTAAATGACCTATTTAGCGCAGAGTGCTCTAAGGAAAGACTGTTTAATTCAATATTTGGTGGGAATAAGTTCCCCTTTTAGCGAACCCATTATGAAACACTTCCGGGATGAAGTATAGGTCAATCCGGTAAGAATAACGGTGTTCCGACATTTAGTATCTACTAAAAATACCCACTTCCTGTAAATATGGCGCTGTAGATATAAACAAACTTGAAATCCATGGCAAAAATGTAAATTTATTTAGTACAAATACGTACAATATATAAAAAATATGTGGATATTGTGCATTGTCACCGACGATATTGCCGTGACAAAGAGATAGGGTGCGGTTACAAGGGCGGATGCGCTAAATAGGTCATTTACAGTAACTGCTTTTTGAATACCACACTGTGTTCAGCTTAAAGTTTATTGCATAATAATTAAAAATCAACTGTTTGTAAAAATATATATACACAAAATGAAGAACAACAATAAATATCACAGAATTCCTCATTAGAGCCCATTTTCCATTCATTTTTTAAGTTAAAAATATATGAGAGTTTCCCAGTATTTCTCAGGTGCGTCCACATAAACAAGATTCCGATCCATAAACAAGGAGACAAGAATCTTGTGACCATTTGCAAATATTGGTAACTAGAAGGCTGCCGTTTTTTGAAGTTATCACCTTATTAATGGTTACATTAGAAAGGGGACCACTGTGGTAGAGAGCATTTTACTGACTTACTGTAACAAGATTTTACCACCGCCATCTCACTGGTAAACACATATCATTGAAAGAAAACTAAAAATATTGGAAACAAACCGGACCACTGAAGAATTTGCACACTTTTATCCTATATTTCTTCGCATTTGGGGACTTTTATTGAGAGGAAGTGTCCATGTTATGGTTAGACAAGTTTCTCTTCCTTACATTGGCTAATTATACTGGAGATGTACTGAAACACGGACTTGGATTTGGAAAGGTTTTGCATTGGCAGCTACCTGATCTAAACATTTTTGATACCGACCCATCCCTAAGTTTCATGTATCAAATAACGTCTTACAACACAATCAAGCCTGTGTGAGCAAACTAGTATTTGGGTTATAATTAAAACAATACTAAACTTTTTCGAATGCAAAGCTGGAAAACTGTGAACACATTCACCAACTGGGTTTAAGATCCAAAAGCCAAAGTTGGGTACACACAAGGTTGTAACCACTCTAAATCTAAATGGGCTTTAAAGAGGAAAGATGTGGTCAACATAAGAAGAAAGCCACTGTCATCTATGTCGTGGGGGAGGAGGGGGAGGAGGTGGCGTCCTTCTCCTATTGGCTGAAAGTACAATTCAAATACAAGTTTAGAATGCTTATCTCTGTAAACACTTTCAATCATCAAAACACTGTATAAATGGTTATTCTAGCATACAGTACTTTTGTTACGTTGGTACAAACAAATTATCTGCTAACATTACATCCTGTGAAGTTATATAATCCCCAATTTAATATACTATGACATTCTACTGTCTTGTCCAATCAACTGACACATTTATCCCTGTTAGCAACAAATCACGATTTCTTGGTGTACATTATTTATAGTCAGGGAAATTTCTTGCCTGGCAATAATAGTTGACTCAAGACCAAATCAGATAATATAAAATTACATCACTTTGTTTCATGCCTGTCAAATTTAACACACTTTAGTTTATGCGAGAACAATTGTGTATACAGTGTAGCAGAAGACTTTATGTTTTACCAGGAACATTTTAAATAACACTAGACTCTGTAGGAGCAGAAGCGATGTAAATTGAATATAGACATAGAACCATTTTTCAGGTCCCAACGTAACAAGATGTGGTATGCCTGTGGGTATGGCACAACCAATACCACTTCTTGTCAATACTGGATATTCTGTTCACACAGTCTAATGCTTACAACTGAGGCTGAAACATTTAGTTTTTTAACTGAAATTAATGAATATTTTCTAATAATTCTTACAGTTTTATTTGTGTATAATATCCAAATAACAAACTAATAACTGTATAACCTAGTTTGTTTTTGTTAGACTCAACAAAATATTTCCTACCCCTTCAAACTAAAAGAACAAACTGCATATTTACAAAGATGATACCAAACCACAAAATTTGCAAACCTCTGATGTCAGGCTTCTTGTCACTGCAAGTGCTCCCAATATCTCCCTTATAGTTTAAAGATAAGGTACAAACTAGACCTACACATCGGAGAACCGATGCAAATCTGTATCCACCGGAAAGACAATTCACCAAAGCCAGTGAACCATCGTTTGACCTTGAAGGAGGGGTCAAAGGTCAAATCTGACATCAGAAGATTCCCAGCCAACAATATCCTGCAAGTTGGTTTCACCCTGCAAACCACTAGGATCAATAATAAACGAGTTATAAAAGCACTTTTAACTTTAGCTATCCTCGTATTACCTTGAAGGAGGGATCCAAGGTCAAATCTGACGACATCAAAAGATTCCCAGCCCATGATTTCCTATAAGTTGGTTTACCATCCCAAACCTCTAGGACCAATGACAAGCAAGTTATAAGCAAATTTAAGTTTGGCTTTCCTCGTTTGACCTTGAAGGAGGGGCCCAAGGTCAAATCCGACCACACCAGAAGATCCCCAGCTTATGATTTCCTATAGGTTGGTTTACCATCCCAAACTTCTTGGACCAATAATAAGCGAGTTATAAGCACTTTTAAGTTTGGCTATCCTCATATGACCTTGAAGGAGGGGTCCAAGGTCAAATCTGACCACATCAAAAGATTCCCAGCCCATGATTTCCTATAAGTTGCTTTGCAATCCCAAACCTCTAGGACCAGTAATAAGTGAGTTATAAGCACTTTTAAGTTTGGCTATCCTCGTTTGACCTTTAAGGAGGGCCCACAGGTCAAATCCGACCACACCAGAAGATTCCCAGCCCATGATTTCCTATAGCTTGGTTTTCCATCCCAAACCTCCAGGACCAATATTAAGTGAGTTATAAGCACTTTTAAGTTTGGCTAGCCTCATTTGACCTTGAAGGAGGGGTCCAAGGTCAAATCTGACCACATCAAAAGATTCGCAGCACATGATTTCCTATAGGTTGGTTTCACATTGCAAACCTCTAGGACCAATAATAAGGGCGATATAAGCACTTTTAAGGTCCGCTATGTGGGTTACTTTGGCACTCTGTGGATGACCTTGAATTAAGAGCTTCAAGGTCAAATGTGTGCAAGGTTGTAGAGGACATATATATCTGTTACACATATCACCTATGAAGACATTCGACCTTCTACCTGTGAGAAACAGCCAGTAGAAAAATTTTCATATTTTTAAATGTAAAATCCATTTTTATGAATAAAAATGTACATACTTACCATATGAAAACACTTGGGTAAGCTTTGCTTGGCATTCGGTGACCGCCACGTACACCGTACATAGAATTTAAACTATGAGGGGAGACCCTCTTTAAACCTATATACTTGCTACCCTTTGACCCCTGGTGACCTAGTTCACTCTGCCATGCGCATTAATGCAGAAATAGTTCATTCTTTTTGTGAATAAACCTAGATGCTGGAAAAAGGCCTAAAAGCGGGGCAGGCGGGAGGGTGATTTGCTGTTTTCATATGGTAAGTATATACATTTTTATTCATAAAAATGGATTTTACATTTAAAAATATGAAATTTTATTTCATAAAAATGTAAATATACTATACCATATGAAAACACTTGGGTTGAATGCCCACATGGAAGGATGGTGGGAAAAAAGACAGACTAAGGAGGAAACCACCCATGGTTAAAGTGCACTAAAAAAGGAAAATTCCTGGTGCATAACCGAAACCCCTGTGATGAAGGTGCAACTTGACTAAGTGTGAAGTAGTTAACTACTTATTACCTTCAGCACTGCTGTCTATACCCAAGAGGTCAGCTCTAAGAGGATAAGCACTAAAGTGTCAAAACCCAGAAGATGTGCCAAAAGTACACTACCAAGCACAGTCCCCCCCAAAAAAGGAAGTCCCCAAAAAAGGAATACCCCCCCCCCCCTTTTCTGAGGCTAAGAAGCCCCAGAAAGGATCAAGAAAAAGGAAGATCAAGTAGAAAGGGAGACTACACGTTGTGCAGCCACAATATCTCCCAATCTATAGGTATCCTCAAGATTCTTGAGAGCCACATTCCTAAAGTAGAAGGATGTAAAGGTGGAATGGCTCTTCCACGTGCAGGATCTCATGATATCAAGGAGTGGAATTCCACCCTTAAAGGACCAGGACGCAGCCTGTGCCCTTACATCATGAGCCTTGACACCATGAAGAGATGCATTCTCAGTGGAACAGTTCTTAAGGGTGAAATGGATTAAGTCTTTAATCCAATTAGAAATCGTCTGGGCAGCGATATCACCCTGTTTTGACTTCAAGAGAGAAACAAAGAGAAGAGATCTACCCTGCCTGAGGTCAGAAGTCCTAGACAAATAATGTCTAAGGGCTCTGACTGGACATAGAGACCTATCTTCAGTATCCTGTTGACCAAGGCACTTAGTCAAAGCAGGAATTTCAATTTCCGAAAAAATTGAAGCACCCTCTGAAGCTAACTGGTTCTTAGCCAGAAAAGCAGGATCTGTTTTAAGGATGACCTTTGACCATCCTTTAGAGTGAGAACAACCCTTAAAAGTAAGACATGAATCTCACTCCTTCTCCTTCCAGATGCAAGAGCAATAAGAAAGACCGTCTTCCAAGTGAGGAACTTTGGCTCAGCAAGAGACAAAGGTTCAAAAGGAGCCTTGGTAAGAGCCTGCAAAACCAAGGTCAAGTCCCAGGAAGGAATGTGACGAGAAGTCTTAGGCCTGGACTTGTAAAAGCTCTGAATGAGTCTTTTGAGCTCCTTATTAGAACCCAACTCCAAATCTGCATCAAGCTTCATGGAGAGAGCTGACCTATATCCCTCTATAGTCTGAGGAAGTAATTTCTTTTCAGAGAAAAGAAACAGGAAAAACTCAGCTATGATGGGGACAGTAGGGTGCATGGCAGAGAAGCCATGTTCCTCACACCAAGTGCAGAAGCCGTTCCACTTTGCTTCATACACTGATTTAGAAGACTTTCTAATAGGACTCAAAATCCTAGAAGTCACTTCCTGAGAAAACCCTTTTTTCTCTAAGGAGACTTCAGCCAAAAGGCATGAAGGTTTAGACTCCTTAGATTTTGATGAAACACCTCGAGATGAGGTTGCTTTAAGAGATTTTCTTTTAGAGGAAGAGCGATTGGTCTTCTTATTGACAGTGCCAATAGATCTTGAAGCCACTCTTTGGTTTCCCAGAGAGGGGCCACAAGAAGCATCCTGCAGCTCTGAGAGTTGATTAACTTCTTGACCACAAGTGGACAAAGAGCTGTAGGAGGGAAGGAGTAGAGATGAAGTTCGGACCAATTCATCTCCAGGGCATCTACTGCCAGAGCCTTGGGATCTGGCACTGGAGAAACATACTGGGGAAGCTTGTGATTGAATCTTGTTGCAAAAAGATCTATTTGAGGTTGGAAGTCTATTTGTGACAGCCACCTGAAGATCTTGGGATTGAGGGACCACTCTGTATGAAGGGTCTGTTGAGACCTGGAGAGTTGGTCTGCCACAAGATTCATGACCCCTGGAACATGTCTTGCTGTAAGAACAACCTTGTTCTTGCGACAGAAGGCAAACAGATGCCAAGTCAGGGCAAACAGGTCCCAGGAGCGGGTGCCCCCTAGTTTGTTTATGTAAGCACAGACAGTGGTGTTGTCTGAGGCTACCTGAATAATCCTTTGATGAGGGGATAACTGAGGTACAAAAGTCTTGAGGGCCAGGAGCACAGCTTTGAGCTCCAGAACATTGATGTGCAGTTTGGACTGCTGAGTCGACCAATGACCTTGGGCAATCATGTGAGCACAATGAGCTCCCCAACCCTGAGCTGAGGCATCCGTGTAAATGGATGTTACATACTTGGGTGGGTGCAGTGGAGCTTGCGCCATGACATTGTTCCTCAGTAACCACCACCTTAGATGAACCTTCACTGAAGGGTCCAAGGTGAATGGAGAATCCAGGGCACCTTTTAGGTGGCAATTGTAATTTCTCCTGAGATGAAATTGAAGGTGTCGCATATGAAGGCGACCCTGAGGTACTAACTTCTCTGTGGAAGCTAGTAGACCCAAAAGGTGCATAGCCTGGCGTGGAGTAGTAAGGGGGTTGAAAAGCAGAGGATGAATAGCCTCCTGAATGGACAGGAACCTGGCCTCTGTTGGATAACAAACCCCCTTGGACAGGTCGAAAACCTGGCCCAGGAAGGTGAAAACTTGCTTTGGAAGCAAATCTGACTTCTCCCTGTTTACAATCCACCCCAGTTTGTGAGTCAACTCCAACAAAGTTAGAGTTGCAGAATGAGCCTCTTGACAACTGTTGGCTTTGATAAGCCAATCGTCTAGGTACATGTGAACTGAGATGCCCAACCTCAAGGCCATCCTTTTCACTTCCTTGACTAAGGTAGTGAATTCCCTGGGAGCTGTGGCTAGGCCAAAAGGCATAGCCACAAACTGGTACACTTTGCCCAAGACTTGAAATCTGAGCAGTTTGTGAACCGTAGGAGCCATGGGAACGTGGAAGTATGCATCCTTGAGGTCCAGAGAAGTTGTCCACTGGCCAACTTGAAGGGAGTTTCTGATGGACTGAGTAGTTTCCATCCTGAAAGTGGGGAAGTCCAGATAAAGATTTAAATGACTCAAATCTATTACTGGCCTCCATCCTCCAGTCTTCTTTGCCACAAGGAAAAGTCTGCTGTAGAAAGCCAGGGATGAGGAATCCCTGACCTCCTGGATTGCTCCTTTGAGCAGCATATCCACAACAGCTTGGCAAAGAACTAGATTCTTCTCTAGGGAAGAATAGTGACTGTTTATCAAAGGGACCCTGGATAACGGAATTCGAACTGAACCTATTGGAAGCTGAAGTCCAAATTCCAGGGTCTTGATAACAGAAGGATGGGCCCCTAGGAACTTCCAATTGAGATGGAAATAACCCAGTCGACCTCCCACTGGCAAAGTGGTGGGGTCTGGAGGTATGAGTGGGACCTTGGAGAGTTCCAAGGTCACTCTTACCTCCTGTAGGACATCATTGTTGGGATTGAGGTTGGGGCTTTTTGCCCCTACCCCTGGAAGACTTTCCACCACGTGGTTTCTTGGAACCTCGAAAGGAACCAGAACCAGAAGTAGAACCCTTCTGAAATTTCCTATCTTGAGAATCCCTATCTTGGGATTGTTGTCTTTTGAAAGACTTGCCCCTGGATGCAGAAGCAGAAAGTTGTTTGGACACTCCCTTAGTCAAGACAGTCTGGAACTGTTCCTGCTTATACTCTTTAGTGTGAGAAGAAAGAGCCTTCAGGGCAAATTCACCAAAGAGGGAAGGACCATAGATAGGATGAGACCTAAGGTCCCTAACAATATGATCTGGCACATGTTTAGGGACTGAGCAAAGGAAGGAATCCCTCCTTGCCAAGGTCACAGTAGAGATAGAATGGGTGATGGAAGCCAACAAATCAATTAAGTGAAACTTCACCTGATTGATCAGCAAAGAATCGACGTCCAAGGCCTGCTGAATGTCCAGAGAAAGATTAGACTCAGTTTGGTCAACCAACTTCACTAAGTTGGTATGATTGACCGCTAAAGCCTCTCGATAGAAGTCTAGGGAATTCAGAATCATTAAATCTGACCTAAGACTCTTCTCAAGGGCATGAGCTGTACTTCTGGACAAGTAAATCTCCTTTTTAGGAGATGGCAAACCTGACCCCTGATCCGGATCCTTCAAAAGATCAGTCCAGACATCAGAAGCCATGGGTCTGTACCTGGCAAAGCTAAGTTTTGAGGGTTTGTTAGGGAAAATTCCCAACTTCCTCAACTTAGTTTGGGAAGCTCCCGAATTAGAAGAGCGTGAATGCAAATCAGATAGATACGCATCAGCCATCTTAAAGGAACTCCTCAGTCTAGAGCTGATGGGGAGACTCATGGGTGAGGATTTTGATTGGTCGGGGTAGAGGTCCGAGCAATCCTCGGGATCGTGATTCTGAACAGAAGGCCTGGAAATCTTATCTGATAAGACTTCAAAGACAGAGTCTAAAGCCTCCCTGTAGTCCCTATTGACCGACTGGACGTAAGGGATGTTTGGCATTGAATCTACGACCTGCAGCTCAGCCTCAAGATTAACCTGAGACTGAGTCTGAAATGAGTCCTGGGAATCATTAAAAGTCGCACCCGAAGGTTGTGACAGATCCTGACTGGCCATTGGCTGTTGAGTAACAGCAGGGTTGGCAATACCCTGTACCCTATCTAACATAGAAGACATGAGAGATGAGAAAGAGTTGAAGAAATCAGCCTGAGGCTGATAAGGGGGCCTGTGAAAAGATTGGTCATAAACAGGGTAGCCTGCCGGCACCGGTACAGCCTGAATAGGCTGAGCTGAGGGAAAGTTACCCACAGAACCCGGTTGCTGGGAAATTGGTCTACCCAAAGAATTCGAAGAATTCACAGACCAAGATGACATTACACAGGATTGAGGGGGTAAAGGCACACCAGTAACTGGACGTGAATCCACCGGTGGGGATTGAGTAACCCCCAAAAGCCAACTAGTGCATGCTTCTAAAGAAGTCATACTAGGCAGTAAGCCCGAAGGCAAGGTGGAAAAACACGAGCCAGAAGAAACTGAAGTACCGGTAGTTTGGGGAGGATCCATAAGGAACCGAGTATGGTAGTTGTGAAAAAAAAACAAAAATATTTGAATTTTGTGACACTTGTGAAAAAGTATTGCTCTGAAAACAAAGTACACAATATAAAGTATGTATAATAAAGCAAATGAGTAAGTAAATATGCTGTACTCACTGAAAGAATGACTATTCTTCAGAAAGTTCACGATTAACCTCCATTTTGGATGTGACGTCACAGTCACGTGATCTGGTGAAGTTTTCGTACAAAAGCTAAATAAATGTGAAAATTGCGGTGATTCGAAGAATTTCGAAGAATGAATGAAGGAATACCCTGAATAGGTGAAAATAAACATTTAGAACTAAAAATCTAATGCAAACCACCAAGGAAATAACTATTTCCGAAGGGAAACCCACATCCGTACCACGTGACCACATGAGCTAAGTTACGAAGAAGACAAGAAATATTGCAAAAACAAGCAATAAAAAACACCAGAAATCGATAAAATCGAATAAGAATGAAGGAAAAGTGATTAAAAACAGCATAAACGTACTTACAGAGCACCACAACACCTGCAGGTCTTAAAAATTTGGGCAGCAAAAATGCCGAGTTGAGAGTTCAACCGCCACAAAAAGAATGAACTATTTCTGCATTAATGCGCATGGCAGAGTGAACTAGGTCACCAGGGGTCAAAGGGTAGCAAGTATATAGGTTTAAAGAGGGTCTCCCCTCATAGTTTAAATTCTATGTACGGTGTACGTGGCGGTCACCGAATGCCAAGCAAAGCTTACCCAAGTGTTTTCATATGGTATAGTATATTTACATTTTTATGAAATAAAAGTAGATAATTTTCAAAGAAATGCCCGCGGTGGCCATCTTGTTTTTCAGAATGAGGCTAATTTCCTTCCCAGAGAAGCTTACGCCCCAAGGAAGATATCCTGCAAATTTGGTGAACCTAGATGATGTAGTTTTCCTCTGAGAGCGTGAACGCCGAAAATCTCTCTACGCGCGGCGGCGGCATAGCGAACGCTAAACCAAAGTATCCACCGGATGCCTCCGGTGGATATAATAATATGCTCCAAATTCATGTCATTTTGTAGAATAAAACTCCCAGCATGAAGAAGTCTAATGATTACAAAACCATAGTAAATCTGATATTATGTGATATACATAAGAAAACAGTTACCAGTTTATATAATATTTTCACAAATAGTTCTTTGTTAAGCTTTACTCAGTTAAAACTGTTGTTTCAGCCTTATATACAACATACTAGGTAAGTGTTAAGACTGGTGAACAGATACAAAGTATACTACTGAGGCAGTTGTAACTACATCAGAAAATAGTAATGATACTTCTATTTTCACTAGACTTGATGTACATAATGTATGGTGTACAATCCAATTGAACTGAAGATATGGGGTTAAAATCCTCAGATATCCATACTGCCTTCCTACCATTAATTACCGGGTACCAGTTACTGCCACCAAGAAATATAACGTTCACATTTCAGTACGGATGGGTCAGTAGTCCCAGTATCTTGGTATCGAAAGTGTTTTACTGAAATACTGCAATGACATATTACAACTGCCATCGCGCTTGTCAACATATATAATTGAAGAAAACTTTTAATCAAATTCCAAATCTGAAGAAACTGCCCACTGTTATGCAATATTTCTGTACATTTGGGGACTTGTAATGTGACTTTGTTGAGAGAAAACTGCCATGTTTTGGTTTCGTGAGTTTCACTAGCTGTCAGTGTCCTATTTGATTGGGGGGTGTGTACTGAAACAAGTTTTTTTTCAGAATGCCAGAATCAGAACAGTTTGTGTTGGCAGCTTCCCAATCTAAACATTTTGTGATACCAAGCCACTCCTACATTTCAGTGACAACTATAATCTACAAAGTAGCTACTTCAAAGCCACTTGGTATGCATTTGCTCCATTCAATTTGGACACAGTTATCCCTTATTTACTAGTTTTGGAAGGCACTCTTTCCAAGGTTATGTCTATTTTAATTCTCTCTGGCAATAATTGGTTCCTAGCCATTGGTTGGGAGGCAGTAAAAAAAAAAGACTGGAGCTGTATAAAATGATAATGGACTAGCATTTGACCGATCTAATAACACAAACTCTGTTAAGTATGAACATTTAACAGGTTGATTTTTGTGACAGTTGTAATGCCATCATTCTAAGGCAACATTTATGTTATTTTTTTTTTATTAATTTTATAATATAAAATATATTGGTGAGCATGACTTTCGCTGAATTATGCATTTTGTGGGAAGAAACAACATTTCAATATCAATTTGTTAAACTAAAATTATATATTTCAACTTTAATACACTACTAAAACTTATTTGAAGCCACCTATCTATTCACATGCATTACTTCTGTTTATTCTGAGAATATTTTAAGAGCTAAATGTGACAATTCTTTCTCCATCTGTTGTCAGCATTTTCTGATGGACTTTCAGTCAAGGCCGATACACATAACGCTATCGTCTATCATGCTGTTAGTAAAATCACAAGAAGGGGAAGAGTCTGTTATGACTTAAAGCTAAACCTGAGAAAAACTCTCACCTTACATAGTACCTGAGCAACACACAAATAAAAATAGAGTGAATTTCATTATATAGAAAAACTGAGTTTGTACAAAAATCTTAAAAATGACTGGACAAATCATTTAAGATTTTGTTGATACAGCACAGTTATATTTAGATGCTTAATCATCTTTTGGATCTTTCTTGAATCGGTAAATTACTATTCAATGATTTTGTGATAAAATTTTATGTACAAATTGCAAGATATTTCATTTTTTGTCTGCTCAAAAATTGGTGAATTTTTGTATTATTAATGAAAGCATAAAAATAAGACATGTCTGAATTAAAATACTGTAATAAACCACTGTTGACAATTATCCCCAAAATATATAACATCCCCAGAACTCCAGTCAGTATTAAAGGAATACCACAGACTACAACAGACAAACATTTGACTTCTGCCCACTTGAATTATTTGCAATATCTTAAACTCCCTCTAGTGTTAGCACTGGGCCTTAATTTTTGCTTCCCCAATAGAAAAATATGGAATATATATGACCCTCAGAAGCCTTAATAATAACCATTCCTAAAAAGGAAGTGGTTCCTAGTGGTTCATGCTAGCACTACTAACATTCAGATATTTTGCTTGGTCATTGTTGAAAAGAAGAAAACCACTTTGCTCTAAAAATGACCAGTTCTTGAAAATATCTAGAATCCATACTGGTTATTTAAATTTAAAATATCTTGTGGTGCCATTTTTTTGTCTTGTGTATATTTTAAGGCCCTCAGGGAAGAAAGTTTTGATTTTTGCAAATGATTAGAGTAATTCAGGTTCAATGATATGAGTGTTCAGTGTATATACAAGCCTACATACTATCAAAATAAACTCATTCTCAGACGCAAATTTGTGAAGACTGATACACATATAACACTATGTTTGTAAAGATATTTCTCTTCAGAGTATAAATATATTTTTTCAGTATTTTTCTATTTAAATTTTGTTTCTTAAATGAAAAAAGCAAAAAAAAATTCAATAAATATTGCATGATAAAAACGTTCAAAATCATTGCTTTTGACAAAACTAGCCAGCCTCGGCAGGCAAGAACCCCAGCCCGCAGGTACAGCTAAATGGCCAACAACATTGAGATTTGGGAAAATCTTAGGAACGACTTCTGTTGTAAGAAGTATAGAGAACCCACAAGATGTTCTACAAAAGATTCACAGGCCATGATTTCTTACAAGTAGTTTTCATATTTTGAAGCCAAAGAAACTATAATATGGGAGATATAAGGAATTTTTATATGATGACCCGCCTATTTGCCATTAAAGATTGATATGGCGGCCATTTTGTTTCCAAAACAAGGACACAATTACTGTCAGGCAAGCTTTCCTATCCATTTGCATTTTGTGCAAATCTGATGAAGCTAGCTGCAATATTTTAGGTTAGAGAAGACATTAAAGATTTTAGAACAAACTTTATGACCTGAAAATTTAAGTGTTGACTTGAAAATCTTAAAAGTATTGCCATGGCAACAGTTGTTACCAGCTACCCCCAAAACTTAATCAGCTCTAGATCCTTTGGGGTAAACATCCCCTGAAAATTTGGTGAAAATCCATGCAGGGGTTTAGGCTGTGGAACACCTACAAAATTTAAGACCCAGAAGTGTTGCCATTGCAACAGCTGTTACTGGATACCCCCAAAACCTTATCAGCTCTAGATCCTCTTGAGGTAAACATATCCTGAAAATTTGGTGAAAATCTGTGCAGTGGTTTAGGCTGTGAAACACCAACAAAGTTTAAGACCCGAAAATCTTAAGTGTTGCCATGGCAACAGTTGTTTCCGGATACCCCGCAAAACCTAATCGGCTGAAGATCCTCTTGGGTAAACATACCCTGAAAATTTGGTGAAAATCCGTGCAGGGGTTTAGTCTGTAGAACACCCATAAAGTTTAGGACCCGAAAATCTTAAAAGTGTTGCCATGGCAACACTTGTTACCGGATACCCCCCAAAACTTAGTCAGTTCTAGATCCTCTTGGGATAAACATACCCTGAAAATTTGGTGAAAATTCGTGCAGGAGTTTAGGCTGTGGAACACCAACAAAGTTTAAGACCCGAAAATCTTAAGTGTTGCCATGGCAACAGTTGTTTCCGGATACCCCCCAAAACCTAATCGGCTCAAGACCCTCTTGGGGTGAACATACCCTGAAATTTTGGTGAAAATCCGTGCAGGAGTTTAGTCTGTAGAATACCCATAAAGTTTAGGACCCGAAAATCTTAAAAGTATTGCCATGGCAACAGTTGTTACCCCATACCCCCCAAAACCTAATCAGCTCTAGATCCTCTTGGGGTAAACATCCCCTGAAAATTTGGTGAAAATCCATGCAGGGGTTTAGGCTGTGGAACACCCACAAGGTTTATGCCTGCCGCCGCCCGGACGGCACAGGAGACGACTATAACCCGAGCCTTTATGGGCTGGGGTTAAAAATTCACCATTTATTCAGTAACTCACTCTACAATAAATTTTTGAGATTTCTGCTATATTCACTTTAATATGTGTATAAAAATACCTATTCATTGCATATGTTGCACCAAACATGGCTTTTTAAGACCTCTACACACTGGTGTAGATATGAAGCCATTCAATCTGATAGTACAGTTTGAACTGCTTTGACATACCTGGTACCTTGTTTCCATGCACTGAATACCCCAGTTACAATACAGGCAGTATTGTCTACATTTGTAGCCGTTTGAAACCCATGAAAATTTTGAAAGTGGAAATTCTCATCATTTCAAAACGTCTGTGTGTACTGACAGATGAAGCAGGGAAAGTTTGAGTTTCTCAAATTCAGACACGGAAGTGTATCAGTAATTACAGGAATGAGGCGTTTTACAAAACAACTATACAATACAGACAATACCGCCCGTAGTGTGACTGGGGTATAATAACAATACCAGCAGTCTCACAGCTGAACCAGGGTCCATATTCACTAACATAATTATTCCTATTCTTAATTTCTTACAAATTTCTAGGAAAGGAACCATTTTCTAAGAAAAATTTTTAAAATAAGAAAAATTTCTAGACATAATAAGAATTTTCAGATTCATTGGAATTTTAAGACTTTTGCAGGTAATCACGACAATTTGGATTAGGGCAGGGTCGGTAGCAGATTTTTCATTTCGGTATCCCGCCTGTGTAAAACCGCACCGATTCCGGGATACGGAAAGAAGAAATAGCATTCTAGCATATCCCCAATCAAATAGGCCCACCAACCGAAAGTAAGATTCGCAAAAAGAAAACATCAAAGTTCTGAAAGAAATCACTATAAAAGTGCTAAAATATATAAAAATATCGGATAAAAGTTTGTAATTTCTTAAGTTTTGAGGTTTGTTTCTAATACTTTATGTTTTCTCACAATATTATATGCTGACATTTGAAACACCAGCTGTAAAATGTCACCATGGTGTTTATGTGAAATGCTCTCGATACTGAGATACCGGTGTTACCGACCCTGCCCTAATTTGGATGCAATGACTGAGCTGAAAACAGTATTAGTGTTGGCATCCATGTATGCAGATATGAGCTCTGGGTGTAGGTTACGACAAAAATTTCAAATATTATTGTTATATTGGGAGTGTTTCAATGTACACAGCTTGCAGGTCCGACCTGCACGCTGCGGTAATTTTTGATCAGGGATTGAACTTTGCCGCAGTCCGCAAGTAAGATAGGACATATATGCTTGAGTTATTTAGGTTATCGAAATTTGTATCTCATTAAACTGAAATTTTGAAATCAGACAACAAATAAGGAAGTTATGGTCCTTTAAAGAACGGCTTATTATCTATGTTAATTTATTTACCACCATAAAAGTTCCAACCTCCACCTGCAAAATGCACTGCAAATACCTGTTTATGGAACTTGTGAAAGATTCTTATCCTGAGAAATTTTCCTTGTTCTTAGAATCTTTTTTTCTTGGAAAATGAGTTTTTTCTAAGAAAATTCTTATTTTAAGATTAAGAATAAGTTGAACTTATTTTGTGAATATGAATCATGATGGCAGTAAGACGTAGTGCTGGGACGAGTTGACGGAAACTCGAGTTGTAACTCGATGGGCGATAATTAGGGGTAACATCGATCTGCGCAAGTGAAACTCGAGTTTTTGAAAACATCAATATTTTCACCATCTAAGGCTGACACTTCACCAACACAACAGATATATTCGAAATTTTCAAAAATATACTGCATTATTACTTTATTCTGGCTTAAATCAATGAAGATTTAACTTAAATTATTTTGCGAAAGCCATTTCCAGGTTAAAGTTTCGGCTAATGTACGGTTATGTAAAATATTTTCCAAACTCGCTTCTAACAAGTGATGCTCGATCTGCCATTTTAGCTGGCAATCCCACCACTAGTAAGAGGATCTTTAAGCAAGTATTAATATTACACAAAATGGCAAAAAGATATGTCAAATTTGTCTTGTACCAAATTACAACATCTGAGGTTGAGTTTATTTTGGGAAAAGAGATAAAAATGTAGGAAATGGTTTTGAACCTTTTGAATCTCCTGGTTCAACTGAAAACATTTTATAAAAGAAGGACGGTTTAAGTTACTTATAATATATATATATATACCATTTGCAATGTGAATATTTTGCGTAACTTTCTTAAAATAAGAATACTTGAAAATATCAATAGACTAAGTTCAATTGTCTCTGGAGTCTGTAGATGGACAATTTTATTGAGGGCCCATATTCAGGGATTGTTATTCTTAAAATAAGAATTTTCTTGGAATATACCAGGTATATTTTTCTTATTCCAAGAATATTTTCACAACAAAATAATTCTAAGAATGTTGGTAAATATGTGGCTAGAATTCATTATTTTTCATTATTATTTATTATTTCCATGTGGGTTTAACTTCAAGGTTAGCCCAGTTTTAACCATGGTGTGCACGTATGTTGGGATGTATGAGAGGCTATATATGGTTGTATGATATTCTGTTTTACAAGGAACTGATAAACAGGTTATTATTAGTTTTCTTGATAATAGAACTTCACTGTAAAATATCAGATTTTATACATACATACATACATCGTGTTATATATCTTTCACCAAAAAGGGTAAAATGAAACTTGTACAATAAAAATGTATAAACTCTGTTAAAATAAAGAACATCCTCTCCAGAACAATGAAAACACAAGTCTGTATTTTAAAAATTAAAAACCCATTCCAAAGAACCAATTTGAAATTTTCATGCGTTTTAGTAAACGCAGAAATATTATCACTTGTTCATCAAATCCCTCCTAAATAAATTGATAAGAAGCCCTCAAATTATGAATAGATTTGCTTTCATTTGATATTACCTTGTTATTGACACATTTACTGCATTCTGGATTTGTGGGTTCTAAGATGGAAGAAACACTGTGTCTACCAAAGGCAATAAAGGTGGAAAAGCTTTGTTCAAAAAGTGGACATTGCATCTTAGTTTATAATTGAAGACCAGAGAAATCAAGGGGCAAATTAATCAAAAGCTCTGGCTCTGAGACACTGTTGTTGTTGAAATCCCTGCTAAGTATCAACTTGTACACCTTGGTTTTCAAGACACAGCACAGACAAGATTTCAACAGTCAGGATTGCTACAGCAAGGTCAGATACCAAATCAAGGTCGAAGCATGACACTGCACACCTGCACCCCCAAATCAATTTATCTGTCAAGTATCAAGTTTCTACACCTTACAGTTTCCGAGGTATTGTCAGGACAAAGTTTACAAGGTCAAGGTGATATAGGTAAGGTCATAGGTCAAATCAAGGTCATGGTATGTCTCACAGTGCTTAGAGACATACTAAGTGATAAGCGCTATATAAAAATCATGTGTTATGTTATGTTATGTTTATGTTATGGCATGTTGCATACCTACACCTCCACCCAATGTCCGTTCCAGGTATCAGCTACCTACAGCTTAACTTTACCAAGACATAGCCCAGATAAGATTTGAAGGTCACGGTTACTGAAATAAAGCCAGGGCAAGGCTTTTCCTGCCACCTGCCTGCCCACATCATGTCTCAACTTAAGAAGTTTAGAGTGTTTTTGAGCTGTCTCAATTGATTAGGTGTACCAACAGGAAATATTGTCAATAAAATAAAATAATCTTATGGTAAATTGTAGATAAAGCTTAACATAGGCACATTATTAGAGAAAAGGTTAGCATTTCCTCATATTTATTACTCTATATTTTGTATAAGTTTTTCTATTATTTTATGTGCCAACAATCACTATGCGGGTTATGATATAATTTTGTTTCAGTATATCAGTAAAATGTTCCCTGTATTAATCCCTAGATTTGAGGGCTTCTTATGCAAGAATAGAATTTTCATAAGTCAACTGTACCTGCCGGACTTCAGGGCTGACATGTTATATACACCAAAATATATAGTCAGACATACACAAATCATCAGTGCAAATGAAACTCACTACTGGAGACACTCTCTTAAAATTAACAATTAGAACAAATGTTTTCATAGCAGGGGTTGTATTGCATGTATTTGCCAATTTTGCCAAATGAGGTGATACATAATATATGTTGACTATTGCTTGTTAACTTAATATTTGGTTAGTGTAGTTATTGTTTCAGCTATAATAGATGAAAAAATCTTTGTGAATGTAGCACAAAATTAAAAGGGTTAAAAGTCTACATAGTCAGACACAATCACAATTGTGAAACTGGGACACACCAGTAGACATATTAAATCAGTCAATATTATGAAACCAAAAAAGGAAAAGTTTTACAAAATAATGTAGTTTAAAACTACCTTAATTTTATGGAACTCTCTAATCTATATATTGTTCAGCATAATAAAAAATTAAATCTGCATATTACTTGAAACTAGACCTAGCGCATGAGAGAACCAATGCAAATTGTATCCACCAGAAAGACACCTCACCAAAGCCAATCAACCATCGCTTAACCTTGAAGGAGGAGCCCAAGGACAAATCTGACATCAGAAGATTCCCAGCCCATGATTTCCTATAAGTTGGTTTCACATTGCAAGCCTCTAGGATCAATAATAAGCAAGTTATAAGCACTTCAAGGTGGGGTCCAAGGTCAAATCTGACCATATCAAAAGATTCCCAGCTCATGATTTCCGATAAGTTGGTCTCACATTGCAAACCACTAGGACCAATAACAAGTGAGTTGTAAGCATTTTTAGGCTTGGCTATCTCAAATCTGACATCAAAAGAATCCCAGCCCATGATTTCCTATAAGTCGGTTGCACATTGCAAGCGTCTAGGACCAATAATAAGCGAGTTACGAGCACTTTTAAATTTTGCTATCCTCGTTTGACCTTGAAGGAGGGGCCCAAGGTCAAATCTGACCATATCAAAAGATTTCCAGCTCATGATTTCCTATAAGTTGTTTACCATCCCAAACCTCTAGGACCAATAATGAGCAAGTTATAAGCACTTTTAAGTTTGGGTATCCTCGTTTGACCTTGAAGGAGGGGCCCAAGGTCAAATCAGACCACACCAGAAGATTCCCAGCCTATGATTTCCTATAGGTTGGTTTACCATCCCAAACCTCTAGGACCAATAATAAGGGAGTTATAAGCACTTTTAAGTTTGGCTATCCTCGTTTGACCTTGAAGGAGGGGTCCAAGGTCAAATCTGACCACATCAAAAGATTCGCAGCACATGATTTCCTATAGGTTGGTTTCACATTGCAAACCTCTAGGACCAATAATAAGGGAGATATAAGCACTTTTAAAATCCGCTATATGGGTTACTTTGGCACTCCGTGAGGATGACCTTGAATTAAGAGCTTCAAGGTCAAATGTGTGCAAGGTTGTAGAGGACATGTATATCTGTTATACATATCACCTATGAAGACATTCAACCTTCTACCTATGAGAAACAGCCAGTAGAAAAATGTAGATAATTTTCAAAGAGCTTCCGGTGGATACAATAATACCAAATTTTGAATTTCACATAATGGTCCATTGATCATTCCTTAGATTCTTAATCTGATACACCAATGCTTCAAAGCAGTAATATTGTGAGGTATATACAAGTCGGAACTTTTACAATCCAACTTTTATCATAGAGAAATATAAATAATTTTGTAGGGCAATGGTACATGGTAAATCCTGAAAGCTACTTTCAGTAATTTGACCTATTTGGGAAAAAAAACATTGCTGATACTCACCAGGGTTTTTGGGGTTTTTACTTGGATACGTCTTGGCAACATTTGCAAAATTATCTGGAGGTGGCAATGACGTAAGTGGATTGAACTTGAACAGTGACGCAAAGTCTGCAACAGAAAAGGCAAAAAAAAAAGTTAAATGTCTGAACATTTTAAATTCCTTTTTTAAAATTTTTTTTTTGAGTCCAATAGCACACTGATCCTTCCTAACAAAAGTTGAAGACAAAAACAGACTTGTTAGATACACAAGTACAAAAACCTGACATTCCTATCACTTTGGAAACCTGAACAAAAAATTTGATACAATATATGTAATCAAAATGGCGTGTGGTTTCTTTTAATCTTTTTTCTTTTTTTTTTGTAAAAATAATAAAGTAACAAATGGATGCTTAGTGGGTTTAGGGCGTGTAATTTAATAGCCCAACCCAGCTCAGTATTCTGTCTTGTTTCTTTTAAATTTACAAGCACTACACTCTAAAGGAGAAAGGGGTTTCTGACTACTAGCACGAGCCGCAAAGCCATCAGAGACACAAGTAGTTCACTGAAGCAGTCACCCAGTACTAACTCAGCCCAATTGCCACTTAACTTCAGTGAAAAAACAGGCAAAAAAAAGTGATCCCTTGAAGCGTGAGCCTCGCTACAGCTTGCGCTTAAAAATATCATATCTGCTATACTGCATGACAAAAAAGACTCCTCTGTCAGGATACACAACTGTGATACTTTGAATTTCCCCTAAGCACACCCGTGTTGGTTTCATTTTTAACCTAATTTTGATGGCTCCCCTACTCACTTATCCAAGCCTATACTAGTTGTATCATTGACTTTTCTCTCACCTGTTCTGGTTTCATTTTTGACTGAACTGTGCTGGTGTTATTAATACTGTTGTCAAAAACCTAGGATTCTTGTCAGTGGCACATGTTGGTTTTCACAGAAGTTACAATTTGCTGGTGTTACTCCTATTGTTGTCACAATAATGATACCCAGCAGTGGCATATGCTGCATTTGGGAGAAGGTACAATTTCCACTAGTGCTTTCAGTTTCACTTTCCCACAGTACTTATAGTTTCACTTTTCACTCACCTATACATACTGGTTTGAGTTTTCACTCACCTGTGCTGGCGTTACTCCTGCGGTTGTCTATGTAACTAGGCTGCCTGGCAGATGATGGCGGGGGTGGGGGAGGTGCTCCATTAGACCTCATTGGTGGCGGGGGTGGTGGAGCACCACCCCCTCTAGTTGGAGGTGGGGGAGGCTTGTTCCCTCCTCCTCCAATTTTTGTTGCCGGGGGCGCATTGCTGCTCACCCTCATGGGAGGGGGTGGGGGAGGATTGTTTCGTTGTGGGGGAGGGGGTGGAGCATTGGAGGGTGCTCCTCCTCCTCCTCTTAATGAGCTGGGGGGTGGGGCGTTACTGTTCTGATGTGAGCTCTGACGCCGCAATGGCGGGGGTGGTGGCGGAGCCGGCGATGAAGAGCCCACAGAAGGTGGCTTACTTGCTGGCGGTCGAGGGAATCCACCTGGAGATGGTGGCGTTGGTGTCCTGCCTGCTGATGAAGGTGGCGGCGGCGGGGGCGGATTTCCTCCACCAAAGCGAGGCCCTGTGGGGCAATTTGGAAGAGGCCTACTCTGTCCAACCTTTGGTAAATCAGGTGGCTTTGCACCACCAAAGTGATTGACTGAAGTCCCATTTTGCGCCGCACTGTTATTATTACTGGGAAAGTTCGGCTTCCTTGTCTGCGGGGGTGGAGGGGGAGGGGCTGCTGCAGCACCAGAGTGGTCGTGTGAACTAGGTCCATTTTGAAAAGGTTTGTTTACATTATTACTACTACTCTGAGCACTGCTGTTGCCAGTTTGTACCGGTGGCCACTTTTTGCCTGCTGAACTTGCGCCTGTGTTGACTGGTGCAGGGGCTCGGGATCCAATTCCCACTGAAGGTTTGTTCTGGCCAGCAGAACCAGAGGGTTTCAAAGCAGGTCCTCCAGGCCCACCTGTATATGAATCAATGATAAAACATACAGAGTCCAAAACACAGTGTTGAAAGCGACGTAAAACCCCAAATAAACAAATACAGAGTCCAAAACAAAATGTAGTAGAGTAAGGAATCTAAAGTTCGCCAGGAATCTAAATTTCCCCACCTCTAAAAACCTTTGTTGATTCTATGAAGAAAATGATGTTTTGTCTTAAACTTCGTATTTTTCAGTTCAAAAAGCCTTAATCTACTATAAACATTCAACAAATCTCACCTCAATTCATTTAATTTATTAGTATTTCCACATGTGGCGAAGTTCAGGTATGTGGCGAATTTTAGATTCCTTACTCTAAAGTATTTCTAAGAATTTGCAAATTTAATAAGTAAATTAAATTTTTATAAGTTAATACCCTATCCAATGGACAATTGCTTTACTGGTCCGCGCGACCGGTCCCGCCAAACGCCAGAAAAAGACGTCCTGTATATAATACAGGCAGGACCGGTCAGTAGTGTGCATTTGCTAGGTGGCGCATCATACTTGCTTCCTGTCCAGACAGAGTGACGTCAGTTCATCTTTTTCGTTGTCTAAACAGATTTAGACCCCTAGTAAGCTGGTAGCGGGGTCGGTTGGGAGGGCCTTGCCTGTCCATTGGATAGGGTATTAACTTATAAAAATTTAATTTACTTATTAAATTTGCAATTTTATTGCGTTAATACATCCTATCCAATGGACAATTGCTGAATAACTACCGCTTGGTAGGCGGGTAAGCAGCTAGGGACTTCTGTGAACTCATAACAAAACAAAATAGTACAGGCCCATTTGACCTAGGGTCAGAGAACCCTGACAGGTCAAGGTCGGCCACCAGCTCACTGGTTAACCTGGAGTCTACCGACGTTGCCCCCCCCCCCTTTTTTTTCTTTCCTTCCAGAGTCGGTTTGAAAAGGGAAAGATAGAGAGAGAGGGGCTGAGTTCAGTCCCAGAAGAAATAAAGTTGCCAAGGGAAGCAAGTCACAGTTTGTTTTTTTTTTTGTTTTTTTTTTTTTTGTTTTTTTTTTTTACAATATGTACATATTTACATATATACAACATCCCCTCACTTCTGGGCCTGGTGGTGCACCTGCTGGGCAGCCACTACAGGTCCCAGGTGGAAAAGCTCCGAGTCAGCCCAGGCAACATCCTTCAAATAGAATTGGGTGAAGGTGTTGTGAGATTTCCAGTGGCAGGCTGACAAGATCTGATCTAAGGAAATCCCTGATTGGAAAGCCTTAGAGGCAGCAAAGGCCCTAACATCATGGGTTTTAACTAAGGCTGCAACGATTCTTCGGTTACTCGGAAACGAAACGATTCACTTCAATACTCGAGGCAAGAAAAGTGAACCGGATCTTCGAAAACAACTAAACATAGAAGTAAAATCTACTACAAAATTCAAGTTTTTTTCTTTAAATATATTAATATATTTATATATTTTACTATTATAAGGCGTTTCCGTTTCAGTATTTTATATTTTAACTATTTGCAAACTTAAATTCTTTGTGTAACAACGTTTTATAAGACGGCATTTTATTCTAACGTATTTCGAAGACGCCTCAAATCTCGCAATATAAGGATGGTTACAGTTTCTAATATTTTGCATTATAAGTGCGTCTTTTCCCCAAAATTCAATAAATTATCAAAATTCTTTCCTGTTGTGTGGTTTGTAACCATTTAATAAGGCGTGGTATGTCAAAATATGAAGCAGTTTATTTCGTGGGCGATAATCAAGCGAGTAACCGAATCCGAGTCGATTCTTATAAAACGAGGAATCGAGGCGCATTTTCGGGCTCGCTTGCAGCCCTAGTTTTAACCTGATGTAAGGTGAGGGCCTCCTGGTCAGAGAGCTCATAGCACAGAACCACAGTCTGTTTGATCCATGAGGAGATGGCAGGTGAGATGTCTTTATCAAAAACCTTCTTGAAGGAGACAAAGACTAACTCCTTATTCTGCCTGAGGTCTGCAGTCCTGTCCAAGTAGTAGCGCAGGGCTCTAACTGGACATAGGGACCTGTCACCCTTGAGTGACCTATCCAGAGATGGTGCCAGGGCTGGGATGACCACTGGTGCCACACTATCTGGACCTTCCTTAGCCAGCTGGTTCTTGGATAGGAAGCTGGGTGAGGGGTACAAAGACACCTTAGACCAGTCTGACTGGTGTCTGATGTTCTTATGTAACCAAGCATGGATCTCACTCCTGCGTTTACCTGAACCCAAAGCCAGCAAGAAAACAGTCTTGAAAGTTAGATGTTTCAAGGAGGCCTCTTTCAGGGGTTCAAAGGGAGCCTTTGTGAGCTGATGTAAAGCCAGTGAAAGGTTCCAGGAGGGGATGCCCCTCCTGCCCTTAGGTCTGTCTCTATGGAAACTATCCAGGAGACGAGTGAGATTCTCATCTTTGCTGACATTAATGGTGGAATTGCCCAGTTTGTCAGCAATGGCGGATCTGTAGACATCAATAGTGCTTGGTTGTAACTTCTTCTCCTGAAACAAGTGCAGGAGGAAGTCAGCAATGGCTTTCAAAGGTGGTGCCCTGAAGTCCACCTGATTACTGAGGCACCACTTTGTAAAAATGGTCCACTTTGCCTCATAGACAGATCTGGTTGATCTTCTTTGAGGAGCCTCAATTCGTGCTGCCACTGCCTCAGAGAAGCCTTGCTCCTTGATTGCTGAGGCTCTAGGAGCCAGGCATGTAGGTTCAGATTTGACAGGTTCCTGTGAAGGACCTGGTTGAATGGCTGAGACACTAGGTTGGGTATGCTGGGCAGACACAGTGGGATCTGGCTTGACATTGCTACCAGGTCCCAAAACCAGGGCATGTTGGGCCACCCTGGAGCAATCAGAATTATTCTGTTGCAGGGGTAGTCCTGGAGCTTCACCACTTTGCCCAAGATGGCTGCCGGTGGGAAGGCGTATGGGTCCAGGTCCTCCCAGGAGAGGCTGTGTGCATCCACTGCCCAAGCCTGGGGGTCTGGTACCGGTGATACAAAATGTGGTAGTTTGTTGTTGAACCTGGTGGCAAACAGGTCCACTTGTGGCTGATGCCACCTTGAACATACAGCTTGGAACACTTCTGGATGAAGTGATCACTCTGTTTGAATGGTCTGGCCAAGCCTGGATAGCTTGTCTGCTATCACGTTCAGCCGGCCGGGGATGTGACGTGCCCTGAGGTTACTTGCTGCCTGGTGCACCAGGACAGAATTCTCCACAGTAGGGCACACAGAGAGCCCGATTTCATCCCCCCTTCTTTGTTGATATAGGCAACCACTGTTGTGTTGTCTGTAGCTACCAACACTGTCTTGTTGAAGACTAGGGTTTGAAACTCTTTAAGAGCTAGAAATACGGCTTTCAGCTCCAAGTGGTTTATGTGTAACTTGCTCTCTGGTAGGGACCACTGTCCCCTTGCAGTGTGCTCGTCTAAGTGAGCGCCCCACCCTTCTTTTGATGCCTCTGTAAAGATTTGCAGAGCATGTTTTAGAGGGTGTAATGGTTGACCTAGAAGCACATTGCTTTCCTCCAGCCACCACCTTAGATGGGGGGTGGAGGGATTTGGGGACCGGGATCACCTTTTCCAGTGACTCTGGGACCCTCCAGTTGTTTTTCAAGTGCCACTGTATGGGTCTTATGTGTAGTCGCCCTAAATGGACTTGCTTTCTGTTGCTGTGAGTAGACCTATGAGGGACATGAATTGTCGGACCGGGCAAAGCGGATCCGACAGTATTGATCTGATCTTGTGTGTCAAGGCCTGCCAACGTTGTTCTGTTGGTCTGACCTTGCCCTCTTTCAGGTCGAGCTGGTAACCTATGAAGTTGAAGACCAGTTTGGGAACCAGCTCTGACTTTTCCTTGTTCACCAGCCACCCTAATTCCTGACAAAGTGTGACTAGGGTTTGAGTATGCTGGAGACAGGTGTGGTGGGTAGAGGCTCTCACCAGCCAGTCGTCTAGGTACTGGTGGATCCTTATACCTTTCTGAAAAGCCACGAGTTTGACCTCTTTGGCCACTACTGTGAACTCCATGGGAGCTGTGGACAGGCCAAAGGGAAGGGCTTTGAACTGGTAGGACCGACCCTGGAGGTGAAAGCGCATGTACTTCCTGGACTGACTGTGAATTGGTATGTGGAAGTATGCGTCTTGAAATCTATGGATATGACCCACTCCCCTGCTTGGAGGGAGGTTCTTATTGTCTCTGGGGTTTCCATCTTGAACGTCCCTGTGTTTAAAAAGGTGTTCAAGGTGTTCAGGTCTAGGATCGGTCTCCACCGGTTGTTGGGTTTGGGTACCAAAAATAGCCGGTTGTAAAACCCCAGTGAGTTTTGATTTTCCACAGGTTCGACTGCATTCTTGTTTATCAGCTCATACAGTGCCTCTAAAAGGAAGGACTGTTTGGTTGGATTGTGGTAGTTGCTTATTACAGTCGGTGACCTCGTCAAGTGGGGTCTGAACCGGAAGGGGAGAGTGTAACCCTCCCTCAATCTCTAGCCATTGTCTGACCAGCTGGGACCCGAAAGGGTAGGCTGGCTGACTGGTCAGGTAGCTTGACAGGCATTTCACCGGGACCAGTGACTGGTCAAAGAATTCCTCTGTAACCAGTTCCTTAGGCTGCCACTGGTTGGCCTAAGCAGCTGTTTGGGCCTTTAAGGAACTTCTGCCGGTCTGTCAGTCAGTCCTGGAGACCTGGCCAGTACCAGGCCTTAAACGGTTATACGCGAGGCAATGCTCTGTAACCGGTTCCTGGTGGCTCCACAGTTCTGCATAAACTCACCGGAGTTGGCAGAACTGGGTGAACTACTTCTTAGCAAGGATAGGCTCATATGAAGTTGCCTTCTTCCTGTCCACAGTGGTGGTTCAGCAGCTTTTCTCTGCAATCAAACAAGCTCTGTAACCGGTCAAACCGGTAGGCTCTGACAGAAGGCTAACTGTTGAACCTGTTGTCAGCACTGAATTTGAAGTTGGTTCCTTGCCAGTAAGGATGGGAACAGCAGATTTCTTGTAACCAGCAGCACTACGGTTCCGGAACCAGCAACACTCCGGAACCGGCAACACTCAGGAGCCGGTAATTCTCTGAACCAGTAGCCCTGCTGTATGTCAACAGCAACTCTGTGTAACCGGTAATCCTGTTTAACCGGTAGCCCTTGCTGGGTTTCTGTGACCACAACCGGCAGTCTGAACAGAACTGGTGCCGGTATCCCTCATCACTGGCTGGCTAGTGACCCTACCGGTAGCCTGAACAGGACCGGTACCGGTCCAAAATTCTGCACAGGGAAGATAAGGGTCTCAATGGTCACTGCGACTTCTGGTAGGTGAACCCTCTGAGCAGCCGCACCGGTGGTCTGAACAAGACTGGAACCGGGACCCCCAACAGTCACACCAGTGGAAAGGCCTCTGGTGGAGGTTCCAGTATCAAAACAGGGCTGATCACTGGTAACCACTGAAGGGGGGTTCCTTGACAGCTTCACAGGAACATGACTGGAACCGGTACCCCAACAGTCCCACCAGTGGGGAGGCCTCTGGTGGAGGTTCCAGGATCAAAAAGGGGTGATCACTGGCAACCACTGAAGGGGTTTCTTCACAGGAATAGCACCCACCGGTAATCTGTACAGACCGGAACCGGTACCCCCAACAGTCCCACCAGTGGAAAGGCCTCTGGTGAAGGTTCCAGTATCAACACAGGGCTGATCACTGGAACCACTGAAGGGGGGTTTCTTGACAGCTTCACAGGAACATGACTGGAACAGGTACCCCAACAGTCCCACCAGTGGAAAGGCCTCTGGTGGAGGTTCCAGGATCAACAGGGCTGATCACTGGCAACCACTGAAGGGGTTTCTTCACAGGAACAGCACCCACCGGTAGTCTGTACAGACTGGAACCGGTAAAACTCATCACTAGTGCTCCCCACCGGTAGTCTGACCAGAACTGGTACCGGTAAACTCATCACTTCTTGTCAGCTGAACCAGTCACGCCTGGGGATTTGCTTGCCGGTAGTTGTGTTGAGATCTATGAAGTCACATGACTGGCACCGGCAAAAATTCGCAGAGATCAATGACCATTTGTCATCTCACTTCTTCAGGCCAACAGACGAGTTGCTGGATTTCTTCTTGCCAGTTAAAAAGTGGGTGTAGAGCAATAAATACTCGTCTTTCCTTCTAAAACTTCTGTTGAAAACACGATTCCTCCATTGTAAATGCGTATCACGTGACCTCCATTGTTGAATGCGTGTCACGTGACAAGCATAAGCTGGAAGTGATGACGTCAGACGATGCATTCTTCTTTCCTTCTAAATTCTTCTCGTCGACATACACTCAGTGTTACTCGACTACGAAGAAATAAATGGAGGGTAGATACAACCTTCTGTGCAGAAGAAGGAATGCTGCAGGGACAACACACGACCTCTCACCCACGATTTCCTCTCGACGACAAGTACACAGAAAATCTTCAAAACTGGCTATAAAATGCTGGATAATGCCTCGTTAAAGTCCTGGAGAGGCCCTGATATGTATGTAACATAATATATATATTTTCAGATGAAAATAAGCTTTAAATTCGTAGAATAAACCGCGTTTTCTTCAAACTTGGAGATAAATTCAAAACGCGTCTGCACACTACACGCGCCAAACGAAAAAGATGAACTGACGTCACTCTGTCTGGACAGGAAGCAAGTATGATGCGCCACCTAGCGAATGCACACTACTGACCGGTCCTGCCTGTATTATATACAGGACGTCTTTTTCTGGCGTTTGGCGGGACCGGTCGCACCGACCGGTAAAGCAATTGTCCATTGGATAGGATGTATTAACGCAATAAAAAAGAATTTTCAAAGTTTTTGGATTTGTATTTTACTTATTCTTTTTTTTTTCTTGTAACAGTTACAATGACAAATTTGGTACAATCGCCATGCAGAAAACAGATAGCTTAAGTATCTAAGTTGTTCATCAAAATGAAGGTATGATTTGTAGAAATAAAATGTTTGTCAAAAACTGTTAGAAATTCTCTTTTAATAATTAGGTACTTTTTCCCCAAGACAATTCTTCTAAGAATGAGAAAGTTTGTGGGCATCAGCCCAGGTGTCTATTTGGAATATATAGAAAGGTGTTAATGACCAGGCATTCATTTGAACTCAGTTGATACTTTAACACTTGCGTTACATAGCGTGATACTGCTAGTATAATCAATGCAGAAAATAAAGTAGAACTTCTATTATCCGAATATAATCATGTTTGGAGAGTAGGCTTTACAGAGGATAGCATGTCAACCAAACTGTAAGAGGTATTACAGTGCATAATAAGAGAAAATTAAAATTTTTGTCAGATGGAAATGAGTTCACAATATTTGAGGTCCTACTCGCACTGATAACTGCAACCACACTATAACTGACTTGCTAAAACCAAAATATTGAATAAACTTAGACCTCATTCCAGTTATAACTGGCAAGATTAAATATTAAGTAATAATTATAAATTTTATAATTTGATCTTACAGTACAAATTGTAAGTTTCACAATAGTTCACGAGCAAAAACTGCACAAAAAAATTGCAACATTTTTTCAGAAGCATCAACCTTATGGATTTCCTCACATTTATTTGTACCTACCCGAGTTAGCGGGTCGGTTTCCAGTGGGGCGTAGTTTTGGCATGCCGCCAGCAAACAGTCCTCCCAGCCCTACTGGTGCAGCTGCTGCAGCACCCCCACCCCCGCCTGCCCTGCCCACTGTACCACCACTTCCTCCTGTAGGGCTATCTGAAGGTTTGCCTGGAATGAATGAAAAATAATTGGGGTGGTCACTAAGAAATCCTAGGTTCAAATTTACCTTGCCTGGATTCAATATCATCATTAAGGGCCAAAGTTTACAAGTAACAGAACATTTGAAATCACTTGTGTGATGCTAAAATAAACACATACACAGACATGGCAAGCGTCGTGCAACATATATATTGAAAATGTCATACTGCTGTGAAAATAAGGATTTACAGAGGATTTTTTGGTTAAATACATGGTAAACAATTCTTTGCAAGACAGTTGGGTTCACTTATGGATTTTATTCTCACAAAGACTTTCATATTTGCCTAAACAAAAATTCAATAGGATTTTTATCTCTAGTACAAGTGCATCAATTACCAAAAAATGTACCTATTGTGAAAAAAATTCCTTCGAAGCCAGCCAGCTTGAACTCTATCTACTTTATTCTGGTTTTCTTGTTTGAAATAATGAAAAGTGAAAAAACACTTGGTATGTACGAATTAACATCCTGCCAGGTGTCTGATGGGACTGTTTTACTTTGGGGTGTCATTACTTGTGTTATTTATCCTCTGTTTTTAAGACAATTAAGATAGCAGCAAAGTGAGACTACCAGCTATGTTCCTTAAGAACAAAATAACCAATCACATTTTAAGCTATCTGCACATAAGCATCATCTCTCTTCAGTTGATGTCATTCATAACTTATTAAGTGTATTTGACGGGTCGTTATAAATGTACCACACACTCTGTCTTCCAACTATGCACCTACCAAAGGACATTAAGTGAAGTGTGTAATAAAGATAACAGCCATATTTCTTAGAGAAAGTGTGATATTACACTTGTCACGGGTTATTTGACCAAAAAGTTGCATCTAAATAAACCTTACAGGTATTGAACAGCTCAATGCAGTGAATAAGTATCATCTTCGCTTATCTTTAATCATATGGATATTACAGAACTGATTAATATATATATCAGCCAATTTGTTTACTTATCTTTGGATTCTGGAATAGTGTTGCCTGTGCAGCATTGCAATGTAATATGAATGACATTATCGTGAATTGCCATAGAAGTAAAATGAACTTGTTTGAATTTTTTGCTGATTACTATCACAGTAACTCCAAACGTATTGTAGGGTTTTGGTGGTACATTCAAGTTCCACATTCAAGAAAGCATTCAAAGCACAGTAACAAACATATTTAAGCTCAATGTATATGTGTAAACGCCCTAACTTTGAAGAAGGTATAATTTAGTCCAGAGTGTTTAGGAATTATTGTACACAACTAACAGAGCCTTATTTCAGCCATATCACAGATTTTACCATAAAATCAAAGTTGGATTTCATAACTTTTTGAAAAGTTTCCAGGACACTAACTGGCTGATAATAATGCAGGTTGTCCATTTGTGAGGTCATGTGAGTATTTTAGAAATATACACATACTGGGATATGACACATGGATTGTTAAATACATTATTCTGTAATATTATGCCAAAGTCCACCCCCAATTTTGCACTTTTCTTGACTTCGCCAACGGGGTCCCAACCACCAACAATTTCAGTGGTAGCTTTGATATTTTACCTTTGTGTTTCATCAAATAACTGACTATTTGTATGTGTTTTTTTTGCTTTTTTTTTTGCATTTAACAATATTTCATTAACCTCTTGAAAGAAACTTGCATATCTGTATATTGAATACTGAAACAACTTGTTTTTGAATGATATTTTATAACCGGATATATTTTTAAAATCTTCTATGGCACAGCTAACAACCAAGAATTTGCAGCCTTACCAGATTGTGATTTCAAGGTTCCTTTCCGGTTAAATAAATCTACTGCATAGCATTCGTGGTTGAAAAAAAAACAACTCTCTTTTGGGCCATTTAAGTTTTGACTTGACTTTATGCTCTCTCAACATAATGTGATAACAGAAGTTTGATTATATCATGAATTTCGTTTCATATTTTATCATGGAGAAATATTAAATCAGTAAAGAGTTTTCACTATATTTACTATACTTGTTGATAAGTCTGATAGCACCATTTTTAAAGTAACACTGCAACAATATCACAATTGGCTCAGCACTTTCCAAGATATCCACTATACATATATAACAACTTAGCTTTAAACCAAGTGTAGAGAGTATATAACACCTATTTAATAGTATTTACCCTGTATCATATTTTCCTGACAACACTTCCTACATAATTGTCTCAGAAAAGTATCACACATATCATTTTCTAGAGTTCTTGATTGTATTCAGATTCGTTAAGAGTCACACAAGATACTTTAAACTGTTAGAAGCTACCAGAATGTAAATTAGAGTAAGAAATCTAAAATTCACCACATGTGTAAAATAAATGAATTGTGGTGAGATTTGTTGACTGTATAGTAAATTAAGGCTTTTTGAACTGAAAAATACCAATTTTTAGACAAAAACATCATTTTCTTCATAAAATTAACTAAGGTTTTAGAGGTGGCGAATTTTAGATTCCTGGCGAATTTTAGATTTCTTACTCTATTTGCTTCTTGTTTTCTGTGTAGCTAGGGTCACATATTAAGGATTTCCTGGTACTTCATGGAACTGTTGTGCTGCAGTGTTGGTATTTGAATTATATTGGGAGTGACAAATCCAAAAAGTATGAACAAAGACCAAGAAACGACTGATATATCGTGACAAAAACTGAACATGAAATACAACATTCAACACCATCAAAGACCTGCAAGTAAAAAGGTCTGTCAGACTTAAGATTCATTTTTTGTTTTACGTCACATTCAATAGCCAGGGTCATATTGCGACGGGTAGTTTACGAGTGGATCAACCAGTGCATACTAGTTGGTCAAGATTTTGCACTGTAAACCACCAGGCATTGTTAAGTAACTACCAACTTTCCAACATGAAGCGCCCGGGCTGAGATTCGAACCGGCGACCACAAAGGTTGAAGGCGAGCACTCTAACCACTACACCACCGAGCCCCCTAAAAAGTTCTGTAAAGCAAAATTCAATGTTTGAAGAACACAGTATAAATCCCCTGTTGAAACCTTTTCACTGATATAAAGAAATACCCCATTACAATGGAAGTAAATGAGTCGTGATAAATAAATTTTAAAAATATACAGATTTTTTAAAATTAAAATTTATGAAATAAAAACACGAATAGAACAGTAATATGTGGGATTAGAGCAAAAATTTAGAGAATCATTAACTGTAAAGTGTTATACATGCAAAGCTTTAGACCACCAGTTTTAGTATAAAAGTCTATAACCTGTGTTAGTGTTATGTGTTAGTAGTCTTGTTAAGGCTCAAGTTTCCTTGTAATTAGGATTTTTGTTTTTCTGTTAGCATAATACACTACTTCATACACTCACTCTTATATAAATACACTAGATGTCTCCAGTGAGATGATATAATGAAACAAGTAGTACATTATCAATGCCAATTCTTTGCGTACACGTCGGCAAAGACTTTTTGTGCAAATTTTGGACTCATGAATTTCTAATGTGTTAGTTATAATAGTATGCATACATGGTTATGATGCAAAAAGTTGTAAAGATGTATTAACTTATTATTAGGCCACATGAGCATCTAAGAACTGTAAAGACCTATTTTATAAATCATAATAAAAGAATTATATGATACAAAGTACTGTCAGTTAAAATACATGGGTTAAAAGTAATTATTATATAAATAATATACATAAGTAACTAGAGGAATGCTTTTGCTAACAAAAGCGAAGCATCCCTGAAAGTTTAAAATGCTTTGTGGTTTTAATAAGCATGCTGTAAAGCTAAGAATGCACAAAGTTGCGCCGTATGCTTTCCCAATAACTCTTAATACATTCTGAAGCTATAAAAGCAACGATAAAGGAGATATAAGGCAAAAACTCCAAAGCAGCTATTTATGACCCCAGTTTGGCCCATAAGGGGGGGTCGGGGGGTAAAACTGACCGGCTATTTAGACTTTCCACCTATGCTTTCCCAATACCTCTTAATACATTCTGAAGCTATAAAAGCAATACTTAAGAAGACAGTAGGGGGGTTGACCTAAATTTAAGGCTTTCAGATTGGAAGGTGTCAGAAAATCACTCATAAATGAGACTTTTTTCAAGGGATTGCTCCCAAAATCTAATCAGCTCACGTTTTCGATAGTATGAACAGGTGTGTCAAATTATAAGGCTGTGTAGCAAGTAGTTTTTCCTGAACTGCGATGACGTGGGGGGGGGGGGGGGGGTACTTCAAAAAAATTGTTTTTGATCATGTGACCTTCATAAAGGTCAAAGGTCAAATTTAAGCATGCAGAAAAATTTTCCCACGCCTAAGGTATATAACTGCCAAATATGGTTTGAAACCTTCTAATAATAAGGGAGATATTCAAGGGAGACCATAATGCGGCGGCGGCGAGGAAACTGAGGCGAAAACAAATAAGCGCCCTTTCAGGGACGCTTAATTATTACTAACAATAAACAAAAAGTGGAATTGTTAACACAAAGTACTAGCCTTTAGACCTGTTTTTTCCAATGAGTGTTTATGCTCTCTTTTATGTTAAAGGATCTAATAATGTTTATGTGGATAAAATCATTTAGTGCAGGTTTTAAATATACCACCATAAACACACTTGCAATAAGGAAGTGACTTGACATTCTCAAGAGCTGCACCATGTGTAAAATATGTTTTAATAGATTTTTCCCCTCAAAGTTTAAATATTTATCCTTCCTGGTTTTTATAGCTTTTTTGGTTTACTAAATGAGATATATAATTTTCCTTTTGTCTCAGTATATCAAACGCGATTGGATCTGATACTTTCTGATCCATCAATGAAATTGTAATTCATGTGATATACAGTAAAATCCAACCAGTACTCAAACTCGGGTCGGTTGTCAGCATGCAGGTACTCAGGGCTGTTTTTTAGCACCCGTCCCAGCCCTACATACAAGGTAAAAGAATCATTCAACTCCTATTAGACAGTTAGGCATTATCCTCATTTACCCACAGACCTCCATTAAAAATATCCATAATTTTTGTCAGAGTATTAAATTAATACTCCCCTCTGCACCCCGTGCACTAACTATTTTCATTGACCTGTATTTTTCTACAGTGACAGGTCCAGCACTTTCCATTTGGTCCATTTTGAAACTAAATATTAACTTAATCTAGATTGCAATAAAGGTTGCAGGCTGGCACTGTACACTGATTTTCTTTAATTCTGGTAAGATTTTTAAATTTTTAAACAATTTTCTTCAATTTAAAAAGGCTTAATATGACTACATGTATCAGCAATACTGTGTTGGATCCGATCAGTTCAGTTCATTTAGTTAGGTACTGGAAAGGCTTATTAACCCTGCATGTCTGATCACCAGAAAAAGACTCCTACTTCTACAGGGGAAAGTTCTCACCCTGGGAACGAAAAATCTATAAAGTTTCACATGTAATTTATTTAGAGGTGTTATCTAGAAAAGCTAACAAACACAACTGTCTGTTGAAATATTATATATCATATTACAATGAAACCCTCTGTAAATCATTTTATTCACATTACCATGGTTTTTGTGATAATCACTTGAATTAATTGGCACTTGAGATGTACGTCAGAATGCTTAATTTAGTATTCTATTTGATAAAGGAGAGACTGATTCTAGGTCAACTTTAACCTCTCATCTTTGAACTTTTATATCTAAGATAACAGTGAGTTTAAATGAAACTGGTCCTTAAAAACCATAACAAGTCTTCGACAGCTTCCTTAAATATCTAAGAAATCCACCCCTGGACAAATTTTCCTGAAAACCAAGAAAACACCTGGAAAATGTTGAATTAAGGTGCAGCAATCTAAATAATTTAGCTGCTTTGTGATCAATTGTGATATCCATTATCATCATTATTGTGATTAGTGCATATTCTTTTGTACATGTAGTTCTTCCTGTGAGAAGGCTTATCATGATCATTGTATACTTTGTATTATTGCTTCAACAAGAAACCTGGGTTTTAGACAACAAAAGGTGGGTTGCGCAATCAGTATCTGGGATGGTAACACATACTAGTACTTGCCATGTCTACAGGATGGATGTATGCCAGATGTATGCCACATGATAGCTGTGATACTGGTCCTCGATATATCAAAATTAGTGCTGGGAAATCGCCATGACTTTACCTGTCGATGTTCATATCAGGAATTTGTGCGCAAACTTCGAATATTTCCGATTATGGAGTTGAAATTGTAAACCAGACGGAAAAATCAAATATTAAATAATAACAAGTAAAATACACACAAATTACCACAAATATAACCAAAATATAATCTAAAAGCCATTCACAGACGTCTCCCTCACTAACAGACCATGTTTGGTGTATCCTCACTTGTGATTGGCTGATTTTATGATTACCTTAACAACAGTGGGAAACCCCCAAGGTGTTTCTATTTACGTTATATTTATTGCATGCACAGCTAGTTTGTCATTTTAACTGATGATTATTTCAGATTTTTAAAAATATTAATACGGTTGGTGTTTTATTGTGACCAAAAGGCTACAAAGAAATGAATTTAGCAAACAAATTTTACAGGTCATTGATAATACCTAAGTTTGCAAACATCTCACCCAGCACTAATCAAAATAGTGCTGGGTTCAGCCCTTCCACTTTGTCTAGTTTGAAATCAAGTAGCAGAAGCATCTTCAATTTACCAGCGGAGGCTATCTTGTTTTTCCAAATGGCACAAATTTAGAAAGCAATCTGGCTGAGGTGGTGTCTTTATTACCCTGTAAAATTTCAAATCAATCGGAAGAAGCGTCTTCGAGTTAGTGTCCAGAAACCGCATTTCAAGATGGTCGCCACAGCAGCCATTTTATTTTTCCAAATGACACCAACTTCGAAAGCAACTTAGCCGAGGTGGTACCCTACCACCCTCTAAAGTTTCAAATGAATCGGCAGAAGCATGTTCAAGTTAGAATCCGGAAATGGAATTTCAAGATGGCGGCAATGGCAGCCATCTTGTTTTTCCAAATGGCGCCAATTTCGAAAGCAACTTAGCCTAGGTGGTGCCCTACCACCCTGTTAAGTTTTAAATCGATTGACAAAGCGTCTTTGAGTTAGAGTCCATGGCGGCCATCTTGTTTTTCAAAATGGCACAAATTGCGAAAGCAAACTAGCCTAGGTGGTGCCCTACCATCCTTCTAAGTTTTAAATCGATCAGTGGAAACATCTTCGAGTTAGAATCCAGAAACCAAAATGTTGATGGACAGAAGTCCGACACATCGAGTAGGTGGGAAAATGAAATGTTGTGAAGAGTTTCTGTAAAACATATGCCATCTCGGAAATTTTTGTGAAATACATACTTAGCCTCAAAAGAAATGTAAGATATATCATAACTAATTCTCTATAAAACTTGCTTTCCTTTTTTGGCTAAATATATACTATGCAAAGAACAGCTTCACCTTTCATGTTAAAGAATATCCCTCTTTCTTCCTTATTTCATTTTGCATGCAAACTTTAACATTTACACTAAAGTTCTATCTATTGAAATTGAACTCTTTTTTTCCACAATGTACTATACACTGTACATTATAATTAATATGCAACTCTGACAAAAGTATATCCACATTAAAATCTGTATATTTCTTGGGCTTGTGATGGATACACGTCTTTACTTACACACTTTTGTATCACTTAACTAGTTTATACATAGAACTGAATCTGCAATGAGTGCAGACTCTGCATCCATACTGACATATTCAAAAACTATCAGACTGTGAAACATAAAAGTCACAAGAATTGAAAAATTTGCTTCCTTATGTCTCCCCTCTTATAAATTTTAAACTAATGTGTAGAACTCACCAAAATTTGTCATTATTATGCTCAACCCACTTTAATTATTCAGTCTCTTCCAATCTTACAAATACATTGCACAGTAAGTACATGATTATAGCCAGAAATGAAACTCAAGTCAATGGCAAGTTTCACCTTTGTTACTTCAAAGTTTGTCAGGCATGAAGTCATGCAGATCAATGCAGATACCTCACTATGTCACTCATTAATATTACAAGCATGATCTTCTGTTGATATCCTTAAATAGAAAACTTCCTTGTTTGAATGAAAATCTTTCTTCTGAACAGTGTTTATAATGAGGATGCTTCCGAGGTTTTGCAATATGGATTGTTCCTAATTATGCAGCTTGTGACAGATCCTTATACACATGCAATAAAACCCGCTAAATAGAACTCTGATACTTAGATAGAACTAACTCAAGACCAAGGAAGCATCTGTGACCAGATGCAAGATGTAGCCACTGGAAAAGGACAACCGACATAGTTTTGAGGATAAACAGCATTTTTCAAGATGGCGGACGAAATAAAGAAAATTCTAAAATATTTACAGGAATTAAAGGAGTAGTCCTTATTATCCAGTGGGGCCAACTTTTTGTTAAAAATCACTCGAAGTGTTACAGTTTTCGAGATAAATGGCATTTTCCATTTCTGCCAAAATTCAAGATGGTAGCTGAAATTCAGAAAAGTCTCAATTTTTCAGAGGACCAAAAGGAGGAGTAGTCCAACATATGCCTGAAATTGCTCTATCTCTTGTGGTTTTTCGAGATGAACAACATTTATCATTTCCGCTAAAATTCAAGATGGTAGCTGAAATTCGGAAAAGTCAAAATTTTTCAGAGGTCATAGAATAGTCCTTAGTACCCCGGTTGTCAATGTATTCCAGAAATTGCTCCATCTCTTACGGTTTTTCATATAAACAACATTTTCTATTTGCACCATAATTCAAGATGGCAGCCGAAATTCGGAAAAGTATAGGTTGGCTTAACATCCCAAACCTCTAGGAGCAATAATAAGTGAGTTATAAGCATTTTAAGCTTGGCTACCCCTGTTTGACCTTGAAGCAGGGACCAAAGGTCAAATCTGTACACATCAGAATATTCCTATCCTATGATTTCATAATGGTTGGTTTCATATTGCAAACATCTAGGACCAAGAATAAGTGAGTTATAAGCACTTTTCAGTTTGGCTATTCTCATTTGACTTTGTAGGAGGTGGGTACAATTAAAGCCCAAAGACGAGAGGTAAAAAAAAATTTAAAATCAGTCCTTCCTTAGTCAAATGTGATGTTAAAGTAAACATCTTACCATAAACATGGTAGATAATAAATATACATATCAAAGCTGTAACAATGCTGTGAATATAGAGGTTTAGAGAGGATTTCATTGTCAGAAAGATGATATGCAACACCTCAGCAGCCAGTTAGGTTTGTTTGCTCATATAGATAAACACCTATAAGTATGCCAAGAGTGAAACTTAAGGCGATTTTTTGTCCCAGGACGAAAACTTTCCCCTTTAAATATTGTCAATTTGTTTTTCTTTTCTTGAAATGGAATCGGAATATACTGTGAGAAACTAGTTGTAAAAACACATATACATGTCAAAGCTGTAACAATGCTGTGAATATAGAGGTTTAGAGAGGATTTCACTGTCAGACAGATGATATGCACCACCTCAGCAGCCAGGTGGGTTTGTTTACTCATATAAATAAACACCTATAAATATGCCAAGAGTGAAATTTAACGAGACTTTCGTCCCCCGACGAAAACTTTCCCCTTTGAATATATGGTATTTAACGGCCCTTTAATCTGTGATGGTCAGTTTACAAATGAGAAAGGGAAGATTATGAATTCAAAGTAATTTAACATGCCATTACATGTCAGAGCCATAAACACTAAAATATAAAGTAAACAGAAAATACCTTGGCCAATCAGCCATCACAGGCATGCATACATAATGTATGGTATGGAGTGAGGCTGAAGTTTGTAAAAAGTTGCTATTAACATTTGGTTATATTTGTGTCAATTTTCGCCTATTTGCATTATTTTAATTTTTATAACAGAGTTATACTGTATTTTTTTCAAAATTTGGCCTGGGCGTTAATTATGTTCAGACCAGGCATTAAATTGAACCAGGCGTTCTTTCGAAATACAAAAAAAACAGTGTTATAAATTGTAAACAGTGTGCTTGGTACCGGGCGATAATTTGAACCAGGGCATTATTTTGGAAATTTACGGTATCTGTTGAAACTGACAATCGAGGAAGCACAGCTTTCTGTTTACACCCTTAGTGCATATAGAAGTAGATTAAACTTTAATAATACCATATTTTTCCAAAATATGGCCCGGGCGTTAATTATTTTCAAGTGGCATCAGACCAGGCGTTAAATTGAACCAGGCGTTCTTTTGAAATACAAAAACAGTGTTATAAATTGTAAACAGTGTGCTTGGTACCAGGCGTTAATTTGAACCAGGCGTTTATTTGAACCTGAGCGTTATTTTGGAAATTTACAGTATTTCCTCTAATTTCCAACAATAACAGTTCACAGATGGATTTGTCTGGATTGAGTTAAATTGCAATGTCTGTAAAAGTTGAATCTATCCGTCTTTGACACTGCAAGGGTTAAAAGGATAATAAACTGTGTCAATATATTGCTAAAAATTGCATCCTGAAGGTGTTCAACTTTTTGAGCATTTATTTGAGCGAGTCTTTGAGTTGAATGATCTTTGATAACTTTAAAAAAAATTTTCTACACACAAAAGCTTTATAAAGAAGAAATACACTAAAGTACTTTGCATTTGAGATGTGACGCATGGGAAATTTGCTACTATAAAGTTAAACAAGAGACACTAGTCAATGAAATTACGTCACAGAATAGATAAAGTCCTTAATATGGCCCATATTTTAAAGAAATACAAGCTGTTGTCGTGTGTTGTAAATTTCATATAGTCTTAGGATTTCATTATTTACAAAGTGGGTTTCAACCCTGTATCTATGGACACATTTCATATGAATATCAAATTGTCACACATATAGATACACAAGTGATAATTTGTTAGTGCTGACCCTTTCCAATTTGTTAAGTAAAATAAAAGCATCGCGGATGATGACACAGAACACTTAAGTCTGGAAACACTATTTGGTCCTGACTGTATGTAAACATAAACATATCTACAACTGAACCCCTTCAGTGAATTCAACTGAGTGAAATGAACTGACATTAAGTAAAAATGAAAGCATTTTCTGTTCAAATTCAGAAAGCTACTAGTTTGAGTACTACAAATGCACATTTTGTACAAATGAAAGCATTTTCTGTTAAAATTCATAGATCACCTGGAAATTCTCATTTAGAGTGAAAATATTCAGAATCTACCGAACAAGGTTCAACTGTGCATCAATATTTATACATATACTGAATATATATATATAGAAACAGAAACTGAAACCAATAAAATACACAACAATAACAGGAACAGGAAAAATATAAAAGTGCACCACAGCTGCAAGTTAAGTCTGTAAACACAGTGCTAGTGCGAAACAACCTAATTATAGTGGAATCTACTTTAAAATATTTCCAATCAGGAATACCAACAGAATATGAAAAGCACATTGCATAAAAACATTCTTATAACTTATTAAAATAACAAAAAAAAATATTGCGAAAAGGATCATTTAAGTTAAACAAGAGGAGAGTGCCCGTGAACGGGCACTGTGTCAGCTGACTGAGTGTTTTTGATTTGTGAAGGTGATTAGAGGACAGAATAATTATCAGGAAAAGGGCTGTACAGAAATACAGTAAATGGTAACTGAACAGCAAGTTCGAAAGAAATTCCGAAGCTGACAGAAGAAAAGGATAAAAAAGTTGTGCCCTGTAAATGGTATTATGAAGGAAAATAACAAGGTAATTGTTTAAGTGTAAAAAATAGGTTAAAACATATTTAAAGAAATACTACAAATGCAATATCCTCGTTCGACCTTGAAGAAGGGGTCCAAGGTCAAATCTAACCACACAAATACATTCCCAGCCCATGATTTCCTATGGTTTACCATTCCAAACCTCTAGGACCAATTATAAATGAGTTATAAGCACTTTTAAGCTTGGCTGTCCTCATTTGACCTTGAAGGAGGGGTCCAAAGGTCAAATCTGACCATACCAAAAGATTCCGAGCCAATGATTTCCTATGGGATGGTTTACCATCCCAAATCTCTGTCACCAATAATAAGCGAGTTGTAGGCACTTTCAATTTTCGCTATCCTCATTTGACCTTGAAGGAGGGTTCCAAGGTCAAATCGGACCATATCAACAGATTCACAGCCCATGATTTCCTGTCTGTTTACCATCCCAAACCTCTGGGACCAATAATAAGCGAGTTATAAGCACTTTTAAGTTTGGCTATCCTTGTTTGACCTTGAAGGAGGGGTCATTGAAGGTCAAATCTGACCACACCAAAAGATTCCCACCCCATGATTTCCTACAGGTTGGTTTATCATCCCAAACCTCTAGGATCAATAATAAGGGAGATATAAGCACTTTTCATGACTGACAAAAAACACCTGTGGCGGCCATCTTGTTTCTCAAAATGAGGCCAAAAATATTCCCAGACAACATTTTATGGTTATTAATATATACTGCAAACTTAAGAAAGCTAGCTATAATATTTTTTTTCATCAGAGCAGTAATGGTGAAATCTCTCTCTACACACTGCGGCTATCCAGTGGATACAATGATTTACTCAACAGTGAGAACTTGAAAGTAGCTATTGCTCAGCTATGCCATGACATAGAGGTCTGCAATTTCACTATGTTATAGCTGACCAAAAATTCTGTGAATAACATATTTAACAAATTACTCTAAATGTAATAGTTTTCAAGTTACAACTGATTTACTCAACAGTGAGATCCTCAAAGGAACTATTACTCAGCTATGCAATGAGCTACATGTCTGAAATTTTACTATGTTATAGCTAACCCAAAAGTAGGTGAACAACATATTTAAGCAAACTACTGTAAATGCAATAGTTTTCAAGCTACAACTGATTTACTCAATAGTGAGAACCTGAAAATAGCTATTGCTCCGCTATGCCATGAGCTATAGGTCTGTAATTTCACTATGTTATAGCTGACCCAAAAGTAGGTGAACAATATATTTTAACAAAATACTCCAAATGCAATATTTTTCAAGTTATAGCTGATTTACTCAACAGTCAGTACCTGAGAATAGCTATTGCTCAGTTGTGCCATGAGCTATAGGTCTATAATTTCACTATGTTATAGCTGACCCAAAAGTAGCTGAATAACATATTTATACCAAATTTTCTAAATGCAATAGTTTTTAAGTTACAAGTGATTTTACTCATAATGGAAGTTACTGAAAAGCCCAAAAGTAGCTATTTCTCACTTAGCTATTGAGACAGACACCCAACTTACTCACCATATTGTAGCTATGAAGAAAGTAGCTGAATAACATATTTTAACAAAATGCTCTAAATGCAACACTTTTCAAGTTATAAGTGATTTACTCAACAGTGATAACCTAAAAGTAGCTATTACTCAGCTATGCCATGAGCTACAGGTCTGAAATTTTACTATGTTATAGCTGACCCAAAAGTAGCTGAATAACATATTTATACGAAATTCTCTAAATGCAATAGTTTTCAAGTTATAAGCGATTTACTCAACAGTGATAACCTAAAAGTAGCTATTACTCAGCTATGCCATGAGCTACAGGTCTGAAATTTCACTATGTTATAGCTGGCCCAAAAGTAGCTGAATAACATATTTGCACAAATTTCTGTAAATGCAATAGTTTTCCAATAACTGATTTACTCAACAGTGAGAACTTCAAAGTAGCTATTACTCAGCTATGAAATGAGCCACAGGTCTGAAACTTCACTATGTTATAGCTGACCCCAAAATAGGTGAATAACATATTGAAACAAAATACTCTAAATGCAATAGTTTTCAAGTTATAAGTGATTTACTCAACAGTGATAACCTAAAAGTAGCTATTACTCAGCTATGCCATGAGCTACAGGTCTGAAATTTTACTATGTTATAGCTGGCCCAAAAGTAGCTGAATAACATATTTATACGAAATTGTCTAAATGCAATAGTTTTTAAGTTACAAGTGATTTTACTCATGACGGAAGTTACTGAAAAGCCCAAAAGTAGCTATTACTCACTTAGCTATTGAGACAGACACCCAACTTACTCACCATATTGTAGCTATGAAAAAAGTAGCTGAATAACATATTTTAACAAAATGCTCTAAATGCAACACTTTTCAAGTTATAAGTGATTTACTCAACAGAGATAACCTAAAAGTAGCTATTACTCAGCTATGCCATGAGCTACAGGTCTGAAATTTTACTATGTTATAGCTGACCCAAAAGTAGCTGAATAACATATTTATACGAAATTCTCTAAATGCAATAGTTTTCAAGTTATAAGCGATTTACTCAACAGTGATAACCTAAAAGTAGCTATTACTCAGCTATGCCATGAGCTACAGGTCTGAAATTTCACTATGTTATAGCTGGCCCAAAAGTAGCTGAATAACATATTTGCACAAATTTCTGTAAATGCAATAGTTTTCCAATTATAACTGATTTACTCAACAGTGAGAACTTCAAAGTAGCTATTACTCAGCTATGAAATGAGCCACAGGTCTGAAACTTCACTATGTTATAGCTGACCCCAAAATAGGTGAATAACATATGAAACAAAATACTCTAAATGCAATAGTTTTCAAGTTATAAGTGATTTACTCAACAGTGATAACCTAAAAGTAGCTATTACTCAGCTATGCCATGAGCTACAGGTCTGAAATTTTACTATGTTATAGCTGGCCCAAAAGTAGCTGAATAACATATTTATACGAAATTCTCTAAATGCAATAGTTTTTAAGTTACAAGTGATTTTACTCATGATGGAAGTTACTGAAAAGCCCAAAAGTAGCTATTACTCACTTAGCTATTGAGACAGACACCCAACTTACTCACCATATTGTAGCTATGAAAAAAGTAGCTGAATAACATATTTTAACAAAATGCTCTAAATTCAACACTTTTCAAGTTATAAGTGATTTACTCAACAGTGATAACCTAAAAGTAGCTATTACTCAGCTATGCCATGAGCTACAGGTCTGAAATTTTACTATGTTATAGCTAACCCAAAAGTAGCTGAATAACATATTTATACGAAATTCTCTAAATGCAATAGTTTTCAAGTTATAAGCGATTTACTCAACAGTGATAACCTAAAAGTAGCTATTACTCAGCTATGCCATGAGCTACAGGTCTGAAATTTCACTATGTTATAGCTGGCCCAAAAGTAGCTGAATAACATATTTGCACAAATTTCTGTAAATGCAATAGTTTTCCAATTATAACTGATTTACTCAACAGTGAGAACTTCAAAGTAGCTATTACTCAGCTATGAAATGAGCCACAGGTCTGAAACTTCACTATGTTATAGCTGACCCCAAAATAGGTGAATAACATATGAAACAAAATACTCTAAATGCAATAGTTTTCAAGTTATAAGTGATTTACTCAACAGTGATAACCTAAAAGTAGCTATTACTCAGCTATGCCATGAGCTACAGGTCTGAAATTTTACTATGTTATAGCTGGCCCAAAAGTAGCTGAATAACATATTTATACGAAATTCTCTAAATGCAATAGTTTTTAAGTTACAAGTGATTTTACTCATGATGGAAGTTACTGAAAAGCCCAAAAGTAGCTATTACTCACTTAGCTATTGAGACAGACACCCAACTTACTCACCATATTGTAGCTATGAAAAAAGTAGCTGAATAACATATTTTAACAAAATGCTCTAAATTCAACACTTTTCAAGTTCTAAGTGATTTACTCAACAGTGATAACCTAAAAGTAGCTATTACTCAGCTATGCCATGAGCTACAGGTCTGAAATTTTACTATGTTATAGCTAACCCAAAAGTAGCTGAATAACATATTTATACGAAATTCTCTAAATGCAATAGTTTTCAAGTTATAAGCGATTTACTCAACAGTGATAACCTAAAAGTAGCTATTACTCAGCTATGCCATGAGCTACAGGTCTGAAATTTCACTATGTTATAGCTGGCCCAAAAGTAGCTGAATAACATATTTGCACAAATTTCTGTAAATGCAATAGTTTTCCAATTATAACTGATTTACTCAACAGTGAGAACTTCAAAGTAGCTATTACTCAGCTATGAAATGAGCCACAGGTCTGAAACTTCACTATGTTATAGCTGACCCCAAAATAGGTGAATAACATATTGAAACAAAATACTCTAAATGCAATAGTTTTCAAGTTATAAGTGATTTACTCAACAGTGATAACCTAAAAGTAGCTATTACTCAGCTATGCCATGAGCTACAGGTCTGAAATTTTACTATGTTATAGCTGGCCCAAAAGTAGCTGAATAACATATTTTAACAAAATGCTCTAAATGCAACACTTTTCAAGTTATAAGTGATTTACTCAACAGAGATAACCTAAAAGTAGCTATTACTCAGCTATGCCATGAGCTACAGGTCTGAAATTTTACTATGTTATAGCTGACCCAAAAGTAGCTGAATAACATATTTATACGAAATTCTCTAAATGCAATAGTTTTCAAGTTATAAGCGATTTACTCAACAGTGATAACCTAAAAGTAGCTATTACTCAGCTATGCCATGAGCTACAGGTCTGAAATTTCACTATGTTATAGCTGGCCCAAAAGTAGCTGAATAACATATTTGCACAAATTTCTGTAAATGCAATAGTTTTCCAATTATAACTGATTTACTCAACAGTGAGAACTTCAAAGTAGCTATTACTCAGCTATGAAATGAGCCACAGGTCTGAAACTTCACTATGTTATAGCTGACCCCAAAATAGGTGAATAACATATGAAACAAAATACTCTAAATGCAATAGTTTTCAAGTTATAAGTGATTTACTCAACAGTGATAACCTAAAAGTAGCTATTACTCAGCTATGCCATGAGCTACAGGTCTGAAATTTTACTATGTTATAGCTGGCCCAAAAGTAGCTGAATAACATATTTATACGAAATTCTCTAAATGCAATAGTTTTTAAGTTACAAGTGATTTTACTCATGATGGAAGTTACTGAAAAGCCCAAAAGTAGCTATTACTCACTTAGCTATTGAGACAGACACCCAACTTACTCACCATATTGTAGCTATGAAAAAAGTAGCTGAATAACATATTTTAACAAAATGCTCTAAATGCAACACTTTTCAAGTTATAAGTGATTTACTCAACAGTGATAACCTAAAAGTAGCTATTACTCAGCTATGCCATGAGCTACAGGTCTGAAATTTTACTATGTTATAGCTGACCCAAAAGTAGCTGAATAAGATATTTATACGAAATTCTCTAAATGCAATAGTTTTCAAGTTATAAGCGATTTACTCAACAGTGATAACCTAAAAGTAGCTATTACTCAGCTATGCCATGAGCTACAGGTCTGAAATTTTACTATGTTATAGCTGGCCCAAAAGTAGCTGAATAACATATTTGCACAAATTTCTGTAAATGCAATAGTTTTCCAATTATAACTGATTTACTCAACAGTGAGAACTTCAAAGTAGCTATTACTCAGCTATGAAATGAGCCACAGGTCTGAAACTTCACTATGTTATAGCTGACCCCAAAATAGGTGAATAACATATTGAAACAAAATACTCTAAATGCAATAGTTTTCAAGTTATAAGTGATTTACTCAACAGTGATAACCTAAAAGTAGCTATTACTCAGCTATGCCATGAGCTACAGGTCTGAAATTTTACTATGTTATAGCTGGCCCAAAAGTAGCTGAATAACATATTTATACGAAATTCTCTAAATGCAATAGTTTTTAAGTTACAAGTGATTTTACTCATGATGGAAGTTACTGAAAAGCCCAAAAGTAGCTATTACTCACTTAGCTATTGAGACAGACACCCAACTTACTCACCATATTGTAGCTATGAAAAAAGTAGCTGAATAACATATTTTAACAAAATGCTCTAAATGCAACACTTTTCAAGTTCTAAGTGATTTACTCAACAGTGATAACCTAAAAGTAGCTATTACTCAGCTATGCCATGAGCTACAGGTCTGAAATTTTACTATGTTATAGCTGACCCAAAAGTAGCTGAATAACATATTTATACGAAATTCTCTAAATGCAATAGTTTTCAAGTTATAAGCGATTTACTCAACAGTGATAACCTAAAAGTAGCTATTACTCAGCTATGCCATGAGCTACAGGTCTGAAATTTCACTATGTTATAGCTGGCCCAAAAGTAGCTGAATAACATATTTATACCAAATTCTCTAAATGCAATAGTTTTTAAGTTACAAGTGATTTTACTCATAATGGAAGTTACTGAAAAGCCCAAAAGTAGCTATTACTCACTTAGCTATTGAGACAGACACCCAACTTACTCACCATATTGTAGCTATGAAAAAAGTAGCTGAACAACATATTTTCACAAAATGCTGTAAATGCAACACTTTTGAAGTTATAAGTGATTTAGTGCATGATTTCATGAATTTTAATGCATTAAAAATTATTAAAAAAATTTATTTAAAAAAAAGTAAGACAGATCCAGGTCTCATACTCACACAAGAGAATGTATCTCTGGCCTAGTACATATATGCAAGATATGAGAGAAATCCCTGCAATAGTCACTGAGAAAATTGTGATAAAAAGTTGAAATTTTCACACTTTTGGTGGGGGTACCCCCCTTGTAATGTCTCTAGCAAACAGACGAACAGACAGATTTGCATGCCTTGAACAATTTTTCATCCTCGATAGATAAGGTATCTTTTAAAAAAAACAGCATGTCTCTAGGCCTTGTAGTTTTGGAGAAGAAGTTGTTCACGCGGACGCGTACGCGGACGCGTATGCGTACGCCCACGCCGCAGAGTGATGACATAATGTCAGCTGACTGACAAGTCAGCTGACATAAAAAACAAAGCTTTGCTTGTTTTGCTCATAAGATTAGATTATACTCTCCGAACTAAAGTTTGTATAAGGTACATTTGAAATAAGGCAGTACTTTATAATTTGCTCTTAAATCCTCTATTCTTAAACTCCATTATCTGTAGCACTGCATTAACAGAATACATGTAACACTGTAATACTGGCTGTCCAACAGTGATTAAGTACCCTTTAATGTACTTCCTGAAGTGGTTAGTAAAGCTGATGTTGAAATTCACGCTGTCCAAACTGTGTGCACCAAAATGGACTGTCACAATAAAGTGTGACTCATGAAATGATTAACTGAATTCAATTTAACCTTTGAAAACACCTTAAATCTCTGCAATCCAACAAAATGGTGCATAATATAGCTGTTACTAGTGCTGGGAGATTGTCATGTTTTTATCTGTCGATGTTTGTATCGGAAATTTGTAAACAAACTTCGAACATTTCCGATCATGGAACCGAAAGTGTAAACCAGACAGAAAAATCAAATATTAAACTAGATTGGGCCAACTCGGCGCCAACATATCCCCAGACAGGTCATCACTCACGCCACAGGTTTTGATCGGGAATTTTTTAAAACATAATTACCCATTATTATATGAACTTCAGCACATCAATCTACTCTGTTTATATCTTCCAAGGAAGATGGTGTATCCCCAGACGCCGAATACATAACTCAAATTATATTTTCAATCTTCCTGCAATGATAACTCTAAACCTATTTTCAAAGTATTTAAATGATTGATGATTGAATGTCCATTCTAAAATAATAATCCCAAAAGAGCATATCTGTTTCTATATTTGTTGACAAATAAAATATTATTTTTAACTCAACTCATCATACTTTTCAATCTTCCTTCAAAGTATTTAAATGATTGATGATTCAATGTCCATTCTAAAATTCATAATCCCAAAAGCGCATATCTGTTTCTATATTTGTTCACAAATAAAATATTATTTAAAAAAAAATTATTTATATTATTATTTTATTATATTATTTTTAGAATTTGCAAATTGTTTTCAGTTATTCATTTCCTCTATACCTATATATGTGGTCCATATATATGCAACCTAAATATGTGACACAATCTCAGTTCTGACTCCCCTTTGTGTTATATGTAATGAAGCCCACCACCTCCCACCCCCACCCCTCTCCCCTTCTCCACACCTCTCTCACTATTACACAAGATCTGCAACCCCATTGAGTTCTTTGTTTCTCATCTGATATCATTAAATACCTTTGTTTATTTAGTGTCACTCAATATAGCTGGAGGTCCCAGAGGTGGGTGGGGGGAATCCGGGTGGGGGATGCATAAATGGTAAACAAACAATCTATATAAAAGGGGTACTCAAATACAAAAAGAATTGAGAATTTTAAGTATGTGATTATCAACTGAAATGAGTTCATAACTGTAGGAGCTGTGTCAAAATTAACTGAGGCAAGTTGAATAAAACTGGGCTAGTTGAGGGTTAAAAATCCCCTACTTTTACTACATAAGGATATAATTTCATTAATATTGGGACTTAAAGCTCACTTAAAGTGTCCATTTTGTCTACTTGAATATGTTTAACCAGTTTCATTTTAAAAAGTTAAAAACTCAGCAAGCAGAGGTATAACACACAAAAATAAGTTCTTAAAAGACTAAGATAGCCATAACATTATTAATATTCAAAATTTAAATAGACAGGCATTTCCTTTTAAAAATTCAAAGATTTCAGCTCTATAACCCACATAGTTTGACAGTTACTGGGCTTTAAAGTGGCATAATGTCCATAAATTGGGTTTCTGTGGGCATTTTACAATTGTTAAAGAGACCTTAGCAATTAAACAACAGATCTGAAACTTTTTGGGGGACATACATAACAAACAAAAATTATATATAATACAGTTTAAGACTTGTCACACTAAGCATTTCCAAATAACAGGGCAAAATACGGAAAAAATGTCCAAAAAGGCACTTGGGCGAGTGTCTATGGCCCTCATACACAGGTTAAATGTCTACTAAAAACCTTGATTTTCGGCATATGTAAAAAGGACATAATAATGCATTCCCAGATGGGATTTCAGCTCCATCAATCACATAGTTTAACAGTCACAGGGCTTAAAGGTGGTTAAAAAGTCCAAATATTGGGTCTCTGTGGGCCTTTTAGAGATCTCGATGTGGCTTTCAAATTAAAGCTTCAGACTTAAAATTTGTTACATACTAAGATTACACATAGAATATGTATCTAATAAAGTTTGAAACTTCTCAGACTTACCATTTCCAAGTTACAGAGCAAAATATGTGAAAATGTCTTAAAAGGGTCACTCAGGTGGGTGTTTAAGGTCCTCATACACAGGTTAAATGTCTACTTGAAGCCTTGATTTTTGGCACATGTAAAAAGAACATAATAATGTATTCCCAGATGAGATTTCAGCTCTATCAGTCACATAGTTTAACAGTCACAGGCCTTAAAATTGGCAAAAAGTCCAAATACTGGGTCTTTATGGGGCCTTCTAGAGACCTAAATGTGGCCTTCAAATTAAAGCCTCAGACTTAAAATTTGTCACATACTAAGATTACACATAGAATATGCATCTAATACAGTTTGAAACTTCTTAGACTTACCATTTCCAAGTTACAGGGCAAAATATGTGAAAAATGTCTAAAAATGGTCACTCGGGTGGGGATTTATGGTCCTCATACACAGGTTAAATGTCTTCTTAAAGCCTTAATTTTTGGCACATATATAAATAACATACTAATATCTTCCCAGATAGGATTTGAGCTCTATCAGTCACATAGTTTGACAGTCACAGGGCTTAAAAGTAGCAAAAAGTCCAAATATTGGGTCTTTGGGAGCCTTTTAGAGACCTCAATTTGACCTTCAAAATTAAAGCTTCAGACTTAAAATCTGTTACATACTAAGATTACACACAGAATATATATCTAATACAGTTTGAAACTTCTCAGACTTACCATTTCCAAGTTACAGGGAAAAAGATGTGAAAAATGTCTTATAAGGGTCACTCGGGTGGGTGTTTATGGTCCTGATACACAGGTTAACTGTCTATTAAAGGCCTAAATGTTGGGGCACATATAAGAAAACACATAGATATATTCCCAGATGATATTTAACTTAGATGAGAGACATAGTTTGAAAGCTACAGTGCTTGAAAGTGGCAAAAAGTGCATAAATTGGGTCTCTGTGGGCACTTTTGAGACCTTAAGTCGACCCCTTTGGGTAAACCTACAGCCCTAAAATTTTCTACAGACAAGGATTACATATCAAAGTTATACCTAGCGCAGTTTGAGACTCATCAGAATTACCACTTCCAAATTATAGGGCAAAATATGTGAAAAGTATAGCAAAAAATCCCCAAGTGGGGGTATTTATGGGCCTCAAACACAATTTTCTCCTCAACTTAAAGTCGTGATTTTCGGCACATGTACTAAGAACATATTAATGTGTTGTCAGGTAAAATTTCAGCCAGCTGAGCATCATAGTTTGTGACCTACAGGGCTCTAAGTGGCCAAAAGTGCAATTTCTGACCTTAAGGTGGCCATAAGTTCTTTTTTACTGGGAGTTTAAGGTCACCTTAAAATAGGGATCTTCCTTTGGGCACCCTTAACATGTGTACCAAGTTTGAAAAAAAAATATTAATTTGTTTTTGAGTTATCGCGTCCACAAGGAAATTTCTACGGCGGCGGCGGCGGCGGCGCGACGGACCTGAATCCAATATATCCCCGACTTTCGTCTGGGGATATAATTATAACAAGCAAAATACACACAAAGTACCACAAATATGACCAAAATATAACCTAAAAGCAATATTGACAAACATGCCCCTCATTAACAGACCATGCTGTATGTATCCTCACTTATGATTGGCTGATTTTATGATTACCTTGACAACAATGGGAAAACCCCATTGTGTGGGGCTTTTTTTTTTTTTTTTTAATTGACAGCTACTTTTGTGATTTTAACTGATGAATGTTACAGATTTTCACAAAATATTATTCCAGTTAGTGTTTTAATGTGATAAAAAGACTACAAAGAAATGAGTTTAGCAAATATTGATTGCACTTAAATTTTGCCGACCATTGATTGGCAATGAGCCAGCGAGCGATAATACCAAAGTTTGCAAACATCGTCCCAGCACTAGTTGTTACTATAACAGGTATGCAAATAATACAACTGCAAGGTTTTATCATTGTGCAAAAGCAGGCGTATATGTGTAAAAATATAGATATTTCAGGCAAGTGTTCACTGTTAGACAACCAGCGATAACTATCATGCATGATAAAAAAAGAAACTAGTTAAAAGTCCTCATCATATTTTCCCCAACATTAAAGTTCTTGGAAAAAAGTATGTGTAGACCATTTGGTTCATTTGATAACTACTATGCATTCCAAATACTGTGCAAATGAATCCCTTTAGTGTATTCTGGGCTGGCATTCATAAAAAAATCTCAAACTCAAACTCACCCAGTGTCTCAAACTCAAACTCAGTCCGGCACAAGTATGAACTCAAATTTAGCATCCTGAACTGAAATTCTACCCAAGTAGTGCATGCTCAAATGCAAATTCAAAACATGGTCACAAAAGCATTAATGCAGCCATAATCTCAAACATTTAGAACTCCTCTCATACCCACTTGAATATAGGGATCATAAAGGATTTTGAACATGAGTTAAGTGTATGTACTTAATTGAGAATAGGCATTATCTTTGAGTTAAAACCCAAATTTGAGTTTCAGTTTGAATTCAAATTCAAATTTGGGGTTTAAATCCTATGTCACATTGATCAATATATGAGATTGAGACTAACAGTTTTTCATGAAAACCGGCCCAGAAGAGTGGAATTCCCATCTCAGTTAAATATATAACTATCATGTTAACAGACAAAACTTTTACTTAATTAAGGCAACAGAAATATATAAAGCTAAATATCAATACTGAAAACTCAAGGAATAACTTTCTTTCAAAAAGAGGAGATAAAACTCAAATATTGCAATTTGATCTGTGATGAAATCCTCACTAAAAGATAACATATTGTATTCAGTATTATATGTTATCATCCTTAACACCTAAAGATACAGAGTATTACTATTATAAAGGAAGTACGACAACTATTGTAAAGGAAATGTGACAATATCATACACTTAAGATGAACATAAAATATTTAAAAGGGAATTAAGTTCAACAGCTATTATAAAGGAAGTTTTGCAATGTCAGTAAACCCAACATTAATTTTACAAATCAAGTTATTCCACGAGCTTTCACTGGGACAACACAACCTTTAGCAAACTAGTGCCAGTCTTGTAATTGCCATCATGGCTCTGAATATACAGTTTTTTGGCAGTTTTAAAACTGATTTTTTTTTTATTCCATTTACTCTGTTAAATTTTGGGTATTACTATTACTTTTTTTTTTATTTTTTCACCTGGAATACACTAGTTGTAACAGATTTTTAATTCAAATATGGAACATTTTTACAAAACATTCACCTGGTACTGATTAGTTCAAAAAACAAAACTCTCCACTAAAACAAAATAAACTAGAGGATCGCTCGCAAAAAAAAAAGATAATGTTTTTGCATAGCAAAAACAAAGCGTCCCGAAAAGGATATAAAGGTGAGTGCTAAAGTATTAAGAAAATGCTTCGTTTCTAGCCTTATACTGTTGTGGCAACCAAAGTCAGCGCAGTCTGCTCTATCTAGCACGGTTTTCAAGATATAAGCATTTTTGTGTTTTGCAAAAAATAAAAAAATTAAAAATGTCCGCTATATTTGGCGAGACAAAAATATTTTGAAAATTGGCATGGCTACTCTGCAGAGATACCCAGCAGGTCCAAAATTTTGTTGAGTTCGCTCCATATAGCACGGTTTTCGAGATATAAGCATTTTTGTGTTTTGCAAAAACTTTGAAAATTCAAAATGGCCACCATTTTTGGGGAGACAAAAATTTTTGTCAAGACCACTGCCGTGGTGTGTATCTCCCGCCGAGCATTAAAGCAGAAGAAATAGCTTTTCCGAGATATTCACAATTTTTCATTTTCGTGTGTGAAAGGTCTTCCAAAAGTAGGTGAATGAGTTATTTGAGAAAAATTGGCTATCTGCAATACTATTAAGAGATAATTCACATTTACTCATTTTGAGTAGGTGAATAATTATCTATGGGTCTGAAACTTCAGCAAGTGAAAGCTCTCCCAAAAGTAGGTGAATGAGTTATTTGAGAAAAATTGGCTATCTGCAATACTTTTAGAGATAATTCGCATTTACTCATTTTGAGTAGGTGAGTAATTAGCTATGGGTCTGAAACTTCACCATATGAGAGCTCTCCCACAAGTAGATGAATGAGTATTTGATAAAAATTGGGTATCCGCAATACTTTTACAGATAATTAGCATTTACTCATTTTGAGTAGGTGAATAAATAGCTATGGGTCTGAAACTTCACAGAGTGAAAGCTCTCCCAAAAGTAGGTGAATGAGTTATTTGAGAAAAATTGGCTATCTGCAATACTTTTAGAGATAATTCACATTTACTCATTTTGAGTAGGTGAATAATTAGCTATAGGTCTGAAACTTCACCAAGTGAAAGCTCTGCCAAAAGTAGGTGAATGAGTTATTTGAGAAAAATTGGCTATCTGCAATACTTTTAGAGATAATTCGCATTTACTCATTTTGAGTAGACGAGTAATTAGCTATGGGTCTGAAACTTCACCAAGTGAAAGCTCTCCCAAAAGTAGGTGAATGATTAATTTGACAAAAATTGGCTATCTGCAATACTTTTAGAGATAATTCACATTTACTCATTTTGAGTAGGTGAGTAATTAGCTATGGGTCTGAAACTTCACCAAGTGAAAGCTCTCCCAAAAGTAGGTGAATGAGTTATTTGAGAAAAATTGGCTATCTGCAATACTTTTAGAGATAATTCGCATTTACTTATTTTAAGTAGGTGAGTAATTAGCTATGGGTCTGAAACTTCACCAAGTGAAAGCTCTCCCAAAAGTAGGTGAATGAGTTATTTGAGAAAAATTGGCTATCTGCAATACTTTCAGAGATAATTCGCATTTACTCATTTTGAGTAGGTGAGTAATTAGCTATGGGTCTGAAACTTCACAGAGTGAAAGCTCTCCCAAAAGTAGGTGAATGAGTTATTTGAGAAAAATTGGCTATCTGCAATACTTTTAGAGATAATTCGCATTTACTCATTTTGAGTAGGTGAGTAATTAGCTATGGGTCTGAAACTTCACCAAGTGAAAGCTCTCCCAAAAGTAGGTGAATGAGTTATTTGAGAAAAATTGGCTATCTGCAATACTTTTAGAGATAATTCACATTTACTCATTTTGAGTAGGTGAGTAATTAGCTATGGGTCTGAAACTTCACCAAGTGAAAGCTCTGCCAAAAGTAGGTGAATGAGTTATTTGAGAAAAATTGGCTATCTGCAATACTTTTAGAGATAATTCGCATTTACTCATTTTGAGTAGGTGAGTAATTAGCTATGGGTCTGAAACTTCACAGAGTGAAAGCTCTCCCAAAAGCTAGGTGAATGAGTTATTTGAGAAAAATTGGCTATCTGCAATACTTTTAGAGATAATTCGCATTTACTCATTTTGAGTAGGTGAGTAATTAGCTATGGGTCTGAAACTTCACCAAGTGAAAGCTCTCCCAAAAGTAGGTGAATGATTAATTTGACAAAAATTGGCTATCTGCAATACTTTTAGAGATAATTCGCATTTACTCATTTTGAGTAGGTGAGTAATTAGCTATGGGTCTGAAACTTCACCAAGTGAAAGCTCTCCCAAAAGTAGGTAAATGAGTTATTTGAGAAAAATTGGCTATCTGCAATACTTTTAGAGATAATTCGCATTTACTCATTTTGAGTAGGTGAGTAATTAGCTATGGGTCTGAAACTTCACCATGTGAAAGCTCTCCCACAAGTAGATGAATGAGTTATTTCATAAAAATTGGGTATCCGCAATACTTTTACAGACAATTAGCATTTACTCATTTTGAGTAGGTAAATAATTAGCTATGGGTCTGAAACTTCACCATGTGAAAGCTCTCCCAAAAGTAGGTGAATGAGTTATTTGAGAAAAATTGGCTATCTGCAATACTTTTAGAGATAATTCGCATTTACTCATTTTGAGTAGGTGAGTAATTGGCTATGGGTCTGAAACTTCACCATGTGAAAGCTCTTCCAAAAGTAGGTGAATGAGTTATTTGAGAAAAATTGGCCATCTGCAATACTTTTAGAGGTAATTCGCATTTACTCTTTTTGAGTAGGTGAGCAATTAGCTATGGGTCTGAAACTTCACCAAGTGAAAGCTCTTTGGGATAGCTCCTCTGCAGAGATACCCTGAAGATAAAAAATTTCGTCGAAATCGCTCTATGTAGCACGGTTTTCGAAATATTAGCATTTTTGTGTTTTGCAATTTTTGAGCAAAAATTCGAAAATTCAAAATGGCCGCCATTTTTGGCAAGACAAAATTTTTTTGAAAATTGGCATGGCTACTCTGCAGAGATACCCTGTGGGTCAAAAATTTCGTCGAAATCGCTCTATCTAGCACGGTTTTCGAGATATAAGCATTTTTGTGTTTTGCAATTTTGCAAAAAATTCGAAAATTCAAAATGGCTGCCATTTTTTGCGAGAAATTTTTTGTTTGAAAATTGGCATGGCTACTCTGCAGAGATACCCTGTGGGTCAAAAATTTCATCGAAATCGCTCTATCTAGCAGGGTTTTTGAGATATAAGCATTTTTATGTTTTGCAATTTTTGCGAAAAATTCGAAAATTCAAAATGGCCGCCATTTTTGGCGAGACAAAATTTTTTTGAAAATTGGCATGGCTACTCTGCAGATATACCCTGTGGGTCAAAAATTTCGTCAAAATCGCTCTATCTAGCAGGGTTTTCGAGATATAAGCATTTTTATGTTTTGCAATTTTTGCGAAAAATTCGAAAATTCAAAATGGCCGCCATTTTTGGCGAGACAAAAATTTTTTCAAAATTGGGATAACTATTCCGCAGAGATACCCTGTGGGTCAAAAATTTCGTCGAAATCGCTCTATCTAGCACGGTTTTCGAGATATAAGCATTTTTGTATTTTGCAATTTTTGCGAAAATTTCGAAAATTCAAAATGGCCGCCATTTTTGGCGAGACAAAAATTTTTTGAAAATTGGGAAAAGTACTCTGCAGAGATATCCTGCGGGTCAAAAATTTTGTCGAAATTGCTCTATCTAGCACGGTTTTTGAGATATAAGCATTTTTGTGTTTTGCAATTTTTGCGAAAATTTCGAAAATTCAAAATGGCCGCCATTTTGGGCGAGACAAAATTTTTTTTGAAAATTGGGAAAACTACTCCGCAGAGATACCCTGCGGGTCAAAAATTTCGTCGAAATCGCTCTATCTAGCACGATTTTCGAGATATAAGCATTTTTGTGTTTTCCTTATTTGGAAAATTCGTAATGATTAATTAATCATTAATTACTCGGCCATTTCTTGACCAATCAATGCCAAAATCTAATGATTTCCAGATTTTAATAGAATGAATGTATTTGCCAAGTTTCAGGTGAATTGATAAAATTCCTTTCAAGTTATCGGTTACAGAGTTATAAGGAAAACAAAATGCGGAGCCGGCGGAGCCTAAAGCTCTCCCATACACAAACAAGCGTCCCTTGCGGGACGCTTAATCATTACTCCAACTTCTAATTCATGTTTTTGATTTACTGGCCTCTCACTCGTAAAATTAACAAGATCAGCACTGGTTTCCAACAAGGCTTTTCAACTAAACACATTTATTTGTTCTTGTTATGCACTTAATATACCATAATTTTTCCCTGGAGGGGTTGGGGGGATCTTTTTCCCAGCGGCTGCCCCCCACTGCTTTGGTGGACTGGTGGTAGGGGCACCCCCAATGTGATTGGGTGGCTTTATCACATTGTTATTATGATTCTGCATTTTGCCTGAAAATTAAAGAAAAATTAAAGAATTTTCACATCACAACTTTAAAATAACATACATATCCCACACTTTAATGGACGACACTTCAATGGTCACTTTACATACAAAAGGAGACTTTAAATTTCTAAATTATTACAGGACTGGTCACAAACAATTCTATTGCAGTTATTATTAATAGGTATGGATTAATCATTTCATAGCATATTTTGCATGTTCTTGTCTTGCAAATGAAAAAACCGCCTCAATTCTTGGATACTGAAAAGCTGTACTCCCGTCTTATCTCAGTTGATAGACTTCCTGACAAGAAGTGAAGCTAATGAAGACATCACATGCAAGTTCTACACAAAGCATTCGGGATCAAAGCCTGAAAATCTATGTAAACATTCCACAAATATTAATAATTTCCTCAGATTTATAATTTATCCAAAATGGCCTCAATACCAAGATACTGATACTATAAATAAATGACTTTTTATTACGCAATATTTCTGAAAAAAGCAGTAGCATTGTAAGTGTGAAACAATTAACTGCATGCCAACATTAAAAATAGCATCAGAGATGCCCGTACCCCACAGCCTGGGAAAATAGTTTTCAACACCATGAGATATAGAAGTAGTGAAACAGTACACAGATTGGGATACTTTCAGAGCAGTGTCAGTGTCCAAATAAAGTTTAAGTAGAGAAAATAACATCTAAGAGAAAGAAATTTGATGTAAAGAATAAGTATTAAAATAAGACAATTCAGTAAACTAAAAATTATGAAGCTTTAAGACTTCCATTTTCATTTTCATTTGTATGGTCGAATTATGGTTTGGATGTTTTGAATATTACCCATACAGATGTAGCAATACATGTTTTTATGTGGAGTTGGGACAAAACCTGTGGCTCACTTGATGCAATACCATCTGTTACCATGGGAAGTTGGAAAAGTAAAACAGTTAATGACTTTGAATATGACTTTAACAGCGCTTAATCTACACCAAAAGACAGCCAAAGGTGCAACGACCAAGATTCTAGTAAAAAGATATAACAGAGAGATATAAGAGATAAATATTATCAAATTTCCTTGTAGAGACATAAAATAGCATCAGATATGCAAGATCAAAGGTCAAATCCAGGTCACACCATGACGTTGCACACATATAACCCTTGACCAATGTCCCTACCAAATATCAACTTCCTACACCTTATGGTTTCCAAAATATAGCCCAGACAAGGCATTATAACTCAAGGTCACTATGGCAAAGTCAAAGGTCAAATCAAGGTCACACCATGACGTTTTACATCTACACCACCCCAGCCAATGTCCCTACTCAGTGTCAACCTCCTACACTTTACGGTTTCCGACATATACCCCAGACAAGATTTTATAGGTCAAGGTCACTACGGCAAGGTCAAATCAAGGTCATGACGTTGCACACCTACACCCCCTAACCAATGTCCCTACCAAGTATCAACTTCCTACGCCTTACAGTTTCCGAGATATAGCCCGGACAAGATTTTAGAGGTCAAGGTCACTACGGCAAGGTCAAAGGTTAAATCAAGGTCAGACCATGACATTGCACACCTACACCCCCTAACCAATGTCCCTACCAAGTATCAACTTCCTACACCTTACGGTTTCCGAGATATAGCCCGGACAAGATTTTCAAACTCAAGGTCACTACAGCAAGGTCAAAGGTCAAATCAAGGTCAGACCATGACGTTGCACACCTACACCTCCCAACCAATGTCCCTACCAAGTATCAACTTCCTACACCTTACGGTTTCTGAGATACAGCCTACGGACAAACTTTTTCCCGCCGACCGCCCACCATGGGTGAAAACAATACCCTGACAGCCTTAAGGGCTGTGGGGTAATAAACCAGTCAACTGTTTTCTTATGTACATCATCTCTTACAGTGTTTTACGCAATTGTTAAGAGTTGCTAATATTTCGAGTTAATATTGAGCAGGTAGCAAATTAAAGCATTTTCTTTGTGTTTCATGTTTAAAAATATGACAATATTTGCAAATAACCCTCGTGGGTTTTTTATTCTCTGGAAATCTTATAATTCCCATCTTGTTTGTTTACATCCATGACACATGGGCATGTGACGCTTTCGGTATTTCTTCAGATTGCTAAACATCTGAAATAGTTAACAGGTTAGTCAACGATTAATGTAAGCAACTAATCGGCCAGCAAATTATGCTAATTGTTTCAGCTTTATAGCTTTGTACTCCCCAGTTGTGTATAAACTTACAGCTAATTGTGCCATTACTCCAATATTACCTCAACCAGGGATCCATTATCTGTACTTTGAATTATTTATTGATATAGCCTTGAAAATTGATAAAAAGTATTAATATTTTGACGGTACTAGTGATGTGACTAAGGGTGATGAACTGGACAGGTGACTGTTGTTCCCAATCCAGAGGAACCTGCATCTTAATTGTAACCAATTGGAAGAACTACTAAATCAAATATGATGGGCGATCAACACATATTTGTTGAAAATAATGTCAAACATCTGACAAAAAAAGTGTAAAATAATTATCCATAAAAAAGCATGAATATTTGATAAACAAATTTGGTAGAATATAATGTTATAACAGGGTTACTTATGGAAATATTAAGTACTATTTAATCATTTTTGCCAATTTTCAGGCACCTAGTTTCCACTTGGTTTCATAATATAGATGGACCATTAATCAGAATTTTTTTTTTTTTTTTTTTTTTTTTTTTAATTTCCTTAAAAAATATTTCATTATTTACATATTTGTTAGTAATACTACTGTAAGTACACAGAGCCTGAAGTACTAGGGAATTTTATTACATCACCAAAAGACAAATGGTCAATAATGTTATGTTTCCCACACCAAATGTAAAGAAACACATTTACAACACAGTATTTTATCAAAGTTTGCTTTGTTAAATATTACAGAACACTACATCTGTCGTCCGTCTGATATATTTCTATTTTTTCAGATTTTTCAAAGAAAAATACCACTTGGGTTGAGTATCTATTCTGTGGTATTGCTATTAACCTTCCGAATTATCACGTAGACAGAGGCAAGTTTCACATACAAAAAGAGGCAAGTTTCACACACAAAAATGTCTAATTAAGTGAAAAAATAAGACAGTTTAAAGCAACAGTATCACAGAATCAACTTGCCACAGATAGACAAATATTACTGCTGAGATGTTAGGTATCAAAAGATTTCGAAATCTGCAAGATGCAAAATATGTCATAGGTGTATGGAAGTCATGACCAGCTGCCTAATCAACGAATAGAATAGCGTGAGTCGAAAAATAGTATTATGTATCAGGATTTTTTTTTTTTACACACATTTTAACATTTTCAGGAACTTTTAAAACATGAAACATAAGATTTATAGTATTTTTTTATAAATTTAACAGTTATTCAGTACCGACGCAATTTACATGAATATTTGGAGTCGTGACTTCAATACATACGACCACAGTAGATATTTTATTAGCTGAAACCCCATGAACCACATTGATTTGTTTCATCTTTATTAACTGCCACATTATACTGTAGTATAGGGATTGGTGCTCGATCTTTCAGTATCGATCGATCATCCCACAGAACTGCCGATATCGACAAATACTACTAGTATTTAAATATCGAAATAACATACAACAGACAAAATTTAATAGAAATGCTAATTTTACCACTTAAACGTGTATTTATTGTATAAAATCTTTAAAACACACAGTTTCAACTGGCACCATCTTTGTTTACATTGTCAGTGACCTATTTCCAGTTTCACGGAAGAGATACAAAACCTGAGAGCTAGTATACAGGAAAGCATAAAACGCTTGTTTTATGTAACTTTTGTTACTTTTCTTTATATTTTCTATTGCAGAAATGTTTTTTTGTTTTTTTTTTTTGTTTTTGTTTTGGTGAATGAATAGCATGTTTTAATTATTTCTTGAATTAATATGTGCATGTTTCCAAAGAACCTGTATTATCACCCACGGCTTACGTTAACTTTCCTGATATTGAAATATCGCTCGATCCACTACCCTAAATTTTCATTCGATATCGATCCTCAACATGGCACTCGATCACTACACTACACTATTATACTGACAGCTTCAATAAGTCATGGATAATTCTCACAGACATTTCACTTGTTATAATTGATCAGCCATCAAATATATTTTGGGTCTATTTTAAAAAGAACTCCTGCTTAACAGTAGGGTCTTAGAAAGCATGACTTTCTTTCTGACACAAAATTTCAATGTGGTACACGAGTTATAAGCCCTATACTCTACAAGACTACATTTACACTATTCAGTGTATTGATGTACAAGTATTGGAGTACAATAGAACCTATTACTATCTAACGATATAAGAAGGAATAAATTTGGTTTGGACAGAATGATTCTAACATAGAAAATTTCAATATGAACCAACCAGAAACCGTTCAAATGGGAAAATGGGGATGTTGAACAATATGAGGTCTAAACACAATTTCTCCATTTTAGTTACAGTATTTTAACTCTAAATTAAGCAAAGATGCTAAACTGTTGAATACCATCTGGCTCCACAATTTTAAAATAATGAGTTGAGAATGGTCAGGAACATTTGATTAAAAGTTTAAACTTGATTTTGTGGTTTGGATAGCAAAGGTTCTTCTGTACTATCTAAAAGTAAATTTATACATGTTAATGTCCCCATAAGACACAGTACCGTTTAAGTGGAAGTTTTGCTATTTCAGCTAAAGAGCTATGACGGTGAAAAATTTAAAATTAATACTCAGTGACATCTTAAACCTACACAAATTCCTTGCCTTTAAAAACAGATGACCTGAGAATTGTCAATTTCATTAAATTTGAAAATAGAGAAATTTGTTTCCAAGCTAAAATGCCACTTTTTTAGTACATGTGTCCTAAAAAACCCCAGCAGGCACATATTATATAATTGTACCCTGTGCATTCCATGGGGATCCACCGCTTCTCTGGCCAGAGCTCCAACTGTCAAATTTGTTTACTGGAGCGCGAGATGCTGGACCTTTACCTGGCAGGTACAAAACTTACAGTCTTAAGTCACAAATTACTGGTTACTTAAGCATAAGAGTTTGACAAAAATTACCTCTGTAAAGCTGAAACAATAAACTTTGAGTTGAGTCTTAAGTCTTAAGTCACAAATTACTGTGTACTTAAGCATAAGAGTTTGACAAAAATTACCTCTGTAAAGCTGAAACAATAAACTTTGAGTTGAGAACATAGTGATAAAAATTTTGACATCACTACTTTATCTGTATAAAGTTTACATCTCTGCATCAAAACTACCTGCATGTGAACTTTAAGAGGCTTTAGACAGGGCAACAAGTTTAAACATATTACCTACATACTGAAATTTTAGTACTCTATCTGTACAAATGTTACAGTCTAAAACCAAATCTACTACTGTATAGTGTGTAAGAATTAAATTTAAAAGGTTTTAATTGGGGGTGGGATGTATTTCCCAGAGATGGAGATTATCTCCTTTCACATGCAAATGTTTAACTCAATACTTTAAGAAACTGTGCATAAAACTGAAGAATTCATTGGGGTACAATGCCAGCAAAATGTTTTATTTTTATGATCACTATTAGCCACTTTGACAATGCAATTTGATCTCCGCACTAAAGGCATATTTCAGTACAGTAAATATGATTTGTTTCAGCCTTAATAAGGCTGTCTTACATTTTAAAATGATAAAAGTAGGGCCACCTGGTAGATAACGTGACAAGCCTGAAAATAACTTTTTCAAACCAAAATTGTTTACATCTTTTTTAACAACTGCTGAAGTAAAAGTAAAAAATAAAATTGAAAATTTAAATTACTTAAATGTAGCTTTTATAAGCTACAAGCTTACCATGTGGGACTGAATGCTAACTCGGGAGGCCACAGGACTCCAGCCAACGACCAAGAAAAATGAACGTTTGGATTTGGCTGAGTCCGTGGTTTAGTATGTACCATAGCAGTGTCGTTTGGTAATTCGTCCTTCTACTCTCGTGGTAAATTTAGCCCATACCCCCTCAGCTAAAATACAGCGGGGAGGCAGGGTGGGACTTTCCTCAGTCCCACATGGTAAGCTTGTAGCTTATAAAAGCTACATTTAAGTAATTAAAATTTTCAATTTTATTGCGCTACAATAGCTTACCATGTGGGACTGAATGCGGAATTCAAACGCCCGGTGGAGGGATTACAGCTGAGACTGGAAGAATGTTGTCCATTTTTTTTTAAATTAGAATTTAAAAATATAGCAAAGTATTGCCAAATTATCAGTCTAAGTCCAAGTTACGGAGCCCCAGTTCTAAAGTCGGGTCTGTAAGTCACCAAAAACCGAATTTTAATGAATGACAGTACGGGTCTGGATGTTTTGAGAGAAGAGAGTGCAGCCGTGCTCACTCAAGGTAGTAGCCCCTAAGGGCATCACTACTATAATAATACAGCCCTAGGCTTGAATCTCATCAATTTTGCCACGCTAAATATGAGATTATGGTACACTGATGTCCGAGGTATGTCCTTTCTTAAAGGAGATGAAAAGAAGGGATCGAGACCCTCTTAGGTAATTGGTTCGATCCAAATAGTACCTCAGGGCCCGTACCAGACATAAGGTCCTGTCTTCCCTGAATAGTCTATCTACAATGGTAGTTAGAGCAGGAATAGTCACCGGAGACACACTTGAGAACCTTCTCTTGCTAGTTGGTTTTTGGCAACCTTTTCCCATTAGCCTAGATTAGATACTTTGTTTGCAACCCACGCATGGATTTCGCTGCGGCGCTTGCCGGAGGCCAAGGCTAGCAAGAAAGCAGTTTGAGAGTAAGATGTTTGAGGTCTGTGTCTTTCATAGGCTCAAAGGGTGTTTTTGTGAGCTCATTGAGAACAACAGAAAGGTTGAGATTCCTGGAACCTTTGGGACGATCCCTGTGAAAACTGGAGAGTAACCTCTGAGATATGGAGCCCTGTTGGGCTCAGAGTGTCAATAATGGCTGTCCTATAACCATCAATGGTTGAAGGGCGCCTTTTTAGATCTTGGTACAGGTACATAAAGAAGTCTGAGAATTTTCTCTGCACCATTTCTCAAAAAGGGCTCACTTTGACTTGTAGATGGTCCTTGTTGACGATCTCTGAGGGGCAGCAATTCTCTTTGCCACCTCCACAGAGAAGCCTTGTTTTAGAGCTGTCCACTCCTAGATACCAGGGGTGGAGGTTGAGATGCTGTGGATTGCTGCGGAACATATAATTGTGGGACTGTTTGAGAAGAGCTCTTGACACTGGAAGTTGAAGTGGGATCTCTGTTGACAGCTGCACTAGGTCCCAAAACCAGGGCATCCCTGGCCATCCCTGGGGTTATTACAGTGATTAGGATACTGGATTGCCTGATTTTGGATCACCCTGTGAAGGAGAGGCGTGGGAGGGTAAGCATAAGCAGTGAGACCCGACCAGTTTATGTTCAGAGCATCTATGTCCCAAGCAATTTGGTCTGGGACTGGAGACACGTATAGTGGAACTCTGTGGTTCAGGCGAGTGGCAAAAGATCTACATGAGGAGTGAACCATTTGAGACAGATCTGCTTGAACACCTGCAGATGCAGTGACCATTCTGTTGATTGCACTTGGTTCGACCTGGACAGAAGGTCGGCCATCACATTCAGACACCCTGGAATGTGTGGCTTTTAAGGTTATCTGGTAATGATGGCATCAGGTCATGATCTTCCACAGGAGAGCGCACATCTCCGCCGAGTGGGTTGGTCCTTATTTATTTATGTAGGCTACTACTGTTGAGTTGTCTGTAGCAACCAACACTGTTTGGTTTTAACACTGGTCCTTGAACCTTTGAAGGGCCTGAGAAAAGGCCGTCAGCTCTAGAACATTTATGTGTAGCCTTATTCCCCGGTCTGACCACAGACCCTTTGTAGAGATCTGCTCTAAGTGAGTGCCCCAGCCTTTGTTTGAGGTATCTGTAAAGAGTTGGATAGTGTGGTCTTTGGGATGGTCTGTGCCTTTCATCACGTTTGTGAGATTCTGCCACCATTCTAGGTGTGATGAAAAGGTTCCTGTCCAAGGAAGGAGGCTGTCCAATGACTGAGGAAATCTCCAGTGCTCCTTGAGGTGAAACTGAAAAGGGCCTCATGGGAAGGCGTCCCTCCGGGACCATTTTCTCCGTTGAGGCAAGCAACCCAATTAACGACATCAAACATCTTGTGATCAAAAACATGTGATGACTTGAGTCGTAGGAACAAATCCTGAAATTTGAGCCATCTTGAGAGGGTTTTATAAGGGCTGAATCTAGATGGTAGTCGTAGCCCACGAATGAAAACACTTGAGTAGGTTTTAGTTCAGACTTCTCCTGATTTATTATCCAGCCTAAGGACTGGGTTAGGTCTACCACTGTCTGAGTGTTTATTGTGCTTCTTCCTGAGACTGGGCCCTATCAGCCAGTCGTCCAGGTACTGGTGAAGTCTGATTCCCCTTGTCAGGGCCAACAACTTCACTCCTTTTACAATCATTGTAAAGACCTAAGGGGCAGTGGCCAGCCCGAAGGGAAGGGAGGTGAACTGAAACACTTGTGACCTGTGGCAAAACCTTAGGTACTTCCTTGAGTTTGGGAGAATGGAGATGTGAGGGTAGGCGTCTGATAGGTCTGTCAACAACACCCATTCCCCTAGAATCAGAGAGGCCCTGATGGACTCTGGTGTTTTTATTTGAACCTTTCCACAACTAGGAAGGTGTTGAGCCTGCTTAAGTCTATTACTGGCCTCCACCTTGGTCACAGAGGCTTGGGTACAAGAAACAGGTGACTGTAAAACCCGAAAAATTTAGATTTTCCACCCTTTCTATAGCTTTCTTTGACAGAAGAGACTGGATCCAAAAGTCAGAGCTTGTTCCTTTGATGGGCCTTGTAACCTGATAGAATCAGTGGAGCTCTGACCAAATTTCGTTTTGAGATGAATGGAAGAACATAACCATTGGTGATAATGTTTAACACGTTGTCTGAACATTTGTTTGTGAGCCAGTCTTTTCTGAAAGAACGGAGGCGACCTCGTACCGGTGGACTGAGGGAGGCTTGAAAGTAGTCATAGCGGGAAGGGTTTCCACGCCCTCGTCCCTTGAATAGGGTCGAAAGCGACCCCTGAAGCCTCTTAAGTTTGATTTCCCCCTATCTGAGGAAAACGACTGGTTACTACTTGAGAGGAATTGCCCCCATAGGAGCGTTTCCTGTAGGAGCCTCTTTCTATTGTGGTGGGGAACACGAAAGGGGAATTTTAATAGGGTCTAAAAACCCTGTGGGTCTTTGGGGTGCCTTTAAGGAGGAATTCCTAAGTTCTTGATATCTAGAATCCCTTAGATGTGATTGAAGGAGGGTCATGTTGGCCCCGCGTCCTAGCAGGCCCAAGTTTGCCCACTGTATACAATTCCCTCTGGAGGATATGGGCTACAGATTGTTAGACAGGATAAGGATTAGGCACCCTTCTGAATCTGGCTTTTAACTCTCCAAGGGCGGCCTTAATAGTGTGACACTTTACCAAAGGAATTTTACAGGAGGAAGTAGTCTTGTAAAGTAGAGAGGTTCTGCCTAGTTTGGTGCTCAAGTTCCTTCAGAACTTGTAGAAGAACTTGCCCATAGGGGCTCCAGAGGGTTTAGGAGAGATACAGATCTTGGTAAAATCTATATTGAGCTCCAGAAGATTGTCCTCAAAAAACAAGGTTGTCTCACCTTGTAAAAATTTGTGGTTGAGGTAGGGGGTTTATAAGTTTACCCTCAGGTAAATTAAAGGCCAGGGAGTCCTATTCAAATTCCTCAAAGATATGTTTGAGGTATGGACTTGAGGGAGCATAGCTACAGGCCCTCTTGGCCTGAGCTCCTGTTGGTCTTTCGTCACCCAGGACCAGCAGGGTAGACGAGGACATAGGCAACGTTTTCCTGGGTCAGGAAAAAGAATGTGCCGAAGGTCTACTTCTGTATGCTATGAAGAGAGGTCAGACATATCTACATCCCTGTTGCTGGTCATGTTCAGCAGGAGCCTGTTGAGGCTTTAGAGGAACGCACCCCTTGAGGTCGTTCCGAGTGATCGGACTGATGATCCGAGTAATCGGATTGGGTCCGACCATCCAAGTGATTGGATTCAGGATCCGAGTGCTTGGAGCCATGGTTGGATTGAACACTCTGGGTGATATGCAAGTAAGGTTCCAAGTTGGATCCGACCATCTGAGTGATTGGATTCAGGATCCGAGTGCTTGGAGCCATGGTCGGATTGTGGATCCGACCATCTGAGTGTTCGGATGCAATTGGAAACTAGAGGAATGCTTTTGCTAACAAAAGCGAAGCATCCCTTAAAGTTTAAAGTGGTTTGTGGTTTTAATAAGCATGCTGTAAATCTAAGAATGCACAAAGCTGCACCGTATGCTTTCCCAATACCTCTTAATACATTCTGAAGCTATAAAAGCAACAATAAAGGAGATATAAGGCAAAAACTCAAAAACAGCTATTTTAATACCCCAGTTTGACCCATAAGGGGGGGCCAGGGGGTAAAACTGACCGGCTATTTAGACTCTCCACATATGCTTTCCCAATACCTCTTAATACATTCTGAAGCTATAAAAGCAACAATAAAGGAGATAAAGGCAAAAACTCAACATCGGCTATTTTATGACCCCAGTTTGACCCATAAGGGGGGGTCGTGGGGTAAAACTGACCGGCTATTTAGACTCTCCATATACGCTTTCCCAATACCTCTTAATACATTCTGAAGCTATAAAAGCAACAATAAAGGAGATATAAGGCAAAAACTCAAAATCAGCTATTTTATGACCCCAGTTTGACCCATAAGGGGGGGCCGTGGGGTAAAACTGACCGCCTATTTAGACTCTCCACATATGGTTTCCTATTACCTCCCAGTACATTTTATAGCTCTAAATGCAATACTTAAGAAGATAATAGGGGGGTTGGCCTAAATTTAAGGCTTTCAGATTGGAAGGTGTCAGAAAATCACTCATAAATGAGACATTTTTCAAGGGATTGCTCCCAAAATCTAATCAGCTCGTGTTTTCGATAGTATGAACAGGTGTGTACTTCAAAAAATAGTTTTTGATCATGCGACCTTCATAAAGGTCAAAGGTCATATTTAAGCATGCAGAAAAATTTTCCCACGCCTAAGGTATATAACTGCCAAATATGGTTTGAAACCTTCTAATAATATGGGAGATATTCAAGGGAGACCATAATGCGGCGGCGGCGGCAGCGAGGAAACTGAGGCGAAAACAAATAAGCGCCCTTTCAGGGACGCTTAATTAAACCACGCATCATATTGGAAGGGAGATCTGGTCCACCTCCTGTCCAAACTCAAAGGTTGACTTAGCCAGGATTAGGGTTTGAAACTCTGAACTAGTGTTAGATATACTTATCTGTTCTGTGATTTGTCACAAAAATACGATTCTATATATATAGAGAAAGAAATTGATGTTTCAGTACCCAACAACAAGTATATCTTGAGAAAACAGTAAAATATTGTGAATTTATTTCAAACGCTTTTTAAGATGGCGCCCAACGAGAGAAGAAGGACGAATTATAGTGCTGGTATTGTTTATCGATATTGAAATATTTATCGATCTATACTAAATATGCTGATATCGATAATGTAGGGTCCATTATTAATATCAAAACCTACTACTTAACAGGTACAACTATGGTGTTTTTCATTCAAATAAAGGACAATATTTGAAGAATATAAAGGTTTTCATATTATTTTTGTCAACTTTCACTTACCGCGAAAGCGGAAACGCCATATTTGTTTACGTTTAGGGAAACAACTAAAACTTGCGAAAGAGTTTGGAAGGTCTCTCCCGGAAGACATCTATGACCCGATATTTCAATATGGATCGATACGAAAGGCAAAAATATGGTTTGATATTGATGTACATATTATTATTCGATACCAACACTAACGAATTACCAAACGAAACTGCTATGGTATATACTAAACCACGGACTTGGCCAAATCCAAACGTCCATTTTTCTTGGTCGTTGGCTGGAGTCCTGCGGCCTCCCGAGTTAGCATTCAGTCCCACATGGTAAGCTATTGTAGCGCAATAAAATCATAGATTCCCATACCCTACAGCCTGGGGAAATTGCATTGAATACAATTACTTATAGAAGGCACTAAAAAGATCAGGAAATTTTAGAATAGATTAAGTAAGTTATGTAAAAGGTGCAAAAGAAATAACACTTTTCAGAGAGAAAATATATGTACAGTACCTAAACGAGGCAATTCAATACAAAGATAACAGCATTAACTAGTAAACTACAAGTTAAGAAGCTTTAAAATTTATTAATTGAAGTACACCTGCCAACGGGGATAGCACAATTAGTTGAAAGAGCATAATATAAATTATAATCAGTTGCTGCAATCCACATATTTTCGTGATAGAAGAAATATGTCTCGAATATGGTAGCAGAACACATTTTGGCAGAGCTAAGGTCATAGGTCACACCAATGTCACATTATGATGTTGCATCTACACCCCTAAGCAACATCCCTACCAAGTCTCAGCTTCCTACACATTACTGTTTCCAAGATAAGGCTCGGACTAGATTTTAAAGGTCAAGGTCACTGCAGCAATGTCAATGGTCAAATCAAAAGGACAATGCACACCTACAGCCCCCAACCAATGTCCCTACCAAATGTCAACTTCCAACACCTTATGCTTTGTCAGATACAGCCCAGTGAGATTTTTAATGCCACTCACCACTCCAGTCAGATGTCATGGGTGAAAACAATACCTGCACAGCTTTTAAGGCTGTGGGGTAAAAATTAACTGCTTAAATGCACATCCAAAAGCTATATCATTACACACATAATAAACAAATATATAGCATAAAGTGAAACAATAAAACACATCGTAAAAAAAAATTGGTAACAGTCAGATTTAAGAGAATGAAAAATTATAAGTGTGCAAAAACAGCATATTTCAATGATATATATATTTTTATTTTACCAATTTAAAACACCCACATTTAACAGAATTTGTCCATATACATTAAAATAAACCTCTGCTTCTCCCACCTACAAAAACGTATCACAAACTAGAAAATTGAGGTTTTGCAATAACAGAAGGAAGCAATCCCAAATAAAAGAGCAAACAAATATCAATAAACTGGGAAGTGGAATAGCCATGAACAAACTAGAGGATCGCTCGCAAAAAAAAAAGATAATGTTTTTGCATAGCAAAAACAAAGCGTCCCGAAAAGGATATAAAGGTGAGTGCTAAAGTATTAAGAAAATGCTTTGTTTCTAGCCTTATACTGTTGTGGCAACCAAAGTCAGCGCAGTCTGCTCTATCTAGCACGGTTTTCAAGATATAAGCATTTTTGTGTTTTGCAAAAAATAAAAAAATTAAAAATGTCCGCTGTATTTGGCGAGACAAAAATATTTTGAAAATTGGCATGGCTATTCTGCAGAGATACCCAGCAGGTCCAAAATTTTGTTGAGTTCACTCCATATAGCACAGTTTTCGAGATATAAGCATTTTTGTGTTTTGCAAAAACTTTGAAAATTCAAAATGGCCACCATTTTGGGGAGACAAAAATTTTTGTCAAGACCACTGCCGTGGTGTGTATCTCCCGCCGAGCATTAAAGCAGAATAAATAGCTTTTCCGAGATATTCACAATTTTTCATTTTCGTGTGTGAAAGGTCTTCCAAAAGTAGGTGAATGAGTTATTTGAGAAAAATTGGCTATCTACAATACTATTAAGAGATAATTCACATTTACTCATTTTGAGTAGGTGAGTAATTAGCTATGGGTCTGAAACTTCACCGAGTGAAAGCTCTCCCAAAAGTAGGTGAATGATTAATTTGACAAAAATTGGCTATCTGCAATACTTTTAGAGATAATTCGCATTTACTCATTTTGAGTAGGTGAGTAATTAGCTATGGGTCTGAAACTTCACCAAGTGAAAGCTCTCCCAAAAGTAGGTGAATGAGTTATTTGAGAAAAATTGGCTATCTGCAATACTTTTAGAGATAATTCGCATTTACTCATTTTGAGTAGGTGAGTAATTAGCTATGGGTCTGAAACTTCACCAAGTGAAAGCTCTCCCAAAAGTAGGTGAATGAGTTATTTGAGAAAAATTGGCTATCTGCAATACTTTTAGAGATAATTCGCATTTACTCATTTTGAGTAGGTGAGTAATTAGCTATGGGTCTGAAACTTCACCAAGTGAAAGCTCTCCCAAAAGTAGGTGAAGGAGTTATTTGAGAAAAATTGGCTATCTGCAATACTTTTAGAGATAATTCGCATTTACTCATTTTGAGTAGGTGAGTAATTAGCTATGGGTCTGAAACTTCACCAAGTGAAAGCTCTCCCAAAAGTAGGTGAAGGAGTTATTTGAGAAAAATTGGCTATCTGCAATACTTTTAGAGATAATTCACATTTACTCATTTTCAGTAGGTGAGTAATTAGCTATGGGTCTGAAACTTCACCAAGTGAAAGCTCTGCCAAAAGTAGGTGAATGAGTTATTTGAGAAAAATTGGCTATCTGCAATACTTTTAGAGATAATTCGCATTTACTCATTTTGAGTAGGTGAGTAATTAGCTATGGGTCTGAAACTTCACCGAGTGAAAGCTCTCCCAAAAGTAGGTGAATGAGTTATTTGAGAAAAATTGGCTATCTGCAATACTTTTAGAGATAATTCGCATTTACTCATTTTGAGTAGGTGAGTAATTAGCTATGGGTCTGAAACTTCACCGAGTGAAAGCTCTCCCAAAAGTAGGTGAATGATTAATTTGACAAAAATTGGCTATCTGCAATACTTTTAGAGATAATTCGCATTTACTCATTTTGAGTAGGTGAGTAATTAGCTATGGGTCTGAAACTTCACCAAGTGAAAGCTCTCCCAAAAGTAGGTGAATGAGTTATTTGAGAAAAATTGGCTATCTGCAATACTTTTAGAGATAATTCGCATTTACTCATTTTGAGTAGGTGAGTAATTAGCTATGGGTCTGAAACTTCACCAAGTGAAAGCTCTCCCAAAAGTAGGTGAATGAGTTATTTGAGAAAAATTGGCTATCTGCAATACTTTTAGAGATAATTCGCATTTACTCATTTTGAGTAGGTGAGTAATTAGCTATGGGTCTGAAACTTCACCATGTGAAAGCTCTCCCAAAAGTAGGTGAATGAGTTATTTGAGAAAAATTGGCTATCTGCAATACTTTTAGAGATAATTCACATTTACTCATTTTCAGTAGGTGAGTAATTAGCTATGGGTCTGAAACTACACCAAGTGAAAGCTCTGCCAAAAGTAGGTGAATGAGTTATTTGAGAAAAATTGGCTATCTGCAATACTTTTAGAGATAATTCGCATTTACTCATTTTGAGTAGGTGAGTAATTAGCTATGGGTCTGAAACTTCACCGAGTGAAAGCTCTCCCAAAAGTAGGTGAATGAGTTATTTGAGAAAAATTGGCTATCTGCAATACTTTTAGAGATAATTCGCATTTACTCATTTTGAGTAGGTGAGTAATTAGCTATGGGTCTGAAACTTCACCGAGTGAAAGCTCTCCCAAAAGTAGGTGAATGAGTTATTTGAGAAAAATTGGCTATCTGCAATACTTTTAGAGATAATTCGCATTTACTCATTTTGAGTAGGTGAGTAATTAGCTATGGGTCTGAAACTTCACCGAGTGAAAGCTCTCCCAAAAGTAGGTGAATGAGTTATTTGAGAAAAATTGGCTATCTGCAATACTTTTAGAGATAATTCACATTTACTCATTTTCAGTAGGTGAGTTATTAGCTATGGGTCTGAAACTTCACAGAGTGAAAGCTCTCCCAAAAGTAGGTGAATGAGTTATTTGAGAAAAATTGGCTATCTGCAATACTTTTAGAGATAATTCGCATTTACTCATTTTGAGTAGGTGAGTAATTAGCTATGGGTCTGAAACTTCACCGAGTGAAAGCTCTCCCAAAAGTAGGTGAATGATTAATTTGACAAAAATTGGCTATCTGCAATACTTTTAGAGATAATTCGCATTTACTCATTTTGAGTAGGTGAGTAATTAGCTATGGGTCTGAAACTTCACCAAGTGAAAGCTCTCCCAAAAGTAGGTGAATGAGTTATTTGAGAAAAATTGGCTATCTGCAATACTTTTAGAGATAATTAGCATTTACTCATTTTGAGTAGGTGAGTAATTAGCTATGGGTCTGAAACTTCACCATGTGAAAGCTCTTTGGGATAGCTGCTCTGCAGATACCCTGAAGATAAAAAATTTCGTCGAAATCGCTCTATGTAGCACGGTTTTCGAAATATTAGCATTTTTGTGTTTTGCAATTTTTGAGCAAAAATTCGAAAATTCAAAATGGCCGCCATTTTTGGCAAGATAAAATTTTTTTGAAAATTGGCATGGCTACCCTGCAGAGATACCCAGTGGGTCAAAAATTTCGTCGAAATCGCTCTATCTAGCACGGTTTTTGAGATATAAGCATTTTTGTGTTTTGCAATTTTGCGAAAAATTCGAAAATTCAAAATGGCCGCCATTTTTTGCGAGAAATTTTTTGTTTGAAAATTGGCATGGCTACTCTGCAAAGATACCCTGCGGGTTAAAAATTTCGTCGAAATCGCTCTATCTAGCAGGGTTTTTGAGATATAAGCATTTTTATGTTTTGCAATTTTTGCAAAAAATTCGAAAATTCAAAATGGCCGCCATTTTTGGTGAGACAAAATTTTTTTGAAAATTGGCATGGCTACTCTGCAGATATACCCTGTGGGTCAAAAATTTCGTCGAAATCGCTCTATCTAGCAGGGTTTTCGAGATATAAGCATTTTTATGTTTTGCAATTTTTGCGAAAAATTCGAAAATTCAAACTGGCCGCCATTTTTGGCGAGACAAAAATTTTTTCAAAATTGGGATAACTACTCTGCAGAGATACCCTGTGGGTCAAAAATTTCGTCGAAATTGCTCTATCTAGCACGGTTTTTGAGATATAAGCATTTTTGTGTTTTGCAATTTTTGCGAAAATTTCGAAAATTCAAAATGGCCGCCATTTTTTGCGAGAAATTTTTTGAAAATTGGGAAAACTACTCCGCAGAGATACCCTGTGGGTCAAAAATTTCGTCAAAATCGCTCTATCTAGCACGGTTTTCGAGATATAAGCATTTTTGTGTTTTCCTTATTTGGAAAATTCGTAATGATTAATTAATCATTAATTACTCGGCCATTTCTTGACCAATCAATGCCAAAATCTAATGATTTCCAGATTTTAATAGAATGAATGTATTTGCCAAGTTTCAGGTGAATTGATAAAATTCCTTTCAAGTTATCATCCGGACAAGCTTCCCCATCGAAAAAAGACATTTTTGGTCATGTGACCTCTCTGATTGGTTGAAATGTCACTGCAGCATATTCAAAAAAATTCCCCAAGGCTACTGCCTAAACCTGCCAAATTTGAAAAGAATCCGCCTAACGGTTACAGAGTTATAAGGAAAACAAAATGCGGAGCCGGTGGAGCCGCCGGAGCCGGCGGAGCCGGAAGCTCTCCCATACGCAAACAAGGGACGCTTAATGATTTAGTTGGGACAATATTAGCGATTTAATAACAGTAATTTTACCTAAGGGTGTCAATGTTCTTTTTTTTCCACACGGAAATTACTTCGTCTACTTTAATAAGTGCCTTGGAGTAGTTGAGAGCTGGTATATTTTGTAAATTAACATCAAAATCTATCCCTAGCAAGGTAAAAAGATTTGTACCCCAGTTTAAGGAGTCAGCACAGCGAAGTTTTTCCATGGAGTATTTCTTTTTGCCAATCCATACCATTTTCGTTTTAGACATGTTCATTTTCAGACCCGATAGAGATCCAAAGATTTCCAAGATATTTAGTATTTGTTGCAAAGAGCACTCTGAACCATCCATAAAAATTGTTGTGTCATCAGCAAATTGTGAAATTTTAATTTCTTCTTGACCAATTTTTATACCCTTAACCATTGTGTTACTTTGAATCATTTCGTACAGCACCTGCGCACACAACAGGAAAAGGTATGGGTATATGGGGTCTCCTTGTTTACATCCTCTTTCAATTGGAAAAAATTCTGATAAGACGCCAACTTGTAGAATTGAGGCCGTTATTTTATTATTAAATAGAGTTATCCATTTAATAAATTCTTCACTAAAGTTGTAATATCATAGTACCTTGTACATAAATTTCAATGATACCGAGTCAAAAGCCTTTTCCAAATTAAAGAACATCAAGAGTCACTTGATTTTTTTAATTTTGGTATAATTCATAACATCATAGACAAATCTGGTGCTCTCCCCAATAAATCTCCCTTTAATGAAACCTGTTTGAGATTGTGATATCAGGTCTGGGAGGAATTTCTTAAGTCTACAAGCAATCGCATTGGTTGCCATTTTATATAATACGCTTGTTAGTGAAATTGGCCGCCAGTTTTTCAGATTATCCCTTGGTTTGTTACCTTTGGGCAGACAACAGATTACAGTCTGTCTTAGACTAGGTGATAAGATTCCACCTCTATAACTTTCATTTAGTGCTCTAACTACATATGTTTTGAGATCTTTCCAAAAAACTTTAAAGAAGTCAGCAGGGAAACCATCTATGCCTGGTGTTTTGTTGTTTTTCATGTTTTTAACTATGCTGCTTAGCTCTGTTATAGTAATTGGTCCGTTTAGAGCTTCAGATTCAAAACTTGTAAGTTTTCTTTTGGTAGTAAACAGATCCTCCAAATTCTCTTCCTCAGTACCATTTTTATCCTTACAGGAGAAAAGATCAGCATAGTACTGTCTGATTTGCGCCAATATTTCCTTTTGTGATTGAATTAATTTTCCACTAGGAAGTATAATTTTCTTAATCATTTTGTCAACATATTTAACTTTTTCTAAGTTACAAAAGAACTTAGTAGGTTTTTCATTCATCTGGATATCTTGCACTCTAGACCTTATCATAAATCCCCAAATAGGTTTGATAAATAAGATAATTTTTTTACAATATACTGGTATGGCAATGAATACTGTTACACCCATATGAAACCAGAAAACTCTTTTCTTTTTTTTTTTTTTTGTTTCAAATAAAACGGGCCTCTGTGAAACCATACAGTTTATGATCTGAAAATTGGCTCACATCTAGGTATGTATGAGGTTATATACATGCTGAATCAAGAAAATCATCTAAAATGCTTTGGAGAAAATAACTCACAAGCAGCAGTTTTGGGGTCATATTACCTCAATAAGATCAAGTTAATTGCATGACAGAAATTTTCCCCAATGCCAAGGTCAACAAATACCAAAATCATTTCAGTTGATTGCTAATGATGGAGATATTAAAGGATGATGACATTGATGATGCCAACAACAAAACCAAACCTTAAAAGTTAAGACCATCCTGTCCAATGAATGCCAATTGCATGACTTGATGCAAATGACAAAGGTGTAAATATTCCAATAGATAAAAGAGTCATTACATCTGTGGACAGTGGGTACTAGAATTTTGTCACAGAAGTGGACATAAACCAACATTGAGACTATGGCAATATTTTAGATATCTAATTACCTATTATAAAAGCTTAGTACATACATATGGTAATTTCAACTGGGCATTCATTTTGAATAATTTGATTTCATGACCTTGGAAATCCAAAATTAATTCTTGGGATGAGATGGTAATGCAAGTGTTATAGTACTGACACAATTTTACTGAAATAGCGAAACGAAATGTTAATTCCAACAGGTCGATTGTTCATGCATAAAATTACTGTAAAACATAAAATATTACAAGCATACCATAAATTTGAAGAAATTCCCCCATTTTATCTAGTATGTTTTGCAAATTTTAAGGTTTTACAGTGATTTTTTATAAGCTTGTTTTGATCAATGCCATTTCCTGATGACAGCCAGTTCGATTGGGGAAACACTAAAGCTCAATTTATTTCGCAACCCCAGAATTGGAACAGTTCTGCATTCGCGGGATACTGAAAAGAAAAATCTGCTACCATCCCAACCCTAATTTATTCCCAACAAAATATCCAATTTTTACTATTTATTTACAAGGTGAAAACTAAAATTAAAGACAATATAAAGACACCAATCATTACCTCCTGCAAGGGCAGGTTTACTTTTATCCACCATTTTATCCTTCGCTGGCTTGAGTTTGGCTCCCTTATGAATGGCATCGAGCAGAGCTCCCCGTTCATTATTTTCCTTTCTTGAGAGTTTGGGGGGCTCGATATTTGCCTGTGAAAAGGTTGGGGGCGGGGGTGGTGCTGGGGGTGGGGGAGGTGGTGGGGGCGGTGGTGGCATTTTCACTTGTTACAACTGAAAAATAAAGAAAACAAGTAAAATGAGACCCTTCAAAATATTGGTATGACACCTGTATAAATTCCCAATCCCCCCATAAATCATATTTCTAGCTCTTATATTTCATGCAAGGTAACAGTGTAGAGCTATTAATACTTTCATAAAAACCTGTTCAAAAAGACACAATTTCTTGTATCCTGGCACTAGTGGTGTTATCATGAGCGTCAGTATTGCAGATTCACTGGTGATCAAATAAACAGATAATAATCAGGGATTAATGATCATCCACGATATATCCCATAAACATATTCAACCATTAACTTTAGCTTATTTTTGCAGGGATTTAATAAAAATATGGTAAAATATTCATCTAATTTCTACTTTTATGTGGTTTTGTTTTGATTTGTGACGTAACTATGGGGAGGACTCTTTCCTCTTCCTACAAGAAGTGAAAAAAAGTAAGTTTTGTTTACTTTTCATTGCTTCAAATATTCATCATTTTAACAACTGTCAGCACCAATGAAACATAATATCTATTTTATTTCATTATTAGTTGTCAATGCACATTATTTAAAGAGCAAATTTAGGTTTAATTGGTGAAACGATGGCACCGCGATATCACTCACTGTTTTGTTCACAATATCGAGATCTCATGTACCCAGACAATGACACTACTACCTGGCACTAGAACAATTTCAGTAGAAATCTACATGGAATGTTACAAGTGATATTACATACCATATTTTTTTTAAAAATAGTTTTGAACTGGTGAGAAAAAAATCAGTGTTTTTTAAAATATAATATTTCAAGTTAAAAGGATAAAGACAGTTTTTTAACATGGACCACTTGTTCATACAACTTTGGCACAAATATATCTTCAATTGGTTTCAATCACCATAAGTCATGGTATATGTACTGCGTATATGACATTATTGTAAGACTCCGATGGGAGGTTGTCCACTCTCGCCCCCCCGGATGTCATATGTGCAATGGGAAAAAAGAGTGAATAAAAACAATTAGTTTCAAAAAAAAAAAAAAAAAAAATATCTTCAGCATATTGATTGTTCATACACTTTCGTTACTTCTACAGCCATTTAGATGATTTGTGACAAAATCTAGGAATATTCTCAAGATATCTTAAATAGTGTGCTGCACATCTAGTAACCAGTAGCCAAGTAAATTTTATCCCAAGCTGTTAGGGGGTAGATACAGAGGCTTTTACTTGGTGATAATTGAGATTTTAAATCATTTCTTCACTTTGTTAAAAAAAATAGTATAAATGAGCATAACTTACTTCTTTCTGGTCCCAATTTTACATCATCGTGTTAGTTTTATATGCTGAAATCTAACCGAAATAGGACCTAAAAGCTATTTACAAATGTCTACCTTACTACCTGCCATGCTTTATGTATTCTCACCTGTGGTTGTCGGATTTTATGTTCACCTTGACTACAGTGGGAAAACCCCCCAAGGTATTTTCTGTTTATTTTGTATTGCGCTAGTTTTGTGATTTTAACTGGTGAATGAACAATATTTTCACAATATCAGATTTTCAATATGACAAAAAGGCTACACAGAATTGAAAGAAATGAGTTTAGCAACTATTGGTTGTATTTGAATTTCACCGATCATTGCTCGGCAATGAGCCAGCGAGCGATAATACCGAACTTTGCAAACATCGTCCCATCACTAGTAGGGTGTGACGAGTACAAATAATATGGGTTGATTGCTCGCAGATAAAAACTTAACTCGACATCGAGCCCTCGCGACTTTTAGTATCCACCATAAAAACGACATCCAATATGGTGGCTCCCATAAACGGAAAAAAAATATAGATAGATATCAGTTTATTTCATTTCTGTACATACAATTACACTATAACAATGTACATTATTATACCAAGAACATTGACTATGAACAGAAACTTATGAAATGGAAACAGCTGAAGCCAAGCTTATCCAGGCTGTTTATAAAGATAAAAGCTTTGAATTGCTTGAATTAGCTATTGACAGCACATAATATCAATAATATTATGTTACAAATAGTGGATTATGCAATTTAATGAAAGTAAGGTGTGTTATTTATGTTTTATTAACTAAAAAACGCAACCGTTCTATAGGTTGTTATATATACACGTGCACTCGACCCTAAGAATTGGGGTCGAATTTTCGTGAAATTCGCCTCGCTCGGCGAGTGTCGACTGCTTGGTCGCACCCCTAATCACTAGTAAATATATATGTTAACATGCTAGTTGTCATCTACCACACAAACTGCCAGTTGTTTAACTTTATTGAGACTGAAGTTGCACAACTTGCATTTATTTTTACTGAATAATACCATCATTTTCTGATTTTTAATAAACTGCAAGAACATTAAAATACCATACCACATAACATAAATATCACCAAAATATTTGAAAGACAGAAATCACATTACGGACACTTATTGCTACCAGTAGAGACACATGTTATTATAAATATGTTGGTGACGTTATCATATGCATATACATATTCCGGTTTCTGGGTGCTGGAAAAGGAACAATATAATGTATTGTGTTTGGTTTAGTATTTGGCATGGTGAAATATGAAGTCATGCAAACTTGAGATATAACCATAAATGCAAAAGAGAATGTAAAATATTTTAAAACTAAAAGACATCGTATTTAACCACTATGAAGGTATTTTAGTAAATATTTCATTATATTACTATTATTTCTTAAGTAATGTGAGTCGTGTATTGCTGATAAATAAATAGAAGTTTTGATACTGGTTCATACAACTTGATAGTAGTCGTCACTACTTTAGTCCTAAGCAAAAGGAAAAGAGGTATACTGGTATTATGTTGACAACACTAAAATCTATCAATGACAGTAGCCCAGCCAGTTTGTATTTAATGAATCAATTACAATATGTTTGGATAATATTGATTAGATAGGGATGACTACTTATTTTTTGATAAGACTAGTACAAATGCTGTTATTTCCATTTTTTATGACAGAAAACCCTTGACTTTATTCAAATGGTTGTGGGTTTCTTCTCTCATTATCAAATAGACTAGAACTCTATTATCATCATTATTATATAGAGTATTGGGAAACGAGACCTAACTGAATTTACAAAGTGCTTTGAATGTGACATCAACTCCAACTAGAGTGCTTCACAAGAGAAAAAGAAATCCCAATGAGTATTAATGAGTTTGTAGAAATGACCATCTTCCTGTGTTTAATATGTTTTTTCCATTTATGACAAAATGCAAGGTTTCATAGATGAATCTGGTTTGTTTATTTTTTATTTATTTATTTATTTTTGTTTTAAATTCAAGATGGCCGCCGAAAGTAGCAGGAAAACGATTTTTACAAAATGTCGCCAATATACTCTGCAGATACCCTGCGGGTCGTCGAAAACGCTCTGTCTCGTTCCGTTTCCGAGATAAATGCATATTTGTGTTTAACACAGAAATGCAAGATGGCCGTCAAAAGTGGCGGGAAAGCATTTTTTTGCAAAATAATGCCAGTAGACTCTGCAAATACCCTGTGGGTCAAAAATTTTGTCAAAATCGCGCTCCATTTCCGAGATAAACATGTTTTTGCATTTTACGCAGAAATTCAAGATGGCCACCAAAAGTGCCAGGAAAACAATTTTTGAGAATAGTCGCCAGTTGACTGTGCAAATACACTGCGGGTCAAATATTTTGTCGAAATCGCTCTATCTCGCTCCGTTTCCGAGATAAACGCGTTTTTGCGTTTAAGGCAGAAGAAATTCAACATGGTTGCCAAAAGTGGCGGGAAAACAATTTTTGGGAAATGTCGCAAGTACACTCTGAAGATACCCTATGGGTCAAAAATTTTGTCGAAATCGCTCTATCTTGCTCCATTTCCAAGATAAACGCATTTTTGCGTTTTATGCAGAAATTCAAGATGACCGCCAAAAGTGGCGGAAAAATGATTTTTTGGGAAAGTTGCTGGAACACCGCAATACCCTGCAGGTCAAAAATTTCATCGAAATTGCTCTATCTCACTCCGTTTCCGAAATAAACTAACGCAAAAATTCAAGATGGTCGCCAAAAGTGGCGGTAAAACGATTTATGCGAAAAATCACCAGTAGACTCTGCAAATACCTGTGGGTCAAAAAAATCGTCGAAATTGCTCTATCTCGCTCTGTTTCTGAGAAAAATGTGTTTTTGCATTTTCAGCGTTAAGAAAAATTGTGACATTTAGTTAATCGTTAATAAGTCGGTCATTTTGTATTGGATCACTTCCAAAAGTTAATGATTTCCAAACATCTATATAACGAACCTACTTGCCAACTTTCATGTGAATAGCTGAAATGCTTTTTAAGTTATCATCCGGACAAGCACACCCTTTTGAAAAACATGTTTTTGGTCATGTGACTTCTCTGATTGGTTGAAATGTCATGACGCCATTTTTCCCAGGGCTACTGCATACACCTACCAAATATGAATAGAATCCGCTTTATGGCTGCGAAGCTATTGTGAAAAGAAAATCCGGATCCGGCGGAGTCGCTACTCCCATATACAAACAAGCGTCCCTCGCGTGACACTTAACTAGAGTATTGCTTTGCAAGAGAAATTGTTTTTGCATAGCAAAAACAAAGCTTCCCAACTAGATTGCGCCAACTCGACACCAACATATCCCCAGACAGGCCATCTCTCACTTGCAGCACCCACTTTGTGTGATTCACAATTATTATAAACTATTTTTTTTTTTTTTTTTTTTTTGGGGGGGGGGGGGGGGGGGGAATCATTCATGGGTCTCACATACATGTTAAATGTCTACTTAAAGCCTTGATTTTTGACACACAAAAAAAGAACATATTAATATATTCTCAGATGAGATTTCAGCTGCAGAGATGTTGCCAGCTTTTGATGAAGGGAGGGGGGGGGGGGGCGAATTCCCCCCTCGGTCTAAAAAAGGGGAGATTTCAAAAATAAAAAGGGGGATCTGATCCTCGATGGAAATATTTCCAGAGATTATCAAACTTTAGTACATATGTAAAAGTTTGGATGTCTGGAGTTGTGGAAACAGATGCAGAAGTTTGGATAACTGGAGTTGTGGAAACAGATTCAGAAGTTTGGATAACTACAGTTGTGGAAACAGATGCAGAAGTTTGGATATCTGGAGCTGTGACAACTGACAACTAGAGGCAGAGTGCATTGGTTACTGTCATTGCCTTTACCCTGCTCAGAGTGCTTGAAGAAATCACTAATGGATGTATTACCTAAACATCTCTTCCGATTTATTTTAATTTCAGTTGCATCCATATTTATCCTTTAAACGCCTACCATATAACTACAATATTTTTGCCTGCTACCAAAGATTCTCGCAATCGCGCAGTCTGGCAACATCTCTGCAGCTGTATCAGGTGCATATTATCAAACTTATAGGGCTTAAAAGTGGTAAAAAGTCAATAAATTGGGAGTCTGTGGCCATTTAAGAGCACTTAAGGTGACCTTAAAATTAAATTTTTTACAGACAAAGATTTCATGTAGAAATTATATCTACTACAGTTAGAGACTTGTGAGACTTACCATTTCCAGGTTACAGGACCAAATATGTTGAAAATGTCGTAAAAGTGTCACTCGGGTGAGTGTATATGGTCCTCATACATAGGTTAAACGTCTATTTAAAGCCTTGATTTTTCTCACATGTAAACAGAACATAATCATATATTCCCAGATGAGATTTCAGCTGTATCAGTCACATCGTTTGACAGCTATAGGTCTTCAAAGTGGCAAAAAGTCCATAAATTGGGCCTCTATGGACAATTTAGAGACTTTAAGGTGACCTTAAAATTAAAGTTACAGACTTAAAAATTTTCACAGACTTCGAGTACATGTAGAAGTTATATCTACTACAGTTACAGACTTGTCAGACCTACCACTTTTAAGTTATAGGGGAAATATGGAAAAAATGTCAAAAAAAAAACGTCTAAGTATGGTCAGTTCAAACTGGCTACCCTGGTGTACAAGTTTATTCATACTGGTTTCCCAAAATATTTCGCTCTATATCCATCCACATACCGCAATACCTACAATACTAGACGTAGTCAGAGTGTCGCCAATTTCCTTAATGTACCAAAATTTCAACCTACAATTCACAAGTCCACTAAGCAGTTTGGTTTCAGTTTTGCCTTTGATGCTCCCACTGTTTGGAATTCACTTCCTGAAGACATTCGCGCATCACCCACTATTGCCTCTTTTAGAAAGAAGCTCAAGACCTATCTCTACACAAAGGCTTATCCTCCTTAGCCCATTTTCTCTTATGGCTTCTCCGTGGTGCTGACCCATTTCTGTCCCTGGACTTTGAATTTGCATATTGCTATTGTCTTGTTGCGCCTTAGAGTCCACTACTCAGTGGAGATTAAGCACTATAAAGGCCAAATTAGAATTTATGGCCCTCAAAAACAATTTTAACCTTAACATAAAGTCTTGATTTTTGGCATGTGGAAGGAAAACATAGTAATGTGTTCCCAGGTAAAACTAGAGGATCGCTCGCAAAAAAAAAAGATAATGTTTTTGCATAGCAAAAACAAAGCGTCCCGAAAAGGATATAAAGGTGAGTGCTAAAGTATTAAGAAAATGCTTCGTTTCTAGCCTTATACTGTTGTGGCAACCAAAGTCAGCGCAGTCTGCTCTATCTAGCACGGTTTTCAAGATATAAGCATTTTTGTGTTTTGCAAAAAATAAAAAAATTAAAAATGTCCGCTATATTTGGCGAGACAAAAATATTTTGAAAATTGGCATGGCTACTCTGCAGAGATACCCAGCAGGTCAAAAATTTTGTTGAGTTCGCTCCATATAGCACGGTTTTCGAGATATAAGCATTTTTGTGTTTTGCAAAAACTTTGAAAATTCAAAATGGCCACCATTTTTGGGGAGACAAAAATTTTTGTCAAGACCACTGCCGCGGTGTGTATCTCCTGCCGAGCATTAAAGCAGAAGAAATAGCTTTTCCGAGATATTCACAATTTTTCATTTTCGTGTGTGAAAGCTCTCCCAAAAGTAGGTGAATGAGTTATTTGAGAAAAATTGGCTATCTGCAATACTTTTAGAGATAATTCGCATTTACTCATTTTGAGTAGGTGAGTAATTAGCTATAGGTCTGAAACTTCACCATGTGAAAGCTCTCCCACAAGTAGATGAATGAGTATTTGATAAAAATTGGGTATCCGCAATACTTTTACAGATAATTAGCATTTACTCATTTTGAGTAGGTGAATAAATAGCTATGGGTCTGAAACTTCACAGAGTGAAAGCTCTCCCAAAAGTAGGTGAATGAGTTATTTGAGAAAAACTGGCTATCTGCAATACTTTTAGAGATAATTCACATTTACTCATTTTGAGTAGGTGAATAATTAGCTATGGGTCTGAAACTTCACCAAGTGAAAGCTCTGCCAAAAGTAGGTGAATGAGTTATTTGAGAAAAATTGGCTATCTGCAATACTTTTAGAGATAATTCGCATTTACTCATTTTGAGTAGGTGAGTAATTTGCTATGGGTCTGAAACTTCACCAAGTGAAAGCTCTCTCAAAAGTAGGTGAATGAGTTATTTGAGAAAAATTGGCTATCTGCAATACTTTTACAGATAATTCGCATTTACTCATTTTGAGTAGGTGAGTAATTAGCTATGGGTCTGAAACTTCACCAAGTGAAAGCTCTCCCAAAAGTAGGTGAATGATTAATTTGAGAAAAACTGGCTATCTGCAATACTTTTAGAGATAATTCGCATTTACTCATTTTGAGTAGGTGAGTAATTAGCTATGGGTCTGAAACTTCACCAAGTGAAAGCTCTCCCAAAAGTAGGTGAATGAGTTATTTGAGAAAAATTGGCTATCTGCAATACTTTGAGATAATTCGCATTTACTCATTTTGAGTAGGTGAGTAATTAGCTATGGGTCTGAAACTTCACCAAGTGAAAGCTCTCTCAAAAGTAGGTGAATGAGTTATTTGAGAAAAATTGGCTATCTGCAATACTTTTAGAGATAATTCACATTTACTCATTTTCAGTAGGTGAGTAATTAGCTATGGGTCTGAAACTTCACCAAGTGAAAGCTCTCCCAAAAGTAGGTGAATGAGTTATTTGAGAAAAATTGGCTATCTGCAATACTTTTAGAGATAATTCGCATTTACTCATTTTGAGTAGACGAGTAATTAGCTATGGGTCTGAAACTTCACCATGTGAAAGCTCTCCCAAAAGTAGGTGAATGATTAATTTCAGAAAAATTGGCTATCTGCAATACTTTTAGAGATAATTCGCATTTACTCATTTTGAGTAGGTGAGTAATTAGCTATGGGTCTGAAACTTCACCAAGTGAAAGCTCTCCCAAAAGTAGGTGAATGATTAATTTGACAAAAATTGGCTATCTGCAATACTTTTAGAGATAATTCGCATTTACTCATTTTGAGTAGGTGAGTAATTAGCTATGGGTCTGAAACTTCACCAAGTGAAAGCTCTCCCAAAAGTAGGTGAATGAGTTATTTGAGAAAAATTGGCTATCTGCAATACTTTTAGAGATAATTCGCATTTACTCATTTTGAGTAGGTGAGTAATTAGCTATGGGTCTGAAACTTCACAGAGTGAAAGCTCTCCCAAAAGTAGGTGAATGAGTTATTTGAGAAAAATTGGCTATCTGCAATACTTTTAGAGATAATTCGCATTTACTCATTTTGAGTAGGTGAGTAATTAGCTATGGGTCTGAAACTTCACCATGTGAAACCTCTCCCACAAGTAGATGAACGAGTTATTTGATAAAAATTGGGTATCCGCAATACTTTTACAGATAATTAGCATTTACTCATTTTGAGTAGGTGAGTAATTAGCTATGGGTCTGAAACTTCACCATATGAAAGCTCTCCCAAAAGTAGGTGAATGAGTTATTTGAGAAAAATTGGCTATCTGCAATACTTTTAGAGATAATTCGCATTTACTCATTTTGAGTAGGTGAGTAATTGGCTATGGGTCTGAAACTTCACCATGTGAAAGCTCTTCCAAAAGTAGGTGAATGAGTTATTTGAGAAAAATTGGCTATCTGCAATACTTTTAGAGGTAATTCGCATTTACTCTTTTTGAGTAGGTGAGCAATTAGCTATGGGTCTGAAACTTCACCAAGTGAAAGCTCTTTGGGATAGCTGCTCTGCAGAGATATCCTGAAGATAAAAAATTTCGTCGAAATCACTCTATGTAGCACGGTTTTCGAAATATTAGTATTTTTGTGCTTTGCAATTTTTGCGCAAAAATTCGAAAATTCAAAATGGCCGCCATTTTTGGCAAGACAAATTTTTTTTGAAAATTGGCATGGCTACTCTGCACAGATACCCAGTGGGTCAAAAATTTCGTCGAAATCGCTCTATCTAGCACGGTTTTCGAGATATAGGCATTTTTGTGTTTTGCAATTTTGCGAAAAATTCGAAAATTCAAAATGGCCGCCATTTTTTGCGAGAAATTTTTTGTTTGAAAATTGGCATGGCTACTCTGCAGAGATACCCTGCGGGTCAAAAATTTCGTCGAAATCGCTCTATCTAGCAGGGTTTTTGAGATATAAGCATTTTTATGTTTTGCAATTTTTGCGAAAAATTCGAAAATTCAAAATGGCCGCCATTTTTGGTGAGACAAATTTTTTTTGAAAATTGGCATGGCTACTCTGCAGATATACCCGGTGGGTCAAAAATTTCGTCGAAATCGCTCTATCTAGCAGGGTTTTCGAGATATAAGCATTTTTATGTTTTGCAATTTTTGCGAAAAATTCGAAAATTCAAAATGGCCGCCATTTTTGGCGAGACAAAAATTTTTTCAAAATTGGGATAACTACTCTGCAGAGATACTCTGTGGGTCAAAAATTTCGTCGAAATCGGTCTATCTAGCACGGTTTTCGAGATATAAGCATTTTTGTGTTTTGCAATTTTTGCGAAAATTTCGAAAATTCAAAATGGCCGCCATTTTTGGCGAGACAAAAATTTTTTGAAAATTGGGAAAAGTACTCCGCAGAGATATCCTGCGGCTCAAAAATTTTGTCGAAATCGCTCTATCTAGCACGGTTTTTGAGATATAAGCATTTTTGTGTTTTGCAATTTTTGCGAAAATTTCGAAAATTCAAAATGGCCGCCATTTTGGGCGAGACAAAAATTTTTTGAAAATTGGGAAAACTACTCCGCAGAGATACCCTGTGGGTCAAAAATTTCGTCGAAATCGCTCTATCTAGCACGGTTTTCGAGATATAAGCATTTTTGTGTTTTCCTTATTTGGAAAATTCGTAATGATTAATCATTAATTACTCGGCCATTTCTTGACCAATCAATGCCAAAATCTAATGATTTCCAGATTTTAATAGAATGAATGTATTTGCCAAGTTTCAGGTGAATTGATATAATTCCTTTCAAGTTATCATCCGGACAAGCTTCCCCATCGAAAAAAGACATTTTTGGTCATGTGACCTCTCTGATTGGTTGAAATGTCACTGCAGCATATTCAAAAAAATTCCCCTAGGCTACTGCCTAAACCTGCCAAATTTGAAAAGAATCCGCCTAACGGTTACAGAGTTATAAGGAAAACAAAATGCGGAGCCGGAAGCTCTCCCATACACAAACAAGCGTCCCTTAATTTGAGCCAGATAAGCCACATAGTCTGTGACCTAGAATGCATTAAGTGGCAAAAAGTAACATTTCTGACCTTAAGGGCTACTGTACTACTAACAGTAAATCGCAAGAACCAGGAAGTGCTTCAGCTAGGGAAGTGTTTTATACCCTGTGAAGACTAGCTTTAGGTTTCTTATCATTCGATCAAATACTTGAACTCCAGAACTCACAGCCATAGCACCAACTCATTAATATTCTTGTGGTTTTCTTGCAGTATTTTATAAAATGGAAGCCTCAATGAAGATCGAATACTTTAAACTTGAGAACTCACGGTCATAGCACCAACTCATTAATATTCATGAGAAGAACTGAGGTGATAGATTAGGATGCCTCAATGAAGATCAAATACTTTAAACTCGAGAACTTGCAGCCATAGCACCAACAAATTAATATTCATGAGAAGATATGAGGTCACTGATTTCCTGGATTTTTCTAACAATACAGAAACAATAAAAAATCAGCCAATGAAATCATTTCCAGACATTTAACCAGTAAGTTACATATCAGGATGTTCCATGATTTAACCACTGCGCACATAAATATTCATGAGCTGTGTAGTCCATCTAGTATTTGATCTTAAAGCATAAAATATTGTTAAGAATCCACCATGGAAATCTGACCTTGTGGATGATAATGAGTAGATATTTCTACACATGCATTGTTGGGAAACCCCCAGAGCTCTGTGACCTCATATATAGTCCATGCAATTGTCAAGCAAATATATTAACTGAGTTGTCAAGACTTGTTGATTTCTTGTGCGATGCCATGACGAAAACTTAAAACCACGATACCCTGACAGGAGTCACTTCAGTTTTTCATGCACTTTGGATTCACGAAAAAAAGTTAGGAATGTTCAGTTTCATAATTTCTTACTTGAAATCCAAAAAATACTTGAAATCTAAGTTAGAAATAATCTAAGTACACGGATGTCATTAATGTTAGATATAATTAATGTTAGACGAGTTGTGATTATATTGTCTGATTTTACGTAATTACCTTAACTTATTAAGAAATGCAATAAGTGAACCCTACATTACATGAATCAGTGAAAATGTATCAAATAAAATGTGTTTAGCAACTGTTTTTCACCAATGTCTAACATTAATGACACCTGTGTATTGTTGTAGAATACGGTCCCTGAGGCAAAGCATTAATTGCCATTTGTGGGCGTCGCACCTACAAGGGAAAATGGAAACTGGTCAACTCGGCCCTTTGCCAACTCAGCCCCAGCCAACTCGGGCCCTTCTTTGCAAACCCGTCCCCATTCTTTTAGAAATTCAAGTTGACAAAAAATCTTTATTTATAGATGGATTTTTATAATTTACGTATCATTGTTCATATGCAGCTTTTAATTGTGGATATAATGGTGTGCCATGACCTTGAATCAGGCTTACATAATTTGAATAATATGCATAAGAGTGTTTTTTATCAAATACATTGATAACAGCTTTAACTAGAGGATCGCTCGCAAAAAAAAAAGATAATGTTTTTGCATAGCAAAAACAAAGCGTCCCGAAAAGGATATAAAGGGGAGTGCTAAAGTATTAAGAAAATGCTTTGTTTCTAGCCTTATACTGTTGTGGCAACCAAAGTCAGCGCAGTCTGCTCTATCTAGCACGGTTTTCAAGATATAAGCATTTTTGTGTTTTGCAAAAAAATAAAGAAATTAAAAATGTCCGCTATATTTGGCGAGACAAAAATATAGTGAAAATTGGCATGGCTACTCTGCAGAGATACCCAGCAGGTCCAAAATTTTGTTGAGTTCACTCCATATAGCACGGTTTTCGAGATATAAGCATTTTTGTGTTTTGCAAAAACTTTGAAAATTCAAAATGGCCACCATTTTGGGGAGACAAAAATTTTTGTCAAGACCACTGCCGTGGTGTGTATCTCCCGCCGAGCATTAAAGCAGAAGAAATAGCTTTTCCGAGATAATTTCACAATTTTTCATTTTCGTGTGTGAAAGGTCTGAAACTTCACCAAGTGAAAGCTCTCAAAAAAGTAGGTGAATGAGTTATTTGAGAAAAATTGGCTATCTGCAATACTATTAAGAGATAATTCACATTTACTCATTTTGAGTAGGTGAATAATTATCTATGGGTCTGAAACTTCACCAAGTGAAAGCTCTCCCAAAAGTAGGTGAATGAGTTATTTGAGAAAAATTGGCTATCTGCAATACTTTTAGAGATAATTTGCATTTACTCATTTTGAGTAGGTGAGTAATTTGCTATGGGTCTGAAACTTCACCAAGTGAAAGCTCTCCCAAAAGTAGGTGAATGAGTTATTTGAGAAAAATTGGCTATCTGCAATACTTTTAGAGATAATTCGCATTTACTCATTTTGAGTAGACGAGTAATTAGCTATGGGTCTGAAACTTCACCAAGTGAAAGCTCTCCCAAAAGAAGGTGAATGATTAATTTGAGAAAAATTGGCTATCTGCAATACTTTTAGAGATAATTCGCATTTACTCATTTTGAGTAGGTGAGTAATTAGCTATGGGTCTGAAACTTCACCAAGTGAAAGCTCTCCCAAAAGTAGGTGAATGAGTTATTTGAGAAAAATTGGCTATCTGCAATACTTTTACAGATAATTCGCATTTACTCATTTTGAGTAGGTGAGTAATTAGCTATGGGTCTGAAACTTGACCAAGTGAAAGCTCTCCCAAAAGTAGGTGAATGATTAATTTGAGAAAAACTGGCTATCTGCAATACTTTTAGAGATAATTCGCATTTACTCATTTTGAGTAGGTGAGTAATTAGCTATGGGTCTGAAACTTCACCAAGTGAAAGCTCTCCCAAAAGTAGGTGAATGAGTTATTTGAGAAAAATTGGCTATCTGCAATACTTTTAGAGATAATTTGCATTTACTCATTTTGAGTAGGTGAGTAATTAGCTATGGATCTGAAACTTCACCAAGTGAAAGCTCTCCCAAAAGTAGGTGAATGAGTTATTTGAGAAAAATTGGCTATCTGCAATACTTTTAGAGATAATTCGCATTTACTCATTTTGAGTAGGTGAGTAATTAGCTATGGGTCTGAAACTTCACCAAGTGAAAGCTCTTTCAAAAGTAGGTGAATGAGTTATTTGAGAAAAATTGGCTATCTGCAATACTTTTAGAGATAATTCGCATTTACTCATTTTCAGTAGGTGAGTAATTAGCTATGGGTCTGAAACTTCACCAAGTGAAAGCTCTGACAAAAGTAGGTGAATGAGTTATTTGAGAAAAATTGGCTATCTGCAATACTTTTAGAGATAATTCGCATTTACTCATTTTGAGTAGGTGAGTAATTAGCTATGGGTCTGAAACTTCACCAAGTGAAAGCTCTCCCAAAAGTAGGTGAATGAGTTATTTGAGAAAAATTGGCTATCTGCAATACTTTTAGAGATAATTCACATTTACTCATTTTCAGTAGGTGAGTAATTAGCTATGGGTCTGAAACTTCACCAAGTGAAAGCTCTGCCAAAAGTAGGTGAATGAGTTATTTGAGAAAAATTGGCTATCTGCAATACTTTTAGAGATAATTCGCATTTACTCATTTTCAGTAGGTGAGTAATTAGCTATGGGTCTGAAACTTCACCGAGTGAAAGCTCTCCCAAAAGTAGGTGAATGAGTTATTTGAGAAAAATTGGCTATCTGCAATACTTTTAGAGATAATTCGCATTTACTCATTTTGAGTGAGTAATTAGCTATGGGTCTGAAACTTCACCAAGTGAAAGCTCTCCCAAAAGTAGGTGAATGAGTTATTTGAGAAAAATTGGCTATCTGCAATACTTTTAGAGATAATTCGCATTTACTCATTTTGAGTAGGTGAGTAATTAGCTATGGGTCTGAAACTTCACCAAGTGAAAGCTCTCCCAAAAGTAGGTGAATGAGTTATTTGAGAAAAATTGGCTATCTGCAATACTTTTAGAGATAATTCGCATTTACTCATTTTGAGTAGGTGAGTAATTAGCTATGGGCCTGAAACTTCACCAAGTGAAAGCTCTCCCAAAAGTAGGTGAATGAGTTATTTGAGAAAAAATTGGCTATCTGCAATACTTTTAGAGATAATTCGCATTTACTCATTTTGAGTAGGTGAGTAATTAGCTATGGGTCTGAAACTTCACCAAGTGAAAGCTCTCCCAAAAGTAGGTGAATGAGTTATTTGAGAAAAATTGGCTATCTGCAATACTTTTAGAGATAATTCGCATTTACTCATTTTGAGTAGGTGAGTAATTAGCTATGGGTCTGAAACTTCACCAAGTGAAAGCTCTCCCAAAAGTAGGTGAATGAGTTATTTGAGAAAAATTGGCTATCTGCAATACTTTTAGAGATAATTCGCATTTACTCATTTTCAGTAGGTGAGTAATTAGCTATGGGTCTGAAACTTCACCAAGTGAAAGCTCTGCCAAAAGTAGGTGAATGAGTTATTTGAGAAAAATTGGCTATCTGCAATACTTTTAGAGATAATTCGCATTTACTCATTTTGAGTAGGTGAGTAATTAGCTATGGGTCTGAAACTTCACCAAGTGAAAGCTCTTTCAAAAGTAGGTGAATGAGTTATTTGAGAAAAATTGGCTATCTGCAATACTTTTAGAGATAATTCGCATTTACTCATTTTGAGTAGGTGAGTAATTAGCTATGGGTCTGAAACTTCACCAAGTGAAAGCTCTCCCAAAAGTAGGTGAATGAATTATTTGAGAAAAATTGGCTATCTGCAATACTTTTAGAGATAATTCACATTTACTCATTTTGAGTAGGTGAGTAATTAGCTATGGGTCTGAAACTTCACCAAGTGAAAGCTCTGCCAAAAGTAGGTGAATGAGTTATTTGAGAAAAATTGGCTATCTGCAATACTTTTAGAGATAATTCGCATTTACTCATTTTGAGTAGGTGAGTAATTAGCTATGGGTCTGAAACTTCACCAAGTGAAAGCTCTCCCAAAAGTAGGTGAATGATTAATTTGACAAAAATTGGCTATCCGCAATACTTTTAGAGATAATTCGCATTTACTCATTTTGAGTAGGTGAGTAATTAGCTATGGGTCTGAAACTTCACCAAGTGAAAGCTCTCCCAAAAGTAGGTGAATGAGTTATTTGAGAAAAATTGGCTATCTGCAATACTTTTAGAGATAATTCGCATTTACTCATTTTCAGTAGGTGAGTAATTAGCTATGGGTCTGAAACTTCACCAAGTGAAAGCTCTGCCAAAAGTAGGTGAATGAGTTATTTGAGAAAAATTGGCTATCTGCAATACTTTTAGAGATAATTCGCATTTACTCATTTTGAGTAGGTGAGTAATTAGCTATGGGTCTGAAACTTCACCAAGTGAAAGCTCTTTCAAAAGTAGGTGAATGAGTTATTTGAGAAAAATTGGCTATCTGCAATACTTTTAGAGATAATTCGCATTTACTCATTTTGAGTAGGTGAGTAATTAGCTATGGGTCTGAAACTTCACCAAGTGAAAGCTCTCCCAAAAGTAGGTGAATGAATTATTTGAGAAAAATTGGCTATCTGCAATACTTTTAGAGATAATTCACATTTACTCATTTTGAGTAGGTGAGTAATTAGCTATGGGTCTGAAACTTCACCAAGTGAAAGCTCTGCCAAAAGTAGGTGAATGAGTTATTTGAGAAAAATTGGCTATCTGCAATACTTTTAGAGATAATTCGCATTTACTCATTTTGAGTAGGTGAGTAATTAGCTATGGGTCTGAAACTTCACCAAGTGAAAGCTCTCCCAAAAGTAGGTGAATGATTAATTTGACAAAAATTGGCTATCCGCAATACTTTTAGAGATAATTCGCATTTACTCATTTTGAGTAGGTGAGTAATTAGCTATGGGTCTGAAACTTCACCAAGTGAAAGCTCTCCCAAAAGTAGGTGAATGAGTTATTTGAGAAAAATTGGCTATCTGCAATACTTTTAGAGATAATTCGCATTTACTCATTTTGAGTAGGTGAGTAATTAGCTATGGGTCTGAAACTTCACCATGTGAAAGCTCTTTGGGATAGCTGCTCTGCAGAGATACCCTGAAGATAAAAATTTTCGTCGAAATCGCTCTATGTAGCACGGTTTTCGAAATATTAGCATATTTGTGTTTTGCAATTTTTGAGCAAAAATTCGAAAATTCAAAATGGCCGCCATTTTTGGCAAGATAAAATTTTTTTGAAAATTGGCATGGCTACTCTGCAGAGATACCCTGTGGGTCAAAAATTTCGTCGAAATCGCTCTATCTAGCACGGTTTTCGAGATATAAGCATTTTTGTTTTGCAATTTTGCGAAAAATTCGAAAATTCAAAATGGCCGCCATTTTTTGCGAGAAATTTTTTGTTTGAAAATTGGCATGGCTACTCTGCAGAGATACCCTGCGGGCCAAAAATTTCGTCGAAATCGCTCTATCTAGCAGGGTTTTTGAGATATAAGCATTTTTATGTTTTGAAATTTTTGCGAAAAATTCGAAAATTCAAAATGGCCGCCATTTTTGGTGAGACAAAAATTTTTTCAAAATTGGGATAACTACTCTGCAGAGATACCCTGTGGGTCAAAAATTTCGTCGAAATCGCTCTATCTAGCACGGTTTTCGAGATATAAGCATTTTTGTGTTTTGCAATTTTTGCGAAAATTTTGAAAATTCAAAATGGCCGCCATTTTTGGCGAGACAAATTTTTTTGAAAATTGGGAAAAGTACCCCGCAGAGATATCCTGCGGGTCAAAAATTTTGTCGAAATTGCTCTATCTAGCACGGTTTTTGAGATCTAAGCATTTTTGTGTTTTACAATTTTTGCGAAAATTTCGAAAATTCAAAATGGCCGCCATTTTGGGCGAGACAAAAATTTTTTGAAAATTGGGAAAACTACTCCGCAGAGATACCCTGTGGGTCAAAAATTTCGTCGAAATCGCTCTATCTAGCACGGTTTTCGAGATATAAGCATTTTTGTGTTTTCCTTATTTGGAAAATTCGTAATGATTAATTAATCATTAATTACTCGGCCATTTCTTGACCAATCAATGCCAAAATCTAATGATTTCCAGATTTTAATAGAATGAATGTATTTGCCAAGTTTCAGGTGAATTGATAAAATTCCTTTCAAGTTATCATCCGGACAAGCTTCCCCATCGAAAAAAGACATTTTTGGTCATGTGACCTCTCTGATTGGTTGAAATGTCACTGCAGCATATTCAAAAAAATTCCCCAAGGCTACTGCCTAAACCTGCCAAATTTGAAAAGAATCTGCCTAACGGTTACAGAGTTATAAGGAAAACAAAATGCGGAGCCGGCGGAGCCGCCGGAGCCGGAAGCTCTCCCATACACAAACAAGCGTCCCTTGCGGGACGCTTAATAATGTAGCCATCATTTGTAAAATACTATAGCCAATGTACCGGTTTTCAATATATTCACATTTCTGATCATTTAAAACATAAGCTGTTGGCCTCGTTTTTGGATGACAGTTTAACAATATTTTCGAATGAATATGCAGTTACACTGAACGTTTGAGGATATATTTTTCTTGTTATATGTCTGATAATTTTGCTTGCGTTGGTTGTGATATTCAGTGCTGTCCGTTTACGTTGGGTATATGAGCAAATCGCTGACAAGATAACTCGCAGACATCAACTCGCCGACAAATTTTAAATAAACTAGAAAAATGTTTTTGCTAACAAAACCTAAGCGTCCCAAAAAGGTTCACTGCAAGATAATATACAGTAGAAAAAGGTTTTTGAAAATAAAAACATGCAGTGCTGAGAGAAGAAGTGAAAGTTAAGCAGACATAAGGGGGGATGCGGGGGTAAATCTGACCAGCTATCTAGACTCGTCACATAAGGTTTCCCAATACCTCTCAATACATTCTAAAACTCTAAAAGAATAAAAGAGATAAAGGGCAAAAACACAAAATCGGCTATTTTATGACCCCAGTTTGACCCATAAGGGGGGATCCGGGGGTAAATCTGACCAGCTATCTAGACTCTTCACATATGGTTTCCCAATACCTCTTAATACATTCTAAAGCTCTAAGAGCAAGAATAAAGGAAATAAAAGGCAAAAACACATAATTGGCTATTTTATAACCCCAGTTTGACCCATAAGGGGGGATCCGGGGGTAAATCTGACCAGCTACCTAGACTCTTCACACAAGGTTTCCCAATACCTCTTAATACATTCTAAACTCTAAAAGCAAGAATAAAGAAGATATAAGGCAAAAACACAAAATCAGCTATTTTATGACCCCCAGTTTGACCCATAAGGGGGGGTCCGGGGGTAAATCTGACCAGCTATCTAGACTCTTCACATATGGTTTCCCAATACCTCTTAATACATTCTAAAGCTCTAAAAGCAAGAATAAAGGAGATAAAAGGCCAAAACACAAAATCGACTATTTTATAACCCCAGTTTGACCCATAAGGGGGGATGAGGGGGTAAATCTAACCGGCTATCTAGACTCATCACATAAGGTTTCCCCAATACCTCTTAATACATTCTAAAACTGTAAAAGCAAGAATAAAGGAGATATAAGGCAAAAACACAAAATTGGCTATTTTATGACCCCAGTTTGACCCATAAGGGAGGGTCTGGGGTAAATATGACCGGCTATCTAGACTCTTCACATATGGTTTCCCAAAGCAAGAATAAAGGAGATATAAGGGGAAAAGATGAAATTGGCTATTTTATGACCCCAGTTTGACCCCTACAGGGGGGTCGGGGGGAAATTTGACTTGCTTTCTAGACTCTCCACATATGGTTTCCTACTACCTCCCAATACATTTTATGGCTCTAAATGCAATACTTAAGAAGATAATAGGGGGGGTTCACATGAATTTTAAGCTTTCTGATTGGTACCTGTGAGAAAATCACTCATAAATCGGTCAATTTTTATCGGATTGCTCCCAAATTCTAATCAGCTCACGTTTTTGATAGTATAAACATGTGTATGAAGTTACAAGCCTCTGCGGTTAGTAGATTTTCCTGAACTGCGATGACGGGTGGGTGTACCCGAAAAAACTATTTTTGATCATGTGACCTTGATAAAGATCAAAGGTCAAATTTAAGCATGTGGAAAAATTTTCCCATGCCTAAGGTATACAACTACCAAATATGGTTAAAAAGCTTGCAATAATAAGGGAGATATTCAAGGGAGACCATAATGCGGCGGCGGTGGTGAGGAAACTGACGCGAAACCAAATAAGCACCCTTACAGGGACGCTTAATTAATGTCACATTATTACTAGTGCTGTCGCGACTAGGGGTGTTGCGGTAGTACCGGTATCGTCGGTACGGTAAATAAATCACTGCAAACCGTCATAAATTCAGCTACCGGTTTTCCGCTTAAATGTCAATGTAAAGTAATTTTACTAACATCACACACAAAATAAATGTCATAATCCGCTTTTCTTTGCTTTTTACTGTAAAACAACCATAATGAGCGATAATTCAAAGCAAACCACAGTTTGTCGATTAGCCAATCAGAATCGAGGACACATCTGTGTCATGTTAGCAGAATTCCTGATTAAAGTATGGAAACTATTTGGTTATGTTTTGTTGAATAAGAGACGGTTAACCGGTAACCGACCAGGAAGTGCCAGACGTGAAACCGGAAGGAAAAAAATCACTACCGCAACACCCCTAGTCACGACACTTGCTACTACCGATACTATCGTTTGCTAGGTCTATTATGAGCGATAATCGGATACGTTTTTTCAAATCTGATTGCAAAGATATTGGCATATTTATATAATAAAGATAGAATATCTTTTAAAAGTGAAGGATTATTCAGCATTTTAAAATATATTTTCGGCCTTTTGACAACACAGTCTGTACAAATCTAGTCACATGACCTATCAGGAAAGCATTAAACCATTGTTCAAATGTAGTTTCGGAATTGCATCTTTATTATTTTTTTTCCAGACTTGGTAAGTCAATTTAATTGAGGTAAAGCTTTCAAATAATCTTTAAAAACACTGTAGTTCTGTTTATTTGTAGCGTACATGATATTATATAGCCAGTATGCAGCACTTTATAAAGTCGGAATTAGACAATTATTTTAATATACTGACAGTTTTCAAAGTGTCATTCTTTTGCTGAAAAGATGTTACAACTTTCAAATATTAATCTATGCATGTCTTCATAAAGAAAAAGCACGTTTTATTGTAAAAAACATGGATTCAGCTGTTATGGATTGTCTGTTAAGTTGCACACATGCTTAAACTTGAGAAGTTTCATCAGATTTTCGTAATATAACATGTTTTAATGGAGGGATATGAATGATTGCAGATATATATTTAATACATTTTACAGCAGTTTATGGCAATATTTTAGTGTTACAAAAGCTACGTGTCATTTGTATCAGTAAATAATCTGTCGGTGGGTTGCCATCGGCGAGCTGTCTTGTCAACGATTTGCAGGTAATTCTTACGTTGGGTAACAGGATCGTTCGCCACAAAACCCATTCGCCACATAATTACTTCAGATGTTTCGCCACACAGAAAGCTCACTTCTTTGAAGATTGTCATTGGTGGAAAGTAAGGAGGGGGGAGAGGGTTAATTACCATACACAGTTAGCATTAGGGCTGCGAACGAGAACTTGAGCCTCGGTGTACGAGGCGGTCTTGGCTTTTACTCGAGTCCATTTTAAAAACTCGGTTACTCGCGAGATATTGTATAATGCTCACGTAACGAAACGCTTGTGTAAAATATGCTACATTTCAGCATTTCTGTCACATAATATCAATTAAAGTAAATTATTTTCGCTTGAAAACATACAATTTACTCCATATTCTATAATATATGGTCAAATAGAAGACGTTTTTCTTTAAAAGTTCCATTTCCAGAACCGACTATTTGTTTACAGAAGACTTCTAATGGTAAGTACTAAATCTCGCGGTTACTCGAATTCGGGTCGGTTATCAGAGGGCGAGCACTTGATGCTGTTTTACAGCACCGTCACAGCCCTAGTTAGCATCACAGAAACCTAACTTCTTTGAAGATTGTCATTGGTGGAAAGTAGGGAGGAGGGACGGGGTTAATTACACAATTAGGGACCCACAATTAGCCCTAACTTCTTTGAAATAAAATATTTCAGAATGATGCATTTACTCATGAATATTCACGACATTTACTCCAAATAGAAATGGTCAATAATATTTTTGTCACCCACCACGCAGTTTTGATTTGCTCATGAATATCCATGAGTTTGCGTTAGCCCGTGAAACAAAATATTTCAGAACGACCCTGCATCGTTCTTTTACAGGGATATTTACTCCAAATAAAAATGGCCAGTAATATTTTTGTCTCCCGTCACGCAGTTCTGATTTGCTCATGAATACTTTTGTCTCCCGTCACGCAGTTTTGATTTGCTCATGAATATTTTTGTCTCCCATCACGCAGTTCTGATATTCATGGGCAAATCAAAACTGCATGACGGGAGACAAAAATATTACTGGTCATTTACACGTAAGTAAAGTAGAGCCGAGGTAACCAAGTCTACTGTAAGGTCCGAGTTGTCCATGATTCAGGGAAAATTCACTGGCTGGGCAGTAATATTTCTCGGCACACTGAAGCTCACACACAGAACTTGACTGAAATTTGAATGTTTAGTCTAGCTACAGTACAGTACAGTATGTTGAAAAGACTCCAAATATAACCAATAAGTCGAGTTTTCTGTCGCCACTCTCCGAATCAAGGGGTCCAATAAAGAGGAAGCAAAAAGTAAATAATTCAAAATAATCGGTTTACCTGCCACAGTGGTCACAAAATTAAAGAATTTCAAGTTATATTATTTTTTTCATTGTTTTTATTTCCCATTGCAAGTATAGCTAACACTATTCGCAGTTTATTGCAAAGTTTATCAACTTCACCAAAACTCGGAAGTAGATGGTTGTAACAAAATGGTTGATTGCTATCGACAGGGATATGCGCAAAAGTCAATAATCATGACCCTGCCCATAGAGTTTGTGTAATTTTAAAACGTTAAAATTTTTCATTATTACTTTTGAAACAGATCAGTTAGAAATGGGCAATAACAACGCATATTGCTCGCATTAAACTCTTACACATTAGCTATTCATCTTACTCATCACAGGTACATGCAATAAGGTTACTAAACATTTTTGCTGATGTCCTTACCATACCTAGCACCTATTAATTGCAAGATACTTAGATCTACATTAACCTCTTCCCAAAAATGATCAAAAAGAATAAAAGCTCTGACTCAGGCCTACTTTCCACAGATGGCTCTAACTCAGTATATTTTGTCCCCATTCTAATTGCCTCTTTTCTCCACTTTTTAAAAGTGACTTAATTTGTGGTGTTGTTTATAACTAGTTAATTTAACAGTAAACTATTTTTCAATGTGTGAGTTCTGACCTTAATTAGAAATGTTGGGGTTTGCATGATTGATTTGGTGGTTTGAGTGCAAAATCTTGTTCAGGATCATGGTTTAAACAGGTCCTCAGCTTTTTCACTGTTGGACATGTGTCTGATAGAGTATAACACTATCCCAGATAACAGTCCACTGGTGGGCCACCGTCTTTTTGTCCGTGGGGCCAATGTTGGCCCACCAGTGGCAAAATGCTGGTTGAAATTCCACAATAGCCTCAGCCAATCAGATTGGAGCCTATAGATGTGTGGCCATTTGTGGATAAGGCAAATGATTGACAGCTTTTGGACAGGTCTTAGCTAAGGAAATTATTGATAAGTCACATGACCAACGATGTAATCAGTTGTACATAAACAATGGTGGATGAGAGTCCTAAGCAGATATTCCATAATTAATTGATAAAATTATAATATGTCCAAGGACAACTTTTCTATGGTAAATTTACAACAAAAATATTGTTTGTATGTCTAAAATTGTTAAATAGTGAGTTAAAAATTGTGGGCTCACTGAAATCTCATTATTAGACACAGACTTATGAATAAATTTTTACTAAGTTTCCCCAAATCCTTTATTATTGCTCGCTGCCATCTTGAACAAAAACCACCAGAGGCCCACCGTTGGCCCACCAGAGGCTGCCACCGGTGGGCCAACGGTGGCAAAATCTGCTGACCATATGCCGGGATCTCAATAAATATCATACCCTGTGTTTCTTTTTCGTCACACTTTCTATCTTCTTTATATGAGGGCTAATGTCAGTTAATATGGCTTTGATTTGCATATGCTCCTGTCTTATTTTCTTTTATTTTATTTTTTATGTTCAACAAGGACAGATAGAACTGGAAAGATGCCAAGCTATATGCATGGACTATTTTTAATGACTGAAATACTCCTAACATCAATGTATAATTACCTCCAAATATTATTTTATTGTGAAAAATGTTTGTATTGACTATTAGTGTATAAGTTATGTTTCATAATATATGCTTTGGGAAATTAAGGTATAATAGACAACTGGAATGTAACTTTAAATCATGTTAACAAAGATATCTGATTTGAATTTGTTCAGTTCAGCTTAAATTGTTCAGTTCATATGATAATTTATGGATAATTTTTATCAATTTATGCATAATGAAATGCTTATTGAGGAAAGTTTGGATTTTTTTTTTTTGCTCAAAATTTTAAAAACCAAAATATAATATTACATGTTAGACAAAGTGAGAATGCCTGATATATGATAAAATATAGTAGTTTATATTTTGACTTTCTTGTTATGATTAGTCTTTTTTGTCTGATATTAGAAATAATATTACAAATGTTCCCACAGCTTAAAGCGATCAGGCAATCAACATATGGCATAACATAACATAGGTTACTTCTAGTCACAAGATTAATGTCATGCAATAACTGCCACCAATATATAAACAACACCTATAGGTTTTAAAATCATTGGTCACGCAACAGTTATAGTCAGGTTAAATTTCAAATTACATAACCACAGTAAAGCAGTGAAATATTTAATAAATCTTACCATAGGTAATCACCTCAAAAGGTACAACCATGTATATTAATAAATTTATACTAATAATTATTGATAATTCTTACAGTATATGCATTTGAGACTGATCAAATATAATAATCAGTTATAATTATGTGTTATTTATTGATACTAGATTTAAAACTATCGAAGATATGCGTGTACAGCAAATTGTAGTGTCACAAACATATGTTTTGATATTCTAATTCTAACAGTACACTTAATCTCAGTTTATTTGACAGACTCTAAGGCACATAATACCAGAAAGCAGAGACCCATAATCATTAAGCTAGAAACATCTCAGGGGTCAGCACTACTGAAAAAAATACAAAGAGAAGACCAAAAAACTGGGGATGGCTATGCTTTTGCAAAGAAAAGGTTTTCAACTTCTTTCAAAATGAAAAGAGATATCAGGCTAAGTGTACATCATCAGTCAGGTCATTCCAAATCCTTGAGACATCATACATATGATGCTGAGGCCAAATGATTTTCAAAATTATATTGATACAAAAGTGTGGGACCTCGTAAGCAGCACACCATCAGATTGACTTCTATGAGTTTTGTACATATACTTTGTCTGGGTTTAAGGAAAAGTTAAAAGTATTTAGAAAAAGCACTTTGTAGGAACTTGTACACCAATACGGCTGGCTTGAAAGCAGAGTGGTGCTTGATAGGCAACCAATGAAGATTCTTTCTAACAGGAGTGATATGTGAGTACTGACTGGTATTGACAACATCACAGATATTATGACAAACATCACACTTCCCAAATGATTATACTCGAGGAACTACTATAATGTAATTGCCTATTAACATATCCACATCACTTTGGCACAGTTAAATATATATTGAATTTATGCAAGGGAGAAAGAACTGTACTTTGTTATGTGTTGAATAAACTTATAAATTAATGATGATAATAATAAGGTAATAACATCAATGATTCCTGCTACTTTATATGTGAATGTTCACATAATAAGGAGTATAACATAGTAGACAAATAAATTGGATTAAATAGCTATTTCCTAATTTGACCTATAACAATATACAGTATACCATGATCACCACCTAACCACCTTAAGTAGCTAAGGGACGATTGGTTAATGAGAAAATACAAGAGTAAAACCATGGTAACTGACCTGACAATTGCAAGTAACTAGGACAACAGCCAACTACATACACAAATAATTGTGAGGTCATTAACCTTGATTCAAAACAGCAACAACAATCAATATGCTGTTTGTCAGAGCGAAAAGGAGTACCTCAGGGGGTAAAGACTGAAACTTTGTAAGCCTCTGATGAAACTAATCCTAACAACACAATTAAGTAAGTCGAAATATATGATACTATATTTTGCAATATATCAGGCATTCTCACATCATTTAACACAAAATTTTATTTTGGTTTTCTAATGGACACTCAACTGTTAAACAGTGTTGGTGAAGACACACTTGTGATTGCCATTGGCATGCACAATGTAAAGTTAGCCACTGACAGTGCATCTGACCCAGAAACAACATATCCTAAAGACTCCTCAGTTGTATACTGAAGACACTCTGATAGATGATACTTGGTGTAATACAGTGGCTGGGAAATCATACTAACCAGGATGTTGGGAGTAGGTGTAGAAAATATTAACTCACACATACTTGCCTAGTTTGAAGCATTGGTCATTCAGGCATTAGTTAATATGTACAATTTATTTCCTCTTATTGGTAAATTTGTGTCCATGTATACTCCCCCTCTTTTTCTTGTTCACAATTTTACATTGGTGATCCAACTTCATTGCTGAGGGCAAGTATATTGCGATATTTCATGTTTTCCAACTAAATATAAATTATTTTCTCTTCATTAAATATGACAATCCAATTTACCCAGTCTGATAACTTTATGATCAAATTTTTACAGCCATTAAATATTTTGGGAAGAAAAAATAATCATAACATTCTCTATGCCAACTTTTTTTTCTGGTTAAGCTTGCTGAATATTATTTGAACAGCAAATGAAAAAAATATTCATTGCTATTTGCAGAAAATATCTGTACAGTCTGCAGACTATCAAGTTAAAGCACAATATTTTTTTTCTCTTTCAAAAAATTATGTTTTATGGTAGTTGGGATAAAAACACAAAACTAAATGTGTGTAACTTCATTGCATTATACTGTATCAAATTAATTAGTTTTCAGCTTTGACCACAAGAAAGTACTTAGGCAAGAAGAATAAGAAGTTAAAATCCATGAATCCCATGACATTACTGAACCCCTGATAACAGCCCTCTGGTAGACCACCGTTGGGCCACCAGTGGCAAATTCACTTCCTACTGGAGACTGCCACCAGTGGACCATCGTCTTTTTGTCTGTTGTACCAATGTTGGCCTAGTGATGGCAATATGTTGGTTGAATTTCTGCAATAATATCAGCTAATCAGATTGGAGCATGGAGTAATGTGGCCATTTTCTGCCAGATCTTGGCTAAGGGAATCATTGATAAATCACATGATCAAAGATGTTATCAGTCGTACTACAAATGGTCACAGGCAAATATTAACAATGGTAGATGGGCGTCCTAAGATGATAATACATTGATAAAATTGTAATATATTCAATAACAACTTTGGTATTGTGTATTTTTATTAAAAATATTGTTTTTATGTCTAAAATGGTTAAATATTGAGTTAACAATTGTGGGCTCACTGAAATCTCATTAATATTAGACATACAACAATGAATAAATTTTTACAAAGATTCCCAAAATCCCCTATTATTGCTTTCCACCATCTTGAAGAAAAAATCCACTGTTGGCCCAACAGTGGCCCACCGGTGGCAAATTCTCTTGACACATGCAGTCTGTTTGCCCAACGGTGGCAAAATGCTAAACATGCAACTAATATCCACCAATGGGCCAACGGTGGAATGTTATCTGGGAACTGTTGTGTTCTCAAATTGTCAAATGCCAGTGTCATAGCTGAAGAACTCAGGCTCATGATGCCTTGGATATAATTGTTTTGTATATAATAATAATTATACCATTTAGATTTTTTAAACATATTCCAAACCATTATATATTAATTATTTTAACTGATATTCAATATTCTCAAAATGCAATGTTTTTTTACAGTATGGAAGATAACACGTTGTATGTAAGGTTTACCTCAATAAGGGTAGCTTTCAATGTAGAGCTACAAATAAAAATCTGGGTGTTGAAGTTTGATCTTTGTTTTTCTAACAAGTATAATTATATTAAACAAATATTTTAGTAGATTAGTGTCGTTGATGCATTTCTAATGTGCCTCTATTCATACACATATCTGTAACTTTTTTTTAAAATTACATTGTAATTTTCATGATTGATAAGCACCACATAAAATTTACCATTTTCCCGATTATTTTACAGCCAGACATATTGTGGACACAGAGTTATTCATTTGTTCCCAACTAATATATTATTATTAGCTGTTTGATGAGATGAAACGAACACATGAAAGCAAAAATAATGAGAGAAGGAGAGAAGGATGAACTGAAATTGTTTCACAGCCATGGAATGAGAGGTTATAAAATGCTTACCATACCACTTCTTAGGAATACAGAAATTCTGAACTCGACTTCTCAGATTGTACATCCTATATGATTCTGCAACTGGTTTTACAATATGATCACTTGTTCACATAAACAATAATGAGATTTTAGTGTTCATTATTCCTCTACAATATGATCACTTTTTCATGTCTGGAAGCAAACTGATATTTAATGCAGATTATTGTTCTGAAATATAACCACTTTTTTTTTCAGAAAGCTAACTTTAGTGCTCAAAATAAAAACAAATCAACGTCAATATCAATTTTACACACTAAATCAACATAACAAGTAAGTTTTGCAAGCCTAACTCTACAAGAAGATAGCTTTCCACTTTGTTTTAAAATAGCTTTTGTCCTTCACGTCATTGACCCATTCTTGGTTGGAATAGCATGAAAAACTATTGTCCCATCTTAAATCTCACTTTCATTTCATTTTCTTTTATTTCAAATTGTGGAGAAGACAGTGGCAATTAAGCCTTTCAAGTGTAAAGCAATGAGTATACATAAGCTTTAGTTATGCCAAAACAGTGTCTCTTAAAATTCGAAATGATATCACTCTAAAAATTGATAGTGATCAGGAAATTTTCACTCTCTTTGATTTATCAGCAACACATAGCTAAACTTTGTTGTTTGCTTATTGTATTAGACAGGGCTCAGCATAAATTGTACTGTCATAATATGGGTGAAGTCATATCTCACTAATCCATCTCAAAAAAAATAATCAAAATTGAAAATAAATTCTCAGAACTATGAATTCTGCCATGTTATATCCTACAAGGACTGGTCCTTAACCATTCATTTTCACAATGTAAACCATGCTGATGATACTGAAGTCTGTCTGGCTTGTGACACTGGTAGCTTTAATAGCAATGCCACAAAGCTCGAAACAGAGTCCAATAATGGACTGGCGACCAGTCTACTATGGATAATTTGGATCGTCATTTTCCTGTTATATTACTTGACAATGGCACAACCCCTACAAATAAGGTAAAGAATATTGCTGTAATTTTTGACCCTGTGCAACACTTTTTTTCGGGCTAGATAAGTTCTCTTATATCTCTCCATACTGGAAGAAACTACACTGACTCCACATAAACCTGCCCCACCCCACCCCAGCAAAAAAATAATATAAATAAATTTAAAAAAAAATAAAATAAAAAAAACACCACTGGTCTATTAAATTAATTGACCTCTGCAATCATCTTGATCTCTGCGTGATCTTGAACTATAAACTCTTGTCCAAACTATATCTGGGAAAGTGTGAGGAGTAGGGAGTTAATACTTAGTAGCAAAGATTGGTTGTGACATATAGAATTGCTACGCTAGAGTAACAAAGTGCAACAATGAATTGACATTTGGCCTTGTAGAAAGTTAATAAACGGCAGTAGAGTTTGTACATGTGCAACCAACGTCATGACCTTTTACTTGATCTTTGACCTTGACATGTTGATCCTGAGATTTAAAATCGCATCCATTCTATAACTTTGAAACTATAAAGTGTAGGACTTTGCAGGGAGGTGGACTGTATAACTTAAGTGTGCAACGCCATGGTGTGACTTTGATTTGACCTTTGATCCTACTGTTGTGACCTTAACTTTGTCCTTGATGCTATTTGTGAATAAAGCCAAAGTTTGGATTTTTCAATTCCCGTTCAACAGCCACGGTCATATTGGGACAGGCCCTGAGCATTGTCACTTGGGGGAGTCGAACCCACACAGAGGGGATATTTTTGAATGAAGAGATTTTGAACACTTTTCCCTGCAAGTTGAGCTACAATAAATCTACATGTTATAAAATACACAATAGTAGTAATTTCAAAATTAAACCTGGATTTGAATTAGGGTTACTACAATTCTTGCACTTAAAGTTAATGCTATATCAAAAGGAATGACTCTGTTGTCAGGATAGATTAAATCTAATAATTATAATCTCTTATGATCTGACACATATTCTCTAAACCACTGAATCTAAAGATATTACTTACATTTGAATAGTGTTAAGTTGAATTTAATTAGAAAAATACTTCAACTGCAAAATTTAATTGAAACGAATGAAACAAAGCATTCTAATTAAAGTATTCCAGCAGTAAAATAAAAGTCTGATACCTCTCTATGATCGACCTCCCCTCCATGTTGATTTCATTTACTTATGTGGTATCAACACTTATAAACATGAAAAATATATGTAATAAATTTGTAAAACTGAATCACCTGTCGAGTTTGTTTTATATGAACTGTTTCGCCCAAGAAAATAGTTTCACTTTTTCATTCTAGTAGTTGTCTAGTAGCTCAATAAATTTGGACATACGTTGAAATTATTTTGGCTTTGGGGTTTTGAAGCATTTGTTTTAGTTTTATTTTTCTTTGCAACCTGTGAGTCCAGATATTAGGCGCTGCTAGATCGGAGGATATGTCAAAGCAAACTTAATCTTCCTTCTCTGTATCTCGTGTAGACTTGCTCTAAGTCTCTGTATTCATACCCATCATCAAACTGAGTACTTAAATTTGAAGTGAAAACGTACAGGAGTTCATTATATCACAAACAATCTGGAGTAGGGGCTAGTCTAAAAAAAATTCGGTTTCTCAAAAAGTTATACAGTAACAATAAATTACACTTACACTAAGGACTAAAAGACGTTGTGAAAGTCTACGTTTTTCTAGGAGTTTATTGGTTATTGTGTTCATTCATTGATTTTAGGAAGGCCTTTGCACTGATGCTGGATACACAACCAGCCCATTTACATCCCATTCAACAGCCGAGGTCGTATTGGGACAGGCACTCTGATGAGATGCCAAATAGGCTAGCCGTTACGATGGTTTACCTGAAGAAAACTCCACCTCATCCACGTCACCTCTTATAAGATCTTATCCATATTGCTTTATCAACTTCTCTTTCTAAATCAACACGCTATTTTGTATAATTTCAAGATTCACTATCGTTACATTTAAAAAAGATTTGTATATTGTCTTTTTTTATTTTGTTGTGACTTTATAACAATCCGTGAACGAAAATGTACAAATAGTGCCATAATTCCAAAGTAATCTCAATGTTGGATCAGCAATGATTTTAAGCTAAACTTTGTTAAGTACAATGGTGTAAATATACCTTTTGTATTCAGGTGTCTAGTGAACCAAATCACACTACTGTGGATATCATTGTTGGATATAATTCGTTCTGATGCACAAAAACCTGTTCAATACTTAAAAACATCTTTTCTAAAATGATTCAATATTTGACAGAAGAATGGACACCATTCTTCCTCAAAAGTAATTATACTTTCCAGATTCATAACCTCAGTATGTAGCAAACTGCATCATACCATTTTCTTTTGTAAAATGCTATATTTCAATAGTTTTAACTTTTTATCATTTTTTTGGCCATCTTCAGAATAGTCTTCACGCATAATCTGCCTTTTTGCCTTGTAAGTCACACAGACAGTTACAAAATTTCTTATGAATTTCAACAAGCATGGAGTGGGTGCAGGTGTTGAAGAAAGCAATTGAATAAATTTTGAAAAAAAATGTCTTCAGAACAGTTGGTTTTCAATTGGGGGAAAGTATTCTATATTTCTAAGACTTTCATTTAGTTTTAGATTTTGCTGTAGCTATATCAAAGTTCAGGTGTGAAATGTCATGACAGTTTGGTCAAAATAGTAACCCTGGAAGGCTGAATTTACTTTCACTGCAACACATTTCTTGGTTTACATTAATCAGTGATGTTTTTTCTGCGCCCAATCCAAATAAGCTAAATGTTTTCTCTGTGTTTATTTAAAACCTGATGATTTACTATATATTGAATACCAAGTATTCAGGGTATTGTATGCAGTAAACTTTGCAAATGTTTGCAGTGTTGTAATGGTTATAGCAAGACCTTTGGTATCCCATCACAGAATTTCACCTCTGTTAATGTTGAGTACCCGTCCCAATATATGATATTATTGGCAGTTGAACGGGGTGTAAAACCCAAATTTTGAACTGGTTAAAATATTGTTTAACTGAATGAATATGCTTAAGACTCAGCCTCATGTAAGCTATGTATTATATGTACTGTCTTTTATGGTATAGACGCATGGCTTGTAAAATCTTTTGCATATTGCTTCCATACAGGTACAGACAGTGTCAAAATTCCAAAGTTATCTCTCTCCTCGTATTTATAGCAATGATTTTTAAACTAAACCTTGTGAAGTACAATGGCGTAAAAATTTACATTGAAAATATATTTTCTCCTAAGTTATAGGCCATGCTTCTATACCATAAAAGACAACATATATGTACGGCTACAATACAGAATCATAAAAAGTATGTTAGAAATGAATTTTTAATTAGAAATAAAATTTCCAAGAGTGATACTTCCCGAATTTGTCATAAACAAACTGAAATTTATGAGCACCATTTTTTTCGAGTGCCACAAAGTTTCTTATCTGTGGGTAAATATCAAGCATTGGCTTGAATTTAAGACCAAGATTTATTTAAACCAGAATAAAATAATCTGTATACTTGGGAATATAGTTTGTGTGATACCCAATTCTATTTATTGAACTTCATACTATGACTGTGAGACATTATATATTTAAATGTGCGTTGAAAAATAGAGACTTAAATGTATTCCAAGTTCAAGTAATTATCAAGGAATAATATCGTTAACAGGAGCTATGATCTAAATCAAATAATAATAAAAAAAATTGAAACACGATCTTTGAAAATATTTTTTTCGGGAATTCGATCAAGTTTGTTACTAATTGTGAATTTAAATACATACTATAATTGGTATAAATTTACTGGAAATATATAAAAGAATTGTCTTCGCTTTTTTATGTACACGTACTTTGTATTAAATTTGAGCCCTTTTTGACAGCAAAGATCTGGGAAAAGTAAAATATTCAAGGTCAACATAAAAATACTGCCATCGACTGATTGGAAATAATTAGAAATGATCCTTTCCTTATAAGTTTTGAAATCATTGATGTTGCATGGGCAAATATTACAATGTCAATCTAAGATCTACATATCTGACAATGGTCAAGTTCATTTCCTTTTGACTTATACTGCTAAGAGACAGATGAAGCACTGATTTAGCTTCTTTTGAACTGAAAGTTTCAATTCTATTTGAACTTTGAAAACTGGAGAAAAGCTTATTTCTATTTGCAATCACACTACAAACTATATACACACGTTGGGTTGACACACATGACCAACATGGGTGCATAAATAGGAGAATGAGTTTGGTTTATAATGTCAGTGAACACTGTAGTACAAGAGATAGCCAGACACACAAGCCATGTTTTCACACAATCTACAACTCTGGCCTAGTCAGTTATAGACTTTCAACAAGTCCTTTTGTCTAGGGTATTATATGAGGACTGAATGACTTTTTTTACCAGAATGTGGGGCTGACAGAAGTATTTTTTACTCATCAAGTGGGTTCATAATGATTTCATGTATGTCAGACTTGCTGGAATGAGAAATACAAAGACTTGGAGCAAGTCTAAGTCAGTTACATAATTGCATAGAAATACAGATGACTTTGTACAGCCAGATGCAGGCAGATACATAGCAGTTGAAATCAGTTGTTTCAATCCCATGTACAGGCAGATACATATCTGTTGAATAAGGTTGACTTCAAGATGTGAAATCCGGATGAAATACAGAGATTTATCCAGTGTTAATTCAGGTTTGTTGTTGCATTGTGTCGGTAAATAATTTTACGTGAGCAATTAAACTTCATTTCTCAGGATATGTATATTCTGATCTTTCATATTTTTCAACTAGAGATTCGGCATTTTATGTTCATCCAACAGGATATTACAATTAGTCTAATCAAGTCCATGAACCCCATAACATCACTGAGGTATAGTATTCTTAGATTGATAAAAGTTTGAAGTGAAGAGTTTAGACTCAAGCTGTTTTGAATAAGTGATTTTCTTATTCCAAAATATACTTGCCTTGTACATAAGAATGTTTGGACCACATAGACTTTATGAATATGTATACATCCATTACATACTTATTATTTCAATCATCATCAATATTAACCAATTTACATATGCCATATCTTTTTAATGCAGAAAAATGTGAATGTTAGATACACGTATTCGATTCTCTAACCTTGCCATAGGCGTTAATATTTATAGTATAGACACAACTGTTTGATTATACTAGAATTATTTTTCATAATGTTCTCATATATTTAGTTAGCTTAGCTGAGGAGAAAGGTCAAACTAGACTACAAAGGTCCCCGATACAGAGTGCATTATGGCAAAAATATATCACGCTTGCATCATGATTCAGACAGCCTGGAAGGCCAGCCTATAGATTCTCCTGCACAAAGGAGAGCGCCCTTATTTTTATTTTATTTTAACAAGGCAGCTGATTACTTGTTCTTGGAACATTTGGCAGTCTTAAAAAGGGTTTTAAAATTTCCAGCCAAAGGGCTGAATGCTGGTTGCTTTTACAGTGTCATCTACTGCTCTTCTTATCCAGCGGTCACTTTGGCTGTTGCTGGTTTCTGACAGGAATGACTGGAGATGTTAACTACTACTGAGGGTGGTATCCATAGGCGTTGCAGGCATGAGGCTGTTGAAGTTAATAACAGTTGTAGGGTCTGTAGCTCCCCAACTTGCAAAACAATTCTGTTACCATAAAACAACTACTGTTATTGGTGCATTTTCAACAATTTTGATGCCGTGGCTGTTACATGGCAAAAGTATACCAGAAATGACCTGTTAAGCGCTCCAGGTTATATGATTACTGGTGTCATATGTAACCTTATAAACCCATGATCATTTACGAATAATGTCTCTTCTGCTGTCCTGAGAGCCAGAAAGACCATGATTGATCTAATCAAGAAATTTCAAGAAATTTCTAGCAGTTAAAGTTATTTCATGAAATTCTTAAAATGTTCGGGCACACATATTTAAAATCATAGATGTGATCTTTTATTTCGGTAAAACATTTTAAAATTAATTGAATTCTTTCCCACTTAGAATCCATTGTTTCTCACTGATTCATCAATTTAATGAAATTGCATGTTTCAATAAAAAATAGTGAGAAGAACAAGAGGCATTATTTTGATATGTCAAATTTAACAATGTCAACATACATATTTTAAATTTATAATTACAAGTGGATGTACATTTTGTATTTCATGTAAATCCCATTGTTAATCTGCCACACTTTACCTATACTATAAGAGCCTTGTTATTGTTCATGTCACTTTCAACAATGGAGAAAAAGATTTTACCTCATAGTTTTGAAGTTAGTTTGTGTTTGCTGAAATACCCTGAGCAGTGTCCATACTAGGCTCTAACATTCCCTTTTCTTGTTACCCCATGGAAGATTAGCTCCTTTTAAACCTCTGCTAGGGTTGAAGGGATGCAAGGATGATTGCAATTGGTCATTGAGGAAATCGTGGTGCTACTATTATGCTGTTCTAACAGTATAGGCTATTTGCACATCCTCTCTTTCCATTAATCTTTAAGTAATCACTTTTTTCTCTTATTAAAAAAATGAAATGTGTCGGCATGAAAGACACTCACATTGATCATCTATAAATATTACAGTTATATGAAGTATGGAAAATATGTAGTATAAAAATCATATTACATTACACCAAAGTACTTAAAAAGGACTTCAGTGTACTTATTCAATGTATAATTCAAGTATATGTACCTCAAATTTCAAAATATATTTAAATATATTATTACTTTAAAAATGTACTTAAAAAGAAAGTACAAAGTACATTGGATCCAACCCTGAACTAAGCCATCACAACCGCCATCTTTTGGCTTGAGATGGCTTCTTTGGACATTGTATACATTTATTGCACGTGGGAAGGCAATCCTATTGGTTGGTTTTCAAATGTCGCCTTCAATGAGAAAAGGTTTACAGTAGGTGTACAATCCAAAAGTTCTTGTTAGGTTTGTGACCAAAAGGTTGAATTTAAGATCAATATACAAGTAAAAAGATGGACTTACAATCAATGCAATATGTATACAATAAAGTATACGAAAGCATGATCATGTTACTTGCCGTTTCAAAACCTTTGGCCGTTTTGATACCTTTGCGAGGTTTAGAAATGGCTTGGCCGTTTCGAAATGGCCAACTATTCCCCTTGGCCGTTTTGATACCTCACCAGTTTGACATTGGTGGACAGGTTTGTTCTGTTGCTTTTAAGTGTAACAGTTGTAATACAATAAAAACTTATATATTTATTGGAACTGCATTTGGTTTATTGTGAAACAAATATCAAACAGAACATATAACAACATTTATTAGTGCATCCAAAAGAAAACTATATGAGAGGTTTGATAGTAAATCTTTTGATTATATTTCTCTTATATATGTGATGAATATGCAATATATGAGTGTATTCAATACAATGCAAATTATGTATTTGCTTTTCATTTACAATCCTTTACAAAATATAGACTATGGGGAATCAGATTAGATGTTTATATCAAATGTAGTTTTAATATATTTATAGCTCAATACTTTTTAATCTTGTAAACCTTCTGTGGGACATATGTATGTCATTTGAAAAGCCTCTGAAAAGAGTATTGCAGGAAGTTTTTCCTATGTGAAAGAGTTTTGTCAAAACAAGTATAAATGTGAGATCATGTGTGAAAAGAATATGACTTAAAATGACTAAACCTTCCCTAAATTTATGTCATAACATTTACGCCCTTTATTGTTATGACAAAAACTGACTGATCACAGTCTAATCAAGGTTTAAAGTAATCAGTTGACAAACAAATCAACATAAGGGCATGGATTCCTATTATGAGGCTGAAGAGGGCTCATTAACATAAGGCCTAGGTAAATCCAATTAACTAATCATCCCCAGCTTTATATCTCAAGTTAATAGGCAGCCATTTCTTTCATCCTGATTAGCTACTGGTCAGCTATTCTCTAGAATGATGATTAGTTAATTAGATTTACCCAGGCCTTATTTCCATGTTAATAGGAAGCCATTCCTTTCATGTTGATCAGCTACTGATGACAAGTTAATTACATTTAACTCCCTGTATACCTGATAAGGGCAGAACAATAGCTTATACTATAACACCTTAAGCCCATTTGTTTAGTTTTAATCCTGCACTGTCTTCTCCACAGTTATAAAAATATTGTAAATGGAAGTGAATACATCATGCACACTCTGTTGAATTTATTCATGCATTAAATGTTAATTACATATACAAGTATATATCCAAAGATTTACTATCAACTACTACAATGATTTCAATTTCATAATTTAAAACTATTTAACATTTATCATGGCTTCTTTATGCCAGAAAAATTTAGAAATCAGGTGAGGTTTCAAAACGACCAGCTTATTGATTTGGCCATTTTGAAACCAGGTTTTGAACTGGAAAGGCCGTTTCAAAACCAAGGAAGGTTTCAAAACGGCCAAGTAAATGATTTGGCCGTTTCGAAACGGAAATGGAAGTTAAATGATATTGAGTTTTGCTACAGGAAGTTAAAGGATATTGATCTGTCATCATTCAAGATAGATATAATAGAATCTGATATAATGGAGAATCCTGCTGAGGACCTAGAGGCTTAATAAAGCAGTACAACGATATCCTAGCATATATCTTGAATAAACATGCACCCCTAAAACCTGCAATCTTAGAATGAGAGAATCACAACCTTGGTATGAAAAAATGTGCAAACCAGTAAACAGAAAATGAGAATTTCTGAATGGAAGTGGAATAAATCAAAACATATTGGTGACCACATGTTATTTGCCCAAAATGATCAAATTACATGAAGACATTAAGGGAAGCTAATTCATTTACTTCCATTATAAAAGAAAGTGAAAATGACAAAAGACAGTTATTTAAAGTTGTAAAATGAGTGTGCAGATCATCTAAGGAATTACCATTACCTGTATATTAATCCAAAAAAGAATTAGCAGAGAACTTTGGGCAGTTTTCTGTAGGAAAAATAGAGAAAAATTAGAGATAACTTTCGAACATCTGAAGGTGTTGATAAATATGATATGAGAGATTTAGTCCTACCCAAGCTGTCACAGGTTACACCAGTGTCTGTTGAGGAAGTCAAACAGACACTACTGAAGTCACCATCCACATCATGCATGTTAGATCCTGTACCCACCTCAGTATTGTAAGAATATAAATCTGAATTGATGCCAGTTATAGCTAAAATTGTTAACCTATCCATTGAAATTGATGAGTTATTACTTATTTGGGGTTTATGTTGCTTTCAACACTGTACAGGTCATATCACGCAAGGTAGTTTTGTGGGCAGGGGAAACCAGTAAATTGGGCAAGGTTCTGTGCTGTAAACTGCCAACCATCGCTAAGGCTCCAACTTTAGGTTTGGGGTACAAACTGCCGACCTCAGAGGTGGGAGACGAGTGTGTTACAGCAGCACCACTGTTGCCCCATTGAAAGTGGTGAGATGCCAAATGACTTCACTCATCAAAAGAGCTTATTTACAAAAACATTTGCCCTGTGCCTGGATTACCCTTCTTTTCCAAAGTCACAGAAAAAGGTTGTATCACAGCAATTAAGCCCAGTAAACATTACAAACGTTTAGCAACGTTTAGCAACGGTTTAGATTAGGTTTAAAATGATGGGTCCCTAAATGTTTGCCTATAAATGTTTATAAACGTTTGAGCATAAATGTTTATATATAAATGTTTATAAACATTTATACATAAACGTTTATAAACGTTTATACACGTGTTTAAAATCTGGAGAAATATTTCTGTAAGTATATCTTGCTGTATCACTGTTGTTTGAAGCCATCATTACATTCTAAGTAGATATATAGAAGTATATAATTTGATGATATTATATACTTTTATATCTTTACTTAGAATATAATGATGGTTTCATAGAACACTGATACAGCAAGATATAGTAACAGAAATATTTATCCAGTTTCTCTCAAAATGACTGTGCTGATGTCATCATCCCAAATGAAAGCGAGGTGAAGATATTCTTCACTCTTTGTAAACGTTTAAAAATGTTTATAAACATTTATGTATAAACATTTAAAAACGTTTATAAACCAAACTAATGTTGCTGAAACGTTTATAAACCCATAATATTGAATAATTGTCAATATTTAGGTTTATATTTGGTTTATAAAACGTTTATAGGTTTACTAAACGTTTATAAATGTTTGCTATGTTTACTGGGAGTTAACATGTCACTGCCAGTAACGTAAATGAACAGTATCAGTCTGCACATAGAAGCCATACTAGTACAGAAACTGCAATGTTGAACATAATGAATGATTTATTGATGGTTGCTGGTAATCAGTAGTTGGCATTGATGGATTTTCTTGACATATCTGCAGCCATTGACTGTTCATCACAGCATGCTCTTGTCAAGACTGCAATCCATGTTTGGTGTCAGTGGAGTTGCACTATCATGGTTCAGGTTATATCTAACTTGTAGGACACAGTTTGTCAAGATAGGCAGTGTCTAAAGGGAGAGTCTCAAAATACTGTGTCCCTCAAGGCTCTGTTTTGGGCCCACAATTATATTGCAACTATAGGGATCATCATCAGAAAGTTTCTGTCACCAGATGTTGAGGAAGACAAGTCTCTGCTGAAATACAGCTTCAAAACTGTATATCTGAGAAAAGAGACTGCATGGATGAAGAATTATTATTATTTTCATCAATGAGGAACTTACATTAAATGATCAAATAACTTAAGTCTGCAACTCCTGCTTCATATCATTATCATATGTGTGTGAATATCCATACAGCTTGGCCATATTTGACTGCAACCAGTACTTCGCTTCATTGACATTCCAGAATTTTTTTATCCCAAAGTTACAGGTACAAAATGCTGCTGCTAGGATTTTCCTGAATTTGAAGAAGTTACAATTCTGTAACACCTTGTTTGATGAGACTGCACTGGCTACCTGTAAGACAGTGGATTTTCTACAAACTAAATGTCATTGTATTCAAGGAATTAAATGGTGATGTCCCAATTACATTCAGTCATTGGTTTTCATAAATCAACCACCAAGACCACAACATTCTGGTGACAAAATATATAAACTAAAAGAGTTTCAATGGAAACTGAAAGCAAGGGATACAGATCATTCCATGTTGCAGCACCCCATTATTGAAATAGCCTATAATAGATTGATAATGTCTGCAACATCAAACTTGATTTAAACAATTTCAAGAAAAGACTTAAAATCCTTGAGTGTCTTTCTTTTAAGTAGCGCAGTGATTAACCAATAAGTGACAAGAATTGTGCTCTAAAAGAACTAAGTATTAATTGTTATTATTAGAATTAAAATTGGGAAAACTTTACAATTTTAAACAGCCTGATAGGTTTATGACTCTCTATAACATCCTGAAGGGATGAAAAAGATTAAGTTCTCAAAGGAAAATATTTGGATTCGTCACTCAATTGGGAAGGAAGATTGCAATAGTGGAATAGCCCTATAATTTCTTTTCATGATTGATGTGCACCACCTAAAATTTCATTTTTTATAATTTCAGGAACAAATATATGGTGCATGTAGAGTAATGTGATGAAGTAATAAAAACTATTGTTAGTTGTAAAACACAAAAATTAAAAAAAAAATGGAATGATGAAACAAAATTGTTTGGCTGTGTTGCCGCTGCCCTTCCTGACTCCTGGTGAGTAGTTAGGCGGTGGACTTTAGGTGGACATGAGATGGTGAAGACAAGAAGAACGCTTGACTAAAATCTAATTCTTTATTAACTAGGGGTAGTCATACCATGAATAACTTGAAAACCGCTGGTGATGTACCAACACTTGACTCACAGCATTCTGTACAAAAACACCTTGAAACCGCTGGTGATGTACCAACACTTGACTCACAGCATTCTGTACAAAAACACCTTGAAACCGCTGGTGATGTACCAACACTTGACTCACAGCATTCTGTACAAAAACACCTTGAAACCGCTGGTGATGTACCAACACTTGACTCACAGCATTCTGTACAAAAACACCTTGAAACCGCTGGTGATGTACCAACACTTGACTCACAGCATTCTGTACAAAAACACCTTGAAACCGCTGGTGATGTACCAACACTTGACTCACAGCATTCTGTACAAAAACACCTGGAAAATACCAGATCCGTAATCAGAATCATGGCATGATTCAGTAACTGTTAGAAACTGTTAAATTACTACTTAGTTAAATATTAAACCTATTTACAAATAAATATTAAATTACTTTAAAATACATATTACGATAAATATCACAGAATATAAATTATTCGTTGGCTTTCATCACAGAAAATACATATAAATTATCCTGGTTACTTCCACATATAATAACACAAGAATAAATTCCAATAATATATAAATGTCATTTATGTGTAAATGCCAATAATATATACATGCGAATATTAAGTTGCCGACAACTACAAGCTCCTTCAATTATGTAAATATTCAGAATTATTACAGTTAAATTGTTGCTTTTAATGGAAAAAACACTAAAATAGCAAATTACTCAAACCGTAAGCACCAAGTAAATAAACACAATCAAAATCATAGAAGTTTTGTAAATTCATCTTTCCTGGCAAGCAGAATCAAGCACACAATACTATAAACAATCACTGAATAGATAACATACAATCATCATACAACACAAGTGCAACTCACCTGCCTCTCTCCAATCATAATCAACCACCTTCAACAACAAACCATCCTATCAGCCCTCAATCACAACACATCTGTTCTCTCTAAAAACTCTTGAAACAATGAACAAAATGTCCGTTTCCCACTCTTTTCTACCAAACATTCACACTAGCCGAAAGTATGTTACAGCCGGTTAAATAAACGTACGAAATGTCCGAAATCGGCCGAAATTCCGGAAAAACCCGTAAACTCGCGGTGACATACTCCCCTGTGTAGGGAAAATGGCTCCTGACATTTCACAATATAATATCAGTAAGACATTAAACTCAACTTACCAAATGCTTACCACCTTTTCGAGGAAAATCAGAAAAATATTTACCTCCCCCAACAGGACTTTCTCAGTTGTCTTTAAAAAATCAAACCAAAAAGAAATACAAATATCAAAATACATTAAAACAAGTTGCAGTTAAAACAACTCAAGTACACTCTTTAAAAATTCAACCTTTCGTACAGTGTCTTTACTCTCCTTCCCTCTAGTACTATGTGACATGTTATAAACAAAATCAGGCCTCAAGTGTGTCTTTGACCTTATCCGGGTAGATCTGCGAGGTACGCGAATGGCGGAATCTTCTTTTTGCTGAACTACAGTTGTCGCATCATCCCTCTCCCCCTCAGACGAAATGCTGTCCTCAGAACCTGTGCTACTCTCTCCTTCCAACTGCTCCTCAACACTAGCTGACTCTGGTATAGAGTTCTCCACTATAGGATCGGTTGGTCCTTGTGAACTCTGGTCCTGGTCCACTGCAGAAGAAATATCTGGTGCACTTACTTCAACTGTAGGAGTAAAAGAACTGTCATGTGACTCCTGTCCTATGCCCGATGGATCCACAACTGGTGCTGTAGTTGTGACCATCCTTGACTTGCGCGGTGCAGGTACAGGTGGCCTATGTGGCCTGACAATAACATCCATATCACTGTCACTATCAGAAACACGCTGACTATACGCAGGATCTGAATTCAATACAACTGCTTCCTCCTCCTGATTGTCCAAAGGATCAGGATTCAACACAACTGCGGTCTCTCACATGTCCTGATTATTAGACTTGTCCACTGGAAGACAGGGCATTGGAAGTAGTAAATTCCTGTGAAGTACTTTGGTCCTACCCCGACCAACTTCAGGTTTCACCTCATAAACCGGGATGTCCGGGTTCGGTTGAGAAACTACCGAATAAATTTCCTGACTCCATTTGTCGGCAATTTTATGTGTGCCCTTCAACCCAACATTACGAATCAATACTCTGTCACCAACTTCAAGAACAGCTCCTCTGATGCGCCGATCATAGTGTTTCTTCTGATCTGCTTGGCTTTGGTTGATATTAGTTTCTACTAGTTCATAAGCCCGCTTGAGTGAAGTCTTCAGATTGGCGATGTAGTGATCTGGTGCTGTAGGGACTGTTTCTGATTCTCGTCCAAGAGCGAGATCCACAGCAATACGAGGATGGCGACCGAACATGAGATAGTAGGGCGAAAATCCGGTGCTGTCATGCTTTGTGCAGTTGTATGCATGGACCAACGATCCAATGTAGCTTTTCCAATTGGCTTTCTTGTCAGGATCCAGGGTGCCAAGCATGTTGAGCAGTGTTGAGTTAAAACGTTCCGCTATCCCGTTCCCCATGGGATGGTACGGTGTCGTCCTACTTTTCTGTACTCCAGTCAAACGACAGAGTTCCTGTATTGTCCTGCTCTCAAAATTCCTCCCTTGGTCACTGTGTAGACGTTTTGGGAAGCCATAATGGACGAAGAAGTTATTGAATAATACTCTTGCAGTGGTACATGCAGTTTGATTTTTCGTGGGGTAAGCTTGCGCGTATTTTGTGAAGTGATCTGTGATGACAAGCACATTTTCGATACCCCCTTTTGAAGGGTCTAACTTTAAAAAGTCTATACAAACGAGTTCCATGGGTTGACATGTTTGCGTATTTACCAATGGTGCACGTGGTGGATTGTAGTCCTTACGCCGTAAACACCTGTCACACTGGGTGATATAGTCAGCAACTGACTTTTGCATGCCTACCCAGTAGTATCTTTCTCTCAGCAGCTCCAATGATCGATCCCTTCCTAAATGACCCATCCGGTCGTGCACATACTCCAGAGCTACACCATGATACCTACTGGGCAAAACCAGTTGCCACTGCTTGATTCCTGAACAAATTCTATATCTCATCAGTTTTCCACTGATAATTGAGAGAAATCTCCTCTCCTTCCACAAACGTTTTGCTTGCAGTGAAAGTTCAGAATCATGGAGTTGATTTTCAATCCTCAATTTGACAGTCTTTATCACAGGATCTTGATCCTGCTCCTTCACCCAGTTAATGGCCTGATCCAACGGATTAGATCCAGATTCCTGTAGAGCATCAGGAATTGCATGTTGGTCATAGATGAAGCTTTCCATGGAATCCTGAACACCTGTATGGACGTTCATGACTTGATTCATCACATCTGTGCTCACTTCTGGCCATTGTATCCTAGACAAGGCGTCCGCGACGGAATTAGACATTCCAGTGCAGTACTTCAAGTTGAAGCGATAATTCGCGAGTTGAGCAACCCACCGGTGACCTGTTGCATCCAGTTTGGCAGAACTCAGGACGTAAGTTAAAGGGTTGTTGTCGGTCATGACAGTAAATTCCCCTCCGTACAGATAGTCATGGAATTTTTCTGTTACTGCCCACTTGAGTGCCAAAAACTCAAGCTTATGAATTGGGTAATTCTTTTCTGATCTAGACAATCCACGGCTGGCATAAGCAATCACATGCTTGATTCCATCTTCCTCTTGGTGCAAGACTGCACCAATTCCTTCAGTACTGGCATCAGTATGTAGTAGAAAAGGCTTGGAATAGTCTGCGAAACCAAGGATTGGTGTATCACAGCAAGCCTGCTTGAGCTTATCAAAAGCCTGTTGCTGGTCTGTCCCCCACTCCAGAGGTGGATACCGAACTCGTGACTTGGTCTTTGTCTGGTAGTGAATACCCCCTTGTGTTACAAGGTGCAATGGGCGGGCGATTTTAGCAAAATCCTTCACAAACCGCCTGTAGAAGCTGGTAAAGCCGATGAACCGCTGCACTTCAGACACGGTTGTTGGTACTGGCCAATCCTTCACACAGGATATTTTACTGGGATCGACAGCCACACCCTTCTTGGAAATGATATGTCCTAGGTACTTGATTTCCTTTTGGAACAGTTTGCACTTCGATGGGCTCAACTTCAGCCCAGCTTTCTGGAGTTTTTCGAAGACTGCTTCTAGACGAAGAATATGCTCCTCGTAGGTCTTGCTGAATATGATTATATCATCAAGATACAATAAACAATAATTCAAGTGCAAATCTCCCATACAGTTCTCCATTAAGCGTTGAAAAGTGGCCGGTGCATTTGTCAATCCAAACGGCATTCTTTCGCACTCCCAAAAGCCCAAGGGTCCAACAGTGAAAGCCGTCTTACATTTGTCTTCCTCTGCAAGAGGAACTTGCCAGTAGCCTGACTTGAGGTCTAAACAGCTGAACCACCTGGATCCTGCCAAGACGTCTAGGGTGGAGTCAATCCGAGGTAAGCTGTAGCAATCAGGCACTGTCAGTCGGTTGAGATGCCGAAGGTCAAGACAAAACCTCAAGGCGCCATTCTTCTTTCGCACAATGACTACATTCGAGGCGTATGGACTCTGCGATTTCCTGATGACACCCAAAGTCTCCATCTCTCTCAAATGATCTCTCACTTCCTCAAACATCATTGGAGATATCGGTCTGGCCTTTTCCTTGAAGGTGGTGTCATCTTTGAGCCTAATGTGATGAACAGCCTGGTCAGTGAGACCGAGATCCAAGTCATGTTGTGAGAAAACTGTCGGCCATCTCCTAAGTACATTGAGTACTTCCTCTGCCTGTTTTTCTGGCAATGTCTCCTTCAGATGCTCAAAATTGTCCAAGAAGGAAAAGTTTCCATCCTTTGATGCAGTTTCCGGTAAGCCTGTGCCTGGTTGATCCAATGTGATCACATCATCTGTGCTGTACAGATCACATATCCTGGCTTTAGCCGGGATTGTTACAGCCTGTTGCAAGTGATTCACAACTTCCACAGGGAGTTTTGATGTTGATGAACCTGGTTCAAGGTATCCAACACTTGGTGATATAACCACACCCCTTGGCAGACTAGTTGCCGAAGAATCATCCAGACAAACTGTCAAACGAGTGCAAACAGCCTTCACATGCGTCTGTCCTTTGATAATCATCCGACCTTTCGGTGGAATGATCAATGGTTTTGTGGTCCGCAAACTCCCAAGTGAACCTTCATTCTTCGTCATCACCTGTTGTTTGACCAGCTGAGCCAGAACATTTTTCCAGACAGGATTCCGTACGGGCTGCTTATCAGTCAGTAGGCCAAGAATATTAGTCCCGAGAAGGACTGGAACACGACCATGATACTTGGTGTCTGGAACCACCAACATGATAACTGCCAGATTCTGCACATCAATGTCCAAACAGGAAATAGTCACTTCAACATATCCCAGATATGACAGGGTATGACCTCCTGCTCCCTCAACAGTCAACAAGTGATCCAAGGGTTGGATGGTCAAATCCATCGACTTGCTCAACGTAGCTGATATAGTGCTCACCATGGATCCCGTATCCAACAAAGAAACAACTGGCCGCCCATCAATGGTTAGCAAGACTTCATTGGCCTTGCCCACAATATTCTCAATCAGAGAGCTTTTCCTTACCGGGTCGGACCGCTCCCTCCTTCCGACCGGTTTAAGTTTAAAGGACATTTACTCCTAACATGTCCAACTTGGTTGCACCCCCAACAACGGATGTTGGATGATTTTCCTGGTTTGTTCCCCCTGGGGCGCGAATTCATAGACTGTGGTTTCGCCTGACTCTGATCCTGTGTAGATGGTTGAACCTGTGGATTAGTCTTGCTTTCCAGAACGGAGAGCCGCTCCATGATTGAATCCAAACTCTGCTTGAGCCATGGAACTGGTTCCACATTAGCTTGATGCACCTTGGCTGTTCTAGCAGTGAATTCCGACTCAACCTTCCTTGCCTCAACCACAAACTGGGAATGGTTCGACATAACATCAAACTTGTGTCTGAGTGCGTTTTTCATCTGTTCGTTGTACATTTTTGTCCAAAATTGAGTGTTAACAATGATGTCATAGTTATCAGGCGTGATGATGGAGGCATCCTTCCGTATGATCCGACTGGCCAAGTCTTCCAGGCGCGCATACCAAGCAGTCATGGTTTCACTCGACAACTGTTCAGCTGCGTAGAACTGCGCCAACAGGACATGCGACGGATTCACATCTCCAAACATCATTTCATAGCAACACAAGATGTCTGCCACGGTGGCTTCCTCCCCCATATGTAAAAGGATCTCCTGAGCCTGGTCTTTGATTGATCTTCGAATAGCTGTCAGAATAGCTCCCTCTGGGCATCCTTGCTTCACTAGGCTCTGGACGTCATACCGAAATTGTTCAAAGGAACAATCCTTTGACCCTCCTGAGAATGTGCTGACCCTGATACTGTTCACATTGGCATTCCCAAAGTGAAAGGACTGTTCAGGCATGGGAGGTGCCTGCATCTGCTTTGGTATGGTTGCATCTGGCTTTCGATGAACAAAGTGGTATGGAGTACTCGTGGTCACTGGTTTATACGGGGTAGCAAGGGACTGAACTGGTTTCAGTTGAAGTGTAGCCTTCAGTTGTAGTTGTTGTTCCACGGACAAGCTGTCGAATGCCTCAAGTATATCTCCAAGTCCAGCAAGTGGTTTCATTCCAGTGGTAAAATTAAACCCCACTCAAGGTGGGACAGGATTGGACAAGGGCATTGGGTTTACTTCACCAAATCCAACAGTTGCTACTTTATGACCAAGGGGCTTTAGTTGGTTTAAGACTTTCACCAGCTCTTGCGTAAGTCTTGAAACATGCACTCCAGATCCCAGTAATTGTTTACCATCATACCGAGAGATTACCTTATCAACAAACCTTGTGTCCGCCAACGACAAGAATATCGCATTATTGTTATGAATAACGTAATCTTGTATGATCTCATCCGGATTACCATCTAACTGAATCGCACCCTCCAAATCGAGATAGTCAAAATCTGGTTTCAAACCACTAATATAAACCACGTTTTCATACATGATTTTCGTCAATGTGCACTAAGTGATGTCCAACTTTGCACAGAAGCTATATCGAAGTTCAATTTTAACTCCCGTAAGTCAAAATCTGCTTACACTACCAACCAAAGTTGATGTCAATCGATAATACGAAGAATATGAATGCAATTAAGAAGTTATTTTTACCGCAATAAAATTTCAGGTTGCTATTGAACGTAATAAAATGACAATCAAAAGAACTTATAAACTTCCATCAATCAGTTCATACCATGTCACATCACACACATCGACCAGTCACATATTCATGCAAACTATATAAACATATTTCAACAACCGATTGGTCAATCAGTCAGTAAATCATTCAGCAGATTCAAGTAACAGTCAACGATCATCTACCAGTATCAGTTATTTATCAGTTTCAAAGTACTTTCACACAATCACACAATCAAGAAAAAAAATTTCTCCCATGTTTCCCAGTACGACGACTATTCAGAAAATATACAGTTTTAAGCACTTATGCTCACATGACTAGCATTCAGTTACAATTGCAATCAGTTACAATTGCAAACAACTACTGGCGATATCCACACACTCGCAAAACTGATTACCACCACTGAAGTACTTAAATATTCAAAAGTGCTGCTTAATTACACACAAGATCATAAGCAAAAAAAAAACCACTTGATCACCACTTAAATATACTCTACTTAAATATGCATCAGTGCAAAATATATAGCACAGTCACCAATATTGAGCGGATACACAAGCTGATTCAATCAAAAGTTTCAATTAAAATATTCTATCCACAATGCCAGCATTAACTGTAAATATTCCACAAGTTTTCACAATAAAAAATATTATTATGTAGACCTGCTACTTGAAAAAAAAAAAAAATAAAAAAATAACTTCACTGACCCACTTTAAAAAATCAGCTTGTCGATTCAACTTCAAATGATATTGATCAGATTGGTTATGATCACTCAAATAATAATATCAATTTTAAACTATCAAGTCACGTAAACAGTAGCAAAAAAAGTCACTGGGTAAACACTCCCACAATAATGCTTAAATATGAGCACACACCAGGGTTAGTACCGTCAATCTTAAATAAATACAAAAATGTAACTGTCACTGGTTACTAGTGCTTAGAGTCCTCAAGTTCCCACTGCTGAAAATTGTCTATTCACATTAAGAGTTAACTCAATGTAATCAACATTTTTATGCCACGACTGGTCGACATGTGAAAAGAAAAGTCTTTAACTGGATAACTTTACCGAAAAATGTCTGTTGTCGATAGTGATAAGCAAAGTTTTAACAAAGTTACTGTCACAAAGATAATGGCTACTCTTTCTACATTAACTGTTCCAAGTGTCCTAGAATCAGTTTAGTAAATTAGTAGTGAACTCTCCCTACAAAGTCACCTGATACGAAAACATCAGTGAAGTCTAATTTACTGAGATGTCTATTTCCTCGGATGATCAAATGTCTCATGCAATATCACGGGAAGGTACCAAATTCCAGCAAAGGTAAATTGTAAAGATACACCTCACCAGTCATACGAAAGCACAGCTCCACCCGAGGTAAATCGTAGAGATACACCTCACCCGTCAACAGTCCGTCGACATGGAAATACCTGTGTAGCACTTACACCCATGCAGGAAACACATACTCTTAACTACTGGGACCGAAACGTCGTCTGTGGTGAAGATTCATCTGGCAATTAGGCAGGTGTTAACATCTCACGTCAAACATCTCATTAGGGGCTCCAATGTTGCCGCTGCCCTTCCTGACTCCTGGTGAGTAGTTAGGCGGTGGACTTTAGGTGGACATGAGATGGTGAAGACAAGAAGAACGCTTGACTAAAATCTAATTCTTTATTAACTAGGGGTAGTCATACCATGAATAACTTGAAAACCGCTGGTGATGTACCAACACTTGACTCACAGCATTCTGTACAAAAACACCTTGAAACCGCTGGTGATGTACCAACACTTGACTCACAGCATTCTGTACAAAAACACCTTGAAACCGCTGGTGATGTACCAACACTTGACTCACAGCATTCTGTACAAAAACACCTGGAAAATACCAGATCCGTAATCAGAATCATGGCATGATTCAGTAACTGTTAGAAACTGTTAAATTACTACTTAGTTAAATATTAAACCTATTTACAAATAAATATTAAATTACTTTAAAATACATATTACGATAAATATCACAGAATATAAATTATTCGTTGGCTTTCATCACAGAAAATACATATAAATTATCCTGGTTACTTCCACATATAATAACACAAGAATAAATTCCAATAATATATAAATGTCATTTATGTGTAAATGCCAATAATATATACATGCGAATATTAAGTTGCCGACAACTACAAGCTCCTTCAATTATGTAAATATTCAGAATTATTACAGTTAAATTGTTGCTTTTAATGGAAAAAACACTAAAATAGCAAATTACTCAAACCGTAAGCACCAAGTAAATAAACACAATCAAAAACATAGAAGTTTTGTAAATTCATCTTTCCTGGCAAGCAGAATCAAGCACACAATACTAGAAACAATCACTGAATAGATAACATACAATCATCATACAACACAAGTGCAACTCACCTGCCTCTCTCCAATCATAATCAACCACCTTCAACAACAAACCATCCTATCAGCCCTCAATCACAACACATCTGTTCTCTCTAAAAACTCTTGAAACAATGAACAAAATGTCCGTTTCCCACTCTTTTCTACCAAACATTCACACTAGCCGAAAGTATGTTACAGCCGGTTAAATAAACGTACGAAATGTCCGAAATCGGCCGAAATTCCGGAAAAACCCGTAAACTCGCGGTGACAGCTGTATCAGAGTAAACTTTTGAAATGATATCCCTCAACGAATATAAAAATTCCTAACATGCTCTGGTCATATATTTTTCCAAATTCAAAATGTGTTCTATTATGAAGTAGAATTACTTGTTCTTGTCAGAAAACAAAGCCATGTTTATTCTTGAAATCTAACTAGTTTGCCAGAGATGCAAAGTGGGTTTGCAGTTGAAAATGTGTTCAGCAATGGAATATTGCAACTATCAATAAAGTTATCTAACCTGTCATTAAATACTTTTCTCATTTTTTAAAAATAGTGGTGATAACAATACTGGTGTAAAATTGGTAAATACATTTTATTCCCAGTTTATTTTTTTGATATCACTTTAGCTATTTTCGTATTGAAACTGTATTCTCTTTTCCTGTAACATAAGTTACATTTAACATTTATCTTCCCAATTGCAACCTTAAATTTGGCTTTGTTTCAAATATCATTTTTATTGTGAGCACACGAAGCTTTTATAAAATAGTTTTATGCATATATATATGTATCTGCCACTGTGGCCTGGCGGGTAACACACTTGTCTAGGAACTCAGAGGACATGGGTTCAATCCCAAGTGCAGGCAGATACATAGTGGCTCGGATGACCACTTAAAATGGCGGTCCTCTGTCATTGGGTCCTATCCCAGTGGCAGGTTAAAGAACCTCAAGGACGTTGATAAATGGTCATCCTTGAGCCTCTATCTTCCAGTTAGGGGAATGTCAGTTACCTGTGAGTTGGGGCTGTACCTGTACAGTCGGATTGGTTAAATAGCGCTTTGAGTCCTGTTGTATGTGGAGATATTGCGCTGAGTATAAATACATAATAATAACAATAATGAATCTGAATCTGAATTAAACCGGACATCGGAGTGACCCAGATTTTGGGACATGAATGGTAAGCTTTAGTTTCCACGTACGCATTATTTTCGTTTTCACAGGTAAGGGTGTTTCTTGTGTTTATGTACACATTTTTGTAATTGTATCTAAAGGAATACTGTTAGAAATCTACATTTTTGATATGCAATTGTTTCAAAGTTGTGTGTTTTGTTATTTTCCATAGTTACGGGTGTTTTTATATTATCGCCCGGGCGATAATGTGTGGCTTCGCAGTAGTTGCCGGTGTCGCGTGAAATTTGTTCCCTCGTGAAAGAGGTTCCTCAAAAATAAAAGTAAACCAGGGATAGCAAACATTCATATATTTTACTGTTAATTGATTGCTTAAGAATTATAATGTATAAATAGTGATAAGTTAGAAAAATAGATTGAATTTTATAATATATGTTAAATATTACGCAGTGGTTAAATCACGGGACATCCCGATATGTAAATTACTGGCTAAATGTTGGGAAATGATTTCATTGGTTGATTTTTTGAGTTAGTTTTCCGGGAAATCTGTGACCTCATATCTTCTCATGAATATTAATGAGTTGGTGCTACTGCCGTGAGTTCTTGAGTTTACGTGAGGTATTTAGTCATCATTGAAGCTTCCATTTATACAAAAATTGTAAGAAAATCCCGGGAAATCCATGACCTCATATCTTCTCATGAATATTAATGAGTTAGTGCTACTGCCGTGGGTTCTTAAGTTTAAGACATTTAATCTTCATTGAAGCTTCCATTTTATAATATTTTATAAAATATTGCAAAAAATCCAGGGAAATCCATGACCTCATATTTTCTCATGAATATTAATGAGTTGGTGCTAGTGCCGTGAGTTCTGAGTTTATATTTTATTTTTTAGGCTTTCATTTTATAAAATATTGTTACAATCCTAAAACAAGACATCCCATGATATAAAGCACTTCCCTATATGAAGCACTTCCCAGTTGTCACAATTTAGCACTTCCCGACATATAGCCAATACGTTACATATCGGGACGTCCCGGGACATAACCTTGCCGTAAATATTATACTTTTCAGCTGGCAATGCAACCATTTATGCACATGCATCATAACATAGAAACTTGTAAAAGGAACAAATTTGACAGGACACCGGGCTCTTGTCACAGCTTTGCACTAAAAAGTCCCCGCAACTTTGTTAATTTATAAGCTGTACATTCGCTTGACAATTGCTTGGAAAATATGACCATGAAATTCTGTGGGTTTTCAAATACTTCAAATTCAAGGATGGAATGTGTTAGTGTAGTAACGACGTGGCTTAACTTGGTCATAGTCATTTGTGAGTGTTGAAATTACGACGCGTCGGTTCATACATTATAAAGATCGATTTTTCATCAAAACTTTTATAATACACCAAAATATTTCTTACCTAATAAAATCTTATGATAATTAACGTTTTTAAAGAAAACAGTCACATTTTAAAGTTGTCACAGCTTTTAAGTGGAAACAACAATGGCTGCTTCCCTCAACTTTTTAACTGCAAATATAAATTCTCGCAAGACTCAGTACTTTATTGGATAGGGTCAAAGAGCCAAAACCGGCTAATTAATAAAATATATTTCTTCTGAAGTTCTTGACATACAGTAGTGCGACTTTCGTCAGTTCACCGTCGTCTGTTAGTTCTGATGCGTCAACTCTAATGTTTCTTGACGACTTATGTGTAATTAATGACTATTCATGTGTGTATTCTTGGGATTTCTGTAGTTGCCGCAGTGGCACGGTGGTAACACACTCGCCTCCCACCTCTGAGATTGGTGGTTCAAACCCTGAACCTTATGTTGGAAGGTTGGTAGTTGCTTACCGATGGTGGTCAGTTGACAGTACAGAACCTTGACCAACTATGTACTGGTTTCCTCTGCCCACAAAGCTACCCGACGTGATATGACCTTACTGGTCAGCCAGTGAATTTCATCACCCCAGCGAAGTTTGTCACCTGCTATGAAAATGCCCAAGGGCTGGCAATATCTTTTTTTTTTGGTTGGCAATATTCATAATTAAATAAATGGTTGGCTGCTTTGGATAGCAAGGTGTAGCTGTATGCTGAAAGATCATAGTAAAGAAGCTTTAATGTCATCATAAAATACAAGTAACGTCCTTCACTTGGGTGACAAACTTCACTGGCTGACCAGTGCAATGATGAAAGCGACGTAAACCCCCAAATTAGTAAACTCTTTGACTGAACAAAAATTTTGTATAAAATTAACTCAAAAATATCTATCTTTAATAAAAGATTGGGAATTTGAAAAAAACATATTTTGAAAAAATATATATTTCTATTTACTGTTATTATGAATGGGTTACTAGTGTTATACCTGCCAAAATGTAAAGTATAAATTATGTACACCTATGTTGACATGAAAAGTAACACAAGTATATTTTTAATTTTTTGTATGATGCAATATGTTTTTGTTATACAAAACAATCTGTGCATGGCTGAACCAACATCACCAATTTACCGTTTTAGCTGAACTTAAGCCTGACTAGAAATTTTGTTCTTTTAGCCTTGATTAAATATGGACACAGACTTGTACGATGAGTTTGGCAACTATATCGGCCCAGAACTCCAATCAGATGAAGAAGAGGATGATCAAGATGATGATGAAGATGATTTCCCTGTCCGCTATGGTGGTGGGGCGCTGGATGAAGTGAGTTTGTCTTTTTTTAACCGAATAATCTGAAGACTCAGAAACAAGTTTTATAAATATTGTTTTGAATGTCTTGGAAATATTGTGTTATGAGGACTTAGCTTTTTTTCACAGATCTAGAAGAAAGGAATGGATCATGTATCGATATGTCAGTATTGTCACTGATTTAATTTCAGTGTTCTTTCTCATAACTCATTAGGCTGTATTGTGTCACTACTTTATGGCTTGATCACTGGTATTCATAGTTTGGAAAATTTACTTTGAGGTCAGTGGTCTTATGTTTGAAGATTTATCAAAGAGATGTGATGAATTTGTTTATTTGTGTATCAGTCTTGTCGTTAAATTATTATTTTAAATATTTTTTAATGTAATAATTGATTTTCATGGGTTTCAGGATGATGACATGGAAGTGGGTGGAGAAACGGAGGAGTCTGACATGGCAGTTGTCTTACACGAGGACAAGAAGTACTACCCCACAGCAGAGGAGGTGTATGGACCAGAAGTAGAGACCATAGTACATGAAGAGGACACACAGGCACTCACAGGTACTCGGTGTAGTAAAATGTAAACATAACATCATTATTCAGGCCTAGGGACCCTTGTAGCCATGAATATGATTAGGGGTGATACTACCAGTTAGGACTGCCAAGAGTAGCAAATTTTGTACTCGAGTACTCTGTCACCATTACTCTACTCTAAAACGAGTAGTCGAGTACTCTTTTTTAGTGATAAATACAACAAAATGTCTCATTTTCCCCTGAAAATTAACAGAAATTTACCCAGTTTATATCACTTTTATCAAGAATGGTTTGTAAAAGGCCACTATTTGAGTGTAAAAGAGTACTCTTTTGTTCATTTTGTAGTCCAAATAATTTAGTAATCTAATCTTTAACGAGTACTCAAGTACTCTTCTTTAACAGCCCTACTACCAGTATTGTTGGTACAGTAAATAAATTATTGCAAACCACCATAAAATTCAGCTACCGGTTTTCCACTTACACTTCAATGTAAAGTAACTTTACATACAAGATGAATAGTTATTGTAAATTTCATGGAAAAACGTTTATTGTTATGACAGCCATAATTAGCGATGATAGGGAAATGCAAGGTTATGAAGTATTTCGTGGTTTAGCCAATCAAATTCATGGACACATCTATGTTATGTTAGAATTCCTGTTTTACAGTATGGAAAACTGTTTGGTCCTCATGTTTTGTTAAATAAGAGACAGTTAATCGGAAACTGACTGGTAAGTACAAGATATGAAAACCGGAAGGAAAAAATCGGGGGGGGGGGGGGGGGGGGGGATTTTCTAGAAAATAATACCCCCCCCACCTGAAAATATTCCCACCCCCCCCTCCCCGCTTAAGGACATTAATCTTCAACTGATAGTTTTGTGCTTTTGTCCATTTTGGTGGATCGATTAGTTTCACTTGTTGTATAAATTCTTTGAGTGAAACAGAATCATAAAACTCATTATGCAGACCTGTACTTTATTGTATGTTTTTATTCCATAAATAATATCTTCCATTTTGGTAGATCCATTAGTTTCACTTGTAGACCTTCTTTGAATAAAACAAAATCCTGAAACCCATTATGCAGACCTGTACTTGATCATTGCCTAGAAAAGGGTGAAATATGTCCATTTCCAACAACTGAGTGTAAAGTGACCACTCTTGAAAAAAGGACATTTTTAATTGAAATAGACTGTTTATGGAGGCAGATCATGAAAAACTGCAAAAATGTTTTTAAAAAAAAAAAGGCATAGCCTGCTTATGGCAGAATGTAAAGTGTGATCAATGGCTGTAATCTGTAACATTCTGGTAGTATAAACAGGTGAGATGTTTAGTTATCTGCATTTTTTTACCTTTTATGTTGCTTTTGTATTGTAGAAATTATTGACTTCCCTTTTATTCTTTATACACTGTTTAAATGAAGATAATTTGAAAATATTAATAATCCTTTATAATTATCACAGGTGGGGGGGTGGGGATTTTCATGGCGGGGGGGGGGGCTTTTTCTAGAAAATCTTACCCCCCCCCCCCCCCCCCCCCCGAGGGGGAGATTTTATGGGGGGGGGGGGATTTACTTTTACACCGGTTTTACGAAGCCCCCTTAAGATAAAGATCACCTTAAATTTAAGGATTTCCTTGAATTTCACCCTCCCTTTAAAAAAATCTCAGGTTCACAAAGCTTCATTCCTTAATCAGGACCTTGAAAACTCCCTTGAATTTCAATGAAGCTAAGTACCTACCTTAAATTTAAGGAAGTGTCCTTCAAAGAATGTTTGATAAATTTAAAGGCCATTTGCTCCCTCCATAAGTTTTAGGGAAGACCTTTGGTAAAGAGAATTACAGGTAGTTTTGTGATACTGAAATTTAAGGTGGCCTTACCATAGGAAAAAAATGTCTTTACCTTCCTTTACTGAAGGACAGCTAATGTGGGAACCACTTTGTACTCCTGGATGAAGAGGGATAAACATGTGTAAAGTACCTTGTCCAAGAGAACAATGTCTATGGCCTGCTTAGGATCAAACCTTCCACTCTGATTTTCAGATTTACAGTGAACTCTTTATAAAAAACTTGGAGCCAGAAATGCGATATTCATAACAGTATGGTTACATCTGTTTGATGCTTTACAGGTGTTTCAATTATATATATGAAATTTCTCACTTGGTAAAACTGCTACAAAATAATCAAAATGTGTGACAGATTTCGCGTCAGAAGCCTCATGCAGTCACAAATGTGTAAACAATGTCTCAGAAGTTAGGTCAGATAATAGAAGGGAGTTTCGTCACAGACTCACAGTTTTACCTGCTTTGTTAAATTTTCTGATTACTTACTCTCTTGATCGTCTTTGTACACTTTGCAATTAGGCTATGTGGTATCACTTTCCATCATGCTTTTCAAACATTTGAAACATTATAAAGCTTTTACTGAGAATGTTATCTAATGTTGTTTTTTTTAAATGATTCAAGAAATGAATATTTGACTGGAAACATTTTTAAAATAACCAAAAATTAAAAGCTTTTGCTGCAAATGTTCATTAAATCTTTATAAAATATCCAAAGATTCAATGATTGACTCAACATTTTAAAAATATTTCTGAAGTGATCCAAGAAAAACATATTTTTATGTTAACATTAATCAGATAATTTAAGAAATGTCCCCCCAGTTAATTCATTCATTTAAATACCAAATGCTACAGAAATGGCATGTACCTCAGTGATCATTCCAAATCTGCATCACACTCTAATCACAGCCAGCGACTGCCATCTGACCTCTCTTGTTGCAAACTAAAACATCAAAAAGTTCTGGCTTTGTATACTAGACAATGTTGATATTTTATTGTCTGTATGCTCACTAGTACTGATAGCAATATGCAGTCGAGAACAAAATCCTATTAGTTGTGTGACTCATCTCTTCAATCATCGAGGTTTGTGCCCAACTCAAGATAATGTGACTAATTCTTTCGGTCACTGATTGCTTACTTTTTCAATACCAACCCAAGTCTTTCATGAAAGTCAAATTTGGCATCCCACACAGGTATATTTTGAAAATTAAATTTGAGATTGGGTTTAAAACACAAGTATAAGGTTCAAGTCTCAAGTTATGGGGATTATACCCGTGTTTGATAATGAGTTTGAGACTTTTCATGAATATCATCTCAATTTTTAGTTTTAAGTAAAAAGTGTTTTTGCTTAAATGGTTTCAATTGCGTTAGGTTGTGATTACCAGCACTGCTTCAGAGTGGCATTTTCTTTTCCAGAGCCAATCATAGCACCAGTGAAACGGAGGACTTTTGCAATGATTGAACAGGAATTGCCTGATACAGTGTACAACATGGAGTGAGTAATATTATGTATTTTACACACAGAATCTGTTAAATCTGGAATGCTCGGTTTAATGGTTTCACTTGTGATGTGGATTGCTGTACAATTTTAATTCACTTGTCTGCCCATCAACCTTCTGATGTAGATCAGAGAATTTACTATTTAGATTATTTCGTTTACCCTAGAGACGTCATCGTTGGGAAGTTTGCTGTCTCGATACCGTGAACAAAACAGTGGGCGATATCGCGGTATTTATCACTAAGTTAATATCTACATTTCAACTTCATATTTTTAATTCAAAACACTATAAACCCTGTAAATTCTCCGAAATAATAAAGATTTTTACTTTATTAAGGGTAAAATCCAAGAATCTTTGTTTTAGAATAAGCTGAAAGCCATTTCCAGTTACGAGTTCTGGCTCATGTACACCCATGTATATTCTTTTCATTAATGTAGTAACTAAACCCCGGAAATCGGGCTATGAAAACAAAGCTCGATATCGTGTGCGGACTTGAAACATCGGCGATATGATGATATCACGGTACACGATGACGTCCCTAGTTTACCCATACTTCCATATTAAAATGGAAGCCTTCAATCGTTTCAAACAATTTTGTCGGTAAGTTTTTTTTTCTAAAACCGCTACATTTTTTCCCAGTAACTTTGAAAAAAGTTCTTCTCAGAACATTTATATATAACACAGGATCGTTCCATTAAAAACAAATGAAAATCTATTGTCCTTTTTAATAAAAATTTTTTTTAGAGAATGATCTTTGTTTGATATTGTTAAGGTTAGTTAACAATAGGGCTGTAACAAGTAATAATTTTAGGAACTGTATTACTATAGGTTTTGTATGTTTGAGTAAACTTTGATTCAAAACTTTTAGAATTTTTTTTTTGTCATTATTGATTGTGGATTATGGTTTTTATTATGTCAGCTGACTTGTCAGTCAGCTGACATTATGTCATCACTCTGCGGCGTGGGCGTACGCGTCCGCGTGAACAACTTCTTCTCCAAAACTACAAGGCCTAGAGACATGCTGTTTTTTTTAAAAGATACCTTATCTATCGAGGATGAAAAATTGTTCAAGGCATGCAAATCTGTCTGTTCGCCTGTTTGCTAGAGACATTACAAGGGGGGTACCCCCACCAAAAGTGTGAAAATTTCAACTTTTTATCACAATTTTCTCAGTGACTATTGCAGGGATTTCTCTCATATCTTGCATATATGTACTAGGCCAGAGGTAGATTCTCTTGTGTGAGTATGAGACCTGGATCTGTCTTACTTTTTTTTTAATAAATTTTTTTAATAATTTTTAATGCATTAAAATTCATGAAATCATGCACTAAATCACTTATAACTTCAAAAGTGTTGCATTTACAGCATTTTGTGAAAATATGTTGTTCAGCTACTTTTTTCATAGCTACAATATGGTGAGTAAGTTGGGTGTCTGTCTCAATAGCTAAGTGAGTAATAGCTACTTTTGGGCTTTTCAGTAACTTCCATTATGAGTAAAATCACTTGTAACTTAAAAACTATTGCATTTAGAGAATTTCGTATAAATATGTTATTCAGCTACTTTTGGGTCAGCTATAACATAGTAAAATTTCAGACCTGTAGCTCATGGCATAGCTGAGTAATAGCTACTTTTAGGTTATCACTGTTGAGTAAATCACTTATAACTTGAAAAGTGTTGCATTTGGAGCATTTTGTTAAAATATGTTATTCAGCTACTTTTTTCATAGCTACAATATGGTGAGTAAGTTGGGTGTCTGTCTCAATAGCTAAGTGAGTAATAGCTACTTTTGGGCTTTTCAGTAACTTCCATCATGAGTAAAATCACTTGTAACTTAAAAACTATTGCATTCAGAGAATTTCGTATAAATATGTTATTCAGCTACTTTTGGGCCAGCTATAACATAGTAAAATTTCAGACCTGTGGCTCATGGCATAGCTGAGTAATAGCTACTTTTAGGTTATCACTGTTGAGTAAATCACTTATAACTTGAAAACTATTGCATTTAGAGTATTTTGTTTCAATATGTTATTCACCTATTTTGGGGTCAGCTATAACATAGTGAAGTTTCAGACCTGTGGCTCATTTCATAGCTGAGTAATAGCTACTTTGAAGTTCTCACTGTTGAGTAAATCAGTTATAATTGGAAAACTATTGCATTTACAGAAATTTGTGTAAATATGTTATTCAGCTACTTTTGGATCAGCTATAACATAGTGAAATTACAGACCTGTAGCTCATGGCACAACTGAGCAATAGCTATTTTCAGGTACTGTATGTTGAGTAAATCAATTGTAACTTGAAAAATATTGCATTTGGAGTATTTTGTTAAAATATGTTGTTCACCTACTTTTGGGTCAGCTATAATATAGTGAAATTACAGACCTATAGCTCTTGGCATAGCTGAGCAATAGCTATTTTCAGGTTCTCACTACTGAGTAAATCAGTTGTAACTTGAAAACTATTGCATTTACAGTATTTTGCTTAAATATGTTGTTCAGCTACTTTTGGGTCAGCTATAACATAGTGAAATTACAGACCTATAGCTCATGGCATAGCTGAGTAATAGCTACTTTTAGGTTATCACTGTTGAGTAAATCACTTATAACTTGAAAAGTATTGCATTTAGAGTATTTTGTTTCCATACGTTATTCAGCTACTTTTGGGTCAGCTATAACATAGTGAAATTACAGACCTGTAGCTCATGGCACAACTGAGCAATAGCTATTTTCAGGTACTGACTGTTGAGTAAATCAATTGTAACTTGAAAAATATTGCATTTACAGTATTTTGCTTAAATATGTTGTTCACCTACTTTTGGGTCAGCTATAACATAGTAAAATTTCAGACCTGTAGCTCATGGCATAGCTGAGTAATAGCTACTTTTAGGTTATCACTGTTGAGTAAATCACTTATAACTTGAAAATTATTGCATTTGTAGTATTTTGTTTCAATATGTTATTCACCTATTTTGGGGTCAGCTATAACATAGTAAAATTTCAGACCTAAAGCTCATGGCATAGCTGAGTAATAGCTACTTTTAGGTTATCACTGTTGAGTAAATCACTTATAACTTGAAAACTATTGCACTTACAGTATTTTGTTTCAATATGTTATTCACCTGTTTTGGGGTCAGCTATAACATAGTAAAATTTCAGACCTGTAGCTCATGGCATAGCTGAGTAATAGCTACTTTGAGGTTATCACTGTTGAGTAAATCATTTATAACTTGAAAACTATTGCATTTACAGAAATTTGTGTAAATATGTTATTCAGCTACTTTTGGGTCAGCTATAACATAGTGAAATTACAGACCTGTAGCTCATGGCACAACTGAGCAGTAGCTATTTTCAGGTACTGACTGTTGAGTAAATCAATTGTAACTTGAAAAATATTGCATTTGGAGTATTTTGTTAAAATCAGTTGTAACTTGAAAACTATTACATTTAGAGTATTTTGTTTAAATATGTTATTCACATAATTTTTGGTCAGTTATATCATAGTGAAATTGCAGACCTCTATGTCATGCTATAGCTGAGCAATAGCTACGTTCAGGTTCTCACTATTGAGTAAATCATTGTATCCACTGGATAGCCGCAGTGTGTAGAGATTTCACCATTACCGCTCTAATGAAAAAAATATTATAGCTAGCCTTCTCAAGTTTGCAGAATATATTAATAACCATAAAATGTTGCCTGGGAATATTTTTGAAAAACAAGATGGCCGCCAGGGACGTTTATTCGACTTTAAGCAAGGACTTTTGTTGGCCCTCTAGAGGAAAGGGTATTATAGGTAGAGATCTCAAATTTGCAGGATATGTTCCTCATTATAAAATCTTGACTGGGAATATTTTTGGCCTCATTTTGAAAAACAAGATGGCCGCCACAGGTGCTTCTTTGTCAGTCATGAAAAGTGCTTATATCTCCCTTATTATTGGTCCTAGAGGTTTGGGATGGTAAACCAACCTGTAGGAAATCATGGGCTGGGAATCTTTTGGTGTGGTCAGATTTGACCTTTGACCCCTCCTTCAAGGTCAAATGAGGATAGCCAAACTTAAAAGTGCTTATGACTCACTTATTATTGGTCCTAGAGGTTTGGGATGGTAAACAGACATATAGGAAATCATGGGCTGGGAATCTGTTGATGTGGTCCGATTTTACCTTGGACCTCTTCTTCAAGGTCAAACGAGGATAGCCAAACTTAAAAGTGCTTATAACTCGCTTATTATTGGTCTTAGAGGTTTGGGATGGTAAAACAACGTATAGGAAATCATGGACTGGGATTCTTTTGGTGTGGTCAGATTTGACCTTGGACCCCTCCTTCAAGGTCAGTTGAGGATAGCCAAACTTAAAATTGCTTATAACTCGCTTGTAATTGGTCCTACAGGTTTGGGATAGTAAACCAACCTACAGGAAATCATGGGCTGGGAATCATTTGGTGTGGTCAGATTTGACCTTGGACCCCTCCTTCAAGGTCAAACAAAGATAGCCAAACTTAAAAGTGCCTATAAATCGCTTGCCATTGGTTCTAGAGGTTTGGGATGGTAAACCATCCTATAGGAAATCATGGGCTGGGAATCTTTTGGTGTGGTCAGATTTGACCTTTGGACCCCTCCTTCAAGGTCAAATAAGGACAGCCAAACTTAAAAGTGCTTATAAGTCGCTTATTATTGGTCCTAGAGGTTTGGGATGGTAAACCAACCTATAGGAAATCATGGGCTGGGAATGTTTTTGTGTGGTTGGATTTGACCGTGGACCCCTTCTTCAAGGTCGTACGAGGATACTGCATTTGCAGTATTTCTTTAAATATGTTTTAACCTACTCTTTACACTTAAACAGTTTCCTTGTTACTTTCCTTCATAATACCATTTGCAGGGCAAAACTTTTTTGTCCTTTTCTTCTGTCAGTTTCAGAATTTCTTTTGAACATGCTGTTCAATTACCATTGACTGTACTTCTGTACAGCACTTTCCCTGATAATTATGCTTTCCTATCATTATTACCTTCACAAATCAAAAACACTCAGTCAGCTGACACAGTGCCCGTTCACGGGCACTCTCCTCTTGTTAGATATATAATATTGTATAGTAGTAAGGGTATTGTTTATCGATATTGAAATATTTATCAATTCATGCCAAGTATACTGGTATCGATAATGTAGGGTACAAATATCAATATTGGAATATAGTACTTGATGAAAATAAGATGTTTTCCATTCAAATAAAGTACAAAATTTGAACAATATATTAGCTTTTATATCATTTTTGTCAACTTTCGCTTACTGCTAAAGCGGAAATGCCATATTTGTTTACATTTCTGGAAACTACTAACACTTGCGAAAGAGTTTGGAAGGTCTCTCTCGGAAAACATCTATGACCCGATATTTTAACATCGATCGATAAAGAAAGCAAAAATATGGTTTGATATTGATGTATATATTATTATTCGATACCAACACTATCGTACAGCAGTCCTATAATACATGTAACTTGTGTACAAAATATGTAGTGTTTTGTTTACATGCATGTCACATGATAATTTGGACATTTTCCTTTGGTGTAAACATTTTATTTCCAAAAAGATTTTGTGTGTATATTCTTCGCAGCAAATTTGTCATGAACTACCAAAAAAAAAAAAACGAGACAGGAACTTATGCTGCTGAAATCTCTAGTACTGGTTTCAAACCATCTCTTTCACATACAGAAAACCTGTTGGAACTTCTGACCATAGTTGATAGAAAATGATAAATCAAAGTTTTATGTTCATATATGTGTTATGTAGGTTTTTAGCGGATGTAATGGACAATGCAGATCTCATAAGAAATGTAGCACTGTGTGGTCATTTACATCATGGCAAGGTCAGTGTTTCTTGTCCCCACCACAAGGCGGTTATCTTTGTATATGCATTGGTTTGTCAGTATGTCTGTGTGCACATGATGCCTCCATAAGTAATCAATAAATATTGCTGAATTTTTTTAATGAATGAAGAATGATGCTGACCCTTGCTATGTCTGTGATTACATGATTAGGGATCTCTGGAATTCTACACCTAGATTTGTCTTCAGGCAGAGATTAAGCACTGTAAAAGTTTACATGTGGCACAACATTAACTTATAATTCTAATATAAAAAGTAAACCATGATATGAAATCTTGAGGTTGATGAAAATGATCTCTTTGACTTAGGTGTTAATGTTAACATATTTTGCTTAACATTTGTCACTGACTGGAGATTTTTGTAAGAAACTCTTGAATACATAAACTTAAAGTAAAACTTGAAGAAAATAAATTTATTATATAATTTTACTATCAAAAAAGACAAAACAAAATTAAACAGTGATGTATAATATTTTACAGACTTCTTTTGTGGACACACTAATGGAACAAACACACCCTGACATTGTCTCTAAAGAAGGAAAGGAGGTATTTCTCTCTTTCATATACATTTTATAGTTATTTGTTTTGATGGATCAGTATCAAAAATGTGTACATTGGGAGGTCGCCAATGCAAAACTGTTCCGATTCCGGGATTTCACATTTTAGTACACCCCAAAACAAACATGGATGTTTCCTCTCAATGAAATTGCACTAAAAGTCCCCAGGTGCACACTATATGGGATAAACGTTTGCAATTTCTTCAAATTTCTTGTTTACTTCCAATATTTAAGCTTTTCTTCAGTTATATGGGATGACAAGCGAGATTATGTTATAATGTGTCGTAACCAAAACATGGAAGTTCCGCTCAACATAATCGCTACACAGTAAAAGTCTACAAATGTACGAAAATAAGGGATAAAAGCTTATTATTTCTTCAGATTTTGGTTATGCTTCTAAAATTTTAACTCTTCCTTCTATTATATGTTGACAAGTGAAGTGGCGGTTGTAAAATCTTGTCATGGTATTTCATTAAAATGCTCTCGATATCGAGACACCAGGCCTACTGACCCATCCCTTGTTATTAGGGAAGAACAATCAATCAGTTCAATCAATCAGTTGTCCAGGTGCTTAATCTCCGTATCAACGGATTCTAAGGCACACCATCCAATCCGTAAGGCATAAATCATGAGACATTAGACATGTTCCGAGTCGTTGCCAGGGAGGCGGTCCGGTGTTCGGTAGTAAGAAGCTATGGTGGGAATGATTTCTGAAATAGGTAGGTTTTGAGTCGACTTTTGAAACTGGAGAGATTTGGAGCACTGCGTATATCATATGGAAGATCATTCCATAACTTAGGGGCATCATATGAGAAACTATTGTTAAAATGGACCTTTGATTTATGGATGGAAGGACAGTAAGAGGGAACCAGAAGGAACAAATTTTTGGGATTGGAACGTCTTGTATTCACGGCAGATTTGTACAAGGGGAGATATGGTGCAAAATACTTAGGCTGGCCAGTGGTGAGGTACTTATAGACCAAAACTAGGGTTTTGAAGATAATACGTTGTCTAACAGGTAGCCAATGGAGTGTCCTAAGGGTGGATGTAATGTGAGTGTACTTTGAAGCACCAGTGACAAACCGTGCAAGCGCATTTTGAACATATTGGAGCCTTGTAGCATTTCGGGATGACAAACTGCGAAAAAGAGAGTTGCAATAATCCAAACGACTACTGACCAGAGCATTTGCAATCACCACTGATGTATCCACAGAAAGAAATCTCCTGATACGATGAAGGTCCCTGAGGCTGATAAAGCAGGATTTGATAACAGAATTTACGTGATTGGTGAAACAAAACTTTGCATCAAACAGAACACCCAGATTGCGTCCAACATCTGCGGGAGAGAGGCAATTACGCAGGATATTGACAGGTAGTGAGTCACTGAGCCATTTGTGTCTGTCTTTGGCACCGAAGACTATGAATTCTGTTTTATCAGGATTTAGCTTGAGTTTGTTTTCAGACATCCAGACCTGAATATCATTCAAACATGATTTAAGACGGTCAAAAGACTTGAGAATATCATCAGGGGATAAGTGAATGAACAACTGAGTGTCGTCCGCATAGAAGTGGTAACGGACTCCGGTATATTTTCTGATGACTTGACCAAGAGGTGTTGTGTAGAGGGAAAACAGAAGGGGACCTAAGACAGAACCTTGGGGAACTCCAAACTTCAATTTGAACAAATTCGAAAGACTAGAACCAATCTTGACTGACTGAAAACGATCCTGGAGATAGGATCTAAACCATTTTTATGCCGATCCAGCAAAACCAAATCTAGACGACAGACAGGATAGGAGTGTGTCATGATCGATAGTATCAAATGCCGCAGACAGGTCGAGTAGCACTAGTGCTGTAGGCATGCCCTTGGACAGAGATAAGTGAATCTCATTTTTGATGCACAACAAGGCAGTTTCTGTCGAGTGCCCCACCTTGTAGGCTGACTGGAAAGTATTACCAAGATCATGAGAATCCATATGAGATCTAATTTGGGCAGCCACAATTCACTCGACCAATTTTGACAAGAAGCTAAGACCGGACACTGGTCGGTAGCTCTTCAAATCCTCTTTTGAAAGGGTGGACTTTTTGAGGAGGGGAGTGACAATAGCCTGTTTGAAAGGATTAGGGAAAATGCCGTTTTTGAGGGACAAGTTAACTAGTTTAGTCAATGAAGGGAGAAGAATGTCAATACATTGTTTCACAATGTAAGTGGGGCATGGATCAAGGGAGCAAGTTTTAGAAGGGGATTCCTTGATAAACTTAAGGACTTCAGTCTCAGTGACAGCTTGAAAGGAACAGAAAGTCGGCGGCTCCTTGTCTGGATGAAGAACCTGAGATCGGGTGTATTTAAAGGTGTCTCGAATCTTTTTAATTTTATCAATGAAAAACGAACCAAATCTGTTTGCTAAAGATTTTTCATCATCAAAGGATGGGAGGACAGTAGAATTTGACCGACTCAATGTTCTGTTTAGTGCATGCCATAACCTCTTGCTATCGCCGCAATTTTCACTGACTAGATCACGATAGAAACACCCCTTGTTTCTATTTAGGATGTGGTTACATCTGTTTATCTGCCGTCGAAGACGGGAACGATTTTCAGGGGATTTGTCTCTTCTCCAGGCACGTTCAAACTGCCTTCTCATGCACTTGGCAGTTCTATACTCATCAGTTATCCAGCTTGGGGCTGGTTTGATGAGCTGTTTAGTCTTCACTGGTGCATGAATATCTAGAAGGCCAGACAAACCAGACATGTACTGTTCATGCAATAAATCTATGTCATCAGATGGTGAGCTAACAAACGGAATAGTCAGGAGGTCACTTCTGAATTTATCAATATTCAATTTATGGTACTTACGGAAGGTAACAACTTTCTGAATTGGTGTATCCAAAGATGGAAAGTCAACCACACAAGAGATAATTTTGTGATCACTAATGAAGCCTGAACCTTTCACATCAGAAATTGCAGAGAACTCAGATGGAGCCATCAACAAATCTAAGGTATGACCATGAAGGTGAGTTGGAAAATCAATGTATTGGGACAGACAGCAAGAATCCATGACTGATTTAAATTCAGAGACTGTTGGAGACATAATGTCGACATGAAGATTAAAATTACCACAAATGACAAAGGAGGGGGATAAGGAAGACAAAAAAACCCACATATGACAGAAAATCTTCTAAAAATTTTACTACAGATGAGGCAGGGGGCCGGTAAATGACCCCAAGAAACAAGCGACGCCCATCAAGAGTGAGACAGACAGTGTGATTTTCAAAGGAGGAGAACTCAGGGGAATGAATGGTTTTAAAATCAAGAGCAGATTTAATAAAAAAGCCAACACCGCCACCACGTTTGTTTTCTCTATTGGTGTGAACAAGGGAAAAATCTTCAAGCGTTAACTCATTTAAAAATGAGGGTGTGTCTAGAGCTTTGATATGGGTCTCGGTGAGACCAAAAACATCAAAATTTCCAGTTTGGATTTCATCACAGAGAATTGGACCTTTATTCCTAATGGACCGGCAGTTAGCAAACCCAAACTTCAGTGGCCCAGGATTTAGAGCGACATCACCCGACAATAGAACCAGAGCAAGCTGCCTGAAAGATGCCTTTTCACAAAAAGTGACTCTATGTGTCCTGACATAAATGAACAAAGTGGATTTGGTAGTGGGTCCATCATATTTACGTCCATGCAGGCTGACATCGCACCTAGTCTGAATTCTGTTTTGACTCTTATGGTAATGTACAAAGAGGCCAACAATACAAAGAAGGAGTGTAACAGTCCGCATCATAAGGAATTACAAACCACAGACGAAATGGAAACATGCAAAAATTGACAGCAAAAACATTAAGGACAAAAAAGTACAAACCACAACCAAAAATGACTGAGTAGATCCCGGTAAAGGACAGTAATGCCCGTAATATCCACTAGCAGCATATTCAAAAAATATAAAACACAACCAAACAGCAACTCCCGGTAGTGGGCGATAATACCCGCAATATGAACTAGAACAACTGTTGTGCAGTTAAAAGCATTCAAAACAATATAAAAAGGGTAAATAACTAAAGGTATATCATGGAAAGCATTAATGATAGAAAAAGTACGACTAAAAGCCCAGATTATTTGGTATTTTCCATCAATTTTAAATGTTGTTAAAATTACGCGTCCGTTACGGTCCTACCGAACACCGAAAAAGTGTTAAAACATAAAATTCTCAACACTATGTACACTCTGCAGAGTTTAGCAGTGAATTGGAAAATTGATTTGTCTGAATTTACTTGTATCTCATAGGAATCCATAGTTGTTTAAAAACACAAAATTATTGTAGTAATAAATACCGATTGTGAGGGCGTTTGTTACAGGATATACGCCCGGCAAAAATGTCAAATAATGCCAGAGCGCTTGCCGGGCGTATATCCTGTAACAAACGCCCTCACAATCGGTATTTATTACTATTATAAAGACCGGCCTACTTGGTTGAAAGAAATATCCATTTATTTTTATGAGGTGACACAAACAAGGGAGCCGCTATATTGTTTTGAATGCATGAGCACTGTGATAAAAGTGGACAAATTTCCAAACAAGAAATTCGAAACGACACTTCCCTTTTTCAGCGGGCTGTTGTTGGAGGTTTTACTCCTAGCTGATTCTATACACACAGACGGGTTTTCGTTCACTGCGCACTTCCGGTCTATATAATAGTAAAATGGATAACATGTTTGCATCATTGTAATATCTGATAATATCATATGGTAGTAAAGGACAATGCAAGATGGTCTTCCAACCGTAGTAGATGATTTTGCTTTTCAAAAAGAAAACTAAAGTCACTGGCAAGTAAATGCAAGTAACAATGGTCAGGCTTGCTCTAATTGTGATATCAAGATAGGGCTTAAAACCAAAATTCTTACAAGCCCTACAACAAAAGATGAGTTGCAAATTTATGTAAAATTTCCTGTATCTTAGCTTTTTGAAAAATAACTTGTCTCTCAGTCTACTCAGTAAATATTTCAAGGTGTTATTAGATGTTATGTATTGGTCATATACTTTGTATGATTTTGTGGATATTTCTTTTCATCCTTTATGAATATATATTTTGAGGTGATGTAAGATGTCATGGGCTATTATTATAATTTGAAGAATTCTGTGAATATTTTTCCTTGTCTATCAGTACCTTCAGTATTTTGAGTAGCCTTGCCACATGCGTTAATATTGATAGTATAGAATCAACTGTTTGATTGCATTCTAATTATTATTTTCATTGCATTCTAACAAATTTATTTAGCTTAACTAGCTGACGAGACTCTCAGACTAGAAAGGTCTCTGGTACAAAGTGCATTGTGGCAAAAATGATTCACATTTGCATTGTGGTTCAGACAACCTAGAATGCCAGGCTGCATTTCAAGGTGATATAATATATGATTAATTATATCCCCAGACGAAAGTCGGGGATATATTGGATTCAGGTCCGTCGCGCCGCCGCCGCCGTAGAAATTTCCTTGTGGACGCGATAACTCAAAAACAAATTAATATTTTTTTTTCAAACTGGGTACACATGTTAAGGGTGCCCAAAGGAAGATCCCTATTTTAAGGTGACCTTAAACTCCCAGTAAAAAAGAACTTATGGCCACCTTAAGGTCAGAAATTGCACTTTTGGCCACTTAGAGCCCTGTAGGTCACAAACTATGATGCTCAGCTGGCTGAAATTTTACCTGACAACACATTAATATGTTCTTAGTACATGTGCCGAAAATCATGACTTTAAGTTGAGGAGAAAATTGTGTTTGAGGCCCATAAATACCCCCACTTAGGGATTTTTTGCTATACTTTTCACATATTTTGCCCTATAATTTGGAAGTGGTAATTCTGATGAGTCTCAAACTGCGCTAGGTATAACTTTGATATGTAATCCTTGTCTGTAGAAAATTTTAGGGCTGTAGGTTTACCCAAAGGGGTCGACTTAAGGTCTCAAAAGTGCCCACAGAGACCCAATTTATGCACTTTTTGCCACTTTCAAGCACTGTAGCTTTCAAACTATGTCTCTCATCTAAGTTAAATATCATCTGGGAATATATATATGTGTTTTCTTATATGTGCCCCAACATTTAGGCCTTTAATAGACAGTTAACCTGTGTATCAGGACCATAAACACCCACCCGAGTGACCCTTATAAGACATTTTTCACATCTTTTTCCCTGTAACTTGGAAATGGTAAGTCTGAGAAGTTTCAAACTGTATTAGATATATATTCTGTGTGTAATCTTAGTATGTAACAGATTTTAAGTCTGAAGCTTTAATTTTGAAGGTCAAATTGAGGTCTCTAAAAGGCTCCCAAAGACCCAATATTTGGACTTTTTGCTACTTTTAAGCCCTGTGACTGTCAAACTATGTGACTGATAGAGCTCAAATCCTATCTGAGAAGATATTAGTATGTTATTTTTATATGTGCCAAAAATTAAGGCTTTAAGAAGACATTTAACCTGTGTATGAGGACCATAAATCCCCACCCGAGTGACCATTTTTAGACATTTTTCACATATTTTTCCCTGTAACTTGGAAATGGTAAGTCTAAGAAGTTTCAAACTGTATTAGATCCATATTCTGTGTGTAATCTTAGTATGTGACAAATTTTAAGTCTGAAGCTTTAATTTGAAGGCCACATTTAGGTCTCTAGAAGGCCCCATAAAGACCCAGTATTTGGACTTTTTGCCAATTTTAAGGCCTGTGACTGTTAAACTATGTGACTGATAGAGCTGAAATCTCATCTGGGAATACATTATTATGTTCTTTTTACATGTGCCAAAAATCAAGGCTTCAAGTAGACATTTAACCTGTGTATGAGGACCTTAAACACCCACCTGAGTGACCCTTTTAAGACATTTTTCACATATTTTGCTCTGTAACTTGGAAATGGTAAGTCTGAGAAGTTTCAAACTTTATTAGATACATATTCTATGTGTAATCTTAGTATGTAACAAATTTTAAGTCTGAAGCTTTAATTTGAAAGCCACATCGAGATCTCTAAAAGGCCCACAATGACCCAATATTTGGACTTTTTACCACCTTTAAGCCCTGTAACTGTTAAACTATGTGATTGATGGAGCTGAAATCCCATCTGGGAATGCATTATTATGTCCTTTTTACATATGCCGAAAATCAAGGTTTTTAGTAGACATTTAACCTGTGTATGAGGGCCATAGACACTCGCCCAAGTGCCTTTTTGGACATTTTTTCCGTATTTTGCCCTGTTATTTGGAAATGCTTAGTGTGACAAGTCTTAAACTGTATTATATATAATTTTTGTTTGTTATGTATGTCCCCCAAAAAGTTTCAGATCTGTAGTTTAATTGCTAAGGTCTCTTTAACAATTGTAAAATGCCCACAGAAACCCAATTTATGGATATTATGCCACTTTAAAGCCCAGTAACTGTCAAACTATGTGGGTTATAGAGCTGAAATCTTTGAATTTTTAAAAGGAAATGCCTGTCTATTTAAATTTTGAATATTAATAATGTTATGGCTATCTTAGTCTTTTAAGAACTTATTTTTGTGTGTTATACCTCTGCTTGCTGAGTTTTTCACTTTTTAAAATGAAACTGGTTAAACATATTCAAGTAGACAAAATGGACACTTTAAGTGAGCTTTAAGTCCCAATATTAATGAAATTATATCCTTATGTAGTAAAACTAGGGGATTTTTAACCCTCAACTAGCCCAGTTTTATTCAACTTGCCTCAGTTAATTTTGGCACAGCTCCTACAGTTATGAACTCATTTCAGTTGATAATCACATACATAAAATTCTCAATTCTTTTTGTATTTGAGTACCCCTTTTATATAGATTGTTTGTTTACCATTTATGCTCAACCCACATCCCCCACCCGGATTCCCCCCACCCACCTCTGGGACCTCCAGCTATATTGAGTGACACTAAATAAACAAAGGTATTTAATGATATCAGATGAGAAACAAAGAACTCAATGGGGTTGCAGATCTTGTGTAATAGTGAGAGAGGTGTGGAGAAGGGGAGAGGGGTGGGGGTGGGAGGTGGTGGGCTTCATTACATATAACACAAAGGGGAGTCAGAACTGAGATTGTGTCACATATTTAGGTTGCATATATATGGACCACATATATAGGTATAGAGGAAATGAATAACTGAAAACAATTTGCAAATTCTAAAAATAATATAATAAAATAATAATATAAATAATTTTTTTTTAAGTAATATTTTATTTGTGAACAAATATAGAAACAGATATGCGCTTTTGGGATTATGAATTTTAGAATCGACATTGAATCATCAATCATTTAAATACTTTGAAGGAAGATTGAAAAATATGATGAGTTGAGTTAAAAATAATATTTTATTTGTCAACAAATATAGAAACAGATATGCTCTTTTGGGATTATTATTTTAGAATGGACATTCAATCATCAATCATTTAAATACTTTGAAAATAGGTTTAGAGTTATCATTGCAGGAAGATTGAAAATATAATTTGAGTTATGTATTCGGCGTCTGGGGATACACCATCTTCCTTGGGGAGATATAAACAGAGTAGATTGATGTGCTGAAGTTCATATAATAATGGGTAATTATGTTTTAAAAAATTCCCGATCAAAACCTGTGGCGTGAGTGATGACCTGTCTGGGGATATGTTGGCGCCGAGTTGGCCCAATCTAGTTGTTGATATGTTTTGTGTTACAGCTGAGATACACAGACACACTGCTTGTAGAACAAGAGGTGAGGACTTTCATGAAAAATAAAATGATCACCAGAAATCAGGGGTGTTACGGTACCAGGTTGTCTAGTTCTGGATTCCGCCAATGCAAAACTGTCTTGATTTCAGGATACCAAAAAAGTTGGAGTTTAAGCATTTCCCCCAGGCGAACAGACCTTAAAACAGGAGGTGATTTTCCGTAATCAAAAACATGGCAACTTTTCTCAAAGAAATCACTATAAATGCATTAAAATCTAGTGAAATATGAGATGATAGTTTCAGGTTCGGCATTCAATATTTCACGCTTCCCAATAATTAATAAATAATTAAGCTGACATTAGAGATTCCAGTTGTAAACGTGGTCCTAGTATTTCAGTAAAATTGTCTCGATTCCGGTATACCGCCACTACCGACTCATCCTACAAGAAATGACTTTGTAATGACTTTGAAACAGCTTTCCTAAAATTTTGTTCTCATGTGAACTTTGCTTGTGTTAAACACAGAAACTAGTTCAATGCAAAAGAAAAGTGTGACTTGGTTGTTATAACTTATTTAAATTAAAGCTTTCAATAAACTTAGGTGATCCACATCAAATCAAAAGAAGGGGCCACGGTGGCAGAGTGGTAACACTCTTGCCTCCCACCTCTGAGGCCGGGGTTTGGTTCCTGGCACGGCCTCAAGTGGGAAAGCTGGTAGTTGCTTGCTGTTGGTCGGCAGTTTACAGTACAGAACCCTAACGAACTATATGTACTGGTTTCCTCTGCCCTTCCAACTACCCGTCGTGATATGACCTGTATAGTGTTGAAAGCGACATAAAACCCCAAATAAATAAATAAATAAATCAAAAGAAAGAAGGATGGACAAAATATATGAGAAAGCCACATCAGTTTGAAAGAAAAACTTATGTAGGACCAGAGGAATTCTAGAAAGTATAGAACTCGATTACTGAGCTTTGGTGTATGATAATTTTAGCACCTGTGTGATGTTTATAATTACAAGTTCTTCTAGGTACTCGTTGCAATATATTTTCATGATTTTGCTCTCATTTTTCAACTACAAAATTTATGCAAATATTTGTAAATACCTATATGTTATATACAAGTTGAGAAGAAATCTGTACAAGTTGCAACTTGTACAACTTGTACAAACAGCTTGTAGAAGTTGTAACTTGTACAGGTTGACTTGTACAAATTGCAACATGTACAAATTTTGGGCCTGTACAAGTTGCAACTTGTACAAGCTCCATATGTATCAGTTGGATAATGTAGTTTAGTGAATTTATACTTTAAAATTCATAAAATCAACACGTCTGATCTTCATAAATGACAAATTCACTGTGAAGTATAATTCTTTGATGAGAAAGCAAACTGTTGACCCTGTATATTTTATAATTTTGTTGACAATTATGACACTTATAATGCAGATCTTTATATTATTTTAAAAGTTTGAGTCACACTTAAGATACACCAAGGTTGTATCTGATTTTTGAGTGTGTTGATGTTTATAAACTTATTATTTATAATCATGTTTTCTGTCAACATTTCTCCTAAATTCATTTGTTCTAAAGTAAAGGGATAAATAAAATTAATTACTTTATGGTGATAAAACCACATCTGAATTTTAAGACTATACAAGGATGTTATTTAACCCACTTGTGATCCTAGCTGATTCCCTTAGGCTAGAGGTAAATCCCAAAATAGCCCTGATGCTACAGGAAGCCACACCAAGACAGTTGCTTGCATGTAGAAGATTTCTATTTCTACTTCTTACTTTATTAACTGTTATCTTTGAAGTCTTATTATTATTACTGATTCTTTTCTAAGTATTTTTAAAAAGTAAAACGACCCCAGTCCCCAGTTCTATAACTCAAATGAGAACAAAGCTGGAGCATCAATAAGGAACAGCTCACATTCATGCTGAACATAGTATTTAACACAAATGCCTAACTTTTTCTGCATGGTAAACAATGTAAATAACTTTACCCTTGAGTGATCAACTTAAATATCAACTTAATGTATTAATGCACATACATAAATAACATCTTTTGGTATTTCAAAATTTGTTCAATGTTAATTTTTCTGGAAAAATTATGTATATGTGAAACTCTCACATTAATTTGGATATTTATATGCATAAATTGAGAAATATCTTCAACAAAATTGTTAATTTAACCAAAATTCTCTTTAAATCCAACTTCTACAACACTATTGTACAAGTTGGGATTATTTTATGGTGAAATTCTGTACAAGTTACAACTTGTACAGGCTCTTTTTATGAGTTGCAACTTGTACAAAATCTCAACTTGTACATAACGTATATATATATTTCTAAATATGTGTATATATTTGTAAATGTGTGTAAATATATGTAAATATTTACTTTCCATTTATAACTATATTGCATAAGAATAAATTTTTTTTATGTTTTTTTCCAGTTATCTCCACTGGAAGGGAAAAGGAATATTTTTTTGTCAGACAAATTCCAACTCTGCCATTAACTGATGTATGAAATTCTATTTCAGCGCGGGGTTAGTATCAAATCCCAGCCCTGTACCATAGTGCTACAAGATGTGAGGAACAAGTCGTACCTGATGAATGTTCTGGACACTCCAGGACACGTGAACTACTCGGATGAAGTGACAGCAGCTTTCAGGGCTTGTGATGGGGTGGTTATTGTCATTGATGCAGCAGAGGGGGTGAGGAAGATAACACGTTTGTACTGGTTAAAGTGGGAACTACACCTGTCCTTTTTTCTTCACCCGTATCCGTGTCCATTATTGCCCGTATCCGTGATACCCTAGATATTTTGGTATAAAACAGTGTACTAGCTGTCCGTGTCCGTGAAGAATGAATTTTTTCCTTCCTAATCACGGACACGGATGAGTTCACTGTTTTATAGCAAAATATCCAGGGTATCACGGGTACGGGCAATAATGGACACGGATACGGGTGATGAAAAAAGGACAGGTGAAGTTCCTACTTTAATCTTGTTGTGTTCAATCTATCGTAGTGTGAAGACTGCAAAGAGGATACCTGCTTTAATTTAAAAATAATAATATTAACAAAAAATAAGGCCTAAAGAGGTTTTGGTCTACTAGCGCAAGCCGCAAAGCCATCAGAGACAGCAGTAGTGCACTGAAGCGGTCACCCATCCCAGTACTAATGTAGCCTATTGCCGCTTAACTTCAGTGGAGAAACAGATACTCATCACACTACACCACAATCCATGAATGGTGGTTGGCTATTTACTATTTCTAGCAATCAATATTCTAGTTAAATCCTTCCTTTCTTTATGTGTTTCAATATCCACAAATTTTTAAAAATATTTAAGGCAGTTTTCTTTAATAAATCGACAGATTTGTCATGAATTTAGGGTTTGTTATATTTACAGGAAGTGAGTGCTTTTGGCAGATCCTAAATGTTTGAAACATAGGTAGAGTAAGAAATCTAAAATTCGCCAGGAATCTAAAATTCGCCACCTCTAAAATCTTAGTTAATTTTATGAAGAAAATGATGTTTTGTCTAAAAATTGGCATTTTTCAGTTCAAAAAGCCTTAATTTACTATACAGTCAACAAATCTCACCACAATTCATTTATTTTATTAGTATTTTCACATGTGGCGAATTTCAGATATGTGGCGAATTTTAGATTTCTTACTCTAGTACCGCTATTCTTAACGGACTCGTATATACTACCTCGCGGAAAGTGATAATATAACAACCGATGGAGGGAAAAAAGTGGGTCAATTATGGGTCTATTATCGGTCAGAAAAAGGGACTAATAATCGACCGTGAAAAGTGAAGGCGATTTCCAGCACTATCTTAAACTCCATCTCTTCACTCTGTCACTTAAATATCAAACTTTGAGGAATTGTTATTTTTATTGCGTAAAATAGCCTTACCTTATCCTCACAAGTGCTTGTTTGGTTTTGTGGAGCAAAACGTATCGACCGACAAGAATTTTTTAAGGAATATTCTTGTCACAAGAGGTGACCCCTTTGTCTGCGCATGTCCGCGCTTGCGCAGTAGTCGTTGTCGACAGACGATTGGCGAGAGCTCTTCATTATATTTTTGGTCGATATGGGAGCAACACGTATTTTTCCTTATTATCGTCCATTCACGGATGAAGATCTATGAAGTTTTGAAGCGTGCAAGCGTGCACCTACCTGTAGTTATCCTTTATTCGACTGGTACTACCACTAATTCTGCCTCCCTTGTCCTGAAAAGGGTCAGAATAAGATGTGCAAGAAGATGTTGCTGTAAAGTCTTCAGTGGAAGACGTGTATATCTTCCGCTGTACTCGCCCATTATTCGACTGGAATTACCTCCTTGTCGATGAAGGGGATGCAAAGAAGATTTTGCTGTAAAGATTTCAGTGGAAAACAAAGAAGAAAGAATGCAGTTGGCTTTGCAACGGAGGTCGTAGATTCTTTACTGTGGGTGGAGCGCCACCCTGGTACAGTAACAGGTCTCCCTCCAAAAGAACGATTACAGAAGCGTATCCACTTAAAAATATGGGCAGATTACCTTCCTTTGCTGTAAATTTGGATGAAGATCCAACAGACATCTTTGGGGCAGTATGTGCACTGCTTGTCTGTTCAGCCCTGTTGAAGAATTGCAATAACTATCTACTAGACTATAAAACCTTCCTATGGCCATGTCTCCAATGGAAAGAATACTGTGACTTTTGAGTTAATTCTTCTGCAAACTCAATGAAGATCAAACTGGCTAGATGAGATATGGTGTTGAAGTCCTTGCTTCCAACTTTTACGAGTGTATTTTGCACAGTATATACAGGACTATGTCCAGTAATTATTTGTCCTACTAACCACAAAAGATCGTAGTACCACTCTGCCTAGTTTACCAGGACAGGGGGATACAGAAGAACTACATGGCTACATTAATGCAAGTCACCGTGGAGGCTCTTCTTGCAGAGTTACTGGCAGTGATGGGAGATTTTCATTGCCATCCCAGAGTTGTGCGAATCTTGAGACGGAGTTGTCGAATTACTCCCCAATCGAATTCACCAATGCCTGTACTACCCACAATGCAAAGCGATGACGTCAGACAGGAAAACATGGCTACAGTACTAAATATAAATATACCGCTTAAATGCTTCAAAAGAAAGCGATTTATCCACTCAACAATTGCAGAACTTCAGGTTTCTATGGCAGTTTATTTTTTGTATAGAAACTCGGCTAATGACGACCTGTGATAGATCTCAGTGTCCTGAATTGATTTCTAACTACGACTTCAACGGTCATTGCCCACGAGTGAAGTTCGTTTACTATGTCAATAAATGCCTACTTGTCCCATCATTTAAACTGGAGACAGCAGAAATTATTAGAAATTCGGTTACAAAAGATGCATTCTTTTATGTACCGACTCACCAAGATTTTCAACATCTACTTCAGTTTAATGTACACTGGCAAACCTATCAGTTCAAAGCATTATAAAATTCGGGTTAGCGACACCTCTACAGTATCATGCGAGTAGTAAAGAGGCAAATCTCATTCTTCAGTTTCACAGAATAGGAGTTCACCATATACCTAGACCACTGGTTGTTTAGTGTACTTAAAGACACCAGTATTGGGTTCAAACCAAAGAACTCATCCAATTATGCATCAACTGGGCTTCGTGATATCGATTTCCTAGGTTACCACTGCATTTTGGTACCAGGAAATTTCTTTCACCATATACCTAGACTACTGGTGGTTTGTGTACGTAAAAGACACCAGTATTGGGTTCAAACCAAAGAACTCATCCAATTATTCATCAACTGGGCTTCGTGATATCGATTTCCTGCGTTACCACTGCATTTTGGTACCAGGAAATTTCTTTCTACCTCGAAAAAATTAAATACCTGAGAATCTATTCAAGTCATGGCGATCTCATCACAGTTAACCTCAAGGTTGCTTATATCCCAGGTAGGGATACTAGCATCTTTGGAAAAGACTATACCAATGGGTCAGTTATGTATGTGTGCCTTTCAGTGGTATCTAGAAAAAACTGGCAATATCTCCAGTCACTAGTTGTGAGAATTCCTGTTTCAAATCCTTCTGAAAAAGCATATTCACTGGTGGAAAATGCCAAAAAATGGGAAATAGGATGCCTTTTCTATACACAGGTGCACAATTCCCTTATTTTCGTAGATGCATTAAACCAGGGTTGATGATCCCATCTATAAGCATCACAGTTAGTGGCTTTGGACAGTTAAAAATGTATATATTACATTTCAATGTCATACAGCTGAAGGCAGTGTGTTCAGCCCTTAAAAGCCTTCAAGACAAATTCCACACAAAAGAATTCTGATAGCATCAGACAACACCACTGTGTTCGGTTATCTGAACAAACAGGGGGGGGGGGGAGCGTATACCTCCTAGTTTGGCGCAGCTTGGCCTACTGCAATCCTTGAAATATACTCATAACAGACATATTCTTGGTTGCTTAAAGGTCATACTCAACATCATCTCCAGAAGGGATAAAGGTTTGGCGCATCCTGGCCTACTACAATCCTTGAAATATACTCATAAGAGACAGAAATATTCTGGGGTTACTTAAATGTCATGCTCAATGATCTCTACAGAAGTGACAAAAGTAATATGTACAGAATGGTTCTTACTCCCTTTATGGTTCTAGACAACGTGCAAGTTTGGCACAAATCAACAATAGGTGTTTTATGCAGGTATGCTGCATCTTGGCCTACTGCAATCCTTGAAATATTCTCATATGAGCCAGATATATTCAGGGTTGCCTAGATGTCATGACAGCCTCTCCACAAAGAACGAAATAATACAGACAGGAGAGTCTTCATCTTTAATATTCTATTTGATTTACATAGTTTGTCAAATACCAATGGTAGAGATGTTTGCCACCAATATGAGTCATAAACTTCCATTCTATGTTGCCAGTCCCGGATGCAAATGCTCTGAACATAGATGAATTAAACATCTTGTTGGAGGTTCTGGACTGCTAGGCCTTTTGTCCTATACCACTTATTCCAAAAAGTCATTGAACAAGTGAACACCAGGTGCAAAATGATTGTAGTGGCCCCTTGGTGGCCCATGATACATTGGCTTTGGGGTCTGGTGAGTCATTCAACCAAACCTCCATTACAGCTACTTCACTGGTCTCAGAAACAGCCATTCAGTCAGAAATACCATCTGAATCTGTTGCATTGGCACCTTCATGCTTGGCACCTTAACACCACTCAGAATCTCTTATATCATTCTCTGGGCAAGGGATAGAGAGATTTAGGGCATCTCAAGGACCCTCATCTTGGAATGTACGAGTCATGATGGGCCATTTTGAGCTCTGGTACCCACAGAATAAGGCGGCCATCTCAGAGCCTACGGTCTCAAATATACCAGATTTTTTTGATCCATTTACTTGCAAAAATCTGAAACCTGTCACTATTGTTGGCTTTGCAGCAGCCATAGCTGATCATGTACATTTTTTGTGCAGGAGTTGAGCCAAAGCCTGGATCTTTATAGGCCTATTGCAAGTTTACCCACTGCTAACAGAGGTGCAGCATCAAGGGATTTGCCTTTGCTTCTGTTGGTTTTCACAAAAGGCTCCTTATTAACCTTTAAAGGAGGTCAGTCTAAAAAAGTTTGACTTGCAAGACTGTTGCAATGGCATTGGAAGTGTATTTTGGGACTTTGGTTCCTTCAGACACAAGCCTCATAGGAAGGAGTTTACAGTTCTCCCTCCTACCTACCTTTTCAGCAAGGACCTATTAGCCTCAATTGGTCTAGATTGGCTCCAGTGGTCACTTCAGCTCTAGATCATTCCTGAACTCAAATTGCCTGGACACATGATTCGTTGTCCTCCTACAGCACTTACATCCTTCTTGGACAGGACTACTGCTTGGAGAAAAGGGAATGTCTCCTTCTCCTGCCTTTTAGCAAGAATCAGTTGGCTTCTGATGCCCCAGATGGCTCGAACCAGTGGTCATTCCAGCTCACAAACCTTTCTTGAGCTGACGTTGGACTGATGTTGTGACACTCTGCCCTCTTACAGTACTTAGTTACTATCAAGACAGTACAAGTACTTCAAGGAGGTGAAGAATCTCTTGCTCATATCTTTTAAGGAAGGCTTGATGGAGATATCTTGAGTTCTGCTATCTCTCCCTGGATCAATCTGGATGCATGATTAGATTGCCAGTCCTTTAATTCTGATTATCAGAATCCATACATTGAGACACATATTACATCCATGGCTGCCTCTTTAGTTTTCAAGAGTGGGGTCTTGCCTCAGCAGATATCAAACTCTTGTTATTGGAAGACCCACAATTCTTTACTACATTCCACTCGAAGATGTAGCTTGGCAATCCCATGACCAGTCCATGAATAAATTGGGTCTTGTGGATTCACCTCAGCATGTAGTCAAATTTTTGTGTTTTTATACATGTTATTCATATGACTCGCATACTTTGTTCTCTCCAGTTATACAAGTGTTGTGTCACTGACATATGTCTTTCTTAACTTACATATGGCCCCATATCTGTAGTTTATGCAGTTCAGTTTGCCTGCTTGGAGATATTCTCATTGTCAGATGATGACATCTTGTTTGGGGAGACATGCAGACATCTCTGGCCAATACCGGGTGATGGTTGATAGTGCTATATCATTTGTTGTAAAATTGTCTACAACAGCAACAGCAGCAACAGTGATGATCACATCATGGATCTCTTGTTGAGGTTAGCAAATTACTTATCTGTGATGAAGAAGTAATATATAACCTAAGATGTGGTGTATGGAAGCTTATCTTATCCTCTTATCAAGTGCTTTATTTGGTGACCCCTTGTCTGACAATCATCTAACAGTGTGGCCAAAACAAATACCCTCCACCTGTTATGGTTGTATTCAAGCACTTGTGAGGATAAGCTAAGGCTATTTTACGCAATAAAATGTAACAAATTTTATTGTAATTTAACTTTTTACAAGTTAAATACTTACCTTATCCTCACAAGGATAAACCCACCCTACCTCCCCGCATAATTTGTTTTCTGGGGACCAAAAATACAATGAAGAGCTCTCGCCAATCGTCTGTCGACAACGACTACTGCGCAAGCGCGGACATGCGCAGACAAAGGGGTCACCTCTTGTGACAAGAATATTCCTTAAAAAATTCTTGTCGGTCGGTTTTACTCCACAAAACCAAACAAGCACTTGTGAGGATAAGGTAAGTATTTAACTTGTAAAAAGTTAAATTACAATAAAATTTGTTACAGTTACCTACTGTGCCTGAATTTCAGGTGATGCTTAACACAGAAAGAATTTTAAAACATGCGGTACAGGAGAAACTTGCAATCACGATCTGTATCAACAAGATTGACCGGCTGATGCTGGAATTGAAACTGCCACCCACTGATGCTTACTACAAACTCAGACACATTGTGGATGAAGTGAATGGACTTCTCAGGTAAAGTACTGATACATGTTTAGGAAATAAATAATAATGGAGCGAATGCATTATTTGAATTCTTTCAGATGAAGCAATAACTGCATGGGTGTGAGTTATTTACTACTATTATATAAAGATCAGCCCACTTGTTTTAAAACATTAAATATTTTAAAATATAAAAACAAATATTCAAAACAACACTTTAGGGGTGCAGCTATCGTATGATGGTTGTACACTTGTTGCCTGTGCAAACGATTTCATGTCCACCACATATTTTTGGTCCTTATTGGTTTGTAAGCAGCTTACATCCATGTCTGACTTGTCACTAATATTATTCCTAGAAGGCACACATATTCTTACATTGTAAATGTCATTCTATATGTAAAGTGATTGTAGTGACTATTGTACAGTCTTTTACCTACTTATTCAGATGATAGAGTTTGGCCAGTAACTATTTTTAGCGCCTGTCTATTTTTAGCATCTATTTTTTTGTTTTCATTTATTCAGAACCAATTCAGAAGACCAACAATTCATACTATTTTAGCATCCATCTTATTTTTACCACTTGACCAGAAAATTTTGTACTATTTTTCAGGAATCTTGCCCAATATTATTTTTAGCACCTATTCTTTAAACTATTATTTTGTTGTATTTTTAGAATCTGACTATTGTGAGCTTATGTCTATTTGTAGCACCTATTCTGAAGACCAGGAGGACCTGTCAGTGTCCCCACTGATTGGAAACGTCTGTTTTGCCAGCTCCTACTACCGATTCTCATTCACATTGCTCTCCTTTGCAAAGATTTACGCAGACACCTACGGCGGAATTAATGAGAATGAGTTTGCAAAGAGATTGTGGGGAGACATCTACTTCAATAGTAGAACGTGAGAACTTAGATTTATCACCATGGTTACGGTTTTTGTGAATTAAAGTATATCTTTATACACCATAACTTTCACAATGTTGTCTTTTTTTTCTTTTTTTTTTAACCAGGACATGTTTTAGCAGTCAAACTCTCATCCAAATCTAGCCTCATAAAAATTTATTTCAAAATGTCTCATGCAATAGGTAAAGCTGTTTGATTTCTTTTTTTGCTGTAATTACAGACTTAGTGTTGTTACCAACATATTTTACCATTTTACAACTGCAGATTGAAAATAAGCTTAATATCTTGCCAAAATTAACTCTCACGCATTCCTTTCCTTAAACCAGGACATGTTTTAGCAGTCAACCTCTCTCATTCAAATCTAGCCTCGTAAAATTTCATTTCAGAATGTCTTCTCATGCCATATGTTCTGCTGTTTGAATTTTTTTTTTTTTTGGCTGTAACATCATTACAGATTTAGTGTTGAAACCAACATATTGTTTCATTTTACAACTGAAGATTGAAAATACGCTTAATATCTTGCCAACTTTAACCAACTTTAACTCTCTTAGTATTCCTTTCCATATATTTAAGTCATAAAGGGTTACTAATGTATTACTTTTGTAATTTATTTACAGATCTCTTTGATTTGAGCTGTGTTCCGTTGACATTTATCCTACTTTCTGGAAATCTTTTAGTATTTTTCCAGAAGATAAGTATTTCTCTTATCTCTTAGATATGACTTAACTTAGGTCTTACCTTGGGTTCAGAGAGACAAAAATCTTGTGTAGTCTATATCTCAGAAACTGTAAGGTGTAGGATGTTGATACTTGCTAGGGTCATTGTTTGGGGGTGTACGTGTACTAATTTTAGTATATTAATTTTGTAATTTACAAATTTTCTCCAGGAGGAAGTTCACGAAGAAAGCACCGTCTTCCACTACCCAGCGCAGTTTTGTGGAGTTTATCCTCGAGCCTCTGTACAAAATATTCTCACAGGTATGTTAGTTTGAGGATCTGTTTTAAATTCCATGCTTTCAAATACAAGATTAGAATCTACTTCTAGCCAAGCAACTATTATTATCAAGCAAAAGTATGGACACCTTTCATAGTTTTATTAGTTTCTTTCTCATTGTAAAAGCCAGAGTTTAAATGTCAATGTGAAACCTTGTTTTACAAATTATCTTAACTGAGCCACAATTGTCAAAGTGTAGCTTTCGCAGCAAACATGAAAGATATGTGACTGAAAAATTGGAATGTCAAAAATTTGGCCATAACCATAATTATTAAGAAATCTACAGTGTATTAGTGTATACTGTTCAGGATGAATTGGACGTCTCATTTGCTGATTGACACTGAGTCTGGTTAATGTAAAATTAAGGGTTCACAGTTAAAGGAGTTAAAAACCCTTTGATTGGTTGATCTCCCTTAGAGATTTGGATGAGACTTTACCTGGCCTGCTGGACATAGGTTATTATGATGTTATTGTGTTGGTGGGACAGTTCGGTGACATCACAGACCAAGTATCAGAAAGTTTAACAAAGGGTTCACATTTAAAGGGTTAATAAACCTTTAATTGGTTCATTTCCCTTGCAGATTGTGGGAGATGTGGATGAGACATTACCTGGGCTGTGCGATGAACTCGGCATTCACCTGACTAAAGAAGAGAAGAAACTCAACATCAGACCTTTACTCAGGATAATCCTGGCTCGCTTCTTTGGCAGCAGTACTGGTGGGTTCTATACAAAGGCTTGGGTATTCAGGTCTGGTAAAGTTTGAAGATGATTGATCTTTTGATAGAAATCCTATCGTCTAAACATGAGTAGGAATACTTAGTTTTAATATTTTTACATATCTCCTCCAGTTTTGATGATTCAGTGCAAATTACAGTATGTTTAATCTTATAATAAGAGTCTAACCTTTCTATTTATAATAGCTTCTCAGACCCATATTACATATTCATTCTTAGATTTACTACAGTATTTCTACAGAAAACAGCTATTTTACTCAAAAAACTGTGTGTAAACTGTGAATCATTATCCTCCATCCTTGTATAATTTGAGGAGCGATCAGCTTGATCCTGTTCCTCTAGATTTTACTAGAATATGTTTCAACCATACCCCAAAATGACTTTATTTGAAATAAAAATGGGACCAGTGAACTTGTAAATATCTTGCAGTGTCATTTTGTGAGTATTGAGTGTCAGTTCTTGGAAAATGCTGTTCAACTGTTCACTCTTTCAGATGTCTTATTTGTCTTACCATTTAAGCATCCAGATTACACTGGTGTGTGTTTGAACCATTATGAATAGTGATGTCCAAAGTTATTATAACAGGTACTACTAAGCAGGTATATAAATTAAATGAACTGTAACATGATAATATTTTTGCAGTGATACCTGATCAAGGTGAGGTAATTTTTTTGCAAAAAATGTGAAACTTGTCAATGCTGATAATCTTAATGATTTTTGCTTAATACTATAATATTGTAATGGCCACAATAAATGAAAAACAACTTGTGCTTGCATGTTTAAACGACTTCCTTGTGTAGGTTTCACCAGTATGTGTGTGAACCATATCCCGTCTCCCCAGAGCAATGCCAGGAATAAAGTGGAAGTGAATTACACGGGACCACTGGACACTGACCTCGCAGAGAGCATGCATAAGTGCGACCCTGAGGTAAGTGAACAGCATATTGGATAAAAAAAACACAAATCAAAATTGAATAGTTTTGAAGTTACAAGCAAATTGAAGCAACTTACTCATTGTATCAATTGAAATTTCCATTAGACATTAATTTTAACAATTTTAGCTTTTGAGCTTGGATAGTCATATTTAATTTTTTGGTGAAATATTTTCCCACATACTCCATCCATGCTATTAGTTTCTTTATTTAATGTTAATTGCAATTCTATATGAATATCTTCTGGTGTCCAGAGATTTTATGAAAAAAAAAAATAAAAACAAAAACAAAACAACAAAAAACCTAAAATATATTCCAAGCTTATACAGTAATGTTCAGAAATTAATTCCTGGGAGTGAACTTAATATAATGACAGTATCCTATAAATAGACTAAAATCATGCAATTTTTACCTTTTTTCTGGTCTCTATGGTAACCACAGGCAGTAGCAAAGTCCAGGCAGATTGTTGTTAGCGATACCTTTCTATGTTCTGGTTTATGAGAGCACTATTCTCCCAGAAATTTGTGTCATTAAATATTGTATATTATATTGCAAGTGTTGATGCCAATGTGGCTAATGTTAACATGTTGGAAAGGATGAACGTGACAGATCCCACTGATCTTGTTTGGGACAAAGACAAAGAAATCTAAAAAAAAAAAGATAGCATAGCAAAGACCATAGCTGAATCATTCTAATATTTTATTCTGCACTTCTATAATTCTTAATATCAGCACAGGTACAGAGCCTAAGATGATCACACAAATATAATATTTTTATTTGAAAAAGGTAAAAGAATTCTTTGACCATGACCCATTGACCTTAATAGGGCCCACTGATGGTTCACACAATGAAGCTCTACCCGACTCAAGACGCCACCAGTTTCCATGTGTTTGGTCGGGTGATGAGTGGCACGTTACATGCCAACCAGGAAGTGAAAATACTTGGGGAGAACTACTCTCTGCAAGACGAGGAGGACTCAAGACTGGGGCAGGTGGGGAGGCTGTGGATTAGTGAGGCAAGGTAAGGAGTTAGTGTTGTGCTATGGCTATATTTAGAAAGTGAAAGTAGCTGAAATGGTTCCATACAAATATCCATCCATAGAAAGTGAAACTAATGATGGTTCATTGTTCAGACTGTTGAGGGTGAGGGTTTGTAATTGCATTATAAAACATGTATTATATGTAATATTAAAAAAAATAAAACTACTAATTGCAGATATCTATGTAGCCAGATTAAGACAAGTGGCAAGCTGGATAAGATGGGCAAGGTGGATTGGTTGTCAGGAATTGTCTCTGTATATAGCAAGGGAAACTACTGATTACTTACAGCTATTTATAGAAAGTAAAACCGGGTATTATTGTTGATTACAAAAACAGGAATAAAGACTTGGTCAAGTGGAGAGACTGTGGAAAAGTGACACAAGAGGAGGGGCTTGTATTGTGTTGTATCTATTTGCACAGATTGAAACTACTGACTGAAAATTGGGGATATGTTAATTAATCAAAGATAGTTACTGGTTAAGGGGTTGACATTTTAGTATGGCTGGAAAGAAGGGAAGTAAGAATGGAGAATCACAATGGGATGTGACCGGTGCTTGTTCCACAAGGACGTTTTGCTACGTATTAAACATTAAGTTTCTTTGCTCAAGTACTTCCTTAGATGTATGACGTCAGACTACATTCCAAATATATTTGGCAGATACATTTTTAAAAGGGTTTCTTTTTCATCATCAGGTTGATTTTTTTTATCATACTTCTGTTTTGGGCGAACATGTATCATGTTTACGACACAGCTACTATGTAAATGTGGAAGGTAAGAAATAGAGCAAGTACACAAATACAAGCCAAGAAATGACGAGCAGTTGATGCTAACTCTGTGTGCTTGTTTCATCCCTTGTTTTATAATATTAATTCCTGCAGTCTGTATTCTGACTGTGTGTACATGTAGACTATTTGCAGTTGGTGTTGGAATAAATATGTGGTAAAATACAAACAGTTGCCTTATTTTTATTGATCCATTAGGTACAGGATAGAGCTGAATAGAGTACCAGCAGGCAACTGGGTTCTCATTGAGGGGATTGACCAGCCCATTGTGAAAACAGCAACCATCACTGAACCACTGGGAAATGAAGAGGTAATGGAACAGATATCTAAAATATGACAAGTACTTATACTTTGAAGACTGTAAAGATGCATTTATAAGCGTGAGCTGCAGCATGATGAGTATTTGTCTGCTCACTGAAGTTAAGCGGCAATGGGCTATGTTAGTACTTGGATGGGTGACCGTCTGAATCCTAGACCAGCTGTGGGATGTGTCTGAGTTGGAATTTCTTTGTGTCACGAGACTTTCGTAAATTCTAGTGCACTACACGTGTCTCTGATGGCTTTGCACTTGTGCTAGGGGACCAAAACACCTTTTGGCCTTGTTTTTTGTCTTTTTTTTTTTTTTTTGGTCTCTAGACTTTCATCAATTGCATTCTACTGTAGAGCCCTATTGATGTCATTACAGCTCATGCCTTAAGGTTAGAAGACTTTTTTGGCCATTTTATTTGAAAAATGGAACAAGTGATCTTTTGCTTGTCATCTAGATCTGATAAATTTACAACAACATATCTAACGTCTGTTTTAGTGGTTAACCTTACAATTCTTTTTAACCTTGAAGTAGTTTGCTTAAATCATTTTTTAATTGGTTTAATTTATAAAAAAAAGACTTTACTGTAGAGCCCTATTGATGTCTTTGCTGCTCAGGTCTTAAGGTTGGAAGACTTTTTTTGGCTATTTTATTTGAAAATGGAACAAGTTATGATCTTTTGCTTGTCATCTGGATCTGTTAAATTTACAACAACATATCTAACGTCTATTTTAGTGGTTAACCTTACAACTCATTTTAACCTTGAAGTAGTTTGCTTAAATCCTTTTTTTAATTGGTTTAATTTATATTCATTGCTGCAATATTTGTATTATTTCAGGCCTACATCTTTAGACCTCTAAAATTCAACACCCAGTCAGTGATAAAGATAGCAGTGGAGCCCGTGAATCCCTCAGAACTGCCAAAAATGTTAGACGGACTGAGAAAAGTCAACAAGAGCTACCCACTCCTTACTACTAAGGTAAAGATTTTAACTGAAGAATAAGGACACACCTAGGCTTTGGGTGTATAAGACAGCTTATCAGGATACAAGCATATTAATGCCTTTAGCATGCAGGGATGTTGGCAGTTCAAACCCCAAGACCCCATGTGGGAAAGTTGGTAGTTACTTACCGATGGTCGGCAGTTTACAGCACAGAACCTTGACCAGCTGTATCTACTGGTTTCTTCTGCCCACAAAACTACCTGTCGTGATATGACCTGTACAGTGTTGAAACCGACATAAAAAAATGAAAATAAATTAACTTACAAGATGAGCAGGGCCTCTATAACATATAGCCTCTGGTTAGTGTCCTTACGCATCCATTGTATGACTTTGAATACCATGTTACTTACACAGATTGATTTTCTGTGTAAGTGTCTGAAGATTGGAGTGGATGAAAGTTTTTAACACCTTTTGTGGTGGTCATATATTCACTGTTTTGGATGGTCTTTTTGCTTGTCTAATGCAGTTTACAGCATATTTGTTTTATTTAATTTGTAGATTATGTTAAATCATTCACATGTTACTACTGTTGTGTATCATCCTCATTTTTCCCGGTCAATTAATTACCTATATTCTAGGGATGGGTCAATGACACAGGTATCACGATATTGAGACCATTTTAATGAAATATTGTGATAATACTTTACAGCAGGCATCTTGCTTGTGAGCATGTATAATACAATGAAAACTTACGCTGCATTCTGACCCCTTTTTATAAGTCATAAACATGAGAAAATATTAGAAACAAATCCCAAATCTGAAGAAAATATTGACTGGTCTTACATAGTTTTGTGGCTTTTAAGTCTTTTATATAATGATCTCTGAGCAGAACTGTCATGTTTTTTAAGTGCGAGCTCTAGCGAGGCTCGCGTTTTCAGAGATCACTTTTTTTTTTCATTTTTTTTTTCTTGGGGCTTTTATGAATTGTGGCATAGCGTGATGGGTATCAGTCTCATCGCTGAAATTAAACGGCAATAGGCTAGGTTAGTACTTGGATGGGTGACCGCTTCAGTGCACTACTCGTGTCTGATGGCTTGCACTAGTAGACCGAAGCCCCTTGTGGCCTAGTATTTCATGAAGTTCACTTCCTGTTAGCAGGCCTGTTCATTTGGGGATATGTTAGTACACAAAAGCTTTTTGGGTATCCCAGCATTGGAGTCAGTTATTTGCCTTATTTCATTGTATAGTTGGTTAGTATAGCCTGATTCATTCTATGCGGTGAAATATCTGATTCAAAGTTCAATGTTGGAGTTTTACGTCCTGTTCAACAGCCAGAGTTCATATTGGGACAGGTCCTCAGCTTTGCCACTTTGGGAGTCGAACCCACACAGGGGTTGACAGCCTGTGATTAGATGCCAAACCTGCTAATCAGTAGGCCACCGAAGACCTCTAAATCTGGTCAAATATTTGGCTGTTTTGAAACTTGACATTTATTGTCTACCGAAGGTAAACACTTCCTGTACATATGACAGTGGGTGTAAAATATTATACAATAATGACAATTCTTGTGTTTAATCAGTGAAATAGAAGAGCACTCATAGAGTGCTAACCTCCACCAGGCAGCTTGTGTTCACCTCTATTTTTTCTTGCCCGGGATCATAAGGAATTTTGCTCGGATCCAGATTAAATTTAGGTATATTATAGACACTATTTTCGGGTGATCCTGTTGTCTTTGCCAAGCCATCCGATGATCTAGTATTTAAGTATATACAAAAATACTGAATTTCATGATGTTAAAAGATCCTTCAGAAAATTCCAGGATGCAGGCAGTGATCCACATCACTACCAAAATTGATTCATCTGTTCCTTGTGCCTTTTTTATCAACATTTACTGAAAATTTCATCAAAATTTGACCATAACAATTGAAATTTTTTGCAAACAGATGGGCAACAAACAAACCAACACTACCAAAAACATCTCCTTGGAAATAAGGGAAGCATTATCTTTTAAGACTTGATTTGATAAATGTTTATACAGTAGACTCCTACTGATTTTGAAGCCTGATTATCTGAAAATCTAGCTAAACAAAACTTTTGTGTGTGTGTATGTATCTCACTTTTTGAATTTATTAAAACTTCCATAAAAAGTGCACCAAATTTGACAATTGAAAAGGCAGTGTTTGGCAGATTATTTAGATGTAACAAGATGCACTCAGAGAGAGCAAAACGCTCGACTCTTAGTGACCAGTCTCTCAAGTGATATAAAGTATTGTACGGAAGACAATAAAATAAAACCAAACATGTAAATTAATCTTCATAGAAATATCAAGTAGAAAGCTAAAGTCATTAAAAATACATTGAAATGGGACCTCTGAAAAATCATGATTTTTTTGTATCCAAAATTAGATTCAGATCTTTCTTTTAGTAACTTCTTCCTTCAGTCAGGTCCTACCCACAAATTTTTAAATAAAGATCTGTTCATTAGTTCTAGAGTAATGTAAACACACACACACACACAAAAAACAAAAAACAAAGAGACAATTAAACAATTAGCACACAAAAATATAAACTGCTGGTGGAGGTAAAAATATTGCTTAAAGGTAAAAATATTGCTTAAAGATCTTGGTGAAAATCACGCATGGTAATTTTTTGTGATGGACTGTCAAGGTATTGAAAGAAAAAAGAGAAAATAAAACAGAAATAATAATTTATAAAAATAATGAATATATCACCTCCCTCTTTATTAAGTGTCCCACAAGGGACGCTTGTTTGTGTATGGGAGACCTTCAGGCTCCGGCGGCTCCGGCGGCTCCGGCGGCTCCGCATTTTGTTTTCCTTATAACTCTGTAACCGTTAGGCGGATTCTTTTCAAATTTGGCAGGTTTAGGCAGTAGCCTTGGGGAATTTTTTTGAATATGCTGCAGTGACATTTCAACCAATCAGAGACGTCACATGACCAAAAATGTCTTTTTTCGATGGGGAAGCTTGTCCGGATGATAACTTGAAAGGAATTTTATCAATTCACCTGAAACTTGGCAAATACATTCATTCTATTAAAATCTGGAAATCATTAGATTTTGGCATTGATTGGTTAAGAAATGCCCGAGTAATTAATGATTAATTAATCATTATGAATTTTCCAAATAAGGAAAACACAAAAATGCTTATATCTCGAAAACCGTGCTAGATAGAGCGATTTCGACGAAATTTTTGATCCGCAGGGTATCTCTGCGGAGAAGTTATCCCACTTTTCAAAAAATTTTTGTCTCGCCAAAAATGGCGGCCATTTTGAATTTTTGAATTTTTCTCAAAAATTGCAACACACAAAAATGCTTATATCTCGAAAACCGTGCTAGATAGAGTGATTTCGACGAAATTTTTGACCCACAGGGTATCTCTGCAGAGTAGTTATCCCAATTTTGAAAAAATTTTTGTCTCGCCAAAAATGGCGGCCATTTTGAATTTTTGAATTTTTCGCAAAAATTACAAAACACAAAAATGCTAGTATTTTGAAAACCGTGCTACATAGAGCGATTGCGACGAAATTTTTGATCTTCAGGGTATCTGTGCAGAGCAGCTATCCCAAAGAGCTTTCACTTGGTGAAGTTTCAGACCCATACCTAATTGCTCACCTACTCAAAATGAGTAAATGCGAATTACCTCTAAAAGTATTGCAGATAGCCAATTTTTCTGAAATAACTCATTCACCTACTTTTGGGAGAGCTTTCACTTGGTGAAGTTTCAGACCCGTAGCTAATTACTCACCTACTCAAAATGAGTAAATGCTAATTATCTCAAAAACTATTGCGGATACCCAATTTTTATCAAATAACTCATTCATGTACTTTTGGGAGAGCTTTCACATGGTGAAGTTTCAGACCCATAGATAATTACTCATCTACTCAAAATGAGTAAATGCGAATTATCTCTTAAAAGTATTGCAGATAGCCAATTTTTCTCAAATAACTCATTCACCTACTTTTGGGAGAGCTTTCACTTGGTGAAGTTTCACACCCATGGCTAATTATTCACCTACTCAAAATGAGTAAATGCGAATTATCTCTAAAAGTATTGCGGATACCCAATTTTTATCAAATACTCATTCATCTACTTGTGGGAGAGCTTTCACATGGTGAAGTTTCAGACCCATAGCTAATTACTCCCCTACTCAAAATGAGTAAATGCGAATTATCTCTTAATAGTATTGCAGATAGCCAATTTTTCTCAAATAACTCATTCACCTACTTTTGCAAGAGCTTTCACAGACGAAAATGAAAAATTGTGAATATCTCGGAAAAGCTATTTCTTCTCCTTTAATGCTCGGCGGGAGATACACACCGCGGCAGTGGTCTTGACAAAAATTTTTGTCTCCCCAAAAATGGTGGCCATTTTGAATTTTTTGCAAAACACAAAAATGCTTATATCTCGAAAACCGTGCTATATGGAGCGAACTCAACAAAATTTTTGACCTGCTGGGTATCTCTGCAGAGTAGCCATGCCAATTTTCAAAATATTTTTGTCTCGCCAAATATAGCGGACATTTTGAATTTTTAAATTTTTTGCAAAACACAAAAATGCTTATATCTTGAAAACCGTGCCTTAACTGAATCTTAGGCTTAAGTTGGCTATATTTATTTACAAAAGTTAAGCCTATGACTTGACGAAGACCTTTGTGAATACAGCCATTGGGGATCAGACACAGTATTTCAGGTATAAAGAGAATCAAGGGTTATTTTGTTACTAATTGCCTTGTTAATTATATTTTACCTGACAGGCAGAGGAATCAGGTGTATATATGATACTGGGTACAGGAGAGCTTTATTATCTCCCGCCCGGCTCACCGGCGGGAGATTATTTAGACTGTGTTGCATAAATTAGGGAAAATTTTGTTAAACAATAGTAAAGGTAATAACACCTGACAGGTGGGAGGAGTCAGGTGAACACATTATACTGGGTACAGGAGAGCTGTATTTAGACTGTGTGATGCAAAAATTAAAGGAAATATTGTTTTTCACTTGACAGGTACAGGAATCAGGTGAACACACTATACTGGGTACAGGAGAGCTGTATTTAGACTGTGTGATGCAAAACTTAAAGGAAATATTGTTTTTCACCTGACAGGTGGAGGAATCAGGTGAACACATTATACTGGGTACAGGAGAGCTGTATTTAGACTGTGTGATGCATGATCTGAGGAAGATGTACTCAGAGATTGACATCAAGGTGGCCGACCCTGTGGTCAGTTTCTGTGAGACTGTGGTGGAGACGTCTTCATTAAAATGCTTTGCAGAGACACCAAACAAAAAGTGAGTGGAGTAAGAAAACAGTACACTAATATCTCATAATATTAGTTAAGTTTGTCAAACAGATCATATGTAGAAAAAACGTGCACTTGTGTTAACTGAAATATTATCTGGATATTCAGGTCTCTGAACTAAGTCCGAAGGCAAGAAAATGTGAGTTCCATCTTCATATTAATTTAAATGCTTTGCAATCATTAAATTACAGACTCTTTATCTCCAGACTCTGATTTTTCAATATTTGATAATATAGGTTCAGTTTCTGTGAGACCGTAGTGAGTACTTCTTCCCTGAAGTGTCTTGCACAAATGCCCAATAAAAAAGTTGCATAAAAGGAAATAGAGTAAAACCTTGAATGTTGAGTAAAAAGTACAGTCATTTAATAATTTCTTTGTTACAGAAACAAGATTACTATGATAGCTGAGCCATTGGAGAAGGGTCTTGCTGAAGACATCGAAAACGAGATTGTTCAGATCACATGGCCCAGAAAGAGGCTCGGGGAATTCTTTCAGAATAAATACGACTGGGATCTGTTGGCTGCCCGATCCATTTGGGCTTTTGGCCCTGATTCAACGGGGCCAAATATTTTAGTGGATGACACATTGCCTTCTGAGGTAAGGATATGTTGTGTCTTGGCACTCTATCTACTAACATTTCCAGGAAGCAGCTTGAAATGGATAGAACTAAAGCCTGTACCCAAAATGAGAGCTTTCTAAGGTCACAATTGAGCTTAGAATTGTATTTCCAGAGCTTGAAATTTGCAGATGTTGTTGATTACGTATTATAGTTGAGAATGAGCTAGAAGTAGAATTAGTAAAAACTTAGGGCTGTAATTGTGTTACTAAATATCCAAAAATGGGCAGACTGAGAAACTGACAAGAAGCTAGTGAACAGGGGATTCTGAAAACTATCCATAAATAACCACTTTGGCCAAATTTGTGTTTTTATTGCGTAAAATAGCCTTACCTTATCCTCACAAGTGCTTGTTTGGTTTTGTGGAGCAAAAACGTATCGACCGACAAGAATTTTTTAAGGACTATTCTTGTCACAAGAGGTGACCCCTTGTCTGCGCATGTCCGCGCTTGCGCAGTAGTCGTTGTTGACAGACGAATGTCGAGAGCTCTTCATTATATTTTTGGTCGATATGGGAGCAACACGTATTTTCTTTTATTATCGTCCATTTACAGACGAAGATCTATGAAGTTTTGAAGCGTGCAAGCGTGCACCTAGCTGTAGTTGTCCATTACTGGACTGGTACTACCACTAATTCTACCTCCCTTGTCCTGAAAAAGGTCAGAATAAAGATGTTTTATACAAGAAATCTTGCTGTGAAGTCTTCAGCGGAAGACGTTATACGGCTGCATTCACCTTCTATTCGACTGGAACTACCTGCTTGTCGAGGAAAGGGTTGCAAGAAGAGTTTGCTGTGAAGTTTCCAGTGGGAAACAAAGAAGAAAGAATTTAGTTATCTTTACAAGGAGGTCGTAGATTCTTTACTGGGAGTGGAGCGCCACTCTGTTACAGTAATAGGTCTCCCTCCATAAGAACCACTACAGAAGTGCATCCATTGATCCTGGCAGTTATTATTTTGCTGTAAATTTGGATGAAGATCCAACACAATTACCTATGGTGGCAGTATGTGTTCTGCTTGTCCTTTCAGTCCTGTTGAAGAGTTGCATAAATCTACTAGACAAGGAAATTTTCACTTATATGTCCCCAATAGACGTGATACTGCTGGGCTTTATTTGGGTTAATTCTTCTGTGAATTCTTGTCATCCTACACATACAGTTTAGTTGGTGTGAGAAGTCTTTATAGAGTGTCACAACTATTCTATAACCGCTATTTATTCTGGAGCTGGCTAGACGAGATACTGTGTTGAATTCAGTACCTACAACCCTCACGTGTGTGTTTGAAGTGGCTTCACAGAACTAGTGTTTTCTTCAGTATTACTGGTATGAGAGATTTTATTGCCATCCCAGAGTTGTGCGAATCGTGAATTGAGATTGTCGAATTATTCCCCAATCGAATTCACCAATGCCTGTACTACCCACAATGCAAAGCGATGACGTCAGACAGGAAAACATGGCTACAGTACTAAATATAAATATACCACTTAAATGCTTCAAAAGAAAGCGATTCATCCACTCAACAATTGCAGAACTTCAGGTTTCTATGGCAGTTTATTTCTTGTATAGAAACTCGGCTAATGACGACCTGTGATAGATCTCAGTGTCCTGAATTGATTTCTAACTACGACTTCAACGGTCATTGCCCACGAGTGAAGTTCGTTTACTATGTCAATAAATACCTGCTTGTCGCATCATTTAAGCTGGAGACAGCAGAAATTATTAGAAATTCAGTTACAAAAGATGCGTTCTTTTATGTACCGACTCACCAAGATTTTCAACATCTACTTCAGTTTAATGTACACTGGCAAACCTATCAGTTCAAAGCATTATAAATTCGGGTTAGCGACCCCTCTACAGTTTCGTGCGAGTAATAAGAGGCAAATCTCATTCTTCAGTCTCACGGAATAGGAGTTCACCATATACCTGGACCACTGGTTGTTAAGTGTACGTAGAAGACACCAGTATTGGGTTCAAATCAAAGAACTCATCCAATTATTCAACAACTGGCTTCGTAATATCGATTTCCTAGGTTACCACTGCATTTTGGTACCAGGAAATTTCTTTCACCATATACCTAGACTACTGGTTGTTTAGTGTACGTAAAAGACACCAGTATTGGGTTCAAACCAAAGAACTCATCCAATTATTCATTAACTGGGCTTCGTGATATCGATTTCCTAGGTTACCACTGCATTTTGGTATCAGGAAATTTCTTTCACCATATACCTAGACTACTGGTTGTTTAGTGTACGTAAAAGACACCAGTAGTGGGTTCAAACCAAAGAACTCATCCAATTATTCATCAATTGGACTTCGTGATATCGATTTCCTAGGTTACCGCTGCATTTGGTACCAGGAATTTTCTTTCTACCTCGAATAAATTAAATACCTGAGAATCTATTCAAGACATGGCGATCTTATCACAATTAACCCCAAGGTTGCTTATATCCCAGGTAGGGATACTAGCATCTTTGGAAAAGACTGTACCAATGGGTCAGTTATGTATGTGTGCCTTTCAGTGGTATCAAGAAAAAACTGGCAATATCTCCAGTCACTAGTTGTGAGAATTCCTGTTTCAAATCCTTCTGAAAAAGCATATTCAGTGGTGGAAAATGCCAAAAAATGGGAAATAGGATGCCTTTTCCATACACAGGTGCACTATTCCCTTATTTTCGTAGATGCATTAAACAAGGGTTGATGATCCCATCTTAAAGCATCACAGTCAGTGGCTTTGGACAGTTAAAAATGTATATATTACATTTCAATGTCCTACAACTGAAGGCAGTGTGTTCAACCCTTAAAAGCCTTCAAGACAAATTCTACACAAAAGAATTCTGATAGCATCAGACAACACAACTGTGTTCGGTTATCTGAACAAACAGGGGGGGGGGGAGCGTATACCTCCTAGTTTGGCGCAGCTTGGCCTACTGCAATCCTTGAAATATACTCATAACAGACCTATTCTTGGTTGCTTAAAGGTCATACCCAACATCATCTCCAGAAGGGATAAAGGTTTGGCGTATCCTGGCCTACTGCAATCCTTGAAATATACTCTTTAAGAGACAGAAATATTCTGGGGTTACTTAAATGTCATACTCAATGATCCCTACAGAAGGGACAAAATTAATATGTACAGAATGGTTCTTATTCCCTTTATGGTTCTACACAACGTGCAAGTGTGGCACAAATCAACAATAGGTGTTTTATGCAGGTATGCTGCATCTTGGCCTACTGCAATCCTTGAAATATTCTCATATGAGCCAGATATATTCAGGGTTGCCTAGATGTCATGACAGCCTCTCCACAAAGAACGAAATTATACAGACAGGAGAGTCTTCATCTTTAATATTCTATTTGATTTACATAGTTTGTCAAATACCAATGGTAGAGATGTTTGCCACCAATATGAGTCACAAACTTCCATTCTATGGTGCCAGTCCTGGAGGCAAATGCTCTGAACATAGATGAATTAAACATCTTGTTGGAGGTTCTGGACTGCTAGGCCTTTTGTCCTATACCACTTATTCCAAAAGTCATTGAACAAGTGAACACCAGGTGCAAAATGATTGTAGTGGCCCCTTGGTGGCCCATGATGCATTGGCTTTGGGGTCTGGTGAGTCATTCAACCAAACCTCCATTACAGCTTCTTCACTGGTCTCAAAAACAGCCATTCAGTCAGAAATACCATCTAAATCTGTTGCATTGGCACCTTCATGCTTGGCACCTTAACACCACTCAGAATCTCTTATATCATTCTCTGGGCAAGGGATAGAGAGATTTAGGGCATCTCAAGGACCCTCCTCTTGGAATGTATGAGTCATGATGGGCCATTTTGAGCTCTGGTACCCACAGAATAAGGTGGCCATCTCAGAGCCTACGGTCTCAAATATACCAGATTTTTTGAGCCATTTACTTGCAAAAATCTGAAACCTGTCACTATTGTTGGCTTGGCAGCAGCCATAGCTGATCATTTACTTTTTTGTGCAGGAATTGAACCAAAGCCTGCATCTTTATAGGCCTATTGCAAGTGTTACAGAGAGAAGCCCACTGCTAACAGAGGTGCAGCATCAAGGGATTTGCCTTTGCTTCTGTTGGTTTTCACAAAAGGCTCCTTATTAACCTTTAAAAGGAGGTCAGTCTAAAAAAGTTTGACTTGCAAGACTGTTGCAATGCCATTGGAAGTGTATTCTGGGACTTTGGCTCCTTCAGACACAAGCCTCATAGGAAGGAGGTTACAGTTTCTCCCTGCTACCTACCTTTTCAGCAAGGACCTATTAGCCTCAATTGGTCTAGATTGGCTCCAGTGGTCTCTTCAGCTCTACATCATTCCTGAACTCAAATTGCCTAGACACATGATTCGTTGTCCTCCTACAGCACTTACATCCTTCTTGGACAGGACTACTGCTTGGAGAAAAGGGAAAGTCTCCTTCTCCTGATTTTAGCAAGAATCAGTTGGCTTCTGATGCCCCAGATGGCTCAAACCAGTGGTCATTCCAGCTCACAAACCTTTCTTGAGCTGACGTTGGACTGATGTTGTGACACTCTGCCCTCTTACAGTACTTAGTTACTATCAAGACAGTACAAGTACTTCAAGGAGGTGAAGAATCTCTTGCTCATATCTTTTAAGGAAGGCTTGACCGAGATATCTTGAGTTCTGCTATCTCTTCCTGGATCAATCTGGATGCATGATTAGATTGCCAGTCCTTTAATTCTGATTCTCAGAATCCATACACTGAGACACATATTACATCCATGGCTGCCTCTTTAGTTTTCAAGAGTGGGGTCTTACCTGAGCAGATATCAGACTCTTGTTATTGGAAGACCCACAATTCTTTGCTACATTCCACTCGAAGATGTAGCTTGGCAATCCCATGACCAGTCCATGAACAATTTGGGCCTTGTGAATTCACCTCAGCATGTAGTCAGATTTTGTGTATTTATACATGTTATTGATATGACTCCCATATTTATGTTCTCTCCAGTTATACAAGTGTTGTGTCACTGACATATGTCTTTCTTGACTTACATATGGCCCCATATCTGCAGTTTATGCAGTTCAGTTTGCCTGCTTGGAGATATTCTCATTGTCAGATGATGACATCTTGTTTGGGGAGTCATGCAGACATCTCCGGCCAATACTGGGTGATGGTTAATACTGCTATATGATTTGTTGTAAAATTATCTACAACAGCAACAGCAACAACAATGACGACCACATCATGGATCTCTTGTTGAGGTTAGCAAATTACTTATCTGTGTTGAAGAAGTAATATATAACCTAAGATGTGGATTATGGAAGCTTATCTTATCCTCTTATCAGTGCTTTATTTGGTGACCCCTTGTCTGACAATCATCTAACAGTGTGGCCAAAACAAATACCCTCCACCTGTTATGGTTGTATTCAAGCACTTGTGAGGATAAGGTAAGGCTATTTTACGCAATAAAATGTAACAAATTTTATTGTAATTTAACTTTTTTCAAGTTAAATACTTACCTTATCCTCACAAGGATAAACCCACCCTACCTCCCCGCATAATTTGTTTTCTGGGGACCAAAAATACAATGAAGAGCTCTCGACATTCGTCTGTCGACAACGACTACTGCGCAAGCGCGGACATGCGCAGACAAGGGGTCACCTCTTGTGACAAGAATAGTCCTTAAAAAATTCTTGTCGGTCGATACGTTTTTGCTCCACAAAACCAAACAAGCACTTGTGAGGATAAGGTAAGTATTTAACTTGTAAAAAGTTAAATTACAATAAAATTTGTTACAGTTTGTTACCTTGCATGCTTTGTAATGGTAATGGTGGTATAGTCTTAAGACAACTAACTCTGCCCATTATTGGTTATTTGTATGTTGGTTTCCTGTTGACCTTGCTCTTATTTTACACATATCTAGGTGGATAAAGGCCTGCTGAGTTCAGTGAAGGATAGCATAGTACAGGGGTTCCAGTGGGGGACCAGGGAGGGCCCACTCTGTGATGAACGTAAGTACCCTATACTTGTTCAGCAAAGTGTTTTTTCCAAATACTTAACCCAGTGTTGCATGTAACTTACTTCCGGAGGTATATGTTATTAGAGACCATGCTGATTTTGGCTTTTTTGGCAAAAAGTCATAGTGTCTTACTTGCATCATGTAATATCTTTATATGTATTGAATTTGTTGCTTCAAACAAAATTTAAGGTTTCTTTTAGTGTATTTTTGTTTTATGAAGTTTGAATATTAGTCTGTTTTTTACAACAGAATCACTCTAGATATAAATATAGTTATATAATACAGTCAGTATTACAGTTAAATAGAGTATCGTTTTTCTCCATTTAAAGTTACCCTCTTATCTAAAGTTCATGGTCCCTGCCTAGTTTATAAAACGCTATCTAAGATACTGAAGACCTAGATTTGATCCCACTTTCAAATGCATGCACTGGTTCAGATAATCAGTGGTCCTCTTGTTATTTAGTCTTATCACAGTTGCAGGTGACAGAACCTTGTTACATTGAGGACTAGTTATTCCCATGCCTGTTTATTACAAGTTAGTGAATGATATTCACTGTAGAGATTGGGCTGCTACTTGTGCATTTGGGATAGGTCAAATAGTGCTTATAATCCTGCAACAAAGAGATAATGAGCCAAATAGTGACACCTTATATCATATACTTTTGACATTTCGGTAAATGGAATGCATTTCCCTGGTTTCAACTTAAGTTTGAGATTTAGACTGTTATTTCTCTGTTTCTTGCAGCAATCCGTAACGGCAAATTCAAGATCCTGGATGCTGTGATAGCTCAGGAGACAGTACACAGAGGAGGTGGTCAGGTGATTCCTACAGCCAGAAGAGTGGCCTACTCCGCATTTCTCATGGTCAGTATGATGACTTTCTAATCTTACGGTCAATGTGATAATATGCTGGTGCCCCTCTCTGTGACACCCGTAAATATTTGAAAAACTTGGGGATGGACATTTACGATAATGAAATCCAGCCACACACACATGTCCCCCCCCCCCCCCCCCCCCCCCCCCCCCAAAAAAAAAAAAAAAACAAAACAAAACAACCTAATTTGGGTACTTGCATTTTAGCATACACCAATTGGAAGTAAAGTGACATTGACGAAAACAAACCTCTCCACAAAATGTGAAATCAGTGTTAAAATAAGAAACATTTTGTTAAAAATGGATGAATAATCATCAAATTAGACAAATTAACGAGTTTAAATGGAGAGAATTTACCTCAAAACAATATAATATTTATTAGCAATAATGTAATATTTTGTGTGTAAGTGTGTTTGTAGGAATATTTTGGTCATTCTGATATAATTCCAATAAAATAGTCAGTCTGATATGATTCTAATATTATTAACAGTGTGATAATATTTGTTTTTAAAAATATAAAGAAATGAAACTTCAGCATGTCTCCATATCATATAGTACTCGGTATTTTACTTGTTTATTATGTCACTGAAGCATGAAAATTGGCTTTATAGTTTCAAAAAGTTAGATCCTCATGTTAAGGTTACCTTAAAACCAGACAGAAGAGATTTGTAAAATGTCAGATATCTCATTTATTTTTGGATTTAGACTTTGAAATGTACATTAGGAAGAGTTGAAATCATAAATCAAACTTTTGGCTAATAGAATGGAGATTATAAAGACCGGAAGTGCGCAGACTACAGAAAACAATGCAGTGCGCATATTTTTGAGTACAATTATCTGAGGCAATAACTGGATGATCGCCGATAATACAGAGTCCAATGATAGACAAAATATAGTGCGACAGCTAGGTGTGTACAGAAACATATTTACAATAATATTTAGGGATTAATAAATGAAACCGGTCTTTATAATAGAAATAAAGTCCTCAGTTTTGTGATTTATAAGCCCATATAATTCACAAATTTCGCTACGCGCTCGTCCGTTATTCGCCGGAAATTTGTGAATTATCTGGGGTTATAAATCACAAAACCTCGGACTTTATTTCTACAGTAACTGAAGGTTTACAGTATTTTTTTCACCACTTTTCAGGCCACTCCACGTTTGATGGAGCCCTACTGCTTTGTGGAGGTTCAGGCCCCTGCCGATTGCGTTTCTGCCGTTTACACAGTTTTAGCACGAAGGAGAGGTCATGTGACTCAGGATGCACCAATCCCTGGCTCCCCACTATATATCATCAAAGCATTTATTCCAGCCATTGATTCGTTTGGGTTTGAGACAGATCTACGGACACACACACAGGGCCAGGCATTCTGTATGTCCGTGTTCCACCATTGGCAAGTAAGTAGTGCATTGATTTAGTGCTTTAGCCAGCACTGACGAAAACCCCACTTAGTTTTGTTGATAATTAATAGCAAGTTGTTGATAAATTCATAGTAAAATAATGTAATTCTTGACAACACATAAATTATCAAACTTCTAACTTTTGTAGCTATTTCGTACTATTAATTTAATCTATTGCAGACATTTAAGCAATTTGATTTATTTTCGCATAGTTTGGAGTTTTGAATTATATATATATATATTTTTTTTTCATTTTTATTTTCAATCAGTGGTATGGGTTGTATCTCTGTATTTTGCCACTGATAAGTAAGTAATGTATTAATTGAATGATTTGACGTATGATCACAGTGAGCAAAGATTCACCCAAGCATGTAAAAATTTGCCACATTATGTACGAAGGAATCCTGTTATCCATGATAGTGTTTTACCACTTTTAAAGCTTATTGACTTCAGAGTGTATTAAAGAATCTTATAATCCATTTTATTGTGTTTTAAAACACTTAAAATTAAGGCTGTGATAGGTTACCCGGTTACCCGAAAACGGTCCGAATTCTTTAAGAAACCGGGTACAAACTGGCGAAGCGGGTAACCGATAAAATATTAAATATAGTGTAAATCAATGAAATACTTGGATAAACCTTAGTATTTTCTCAGATTTCTTTAACTTACATTAGTTTTTCTCATAATATTCCTTATTTATACCGATATTTAACATTATTTTTCGCAACAGTTTGTTTACATCATCCACCATGTTTGCTTCTCTGCTACTTCCACTGGGTGACAACTAAAACACGGTTACCCGAATTCAGATCGGTTCTTTCGAGGCAAATACCCGGTGTCATTTTTCTAACGAAGTCACAGCCTTACTTAAAATACGCTAATTTCAGGAATGCAATGATGAAGTTCACAATGTTTCTAAACATTTTTACCAATTGGTCTCTAGATTATATTAAGGGATCCTGGGATTGATTTTATTGTTCTTTAACACCATTTAAAGAAGTACCCCCAAACTCAAATTCCTTCACACTCCTACTTTTGACCATAAGGTTCATAAATCAGTCAAACATTTCTCCAATTCTTTCAGTCACTATGCCCTAGTTCTCTGTAACTCCTTCCCCTTCCAAATAAGAAATAACCCCTCTGTCACATCTTTCAGGAAACACCTCAAAACCCACCTCTTTAATTCTAGTTTTCCAACTTAGTTTCCTTCCCTCTTGGTCACACCCACAACTCTGGATTACTGACCTTGAACGCCCCTTGACTTTCTTTATGATAATGATTTTGTTAAGTCAGCGCACTGAGTTCCCCTTTGTGGGGAAGATATTGTGCCTGCAAAGCAGTAGATTAGATTAGATTAGATTTAAGTCCCAGTTGTCAAATTATACAAAGCAGTCATGTGTCCATGTTTTCACACTGTTTAAACCCGCTAGTTTCAGGTATCCTGTCATTAATTTACCATGTTTTCTTACACCGTTTACAGGGGCCACGGTGGCTTAGTGGTAACACACTCACCTCCCACCTCTGAAATCAGAGTTCAAATCCCAGCCTGACCTCAAGTGGGAAAGATGGTAGGTGCTTGCCTTTGGTCGGCAGTTTACAGTACAGAACCTTGACCAACTGTATGTACTGGTTTCCTCTGCCCGTCCAACTACCAGTCGTCATATGACCTGTACAGTGTTGAAAGCGACATAAAACCCTAAATAAAAAATACACCATTTACACCCGCTGTTTTCAGATAGTACCAGGTGATCCTTTAGACAAGAACATTGTGATCAGACCACTGGAGCCCCAGCCTGCCACACACCTGGCCAGAGAGTTTATGATTAAAACCAGGCGCAGAAAGGTAAGAAACTCATTAGTATCAGTCTTATTGAAGAACAAATAAAAAAAAAAAACTAGTTATATTATAGGGTAATTATTTGTTTTCATGTAAGTTCGACTCACCGCCGCCACAGGATTATGGTCTCCCTTGAATAACTTCTTGGGCTTTCAAATTTTTCTTTCCTTCTTATCTTTCTTTAAAACTATAGGAGTGGGAAAAATTGTGGGATACTTTGTGGAGACCTTTGCTATAAAATTTACTTTGCTATAAAATTTATCGGGTACATTCTAGACCTATATCCGCAGGTCAGAAATGATTTTCTGATCAATCGGACCTGAATGGGAGGCGTTTTATTTTCATAAATTTTTACCCCACAACCCTTAAGGGCTGTCGGGGTATTGTTTTCACCCATGGTGGGTGGGTGGGCGGGTGGCGGGAAAAAGTTTGTCTGGGCTGTATCTCAGAAACCGTAAGGTGTAGGAAGTTGATACTTGGTAGGGACATTGGTTAGGATGTGTAGGTGTGCAACGTCATGGTGTGACCTTGATTTGACCTTTGACCTTGCCGTAGTGACCTTGAGTTTAAAAATCTTGTCCGGGTTATATCTCAGAAACCGTAAGGTGTAGGAAGTGGATACTTGGTAGGGACATTGGTTAGAGGGTAGGTGTGCAACATCATGGTCTGACCTTGATTTGACCTTTGACCTTGCTGTAGTGACCTTGACCTGTAAAATCTCACTTTCCCCCATTCAAATAAAGAGGAGAATATGTGTGCAATGTGTGTATCTTTTCTGTCTTGCAGAAAAAAAAAAAGATAGAAACTGAAAGAAAATGGAAAGGTTCACTCTCACTGAGCTTTATCAAGCCTAGCTGTGTATGCTGTTGTTCTGCTTACAGTCTAATACTGCAACTGATACAGTTTTTAGATAACCCACTTTCCCATCAGATACAAAACACAGTAAAACTTACCTTCTCCTTGCAGTCTCATACAACTACTACAGCTTTATTAACTCAAGTCTCCATCCGGGCCGCTCGTTTTTGTTAGCAAAAACCTTTTTCTAGTTTGGATATTAGTCATGTAAAAAAATCTTTATCTACTCAATCTCAAGCTTTATTTTTGAATTAATGTTGGTCAATTGTTGTTTTTTATACCATAAGCCCTAATAATAAAACACTAAAATAACCATTGATTCATGAGATCTGTGAGCATGTACTACAATAATGTAGAAATAAAGTCCGAGGTTTTGTGATTTATAACCTCAGATAATTCACAAATTTCCGGCGAATAACGGACGAGCGCGTATTATAAAGACCGCATTTAGTATTTTTTATATCATAACTGTAATAAATATGGCTACATAACCTTTTTTGTGTTGCACAGTATTTTTGCTGTTTTATTGTTTTGGCTGTTCCACCTTGCAAACATGCACGGTGACACATAAACAAGAATCACTAAATCTCTCAAACTTTATTTTACTATTTGAACACTTTAACTGTCATACAGACAATTTGCCTTCTAAATTATTTTACACAAACTGTTACATTCAAAAAAAGAATTCTGATTCAATAATTTTCTATTTTTCATGCCACGTTTCCCAGTGCAGGGTAAATAATCACTTAACGGAATGGCCAGAGTACAATTATACGCTTGTATAATTTCACGGGAACAATGTGGGCACTGCAGGGATTTTCGTTGTCTGCGCATTTCCGGTCTTTATAATATAATATAATCAAGAGGGTGACTATTAATCTGTATTTTTCATACCACGAGACTACAGACTATTGTACACATTCAATAGTATGTAACTTTCACAGATGCATACATTAACACACACAGGCAATCACACCCCAATTGGCCTTCTCCCCACTGCAAAAGACATACAGACACATGCATAGCATTCCCACACATGTGCAGCCAGTCAGTGTGGCTCACTCTCACGCTGAGTATGGCTGACGTAAATTTCTTTTGTATTGTTACTTCCACTGATTAAAAAAGGACACACAGTTGTTACTGTCCTGTATAAAGTCCTATAGACAAGGGGGGGGAACTATTAGTCCCTGTTAAATACGGATGAATAGCCACTTCTTATAATCAAAGCATTTGTAAAGCATGGAAATGATATTACAATCCCTTAAGGCACAAGCCTCCGAAAAAGGCTGTGTCAATTATCAGGCTAAAGTCATAACCAGAAAAGGGAGCATTGACCTGGGGATGGCTATGATGGGTTCATTTTGCTCGCTGTCTTGTGTTTGCAGTTTGGGGTTGTTAAAATAGATGGCTTCTAAACTTCTAAAATCATTTTTCTGTGCAAGGTTGCTGCTCAGATTAAGTTTACTGTGAACTTGAAACGGTTCAGCCAACTAGTGATGAAATATTACAACACTGAATCACCAAGCACTTAAAATTATTGTGGACACACTTCTTCTTGTCACATGATTAGAACTTGTTTTGCCTTTTTTCTGTTATTCTTTATCACTAAGAGTGGGTTATTATTGACAGACATTGGTCCCGCTTCTTGTTAGGCAAGCACTTGCTTTTACTAGATTAGAATCAGATCTATTCAGACATAGGACGTGAATCAGTGTCGGAGCAGAAAGTGAGACTGATTTTCATTAAACAACATACAGAAAACTGTACTTCCTTATTTGGCAGTGGAGACTCGTCTCGTGAAAATCTGTTGAAAGAAATCAGATTCATTTGCCAACATCTATAGAAGAATATGCCTTCCAATTTGCAACATAGGTTTATTGTATCCACCGGATAACATCCGGTGGATACTATGATTACGCATGAGTACACCACCGCCGCAGTGTGTAGAGATTTTCTCGTTACCCCCTAGAGGCCAGGGTATTATAGCTAGCCTTCTCAAATTTTCAGGTTATATTCATAACCATAAAGACTTGCCTGGGAATACTTTTGGCCTCATTTTGAAAAACAAGATGGCCGCCACGGTCATTTTTCGACTTTCAGCAAGGAGTTTTGTTGGCCCTCTAGAACAAAGGGAATAATCTCCCTCTGGCGAGCCCTTATTATCTCCCTTATTATTGGTCCTAGAGGTTTGGAATGTCAAACCAACCTATAGGAAATCATGGGCTGCGAATCTTCTGGTGTGGTTGGATTTGACCTTGGGCAGCCCCTTCAAGGTCAAACAACGATAGCCAAACTTAAACGTGCTTATAACTCGCTTATTATTGGTCCTAGAGGTTTGGGATGGTAAACCAACCTATAGGAAATCATGGGCTGTCAGTCTTCTGATGAGGCCAGATTTGACCTTGGATCCCTGCTTCAATGTCAAATGAGGATAGCCAAACTTAAAAGTGCTTATAACTCGTTTATTATTGGTCCTAGAGGTTTGCAATATGAAAACAACTGATAGGAAATCATGGGCTGCAAATCTTTTGATATGGTCAGATTTGACCTTGGGTCCCTCCTTCAAGGTCAAACAAGGATAGCCAAACTTAAAAAGTGCTTATAACTCGCTTATTATTGGTCCTAGAGGTTTGCAATGTGAAACCAACCTATAGGAAGTCATGGGCTGCGAATCTTCTGATTTGGTCAGATTTGACTTTGGGCCCCTGCTTCAAGATCAAATGAGGGTAGCCAAAGTTAAAAGTGCTTTCAACTTGCTTATTATTGAAAAATGCTATTTATCTTCTAAACTATGTTAGTTGGCCTTTTCCGGTGGATACATTTTGCATCTGGCCACAGATGCATCCTTGGTCTAGTTGATTTTTAAAAAAAAATTTTCAGTTTCTCTCAAATATTCAGTGGAAGAGAGCTGTGTTTTTTTTTCAATATATTTCAACATATTAAGATCACCAAAAATTTACCTACAAAATATGTTTTTAATGTTCACAAAAATTAAGTACTTTTGCGAAATTCAAGATGCAACATACTTTTACATTTGAGTATGATATTTCTGGCTAGGGGTATGACTGGCTAAACACAAGGATGGGTTTCTGTATTTCAGAACCTGCCTGTATGTGGGTTCAAGTACAAGAGAAATCAGTACGTTGGTTGGTGTAAACAAAATTATAACAAATATCAAATATTTTTTAAACAAAGAAAAATTTTGGTAAGACCTGAGCCACCACTGGAACAACAGTCAACTTTATAAAAGGAAATTCCATAACAAAGAGCTTACAGGTAGTTTAAATGGCTGAAACAAACAGCACTGTTATTGCTTGTCATTCATAATGTCCTCGTACTAGTATTGTTAACGGTATTCCGGTGTACAGTAGATTGTTTCTTTATGATAGAAACAACGAAATATGCAAAGAATACTTGGGAACCTGCTTTTGAAAACGTTATTATTTTAGGCTTTCTAATGGCCGACACTTCATTAAAACAATGAAAATGTACATATTTTGTGGATTATAGTCGTCCCCTGCGCCATCTGGGCGGCGGCAGGCTTATGCGCCAAGCTTGTAGGTGTTCCACAGTCTAAACCCATGCACTGATTGTCACCAAATTTTCAGGGTATGTTTACCCCGAGAGGATCTACAGCTCATTAGGATTTTGGGGTATGTGGCAACAACTGTTACCATAGCAACACTTTTAAGATTTTTGGGTCTTAAAGTTTGTGGGTGTCCCACAGCCAAAACCCATGCACCGATTGTCAAATTTGGCCTTTGACCCCTGCTTCAAGGTCATGTGGGGTGATCATGCTAAAAGGGCCTTATATCTCCTTATAATTGGTTCTAGTGCTTCAAAATATGGAAACAACATGGCCTGTGAATCTTAATCGGACAACATCTTGTGGATTCTGTATACTTCTCACAACTGAAGTTGTTCCGAAGATTTTCCCAAATCTCAATGTTGTTGCCCATTGAGTTTTACCTGCGGGCTGGGGTTCTGCCTGCTGAGGCTGGCTATTTTTACCTTATACATAGCATTTATAACATCTTGTGAAAGCCTTTTTCCAGTTGTAAATTGTGGGTTATGTACTCTTGCATTTAATTTTCATCACATTACTGACAACCATAAAAAATCCAGATTTCCTTCATTTCAAAGCGCTGGTAACCTGTCTTGGTTTTTGTAAACAATGCCACCATTATCTCGTACATTATATTTTTAACCACTTATTTCAGTATACCAAGAGTTTTAACTTCACAGTGCTGAAGAAAAGCAAGATAATCTTACTATAGGGAGGTTGACTGCAGGTCGACAGATATGCCATTGAGTACACTTTGCTGCTATTGACTGCTGATCAACATATAAAAGTCCCAAAGGGGTTAAAATTGAAAAATAGGTTGTCAACATCAAACCCAAATCTTAATCAAGTGGTATCCAGTGGTTGGGATAGTAATCAACTGAGGAATATGCTTCTCCTATAATGGTACCTGGGGTGGGAAAACCACTAAAATACACTACATTGCCACCAGTAAGCCAGCCCGCCCACCAGCCAAAACTACCAGATGTTATTATAGAGTGGTTACAGCTAATCAACGTTGCCAGATCTGATATATGGCTGTGAGACCCTGCAAATATCACGTCTCTGTTTTCCTGTGAAATGTGTTGGCGACACCAGGACATGTCATCACTGACCACAACAAACACCACATTATTCATATACCTTTCTCTGTAATAACTCATTGCTGCTTCTATGTAAGCAAGAGGTGCAGCCACATAACCTTTGACCCTCTCTTTAGTGCTAGTCATGTCGCCCCTCCTAACATGAATGCCAACAAACGTTGTTGAAGAGGAGTTGAATGGTACAAACTGATCTCGGCTGATTTGGTTAAGTTGTGTTAAAAGTTTCATAAGCTGTGACTGACTGGCTGCAATGACTTCCCTGTGCAGACTGAACTGACCCCTGATGTCTTTCTCACAACCAAGCAGATATTTCCAGGACTGTCGATATCCCGAGAGACAAGCATTAGCCATATGTAGCAAGTGTTCTTCTATACTGGGATCGTATTTACCTGCAGACTTTTCATGAATGGATGCTTGAAGCATTTTACATAAATCTTTTGTATTGGCTTTGTGTGCTTTGATGCGAGTGAAAGCTTTAAAAACATCACTATCGCTATTAATCACAGCCATATGTCTAGTTCGTTTTGCCAAGCAGTACGCAGATGCATACTGAAACAAATGGTTGCCAAAGCGCCCATTCTCTATCCAGACCAGTACAGAATGTCCTCTTGTGGCTGTCGATTTCTGTCGTATTGTCGGCAGAGGTGTGACGGTGTGATTTGGTTTGAAGTTTTCTCTCCCATAAAAACTGGAGTTCAGGTGTCTGTTGGTAGGGACTTGTTCTGCACTCTGATTGAACTGGAAAGAGAAATCCGACATGAATCACATGATCATTTGTGTCATAAAGCCTTCGGTTATCATTTCACTTTTTAAATCAATGCCTGAGAGATGGCAATATTTCGATTATTTTCACCTGCGTACATGTTTCAGGACTAATGTGATTAACATGTTAACTCTTATATCAGATGTGTAGCAAATTGCCTCAGGATGTGGCATTTTTGGCGAATTAGAATTTCTCATTCAAAGTTAATGTCACAGTTCTTGTACATTTTTACTTTTCTATCTTTTGTGCACTATCAAAATGGTGCTAATTCCTGGGCTAAGATGCCACAAAGCTCAAGTATATTGCGGGTAAATTTACCAGTAAAATTTTCATGTTTTCACATGGCTTCAGTAGGCACCAAAAGGCTGCGTTTGACTTAAGGTCTAGACGTTTTTACATTCTTTTTGGCAAAACTACCAACATTTTCTGAGTTATACATGTAAGTTTAATTATTTGGGATTATCACTGGTGTTTGGACATACAGACCTATGTAAGATATATTTCTTTGACCACTCACTTTGACAATTTTCCATCCTCTTATAATGAAAAAATGACAGATTGGAATGGCAAGCAGCAGATACAGCACCCATGTCCCCCGTCCTCTGTAAATAGGTGAAAAGAGGTAATGAGTAAATGAATAACTTAAAAAAAAAAAGAAAAAACAACTGAAAGTTTATTTGTTAGATCTGATCATATACTTGTTTTGTAATATTTCATTTGTCCACTAATATTTTACAATCACAGAAACAGATAAACTCTTTTGTGTTTACTAATTTAGAATGGACAATCATTTAAATACTTTGAAAAAGGATCAGAGTTATCAGTTCAAGAAGATTGAAAATGTGATATATACAAAATTTTTCAAATTGTTTATACCCCTTTCACAGTACAGGCAGTATTCTCTGCGGTAGGCCATGTTTGGTGAAACGTCCCTGTCCCTTGATTGTCATGTGACAGCCGTTTGCAAACTTACAAGTCAGTGGCAAACCATCCATTACCTTGCGAGTCCCGAGTTTAAAATTTCCGATTTTGGTACCGTGAGCATGCACAGATGATTTCATGCATGCGCGTATGAATTTCTGACCATGGTAACCGAAGGTGTGGTCCATGGTGTACATAAGGTTGTGATTTTGTCGTCTTTCGGTGAAATACGGCGACAAAAGGTGAGTTAAGGTATTGGTCATTTCATCCGACGGCTACCAAAGGTGAGTTGAAGTTGCTTCACGGTGACCATCGTTTGTAGTACTGTCATTCTACTGTTATTGACGGTTAAAAAACTGTGTCCAATCAGTGGCCATCAACCTGTAGTGTGAACTTGTCGGACAAAATGGGGTGAGCTGTGGGCAGTTTTGAGCCAAGAAAAACTTTAACCGTGGGATGACCGCCTGTAGTATGAAAGGGGCATTACGTATTTGTCATCTGGGTGTACAATTTTGCTTGGCAAAATAAACGTATTGTAGATTGACTTACTGAAGTTCTCATAATAGTTTGTGATTATGTTTTCAAAAAATATAAGGCAAACACAAGATGGGTCCCATGGAAAGTACTCAGTCAAACCTGTGGCATGAGTGATGACCTGTCTGGGGATATTTTTGTTGCCGTGTTTACCCAATCAGGTCAAATGTTTTACATTTCCTGGGTGTAGACATTATTTAGTCTTGAGGAAAAACATAAGCGATATATTACAACTTTGCTGTTTTATTGTTAGACAGCACTAAATTGTATTTCATTTGATAATATTGGAAAGGCTACATAAAACTATACTGCTCACCTGATAACAAATGCAAACCATAATCCAACAAAGTTCATGGCCTGTTTATATTTATATATCTTAATATTCATATAACTCCATAATGTAGATACACTTTATGGTTTAAGTTTTTCCTTTCACTTCCAGATTTTTTTAGTTAAATAGTTTATTGTAAGATTTTGGGCTTGAAGTAGTGGATATCCATGCATATATTTACAGTGTTTTATTGGAAAGAAGAAAATTATCCTTCAAGATAGTCCTATAAAACTAAAGTAAATAAAACTCACAATTTGTTCAGTTCAATCTGTATACATTCATGTGTTGCTTTTGCAAGTACGTAAACTTTCATTTAGTTAAAATCATCTTGTGTCTGTTGTCTGATGTGATTCTTAAGGAAGTTTTCAAACCAAAGTAGAGACAGGTGACATGTCTCACTTAATATGCCATCAGATGAGGTTCTCATACAACTGCATATAACCTGGGGCTGAATGTATCGACATGCACAACAGACTACACAAAATTCTAATCAATGCACCAAAGCAATAACATGCTGTTTCAATTAAAATATGTTTTCAGAATATTACTTTTCAGCCATATGCGTAAATATCTTTGACATGTATATTTACATCTGAAAAAAAAAACAGGGATTAGCGGAGTATTTTTTTTTGTTTTTGTATATTTACCCACTTGCTCATTGGTACATAAAAGTAACTTTTAATTGCCAGCTGCTAAATAGAATATATATATGACTTATAAGCTTGTATCTGTGAACTGTTACCATACTGAGTGCAGACTTGTACTTTTTTTTTTGTTGGTCTTGGGTGATACGTACATGGGATTATTTTGTATATATTTTAAATTATTTTTTTATTATTTTCTTTTTAAAAAAAGTACAAGACAAGTAAAGGATGTTATTTTTTACTTAAATTATAACTTAGTGTATACAAAATAACATACTACATGTAATTGATGTAATTCTAAGTCATAGATAGGAGTTAGTATCACAGACAGTAACTTGTAAATACTGCTTCTGTGTCCAGTACCTAGTAACAGCTTCCCATGCTGGGATTAGAGTAAGAAATCCAAAATTCGCCAGAAATCTAAAATTCGCCACCTCTAAAACCTTAGTTAATTCCATGAAGAAAATGATACTTTGTCTTAAAATTGGTATTTTTCAGTTCAAAAAGCCTTGATTTACTATACAATCAACAAATCTCATCTCAATTCATTTTTTATTAGTATTTCCACATTTTCAGATATGTGGCGAATTTTAGATTTCTTACTCTACAAGCTACTTTTGCTTGTGGATTATTTTGGTATGGTCTGCTTCCTGTCTTCTTTGGTGGGGTTTGTATTTGGGTCGGATACGTGCAACAAAACACGGAAAGTGATTTGCATTTGGGACAGCTTTGCTTTTGTATGTTTGAAAAACCTTCCATGACCTCTCACATCCTGTATTTAACAAACTGTAAGGGTAGGGAAGGGCCGAACGGTTTTGTCAGACAGCTCGTTTTCGATGTACACTAGCCAGACAAGGGAGTCTCATGTTAGAAGCACAAAGAGGGGGAGGTTGTGATGTCAGAAAATTAAATACATACAGAAACGTGTTTATGGATATTTGTGGCCTGGACATAAATATCATTGTATGTTACATGCTTTGGTGTTTAGAGGATTGGGATGGGAAAATAACTTCCACAAAGTCATAAAACTCGTAATACATAGACAGTCCTTCTGAACCCCCCCTGAATTACGACGTTGGATATTTATTACTCAATTTTTTTTGTGTATTTTCAAATAATTTTTTTCATGGATTTTTATGAATATAAATAGAGGCAAGGCATCTGATTGTGTCAATATTTGATAAATGGTAAAAGATAGAATGATTTTGACCTCATCTTTGAACCCATAGGTTACTCATCTCTTATAGCACAATATGCAGAATATCTAAATTTTTGACTTTTTAAAAAAAATTTGGCAACCATCTTGGTTTTTTACCCCACAGCTCTTTAAGGGCTGTCGGGGTATTGTTTTCACCCATGGTGTCTGAATGAGCAAGCGGGTGGCGGGAAAAAGTTAGTCCATGCTATATCTCAGAAACCGTAAGGTGTAGGAAGTTGATACATGGCAGGGACATTGGTTAGGGGGTGCAAGTGTGCAGTGTCATGGTGTGACCTTGATTTGATCTTTGACCTTGCCGTTGTGACCTTGACCTATAAAATCTTGTCTGGGCTATGTCTTGGTAACTGTAAGGTGTAGGAAATTGATACTTGGTAGGGACATTGGTTGGGGGTGTAGGTGTGCAATGTCATGGTGTGACCTTGATTTGACCTTTGACCTTGCTGTAGTGGCCTTAACCTATAAAATCTTGTCTGGGCTATATCTCAGAAACCGTAAGGTGTAGGAAGTTGTTATTTGGGAGGGGCATTGGTTAGGGGGTGTAGGTGTGCAATATCATGATGTGACCTTGATTCGACCTTTGACCTTGCCGTATTGACTTTAACCTATAAAATCTTGTCCTGGCAATATCTCGGAAACCGTAAGGTGTAGGAAGTTGATACTTGGTAGGGACATTGGTTGGGGTTGTAGGTGTGCAACGTCATGGTCTGACCTTGGATATTTCTTGGATTCCATAAGGTGTAGAAGGTTGACACTTGGTAGGGACATTGGTTAGGCGGTGTAGGTGTTTGTTATGTTGTGACCTTTAACCTTGGCTTTGCCAAAGTGTGTTCACCTTCCATATTTGAAATTTCTTTCTCTGAAGACAAAGATATATGGATTATTGCTGCAACTGATTATGATATTATGCACTTTTACATAATTGTGCTTTTTCCATTGACAGCTGTTCTTCAATTAATAAATTTTACAGCTTCATAATTTTTAGTTACTATAAATGCTGTCATCTTACTATTAGATTGTCTTATTTTAATACTTTATTTTTACATACATTTTCTTTCTCTGAGATGTTATTTCTCTACTTAAACATTTTTTGAGCTTTATATAACTGACACTGCCCTGAAAGTATCCAGATCTTCGTACTGCTTCACTACTTCAATATCTCATGGTATTGAGATTAGCTATTTCCCCATGTTGTGGGGTATGGGCATCTCTGATGCTAGTTTTTGACTGAACTTTTGTGTATTAAGGTTGTTAAAAAAATTTGAATTATCTAGTAACAGGTATCAGGTACAAAAGAGCATAATCTGAGAACTAGCGGATTCTAAGGCACATTATCCAAAACATAATGCATAAGTCAAAAGTCATGAGACGTGATGTGGGTCATATCCAGGGAGACCATTGGTGTTCAGTGGAGAGGTAGGGCAAGACTTATTACCCCACAGCCCTTAAGAGCTGTCGGGGTATTGTTTTCACCCATGGTGTCCGGACGGGCGGGCAGTGGGAAAAAGTTTGTGCGGGCTGTATCTCAGAAACCGTAAGGTGTAGGAAGTTCATACTTGGTAGGGACATTGGTTAGGATGTGTAGGTGTGCAACGTCATGGTCTGACCTTGATTTGACCTTTGACCTTTCTGTAGTGACCTTGAGTTTGAAAATCTTGTCCGGGCTATATCTCGGAAACCATAAGGTGTAGGAAGTTGATACTTACTATTGACATTGGTTAGGGGGTGTAGGTGTGCAACATCATGGTCTGACCTTTGACCATGCCGTAGTGACCTTGACCTATAAAATCTTGTCTGGGCTATACCTCGGAAACTGTAAGGTGTAGGAAGTTGATACCCGGTAGGGACATTGGTTTGGGGTTATAGGTGTGCATTATCATGGTGTGACCTTAATTTGACCTTTGACCATGTCGTAGTGACCTTGACCTTTAAAATATTGTTGCACCTCTGGGTCTGTCTTTTGATGCAGATTAAGCACTGTTAAAGTCATATTAGAATTTATTAAGAATTTTACCTTTATAACTTCCCATTGTAAGAGATGGAATTTCATCAAGTGAGCCACAGATTTTGTTCCAACACCACACATAAGCATACCACTTCTGTATGCGTGGTAATATTCAAAACATATAAACCATAATTCGGCCATGCAGATGTAGATAAAGAGTGTTGTAATTTTAGTTTACTGATTAATGCTGTCATCTTGTTATTGAATTATCTTGTTTTAATACTTCATCGTTACATGCATTATTATATTTAGATATTATTTTCTCCATTTAAACATTGTTTGGACCTTTATATAACTGACAGTGCTCTGAAAGTATCCTGAACTTTGTAATGATACAGTACTTCTATATCTCATGGTGTTAAAAATATTTCCCTAGGCTGTGGGATACGGGCATCTCTGATGCTATTTTTGTTTGGAAACTAAAACTGCTTTAAAATATTCTGTATTTTTTGTTATTAATGTTGTATTAACAAGAAGGTTTTTTTCCAATCCAGCAGTATATTATCAATTGACGTTAATGAGTGATCATAGGATCCATGATCTCAATACACACTACACAGTATTATATACAATCCTCCTCACTTGATCAGTATACAAAATGATACGACATATGCGATCACTGTGTACAACTACGTGGTCTAGTTGTCTGCTTTAAAATTATATTCTTCCCATGCTAGGTGGGGCTTCCACTGTAATAGTATTGATCTATTTTCAGGGTCTCAGTGAGGATGTGTCCATCAACAAATTTTTCGACGATCCTATGTTGCTAGAGCTGGCAAAACAAGACGTCATGCTGAGCTATGGGATGTAGTTGTCGTGGTTACACAAAAAATTTCCTTCAGCCATGGCAGCAGTAAAATGTTCTAGTATTATGGACTTGTGGCTTCAGTTAAAATTCCTACCATCTGTTTTCATAGTGTCACCAATATTTTATTGTCAAGGTTATGCTTACATTAAATCTGTATAAATCTTGTGTTCATAGTTTAACTGAAAAAAATTGTTTATGATAACAGAAAATTCTGTTGTGGTGTTACTGTTTTTGTTTTGCTGTTCAATGAAAAATCAGGTTGTAATGGGTCACAGTGCAAGCTCTTCCTATTTCAATTTGTTGTTGTGGTTTAAAACCATAGATTAACCAATAATATCTGAAATATGCAATGTTGCAGAAGTAATAGATTGTGACCATCTATCAGTTGGAAATACAGTTTGAACTGATGACAAAATCTAAGTAGATTTAGCATATTGATAGATATTAACATGTAGTTTCATGCAAAAAAAATACATTATTTGAAGCTACTTGTTGTCCATTACAGTAACTCATGTTGGCAGAAGTTCTAACTGTTTAAATTTTAATGTCTTAAATTTTTATGAAAAACAAGCATTTTAATAACTTTATGCAGATAATGAGGACAGCTGTAAAGATCATTAATAATTTAAAATAATATATTTCAAAATTGATCTTTGAGGTTGATAAAAAGCAGGAGTATTGTCATGTTAGAGGTGTGTAGTGTGCTACACAGGTGTTCATAATAATATGGGTCATTGGAAATTTTTTTTTCTTTTTTTTTTTCAAAAAGACAAAAAGAAACATAAAGATACTTTACATTTCTCAAGCGCATTTCAGGTGTAATTAATCAGTATACAATGTAATCTATTTATTTTGGCCAAAATATTGGCAATATCTTGAAAAATATCTTAACATATGGGACATAATAAGTTATAGTGCTGCGCCGATTAGTGGTCCATTCGATGCATTGATCGATGACGGCATCGCTTTCAATGCATCGATCAAAAAAGCCAAAATTCGGGATGCCGAAAAAGGGTTGAGTTCTACTATGTTTCCAGTCAAATCAAACAAAAGAGGAAGTGATTTTCCGTAAAATAAACATGGAGCAGTTTTTGTCCCAAAGAAATCGTCTTAGAATTGTTGAAATGTACAAAAATATTACATGAAAGTTTGGATTAGTTATTTACTCTGTAAATTTTGTATGATTTTAATGTCTGCCGATGCATCGAATGATGCATCGATCACATGTAGGCGATAATCGAGTGGTTTCTGCGGACCGAGTCGCAGCAGAAATAAGTTAATAACAGCCCAGATGTAATCATGAAAACAAAAAGACAAGGTTTTGAGAAGTAACACAAACATCCTGTGATCAAGAATTTTAAAACTGCCCAAACTATATGTCTCATGTCCTAGAGAACACAAATTGACTTTGTTTAAGTGGGATTAATCTGCTAGTTTACAAATAACCATAATGAGCAGGGCTGGACGTTAGCATTTGCCCACTTGCCCATGGTAAGTGAATTTCCAGTCAGGGCAAGTGAATTTTGTGCTTCATTTTTTTTTTTTTTTTTTTTTTTTCTTCAAAAAGTATCATATACAAATTTCAATAATACACTGACAATGAAAGAAGGACAAAAAAGAGAATACACCCCTTTCAAATAGGACGATACAATAGGGAAAAAATATACAAAACATTATTTTTACAGTAACAAAAAGTACATAAGTGGAATCTAAATTTATCTGCTTTTCTTTACAAGTATTTTTTTTTTTTTTTTTTTTATCACATAGAACTAAGAAATAAAATAGCTAAAACCATTTTAATCGTATTGGGTTAGGTTAATAATAGATCTTCTAAAGTGAAACAGGTTCAAAAAGTTTCTTGAAACCTAACCAATTTTTCTTAAATTCTTCTTCTTTGCTTATATTAGTGCTAAGTAGAAGTTGCTCATCATAGCATGTTTTTAATTTTGTACAAAGCTCCTTAAAGTTTGGTATTTTTGCATTCACTGCACATATAAAAATGTAATATTTGGTAACCAATATTAGGGAATTGACAGGAAGGAAGTTATTGTCATTATTCAAATGGCCCAGTAGGATTTCAAGAGGTGCTAAAACTAAATGTTTATTTAATACAAGATCCAACCAATGGTTTAACTCTTCCCACAGTTGCATCACAACTTTACATGACACAAATAAATGGACAATAGATTCAGTTGCTGATTTACATATCCGGCATGCATTTTCTTGAGACTTGCCAATCCGGTGAAGCAGTTTGTTTGTTCCTAGTATCCGGTAGATTAGTTTGTACTGGAACCAAATGAGTTTGTTATCTAGTATAGTATTAAAACATATAAAGAATATTCTCTTCCAATTTATGTTATCTATAATTGTATTCAATTCATGGTTCCATTGGTCCCTGTACTTATTATCCCCGCTCTTACTATTTAAAATATTGTATATATTTTTGCAGCCTTTCTTTGCTTAATCAAGAAAGATAAGTGATTGGGGATCCATGGTCTTTCTGGGGATTCTCTTTGGTGCTCAGTGTCACCCATTAATTTTTTAATGGCACCTCTTACCTCGTAATAGTCGAGGAAGTTTTTTATTTTGAAATTATAAACGTCTTCAATTTCAGTCTTAGATTTCATTTTTAAAGTGTTGCAGTTAACCAAGTCACCAACCATAGTAATGCCATTCTTGTACCACTGGTCTTTAAGTAGCCCTCTTTTCACTTTCGAGTTGCACCATAACGGAGATAGTATATTATCCTGAGTTTTTATTGACAGAGCATTATAAATATGGTCCCATATTTCGAAAACTTCTTTCCAGAACTGATTTCTGGACTGAGATACTATTGTACGCACCCCATGAGGGCCATAATCAATGAGCGTACTAATTGGACAACATATCTTTTCAAAAAGTGTAGCCCATTGAGTATTCTGTGACTGTAAAAGTCTCCTAATCCATGTACATTTCATTGCTCTCACAAAATTTTCTAAATTTATCATTTTTAATCCTCCATTTTGGTAGCTTTGTGTTACATTAATACGTTTAACCTTGTCTGGTTTATTGCTCCATAGAAAGGCATAAAATTTATATTCAAGTTGTTTTATATATTCAGACTGCCCGACCGGACAGGTCATTATTATATGGTTCAGTTTTGAAACTGCTAAAGTTTTAATAACAGTTATCTTACCAATTGGAGTCAAGCACCTCTTGTTCCACCCCTTCAATAGTTTGTCTATCTTGCTTAAAACATTTGGAAAATTTATTTCTGGAATTTTATTCAACTCAACATTGAATTCAATGCCTAAAAAGGAGAAGTCAGTGGCACCCCATTCTAGTTTACAGTTTGTATTGATCTTTTCCTTTGAAAATTTTTTCCTTCCTATCCAAATTAATTTAGTTTTACTGGTATTCATTTTTAGGCCTGATGCTGTTCCAAATATTTCAATAGTGTTAAGCGCTGATAATAAAGATCTCTCTGAGCCATCTAAAATTATAGTAGTGTCATCGGCAAATTGTGTAATTTTGTATTCTTCCGAGCCTACTTGGACGCCCTTGATGGCTTTATTTTTATTTATTAAGGTACATAGGATCTGTGCACAAATTATAAACAAATATGGTGCTATCGGATCTCCTTGTTTACATCCTCTCTCAATGTTTATAAATTCTGACAGGAACCCTGCTTGCAGTACTGTTGCCTTTATGTTGCTATTGAATAATTCAATCCACCTTATAAAGTCAGGGCCAAAGCCAAAGTTTTTTAAAACCTGATACAAAAACTTCCAGGAGATGTGCTTCATTTGCCTGCATGGCAAGTAACTAGAATTTGGTAAAGTAAAATGGGTAAAGTATTACTTTTTTTCTTTTTAAAAAATTTTTTAGTCTTGCCTAAATGTAAAACTGATTCAATCACTGTCATATCATTAGAGTTAAGCTTATAATAATGACAGTTTTGAGACATGCTATGGATGAAAGTACGGGCAAGTAGATTTTAGGTGAGGGTAAGTGAAATGTGAATGGCACTTGCCCTACTGGCAATTACTGAAAAAAGTTAATGTCCAGCCCTGATAAGTTTTCACCTAATATGGAAGATAGAACAATAGTTTGCCTAGTGGAAAACATTTTTATACATTTTGGGATTTGTGTCCATCATTGGTAATTCCATAATTATTATAATAAAAGACTGTATAAATTTAGTGTTGCTTCACATAAGGAATCAAGGAGACATTCTTTTGTGTGTTAATGTAACATTTATTGATAAATAAACTATTTTTATAATACACAGTTTGTGAGTAAGCATTTTCTTCAACTTTGACTTATTACATGAACAGAACAACTTTGTTGAGATATTGGAGGTTTTAACATCAGTTTTAACACATTCTAGAAGCTATATCACAAAAGAAACTCTTAAGTCCCTAATAAGCTACCCACCTTCCAAGCAGTAGTTATTCTAGCATATTGTCCATTAGGTAGGATGTATTGACACAATAAAATTGCAAATTTAATAAGTAAATTAACTTATTATAAGTTAGTGCTTAATATCCTACCTAATGGACAGGAGAGGCCCTCCCAACTGACCCCATTATCAGCTAACTAGCAGTAGGCAACGAAAAAGATACTATGATGTCACATTGTCCAGACAGGAAGGAAGTAGGGTGCGCCACCTAGCAAATGTACACCATGACCAGTCCTGTCGGTGCTTGCACAGCATGTCTTTTTCTGACAATTGGCAGGACCGGTCACGCCGACCAATATAGCATATTGTCCATTAGGTAGGGTACACTGCACATACCTAAATTTTGCTGGGTGGCAAAAACACTTTTATGTCTTTTTTAAAAACGGTACTATAAAGTATAAAGAGTTTTATGATGGCTCCTAAGAGGGCATAAAAGAATGCTAGGAAGATAGAAGACCCACAGGCACACCTACAAAGTTTAGGTTGGGGGATACTGCTGCTGAAATCCAGAGTGAGAGTTTGGAGAGGAAGCAGAAGGAGAATGAGGAAACTGAGAGGCTACAGAGGGAGAGGGAAGAGAGAGAGGGAAGAGGGGCCACAGACGGAGGAGACAGATGGGGAAACCAACCGGCCACAGAGGGAGGAGACACAAGAGAAGAGACAGAGGACAGAAAGAAGTGAGAGTAAGATGGAGCTGGAGGCTGCTGGGGAAACAGGTCAGTCATCATCTCAATCACGTAGAAAGAAGGACAATAAGACCAACATTCTCCTGACTGATTCTGAGGAGGTGATAGCTGATTTTTTGAACGACCACAACGATGGCTATGACCAGACCAATGAGCTCTTCAAGAACAAGGCAAGGAAGGAAAGCCTCTTGAAAAGCTTCACCAGGAGGCACAAACTCTTTGTCCAGACCTGCAAGACATGGTTAAAGTCCCAAAGGACTCTCTGTGGCAAGTTCACAGAGACAAAATCTGGCCAGGCCCCGCAGGTGTTGACTGATAGACAGCAGTGGATACAGGACAGGTTTCAGTTTTAACCTGTTGAATAATTTTTAAGTATTCTTGTTGGTCATCATGTTTTGCCTGCACAAAACCCAATAAGCATTTGTGAAGATAAGGGAAGTATTTAAGTTACAGAAAGTTAACTTACAGTAAAATTTTTACAATTAAAGTTCTAAGTGGGATAAAGAGCAATGCAGAGGAGAGGATGTGCCATCCACAGCAGAGTATATTCTCAAGACCAACCAGTGACACTGCAATCTGTGTGCCACAGACTCTCTTTACCCAGCCACAACAAACAGCAGCTGGTCCAAGGGATTACATCCTGACCATCACTGAAACATGGATGGTTCAAACATCACAATCAAGCCAGCTTCTCCAACCGGTACAAGCGTAAGTGCCAAGGACATCAAAATGGTTGAATTTCATGATAGCCCAACAAACAGTTTTAACCCACCGTTTGGTGCCTTTTACCATGGGAGATGAAGCAGCACATAACATCTCAGGCCTGTCAAGCCACTATAGGATAGCAGATAGACACACCGCAACCATACACACCAGCCGGCCAGCAGCAGCACACCACCTCTCGTCTCACCAACCAGCAGCAAGAGCCACCACAGCAGTTGTCACAGCCCCCAGAGCAGCAGTTTTCACAGTGCCCACAGCAGCCGTAAACCTTTATTTCGGAAGGGAGGAAGGGAATGATTTAAAATTATTTTTGTTTAATTTTTTTTTCTTGGAATTTCTAGTTTGAATTTTTTATTTCTTTTTTTTTTTTTTTTTTTTTTTTTAATTTTCATTTTATTTAGAAACTCGGGAACTTAGAGAACTTTTGGAAATAAAACTTATGAAATATTTCACATGGGCACTTTGAAGTTTTTCCTTGGTAATTTTTTGGGTTAGAATGTGCCTAATTTTTTTTTTGATGGGTGATAATGCAAGAACCTATTTTGTGTGTGGCGCAATCGTATTTTGTGAACTCTGACAATTTGTTTGGAACTTGATAGAAATTTATTCAAGATAGAATTGTTGAAAAGTTATTGGAAAATTTGTTATAACGTTATTGGAAATTGTTGGTAATTGGTTGGAAAGTAGTTGGAAATTCGTGCAGCACTAGCTCAATATAAAGTTCTTGGAAGAATAGGGTACTCCTGAAAAGGACTGATAGATGCCAGCTACTTCTGCCCGCAGGGTAAGTCCTGATACATCTTCAGATCCATTCCTCCTGCCTAGCCAAAGCACCAACGTGGTTGAAGTGATCCATAAAGAGGTCTCTCTTTTGCTTTGCTGCCCTTGATTCCTGCAGTTTTCATCTGCCTGGCATATTAAATTAATAATTGTTCGTTTACAGGTGGCGAGTTATCCTGTGGGGGGGGGGGGGGGGGGGGGGAGATGCTGCTGGAGATCCTGTTTGCTATTCTCTCTTCCCGACTCGCTATCTTCTATATAATTTATGGTTTCAGTAGCTATGGCTTCAAAGTGAAAGTGTCATCAACCTGCAAAAAATAGTGCAAAGAAGGCCCTCCCTCCAACATGGCTCAGGTGATGGAAGCCCCAAGTTGCCATCCTTTATCTTTTTCTTCAACTTGCAGTGGTTGAAAATTTGTGCATCTGATGACAATTTCACTGGCCCCAACATCTACCAAAAGGAATCTGTCTTTAGCATCCACCAGGGCTAGCAGAACCAGGAAAATAAACCCATATAGGTGTATACAGTAGAACCTCTATTAACTGAACCTCTATTATCCAAATTTTCAATTATCCAACCTCAAACCCACTCTCCCAATTTCATTTAAACCTGTTATTTTAGGCTTTCCATTATCTGACCTTTCTATTATCCAACTTAAATGTTACTCCCCCAAGAGGGTTGGATAATAGAGGTTGTACTAAGATCTGGTTATCTTCTTTTTGACAATATGTTAACCATCTAGCGTGCCAACACCATGAGGGGGATTCTATCTGTTTCTTAACCTCACCTCAATCTGTTTCTATACTCCAGGAGTTGTAGGACATGCCAGATACTCTCCCTGGAATTCCAGAAGGATGGCCAAGCAGACCTTAGGGACAAATTTACATATGGTGGTTCGTCCAACCATCCAGTGACAGGCTAAGGGCTTGTAAGATTCTCTTGTAGCCTAGTGTCTGGGTGTTACAGCCAGCTTTAAGCCCACTTCAAAGGGCTGCTTGAAATTGGTGGCTTCCTTCCAAGTGGTGATGTATGCACTCTTCAGTAGGGTTGAAAACTGCAGGGGGGATCCTCACAAGATTCTGGGAAGCAGAAGTGTAAATCTGTTAACTCAGCCAAGAGGTTGTTGTAACATCCTTTATCTTTCCTTTGGCAGATCCATGGCAGAACCCAGATTTTTTGTGGCTTTCTTCATCGCCTGTGTGGTGGTAGGGGCTGTGGTGAAGGTGGTGGTTTTGTGGTATGTGCTGGTCCTGGCTTCAGAACTTCAAATGACTCCTTTTTAGTCTGCAAATCAGAATGAAAATCAAAGTCTTTAACTCAATAAAAATGTCGGGGCTCTTAGATGTTGTAGAAAGTCTCATGGATGTATATATGGCATATTTGCAGTGAGAAATGAGGAGTAACCGTAGCAACTAGGGGTTTATCTAGTGTTGCTTGGATCCAGGCTGGCGATCCCAACTCCAGAAAATAATCAGTCCAGTTGAGGCTTATCGGGACACTGTTCTAGTCTTACCAGTTTGTCACTATGGCTAACACTGGCAGTGACTAGCTACGACCTGTCAGTTTGACCTCTACAGCTTGTCCTACAACTTTCATGCTTGGTTCTGCAGAAAAACAGCCCGACTCCAAGTCAGGTTGGGAGTCGGAGCTAGTCGGGCCAAGATGTATTACGTCTTGTCATGGAGGTTTTACTGACCATTCATTTTTCTGCACTAAAATAGCCCTGACCACAGACTTACCTAGCTTACCATGCAGTCAGTGCCAGCTCCAGTGGAACACCTGCATACACAAGTTATAAATGTGTGTTTAAAAAATTTTACACAATTTTTTTGCACGTCTGGTTACAATAAATGACTGACAGTTGTTGCTTAACGTTATGTACGGAGCCCAGGAAGTGACATAGAACTGTTTCATTATAACTATTTATCTCAGTACCACAAGTTAACAAGTCGTTACCACAGGATACTAGGTCGTTCCCGCAAGTTAGCAAGTGATTACCAGAAGATAGCAAGTTGTTACAACAAGTTAGCAAGTCGTTCCCACAAGTTAGCAAGTCGTTCCCACAAGATACTAAGTCGTTCCCACAAGTTATCAAGTTGTTACCACAAGATAGCAAGTCATTACCACAAGTTAGTAAGTCATTACCACAAAATACTAACTCATTCCCACAATTTAGCAAGTTGTTACACACAAAATACAAAGTCATTCCCACAAGTTATCAAGTCATTACCACAATATACTAAGTCATTCTCACAAGTTAGCAAGTTTGTTACCACAAGAAAACAAGTCATCACAAGTTAGCAAGTTGTTCCCACAAGATAGCTAGTTGTTACCACAAGTTAGCAAGTCGTTACCACAAGATATAAGTCATTCTAAAAGTTACTAATACCCCCGTCACACTACAGGTGGTATCACCCATGGTGACCTGCATTTGGTGGAACGTCCCTGCCTTTGGTTCACTGTCTGGCATCCGTTTGCAAACTTGCAAAAGTTCTGAAATGTTTTAAAATTTCATTTACATTTGGTACCCTGGGCATGCGCAGACAAAGTGAGCATGCGCAGATGAATTTATTGCTATGGTAACTGAAGGTGTAGTCCATGGTGTATACAAGGTTGTGACTCGGTTGTCTTTTAGTGTAATATGGCGACATAAGGCGAGTGGAGGTAAATGGACCTTTCACCACTGTGTCATAACGTCGCATACGAATCTCTAATGGTAGTTGAAGGACAGGGACACTTAACCAAACACGAACTACCATGGGGGATACCGCCTGCAGTGTAAATGCTACACCAAATCTTGGAAGATAAGAGGCATTCTTTGAGGCAGTAACAGCTGGACATACCGCCTGTAGTGTGAATGGGGCATAAGTAATGCTTTGATACCAATATGCAGGCAATTTCTTTGTATGTCATACCAAACTTATCTTGAGGGAACAACGTAACATCTTGTGGTAACAACTTTTAACTGGTGGCAATTACTTACTGAGTAGTGGGAACAAGTTAGTAAGTGGTGGGAATGACTAGGTTATTGGTGGGAATAACTTAGTAAGTGGTGGGAATGAGTTAACAAGAGATGGGAACGAGTTACCAAGCAGTGGGAAGGATTTAGTAAGTGGTGGGAACGAGTTAGCATTACTGAAAACAAGGATTTACTATCATGTGGGAACCGCTTAGTATCTTGTTTCCACAAGTTAGTACCTCATTCCCACGACTTAGCATCTCATTACCATGACTTAATAACTTGTGGGAATGACATATGTTATCTTGTGGTAACGACTTGTTGACTCATGGTAACAAGATAAAAAAATTAGAGGAAAACCGTTCCATGCATCCCTTTCTGAGCTTGGTAGTTGTGGGATGTATAGATATTCGTTGAAAACAATAACTTTTACTATGTTTAATGTCAAATTACTCATACGAGTTAGGCTTAAAATACGAGGATTAACCTAATTATACCAGAACACTGGCAGTGCCCAAAAACGTGACGTCAGAGGTTAAAGTTAGTAAAGATAATCTTTATTGCTAATATGCTCGGTTGTTGCTTTGGATATAAGACGTCTTTTGAAATGGAGTGTCCACAGAATTTTAAGAATAACGAATTACTTTTTACAATAAAGATATTGCAGTTTTGATTATATACAAGTGAGTTAATTGTATATTATATTCAAGCAAAGAATATACGGGTAAGTATTTTTTTATGAATTATTTGAAGATTTACAGTTAAATATACTGTATTTGTTTTTACTAATTATCTTAGTGGTGTAACTGCAGGGCGGATTCCTCAAATAGCTGTTTCTCTTGACCATATTCAATACTTATACAAAGTAAATATTTTAAAGTAAATTAAGTAACATTACCTTAGTGCGTTATATGTCCATTTTATTTTCATAACAAATGCATTAATTACTTGCAAACGGTTGTTGCCCTTTCTAGTTTTTCCAACACGTTTATCATTGAGGGTGCACGTTAATATATGACCAACTACGTCATTATGTGACGTCGGGATGACGTTTTCAGAAAACATCAGAAAAAAAACAGGGGATGCGGCTTATGATATTTCTGCGACAAAAGTCAAATTCCTATACCTTTATAATACATATATTATAGTTCTGTAGAAAGGAAAATAATGCAAACATCCAAAATGTCAGTATAACTAATAATTAAATTTGAGCAGCAGGTTAACATTATAGATACGCTGCAGTTATAATGACTAGAATAATTTGATTATATAGATTATTATTTAATGGTATTTTAAAGTTTTACTTAAATTATTTTATACAATTTCTTTTTAAATGGCAAAAGGAAGAGCCTACTTTTACAGAGGAGGAAATTTAAATTGTACTTTAATTTGTACCCTAGATTAATTAACATTATGTCAGTTCTTTAAACGTTCTTAATTCATTGTTTATATAAAAAAAGGTCTTGTTTATTATAGGTTATTAGAACATTTTGGCCCTTATACGTCAACATACCAACGTTATAGTTAATTAAGTCATTGAATTAAGTTTTTAAAGCAATACCGCATGGTGATCGATGATTTGCATGGCTTATTAAATGATGAATTGCAAAATTATTGACTAACATTTGAAAAAAGATGCAAATTAAGGTCGTGAGTTTTTAAAACTCAAAATGATATACATGCACCTTATTTTTACAACAAAAAGATTTATTTGATGAAACTTTTGTAAAATCATTATTTGTCAAGAATTTGATATTCAAGCAATACATATATCTTGGCGTTTAATTTGAAGCAATTTCTTCAAGCAAAATAAACCTTTTACAGTTATGTTTGCGGAAAAAAATGATTCCCTAATTCCTTATGGTATATATTTTTAAGATATATAAAATTCTACAAACTTCTGTCCATGCTTCCGAAACAGACAAACGAAGTTATCTAGCTGATACTCGTCATACAGATTTGTTAAGCAAATTATGAATGAAGTGACGTAATTGGAGTACTACAGCTTGCTTACGGCACAAGAGACTAATCCAAAGAAAATAAGCACAATTCCGTAGATCTAAATTCTATCACTTGGTGGCGCCAGCGTATGTGCTTTTTTTGTTTTTGGGCATAGACATTCAGCTTATTAATTGCTTTTGGAAGATTCGGGTGGCCCTTAGAAGGGCCGGTTTGGTGCGACTTGTGTAGGCTAATCTGCTGATTTGTGCTGACCCTGCTGGCTGGACTGGCTGGGAGGTCTTGACTGTTCATGATGAATGGAAGATGGCACTGGTGACGGTGCTGGTTGAAGTTGAGAGGGTGAAAATGGCTGTGGTGTGTCGATCTGCTGGTACTGTAGTACACTTTGAATAGCTCCAAAGAGACTGGATAATCTGGAAGTGCTGTGTTGAGTTTCCTCAAGTGAAGCTGCAACCGAAGGTGGGTTGAAAATCATCTGTCTGGAAGTCCCAGGCTGTTGGTCATCCACAACTACATAAGAAGTTGGCTGTGCTGATGCTGATGAAGGCCTTGATAGTTGCTGTACTTAGGCAATCACTGTAGAAGGCTGTGTTGTGGCTATTTGTGTAGGCAGCACAACTGGAATGGAGACTGGTTGAGAATCCAGTATGGTGAGTATTCATGTCCTGCTGTGGCCTGTGTTGCTTCTGGAAGTTGAAATGTGGTGACCTGTTGACTTGTGACCTGTCTCTTGCGTTCTTCAGCCTTGTACTGTATTTCACTGAGAAGCCTCACTGTGTCATTCCTGAAGGTCAAAAAGTCTCGCTCCTCCAGGTGTTCAATCTCAGAGTGGAGATAGTTGCAAACTGTTGTTGGTCTTGTCATAAAGTTCCTCATGCTGTTTAACAAACTCCACAATGGCTTCTTCATCTGAATCAATCAAGAAAATGGACTTCATCCGCCACTTCTTCTGTCTGGATTGAGTTGATCCTACATCAGTACCCGTGTCTGTTCCCACTCTCTTCTCTCCCCTTTCCTGGGTCTCTTCCCTCCTCTCTCTCTCCATCCTTTCTCTGTCCCTCTCCTCTTGTTCTATTCTCTCTCTCTCATCCCTCTCCTCTCTCCCCCTCCTTTGGAAACTGACAGGCCATAAGAAGCAAACATATTGCTGGCCTGTCGGTTACAGTTCCTGGCTTGTCTGTTAGTGTTACAGGCCTGTCGGTTGTTGTTTACGGCTTGTCTGTTTCAGTTTAAGGCCTGTCAGTTATAAATTTTCCCGACTCTAGGACCCATTCTGTTAGAGTTACCGACTGGCCGGTAAACTTTACAGGCCTGTCGGGAACAGTTACAGACAGGCCGGCTAAAGTTACCGACTGTACTGTAACACTTCTTGCACAGTCGTTTTGTCTTCACGTACAGTCGAGAAGTCCATATTTGGGACAAGCCGGATACTCGTTACAGACAGGCCTGTTTGATTAACCGACAAGCCGGGAAGTGTAACCGACAGGCTGTTAAGTTAACCAACAGGCCTGTTGCTAGGTGGATGAAATTAGGGTCGGATACAAGGGTCGGCAACGGTCGTAGAAATTTCAAACATGTTTGAAATTTCACCGACTCTCCCCGACAGACTGGGAAACTACAACCAACCCTAACTGACCATGTAAATATTGGTCCCGACTCTCCAAAAATGCATAGTTACCGACAGGCCGGCCCCAGTGGAACACCTGCATAACACAAACAACATATACATTATGGGGGTTTTCCTCTGGAGCCGACCCAGTTACTGACTCTATGGTTGCAAAAATCAGGGAATTGGGGATGAAAACCAAAAAAAAGCGCGCGATCTGTTACATCTTCCGGTCAGGACATAACACATATCAGCTTGTCTGGATCAAGATCCCAACTTGACTTGGGATCATTTTCTTCACGGGAAACTACCGCAACAAACCGTAAACCCCTAACATACAAGCCATGGCAACCCCCTGACAAGCCGTACTGACAGGACTGGAGCATTTTCCAGACTCCCCCCGACTGGACTGATTAAATCCTGGAGTTGGGATCCAGAGTCAGGATTGAACCAAAACTATATAAACCCACTCTGGCTGGCAAAAAACATAATTTGTCACTGCAAAGAGGTCACCTACACAATACAGAGACTTCATACATCAGCTTAGGGTACTTTATTGAGTTTAATATTTTGATTTGCATTTTGATGGAAAGACAGAAAAGGACACATTTGAACCCTGCAACATCACCTGCCCTACAGCCACCAGCACAGCTTTAGCCCCAGCCAGGCCCCAGGAGAAGAAGAAAGTCACCCAACCCCTGGGTCATACCCTGGATCCTTCAAAGACAAGAAAAGGGATGCTACAGCAACCTCTTGGTCCCAGGGTACCAGAATTTTGTCAGGATGCCAACTGCCTTTTTTGACCTTATCAAGGAATGCATACACCACCACATCAAGAAGTCAGATACCAATTTTAGGAAGCCATTTGAAGTTGGACTGAAACAGGCAATAAGACTGAGACACCTGGCCGCTGGAGAGACCTACACCTCCTTGCAGTATCACTGGTTGGTTGGCCGCACCACCATCTGCAAATTCATCCCCAAGGTCTGTTCAGCAATCCTTGCGGAATTCCAGGATGAATATTTACACTGCCCTGATAGCCATGAGGACTGGAAAAGGGTGGAGGAGAAGTTCAGAACCAGATGGAATGTCCCCCATGCTGTAGGTCCCATAGATGGAAAGCATATTGCCATTAAGAAGACAAAGAAATCAATGACAATAACAACTACAAGGGCTTCTTTTCCCTGGTTCTTCTGGCCCTGGTGGATGCAGAATACAGATTCCTGTGGATAGACTGTGGATCAAGTGGTTCCTGTTCTGATGCAATTTGAGGGAGAAGATCAAGGATGGCAGCTTGGGGCTTCTGGCACCTAAACCCCCGGAGGAGGGAGGCCCAGACTTCCACTACTTCTTGCTGGGGGACGACGCCTTTGACTTGATGCCATGGATGGTGAAACCCTACAGCAAAAGGCAACTCACAAGGGAAGAAAGACTAGCCAACTCCAGGATCTCCAGAGGCAGGAGTGTGGTGGAAACGCCTTTGGAATCTTAGTGAGCCAGTTCAGGGTACTATTGGGCACCATGGAGCAAAGGCCAAGGGTTGTCAGAGACATTGTGTTTACGTGTGCGGGGCAGACAGGGTACCAACACCAGGAAATGATGTAGCGGCCCAACAAAATGAACAGGCTGTGTATGTGCCATATGAGAACTACAGGAATCCTTCGAGAGAGGCAAAACATCAATGCGAAATACTGAAGGACTACTTCAACCACTTGGAGGGCACTGGCAGGGCAGGACAGGATTTGAGATGTGTCAACCAACAACCCTGGGGGCAGAAGCTGGCATCTATCAGTCCTTTTTAGGACTACTATCAGTTCTTTTCAGGACCACCGAAGTATTCCAAGAACTTTTATTTAAGCTGGTGTTGCTCAAATTTCCAAACAAAATCCAATCCATTTCCAACAAGTTTCAAAACTCTTTCAAACCAAAATCATAGGCCCCCCTTTAAAAAACAAGTTAAGTAAAAATGACCCGCACCCGCCCCTTTAATGTAAAAATTTCTAAACATTTTTTGCTTCTTTAAAGTATTTTCGATATTTTAGAGTTGAAAATCTGCCAAACCTCTTAGGAAAAACTAAAAAATTTATCAAAGTGTCAAATCCAAAGGTCAAAATCCTTCCCCCAAATGTCAGAGCTTCTTTAAAGTCTAAGTTGTTTTTTTTTTCATTTAAAATGACTGGGGTCGGCCTTTGCCCCAATTTTTTTTTCTTGCTAAAGCTTTCAAAGTTCATTATCACTCTTTTTTAAAATTTTTTTTCCCAAAGTTATTTAATAGTTTTTTCCAAGTTTCAAATATTTTAAGACTCTATTTTAAAAGTTTGAAGTTTTTTTTTTTAAACTTCTAACTTTTCTCCAATCACACACTCATTCATTTATTCATTCATTCATTTTTTTTTTTTTGGTGTTTGGGACAAAATTATGATGCTTCTTGTTTGGAAGTTTTTTGAACAGTTGCTGAATAATTGTTTTTGGAAGATTCGGGTAGTCCTGAAAAGGATCTTGAAATTGTTTAGAGCAGTGGTCCTGAGAAGAACCGATTGGAAGCTTGGCAGGTGTTCTACTATGGCTGCTGCTTGGTATTGGCTGATTGCGGAGGCTGGGCTGGTGGCTGCTGATGTTCTTGCTGTGAGGTGGTGGTGGTTGGAGGAGAGGTGGCTGGTGCTGGCATGTCAACTGATGAAAACGGCTGCTGTGTGTCAATCTGTTGGTAGCTCATCATAGACTGAAGATTTCCCAAGAAGTCCTGATGTGCTGTGTTGGCTTTCTTTGCGTGTAGCAGTGGCAACAGATGGAGGTTTGAAGTGCTTTGTCAATGTCAATGTCAATGTAAGTGGTCTTGAAGGTCTAGCCTGTTGGTCGTCAATGAATAGGAAGGAAGTCGGCAGCCCTCTGGATTGTTGCTGCGTGGGTTGGATGACCTGGCTTGACGGCATCTGTGTCTCTGGGATGGTAAAGATCAATTGGCTTGCAGCCCAAGCTGGCTGCTGTGGCTGTTGAAATGTCTATGGCACAAATTTGAAAATTTTAATTATTTAAATGTAGCTACAAGCTTACCATGTGGGACTGAATGCTATCTTAGGAGGCTGCAGGACCCCGCCCAACGACCAAGAAAAATGGACGTTTGGATTTGACCGAGTCCGCATTTTAGTGTGTACCATAGCAGTGTCGTTTGGTGATTCGGCCTTCTTCTCTCATTGTAAATTTAGCCCCTAGCCCCTCAGCTGGAATACAGCGGGGAGGCAGGGTGTGACTTTCTTAAGTCCCACATGGTAAGCTTGTAGCTTATAAAAGCTACATTTAAGTAATTAAAATTTTCAATTTTATTGCACTACAATAGCTTACCATGTGGGACTGAATGCTGAATGCAACCGCCGGGTGGCGGGATTACAGCTGAGACTGGAAGTATTTTGTCCATTTTTCTTGAATTTAGAATTTAAAAATATAGCAAAGTATTGCCAAATTACCAGTCTGAGTCCCGGTTACAGAGCCCCAGTTCTAAAGGTCGGGCCTGTAAGTAGCCAAAAACCAAAATTTTAATGAATGACAGTACGGGTACTGTCTGGATGTTTTGAGAGAAGAGACTGCAGCCGTTCTCACTCAAGATAGTAGCCCCCAAGGGCATCACTGCCATGAATACCAGCCCTAGGCGTGAATCTCATCAATTTGCCACCCTAAATATGAGATTATGGTACACTGATAAACACTAAATACATTATACAGTTAAAAACATAAAGATAGATAGGAGACCTTACTGTAAAATATCTTGAAGAGATTTTCCCCCTTCTTTTCTTTCCGAAGATGAGTATGCTGAGGGGAAGGGTCTAGGACTTGTTGTGCTGCTACTACTGGTCCCAGATACATATTGTTGTCGTTGTCTGACCAAGTAAGGTCTTTTAGGTAATGTGTTGTGAGCTTTCCAGTGACACACCTGCATGATTTGGTCCACCGATACCCCACCGTAAAAGGCCTTAGAGGCCGCGAAGGCCCTAATGTCATGTGCTTTGACTTGGACCAGGTCCAAGGCTTGTTGATCTGCTTGTTAATAACACAGTAGGATTGTTTGTTTTAGCCAAGACGAGAGTGTAGCTGGTCTGATGTCTGAGGTATGTCCTTTCTTAAAGGAGATAAAGAGAAGACATCGAGACCCTCTTAGGTCTTTGGTTCGATCCAAATAGTACCTCAGGGCCGGTACCGGAACAAGGTCCTGTCTTCTTTGAATTGTCTATCTACAATGGTAGTTAGAGCAGGAATAGTCACCGAAGACAAACTTTGAGAAACTTCTCTTGCTAGTTGTTTTTTGGCTATGAAATCTGAAGAGGGGAGCAAAGCAATCTTTTCCCATTGGCCTGATACTTTGTTTGCAACCCAGGCATGGATTTAGCTGTGGCGCTTGCCGGAGGCCAAAGCTAGCAAGAAAGCAGTTTTGAGAGTAAGATGTTTGAGGTCTGTGTCTTTCATAGGCTCAAAAGGTGCTTTTGTGAGCTCATTAAGAACAACAGAAAGGTTCCACTTAGGAAGATTCCTGGAACTTTTGGGACGATCCCTGTGAAAGCTCGAGAGTAACCTGTTAAGGTCTGAACTTTGAGAGATATGGAGCCCCGTTGGGCCCAAAGTGTCAACAATGGCCGTCCTATAACCATCAATGGTCGAAGGGCGCCTGTTTAGATCTTGGTACAGGTACATAAAGAAGTCCGAGACTTGCTTTACTGAGGGAGTGGAGAAATCCACCGAATTTTCTCTGCACCATTTCTCAAATAGGGCCTACTTTGACTTGTAGATGGTCCTTGTTGACGATCTCTGAGGGGTAGCAATTCTCTCTGCCACCTCCACAAAGAAGCCTTGTTCTTGGGGCTGTCCACTCCTAGACACCAGGTGTGGAGGTTGAGATGTTGTGGATTGCTGTGGAACACATAATTTTGGGACTGTTTGAGAAGAATTCTTGACACTGGAAGTTGAAGTGGGATCTCTGTTGAGAGCTGCACTAGGTCCCAAAACCAGGGCATCTCTGGCCAGCCTGGGGCTATTACAATGATCAGGCAACTGGATTGCCTGATTTTTTGGATCACCCTGTGAAGGAGAACCGTGGGAGGGTAAGCATAAGCAGTGAGACCCGACCAGCTTATGTTCAGAGCATCTATGTCCCAAGCATTTTGGTCTGGGACTGGTGACACGTAAAGTGGAACTTTGTGGTTCATGTGAGTGGCAAAAAGATCTACATGAGGAGTGAACCACTTCAGACAGATCTGTTTGAACACCTGCGGATGCAGTGACCATTCTGTTGACTGGACTTGGTTTCGACCTGGACAGAAGGTCGGCCATCACATTCAGACACCCTGGAATGTGTCTGGCTTTTAATGTTATCTGATAATAATGGCACCAGGTCATGATTTTCCACAGGAGAGCGCATATCTCCGCCGAGTGGGTTCCTCCTTGTTTGTTTATGTAGGCTACTACTGTTGAGTTGTCTGTAGCAACCAACACTGTTTGGTTTTGACACTGGTCCTTGAACCTTTGAAGGGCCAAAGAAACTGCCTTCAGCTCTAGAACATTTATGTGTAGCCTTTTTTCCCTGTCTGACAACAGACCTTTTGTAGAGGTTTGCTCTAAGTGAGCGACCAGCCTTCGTTTGAGGCATCTGTAAAGAGTTGGATAGTGTGGTCTTTGGGATGAAGGTCTGCACCTTTCATCACGTTTGTGAGATTCTGCCACCATTCTAGGTGTGCTGAAATGGTTTCTGTCCAAGGAAGGAGGCTGTCCAACGACTGAGGAAATCTCCAGTGCTCCTTGAGGTGAAACTGAAAGGGCCTCATGTGAAGGCCTCCCTCCGGGACCATTTTCTCCGTTGAGGCAAGCAACCCAATTAGTGACATCAAACATCTTGCAGTCAAAACATGTTTTGACTCGAGTCGTAGGATCAAATCCTGAAGTTTGAGCCATCTCTCTTAAGTGGGGTTTACAAGGGCTGAATCTAGGTGGTATTCGTAGCCCACGAACGAAAAGACTTGAGTAGGTTTTAGTTCGGACTTCTCCTGATTTATTATCCACCCTAAGGACTGAGTTAGGTCCACCACTGTGTGAGTGTTTACTTGTGCTTCTTCCTGAGACTGGGCCCTGATCAGCCAGTCATCCAGGTACTGGTGAAGTCTGATTCCCCTTGACAGGGCCATCAGCTTCACCTCTTTTACAATCATTGTAAAGACCTGAGGGACCGTGGCTAGTCCGAAGGGAAGGGAAGTGAACTGAAACACTTGCAACCTGTGGCAAAACCTTAGGTACTTCCTTGAGTTTGGGTGGATCGGGATGTGAAGGTAGGCGTCTGATAGGTCTATCGACAACACACATTCCCCTGGAATCTGAGAGGCCCTGATGGACTCTTGTGTTTCCATTTTGAACCTTTCTACAAGTAGGAAGGTGTTGAGCCTGCTTAGGTCTATTACTGGCATCCACCTTTGGTGAGGCTTGGGTACAAGAAACAGGTGACTGTAAAACCCGAGAGATTTTACATTTTCCACCCTTTCTGTTGCATTCTTTGAAAGAAGAGACTGGATACAAGAGGTCAGAGCTAGTTCTTTTTGAAGGGCCTTGTAACCTGATCGAATCAGTGGGGCTCTGACTAAATTTGGTTTTGAGATGAATGAAAGAATGTAACCATTGGTGATAATGTTTAACACATTGTTTGAACATTTGTTTGTGATCCAGTCTCTTCTGAAAGAACGCAGGTGACCTCCTACTGGTGGACTGAGGGAGGCTTGAAAGGAGTCATTGGGAGGAGGGGTTTCCATGCCCTCGTCCCCTTGAGTGGGGTCGAAAATGACCCCTGAAGCCTCTCGAGTTTGATTTCCCCCTACCTGAGGAAAACGATTGGTTACTGCTTTGAGAGGAATTGCCCCCATAGGGCGTTTCCTGTAGGAGCCTCTTTTCTTATTGTGGTGGGGACCACGAAAGGGCTTGTTTTAGTAGGGGCCAAAACCCTGAGTCTTTAGGGGTGCCTTTTTTAAGGAGGAAGTCTTCTCCCTCCTTCACTAACTGAGACTTGAAGAAAAGAGAAGGCCAGAAGGGCGAGTTCCTCAGTTATTGACGTCTCGAGTCCCCTAGATGTGGTTTAAGAAGGGTCATTTCGGCCTCTCGTCTCCGAAGGCCAGTGTTGCCCACAGTATACAGTTCCCTCTGGAGTATGTGGGCTACAGATTTGCTGAGGCAGGCTAAGGCTCTCTGTTGAATAAAAATTCTCTTATTCATGATTTCAAAATAATCACAGGCGTTATCAAAACCACATCAAAAGGATCGGCACCCTTTTGGATTTGGCTCTTGACCCTTTTGAAGTAGCCTTGATACTGTACTGTTGATACAAGTTGAGACAGTTTGTTGTTGAGCCAAGTGGCAAAAACTGGCCCACTTAGGGCTGGTGCCACCAGAAGCATGGAGGGACCATTCTGTCAGCTCTGTCTAGTTTGCATGAGACTGGATAGCTCGTCTGCTATGACATTCAGCCGCCTGGAATGTGCCGGGCTAGAGTCACCTGTTTCCTGGAATACCAGGTCAGGATTCTCCATAGTAGGGCACAAAGAGGGCCTGACTTCATACAGGCAACCACTGTTGTGTGTCTGTAGTTATGACAGCAATATTGTTCAACCAGAGGTCTTGGAATTCTTTAAGGGCCAAATGACCGCCTTAGTTCCAGATAGTTTAATGTGTAACCTGCTTCTGGAAGGGACCAGGTTCCCCTTGCAGTGTGTTCTCCTAAGTGAGAACCCCACCTTTCTTGATGCATCTGTAACCATTGAAGGGCATATTTAGCAGGTGTAATGGTTGACCTTGAAGCACATCGTCTTCCTGCAGCCACCATTTAAGATGGGGGTGGAGGGAACTGGGGTCACCTTTTCTAGTGATTCTGGTACCCTCCAGCTGTTCTTCTAGTGCCACTTTATCGGCCTCATGTGGAGGTGAACTAGGTGCACTTGCTTCTCTATGGCTGTCAGTAACCCTCTCAGGGGCATCAGCTGCCAGACCGGGCATGTAGGCCCAGGGAGAAGTTTCTGGATAAGCATTCAAGGTCTACCAACGCTCTAGGGTGGGTCTGACCTTACGCTCTTCCAAGCTAACTGGAAGCCTACTAAGTCGAAGACTTGCTCGAGGTCCAGTTCTAATTTTTCATGTTTACCATTAAAACTTACTCCTGACACTGAGCTCCTAGAGACTGTGTATGCTGGAGACAGGCTTGGTGGGAACTGGCTTTGACCAACCAGTCGTACTGGTGGATTGTGGTACTTTGTAATGCCATAGTTAGACCTCCTTAACCACCACCGAGAGAAGACTCCCATTGTACCGTGAACAGAACAAAGGGGAGTGACTGAACTGGTGATGAAGACCCTAGACATGAAAAACTGCGGCACTTCCTTGTTGGTGGAAAGGGGTGAGGGAGTAGGGAACCTTGAAGTTATCCACTCCCCTTGCTGAAGAGAGGTTAATATGGTTCCCAATGTTTCCCAATCTGAATTATTCAGGGTACTGGGCCACTTCTCCTGCCTGGAGATCTGATCAAGCTGGTAATTTCCGGAAGGTGAGGGTGTAGCCTTCCTGGGAGATTTCTTATGCACTTGGGCTAGCCCCTAGGATGGCCCAAGTTTTGAGCAGGCAGATTTAGCCAAAAAATAGTGTCAACACTGCTGACAGGCTAGACCTCACTGATCCACATAGCCATTTATAACATCGGTGACCCCTGGTCTGATTAACAGATATTTTTTCCATTGCTCGAGTTTTGAAAACTGGCAAAATGGGTTATAATCTTGAGGGGAAAACTGAGCTTGCAAACTCCGGCCCCCTTGTGGCAGCTGACAATGGTCACAGGCTGGGTAAAAAGGTAAACTGGATGGCCAGTTTAATAGGTGCGAGGTCTGATAAGGGGAGGTTGGCTGGTAGTTGTTGGACAAGTCTTGCTTGACAGTCTTCCTCTTATCTATAGCCACTGTCTGACCAGCTAGGTCCTGAAAGGTAGGCTGGCTGACTGGTCCAGTAGATTGACGAACATTTCTCCGGGACCAGTGACTGGTCCAAGAATTCCTCTTTAACCAGTTTCCTTAGGAAGCCACAGGTTGGCCTAAACAGCTACTTGGACCCTTAAAGAACTTCTGCTGGTCTGTTAGTCAGTCCTGGAGACCTGCCCAGTACCAGGCCCTAAATGGTTATAGATGAAGCAATGCTCTGTAACCGGTTCCTGGTGGCTCCACAGTTCTGCATAAACTCACTGGAGTTGGCAGAACTGGGTGAACTGAACTACTTCTTAGCAGGGATAGGCTCATATGAAGCTGCCTTCTTCCTGTCCACAGTGGTGGTTCAGCAGTTTTTCTCTGCAACCAACAATCTCTGTAACTGGTCAAACCGGTGTCTCTCTGTAACCAAAGTTTTCTGGGAGAAAGCTCTGTTGCCAAAGAATTGGGGCAGCACAGGTCTGTACGTGGTTACTTCACCAGTATCTCTAGTTCTTGTGAAGCAACGTCACTGAAGGTTATGTAAGCCGGCACCCGGTCGGTAGGCTCTGTAACTGGTTGGTTAAAGGAATTTTCTGTCCAACTAACTTGTCACCATCAATTCTCTGTAACCGGGAAACCTCTGTAACCGGTGAACCTGTTGTCAGCACTGGATTCGAAGCTGGTTCCTTGCCAGTAAGGATGGGAACAGCAGATTTCTCTGTAACCGGCAATACACTGTAACCGGTAGACCTGCTGTCCTCACTTGACTTGTTCACTGTAGCTGCCTTCTTGCCAGTAATGGTGGGAATAGCAGATTTCTCTGTAACTGGTAGCCCTGCTGTGTGTCACCAGCAAGTCTCTGTAACCGGTAATCCTGTTTAACCGGTAGCCCTTGCTGGATCTCTGTGTGACCACAACCGGCAGTCTGAGCAGAACTGGTGCCAGTAATCCTCATCACTGGCTGGCTAGAGACCCTACCAGTAGCCTGAACAGGACTGGTACCGGTCAAAAATTCTGCAATGGGGAGAAGGGTCTCAATGGTCACAGCAACTTCTGGTAGGTGAACCCTCTGAGCAGCCTCACCGGTGGTCTGAACAAGACTGGAACCGGTACCCCCAACAGTCACACCAGAGGACAGGCCACTGGTGGAGGTTCCAGGATCAAAAAGGGCTGATCACTGGTAACCACTAAAGGCAGTTTCTTCACAGGACCACAGGAACAGCACCCACCGGTGGTCTGAACAAGACTGGAACCGGTACCCCCAACAGTCACACCAGAGGACAGGCCTCTGGTGGAGGTTCCAGGATCAAAAAAGGCTGATCACTGGTAACCACTGAAGGGGGGTTTCTTCACAGGACCACAGGAACAGCACCCACCGGTGGTCTGAACAAGACTGGAACCGGTACCCCCAACAGTCACACCAGAGGACAGGCCACTGGTGGAGGTTCCAGGATCCAAAAGGGCTAATCACTGGTAACCACTGAAGGGGATTTTTTCACAGGACCACAGGAACAGCACCCACCAGTAGTCTGAACAGAACTGAACATCAATTCTTGTCAGCTGAACTGGTCACACTTGGGTACCTGCTTGCCGGTAGTTGTGTTCAGATCTGTGAAGTCACATGACCTGCACCGGCAAAAACTCGCAGATTTCTGTGGCCACTTGTCGTCTAAATCTTCAGGCCAACAGACGAGTTGCTGGATTTCTTCTTGCTAGTTAAAAATGGGTGTTGAGTAATAAATGGTCGTCTTCTTTTGATGAAAACTTCTGTTGAAAACACAATTCCTCCATTGTTGAATGCATACCACGTGACCAGGTCCGTGTCACGTGACAAGCATAAGCTGGAAGTGATGACGTCAGACGATGCATTCTTCTTTCCTTCTAATTTCTTCTCGTCGACATACACGCAGTGTTACTCGACAATGTAGAATTAAATGGAGGGTGAATCGTGGTAAACAAACACTTCTGAACAGAAGAAGGAATGCTGCAGGGACGACACACAACCTCTCACCCACGACTTCGTCTCGACGACAAGCACAAAGAAAATCTTCAAAACTGGCCATAAAATGCTTTTTTAAATGTCTGAAAGTCTTTTTCCTCTAATCCCTCCACCTATGACGCCAGGTAGTTGCAGAAGGCTGTATGTATTGTTGTCTCCTGCTTTTGTCTGAGGAAAGATGACAGCATGGTTCTCATCTGTGTGAACTGGTCCATGACCTGCTGGTCGACCCAGGAGCGCCCTGAAGCACTGGCTCCTCGGGCCTGGGACTGATCTTAAGCTGACGATTTGTTGAGTCCCTAGCATCTGATGTGCGACCTCAGGAATCCAAATTTGTCCTGTATCCAATTCTGACGTTCCGTCATCTCCTTCTGGGCCTGTCCAGACTTCAATTGCGTCAGCTTCCCTTCATGTATCCTTTGCAACTCAAACCAGGTCTTTCACACCTTGACAGATAGCTTGCGACTGTTGGTGAACTAATCCCAGAGACACTCCTTCCTTGCTTTGTCCTTGAAATGTTCATTAGTCTTGTTGTACAACTCCTTGTTGTCCCTCACAAAGTCCACAATAGCCTCCTTGTCTGAGTCAGTGAGATAGATGGTCATGTGCCCCTTGTTGTATCATGACTGTGATAGTCCCGGCTCTCCTCCAAAAGCCTCTGTTTTGTGTCACTTTTCTCGGTTCTGGGCCGTTTTTCTGCAACTCCCTCCTCTTGCGAGTGTGTTTCCTCTGCTCTTGCCTCCTCCTCCCTCGGCTGCTGTGCCTCCTCCCTCTCCTCCCTCTCCTGCCTCCTCTGCTGGATATCTGCCACTGTGTCCCCCAGCTCAAATTCAGGAACACTGTCAGTGGGAACTTCTATCTTCCCTCACTCTTCTGCTTTTCTTAGGACCCATTGTTAAATAATAAGCAGCCTTGAGGTACAGGAAGTTGATACTCTTGTTCTGATCAAATCCGGGATCTTGAGCATCTGAGAGGCTATCTCACACAAGATGCAGCTCTTATGGCTGCAAATGCTTTGATTAGTAGCCGACTCGAGTCACTTGACTACTGTAATTCCTTGTTTAGGAGTTTCTGCTCTTGGTCTGCGCAAGGTGTATTGTGTCCAGAGCAATTTTGCTAGAATCTTTACCATTACCACCAAGTACTCACACATCACTCCTGTTAGAAAGACTCTCCATTGAATCCCTTTCAGCTCCCCCATGGGGATACTCAAGGCTCAGTCTTGGGCCCACTCCTCAATTTAATGTCACATATCACCTATATACTGAAAATATCCAAATTTACTTGGAATTTGACTCGAGGAATTTTAACTCATGTATGACATGGCAAATTGCCTTGAGGCCAACCAGGTGTGGATTGGAAATAACAAATTCATATTGAACCCTGACAAAACAGAGTTTATTCTGATCAGCAATGATGGAACCAGAAATCCCTTCAAGTCATCACTCCCTTAAGTCTCCTTGGAAATATGTTGGATGCTAACAACTCAATGCAAAGACATGGCTAATTTATGTTGTGTATGCTACTATCATCTCCAGGAACTACGAAGGACTCATAGGTATCTAACCAATGAAACGGCTGTAAAGGTGGCAAATGCCATGATCAGCAGCTGTCTGGACTATTGCAACTCTGCTCTACCAAACAAAAAAGACAAATATTAGTAGGATTCAAAGATTCCAAAACACCCTGTCGCATTGTGTGCAAACTTAGTAAATTCAGCCATGCGACAGATTTTCCTACACAAACTACACTGGCTCCCAATTCAGTACCATATACAGTTTAAATGCAACATCATTACCTACAAGGCAATAAATTTTAGCCAACCCCCATATCTGTCCTCTTTAAATAAGTGTAGTAATCTTGCACGAGACAACTGCCTCTCGAGTTCCTCTACTAGACCTAATAAACAAATGGGGATGCCTGGTTTTGCGGTTGCTGCTCACACAGAATGGAATAAACTCCATCAGAACTCGGGTTAGTATAAATGGATTTAGTGAACAGTTGAAGATCTATCAAGTTAGGTTATCCTACCCACGACCTTGGTCCTTCTCCCCTATTGGACCCTAACATGGATATGGACTATTTTTCCCTTCATGAATATCAGCGCCTTAGAGGATGTTTTCATCAATTTGGCGCTTTATAACTGTTTCATACTACTACTTTTGAACATCACTCTGTATTTAAGAATGCCTTACTGGTGTAAAAGTTCCTACAAAGTGGTTATCCCAAATATTTTGAACCTTTTCTTATACCTAGACATAGTGTGTACAATCCACGTAGATGTCAAGCCGATGGTCTGTTGCTCGAGGTCCCACACTTTGCTTCATCAGTATATAAGGCTACTCAGCATTTTGACCTCAGCTTTGAATATCATGTTCTAAAAGATTTTGAATGATTTGCCTGATGATGTACGTTCAGCCACTTCTCGCCACTCATTCAGAGAAGTTGAAAACCTATCTCTTAGCAAAAGAATACATAGTTTCTGGCTTTGTCTCAGTCCTTCTCCATGGCGCTGAACCCTGCTATGTCTCAGGTTATATGATTATGGATTTTTGTTTTTTCTGTATTATACCCCTACAGTCTCTCTTTAGATGAAGCTTTTAAACCTTTTTGATACCTTTTAAACACACCTTGTGGTATGACCTGGAATGACCAGTGCCATTAATTAATACAGTCCAATAGTGTGTGAAGATATCACAGCCATACTTCAGGAAAAATACAAAAAAAAAATCTTCTTTTTTAGCAGGATTCATGGCATGATCTATGGATATTATTCAGAAAAAAACATCCAAGAGTCATGTTTTATTGAGTAAAACAAATGACAGAAGTTTTTCTTGTCATTCAAACAATTCAAACAGCTTGTATTCAGTAAAACTGTTCAATGAAAGAAGATAATTTCCCTGTCTGTGCCAACTATTTAATCCTTTTTAGAGTCTAATTTTCTTGAGGAAAATGGAAAACAGCTCACTATTCATTTTGGGGTTTATTACTTTTCAGCGACATTGGCACTAACGAGTTACTTTTCCTGTATATTTCAACATTTCAAAGTGACCATTTGTTGAATGAAACTACGAAGATGTCCTTCTTCTCTATTGATTGAGGCAGCTTTTACTCAGTAAAATTTTGCTATTATTTTCACTCCATAAAGTCTAACAATTCTTTGTGGTCACACTTTCACACTAGAGCCAGTCTCGAGTCTTTAAAACACATATTCTCCGTCATTAAACAGTTGCAAGTCCTCTTTGCCAGATGCTTTTGCAGCATATTGATTGAAGGCTTGGTGCTGAAAAACAATAACAGTGTACAGCGTCTAGTAAGTGAAAGCTATAGCACAGTACTAAGTAAGGCTAAAAGGCTGATACCAGATATTCATTATTCCTTCACCAGTTACAGTGTATGAATATCACGTAGGGATGGGTCGTTACCAAAATGTCTACATCGGGAGGTCGTCAATGCAAAACCGTACCGATTCCACTGGGATTCCACGTTTTTGTACACCCCAACCAAACACTGACATTCCTATTAATGGCACTGCAATAAAAATGTCCCCAAATACACAAAATATGAGATAAATGTGCAGAATTAATGGCGGAGCCAGATATCCTCCCATATACAAACAAGCGTCCCTTGTGGGACGCTTAATAAAATAACAATGTCCAAATATTGTTATCAAGGGATCTACTGTTAGTACCATTTTATTGCAAGGAAATATATTTTGTTGTCGGTTAAATTGTGCAGATATGTATGAGCACTTATTGGTACAGCCACGTAAATAAGGGAAATAAAAAAACGACCATTACACATTGACTTTAATGTCTATGGTTAGATAAATTGCAAAAGTGCTAGTTTGTAACAAGATTAGTATATCATTATTTATTTCTTAAAAACTCGAGTTAAAATTGCGCAAATCGATGTGATCCCCAAATATCGCCCACCGAGTTACGACTCGAGTTTCGGTCAACTCGTTACAGCACTACTAATTGCTACTGTGGAAAATAACATTAAACCATTTATTTTTTCACACTTGCCACTTGGTCAGTGTTTGAAACTTAATATTGATATAACCTATACAGTGAAATACGGACTGCCAAAATTTACTACGGGCATGTAACATTTGAGTTGCTGGTGCAGTGGTTCTAGAACATTCTCTAGTGAATTTCATACTCTGGTGACAAAACTATCAATTTAATGAAAAACTAGAAATAGGACACCCTGTTGATGCAGCTGCGACATATGAATAGAAACAGGATAGCATAGAAGAACACACATTATCATGTGTAATGTCCACCCCATGAACCTTTTGCCAAAATTGTACAGTAGTCTTACAAGACCCTGTTTCATTTGTAAAATATATCAATGATGCTTAAATATTTATTAGTGTACATGTAAATTATTTCAGTTTCATGCCTTTTTGCATTGGTTGGGTCGAAAATTTCGACGAAGTCACTCTATCTTGCACGGTTAAGAAGATAGAAGCAATTTTCTGTTTTTCTATTTTTGGCAAAAATTCGAAAATGCAAAATGGCCGCCATTTTTGGGAAGAGGAAATTTTTTTTGAAAATTGCCAAGAGTACATTTCTTATATACCCTATGGGTCGAAAAGTTCAACGAAATAACTCTATTTTGCACGGTTAAGGAGACAGAAGCAAAGTTGTGTTTTTCCATTTTGGGCCAAAATTCGAAAATTCAAAATGGCCGCCATATGTGGGGAGGGGAAATTTTTTTGAAAATTGCCAAGACTACATTTCTTAGATACCCTGTGGGTCGAAAATTTCGACGAAATCACTCTACCTCGCACGGTTAAGGAGATAGAATCAATTTTGTGTTTTGCCATTTTGGGCAAAAATTCAAAATGGCCGCCATATGTGGGAAGAGGAAAATTTTTTGAAAATTGCAGAGTACATTGCTCGGATACCCTGTGGGTCGAAAATTTCGACGAAATGGCTCTATCTCACACGGTTAAGGAGATAGAAGCAAATTTGTGTTTTGCCATTTTTGGGAAAAATCCAAAAATTCAAAATGGCCGCCATTTTTGGGGAGGGGAAAATTATTTGAAAATTGCAAAGAGTACATTCCTTAGATACCCTGTGGGTTGAAACTTTCGACGAAATCGCTCCATCTTGCACGGTTAAGGAGATAGAAGCAAATTTGTGTTTTGCCATTTTTGGCAAAAATTCAAAATGGCCGCCATTTTTGGGGAGGGGAAAATTTTTTGAAAATTGCAAAGAGTACAGATATGAGCACATTTGCCTTTTTCAGTACTCAAAATAGCCAATTACTCATTTATTTAATTAATTACTCACTCATCTATGAAGCAATTCTCCCCAAAAGCAATCCCATACAAGCTATTAACCCAATGAACCTCCATACCAAATTTCAGAAAGATAGGCTTAATAGCATTCCTTAAAATGTCTGGAAACCAAAGAGCTACTCAAAAGTAGCAAAGTAGCTATTACTCAGTTAGCTATAGAGTTATCATCACCAAAAGCAATCCCATACAAGCTATTAACCCAATAAACCTGCATGCCAAATTTGGTAAAGATAGGATAAGAACTGTTGCCTAAAATGTCTGGAAACCAAGTGTGACGCCGGACAAAAGCAAAACTAATATGTCCACCCCCGAGTGGGTGGACATAATAATACACTACAGCCTTTATAACAGCCCCAAAATTTGCTTAAAAATTTTAGTTGATATTTAATGACACATGGAAAGGTAAGACTAGCATTAAATAATCAATCTTTCGAAATTGTCAATGACTGCATTGGTACACTGTTGCTGACAATCAATCAACCCCACATGTAATCTCCCCACCACCAATTGACAAGCTTACTTACCCTATTCAGGATAGGTAGTCTCCCGTCCTGCATCTGATACAAATTAAAACCAGCTTCTGGACATTCTGGAGGTGGATCCATTGCTTCAAAGAACTTCATACTTTCAGAAAGGTTGTTGTAACTGAAAAATGTCATACAAATCTCTTCCAAAGGCAGGAACTAAATGTAATCTTATTTACATATCTTTACACTAGTGCTGTGACGATGTTTGAAGACATTTGATAGTTTGCTCGTTTACTGCCCCGATTTCGGAGTTCGGTTCAAAACGTCTGAAATTTGGACTTTGCAAAACGTTTAGAAATCCCCAATATCACACCACATCCCAACGGATCCTATTTTCGCCCGTCTATAAAACTTGTTTCTTTTGTTGAAAATATGGCAGAATTGATTTAAAATATATATGGATTTTACATTTTTGCTATATTTTCAATAAAGGGACAAGATTTTATGTGCGATTTTTGCGTTTTAACTGGTTTTGAAAATGTTGTTTCGAAGATCAAACTAGACCGAAGTTCGCTAGCTTATACATACACCAAACATCGAACCCGATATTCAAAGCGATTTCACAGCACTACTAGTCACAATATCTCTTCCACAAGGTTGAATTCAGTGTGAATACAATTTTAAAATGGACCAAAGTCATAATGGCTGAGGACTTAGAATTGGTAAAAGTGGTGACATTTAAATTATTCAGCCAATCCCCTTGAAAGCTGCAGAAAAATAATCAGCATGAAAAAATGGCTGAATGTAGTTTGAACCTTCCTTTCTACTCCTCCTATAGTTCATGTGTAAATTTAACTTGACTAGCAACCAAACCTTGGTGCTTTGGTAGAATTAATGTGCTATATTTAGAAAATTTCAAAGAACAATTTATCCAGAATAGAAACAAATATTCTATCCTGGATATATTTTACTATCCAAATGAACTATTAGATCAACCACTGTGTTAGCAAGGCTTCATCACTGACCAAAACCAAGATAACTAAACACAGTTTGTAAACTCACTATTCAAAGTAAAATGGATAGTGATCTTTTCTGAAGGTCCACTCACTGCTCCAGTCCTGGAAAAGGGGGTCATCACATCCATGACATTGGAGTCTCATGTTGGAAATTTCATGGGCAATCTACAGAATAAAAAAAAAATCAAATCAAATGATGACAAATGACACAGGCAATTAACAAACTAAAGTGTATAATCATGGATAAAAGAAAGCTTTCATTATACCCAAGGAGTGCAATGGAATCTGAAACCTTTTGTAAACCTATATCCAAAATTCCAAAACTACAGAAATTGGTGTATATGAAGAGCCTGGAGATTAAGGCTGCAACGATTCTTCGGTTACTCGGAAGCGAAACGATTCACTTCAATACTCGAGGCAAGAAAAGTGAACCGGGTCTTCGAAAACAACTAAACATTGACGAAAATCTACTACAAAATTCATTTTTTTTCTTTAAATATTTATATATTTTACAAATATAAGGCATTTCCATTTTAGTATTTTATATTTTAAGTATTTGCAAACTTTAGTTCTTTGTGTAACAACATTTTATAAGACGGCATTTTATATAACGTATTTCGAAGACGCCTCAAATCTCGCAATATAAAGATGGTTAAAGTTTCTTATATTTTGCATTATAAATGCGTCTTTTCCCCAAAATTCAATAAATTATCAAAATTCTTTCCTGTTGTGTGGTTTGTAACTATTTAATAAGGCGTGGTATTGCAAAATATGAAGCAGTTTATTTCGTGGGCGATAATCAAGCGATTAACCGAGTCCGAGTCGAATCTTATAAAACGAGGAATCGAGGCGCATTTTCCGGCTCGCTTGCAGCCCTACTGGAGATTTTGCAAAATGACTGAAATTTTTAGTCCTTTCACAAATGGCTGACTACACAGTTTCTCATAACATATATATCTTATACAAACATTTAATCTTCCCTTGATATTAGGGCTGCAAGCGAGCCCGAAAATGCGACTCGATTCCTCGTTTTAGAAGAATCGACTCGGACTCGGTTAATCGCTCACGAAATAAACTGCTTCATATTTTGACATAACACGCCATATAAAATGGCTACAAACCACATAACAGGAAAGAATTTTGATAATTTATTGATTTTGGCAAAAAGAGGCATTTATAATGCAAAACATAAGCAACTTTAACCATCTTTACATTGCGAGATTTGAGGCGTCTTTGAAATACGTTATAATAAAATGCTGTCTTATAAAACATTGTTGCACATAGAATTAAAGTTTGCAAACACTTAAAATATAAAATACTGAAACGGAAACGCCTTATATTAGTAAAATATATAAATATATTCATATATTTAAAGAAAAAATAGAATTTTGTAGTAGATTTTACGTCTATGTTTAGTTGTTTTCGAAGAACTGGTTCACTTTTCTTGCCTCGAGTATTGAACTGAATCGTTTCGTTTCCGAGTAACCGAAGAATCGTTGCAGCCCTACTTGATATTGCCTAGTTTTTGTGTGTATGTGTAGGAGGCATTTCATGAATATTCCATGGATAAAATCTGTAACTCAAACGTCCAATATTGTTAGTAATATCTATGCTTTAGGAAAAAAATTTGAGGGGACTTATTTAGTATTTCTGGTTTTGTTTGGTGTTTGTAATACTAAATATTGAAAATCCAGAAACTGTAACTCTTTAAAATATTGAAAATCTAGTAATTATCACTGCTAATTGTGTTTATGAAAAAGTGATAATAAGGTAAGTTGTTTGGGTATGTTTATAGTGAAAGAACTGGACATAACTGCTTGGTGTTATGTGCAATAATCCTCAGATCTATTCATTAAAGAATGGCTTCAACCTGTTCAAAGGACAGACATTTGTCCCAATCCTCAGATCAAATCACTGAAATGAAGCCTCACCACTGTCTTCTGGGATTTAATTTATGTCAACTTTGGGAAAGCCATGTTAAAGAGTAGCTGAGAAAAAGTGATCACAAGGTATAAACTAGGTCCCTTAAGGAGAGCTTAAGGTCACCTTAAAGTTAAAGCAAACGATCTCATATCTTCAACACAGGATAACATGCACAAGACATATCTGGTACAGATTGATTCTAGTCAGACTTACCATTTTAAATTTTACAAGGTAAAATATGTGAAAAAATATACAAAAAGGTCCAAGATGGAGTCTACATTGGTCTCACAAAGGTGAAATTGTAACTGGATGAGCCACAGATCTTTGAGACCTACATGAAAATCTGTGAAAGCATTTCTGAGTTTTGGCATACAAAAGTCAAAGAGTATGGCAGCAGTGTGACATGACTGAAACTAATATATCCCTTTCTACTTGGTGATCAACTTTCTACCTGACACAAGTTATAGCCTGAATGTGCTCAGGAGTGGATATATATATTATATATATAAGGGCTGCGAACGAGTACTCGAGCCTCGATAGACGAGTCGATCTTTGCTAGTACTCGAGTACATTTTAAATACTAGGTTACTTGCGAGGTAGTGGTCGGACCGGTTGTGAAAACAAGAGGAGAGTGCCCGTGAACGGGCACTGTGTCAGCTGACTGAGTGTTTTTGATTTGTGAAGGTGATTAGAGGACAGAATAATTATCAGGAAAAGGGCTGTACAGAAATACAGTAAATGGTAACTGAACAGCAAGTTCGAAAGAAATTCCGAAGCTGACAGAAGAAAAGGATAAAAAAGTTGTGCCCTGTAAATGGTATTATGAAGGAAAATAACAAGGTAATTGTTTAAGTGTAAAAAATAGGTTAAAACATATTTAAAGAAATACTACAAATGCAATATCCTCGTTCGACCTTGAAGAAGGGGTCCAAGGTCAAATCTAACCACACAAATACATTCCCAGCCCATGATTTCCTATGCTTTACCATTCCAAACCTCTAGGACCAATTATAAATGAGTTATAAGCACTTTTAAGCTTGGCTGTCCTCATTTGACCTTGAAGGAGGGGTCCAAAGGTCAAATCTGACCATACCAAAAGATTCCGAGCCAATGATTTCCTATGGGATGGTTTACCATCCCAAATCTCTGTCACCAATAATAAGCAAGTTGTAGGCACTTTCAATTTTCGCTATCCTCATTTGACCTTGAAGGAGGGTTCCAAGGTCAAATCGGACCATATCAACAGATTCACAGCCCATGATTTCCTGTCTGTTTACCATCCCAAACCTCTGGGACCAATAATAAGCGAGTTATAAGCACCTTTAAGTTTGGCTATCCTTGTTTGACCTTGAAGGAGGGGTCATTGAAGGTCAAATCTGACCACACCAAAAGATTCCCACCCCATGATTTCCTACAGGTTGGTTTATCATCCCAAACCTCTAGGATCAATAATAAGGGAGATATAAGCACTTTTCATGACTGACAAAAAACACCTGTGGCGGCCATCTTGTTTCTCAAAATGAGGCCAAAAATATTCCCAGACAACATTTTATGTTTATTAATATATACTGCAAACTTAAGAAAGCTAGCTATAATATTTTTTTTCATCAGAGCAGTAATGGTGAAATCTCTCTCTACACACTGCGGCTATCCAGTGGATACAATGATTTACTCAACAGTGAGAACCTGAAAGTAGCTATTGCTCAGCTATGCCATGACATAGAGGTCTGCAATTTCACTATGTTATAGCTGACCAAAAATTCTGTGAATAACATATTTAACAAATTACTCTAAATGTAATAGTTTTCAAGTTACAACTGATTTACTCAACAGTGAGAACCTCAAAGGAACTATTACTCAGCTATGCAATGAGCTACATGTCTGAAATTTTACTATGTTATAGCTAACCCAAAAGTAGGTGAACAACATATTTAAGCAAACTACTGTAAATGCAATAGTTTTCAAGCTACAACTGATTTACTCAATAGTGAGAACCTGAAAATAGCTATTGCTCCGCTATGCCATGAGCTATAGGTATGTAATTTCACTATGTTATAGCTGACGCAAAAGTAGGTGAACAATATATTTTAACAAAATACTCCAAATGCAATATTTTTCAAGTTATAGCTGATTTACTCAACAGTCAGTACCTGAGAATAGCTATTGCTCAGTTGTGCCATGAGCTATAGGTCTATAATTTCACTATGTTATAGCTGACCCAAAAGTAGCTGAATAACATATTTGCACAAATTTCTGTAAATGCAATAGTTTTCCAATTATAACTGATTTACTCAACAGTGAGAACTTCAAAGTAGCTATTACTCAGCTATGAAATGAGCCACAGGTCTGAAACTTCACTATGTTATAGCTGACCCCAAAATAGGTGAATAACATATTGAAACAAAATACTCTAAATGCAATAGTTTTCAAGTTATAAGTGATTTACTCAACAGTGATAACCTAAAAGTAGCTATTACTCAGCTATGCCATGAGCTACAGGTCTGAAATTTTACTATGTTATAGCTGGCCCAAAAGTAGATGAATAACATATTTATACGAAATTCTCTAAATGCAATAGTTTTTAAGTTACAAGTGATTTTACTCATGATGGAAGTTACTGAAAAGCCCAAAAGTAGCTATTACTCACTTAGCTATTGAGACAGACTTGGTTAATTTTATTGTAATTGGAATTTTTATAAATAAAAATACTTACATAATCCCAACAGAAGCTTACGTGACCTACCGTTCGGTCAAGGACACAGACAATGTGTCTCGCCATTTTTTTCTCTCTTAATGTACACACGTAAACCCCAGCGGGCACCTGCTGGAGGTTATATCTCCACTGTAAGTTGTCATTCCAATTTTGACCCTACCCCTCAGAAGATGGTAGAGGGGAGGAGGGTGGGACTCTCCCTGTTGGGATTATGTAAGTATTTTTATTTATAAAAATTCCAATTACAATAAAATTAACCAATTTTATTGCATAAAAACGTACTTACATAATCCCAACAGAAGCTTGAATGCAGCCCTGAGGTCCATGGTGGGTAGACTTCTGAGGACTGTCAAGTGCTATAGGAGAGTTCTTTAGGTATACAGATACAAAAAAATGCATACACAATATGTTATACTACAAACACTGTAATATACTACATATATGAATACTAGTATCATTATTACTGTCATAGTCAATACAAGTACTGTTAAAGTGAAAAAATAATTGTAATAAAGTAGCTGTAAAGTACTCACCCACTTATGAAAGCAGCATGCTGTACTGTACATCAAATAATATGTATGAAACCCTCCACCTTGTCTATACAGTAGTGCAGGGGTCAAAGGTCAGCTGTGCCCAGTTGAATAAAACTCCAACAGTCAGAGTGCAGCTGTCCCTCAAGCCAAGCAGCCATAACATGAAGTCTTATCCATATTCTTGTTCCACAAATCAAAGTCCTAGTACATTCCAGTCCAAATCCATACATCCTGAAAACATAAAGACTGATTATATTATTAAGTCTCAATTGTTCACTACATGCTGTGCAGACACAATGGGACCTAACTTAAAGATATCATCATTTTCCCAGCAAATATCCTTCAAATAAAAGTTTGTAAAGGTATTGTGGGATTTCCAGTAACAGGAGCTCAAGACCTGATCTAAGGAGATACCTCCTTTAAATGCAAGTGATGCAGCCATAGCTCTAACATCATGAGCTCTAACCTGAGTGACCTGTTGATCAGCCGTATCTGAAGACTGATAGCAAGTTTGAATGGTATGTTTAATCCACTGGGAAATGGTTATTCTTGTGATATCCTTAGAATAACCCTCCCTAAGGGATACAAAGAGCAGGGCCTTGCCCTTTCTCATGGATTTGGTCTTCTCTAAATAGACCTTGAGGGCCCTAACTGGACAAAGTGACTTGTCCTCCACCAGTGAGCTGTCCAACATGGTAGTAAGGGCTGGTATCACTACTGGCTTAATGGAATCAGGGCCATCCGAAGCCAATTGGTTTTTAGCCAGGAAGGCCGGAGAAGGAGAGACAGTAACTTCTGACCAATTTCTCCTTGAAGAGACAGAAGAGTGAGTCCAAGCATGTATCTCACTCCTTCTTTTTCCTGAGGCTAAAGCCAACAGGAACACTGTCTTGTAAGTTAGCCACTTCAAAGGAGCCTCTGACAAAGGCTCAAAGGGAGGTTTTGTCAAACCTAAGAGGACCAATGAGAGGTCCCATGTAGGTATGGACCTATTTGGTTTAGGTCTATCCCTGGTGAAGCTGGCAATAAGTCTATTCAGTTCTAGACTTTTTGAAATGAATTCACCCTGTGAACCCAAAGCATCAGCAATTGCTGTTCTGTAACCAGTGATTGTAGCTGGTTTTAGATTTTTGACTGTGAACAGGTAGTTTAAAAATTCTGCTACCTGGGGAACAGCTGTTGAGGTGATGTCCACCTTATTCTCTGTGCACCATTGCCCATAAATGGTCCACCTTGATTGGTAGACTTTTCTTGAGGATTCCCTCTGAGGTGCCTTAATTCTTTCTGCCACCTCAGATGAGAATCTTCCAGAATTGGATTCCTGGAATCCAGAAGCCACACATGTAGATTCAGGTACTCCACGTTGTTGTGGAACCTGTTGGAATGTGGTTGTTTCAGTAATGTCTTCCAATGAGGGAGCTGTAGAGGTACCCTGGTCGAGAGATCCACCAGATCCCAGAACCACGGCATCCCTGGCCACCCTGGAGCCAGTACTATCATCCTGCATGGGTATGTTATTATTTTTTGAATTACTTGTGGCAGGATGGCTACTGGACAGAAGACATAGCCGTCTAGGCCTTCCCAACAGATATTCAATGCATCTATTTTCCAAGCCTTTCTGTCTGGGACAGGAGATACATAAATTGGAAGTTTGTAATTTAGATGAGTTGCAAAAAGATCTACCATTGGTGTGTGCCAAACTTTGCAAATTTGGTTGAATATCTGTTGGTGAAGTGACCACTCCGTCTGTATGACCTTGTCCCTTCGTGATAGAGAGTCTGCTATGACGTTTAGGGATCCAGGTACGTGTCTTGCCCTTATCTGGATTTTTCTGGAATTTGTGAATGCAAGAATTCTCCAGATAAGAGCACACATTTCTATGGAATGTGTGCCTCCTTCTTTGTTCAGATAAGCTACTACTGTGCTGTTGTGTGAACAAATGAGCACTGTTTGACCTTGTAAGTGTTCCTGAAAGCCCTTTAGGGCTAGAAGAACAGCTTTTAGCTCCAATACATTGATGTGGAGCTGGGCTTCCTTGTTTGACCAGAGACCACTTAACACTATCTCGTTTAAGTGAGCTCCCCAGCCTTTTTGTGAGGCATCTGTAAACACCAGTGTGTTGTGTACCTGAGGATGGATAGGAGCACCTGCCATGAGATTTTTGATATCCTCCCACCACTTTAGGTGCTTCAGGAAATTTCCTGTTACCGGAATCCTTATGTCCAATGACTGGGGAAACTTCCAGTGCGACTTTAGGTACCACTGGAAAGGTCTCATGTGTAACCTTCCTAGTGGCACTGTTTTTTCCAAGGAAGCTAAAGTCCCTATGAGCGACATGAGCTTTCTTGGAGTCAAGACTAATGACTTTCTGATGGAAACAGTCTGAGCGTTTAGCCGATCGAGTTTCTTCTGGGTTGGGAACACTAGACCCCTCTGAAGGTCGAAATGATAGCCCAGAAAATCCAGTTTTTGCGTGGGTATCAATTCCGATTTTTGAAAATTGATAATCCAGCCTAGTTCTTGCACCAACTGAACTAACTTTTCCGAATCTTTGAGACATTGATCTTTTGATGGTGACCGAAGAAGCCAGTCGTCCAGATATTGATGGATTCTGAGGTTCCTGGCTTGAGCTATGAGTTTGACCTCTTTGACAATGCGAGTGAACTCTAGGGGAGCTGTCGCGACACCAAAAGGAAGAGCTTGAAACTGAAAAACCCCTTTTTTGGTCTGAAATCTCAGATATTTTTGAGATTGTGGATGAATTGGAACATGGAAATAAGCGTCTGTGAGGTCTATCGAGATGACCCACTCCCCTTTTCGAATCGATTTCCTGATAGATTCGGCTGTTTCCATCTTGAATGTCGGTACATGCAAATGAAGGTTTAACATACTTAGATCTATTACTGGTCGCCAACGATTCATGGGTTTTGGAACCAGAAAAAGTCTGCTGTAATATCCCAGAGTAGTGAGTTTTTTGACAGGAACTATCGCCTTTTTTGTAAGCATGGCCTGAACTGCCTCTTGGAGGGCGCCATCTTTGTTTTTGTTGTGATATTCGCTCAAAATGAGCGGAATTTTCGACAATTTTGGAAGAAACTTGAAATCTAGGCGATAGCCATGTTGCAGTAAACTTACTACTCTGGGATGGGCGTGGTTTTTTGACCATACCTGCCAAAAAGTCCGCAATCTTGCCCCTGGGAAGTCATTTCCTCTTTCCACCTCTGCCTCCTCGCGATGCGCGCGCAGAGAAGTGGTCATAGGTTGAATTTTGCTGCGTTCGTTTGTCACGAAACGACCTGGTATTCTCCTGAGATTTTGGATGTGAAGACTTCCCGAAATCGAAACTCTTGACAGACTCTCTGTAGGACTTGGGCTCAGAATCCTTCATAATGGAGAGTCTCTTGATCATGTTATCCTCAACCTGGGATAGGATATCTGAATTAAACACCTCCTGCTGGTCAAAATGATCAGTACGCAAGTTTGCCGAGTCCTTAGGACCTAATTTTGAGCTGCAGTCCTTCAATAAGCTGTCTCTCCTTGCAAGTAGCATATTGCAGGCCAGAGTCATATTCTGCTTGAGGACTGTATCCAGAGCTATTTCTAAGGAAGATGTGACAGAAGCCTGGAGTTGAGAGTATTTGATCATGAGATCTGCTGATTCCCTGATGGTTTCCAGATCTTCTGAACATTTGATCTCCGTAGCTAACTCCTGGATCCTATTGTTGAGCTCCTCAATAGCCATTTTAAACCATACAACATGGCCCAGGATTTGAACATTTTCTCTGCAAACTGTCTCCTGTACAATAAACTGCTTGGAAGGTACAGAGATTGAAGATGACAAAGACTTTACTTTAGCTATGTTGAAGTATGAGTCAGGAAGTTTAGGAGCTTTCAGAGGAGCATTTTGAGGAGAGGTGGTGTAATAAATCATGTCAGGCCTCTCAAAGGCCAAAAACTGTCCCTGAGATAGAGATTCAGAGCTGGACTTGTCTTTTACTGTTGTTCCAGAGGCCTTTCTGAATCTATAGTCCCACATGGACTGTATATCTTGAACAGGAGGTAAAGCCAAATTCTGTTTTCTGACCACCTGCTTTGAAGGTTTCTTAGAGAATGCAGAGGGAGCCACAAGGCACTCTACTTGTGGTACCTCTAAATCCAACAGATTCCTGATGGCATTGAGCATTTCCACATAGGAAGGATCTAATTCCTGGGAATGAGTGTCTGAATCACCCTGAGGAGACCTGGATCTATGGCGTTTCGTAGCAGGTAAAGATGATTCCTCATCAGATAATTCCCCCTCTGAGGGGACTGGTCTGCTCTGGGAGGCAGGGGCACACATACCCTGCTCCTGAGAGTGTGGAAGAGTTGTTTTGGAAGCTGAAGGTTTATCCCTGCGCTTGAACTCCTCAAATTGAGAAGCCAGGGAAGATAACTGAGAATTCATAGCCTTTAACATCTCCTGAAGAGATGAATCAGGAGTAGAAGTGGAGGAAGTTGAGGACTTTGAAGGAGTTGGCTCATCCAACAGCGAATCATCAAACTTGTCAGAAACTTTAGTTTTTGAAGATTTCTTTCTATGAGGAATTTTCAAAGCACCAGCACAAATAGTACAGTCACTTTCCTTACCAATCACACACTTATCCTTCCCTTTCTTGTCGTTTCTGCATTTTAAACAGGCCTGATGGTTGTCCCAAGGCAACATATCACCTGCACAAATGGAGCATTTCCTGTGTTTTTCGGACATGGTAAAAAATCTTTGAAGATCCGAAAAGAACGCGTGTGTACTTGACGGCGGTCAAAATAAGAATGACAACTTACAGTGGAGATATAACCTCCAGCAGGTGCCCGCTGGGGTTTACGTGTGTACATTAAGAGAGAAAAAAATGGCGAGACACATTGTCTGTGTCCTTGACCGAACGGTAGGTCACGTAAGCTTCTGTTGGGATTATGTAAGTACGTTTTTATGCAATAAAAACCCAACTTACTCACCATATTGTAGCTATGAAAAAAGTAGCTGAATAACATATTTTAACAAAATGCTCTAAATGCAACACTTTTCAAGTTATAAGTGATTTACTCAACAGTGATAACCTAAAAGTAGCTATTACTCAGCTATGCCATGAGCTACAGGTCTGAAATTTTACTATGTTATAGCTGACCCAAAAGTAGCTGAATAACATATCTATAGCAAATTCTCTAAATGCAATAGTTTCAAGTTATAAGCGATTTACTCAACAGTGATAACCTAAAAGTAGCTATTACTCAGCTATGCCATGAGCTACAGGTCTGAAATTTTACTATGTTATAGCTGGCCCAAAAGTAGCTGAATAACATATTTATAGGAAATTCTCTAAATGCAATAGTTTTCAAGTTATAAGCGATTTACTCAACAGTGATAACCTAAAAGTAGCTATTACTCAGCTATGCCATGAGCTACAGGTCTGAAATTTTACTATGTTATAGCTGGCCCAAAAGTAGCTGAATAACATATTTATACGAAATTCTCTAAATGCAATAGTTTTTAAGTTACAAGTGATTTTACTCATAATGGAAGTTACTGAAAAGCCCAAAAGTAGCTATTACTCACTTAGCTATTGAGACAGACACCCAACTTACTCACCATATTGTAGCTATGAAAAAAGTAGCTGAACAACATATTTTCACAAAATGCTGTAAATGCAACACTTTTGAAGTTATAAGTGATTTAGTGCATGATTTCATGAATTTTAATGCATTAAAAATTATTAAAAAAATTTATTAAAAAAAAGTAAGACAGATCCAGGTCTCATACTCACACAAGAGAATCTACCTCTGGCCTAGTACATATATGCAAGATATGAGAGAAATCCCTGCAATAGTCACTGAGAAAATTGTGATAAAAAGTTGAAATTTTCACACTTTTGGTGGGGGTACCCCCCTTGTAATGTCTCTAGCAAACAGACGAACAGACAGATTTGCATGCCTTGAACAATTTTTCATCCTCGATAGATAAGGTATTTTTTTAAAAAAACAGCATGTCTCTAGGCCTTGTAGTTTTGGAGAAGAAGTTGTTCACGCGTACGCGTACGCCCACGCCGCAGAGTGATGACATAATGTAAACCGGTTTTCGGGGCTTTGAAACCGCAGGATTTCAAAAGTGTACAGATATACGATAAAAAGTTTTACGCGTGCGTACATGAGCTACATTATCAATAGGAAATATGGATTCGCGAGATATTTTGAAGTTTGTAAACTTCATTTACCACGACTATAAAGCGAAAATGTTAGTTTTTCCTCAAATGTATATGCTCTTTATTGTTTTGACGAAATATTAACCAGTAGAAAGCCTAATATGATGACGTTTTCAATTACCGGTACTTAAATATTCTTTGCGGATTTCGTCATTTCTACCTAAACAAAACGAAATGCGGCATACCGGTTTACCGTTCACACCACTATTGCGAGGTATTGTATTATCGCCCACGTAATGAAACGCTTGTGTAAAATATGCTACATTTCAGCATTTCCGTCACATAATATCAATTAAAGTTGTTATTTTCACTTGAAAACGTATAATTTACTCCATATTTTATAATATCTGGTCATAAAGAAGATGTTTTTCTTCAAAAGTTTCATTTCCGGAATCGAGTATTTGTTTACAGAAGACTTCTAATGGTAGATACTATATCTCACGGTTACTCAAATTCGGGCCGGTTGTCAGAGGGCAAGTACTCGGTGCAGTTTTTCAGCACCCGTCCCAGCCCTAATATATATTTTTTTTATATATATATATTTTTTTTTTTCACATGCTCAAAGGCACCATTCTTCGAAGTTTTATGAAGTTTTTTCTATATGTATTTTTATTTAATTTTTTTTATACATTTACAAAAGTCTAGGCAGAACAAACCGTGAATCTCCGTTCTGTACTCACCACTTCAATGTCCAATTCATCGCCCACTTCATTCCAGTCTACCTCCATAACTTGTCCAAATGATCTAATGTCAATAAAATTAACACAATATCAGTTAAACAAGTAGAGAAAGGCACTTAGGAATCTTTTACCTAACATTACCAGGAAACAACTCAAACTACTGTTGGTTACCCACTCAGGTCATAAAATTACGCAGGACGAGACCCTATCAGTAGTGAGCACATTATGCTAAGGCGACATCTAGTGAGCCCAGAAGAAACTACCTAAATTGCATGCATTTTTCTAGATGTTTGGCTACCGGGGAGGCTGAAATAGCTTTGATTTCAAATGAGTAAGCTATTGTCACACATTAAAATACCAAACAGTTTTATACCTTATAATTACTGTGATACACAAAATTTTCATGAAAGCTGTTATATTAAAATTCCAATTTGGAGATGCGTTTCTCCACTAAAACTGTGGATGAAAAAAAGGTCCTAAAATTGATACACATCTTGAACTATGATTAAACTATCCTAGCTTTTTTCATTAAGGTCAGAGACAAAAAAAAAAAAAAAATTGAAAATATGAACAGTTAGGATAAAAACCTCTGTACAATCTTCTTTAATGGCCTCAAAATCACTGTAAATTCACTGGAAATTTGGATACTGTGTCCCAAAAACAACAACAGCAGTTTCTTGGGTCATGTGACCTTGTGGAATCAGGTACTTTATGGTATGGTAACTATGGTTTATGATGTAGTTTCTCTTAGTAGGCCAAACTCGCCCCACCCTCTTGTTTTGAGGTAGGACAACAAATGCAACATTTCCCCCTTTTATTATTAAAAAAAAACCTTCACATTATGAACCTAGTTATAGACAATTATATTTTGTAGGGATGGGTCGGTATGAAAAATATGTACATCGGGAGGTCGCCAATGCAAAACTGTACTGATTCTGGGACTCCATCTTTTAGCAATAAAGTGGCCAAATCCACAAAATATGAGATAAAAGCTTATAATTTCACCAGATTTCTTGTTTGTTCCCAATATTTTAAGTTTTCCTTCACTTATATGAACTGAAAAGCGAGATTAAGGTTAAAAATTGTCATAAGCACAACATGGGAATACTCATCAACGGAATCGCTAGTACTGTATAATGTCTGCAAATGCATGAAAATAGCATCAGAGATGCTCGTACCCCACAGCCTAGGCAAATATTATTAACACCACGAGATATAGAAGTACTGTATCAGTACAAAGTTCAGGATGCCTTCAGAGCACTGTCAGTTATATAAAGGTCCAAACAATGTTTAAATAGAGAAAATAATGTCCAAGAAAAAGATAATGCATGTAAAGATGAAGTAGTAAAACAAGACAGTTCAATAACAAGATGACAGCATTAATCAGTAAACTAAACATTACGACACTCTTTATCTACATCTGGCATGGCCGAATTATGGTTTAGATGTTTTGAATATTACCACGCATACAGAAGTGGTAATACATTCAATGAATGCTTATGTGTGGTGTTGGAGCAAAATCTGAGGCTCACTTGATGAAATTCCATCTGTTACAATGGGAAGTTGTAAAAGTAAAATTCTTAATGAATTCTAATATGACTTTAACAGTGCTTAATCTGCATCAAAAGACAGACCCAAAGGTGCAACAAGATTTTAAAGGTCAAGGTCACTACGACAAGGACAAAGGTTAAATCAAGGTCACACCATGATGTTGCACACCTACAACCCCTAACCAATGTCCCTACTACACATCAACTTCCTACACCTTACGCTTTCCGTGATATAGCCCGGACAAGATTTATAGGTCAAGGTCACTACGGAAAGGTCAAAAGTCAAATCCTGGTCAGACCATGACATTGCACACCTACACTCCCTAACCAATGTCCCCACCAAGTATCAACTCCCACCACCTTACGGTTTCCGAGATATAGTCCCGACAAGATTTTATAGGTCAAGGTCACTACAGCAAGGCCAAAGGTCAAATCAAGGTCAGACTATGACATTGCACACCTACACCCCCCAACCAATGTCCCTACCAAGTATCAACTTCCTACAACTTACGGTTTCCGAGATACAGCCCGGACAATCTTTTTACTGCCGCCCGCCCATCCGGACACCATGGGTGAAAACAATACCCCGACAGCCCTTAAGGAATTAGAATTATGTTCTGATATAATAAGAAATGTTATTCTCACAAATAAAAACCCAAGCATTTACGTCCCAAAAACTGACAGCATGCACATGTTCACAAATAGTTTTTTGATGAATAAAAATGTACCTTGTGCTACTTACCCCACTTCTGAGAGCCACGCCCCATTTTTGTATTCATCATCCATTGCTCCAACCAGCTTCTCTAGGTTCCTGTGTCCTAACTCCTTCTCCTGTTTAAAAAAGCAAATAACAAGTAGGGCAGGGTTGGTGGCATATTTTAAGGGATGGATCGGTATGAAAAATGTGTACATCAGGAAGTTGCCAATGTAAAACCGTAACGATTTCGGGACTCTGCATTTGAGTACACCCCAACTAAACATGGATGTTTCCTCTTAATGACATTGCAATAAAAGTCTCTAAATGCACAAAATATGGGATAAAGGTATAATTTCTTTAGATTTCTGGTTGGTTTCCAATATTTTAAGTTTTCATTCCATTATTTGTTGACAAGCGGATTGATGTTATACAGCCCTAGCAGATATTTTACGCCAAATTATACTGAAGTTATTAAAACTAAAACAGCATGACAACAGTTTATACTTTATATGAAATGAACTTTTGTAAGTCCTAGACATTTAATGTGTAAGTTTATATGACATAAACTTTTGTGAGTCCTAGAAATTTAAAGTTTACACATTATTTGAAATATCCCGGTCTATGTGAGCAACAGGTATTTTTACTATTTTTGCATTAAATGCCAAAACATGGCAAATTTAATATACTTTAAAGCCTTTATTGCCATCTCTGTTGTATGTCATGATAAAGAGTGTTTAATGGGTACTTTTTAATGGCTCTTTTATGTAGCAGTTCTTATGGGCTATGAAGATTTGACTTGAATTGGATTTTCAACAGTATCACAAAATCAAAGATAAGCTCTGTCAAGCCATAAAAAAAATTTCAATTATGCCCCATTCACACTACAGCTGGTATATCCTGTGGTTAGAGTAAGAAATCTAAAATTCGCCACATATCTGAAATTCGCCACATGTGAAAATACTAATAAAATAAATGAATTGTGGTGAGATTTGTTGACTGTATAGTAAATTAAGGCTTTTGAACTGAAAAATACCAATTTTTGGACAAAAACATCATTTTCTTCATAAAATTAACTAAGGTTTTAGAGGTGGCGAATTTTAGATTCCTGGCGAATTTTAGATTTCTTACTCTACCAGTTTGCTGCCAATAGACCAATACCTGAACTCACTTCATGTCACCATTTTATACCGAAAGACGACCGAGTCACAACCTTATCATTGAAATACCCCTTCAGTTACCATAGCAAGAAATGCAAGCTCGCACTTATTTGTGCATGCACATGGTTGCAATTCAGAGTTGGATATTTTAAACATTTTAAAACCTCCATAGAACACACAAGGTGATGAGCATTTCACGTCTGTGTCACAAGGTTGCATTCGAACCTTGGATGGTAGTTCAAGGACTGGGGCATTTTATCCAATGCCTAGAACCGCCTGATGTACTGCCTGTAGTAAGACTGTGATACGTTACCCGGTTACCCGAAAACGGTCCGAATTTCTTGTGAAACCGGTTACAAACTGACGAAGCGGTTAACCGAAAAAAATATTAAATATACCGAAAATCAATGAAATACTTGGCTAAACCTTAGTATTCTGTCAGATTTCTTTAACTGCTGTTAGTTTTTCATGTAATTTTCCTTAGTTATACAGATATTTAACATTATTTTTCGTAACGTTTTGTTTACATCATCCGCCATGTTTGCTTCTCTGCTACTTCCACTGGGTGAAAACCAAAAAGACGATTACCCGAATTCGGATCGGTTCTTGCGAGACGAATACCCAGTGTCGTTTTTCTAACGAAGTCACAGCCTTAGCCTGTAGTGTGACTGGGGTTTTAGAAACATTTTAAACAACAATATTAACAATATAAAGCAAGGACAGTTTATGTGAAGGTGTCCAGAACTTTACTCACATGTTTCCTGGCATTAATTCTGTCCATTGACGTCTCCATGGAAACATCCAGGTGGATGGTGAGATGTGGCTTCAGAAGATCACAACTGGTAGTGTGATGGAGTTCTTTGTAATATTTTAACCCTGTAAAAGCCACAAGTCGAATTACAGCACTTCATATGAAAATACTGTGCTCGTTTCACTTTAAAGGTATGAGATTTGGGCGATAATATAGTTAAACGGTTTTGGCAATATTCCATCCTATTATTTTTATTCTAATGCACGGGAATATTATTTATGGGGGTTGGGGGCTTGCTCCCATTTATAACTGTTAATTTAATTTCATATTTCCTAGACAAATTATTAAATATGGGGGCTCCCATACCGGTAAAGTAAAATTGCCCCAAATACTGACTTCCATCTGTCAGAGTTCTTCCCATTTATAAACGAAATGGGGTGAACTTAAGTCTCAAGTGAAGACAGATCCTCATACAAACAAAGTACTGGGACATTATAACGACAACAGAACAAGATTTTGAGGTTAATTGTATTCTGGAAAATTTGATAAAAGTAAGAGAACTCTTTCTGGTGACAACTGAGAAGCCTGGTAAATTCCGTCTGGAAATAACAAAGGGGTTTTATGAAATTTGGAGCAAGCTCCGCATAAAATGCAAAAATTCAGTGACAGCCAATAAGTATATAGTTCCAATGAAAGGAAATGACGTGTCATACATGTTTATAGTTAGGTTGATATGAAATTTAACTGACAGTGTCTGTAACATTAAACAAAAATCAGCTCAAATAAAGCTATTGCCAACAGTACATTCCTTAGATACCCTGTGGGTCGAAAATTTCGACGAAATCGCTCTATCTCGCATAATAATATTAAACAAAAATCAGCTGAGCAAAATAAGAGTATAAGACTGCTTTTTAATAATCATAAGTGGAACAAATTAAATAAATCAAATTTGTTTTGTTTTTTTATGATAAAAATCCAAATTTAAAAGTAAGATTCATATAAATTTCTTAAATCAAATAAGTCTGGGTTCCCAGCAAAAAAATTTTGACATGAAGCAGCATTCTGAATTGTTTCCCCATCATATCAGGCTTTATCAGCAATCAGTTAGGCCAACATACAAAAAAGTAAAGTTTATGAAAACAAACATGGCAGCTGTGCTCAATAGCTAAAGAAGTCTTAAAATTCACATAAATATAGAACATTCAGAATTTGTCTTTCTGAAAAACTGGTGTAAATCTGTGTCAAAACTGGTGAAAACAGTACTCCTAAAAAGTCAAAATTATTTATTTTAATTTTTTTGTTTTGCGAGTTAGCTTTATGAAATTGTATGCCTTGCATTTGATCTTCAAAGTGGGGGGAGTTTTCAGGGGGGGGGGGGGGGGGGGGGGGGGGATTTACTTTTAAACCAGTACTTCTGAAGCATCAATATTTGCTAATTTTGTGTAAATAAGTTCCAACATGCACAAACCTATTTTGCAATGTTGAAAATATGAAGCCATGCAAGTTTTTATTTTATTCATGAACACAAAAAGTTGTACTCATCCTAGAGAATACGATTATATTATTTGTTATTTTTTCACAAATATTTTAAAAAGTAATCACTTACATGCTTCAGACACAAAGCCAGCTTGATGGAGTGCCCTTGCAAACACAGGATCCCCATACGGAGTGCGAACAACCACTACTCCCTGACCTACAGTAAAGAAAAAAATAAACCAGCAAAATAAATAAAACAAGCATTCTGACGCATGCATTTATCTCCCGCCATATAAATTAGATGTACTAAAGAGAACATATTTTAACAAGGTGCTCTAAATGTAACACTTTTCAAGTTATAATTGATTTAGTGCATGATTTCATGAATTTTAATGCATTAAAAATTATTTAAAAAATTCATTAAAAAAATTTAGCATGTGAAAGCTCTCCAAAATGTAGGTGAAAGAGTTATTTAAGAAATATTGGCTATCTGCAATACTTTTAGTGATAATAGGCAGTTACTCATTTTGAGTAGGTGAGTAATTAGCTACGGATCTGAAAATTCACTAATTGAAAGCTCTCCAAAATGTATGTGAATGAGTTATTTCAGAAATACTGGCTATCTGCAATACTTGTAGAGATAATTCACATTTACTCATTTTGAGTAGGTGAATAATTAACTACGGGTGTGAAACTTCACCAAGTGAAAGCTCTCCCAAAAGTAGGTGAATGAGTTATTTGAGAAAAATTGGCTATCTGCAATACTTTTACAGATAATTCACATTTACTCATTTTGATTAGGTGAGTAATTAGCTACGGGTTTGGAATTCACCATGTGAAAGCTCTCCCAAAAGTAGATGAACGAGTAATTTGATAAAAATTGGATACCCGTAATACTTTTAGAGATAATTAGCATTTACTCATTTTGAGGAGGTGAATAATTAGCTACGGGTCTGAAAATTCACCAAGTGAAAGCTCTCCCAAAAGTAGGTGAATGAGTTATTTGATAAAAATTGGCTATCTGCAATACTTTTAGAGATAATTCCCATTTACTCATTTTCAGTACGTGAGTAATTAGCTACGGGTCTGGAACTTCACCATGTGAAAGCTCTCCCAAAAGTAGATGAACGAGTAATTTGATAAAAATTGGATATCCACAATACTTTCAGAGATCATTAGCATTTACTCATTTTGAGTAGGTGAATAATTAGCTACGAGTCTGAAACTTCACCAAGTGAAAGCTCTTCCAAAAGTAGGTGAATGAGTTATTTAAGAAAAATTGGATATCCCCAATACTTTTAGGGATAATTCATATTTACTCATTTTGAGTAGGTGAGTAATTACCTACGGGTCTGGAACTTCACCATGTGAAAGCTCTCCCAAAAGTAGATGAATGAGTTATTTGATAAAAATTGGATATCCGCAATACTTTTAGAGATAATTATCATTTACTCATTTTGAGTAGGTGAATAATTAGCTACGGGTCTGAAACTTCACCATGTGAAAGCTCTCCCAAAAGTAGATGAAGCAGCTATTTGAGAAAAATTATGTCATTATTTTGCCACAAATAAGAAAATAGCTATTACTCACTTATGGCATGCAATAGAACCCCAAACTATATGCATTTACCCTGCAGTCACAATTTCAAAGTAGGTATTACTCGGCTATCCAATGTGCAACAGGTCTGAAACTTTACTATGTGATAGGTTATCAAAAACTAGATGAATAACATATTTGAAAATATTTCCCTAACTTTAATACTTTTGAAGATATCTGACACTTACTTATGTTGTTATTTTGCTACAAATAAGAAAATAGCTATTACTCACTTATGGCATGCAATACAACCCCAAAATATATACCATGTTATAGTTAAGGACAAAGTAGCTGAACAATATATTTGAAGAAAAAGCTGTAACTGCAATAGTTTTGGAGTTACAATGGATTTACTCAACAGTCACAATTTCAAAGTAGCTATTACTTAGCTATGCAATGTGCAACAGGTCTGAAACTTTACTATGCGATAGCTTACAAAAAAGTAGATGAATGACATATTTGAAAAGAATTCCGTAACTTTAATACTTCTGAAGATATTTGACATTTACTTATGTCATTATTTTGCTACTAATAAGAAAATAGCTATTACTCACTTATGGCTTGCAATAGAACCCCAAACTACATGCCAGCTTATAGCTAAGGACAAAGTAGGTGAACAACATATTTTACGAAAATATTGTAACTGCAATAGTTTTGGAGTTACAATGGATTTACTCAACTGTAGAATTTCAAAGTAGCTATTACTCAGCTATCCAATGTGCAACAGATCTGAAACTTTACTATGTGATAGCTTATGAAAAAGTAGATGGATAACATATTTGAAAAGAATTCCCTAACTTTAATACTTTTGAAGATATTTGACATCTACTTATGTCATGATTTTGCTACAAAAAACAAAATAGCTATTACTCACTTATGGCATGCAATAGAACCCCAAACTATGTACCATCTTATAACTAAGGACAAAGTAGCTGAACAACATATTTTAGGAAAATACTCTAACTGCAATAGTTTTGGAGTTACAATGGCTTTACTCAACACTCAGAATTTCAAAGTAGCTATTACTCAGCTATCCAAGGTGCAACAGGTCTGAAACTTTACTATGTCATAGTTTACCAAAAAGTAGATGGACAACATATTTGAAAAGATTTCCCTAACTTTAATACTTTTGAAGATATTTGACATTTACTTCTTCTGTTATTTAGCTACAAATGAGAAAATAGCTATTACTCACTTATGGCAAGCAATAGAACCCCAAACTATGTACCATCTTATAGCTAAGAACAAAGTAGCTGAACAACATATTTTAGGAAAACACTCTAACTGCAATACTTTTTTAGTTACAATAGCTTTACTCAGTCAGAATTTCAAAGTAGTTATTACTCAGCTATCCAAGGTGCAACAGGTCTGAAACTTTACTATGTCATAGCTTACCAAAAAGTAGATGGACAACATATTTGAAAAGATTTCCCTAACTTCAATACTTTTGGAGATATCTGACATTTACTTCTTCTGTTATTTAGCTACAAATGAGAAAATAGCTATTACTCACTTATGGCAAGCAATAGAACCCCAAACTATGTACCATCTTATAGCTAAGATCAAAGTAGCTGAACAACATATTTTAGGAAAATACTCCAACTGCAATAGTTTTGGAGTTACAATGGCTTTACTCAACAGTCAGAATTTCAAAGTAGCTATTACTCAGCTATCCAAGGTGCAACAGGTCTGAAACTTTACTATGTCATAGTTTACCAAAAAGTAGATGGACAACATATTTGAAAAGATTTCCCTAACTTCAATACTTTTGAAGATATTTGACATTTACTTCTTCCGTTATTTAGCTACAACTGAGAAAATAGCTATTACTCACTTATGGCATGTAATGGGACCCCAAACTAAGTACCATCTTATAGCTAAGGACAAAGTAGCTGAACAACATATTTGAAGAAAAAGTTGTTACTGCAATAGTTTTTGAGTTATGAGCCCTTTACTGAAAGTAGCTAAGATTGCTATTACTCACTTATCTTTAGGCCTAAGTCAATAAAACCAAAAAATTTTTCAAGGGCATGAAAATTCATTGGGACAATTAATTTACAAAAAATCTGTAGCTGTAGCAGTTTTGGAGAAATCTGCGTGACTAACTATAGTAACTAACGCACACACGCACACACTGACGCACAGACATCATTTCATAATCTCCCTTTCATAACAACAAACAGCTGATGGTGGTCAAATTAAGAATAACAACATGGCTTACATACTTACTGGTTCACTATACCAATGCACCTTCCAGCTGACACTTTTAAAAATCAGTTTCCTTGATCAAAGGGTAAGCAATATATGCATTTGTTCAGATTATGTAATTGCACTATTACCAGGTATGTCACAAAACAATTTTCAAAGTACAAGTTGGGAATTTACAATTTTACATTTCATCCAAATGTCACATTGCTATTGGGACAGGCCCACAGCATTTGTTACTTGTGGGAGTCAAACCCAGGGGTGACAGCCTGTGATTAGATGAAAACTTGTAATAAATAATAATAACTAGACCTACACATCGGAAAACCGATGCAAATTTGTATCCACTGGAAAGACAACTCACCAAAGCCAGTGAACCATTGTTTGACCTTGAAGGAGGGGCCAAAGCTCAAATCTGACAACATCAAAAGATTCCCAGCCCATAATTTCGTATAAGTTGGTTTCACATTGCAAACATCTAGGACCAATAATAAGTGAGTTGTCAACACATTTAAGTTAGGCTGTCCTCGTTTGATCTTGAAGGAGGGATCAAGGTAAAATCGGACCACATCAGAACTGAAGGTTCCTAGCCCATGATTTCCCATAAGTTTGTTTCACATTGCAAGCCTCTAGGACCAATAATAAGTGAGTTATAAGCACTTTTAAGTTTGGCTATCCTCATTTGACCTGGAAGGAGGGGCCCAAGGTCAAATCTGACCACATTATAAGATTCCCAGCCCATGATTTCCTATAGGTTGGTTTCACATTGCAAACCTCTAGCCCCAATAATAAACAAGTTATAAGCACTTTTAAGTTTGGCTATCCTATTTGACCTTGAAGGAGGGGTCCAAGGTCAAATCTGACCACATCAGGAGATTCCCAGCTCATGATTTCCTGTAAGTTGATTTCACAATGCAAACCTCTGGGACCAATAATAAGCGAGTTATAAGCACTTTTAAGTTTGGCTATCCTCATTTGACCTTGAAGGAGCTGAATTTTATGGCGGTTTGCAATAATTTATTTACTGTACCGATGATACCGGCACTACCGCAACACCCCTAATTAATTAAAACTGTCAGTGTGGTTGGCCTGACATAATAAATTGTATTCTAACATGACTGCTAACAGGGGTAAATTATAAATTGTTAATTCAGATTTGAACTCATTCTGATGTTATTGCTAACTGGGATAAATTCTCAAAACATTAAACTCTAGCTTTGCCTTGCATATTTTATGTCATAATGAACTTCATATACATGTAGTCACTTGAAAATTATGACAGGGGACCTGATCAATTGCTATAGTGTTTATAACAAACAGGGACATGATTGACAGACTCTGGTAATAAAATATTGTTAGGAACCCCCATGAAATTCTCTGACCTGATATTTTTATATAAGGCTTCTACTTATTTTTTTTTTGGCAGATGCTATTTGTGGTGAGTTTGTAGTGGGTCAACTTTGAAATTGACCAACTTTGGAAAAGAGATGTCCATAAAACTGGCCTTAGTGGTTCAACAAATACACATTACACATGTGTCATTAATGTTAGACGTCATTAATGTTAGACAATGATGTAAAATAGGTAGCTAAACACATTTAATGTGATACATTTGCACTGATACATATAAACAAGGGTTTACTTATTCCATTTCTTAATAATTTAACGAAGTAACATAAATCCAGACAATATAATAACAACCTGTCTAACATTAATGACGTCTAACTGGTTTAATGATAATCAGAGGGATACTCAGTCTAGTTTATCTACAGCCTTATCAAAGATCTAGATCTAGGATTAAGGTCCAAAATTTAGGAAAAAATGCTTACCTGTGTACAACATATGTCGCAAAGCCATGAAATAATTCATGTGCTTTACGATTAAAAATAGCCCCTGAAGATAAGCTGCTCTACCATGTCCTGGATTGGGATCCTGAAGAAACTTCTTAAGATCATAAGTTCGACAATCCTCTGGCATAAATTCATCCAAGACACGTTCATCAAAGTTGTATGTGTAGTTAAAGCAGTCATGATCAGTAGGAGCCCGGAAAAATTTCAGGTCAAATTGCTTTGCAAGCATCTGAGCAAAGAGGTTTTTACCAGCTGCAATATTACCTTCCACAACTATGACCTTGGAATTTTGACACAGATTCGAATATGAAGGATTTGAAAAATCCAACACCTTATAGGGATACTTTTCGCCGTAGGTCTGTTTCAAGGGTCCTATGAAAGTGGCTGCTTGCAGTTTGTTTACAAACGGTGCAGTTGGTTTTCCAATAGCAGGCAAATGTTTCATACAAATTGTTCGTATAAGTGGTGACTTTTTTAATAAAAGAGCCATTTTTGAGTGGTTTAGTTTAGTTCATAATAACAAAAATAACAAAATATTCGAGTGTTCTTTGAAAAACGGCCTTCACCTACTCTGGGAAATTTAGGGTAGTTTATAAAACTCAGAACCGGATTCGGAACTGGAATTTTCCCGGATCGTACCTCTTGTAGCTCCTATTTATTGCACCTCTCTAGCTGTGAGGTGACAAATTTTCGTGGGGTATTTGTAACAGTATTTTATAATAGTAAGGTTGCTTGAAGATCTAATACTTTACACTCACCGTCACAGTACCCAACTCATGAATATTTATGAGGAGATATGAGGTCACAGATTTCCTTTGGGTTTTCTAAGATTTTTTTTACATATAATAAGTCTGTTTGAAGATAAAATACTTTAAACTGGAGAACCTATGGGCGTATAACCAAAGTTATTAATATTCATGAGAATAAATGAAGTAAAGTTTTTTTTAAATATTTATAAAATGAAAGCCTCGACGAAGATCTAATGATTTAAATTCACGACCTCACGGCCATTGATGGAGTCATTGTGCGCTCATTCAAGTCCTGGCCCAGTATTCATAAAACTTGCTGAGACCAAATTTTCAAGAGGATCTGCATCGCTGACGGGAGTAACAAAAGCAATGTAGGTAACCGGGGACGTCCCCACTACGGACAGGGAGAATCAATTATTTGCAAATACATATACATATATAGTTTGTTCACAGTACGAATGGGCTATGATACTAAATCTCGGAAAACGTCCCCCACTGGGTACATGGCAGAGATCCTCCTCTCCTCCCCCATCCCCCACTGGGTATATCAGCCACTGAGTGTCCCCCACTGTGTACATGGCAGAGATCCTCCTTTCCTCTCCCATCCCCCACTGGGTACATGTGTCACTGAGCATCCCCCACTGCGTACATGGCAGAGATCCTCCTCTTCTCCCCCATCCCCCACTGGGTACATCAGCCACTGAGTGTCCCCAACTGCGTACATGGAAGAGATCCTCCTCTCCTCCCCAATCCCCCACTGGGTACATCAGCCACTGAGTGTCCGCCACTGCGTACATGGCAGAGAACCACCTCTCCTCCCCCATCCCCCACTGGGTATATCAGCCACTGAGTGTCCCCCACTGCGTACATGGCAGAGATCCTCCTTTCCTCTCCCATCCCCCACTGGGTACATGTGTCACTGAGCATCCCGCACTGCGTACATGGAAGAGATCCTCCTCTCCTCCCCCATCCCCCACTGGGTACATCAGCCACTGAGTGTCCCCCACTGCGTACATGGAAGAGATCCTCTTCTCCTCCCCCATCCCCCACTGGGTACATCAGCCACTGAGTGTCCCCCACTGCGTACATAGCAGAGATCCTCCTCTCCTCCCCATCCCCCACTGGGTACATGTGTCAGTGAGTGTCCCCCACTGGGTACATGGCAGAGATCCTCCTCTCCTCCCCCATCCCCCACTGGGTACATCAGCCACTGAGTGTCCGCCACTGCGTACATGGCAGAGATCCTCCTCTCCTCCCCCATCCCCCACTGGGTATATCAGCCACTGAGTGTCCCCCACTGCGTACATGGCAGAGATCCTCCTTTCCTCTCCCATCCCCCACTGGGTACATGTGTCACTGAGCATCCCCCACTGCGTACATGGAAGAGATCCTCCTCTCCTCCCCCATCCCCCACTGGGTACATGTGTCAGTGAGTGTCCCCCACTGGGTACATGGCAGAGATCCTCCTCTCCTCCCCCATCCCCCACTGGGTACATCAGCCACTGAGTGTCCCCCACTGCGTACATGGCAGAGATCCTCCTCTCCTCCCCCATCCCCCACTGGGTATATCAGCCACTGAGTGTACCCCACTGCGTACATGGAAGAGATCCTCCTTTCCTCTCCCATCCCCCACTGGGTACATGTGTCACTGAGCGTCCCCCACTGCGTACATGCCAGAGCTCCTCTTCTCCTCCCCCATCCCTCACTGGGGACATGTGTCACTGAGCATCCCCCACTGCGTACATGCCAGAGATCCTCCTCTCCTCTCCCATCCCCCACTGAGGACATGTGTCACTGAGCATCCCCCACTGCGTACATGCCAGAGCTCCTCCTCTCCTCCCCCATCCCCCACTGGGGACATGTGTCACTGAGCATCCCCCACTGCGTACATGCCAGAGCTCCTACTCTCCTCCCCCATCCCCCACTGGGGACATATGTGAGTGAGTGTCCCCCACTGCGTACATGACACAGATCCTCCTCTCCTCCCCCATCCCCCACTGGGGACATGTGTCACTGAGCATCCCCCACTGCGTACATGCCAGAGCTCCTACTCTCCTCCCCCATCCCCCACTGGGGACATATGTGAGTGAGTGTCCCCCACTGCGTACATGACACAGATCCTCCTCTCCTCCACCATCCCCCACTAGGGACATGTGCCACTGAGCGTCCCCCACTGCGTACATGGCAGAGATCCTCCTCTCCTCTCCCATCCCCCACTGAGGACATGTGTCACTGAGCATCCCCCACTGCATAGATGGCAGAGCTCCTCTTCTCCTCCCCATCCCCCACTGGGGACATATGTGAGTGCGTGTCCCCCACTGTGTACATGACACAGATCCTCCTCTCCTCCACCATCCCCCACTAGGGACATGTGCCACTGAGCATCCCCCACTGCGTACATGGCAGAGCTCCTCTTCTCCTCCCCCATCCCCCACTGGGGACATATGTGAGTGAGCGTCCCCCACTGCATACATGGCAGAGATCCTGCTCTCCTCTCCCATCTCCCACTGGGGACATGTGTTACTAAGCGTCCCCCACTGTGTATATGGCAGAGATCCTCACCTCCCCTAGTTCCTGTTTGGGATATTTATCAGAGAGTGTCCCCCACTGAATACAGGGCACAGATCCTCCTCTTCTCTCCCATCACCCACTAAGGATATGTAATATTAAGCATCCAACACTGCATACATTACTGGAATCCTCCTCCTCCCAAGGTTTTTCATTTCTGCACAGTATCCTCAAAATAGCCTTAGAGATACCCATAAGGACAAAGTCCCTATGAGAAGGTCAAAGGTCAATAATGGTTGCACACCTCCACCTTCTAACCAAATTCCTACAAGTTGTGGTTCCTGAGACGTAGCCGAGACAAGATGTTATAGGTCGAGGTTACTACAGAAAGGTCCAAGGTCAAATCTAGGTCATACCATGACATTGCACAACTACACCCCCTAACCAATGTCCCTACCAAGTATCAACTTCCTACACCATACGGTTTCTGAGATATAGCCCAGACAAGATTTTATAGGTCAAGGTTACTATGGCAAGGTCAAAGGTCAAATCAAGGTCAGACCATGACGTTGCACACCTACAACCCCTAACCAATATCCCTACCAAATATCAACTTCATACACCTTACAGTTTCCGAGATATAGCCCAGACAAGATTTTATAGGTCAAGGTCACTACGGCAAGGTCAAAGGTCAAATCAAGGTCAGACCATGACGTTGCACAACTACACCCCCCAAGCAATGTCCCTACCAAATATCAACTTACTACCCCTTACGGTTTCTGAGATACAGCCCGGACAAACTTTTTCCAGCCACCCGTCAGCCCGCCCGCCCGTACTTTCTGCAGAACTGAAGATCAAGCCCTTTGATGTCAGAATATGGTTCGAATCACAGAGAACGTGTTATGGCAAACTCTCCAAGCTATAATCTGGCAAAGCACCAAGGAAGATGACCAAGAGACAGTCCTGGGTCTACCAGCAGATGGGTTTCCTTAAAACCCACATCAGACACAAGGGGGCCAGCAGAAGTTCTGGGTTCGAGGCCAGTCCCAACACCAGCAAGCAGGACGAATCGCGTCTATCTACTACTGATACAGAACACCTTGAGTCCAGTGTCCTGAGGGAGGGTAGGAATCAACCTATGTTCACATCTACACCAGTTTCAACAGACTCCAAGATACTCAAGCACTTTGACCAGATGAGGACACTCATCTCAGGTTTCCTGCAGCAGAAGTCAGACAGGCAGCCCTTCTTTGACTATGTGGCATCAGAGGCTGAAAAGATGACCCAGGAGGAGTTTGAGGACCTCGAGGGCAGAATTTTTAGAGACATTGAAACCATTAAAAGCAAGCGTAGACATCAACCACTACGAAGAAGATCAGCCACTTTTACCACAGAGTCCCAGAGGGTCGACATACTGCCAACAATCACTCAACAGGCATCTAGTTCCACTAAAGCCGCAGCTAGCAGCAGTTATGTCTACTACACACCCAGCCCCATTGGCTTTGGAAACCCTACATCAGTTCTAACAGTACAGGATGAGGGCAGTAGACACAACCTAAGTGGAATACTAAGTCAACTACCAGATCTGACATCAACACAGATCATTGACCAGCCTCAGCAGCAGCAGCAGCAGCTGCAACTCTTCACTATCACCACTACAGCACCGCCTCAAGAGCAGCAGCCTCCTCAGTAGCCATCCAGTCAGGGTGGGTCTTTGACCTGCCGTCGGCCCTTTTCAGGGCCACCCAAATATTCCAAAAACAACTAGAAAAATGTTTTTGCTGACAAAAACGAAGCGGCCCTGATGAAAAAGAAGTCACCCATAAAAGATGTCAACTTATGCATCATAAGCAATAGAAACTGTGAATTTTATTGCATTGTGTATGTTACTTGTCCCTATTTTCATCTTTAATAAGTGTGCACAATTAAAGTGAGGTCAGCTGAACAATACAATAGCTGGAGATTAAAAACTCCATAATTTCACTGCAAGATGGCCATAACTTCATTCATATTGGGACTTTAAGGTGACCATAAAATAAGAATGTCCCTTTTCTCATCCTTTATAAGTGCATAAAGTTTAGCTCAGGTCAGTTGAACAATAAGATAGCTGGAGGCTGAAACTTCCTTTTTCACTGTAAGGTGACCATAACTTCATTCATATTTCGACTTTAAGGTGACCATAATATGAGAATGTCCCTTCAATATCAATATATGTTAGATATGGAAAAAGAAAGGAGCCAGATGGCTTTATTCAAATGTTATGACTGTAGGGGGGCCAAAATTATATTAACAGTTTAAGGTCACCTTAAAATCAGGATAACCCTTTGGTTTGCCATCCTTTATAGGTGTGCAAAGTTTAACTGAGGTCAGTCGAACAATAAGATACTTGGAGGCTGAAAACCCCCTCATTTCACTTTAAGGTGGCTACAACTCCATTCATACTGAGAGTTTAAGGTGACCATAAGTATTCTTTTTATCTAGTTTAATACCAGTGATAATTTCGATATAAAAAATGGAAAAAGAAAGGAGCCAGAGGATTTTATTCCAATTTGATGACTTTAAGCAGGCCATATGTCCATTAACATTTTGAGTTTAAGGTCACCATAAAGTCTTATTGTTATATGTGCCAAGTTTGGTTGAAAAAAGTGAAAAACTAAGTGAACTGGAGGGATAAACCCCCTTTTTTTACATTAAGGTGACCTCAAGATTGCAGATACAGGGCTAAAACTTCGGCATATGAAAGATTATCAAAAAGTAGCTGATTAAGTTATTCCAACAAAACGCCGAAATCCGGACCATTTTTGAGATACAGACCAAGTACCCATTTTAAAAAAAATTTACGAAAATAAAATGCCTCCCATTCAGGCATCTATGGTCTGATTGATGAGAAAATCCTTTCCAACCTTGGAAATTTGGTCTAGAATGTACCTGATAAATTTTATAGCACAGGTAAGTGTGGTTTTTTCCGAAACGCAATGACGGGGTGTTTGGGAGTTATGCTTAAGGTTACCTTAAGTAAAGTTTAAGGTCTGCGCAAAGTATCCCAAAAATTTTTCCCGCCCCTATAGTTTTAAAGAAAGATAAGAAGGAAAGAAATATTTGAAAGGCTAAGAAGTTATTCAAGGGAGACCATCATCCTGCGACGGCGGCGGTGATCAGTCGAACTTCGGTGAAAACAAATAAGCATCCCTGACAGGCCGCTTAATTATTAAGCTGTATTCTATTAAAAATCCCCTCCCAAAACATAACAGTTCAGTACAAATACTTATCACAAGAAAAAAAAAGTCCAACACCCACACCACCCCCAAACAAATAACCCCCCACTAAGAAACACACAAACCCAGCACCAAATCCAACCCCCAACTTACAATCACATAAACCCAATAGCCAACATAACCCCACAACCAAGAAACAGACAAACTCAAAATCAAACAGAACCCAAAACAAAGAACTGAAAACGATTTTGCAAACATAACCCACCATTATTGTAAAAGGAACCACTTTGGTGGTTATATTTTCCAAACAATCTTGAAGTGGAGTAAAAAAAAAAAAAAAATTTAAGATATTCAGTAAAGGAAATAATTTCAGTGAAATGTAAGTCTACATTGCATACCATTTAGCAAATTATGTTTGCCATTGGGTTTTTTTTAAAGGAGAATTATGTTTAGGATTGGGTTTGTCTGTTTTTCAGTGGTTTGATTTTTGTTGTGCATTGTGTTTGTCTGTTCGTCAGTGGGGTGACTTCTGTAAGGCGTTGGGTTTGTCTGTTTTTCAGTGGTTTGAATTTTGTTGTGCATTGTGTTTGTCTGTTCGTCAGTGGGGTGACTTCTGTAAGGTGTTGGGTTTGTCTGTTTGTTGGATGGGTGACTAGTGTTAGGAAATGGTTGTGATATTTGGAAGAAGCACAGCTTATTAATTGTTTTTGGAATATTTGGTAGTCCTTAAAAGGACTGGTTATTAGTCCTAAAAAGGACTGATTACTGCAGCAGGAGTTATATTCTGCCATCTTGCCAGGCCACTGCTCCCTCATTATTGAAGTAGTCCTTGATGTAGTCCCTCTGTCTTTTGGCTTCTCTAGCAGGGTTTCTGTCTGGACCAAGACCAGCAGTACCACAAATCAATCAACAATCACCAGGCACATCATCATCATCATCAGGCTCTTGACCACCATGTTGACCTTGATACTGGCTTCTCAGTATGTTGTGCAGAACCACACAGGTAAATACCACTTCTCTGACTGTTTCTGGGGGAAGTTCAATGGTGGTCCTCATCACTCTGAATCTTGAGACCAGGATGCCAAAAGCATTTTCAACAACTCTCCTGCCCCTTGATATTCTGTAGTTGGCAATCCTTTCCTTTCTGGTTAACATCCTTCTACCATAGGGTTTCATGAGCCAGGTCTTCACTGCAAAGGCATCATCTGCCAGAATGAAGTAGGGGACATCTTGACTGGGTCAGGGTGCTGGGTCAGGGAAGCCTATCCTGCCATCCTCAATCCTCCTCTTAAGCTGAGAGGCATTAAATATCTGGGCATCTGAGCAAGATCCAGCTGTACCAGCATCCACCCATCTAAACTTATACTGTCCATCTACAAGGGCCAACATTACAATGGAAAAGAACCCCTTGTAGTTGTGGAACAGGGCTCCAGTGTTCTTGGGTTTCTTCACGGCCACATGTTTTCCATCAAGGGCTCCCAGGGCATGTGGAATATTCCATCTGATCCTGAATTCCCTCTCCAGTTCTTTCCACTCATCTGGAGTAGTGGGACATCTGAGGTGCTCCCTGCTGAACTCATCCTGGATGGCCCTGCAGACCTCTAGAAACTTGGAGATGGTGGATCTGCCAACCCTGAACTGACAGGATAATGATGTGTAGGACTCTCCAGTGGCTAGATATCTGAGGATGAGGGCTAACTTCTCGCCAACACTGATTTGGAGCTCTGTAGTTGGTGGCCTGCCTGGCTAGACGTGGTTTCAGTTTTGTCTTGGCATATAATTCAGCCATAATGTTGTGGTCGGCCCCCCTCTCCTCTCTCTGTAGTAGCCATGGCCTGACCCACATGTTGTGCCTTCTTCTATGGTCTCTGTATGGGTGCGAGTGGTGGTGGCATTTGAGGTGCTGGTGGTGGTGGTTGCTGTGGTCGATGTAGAAATAGGAAATACATCATTATTTGTAACTGAATAACACATGTCCCCAGTGGGGGATGGGAGAGGAGAGGAGGATCTGTGTCATGTACGCAGTGGGGGATGCTCAGTGACACATGTCCTCAGTGGGGGATGGGGGAGGAGGATCTCTGGCATGTACGCAGTGGGGGACGCTCAGTGACACATGTTCCTAGTGGGGGATGGTGGAGGAGAGGAGGAGCTCTGGCATGTACGCAGTGGGGGACGCTCAGTGACACATGTCCCTAGTGGGGGATGGTGGAGGAGAGGAGGATCTGTGCCATGTACGCAGTGGGGGACACTCACTCACATATGTCCCCAGTGGGGGATGGGGGAGGAGAGGAGGATCTGTGCCATGTACGCAGTGGGGGATGCTCAGTGACACATGTCCTCAGTGGGGGATGGTGGAGGAGAGGAGGAGCTCTGGCATGTACGCAGTGGGGGACGCTCAGTGACACATGTCCCTAGTGGGGGATGGTGGAGGAGAGGAGGATCTGTGCCATGTACGCAGTGGGGGACACTCACTCACATATGTCCCCAGTGGGGGATGGGGGAGGAGAGGAGGATCTGTGCCATGTACGCAGTGGGGGATGCTCAGTGACACATGTCCTCAGTGGGGGATGGTGGAGGAGAGGAGGAGCTCTGGCATGTACGCAGTGGGGGACGCTCAGTGACACATGTCCCAAGTGGGGGATGGTGGAGGAGAGGAGGATCTGTGTCATGTACGCAGTGGGGGACACTCACTCACATATGTCCCCAGTGGGGGATGGGGGAGGAGAGGAGGATCTTTGTCATGTACGCAGTGGGGGACACTCACTCACATATGTCCCCAGTGGGGGATGGGGGAGGAGAGGAGGATCTGTGTCATGTACGCAGTGGGGGACACTCACTCACATATGCCCCAGTGGGGGATGGGGGAGGAGAGGAGGATCTGTGTCATGTACGCAGTGGGGGATGCTCACTGACACATGTCCTCAGTGGGGGATGGGAAAGGAGAGGAGGATCTCTGGCATGTACGCAGTGGGGGACACTCAGTGACACATGTCCCTAGTGGGGGATGGTGGAGGAGAGGAGGATCTGTGCCATGTACACAGTGGGGGACGCTCAGTGACACATGTCCCTAGTGGGAGATGGTGGAGGAGAGGAGGATCTGTGCCATGTACGCAGTGGGGGATGCTCAGTGACACATGTCCCTACTGGGGGATGGTGGAGGAGAGGAGGAGCTCTGGCATGTACGCAGTGGGGGATGCTCAGTGACACATGTCCCTACTGGGGGATGGTGGAGGAGAGGAGGATCTATGTCATGTACGCAGTGGGGGATGCTCAGTGACACATGTCCCTAGTGGGGGATAAGGGAGGAGAGGAGAATCATTGTCATGTACCCAGTGGGGGACACTCACTCACATATGCCCCAGTGGGGGATGGGGGAGGAGAGGAGGATCTGTGTCATGTACGCAGTGGGGGATGCTCACTGACACATGTCCTCAGTGGGGGATGGGAAAGGAGAGGAGGATCTCTGGCATGTACGCAGTGGGGGACACTCAGTGACACATGTCCCTAGTGGGGGATGGTGGAGGAGAGGAGGATCTGTGCCATGTACACAGTGGGGGACGCTCAGTGACACATGTCCCTAGTGGGAGATGGTGGAGGAGAGGAGGATCTGTGCCATGTACGCAGTGGGGGATGCTCAGTGACACATGTCCCTACTGGGGGATGGTGGAGGAGAGGAGGAGCTCTGGCATGTACGCAGTGGGGGATGCTCAGTGACACATGTCCCTACTGGGGGATGGTGGAGGAGAGGAGGATCTATGTCATGTACGCAGTGGGGGATGCTCAGTGACACATGTCCCTAGTGGGGGATAAGAGAGGAGAGGAGAATCATTGCCATGTACCCAATGGGGGACACTCAGTGACACATGTCCCTAGTGGGAGACAGGGAGGAAAGGAGTGTCTCTGCCATGTACCCAGTGGGGGATGCTCAGTGGCTTATGTACCCAGTGGGGGACGGGGGAGGAGAGGAGGATCTCTGCCATGTACCCAGTGGGGGACGCTCAGTGGCTAATGTACCCAGTGGAGGACGGGGGAGGAGAGGAGTATCTCTGCCATGTACCCAGTGGGGGACGCTCAGTGGCTTATGTACCCAGTGGGGGACGGGGGAAGAGAGGAGTATCTCTGCCATGTACCCAGTGGGGGACACTCAGTGGCTTATGTACCCAGTGGGGGACGGGGGAGGAGAGGAGTATCTCTGCCATGTACCCAGTGGGGGACACTCAGTGGCTTATGTACCCAGTGGGGGACGGGGGAGGAGAGGAGGATCTCTGCCATGTACCCAGTGGGAGACGCTCAGTGACACATGTCCCTAGTGGGGGATAAGGGAGGAGAGGAGAATCATTGCCATGTACCCAGTGGGGGACACTCAGTGACACATGTCCCTAGTGGGAGACAGGGAGGAGAGGAGTATCTCTGCCATGTACCCAGTGGGGGACGCTCAGTGGCTTATGTACCCAGTGGAGGATGGGGGAGGAGAGGAGGATCTCTGCCATGTACGCAGTGGGGGACACTCAGTGACACATGTCCCTAGTGGGGGATAAGGGAGGAGAGGAGAATCATTGCCATGTACCCAGTGGGGGACACTCAGTGACACATGTCCCTAGTGGGAGACAGGGAGGAGAGGAGTGTCTCTGCCATGTACCCAGTGGGGGACGCTCAGTGGCTTATGTACCCAGTGGGGGATAAGGGAGGAGAGGAGAATCACTGCCATGTACCCAGTGGGGGACACTCAGTGACACATGTCCCTAGTGGGAGACAGGGAGGAGAGGATTATCTCTGCCATGTACCCAGTGGGTGATGCTCAGTGGCTTATGTACCCAGTGGGGGACAGGGGAGGAGAGGAGGATCTCTGCCATGTACCCAGTGGGGGACGCTCAGTGGCTTATGTACCCAGTGGGGGATGGGGGGGAGGAGAGGGGGACCAAATCTGTTACTATCTTTTCTGAATCAATAGTTTGTGTTCCTTAATGTTATACTCGTATTGTGTGATAAATAAAAGCTAACATTTCATTGATTCTATTTTTTCTCGTCAAATAATGATTTCTCTTTGAGGTGTCTCCCATTACGGACATAACGTGGTGGGGGACGTCCCCCGTTACGTACATACCATCCCCCATCACGCGCACTCACTTCAGCGCTGAGGATGCCCCTCCAAATTTTGTCTCAAGTCACAAGTTTTGGTCTCAAGTCTGAGACTGTTTTTGGTCTCAAACTTGTTGCTATTCACAAAATAGTTGAGACCAAATTTAGTCTCAGATTTGGTCTTAAACTTAAGACTGGTACATAGTTGTCTCAAATATTTTGGTAAAAGTCTCAAGCATTATTTCACCTTAACTGAGATTCATGTTTTCACTTTTTATGGCTTAATGTAAAGTAGAAATAATTTACAACATATATGTGGCAGTGTGGTTTTCGGGAGTCGCGGTAGTTTCGGCATTTAAACGGCTATAAATTAAATGGACATATTGTGGACCTCGGAAGTTGGCGGGAATAACGGACCGTAAACGGGAAATACAATGAACTTGGTCAGTGTCAAGAGTTAAGGCAGGAAGTAAGGTTGTTTCCCAGCAGGCACACGCCTTGAAATGTCGTTGATTTAGAGTTGAAAACAAGTTCTGACGTTGAAATGAACATTACCAACTACTAAATCTAAGTTAGTTTTCTGACATGAAAAAGTAGTGATATTTTGACCAGAAATTATGGTGATTTTTGGTTGAAAAACTGACACCGACACAATTTCAACACTATTTCAAAGCTGGATTTCTGACTGGAAAAAGTAGTGATACTTCATAAAAAAATCACCACTAAATTAAGTTAGGTTTTTCGACATGAAATCTTAGTCATGTTATTGAACATAAAACAGGTTGAATGTTGGGAAATGAATGACTTGTGATCATTGATTGAAAATTCTTTTCTAGAGGGTGATATAGTGATTAAGTGTAACTTTTTGAAAGAACTATTATTGCAATTGTTTTTGAATTTGTAGATATTTGTAAAGCAAAGACTAATTTTTAAAGATTATAAAGATGATAAAGATTATGTGTGCATTTTTCTCCATTCTCCTTATGAATTAACTGATGCATCCAAATATAATTTTTATAATTTATAATTATATTTTGATTAATGCAATTCCTGATAATTAAAAAAAAACATTTTAAAGTCAAACTTATCTTAAATAAAAAAGATAAATTCAAACTTATTCATCAAAACTTAGTAATTAGAATTTTTTTCTCAAATTCTCCCATACACAAAGAAAATAGTTTTCAGTTTACAAGTTTACACTGAAACTTCTCTACACAGAGAACCTAAGCTATAACATTTTATCACACAACAGTGAGGTTGAGGGGTTCCTGGTTTTTCTTATCTGTACCGTGCTACACAGGACATTGGACCTGTGACTAAAGTAATTAGATAACACAGCAGGGGTGGAGGTGGGGGTTTACCCTTGCTCAGTTGCAGGCATGGTGTTTACTTCTTTTAAGTCTGTTTTTTTGTGGTCAGCACTGACAACTAATTAAGTTGGGGAGTAATGGGTGGAGTTCTTCAAATGTGGCTTTTCTTGTGTTTTTTTCAGTTTATATGACAAGCATCTGAACTGAGCATTGTGGCTTTGCTACATGATTATAGCTCCTTTATAATTACAATATAATTATAGCCAACTTAATAAAACATTTAAAAGAAACTGATTGGATAAAATACTGAAGATATAAATAATGTCACAATTGTTTGTTATTTACAAAGAAAAAAAAATTTTAAATTTTACAAAAAGAATTTCAATTGAAGGCAATGAATAATACCGGTCCTATTAATAAGATAAAAATGGATATCTAGTTGGAAAATATGGATTTACATATCTTGAGCATATTTGAAAGCTGATTAAAAAATTATGTGTTATTACAATGTCATCAGAAATAGAATATTGAATATACAATGATTCATGAAGACATGTGATCTTGGAAAGAATTAATTACTTTGAAGTTGTATTCAAATTGTAAAATATGCATATGGATAGTTATTATATAATATTATTAAGAAGCTATAATTATGCAACACAAGCTACAATGATTCAACTAAAGAAGACAGTATAAACAACCTGATTTCACCCATTGAATTCAACCCTATTTCATACATTGAATTCAACCCTATTTCATACATTGGATCCAACCAAAAACGGTTTGCAAAATCTACACGTATTTCAACCAGATTTCACCCACTGAATTCAACCTGATTTCACCGATTGAATTCAACCTGATTTCACCGGTTGGATCAACCAAAAACGGTTTGCAAAATCTACATGTATTTCAACGAGATTTCACCCATTGAATTCAACCAGATTTCAACAGTTGGTTTCAACATGATTTCACCGGTTGGATCCAACTAAAAACGGTTTGCAAATTCTTCACGTATTTCAACCAGATTTCACCGTTGGAATCAACCAGATTTCAAAGTCGCGTGCCTGCTGGGTTGAACCTGCTTGTTTTGTGGAAGTGGCCGCCATATTGATGAGAAGTGTGTTTGTATTATAGCAACATGTCATAGGATGTCCATTCTACATTGATATCCTGGTGGAAAGTTTGGAAGTTGGTACAGGTTGGTTGATTTGATGATTGATTGGGTGATTGAGTGAGATTGTGTGGAAAGTTATTGATAAGATGTAGTTCTAATTTGTTGACTTAGTGCTTTATCGGGTTTTAGTTGTTTTATATCTGGTATACTTGGACACTGCTATAGTTAAGAATGATTTCTATAATTGATTTGCATGACTGGAGTAGTATTTTATTGTATCAGTTGAATATTATCAGATACATATATATTGATTTGCGTTCAAAGCTATGGTCTCAGTAATACTGTGATGTAAGTAACTATTCTGTGATAACGATATCCTAGTCAGTAAAGGAAAGGCACGATAGTTGTCAGATGGGATCTGTAAATAGTAACTTTAATTTATTTGTACAAAGTTTTATGTCTGTGGTTATGACCAGTGTGCATGTAATTAAGTCAAGGGCTTGTAATATTATGTGCTGCGTAATATCTAGATATTTAACATGATAAACACTGCTGTGCAATTTTGTGCTTTTTAGTACAATGTGGCACAATGCTAAAGTAAAATTCATTGTTTCAGGTGTTTCTTTACTTGGGGTAGTGGAACTTCCACTGCAGGAGTCTGGCCACAGTTCATGGTACGTGACCACTGACGAATTGCAATAAAAGGTGATTTTAGTTAAGCCTGGTGTTATTTAAGACATCCCCCCTACTTCGCCATGCCTTTGGTCAACTTGTAACCAGAGCAGTCCGGCAACATATATAATACTTAGCCTAAACTTTTGTAACAATGGATAGCCCAAACTTTGGTTTCAAAAGTACCTTACTTTGAGACACTTTTCAACAGTGTTTTCTGACTGCATAGCAACAAAGAAGTAGATCATGTGACATGAGAAATAAAGAACAGTTGACACGATTTTCAATTTATTTTTATTTTAATAGACAGTATGATTTTTGTTAACAATTAAAACACACAAAAACTATTGATGTTTTAAAAAATATTGGATATATTTGCAAGTTTATGGTTTGTTTACATTGGAAAAACTTGAGACTGGTCTGAGCTTGGTCTCAGCTGAGAACCTGTTTGTGAATACAAAGTTGAGATTTGGTCTCAGCTGAGACCAAATCTCAAAGCTGAGATTATTTTTGTCTCAGACTTAAGATCTTTTTATGAATACGGCCCCAGGATCTCATGTGGTGCTACAGAATCACAGGTGCTACACAGGGTGGTGTGAATGTTATATATTATCCAACACATGTACAACAGCTTTCTAAAGTTATATGACAGTCACCTATACACATACAGCAATTGCTTATGCTATCAGTTAATTTTTTTTTAATGAATTGACTGTTGTGCTTTTTTTCCTCTTTCATTTATGGAGTCATTATGTGCTCATCCAAGTCCCAGATCTCTTGTGGTGATACAAATTTATTGGTGCTACAGAGGGTTAGGTGAATGTAATATATGATTTAGCACCAGTGAGATCTGAGACCCAGTTATGTACTTCGCAAAAATGTAAACACGTAGTTCTAATATTTAAATCAAAATTAAACTAATATTTATTACTGCACCACCTGTCTTAATTACAATGTTAACTGATATTTGTATATTAACTTCAAAGCTATCTCAGATTTGTTGGAGTGTTATAACAGTGTGCCATCATGCACCCATACAATTCCCAGATTTTCAGTTGTGCTGTACAAGTGTTTCATCATGCACCCATATAGTACCCGGATTTGAAAGGATGCTAACAAAGTGTCATCATGCAACTGATAATCACATTTTATCTTCAGAAGCCTTTGTATTATACCCATACATGTACTCTTGCCAGTATTGATCAGCCATTAAATTACAATAAGGCCTTTGAACCAAAATGAAAGAACATTAGCTTCTTTGAGTAATAACATCAATCACACTTCAAAGGTTTACATTAGGGTTTTGAAAAGAATAGGAGAGGGCTAGCTACTCATTGCATTACTGGTGCTAATTGAAGTCTAGTACATTGTTAGACTTCATTAATAACTCAGTAAATGCAATTATTTTCAAATATAATTTAGATAAAGAGTAGTTAGTAGTAATTTAAGAGCCAACCATTCACACAATTATATAGGATATTTAATAATTCACCAGAAAATAATCTACATACCTGATCTCATCTCAACCCTGTAACCCCAAATACCTAACCCAAGCATTTATGATGGGAAGAATATATGGCAATATGTTGTGTAAATTATGAAATAAATGTTTGGTGAAAAAGGTATGCAGATAGATAGGTAAGAGGTCACATCATTGGATGCAAATGCAAAAGGGTGAAAACGCAATGAGTAGGCATATTTCACAACCATATAATCCATCAAATCTAGATTCATCATATTAACAGATTCGCTTGTGATGTGATCAGAATCCTAATCTGGATTATGAATCTGTTGATCTACCTCAGGAGGTAGATTAACAGATTCAGATTCATTGGATTACCCACAATGCTTTGCAAAATAATGGCAGCCAATTGTGGCAGCATATTTAGAAAATTCAGTAATTTTTATTATATTAAAAGTTGTTTATCTTATTTTTTCATTTTAGATTGGGAATTTGAGAAAAGTGCATTTCACAAATATAGCTAATCCAATGAATCCAAATCTGAATCTAGATTGTACAGATTACAAGGATTGTTGTCTGTGAAATATGCCTAATGGTTAAACTGCTATATTAGTCAAAGGAGAGTTAATTTGTGTTTGGATCTTATAGAAACAAGTATTGTCGAGTGTTCTGCACTTGCATATGAGAAAGACAGTGAATCCTTCTTTTTGCAGTGTAGCATGATGCACCTTAATGTAGAAGTTGACCTAGGTTCAGATTAAATTCCCAGTTAAATGGTATAATTAATGCTGCATATTTCCCTCCTATAGTTCTTTGATATAGATATTTAGTTGGTAAATTAATAAGGGTTATTTCATCCATTGCAGTGGTTTGGGGCTGTATATACAGAGTTGAGATGAAATCATGCATGTCCATGTTAGTATTTCAAATTTTAATTTTCTCTATAATTTATATGGTTATACACATTTTAACTATGCATTTTAATTATCAAAAAAAAAAAAAATTAAAATATGCAAGTTAGTATCTTTTCCAAAAACTTTCAAATACGTATTTATTGTGAGAGGAGGTATGTTTATAGATCTAATACCTTCCCTGTACTGAAGTTTAGTATAAAGTTATTTCTTAATTGCGGAGAGGACAATAGGGGAAATCATTTCAGGTAAAGGTTTAAACTCTCAAACCATGCTGTATTTTTTTTGGGGGGGGGGGGTTACATTGCTTTCAACACTGTACAGATCATATCACGACAGGTAGTTGGAAGGGCAGAGGAAACCAGTACATACAGTTCATCAGGGTTCTGTACTGTAAACTGCCGACCAACAGCAAGCAACTACCAGCTTTCCCAATTGAGGCCGTGCCAGGAACTGAACCCTGGCCTCAGAGGTGGGAGGCGAGAGTGTTACCACTCTGCCACTGTGGCCCCCTTGATGAAAAAGAGAATTTAAATTGAATTTCATCTGTGTGAGATGTGTTTCGTGTGTTTTATGTTTTTTTTCGTGTGTTGCTCTAACAATTATCATAGATGCAATTTTATCCTCTTGTGATTTCTTTGGGTAAGCAAAGTGCAATAAATTTAATAATAGCTGTTTCTAGTCATAATTTAGGTGTCTTATTTAGTTAATCAGCAAAATTGTTTTTAAATTTTGAACAAATTTTCTCCACTAAGCCAAAACATAAAATCTATAACAGGTATTAACCTGTTAATTGGGTCATTCCTGTAAGAAAATCCATTGTAAATACTAGTAGTTTTCTGAAAAAATTTGCAGTTTTTAAAGACATTCAAAATGTTGTTGAGCTGACAGGTTTCTCCAGGAGATACAAGAATAGGTAAGTGAATATGTTGTTTATGCAGGTGAAAATGAGGGAGTGATAGCCTTTATAACAAGCAGAACCTTCCTTTCTAATCTAATCTGATCTAATATGATTTGGACCTGGGGATATTGGTGATGAGGTGGCTATGGTGTTAAGTGTTGAGCTGTTTTCTGAAGGAAACTATTAGAATTAGATAACTCTTTCCAAATAGTTTGACTTGTAGAGAGGAGAGCGCAAATCAGAAACTACCAGGTAGTGACTGCAAGGGTAATTGCAACGAGTGCTGTAGGACCAACTGCAAATTGACAATGGTGTTCTAAAATAGCATGAGAACCAGTATGGAGAAATGTGTAAAACCAATATATTGCAGTTTTTGAAAAAGCGACAGTACTCAACAAGCAACCAATGGAGTTGCTTGAGGATTGGTCCTATACATGAGCATATACTTTCTCTTGTTTGTGGCATTAAGTGCAAGTGCATTCTGAATACTCTACCACTTGTATTGGGTGAAACTCCACAAAACCTCTGAACAGAGTTACAATAGTCTGGGCAACCAGTAAACAAGGAATTTGTGGGAAAGAATGACCATTTAACAACAACAATAACAGAAATAATTATAAAGCGCAAAATTAATGAACTCCTCTGATGCACTTCAGTTCAAAAAGGGAGAGTCAAAAGGTCACAGAGGTCTTCCTCAAAAGAGTTACCTCTTTGGTAAGATGTGGTCTAATTCATCGGAGATCACACATTTGGAAAAAACAGGACTCGTGTCTTTTGAACATATTCTGAGAAGGAAAAGTCAGTGTCAAACCACATACCTAGGTGTTTAATAGTGTCAAGGTATTCATGTGAAAAAAATTGTTACATACTCACACGAATAGGATCAAACCTTATGGGATAAATGAACATTACAACTGAGTATCATTGGCACAAGAAATGAAATCTAAAATCAGGATAAGAGGCAAAGATTTTAGTTAGCGGAGTTGTATAAAGTGAGAACAACAGTGGACCCAGCAGTGATACCCGGTGTCTCCATAGACAAGCCTTGATATGTCCAAGTAGTATCAAACTGGATGGACATAATTTTTTTATTGACAGTATAGTTTATCAAAACGTTTCTCTGTTGTGGCATGCATGCATTCTGCCTTGGAGTTATCCTCCAATTATCTTTCAGGTGAAATGGTTGGGTTTGTATGCAGAGGTTCTAGGTAGCCATATTTCCCCCAATATATATGTGAAGTATTATATCTACACATCATCTGGCTACAATGGTTACCTGCTGTTGCTTCTGTTGCATGGTGCCCTAACTTTTGTCTCTTGATGTTCTATTCTTGATTAAACTGTCTTGCATGAGCCATTACATGGTTTAGCATGAAGTGGGTCGATTCATGAAGTGGTCAATTTTTCAAGAATTTCTGCCAAAATAAAAGTATGCATTATTCCGGTTAACTTATATATTTTTTGTAAAAGTTTCACAATACATAGCTATATCACAAAAGATTAGATTTGGATATTTTGATATCTGTTAAATTTAAGAATTTAAATGAATAAATTAAATTATTTTGCCCTTCTTATGGGATAGAAAAGCTTGACTGCAAGTACACCAATTAAGACACATTCACAAACCAAATCTATTTATCATTAGTTTATTCCTATTTTCTTTATTGTAAAAATTTTCATGAACTTTTAAATTTAATAAATCCAAGAAACACATTGATATTTTAAAAAATGAATGTGGTAAAATAATTTTTCACTAAAACATCGATCCACTTCATGGATGTTTGGTGCAGATATTTTTCAAAGATTTTTGCAATTTTACAATTGAAAGAAATAAGTTATGAACCAATTTTTACATAATATTGTTACCATGACTTTCTTCTGTATTTCTGCAAAATTTAGTGGTTCTAGCTAATTTACTTTTTCACACAGCACTAAAAATCTAAAAAATCGACTCACTTCATGCTAACCCATGTACTTGTGTGCAGCCTGACCAGGAAATGGAAGCTTTTTACCAGAAAAATGTAGTTGTTTCTCCTCTGTGGCATCTTATTTTCATATTTTTTGTCTACAGCTTTTTCAAAATGTGGGAAATTCCATCAGTTCTTGAATGCAGTTTTTTTGTTTTGTTTTTGCATTGAACCTTTTTAGTAGTCGAGAAGATATCAGATTTCCTGGTATTATTCTATGGTTGACAGTCCCATGCGACTCTGAAACTATGTTGTAGGCAGGGGTATATACAACGCCTCAGTGGCCAAATATTCCATAGAGATTGCATGGTAGCATAGGCCAATACCAAGTGATCTTCTTAAACATGTGGTCTTATTAATTTTCAACCAAACCTCTTTACTGATTACTCCAAAAAATCTGAGATGATCATGAGGAAGTCTGTTTGAGCCTCTGAAAGCTTGCATGAAGTTTTGTCATTGCCTCCATTTGTCATTCTATTCTATCAAGTATATGAGACTAAAGCTGCATATTATTTGTTCAATTTTTCCTTGATACAATCTTGGATTTTTAAATTATGTCCAAATGCAGTGGAAGGTCCATAAGCAGTGCTAATTATGGAAAATGTTATTTATGTCTCCCTTCCTTAAATCGAAAATTTCAAACTTTATTGTTTGTTACAGTATTCCTTTGTTATGTTGCTCAGAAAGGGTCATATATATGACAAATGCATGAAGACTATAATCACAAAATGAACTGTGTTATTTCAAAGGTCAAGGTTGAAGTTCAACAGCAGGGTCACATTAGGACAGGTTTTCAGTTTTGTCACTTGTGCGAGGCGAACCCACATAAGTGACTGCCGATGATTAGATCTCAAACCTGCACACCCAATTTCCTTATACTGAATGGGCCACGGTGGCAAAGTGGTAACAGTCTTGCCTCCCACCTCTGAGATCGGTGTTCAAATCTTGGCCTAACCTAAAGTGGGAAAGCCAGTAGTTGCTTCCCATTGGTCAGCAGTTTACAGTACAGAACCTTGACCAACTGTATGTACTGGTTTCCTCTGCCCATAAAACTACCCATCATGATATGACCCATACAGTGTGTTGAAAACAACGTAAAAACCCAAATAAATAAATAAAGATACTGATTAGACAAAAGAGAATGCACACTTATCCAAGCATAAAGTTTGAAAAAGATCAACTGGTGCTGGAACACTGAATCAGATTGCTGATCGAGTAATGGATGTGTTGAAAATAATAGTTCTGAATTGCACTCAGTCTTCATGGTGATTTGATTTAGTTAAACAAAAAGTGAAGTTGTACCTCGTACTTTAATTCCAATTCCAATTCAACTTTTATAGCGCTTAATCTCTGCCGAAGTGACAGACTCTAAGGCGCAACATCATAAGCATAGTTACAAAAATCATTGTCCTTGTCCATAGCTATGGTCAACATCACGGAGAACGCCATATGAGGTGGAAAATACTAAGGAGGATAAGCTTGGCAGAATAGGTATGCCTTAAGTGTTTTCTGAAGGAAGCAATGGAAGTGGCAGATCATACATTATCAGGGAGTTCATTCCATATTTTGGGAGCATCATATGCAAAGCTTAGACCAAAGTGCTTTGTGGATTTGTAAATAGATGGTTGGTTTTGAGGAACATGTAGAATTATACCATCAGATTGACTCAACCGTGTATTATAGGCACATTGTCTAACTTTGAGAAATGGGCTGAAATATTTTGGACAGTTAGTATGTAGGTATTTATATACCAACAAGGCAGTCTTGAAGATGCAACGGTGCCTTATGGGTAACCAATGAAGGGCTTTTCTTAGTGGAGTGGTGTGAGAAAGACATGTGGTTCTGCAAACAATTCTGGCCAGACTGTAAGCTGCATTGTAGCTTGCGTAGGTTAGCAACAGATAGACCCCTAAACAAGGAGTTACAGTAGTCAAGCCTACTGCCCACAAGTGCGTTTGCAGCCGTAAGAGCAGCATCACAAGTCAAGTACTGTCGAATTTGTCTTAGATCCCTCATCTGGATGAAACATAGTTTACATACATTTTTAACATATTTGGTGAAGGAAAAGTCTGAGTCAAACCAGACACCCAAATTCTTAACGGCATCTGAAGGTATCAGTGATTCACCCAATATATTTACTGGAAAGAATGGGTTAAACTTTTCTTGTTGAGACTTGGCACCAAATATAATAAAGTCGGTCTTATCAGCATTCAGCTTTAGTTTATTTGCACACAGCCATAGTTTGACATCTTCAAGGCACTTTCCTAGCCGATCGAAGTCAATTTTTGCATTTTTGTGTTTGAGGTGAATAAACAGCTGTGTGCCATCTGCATAAAAGTGAAATTTGACATCTGGATGTTTAGAGATTACTTTGCTCAAAGGTGTGGTATACAACGAAAAAAGAATAGGACCAAGAACTGAACCTTGTGGTACACCAAACTTAAGCTTTCTAGCCTCAGACAGAACAGAACCAATCTTGATGCATTGGGTACGATCAGAAAGGTATGATTTGAACCAGTCAAGGCATCTACCCCCGACACCGAACCATTTTCTTAAGCAATCAAGGAGTTTGTCATGATCAATGGTGTCAAACGCTGCAGACTGATCAAGCAACACCACAGCTGTGGCCTCACCTCTGGCTAGAGATAGGTGAATCTGATTCTTTATAGACAAAAGAGCTGTTTCAGTTGAATGGCCACGTCTATAGGCAGATTGATACTCGTTTTCCAACCCATGGAGAGAGACATGTCTACTGAGTTGTGAGGCAACTACACGTTCCACGAGTTTTGAGATAAAGCTCAACCCAGACACAGGGCGATAGTTTTTTAGTTCATCCTTTGATAAAGAAGATTTCTTTATCAGTGGAGTGACAACAGCACTTTTGAAGCCATCTGGGACAGCACCTTCCAACAAAGAACAATTCACAAGTTTTGTGATAGAAGGAAGCAGTATATCAAGGCAATCCTTAACTAGGAAAGTGGGCCAAGGATCCAGGAGACAGGATTTTGTAGGTGAATTTTTGATTACCTTCGCAATATCGTCAGGTGAGGCATCATCAAATTTGACAAGTCCTGGCGGATTCACTGGAGATGGCAAGGAAAAAGATGAAAAACTGGAAAAAGATTCTCGGATTTTAGCAATCTTATTGGTGAAAAAAGTGGCAAACTGTTTTTTTGTGAACTATTTGATGAAAGAACCTTGTCAGGGATACGGTGTAAGGCAGAACGCAGAACTTGCCATAGTTTTTTAGGGTCATCACCGTTTTCATTAACAAGAGCTCTGTAATATGTGGCTTTGTCTTTATTGGCAAGTGAATTACACCTGGCAATTTGTTTGCGCAGCTTTGCACGGTTAAGAGGAGTTTTCTTTTTATGCCAGATGCGTTCAAACTGTCTTCGAATAGATTTGGCATTTTTGTAGGTATCTGATATCCACTTTGCTGGCTCCTTGGCAAGACAGCGAGTAACCTCTGGAGCATGTTTGTCCAGAAGGTTGGAAAGATCATTAGTGTATTGATCATACAGTTTTTTCGCAGTGTCACCCAGACAAGCAACAAAGAAGGAATTGCTCAAGTCATTGCGTAGAGTGTCCATGTTTATTTTATGATATCTCCTGTAAGTCACTCTGTTAGCTTGTGATTTAGCAGTTGTTGGAGTTTCAACTTGACATTTGATCATTGCATGGTCGGAGATGTAGTCACTGACAACCACATTTGAAACCAGAGAACTATCAGAAGTAAGGATGAGATCTAGGGTAGGGCCATGAAGATGGGTAGCAGAGTGAACATGTTGAGTAATATTGCAGGAGGCAAGAGTATTAAGGAAATCTCTTGATGTTGTGTCAATATGAATATTAAAGTCGCCACAAATGATGAAGGAGGAATTCATAGATGAGAGGAACTCAACCAATGTGTGAAACTCATCATAAAAAGGATTGGAACATGAACCTGGAGGACGATAAACACAAGCAACCAGTGTAGAATGAGCATTTGATCCAATACTGACTACCAGACATTCAAAGTAGGTGAAAGTGGGATGATCCACAATTCTATGAGACAGGCTGCTATTTATGAGAAAGCCAACTCCGCCACCCGAGCCATGAGCACGAGGTCTTTGACACAATTTATAAGATGGTGGTGTGATGGATTGAAGGAATCGGTATCAGTCGGGCGAATATGAGTTTCGACCAGTAATAATATGTCCAGTAAGTGATTGAACACAACGTCAGAAATCATTGGAGCCTTGTTTCTTACAGACCGACAGTTAGCAACCCCCATCACAATAGGTCCAGGATTTAGGGATATATCCCCACATAAAAGCAAGAGAACACAGAGGGTCGTGATTTCTCTGATGAGGGAAAGCATCTTGCATTTGTAACAGAACTAGCCAGTCTGAAAGATCGAGGTAGTACGGAGCCCACAAAACAACCCTTGACCTGTACTGTATGGTCGGACGTACTGATGAGGAAAAGACTGATGAATACCAGACAGCGTACAAGGTACATTTTTCATACTCCAGAGCCTTAACACACAAAAGGACTGTGGGGAGTCTAAAATAAAAATGACCTTATAGCTAGTGTCCACTAAGCTTTACAGTCGGTTCAGTAACTTACACTCAAGTCAATCTTCGTCCTGTGGGCGTCTCACAGGCACCCTAACTACCCCACTGGAGCCACTGCAAAGAATATAAAAAATAAAACCCTTAGAGGGGCCTGAAAAACATAGGAAAGCCTTATTGGGACCTAAAATAGATGGAAATTCTGGAGTATGGTGTTGTGCAAGTAATTTGTTGTGAAAGGAAAGTAGAAGCACAATGTGAAAATACTGGACAAAGAAGCTAAGCAAAGAAAGCATTTTGCTAGCAATATTCAATTCCCCATTTAAAAATATTCTTCTTCTGAAATCTTCTCTAAAGAGGCGGACACAGCCATGACCAAACTTCCATTTTCATTCTCTTGTGTAGATGAGGTGACATTATTCAGATGAAGTTCAACTGTTTGCCAGTGTAAAACAGTTGAAGCACTTTGATGCCAACTGACCAGCAGAAACTCCATGGGAAATTATACATGATTCTTGGGTCTCTGCTTATTCAACATGAAAGAAATTTCTCAGTAAGTCACTCAAACAAACAAAAGCAGAATACAATTTAAAGCAAGTACAGACAAATTAAGACTACCAGAATAAAAGCACTACAAAAGTAGATAATAGTAGATAGACGTAATCATAACCCTCAGCAGGGCCAAGATTTGTGATTCTACCCCAGTGAGAGGTCAAATTTCCCACTTATACAGCCAAACCTGAATTTGAAGAATTTTATGAGTTGGAATACAAAAACAAAACCCCCATATAGAGTAAGATAATACTGGTAGATATGTAAAATAAAGCATAAAATACCATAGTCATTGCAAACATGTAAAAGTATAAAACTGTAAAACTAGATTAAAATACATTTGAGCATCTCAAGAAAATTATATTGGGGAAATATTTCGACAGTCCATTCTGAATGCTGGCAGTTTTGAAATTAAGGTCAAAGGTGCACAACTGGGGTTTATATAAAAGTTAAACCAATCAGTTCAAACTTGTTTACAGATTGCTAGGAAGTGGGGGTTTACTAAATGGAGGCTCCACTGCTAACCAGTGATGTTACTTAAGATAGTTGCATACTTATCCCCAGGGTGAGGGACTGACAGACATGATGTCTAAACACCACTATTGATAATCTCCAGTTGGATAGAAGGGATTTTGAAGTAATATGGCCAACATCAACATCAATCTTCCAATCCAAGAAATCTCAGAAAACCAATTTTCCACAATCTCAAACTACCTCATACAACTAAAATAAAAACAGAAGTCTAAAATAAAAGGTGAAGAATAACAAGGAACTAGAGACATTGTGCATGCGCAGTAGTAATATCCGTAGTACTGACAAAAATGCATTTTTTTAAATTTTGGATGGTCATTGCTGTTTGCTCCCCATCAACATAGAGCACTAGTGTAGATTTAGTCAGTATTTAACTCACAGAAAGTTAAATTACAATGTAACTTTTACAATTGACTATACTCATTTCATGTTACTATTGATAAAACAACTTTACATATTATAGCTATATTGTTGCTTACATGATTGCCATTGTAATAAATAATAAATATGGATTGGTTGGTATAAAATTTCCACATAGTCTTTAACTCACAGATGGTTAAATTAAGTTTTTACCTTAGCTTATGTTTGATAGTGAAGCTATAACAACCAGAATATTTGAAAAAATAAGCAACCACTATAAAACAAGAAATCTCAGACTTAAGTGAGTGGGGTATAGGTGGAAGGAAGGAAACTGGCTACCACACTGGACATGTCAAAAAGATGCAAGCATAGCTTGTTCCATTGTTGTGTGATGTGGTTGTGAGATATCAAGCACAAGCAACTGTAGTGTAGTAGAGCATACACCACTGCACAAGTTAACGCAAATGTAAAGGTGGTGCATAAATAATGAAGATGTTTGCTAGAGTAGACTATATAGATATCTTATCTTACAATCACATGTCAAGATAAGACTTCAGCATTTCATGTATTAATCTAAGATCTAGGATTAAGATTATTTTAGATCTATCATTTTAAAACATTTTGACTAACTGGTCACTGATGTCCTAATAAGCTGGATTTAGTAAAATAAGGATATTAAACCAGAAATAAGTTTCACATGTTACTTTGGTATGATTTTTAGTGTTAAACTTCTGCAGTACTGACCACTGGCCATCTTTGACTGACCGGTATGCCATCATAATAGACCAATGGGTATGGGGTCCTAACAAAATAGAAACACAATACTCTGTCACACATCTCTGTCAAATTTCATGCCTGTTCATAAATTTGCATAATTCCTTTTTATTAAGCTTATTGCATGTATGTAACTGACCTGTGGCCATATTTGACTGTCATCGGCTTTAGTGTTCTAAATAAATGGAATTACAGTACCTTAAAATACATCTGTGCCAAATTTCAAGCCTGTAGAACAATTGGATCACTATGTCCTAATATACATGTGCCAATTTTTATGCCTGTAGACCAAATTGCACAATCCCCTGTCTTTTAAGTTTATTCCATAATCAATACTGACCAGTTGTCATACTGAACTGATCAGTATGCCATCACAAATGATGCCATTACTTCAGCATCCTCAAAACTGGATTCACTATATTCTAATCTGCATCCATGCCAATTTCATGCTTGTAGACTAATCTGCGCGATTCACCCCTTTTGGAGCCCTAACAGCCCAAACTATTGAATATTATGTCAAAAATTAGATTTTCAGCTGATAATATATACAACCATGAGCATAGAAATAGGTAAAAGGAACAAATTTCACGGGATACCAGTTTTCTCCAGGTTTGCCTCGTTTTGATGAGAATGGGTTTCAGCAGTGAACTGAAGAGGGTTGAGCCAGACACCTGGCCTACAGTGCATTTAATGAGCATACAGTTTTTTTTTCAATATTTCAGCTAAAAAAGTGAACAACATTCTCCCTGTCTATTCTATATAGTCTATGTAGCCTCTATGACCTACATACTGAGACCATAGCTCCTCATTATGGAACACAGTGGGTCTCTACCTGTGATTTATTATATTATTATGTATATGTGCATACTTGTTACTTTTGCAGACAATTACATCACAAGGACTGGTTTCCAAATAAATATGTCAAGCAATAGAAAATAGAAAAAAACAAGACCACCACAGTGATGGATGTCCTGCCAGGGATTAAATACTAAATGATATACAAATACAATGCCAGAGCTCTGAATATATGCCATGACACAGAACATTAACAAGATGCACTCGGAGAGAGCAAAATGCTCGACTCTATGTGACCAGGCTCATAAATGTTATAAAGTATTGTTTTACAGACCATCTGTTGTTTGTATTTGAAGCTACATAGGAAGACTATAAAATGAAACCGAACCTGTAAATTAATTTTCAGTAGATTTCTCCCCACTGAGGAACATGTGCATACTTGAACACACACATCCAGACACTGAATAAATATTTTGTGGGTATTTAGTAAGTTCACAATAGTACAGTGGCTCACCCTCTAGCTTCCATAATTATAAGTGTTAGCTGATGAAATGGTCATAAAGTGTACTAGAAACCACTGAGCACACACATCCACCATGGTGGCATTTCAAAAGTTTTGAAAGTTTTTTGGTACCCAGAATATTAACTTGATCTTCCCTAAAATGTAATCACTTCTTCTTCACGGCTAGCTCCTTCGTACTGAAAAATTATCATCAAAATTTGTTCATTACCTTTGAAGAAATATCAAGTAGAAAGCTAAAGTCATTAAAAATACATTAAAAATGGGACCTCTGAAAATTCATGATTTTTTTTGTATCTATAATATGATCCAGATCTTTCCGCAAAATTAGTAACTTCTTTCTTTGGAGAGATCCTACCCACAAAAAATATAAAGATGTGTTCATTAGTTTCGGAGTAATCAAAACACCAAAAAATAGATAGACAAACGGACAAATGAACACACAAAAATATAAACTCCTGGTGGAGGTAAAAATATTCGTTAAAGCCACTTGCTGAAAATCACTCAGGGTAAACTTTTTGTAATGGACTGTCAGGAAATTGAAAGAAAAAGAAAATGAAAAAAAATTTAATAAAAATGATGAATGCACCACCACTCTCTTGATTATCTTTATGTCAATAAAATGAGAAGAAATATATTTAACAAAGGACAACAAGAATCACAAACAGTGTTTGTGACCTCACAATGACAATTGCATTGTGACATCATTAAGTAATGACATCATCAGAAAGCACAATATTGATTTACGTATGTGATGAGGAGAATCAGATTTCTCTGTATATGCCCAATTGAAAAAAAGAAAAATTCTCTCCTGACTTTACTTTTCAAACAAATTACACCAAATTTGGAAGAATTCATCTGTACCCCAGGAAGTATCTGCCCACCAAATTTGGGTTCAATTGATGTTATTGTTTTTGAGTTATAAGGGCAAAATGGTGCACAGACAGACAGCCAGAAAGACAGACAGACAGAAACAAACTGATCACAATAACCCTCTCCTATCGTCGAGTGTTAACTAGACCAAGGATGCAACTGTGGCCAGAGGCAAGATGTGTATACCAATCTGCTTTTCAAGCTAAACAACATTTTTGATTACAGTCAAAACTCAAGAGGGCGAAAAAATGATGATATTTTCCATTTCTGCCAAATTTGTAGATGGCAAAAATTTGGAATCCGTCAGATTACTCTATGATAGACACACAAATAATTATTAATCCATTAAAAAGAGGAAAGGGTATTTGGAAATTTAACAATAATATGCTGTACCAAAAAGGCTGTTTGGCCCTGATTAATGATATTATTTTAGATGAAAAAATTAAATATGCCACTTCAGTATATAGTCTTAAATTTATACAGACATTTAAGAACATTCAATTTACTGTAGCTGATTACCTGTGTTTTGAGAAATTACTACTTCGAGTTAGAGGAGAGACTGTTAAATTTTCATCATTTCAGAAAGGAAAAAAAAAATTTCGAAAAAGACTTAATAAAAGACATTGAAACACCAGAAAAAATTGAAAATCCAATAAAAATGTACACAGATTTGTTCTGTGATAAAAAGGTAGACCTACAAAAAGATACAGTTAAGTGACAAATGAAAAGAACTGGATTCCAGTGGCTTAATGACAGTGAAGAGCCAACCAGTTTTTTTTTGCAATTTATAATGTAAACAATATGTAGAAAAAACTATTAAACAAGAGAAAAGATGCCCCAAAAGGCAGGTTGCGCAGGCAGTAATAAGGTTAGCGACTGCTGTAATTACATTTAGAAACAAGGAAAGAAATGTTAGGTCACCCAGTTAAGGTGAATGTGTTAGATGTGCTAAGAAATGTAAAACTTGTAATCTAGGTTACATAATTGTATCTATGCTATAAATGGACAAATGAAAGGATGGAATTACACCAATTTTGAAAGCAACTTAGCTTTGATGGTGATGTATCTCCCTGCCAAGTTTGAAATCGATTGGACAAAGCATTTTCGAGTTAGAGTCCGGAAAGGGAAATGTTGGCGGACAAACGGACAAACAAACAGACAGAATTACACCAATTCAAAAGGAGCCTAGCAATGATAGTGATCTATCTCCCTGTCAAGTTTGCATTCGATTGAGCAAAGCGTTTTCGAGTAAGAGACCAGAAACTAAAATTTTGACCGACAGACAAACAGACAAAAACCAGACAAATGAACAGACGGAATTACACCAATTTCGAAATGAACCTAGCTGTGATGGTGATCTATGTCCCTGTCAAGTTTGAATTCAATTGGACAAAGGGTTTTTGAGTTAGAGTCCAGAAACGAAAATGTGGATGGACAGTCGGATGTCGGACACATCAATCTAATAGGTGGGTTAGTTGTATGCAACCCACCTAAAAATTAACAGATGGTCGTATCATAACTGATCAATATAAATTCTTAATGAAATACAAAATTTTTACAGTAACCTATTCTATTCCATAATTGTGATGAAACATTGAATGACAAAAATATTCCTAAAACTATTAAAACGTCTAACTTTTAACAAAATAAATGATCCAGATCTTGGCCAGGCAATGAAGAATGGGAAGTCTCCAGGGATTTATAGTATAAGTGGTGATTTTTTGAAAGCTTTTTGGATTAAGCCGAAATATTTTATAAGAAATGCCAAAAATGCATGTTACAGAAAGGGAAAACTGTTATATTCAATGAGACAAAGTGTTATAGCTAGTCTTTCAAAGGGTAACAAAGATAGACAATTCTAAAAAAACTACTGGCCTATAGCATTACTTTGTGTAATATATAAAATGGCATCAGCAGGTATTGTTGAAAGAATAAAGCCTTATTTAGAAAGATTGATTTCTAAAATCAAACCGGAATTCTAAAAGGAAGATATATTGGAGAGAATACAATGCTAATCTGTGATACAATACATCACACTGAAACAAACCATCTGCCTGGTTCATTAATACAAATTGATTTTGCAAAGGCTTTTGATTCTCTGTCTTGGAAGTTTGTTTACAAAATTATGGACTTTTTGGCTTCAATGAAGATCTATTCTCCTAGATAAAGCTTTTTAATACTGATATACATGCTTTTTGTGCAACTTATCTAAACCACTATCAATAATGAGAGGCTGTAGACAAGGAGATCCCATTTCACTATACCTTTTTATTTGATCAGCTGAATTTTTAAGCCTTTTGATTGGAAACACACTTGAAATAATTGGAATTAAGGCTGGCAAGTATTCTCTTAAAATAACACAGTTTGCAGATGACACTACACTCTTATTGAATAAAGCTATTGTGATAAAGCTAAAATAATATGGATTGGTTCCAAGAAATATTCCAAAGAAAAGCTAGAAGTAACATCACATTTAAATTGGGTGGACACAGAATTCACTCTTTTCCGAATATTCTGCACATGTCAATAAGATCCCTGAAATCAATTTTAAAAATGCATTCTCAACTGCACAAAAACTAATAAGATACTGGTAATACAGAAATCTTACCCTTATTGGAAGAATTGCAGTTATAAAATCACTGATACTGCCAAAATTTATCATCTTTGCCTACTCCTGAAAGTTTTCTCAATAAAATTAATAAATTACTTTTTACCTATCAGTTGGCAGGGAAGCCTGAGAAGATAGGAGGTCAAATTCTATTCAGAAAATACCATAATGGGGTCCAAAAATGATAGATATATATAAATTTGAAAAATCTAAACAAATGAGTTGGTTAAAGCTAATTGCCTCACAAAATAATCGCACTGTTATTTGTGACCAAAAATTTGAAAAATTCTTAATTTCTCAGGGACCACAAAGGAGTATAGTCCCTAGAGGGTTCCATTTTGGATGAAATCGCTAGACTTCTTATGGTTTATGAGATAAATGATATTTTTCATTTCTGCCAATATTTAAGATGGAAGTGCAAATTATGAAAAATTCTAAATATCTCAGAGCAAACATAGGAGGTTCCAAATTCTGCCTGAAATCACTTTATCCCTTACAATTTTCGAGATAAATGATCTTTCCATTTCCGCAAAAAATTCAAGATGGGGGGGATACACAAAATTAAAAATTTATCAGAGGCCACAAAGGAGTAACACTTAATATCCAGTGGGCCAATAATTTGGATGAAATTTCCATATCTCAGTCTTCAAGATAAATACCATTTCCCATTTCCATCAAAAAACAAATGGCAGTTAAAATTCTAAATTTTTGAAGAATCTTAATGGACCAGTCCTTAGTAGCCAGGGGGTCAAAATTTGCCAAAAATTGCTTGATCTCTTATAGTTTCGAGAGAAATGACATTTTCCATTTCTGACAAATTTCAAAGTGACATCCGAAATTGTACAAATTCTAAATTTTTTCAGAGACTATAAAGAAGTAGTACTGGTACCCGGGTGTCCAAAGTTCGGCCGAAATCATTCTATGTCCTAGAGTTTTGGAGATGAAAGACATTTTCCATTTCTAAAAGAAAATCAAGATGGCCGAAGTTACAAGTAATTTACTCATTGGAAAACTTAAAGTACATATTACCTAGTTAGCAATGGAGGAACAGCTCTGAAAATTTGCCATGGTACTGAACCTCAAAAGTTGGTGAGCAGCATATTTCCCTAAAAACCTATAAATTCACTACTTTTGCAGTTACAAGTGATTTACTCACTGGCAAAATGTCAAAGTAGGTATTACACATTTACCTATGGAGCTACAGATCTGAAAATATGCCAGGACACAGAACATGAAAAAGTAGGTGAACAACATTTTAAAAAAAAATACTGTAACCATAACAGTTCCAATGAAAAAGCTATTCATTTATTTTACTCAATGTGGACAACATGAAATAGCTTCTACTCACGTAGCTATATATTTGAAGTACATCTCTAAAACAGAACCATCTTGTAGGAAGAAAGAAAGTAGGTGAACAGCATATTTTGGCAAAGTTCTGTAAATGAGGTCATTTTGAAGATAAACACATTTAAAATAGCCACTAGCCCCATTTCTCACTCATCTATTGACCAAGATCTGCAAAAGCACCAAAATATGAATGATACAAGAAATTAAGTCACAATAATAAATGCAAAAGAGATCCCAAAAAGGCTCTAAATTGCATAGTTTTGAAGGTACAATTGATTTACTCATTTGCATAATGTTAAAGTAGCTATTACTTATTTGGCTATGGAGCAACAACTATGAGGGTGTGAAATGACACAAATCGTTAAAAAGTGGCTTAAACATCTCTTACTAAAGGAATGTAGCTAACAGTTACAAAGAAAAAAGCTATTTACTCGTTCTTCTCATTGTTTAAAGTGGAAAATAGCAATTACTCATTTAGCTAATGAGATAGACCTCTAAAACGGGTTCCATCTTGTAGTTATATAGAAAGTAGCTGAACAAATATTTTTGCACAATGCTCTAATTGCAGTGGTTTTGAAGATATAAGTACTTTACTCATAGTAGCCACACATGTCTTCCGCTTTAAAGACAACTGCGAGGTCCTCAGTGGCCTAGTGGTTAGCAAGTTTGGCATCTAACCAGAGGCTATATCACCTCTGTGTGAGTTCGACTCCCACAAGTGGCAAATGCTTTGGACCTGTCCCAATATGATCTTGGCTGTAGAACGGGATGTAAAAACCTTTGACTTTAGACACAACTGCAGGAACTCACACATTCATGCACACACACGAGGCATTTTATAATCTCCCACCCAAAGAGATAAAAATGAATTTTATTTACCACTGCTCCCCAGTTTACATGGAAGATACCTAACTGGTTGTTTTATGTGAAGACCCAGTGAATGCATTATCTTTTCTAGAGACGAGACCCAACAAGTCCTACTTCATTCATATAATGACCAAATAAGCACATAATTTACTGGTATTTTAGGTGTTGTGTTACTTGTGTTAATCGGTGTTCAAGTACACAAATGATGCATATGGGACTAATTAAATTGAAAATATTATAAATATTTTAATGTAGAATATGTATCTCTATATCATATTACAATTCCTGCATTCAAGTAAGAATGATTGAAGTGATTTAGCTGTTTCGAAGTAATCTTTTATATCCTATTGAGACCTTTTGTTGTAGCTAAAATTGTTACACCAAGTGAAGACAGATCACTTACAAGTGATTTAACTGACTGAAGCAACCATGATTATTCCCCAAATGAATAGTCTTAATGGATGACAGTTTGTGACTCTTAAAAATATGTTGATTTCGTGTTGAAAATTGATTATAATGTTGATGTACACTTTTGCGACATGAACAAAAAGACATATTTTATAAATATTATCCTAGTGATTCAGCATTGAAAATTATCCTGACATATTTCCAACACTAAATCTAAGTTATATTTCTAACAAGAAAAACTTGTAATTTTTCATAAGATTAATCAATACCAAATCTTGTTTTGTTTTCCAACATTAAATATTTAAAAAGTAGTTATGTTTTAGACTAGTAATCTTGTTGATGTAGGGTTGAAAATTGAACCTAAAATTGATGTCGCTTTTTCAACAGTAAATTAAATTTGATTTCTGACAGGAAAAATTTATTATGTTTTGGGACAAAAACATATTGACTATGGGAAAATATTTGACATGAGTATATGTTAATTATTAACCTACCCCAAAGGGGGCAAGCTTTAAAAAAAAAAATCTGATAAACCTATATAATTTTGATTTATCCTTCTTAGTTCTTACATTGTCCTTTATTCCTTTGTGTTTTTCCTCATGGAATACTTTAATTAGCTAGTGAGTTAAATTACTCTATATCTACAATATATTTGGCTATGAAATCATCACAAAATTTCACATATATTTGTGTTTAAAACTTTTAACAGCAGCTCTAGTCTCAAAGGATAACAATCAAATTGGATATTAGTTTCGAAATTATAATTGTACACTGAAAACTACCCTTGTGAAAACTACCCTTTCTAATATATAATATTTACGTTATCTACAGTAAAAAAAATCTACAGTAGCACATTGGTAGATCATCACAGTAAAATGTATATTTTATGAATACATACATATTTCTAAACTATAAATGCTTCAGTCTTTCTATGTACAAGATAACTGTAATATATAGAAAAAGAAAATCACTTGTCAAAAGTAGCATGAACCTAAGCTCTTCAGATACAACAGTGCTCAGTGGTGTCATACATGCATGGGGTTCACATATTTATCTTATCAGTACTCCTTGCTGTACTTACTCCTAGGTCTGTGATTAAACTAATTACTGACAAGACCAAACAATAAGAATTAGTGTTCACTCTTTCTCAATAGCATGGTGTAGGCTTGTCTAGTCACATCCACTCATTTCTGGGTCAAAGTTGAAAGCTAATTAAGCTTGGATTGCAATGTGGTGAAGTTATACATATTTAGTTTGATTGTGTTTTTTTTAGACTGCATTCAAAAGACTAATATTTGAAAAGAGGGAAAGCAAAAAGGTGCTGTGATTTTACTTGAATGTTTCTTTCTGATTGCAATGTCTATTTTAAAAAAAATGACTGGATAAGATAATTACACACAGAGAATGTCAATTCATAAATATTTAATTTTTTTGAAAAATATTACCAAGAATTCATCCAATTATAGAAATTAGATCATCTTATTAAAGGAACATAAAATAATGAAAATCTAGTAGGAAAATACAAAAGATCATAATATATAACCATATACTCAGTGATGAACTATGATTGCATGCTCTTGTAATGCTAGTACTATGAACAGAGATACAATGCAGCAACCGATCGCGGTGATCAAGTTATAATTTATTTTACTATGAGAATTCAGCTATAAAATTAAAACCAACAGTTTCAGCTGCTAAATGAGAAATAAAAAAGGCCATGATTCCATAAAAAATGAATCCATGTTGGATTAAATATTATTTCACCCATTGGATTCAACATGATTTCACTGGTTGAATCCAACTCAAAACGGTTTGCAAAATCTACAAGTAATTCAACCAGATTTCACCCTGGCATTCAACCTGATTTCACCCATTGATTTCAACAAGATTTCATCTGTTGGATCAAACTAAAAACAGTTTGCAAAATCTACACACATTATTCAACCAGATTTCACTGTTGCGTGGCAGCTGTGAACGTCATAATTATTTCATTGATGAAATAATGAATGATTATCCAAACAAGGGCAAAGCTCTCAATTGTTTCAGATTGCCAGTCACTATGGCTGTCCAGTTTGCTGACATGATCTTCTGTGCAAGTATCTGCATTAATCAGTGTTCAAGATGAAATAATGAAATAAATTAAAGCATTATAGATATTTAACAGAACGTGTATCTCTATTTTATAACTCAAAGGGCAAATAACAGATTGAGTTTATTACAGACATGTCATAAACATCAATATAATGGACGCATCAGTGGACTTTGGGTGTATCTCAACACCCACTCACACTATAAAATTAGAGTTTTGTATCCTCCATGCCCAAGAATTCTATCAGAATCTACTAAAATTACTACACTATTGACCCCTTGGATTCACCTCTCTCAATACTTGCACTAATATATTAGAAGAGTCAATGCACCTACCACTGTTCCACTCACTTCACAGTCCCACTTATTTGTGTGAAACCCTAACCTTTTTTCAATTGAGTTTAATTTCACAATTGTTTTCTTTTATAGAAACATCTATTTAAAACATTATTTATGCTTACTTTTTGCAGTGCCATACACCTTCTAGAATTCCTAAGAAGTGTAATGGGCAAATTATAAATTAAAAATATTATGTAGTTTTTGTAGATGTATTTGACTTTTCAGCAAATTATTTGTTACATACATATATTACATGTCATCAACTTTTGAAAATAATTAAACTTATGTCATTTATTATTGATATTTTTCAAGCTCTTTCATTCATTATTGTGACTAAAGAATCATGTTTCAGTCTCTTTCTCCCTCACAATCTCTCTCTCAAAAAGAAAAAAAAATATGCCCAAGTTATTGATCCACAAAGCAAACCAAAACATGGATAAGATAATTATGATTTCCTGTACAACAATAAAGTCTCTGTGTTTCTGGGGTTTTTCTTGTCCTTATTTAAGCATGAACTAACATCATACTTCTCAGTTTTATAAAACTAACAATTAACCTTCTGTCAATTTGTATGCATAAATCAGGTTTAACGTATTGCAATTCTTTCATTTTGAGGAAATCAGAACAATTCGAACAAGCTTTCCAGTAGGCATATTTCACAAACATAATCCGTCGAATCTAGATTCTTCAGATCAACAGATTCACCTGTGATGTGACTTGAATCTGAATCTAGATTATGAATCCGTTGATCTACCTCTCGAGGTAGATCAACGGATTCAGATTCAGTGGATTATCCATAAATCTTTGTAAAATAATGGCGGCAACATGTGGCAGGAAATTTTAACATTTGGGAAATTTTTATTATATTATACTATGATAATATTATATATTTATATGTATTAATATATTATATTTGTGTTGGTTCATCTTGTTTTTTTATTTTTGGATTCAGATCTGCAGAAAATTGCATTTCATGAATCTAGCTAATCCAAAGAATCCAAATCTGAATCTGGATTGCACAGATTACACAGATTTTTGTTTGCGAAATACGCCTAATGGGTGACCTTCATGCAGAATACGCGTGTTTTGGTAATCAAAAAGCTGTGAAATAAAGTGCTTAATACTTGAATCTTGTAAGCAACCTAAGATAGAATATAAAAATGTAATATATGTGTTTTTATGGTGGACAGCGAATTTTTATGATTGTTTTTACTTATTTCTTCATCTTTGCCAATTGTGTTTGTTTACATCAAAATGCAACAGCACAGGTCGTACGCTAATAAAGAGCATACCAAGCTACGAACTCACGAGCTCACAACCTACTTAAGAATGCAGCATGACAGGAGTGTTTTGACTCCACAGTATCAGTTATTTTCGGGAAATATCATATCGAGGTACTCAACATCAAGTAATATGAATGATAGTACACTTAGTTTCACAATTGGCGTGAAACGTTTATGTGCACTCATATGTGTTGTTTTTTTGTAAATGATTATGAGCGATAATAGGGGTGCCTAGATCTATGCACTAGTGGCATTCTACCAGTAAACGCCGATGCTGAAGCTAATATATTAAATTTAAATAATATTAACAGCTTTATATTTTATTCTTCTGCCAAGAGATTGCCAAATGATATGCATTAAAATTAATAACTGGGTTGCATGTTGTTACATTTGTTTCAAAGCTTTATATTTTCGTAATATATATCTCTACTCAGTACTGTATTATCGGCCGTTTCTACCGCAAACCGGAAATACCAGTGAACGCCCATTTTGTAGATAAATAGAAGTATTTGTTCTTGACCTCTCACAAATAAATATAAGGCGGGCGTTCACTGGTAGAAAGCCCCTAGTGCTACGTACTAGACCTGGGCCCATATTCACGAAAGGTCTTAGACTTAGCCAGGTCTTAGGCTTAGATCCAGTCTTAAAGTTAAGACTTTTGTCTCAGCTAAGTTTTGTCTTAAAACCGTATTCACAAAGGGTGACTTAGCTAAGTCCAAGATTATCAAATAACCACAGTGGTTTTCTGTGTCAGGTAGACCGAGTTTTCTGTCCCAAAATATGCCTTTTTAAAACTGATGGATGGCATTTTGGGACAGAGTTCCTCGCTACACAAAAAACTTCAATATCTGAAAATTACTGTCCCTTTAAACTTTAAAATATGCACTTATATGTATTAACAGAATAAAGCATTTAGATGCAGGAACACAATTTTCTGTGTTTGCAGTAATATAGACACTTTTTCTGCTCTTCCTGTTTGTATAAACAATGATAAAATTTGGCAAGTAAAATAAATTTTGGTAAATATATCCATAACTATGCAAAAAGTTTATTTCTTTTAATGCGGGGCACATCCTTGATACTCAAGGTGGTAGCCTAGTACATGTTTAATGTCAGGATGTGTGCCACTTGTTGCCCTTCAGGACGTTTATGTTTTTTGCATACTAATGCCATCTGTCTCTCGCCAATACATCCATCTTTAAAAAATTGGCTGAGAGACAGATTAAGCGGTCTAGTGTCAGGTGACCTTTCGTTTATATTCAAACTATACTGTTGGTGACATATATCCTTCATTTAATGCATTTTATCTAATGAAAAGTGCTGTTTTGAAATGGAAAACCTTGTTACCACATATAAACTTCCCAAAGACTGCTTTAGTGAGGTGTTCTGTATAATTATACTATCTTGCTACCAATTATCGCCGGCTACCAAGTATCGCCACCAGAAAATAAAACATTCATATTTCAGTTATGGTTTTATATTTTGAAAGCTTTTTGTTGTGTATTTGTTCCATTTACTTTGGAAAAAGTTTTACCTAATTTGCTAGACTTGGGATGCTAATTTGGTGAAGTTATATCTATTTGAATTCTGTCTGGCGATTATTGGTACCCAGCGATAATTGGTAGCAAGGCAGTACTTTATTTACAGCCACTAAAATTTTGAAATGGAGAAAAGTTTATGGCGGCCATGTTTAAGTCCTCTTTACAAAATTTAAGCCTAAGACCTAGTGGTGTCATCGTCTGGGTATATGAGGTCTCGATACCATGAACAAAACAGTGAGCGATATCGCGGTGTCATCGTTTCACAAATTAAACCTAAATTTGCTCTTTAAATAATGTGCATTGACAACTAATACTGAAATAAAATAGATTTTTTATGTTTCATTTGTGCTGTCAGTTGTTAAAATGGTGGATATTTGAAACAATAAAAAGTAAACAAAACTTACGTTTTTTCACTTCCTGTAGGAAGTGGAAAGGGTCATCACCATAGTTACGTCACAAATCAAAACAAAACTGCATAAAAGTAGAAATTAGATGAATATTTCACCATATTTTTATTAAATCCCTTCGAAAATAAGCTAAAGTTAATGGTTCAATATGTTTATGAGATGCATCGCGGATGATCATTAATCCTCGATTATCGTCCATTTTTTTCATCACCGGTGAATCTGCGATATCGCCGCTCATGATGACACCACTACTAAGACCAGTCTTAAATTCTTTGTGAATACCACTAAGCCTAAGATAAAAGTCTTAGCAGTTTTTGGGCAGAAACTTGAGACAAAAGTCTCAACTTTAAGCCTAAGCCCTGGCTAAGACTTTTCGTGAATACTGGCCTGAGTGTCTGTCCCGTCGCCAATTGCTGTTGATATTTCTGACGGTACGCAATGGCGAGGGATAGAGCTCACGTGTACTTGTTTTCTGTGTAAAGTTTGAACAGCAGATAATTTATGCATTTACTTAATAATGCCCTTGCTATGACTATATCGATATATCCAGTTTATAATACAGGGTACCGTATAATACATATGTTGTTACACTAAGCTGATTTTGAAAGTCAGAAATTTATTTTGTACATAACACAATAGTGGTGAAGTTTTGTTGACATTTTAAAAATGTGTTGAAATATACACATACCAATAAGATAGGCATTAAATATTAGTGAACGGCACATGTACGTACATCAAAGAATGCAAATAACACTTTATACTTGTGGCAATATGTGTAGAAATATGCTGTTTAAAATTTACACAGAAAACAAGTACATGTGAGCTCTGTCCCTCTCCATTGCGTACCGTCAGAAATATCAAAGCAATTGACGACGGGACAGAAACTCGGTCTATAGTGCTACGTACTGCAGTAGCAGAAATAAGAAGGGACTACACCTGTCCTTTTTTCTTCACCCTTGTCTGTTATTGCCTGTATCCGTGATACCCTAGATCTTTTGGCATAGAATAGTGTACTAGCTGTCCGTGAAGAACGAAGTTTTTTCCTTCCTAATCACAGACACGGATGAGTTCACTGTTTTATACCAAATGATCTAGGGTATCACAGATATGGGCAATAACGGACACAGATATGGGTGAAAAAAAAAAGAACAGGTGAAGTTCCTACCATATTCCAACAATTTGTAGGTCTTTCAGCTTTTGTTTACCGTCTAGTTTCACTTTGAAATATGTTAGTTGATTACAAGAGGTTTCGCGGTAAACTCACTAGAGGATTCGCGGTTACACAGGTGGTCACTGAGATAAACGGTCATAGAGATAAACGATCTTCAGAAATTATGACATAAAAACAGTTAAAGGTTTTAAACAACAATATGACACAAACCAAATGTTATGGTAAGCATTGTTTAAGTATATGTTGTTATTTAGTTTGTGTGATTTTGTAATTTACACTATTTAAATTTGAAAGATTTGAAGACCGTTTATCTCAGTGACCACCCGTGTAACTTTCATTATTTCTTTTAAGTTAAGAGTGACACAAAATCTTTATTAATGGACGGATTTTGATCATTGAGGTACCATTGTTTTCAGTTTTTAATTGCGGATCTAATAGTATGTGATAATGTTAAATTATATTGAGACAGGATGATATTTTTGTAGCAACTACATGGGTGGTCACTAAGATAAACGGTTCTTTGAAGTTCTTTGAAAAAAAATATTTCAGAATGATGCATTTACTCCAAATAGAAATGGCTAGTAATATTTTTGTCACCCACCACACAGTTTTGATTTGCTCATGAATATTCATGAGATTGTGTTAGCCCGTGAAATAAAATATTTCAGAACGACCCTGCATCATTGTTTTACAAGGACATTACTCCAAATAGAAATGGCCAGTAATATTTTTGCCACCCACCATGCAGTTTTGATTTACTTATGAATATTAATGAGATTGTGTTAGCCCGTGAAATAAAATATTGTAGAACGATGCAGATCGTTCTTTTACAGGGACATTTACACCAAATCGAAATGGCCAGTAATATTTTTGTCACCCACCACGCAGTTTTAATTAATAATATCAGTAACAAATTGATACAACAGAATTCTTCTCTCACAGGAAGCATGCTTTCCATTGTCCTTTGATCTGATTGGTTTATACATGTGAATAGAATGTAGAAGCAGCCGTGAAATAGGGATTACCAGAGGGAGGCAATTCTATGGTATTGCAATTGTGTAGGCAAAACCATTGATATCAACCTTCACACAAAATGTGTGAATTGAGTTTAAACATCAGTAACAGTGGATTGCTATCAGTGTGTCACTGGGAGGAAAATATCTTGAGTGCAATCTGACACAATTGCCAACTGGATGCCAGGGCTGAACATTCTTGATTGTAATTGAGTAGCTTCTTGTGTGTATAAAGGGGGTGCCTGAGGGGTCATAGTCATATCAGTTTTAAACTGTCATAAGCATAGTTATTCATTTGATACTAAAATTATATTTGATACTAAGATTATGGAAGGGGATTCATGTGTAGTTTGTGATGCAGCTGTAGGAGCCAGGCAAGAAGGTTTACAATGTGATTTGTGTGGCAAATGGCAGCATAGGAAATGCAATTCTGGTGTTTCAAGGGAACTTTTACGAGATTAGTCAGAGGGGTAGTTGAATTGGAGCAGTGGAAATGCAGAAATTGTACTGTGTTGCAAGATTCCACTATTTCTTTCAACCCAACAGTTGAAAGCACAAGAGTGTCGACTGTCTCATTTGATGATGATGTTGTCCCAGATGTCCCACCTGCCGATGATGATGTGGTACCAGATGTCCCACCTGCAGATGATGATGTGGTCCCAGCTGAAGATGATGATGATGTGATGCAAGATGTGTCCTACCAGATCCCAGAAGTTGTCGAGGAATCTTCCTTGACTGACCCAACCCCTGATATTGAACCTGGACCAGTCACATTGACTTACACGCTTGTGCCTGGTGGAACCAAAAGGGGAAAGGCCAAACTGGTAGACTCCTTAGGGTATACCTACAACATTTTCAGGAAGACATCTGAATATTCCCAAGACTGGCAATGCACAGTGACAGTTCTCACATGAACTTCCTGCCAAAACCATCAAACTTGGAAAGGGTGGCTAACCGACACTGACAGAAGATGCGACCTAATCATCCCAGTGACCTTGAATTTGAGATTCAATATGACCATGTGCCAGAGGGTTTCTTGAAAAGGGACATTATTGTTAATGAAAGAAGACATCTATTATGTGCCACAGACCACCAAATTGACCTGCTGAAGAAAGCCAAGCGGTGGTACTTCCATGCAACCTTCAAGGTGGTGAAGTCACCCATTACCCAGTAAACACTATCTTTTGCAGAACTATCTCTATAAACTTTATTTTGAAGAAAATTAACACACACAAAAAAAAAAAGATTTATTGTTGTTAGTAGAATTCTGATATATTTAATGTACGAGGTATGCAGTTGCAATTATATGCGTTACAGTTAAATAGTGGACAGATTAAGATATTGAACAGCGTCGCCCATGGAAAAAAATCTCCCAATTATTAATTACGTAACACTCAGAAATTAAGGGCTATATTTCCATGGCTCTCGGTCAATCAGATTCACTGACACATTAATGTGATGTTAGAATATGTATATGCTATATCAAATATATGACCAGTAGCTGCACATATATAACAATAGTAAAAACCTAGGCCTTGGTAAATTCCAAGAATTCCTTGTGGATTCTGGGATGGTTTGTTTTTGATAAAACAAGGCTGAAAGTGGGTTTTGGTCTACTGGCCTGAGCTGCAAAGCCATGAGACACGAGTAATGCACTGAAGCGGTAACCCATCCCAGTACTAATGTAGCCCATTGCTTTTTAACTTCTGTAAAACACAGCCATTTTGCCTGTGCCACAATTCATGAAAGTCGGGTGACAAAAGAAAAAAAAAAAGTGATCCCTAGAAGTGCAAGCTCTACCGAGGCTCATGCTAAAAAAGTGGTCTCTGTGTTTTGACTAGTGTTTCTATATGGATACAGGTATACGAAAAGTCAACAACTATTTTGGGCATCCGCGAAGGTACATATTTGTATCATATGCGTCCCGAGCAAGGTAAACAACTAACCATGTATAAATTATCCAAGAAAAACAACAAAACTCAAATTTACTGCTGTGAAAGGACCCAAGAATCAAGGAGACTTGGATATAATAAGACATGAAGAGTATACTTAACTGGATTTTTCATGGTTTACTGTATTTCAGGTCTATACAGCTGGATGTACTGAACCTGTCACTATGAATGCTGTAGCTCAGCCACCTCCTGCTGCCCCACCTATACAGGGTCAACAGGTGGACAGAGAGAAAATCTACCAATGGATCATAGAGCTATCCAGTCCTGATACCCGGGAGAATGCCCTGCTTGAGTTAAGGTAATACTTGTCATGGTGGCCTAGTGGATAACAAACTCCTCTATTAACAGAGACAGTTTGACTTCAATCCCATATACAGGCAGATATATAGTGGCATGCATGACAACTGAAATCTGTCATAGGGCTCTATATAGCCCAGTAGCAGCCTAAAGAACTTCAGGGATTTTAATAAATTGACATCCCTTAGACCCTGTCTTTCCAATAGGGGAATGTTAGTAACTAAATCTTGGTCTGTATTAGTGAAGTTGAAATTAGTTAATTAGCGCTTAGAATCCTGTAGTAAAGGAGATATTTCACTGACATACAATGATGAGGTGAGATAGTGCGTACAAACAGTAAACCCTGAGAAAAATATTGCCTTTAATGAAACATTTTAAGGACTTAATGTTCCAAGAGCTTGTACTTTGTAGGTGAGTTCAGTACATTCTTTTGGCATAACTTATTATAAAATATCGCAATGGCCCTCCTTACTTCAAAGTCAGAGTCAAAGTTGGAGGTTTGTGTCCTATTCAATAGCCAGGGTCATTTGGGACAGGTTCTCAGCTTTGCCACTTGTGGGACTCAAACCTACAGAGATGACGGCCTATGATTAGATGCCAAATTTGCTAACCACTAGGACACTAAGGACCTTTTGTCCTTACTTCACAAACAAAACACAAGCTCTTAGACTTCATCTGTTTATTATTTGATTTACTAAGGTAGAGTTACTCATACCTGATTGGCTTAATTAATGCTAAATCAATTAATTAATTAATGCATTTTTAGGCGGGTTGCGTGTAACCAACCCGCCTATTAGATTGATGTGTCCGACGTCCGTCTGTCCGTCTGTCTGTCCGTCTGTCCGTCCACATTTTTCATTTCCGGACTCTAACTTTAAAACGGTTTGACCAATCAAATTCAAACTTCACAGGGAGATAGATCACCATCATAGCTAGGTTCCTTTCGAAATTGGTGAAATTCCGTGTGTTCGTTTGTCCGTTTTTCGTCCGTTTGTCTGTCCATCCATCTGTTTGTCCACATTTTCGTTTCCGGACTCTAACTTTAAAACGGTTTGACCAATCAAATTCAAACTTCACAGGGAGATAGATCACCATCATAGCTAGGTTCCTTTCGAAATTGGTGAAATTCCGTGTGTTCGTTTGTCCGTTTTTCGTCCGTTTGTGTGTCCATCCATCTGTTTGTCCACATTTTCATTTCCGGACTCTAACTTTAAAACGGTTTGACCAATCAAATTCGAACTTCACGGGGAGATAGATCACCATCATAGCTAGGTTCCTTTCGAAATTGGTGAAATTCCGTCTGTTTGTTTGTCCGTTTTTCCGTCTGTTTCTTCGTTTTTGTCCGTTTTTCTGTCCATCCATCTGTCCGTCCACATTTTTGTTTCCGGACTCTAACTCGAAAACGGTTACTCCAATCTAATTCAAACTTCACAGGGACATACATCACCATCATAGCTAGGTTCCTTTCGAAATTGGTGTAAATCCGTCCGTTCATTTGTCTTGTTTTTACTTACAAGTCCTTCACAGAATAACAGGGTAATTAAATTGCCAGATAGTTTGTTGTTTTCATTCTGCATTTAGTCAAGTTACACACATTTTGTATGCAACAGTATGCCCCAGTCATGAATGGCTAAAAGCTATCTACTTTTGCAGAAACTTTTGTCTGGGGTATTTTGTCTGAGATTAGGTGCATATTTCAGTGGGAGTTAACTGTTTAATTTAGTGTACTAAAGTGCTAAATATATGAATTGTAATCTTCTTCATTGTTTTCATTTCTTGTGATATATAACTTGTGTGATGTAATACATGGTAAAGGTAGAATTAATACATGTCTGTATTGTAATGTTGATGTCTTGTTCGGTTTGGGTACATTTATAACCTGTAGAATTTTATATTTACCTCCGCCAAGGAGGTTATGTTTTCGCCTGGGTTTGTTTGTGGGTTTGTGAGTTTGTTTGTGAACAAGATAACTCAAAAACTTATGGACAGATTTTGATGAAATTTTTAGGTGGGTTGTGTGTAACCAACCCACCTATTAGATTGATGTGTCCGACGTCCGTCTGTCCGTCCACATTTTTCGTTTCCAGACTCTATCTCGAAAACGGTTTGTCCAATCGAATTCAAACTTGACAGGGAGATAGATCACCATCATAGCTAGGTTCCTTTCGAAATTGGAGTAATTCTGTCCGTTCGTTTGTCTGTTTTTTGTCCATTTGTCTGTTCGTCAACATTTCTGTTTCCGGACTCTAACTCGAAAACACTGTGTCCAATCAACTTCAAACTAGACAGGGAGATACATCACTATCATAGCTGAGTTGCTTTCGAAATTTGTGTAATTCCGTCCTTTCGTTTGTCTGTTTATAGCATAGATACAATTATGTAACCTAGATTACAAGTTTTACGTTTCTTAGCACGTCTAACACATTCACCGTAACTGGGTGACCTAACATTTCTTTCCTTGGTTCTAAATGTAATTACAGCAGTCGCTAACCTTATTGCTGCCTGCGCAACCCACCTTTTGGGGCATCTTTGACCCTCTTGTTGTACTTAATCATGGGTCACTGATTTTGTGTGAAAGCTACCATCCATGTAGAAAATTTTACATTCCGTTAATTTTAACCAGTGAGCCTGGAACTTTTGAATATTATTTCCTAGCAGTTTAAAATATGGAAATTAATCTGAATAATCTCTTCAGGAGAACTAACCACAGGTACTTTTAAATTATAAAAGTTGGCAAATTTTTCATCCAGCTAACCATTCCACTTGTAGTGGGTAAATAAATAACTACAACAGTGTGGTAAAAATTAAAAGTAAGATAAATTAATCAAAGTTTGTACTAGTTTTTTTATTAGGGAAGGCCAGAAATCTTGTGTGAAATCACAAATGTGTAAAACATTTCCCAAAGAAATTAAGAAAGTAGGAGGTTTGTTCTCTAGTGAATTTCATATACTGTGGCATTTTTCACATTTCTTTCTACAAATATGTCAATATAAGGAAAAAGTGAAACTGAGTTGACTTATTTCAGTGCAAAATCTTTATACCTTTTAGCAAAAAACGGGAAGTGGTGCCAGACTTAGCGCCGATGCTGTGGCATTCCTTCGGGACAATTGCAGCACTGTTACAGGAGATTATCACCATCTACCCAGCAATCAACCCTCCCCAACTTACTGTAAGTATCAGTTATGTCAGTAACAAACAGTGTTCACAGTAAGGCTGTGACGATTAATTATTAAAATCTACCCCGGTACCTGAGCTCCTCAAATTCGTCTCCCAGTTCGGTATTCGCATGTTGTAGTAGGCACATTTTTTCCTCTGCATAAACAAAAAGGTGGTTTCCGGAAATGATGTCTTTGCATTAAAATAGTGGTGAAACCGTGAAAGGTAATCAAAACTTATTATATTGTTATAAAATGAGGAGTATTATATAAAACTTCCCAATATACAAAGAATTTTGACATTTTTACAGTTTTGTCAGGTTTTGTCGTCCTATAAAGGTGGCCAAGTGAGCGACAATATAATAATTGTAGTAGATAATGACGTAAGTGGACAAGAAATCGTTCACGATCTTCCCAAATCAACCCCAATCGCAAATACCAACCACCTTGCAATAAGTTATTAATAAATTATCAGATCCATGGTGTATCCAGTCATGGAAAACCTGGAAAAATCATGGAATTCCATTATTTTTTTCCAGGCCTGAAAAGTCATAGAAATTGACTCCAGGTTTTGAAAAATTCATAAAAAGTGATGGAAATTAAAAGGCATCCTTTCACGAAATGGCATTGTTCCTTTCTTTCATTCAGCATTTCAATACAAGGATATGTTTATGTAATCAGATCAGTGGTTCTCGAAGGCAAAACCGGCTGGAGCTCGTGGCCTCGGTACATGTCTCTTTCATGCCACAAAGCATGTAAAAGGTCCTTAATTTTAAAGCTTTGGTCGTGGAGTCTTTTAGTTTTTATGTCAGCTGACTTGTCAGTCAGCTGACATTATGTCGTCACTCTGCGGCGTGGTTGTACGCGTCCGCGTGAACAACTTCTCCTCCAAAACTACAAGGCCTAGAGACGTGCTGTTTTTTTTAAAAGATACCTTATCTATCGAGGATGAAAAATTGTTCAAGGCATGCAAATCTGTCTATTCGTCTGTTTGCTAGAGACATTACAAGGGGGGTACCCCTACCAAAAGTGTGAAAATTTCAACACTTAATCACAATTTTCTCAGTGACTATTGCGGGGATTCCTCTCATATCTTGCATATATGTACTAGGCCAGAGGTAGATTCTCTTGTGTGAGTATGAGACCTGGATCTGTCTTACTTTTTTTTTAATAAATTTTTTTAATAATTGTATCCCCGACGCGAAGCGGGGATACTATGGATTCATCATCGTCGTCGTCCGCGCCCTCGTCCGCGTCCGCAGAGATTTCTTGTTAGCGACCTACAGTCCACATTTCTTTCCGGATTTCTTTCATATTTGGCAGGTGGCTTGATATGGTAGAGGACTCGCCACCCTATCTTTTTGGTAGGCTTTATGTCTAAATTAGGCCTGTGGTAGACAAAAATGTCTAAAATGTGGAATATTGCTTGTTAGCGACCTACAGTCCACATTTCTTTCCAGATTTCTTTCATATTTGGCAGGTGGCTTGGTATGCTAGAGGACTCGCCACCCTATCTTTTTGGTAGGCTTTATGTCTAAATTAGGCCTCTGGTACATAAAAATGTCTAAAATGCATTAAAATTCATGAAATCATGCACTAAATCGCTTGTAACTTGAAAAGTGTTGCATTTAGAGCATTTTGTTAAAATATGTTATTCAGATACTTTTTTCATAGCTACAACATGGTGAGTAACTTGGGTGTCTGTCTCAATAGCTAAGTGAGTAATAGCTACTTTTGGGCTTTTCAGTAACTTCCATCGTGAGTAAAATCACTTGTAACTTGAAAACTATTGCATTTAGAGTATTTTGTTTCAATATGTTATTCAGCTATTTTTGGGTCAGCTATAACATAGTAAAATTTCAGACCTGTAGCTCATGGCATAGCTGAGTAATAGCTACTTTTAAGTTATCACTGTTGAGTAAATTGCTTATAACTTCAAAAGTATTACATTTAGAGTATTTTGTTTCAATATGTTATTCACCTATTTCGGAGTCAGCTATAACATAGTGAAGTTCCAGACCTGTGGCTCATTGCATAGCTGAGTAATAGCTACTTTGAAGTTCACACTGTTGAGTAAATCAGTTGTAATTGGAAAACTATTGCATTTACAGAAATTTGTGTAAATATGTTATTCAGCTACTTTTGGGTCAGCTATAACATAGTGAAATTACAGACCTGTAGCTCATGGCACAACTGAGCAATAGCTATTTTCAGGTACTGACTGTTGAGTAAATGACTTGTAACTTGAAAAATATTGCATTTGGAGTATTTTGTTAAAATATGTTGTTCACCTACTTTTGGGTCAGCTATAACGTCGTGAAATTACAGACTTATAGCTCATGGCATAGCTGAGCAATAGCTATTTTCAGGTTCTCACTATTGAGTAAATCAGTTGTAACTTGAAAACTATTGCATTTACAGTATTTTGCTTAAATATGTTGTTCACCTAATTTTGGGTCAGCTATAACATAGAAAAAATTCAGACATGTAGCTCATTGCATAGCTGAGTAATAGCTACTTTGAGGTTATCACTGTTGAGTAAATCAGTTATAACGTGAAAACTATTACATTTACAGTATTTTGTTTAAATATGTTATTCACATAATTTTTGGTCAGCTATAACAGAGTGAAATTGCAGACCTCTATGTCATGGCATAGCTTACCAATATCTACTTTCAGGTTCTCACTGTTGAGTAAATCATTGTATCCACTGGATAGCCGCAGTGTGTACAGAGATTTCACCATTACCGCTCTAACGAAAAAAATATTATAGCTAGCCTTCTCAAGTTTGCAAGGTATATTAGAGGGTGCACCACAGTATTCTATTGGTAGGCTTTATGTCTAAATTAGGCCTGTGGCTAGATTACTTGCCTACTAAAAATGAGTAATTCTGCATTTTCTCTAAAAGTATTGCAGATAGCAAATTTTTCTTAAATAACTCATTCACCTACTTTTGGGAGAGCTTTCACATGCTGAAGTTCCAGACCTGTAGCTAATTACTCACCTACTCAAAATGAGTAAATGCGAATTATCTCTAAAAGTATTGCAGATAGCCAATTTTTCTCAAATAACTCATTCACCTACTTTTGGGAGAGCTTTCACTTGGTGAAGTTTCAGACCCGTAGGTAATTACTCACCTACTGAAAATGAGTAAATGCAAATTATCTCTAAAAGTATTCCAGATAGCCAATTTTTGTCAAATAACTCCTTCACCTACTTTTGGGAGAGCTTTCACTTGCTAAAGTTTCAGACCTGTAGCTAATTATTCACCTACTCAAAATGAGTAAATGCTAATTATCTCTAAAAGTATTGCAGATATCCAATTTTTATCAAATAACTCATTCATCTACTTTTGGGAGAGCTTTCACATGGTGAAGTTTCAGACCAATAGCTAATTATTCACCTACTCAAATTAGGAAATGCAAATTATCTCTAAAAGTATTGCAGATAGCCAATTTTTCTCAAATAACTCATTCACCTACTTTTGGGAGAGCTTTCACTTGGTGAAGTTTCAGACCCATAGGTAATTACTCACCTACTGAAAATGAGTAAATGCAAATTATCTCTAAAAGTATTCCAGATAGCCAATTTTTGTCAAATAACTCCTTCACCTACTTTTGGGAGACCTTTCACTTGGTGAAGTTTCAGACCAGTAGCTAATTATTCACCTACTCAAAATGAGTAAATACTAATTATCTCTAAAAGTATTGCAGATATCCAATTTTTATCAAATAACTCATTCATCTACTTTTGGGACAGCTTTCACATGGTGAAGTTCCACACCCGTAGGTAATTACTCACCTACTGAAAATGAGTAAATTCGAATTATCTCTAAAAGTATTGTAGGTAGCCAATTTTTCTCAAATAACTCATTCGCCTACTTTTGAGAGAGCTTTCACTTGGTGAAGTTTCAGACCCGTAGCTAATTGTTCACCTACTCAAAATGAGTAAATGCGAATTATCTCTACAAGTATTGCAGATAGCCAGTATTTCTCAAATAACTCATTAATATGAAAACAACTTATAGGAAGTCATGGGCTGCAAATCTTTTCATGTGGTCAGATTTGTGGTCAGATTTGACCTTTGCAATGTGAAAACGACTTATAGGAAATCATGGGCTGCGAATCTTTTGATGTGGTCAGACTTCACCTTGGGCCCCTGGTACAGGGTCAAATAAGGGTAGCCAAACTTAAAAGTGCTTTCAGCTTGCTTATTAACGAAAAATGCTTTTTATCTTCTAAACTATGTTAGTTGGCCTTTGTCGGTGGATACATCCAGCATCTGGCCACAGATGCGTCCTTTTTCTAGTTTTTAATGCATTAAAATTCATGAAATCATGCATAAAATCATTTATAACTTGAAAAGTGTTGCATTTAGAGCATTTTGTTAAAATATGTTATTCAGCTACTTTTTTCATAGCTACAATATGGTGAGTAAGTTGGGTGCCTGTCTCAATAGCTAAGTGAGTAATAGCTACTTTTGGGCTTTTCAGTTACTTCCATCATGAGTAGAATCACTTGTAACTTAAAAACTATTGCATTTAGAGAATTTCGTATAAATATGTTATTCAGCTACTTTTGGGTCAGCTATAACATAGTAAAATTTTAGACGTGTAGCTCATGGCATAGCTGAGTAATAGCTACTTTTAGGTTATCACTGTTGAGTAAATCGCTTATAACTTCAAAACTATTGCATTTAGAGAATTTCGTATAAATATGTTATTTAGCTACTTTTGGGTCAGCTATAACATAGTAAGATTTCAGACCTGTAGCTCATGGCATAGCTGAGTAATAGCTACTTTTAGGTTATCACTGTTGAGTAAATCGCTTATAACTTGGAAACTATTGCATTTAGAGTATTTTGTTTCAATATGTTATTCACCTATTTTGGGATCAGCTATAACATAGTGAAGTTTCAGATCTGTGGCTCATTGCATAGCTGAGTAATAGCTACTTTGAAGTTCTCACTATTGAGTAAATCAGTTGTAATTGGAAAACTATTGCATTTAGAGAATTTCGTATAAATATGTTATTCAGCTACTTTTGGGTCAGCTATAACATAGTAAAATTTCAGACCTGTAGCTCATGGCATAGCTGAGTAATAGCTACTTTTAGGTCATCACTATTGAGTAAATCAGTTGTAACTTGAAAACTATTGCATTTACAGTATTTTGGTTAAATATGTTGTTCACCTACTTTTGGGTCAGCTATAACATAGTAAAATTTCAGACCTGTAGCTCATTGCATAGCTGAGTAATAACTACTTTGAGGTTCTCACTATTGAGTAAATCAGTTGTAATTGCAAAACTATTGCATTTAGAGAATTTCGTATAAATATGTTATTCAGCTACTTTTGGGTCAGCTATAACATAGTAAAATTTCAGACCTGTAGCTCATGGCATAGTTGAGTAATAGCTACTTTTAGGTTATCACTGTTGAGTAAATCACTTATAACTTGAAAACTATTGCATTTAGAGTATTTTGTTGCAATGTGTTATTCACCTATTTTGGGGTCAGCTATAATATAGTGAAGTTCCAGACCTGTGGCTCATTGCATAGCTGAGTAATAGCTACAGTAGATCCTCGCTTATCCGGCCTTCTATTATCCGAATCTCCGGATTAACTGAACCGAAATGATGTCTTCCTACATATAATGCACGGTCAAGCGTGAGCGATAATACAAGATTTTACACAGTCTCGTAAACTATGAATTGTAGTGCTTTGTAAAACATACCATTCACAGAGACGCCTAACTTCTTTCATCTTGATCACCATTGTTACAATAGGGGAGGGATTAATTCAATTACACGACCCCGCTACACAACTTCTTTGATAATGCGCCAATCAATGAAAGTGTGTTCGATTGGGTTTCGCAATTTATAATATCCCGGAGTAGGTCCACAGAGTGACAACATGTAGAAAAGAAAAGACGTCAACAATGCATTACCAATCAAACGCGTATCACTGAAGGCGAGTTCGCTTGGGGTTTTACAATTATAAATAATCTCCCGGAGTTTTTTAATTGACAATATGCGGGATGATGTTAATCTAAAATTAAAATGCTAACAATGCAAGTACCAACCGAACACAACCAGCTCAAGTCCGCGTAATATTTTAAATAAAAATAATAATAATATCCGTGGATATGGAGCAAATAAACGACAATTGAAGGGTCACTTATATTATATAACACAAATATATTAAATTATTTTATTAACGAACACCAACGTCTATGTATATTGCATAAAAACAACAATTCTTCAATTATCGCCCACTGGGTAACCCATAGACCGTGAATTTCGGTTTCCTTCATCTATCCGAACCCCTCGATTATCCGGCCGGATTGTATGTCTCCCATGGGGTTCGGACAATTGAGGTTCTACTGTTCTTTGAAGTTCTCACTGTTGAGTAAACCAGTTGTAATTGGAAAACTATTGCCTTTACAGAAATTTGTGCAAATATGTTATTCAGCTACTTTTGGGTCAGCTATAACATAGTGAAATTACAGACCTGTAGCTCATGGCACAACTGAGCAATAGCTATTCTCAGGCACTGACTGTTGAGTAAATCAGCTATAACTTGAAAAATATTGCATTTGGAGTATTTTGTTAAAATATATTGTTCACCTACTTTTGGGTTAGCTATAACATAGTGAAATTACAGACCTATAGCTCATGGCATAGCGGAGCAATAGCTATTTTCAGGTTCACACTATTGAGTAAATTCTAATTCTAATTCTAATTGGACTTTTATAGCGCTTAATCTCCCCAAACAAGAGGACTCTAAGGCGCAACAAAACAAAAAGCAGTCAACAAAATTCTGTGTCCAGGGACATAACAGGGGTCGAACACCACGGAGAACGCCAGGGGGATGATTCAGGCTAGGGTGGATATGCTTTGGTGTACAGGTAGGTTTTAAGCTGTTTTCTGAAGGAGGCCAGGGATGGAGAGGCACGAATCACATCAGGGAGAGTATTCCACACAGTAGGAGCATCAAACGCAAAACTATTACCAAACTGTTTGACAGATTTATGAACAGAGGGGCAGAACTTTGGAATAACTAGGAAATTACCACCACTTTGACTGCGCCTGGTACTATAAGAACTGCTGTAGGAAGAAAGATGTGGTGAAAAATACCTGGGAAAACCTGTGTGAAGATACTTATAAACAAGTGTGACTGTCTTGAACACAATGCGCTGTTCAACAGGAAGCCAATGCAGTTTCTTTAGCACAGGAGTTATGCTGGTGTATCGACTGGTGTTTGATACAATTCTAGCTGCACTATTTTGGATGCACTGTAATTTGCGTAGATTGAACTTGGACAGGCTCCTGAAAAGTGAGTTGCAGTAATCCAACCGACTACTAACAAGAGCGTTGGCTACAAGCACAGAAACATCATGAGTAAGAAACCGCCTGACATGTCTGAAGTCACGGAGTTTAACAAAACAACTTTTGCAGACATTCTGAACATGCTTGGACAAAGAGAAATCTGAATCAAACCACACACCCAGATTTTTTACTGAATCTGCAGGGCAGAGTGAGTTGCCCAGGATATCAATTGGAAAACATGCTTTCAACTTATCCCTCTGTCTCTTCGAACCAAAGATGATAAACTCAGTCTTATCAGGATTCAGTTTGAGCTTACTAGTTGTCATCCACTCTTTAACATCATTTAGGCACTTATTTAGCTTTTCAAAGGCAGCAGATGCATTCTTCTGGGATAAATGTATATAAAGTTGGCTATCATCTGCATAGAAATGAAACTTTATTCCATTATGTTTACTGATAATGGAACTGAGGGGGGTAGTGTACAATGAGAACAACAAAGGACCCAGGACAGAACCTTGGGGAACACCAAATAGGAGTTTACAAACATCTGACAAAGTAGAACCAATTTTTACTGATTGGTAACGGTCCATTAGGTAGGATGTGAACCATTTCAGAACGGAGCCACTGACCCCAAACCAGTTTTGGAGGCAACCCAGAAGAGTAGAGTGATCAATGGTGTCGAAGGCAGCAGACAAGTCAAGCAATACCAAGGCAGTGGATTCACCTCTTGACAATGATAAGTGAACCTCATTTTTTATGTAGAGAAGAGCAGTCTCAGTTGAATGGCCCGCCTTATATGCCGACTGGTACGGGTTGTCTAAGTTATTGGCATTAATATGTTCTAACAGCTGCTTAGCAACCACACGTTCTACCAATTTAGATATAAAACTGAGACCTGATACAGGGCGATAATTCTTAAGGTCATTTGAGGGAAGATTTGGCTTTTTAATAAGTGGAGTGACCACAGCAGATTTGAAGGCATCAGGAACGCATCCCTCCATGAGTGAGCAGTTGACCAGCTTTGTAAGGGATGGTAGCAATATATCAATGCATTCCTTAATCAGGAATGTCGGCAGAGGGTCCAACAGGCATGATTTTGTTGGTGATGCTTTAATTATTTTATCAACAGCATCTTCAGAAACTTGCCTAAAGACAGTAATTTGGGGAGGATCAGAAGGAGGGTTAACATCATATTCAGTGCCAGATGAAGCAAAATTATCTCTAATCTTCTTAATTTTGTTGGTGAAGAAGGAGGCAAACTGGTCAGCCAATGACTTTTCGGACTCATGAGATGGAAGTGTGGCATCAGAGACCCTGTTCAGGGTCTTATGGAGCTCACGCCAAAGTTTTCGAGAGTCATGACTATTGTCTGAGATCAGTTTGCTATAGTAGTCTGACTTATCTTTATTTACAAGTGCATTGCACCGAGCAATCTGGCGACGAAGCCTACTCCTGTTAAGTGTACTTTTAGCCCTACGCCAGGTTCTCTCAAATTGGCGCCTAAGGGACTTTGCACGTCGATAATCATCAGACATCCAATCGGCGGACTCCTTTTTCGTCAATTTAGATATAAGAGGTGCATGCCTATCCAGAACATCACTCAAATCATGTACATATTGATCATACAGATCGACAACAGCATCAGCTGGAGACTTGACGAAGGACGTATTTTTGAGATCTGAGCGGAAGTCAGACATATTGATACGGTGGAACCTTCTATATTGAACTACATTTGGAGTATGAGACACTTGACAAGGGAAGGCAACTGAACATGTGACTAATGCGTGATCGGAAACAAAGTCACAAATTTTAACATCAGCAATGGTGTCCTGATCACAGGGGGATAAAATCAGGTCCAATATGTGACCATGTAGATGAGTAGGTTTATTGACTAACTGTTTGAGGTCACATGAATCAAGAAAGGTAGTGAATTTCTGACCGTCACCAACTGGAACATCAACATGAATGTTGAAGTCGCCACAAATGTAATATGAAGAATTAATGGATGAAAGGTAACCAACAAATGACATGAATTCTTCCAGAAAATTACAGGTACATGATCCTGGAGGGCGATAGATGCAGGCAAGCAACACTGAATGGCCATGAAGCCCAATTGACACCACTATATTTTCAAATGACTGATAACAAGGAGTTTCAATTATATGGGGTCTGTAGGAGGATCTGATGAAAAAACCCACACCACCACCAATACCTGAGGGACGAGGCTTGTGAGGAAAGTTAAAATCGGGAGGAGTTATAGACCGTAAGAAGCTGTCAGAGTCAAATGGACGTATGTGTGTTTCCGTGAGGCATAGAAGATCAAGGTCGTATGAAGCCACCATGTCGGCAAGGAGAGGACCCTTGTTCCTTACGGATCTGGCATTCAAAACACCGAGTGTAAACGGACCAGGGTTGAGGGATACATCTCCACCCAGTAACAGTAACAACATGAGCCCTCTTCCATTAACCATGGTCGGAAATTTTCGGCAGGAACACAAATATGATAAATTTTTCGCAACCCGTGTCAAAGGAGGACATGATGTGTAAGATGCTCTGGTGCTGAACCAATCATGCCTGTGGGCCAGTGCCACTGCAAACAGTGCCATGAAGAGGAGTAACCGAGGACTGAACATGACTGGTGGGGTTGTACATCAGTAAGAGCCCCTAGTCTAAGCTCAACAGTGGGGAGCCTCAATAATATAACCCTACACCTAAAAGTCACAACTCTTCGTCCTGTGGGCGACTCACAGGCACCCTAACACCCCACACTACAGCCTCACCTTAAGCTAAATGACAACACCACCAGACACCAACAGGAAAATGTCTATATACTGATTGGAAATAAACTTAAAGTGAACTTACAAGACACAAATTAGATTATAAATAATACCCAGTACTTGAAATAGGGGAATTATAGATCAAATTACTACGGTAATTCCCGGCAAATGGGCGATAATACCCGCTTTTTTATAGAAGTTGATACAGCAGTGAATTGGGGGAATATATACATAAAACAGGCAGAGAATAAGAAAGTAAGATGAAATTAATATATAAGATAGTGAATCCGTCTAAAAATGTGCTACATATACATAAAAACGACCATTATTGTAAAGAGAATTCCAAAAAGCGTCTCCGCGGTGGGTACTAAAATCATATCAGTTGAATCTTGAAAACTTAAATCAGTTGTAACTTGAAAACTATTGCATTTACAGTATTTTGCTTAAATATGTTGTTCACCTACTTTTAGGTCAGCTATAACAGAGCAAAAATTCAGACATGTAGCTCATTGCATAGCTGAGTAATAGTTACTTTGAGGTTCTCACTCTTGAGTAAATCAGTTGTAACTTGAAAACTATTACATTTAGAGTATTTTGTTAAATATGTTATTCACAGACGTTTTGGTCAGCTATAACATATTGAAATTGCAGACCTCTATGTCATGGCATAGCTGAGCAATAGCTTCTTTCAGGTTCTCACTGTTGAGTAAATCATTGTATCCAACCTGTAGGAAATCATGGGCTGGGAATCTGTTAATATGGTCCGATTTGACCTTGGAACCCTCCTTCAAGGTCAAATGAGGATAGCCAAACATAAAAGTGCTTATAACTCGCTTATTATTGGTCCTAGAGGTTGGAATGAAAACCAACCTATAGAAAATCATGAGCTGGGAATTTTTTGGTGTGGTCGGATTTCACCTTGGACCCCTCCTTCAAGGTCAAATGAGGATAGCCAAACTTAAAATGCTTATAACTCGCTTATTATTGGTCCTAGAGGTTTCGAATGGAAAACCAACCTATAGAAAATCATGGGCTGGGAATCTTTTGGTGTGGTCGGATTTGACCTGGGACCCCTCCTTCAAGGTCAATTGAGGATAGCCAAACTTATAATTGCTTAGAACTCGCTTATTATTGGTCCTACAAGTTTGGGATGGTAAACAAGCTACAGGAAATCATGGGCTGGGAATCTTTTGGTGTGGTCGGATTTGACCTTTGGGCCCCTTCTTCATGGTCGAACGAGGATATTGCATTTATAGTATTTCTTTAAATATTTTTAACCTACTTTTTACACTTAAACAATTACCTTGTTACTTTATTTCATAATACCATTTGCAGGGCACAACTTTTTTGTCCTTTTCTTCTGTCAGCTTCGGAATATCTTTCGAACATGCTGTTCAGTTACCATTTACTGTATTTCTGTACAGCCCTTTCCCTGATAATTATGCTTTCCTCTCATTATGACCATCACAAATCAAAAACATTCAGTCAGCTGACACAGTGCCCGTTCACGGGCACTCTCCTCTTGTTAAAGTAGCTGGTGTCATCCCACAAAATGATGAGTATCACTTCAAAAATGGTACATTGTTTGATTTAATGTCAGAAAAGCATATGAATGTTTTTTTTTTTGTGTAATGTAAACACAAAATGTAACGTCCAGTAAATGGTATTTTATGAATGCTAGAGCACTCGGGCATTAAAACTGGGATTCACATTTCAAAGAACTTGGCTCACCAAGTGTGCATCCGTTACTCAATTGCACCTTTAGTGTAAATATGTACAGATTTAGTCATTTAGCCAGGGTAATATCTAAGAAATACACAGTTGGCGTTTGATCCAGATAATATTGGATAAGAAGATTTGTACTTGGGGACTACTTGACAAGGTCATTAAATCTAGATAAAGATTTGTAGTTGGGGACTACTTGACAAGGTCATTAAATCTAGATAAAGAGCCTAAATTGACAATTTGTGAAGTGATATTCGGAATAGAATGTGCCCATAACCCCAGGGCAGTTAATAGAGTAATAAATATGATAACTTTAATAGGGAAATGGTACATTAATAATAATAGAGCAAATGGAAAACTATTGTCAATCCATGAATTTATCTCCCTAGTCAAAAGTAAAATGTATATTTACAAGCTGATATATGAAAAAGCAGATGAAAGTATCAATAAGGAAATTTGCCAGCTGCTTAATAGTTTTAATCTTTGAAAAAAAACAAACTATTTATTGTAAATGCAAACTAACTTGTTGTAAATCTCTGTGTTATTTTTGTAATAATAAGGTAAGTGTAAGCTAGAAAATGGTTCAAATTGTTTTAAACCTTTATCATTGTGTGTTACTACTGAACTGTGTAATGTGTTGAGTATATCTATTGTGCAATTGTTTTGTGTCTTTGTCATGTATTATTGTGCAATTGTTTTGTTTCTTTGTCATGTAAAATATATGCAAATAAACATATTAAAAAAAAAAAAAAAAGATTTGTACTATTTTAAAGACTTTTTTAAAAGTTCTTTTGGAATGATTTTTCTGATTGTTTGAATCTAAAACCAATCAGGTCCAATGCCAGCCAGTTAGTATATAGTGCTTGGACAAACTGATGGTAACTCCAGCTGTGACAGATTGGCCATATTGTTTTGCCCTGTGTCATAGCCTTAGTTCCAAATTACTAATTTAGCAAGAATCTCCCATATATCATGGTAAATTAAGGAGGTTTCCATGGTGATGAATTTCCAATTTTCTGTTTCTCAGGCACACCAGTCTAACAGAGTATGTAATGCCCTGGCATTACTGCAGTGTGTGGCCTCCCACCCAGAAACCAGATCTACTTTTTTACAAGGTAATGTATAAATGTACAGGGTTCGCAAAGTACCTCTAAAATTTGGAGTCCAACGGACTACATGTCCTCTGAAAAATGGAGTCCCAATCATTTTTTTCTGAGTCCAGTGTTTGCATTAGGGTTATGAAACGTCGGGTTCCTTGTACCTTATGGCACATCAAAAAAGGGGTACCACTGTGTGAAAATTGGGTACAAGTAATAATTTTTCTCCCATATTTCGGATACATTTAAATATATAGAAGCACTATCCAATTTCCTTTATACTGATAAATAATATGCACCTGTCCATAAATAAATTTTAAAAATATTTTAAAAAGCTGAACCCCAGTCAACAAACTTCATTTTAGTGCAATTACAATGAAATTTATTTTGTATGATTATTTTATTTAAGCTACAAATATGGCGTTGATACTGTTTGAAATACAAAAATTTGTAGTTTTTCTTGCTTTTTGTTTGACAAAAATTCATTGGGTAGTTCCAGAGATATAGTTTTTTTTGGTTACATCCCCTGTAAATATTTTCGAATATTATAGCTTTTATTTTCTGGGCAACATTCCGGGGTTAAATATCAAGAGTTTCCGAGATTTAGTATGATAGTTTGTCTCCCACAAAAGTTCACCGTTCTGACTTGTTGTTTCGACTGTTTCCGTGCAGAGATCAGGCTTTCTTTCGATATGTAACGTTTTGAGTAAATTTGCTAGTGTACGACACCAGCACTCATTGGCTGTTTTGGAAGGATCTCGTCACGCATGAAATCTCGCTTTACAATGGTGGACGTAAACAACTTGCCAGGTTATCGCTCGAAACCATTTAATTTGAAAATATAAAGCTTATCTTCAGTATTATATATATTGCTCACATATGTCCAGATGGACACACTGACAACCGAAATTTGCGTCCAAATCTGAAATACCGCGTGTTTAACATACTAGGACAGCGTAATCGCGAACCCTGATGTACCACCAACTGTACGGATTGTGACTGTAATTCTGGTTAAGGAATAGAATAATGAACTCTTTCCAGTATTAAATTAGTATTGTAAATACCCTATTAGTATTGTAAACATTAAGAGAGTATTGTAAATGCTAATTGTATCAGCAAATTAGGAAAAGAGTATTCTTTGTCTTGTTTGATATTCTCATAAAACTGACCTGGATGAGTTCTTTCATATTGGCAGTTATTGATTATTCAACTTCATTACTGCATTTATTGATCATAATACCATTAAACATGTTCTGGGATAAATTCTATGTCACTCTGGTTAGCATTTTTAACCCCAGTCCATAAAGGCTGGGGTTATATATAGTCATCCCCTTGCCGTTGGGGCGGTGTCGGCGACGGCATTGGCAGCGGCGGCAGGCATAAAGCTTGTGGGTGTTCCACAGCCTCAACCCCTGCACGGATTTTCACCAAGTTTTCAGGGGTAAAATTAACCCTTCATCCTTAATAAGTTCAAGCCCTCACTGCTTTAGTTAGTGGTCCACAGTGCATCACACAGGATGCAGTGAGTAGGAACCACAAAACCTGAGAGGCAATTGGTTAAATAATAAGGCTCAAGTAATTAACCATACTTAAAGAATATTAGGTTGACAGAGCACTAGTCAACGCCAGTAATGTTGAAGCAGTCTTATATATATATCACCCCGTATAAGATTTACACAATTGTTATATTTGTTATTATTCCAAGTGAAGACCCAAAGAGGTATCAATTAAAGTGTTTTATGTGTGTTTTCTGTTAAATAGTTAAAAGTGTGACATTATATGCTCATTATTCAACAACTGGGGTGAATTTGTTTTTGCTTTTCTGGCATCTTGTGTTCCCCGTATTGTTTTCTTTATATCTGCGACACATGGCCATGTGACATTTTCAGAGTTCAAGCATGCTAACCATTGGAAACAATTTACTCATTAATCGATGGTTAATGCAAGCAACTACCCAGCTAGCAAGTTAATATGCTAATCATTGCAGCCTTTATGAAACAGGGTTAAAAGTTATTTATCACTGTCATTTATGTTTAGGGGTCCCTCTCAGCATAATGTTTAGCATATTTGCCATCAAGTCACAGGGTTGTCACCTCTGTGTGACTACCAAAAGTCACAATAGTGTTGACCTGACCCAATAAAATCACTGTTGTTGTGAAACAGGACTCCTAACCCTAACTTTAACCGTTGACCTATGCCACTGAGTGTCTACTATGAGGCTGTAAAAATTTAAGTTACACAAAATGTCTGTGATTATTTTTAGCACACATCCCGCTGTATCTCTACCCATTCTTACACACAGTCAGCAAAACACGCCCCTTCGAGTACCTCAGACTCACAAGCCTGGGGGTGATAGGCGCTCTAGTCAAAGTAAGTAGTGCAATTTGTTCCAAAATATGGCCCGTGTTTTCATTATTTTTTCCCTGATGCAGTATAATGGATGTTTCTGTTATAATGGTGCAACACCATAATCTGGCGTTAACTTGAACCAGAACCTTTTTAATGTTAAGTGTAACTGACAGTTTTACAATAAATCACTGGCTTTGCTGGTATTTAATTACTGTGTACGGAAAGAGTATTAATACCCCTTTCACACTACAGGCGGTGTCACCTGCAGTAGGCCGCGTTTAGGGAAACGTCCCTGTCCTTGGATCGCCGTCTGACATCCGTAGACGACCTTGCAAGTAATTGGCAAATTTTCCATTACCTTGCAAGTCCTAGGGAAGCTTTAGACTGTTTAGAATTTCTGCCTCTGATTACGGTACCGTGGGCATGCGCAGACGATTTTGCGCAAGCACGTATGAATTTCTGACTACGGTAACTGAAGGTGTGGTCCACACTGTACTTAAGGTCGTCTTTTGGTGTAGTACGGCAGCATAAGGTCAGTCAAGGTATTGGTCGTTTCATCCGACGGCTACTGAAGGTGAGTTGAGGTTGCTTTGCGGTGACCACCATTTGTAGTACTAGGCACGTTCTGGTGGTCGATAAAATACTTATTGATCTTATCAAAATCTTGCAGTACTTATTGTTTTGTGTTCTGGTGGTACCTTGCCATGAGTAAAATAAGTATTGAACTAATTGTTATATCTCGCCAAATTTGTATGACAAGTATTTACATTTATGTAATACAAACATCACAAAAATAAGTGTAAATGAAAATTTACAAAAGTAAACAATATTTCTACCACTTCAAAGGAAATTTATTACATTTTCCGGTGCTTTTTATTTGGTAAAAATCCATAGAGTTTTTTCAGAGATAGTCAATTTAGTTATGAAGATGGAGACAAAAATTCACCTATCTTCACCAACCACGTGCATTTGTTTACACCGGAAGAACAGAACTACCAATAGGCTTATTTGGCGCCATTTTATATACCCAGTACTTACTTATTTCATTCCAGTGGTACTTATTGCAAAGATTATTGTAGCTACTGCACAGGTGGGCGTGGTTTAGAGAAATAAGTACCAACGGAACACGGCTATTGTCATTCTACTGTTATTGATGGTTAAAAAAACCATGTCCAATCAGTGGGCATCGACCTGCAGTGTGAACAACTAGGATGAAATGGGGCAACCTGGAGGGGGGGGGGGGGGGGGGCAGTTCCGCCGCCAAAAAAACTTCTAACCGCGGGACACTGTAGTGTGAAAGGGGCATAAGTAAAGATGAAAATATTTTAAAAGATATTAGTTACTTTGTGAAAACATATTTAATATTAGAATGTTCTGTTAATATGAACTTTCAACGCAGTTGAAATTTTAATAAATGTTTGGCTATTTTTCAGACTGACGAGCAAGAAGTGATTCACTTCCTGTTGACAACGGAGATAATCCCACTGTGTCTGCGTATACAGGAGTGTGGAAGTGAGCTCTCCAAAACTGTGAGTATCAGAAAACTTGCTTCTGTGTGAGTGTGTGATCATAGGACTGTATTTGAGTGATCTTTAATGGATTACTTGGGGTAATAGACTATTTCGAATTAAGAATTAACAAAAGACTTCTTTTACCCACAAAATTTTTGTATAAAACTAAATGGCATGAATTGATTAATTTCAGTGGTTTTTCAGAGAAAATCGGCACTTTTTTGTAGCTTTTATTGCTAAGAAAAAGTATCCATAGAAGAGAATATTAATGGTGAAGAAGTACTATAAGTAAGTAAAGGTAGTTATTCCTGTGACAGCAGCCTTGCATAAAAGTTCTTAAAAACAAACAGGATAGTTATAAAGGCTTCTGTGAATACTCCATTTGTTATGTATTGAAAAAAACTAGCATGTCCATTGCTTCCACTTAAAGCATTCCAAAAATTTGAATTTAAATTTGCTCTTCTTCACACTGATGGAGTTATTCTGACTTGATATAATTGTGAAGGGGGGTGCGGGGGTGGGTTATATGTACCGTATTTATCCGTATTAACGCCCCCTCTCTATTAGTCGCCCCCCCCCCCCCCCTGCTGTCTACCTGTGCAAAGTTCATATTTCAGGGTTTTACATCCCTCTCAACAGGGATTCGGAAAAAAGATGCGTTTTAGTACTTCCCCAGTCGAATACCGCTTATGAGAAATAGAGAAAGTCACAACAAGGCAAAGCAATTATGATCACAAACGCAATGAAATCTGCAAAAATACGAGATAAACTTTATAATTTCTTCAAATTTAAGGTTTGTTTCCAATATTTTAAGCTCTCTCACCATTACACATGCTGGAAAGTGAGATCAAGGCTGTAAGTGTCCATTATCGCCCATTGCCACTGGACTCAAGAGTTGATTTTTTTTATAGGTAATAGTCACACCCCCCCCCCCCCCCCCCCCCCCCCCCCTTTTGAAAAATGCATCGCCCCTGGGGCGTTTATATGAATAAATATGGTACCTGGGTTTGAACCCCACCCCTGACCCAAAATGGTAATGGCGGTTGCTTGTCAGTACCTATTAGTATTCCATGCAGAATCGTGATTTTAAAATTTAGATTTTCCTCTTATTATTTCCTCTATTGTGCATAAAAATTTTGTATATGATTTCCAGTTTTGATCACCTGAACACATAAGTTAATCAGGTTTTTCTGTTAAAGTTAGGTTAAACCAACCAGCAACATGGTCCCTTATATGCACAAAAAAGACTTCCCTGTCATACTGGTGTACTTGTTATTGAACAAGTAGGTGTTTAAAATACCAGAAAAAGACATAGCTTTTAAAACCAGCTTTAAAATCAAACAGACAAGACATAATTGTCTGATCTTCCATGTACTGTAAGGGGCCCAGTAGTATAGTGGATAGCTTAATTTCCTGGATTGACATTTCGTGGGAAAGTTGGTAGTTACTTGGCTTATGCCTATTGGTGTATAATCAAAAGTGGTGACCAACTGGTATGCACTGTTTGCCTCCATTCCTCATAACTTCCCCTCTTAATATGACATTTACAGTGTTTTGGAAATAACATAAAACCCAAATCCATCCAATTTCCCGCTGTTTTTTGTACAGGTGGCCACCTTTATACTGCAGAAAGTATTACTGGATGAAGGAGGTTTGTCTTACATCTGTCAGACATACGAGAGGTTCTCGCACGTGGCCATGATACTGGTAAGTAAAGTACAACCTTTCTCCTCTCAACATAAATTCTAAATATTGAAAATTAAATAGTGTATTAAGGAGAGTGGAAATAAGTTCATAGAATAGACTGTTTGGATAATCAAAGTTCAGATGACCGAGGTTCTTCAATAAGTTGGCAAATTGATTGGTAATTCAGTAAGACCTGTGATATCTTTAGTTGTCTAGACTAGTGATATAACTTTGGTCTGAGCCAGAGATTCGGGGTTTAGTCTGAAAAAAAAATCACTCATAAGCTTGATTGGGATTCTTTTCATTGACTTAGGTTGTCTCGGATTGAAGCAGATTCTGCATCAGTCTCAATACTTCAACAGTGTTTCCGTTTACGCACAAACGTGCGTAAATTTACGTCGACATCAAGCGATTTACACACATAATATTTAACTGAGCGTCAGACTGACGCAGAAGTATTTGTAAAAAGAAATACTGATATTTCGTCAATATATGCAGCAATTCTTTATTTATTCCAATTTCAAAACAAAAATGGCCGATTTCCTGTTTGTTTACCTGTCAATGCGCATGCGTGGGATCAAAAGGTCGAGAGGTGAAGAGTTCACGAGGTCACGCATGCGCATTCGCGTTAGTCAAGAAAGGACTCGAGATTTATTTTTTAATGAAAGATAGATGCACATGCAATAAAAACAGCACTGAAGATAAGCTATATATTTTAAAATTTCATGTGAGATGAGAGCTACGCAGATTCATCTTCGACGGCCAGTGTTATAATGTACCCTTGCAAATCTTATTCGAAACGTTACATATCGAAAGAAAAGGTGATCTGTGCCAGGACACCATTGGAAACAACGTTTCCGAACGATGACAAATACCTTGTGCAGGGGGGATACGTTCTACTAAATCTCGGAAATTCTTGAATATTTAACCCCGGAAAATATTACCTCTGAAATTCAAAAATATTTACAGGGGTTGTAGCAAAATCACTGTAACTTTGGAACCACTCAATGGATTTTTGTCAAATAAAAAGCAACTTAAACTACAATAATTTGTCTTTCAAACAGTATAGATATCATATTTGTAGTGTAAATAAAATAATTTTTTAGAAACTATCAACATATACTATATTCAGTAGTTCATTAGTGCTTCTGTTCATTTTTGCTACCTTAAAAATCATCCAAAAATAAGAGGAAAAATTCAAATATATTTTTTGACTGTTTTCTTTACCCTGATATACCTTCAGATATTTTTATGAATGTACAACAATGTACAGTGTACTATAATTTATTTTCAAAGTCATAAATAAATTTAAATCTGATTTATTGCTTTTTAGTAACTGGGTGTATCTAAACATTGTTTTTTGAGGAAAATCTGGCAGAATATCACTTGTACCCCATATTCGATGGCCCATGGGTACATGGTACCCCACATTCCGTAACTCTAACACACACACTGTCTTTTTAAGGTATTTTAGGTATTGTTTGTCCATTATTTTTCTAACCGGCAGTTTAAGTAGAAGGGGGTCAAGCCTAACTGACCCTCAAAAATTTTGATTGACCCCCGGTTTTCAAAGGAGGGGGTCAACTGACCTCCAGAAAAAAGAGGCTCAGGAAACACTGTTCAAGTCTCTGTATTAATTCTAATCCTCTTCAGATGGTGTCTTGTGGCACATTGATGCAGATTCATGTAATCTAGTTGATAGTTTGAAGATTTCACACAAAATAACTAGTTGGTATCAGTAACTGTCATTTTGAGCACTATTGATAGCTGTGCTGAATAACAGATAAGTAATGACAGCCTCGAAAACAGGGGACAGATGTAGACTAAGCAATCTGAAATTCACCACTTCGTATTTTGGACTGTTTTCATTCACTAATCAGTAACTGTTATTGAGCTGTATTTTGATGGCTATCTGACTAGACACAATAGATCAATAAAAAATTGATTCTGTCTTAATGATTTACATTAATCCAACAAATCTCTCTGAAACATTATATGCCCTTGATACTTTATGTTTTATGTCTGTGAATTTCAAAAGAGTAATTGAAAAGTACTTAGATTTATAGCCGAGTACAAGTACTTCTAATTTTCAGCTCTCAAGAACTTGAAAGTGAGTAATAGAAGTGCATAGGGATGTTGTAAACACCATTTGGAAAAAATAGTTCCAGTAACATCATATTTTATTCAGATCAAAGATCAAGATCTTTCTTTTTTCCTTTCAAGTAATGGTTTCACGACTATCAAGGTTGTTTGTCTTATCAGGTATATATTTACACAAGCACTTCTGACAAAATTAGGGAAATAAACATGTGGGAAAGAATGAAGTAATATAAATTTACTACAATGTTAAAATAACGGAAATATTGGGAACAGGCTTTGAAATGAGTTGCACTGCTTTTTCTCCATTTCTCAACTATCCAGCTTGATATGACATACAGAATGTGCTAAAAACAATGTTGAATCAGTTGATGAAATTTGACGTTATTCTCACTTTTATAACATCAGCTCAGTTTTGCACATAATTTTTTGTTAGGTAGGTTCACAAGTTGCAATATTATTGATTGAGATTTGCTACAAAAAAAACAAAAAACAAAAAAAAAATCACTTCTCTTTCTCATTTTCTTGTTTTCTAGGGTAAGATGGTGTTACAGCTTGCTAAAGAGCAATCTGCGCGCCTGTTAAAACATGTTGTCCGCTGTTACCTGCGGCTGTCTGACAACCCCCGAGCACGTGAAGCCTTGCGACAGTGTCTTCCCGACCAGCTACGTGATAATACCTTTGCCAACTGTTTGAAGGACGACAACTCCACCAAGAAGTGGCTTGCCCAGCTACTAAAGAATCTCGAGACTCCGGACAGAGGTTCCCTGGGTGGGGGTCCAAGTCTAAGTGTTCCCGGAGGGGCGGGAGGAATGGCCCTAGGGGGCGGCCCGGGTGCCGGTCCATCCCTAACCAACCCTGGGGCTGGTGGACCTTCACTTACAGCCCCTAGTGGTGGTGTGGGCGGTGGAGGGGGGACTGTACTTAGTGGACCTGGAGCAACAGGAGGTACAGGGGCTGGGGTGGGGCCAAATATGACAGGAGGGCCAGGGCAAGGACCAGGGGGTAATCCTGGAAGTATGGGGGGATTGGGTGGTATACCCATGCCCCCTCAGTAATATATGAAAAGGCAAGCAATGAGTTCTTTTTTCTTTTTTTTTTATTGGGGGGTGGGGGTGGGTGGGGGTGGAGATAGATGGAGCCAACATAACAGGTATTCACTGAAACAACATTGAATGAAAATAAAGCAAGGGCTTTTTTATAGAAAAATAGAAAAATGAAATCGATTTACTTGAGGAAGGAACTTAATATATCATCAGCATGTAAGGGAACAGCACAGAGTATCACTCTGGGGCTGTGGGAGTGGGGAGAATACCTTTGCCTTGTTGGTCAAAAATTGGAATATGTGGAGTGACATGGATATATCACTCGCTATGCTGTGTAGTGGATTGTATTCACTATTTTAAAAAAAAATTTTAATTCACATACTTTTTTGTCAACAAACCTTGATTTTTAATTCCAATCAGAAATTAGGAGAAACTGCATACGTCTAATATTTTTGTAAGTATTTTTCATCATTTTGAAGCACACTTCAGTCTGCTTTATGATGATGTATTATAACCAAAACTTCTAGTGGGTATATAGTTTGGCTGTGTGGATACTGATATTGAGTGAAAAAATATTTCAATATCGGCCGATATCGGGGGATAATATTGTCTACCAACCGAATCCGGAATACCAAAATGTTTTTGTTCTGGCATATCCCCAATCACTAACAGGAAGTAAAATTTACCAAAACATGACAGTTTTCATCAAAAATGCAGTGAAAACTACAAAAACAGGACATAATAGTATACAATTTCTCCAGATTTAGGCTTTATTTCAGATATTGATATACGTATTGCTATATGTCTTTAACTAGCGATACCGGCTACTATGTCCCAAAACAATAAATATCGCCAATATAGATAAACAATGTACCCACTAGAAGGATCATGAGAACAGAATTTCACAGAGTTGGATCGTTCAAAATGCAAAATGTTTAAATCTTTGGATAAAAGAAGTTTGGATACCAGAGGTTCTATACTGTGGACAGATGACTGTACTGCATTTCTTATTCAGTATCTTCAATTCCTAATGCACACTATACTGGTATGCACAGCTATGTCAGTTTACTGTGTAAACAGTTTCCATTGTAAAAGGGATCCTAGTACATATTGCTTATATGTGACCAGATGTTGTTCCATATTTTATCAGCAAAATAAAAGGCATTTCATTTGCAATTTATGTCTATTTTTGGTATTTTTATAATGCAGTTGATAATCCCACTAGAATATAGAGAAGAGATTAGACTTAAGAGTATTGGTCCAAGGTCAAATGCAACCACATTAATAAGGTATCCAGCACTTGATTCCCGTTGGTTGTTTTTACACCTTAAACCGCAAAGACCAGTAAGAAGCACTTAAGTTTGGTTACCATCATTTGATCTTGAACGAGGGGTCCAAGATTAAATCTGACTACATCAAAAGATACAGAGCTCTTGATATCCTAAATGTTGGTTTCACCTCCCAATCCTGTTAGGCCAATTATAACACTTTTAAGTTTGCCTGCCTTTGAAATTAAAGGAACCAAGATCAAATCTGACCACATCTACCACTGTTTCAACTTCAAAGGATGGTTCCAAGGTCAAATGTGGCTACATCAAAAGATTCTGAGTCTGGATTCCCTATAGGTTGGTCTTGCATCTCAAACTGCTAGAACCAATAGCAAGTGAGTTATAAGTACTTCTAAGTTTAAATACACTAGTTCAAGATACATGGATGGAATGAAGATCAAATTTGGCCAAATGAAGAGATTCACAACTGCTGGTATGCTACATGTTGATTTAACTTCCCAGATCATTTTTAAGTTGGCTACCCTCATTTGACCTTGAAGGAGAAGTTTTTGTTAAAATTTGACCATATCAATACAATGTCATCATATGATTATCCCCATAGCTTGGTTGCACATACCAAACCTGTAGGACTAATACTAAGGGAGTTTGACATAAAGCCAGGTAATGGTTTTGGAAACGTGTCGTAGACTTTCCTGTTTAATCTGAGATTTGCTCAACCTCCCTGAGATCAATCAGTCTTCCATTGTTAATTTAGACGTCACAAATCTCAAAAGGATGTCACATTGAACAGGATGTATGATCATCTTACAAGAGTACATAATAACTGCCCATTTCACAGTAACCCTAATAAACCCACAAATTATAGTTGGGTCTATTAAGGCATTCCTTCTGTCTGCACCAAATTCTGGAAAATAGTCATTCAGTCCTGTAATACCTAAGACAAAAGGACTTGAGGAAAGTCTAAGCTACTGTAAAAATTTTATAGAAATTTGTGCAGTATTTTTGTATAAATATGCTAATATACAAACAAAATCTTCCCAAAATGTTACTATTATGGAGCCAGCTGCTAGGCTTGGCACTCATTTATAAGAATAGTGGAGTCGAGAAATAGTGAAGTCGAGGAAGAACATTTAATCTAATAACCATAATGAACTCTTAAAAGATGGTGTAAAGCATAAGTTACATTTCACAGTGACACCTTTACACACATAATTTAAGAGTTGGTCTATTAAGGCATCCCTTTACATTCTATCACAGTTCATATGTAATTATATTGCTTTCTGTGTCCTTAACATAATAAATAAAATCAAAGTGATAGACAATTAATGTCATTATGAATAAACTGTGTGCAACACTGTTTCATTCTAAACACCATATGTTAAGGCATTATGGTTTCAATTCATTGGGGGGGATATGTATTTATTCATGCATAAATTTTAATTTGTCTTGTGATTGTGAATTAAATGTCTCTAAAGCAAACCAACATTGTTACTCCTATTTATAACAAAAACACCCGGAGAGCTGTTGCTATGAGTTCATTAAAAAAAATCCTTTTAAAAATTCTGGATGCTGGTCTGGTCGCAGAGCATTGCCACTACAAAACCAAAACCCACATACTTTATTTATTTATTTGGGGTTTTACGTCGCTTTCAACACTGTACAGGTCATATCACGTCGGGTAGTTGGAAGGGCAGAGGAAACCAGTACATACAGTTCGTCGGGGTTCTGTACTGTAAACTGCCGACCAACGGCAAGCAACTACCAGCATTCCCACTTGAGGCCATGCCGGGAACCGAACCCCGCCCTCAGAGGTGGGAACCACTCTCCCACCGTGCCCCCCCCCACTTACTGTAAAGATTTGATATAAATCTGTGCAGTACTTTTGTATATAAATTTGCTAACATACAAATAAAATCTTACCAACATGTAGCCCCGCCGCTAGGCTTGGCGCATATTTATTAGAAAAGTGGAGTCCATGAGGAAGATTTATTCTAATAATCATAATGAACTCTTAAATGATGCTGTGAAGCTTAAGTTATGTACGAATTTTTGTTCGGGTTGCAATCGACGACATCTTGTAGTAATTTAAAAGGTAAAGAAAGAAATTCTCCAAGTTTTAAAATAAAAATTGAAAATGCAATTCAGTTAACCTTGGCATGTAATAAACTGTAATATTTCATGATTTAACATTTCGTGGTATTGTACATTGTAAAATTATTATGAATATTCTATATTTGAAAGTACACGGTTTAAGTTTTGCCTTATACTGGATTACTTGAAAATAACATTGATCTGCATTGATCAAGGTTTAAAAGTCTTATAATTAAATTTAACAGGGTGATACCCCCCGCCCCCCACTCAAATTTCTTTAACTGGTATTGATAACATTCTTTTCTGTCTAAAAACCTAAAATGACAACTAAAATCTGTGAACTTTAAGCACAGAATTTATTAAAATCTTAAATAACAGAAGTCAGACCTGGATGCCAATATGCTATCGGCAGTGAAGTCATTGAAACCAAACTCGTCATATCTTTTATAATAACGCTTCGCTTATTAAAGTAGAGATTAAGCCTCATAAAAGTCCAATTTAGATCAGATTAGATTAGAACAGACTGATAAACGTCGTTGTTAAGGTTGGATTTTGTCTGAATTTGTCACTTGGGTTTATTCAACTTTTGTGAATATTTAAATTGATTTGGACAAATTCTGGAAGTGAAGAACACACACCCCATTTCAACAATTTTAAACATTTAGGGGAAAAATTCTTGGAATGAGAAGATTAAGCAAGGTGGCAATTTACACGTGACATTAGAGTTCAAACTAATTAAACAACAAAATCTTCAAAAGTATGTTTGAGTTTGTTGAAACATTGGGCAGATTTTAACAGAACTTCACTCACAAGTTCACTTATTCTATCTTTGTTACAAATGTGTTACTATTTGCCATGTCGCAGTAACATATATACCTTCTAGTACTGGGCAATGGCTCTGCCGAAAAGAAAATTACTAGAATAAAACATACATCATTTTTTGTTTGAATCAATAATAAACAGATTGTTCAGTCAAACTCAAGACGTTAAATCTTTTCTTAAATAATAATTATTTACAATACAGCATATTTCACATAATACAGGAACTGTACAATAAATTTGAACTCATTTTTGTTGAAGCCATTAAATGTTCCATGTAAAAGACATTAAGACTTTGATAAAACTGTTTTAATGTTCTTATAGATTGACTTCTGATTCAGCCAGCACATTTAATGATTACGTCACACTGGTTACAACTAAAATCCTAATCCGCTGGGACACCCACTTAATATACCAAGCCCATATACATTATATATTATCATGAGTGTTGAGTTCTCTATAATGAATTGATACAATCATGCACCCCATTATAGAATTCTACCACACGACCTATGAAAACCAAACTTGCCTCTGGACATGCAGACCGTTAGCAAGAGGCAAGTTTTGACACTACCAGCTGGAGCATTTTAATCATTTAGTAGATGTGTATGGGCCAAAAAAAGGGGGCGATTATCAGGTTTTGTCTGTCAAAGTGTCACTAAACTGACTGCTCACATCTTGTTTACCCGATGATATTATTGCCAGAGGAGATTTGAATGTGGATTAATATTAATATCTACAATATGCTCTGACACTGAAAACTTGTCAATTGAAGGTGAATATAGTAGCGTGGCCACCAAGTCCCCTAGTTGAGATATTTATTATTTACTAAAATAACATCAGAATCTTATAATTTAGTAGCTATGGAATAATATGCTGTGTCTATTCATGGTTTAAACATAATGATGACTAAAATATTAGACTCCTATGTCTCATTAAAAATATCTAAATTTAAGCTAGTATTAATTTTTGTTAAATAAGGTTTGTTTTCTAACACCTTGAGAAAAGTCAGAGAGACACCTGATATGTTATAGGAACTTATATACAGACTGAGCAAGATTATATTTTAAATATTCACTTTTTATGTGTAGATCTATGTGTGTGTTCATCCTTGCAAAACATTCATTCTTATAATTAGTCTCAACTGAAACCCGACGTTTATGAATCTGATTCAGAACAGTTAATTAAAGTTAATGGTTATCCCTGTGTAAAAAGTTATTGCTCAGTCTTTTTCATGAAATGTAGCTTTATAAAAGTTATATATTCACAAAAAATATATTAGTTTTTAACCCAATATCTCTTGGTAGTAAAATTCCTTTGTTGCAATGATAAATAAGTCTACAACCACTTGTTTGTAAAATTATTTAACATGATTGCTATTTTGTTATACTTTCTCTTTAAGAAATGTCGAGATAAATAAATAACAAATAAGTAATCTTATAAATCACTTATTTATATTTTCCAAGAAATGTTAAATGTACAGCAAAATATATGCACTCTTCAAATCCGATGTAAGACAAATGTAAACTTTAATATACATAAAACCTTATTACAGTTAGTATTTAGGGGCCACAGTGGCAGAGTGGTAGCACTCTCGCCTTCCACCTCTGAGGCCGGGGTTCGGTTCCTGGCACGGCCTCAAGTGGGAATGCTGGTAGTTGCTTGCCGTCGGTCGGCAGTTTACAGTACAGAACCCTGACGAACTGTATGTACTGGTTTCCTCTGCCCCTTCCAACTACCCGTCATGATATGACCTGTACAGTGTTGAAAGCGATGTAAAACCCCAAATAAATAAATACAGTTAGTATTTAATAATATTATAATATTTAGTACACCTTTCTGTGTGGTGATCAAATTTATAAATGGACGAACATCTGTACTGTTGGTTGTGGATCATTGTGACACAGTTCTCGCTAGGCGTATTTCACCGACATAATCCATTGAATCCGGATTCTTTAGATTGATGGATTCGCTTGTGATATGACCAAAATCCTAATCCGCATTATGAATCTGTTGATCTATATATCTCATAGTGGATTCACAGATTCAGTTTCATTGGATTACCGATGATGCTTTTCAAAATAATGGAGGCAAATTGTGAGAGTAAATGTTAAAAATTAGAAAATATTTTATGACATTTATAGTGGTTTATCTTATTTTATTATCTTTTTTTCATTTTGGATTCTAAACTGGAGAGACTCCCATTTCGCAAATCTAGCTAATCTAAAGAATCCAAATCTAAATCTGGATTACACAGATTCTGCTTGTAAAATACTCCTTTTGTGTCTTATAGGGTGCGTTGGACACCACATGGAATGCAATTGGTGTTTGACACCATAGTTTTTTAAATGTTTGAAAAACCAGTTACCTTTCAAGTACTGTATTATGCACACTGGGTGGTGGTGAGTGGGAATGGTGAGGTGTGAGGAATAGCTCTATGAGATGGGTGATTCTTCAATATACACTAGCTGGCCACAAGGTCTCTTTTGGGAAGCATTAGGACAAGGGATTGTTTATGAAAATCCCCAGATTGAAAATCCCTGGAAATCTACAGACCCAAGTCTCACACTGACTCACACTAACATTTCTTGTCATGATATCCAACCATTTATTTCAGGTTTTTATACAAGGTATAATGATATTGTTGACACCAAGCATTCTCATAATATTCTGTCTTAAGAATCACTGGCAGTTTGTTTTAATCATGTTTCTGATATTATGCCATAATACTTCCCTTTTCTTTAATATAATTTATCAATTCAAAAATCAAAATTTCATTTCAGCAATTATTTCTTATATGATGCTCCAAAACTTTGGAATGATTTGCCCTTCGGACATTCAAACTGCTCTTACTCTTTAACTCTTCAAAAGTTGATTTAAAACCTGTTTGAGAAGCCTTTATAATTTCCCTCCCTAGTTCTTGACAACTGAACACTGATGGTCTCCTTGGTTACGACTCTTATCATGTTTCATGACTTTTGATTTATGTCTTACGTTTTAGATGGCGTGCCTTAGAAGCCACTAGTTCATAGATTCAGCACTTGGACACCTGATATCTAGTGTAAATTTAATAAGAGGAAAAATGGGTAATTTTGTGCAATTTAGGGCATAAACTTTCATACCACCAAAATGCTGACATATTGCCACTCTGTCCTGTCCTTGTAAAAGTTGCCATATTTTGATCAGTCTTCAAGTGTTCAAATGCACTTGTTTTACAGCCATTGTTAAACTGTTTTCCAGTGTTCACACACTGGTTTTACAGTGTCACATCATGACAGAAACCTGTTTCTTTACAGTCATTTTGATGATTTTTCAAAACATCACAAAACACAAAACATCACAGCCATTTTTCTTGCCTCTGTGATAAGGAGTTTAATACTCATTCTTCAGTGAAAAACTCACTCCTTTAGTTTACCATCAAGGAGATGTTTGTGGCGACATTGGTTCGTTCGTTTTATTGTCTGAAAAGTAACTCAAAGAAGTTATGGACATATTTTGAAGTAATTTTCAGAAAAAGTTGACACCTGGTGCAAAGAACCAATGATTCAATTTGTGTGGTGATCTGGATCATTGTTTGGATCCAGGTATCTTTTGAAGGATCTTTTATCATTGCGAGATTGGTAATTTTCATAATATTTATGTGTTTATATGCCACCATAATTTATTGTCAAACTGCTTGGGAACTAGACACCCCAAAAGGGCACTTCCATAACAATACTGTCTATAATACACCGCAATATAATCTGAATTCTAGCCAAATTCTCAATGCTATGATGTAGACAAGGAAAAATTAGGGGTGTAAATAAACTGCTTGCTGGAGGTATGCGTTCTCCGAGTGTTTTTCTAGTTGTTTGTGAAACATTTGGGTACTCCTGCAAAGGAGTTAAGTATGGACCCGAAGCCTAAGGGGCAAGTTTGTAGAGGGACTGGTGAATGGTTACCTGCTTCTGCTGGAAGAGACTGACACTGAAGTTGACTGATCCGTCGGTGATGTCCGGTCAGGCTTGTTCGCAGTTGTTTCACTAGACGTGGTGTGTCGAGTTGTAACTAACATCCATAGTAAGCTCTGCACCAAGACATTGGAAAAAGCTGGAAGTGGTTGAAGTATTGCGTGCAGTGTTCATGATTGATGAAACTGAAGCCACTGACAGTGGATTTGCAAAGTTCTACATTGGTAAATAGTACAAGCTACACTGGCTTTGAGGAGTTGGAAGCATCATTGTAGATGTAGAAGGTCTGTCGCTGATTCAGACATTGTGTCTGTTGCCACTGTGTGTTGTTGTTGGGGTTAAACAGTCTGTTGACCTGTTGGCTGTATGAAGGTGATTGCTGTTGCTGATCTTCCATGTATATTAATTTATTTATTTATTTGGGCTTTTAACATCACTTTCAACACTATATAGGTCATATCACGATGGTAAGTTTTATGGGCAGAGGAAACCGGTACATACAGTTGGTCGAGGCTCTGTACTGTAAACTGCCAACCATCGGTAAGCAACTACCATCTTTCCCACATAGGGTCCGGGATTTGAACAGCAGACCTCAGAGGTGGGAGGCGAGTGTGTACCACTGCACCACCGTGGTCACATGGCACATATAAAACAGTATGCTGTGGTACATATGTTGCAGTCTGCCGTGCTCTGTTGCCATTGTGCCTGAGCTCTGCCATGGGCCTCGCTGTGAATACCTGTCAGTGGCGTGTAAGTCTCTGTTCTGTATTTTTATTTATTTGGGGTTTTACATTGCTTTTAACACTGTACAGGTCATATCACGACGGGGAGTTGGAAGGGCAGAGGAAACCAGTACATACAGTTGGTCAAGGTTCTGTACTGTAAACTGCCGACCAACGGCAAGCAACTACCAGCTTTCCAGCTTGAGGCCGTGCCGGGAACCGAACCCCGGCCTCAGAGGTGGGGGCGAGAGTGCTACCACTCTGCCACCATGGCCCCCCTGTCTCTGTTCTGTAAAAAGTCATAAAGTCACTATCATATAACGGCTTTATTACCCATGTTTAGAGAAATAGAAAGCCTGAATATCAAAAAAGGCTGAACCATTAGTGTCCACAGTATTAAATTAATACATTGATGCCTAGTAATACGAAAATGTCTGTTCACAATCAAAAGACATACGACGATGATGGTATTCTGACTGAGATAGAGATTTAATATTGTATTTTTGTAATTCATGTTTTCTGCTTTAAACCCTGTTACTTGTGGTAACATAGTAACACAAAATATCTGGCAGTTGAAAAAAAATGAAAAAACTAACTTGTGGGCAAGGTTTGTGTAAATAGCAACTGTCATCTAGAGATTTTTATTCCTCTGTGCGGTGGGTGTGTTTGTGTGTGTGTGTACTCATTACGTAAAGATGTACACTTGGAAAAAGGCTGATACCTATCTTATCTGTAGGTGCACCATATGTTACAGGTACTTCATACAGAATGGCCAACATGAAAAGCCTAGCAGAAATAGTGGCTAGAAAAATGGCTGTGTGAGTGTATGTTTCAATCAGGGGGGTGGCTGGTGTAGGGTATAGAATTTAGCCTTGTGACAAGGCTGTCTTTTTATTCATCTATATATTTATATCTCTGGTTTACGTTGGCCATAGTTGTGTACAAAAGTAAAGCCTAAGACTTAGCTAAGACTAATCATGAATAAGGCCCATACAATTTACAATACACAAGTACAGAAAAAACAATAACACACCGTTGTCCAGTGACAACATTGCCTATTAAAAGCCATGATTAACATGACTATACTGTGAGACAAATTACAGTAACATGAGCATAGATGTAACAAAGTGACTGGAATACAATATTTAATAAATAAAAAGGCCGAAAAGTGTTTTGGTGTACATGCACGAGTTGCAAAGCCATCAGATACACGTGTAGTTCATTCAGATGCTCACCCATCCAAGTACTAATGCAGCCCATTGTTGCTTAACTTCAGTGACGAGATGGGTACTCCTCATGCTACGCCAATTCTCATGAAAGTCAAGTGACCAAAAAAAAAATTTCTAGAATTTGAAATGCAAGGCTCACTTAAACTTATGCTTAATAACAGTTTGTATTAATGGAACTACTTCAATAAAAGCCCAAAGTTAAAAAGTTTAAAGAGCACATTACAGCGAAGTCATTCGTTTGTTAAATGTGATGATAATATGAACACCCTTACACACATATGGCAAGTGCCACACAATAAAACTACTTATTAAAGCACTTATACTTTACTTGATATACAAGTATTCATTATCCACTCTCGCCTCCCACGTCTGAGATTGGGGTTCAGTTCCTGGCCCGACCTCAAGTGGCAAAAGCTGGTACTTGCTTGCCATTAGTCGGTAGTTTACAGTACAGAACCTTGACCAACTGTATGTACCAGTTTCCTCTGCCCACATAACTACCCGTCGTGATATGAAGTGTACAGTGTTGCAAACGATGTAAAACCCCAAATAAATAAATCATTATCCACTCAATGACGTATTTTTCTAGGAATCGGGGAAATACAGACATACTTTTAATATTCCCAGCGTCACTTAATATGGATAATTAAATTTTTTAATTAGAGTTGATTTTTCGTAAAGAATTCATTCACTGTGCAAGCTATAAAAAAAATGTTTTATACATGATCGCAAAGGAAAGATTGTCGAGCTTCTGTTTGTCTTTGTTGTTTTAACATCTGTGCAGGAATGGGGGAAATCTAATGCTAAAAGTTAAAGTTTTTATATTCATGGGTTCTTGTAACTATGGGTACATTTTCTCTATATATTTGCTTTCTATGATAAATATGGACTTATTTTCCTTAAACTACCCCCAAAACCAACATTTGTACACTTATTATTACAGTTAGGCCAATCATAAACTAAAACAATCACCCTTGGTACACAGTTTTATGTATGAAGAAAAAAAAAACAAATTATTTTTATTATTTAACACTGTATTTGGCTTAAATATGGCTAACATACAGACTTGGACGTAAACACACCTCTTACTTACTACGGATAATAAGTGTTAAAATTGCTCATCGACAAGTTCTGATTTTTCGTGAATAATTCTAAAAAATTATTACAAAGGTACTCTTTTAACAAAATCTCCAAGCAATGTTACTACATTAAAATCCCACAGAGCTGACCAAGATATCTCAAGTTATAAAGTGAACTTTTAATGTTCACTGGTGCCTCCTCTTCTGTAACAGCCCGTTTGTGCAGTCTTTCTTTAGATATGGACTTATAAAATGGTGGATAGTAAAAGTAAAAAATCCCTCATTAGAAATATACATAAAATACATAACCAATGAAGATCAACAATCTAATTATCATACTACTCACTTATATAGTATTGACATCTTCATCCAGGATATATATTTTTGATATACATCTTAGTCGGGGAAGTTTCCCTATTGTTGTGAAAAATATTTTTAATATCTTCACCACTTGCGATATATTTCCTATTACCTTCACTATCAAAACACATTTAATGAAAAAGCTTAATTGTTGCAAAGGAATCTTGGAGATATTGATATATATTCTGGGTTATACTCCAATGCCAATTCTCAAAATAACATTTTCATATTAAAAAGGGATCCAACGTTTTTGGACAAAACTAAGGTTGCTACTAAACCTTAAAAATATAAAGTTATGACAAACAAACATGTTAATAAATAAAATCCAAATATGTCAAAATATTTTAATTACATGTATTATTAAATATTTCTACGCGGCTATAGTAATTTCACTAAGCGATTCATGGTTGAGTATACAGTTAAAGCATTTGAAACGAGAGCATTTAGAGAGCGCAGGTCTCCACCAAGGTCCAACGCCTCTAATATTGCTTGTAAGGACAAAGATAAAAAAGTTAAAACTTCCTGCTTCCAGGTGGGGATCCCTGTCAATATAAAGCTCAGTTATCGTCCTTGTGTCACTGTCAACATTTCCTCCCTTTTCTAGTTATTTGCAAACAAACAAACTTACAAACAGACAAATACACACCAGCACATAGTCCCCTTGATGAATGTAAAAACACTATATAGAGAGCCTTGAAGAAGTCCACTAAAATGTGAAAATATTGACTTTACAGAAAGGACAAAACAAAAGGACGTAGTTTTAAATGCAGCCAATAATCCATTAATGACAATTAGAGATAGAATCAGAGTTGTAATAGATATAAAATCTAATTTCTCTATTATTACAGAAGAATAGAACATTACATTAATGCATAGCTACTTACGGTTTCACCACTGTCCTGTTGGAAGTGTCGTTTGTACATGAAGCCTTGGGGTTTGTATTTTTTTTGTTATGTTTATGGGGGTGTTCCACTAGAGCCGACCTGTCGGTAACTAAGTATTTTTCGAGGGTCGGGAGCAATGTTTATAGAGTTGGTTAGAATTGGTTGTAGTTTCCTGGCTTGTCGCAGTGCAGTGGCAAAATATCAAACATATGTCTCACTGACCCTCCATGACTCAGCATCCAGACTGTGGGTCCGCCCACCTGGAAACCGTCCTGTCCTGGATCTCTATGGCTTGTCCGTTAGACTTCCCGTCTTGCCCTATACTGTTACCATCTTGCCTTTGAAAAACTTGCCATCCTGACTTGTTTCTGTATCAGGGGCCGGTTTCACGAAGCCTCCTTTGTTTTTTCCTTCCTTAAAGTAAAGGAAAGGGGATTTCTAACCTTTGGCAAGGCTTCCCTTAAATCCTGTTTCACAAAGCCTCCTTTATCCCACCTTACCAAAGATTTTCCTTAAAACAAAGGAAGGGTGATTCCCAGTATAACCACACTGCATGGAATTTCCCCTCCATTACTTATATAACCTTCACATAATTTATTTTAAATATTAAGAGAGTAAATTGCATTTTAGTATTTTAACTATTTTAAACTTGTTACATTAGGTGCATTTTAATTTCTTTTAGGAGTTCTTTCCAAAACCTATAACCACACCAATGTTTTTCTTTCACTATAAGTACATGTGTACTTGTGCACTTATTTTGTACCTAAATTGCCTTATGGAGGCAATGTCCTTATTATAACACTGTTAAAGATCAGTAAAGTCAGTAAATCTATATTTTACTATATTTTAATAAATTTTGTAAAATGCAGATTGGTTGGGAGTATATTTTCCAAATTACTACAGTAGGTCACATGACAATTTTTTACCCAAAGTAAGGGAGGGGACCTTTATGTTCAAGGAAACTCCATGAATATGTTTCTCACTTCAAAAATTTGAACATCAATTTTTCAAGAATTAAACAACCAAATTGTATGAAATAAACAGCAAAACATTGTTTGTGGATGTAGGTTTGACAATAATGTTTCAATTTCTTTATATTTAGGTGGATTCACCTTAAAATGTTCATTAAAGTTAATAAACATTCCTTGAAGGACACTTCCTTAAATCTAATGTAGGTCCTTAGCTTCCTTGAAATTCAAGGCAGTTTTCAAGGTCTCCTTTAAGGAAGCAGGCTTTGTGAAACTGAGATTTTTTAAAGGACGGAGAAAATCAAGGAAATCCTAGAATTTAAGGTGACCTTTATCTTAAGGAGGCTTCGTGAAACCGGTCCCAGGACTCCACCTCCAGACAGTCTGTACACTAACTGACCGAACTTTTCATCCCTGATTCCACAACTTTTGTAACCGACCCTGGAGTTGTAGAGTTGGTTAGTTAGTCAGTTCCAGTGGAACATCCCCATTAACCAGACTGACAACAAAGCTAAATTTATTTATTTATTTCACACTTATTACTTTTGTATCAGTTATATTGTGGTGTGTACTTGTAAGGGTGGAGGATACAAGTGCATACAGTTGGTCAGAGTTCTGTACCGTTAACTAGGGAGCAACAGCAATCAAAGCTAAAACAAATCTGATTGTGCAAATGACGGCCCATTTACATACCCAACTATGCTACCTATTGTGTTATATCGTGTTTAACTTTGATTTCTGAAGTATGAAAATGTCTTTTTACATTGATATGCATATGGTAAAGTTATAAAAGTATGCCTTTTGTTGACACAAGTTCCCCGAAGTATGGTTGCATTTTTTGCACTTGTCATTACTGCTTGTATTAAATATTGCTTGACATTTGTTTTGTGTCAGTCATTCCATTTTTCTCTGCTCTATCAGCAACTTAAAGTGAAAGCTTCATTTACTCTAGCCTCATACATCTTCTTCCTAAATTATATTACACATTCACGCCTTTGTCACTGTTTAACTCACATTTTACACATGTTACAATTTTACTTTGTTATTGGTCTGTTCACATAAAAGTCAGGCCGGTGTTTCTCTCTCAGTAGATATAGAAGTAACACCAAAAAGGCACCATTTTCAAACAACAGAAACGTAATTAAATATTTTACCCTTGTCTTCTTTTCACTTTATTAGAAAAGGTAAATGTTTGAGACCTGTAAAATCAATAAAATTCAGAAACTAGACATCCTCTGAGAGTCAGATAACCTACACCAGAAGGTTATCTTGTGGGGTGCGTCTGTCTGTGTGTTTGCTTCTCGATTTTCGTGATAACTCTAGAAGTAATGAATGGATCTTTCTGATTTTTTTTCTATGTGGGTAGGACCTGGCAAAAGGAAGGAGTGATGACATTTCGTGAAAATATCCCATTTTCAAAGGTCTCATTTTCAATGTATTTTTAATTACTTTAGCTTTCTGGTTATCGTTACTCCAAAAGTAATCAGTGTGTCTTTATGGATTTTTCCTTGCAGTTTGGACTTTGGTTGTATATATTTTATTCTTTGTTGTAGGATTTTACAAAACAAGTACCAAGCATATCTACTTTCAAAACAAAAGAAATAGAAGGAAATGAAGTACAATATCACAAGGTTTCAAACACACACGTTTTTATCACTCAAAAGTACATGTCTGTTTTTATGGACAACAGATCTTTCTTGGTCAGTGCAAGCAATGGTTACAACTTTGTCGTCCAATCACTTGACTATCAGGTATGGGGTCACGGGTTTGAACCATGTTAGCGGCAACATGTGTGGTGCACCAGAGGCTTGTCTTGATATGAATTTAAAGGTTCTCAGTGGTCTACTGGGTTAGCGTGTTTGAAATCTAAACAAAGGTTGTCACTTCTGTGTGGGTTTGACATCCCCAGTGACAGTGCTGAGGACCTGTCCCAATATGACCCTGGATGTTGAGTGGGACGTAAAACCATAGTTTTGACTTGGATATGGATTTACCTCATATTTGACCTCTGTATATACCAATGTGCACTCCATTCTGTCTGAAAAATCAGGTAGTATTAGAAGTTTAGTTGTAGATCAGCATGAAGGAATTGCTTGTAGAAAAATTGTAATGAAATCCATCTTAATTATACAGAAATGAGCATTTTATTATCACGCTGTATTTGTCGTAAATAGGGGAAATATAGACGGAGATGCATGTTTTCTTTTAATTAATTACCCCTAAATCCTATTGTTTGGGGTGATGAATGTTGTTTTCAAATAATAACTCCCCAAAAAGATCAAAGGGGAGGAGTCAGAAATCTGGGGGAGTCATTAGCTTGCGTTACACCGTGTATTGCCAGATTTTACACTACAAACAAAATGCATGGGGGGTGTCATAAATGGCAAGTTCCCTTGTCATAGTTTACATCTCTTGGTGTTGTTTAATACACTCGACATAATTATCAAATAATTAAAACTAAAGAGCCATAAACATTCGAACGTTAATAATTTAAACTCACAGACAATAATTCTAATCTAAGATCCAGTAGATACAGTATCAACTCTTCCTGTAAACCAGTTCCCCAATGTGAAAGGCCTCTGGTGGACACTTGTTATACAGAACACAGAAAACTGGGCACAGAAAGGGATTACTTATTCCTCAATTGTAATCCACTTAATAGATGACTTACTCAGCATAGCCCAGTGGGGGTTGCAACTTCTGATGGGGGTGTATTATACGGCAGTCAGATTCTACACCATTTAAATCCCACATTATTAGAGGGCGGGCAACCTGCCTGTCATATAGTATAACCCGTGAAAGATCAAAGAAATAGTGCAAAATATGACAGGGTGTAAAGTGTGGCGTTACACCGGCGCCACTAATATTTTTGTTACCTTACAATGTACCAAATAAAGTACTTTTTACAGGCTGTGCTTTTGAAAGATAGTGTGCAATGCAAAACAGCATTTAAATATTGCTTCAGCACAATTTATGCTAAATGCTTGCTATATGAATTCGAATAATGCATTCCTTGTGAGCACTATTTTACAACTTTAGCATTTCATATAAAGTAGCTTCCATAAATTAAATTAAGAAGAAGCACGTTTGTATAAAAGTAAAAAAATGCTGATTTACTTTTAAAGATCAATATCAACTGATAGTTTGAGAATAAATCTGAAAACAGATTTCCGAACAACCCAAATATTAGCTCATTTAAAAACGTAAACTAGTATAAAACTTTCCACGGCCTATCGTTTCGATTAATTCTTGAGAAAAATGTTTCTTTCGTAGTTTCTTTTCGAGAACGTTTTGAATTTATTAGAATGTATTTGCATGCGTCATTATTTTAGTTTACATTGTGTTCATTATCAGCTTAACTTATTCTCATGGAGGAGAAATGGAAGAACCCTAACAAATATGTAGTGCCCAACTTTTTGTGACTTTACTAGTCATCAAAGAGATGAAAGGCCAACCACAAACATATCAATCAAACAATTCCAATAAAACTGAAACATTGAAAAGAAAACAGCAAATTAAGTACAAAGTCGTTAATTGTGAAGTATTCTGATGAATATTTCAAGGATGAAGATTAGATCACTCAATAAATTTGAAAATAATCTTAAAATTGGTCTGATATCTCACCGAAACCCGCATGTTGGCGAGCAATCAAATCCTCGAAATTACCATTTATCGCCCGCATGTGTTCCTCAGTTGTCATTTTAAGGGAATAAATATTAATGTAAAGTTATAAAAGATTTAAAAGTGAATTAGCAAATCACTATATTTGTAGCCATAACAATTATCTATTCAAACTCCCTGTACTGTTATCACATAGGTCTCACATAGTGTGAATTTTATGTCAGAATTTAATATTCTATAATAAGAGGGGATTTTAATGTCACTAAAACACAGGAACCTTTTCCAAAATAATGTGTTACATTTGCTTGAAAAGATATGGTCATAGAGCGAGAGAGAAGTGGGGTGGAGGGGGGAATTTACTACCTGCATATACTATTATGTGGTATTTGATACCACATGATGCAGTTTATTTAGTGTTTTCCATCACTTCTACAACCCTTGTACCGACCATATTGTGATGGGTAGTCGGAAGGGCAGAGGAAACCATTACATACAGTTGGTCAAGGTTTTTTTTACTGCAAAACTGCCTACTAACGGTAGGCAACTACCAGCTTTTCCTCTTACTACATGATACAGAATAACTTTAGTGCAGAACCTGTACAAAAAGGCACAAATATTTACTGTAGCCAACCCATACCCTGGCTTTTGCGACACTCCAACAATATGTTCAAATAAAACTTTGAAGTCAAAACGTATATAAAAAGGAGCATAAAATTTAACAGACCTGATAGACAGTATTAATGTATAAAACAATATTTTTGTATTTCATATATTGCTGAAAAGGTAGTTACTTATAATTTATACAATTGTTCTTTTCCATGCATAGAGCAAGTTTTTCATAGATAAGTATCTATTTGCCGATTATAAATAAAACTTCAACTAAAGAACAATTTATCTATTTTTTTTTTAGAAGGTACTGATTTCTCAGCTAAATAATGCTCAGATTCTATTATTCACCCGTAAAGGTGAAAATAAGGTTGAAGGATAATGAGGACTAACCAATGATATTTGTAAGGAATTAATGGTTTAAAATTCAAAATGTTTCCTTTTTTTGCTTACTTTGAAAATATATTTTATTTTCAATTTTGTTTTATTGTATTAGACTTTGTCGCGGTTTCTCAAAGCAAGTATATCAATTCTCTTTTTCTCAGAAAGGAAGACATAACGTTTTGATAACTTTGTAACATTGTGAGAGATATTTTTGCTATCAATGTACACACGGCACAAATAGTATGTTGTAGTATAAAATGGTATATAATAACATTATAGTGTAATCATTATGCATAAAATAATAACTTGTACATCTATTATTCTTTAAAACAACAGGTAACTACTTAAACTTTATAGGTATTACCCTCATTGATAAAATCAAAAGAGATTATAACAAAGTCTTCCAGCTGTTAAAATACAGTTAGAATTCCAAGTGTACAATTGGCAAGTGACATATATATATCAACAGTCCATTTGTTGTATTGCCTCCGGGGACAACACTATAATCATAGCTCATTATTGCAGAAAATTTACATGTCATTTGGTCGCGTGGCTACCCCCTGACCCCCCCCCCCCCCCTGCATTTTCTTTTTTTCTATAACACCTTTTACTTTTCTGCACATTTTTATGATTTATGAGTTATCCTCCCCCCCCCCCCCCCCCCCCCCGACTTAATACAGTGATAAGTATGCGCATGTGTTGTCATTTCAGACGACTTTTGAGAGCACATTAATTCTTGACACCAAAAGTGCAATAGGATTCTTTCAAATCTGCCAGTACTTTCTGCATCTCCCTGCAGTGAGATCTCTGTATCTCCCTGCAGTGAGATCTCACGTGCGCGTGCATTCAACCACAACAAACGGAAGAAATGGGAGCAAAGGGCTAGACACACGTCACTGGTTTTATTGTCAAATTTCGCACGGGCTTTAATTTGTACATTAAATATTTGCCGCTGATAACCATCTAAAGGTGTAATTATGGAAGGAATTGACTGTGGGTGGGGGTACAATGGGACAAGTTAGAGAGGGATGGTTGGTATATGTTAAATGATGATCAGATCATTCATATAGTGTCTTGTACAAATTAGCCTTACTATTAGGCCCATTGGTTACTATATTCTCAAAATGTGGGTCTTCATGGGTGATTTGTTAAAGCCCAAATTTAATTTATTTATTTGGGGTTTTACGTCACTTTGACACTGTACAGGTCATATCTCGATGGGTAGTTTTAAGGGCAGAGGAAATCAGTACATACAGTTTCTGTACAGTAAACTGCTGACCATCGGTAAGCAACTACCAACTTGCCTACATAAGGTCCGGGGCTTGAACTACCGACCTGAGAGGTGGGAGGCAAGTGTGTTACCACTCTGCCACCGTGGCTGCCTCTCTGTTAAATGTGATGTTAATCTTAACATATCGATGACAAGTGCCAGATAATTAATATACATATAAATGCTCCAAAACACATATTCTGTACATACTAAAGTATAGTCCCACTGCTGCACATACAAGGGTTTATAGAGGATTTCAATGTCACACTGATAATGTGCAGTACCTCATCAGTCAGCTGGCTTTGTTTATTCTTGTAGATATGGCATATAAATATTCCAAGAATGAAATTTAGTTAGATGTCTGTCCCAGGACGAAAACCTTCCGATTTAACAGGTTTGATCGTGACCCTTAAAACCATTGACTCTGACTGTTGTGATTGTGGGTTTAAATCCACCGAATGGCAACATTAGGAAGATCACAAAGGGCCTCTCCTGATACAACCTTATAATTAGATAAAACCCTCAACTGTACTTTCTTGTCAAACTTGGCATTGACTTCCCGTTCAACAGCAGGTACTCAACATGGCCACTTATGGGAATCAAACCCAGATAGAGGTGACAGCCTGTGATCAGATGCCAAACCTGCTAACCCACTAGGCTGATAAGGATCTCTATTTTCTTGCTAAATGGCCAAGTAGGCTTTTATAAACCATTCAACAGCTAGGATTTTATTTGTAAGAACAATATGTGTTCCCCATATGTAGAGATGAGCTAAAAACCAAGAGATCATTTGCTAAACCTGACAAGCGTTTGGTCACTCAGGGTTAAAGTCTTGTCTACTTTTTTAGTGGAGACACTTGCTTGAACTGTGTAGCCATATCATAACATAATATAAAATATCAAGCATAAAACCCCCCAAAACAAAAATGTCGAGCACTTTGCAAACAACTTAAAACATCTCCTTAGTAGTATAGGTCTCCTAAGGTCTCCCTTATACTACTCTCCTTGGTTTCTGGAATTCTCTGGTAAGTAGACCCAATGACAGTCAGTATTGTAGTGAATTTCGAACTATCTCGACGCCTTAGAACTCACTAGTAGACTAGGCATTATAAATATATAAATGTATGTTTTTACATCCTGTTGTACAGCCTGGGCCTTCTCGGGACAGGCCCTCAGCATAAACACTTGCAGGATTCGAACCCACACAGAGGTATTTTCATGCCAAACTTGCTAACCACTGGGCCACTGAGGATCTCTAGATTGAAGTAGCTGTATATTTTGCTCCCCGCCCTCAGTGGGCCAAACTGGAACTATTTCCGCCTGCTTTTGTCATAAAAAGTGCATTGATACAAGCACACCTTCTCAGCTTATTTATACACAATAATATTGATAAGTTAATTTATTAGAGTGAGCTTTAGGTGGTAATAATACATTGTCTAATTGAAATCAGCTTCATAATTGGAACGTGAACACTATGGAATATTGATCAGCATGTAAAGATCAGTGTATGCGACTGGCTAGACACAATGTCACGGTTTACCAAAAAACCTGACCTTTGAGATAGGACCCAGCTTTAGAGCCTTGCTGCGAGGCTACATAATCTACAAAGGGACATGAAACACACTTGGACATTAAGTGGTGTTATTAGAAATGAAAAGTCGGTCTGGTGGCCAGTTGAAAACCAATATCTTCGAAAGTCAAATGGCACAGGCATATCTAATTAGGAGGTAGACAGGATAATGTGAAAGGTAACATTACTGTAACTGAAACTTTTGAAAGGTGGACACTGCCTCTTTTGAAATTGTGAGAGCAAAATGGAGAGACGTAAATTGGGAGGGTTGAAAAAGGTTATTAGTAACAATAGTCATAAATTTACCTAGACCTGAAACCAGCTGATTAGCCACCGATTGTATCTGTCAAAAATATGGACACTGCTTCAGTGTGTTGCTGTTCTATTGTGATGGTATCTGTTCATTTCTATTTTACTGTGTAATGACTATGTACGTTCCAAGAACCCATTGCCAGGTAGAAAAAAGGGGCTGAAATGTCCACCATTCCTCAGACTAAGTGGAATTGAGATCTTTATCAAAAATGAGTAATTTTATTTGTTTTGTTTTGAGGCTTTGTGTAGTTCTCACAGGTAGATGTTGTACTGAAACACAAATCAGGCGCAACTTTTTTTCAGATAGTTATGATAAAAGTTTGCAAAATAAAGACAAAGAGAGAATTTGGTACTGGAAGGAACCTAGCTAGTTACTTGTATTACCAGACACAAGTTAGTTATTTACATTATTATTTAATTATAACAACAAGTGGATCGGAAATAAAATCTGTGGTCATATATAAAATGTATTGGAAACCTATAATTTTATTGTCAATAGCTTTATTACTGAAGAACCTATAATAATAATTCATTGGCCAAATCACTCTTACAATTATTGAAGCAGAACTCTATCCCTGAGAATATATGAAAAAAAGGGGGGGGGGGTCCAATGCAGCAGACGACACTGTCATTTTGAGGAGGGAAAAATTAACCAATGAAATTCAAGTCACGTGACCAAACGGTTGTTCATCTGATGCTTCTCTGAATGTACATGCATCTGATTAAAAGAGACAGTTTCACTAAAATTGTTACATTATTAAAATAAAAACGGAGAAGCATGCAATTTCTTATGGAGGTTTAACGAAAATATAACAGTGACATGTTGAAAGGAAAACGAAATGGCATTGTGTCACATTGATGAAAAACAGACGACAGAACATGTCTAAGAAATCAGCAAATAACACTTAGTATGCAAAACAAATATTAATTAAAATGTTAATTTAAAGACACACATATATGCATTATTTATTTTATTATAACTGTTTGTACATATAAGTTTTGGTGATCGTAACTTGACAAACAATACACTGGAATTATCTGTGGATCACCATGGATTCAGATGCTGGGATGTATCAAATTAGCCAACAAATTTTAGCTGGCGGTGAATCATCAGAATCCAACCAAGGATCACCTGTCAATCACTACAGTTCTTACATGGCTCTAGTCCCGCCCAGTTGGCATGGAGACTCACATTTGACACCACTTGGAGAGGGTGTTACCCATAGCAACATCCCAACGGAATGCCAAACCTATCCGTTCAGCTCCTACGCACCCTTCCAAAATAGTGGAAACAGATCCGTGTATGAACGGATTGAGAGCTATTCATATCCAGCTCAGAGCAATAAACAGGATGTAAGTGTACAGCAAGTCTATGGACAGCATCACAAGTGTTATCCGGATGAAAGTCCAAAAGATTCAGTGCAGGATAATAACACCCCAAGGAAGACCAGGAGCATGAAGCAAACTGCTGAGGATTTGACCAAAGACTCCACAGAAACTAATGAAGAGGATTCTGAAAATGTAAACAATAATGTGAGTAACTATGAAAATGTCGTTGTCTGGCTAAACCAACAGGCATGCGGAGGGACGGTCAAACGCAAGCGGCGGATCACTAAAGGCCAGCGGGTCGCGGCAAACCAGCGAGAACGGAAACGTATGGTTCATCTCAACACGGCATTTGATATGTTGAGGAAGACAATACCCAGCTTTCCCTATGAAAAGAAGCTGTCCAGGATACAGACCCTCAAGTTGGCCATTGACTATATAGGCTTTATGACAGAGATCTTGTATGGTAAAGGTAGTGTGTGTTCTGGCAGAGATTATTTGTCTGAAGGGGACAATTCTCCAGAAAGAGGCACCACAGGTGTACATTACTGGTAGGGATAATAAGGTCACAGAAGGGGGAATTATTCTGCTAGATGTGTACCTTATTTATTACTGTATATGTATAAAGATATAGTTTGGTTGTGTCTAACTTATTTTTCTGTTGCTTCACTTGAGTTTTATATTGAGGCATTATAAATGCATATTTGATGGATATATGTTTGACAGTGCTAGATTCTAGTGTAACAGAGTGATAAGTATGTGCCTTATAACTTGTTTAAGAATGATTGATAATTTCTTCGGTACAACTGATAAAAATGATATATTTATATGCGGTGATTTTAATTCAGTTTTTTTACTGTTTAAATCAGTTTAATTAAACCTATTTTGTAGATGTAGGGAATTAGTGAGAAACCCCTGATTAAATGAAATTGTTTTTTTTTTTGCGATAAAAACTTTGCTTTGTTGGAATTAATTGATCTGCAGTTTCCAATGAAAAGTTAAAATGATATTACAAATACAAACTATGATAAACCGTAGTCTCATTCACCTTACTCTACAAAAGCAAAATGTCCTGATAGATTTAAATAACTCTCTGAGCCATATATGTTTCAGTTGACTAGTTTAATGCTGAGAAAATCAATAAATTAGGTTTTGGTGTTTAAGAATTTAAAACAGAACTATATATATTTTTTATTCTATATTGGATAATTATAACAATAGTGTGGTTATATTGAAACTTGATCTGAATTTTTTTAAAAGTATGTACTCCAGGATTGGCGCAGATGTTTTGTATCATACTGAAATCATAGGAGCTCTTGTTAAATTATTTAAAATGTACATAAAATATTTATTGGCTAAATACGTTATTTTGGATACATATATAAATTAATACCAAAACAGTATTTTGCAGAGGGAAATTTGTCTCTATTTAATATTGGAGGAGGTGGGAGAGGTTGTCGTATATGATAAGCACTCAGCTCTCAGATCTGTGGCTGTTGGTTCAAGTCCAAGATGGGATTTCCTGTATGACCATAGCTCTTAAAATGTTGGACTAGCCATTTTAAGTCCATATATGGCAGAGATCTTATGGAAACTACTATGTATCTAGTGCTTTAAGATGGCTTATTTGTATAAAGCTGTGAATTCTCAATATTTTTTTTAATAAGTCAAGTGAGTTACATAAATTAATTTTTAAACTGATCATTTAGAAATTGTTTTATATTATTAAATATAAACTAACCCTTCTCTGTACTCAAGTGACACTGCTAGTTGAATATAAGTCACATTCAAAATTGTGTTCAGTGAAAAATTGGTGGATTTTTTCTGAAATAAGGTGACCTTAATGAAACACCTTGCTAATTCTTTGGCCAAAGTACAAGTATCATAAATCTATGCTGAAAGACCCAAATGTCTGCATAAAAGTAATCTTGGGGACAGACTAATATTAATTAATGTATTCTAGATTGATTATATTTACTATGTAAACGTTCACACCATATTATTTCGGCTTGAAAGCAGCTACATTATGGGGTAAATGTTATAGTATGCTTTTGTGAAATGGATAACTGTAACATAAAGCTATTGTGTAAGATTTAAATGTTAGCCATACCCTTAAACAGGCCATAATTATGGTGTGTTTAGGAGTCCTGAGTCGCTTAATTCATTAAAAAAACCTTCCAACAATTGTGTAATGTGAACAAAAGTTAAGCATCAAATACATAAATTATGTATACACCAGAAACAATGCTAAATTTACTAATTTTTGAGATTTGAAGAAAGACCCTGGGAAAAGCTTTTGTGAAGTATCTGATTTCAGAAGGCACTTGGTGGGCCAAATACATAACATTGTTATTACATTGATAGATTGATTAAAATTTTTAATAGTATTTATTTAAACACGGTTTATCTCATTGTTAGCTTTATAATTAATGGCAACACTTGAAACATCTAAACTGTCGCCAAATATGTCATTAGAGTTGGGCAAATGGCAATTATATTCAAATGTGTCAAATTTAATATTATTGAAAAAGACACAAGGCCTTATTAAGGTACGATAAAGATTTTAACCATTGTAAGTTAATGCATAACAAGGGGGGGGGGGGGGGTTAATATTTTAATTTGTAAATGTGTTTTGACTGAAATGTATTTATCAGAACATCATTATTATTCTACTATCAATGGTTATTTATAGAAAGAGCTAAAACAATAAAAATTGATTGTGGGGCTGGGGGCTGGGTGGATAATAAGAGATGTTTAGCCCAGATAGAATGGAAGTTAAACCATAATTGCAAGGTAGATCTCTTATTTTATTACCTTTGAAATAAGATATCATAAAATTGCAATTGCCAGATTCTTGATTTTGGTGTGATATGCTTTAGAATCACTTTTGAATTTTCAGTTTTTCCAAAAAATCTACCACCGGGCGCAGTTTTTAATGTTTTTATGAGTCTATGAGTTGTAACAGTGATGATGCCCCAGAATTGGAACATTGAATCTCTTTCTCTGAATGTTTTTTTAAGTGAATATAATTATTTTATTGAACTAATAATGCAGTTTGACATCATAAAGAGGTGACCAAATCCACACCCTAATATTAAAATGTGTAATGACATGTGAGATTTAATGTGTGCATTTTATGGTTGTTTTAAATGTACGTTTTTTACAGTGTTGTGGTGTCTCAATCTATGCGAATTTTGGCCAGGGGTTTTGTTTACAATAATAAGCAACAATAATATTAAAATTGTGTTTACCAGTGATTGCTTTCAGTGCTGGTGGAAAATAAATAAAGCACAACTGTACAATTGAATAGCATTTCCATACCTGGAGGAAGCCCTTTGTAAGACTTTAGAAGGAGATACAATAATACATTGTCACAACGCATTGGCTACAAATCTTAGACTTTGAGACATAGGTTTATGAGCTAAGAGATTTTATTCTCACTATGGATCAATTTCTGTATCTTTTTGTCCAGTCTTTTTAGTCTTTGTGTAGGCATGGGTATCTTAATATGATCTAACACAATGTGCCTACTAGGAGGACTCTTAAAACTGAATAAAAAACCTAAATCATACCAGAATTGAAAAAGTTTTGGGTAATCTAACTTTAAGTCTGTGATGATACCTACTAGAGATTGGTCTGTTGTGTATTTTTTACTTCAGTTTCAATTCAGATGCAGGGGCCACGGTGACACAGTGGTAACACACTTGCCTCCCACCTCTGAGGTCGGTGGTTCAAACACTGGGGTAGTATTCACTAACATTCCTAGTCTTAGTCCTATCTTATACACAATTATCAATCATCAATATCTAACGATATTATAAATCAATTATCAAATTTAGTTACTAATTTACAAGTATATTGATTCTACATGACGATTTAAGAGCTAAAATTGTGCTTACTGTAATAAAAAATAAAACCAGGCATATGATTAAAATGATAAACTTCTAAACTTAGGACTAAGACTAAGATATGAATGTTAGTGAATACCGCACCTGGACCTTATGTGGGAAAGTTGGTAGTTGCTTACTGATGATCAGCAGTTTACAGTACAGAACCTTGACCAACTTCATACATTTGTTTTCTCTGCCCATAAACCTTCTTGTTGTGATATGACCTGCACAGTGTTGAAAGAGACAAAAATAAACAAATAAATAAATTCAATTCAGTTGCCAGTTGTAAACTGTGATCACAGTCCTCTACTAAAATGGTTTATATTGGCACAGACCAGTGGTACTGACCCATCTCTAACACCTACGGATCAAGTAAAAGTTGGAAAATTCTTAAAACTAAAAATTGTTTTGTATATGACAGGGTATTGCTTACCAGTCTCACTTGTATTATAAGATCACACGATATCGTCCTGTATCATATTGCAGTTAGTTTCTACAGGCCTTAAAAGTATTATGTAAAATATTGCACACGTATACAGTGGACCATGGATGATACATTTTATGAGAGGGACAGCATTCCTTTGGAATGGTATCTCTTGAATGCGTTTGAAACAGGGTCATAGCATAGAAACATATACAAGCTGCACCAGTGATTTTTTCTCTCATTATTCTGGTGTCTTATTTACTTATTTGGGTTTAATGTTTCTTTCAACACATTGTATAGGTTATATAATGACGAGTAGGAAACCAGTATATACCAGTCATTCAAGAATTTGCACTGTAAACTACCCGACATTGGTAAGCAATTACCAGCTTTTCCACATAGGCTAGGTCTGGGGTTCGAACTGACAACCTCGGAGGTGGGTGTCGAGTGTGTTTCCCACTACATCATCAAGCTCCCTATTCTGGTTTCAGTGTGCTAATTAAAATACTTTATTCATATTTATTTTGTATTGATATATGTGGATATATAGAATCTGTTTATATCTGTTCACTTGCAGTCAAAGACATCAAATGTATGTAAATAAGTAACATTTTGTATATATATGTGTATGTATGCATTTATTTATTCCTTTTGCAGTATAACATTCATAGTCATTGCATTTAGTGCTTTTTTGCAAGTTACATAACTTATAACAATTAAATACATAATGTCTGTAAAATGGAATGGAATAAAGCAAGAATATTGCATAAGATATGACGGTTGCTTTTATTATGATTTTTTTCCAAACATAAAATATACCACAGGTAAAAAAAGGCCGAAAGGGGTTTTGGTCTACTAGCACGAGCTGCAAAGCCATCAGAGACATGAGTAGTGCACTCAGGCAGTCATCAATCCAAGTACGAAAGTAGTCCATTGCTGCTGAATTTCAATAATGAGACAGGCACTCATCACGCTGTGCCACAATTCATGAAAGTCCAGTGACAAAAAAACCCCAAAACCTAGGAGAGGTTTTACAATGGTTTGGTTGTTTCAAAACCATCTCACTGGTTTTAAGTGAATTTGTAGTGGCACTAATATATATATATATTATTCATACTCAAAGTACAAGATTATAAAACAAGATAAATTATAAGAAAAATATAAACATGTTACAGTAAATATGTGAAATCAGTAAATACGCATATTTACTGGAAATTTCAGTAAATACGCGTATTTACTGATTTGGTCAGTAAATACGCATATTCCCTAAAATTTTCAGTAAATATGTGTATTTACTGATTTATGACCTGTGTTATTTCACAAGTTTACTGGTTTGACTTTCGTTTAAATATGTGAAATGAAACTTTGATGTTCACTGGTTGTAACTATATAATATTAAATGGTAAACCAAACTGTACATTATATTGGAACATTTTACTGTATATAATATTAAATGGTAAACCAAACTCTGAATTATATTGGAACATTTTACTCTGTTATGATGGCTATTAGAACATACTAAGCATGCTCCATTTTAGAGTACATTACATGCAAACATGTTGAAAAGAATATCAGTGGACTTTTAAGTATTTATTTAAAAAAAATTAGATATGTTTTCTATAGATATTTCATTTAAGTTTATGTTATTTTCAATCCCACAGCTACTAAGGACCTATGTCATCCCTACAAATGATTAAAGATCATTTAACATTTCACTATTTTATGTGACTGATACATAAAAAGTGTTTTTTTTTGTAAATAAATAAAATTTTAAGAAATTAATTAAAATTTCTAAATTTTAACATATTTTAACTGTACTTTCATTCAGCAGAAATTTTGCCTTATCATTTAAGACAATATGATTTACACCCAAACAAGTCTGCTTGTATTCTCGTAGAATCTATTGTTAAACAGACATTATCAGTAAGTGGCTGCCTTATTTTATTTCAATCAAGGCTTAATATTTTGCCATTTTCTGGTAGATTTATGACTTAATGTAGGTACTGGCTACTTGATCAAAGAATTGTTGTTAGAAACAATTAAAAGGCCAGCTAGTCCCTAATTGGATTTCATCATAGTCTTTCAGAGGGACTTAATCTCTTTTAAGGCATCTATGGTTATGGTGTGGCTTCCATTATTGAAGGGACAACATTAAAGGGAAGTTTTATTCTACCCTAATTATAAATCTAAATTTTATTGGTGACCTTTGGAAAATAAATACATTGTTAAAATACATTGTTAAAACTACTGTGAAATTCAGTTCTTGAACAAGAAATATATCTTAAGTTTATTACCTTGCTTGTTATTCCTTATACATAATGCATTATAATTTGATAAATATTTGGATATTTAAAAATTTATAAACTTGTCTATTTACATTACAATTTATTTTAAATGAAATATAAGTATTACAAGTTTTTAATCACAAATCACATGCAAATGCTTTTGAAAGTATAAAGCGATGTTAAATAGTTATCCCAGTACTGGATTGTAAACAAGTATCAAACTTTGAATATGACAAAGCCACTTAAAGTTTGAAATGACTGTTAATATGAAGAGATAGCAGATAATACCCAACTATTTAAGATATAAAGTCTTCATCATGATTTTAGTAAATACGCATATTTACTGAAATTTTCAGGGAATATGTGTATTTACTGATTTCGCATATTTACTGTAACAGAAACATAATGTGTAAATAATTAGAGAGGTTGAGTGCAAGTTACGTATCATGATCTGTTGCAAAAATATTACAGCAATACTTGTAATTCTGCCCTAGACAAAAAAGCAAATCTGAATCTTCTCTCATGTATAATAAGTCTTGAATATTACACACTGCAACTTGATCATCAACACTGAGATTAACACTATCAAAATGGCTGAATTTTTCATTAACATTTGAAAAGTCATCATTGGCATCATACTTCTGTTTAATAAATACATAATTATTGCTCACACTAGAACAACTACCAGATGCAGTTTACTTGCAAGGACATATTAGACAAACCCCATTGACCTGTAGAAGGTCATAGTGGTGTCAGAGGTGAAACGCGAGATTAAGTAGAGATTCAAACCCCACAGAGGGTCATGTGCATTGAAAATCAGTAAAACAAGTTTGAGGCATTTTATTTACATATTAGTAGTATGTACAACAAACAATTGTCTCCAATAGGAGTTTAAATATTTGTGATGACAAATTTTTAAAGTCACCAAACCCAAATTAGAAGGATTTACCAAAATGAGCCTTTAATTTATTTACGTTTGCAACAAATTCATGTACTGATTTTTCAATATTTTCCACTTCCATATTTTTTTTTCAAAAATGGTACACATGTGACAGGGGTACAAAATATAGCGGGAGTCATTATCTTGCGTTACACCGAAAGTGCTCAGTAAATGAAAATATATCTCTGCGCATATAATCAGTGGGTTTATTTATTGTAACAAATGCCCATTGAAAACCGGAAGTTCTGTTTCAAATTTTTCTCGATTGCATGTTGGTGGTAAAGTCGTTTGCTTTCCAACCATGCATTCAAAACAGTAATCCATTTTGGCAGATTCTTTGTTTGTGTCACCTCATAAAAGTAAAGGATATTTCAGATAGCCGGTCTTTATAATAGTAATAAATACCTCATGTTTGGGCATTTCTTATGCAATTTATGCCGAGCAAAAATTCTTTCATAAGGTTCTTGAGCCTTATGGCATTATTTAAATTTTTGCTGGGAATAAATAGCATAACAAATATCCTCACACTTTGGCAGGGGGGTGTAGAATATGGCAAGGGGTGTAAAATATGGCAAGTGAACGTGCCATATATTATACCCCCATGCATTTTATGTGGCCCGACAGCAACATAGAGATGGGAGGCAAGTGTGTCACCACTGTACTGTTGAATGCATACCTGCCTCCACCATAAACTATGGTTAAATTCGTACTTGCTCACTATATTGATGGTAATGCCTAGGCTCCACCTCTCCGTATGGTTGTTTTGAGAGCTGTGTTAAATGGCCATAATGCATCCTAGTCAAATGCAAATCCCACCAAATCACCACCCCCCAAATGCATCCTAGCCAAATCTGAGGAAAACAGAATGTGGTCGAACCGCAGCTGCAGGTAGACAAGCCTATTTGGTTGAAGTTTGTAACTCCATCACAGAACAGTGTGACCTATGTATGAAGAAGGAAATGAAGTAAATGGTTAACACGGGTACCGTTTTGCATTTCATTGTACTAGAAATAATGAAAACTACTAAAAAATATGCACAATTGTATTTTGTGAAAAGTTCATGCATGAAAAAAAATATATAAAAAAAGCCCACTAAAAATATTGTACAACTAGTTAGTGCAAATGTCAACATTTTAAGCTTCTCAATGTATGATGATTTTACTCCGGACAATGCAAAACAAATAGGCTTAAATAATATCTTATTTGTAATGTATCTGTTGGCTAAACATGGAATTTATTATAATCTTAAAACGGAGGCTCGTGTACATATCGGTTAAATTTCACCAAAACACTTGATTAGCAAACAGAATAGCAAAATTGGGTTCCTTTTCATAGCCCTGGGTTCATATTCTTCGATTATATAGCCATTTCCCTAGAAAAAAAAATGTATGAATAATTCGTCAGAAATTTGTTAAAATAAGAACTTTTTAATATGTCTATTAAAAACTGCATTTGCAATATTCTCTTTTCTACAAATAATACCTTTATGTAGATGAACAACTACAATAATAATGCTACTTGTTTCCTATAAAGCTGTTTCATCCAATTTGTCATTATTGCCTAAACAAGATATGCACTCTTTGAATACTCTTGTTAAATACAGAGAGTTTTGTATTGTTGTTATCAAACTTCTGGCTATCATACACTGATGTACACCCTAAGAGTATCATACTCTGTGTCTCTGGATTTCTTCAGTAAATATATTTTATATAGGCATTAAGCTCCTTGGCTGGTGTTCTTTAAAAAGTCTCAAACTCAGTCACAAACTCTAATTCACTTACAGCCTCAAACTTTGAAACATGATCTCATATGGAAAAATGGTATTGCTTTGAGTAACAATTGAGTTGACATCTCAATATTAAATTCTCGACAGACGGCAGAAATTATACTGGATTTATGAACGGGTATCAGGGGGAAACTTCAACAGAGTTAAAACTAGGAAACATTGTATTACCTGTAGAATAGATATTTTTAATGGAATTTTTAAATGTTTTGTAAAGTGAATAACTACCAAACTTGGCCCAGACTGTTGTTACAGCTGTGACAGCTTGCAATCAAAACAGTTTAAGTGATACTGCATCTCTAGTAATAGTCAGATCTACTTTAAAAATCAATAATAACGGTGGAGGGGAGTGGCTTTGTAGTCAGATACTAACTACAGATCTACATAAACATAATGGGGCATTTAAAATTAATGGCTCACTTTATATTGTGTTTTTCCGCAAATAACACACATGTATACGTGTGCTACATGTAAATATCATTTATGGGCCATTTTAAAGAATAAAATCAACTGAATAATAATAATAACAATGAAATTTGGTAATAAATTTTTACTTTTTCAATCAAGTGTGACGTGAAATAAAACAAGTATACAACATTGCAAAATTGCTTCCATTAAATATTTCTAGTTGTCATTACTGATTTGTGTGTCTACTGAAAGCTTGTTGTCATAAAATATACATTTCTAATATCTAAAATTTAAGCACGGTTAAAATGTTAAAATATGAAGCATCTGTTGACAGAAAATGTCACCCTTGCTGAACAAAGCATTATTTTTTCACTAGGTTCAATTGAATGTTTACAACTTACAATTAAAATTTCGCAACTTACAACGGAGTTTCAACAATTTATCTTTTAAAAAAATCAATAAATTACAACTGAATGTCAACAAATGGAATAAAGAAAAATAGAATTAAACCCTGCTTCCTGCCCCATGTTTTAGGGTGTATTTTTATCTGTTTTTATTTCTGTTTGGTTTTATCCGCCCAATTAACCCATGACTCTAACAGCTGGGAGAGTCATTAGTATTAAAACATCAGAGTGAACTATTAAATTGGATTTCATAATCAAAGGACAAATAGTCCGTTTGAATACTGTAGTAATTATGTTCCTTGATGGCTCACATTAAATTTAATGTAAGTCTAACATTACAAGAGTTCAGATTTAAAGCACAAATTCAATAGCACATCCAAGTGTGTAATATGACTTTGAAGAAACTAATGTGTAACAAGATATATGAACAGGCGTGAACAAACTAGAGTGCTACATTATAGCCTAAGTTGGACAGTGTTATATAAGGTAATACGCTCATCCCCAGCTCTCAGGTCCCAGGTTCCAGTCCTGGTACAACCTGATGTCTGTCAAGTTGGTAGTTGCTTTTTCCCATCATATGAAATGTGTTGTTTTGTCTGCATGTTGAACACCGCCAGAGTGTTTAAAATAGCCACGCTTGTTTGAAAATTTTTTCACACTGGAATTTCCAAGTAATGTACTTTCTTCTTACAGGTTTTCTTATACACCCGGTAACAGTCATCGGAACGGGACAGTGAAACGGAACGCAAATATAAATTGTAAACAATCAACATTGAAAGCACATTCATACCTACCTATTGATATTTGTATCATTATTTTATATATTTTAACCCATTTCTACACTGACGGACAATAAAAGCCTTTCCTAATAAGGGGGGGGGGGGGTCTGTTGCTTGCGTGGTTTCCATGAGAAAGGGGTTCAGCACTCAAATGAGGATGAAAGAGTCGGCACCTGGCCCATGTACTGCACTGTTTTAATGAGCATACAGTTTTTCATCAAGCAAATTTTATATTAAAACTGTGAACAATATTCTCAATATGTGTTCTACAGAATCTGTTCAACACCTTTATAACCTGTAAACGGAATCCTGAGCTCCTCAATGTTTTATTCAGTGGGCCTGTACCCCTCATTCACTTAGGCCTGTGCACAGAAATAGTGTGCACTACTCTTGTTATTTATGTTCCAAAGTACTTTCTGAGCAGGTTGTAACTGGGCTTTGTAATAAATTTTGACACTTATTTCTCATGTAAAATTACATATTATTATAAAGTATAATAGTATAAACATTTACCTTGTTGCTTTATCTCACCCATTTGTGCACCTATATGCAATCAAAACTGAATCTATTGCAATGATTTTTTTTTCTTTCCATATGTTGCTTTATGGTTTCCCCAGACCTTCAGACTTTCGTAGTTTCTGTACTCCCAACTTTTGACGGAAATTATAGTCAGTAGTTAAATCAATGATTCCAATTGGGACCAAATGGCCCACCATCTAGTGAGACATCAAAGGGTACTTGGGATTATAAGATTTTGAGTGTCAGAACCAACAATATTCTTCATTAAAATGGTGAAAGTATCATATTGTACCCTTCCCAGATAGCAAGACGCTGTAGGGCCACCACTGGCCCACCAGGTCGGTCCGATATTGGCTGTAGCTGGTGGCTAGCCATTGGCGCGACCAGCTGTTAAACAGTGGTCCACCATTGTCAGCCGACAATAAGGTTTACTGGTGGTTCATCAGTGGCCCACTGTTGGCAGCCAATGATAAGCTTTTCTATTAGTCCACCAGGGATTATCTTCATCTTTAACCTTTACTAAAAATAAAATATTTGCCACCAGTGGCCCACTGGGTGCCCATCATGGGTCCTTTACTACTTATGTAGTGGGTGGACCATTGATGGACCACCTGGGGCAAATATATAAGCAAGTAATATATGAAGTAATAAAGTGGAGGAAAGTCTGACTGAGCAAAATGAAGGACAACCAAATAAGTTTGTTTATATACATGACATTAACCAAGTCTTATGTTAAGTGAAAGAAAATGCACATTTTACCTAATTTTCTCCAGAATTTTACACCAGTGGGTGTAGGCTGGTCCCTGAGATGCAGCCACTGACCTTGGTAGTTGGTGGGCCAACAGTGGCCCACACAAAATATTTAGATTTTGAAATATTAGTGTTGAATATTGTTAAATAGTATGTCAGAAAACAATAGTTGAGGTTGCTTATGAAGTTGTTTATAATGCTTTAAAAATTTTGAAAAAAAAATGCAGTCAGTGGTCCAGCAGTGGCTCAGTGGTGGCCCACTAGCTATATTTTGCCACCCATAGCCAATGGTGGCCCACTAGGGTCTTGCTATCTGGGTTATTAATAGCCTCAAAACTTTGTTAACATTGAGTTTCTGCAAATTCATTTCCCCTAAAAGTATAGTCAAAGTATGTTCTCTCATGAAATATATGAATGATTTTACAATGATTTTAATTGATAATAAAACTTCAATAAGGTATTCTATATAGCTATCTTCTGTTGTCAGTTGCTACTTATTTTAATCCTCAATTTGTCTTTGACTCCTATAAAAAGAATGCAACATGTATCTTGGAATTGCTTTAATTTTTCATTGCTCTGAGGAATTTCTAGGTAAACTATTTTCAGAATTTCACTATAAATACAAGAAGTCAGTCAGAATCATAAAGTAGATCATATCACTTGTATCAAACTGGGTACGGTGTTGTGGGGAAAACAGTGCAAAACATTTGGTAGGTCATATCAGTTGCAGTATTTTGGGTTGGGAGTTGTGGGGAAAACACTGCAAAACAGTGTACAGGTCATATTAAAGGAGGTAGATGGCAGTGGAATACATTGAACAGGTCATATCACAATGACAATATGAAGCCAAGGTACATCATGAACAGTTTAACCAGCATACATTCACAGTTTTTTATGTGAAATAGTAATACAAACAAAATGCATGGAGAAAAAAATTGTTCTAATTGCATTCAGAAGCTTTGGAAATATGTTATATACTTAGAAATTAGTAAAGTTAAAGATTCCAGTGTCTATCATATATATTGAAAGTGTCATTAATGCATGACAGAACATAAATTTTCTAGAAGCAACAAGTTAGATATATTTAGCCTTTGTAGAGAAGGCTGAAAAGTCTCAAAGCTACATAAATCTACAAATGAAATTTCTTCCAAGATCTTCAATTTGCTTGTGACTTCTTAATAATTGTATAATGTATATGAGACTGCATTTAGTAATCATAAAGTTTTTACATAGATGTTCATATAATAGGAAATAATTCTAAAAATCACTATGCAAATGGTGTCAAAATTATCAGACTTGCACACAAACAACTTTGATGAGGGACTGTGAATTGAGTGAAGGCTGAGGTTGGGGATCAACTATTCTCAAATATTAGTGTGCAGATTGAGAGAGTCCACTGTAAGGTATCAATAATATGGTGATTTTAGTAGATCCTGATCGAGTTCTTTGGGGGAAGGGATCAAGAAGTTTTAGTACATAGTGTGAATGAGTGTTGAGACACACACACAGAGCCTGAGTGGGGGATCAATGACAAATGTCTTGAGGATTGTTTTACCAGATGATATTTTGATAATTTTTTGTCTGTAATGAATTTTAACACAAGATAAAAGCAAATTTTGACAGTTTGACAAAGGTCAACATGTATCTCTATTTGCTTCATTTTTATTTATTGCTTATTTATTATCTTCTCATTTGCTTATTTCATGGATGATATAATTGACACATACCTGATTTATGGGTTATTAACCTTATAAATATCTTTGGCAATACCCAAGAAACTTTGATCAAGTAAAAAGTTTTATAAACTACAATGAAATGGTGTAAAACATTAATAGCAAATATCATAATTGTAACATCTGTAACAATATGTCACATATGCAATGTCTCTATCAAAGTTACTTAGCTCTAATGCAAATGATTTGTGTGATGTTCTTGATGTTGATTCCATTGAAAGTCAGTCGAATAAAATGACTTGAATTGTAAATGCTTAAATAGTCAATGTTTGATTGTCACCAGACGCTTGAAAGTTAATGAATTTCATCCCAAATTAGCCAACATTTGTAAAAGCTAGAAAAATAATTTTACTTTTTGCTTTAGAGGTAAAAGTAACTCAACTAATATGCACATATTTTCCACCTCCAAAGGCAGTTGCTTCAATTGCACTGGTTTCCAAATAATTATGCTGCTAGCTTTAGTAAATAGAAACCACTGGGAGGGCACGGTGACACAGTGGGTAACATCTTCCCCTCCCACCTCTGAGGTCTGTGGTTCAAACCCTGAACTGAATATGGGAAAGTTGGAAGCTACTTTCTGATTGTCAGCAGTTTACAGTACAGAACCTTGACCGACTGTATGTACTGGTTTCCTCTGTCCATCAAACTACCCAACCTGATATGATACAATGTTAAAAGTGACGATTAAATCCAAATAATTAAATAAATACATCATTGAATTTCATTTACCACCACTGTGGTAACCAAAGTGGAAGTAAATCAATTCAATTCTTTGGATTTGTTTCTTGGTTGAGCCTTAAAGTCTGTCTTTTTATGGAGATTAAGCTCTATAAAAGTCATACAAGAAATTAATGCAAAGACCCAACAAGCACATATTTAATTTCTGGTACTTTAGTCAATCAGTATTCCAAAAAACTAATGACGGAGTAAATTAAGTAGGAACCATTATAAATATTTTGATTTTAAATAAAATGTATCTCCATTTTATACAATGGTATGGGTTTACTACTGCCTCATACATAGCACAAGTGTCCCAATGGCCCACTCAATTTTATTTATGAAATAATAAATGATCATCCAACCACTGGAGAATCCTGCCCAAGCTGTCTATTGTTTCAATATTGTTGTTAAATTGCCGTTCCGTTTCACTGTCCAGTTTACTGACGTGAACCACTGAGTAGGTACTTGTGTTATTCAGCACTTAAGTACACAAACGATTGGCCAAATAAAACTGAAATATTATATATATTAAGGTAAAATATGTATCTCCATTTTACAAAAGAAAGGTTTAAATAACAGGTTTAGTTTAGTACTGACGTGACGTAAAAATCAATAAACCGTTCCGATCCACTGTTACCGGGTGTAGGCCCAGCCACAATCAGAGTGGCTGGCTCGCTCACTCACTCACTCACTCACTAACTAATATCAACATAACACAAGTAATGATTTCATTGAGTTGGGTCTTTCCTGAGTTGTATTTGGTCTCACAGTAATTATTAACAACATACATCATTAGAACTGGTTTTAACGGAACAGTAAGTGTTAGTTTTCACTTCACTGAGAGAATATCCCAAAATGTCCATATCAGTTTTGTATCTAGAGACTAATTTAAACCACAAATCTACACTCAAAGATTTAAATTCTTGCAGATAAAACTCATTGAATGGTAACATCCTCATATTGTTTCCACCGGGGGAAGAGAAACTCTTCAGCTTTCCAGGATTAACATTTCTAGTGTCAGTGGCTCTTTTTTCCATAACGTCCTCTTCTAAGGTTTCTTTCATAATGCCCTCATTCTTTTTGATTGCGGTCTCATTTGTACTGCTTTCTCTGACCATTGAGTTAAATTTCGGCTGCTTCTTGATATAATCTTTCTCATATCCTAACATATTTAATATTGGGCCTGCATCATGGTTTAGAGTCTCTAGTCGAATGATGTAGTCATAAGGATAACTGCAGATTCCACAAGTCTCTACGAATGACATCCAATGTCGGTCCTTGTAATGAGGTTCAGATGAATTTGTAATGTATTCTACAAATTGTGAAAATGTCAAATTTTCTTTAGAAACATTGAATCGTTTTATAATATTCTCGTAAACACATTTATCGGGTCCAGGTTGGCTACTTCTCCAATGGATGATGTTATAATAGGCAGACACAACCCGGTCAAGTGGGTTTCTTACCACTATGAAGGAGGTGTAGTTGTTTTTGGTCCATTCTGAATTCCAGCTGTATGAAGACATAATCCCTGCCTTCTCTTCATTGCTTTTTAAATGAACATCCACCAAGTTACCTTTCAATAACCTGCAGAGAATACGGAAAACAAGGTAATAGTAAATATAAAGATTGATTGATTGATTGATTGATTGAATTGGGGTAAAACATTTTACCAATCATTTTATGATGGATAGCTGGAGAGGTGACAAAATGCTGTGTCCATATCTTTGTCAAGATTTTGCACCTAAAACAATCGGTCACCAGCAACCAAAAGGAAAACGAATGTTTATTCGTGAAATCTTCAAAAGGAAAAATAGGAAAGTAATTATAAATAAAATGAAGTATCAGAAAGTAGTCAGTTGAAGACTTACGTGAAGTGAATATTAAGGACTTCAGAAATAACAAATAACAGCAAGCAAAAGAGAGACTATTAGTGAGTTTGAAATGTATGGGACAGAGGTAGTGTCAAAGAAAAATTTGAGGTTTCACATCCCAATTAACAGCTAAGGTCATATTGGGCCAGGCCAATAGCATTGTTACTTGTAGGGGGTCAAACCCTCATAGAGATGACAGCCTGTAAGTAGATGCCACACCTGCTAACTACTAGGCCACTGAGAACCTCAACAAGTGTAAAAGTTTCAGGGGACATCCTATTAATCAACAGAAAATTTAAGGTAGAAAGGGACCACGTTATGAAAAGCTATCAATATTTAAAAAATGATGGAACAGGATATTGTTGAGCAGAAGAATATGAGTGGTATAAAATTGCGGGCAAGAAAGACCTAAGGAAATGATGATTTAAGGTAACAGGATAACATTACAATTGATTTTATTGGGCCATATCGTGTAGAAATGGACCCGCCATCCATGAATAGTGGCCTAGCAGATGCATTATTGCCAGAGGCTTGCCAAGAAGATGAATGTTCATTTATACAGCATATACCCTGCATTTTGTTATTATTCTTATGATTAGCACAGACTATTTTTGAATAGTACAGAAATGACCCTGCTGAAAGCCTATTTTAGATAGCAGCAGTAAAGATGCACATAAATTAATTTACCTATTCAAATTAGGCTGCTAACATAAACATAGACTTCCTGGAAATTGACTAGAAATTGAGCTATCCCTTCATGGACATCACAGCCTTAGAGGATGTCTATCTTAATTTTTGTCTTATAAATACTCCATCGTTACTTACATAACTTGTTTCGGGAATTATGTAAGCAATTATAAAACGGACACCTGCGCAGTCGACGAAAATGCGTCTCTGCGCATTTTGTGAGAGTACTTTTATAGAGGAACAAATGTACGCTGTTCCAATCTGCGAACATGGTTGCGCAACATAATCTCGAAAATAAAATTGAAAACAAACAAAATCAGTGAACATTGGATAAAACTACAAAAATCGTTTTATAATAGAAATAAACTACTTTTGCTTGGACTTTATTGGCGATTCAATCACAAAAATAACCTCAAATAAAGGACGAGGGCCGAAGGCCAATAAAGTCGCCAATAAAGTCCGCGCATACGTAGTTTATTTCTACAATCTAGCCATGCTGGGTGCTGCTTTCAATTAGAAATTATATTTATCACCCCTTACAAAACACTGTAGTGGGTTTTTGATTTTATTTGTGTTGGTAAGGGACACTTTGTACTTGTGCTTATGTCAATGCAAGTTTTTAAATCAAAATAAATCCACGTAACTACACTTAAAAGAGTCGGGAATAATGTTTCTGTGCCCTAGTCTTTCTATGATAAGGGGAGGAGCAGTAGCTGATTTTCTGTCCATTAGTATGTCCACTCTAGAATTTTTGGACTGGACAGTCTCTGTCCCAATTTGTAAGGAACCTTTTTAGGTGAACATTTCTCTCACGATTTGTTAGCAAAAGGTCTTTTTGGTTGCAAGCCCCTAACAACTATAATCTTTTTGCTGCCACAACTTATCTTTAGGGTCTAATGGCTTACATTTTTGGCTGCTACATTGTTGTACACTCTGTTAAAAATGGACCCAAGTGATTTTGTGAGTTTGTTTCAAAAAGAGAAGATTTGTAGTAAGGAGTTTCCTGACAACTGCAAATGCGTTATTGTCATTTATTAATATGATCATATTAATAAATGCCAATAACGTATTTGCAGTTGTCAGGAAACTCCTTACTACAAATCTTCTTTGTAGCAGTCGTATACTTGAGTTTTCTGGTCGTACCAACTTTTGTTCAAGACAAATCTCAAAGGTTGCCAGTTTTTCCCAACCATTTTCATCAGGACCAGTCATGTTAAAATATAAATTGGCTTCTAATGAAAGTAAAAATGGGATTTTTTTCTAATGAAAGTAAAAATGGGACTTTTACTAATATAACACTCTCTAATATCTTGCTCCGCCCATTTTGCCTTGTTTGAGGTTGACCAACTGCATTCTAAAATTTATCATCATTTATTTGTATGCGTAATGGCTAAGGATACTTCACAAACCACAATGATGTAACGCTGTGTGATTAGGAGCTTCAATGTAACTCAAAAGCAACATTACAGGGATGACTGTGGATATAAAACTTTAAAACATCAACTGTACTAAAGAGGTGGTATTGACCGTACTTATTTTTACCTTTCTGCTAAAGTTTCATTGTTTGCGTGTTCCCAGATGAACTTTATTGTAGTACAGCCGGACTTTGATACCTCACAGAAGACCAGCTTCCGTTTATCATCCACCAGAAACCTAGAATGGCCATGCATTTGTTTGGAGTGTTCCCCCAAGCTTGAGCAGACTTTCTTTACATGGTTCTTTCTCTCTTCATGTGTACAAAGTCTGGCTACTGGCTGACTGGTCGCATGATTGGTTTGCTGAGAATTGATTGGGCGACAGTTGTTTTGGAATACGAACTCCCGCTGATTGGTATTGGTGAAGGATGAGTTTTCAGATATAATGATGCCTAGAAAAGTAAAAAGTATAAAAAATAAATAACACAATTTAACCAGCAAAATGGTTCTCATATGACTCAAATAAAGCATTATCAGTACAGCTTATTTTTGTGCGACCTTAGCATCTTATAAGAACAGCTTTCTTGCCGATACCAACTGATTGCATTTTAACTTACACCACACTTGACCTTAACTGGAAAGGTTGCCAGTTTTCTACCCATGAACACAGACTATCTAATCCACATTACTTTCAACCATTTGTCCAACTGATCACAGTAAAACAGTGTGAAATCGTACATCAGAGATTATGGGTGTTGGGGGAATGGGGTTTAGCAGTGCACACTAGCTTGTGATTTATTTATTTAGTGGTTTATGTCACTCCTGGTACCTTTTCGGTTATATTGTGATGGGTAGTTGGAAGGGCAGAGGAAGCCAGTTCATACAGTTGGTCAAGGTTCTTTATTGTAAACTGTCGACCAATGGGAAGCCACCAGCAGTTTCCCACATGAGCATACTAGTTTAGGAAGGTTCTGCATGGTAAAACTATTGGACATCAGTAACTAACTGCCAACTTTCCTATCTCACATTCGGTAGGGACTTAAGGTTGTTGAATGGGTGAATTTTATTGACTGATTTGGGTTGAAGGTGGGATTCAACTCATTAGATAGGTCATACCACACTGGGTAGTTTTTCGGTTGTGTAAAGGCAATGCGTACAGGCTGGTCTATTCCACTCTGTGGATCCTCCCTCCCAATAGTTCTGCCATCCTGAAAATTGCCATTTGGGAAGTCAATCTTTTTGTTTGAGACATTTGTTAATTACAATCTCAACAAATGGGATGGTCGGCTAAAGTTTGGTAACAGTCGGGAGCCAATCGTGTGTCTCCATGATGATTTCAACTGTTTGACTTTGTACACTTTCTAGGGGTGGGTGGTGGTGGGGGATGGGGGGGTGGTTGGGGGGTGGTCCTTATATTAAACCTATCTTAACATTTGTAAAGCCATTTCTTCAATCTGAACTCTGTCTTAAAAACTATCTTAATGTTCGTAGCAATTGTATAGGTATTTGTAATATTAGTTAATCCATCTTTTTTATTGTATGATGATTGTATCCAGAATCGCAGAGTTTAGGATCCAATCGCAAACTGTTTCAAAAGCTATTTTATCAGTCCCAGACCAAGCTATCACATTCACTTTATTTGCTATAAAAGTACTAGCTCTTCTACCCTGGATCAGTAGCTACAGGCTCAATTCACAGCTTTTTTCTAGTCTAGAGATAGGTATAGGATTGGATTGGTATACTGGAATGGCCCTCTTTTTACACTTATACTCGCAACAAGATCTTTCTGTGTATTTTAAGTTGTCCATAATTGTTTAATGGGATTTATCATTAATGGTTCCAGTTTTGGTCTAACAGTAGTCATGCTTCTTGATTTCCCTGGTACCGTACAGACCTGTTACTGCTAAGATTTCAAAGTTAACCTCCATTTATGATTCATTCTAACACATACGAGACATTTAATATAATTACCATGTCTAGTGTGGAGGTATCACAAAAGTATGAAAATATAAATTCATTCATGAGAGTGAATCACTTACCTATCTTTTCCAATATCACAGTACAAGTGAAACATACACAGAATACAACCCAGTACTGGTACAAGTACTTTGGCCATATTCTGCTTAATGTCTTTGACATTATGACGTCACAGTGTCAACCAAACAGTTTCAGGGATTGGTATGTATACCTTCAGTAATATATTCCAAAAACTGGTCACCCCTTATCGTTACATAAGTTTTATCGCAGTTCATTCTTATCCTATCATCTTACAGACCAATGTTTTTTTGTTCTGTCTCACTAAAGGTATGATTAAGTATTCCTGTGCATGTGATTTTGTGATTTGAGATTTTCTTAGCTCTCTCGGGTGAAAAAAGGTGTGTAAAATGTAATGTGTAATATTGTTTTGCATTGCATATTGACTGAAGTTAGTTGCAGTCTGTTACAACTTCTATAGTGTCTCTGCACAGAAGAAGTATATTTCATTTGAGATACTTAAAAACTCTACATGAAGTCAGCACATCAATTACAATTTTCCAGTGGATGAGTGACTGTCCATCAATAATAACATCACACTTTAGTTTTTTTTTCCAAGCAGGAGTGATATTATTGATATATTGATTATCAATGAAAAACAAAGGTTGAGAAAATTGACTTTACTATTGACTTAAGTACAATGACCAACTGCAGTTATACATGCAATGTTATTCTCAAAATATAGTACAGTGAAACTTCTAAAAGTGACCACCTTTGAATAGTCAACACCTCACTATAATGCACACTTTTTCTCGGTAATATTGCGTCCCCATTTAATTTGTATATGGTCAAACCTCTGGATGGCCAACGCCTCTTTAGAGTGAAGACTTTTCCTCGTCCCCGTTTAGTCTCCATTTATTTTGTACTGGATTAAACCTTTGTATAGTGAACGACCCTTTATGGTGAACAATTTTCTAAGACCTGTTTGACCTACTTTTCATTTTAATCCCCACTCCTATCTTTATTATTAATGTTTACCTCTATTCAGAAGTGTCAGTTTAATTTTCAGCTGCAATCTTTTGTTGGTGTATGGGTTTTTGAAGTAGGAAGAATTGGTTATTGAGGGTGAAAAAGACAAATGTGAAAGTTGTGGTTTTACGACCCGTTCAACATCCAGGGTCATTTTGTGACAGGTCCACATGAGATACTCGAACATATTGCCAAACTTGCTAACCACTAGGCTACAGAGAACCTGAGGGTGAAAGGAGGTTCCATAATATTCTGGACTTTTATGGTATTTCATTTCTATACAGAGGCACATTCTAAGGTGCAACAACCAAATACAATTTCAAAGCTCTTTTGGTCCACAGACATTGAGTCATTGCTACACTTGTTTGGCAAAAAAAATGACAGGAAGGCCTTGGGAATAGATATGAATTGGCTTCACTCTAAAGGAAACCGCAAAGGGAGGCCTGGAGGGGGGGGGGGGGGGGGGGGGCAGAACAAACATCATCCAAACATCCATTCCAGAGTGTGGAATCATCAAAAGCAAAACTGTGACCACCATGCTTTCCAGAGTCATTTACAGACGGACAGAGCTGATGAACCACCAAAGAACCATTTATCACATCTAGCAAAGGGCGAGGTTAATTTTTATGTCCTGTTTAACAGGCAGGTTAGGTCTATCATATCTTCCTCAGTGCCCCTACCCCTGTGACCATGACCATTTGTTAAGCATGACTGATTACAAGTAACACTACAGCATGGGATTAAATCTTTTAATAATCTAATAATCTAATATTTATATACAATACTACAAGGCATCTTTCTACTTAGGGTCACCTTAACAATTTGGAAGAAACTAAGTTTAATGCCACCATAACTTAAGAGAAATGCAATTACTGTCCATCCACAATGGTTTACATATGAAAAATTCATTTAAAATATATACCATGAGATAAGGTGGCCTTAAGCATTTACTTTGCAAATAAACCTACTTAGGACCAAAGAAAGGCGACCCTAACCTAAGAATTAAGTTTATAAAATAAAAGCAATGTATATATATGTATATGCAGGAGGTAGATGCCAACCTCCAGGGCACAATTTTTCTTGTTTTCGACAGTTGTGTCCTACCTTTTGACCGTCCAATATTGTACTATGACCATTCTGGTTGAAGTGGGTTTTTGTAACACATTGGTCAATTGGTACTACATGATTTATTTTTGGACAATGATTAACTTCAGCCCTAGATTGACATTCCTTTGTGTCGTCTGTTTTTATGGCTAAAGCTGCAAATCTATTAGCTGTGGTACACACAAATTGCCTGGGAGGTATTGGACCTTGCAAATCTGTATTTACAATTTTTTCAAATTTTTTAGTCAACGGTTTTTTCACCTGAGTATAAACTGGAGGACTGACAGGAGCAACGTTGCTACAAAAAACATCTTTTACATGCTTGTTTTTGAAACTATCACTAATAACCCGGGGGCTGGCTAAAACCCGAGACCTATGTGGGGGATTGATGTTAGATTTCACTACTTGGGCATAGGATTTTCCTTGATATCGGGCCCAATCAGCCCTCCAGTTGACACTGACACCATTGTTACATACATTAGAATACACAAGTCTTCGGTTATGAATTTTTACATGCTTATTTACATTAATGACTTTACTCAGCACTGCCCTTGGGCAGTGCCCTATTCGTTTTTTGCAGGTTTAGAAGAAACTCCTTGTCTTTTTGACAAGTTCCCCTCTGATAAAATTTACACACCATCGTTTTTGACTTATTACTACTAGCCAAATTTTGAGGAGGAGCTCTTTGCGCATGCGCACGTCTTATTCTGTCTATTTTGGGGGTATCCGCCCAATCAACTTTGCCCTCCTCCATTCTGCATAACAAGACCGCATGAGATGCCTTAGCCGACTGCCAACTGAAGTCGTTGGCATCCTCCATTATCTCACTGAGATAATCCAACATCGCATTTTTAACTTCTAAATTATTCTCTTCTCTGGCGATCATAGCGAAGCCGGACACCCACTGACACCAACTAAGGTTGTCATACGACATTCTGGATTTGTTACTTCCCCCTAGAATGAAATTTTGAGGCCACGGTACCTGCTTTTTAGCCCAAACCGTATCCCTACCGCCCCTTTGCGACTTCAACTTGCCTGCTTCGTTTAATTCAGCAAGATGCTTGAGCCTTCTGTCCACTTCTGCTTGTATGTGGGGGGTTCCTTGCAGGGACGCCACTGAAGGTATCACAACCTCTTCTAACTGTGCCATGCTGGGGGTGGTTGCTGCCACGGCTGCTGCTTGGCTGACCATTGACCTCTGGTTGACCTCTCCTGAGGTGGTATCTGACATTTTCTTCTCCATAGCAGTCATCCTACCACCCAAACTCTTGAGCTCGGCTAAGATTTGCATATTTAAGTCAGTTCCTGATGCCTGACTAGTCAGGCCACTACTTGAGGGTGACTGCTCGACTTGAGTTACGTCCAGTTCATTGTCCACAGGGGTAACAAAAGGGCATTTGCTATTAATCGGCCTTTTGTGTACATCTCCACATTTTTTACATAAGAATTCTTTGGTAGGCATTTTGAATGTTTTCAATAAGCTTTCTAGTAATAGTCAATGTTTGTGATCTGAAACTTTAAATATAAGTCACACGTGCTTTGTATAATGTGAAAACCTCGAAACTTGAATGAGTTCAAAGGATGAGCGCAGAAATGATTTCTAACTTGATAGCATAGCCCCTTTCTGACAGGAATCTATAAGCTAACTACATTAACAGTCAATAAGACGGCAAAGCCTCTGCAGGGGCGACAAATTGAAATATTTAACACGTAAAGATGGTAAAATGAAGATAAAATATAAAATGTATATAAAATAGATTATAAAATTAGGTAAAAGAAACTAAAAGAAACTCATTCCTTTCATGTAGCTCCAGCAACCCAGAGCACGTTTCGCATTATACAAAGCACTGAATCCAGAATCTGTGCTGTATGAAGTTCCTCCACGTATCCAGATGGCAAAAATCAACCAGAAAAACATACCATAATGAGACACAATATATAAAATAAAGCCAGAATACACATTCAACACCGCTGGGGTAAAATCAAACTTACAGTTCTGGCATAAAAATTCAACTTATGTAATACACGTCCTGCCCCTTTGACATTGCAGTGTTGAATGAAGAAAGGAATATTTTTGGCGGCAAAGGGGGTTAGCAATACATCAATACCCAATCGCAGGTATTGAAGACAAGAAAATTCACTGGGGGTAGCACTGAATAAGGTGGCGCCTAATGCTCCACCCCCTATTATATTTACTGCTAAGAAGGATCAGAAAAGTGCTGAAATAGTCAATATAGCAAATAAAGTTCATTAAAAAGAGGTTTTAATGTGCTGTTTATGTGACTTCCTGAATTAAAATATAAGCATTGTATTCTGGTTAAGGTACATTACACAATGACACAAATTCTATTTAATAATAACAAATCAAGTTTTTCAAAATTTATTATTTATTTCATTTTTTTATTTTGATTATAGTCAAATATCCACATAAAGTTCATGAAATAATTAACAAGGATACAGCAATAGTTACCCAGCCCTCTTTTTAGTCAGTTTAAAGATAACAAGGTCGAAAGGGGTTTTGGTCTACCAGCATGAGCTGCAAAACCATCAGAGACTGCAGTAGGGCACTGAAGTGGTCACCCATCCCAGTACTAACCCAATGCGGCTTAACTTCAGTGAAGAGACAGATACTCATCACACTACATCACAATACATGAAAGTCTGGAGACAAAAAAGTGATTCCTAGAAGCGTGAGCCTCACTAGAGGTCCCGCTTAAAAATCGTGTCTGTGAATTTTGCTGTTTTTTCTCTTTTACACCAAATGCAAATATTGTTGTACTTCTTTCTCTGTGAATAACATTACCTGGATGATTTGTTCATGCTGGATCCATTTAAAAAAAATTGGGTTAATTTGTTTTGTTTTAAAAAGGAGACTTTTATGTTCTGTATCAGAAAAATTACACCAATATATAAAATGTATTACATCTTCTTTTCAATGCTGGAGTAGATGAATTTGACGTATTGTTGCAAATTTCATATTCTTTCTGAGGGATGTAGGCCTTACAGAAACTTTTCATATATATTAGTAAGAGATGGGGTTGACATATTTTACAACAGCTGATTTTTATAAGGAATGAGCACTTTTCTCGCATGTTGCTATAAGCTGTATTGGAACCCATTATCACACGAGGGAGAGCTCATGCCTGATCATGCTACAAGTGTCTAAAGAGGGCAAAAAGTTTAGATGAAGAATGCTGTACCTCGTGTAAAAGACAGGTATAAAGACTGCCACTGTGGCCTAGTGGATAACACAATCGCCTAGGGACACTGAATATGTGGGTTCAAATCCAGGTAAGACAGATACACAGTGGCTTTGATGACTACTTAAAATGGCGGTCCTCTGTCATTGGGTCCTATACCCAGTGGCAGGCTAAAGAATTTCCAGGATGTTGATAAATAGTCATCCTTGAGCCTCTGTCTTGCAGTAAGGGAAATGTCCGTAATATAGCACTTTGAGTCCTGTAGTACATGTAGATATATTGCGCTGAGTATAAATACAATATACACATTCTGCTACAATTTTACTACAGAAGAGAATTAGAATTGGGGAGGGCAATGGCCAGGACTTGAATCAGAAAACTTGCTTGCGGGTGGGTTTCATAGGAGTTACAGCAAGCTGTTATTTTATTTCTGCCATTTAAAGCCACTTAAAATTCCACCTGTAGCACATAAAAAGTGACAGAATAACACAGAATGGGAGGGAAAGGCAGTTGAAGAGTATAGAAATGCCAACCTGCAGTTATGTTCAGTTTTGGGAGATGTTTGTGATGAGCATGTGTTGATTTCATCAAGTTTGCTTCCTGTTACTGGGCCTCTTAGATTGGTATACTGGTAGAATATAACTTCGTATTCCAGAATTACAGCAGTTTTCCATTGTCGGGATATTTAATACATGTAATTTATTTTAAAATATGTTGCCATCTAATCATCATGTTCATATTAGTGGCTCTTTTAGGTTCACTTTACAAGAAAATAATATATATGTATATATCTCAGAACCATTCCCACTTAAAACAGATCGTTTAGAAATTTTTTTTAGTAATTATTCTTTTTCTATTGTTTTTTTTAATTATTTTTAAAATTAAGTTACACAGAATATACAGATGAGACCCACAATTTTCAACCCAGTACAGATTATGCAATTGGTGGTAGGTGATACACCAATTATTTACACATTTGACACCAATATTTACATTAAGTCAGCAACAAAGTATCACACTTTAAATGAAGAACTCTCTTGAGTAGAAATTGACAATCCTGCAATTTTTTGTCAAACTTTGACAACTACTGAAATTTTCATTCATCTAAAAATGTCCACATATACAATTATGATATATAATAAATATGTATATAATCGACGCTTGTTGGCCTTACTATCCATGGTACTGGGGCACCGTTTTATACATAAATATATCCTGCTCTGTATATCCCTCTATATAGATAAATATAGCACATGGTGGATGACAATATAATATTCAGAAAGGTGACAGTGCTTCTGTTGGTTTTTGTTGCACAAAAATCCATGTAAAAAAATGGCTCAGAAATCGCAAGTTAAAGATTAAGATTTTGATATTCACTGGTGCCCTTGTACATATGTGACAGCATTTTTACATTCCCTCTTTAAATATGAATTAATCATGATAGAAAATTTGTTATTATATATAGATGAGACCAGTCATCCCCATTACATCTGGAACAAATGAGTACAGTTTACACAACAGACATTCCACCTGTTGTGATGAAAGCAGCACTCTCTCCATTAATCAGCTGACTACAGGGGTCAAAGGGCTGCCAGACTAACCCTTTGCTCTCCTCACTTTGTTGTTGCTGTTGTTTCATCAGTGTGTAGATATCCTGTCCCGTCAAAATCTCTGTCATGAAGGCTATGTAGAACATGGCCAGACGTAACGTCTGTATTCTCGAAAGTCTCTTCTCATGCGGGAATGCAGGCACTCGCTTGCGTAACTTGTCGAAGGAAGTGTTTAGACTGCACATACGCCGCCTTTCCCGCACATTCGCAGCCACCCTTTGAGCTGGGGTTGTCTTGCGCTTTCGTTTGGGTGTGTGTGATGTTTGACCTTGACCTTGTGACCCAGATAAGCGTTGTTGTAAGTTAACTGCTTTCAGATCCCATGTGGATGTAAAGGCACTCCAGGGAGACTGAGATAATACTTCTGTTCCCAGGGGTTTCATGTTGTACATCCCTGTTGCCATGGCAGTGGCTGCAGTTCGAGACTGGGTGTTATTGAGGTCATAGCTGTAAGTATTCCTGGCAATGTCACCGTAATTATAGAGAGCTGGCGAGTTTGTGTAGTATTCCGTGAAGGCACTGCCTGGGTATGTCCTTGAGAAGTCCATGGTCATAAAATATGTTTAGTATATTTTTATATTTCTATTTGATAGTTACTGAGTAATCCACTAGCAGTAACATATATTACATTCCAGTTTATTCCAACATTGAATTATGTATGTTTGTTACTGTTGTTTTAGACTTGGGCATTTAAAGGAATGTTACACATTTCTAAATAATTTTCAAAGCTAAATATACTTTTTTTGTTAATTATGTTGTTCACTATCAGTTCAACCCACAAACTAATCTCAATATTTCTATCAACTCTTGTTAATATTTTAGTATATTTCTTTTGTTGAGTTAAATAAGAAGTCTTCTTAATAACTAATTCCGTCTGTATTTTTTTGTATATTCTGAAGCAAACTTTACCATCATGTTTTTATACTGATAGCCATAATAAGAGATAAAAACTCTGAAATGAGGCTATACCTCTGTGATGAAATTTTGTGGGCATGCTATATATTTCTTTTTTTTCTTAAAATAATTACTGCCATCTAACTACCAAGGAAACCAGGTGTTAATAAGTGGTTTTCTGGCAGCAAACGACAATGTTGGCATCTGGACACCAAAAACTATACCAGTAATCAGAAGGACATATGTTTTAACTATAATTAAGTACTCGTATCACCTTTTGTCACTTGGCCCTTTTTGGAGTCAATTTGATCAAGATGCTACCATATGAAACAGGTGGTTTCTTATTAACTTTGGACTGCAGACAGCAAAAATGGTCCCACAACTGTATGTGTGAGAGTAAGTAAGTTTTTAGTGTCTTATATCACCTCAAAGCCATGTGCTATTGGTAATTCATGGCTTGTTTAGTAAGTCTTGTGCATGAGCATGATTCTTGTAATAGTACTTCAATAATTGCAGTTGCTTAAAAACTGTATAATTAACGTTTGGCTGGAAGGGATCTTACTTGGATAGTTAAGATGACTGATATTTTCTCTGAAAAAAAAAAGAATTATTAAACTCGAGAGTAATATGTCAATTTTTGTAGAATTTAGGACTTTTGTATACAACAGTTTATGAATGTAACTCAGTGAAACTACAAGTGGATGAACTGGCCCTTTGCCAAATCGGTCTCCTGCAAATCTGTTCCCTAATATGTTTCCCCTCAGGAAATCGGCCCCCTAAAAATTTGACCCTCATCAACTTGTCCCCCAGTAGAAACCTTCTATGTTTAGAAATCATTTATAGACCTACAGAAAGCATTTGACAGTCCCAATAAAGATATTTTTGCTTCCTTTAAAGAAATTCTCCTTCATTTTAGTTTATAGATTAAACTTGCTTGGACGCCTTTATAACTTAGTGTTAGAAAGTGCATTAAATGTACTTGTATTTAGCAATAGTAGAATGGGCAATTCTGTTTATTGAAGAAAAAACATATCCTGAAAGGTTTAAGGGTTTAACATATCTATCTTTGGCAATAAAATGCATTTAAATAAAATATCAAAAAGACCAAAATGACAAGGTTAAAATAAACCGAAAAGTTGCGAATTTGACCTGTTTTGCTATCAAATCTAATGTAATTAAACGTTTTGATTGTTCATTTTAACCCTCAGGCGTTGCTGTAAAAAAATATGTCAGAATTACCATTTTTGCCCATTTAAAATGAAAGTATTTCGTTATGGCATGAAGACCCTATTTAAGTTTCACTTTAGAGGTATTTATAAAAAATGAAAATACTCATATCAGCTGGCTGCTAAAGTATTGTAGGATTTCTATACTATCTGTGTGACAAAGAGATCCCCTATGAATCATTTGTTCACAAGAAAGTTTGATGTGTGTATTAGTTATATGGCACTAGCCACGCGTATGTCTGGATGTTTACATAAGCATTACATTTGACAGATGAATGAATGATTCCAGATGCCTTTTTACCGTTTAATATTGGAATTTAAGAACACATTCACTCGTCTAACATATTTGTCACACACTGCTTTAAAAATGCACATTTCTTTGACTGGTGTGGAGGTCATTTCACCACAAGTTATTCCAGGAAATCTCTAGGAGATTACTTGGCGTTTTGAAACCATTGGCCATGGCCGTGTTGAAATGGCCAAATAAATCTGATGGCCATTTCAAAACCTAGGAGAGGTTTTTTAACCACCAGACTGGTTTTTAGCAACGAGTATTGTAAAAAAATATTTTAGACAGTGAATATGATTATAGTTTTGTTATTTGCATTGAAAAAAAAATATGAATAATCAACTCAATGGCCTACTCAATGAAATAAATATGTGAAAGGATTTGTATATGACAAGTAGTTATTTTTTTTCCAAATTTTGGCCCCTTTTTAAAATTAACAATTGAACTTTATAGCTTACTATAGTTGCTAAAGTCACTAATTGCCTGCATATGAAATCCTTTCAATTCAAAGGAACTGTTGAAGGTCAAAGCTTAAGTAACTCTGAACAGTTAGGTTTGAAACGGCCAAGCTGTTTTGAAACCAATAAAATAATGAAACGGCCAAATAAATAATTTGGTCATTTAGAAACAGCCAAGGTTGTGAAATGGCCATGAACATCATCAATAAAACTCATGGACTTTCGCATACCAAATAAGGAAGTCAAAGTGACAACAAAAATCAATTACATATCTTCGTTAATTTCCGTATGTAAATTGTGTAAACTTAGGGTGTAGATTTCTAGTAGAAATTATATTATTGCCCATTAAAACGTTTCTAAAAGGTTTACTACATTGATTTTTGGTTTGTTAAGTACATTTATAATTTTCACTTGTGTCAATGCATAATTTGATCAAAAAAATCCATATAAGTACACTTAAAACAAGCTAAATTAATGCTTTTGTGTTACCATTGTCCAAGGGGCCATGGTGGTAGAGTGGTAACACTCTTGCCTCCCACCTCTGAGGCCGGAGTTTGATTCCCTCAAGTGGGAAAGGTGGTAGTTGCTTGCCGTTGGTCGGCAGTTTACAGTACAGAACCCAGACGAACTGTATGTACTGGTTTCCTCTGCCTGTCCAACTACCCGTCGTGATATGACCTGTACAGTGTTGAAAGTGACATAAAACCCCAAATAAATAAATAAAATACCATTGTTCAAAGTTTGACGCAAAGCAAAGTGTGTGTTTGCTTTTTGGTTGACTACCTTGTCCCTATGCAAAATAACCCCTGAATTAAATTTTCCCATTGAGCAGGAACGTAAAGATCAAGTGAAACCTTCTACAATTATTGAAATATTTCATGTATTATTCTCTAAGATTCCACAATTAAAACAAGATAAAAAGCTGAACAAACATTTGTTTTAAATATTAATATCTGTACATTCTTTCAATATTCATACCTCTACCAGACAATACCATAACTATCTTGCATCAGGACATTATGATTCCAGAGTATTTAAAGCTGTTAAAGGAACATTGTAATAATTCTGGAAACTTAAATCTCATTTTAGATAAATTGAAACTGAAATTAGAACACAGAATATGAGAAATCTTCATCAACTTAACTGGGTATTGTTGATAAAATAATATAAGTTACAAATGATTCCAAAGAAATTTAATGAAACTTCCATTTTCCTGGATTTGAAAAGATCCATTAAATTGGTATAATAATCAAATATAAATTTGCACTTGAAAAGTAAAGATATATGTTCTTTGTGAAACACTGTCACAAAACAGCCCAAAACGGCAAATTCTATTTCGGCAAGTTATCATGATACCTACGAGATTTTAAGCTACAGGAGTGGGCAGACTCACCCTCTAATAGGGGCACTAAAACAGACAAAACACTTGATTTGTCTCAAGTTAAAAGCAAAGTCGTAGTACTGAAAATAATTGACGTGGTCTGGAAACAAACACGTAAACGGTGGGACATGGAAATAACAGCATCATGTCCTCATTTAGACCAGCTAAGTATGAAGACAACTTGGCTCATTCACAAACTGGACTCCAAGCTCTACTTACACAGTAAATTCAGCACCCTGTTTGTACAAACTCAAACCCTGCTGTACTATTTATTATTGGTAAATAAAATATGAATTTCATTTATTAGACCCGATACCATTTATTCAATAGGTATGTTTACTTGTGGTACAGTTAACTTTTTGAGACCAAATTTTTAGGGTATTCAGCGATTCGTCCTTTTTTTAAACATAATGGCCAAGTTTTGGGTTGATTTTGAACCTGAAACAAAGGAAACATAAGTCTTACTAGAAGTTAATGATTCCAAAGTAAAATGTCCTTTGTGTTTCTACACAATAAAGAAAACAGCATCCATTCTCCTCAACTATTAAAAATCAATATTTTCCAAGACAATACAAACTTAATTTATTGAAAATTACAGGAGCTACAGTTCTTAAGAATTTTAAATTTTAGTTGTTTTTTGACTGTATTGATATGAATTTAAGCATTGGTTATGTGCAATTTACTTAGTTTGACCTTTGCTACTTGTGTGAATCCAAACTTATACCCATCGATAAATTATTAAGAAGTTTTTAATTCTAGGTAATCTGCTTTCAGGAAATCCTTTTAATTATTTGTTATTATAGACTAAATAAGGCTAAAAGGGGTTTTGGTCTACTAGCGCGAGCCGCAAAGCCATCAGGGACAGTAGTAGTGCACTGAAGCGGTCACCCATCCTGGTACTAACAGAGCCCATTGCCTTTTAACTTCAGTAGAGGAGACAGATACTCATCACACTACGCCACAATCAATGAGAGTCTGAAGACAAAGAAAAAGTGATTCCTAGTAGATTGAGCCTTATTAGAGCTCGCGCTTAAAAAAGTTGCTTGAGAGTATTTACAGCCCAAGGACAGATCTATGCATGGCTTGAGGGCCATGGACAAAAGCCACATAAAGTTTTGCCCATGGGCCTTAGTTTGTCATTAAAATATGTATCTTGTGACCCCTCAGACAACATGTCCAATATTTTGGTAAGAATGGAATTATCTTATATACTGTCGAAGCCAAGTGATGAATAATAAAAGTAAAACAACCCTTATTACACATTTACAGTAAAAATATCACTTCACTTGTTATATATATATTTTTTGTATATTTTATTTGGAAAGCTATCCTATTATGCCATAATTTCTGTATTAAAGAGGACCATGCATTTATTTTTCCAACAGTGGGGTGTCTATAACAACAAAATGCACTAATGCATGATTTTTTTCACTAGTTAAACAACTACCTTCAAATGTTCAATCAATTCTTTCCCTCTAGTATTTGTTGGTGGAACGGGTAACAAACATGGCTAACAAAAATCAATTATACGAGGTAATTTTTCTACATAATCTTAATTGTGTACAGCTGCCATCAAAAGATTATTTCTTGATGTGCTTTTACTGTTGAGTACTGTTGGCTTAATGTCTGATCTGTGCTCACTGAAAATTGTTATTTAAATGGAGGGAGCGTACTTAGAGAGGGACATTTAATTATGTTATACATTAATACTGTAATGTACCTCATTTCCTCAAAAATATAAAAACTAATTGACATCTTTTCAAAACTAAAGCTTCAAATTTAAGTTATTTTAAGGAGGTGGAACCATTTAGTGCTGCATGTATCCTCTGTTTGAAGAAGTGAAGGATCATGTAGTTTGTACTGGAGTCTGATGTGTGTTTTTTTCAGACCATCAGAAAGGAGAAGACGGTGTACATTCCAAAGTAAGCCGCAATCACAGTAAACAGGTAGAACAGATCAGTTGCATCTGAAACAAAAATATCAACTGGTGTTAGTTGAATAAGCACAATACCATTAAGAACATAGCCTAAAATTGCAGGCCAAATGAGTAAAGAAAATATGTATGGTGGAATCCTGAAAAGAAAAAAAAACACCTGTTGCTAACTTCCTGATGTAAGCCGCAGTTGCAGTGAGCAGTTAGAGAAGATCTGTGACAATTTAAAGGCAAAGTAACTAGGTCCTTGGTCCAAATTAGGCTCAATCACATGTATGATGTTTATTTTCAATTTTATGACTCTGACAATAAGTTGTATAGGTTATATGGAAATGGGTAGTTGAGGAGATGGAGGAAACTGGAGGATATGAGTTAGTCACAAGTCTTTATTGGCTGAAATAAATGGTTTACTTTTCTAAGTCAAGGTAAACTAACCCCATATTTTCATATCAGTGGGAAATACTCATGATTACTTTTTCTTACAAACTAAAAGTGTATGAAAACAGGTCATGTCTTCACAGTGGTAAGACACTTGCCTTTTACTTCTGAATGTGGGTTCAAATCTGACTCAAAAGTGTCAAGCAGGTGATTGCTTGCAACCCTCAGGTAGGTTAAATTATAAAATCTTGACTAATGGCCAATCAGAAAGATGGTAGTTTCTTACCGATGGTCGGCAGTTTACAGTTTAGAACCTTGACCAACTGTATGTACTGGTTTCCTCTGCCCATAAAACTACCCATTGTGACATGACCTAAAGAGTGTTCAAAGCAATCATTGTATATATGACCTACACAATGTGTTTAACCTGATTTTAAACCAGCCAAAAATCAAAATTCCTCACACAACTGAGTGAAAAGTCTACATGCAAGAATCTCTCTTTATTTTAAGAAACAGTGCACACTGCAATAACTTACTACTTCCGGTTCCTGCTGCCTCAGTGGTAGTTATATTGGACGTGTCAGTAGACTGGATTGTGGTGGTTACCATTTCTTGACTGAAGCTGGTATTTTCCTGGTTTTCTGGTATCATCAGGGAGTCCTGTTGTAAATTAGAATGGTCCAGTTATATTTCTGTGTCATAAGAAGACAGTGTCGTGAAACAGGAAATTCTTTTGCCTTCAATTCTTCAATTTACCTGTCTGCTTGTTGGTCTTGAGTGTCATTGTATATATGTTTTTCTTTGGCTGTGAAAACTAGCAATTTCTAGTCAAATTTATGTAATCAGGTCAGTGATACTTAACGTTTTCTAAAACTAAATCTCAAATTCACACTTTAACTCTAAACTGACTTGTTACTTCCTTCATTGATATTCTATATAGGTCTCTAGGAGAACTGGGTCTATGTCATTCAATTTAAGATGACCTTTAACTATAACAAATTATATTTAACATCACCTGATATGATAAAGCTGTAAATACATTAGGTGTGCAGATTTTGTATTCAATAAAGCTCTGGATCTGGGTGGGTTAGTGATTGAAGTTAGAAAGCCCTCTGTTGCCTTCCAATACTTGCTGGTTTAGAGTGCAGAATTTTGACCAAAATTGTTATGAAAATACCAATGTATGAGATATCCTGTCTTGTGTCATTTACCTAGTTCACTGGTTGATAGTTGTTATATTTTGCAACGGGTCAAAATAATAAAAAAATCATATAATCAACAAGTTAGAGGAAATCTTTATAACCAGATTAATATACCTTCCACCCCTCCTCTATCTCCCATGTCATGATTTGTATATCTGTCCAGGCGCTTTGGTGGGTGTCTTGGAAATTGTTTGCCCAAACCGGCTGCATTTTGGAACTTGTTTGCCAAAACCGGCTGCATTTTGAGTACAATGTATTAAGCCCCATTTAAAATGAAATAAGACGTCTTCTTTAGTTCTCAATGGGCATTCCTCCTGAAGCAACATAATAATATTACATATGCTAATTTGTTGACAGTGGAATAAGGATAAGACTGCGTGATAGGAGGTATTTTGCTTGAGTGAAGTGTGTGATTTGTGTGGCTAAATGTATATGTGAAATCATGTTATATTTATAGCAGATATTGATGTCACTTTTTTTCTAGACCTGAATCGAAAATAAAAAATAAGATGAACCAACATAAATATAATATATTACTATACATCAATATATAATAATATAATATTATCATATTACAATATAATAAAAATTTCCCAAATGTTAAAATTTCCTGCTACATTTTGCCGCCATTATTTTACAAAGAATTTTGGGTAATTCAAGGAATCTGAATCCGTTGATTTACCTCGAGAGGTGGATCGATGGATTCATAATCCAGATTCAAGTAACATCACAAGCTAATCTGTTGATCTGAAGAATCTAGATTCGACGGATTATGGTTGTGAAATAAGCCTACTTCTTGCCTATCAGTAAATATATCCAAGATATGCACACAATTTTGTGTACGAGAACTTATACACTGTGTGCCCCACGATGGCATATGCTAGTAACAAATACAGCCACGGAATTAACCATAAATAAACCATATCGGTCCACATTATGTGCACTTACATCCTCGGTGTCCCGCCTGTTTCTTCTGACCAACGTCTTTGCTGGTTTGAGTCTGACTGGTACAGACAGAGCCCAGTAAGAATGCATGTTCTTGTACAATATTGCTCTGAAAAAAAATCACAGGAATTAACCACAGAGAGTGAGGGGGGGGAGAGGGTGCAATGTGGTGTAGTGTATAACATACTGATCTCCTACCTGTCTGGTCCGGGGTTTAATTTCTGACCTTACCTGAAATGGCAAGTTTTGGTTGTTGGTTATTGGTGATTTTCAGTGCAGTATCGGGGAAGGGGGCGGGGGGGGGGGGGGGGGGGCTCGGTGGTGTAGTGGTTACAGTGCTCCCCTTCAGCCTCTGAGGTTGCCGGCTCCAATCTCCGCCCTGGGACTTCATCTTGGAAAGTTGGTAGTTACTTGCCAATGCCCGAAGGCTTACAGTGCAGAAATCTTGACCAACTAGTATCCACTGGTTCCTCCAACTGTGAACTACCCGTGGCAATATGACCCTGACAGTTTAACATGACGTAAAACAGAAAATAAATCTAAATAAGTGCAGCATCTTGACCAATCAGTGAGCACTGCTTTCATCCATCCCCTCAACTATCCACTATGATATAACCATATACAGTGTGTTGAACGCAATGTCAATACCAAAAGAATCAGTCTATTGTGAATGAACAGATTTCCTTTGTTACTCATTATCACCATTGCCTTGGCATTGGAACTTTTCTTGGGATACCAGTACCTTACAAAATGTTTCATTTTTGCTTGAGTTATTAAAAATATTATTACAAAGAAAACCATATGCGAATGATGTATTCTGCTTGACTGTCAAACGTACGTTGCATATGTTGAATTAGTCTAACTGCAATTAATATTATTGTTTTTTCTCTAGTGTTGTTTTTAATTTTAAAAAAATGTAATAGTAATATTGTATTGAGAATTGTGTTATCAGAGTATAGTTATATACATACATTAAGTAATTAGGGAAGCATTGTGGTGTAGCTTTCCACTGAAATTTAAGTTGAGCTGTGTGGGTTCCTTTTTGCAAATAAATAGCAATCAATGAATGTGATTGGTTATCGATGCAGGAAATGACATCAGCACTCTGTGAAAGTGATCTCATTGGCTGCCAGGTACCACATGACTTGTTTTGAGATTGAGCTTCTATGACAATACTTCTAACTGGGCCATCTAGGCTAATGTGACCTGTGAAAGACAAGAGACAAAAAATATGACAGAAAATATAAAATGTAATGTGACCATCTAATCTATTACTTTTGTGTTATACCTCTATATTATTCTCTGTAACTACGGATTCTGGCGGAAAAATTTAAGGTTAAAACAACTCATGAAAATCAGTCAAAAACATGTGATTTTCCCAGTTTTCAACATATAACTTATCACTTAGATGATCACATTGCGACTTGCAGTCAAGCACGACAATTAATGCAGTCTTACCAGGCAAAAAAGGTTATTTCTAATTTTTAATTTCCTTGCCATTTGTGCATGGTTTTTGTTGCAACAAAAGCCAGAGAAGGCTCTGAAAATACCATTCAATATTCAATAACATATTATAGATTGAATAGCTATTGGAGTATTTGTAAAATACAATCAGCATTTTTAAACATTTATATTGCCAATTATCCTTAGTACGGGCCACCGGGATTGAGAAGACCAGTTATTCAGTTCAAATACCATGTGTGATGCATAATATAACTGGCTGGTATATTAAGGATATATGCAAGTGGAATCATTATATCTTCAGGTGAAAGTTGGGGATATAATGGTTTCACGTCCATCGCACCACCACCAACCAAATCGCCGTGCTGCCATCACTTTCGTATATTTTTACTTGTGTGTCTGATAAATCAAACATATTCACAAATATCATTCAAAACTTAGCACACAGATGTACTTAGGACAGGAGAGGACTCCTATTTAAGGTGACCTTAAACTACCGATATTAGCGAAATTATAGCCACCTTAAGGTCAGAAATGTGACCTTTGGTCACTTAATGACCTCTAGATAAAAAACTACGTGGCTTATCTGACTAAAACTTAATCTGGGAACGCATTAATATATTTTTTCTTACATATGCCAAAAATCAATACTTTATGTTAATATTAAAATTATGAGGCCCATAAAGACCTTACTTAAGGATTTTATTTAAACATTTCCACATATTTTGCCCTGTAATTTGGAAATGGTAAACTTGTTGAGTCTCAAACTGTATAAACTGTATTAGATATAACTTTTATATAGTACGATATAGTAAATATAACTTTTATATGTGATCTTTGTAAAAAAAAATGAGGTCTGTAGTTTTAATTTTAAGGTCACCTTAAGGTTCCTAAATATGGCCACAGGGACCTATTTTATGACTTTTTATCCACTTTAAGCCCTATAACTTTCACACTATGTTGAAGATCCAACTAATATCTTATCTGATAATATATTGATATGTTCTTGTTCTACATGCCATGCCTTTCGAATAACATTTAAAATATGTGTGATGCTCATACAGACCCCACCTGAAAGACTTTTCTTGCTTTGTTCACAAAGTCTGCTTTCTAGCATGGAAATGGAAAGTCTGACAGGCTCTCACTGTAGTAAATACAACTTGTTTATGTCATCTTTGTGTAAAATTGGAGCTCTGTAGTTTAAATTTAAAGGTCACCTTTAGGGCTAAAAGGACCATTTGTATGTACTTTATGTCACTTTAAGCCCTGTACCTTCCAAACTGTATTGGCTCACTCACCTAATATCGTACCTGAGAATACATTATTTTTATACATGCCAAAATAAAGGCTTTAAGAAAAAATTTCAGCTCTGTATGAGGCACATAAAGCCGACTCATTGATTTACTTACATTTTTTCAAATATCTTGCATTGTAAACTTAAAATGGTAAGTCTAACACACATCAAACTATATTAAATATGACTGATACTCTGTCTCCTAAAAACCCAGTCATTTTTCAGATGGTAAGTCCCACGATTATAGGTGCTGGCTGAAATGCCCCTGTCCTTCAACTACCATGTAAGGTTTGTATGCAACCTTGTGACACAGTGGGAAAGTATGTGGGCATTTGCCTATGAATTTCTTACTATGGTAACCAAAGGTGTGGTCCATGGTGCATTTTGCCTAATGTCTATAACTGCAAATTATGCCACCTGTAGTGTGATGGAAACACCAAATCTTGGAAGGTATTATGCATCCTTGTAGGCAGTTCAGCTGCCTAGTGAAAACTCTAACAACAGGAAGTACCAGCTGTAGTGTGACTGGGCAGAATATCTAATCATAGTGTTTTATGATGTTTCGTCTCCACTGATAAAGTAAAGGCATACAATCCCTACAGAACGATTGTGCTACAAAAAATTGACCAAAAAAGAAAAAACATGTCTTATATTTATTGTGAATCAAACAAAAACGGTGCTACAAAATACACCCAGTGAATGCCTATGGCGTGAGAGATGACCTGTCAGGGAATATGTTGGCATTGAGTCGGTGCAATCTAGTTATTTATTGCTTCCTAGATGATTTACCCTCTTTTCACACAACAACACAAATGAAAATGTGAAGAGACATTTGAAAACAAACTTGCTATCTTGTTGTCATCAAATGATGCATCACCAATAATTTTAGTTCATCAACATTTAGGAAAAGTTGCTTAACTATGTTCCTATTTCTTAATAATCTGCCATTCTTCATGCCTCATTCACACTACAGGCGGTCATCCCGTGGTTAGAAGTAGAAACACTCCCTAGTCTCCCATTTTGTCTGAGTTGTTTACGCTACAGGTGGACGGCCACTGATTGGACACAGTGTTTTAACCATCAATAAGAGTCCGATGACAGTTCTAAAAATGTTGGTCACCGTGAAGCGACCTCCATTAACCTTAACTCACCTCGGCAAATTGTCCAATATCTTAACTTGCCTTATGTTGCCGTATTACACTGAAAGACGACCGAATCACAATCTTATGCACACCGTGGACCATACCTACTGTGGTTAAAAATTCATATGCGCATGTGCAAAATCATCTGCGCATGCTCATGTTATCGAAATCAGAGGCAAAAATTCTTGCAAGGTAATGGACGGTTTGCCACTTAATAGTAAGGTTGGACACAGACTTCAGAGGGTGATCCAAGGACAGAGACATTTCCTCAAACGGGGCCTACTGCGGATGATTCTGCCTGTGGTGTGAAAGGGATATAACATTTCTATTTTACAGGTGTGACAAGAAAAATCTCATCTCAAACCATAAGTAGGTTTCATTGATCCTGCCATCGAACAAATACAACTGGAAAGATTACATCCTACCATTAGCCAAGGTAATAAATAATCTAATTATTTCATGCTTTATTTACCATTTTGCCATAGTTTCTACACAGTAATTAATGACAATAAAGGCAGCAATTAGTGAACTGTCATCAGCATACAACACTGTGCAGATTAATGCTGCACATTAAGATTTGAAGTTCCAACAAACTACATCTAAAGTTCTAAAGCCATCCAAGTAAATCGAGGCTGTACAGCATTCGTCAAAGCACTTAAGATTGATAGATTCACCTGTATGTAGTATGCTGTCAGTAAAGTGGAAATGTCCTCAAGATATATTTGCTGGGTTTCAGGCACAGCATCAGACACACCCAGTTTTTTTCCTTTGGACTAATTAATCAACTCTGTATGTACTTCCCCAGTCTCTTGTGAGCCCTAAGGTGTCTTCACACTGATCCATATGATTCAACAGAGGGGACCACAGCAACCATATCAGTATGGAAATTGTGTATCTTTATCATTTGAGGTGGTGATGCCCCAATTTAATATAGTTCCCACATAATAGAAGTAAACAGTACTAAAGTGTGAGTAAACAATGATTAAGCTTATTCTAACATGACAGGGATGTTTCAGGGAATCTGATTGGCTAAGACCTTGCATACATGTTGGTTGTTCCAGTAATAACCTCTTCAATATATAATGAATAAAACAGCCTGCTTTTTGTCATGTTAGAATATTATTAGTTATCAAATGTTAAAATATCTTGTCATGTTAGAATGGGAGTAACACCAACAAACAGTGACATATGGGGAATTTTATTGTGATCCTCGGCATTAACCACCTAGGCTTCTTCTTCGTCCTTTACAACCTTGAATTGTGATAAAGTTCTACTTATATGTCATGCTTTGTTGGGTATCATTCCTAATATGTAGCATAAAGTGTAAATAATCAAACTGTTGTGTTACTGTAAACTTTATGTTTGACTTTAATCTTCTTGTCCAGGTGTTCAAATTAAACTTCAGTAGCAAATTAACAAATAAAATGTGAAAATATGGTAATATTTATGTTTAGCTGGCAACTTACTAACATTGCGAGAGTGACACTTATTTGTCACATTGATACATTGTGCCATTAACTGGTGACAATTCTGATGTAATACAGGCATTAAAACTCTTGTCACACCAGAGAGGAGCCATACATTTCTTTAATTATAGCATTACAGTGGTTGGTATTTATATGGAAAGTAGGGTTTGATGGTTCTGTTTGCAGAAGAAACTTCATGTATAATTATTGAATAAAAATGTTTTCATTTGATTTTAATTCTGGTTTTGTAGAATGTCGCTTAAAAAGTACATATATTTCTTGACTCAATTCTGACCTCATATTTGTCTAATTGAAGATAAAACAAAACAAAACATACATATAGCTTGAAAGATTTGGTAAATCTACATATTCCTGCCTCTGGCTCCTCTTCAATGTGTTTTTGAATTTTTTTTACCAGTACTGTCAGCTTGATGGTGATCTTTTGGCCATCTTTGTGGTTAGTTTGTGACAAACCATTTTATCCAAGTCTCTTTTATTTGAAACACTTTATACTCTATGTTTCTATGTAGAGGTCATCAGTGGCCTAATGGTCAGCAAATTTGATATTTAATCGCAGGCTGTCACCTCCGTGTGGGTTAGACTCCCGTAAGCTACAATAGTGAAGACCTGTCCCAATGTGGCCCTGGCTGATGAACCTGATTTTAAACACCAGCATTGACTTTTGTTCATGTTCCTATGATTATAACTCATTAACTCTGTGTGTTTTTATAACCGGATTTAAACCCATGTCCACAGTGGAGAGGGTGGCCATTTGGTGATTTGCCAAATACCATCAAACCTGGCATAAATGTCATGCTTCTTTGTTTAAAAGCAAATGTGCTTTTTGAATGAAGTCGTTACAATACATTATAGTTTTAAACCGAGTTCCATAGTTAGAAATTCATAGAAAATATTACAGAGTAGTTCAAAATTAGATGACATGGCAATGACATATCAGTGAAATTGTGATAAATATTAAAAAATGAAGAAATATAATGTCCAAGTCCCAGGAGGTATTTTTGGCGCTGATGGACAGGATAACTCAAGCAAAATACTGTACTTCCTTTGAAATCCAGATCCCAACCTCCAGCTACAGTTTTGCAACAGAAGAGTATGAAAAGTCAAGAGTACAGTTTTAAAGGTTTGACACGGGAAAGATAGAGTAAAATAGAGAAAGGATGCAGAAAAAGACACTGCAATGTTACTGCTAACCTACAATTTACCTCAGATACAGAAATGGACAGAATGGCACAAAATTTGTAGAGAAGACAACAGAAGAGAACCATAAATGATGCAACACCTTGCACTTACCCTACAGATCAGTACCGCCTTTGTTTAGCACAAATTCAGAAAAGTGTTAAACCTAAGAGTGGGTGGCCAGAGAAAACAAGGAATGGCTCGGTATGAAAACTTTGCTGGCGGAAGTGTGGCAGTACACAGACGGATTACGAGTTAAATAAAACTATAATTAACGTTGAAGATGCTGTATGTAGGGTGATCAGGGCATTAACAAACATATTTCAAATACTAGTATTTTGAAATATTTGTAGGAGTCTCCAAAACAGGTCTCAATATTTAGGATATACTGCTCCCCGCCGTAACTTGGAGCAAGTCGAAAACAAACATCTTACTTGTGCTCCAATTCTGTTCCATAATGTGAATTTCTATTGAAAAAAGTGGACAAAATCGCAAGTTATAACTGCATTTTACCATGCATAACATGGAAGTTACCATCCATAACAGGGAATTTAGTAATTTACCATGCATAACATGGATTTATCATGCGTAACATGCATGGAATTTACCATGCATACCATGGAATGGGAATAAAAGCTCTTTACAGTGCTTGCATCTTGAAAATATTACTAAACTTAATTATAATTAACCGTTGATATGTTCTTCTTTATTTTCCCTACATTTTATCTGTTTTACATTAAAAGGGATAATCGAATCCCTGATGTAATGACAGTGACGTGTTTGTCTATTGACCTCATTTAAACGCATTTGCCTTTATGATGCACAAGAGTGGATGTCTCTCAGTAAATTGAAGCTCAATCCTGAAAAAACCGAGTCTATTGTCTTTGGTTCCAAGGCTCAACGTCAGAAGATTTCCTCTCACTTTCCTGTTAGCATTCTTGGTAGCCTTCTTCATCCGGTTGATTCTGTCAGAAATCTAGGTGTGTAGTTTGATGCAGATTTTTCATTCTCTGAACATATCAAGAGGACTTGCAAAGCGTGCTTCCTTCAGATGCGTGACCTCCGTAGAATTAGAAAGTATCTCACTCCTGAAGTGGCAGTCCTTACTGCAAATGCCTTGGTTAGTAGTCGTTTGGACTATTGTAACTCTCTGTTCAAATCATAGAAAGTATGCTCATGTTACACCCATTCTACAGAAACTCCACTGGTTGCCTGTTAAGTACCGTTGTATTTTCAAAACCGCAATACTTGTGTATAAATGTTTGCATAGTGGTTCTCCTTCTTATTTCGAACTGTTCTTGTCTTTTAGTAGTTGTCCCTATAGTACTAGGCATAGTCACCCAGATCGTCAATGCCTTACAGTTCCCCCTTTCCATTTATCAGTTTTTAAGTCAGCCAAACATTTTGGCCATAGTTTTGCCTTTGATGCTCCCAAGATCTGGAATGACCACCCTCAAGATGTTCGCAGTGCAACATTAGTTGCCTCCTTCAGGAAGAAGCTTAAAACATACCTGTTTGGAAAAGCCTACCCACCATAGCCTCCCCCGTCACATCCGTGTCTCCTTGGTATGACCTGGCTATGTCCCTTGATTAACGCTAACTACCTTCCTTTATGTTTACATGTGCCTTAGATTCCATCAGTGATGGAGATTAAGCGCTATAAAAGTCCACATTAGATTAGATTAGATTTGTCTAGTTCTTAATGATGACGTCACAGTTACCCATAAACTATGTAGTAATTGTTTGATACATTAAATCTATGTTTAACTGTGTTGAGCCCTGTTTTCATTATGATTTCATAACTAAAGATTTCGAAAGTATAAATATCTGCAGCCACTTTCCTGTTGGTTTGATCTGCTTCATTCAAATAGGGATGTTTTATCAATGGATCAGTTTGTCTGGGCATGTATGAAAGCACCCTTAAAGGCATTCACATCAAAAAGATATTTTTCCTTGAGACCAATCAGTTTGATCTGTTTCATTAGTGAAGCAGTGGGTTCAATTAGTGGTCATACTGCGTGTTTTCAGCCTGGAAAGTGTATAGTGTAGATCAGTTCAAATCAGATTGTGGTTTAAAAAGCTATAATTAAATTACAAAAGTATTTTTTTTATTCTTATATGTGTAGTTTTCTCATTTGTTTACAAGTTCTTGTGAAACTAATGTGAAATTAGACATTTCTAAACAATTTGTCTAACTCCAATAAGGTGTGTTTCCAAATACTCGGTATTTTATTTGTATCCAGAATATGATCTCAGTCTTGCACAAAATGCAAAAACTTTGGGGCCCTAACCCCGTAGAAAAATCCAGGAAGATCTGCTCATTACTTTTGTCAACCAGAAATCCAAAGTTATTGAAAATACATTGAAATAGGAACTGGTTGATATTACTCCAAAACCAATGACTACATCTTTATGAGATTTTTTTTATTTGAGTAGGGCTTGATCAAAGGAAGGAATTATTAAATTTTGGGAAACATCAGAATCATACGCTGATTACAAAATAAAGATAACTCATATTTTTACCAATCCCATTTTCAATGATTTTAGGCTTGTACTTAACATTACTAAAAAAATAACATAAAAGCAGTAGTTTGATAAAATTACAGCATGTGATGGCGGTTTGCACTCTATGAGTGCTTACTTATTTTCTAAACCACCAGTATGTAGTAAACGCCATATTTTTCTTTTGTGAATAACAAATACATTAAGCGACTTTTTTCATAAAGAAGTACTTTGCATTTTCTTGAAATTACAATAAATATGTCACAGGTTAGAAATGCTTTAGTGACAAATCCTTTTCGACAAAAATACACGTATTTCATAATAACAACTTCTTTGTGAAAGAAAGTCAATCATTTTCTCACCAATAGTCGTTATAAAAAAGCCTTAAATACTTTATTAGTTACGTAATTACAGTCAAGTACTTTCCAGTCAAAAGTATTTACTGTTAGAAAGATAAATACTTTGACAAAATGCAAAATTACTGTTTAATTAACTGTGCGTTGTGACAGTTAGTCATTTGCTTTCTAATCAAAAGAACTTTATGACACCGTGGAAAGCATTATTTAATTAAAAGTACTCTCTGACAGAGAGTCAAGTTTTTTAGAATCAAAAGTTCTCCTTTAAAGTACTTTCAAGAACTTTTCGACGGTAAAAATAAAAGAAGTGTTATGTGGATGATAAGTAATAAAGTATTTACAAAGTACTTGATAAATTACTTACCATGGATCTTATCCTCCTCTTGCCTTGTAACGTGAATCTTGTGAGGTGACTTTGTGTTTAAAAGAAAGGCCTTTGAATACATGGGTAGTTGTATGCGTGAACATATGTTCCCCTTATCGCTGGCACCAAGTCTGAGTGATTTCCCACAGTCCAGTAACAGCAATAACATAATAGGATATAACACTCCTAATCTCATTCCTACATCCAGTGAAACACTTATGATTGGTTTCATGCTTAACTATTTAATTTTCTTTATGATCTTCATGATTACAGTTTGTCCTTTTGTTTTTATATGTCTCCTGGAAATGGTCTTATTATATTCATAATTATTTAGTATTCAAGTACTTATTCAGTGTTGCTTAAAGTACTTATACAGTTGTTATTTTGCTAACAGTGCTTAGTTCTCCAGCTTTTAATCAGAGAAGCAATCATATATTGGTATGGTAACTTGACACATACCTTAACTTGGTACAAATCATAATTACAAATACTAATCGACAGTTGCTTGTCATCGACAACACTCCAACCTTATTGTGTTCATTTAATTTCTCGTCATATATTCATGTATATAAAATAAAAAATCAATAATAGCTGAAGTGATAGGATACACAGCTTGAAAAGTTTTTCAGGATTTTATTAGTATACATTCACAGTTGTGGGTTAATTTCAGATGGTTATTTGCAGTAGAAATGGTATTATCGCCCATTCAAAATCCTTCTTGAAGGGTTAATTGGCAAAACGATTCTGGTGATAAACTTACTTGTGTCAATGTATGATTCTATATAGAGAAAAACATCCTAAATCTTATGTAACAACTGTAAATGTTGCTTTTCTCTTTCTAGTTGTGCAAAAAAGTAGTTATCTGAATGCCTTTCACATGAGTTACTGTAAAGAACCAATTCAGTAGCATCGTCCAGCTGTTATTTCAATATAGTATCTTAGTTCTTCAACAACATTCAATTATCCAGCAAATGTATAGTTATTTCAACAGATTACACATTGATATTTATGAATGTATCTGAGAAATGTAAGTAGTTTTCTTAACACCCCAAATACACACCTGTACAGTTGACCTTTTCATTCAGAATCCTCATTTTCTTAACATTGTCCACTATATTTTTTTACGTCTGTACTTTAATTGCACTTTAGTTTTCCAACAACACTACAGTATACCAACAGTAAGCAATCCTATGCTTATAATTTAAACCCCAAATGACGCTTTGACCTGTAAGGTCTACTACATATGCAACCCTAGAGTGCCACCAGAGCCCATTACTGTAATGTCAATCCACCCTTGCTGTGCACTTGAGACTGATGGAGTTTGGATGAGTTGGTGGCATTCAGTATCTCTAAATAACACAGAAATCTCCCCACCTCACGCAAGGACACGGAACACTGCTAGAAAATGGTATCCAGTCACACGCCAGTTGAACTAATACCATTGCTCTCTCCTTAAACAAACCCTAACATTTTCTTCCAACTGGCATGTCCCTAATTTCTGCTCTATTCTGAAAATGAAATTGGGGTTTTATGTTATATTTGGTAACACGACTTTAATGTTTGAAACAATGGCAGTAATTTAATGTTTATCATTATAAGTCCCCTTTTAAGCTTTGTGATACCTATTTCATCAGTCAATAGGACTATAAAACAATTTTACATAGATCTAAAACGATGATTTGGTAACTTGTGTCATATTAATATTGTGTAACACTGTATCAGTTTTGCTGTGTTAATTCCATCATACAGTGTAATGATCGTTACATAAATCTAGATGAAATAGATATCAATGATTTGATTTAAAAAAAAAACCCACAGTGAACTTCACACAATGCATTGCAGTTCAAGTGTACTAGGTGAAGGTTATCTCAGGTGATTTCAGTCCTTTTTTCATTGAAATGGACTGGTCCCTGGTCTACTGTTCCCTCGGTATCTAGGCACAACTTGGACACACAGCCTTGTTTTTGCTTGTTTTAAATGGATTTGTGTAGATTTATTTCGGTTAAAATGTGAAATGTCACAAGTGCAAATCATGACTGTACCTTACCTACTTAAAATAAAATCGTTTTTTTTAAAAAATGATTTTTATAATATACTTTCTAATAGAAATCAGTGCCCCAACTTGGCACAATTTGCATACGGAAGTCACTGAAGATGTTTAATTGATTGCATTGTCTGTTCGACTTTCCTTATTCGGTATGCGTAAGTGCACGAGTTGCAGCAATAAGAATTGTTAATAAATATTCTGACTTCTGCTTTGTGTCATAATGTGGCACCAAGCAGATAGTAGCTAATATCAAGCATGTTTTTTGCAAGATGGTTGGGGTTCTTCATCCAGACAAGGAGCCGCTGACTTTCTGTTCCTTTCAAGCTGTCACTGAGACTGAAGTCCTTAAGTTTATCAAGGAATCCCCTTCTAAAACTTGCTCCCTTGATCCATGCCCCACTCACATTGTGAAACAATGTATTGACATTCTTCTCCCTTCATTGACTAAACTAGTTAACTTGTCCCTCAAAAACGGCATTTTCCCTAATCCTTTCAAACAGGCTATTGTCACTCCCCTCCTCAAAAAGTCCACCCTTTCAAAAGAGGATTTGAAGAGCTACCGACCAGTGTCCGGTCTTAGCTTCTTGTCAAAACTGGTCGAGCGAATTGTGGCTGCCCAAATTAGATCTCACATGGATTCTCATGATCTTGGTAATACTTTCCAGTTAGCCTACAAGGTGGGGCACTCGACAGAAACTGCCTTGTTGTGCATCAAAAATGAGATTCACTTATCTCTGTCCAAGGGCATGCCTACAGCACTAGTGCTACTCGACCTGTCTGCGGCATTTGATACTATTGATCATGACACACTCCTATCCTGTCTGTCGTCTAGATTTGGTTTTGCTGGATCGGCATTAAAATGGTTTAGATCCTATCTCCAGGATCGTTTTCAGTCAGTCAAGATTGGTTCTAGTCTTTCGAATTTGTTCAAATTGAAATTTGGAGTCCCCCAAGGTTCTGTCTTAGGTCCCCTTCTGTTTTCCCTCTACACAACACCTCTTAGTCAAGTCATCAGAAAATATACCGGAGTCTGTTACCACTTCTATGCGGACGATACTTAGTTGTTCATTCACTTATCCCCTGATGATAGTCTCAAGTCTTTTGACCGTCTTAAATCATGTTTGAATGATATTCAGGTCTGGATGTCTGAAAACAAACTCAAGCTAAATCCTGATAAAACAGAATTCATAGTCTTCGGTGCCAAAGACAGACACAAATGGCTCAGTGACTCACTACCTGTCAATATCCAGGGTAATTGTCTCTCTCCCGCAGATGTTGTACACAATCTGGGCGTTCTGTTTGATGCAAAGTTTTGTTTCACCAATCACGTAAATTCTGTTATCAAATCCTGCTTTATCAGCCTCAGGGACCTTCATCGTATCAGGATGTTTCTCTCTGTGGATACATCAGTGGTGATTGCAAATGCTCTGGTCAGTAGTCGTTTGGATTATTGCAACTCTCTTTTTCGCAGTTTGTCATCCCGAAATGCTACAAGGCTCCAATATGTTCAAAATGCGCTTGCACGGTTTGTCACTGGTGCTTCAAAGTACACTCACATTACATCCACCCTTAGGACACTCCATTGGCTACCCGTTAGACAACGTATTATCTTCAAAACCCTAGTTTTGGTCTATAAGTACCTCACCACTGGCCAGCCTAAGTATTTTGCACCATATCTCCCCTTGTACAAATCTGCCGTGAATACAAGACGTTCCAATCCCAAAAATTTGTTCCTTCTGGTTCCCTCTTACTGTCCTTCCATCCATAAATCAAAGGTCCATTTTAACAATAGTTTCTCATATGATGCCCCTAAGTTATGGAATGATCTTCCATATGATATACGCAGTGCTCCAAATCTCTCCAGTTTCAAAAGTCGACTCAAAACCTACCTATTTCAGAAATCATTCCCACCATAGCTTCTTACTACCGAACACCGGACCGCCTCCCTGGCAACGACTCGGAACATGTCTAATGTCTCATGATTTATGCCTAACGGATTGGATGGTGTGCCTTAGAATCCGTTGATACGGAGATTAAGCACCTGGACAACTGATTGATTGATGGTTCATGAAAGGCGAGTTTTTATTGCCTCTTTTCTATATATAGAAAATATCATTTATAATAACACAACCCTTAATGCACTCTATACATTTATTAGACACAAATCGACTCGACAAAAATGAAAAAAAAGAAAAAAAAAGAGATAAATAATGAATTTCTTCTGTTTATTTAACTTTTGAAATATCTTGCCTGAGGATATGAAATTCACAGTGTCATGAAGTGCACATGTTGCATTTTCATTGTAAAAAAATACCAATAGGGGACCTTATTTCATTGCAATATTAAATTTGAGATGTGTAGTTCCTTGTCTAGTTCTGTAAAGAAATTCACACAAAAAGCCACTATATACTTCCCCTGAATTTTGTACGTTTAAATCCCATCCAGAAGTATATTTCTTCTTTGCAAAACTACAAACCTTTAAGAGACAAGATAGCATTTGATCTAGAATTGAAAAAAAAATCTTTATGCTGTCAAACAAATAATATTGATGATTTCAGCAGAAGGATTTGTTTCAGTATGCTAATTTTTTTAAAAGAGTTTCTTTTTAGTTTTACTCCTTGATTTTAAAATAATAGCTTTGTCTTAGTCTGCGGGAAAAATTTGAAAGTACCCACAATTTGCAAAGAGGGGTTGATGGTATCGACTTCCCTTTTACGAAAAATTTCAATTGCCATATGCCTTGAATTTAATTCTGTGGAGACACTCATTCATCGAGGGAATTCTACTTAAGAATTCTAATTAAGGATTCTTTCCAGTATGAGTAATATAATGAATGGATATTTTCCATTCTGTTGTTAAAAAAAAAAAAAATTGGTCCCTTTTTTATTTAGTTAAAATTTGTATTGACTAATGGAAATCAGATTTGGAGGAATTTGAGATATATTTTTCAATTTCTAACAATAAATGTTCTCCCTGGATAATACTCTATGGTATTCTAAGAAGTTAGGTTGTATACTATAAGCAAATTGGAGTTTATTGAGTCATAAATTCCTGATTCCTACAAATTAAATGTTAAATGGACAGAGTACATTTGTAAAAAGCAGTACAGACATTTCAACAAAAGTACTTTGCTTGAGTATATAATTTGGAGAGTCCCAGTCACAGTTTTTAGAAATTATTGAAAATACATCTGAACCCAAGTTAGCTTCAAACCAGCTACAATGTTATTCACATTCAAGCCATCTGAAAAATGCTTAGGGCTATTCTTTTGACTTTGTCTGCTTTGCCATTACAAATAAATTAGTTTCAATTAATTTCATTACTATGATACTGGCAGATGGTATGGAAAAAAGTAACTGTTTTGATAACTGTACTATTAAGAGATTTTTTAAAGAAGTTTTTCATAGATGCTAGAAAGAACTGAGAATAATCAACGGTCAGCCAGGTATTATAAAGATGAAAGGTCCCAGTTTCAACAGGTAAATTCACATTTGAACCCATACCCACAAAAGTCAGAGTTGATGTAATTAAATACAGCAGATGTTCCAAAATCCTGTACCATTGGTTTACATAAACTACAAGTACATCTATTTCAACAATGGTTTCCAATGTGTTATTCCCAGGCTATTGAATATAGTTGTTTTTATAACCTCTTTGACACGTTTAGACCATATTTAAAACCTGCTAATTTCAAAAGAGTGAATAATTATAATAAACAATAGTTCATTCTGTTAAAATGCAATTCTATTTGCTAATTTATAGGTCACATATTCCTGTGTTGTCATATTTGTACTTATTTGATTTCTACTTGATCTTGTCCTTATGCCTCCAGACCGAGACCTTGTATCTTTGTAAAATATCTTGAAAACTTAAATCTATCCCAGTACTGTTCACGAGGACTCATCAGAGGTATTTTTAAAAAAAGAGTGGCCCTGAACGGCAAACATATTCAGAGCTGTGTCAAATTGCCCAAAATGTGTTCTACCCAAATACATGTATGAGGTTGACTGAACAACAACTGAAGATAGATGAATTTTTAGCTTGTGACTCCTACACAGAAGAGTGTGACCGAGGTGTAAGTGATTAATATGCAAATAGCAATGTGAAAGCAGTTCTAAACAGACAAGTTTTAATGTAAAAAAATTATTTAAATCTAGTTTTATGTTGGGTATATCATTGTGTAGGCTATGCCAGCAGAGGCTGGTATCCTTTATTTTTCAGTTTCATGTTTTTGCTTTCAAGTTGCAGATGGGAGCTTGGTGGTGTAACAGTTAGAATGCCCGTCTTCAACCTCTGAGGTTCGAATCCAGGCCAGGCACTTCACATTGGAAAGTTGGTAGTTACTTGCCGATGTCCGGTGGTTTACAGTGCAGAATCTTGACAAAATAGCATGCAAGTAAAAGAAAAGATAAATCTAAGTCTAACTTCAAGTTGCAGACTATATCATCAGAATGCAGGGGTGTTGTCAGTCATGAAACAGACACTAAACAGTGAATGTAGTCTTGAGGATTTAAGGTTTTCAGAAAGTTCAACGGGTACATAATGCACTCCTCTATAGGTATCCAATACAATGATAGAAAACATGTGTCTTAGAGTTAAACTTTCTCACATTAAAAATATGATTATCCAAAAAAGGTAAGTACACCAATTTTTATGTGCGAGATACTGAGTCATATACTGACCAGTTTCTCACTCAGTCAGGGGAGTAACTTGTGTATAAGCCAGTACTCCCAGGTGTACCATCATAATCATTGCTGAGATATACAATACCTCATCCCCTAACAAAGATTGCGTTGCAACACATCTTTCTGATAAATCATGGCATACCAAATCAAAAATTCCAGCTTCTCCCGGTTTCTTTGTACTTAAATGTTGGTGTCAAAAATGGGATGCCCAAAATATCTATTATCATCGACCAGAAGGTGGCAGTGATAAACAAAACTGTCTGAACTTTTTTTGGCTTTTCTAATTTGAACAACAACAAAAAAAAACTGTCCCGGCTGTGGCAGTATAACTGCAGGGTAACTGTCATAGTGACAATGTCCCCTTCATTCCAGTCACCACACTTGAGCGCATTCTGACATTAACAAACAGCCTTTTTTGTCTGACGCTGAGTTATCATGTCTTATTAATGTTATCCAGTGAAAACACTGACTTTCTGCAATCTCTTATCTGTATTAGAACCATAATATTTGACACAGTACACAATCATAAATACTTAATTTGCTAGACTGTAATTTCATACGATTGACTACAGTACTGATATCGGTGACCTAGAGACTTCTTTGAACTCATTGTACTTAATCACATAGATAAATCGTTGTGCAGTTAAGACAAGTTTCAGTGTAATACAAGTGTATTGATACCTGTTTTATATCATATGTTGGTGAAACTTAGTTCTGACTAGGGACAAAAGGTCCTCTGTGGCCTAGTGGTTAGCAAATTTGACATCTAATAATAGGCTGTCACCTCTGTGGGTTCCAGTCCCACAAGTGACAATGTTGAGGACCTGTCCCAGTATGACCCTGGCTGTTGAACGGGACGTAAAACCCCAACTTTGACTAGGGATAGGTCTAAACTGGGTCTAGGTATAGGTCAATAGGCACAGTGTTTGGGAATCAACAGCATTTTACTGAAATACTGTAACAAGATTTTAGAGGTCCTCAGTGGCCTAGTGGTTAGCAAGTTTGGCATCTAATCATAGGCTGTCACCTCTGTGGGTTCGAGTCCCACAAGTGGCAATTCTGAGGACCTGTCCCAATATGACCCTGGCTGTTGAACGGGACGTAAAACCCCAACTTTGACCTTTGACCTTTGGTAACAAGATTTTAAAACTGCCACTCCGCTTGTCAACACATAGCATTGAAGGAAACCTTGTAATGGTGGACAAATACCATCAACCAGAAGTAATCATAACCTTTTATCCCATTTTTAGAAAAACTTAAAATATTGGAAACAACCCCAAAATTTGCCCCCCAAAAATATAATTTTAACCCATATTTCTGTGCATCATTGGATTTTTTTTTTTTTTGCAATTTCATCGAGAGGAAAAATCCAAAAATTCGTTTCTGTCAGTGGCCTTTTTTATTAGGGCTGTACTAAAATTCAGAGTCCTGAAATATGAACTTTTTTCATTAGCTGGTTCTGACATATGACTGATCTGTTGGCCTATTTCACTTTATTGTATTCAATCAGTTGGACAAAAGACTTTATCGTTAAGATTCACTTTCACACACAGGCTGTGATTCCTGTATACTGGTGTCAAGAGTTGACTACATGATTCTGAAACATCAGTTACCTGCTGGCTTCTTAGTGGTTCTTCTATTTGATGACACAGAAGACACACCAACTGAATATAGTAAACTGATATGTAACAAGAACATACAACAAGAGTGCATACTTCTGCCAAGGCATGGAATAATAAGTAAATGGGAAAATTCGGATTATTTTGTCTTGTCTCCAGATGGCGATTCAGATGACCCTCAAATTTAATGGCATCTGAGTTGAACGAATACTCATCTAATTTTTTTTTCAGGAAGATATAGCCATTAGTATTTGCGTAATCTTGCTCACAAACAAACAGACAGACGGTCACGAAAATAAAGGCTCCTATGCATAGGTATTAAATTCTCACACAAATTATTCAATTTACATATTTGAATTTATTTGATATTTAGCATTGCACATTTGTCCAAGTTTCTGACCTGTGGAATGGGACTTTCCCCTTTACCAAGACTTTAGTAAAAGATTCGAACCCATAGCTTTAAAGTTGAGGGTTAGTGACCTACCACTCTATATAAATTATTAATAGCAAGTTGATATTATGATATTTCACATTTTTTTAATCTGCATACATAAATAACAACATAACAACATTTGGATAAATGTCTCATCTCCATAATATGATTTTTAAGTCTCATACATGAGGTTGAAGTCTGATACATGACTTTTAACTCTCATACATGACTTTTCAGTCTCATACACCCGCAGTGATGCCTGTATTGGTATCATGAGTTGGCTGTACACGATTCTTGCACACCAGTGATTTGATGGCTTCTTTAAACTGATTGTACTTGATGACATAGATGACAGGGTTTACACAACAGTTGATGAAGTAGGCTGACACTGACATGTGGTAGCTGAAACTGGTGAAGTCCATCTGATAGATACCTGAAAAAAGAAGTATATTAAATCAATTTTGGGCTGTTAGTATTAATACTTAACACTATACAAGAATTAACTGTGTCCAAACTATTTGTCCGATTGAAGAGTCTCAGAAAAATGGAGCTCCCTAAAACCTCGGCATGTCCAACAAAAAGATGTATGAAATCATTAAATCATTTACCACACTCCGTAATTGATTATATTCACTCTTTCAGAGAAAATTATACCCCAGACTCCGAGATTTAGAGTAAGTAGGAGTAAGAAATCTAAAATTCGCCAGGAATCTAAAATTCGCCACCTCTAAAACCTCAGTTAATTTTATGAAGAAAATGATGTTTTTGTCCAAAAATTGGTATTTTTCAGTTCAAAAAGCCTTAATTTACTATACAGTCAACAAATCTCACCACAATTCATTTATTTTATTAGTATTTTCACATGTGGCGAATTTCAGATATGTGGCGAATTTTAGATTTCTTACTCTATACAGTCACAATAGAGCCAAGACCTTCATTATTTCAAAAGGCAGTTGAAATTTTGATCACTTTTGTTCTATACTGGGGACATACTTACATGCTGGCTTTCAGTGAAAGTTATTAGAAGAAAAAACTTTGTTTAACATTGTGATGGTGAACTTGATTCCTCTTGGCTTAATCTGGTAAGACTTTAAAGTCTTAAAAAGGCTTAATCTGGTAAATCTGGTACATATCAGCATGATTTTATAAATAACCTTAAAACCAGTTTCACAAAAACTGTTTCTTTTATTTGAAATACATTCTGCAAGCTTTTATAGGGATGTGATTTCACTGGTCTAAATGTAATAAATAATTTATTGGGAGGTTAAAATTGAATAATGGAGATATTACTTTTAATATCTACAAGACATTACTCACGCTCAGTCTTATATACACCAACACAAAAATGACATTCTTCTTCGATCATTTGATCAGAACAAAGTCAACAATTTCTTGGGGTGACCTCTGGGATCTAGTTGATTTCAGTAAGTAATCTTCTACATTGACAACTTGTTTAAATGTAGTAAAGTTCCTCAGTTTAGGCTTGAATCCTACATTGTTGGATTAATACACGTGATATGTGGTTGTGTTTAAATTAGAAAGCATCGGGATATACTTTCAACAGTTATTCCTCATTGCCTCCAGTTGGAATTCAAGCCATAGAAAAAACCCCATATGGGGAATATAATCTTTTATTATACAAAACAACTAAGATTCTAACTTTTATGTACATTTACACGTTTTACTAGGCATATACATTACACAGAAATAATATCCATTAACTGTAGCTTTACATGATGTGTTAATGGATACTAATGAAACTTCTAATATTAATGATTTACCAGGACATTACACAGAAATAATATCCATTAACTGTGGCTTTACATGAGATGTTAATGGATACCAAAGAAACTTTTAATACTATGATTTACAAGGATAGGTGTTGCAGGCTTAAGGCCACCTTATGGAAGATACATGATTAAAATCGACATGAATACCCAAAGTTGGGGTGGCCTTAGCTGCAGGCCTAAACAGCGTTAAGGTCAACCTAAACCTGATGACACAGTCTAAATGTGAAGATTTATATAAGGGTTAAGGTAGCCTTAACCTTATGATTTATGAATACACAGAATTAAGGTCAAGCTAAGTTTAATGTAAGCAGTTCAGATTTGAACACTTATAGCAGATTTAAGGTAGCCTTAAACTTGTGATTTTGTAAAATACCATTGGAATTTAGTTAAAAGTTTGAATTTGAAAGTTAATATGGTATGGATTTCAGTTCCAAATGAAAAAAGGTGAAGAAAATAAAACAAATTTTTAGATTTAGAGATGAGAGCCCGGTGTTGGAAATTGTGAGATGAGGTCACAGCTTAAGGAAACGAGGATGAAAAACAAGGTTAAAGGTCAAACTGAAGATGATGAGTGAGGTGAATGAAGATCTAGCTATGTGAAATGGACCAGCACTTGTGTGAGATCAGTAACACAATAAAAACACCATATGTACAATACAATAAAATTAAGTTAAAATATACGGTAACGTTGATCAGAAGCAATATACTCATAGATATCATTATATGTAAAAGTAATAACGTAAAATAAGGTATAAAATAGTAAAATGTAATGTTTGATGCATTAGAGTTCAGGTGTGAAGATGGCATAGCAACAGTTAAAAGTGTATACTGTGTCATTTGTATTTGGGTAGGACAATATCTGTGTCATTTATATTTGGGTAGGACACTATCTGTGTCACTTGTATTTGGGTAGGACACTATCTGTGTCACTTGTATTTGGGTAGGACACTATCTGTGCCATTTGCATTTGGGTAGGACACTAGGAATGGCCTTTTTGAAACGCTTAAAATAACCTGTCACAACTCCTCACGACACTATTAAAATATATGCTCTGTATGGATGAAAGTAGTGATGGGATGGCGTGCTTTGCACTTGCCAGACACCGCATCTCTTTAGGAGCTGCTCTCCTTCATGCCTCCCTATTACCTGTCATGATGTGATCTAAACACTGTTGAAAGTGAGGTTAAAGCCAAATCAGTCATTGAATGAATGACTGAATGAATAAATAAATGAATGAGTCAATGAATGAATGAATGAATCAATCAATCAATGAGGCTGTTACTAAAGTGTGTCTTCAACTCTCATAAGTGACAACGCTAAGGACCTGTTTCAATATTCAATATGACCCTGGATTTTGAACGGTATATGCAAACCAACAAGCCTGACCATTCCTGTGAATAAATGGATCAATCAATCAATGAAATCAAATGAATGAATCAATGAAACGGTCAGTCAGTCAATCAATCAGGTAATTAAACATGGTTGAGATTGCACACTATCAAACTCTACGCTTTTCTCAGTTTAATCATTGTTTTAACCAGTATTAATGTTCACTGCAGTTTTGACCCCAAGCTGTTTAAAACGGCAGGGTCCGCCGTTTTTCATTCAGTTGGTTTAAATAAGGGTTCTAAATGGCTGAGTGGAATTATTGACGGAATTATTGTTTGTCTTCTGTGGGATATAAGTTTAATGTTTTTGACGGAATTATTGTTTGTCTTCTGTGGGATATAAGTTTAATGTTTCATGAAAATTATTTAATTTCTATCCATTATTTGTCATTTAAGCTTGAAAATTTAAAAAAAAGTCAATATCAAATAGCCAATATACTTATATCAATATATAGTAATTATAAATGCTCAACAAGTATTTAAACAGCATTACTACTATCATAATCAGTTAATCAGTTTTAGCATAAATACACCTTCATAAGATTGCATTAACTTAAGGTCACCTTAACACATTTCTGGCCTTAGGCTGAAATTGAGCCTAGGCCTACAAAATCCTAAAAGAATCTCTCACATCGCAAAGTTGTCATTCAGGGCTGAAACACAGCCCCACTTTAAATTCCTGTCTTATCTTTTCTTCCAACCGACAAAGACTGGCCTCATCTTCCACTGTAAGTAAGTAAATTCAATGCCACAGGCCAGTGTATTTAAACTCTACATTCACTTTCCACTCTTTAAAGACTGGCTCTAATTTTCACTTTAAGTAGGCCCACGGCATAACATAAGGCCAGTCTTAAATTGTGGGCTAAAAGCAACCCACTCTTATCATTCCAATGTTGGCTTAAACTCAAGTTAAGGTCACCTTAGGACCAAATGTTTGCATGTGAGGTGACCCCAAAGTATTAATGTGTACAGATATTTAGAATAAATGTAGTATATATTCCCAACTTGGGCTGTTTCAATATTTACACAAGGTCAAACTCAAACCAGGGCACTGTGGGGGGTAGCATCAAGGTGCTACCTTAATCAGTGCTAGTTTGGAAAAGTTTCTCTGGTCATCTAGGTCGATAGCAATGATTGGCTGACCCCTCTGATGACCCTAGTAATTGCCGCCAAAAGCTATCCACCATCATTAAATAATTTGATTTCAATCAGGCAACTTGCCTTCTTTTAACTTAACATTTAGTATTTTTATTGTTTTTGTTTTCCTCCCTCCCACCCTTCTCATCTCACTCTGGCGTCGTCCGGGAGCAAGTGTCAGGAGGAGGGTATCCTCAGAACCTAACTTAACACCCCCTTTGGCGCAGGGGTGGGGGGTGGGGGGCCCTGTTGTGCGTCAAAGCTTGTTAACAATGGCGTTCACAGGGGGGCTTTCCTTGCTAGCTATCAGGGTATCATCCTCCTAGTCTCCACCTTTGCTGCGGTAGCAGCGGGCCCTCGGGCCCAATCCTATATCTCAAACTTCATCTCTCATTATTCCAGGGTGATACCAAACCAGCAAATCTCTTGTAAAAATATTATGACCAGAGAGCTATTTTCAAAACTTAAGTCTATGTATAATAATATTAAGTTGTAGGATGTTATGTATTGTATTGGTATATACAAAACACTAATACAAGTTTCTAGTTTCAGGCTGTCTCGCTTTGAGAAGGGCTGATATGTTCATATAACTTCTGCATTACAAATAGTGGGAGTACTTGGCATTTACCAGTACTCGGAGTGGCATAAATATGTTATTATGGAGATGCTATGTGATCATGGAGATGTCTCCAGCAGCCAGGAACTACCATGGATGCAGATGGAGGTCACTGGATACGCAGCATAAACATTCGATTTTATGCATTGTATTTGTATGGGAATATATGCTGCATCATAGTCAGCACCCATACCATTGTATAAGGGACTGAATGTCAGTCCACCTAAGGTCTGAGTTAGGCAAGACACGGGGCAGTGATGTCAGACGGGACTGTGCTTATATGAGATTAGTCATTGAGTGAGGGGTGGGGCTATTATTTTACATTTTATACATGTATTTTTATTCATAATTTTCAATTTCTTGTTGGGGTCACCTCCCCTTTGTTTACGTCATATAAACACGCTTAAATACACCTTCATAAGATTGCATTAACTTAAGGTCACCTTAACACATTTCTGGCCTTAGGCTGAAATTGAGCCTAGGCCTACAAAATCCTAAAAGAATCTCTCACATCGCAAAGTTGTCATTCAGGGCTGAAACACAGCCCCACTTTAAATTCCTGTCTTATCTTTTCTTCCAACCGACAAAGACTGGCCTCATCTTCCACTGTAAGTAAGTAAATTCAATGCCACAGGCCAGTGTATTTAAACTCTACATTCACTTTCCACTCTTTAAAGACTGGCTCTAATTTTCACTTTAAGTAGGCCCACGGCATAACATAAGGCCAGTCTTAAATTGTGGGCTAAAAGCAACCCACTCTTATCATTCCAATGTTGGCTTAAACTCAAGTTAAGGTCACCTTAGGACCAAATGTTTGCATGTGAGGTGACCCCAAAGTATTAATGTGTACAGATATTTAGAATAAATGTAGTATATATTCCCAACTTGGGCTGTTTCAATATTTACACAAGGTCAAACTCAAACCAGGGCACTGAATCAGTTTATAAGATTTACCGTGTGATGTACAAATCACAGGCCAATTCACAAAGGGATGGATTCGAAGCATTAGAATATGTGTACTTCAAATACCTTAGCAGTGAGCTTTTTTCCTAAGGACAACCTTAATGAAATGCATATATGTATAAATAAGTAATGTACAAAGGAGGGCTGTTAGTTGCAATTACATCAATCAGCAGAATGTTTGTTCTCTAGAATTGTGGTTTGATGGCACACAAAGTCAGTTTTTTCATATATCTGACATGACAGTCATCAGTACATACTATCATATGAAGTATGGTATTCCTGTTATCTAGTTGGCTGAGCCATTTAAAATGGCAGACTGCTGTTTCAAACAGCGGACTGCCATTTAAAATGGCAGACTGCCATTTTAAACGGTGGATGGGGTCAAAATGGCATGTAACATTAACGCCCCTCTTTTTAAATTCAGTAAATAAGACCTGTTTGCAGTTCTCAGTAGTTTTCTGTATCATGGGACCCTCTAAAATTTCAGTCTTAAGAAGGGTTAATTAACAGGCTCAGCATGGAGCTGATTTTTATCTCGCATAAATACAGGTCCCCGTAAGGGTGATAGATCTATGGCTGCAGTGATCACAGCATCATATGCGTTTTAATTTTCCTCTTCAAAGACAAACAAATCCTGAACATTTTGCGTACCCCCTTGTCACGCATAGCAGTCATTTATTTTATGAGTCAGTGAAAAACAGTTCCTATAAGTTTGCTCCAGTTTTTTTGAAACCCAGGTGGAATAAAAAATACAGTCACCCCATAGCAGGTATTTTCAGTCTTTTGACCATACTTACTTACACAGTAATTTGTTGGTAGTTAGATAGAATTGTTTTCCCTATATACTCACTTTTGGAATATTCCATAAACCAGAGTTCCACTCTGATGAGTTTGCCTCCAGAGGCATCCAGATAATGCAGTTCCAGCATATTTGTATTAGTTATGCATCTTATCTTTTAAGTCAAAAGTTGGAAAGTTTAATCACAATGATTGTAAAATTTTGATCTCATTTTTAAACTTGTTTAAAATCCTATGCAGGTGGGCATTTCTCTGGAGAATGGAATACACCTAATATTCTATGTTGTAAGGCACTATCAACTTAATGTAATAGTGCTACAAGATCTGCTATTATTATCTTTTAGTGTTACAGGTAAATTTGTACATTCTTCTGTGCTAATGGGGCCTAGTAATCATTTCTAAATAGACTATTAAATAAAGTTTAATAGAGTTTCCAGAATAATACACACCAGGGGTAATATTCAACAACAATACTTAGATCATTTCTAACTTAGATTTCAAGTATTTCTTAGATTTCAGATAAGAATTGATGAAACTGAACATTCCTAACTTTTGTTTCGTGAATACAAAGTGCAAGAAAAACTTAAGTCTAAAACCTTCCCTTACTTAGATCTAAGGTCACCTTATCTAAGTATTGCTGTAGGATACGGCCCCAGATGCAGAAGCTTATTATTATGAACCATCTTTATATGTTGTAGCAGTGGGGAGAAGGTCAGTGGCTGACCTTTTAATTCTGGAGGTGCTGTGTCACTTTTTCAATCAGTTTTCAAGAGGACTCACCAGAACCGCCCCAGACTTATAATTCAGCTAATTCTTACTGTAACTCAACGAAGTAGAGACAGGGGTGTATGTGAATAATCAATGTGCTGACTAATAACTCATCTTTTGGGTTGTAAGTCAGCCATGTTTATCTTTGTCGTGCTCACTAGTGGTGCTATCATGTGTGTAGACAAAAACCAGTTTCCGGCTCCCGAAAATGACTCAATATCTGGTATTTTGTTTGGTTTAGTATTCGCCTTGGTGAAAAGTGTAGACATCCGTACATGAAAAGTAACAATGAATGCAGAAGAGAACGTGAAATCTCTGAAGGCTAAAAAAACATCATATATATCTATTTTAAAGGTCTTTTATTAAATATTTAATAATATTTCTGACGTTTCTCATATTGTCAAGCAATGTGAGCAATAAATTGCAGTTAAATAAATAAATTCATACATGTCAGTTTTCATCACTTTTAGTTCCAAGTGCTTTTTTGTTTTGTTGCGCCTTAGAGTCCTCTTGTATGGGGAGATTAAGCGCTATAAAAGTCTAATTAGAATTAGAAGTGAAATGAAATGCGGTGGTGTACCAGTATTATGTTAATAACACTGGTTATATACACACGTAAGTGTGCTGCAAATATTGTTAAAAAATACGACCATGGCCGGGGTAGTGGGGTATTATAGATTCGCACGTTTAAACAAGGTGTATTTTCCCAACACGGGTGTTTGACTTGCATTTCGGGTGGATGTCATGTGCACATAACTTCAAGATTAGTCCACTGTGAGCCACGTTCAGTATGTATGTGCATAAATGTTGGGATGTAAGAAAGGCTTGTATGACTTATCTTTTCACTCTGGAGAAAACCTCGTGTATTGTTTCAGCTTTCCCTTTTTCAGTAGGACTCATCACAGCCTCCGTAGTTATAATAGCTGGCTGGCTGGCTGCTACGTTAATTTCTGTATATGTAGCTGGGTCATTACAAATTCTTATTCTTGCATTGTTTTTCTCTCTTTGATGCTGTCTTTGAAGAATATTTGTAAATACACAGTACCACGACACAGGGCAGTTAGGCTTCTATTTAAGACATCAACTAAATGTGATAAATCAATTAAAACCTTCCATTATCCTCACTTATTGCCTGATAAAGTTACTAAAAAAATCCAAGACCTAGTTTATAACTGTGTTACACAGTTCAACGCTCTCATAGCCCTCACCTTAGTCTGTTTAAGATATAGCATTAACATGTGGGTTTGTCCATGAATGAGGTCTTCATATGTCAGTATTATGGTTGTGGGGTTAGTTTGATGGCCACATGGACATGAGTGAGACTATGGACGACAAATATGTGCAGTAACGTTATCAATGTTAGAAAACTAATATTTTTACAATATTGCTATTCCTCAAAAACTTTTTAAGAAGATTTTTAAGCGTGAGCCCTCAAAAGAGTTCACGCTTCTACAGATAACTTTGTTGTCTCCAGACTTTCATCAGTTGTGGCGCAGCGTGATGAGTATTTGTCTGCTCACTGAAGTTAAGCAGCAATGGGCTACGTTAGTACTTGGATGGGTGACTGTCTGAGTTCTAGACCACTTGTGGGATGTATCTCGGAATTTCTTTGTGTCCCCAGGCTTTCATAAATTCTAGAGCACTATTGTGTCTGATGGCTTTGCGCTTGAACTAGGGGACCAATACCCATTTTGGCCTTGTTTTTATTCAAAACTACCACCAAACCGTTTAAAAAAATTACGTTCTCTTGGATGTTTTCCATTCTAAGTATCTTAGTTGTGGTTGTTTTGTTTGAAAAATATGTAGAATCAGTGTAATTCTTATAATAAAAATGTTAGTGGATGTGGGCAGTTTTTAGTCCAGTCAGTGTCGTGTTTCTTCATACAACCAAAACAGAGACCTTGGTTAAGCACAGGAAACACAATCAAAACAACAGACAAAGGTTAAGTATATATCTAGGTTAAGTATAACAGACACAACCAATAGCATAGGCTTAGGTTAAATATGTCAGATACAACAAAACATAGGCCAAGTCTATATATGACAGACACAACCAAAATATAGACCTAGGTTAAGTATGGTAGACACAACAAATAACATTGGCCCAGGTTAAAAATGACAGACACAATAAAACCTTGACCTAGGTTAAGTATGACTGACCCAGTCCAAACTATAGACATAGGTTAAGTATATCTGACATAAGCAAAATATAGACCTAGGTTAAGTATGGCAGACACAACCGAACTATGGGCCTAGGTTAAGTATGATAAACATAACCAAAACTATAATCCTAACTTAAGTATGGCAGACAAAAACAAAACATAAGTCTAGGTTAAGTATGATAAACATAACCAAAACTATAATCCTAACTTAAGTATGACAGACAAAACCAAAACATAAGTCTAGGTTAAGTATAACAAATACAACCAAAATATAGACATAAGCAGATGCAGCCAAAAAGATCTGGGCTATGTATGACAGACAAAACTAAAACTATAGGCCTGGGTAAAGTATGACAGACACATAAAAAACTATAGTCCTAGGTCAAGTATAATAGACATAGGCAAAATAAAGACCCTCAGTTAGTATGTCAGACACAACCGATATTACAGGCCGATATTAAGTATGACATATACAACCAAAATGCAGACCCCTGTTAAGTTTGACAGACACAATCAAAATATAGACCTAGATTCAGTTTGACAGACAAATAACATAGTTCTAGGTTAAACGTGGCATCAAAAGAAAGGTTAAGTATTACAATCAGAATTAAAATCATCAGCCTGGCTTAAGTAGGATAGAGGCAACCAACAACTCAGGCCAATGTTAACTTTGTCAGACAGAACCATTAGCAGATGCCCATGTTAAGTATGATGAACATTTCCAAAAACATAGACTCATGTAAAAAGTGATAAACACTGACAGACGCATAAGTGTGACAAGAGCTCAATAAAGACAACTAAAACCTGGTCTAATTATTTATAGCACTCTTTTACTTTTATCAAATCCTATGGTGAATCAAACAAGTTAAATATAAGTTATCCTCTTACTATTCTGGCAATATTTTAATTAGAGTGAAATGTATTGAACTTGGACCTGGTAAGATTTAATTTACAATAGTAAAGGAAGCTACCAATTAAGGCATGTTTTCCAGAGTATACTCTTGTTTGGGCTATTCTCTTTAATAAACGTTCTGTGATATTCGCCCATTACCTTGTTAAGTCGCCTACATTTCACTTGGGCTAGAGCTAGCTTAAAGAAAGAAACACTGTTAGACCAGGGACCGGATTCAACAGGGACACTTTTATTGTCATAGGAATTCACCAAACAAGTGTTAGAAATGCTCGTAAATACAGTTTTCATAATCTCATGCTTGAAATGTAAGTTATGCATAAAATCAAAGTCAGGAATTGTCTTAAGTATTGAATGTGGCCCCAGAACTGTGAACGATGAAATGCGACAACTAAAACACAGAGGGGAGAAAAATTTACCCTTCAAAATCTATTTCTCTGTTTCAGATAAAACCTCCTTTTAGTCAACTGTGGCTTTTTACAGAAGCCTGTACATGATGATAGAAATGGTGATGAAATCAATAACAGCAATGACTGAAGCAGTTACAAAGATAAGCTCAATCGTGATTGTGGAAGAAGACAGTGACAGTAATATAAGAATGATTAAGTTACAACAATAACAACAGAAAAAAATCATTGATGCAACAAGAGCAATGATGGTGGAAGCTAGAACAGCAGAGATGGTGGAAGTAACAATGACCCCGAAAACAATGATGTAAGCAACAGCAAAATGACAGCAAGAATGGAAGCAGCAGAAACAATGGCGATGAAAATAACAATGACAACAACAATGATAATGGAAGCAAAAACAATAACAGTGATGATGGAAGGAAAAGACAGTGGCAATAAAAATAACAATGACAACAACAATGACAATAACAGTGATGATTGAAGCAACAAGCAGACACAATAAAAGCAGCAATGAGGACAATGACACAGTTGTGTGGTTGTCAACGGCAATGATAGGTGAGGATTGTGGATGATAACAACAACTACAACAATATATCAGGGGCCACGGTGACAGAGTGGTAACATCGTCGCTTCCCACCTCTGAGGCCAGGGTTCGATCCCCGTCATGGCCTGAAGTGGGAAAGCTGGTAGTTGCTTACATTCGGCCATGGCAGCCATTTTGTTTTTCAAAATGAGGCCAAAACTTTTCACAGTCAAAACATTTACAGGCCATAACTCCCCATGGGCTGTTTTTCATTCTGAAGCCCTAGGAGTAATAATAAGGGAGAAAAGGGTGTTTTAGTATGATAACCCCATTTGACCTCAGAGCAGGGGGTCAAAAGTCAAATTCAACACTTGGAAAAGATTATTAGGCCATGATTTCCTATAAGTTGTTTCCACATTCTGAACCCCTAGGAGCAATGGTAAGAGAGATAGTAAGCCTTTTTAACTGAATAACCCCCATTTGACATTGAACATGTGATATGTTTTGGCAACTGGGCCAAAATTACTATCAAGCTAGCTTTCCTAGCTATATATCTTTTGTGCAAAATCTGCTGAAGCTAGCTTCAGTATTTCAAGGTTTAGAGCATCTTTATCTGTTTCAAACAATCGACTATGGCGGCCATTTTATTTTTGAAACTGAGGCCAAAATTTTACAGAGGCATGTTTTCATAGCAATAAACATTCCTTGCAAATTTGGTAAAGATATCTTTATTAATGAATCAGATATTAAGGTTTATTAAGGCATTTATAACCTACTGACCATAGCCTTTGGCCACTGGTAGGAGATAAAGATAATATGTAAATTATGCAATGATATCCAGCCTTCCAGTTAGGCATGTATGGCACTTTATCTATTCAATCATTAACATGACAAGGAATTAACCACAACATTTAGCTTAGAGCTTGAACAGACGTATCCTTTAATTGCTTAATCTTTCTTTTTATCCATTTCTTTTCCAGAATATTTGACCCTTTTAATACTTTTAAATAGTTTTACAATTATCGTGTTACACTGGCTCTTGGTTTCTCAACTTATCTGGTTTGAATTTGGTTTGAATGTCCACTGTATCGGCCCTAACAAATATCAGTAGAATCTTTAAAAAAAAAAGATTTTCATCCTAATTTTCATTGTTTTTTAAAGTAAAAGTTTTAATAGTATTGGTAGTAAAATAACCAAGATAAGTTGTCTCATGAGGGATTTTTTTCAGACCTACAATGCTTCTTAGATGACCAGAGGTTTAAATATATTCATATACTTTCATGTAATTTTGTAGCTCATGTTTTCAGGAGATGACTGTTTAAAATGTGTCCAAAAACCTCTTATTTTAGCAGTTTTAAGAATAAATTATGGCCTTAAAAATAGATATATATGAAATTGATTCTATATTGATAAAATATGATGTAATTTTGAGGCTCATGTTTTCAGGAAACATGACTGTTCAAAGTTTGTTCAAATTTCAGCAGTTTTATGTAAAACTGAGGCCTTAGAAATAGAAAGCCTTCAAAACTCTATTGGCCATATTGTAAATTTTACCACATGTTTTTATTATGGATATTTCAAAAATCAGCCTGAAAAATTTTATTTACCTTTCAAGAAGGCAAAAAATAACAGCAATGATAGAAGCAATCTAATTTCAATTCACAACAAAACTGTACTGCTTAATCTCTGCTAAAGCATGCACTTAGTCATGATAAAGAAGAAAAGGCTTCCAGTTTTCAATATCTAGGAACAAAATCAGAACAACATCGAGTTGTGTCAGAGTCACTCAAGGGCTATGGTGGATTTGCTTTAAGCAAGAAGTAAAGCCACAACAATGACAATGGCAACGTCAACAACAACAATAAGATCAATAGAAATACAGACCTAGGTTAAATATGAGGAAGAGAATCTGGTTCCACGTGACACACACAATGAAGGCTACCACCACTATGACCAGTGTCTTGAAGATGTTCTTCTGAGCTTTCTCCATTTTCTCGTCTCTGTTCTTGGCTGTGACGGCCAATGACTGCCTCTTCCTCAAAGCTACCAACATGGCTACGGAAAATTGTGTGGTTCATTTTGGTATTTATTTAAAAAGACATTTCATGAAGTTCAAAACAAGTTGAGAAAACAGGTTATACTACATGTTACGAATTCTACAATTTTTGCTTACAAGATCGAGTTTATTATTACATAATTATTTGCGGCTTAATATTACCAAATTAAAATTGTACCATGGTGCCAAATTTGTCCATTATTCTGTAATGCATGCATGGGGAGTTACTGTTGTTCTTAACAAAGGTTCATACTTGTATTCACCACCTTCTATTTAGTTTAATTGGATGGGAAAGTAGAATCTTCTATGTAAGCAGGAAGTTACAGAAAAATAGCAGCCATGTATTAAACCGTTGTACCCGACACTGCTAGTACATAGCACATAATATTGTATTGTTTACACATGCTCTTTATAGCACAATATCTCTTTCACTATAGGACTCAGTGTGCTGACCCATACTGACTGTTCAACTACAGCAAAAGCACTGGTGACTGAAACTGAAACTAACTGAAAGACAGAGTTTTAGGGATGACCACTTATCAAACTCTCAGAGATTCTTGAGCCTGCAACTGGGAACAGCCAGTTTAAGAGATCTTCCGAGCCTGTATCTGCCTTTACCTAAACCCAGGTCCTCTGTGTTTCTAGGTGGCACTCTTACCCACTAGTAAATCAAGCATTTTTACAGTGGGTCACCATTGACACTGTTTTCATGTTTAAAAAAAAACTTTTTTTACAAATTTTAACTTTAACACATGTGCCTATGTTGGTTTGAGTGAGGATACAAGATACAGCTAGAACTAATCATTGTTATCTTAGTGTTTCTCTGACAATAACTCTAATGCTGGCAGGTGATGGTGATAAATAATTATCTAATGTAATTATCTAATGTAATCTAATGTAATCTAATGTATCTAATGTAATCTAATGTATCTAATGTATCTAATGTAATCTAATGTAATCTAATGTAATCTAATGTATCTAATGTAATCTAATGTAATCTAATGTATCTAATGTATCTAATGTAATCTAATGTATCTAATGTAATCTAATGTATCTAATGTAATCTAACATGGACTTTTGCGCTTAATCTCCATGATTGATAGACTCTAAGGCGCAACTTTATATAAACATAAAGTCACAAACATGTTCTGAGAAAGAACAATCGACTTGGAACTACACACCTAGGTTTCCAACACTGTCAGCCAGGCGAATAAGATTGCTAAGAACATTGATGGGAAAATGGGAAGAGAGTCTTTGACGGTGAGCCTTAGAACCAAAAACAATGAAGTCAGTTTTATCAGGGTTCAGTTTTCATTTGCAAGAGACATCCATCTGTTAACATATAGAATACAAGCATTCAAGTTAGAGCAGTGAAGAAGTGCTTATGGGATAAATGAACATCTAACTGTCATTGGTGTAAAAAATGGAATCTGACATCGGAATCACAGCCAATGAGTTTACTTAGTGGAGGTATATCAAGTAAGAACAGTAACAGACCAGGCACTGATCCCTGGGGCCCTCTATAAATGATCTTGCATAAGTCAGATAGTCCTGAACCTATCTTAATAGCCTGACAGTGATCAATAAGATCAGAAATAGATGGGTCTCCAGAAGTGACTGGAACTCATTGAAAGGACACTTGAAGAAGTGTGAAGCTACCTTTCAAAAATCAGAGCATGGAGATATTCATAATACATCTTGGTTGTTGTGATAGGTTAACTTATAACAACCTACCATACTTCTACGGATTTAGTTTTGTTTTATGTACACATATGACTGCTCTTTTTGTGCCCATTTAAAGCTTATTTCTTTCTCAGGATAATTGAATACACTTTGGCTTTTGTAGCTTGGCAGTTCCTTTGTTTATTTAAGATCAGATATGGTGAAATCTGAAAAGGGTAGTAGGCCATGGTGGCACAGAGGTAACACACAGGCCACCTCGTCTGAGATCGGAGTATGAATCCTGTCCCAACCTCAAATGGAAAAGCTGTTAGTTAGCATTAGTGGACAGTTTATTTTATATATTTGGGATTTTAACGTCGCTTTCAAACACTGTACAGGTCATATCATGATGGGTAGTTTTGTGGGCAGACGAAACAAGTACATACAGTTGGTAAAGGTTCTGTACTGTAAACTGTTGACCAGTTGTAAACAACTACCAACTTTCATACACAAGGTCCTAGGTTTGAACCTCAGAGGTGGGAGGGAGTGTGTTACCAGTGCGCCACCGTGCCCCCCTCCTAAGTGCAGAACCGTGACCAACTGTATGTATTGGTTTCCTCCACCTTTATGACTATCCTTTAGAATATAACCAGTACAAAGATATCAGGTGAGATGTAAAGCACTGAATGAATATATATAAAAGATAAAACTAAATTTAGAATGATAAAATTCCAGTGCCTAACTCAGTCATAAACTTGCACACTCCCTGCAGACATGTCAATGTCTGTGACTGTGTGCCATTATTCTTAACGTAAACAAAAAAAAAAAAAACCAAAAAACTACAGACTTTGATAAATGTTAAAATAAAAAATATGTAATTTAGATGGAAACACACCTGAGAGACACCCTCAAAAAGTGAGTTTTTTCCTCCTGTGATAAAGCACAGAACACAGCAAATAAAACGATAGTAAACCCTAATTTCTAATGAATCAAATCTTTAAAAACTCTTTCTGGTTGATGTAAAAACCCAAAATGATTTGCGGTGGTTTCATAAATTCACAGATGCTGTGTTAGGCTTGAAGCCAAACGTTAAATTTTACTGAATCTTGTTCAGGCTGACTTAGTTTTTCTTCTCAGTTGATATTAATGGATAATCTCTTACAATTTTGCTCAAAAAAGGAAATAAATCTAAAAAATCTGCCTGAAAATCTAAATTACATGTGTACCAGATAAACAAAAAAAAAACCCTCCACTACTCGTATACAAGGACTTTTGTATTGGCTTGGGTGGTACCGTGGTCAACATTCACTCCCCCCCTCTTAGATCAGAGTTCAAACCCAGGCTGACTTCATGTGGGAAGCTAGTAGTTCCTTACTGTTGGTCAGCAGTTTACAGTACAGAATCATAACCTTAACCTCAACTGTGCGTACTGGTTTCCTCTGCCCTTCCAACTTCCCATCACAAAGTAAATGTGTGTGTGTATACATAGTATTGTATTGTTTACACATAAAACACTAATTAAATGGATAAATTGTTTTTGCTTTTGTATTTTTTAGCTGTTCCGATCAACATATATATATAAATATATAGTAGAACCCGTGTTGTGCTAATTGAAAAGCTATATTGAGATCAGTATGAACAAAGAGCTTACAAGAAACTTTTATGTGGGTGTTCCACCACACGACTAAGGCTCCCGATTAAGGGTTTTTGAGGGTCGGTTTCAAAAATATGCTTAGTCCCAGGCTTCCTGTAAGGGTCAGTTGTGGTCGGTTGAGGCCGTGTGAGAAATCAAACATGTTTGATATTTCTCCCGACCCCAACCGATTATTTTTTCCCGCCATAAACAAAATGTCCAGTCCCAGGCTTCCTCAGGCCTCCTCAGATCAAATTTACACAGTCCTATGTTGTCCCAGGCCGCCTGCGACCCTTAGTCGCCGACCCTTAATCCCAGACCCTCTATACCTTAGTCCCAGGCTTCCTGCGACCCTTAGTCCCATTGCAAAGCTAAAATCGGCTATCTCGGTCTGGGGACGCCTGGGGACGCCTCAGGACACCTTGTGGGGTCGGGACTTAATCCTGGGTTAGTCGGGGCTTGGATCGTGGTTCAAACCGACCAGAAAAATGGCTTAGTCTGTTCTTAGTCCCAGACCAGTTAGGGACTGTCTGGGGCCTCCTGGGGCGTCCTGAGGCCGATCTGTAGTTAATCCCAGACCTTCATACCGATTCTGTCTTCCACCCCATTGGTCAATTTTTTTTCCATTTTTTCCAAGACTACCCACGATTAAGGGTCGCCGACAGGATCGGGGCTTAATCCTTTGGTGGAACAAGGGCATAAGGGGTCTCCTACAGATTTTAAATACCTATTTGTAAAACGAATTTACCAAACATGGCCCCTCACATTTCGTAGTAATAACCAGATCTAAATATTGTTTCAACTCAAGGTCGCTGTTCATAAGTCAGAATAATAGTATTGCCCTTTTTTGGCAGATGTCGTGACAAATTAAAATGATGAAAGACATGATTGGATTTTTTATACAGACACATTTGTTTGATTTGCTTAAAGTTTGGAGGTTTACTTCAGTTTCAGAAACTAAGGTCACATCAGTGAATCCCACAAGTTGTAATGAACTGGGTTTGAACAGAGAGGCAAGTTATTAAATACCAAATGTCTTAACTACCTCTGAGGCATCAATACTAATACAGTACTGTAAATAAGGCCACTTCTCATATTATGTCTTGTTTTCTAATATCATTTGTGGCTACAGGAATGGTGTGTGTGTTTCTGAATTGGGTCAAATGATTAAGCTTAAGTGGATCTGGATAGGTGTTTGTAACTGTATTAACACAAAGGCAAGGATAAGTCAAAGTTGGGTGTTGGCATCCCGTTCAACATCCAGGGTCATAGTGAGACAGATCCTCAGCATTGCTATTTCTGCGACAGCCTATGAATAGATGACAAACTTGCTAACCGCTGGGTGGGGGCACAGAATGAATATAATGGAAGATCTGTTCGTCAACATTTATAAGTTAGATACAAGGTCTTTTTCAGAGCCATAAGGACAAGGTTATAAACCAGAAATAAAATGCTTACAGATACGACCATAAAATAAGGTATGATTTAAATATAGGGAAGGACTTAAGGAAAACATCTGCTACAGCTGTCTCTTCCCTGTCACCAACAAATGAGTCATGAGTCATTCAAATAAAAGCTTTAGCAGTATATATTTTGTTGCAACGTGGTTACATGCACTTGATTCAGGTCCATCATAGTTTTATCGGTTTGATTATGGTTCCACTAATAACTGGATAAATTTCATGGAGCCATGGTAAATTTATTTATTTATTTGGGGTTTTATGTCGCTTTCAACACTGTACAGGTCATATCACGACGGGTTGGAAAGGCAGAGGAAACCAGTAGATACAGTTCGCTAGGCCTCTGTACTGTAAGCTGCCGACCATGGTAAAAATAAGATCAAAGTTTAAATAAAAACAGTTAGGCCATCAAAAAGTCACAGTTCTTAACAGATAAATCGCATATATACTAAAGCCTAAGAATAGTAAACAAGAATCTATGAAAAAAGAAGATATGTGCTGGGGCTCCATCTGTTAAATGATTGATATTTACTGATCGACAATATGGAAATAATGTGTATCACAAACAAGCATTACTTTAATAGTTGCAAGAGTGCAGTTAGACATTAGAGGAAATTCACATGATGAACTCTTTCAGATACTGTTTAATTTTTATTGCAAGCTGTGATGCTGCTGAGAACATTTTACATACTTTTTATCTCCGTTTTAACAAATTAGTATTATAGTATTCTAAAGTATTCTAAATAGTGTAACAGACAATATATATTTTTGTTGTTCTATACATATCTCTCCTCTTGAGGCAATAAACTATCTATCTATTACTAAACAGGGTAAGAATGTGCAACAGTATATACATTTTGATGACCCGAGGGCACTCTGTTAAAGTAAGACACAACAATAGAAATTTGTGCCAATTTTGAGTCAGGGCAGGTCAGTGGCTTAATGTTGTCACAAAAGTTAAGAAAATAGACGAGGAAAACCGGATATAAAGTTCTTTAGCTTAGTCCCTCCTTGTACAAATCACAGAAGCAGTTTGGTCATACTTTTGCGTTTGATACTCCTATAATCTAGAACGAATAATTGTCTAATGCTGTTCACTCTGCTTCCTTTGTCGCCTGTTTCAGGAACAATTTGAAGTCTTATGTCTTCTCTAAGGCCTTTCATTTATAGTTTCTACTCATATGGTGTTTCTGTGGTAATGACCATTTCTATACCCATGGAGTGACTAATTTTGCATTACTGCTTATAATTATTGCATTTAGATCTAGTCTGCTTTAATGTATAGATTAGCACTATAAAAGTCCAGCATAGAAAAGTAGAGAACAGAATTTCCCGCAAAACAAGGAAATAGACGTGTAATGCAGACTGTAATGCATTTTCCATTCACTGTAACGCATTACCCTATTTCACAATAATGGGATAATTAAACAGAAGTGTTTCTTCCTAAATTCTGATTGAGGAAAGAATGCGGTCAAGAAATAACATGCATTTTCTAATCTTGGGTATTTGTACTAACATATAAAGCCAAATATGATAAGCCAACAAATATATCAACCAGATTTAATGCAAATTTTCAAAGGATCAATCATTGAACACATTTTCAAATTGTCAATGGGATATTTGCATGGGAGTTTCGATAATTTCAAGTAAATAGTAATAATGCAAAATACATACCTGAATAACAATAGATAGTGACTCCAATTGGGATGAGATACTTGATGAAGAACGTCAACACAGCACAGGTTGACCTAGCTTTTTGGCTCTTCCAAAACACCAAGGTGTAGCACCTTCCCCTGCGAACACCACCCGTAGAAAACAGGAGCAATGACTGGTAGATGATGCCCGTAGACCATGCCATTGCCATCATACTGTAAGCCTTGGCCTTGGTGAAGTAGACCTTATGATGGATGGGGTGGACAATTTTGAAGTACCTTTCAATACTTAGGGCCACTAGGTTGTAGGTAGATGACAGGAAGCTCGCCCAGACGGCAAAACTGGAATCCCATAGGATACATCTCAAGTATCCGGCGACTCCGGTGAAATTTTTCTCCAGTTGTCCCAATGGAACAGTTGCCAAAAGGAAGAAAGCTGCCAGGAAGTCGATAAGGCTCTGACTGACCAAAAAATGGTTGGTGAGATTCTTACGGAGCCCCTTATTCTGCATAAAAACAGCTGCAGAGAGTCCATTACCAAGCATACCGAAAATACCAATCAAAATGTAGACTATCTGTGCCTCAGTGACTGACACTCGTATGTTGTCGTCTATTGTTTGTACTTCATTCCCAACAGATATTTCAGTGTCAGTAACTGGGATGTTCCAATTATCATCCGTAGGTAGATCATCTAGTGACGTGGTGGTCACAGTATCGTAATCTGCAGACTCTGTGCTGAATTGTGATGTGAAAACTTGAGAAAAAGTGTTGGTTTCTGTCTCTGAATAGCCCAGATCCATCACGGTTGAGTTCTTCATTTAGTTTTATTGTTTTACTGAACAAGGTGGCAACACTCTTTATAGTGACTTTTGAATTTGAGACAAAATCTGAAAAAAGAAAGCACAAATAACACATAAGGCATGAGTATTAATTACATACATTCATTGGCTAAATAAACTCGATTACATCCATATAAATCCTGATGATATAGTCTTACAAAGTGTACATGATTATTTTCCATGTAACCCCAATAAAATAGTTTAAATAATATAGTCAGACTACATACCAAAAATAAACAAATTATTAACATAAACTCCGTAAGAAACTCTAAATTGTGTTCTTCAGTCCCATTAAAAAATAGTATGAAGAAGTCTAAGAAAAATGCACTGCAAGAAATGTTTTCACCCATTTCATACATCTGAGGACATTTAAATGTATATCTTCTTGTTTTCGGAATCCTTTCTCAAATACCTTTAAAGCTAGTTAGAACTTGCCTGTATGACTGTATGCCACGAGAAGTTTCCACAGGTTCACTAAATGCAACCCTCTATTTTCAATTATCTGAAGATCTGTGAAGACTGGGAAAGTTACTCCAACAAGATATAGAAAGGCATGCGCAACTCCTTAAATGCCTGTGAAACCCATAACAGGAGACTGTGTGTGGACACTGTGCAACAGATTTGATAAATGGTCAAACTCTGTTGCAACCCACAAATAAAAAAAACAACGTTTAAACAGTGTATGGTGCCCCTATAAGGACATTACTTATTTTAGCAGTTATCAAGTCGTGATCTAATTATTAGCGATTAATTATTTTGTGATCACCTCAAGGTCGTGTGGACATGGCAATATATTTTGTGAGCATGACTTACTGTATTCTTCCTACGACTTATTATATTATGCACGTGACTTATTATGACAAGACAACCAGATTATTTTGTGATTGTCACAGTTTCCTGCTCACCAGATCATAGGATCTCGTGACATGTAATCTGATAACATCTGCCAATGTGTGGCCCAGTAGCTAATACACTTGACTGGAACCACAGAGGATCTGGGTTCAAACCCAGATACAGGTAGACACACAGTGGCTCGGATGAGCACTTAAAGATCGTGATCCCCTGTCTTCGGATGCTATCTCCAGTGGCAGGCTAAAGAACCTCAGGGACGTTGGTAAATGGTTTTCCCTTAGCCTCTGTGTTTCAGCTAGGGGAATATCAGTCACTTGAGCACTTGAGCTATACTTGTGTAGTTAAGATATGTCAATTAGTGCATTGAGTCTTGAGGTACAAAGATATATTACACTGTGTATAAATATACAATGCAATAACAAGAAAAAAAGTTGTGAGACTCAGATGATCTGGTTTATAAGGAGAAACAAGTGGTGATCATCACATTAACTAGTAATTGCAAAAATGACTAAAATATATATATGCATTAACAAGGGCTCCGTAAGGATAGCCAATAGAAAGTAAAATACAGAGCTATTCCTCTGTTGAAAATTTCACATATTATAATAAAATTTAGAAATGTTTTTTTACAGTAATTGTAACATTAGGATTTTCTTTCCATTAAAACAGAAAATACCGGGGGCAGTATTTTGTAACTGATGGATGACTAATATGCATGTATAATTCATTTAATAGCAAACTTCCCAAATGACAATTGCTTCTGGTTATATACAAAAATTCCTTTGTCCCGTTATTTAGGTAAAAACAGCAGGTATCCCGTATGTCCCGTTATTTAGGTAAAAACAGCAATTGGTGAATATTGCCTCTAGTCAGAGTGAAGAAGTAAAACCCCAATTGGAGATAATATTTTTATTTATGCCCCTGTTCCAGCAAAGGACTAAGCCCCGATCCTGTCTGCGACCCTTAATTGTGGACAGTCGGTGAAAAAAAAGGTAAAATGGGTGGGAAAACTGAATCGTTATTAAAGCCTGGGATTAAGTTCAGATCGGCCTCAGGAAGCCTGAGGAGGCCCCAGGTGGCCCCACACAGTCCCCGACTGTCCTGGGACTAAGAACCGATTAAGCCATTTTTCTGATCGGTTTGAACCACGATCTTGTCGTAGACATACCTACTAGGTCCCAGGGCGCCTCAGGACTCCTGGGACTAAGTCCCGACTAACCCCCGATTAAGTCCCGGCTTCCTCAGGCGTCCTGAAGCCTCCTCAGTGTTCCCCAGACCAAGATGGCCGATTCTTGTTTTGCAAAATAACTGGATTTTCTGGGTATATATATATAAATTCTAGCATGTAATTATCATTACTTTTCTAGGAACACAGCAGGATGCCACCTTTCAATGGAAGATAGCTTCAGCAACAATTTAGGGCTTTTTTGGTTTTTATTCAGTTACATATACTGATGTATTTGCTATTTCTACGTTGACCACAGCAACCACCACCAGCAGGACATCCACCACCACCACCACCAGCCAGACAGAGTCCTAGAAGAAGGCACAACATGTGGGTGAGGCCATGGCTACTACAGAGAGAGGACAAGGGAACCTACCACAACATTATGGCTGAACTGTATGCCACAGACATTCCAGGATTCACCAATTTCATGAGGATGACCCCAGAATTCTTTGAAATGATAAAGACCAGACCGGAACCACGTCTAGCCAGGCAGGCCACCAACTACAGAACTCCAATCAGTGTTGGGGAAAAGTTAGCCCTCACCATCAGATATCTGGGCACTGGAGAGTCATACACATCATTATCCTGTCAGTTCAGGGTTGGCAGATCCACCATTTCCAAGTTTCTACCAGAGGTCTGCAGGGCCATCCAGGATGAGTTCACCAGAGAGTACCTCAGATGTCCTACTACTCCAGATGAGTGGAAAGAACTGGAAACAGAATTCAGGATCAGGTAGAACGTTCCACATGCCCTGGGAGCCCTTGATGGCAAGCATGTGGCCCTGAAGAAACCCAAGAACTCTGGAGCGCTGTACCACAACTATAAGGGATTCTTTTCAATAGTAATGTTGGCTTTGGTTGATGGACAGTACAAGTTCAGATGGGTGGATGTGGGTACATCTGGATCTTGCTCAGATGCCCAGATATTTAATACCTGTCACCTGAAGAGGAAGACTGATGATCGCAGCATAGGCTTCCCTGACCCAGCACCTATAACCCAGGGTGGTCGAGATGTCCTCTACTTTATCCTGGCAGATGATGCCTTTGCCCTGAAGACCTGGCTCATGAAACCCTATGGCAGAAGGATGTTAACCAGAGAGGAAAGGATTGCCAACTACAGAATATCAAGGGGCAGGAGAGTTGTTGAAAATGCTTTTGGCATCCTGGTTTCAAGATTTAGAGTCATGATGACCACTATTGAACTACCCCGAGAAGCAGTCAGGGAAGTGGTCTTGACCTGTGTGGTTCTGCACAACATACTGAGAAGCCGGTATCAAGGTCAACATGGTGGACAACAGCCTGGTGATGATGATGACGATGTGCCTGGTAATGGTCGCTTGATTGGTGGTGCTACTGATTGTGGTCGTGACAGAAACCCTGCCAGAGAAGCCAAAAGACTGAGGGATTACCTCAAGGACTACTTCAATAATGAGGGAGCAGTAGCCTGGCAAGATGGCAGAATATAACTGCTGCTGCAGTAACCAGTCCTTTTCAGGACTAATAACCAGTCCTTTTCAGGACTACCAAATATTCCAAAAACAATTAATCAGCTGTGCTTGTTCCAAATAACACAACCATTTCCCAACATAAGTCACCCAACCAACAAACAGACAAGCGCAATGCCCAACATAAGTCACCCAACCAACAAACAGACAAACCCAATGCCAAACATAAGTCACCCAACCAACAAATAGACAAACGCAATGCCCAACATAAGTCACCCAACCAACAAACAGACAAACACAATGCCAAACATAATTCCCAAAATTAACAAATGCAATGCCAAACATAAGTCCACCAAATAAGAAACAGACAAACCCAATGCCCAACATAACTTGCTAAACGGAATAAATATTGCATATATTTTGAAAGCTACACCCTAATTTCACTTTCATTTGGTTTTTATTCTGGAAAAATAACTGAAACTGAAATTTTTTCCTTTATTGCAAATCTCAAAATTAAATTTTTTTATTCTACTTCAAGAAAATTTAGAAAATATAACCACCCAAATGGTTCTCTTTACAGTATGGTTTATCTGTCTGTTGGTTGTGGGGAGTTATGTTTGCAAATTTGTTTGTCAGTTCATTGGTTGGGGGTTATGTTTGCTATTGGGTTTGTCTGTTTGTTGGTTGGTGGCTATGTGATAACATATCTTTTAACTCTCGGGATGGTGTCAGTGTTGGACTTTTTTATTACAGATTTAAACCAATCCCATGGATTATAAGCTACAAATGGGCAGATTATTGGCCATCTTGGGAGTTTATTTATCTATTTTTTTCTATGTGGCCTTGTGTTGTTATGTGTATTACCATGGGTTATTTGTTTCATGTTTGGGGTGGTGTGGGTGTTGGGCTTTTTTGTTTTGATATAAGTATATGTACTGAACTGTTATGTTTTGGGAGGGGAATTTGAACAACTTGCAGCTTAATAATTGTTTTTGGAAGATTTAGGCGGCCCTGAAAAGGGCCTATGGGAAGTACGAGATCCACCCGGACTGGCTGGCTACTGAAGAGGCTGCTGCTGTTGAGGCGGTGCTGTGGTGGTAAAGAGCTGCTGCTGTGGCTGCTGAGGCTGCTCAATGATCTGTGTTGTTGTTAGATCAAGTAGCTGGCTTAGTATTCCACTTAAGTTGTGTCTGCTGCCATCGTCCTGCACTGTGACCACTGATGGAGGGTTTCCAAAGCCAATGGGGCTGGGTGTGTAGTAGATGTAACTGCTGGAACTGCTGCCTGGGTGGAACTAGACGCCTGTTGAGTGGTTGTTGGCAGTATCCCGACCTTCTGTGACTCTCTGGTAATAGTGGCTGATCTCTTGTGTAGTACTTGATGTCTATGAGTGTTCTTTACTGCTCCAATGTCTCAAAAAATCCTGCCCTTGAGGTCCTCAAACTCCTCTTGGGTCATCTTTTCAGCCTCTGATGCCACATAGTCAAAGAAGGGCTGCCTGTCTGACTTCTGCTGCAGGAAACCTGAGATCAATGTCCTCATCAAGTGCTCAAGTATCTTGGAATCTGTAGAAACTGGTGCAGATGTAAGTATTGGTTGACTCGTACTCTCCCTCCTACCCTGGACTCAAGATGTTCTGTATCAGTAGTAGATCCACAAGATTCTTCATGCCTGCTGGTGTTGGGACTGGCCTCGAACCCAGAACTTCTGTTGACCCCTTGCATCTGATCTGGGTTTTAAGGAAACCCATCTGCTGGTAGACCCTGGACTGTCTCTTGGTTATCTCCCTTGGGGCTTGGAGAGCTTGCCATAACGAGTTCTCTGTGACTCAAACCACCTTCTGACATCAAAGGGCTGGAGCTTCAGTTCTGCAGCTTGGAGAGCTTGCCATAACGAGTTCTCTGTGACTCAAACCACCTTCTGACATCAAAGGGCTGGAGCTTCAGTTCTGCAGAGATTTCTGCCCAGAGAGCCTCCTACATCTGTTTGTCATGGAAACATCCATGTTCCTTGTCGTACAGCTCTGGGTGCTCCTTCAGAAACTCAACAATGGCATTTTCTTGGCTGTCAGTGAATGTAGCACAAACCCTGGCTCTCTTGGCTGCTGAGTGGCACTCTGATTCTTCCTCACACCTCTCATCTTCTTCGCAAGCTTCCTCAGTAATTTCTAATCCTTCCTCTGTATCCTCTATCTTCTCTTCTGTACCGTCCTCTGTCCTCTCCTCTGTCCTTTCCTCTGTCCTCTCCTCCAACTCCCCACCTTCCTTCTCCCTCTCCTCTTGCCTCTCCTCCATCTTCTTCTTTCCTCTCTTTCCTCCTTTCTCTTTCCTCATAACTCCAGTGAATATCACGAAAAAAGTTTAAAAAACTAACTATTTAATTTGCCCTAAGCTCAAGTAAAATGTAAAATGTAAAAAAACTGAAAACCCCTAACTATTTAATTTGCCCTAAGCTCAAGTAAAATGTAAAAAAAACTGAAAACCCCTAGCAGTAAGTGACACACGTCTCTCAGTAGCCAACCAGTCTAAACACAGAAAGTGTGTGCGCGGTCGTTTATTTAGTCCCAGACCCCCTCATTGCCTCTTTTTGGTTTCAAGCCCGCGGAAAAGAGTCGGTACTTAATCAGTACTTTGTCCCAGGCTGCCTAGGGCATCCTCAGACCGTCGCAGACTAAATTTGTGTGGTCCCAGGTGGCCTGAGGAGGCCGGCTTGGATTGGTTTGGATCGGCTTCTCTTAGTCGGGGCTTAGTCCCAGACCCAGATTTCTTAGTCGCAGGACACCTGAGACGGTCTGAGGCTTCCTGGGACTAATGAAACTGATTCCTTTTCACACGCATGAAACTTCAAAGGTCTGTTATAAGTCGGGGACTGACAACAGGCTTCCTGGGACTAAGCTAGGGATGCCTGGGACTAAGGGTCGCAGGAGACCTGAGACAACATAGGACTGTGCAAATTTGGGTCTGAGGAGGCCTGAGGAAGCCTGAGACTGGATATTTGTTGACGGCAGGAAATAAGAATCGGTTTGGGTCATGAGAAATATCAAAAATGTTTGATTTTTCTCATGGCCCCAACCGACAACTATCGATTCATACAGAATGCATGGGACTAAGCAAATTTTTGAAACCGACTACAAAAACCCTTAATCGGGAAGCTTAGTCGTGTGGTGGAACACCCACATTATTTACATACACATCTAACAGTTAATCTAATACTTCTGTACATTTGCAAGTTACTACACATCTACTTATTTATTCACAAAGCCCCATATTTTTTAATTTCATGAACATTAACACATAAACAAATATTCATGAATCTTTATATATTCATGACTACATAGAGTTAAAAGTGATATTTACGACCACCTTATAACTTTTTTAAAGTTTAGGGACCTAAATGACGGACGGGCACTGTGCCAGAGCCCACAGCGCAGTGGGGGTGCAGGTAAGGTACCTGACTACGGGCAAGCACGGCACCAGAATGGATATTTGCCTTAATGGAGATATCTAAGTTAAGATAATTTATATATATAAATGAGTTAGGGTGGCCCGAGTTCCAGGCTTCAAACAGAGTTAAGGTCAACCTAAAGTTTACTTTTCAAAGTTGCATTTTTGAGTTAGTGCAAGAGTCAAGGTTGCCTCAAGCTTGAGATAACATTGGAATATTGAAGTTTAGCTTAAAGTTGGGAGGTGTTTATAAAGGCTTGGGCATTATTTTGGATGTGAATTATAGACATTTACTTAGATTGTGAAGCTTAGAATAAAAACAGGATGATAAAAGGGGGTTTAGTTGTTTGCATTAAGAGCCCCAAACCGCAACTAGGGAGTTAGCAAATTTCCCACATGACAATGGCCCCTGGTTATATAAAAATGTTTCCTGGGTATGCCCCGTTATTTAGGTGAAAACAGCACTTAGTGGATAATAAATTAATGCAATGCATCTAAATATTGTAACTGGAAGGTAAACTTAGTAATACATGAGTTCATTTTGACTAAAAGATCACTCAGAGACAGCAAACCTCCTCCAATGACTTATACCTCCACTATGGGTTACGAGAGCAATGATAAAAATCCTCTAAAGACAAAGAGTGTAACTGGACATTTGGGTGTCCAGGGGCTCACTCCTGGTGGTCACCTTAATTGTAGGTTTAGTTATTGCCTGTGATATAATTATTTGACCCCTCCTTTCATTGGTCAGTGGCTTGCCGCCCTTGGCCTCCAGCCTCCATGCTGTCACTTTGACATTGGACACAGAGCAGTCAACACCAAGAAATTTTTAGCAAGAGATTTTATTTTAGTTTATCATTTTGGTTTTATTGAGATGCTAGATACAATCTTAGATCTAGTAAGCGAGAGTGCCATATTCTAATGTAGCTGCAGCTGGTCAAGGATGAAGACTTTTTGGCTGAGACTTTGGCATCATCTCCTGGAACTGGGCAAGTTTTTCTGCCCTTTTGAATCATTCAGACTAAAAATTGTCCTCACCCTCTGTAGATTCGGTTAAAAGTGTTGGGGCTGGTGGCTCTGGGCGGTCTGCCGGTGGCCCTGTGGGGGCGGATATATACATACATATGAATGATTTACAAAGTATTTAGTAGTCACATTTATTCTGTTATTGTATAATAATAATAATTTTAAATCCCAATTTGTGTTTTCTTGTTTTGGGGGGACCTCTGGGGAGTGTAACATTATTCATTTTGTCCTTTTGAATGATACAACTTAAAAAATATATACGAAGTCACCATATTGAATTACAAGTGAGATCAGAATGCAAAAAAGTCAGGAAGAGTTGTGCAAAAGTAACTTTCTAATAGCTAATATATATAAAATATATTTATAGGTTAAATAGTCTTTAAAATGTTACAAACAAATGCTACCTGACCAAATTATCAACAAATGACAGTTAACATTTAAACAATTATTTTGATTATTACTTAGACTGATATAGTAGTAAACCATGACCCACTGGATGGAATTATTCAAATATGTGGTTCAAGTAAGAAAAATAAAGCTATGGAAATAAACATATTTTTAGGGCGGGGAGCTGGCTGGTGGGTGAAGATAATATAGACTGTTATATCATCGCAGGTGCATTTCTTGACTAAAGAGGTAATGGACGGATGTGCTAGGTCAATAATACAGGATTTACGAGTGTGAACATAGGAAAGATATACATGGAGACTAACTGGGAAACTTGAGTTGAATATTGTGGAAAGGGAGAGAGTTTCAAAAAGTTGCCGCACAATGGCCGAAGGTCTGGTATTTCTGGACAAGTGTGCAGATAGAGTTTTCCCGTGAGGTATGCTGGCTAGCAATATTTTTAAAATTGTGTATGTAATCAACAATATCTTGGACTACGTTCTGTATTTTACTAATTATCAATGGAGTTTTTTGGGTGTGGGAAAACCTGGAGGTTGAGTGACAGTCATGTGGAGTGAGATTTGGACACACTGCAGTTTTCGTAACTCAAAATTCAGAGTGAAGTGAAAAGGGAATTGCAATGGTCTAACTGATCGCAAATAAGATTTTTTTGCCAGAAGAACTATTGTATTGAGGTCTAGGAAGTGACAAATCCTGTACAAATATTTTTGCTACTTGAGACACATGTTCGGAGGGAGTCATACTGGAGTGAAACACCACCCAAAAATTCTTGACATTTGAGAAGGATGCCAAGTAATTTCCCGGAATATCAGTTGGAAATAGAGGGATGAGATGCTTACAGTTATGTTTAAGCCTATTAGATTTAATTGAGTTTTATAAGGATTTAGTTTGTTTTAGTTTATTTGACATGACACTGTGGATATCATTGAGGTAAATCAATCAGACACAAATATTTGACCGTTTGATCAATTATTATCTTAGGACCCATATGTTTAAATTGGTTCTGCAATGCCCTGATCACAGGAGTATAGGGAGTATATTCGGCACTTACACACAGAAGGCAAAAATAGAGTCCTGCTTTTGAAACCAAACTGAAACGGTTTGGCAGCAGGATAGAATAAGAATGAAGAGGAACAAAGTCCATGGTGTCACAGAAAAAGTGAAGATACTATAAAGACGCAGAAAGATACAGTAACGTTACAGAACCTACAAGTTAAAACAGAATAAATCAGAATTAGTGGGAAAGAGAGCAGAACAGCTACTGAAATGATAGGGCACACTGCAGTTAAATCCTGTTCTGAGATGGAACCTCAATATCGCCTATGATAGATAGAAGTTTTGGACACTTCTTTGTGGGTGGCCACGGAATGCAAGGAATGGTACAGTATGCAAAGTTAAACTGACAGAAGTGTCGACGTACATGGAGGAATAAAAAGAGCTAGATTCAAAATTATGTTTATTTACTACATATTGATTGTCATTTAATGTCAACATCAGTAAAGTATAACATGTAAATGGGGTCACTATATCATGTACACATGGTCAATGTATTGAACTTGGTGATTACTTTTCCTCGTCTTCTGATGCATCCTTTAAAACCTAAAAATTACCTGGATATAGATTTCTATGTACAGCAATTTGTAAAATAAATGAGGTTCTATCAAAAATAGATTCAAAAGTAGAAACAATTTGACTCTTGTTTATTTGGTAATTTTCACCATCCTCGGAATGGGTCTGTTTTTAGCCAGTACTTCAAGCAACCAGTCACCCAGCCATTCAGGCAGCTGCTGTATGGGTAGGTAGATGAAGCGTGCATCATTACCCACCACATACCGGTCTCTGGGAAAACGGGCCAGAAGAGCGTGTGTGTAAGCATCCACCACCTTCTCAATCTTGTTTGACATGATCTTAGGAATGAAGCCTCTAATGGTGACTTCAATAACTGAAGAACAGATAACAAACAACCAGAACATAAGCATGTGTCCATAGGGAAAGGGCTTAACAGAAGATAATAATCCAAATATGTTTTAAGTCAAATGATTTATTTGCTCATTACCAAACTAACCTGAACATTTTCCTTGAGACATTTTTTTGTGAAATATAAATCTGATTGTATGATATCAATCAGGCGACAAGCCAATCTACCTTCAAAACCTTTTACAGTATAGATGCTTGTTGGTCAAAGGAAACATGTATTACACACTTCCATGTAATGCTGAATTAAGATATATACAGAGTTTACCGAGCTAAGTAATTTAATCTAATCTAATCTACTTTGTAGGCACCATACCTTCTCCTCATAGGGGAATTCAATACACTGAACTAAAAACCATGGGCAGAGGCCATAGTCAAGGGACATTCTAAGTCAGGTACTAAACATACACTGGGTCAAGTATTCCTCTCCGTACTCTTGTTGCATTTCATCGGCTGTTTGGGTCCACGACTGTCTCAATAGTCTCTCAAAACCATCTGGATTGTTCATGTTGGTGTTGAAGAAACCAGGCTCTAAAACATGGACTGACACCCCATAGTCATACAGCTGGCGTCTGAAAAGGCAGAACAGTTTGAGGGGTTTAATAGCCAAGGTCATTGTAAGACAGACTGGGGCATCAGAGTTTCCTAAAAGATTATTTTGAGTTGGATGGGCCTCTGTGAGTAGCCGCAGTGAGGGCTAAATGATTGCTTCACAACTTTATTAACTGGTAGATACATTAGACTATACCTGATAGAGGCCAGGGTCAATGCTCACATATCCTATAACTCAGGGAATCATTCTAATTCTAACTGGACTTTGATTGCACTTAATCTCCCCTTTATGAGGGGTACTCCAAGATGCAACAGCACCGAGAAGGTCAACCAATTTCAGTATTCACTGACAGGAAAAAGGTCAAGCACCACAGAGAATGCCATGGAATTTGTTCATTAAAGAAGAATCATCCAAGAGTAAGTTCTGAGAATGAGAACTTTGAAAATTCTGATGAAGTAAATAAAAACTGGGTATATAAAGGCGTAGAAAATAGGTAACATCAATTAAAAAAGATTTGTATTGAAAATACACTTTTATGGCACTGCTGGAGAAAAAATCTTATTCTATAAGAAAACCTTTACTTTTAACTAGTACTTTAACTAGTAAGAATATCAAAGTCGAATATTTTCTGTGACAAAAACATATAAAATTTAAGTTTAAGAGTATTTTAGGTGTTATCCAATAGAATAAGAGACACAGTAGAGTTATGACACAGTACTTTGTCACCTATGTGTCTTTGAACTCACCTACATACTCTTACAGTCATAGTAGTAACACTGAATTTAGGTGTACATTAATTACTCATTATGTGTTATGTTAGTATGTTTACATGACCATCACATTTTAGGTGTTGAAGTTTGGCTTTTAGGTTCCGGATATTAAAAGTTCTCACCTCAAGCAGTCTGAGAAACACTCCACCCCATACTTGGTTATACAATATGGTGTTGCGTTGGCGGATGATATCCGCCCAGCTATGCTTGCTATGTTCACAATGCGGCCTTTACGCATCTTTATCAGTGGTAAGAAGGTTGTGGTAACGTCTACCATTCCGAGCATGTTCACATCTAACACCTAAAATATTACAAAATATGCTTTACCCTGCTGGTGGTCATTGAAAACAAGATATGTTTGTGTGAGTTATCCTACAGTTCCACTTTTATGAGTTATTGGAAGTGCTAAAGCCTTTCTTACATCCCAACGTACATGGTTATGCAGGATGACCATGGTCAAAAATGGGCTAACCTTGGAACTACATGAATGTGACATATGAAATTCAAAAGAAACCACAGATCTTTCGTCTGTTTTTTCTTGATACAGCTAGCATGCCATGGCCCTAGAGAAAAAATTGGTATGCAAATTATTAACTGTGTGGCTGTAGAAACGACTGACAAGCATCCAGACCAAGGGATTCACTAGCTTTGTAAGTAAGATGTCCTTACAAACATTTATTTTCCAAAAAACTGGCCACAGCCATAAATTTTCCAAAATATTTCTGGGTCCGTTCATGTTTTTACCGGAATGGTACGATGCAAGAGCTAACATTTTCATAGAAGAATAAAGAAGATAAGTAATAATGGTATACATTTAAACTGACAATGAAAGATAAGTTGTAGCTGTTTTCTGGTTGAAAAGATTTGTCTTGGCCATTCAGAACACTCAGAAAAGACTTGCTCAGATGATGCATAAAAATGACAAGCTTGATTGCACTCAATTTGATTATGCTCTTGGCCTCAAATGACCAGAAAGGTATGTATAAGGTTTTTATAAAAGTTTTATAATGTTTAAAAAAACTTTTAAAATGTCTTCACCAATTTTGGTTACTAGTTCATTGTATATGCTACTGTTAGTCGGTTCAGTTCAATTAATTTGACTGGGACACCTCCACTACAAGGGTGTATACCCCCAGTATTAATGTAATGGTAGCCTTCATCACAAGTAACAAATATATATATTGAACATGGTAACAAAAATGTTTGTGTAAATTGTTTGACCAATAAGATCTTACTAAAAACTACATTACAGAGGCGACACCAACAATACATAAGCCACGACCATCTCAGCCACGTTAGGTGCCCTAACCTAACCAGTCCTTCTCATGACCAACCTATCAGCCATTTTATGGGCTACTCAAGGGTGCTTGGGGCCTTGATTTGCTTCTATATTACCCTAATTTTACTACAGTCTCTTGATAATTTGGCCATCTCAATTTCATGTTTCAGTTGAGACCTCCATGGTTCCCACAGCTTAGGTGACCTTTCTATTTGACCTTCACTTTGGCTCTCCCTAGAGAATTCAATGTGTAAAGGTTTCATTTATCTGAGAAATATGAGGGGAAAAAACAAAAAATATATTAAAAACAAACTAAAACACGGAAAAGGGGCAAAAGTTTAGAGTAAGAACAAAATAAACTTGAAAAAAAATAGGAAATCTTCCTTTAAAAACAAGCAGAACGCATGGGCAATCTTGAAAAATAACCTGGATATGCTTTTTGACTTCTTATTTATTTGAGAAAGTGGCATGTTAAATTTGAGTTGTCTGTTGGGTTGCTTTCCGTCAAGGGAGGTGGGGCCCAGAAAAGTGTACTTTGAGTTAAGTTGTAAGCACAACTGGCATGGTTTTGTGATTTCTGTATTGTTTTTTTGTTGTTTTTTTTTGTCAGGGATTAAATAATTTAGTAAAAGTTTTGGAACAGTTAGATGTAGGGCTGGGACGAGTCTTAAAAAACAGCTACGAGTATTCTGACATCTGACATCTGGCCTAAATTCGAGTAACCGTGAGATTTAGTACCTACCATTAGAAGTCTTCTGTAAACAAGAAGTTGATTCCGGTAAAGAAACTTTGGAAGAAAAACGTCTTCTATTTAACCAGATATTATGGGATGTGGAGTAAATTATACACTTAAGCGAAAACCTCAACTTTAATTGATATTATGTGATGGAAGTGTTGAAATGTAGCATATTTTACACAAACGTTTCATTACACGGGTGATAATACAATACCTTGTGAATAACAGAGTATTGAAAATGGATTCGAGTCCTAGCAAAGATTGACTCGTCTATCGAGGCTTGAGTGACCATTCACAGTCCTAGTTAGATGGCACTGGAAAGGGACTGTTTGTAGTTTGTAGTACCTCTGTTTGTAGTACTCTGGGTCAGGCCCAGGGGCCTCTTTACACTCTGTCAATTCATGTGCCTTTGCTTGAGTGTTAAACACCATCTTCCAGTAGGAAATAGTCATTACCGGGGGAATCAGTGTGGGAAAGAGAGAATTTCATTTATTTAAGTGCCACCTGCACACAGTTAACCAAAAAATACAATTACAATATTCAGTATTAAAATGCTTCAACACCATTTTAAGTAAGGAATGCAGTTTCAGTAGAAAAGGATCTTTTATTTTTCAGTTTTCATGATGCTGAAAAATATCTTTATCAACCCAGTCGAATGATTTTTGTAGGTCTATAAATTCCATAAATAATTTATATTTATAAAAGTTTTCTACTGGGGGGCGTTTTGCTAAGTGCTGAATTTTTAGGGAGCCGATTTGCTGAAGACCGATTTGGCAAAGGGCCGATTTATCCAGCTCCCGTTCTAGGGGGTGGGACACCAATGGAATGAAGCTGTGATCTTTACCTTCAGCTCTGACTATCTGGACATCTGACCATGACCCACTGGAGCCAATGTCTGCCCACATAAATGTGCATGCAGCATCGACCTGGGTTGGTATGGCAATGGAATTAAAAACCTAGTAATTAAAGAATTCAGTTCTCCCTCCCCTAGACATCTTATTGCTATTTAAGTCCAAGCTACTTTCCTTGAGCCAATAGCCCAGGGTATATATCTATCACTATCAATTGATGTTGTCATGTGGACCCATGGGTGTAGTTAACTAGCAGCCGACTGTCATCTGACTATAATCTCTATTCATACCATTAGTATTAATGACGATTACAGGTTATCACATCTTCTTAACAAAATCAGTCATTACAGCCCCAAAGTTATAAATGGGCTGGTTCTTGCGATACATTGCTACAAGTGGAATAACAGTATAAGAGTATGCTTCTAGACTTGATACTTCACAGATGTATTACCACTAGATTGTTGATGTCTGACTTGCTTTAGTGATACATTCTGTCAGAACTGTTGTGATAAAATGGAAGTCTTCTACTAGTGATTTTTTATTTGCAGATTTTGACAACTTCATCTCATTTGCCTGGAATCTACTGTCACAACTGTACTCAAAAGTAAGAATCATGAATCAGAAACATTGATAATTTTTGCACACAAACAAGTGTTACAACGTAAACAAAAGTGTAGTGATTACAATGTATCTGCTGACCTTTTCATAGTCTTTGCGTTGTAACCACTCTGCTGGGCCCAATGCTCCGGGAATCCCTGCATTGTTCACCAAACCCCAGAGACCTGCAACATTTTGAATGTAACATGGTTTCATGGGCCCAATAAATTATACTACCACTGGCGGGCAGAGCTTTCCACATATTATCACCAGCAGTAGATCACATAGGCATAGTATGTTTGATGTGGTCTGTTGGACATTGTCAGACTTAAAATGAACCTCAGGCCAAATTCAGGAAATGTCTTATTCTTAGGTGTGTTATTCTTCTTTAAAATTCTACAACTGCCATTTTATGGGAAGAAATCTTATAATGAAAAAATTTCTGAACAATAAAAGTTCTTTAATGTCTTGAAGATTTCTTCAAGATTTCTAAAGGCAATAATGAAGCTTTGCCAACAGTAGCTAAGTAATTTAATGGGTAGCATTTATGCTTCGACAGTTGTTCAATATAAGAGTAATTGTAGAAGAAAAAACTACTAAAAATTATCTTTGTATAAGAAAAGGTGAATAATTCTTATTCTTAAATAAATTTTGTTGCTAAGAAAATACCTTTATTCTAAGAAAATTCTTGAAACCAATCTTATCCGTCTTATGACTTATCTTTTCAAGCAAGCTGTGTCACATGTATCACATGCTAGAACTTCTATCCTCTTCAGCAGAACTGAGTTTAGAACTGGAGCTGGGAAATAACTTTCACTGAGAAGACCATTTACATAAAACCACGAGAAGGCCAAATTAACTGAAATTGTGCAATAGATTTTCATGAATGACCCCAAAATTCCCACAGAAATACAACAACAGAGCAAAACAAGCAAGAAAAAACTACTTATCATTTAAGAATAAGAATAAAGAGTCATTTAGTCAATGGTAAATCTCTATAATAATAACTCAATTTACATACCAAATCCATCGGGAAGCAACTTGACAACTTCTTTATAAGCCCTCCGCACACTGCTCGGATCAGTCACATCCATTCGGATTGTCTTTAGCCTTCTAGAACAGCAGTTGTGTAAGTCTTTTTCTCCTTTCTCCGTAAGACAAGCAGCAAATATGTGGCACCCATACAGATCCAGCCTCTTTGCTAGTTCATAACCGAACCCAGTATCACAACCAGTGATAACTATACGCCTGGAAGTGACGCTAAATAGTATCGGCTTGCGATAGATATAGTCACAGAGCCTGTATCCAATGTAGAGTAGAAAGAGGTACCAAACAGCTGTTAATACCTCCATATTTCAGATCATGAAAAATTTTAAAAAATCACTATTCGTCCTACTGTTATTTTGTCAGTAATGTAGTTTTATTTTCTTGTTATTAATGCAATAGTGTATCCTTTTTTGTTTTTATACTACTGTAAGCTGACTATTACATATGAACAATAATATAGTTAGTAATTCATCAGCAGAAATTAATTATTTGAAATAGTAACTTTCAGGGATTTAACCTCTATTAATAATCTATAACCATTAACGTAAATTAGTTTATGAAATTGATGTATATGTTCAAAGATAATCCTGCCTACATTAGTCCATATTTTACTTTTATCCTTATAAGGATAGCTTTGTAGTCATAATTTGAAAGGTTGAATATGTAGAACTACCAAAGTATTTCAGTATGTTATCAGTTTATAAACTTGTTTATGTAAGTAGTCATACCATCAGTACAAGGAATCCACAAGTAGTTTCAGTGTAATGGTACACTCCAGGTTAAAGATAAAGAGCTACTGTCAACATACTGTCCAGGTCCAATATTTTCGTGTACAATACATGGTTATCTACTAGTCTGTTCATAAAATTTTGATTTATTTGGGTTTCATGTGGCTTTCGACACATTGCAAGGTTATATCTTGATGGGTAGTTTTAAGAGCAGGCGAAACACGTATATACTTGTTGGTCAGGATTCTGCACTGTAAACTGCTGGGCATCGGTAAGCAACTAGCAACTTTCCCACATGGTCCACAGGTTTGAACCATAGATGTCATAGATGAGAGGCAAGTGTCTTACCAATGCATCTCCGTGCCCAACCCACTTTTCATAAAAATATTCAATTACACAACAGTAAGTTATGAATATTTTTCACACATAAAACAACACACTTATTTACATTCAAAGGAACTTTTTGGTAGACTTTCTTCTTGAAGTTAGATAGTTTGACTAGTTAGAGTTTGACAGGAAGAAGTAGCTTATGCTGTCACAGATCCTGTACAACTAAGGAATCTAATAATGTCTGTTTCACTGTTGTGACTTTATCGTAAGACCTCACGCAGGAGTATGACTGGCTCTATTGAAGAAAAGGTAGGAAACTAAGAAACAAGGTGACTTTTTTCCAAGTTAAAAGATAAAACGTGTGACTGAAAAGATTACTCTCAAGGCCTGCTTCTGACTGTGAGGATTTATAAAGATGAGTCGTAACAGCACACACCAATAATGCTTGTACAGTAATCAACAGCATCCTATCACCCATCTTCTTTGGGATGAGACCACTCAGTTCCATTTCTACAGATGAGTGTACAAGATTAGTCGTAATGCCACAAACTTAAGTCGTAGTACCATAAATATAAGTTGTAGGTCCACAGATACGAGTCTTACCGGATTTATATCAAGAAAGATTTGTCTTGGATCATTTGGGAGAGATGTGTTCATGTACATGGGATTTTAAACATGTTTCACACTTGGCAAGAACATTTCTGATCTCGTAATAATGCCCCCGACTTTTAGAAATGAGTAGATAAGTTGTATATGTGTTATGTGGCTTATCTGCAACTGTGGCCTAGTGGGTAACACACTCACCTAGGAATACAGCAGATGTTGGTTCCACCCCAGGTAAAGGCAGATATATAGTGGCTCGGATGAGCATGTAAAAGGCCACCCTCTGTCATTGGATAATATCACCGGTGGCAGGCTAAAGAACCTCAGGGACCTTGATAAATATAGTCATACTTGAGCCCCTGCCTTTCAGCTAGAGGAATATTGATCATTTGAGAACTCGGGCTGTATTTGTGCAGCCAGGATGGGTCAAATAGCAGTTTACAATATTTACATCCTGCATAACAATTTTTACACACAACTTTCCATATAGTAAATATTAAAGTTGAATTAGTAATACACATTGATGTGCTGAGCCAGAAATACATTTGCACACCAACGAATAAAAGACACAATAACATAATAAGGAAAAGACAAAATTTTGAAAGTTATGTTCATTCATTAGCCTCTTTATTCAGTTTTCAATACAGTTATAGATCATCTAAATCAACTTATGTAGTTTAAGTATTAATAACTTTCTAGCAGTTTTCTGTTCATATATATCAGCATCCCCCTTATGTATTGGGTTGGAGAGGTATTGCCTAGTCTTTGCACAGGCAGCCTTTGATGTGAATGTTGTTGAAGGTTGTTGTTATGGTGCTGTCAGACTGGTACAGACTGGCTGGATAGCTCACCAACATCTTGATCTGACAGTTTAAAAAATCATTGTCTTGTGTTAGTCAACAGGTCATTTTCTTGGTATTTAACCACATACAGTATTCAAATATATATAAATGTATTTTTGAGTTTATATACATTTATGACCTTAATTTTGTTTATCTTTGGTGGTTGTCACAGTAAACAATATTACATAATGTTCTATATCCTCTAGCAACTTAGGGAGGTTGGGAGCTGGTATGTAAATTGTTTTATAATTGCCAGAGATATTGTCCAAGTATATTGATTATTAAAAATCGAATTATGTACACACATCGTACCACCCCCTCCCCACCAGGCGTTTGCTAAGTAACAACTTCTACTCAGTTTGGGACTCTCTGTTTTTGTACTTAAGCACATGAGAGCACTCACGCCAATGTTGCCCTATAGAAATGTTTCAATTCTATTTTAGTTTGTTCTATTCAATGAATGAATCAATCAATCATTCAACCAATCAACCAATTTTAGCTTCAGTACATTAAACGTCTTGATTACATTTGCCAAAAATATGAGTAGACAAGAACATATATTAACATGTACCAGCTTCATTTAAAATTTCTTAATTTCGAAATTCTTTTCTCAATTTCTATTTATTTTAAACATTTATTATAGTGACATTTATAATACAGCAACTAAAGGTCAAATACAAACATGAGTAACATATACCAAATGTTCAGCAATATGAATGGGCCTGTGAGTCACTTTTAATATGTTTGAATCCTTTTGGTAATTATTTTACAGGTGGTTCCAAGAAACAATAAATATATTTTCCTCTTTGAAAAATACACTACTTCTACTGTTAAGACCCGGCTAGAAAGTTGAAAAAGTCATATAACTTTTAGCTTCTTACACACACAGAGTTGCCTACTACTTCTAAGGTCAGTGGTTCAAACCCTGATGCTATGTGAGAGCGTTGGAATTTACTGACCAATGCCCGGAAGATTACAGTGCCAAATGTTGTTTTGATGAAATAGTATGTACTGGTTTCCTCTTCCCTTAAAACTACCAACCGTAACATATAACCTATAAATTTTGTTGAAAGTAAGGTTAAAACCCAAATAACTCAAAATAAATTTTACGCAAACACACCCCTCACACCCCTCACACCCCATTTAAACATTTGGAACATGTAAAATTGATTATATTTCATATTGTACACAAAATCGACGAAACAGAATAGATTCTTGGCTTACCGGGACATGTCCCGTCTTACTGTTAATGTTGAAGTGTCGTGTCTTTTCCTCTGTTTTTGATCTGATGGTATGACTCTGGTGAAAGTTGTCTTTATCGCCCATGTAGATGTGGACATGCAGAGGCACACTGGCCAGATTCTTCAGTCTGTACTCTATACACATGCTCCCAGTCGTGTAAATTGTGTCATCAAAGACTATCCTGTCAGAATGACAACACCATAACAATAGTCTGTAGAGGATGACCAAAGTGATCCAATACAAAGCACATGTGATAAGTTGAGGTAATAGCCCTTTTAAACATACTCTGGATTCTGGACCACTTTACTCTGTATTATAAATGGAGACCTGCGCAGTCGACCAATATACGTCTCTGTACATTTCGTGATAGTACTGAACAGAGAAACAAATGTCCGCTGTTCCAATCTATGAACATGGTTGTAGTAGGAAATCTCGAAAGCAAATTATAGAAAGGTTAATACAACCAATACACAGAAAACTTTGTTAAAAAGCATCTTATCAGCATCTTATAATAGAAATAAATTACTTATGCTTGGACTTTGTCGGCGATTAGGCCTTTCTCCTTTATTTGAGGCTATTTTCCGTGCATGCATAGTTTATTTCTACAATAAAGGGTCTGGTATCGGCTACCATTTAAATTTATTAGCTTACACAGTAACAAAAGGAGATAATATGGATAAATTGTAATACACAAGGTTTATAATTAATTAGTATGATGCACTCTTTGATATTATGCCATTTCTTACTGCATAATTCTACTGCATAATAACTAAATAAAAAAATGTCTTAAAAAAACTGTGCATCACTTTAAGTGTTGTAAATGTTTTTTCTGTTCCTCGAAAACTTTTTTTTTTTGCTTTTAAACTCAAATATTATTTTATTATCTAATTAGCAATATCATATGTGATATGTCTGATACTATGTCATGTATGTAATTTGAACACAAACAAAATGAAAATTAGAGAAACATAAACAGATGAAACTCACAAGAAGGCCGGATACTGTGCATTAGTTTGGAATTGTATGTACCGCTCAGTTTCAGTCACGGTTGCAGCAACCACATCAGTTTCATCAGGGTCATTGCTGGCAAGGCCAACAAAGGTCAAATCTGCATAGCCACAGAAACCTTGATATTTCTCACGACTCGGGCACTCCAAGTTCAGGACACAGTCAGCTAGCAAAACAACAGATTGATGTGCCATTATGATTTTATTTTTGGTACAGTGAGATGCAAATAGAATATATTTATATAAAACGTGATTTTGCCTCACTCACTCACTCACTCACTCACTCACTCACTCACTCACTCACTCACTCACTCACTCACTCACTCACTCACTCACTCACTCACTCACGCACTCACTCACGCACGCACGCACTCACTCACTCACTCACTCACCCATTCAATTACATGTGAGTGTTAATGATAGCTAGTTCCCTGATAGCGAATCACACAGAAATATATTCTCCAACATATCAGTTTGTACCCTCTTTCAGTTCCAGCAGGTAAGTATGCCAGCAATGAAAAAAAAACTTCTGATTTTGACAAACCTGCAGTGACATCTACACCCGCGTTTTTGCAGACTCTGCAGCATGCTTTGAGGGTGCCTGGCAGTTCTGGGTTCATATCCCATCTGTTGAGTCTACACATCTTTTTGATGAAGTCATTAGCCATCCTCTTCAACTGGTTACAGGTGCAGCGCATACACTCATTGTGTCTCAGTTTGAATAGTTCTGAATTGATGCATTCTTGTTCTTCCTGTTTGTACATTTGGCACATATAAAGTGTATGGTCTAATCTGGTTTAAAATTGCTTTCAACATAGTGTATTGGTCATATCATTACAGACAACTGAAAGTGTTAAAGAGTCTGTCTAACCTACTCCAACAAAGGTTACACTACTCTTAATATCTGAACTAGCATATTCTTAGGCATACATTCATAATTTTGAAATGTTGCAGTAATTTGAGAGACATCTGAGCCTGTATTAATTAAACATCATTTTTAAGGTCCCTTTAATAAAAGCTGTTGAAAATCATCTTTGTAAATGTAGCCTTAAAGTTTATCTTAAGTTTGAGAGGTTTATATGTGATGTATGATCCACTGAGAAATCCATAGCTGGCTTTCTGACCACGGACCTCAGGCTGTACATATAAGTATGCCCTTTGGCTATAAATCTTGATACCGCCCTCTCAAACTTTATATATACTGTTGAGCAAAGGAAGTGCTGCAATAGGTCAAAGTGGCGATGTGACACTTATGTATATCTCTTTTTGTAGGTTCTACCATCCCTACTAGAAACATTAAATATCGGTCAAAACATGTAAATATATGTCTAATATGTGCAACATAGATAACAATAACAAAACACATATTTACCGACTTCTCATATTTTACTATACACAAATATATATAGATTTATCCTGGGGAATTAATTTCTTATACAGCCCCTGTCAACATATTATTTCCTGCACAAGAAGACTTACCCCATTTGTCTGAATCAAGGTAAGACACAGCAAAATAAGAGCAAATAGAATTGCTTTCATTTTAATCCAATTAAACAACCAAAGGTCTTATCTTTTCATAAATAAAAATAATATCTGTTCAATTCTATAAATTGAATAATTTCTGACAGAATGTGCGATTCTGTCTCTTTAAAATTTATTGATTATTGTGGGTTTGAACTAAATTCTCTCCGCTCGAGCTTGTTAAATAAGTTTGAAGAGTTTCTGTTTCAAGTTAGGCCTACTCAGATTCAAAGAAAAATTAGATTTGCATTTCAATTTAGGTAAGAATGTATCTACTTTAGTGGCATCCCCCTTGTTTAAAGCTTATTTTTGCTCAATACAACTATGGAGCTAGACTAAGGTAAAAGCAACATTAGCTTGAAGGAATAATGGTGTAATATCATTAGTTTAAGTTAAATTCAAAACTTTCATGAGGTAAGCAGTTCCAATGATATAATGTCATTTAATGTGTTTCTTGTACATTTATAATGAGCAGAGTATTGGTAACATCTGTGACTAGAAGTCAAATACTATTACAGTTTAAGTATCTCTTAAAGCCTTTGATGTCATAAGATGTAAAATTTTAATTTATTGCAGCAGCTTGTACTAGCTACATCAGAGGACGTCATAGATAACCTACAGAAAATTCCCTTCCAGTGAAAAATATCCCACACAAATTTTTCAGTGTCTGTTGTTTTTTACATATTTTTTCCATATAATGATAAGTTTTTGGGTTGATTAATCCCAATTTATGATGTTACAGCATATAATTTTTGTATCAAAATACTTTTCAGGAAATATTCTTTATACCACATATAAAGGCCGAACCTCAGGACTTTATTCCCATCATAAAGACAAAGTTGGGGTTTTACATCAAGTTTAACAGCAAAAGTCATATTGGGATAGGTTCTCAGCATTACAACATGTGGGGTTCGAACCCACACAGAGGTGACAACCTGTGATTAGATGCCAAACTTGCTTACCACTAGGCAGGACCTCCCATAAAAGAGACAGGTTACATTCAGGGATACACTGCATTGTTTCAAAATATAATTTCTTGTGTACCTTTTTGTTTTTACCAGGGAAAGATCAACATAAATCATTAAAGAAAACATAATAAACATTTTTACAATAGAAATAAACTACATTTGCTTGGACATAATCAAAGATTTAATCACAGGAAATTTTTCCAAATCAACGGACTGAGTTAATGTTCGTTGTGTTGCATTGAAATATTTATGCAAAAGTGTAAGTTTTTTTGTCACAAGTGTTTCACATACTGTGGCTAATGTCTCATTCCTCTGTATTATACTATTATGTGTTTACATTGTGCAGCTTTGCAAGTGAAGATACTGCTGGTGATGAACCAGAACATACCAAACTGAAAATTGTTAAACAATAAACTGAGACTGACAATAATACTTTTAATTCAAATGTTTATTCTCAGAATAACGATCAGGGTCCATATTCAAAAACATTCCCATTTCTTAGAATACCTTAAAAACTACCATAGGGTGAGGGGAATTTTTTTAGAATAAGAAAAAACTTCTCAGTTTAAATAGCTAATGACATTTTTATGTTATTTGTATTACCAGCAGATAAATTTCCCAATTTCCAGTTGTGTTTAAACAGATTTGTCCAAAACAAAAACTGAACATGAACAATTAAAATATAAATTCCCACATGATATTTTACAGACTTTAAGGGAGACTCTAAAAATTCTTAATTTTTTTTTTAGCGCTCGCTCTCAAGGCTCGCGCTTCTAGAGATCACTTTTTTTTTGTTGTTTTTCATTTATCTTTTTTTCTGTCTCTGGACTTTCATGAATTGTGGTGTAGCAGTATGACTACCTGTCTTAACACTGAAGTTAAGCAGCAATGGGCTATGTTAGTACTCGGATGGCTGACTGCCTCAGTGCACTCATCGTATCTCTGATGGCTTTGTAGCTCATGTCAGAATGAGTAAAACCCCTTTTGGCCTTGCTTACACAGAAAGCGCATTGAAAAAATTGAAACTATTTGAAGTCAAATTATACTTAAGAGTGTTTCTTTTGTTGAAAGTTTCCAATATTTTTTATTGATGGACATTAGTTCCAATCAGTGATAATCATTATACATGAAAGCCCTTTTTATACATTCCCAAAAAATCTGTTTATTTTTATTTGAACCAAAATGATAATAAAACCCCCAAAATAAATATCAAAAACATAGAAATGAAGACTAATGATGTTAAATAACATCTTAAAACAAGAAACGGGTGTAATTTAACTAAGTAAATAGCTCTTCATGTGTCCAATATTTGGAAATAGTGGAATGTTGGCTCAGTCCCTGCTTGACCTCATAAACAATCCATTGTTTTAAAATATTGGACCGTTACTTGGATATTAACCTCTACATATAACCAGCATTGTGGTGCAGATTTTGATAATCTGTCCGATGAAATATTATGTTTTTCTTGAAAGCATCTATCAATTCAAAGGTGGGACGTCTCACCAATCATCACAACCAGCCATCCACAGATACATTCGCAGTATATCCATAAACTCTAGATCCAACCCCACACCCAGGGGTATTTTTGACATACCCACTCTTTACAATCTGTCAATTTCATGTGACATCCTCTCAGATGAAAGTCTATTCCGGGCTATGTTTCTTACTGCCGTTTGCAGCTTCCTTAGGATGTCTAACATTGCTCCCCATAGCTCGTCTAAGTTCAACCCTGACTTCCACCTTCTCAGGCAAGATGTAATATTCGTTCCACCTGGTGCTCACTTGTTGATCAAGTGGACAAAAACTGTCCAGCATTATAAATCTCATCATTGGATTCAACTTCCATCCATCAAAAATCGCTTCCTGTGTCCTGTACGAGCTCTTCAAGCTCTCCTGGCTTCCAGACCTCTTCCTCCTCCACCTCTATTCGCCAATAACTTTTATCCCCATGCTCAAGGTATTGACACCCACATCTTTTAGGCGGCCAGGGGCCACTCTGGCATTCGACAATAATGTCAAAATCCAGGACATCATGGTCCATTGTCTATGGAGGAGTTCTGCTGTTTGGACATATCTTGAAAATGCATCACAAGCTTCATCCATCATACCGACCACCTTTTCAAGGACCATTCCTCCTTCTTTCTAGCTTGGGCTTGGGGATCTTAAAATATTACTCTGTGACATTTTAAACATTCCATGCTTTTATACTAACATGTAAATAAAATTGCCCAAACTATAAGTCTGTCTAATATAGATTGGCCTTCACGACCTTGCAACTCACACGACCTGGATTCACCTTCCAGATCACCTCTGACCTCAGATACATTGGGTTTGAACTAAGCAACTGACACTAGGTTTAGTTTCTGAATATATAATTCCGGATGGGGAATTTTGATGTGTTCACTGCATTGGAAAATAAAATGTTTTGTACTAACTTGTGTAAGAAGTAGTCTTTGTAAGGATGTATAAAAGTATATTAGTAGATCAAATGTTTTGTAGTAACTTATTGAAGATCTATTTAATTTTGTGTCACGCCTAGTACATATATATTGTTTTAGACAGGTGGTTGTAAGAGTAGAGGAGACCAGTACATATAGTTGGTTAAGGATCTGTTCTATAAACTCCAACAAACTGTAAGCATCTACCAGCTTTTCCATTCGAGGTTGGACTGGGATTTCAACATCAATCTTAGTGGTGGGAGGGGAGTGTGTTACCACCATGGTTCCCGGTAACTGATATAAGAAAATGTATTTGTAAGAATGAATGAAAGAATATGTATTAGTAGGTCAAATATTTCAGAATAACTTGTATAAGAAGTGGTATTTGTAACGGTTAATGAAAGCAGGGCATATAAGTAGGTCAAATGTGTTGGACAAACTTATATAAGAAGTGGTATCTGTAAGGGTTAATGAAAAAAGGGCATTTAGTAGGTCAAACGTGTTGTAGTAATTTGTATAAGAAGTGGTATTTGTAAGGGTTGATGAAAGTAGGGTATATGCGTCAGTCAAATGTTTTGGAGTTACTTACATAAGAAGTGATATTCGTAAGGGTAAATTAAAGCACTGTATATTAGTAGGTCAAATCTTTGAAGTAACTTATATAAGGAGTGGTGTTTGTAATTGTGAATCAAAGCAGGACAGTTTAGTAGGTCACATATTTGTAGTAACTTATATGAGAAGTGGTATTTGTAAGGGTAAATGAAAGCAGGGTATATTTGTAGGTCACTGGATCATTTTCTGGAAACAGAAAAAATACATCTTTTTGAAGCTTTCACTTTTTATTATTAATCATTTTTAATAATTCTCATTTCTGACTGACATTACTCAGAAACTAATTTGTAGGTCAAATATTTGTTGTAACATAAATCACTGGATCATTTTCTGGAAACAGAAAAAATACATCTTTTTGAAGCTCCCACTTTTTATTAATCATTTTTAATAATTCTCATTTCTGACTGACATTACTCAGAAACTAATCAGCGGATCTTCTGAAATTTTTATGTGGGGTAGGTTCTGGACAAAGGAAGAAGTACATTTGGGAAAGTTTCTGGATCCTATTGTGGATACAAATAAATCCAGAATTTTTGGACATGCCACCTGGTGGAGATTTTCGTGCTAAGAGTTTTTTTCTCATTTAATATGCATTGATATAAGCACAACATATGAGGAGAATTTAAATAAAAACTCACTAAGTCACAAACAGGCATTCCACATGGCTTTAGTAGGGGCAAAGTGCAGAATTTGTGTCAAATAGTAGTGTCTTTCTCCATCTCTTCAAGGACAAGTTTACATTCCGCCTTTTGAAGGTTAAACCAGAATTCATGAAGCTTGTATTTATTTTTTTTGTTCTTAATTTTATTCACTTGTTAGAGTGAAATCCACTTATATTGCCCAGCCCACTATAATGGTGTATATAGTAATTAGTATAGTATTCTTTGCTCTGACGGTCATAAATGGTGTGAGGTGGAATTTATTGTTTATTTGATATCTGTACCAAATTAAGCCATGTGCCAAATTTCCAATCCAAGCAGTAAAACAAAGCATATTGTTGACGAACAAGTGTAGGTTGTAACTCAACAAGATGATAGGTGTTAAAGAGATAAAGTTCAACTTTTAGGTTATTAGGCAGGTACTGTAAACATTATATATCATGAAGTAATTCATCCCAAAGCTGTTATTGATGTGACATATCTTTGAACATTCGACATATAGTTAAGTTGTTTTTAATTCACATTACATTTCATGTCACTATAGGTAGTTTTAGTCATACACTGAACAAATACAACACATTTGAATATGGCACTTTATTTTCAATGTGTACTCAAATTGTAACAAACACAATTGGATGAGGTTTTCAATGAATATATGTGTGTATATAATTTATGTCCCTGACAGAACATTCAGGTTCATTCTTCGGTTGGTGGTTCTTTTCTGAAACAGAATAGAAAACTGGGACTTAGGAGATAATTAAAAAAAATATATAAATGATGCTGTACATGTTTATCGTGTGAAAGTTAAAAGTTTCTGTAAAACTTCTGTATATCAACAGGGTGATAACTTCTTTCTAAAAGAGGAAAGAGAAGTGGCTGAACGTACATCATCAGACAGATCATTCCATGTCATTGGAATATCATATGCAAAGTTGAGACCAAAATAACCTACCAATACAAATATTTATATTTGAATGAAATCCAATTCAATTCAACTTTTCTTTTTCTTGTAAAATATTTTTTCCTCCTGTCTTCAACTACCAATCGATAAATGACCAATCAGATTCTTTTTGTAGCAAGTTTTTTTTTTTTGCTTGTTTAAATGTAGTGACATGGATTTATTTTTCTCTAAAATATGCATTGACAAAAAGTGCAAGATATGCATGTGTTTTACCAACTTAAAATTCAAACAATTGATGTTTCAGATTCATTTTCATGGGCGATAATATGATTTCTTCTTTAAACTAGCACCCCAACTTGGCATAATTTGTATAGGAAAGCTCCGAAAATGTTAAATTCATTTTTTTCCTCACAAGTTTTACAGATGACATATGTTATCAAATATTCCAGCTTTGGGTTTGTGCCATGTTAAAGTTTGTGCCATAGAACGGCACCAAGGAGCATTAATTGTTGTTTTAGACAGATAAGGTGTATCAAAGCAGCTCCAACTGTATGTTTATTTATTTATTTGGGGTTTTACATCGCTTTCAACACTGTACAGGTCATATCACGATGGGTAGTTGGAAGGGCAGAGGAAACCAGTACATACAGTTCGTTAGGGTTCTGTACTGTAAACTGCCGACCAAAGGCAAGCAACTACCAGCTTTCCCACTCCAACTGTATGACCTCACTGTATCACTTCATATCATTGTGGGTGTATTTGGGCCTTTATGATAACAAGAGCCACAGAGACACAAATTGTGAACCAAAATCTATGAAAATCTGGCAACAAAACCAACTTTCGAGTTAGATACATCCCATACTTGGTCTGGAACTCAGACAGTCACATATCCAAATACTAACGTAGCCAATTGCTGCTTAACTTCAGTGATAAGACGGGTATTCAACACTTTAAGCCACAATTCATGAAAGTCTAGTGTGAGCCTCGCTAGAGCACATATTAAAAATGGGGGGGGGGGGGAGGATCTCTAGAAGCACAAGCCTTGCTAGAGAACAGACTTAATAACTGCACTGTGAAGAAATCAAACAAACCTCTATGTGGTTGGTGGGCCAACACCCACATCCTTACACAGATGGCAACAGGCCACTCTGGTTCCAGGGTGACCAGGCCTAGTGTCTTTCTGGTCCCTCCTGCACATCCTCCTGATGATTTTTCTATTCTTCCTTCCCAATTCCGTGCAATCGCACCCGAAGCATTTTTCGTGATTCAGCTTAAAGTTTTCCACATCCACACAGGTGTTCTCCAACATCTGGATTTAAAATAATAAAAAGCATGGTGTACATGCAGATACCCACCACCAACAACATGATGTGAGAGGGTAAGTTATAACCAGATCAAAAAGTTGCAGATGGTCTGGCACGCTGTGTCTATATGAACACAACCATGATCTGATACAAGGTGATTTTATGTCGAATAAATTCATCAGATTTTACCATATTGCCTGGTAATATGTCGGCAGATATCAATTTAAAAATGATATTTATTTTAGTTCTGACTTTTTGAACGTACTTTCAGGATTTTCTAAACTTTTCTAAAGAGACTTTGTATCAGAGATCTGGTTCTAATGTATCGAACGTCATGGTGGTTTACTGCACACAGACATTAAGAATGAGGTCTTGACCATTTTTCATGAACGCATGAAATTGACACCCGGAATTGACACAGAACATATCTACATACATTTCACAAATCCTTTATATTTTGCATCATATATCTAGACGTGCTACAGATTAAAGAGTCGTTTATTGTTTACTTAAATTTGTATTCTAGAGGCGCCAAATTCCCTCAGTGTCCGATGTCACTCACCAAGTCAAATAATATTAGTTTGTACAAAACAGTTAGTTGTAATTTCAGAAATGTGTAAGTTATATCCATCTTATAAACACAGTGATGCTATTTTAGAGTGTGTAAATTTATTCTTAGATTTTCATTGTGAACTTTTATTTCAAAATATATAAATTACAGCATAAGTAAATATTTTTGTGGGGTAAATTTAAACTCATTTTAATGTTAATGTACCAGTATTAATACGAGTGAAAACTAATAATCTACTTACCCCAGAATGTAGAATGCCCAAGATAAAACCTACCAACACAGTCACCAAAGTAAGTCTCATTTTTTTGTTGAAAAATTGAAATGCCACCAAACCCAAACTAAAATATGTTGAGTAGTTTGTTGAGCAGTTATATATTTCTCACACAGGCAACCACTTTACAGTACCTTCATAAAAGTAAATTCTGGAAAGATTAATACGTTTACTATAATACTTTAATTGAACGTTTCAACATTTCAAAGGATAAAGTAAGGTATGATCAATTTTATCTTGATCAATATCCCCATAATCATTTCATTTTATCTGCGTTGTTCTCAATTATGTGTCTTAAATAGTACTTGGTATGGATTGGCTACTTCGATGAAAAATACTTCCACTATTTTGTTAAGACACTGTATTTCAAGAATGTTAAAGTTTCACACTAATGTCAATTATGTTTCAATTTATATATTTCTCCATGAAAAGTCTCTGTCACGTGACCTCTCTTGTTGTCTGTACCAAGACCAGTGAATGCAATTCTCTGATAGCACTTACCTGAAGACACTTTCCCTGTATTTACTGACCTAGTTTAGGGTTCACCCAATCAAAATCATTAGTTCTGCTTCATTGGTTCCAATGTACTGGGGCCTTTTATTACAAAATCAGAAAGCAAAGGTTATACATGGAAAATTTGAACCCACCTCCCTCCTCTGGTACACAAGTTGCGAGGTATTTCGGGATCCAAAGGATCCCTTCTTGTTAGAAATCAAATAAACCATGTGAGTGGAGGGATCTTTGGCTGCTCACATGCTCACATCGAATTTGCATTAGGATAGTCAGTAGTCATTATGCTCATGGAAAGTTCCTGATTTGACTTTGCTTCTCAGATTTGACCTTTTTCTGACCTGCAAGGTTATTCCCTGGTTTTATTGGAGAAGGTTTTGCTTTTGCGAGTGCATGGCTAATGATTGTGTTGAAGTTGTGGCTATACTGTTATTAGAGCATTATTATACTATTGTTTTACAAATGTGTATGGTGGTTTTAAAAATGTTCAACTGTATACATCAAAAATTCTTAAATCTCATTTTATGTTTAACTGTACTAACATGCATAATAAAAATTCCCAAACCTACTCTTTCACTGTCTTAGTAGCTTTTATTGCAAAAAAATACTCTCACCTTACTGGCTGGTCTCTTGGGTTCAAATCTGCAACATTAAATGGTTTACACTTCACCTCCTTTTTTGCCTCCACCTTCATAGTGCTAATCTTTACTTTCATTGGGCTAGCAACTGAATGCAATTCTCTGATAGCTTAAGAAAAACAAATTTAGTATAAAAGGTCAACTTGACCCAAAACTCTCTTGATTAACGAACTGTAAAAAGTGTACCAACAATAAAACATTAAAAAGTTATTTTGTCAAAAAGTCATGAACTAGAGAACATTATTATCAAAAGATTACTAATACTTACATTACATTACACTACATTCTGATTTGTATAACACTTTACAATTTAAAGTTACATAAACCAATGTAGATTACAATTAATACTCAGATGCTATTTTAAGTAAGTGTGTTTTCAGCTGTTTCCTGAAGTCTGAGATAATGTTCCAATTTTATAACACTAATGGCAATTTGTTCCACAGTTTTTGGGGCTGCTGTACTGAAGGTCCTGTCCCCAAAGGATATATATCCTGTTCTAGGCAGAGATAACAGTTTTTTTCATGTCAGATTGTAAGGAACAAGAGATTGTTTACTGCTTCAGAAGACTAGAGATGTAAGTGGGTGCACATCCATCATTACATTGAATGTGATAAGTAATATCTTGAATTCAATATGCTGCCTAACTGGTAGCCAGGGGAGGGATTTCGGTTTAGGCTTTATAGTATCATATTTCCTGCAGCCCACAATAGAGTGCATTGACATTGTCAAACCAGGAAAGGACTAATACTGTCAAAATCTGAGCAGCTTTCTGTGTTAAGAGGGGTGTATCCTAGAGATATTGTAAATTTGGAGGTATGAAGGCTGGTCAAATCTGATGGGTCAAGGAAAGATTTTCACCAATCCAAGTACCTGGATTCCTAGCAGCAGTAACACTTTGTATGACATGTCCACCTACTGTAATTGATTTGGAATTAATTTTTGACTTCCAGTCACAAGAAATTCTGTTTTGTCATCATTTTGTTTTGAAACATCCAATCTGACAATTCAGCAATATATTTTTTGAGATGACTGATTCAGTTTGACTGGTAATACAATCTGTGTCAAGTGATAAATACAGGTGGCAATCATCAGCAAAATGGTGAAACTAGATCTCGGAATTATGAATAATATTGCCAATAGGTCTTGTATAATGTGAGTATAGTAATAGGCCTAGAACAGAACCCTGGGGAACACAACAGTCTAATTTATGGTTGGATGATTTGACACCTGGACACTTACCGCTAGTGATCTGTCTGATAAATATGAAGTAAACCACTTCAAAGCTTGTCCTGATATACCTAATGTTTGACATAATCTATCCACAGTGTTGTATGGTTTGAAAGTGTCAAAGGCTGCAGATAAATCTAACAATGTTAATAATACAACTTTTTTTATCATCCAAATTCAAAAGCAAGTCATCGAAGATTCTGTTCAAGGCTGTTTCACTGCTGTGTTTGGAGTGGTATGCTGATTGACCTAGATTAACAAGGTCATTTCCAAGCTGGTGTTTATGCATCTGGAGACTGACGGCTCTCTATGTTAATTTTGAAAGAAAGCTCAGATTTGATACTGGACAGTAGTTCTTAAGAATCTTATCCGGATTTGGTATCTTTAATAGTGAAGTAACTACAGCTTTTAAAATTCAATTGGCACCACATAATTGGAAAGAGATACATTTATAATTCTGGTGATAATGGGGTCAGCTCAGCTGAGCACTGTGTTTAAGCAGATGTGTGGGTAATGGCAGATGTGTGGGTAATTTTAGAAAGGTGGCTGTAGCTTGTTATGAACCGATAACCAGTAAAAGGAGCAACCTTACTATCAAAACTAATTAGAATTAGGGATGGGTCAAATGCAAATGCAAAACTGTACCGATTTTGGGACTCTCTCAGTTATAGTACACACCAACCAAACATGGACATTTCCTCTTAATGACACCACAATAAAAGTCTGTAAAAGGTGATAAAGGTGTAATTTCTTCTGATTTCTGGATTGTCTCCAATATTTTATGTTTTTCTTCCATAATGTGTTGACAAGTGAGATTGAGATTATAAAGTGCCGTAACTAAAACAGTGCATTTCTGATCAACTTAATTGCTATAAAAGTCTGCAAATTCACGAAAATATGAGACAAAAGTTTATAAATTCCTTACATTTGGGGTATGTTTCTGACATTTTAACTCTTCCTTCCATTACATATATTAGCAAGCGAAAGTGGTGATTTTAAAATCTCATCATGGTATTTCAGTAAAATGTTCTCAAAACAGAGACACTGGGCCTACCGACCCATCCCTAGTAAGAATTAGAAAAAAGACTTATGAAATTTCATAAACCTGTGGAAGAAGGGAGTTAATTTTTGCTACCAATGTCTTGCAGTTTTTATCAAGTCAAAGATCAAAGTTTTATATTCTTTACATTTTTCTCTCTGCCGAAAGTATTTGTATTCACATTGCTACCCTTGGCCTTTAGTGAATTGAAGCCCTTGTCATTTGTAATTTCTTAGATGTAGAATATTCAACATTTCAGCGTTATTTTCAATCTGTTTATCTTTTTAACATTTTTAATTTTTTCTTCAGTGACTGGGGATTGTCATTGGTCTGGACCCCTCATTTTGGTCCCTGGTAAAGAGGTTCTCCATTAGCATAGATTTCGACCATTGTCATAAAAAGGTTGGGTAATGATAGGTTGACCCTGAAAGCCCCTCTTAAAGTATCACTTTCGGCCCTGAATTAACTCTTTTGTTGTACACTGCTTGGTAGATATTCTGTTACATCTTGTGTTTTATTTGATTGCAAAAGAGCTTAATTCTTAAACTATTTTAAACCAGATGTTCAATTTCAATGCATGTACTCGGTGTAAATAAATTCCCTCAAAGGTATTATCTTCAATCTCATTTTTTTAACTTGACCTTCCATTGATGTATTACGGCTATAAAATCTTTAATTTGTTAAGATAACCTTACTAGGCCCAAAATGTAGTATTTTACTGATTGTCTTTTAACTGGTGCTAACTTATATAGCTGTCTCATATTTAGTACAGTCGTATCCTTGAGAAGTTGTGCAATAACTGCATCCTTGATTAAGGTCAATGTTGTAACCTTCCCATTTGAATGCAAAACAAGGTTAACACAAACTGTCAAGGATTGATCCTTGGACCTGTCAAATATTTTAACCTCCATACGAGGATGGACAATGATGTATCATTGTATGCTGACCTTGAGAGTTTTGGTAACCTTAAGAATTGTTATAAAAGTCACTGGTAAAATATACTTTTTATCGGAGGAAAGCTTTGGTAAAATAGTCTGTCATAATTGGATCAACACATATTGCTAAAATGTAAGAATTACTTGAAATACTTGTTAATATTTTTGTTGGTGGTTAGCTGTAATAATACTTGTATTCAAAATGGATTGTATTGCTGATGTGTGAATCAACCTTTTACAATAAAATGATAGAAAGTTATATGCTTCTTTTGACTGGAATACATCTGGTCCTTAACTATTGAGAATCCCGATCCTGGAGTAATTAGCCTTATTAGGGCTCACAAAGCAGCGGAAATTTGACCCTAATAGATGTTGACCCTTCTAACCTCTTCGTACGCTGAATGGGAACTGGGGTGGCACAGTAGTAATGCCCAGGTCACACCTTTCTATGTTGGGATCACAAGCTATAACCAGTGTAGTCTACATTTAGTTGTGGTTTGGTTCACCTTATAGTTCTGTTGGACTCATTTGGTACAATTCAGTTGGATTTCCATATTTGTGTAGGACACGTTCAGGGCCCTACTGCATGCGCTACCAAGACATGAAGTACTCATTTTGGAGGCATCATGACAAGGTATTCAACCAGAAATCAGGGGCCACGGTTTGCACAGTGGTAACACACTCTCCTCCCACTTCTGAGGTCAGCCGTTCAAATCCTGGACCTTATGTGGGAAAGTTGTTAGTTGCTTATCGATAGTTGGCAGTTTACAGTACAGAACCTTGACTAACTGTATGTGCTGGGTTCCTCCTGCCACAAAACTACCGGTCGTGATATGACCTGTACAGTGTTGACAGCAATGCAAAACCCCAAATAAATACATCAATCAACCAGAAACCAAATATGTACAGACATGACTATAATGAAAGGTGTGCCCTGAGCATAACATTTTACACTTCCCTCCTACCTCGAGATTAGAGTAGACCTGACCTTAAGTGGGAAAGCTGATAGTTGTTCATCACTGGCTAGCTGCTTGCAGTACATGGCCTTAACCTATTGTATGTACTGGGTTCTTCCACTTCTCAAACTACACATCAAGTATAACTGATATAAAAGTACTAAACATCACATGAAACAACAAATGACTCAAAATATTTTTGCTTTCCTGAAGAATTTTCAGTGACAAATTTTTGAGTGACATCAGGAATAGTAAACTCAAAGTCAATGTCTGGTAAATGATTCAAAAATTTCTGTATTATAAACTTCCAGTGCATAATTGTTTTTGCTTTAAATAATTTCATTTAATTTTCTTTTTTTGTCTTTTCTTTTCAGTTGTACAAGTTAAGCTTTTTAGAAGTCCAAAATCTGTACAAGTTATAACTTGTACAAAATTTGAAAAAGATTTTGTAAAAGTTACAACTTGTACAACTCAGTCGAACAAGATATAACTTGTACAAAATCCCAACTTGTACATGACCTATATATATCAAACCATTAGGCTACCGAGCACAAACTGTGTAACACCTACTCTTAATATTAAATATAGCAAACTACAGTGTGTTAACATACACCTCAATGTATAATTGTGTTTTTTAATTGAGCCATTTTAAGGCTACATACATTTACTACATTCATGCAAGAGCCACTGCTATAGTTGGACAGATTAAATTTCATCAGGGCTAATTAACTAAATGGGTCCAAACTGCTCCTGGTATGATGTGATTTATGGGCTTGGGTTTGGACAAAGAAAAGTTTGGAAACAACAGTTTGTGTTAATCCTTTGTTTTTGTACACCAGAAGTTTGACAGTGAAATTTTAAGTATTGAAATTATACCTCAAGAGTGCCAGAGAAAGCAAGATTATGTATATTAATCATATTATAATTATGTAATGTAAAGCTTGGTAAATTTATGTTTAATTCTATTTAAATCTAAGGTAATTAAGCTATGTTTATCCTGCAAGTATTTCTTGGCACTTCATTGACTTTATTTTGCTACATGTATGTTTTGTGTATTGTATTTAGTATGTAAAGTAATACTATTTTGAGAAGTTTTATATTTTATTCACTATAGACAGATATGTTTTTGTACTTAATCAAATTTAAGATGTTTTAAGATGTATTTGAATTAGGGCTGCAAGCGAGCCCGAAAATGCGCCTCGATTCCTTGTTTTAGAAGAATCGACTCGGTTAATCGCTTGATTATCGCCCACAAAATAAACTTCTTCATATTTTGACATATCACGCCTTATAAAATGGTTACAAACCACACAACAGGAAAGAATTTTGATAATTTATTGAATTTGGGGGAAAAGACGCATTTATATTGCAAAATATAAGAAACTTTAACCATCTTTATATTGCGAGATTTGAGGCGTCTTCGAAATACGTTATATTAAAATGCCGTCTTATAAAACGTTGTTACACAAAGAATTAAAGCTTTGAAATACTTAAAATATAAAATATTGAAACGGAAATGCCTTATATTAGTAAAATATATAAATATATTCATATATTTAAAGAAGCAATAGAATTTTGTGGTAGATTTTATGTGTATGTTTAGTTGTTTTTGAAGACCCGGATCACTTTTCTTGCCTCGAGTATTTAACTGAATCGTTTCGTTTCCGAGCAACCGAAGAATCGTTGCAGCCAAGTCCAATTTCTGGCTTATAATGAGTTCATATTGTCTTGATTATTCTATAGATCTATTCCTGAAGTCAATTCTTATATTGTTCAATTGAATTAATTTGTTACATAGGGTACACATTTCAAGTAGTATTCCTTTATTTCTGTTTTATTACAGTCAAACCATCAAGTTGCCATCAAGTTTACATCAATTGTGTTATCAAGTTTACATCAAGTTGTCATCAATGCTGTCATCAGTAATTTCTTCAAACATCCATGGTTTAATCAAGTTTACATCAAGTTGTCATCAATGCTCAACTGTTTCATCAATTGTATCAAAATCAACACCATTGTCAACACCTGCAGTGAAGTTACACCTGTTTGCATAACTGAATTAATAAACGGTGAACTAATTGATGCGTCTGATATCTGGCACCATAGGCTTACCATACCTCAGGATATACACCTTAAGACTTTGCACTTCAAGAACATTTACACCTTCGTTTTCACACTTAGTGTGTAACAAACTGAATAATATTGTGACATAGAATTGTATGTATTTCACATAAAGACAATATATTTTCAATTTTATTTACAATGTGGATTGATTCACATTTTCTAATGTATTTTGAAATTAACAGTTGTTAAGTTGATTTTTCGGCACCTAATATATACTTGGCTTCCTGTAATAATGTATGGAATTTGAAAAGTCATATTTAGAGCTTAGACTCTTTTTCTTGGATGTATGTGGCCCTTGCAGACAGAAGTGTTTTATCTCCATGGTACATTCTGCTACAATACTCTCCAGAATGTTTGTGCCAGGCTTTCACCTTGACTTCATCCCCCAAAACACTTTCATTTTTGTTGATAACCTCTAACACAGAAACACATGGATTTCTTGGTGCCCCCAAGGCTTCAAAGACTTTGAAAAGGAGGTTCAAATATGAAATATAATTGGTGTGTCTATTTATGTCAATATCAGAGGGTTCAATCAATGTTTTTATTTCTATTGATGGCTCTGATCCATGTTGAACTTCTTCCAGGTAAATCCTTTCCCTGTAATATGGAGAATTCTGTGCCTTCATTTGAAAATGTTTTGGAATAGGGATGATCTTTCTTGTCTCAAAGTTGACAATGGCAAAAATGCTTATGTTTTTCCCAAGCAAATTACCTTCTGAATCATGATAAACATCTTCAAGTGTCACTGTTTTGTCAGATATATTGATGACAGAAACTTCCCATAACAATGGTGTCTTCAAGTGAATGACATTTGAGGCCCTGTCCAAAGCAGCATTCTCCTCAAAATAGTGATAAAGCTGTTTCAATGGGCTATATCTTGATGATATGATAAATATACGTTGAAATATCCATCCCTCTTGCAAAATTTCTTGAAATATACTTTGTTGACTCAAAAATACAATGTCATGACACTTGATTGTGAGACTGACCAGCTGATATAATGCACTTTCTGTGTAAATTAAAAAGAAATATAAAGACATGGAAATAATAAATAATTAATAGAAAGGGCATTTAAAATGTATGATAACGTACCAATTCAATTCTCTTAGGTCAGGTATATATTACATGAGATTGAATTATTATTAATTAATCAAAACGCCTGTTGAAATTAAAAAATATATAAAAACATGGAAAATAATAAATAATTAATAGAAATGGCATTTGAAAAGTGTATGATAAGGTCCCGAGTTAACTATTTTAGGTTAGGTATATATTATAAAAGATTAAATTATTAACTGATAAATTCAACGCCTGGTACCTTGGATTTGTTATGGTATATGATATATCAAGTAAGTAAATACACATATTTGTGTGAAAGCTGGTAGTTGCTTGCCGTTGGTCGGCAGTTTACAGTACACAACCCTAGCGAACTCTATGTACTGGTTTCCTCTGCCCTTCCAACTACCCGTCGTGATATGACCTGTACAGTGTTGAAAGCGACGTAAAACCCCAAATAAACAAATAAACACATATTTGTGAAAATGCAACCACAACAGATTAATGTCGCCATTAATTTTGTAATAATACTACCATCTTTAAGATGGTTATAATGTGTTTGTTTTTGTGTTTTGTAACCTCTCATGATTTAACATATTTTATTTATTATATTTTATATTGTACATTAACATAGATTTCCATTGTGCGGATAACTTGACATATCTGTTACATACGGTAACTTGTAGAAAACGTACCTTTGTAATGTTTTGCTGTATGGCAATTAAGCTGAAATGAGACAATACTCATTGATACATTTAATCCATCATTTTTATGTTGAACATTTTCTGGTTTTACACCAGAAATTTCAGCTGCCATAGCTGTCCTATGTTTTAACAACGTGACACAACGTAACAAGGTGATATATCACGGATGTGTCTGCAAACCTGTTTCTGTTATTATCCAGTACCGGCAGAAGATACTGCAAGTACTTACCCAGTGCACCAGCATGCGGTGAGCCACTGTAAATACTTACCCAGTAAACCAGCATGCGGTGAGCCACTGTAAATACTTCGGGGCCTGTATTCATGAAAGGTCTTAGACTTAGCCAGGTCTTAGGCTTAAATCCAGTCTAAAAGTTAAGACTTTTGTCTCAGCTAAGTTTTGTCTTAAAACTGTATTATCAAATAACCACAGTGATTTTCTGTGTCATGTGACCTTTCTTTTCTATTCAAACTACACTGTTGGTGATATATATTCTTCATTTAATGCATTTTATCCAAGGAAAAGTGCTCTTTTGAAATGGAAAACCTTGTTACCACATATAAACTTCCCAAAGACTGCTTTAGTGATGTGTTCTGTATAATTATACTTTATCTACAGCCATTTCAAATTTTGAAGTGGAGAAAAGTTTATGGCGGCCATATTTAAGTCCTCTTTACAAAATTTAAGCCCACTATCAACCAGTCTTAAAGTTAAGCCCTTATTTAAGCTTAAGAGTGGTCTTAACTTTTTTGTGAATACCGCTAAGACTAACACAAAAGTCTTAGCAATTTATCTGCGAAAGTTAAGACTAAAGTCTTAACTTTAAGCCTACGCTCTGGCTAAGACCTTTCGTGAATACAGGTCCAAGTGATTCTATCTGATTATACTTTCCTTGTTGATGTGTGCGTTGCCAAACTTCAAGGGCATTCGTTATGTGTAAACAAACAGATTGAATGAATTTAAAACAGTCTGGAAGTAGCCTGGCCTTCCACGCTGTGTGAACCAAAATGCAAACGAGAAATACCATACACTCTATCAGAATCCTTTTATGTCTGGGAGTCAGTTGTATTCTGCTAGCTTGTCCAAATATATATCTGAGAACATAATGAAAAATAATTAGAATGCAATCAAACAGTTGTGTTTATAAACGCCTGTGGCAAGGCTAGTCTGGAAGATAATACTTTTCAATTTTAAATGACAGTGTGAGTGCAAAGGTCAATAGGTGGACCACACCAAGTCGTTGCTTTTCTGTGTCATCAAGGCAAATACAACAAAGCTTAAAATATCAGATATTAGCAGATCTAGAGGGGATTCAGTGGTTTGAATCCCCTTGAAAAATGCTAAAAAAAGGGATACAAAAATGAACCTAAAGCAACATACACATATTAAATTGAACATCTTGGACTAGATCCAGGTTCATCCAAAATTATGATAAAAAATATACTATTTCACAACGTTCTCTTCTGATCTCATGTTGCTGATGTCAAATCCTGCTTCAAAACACACTTAAATTTTCCAGAAACAAAAATTTGAAAAAAAAATATGTAAAAACATAACCCCGAAATTAATGGTAGAATTTATGTCAACAAAGCTAGACAACAATATTTTAAATACTAGTGTTAAATTACCAGAAACACCACTAAATGTACATAAATGTACAAACAATTGCATGGTTTCCACAGAAGCTCAGAGATCTGGAGCTGGGCACACGCACACTTTACTCTTGGCCTTCCATCCATTGAGACGTCAAAATTCTAAATTCAGTGGAACTTGGGGGCAGATATTGGACTTGTTGCTTTTGTTATTGAGCACAGGGAATAAAGATAAATAACCAAACATTCTGCCTCTCATTCTACCAAGTTACACCCTCTAGCCCTTAGGGGTAAAGCATGGTGGAGATGCCGGGTACGTGAGGATATTACAAGCAGTATCCCCAGATGGCCACGGTTAAAGTCTTGATACGTATCGTACTGCATAATATAACGAAGAATCAATATGGGATTTATTTATCTGGGGTTTTATGTCGCTTTCAAAGTTGGTCAAGGTTCTGTACTGTAAACTGCCGACCATCGGTAAGCAACTACCAACTTTTCCACATAAGGTCCAGGGTTTGAACCGCTGAGTCGAGTGTCTTACCACTGTGCCACCGTGGCCTTGAATCAATATGGGAGTCAGTGGTCGGGGCAGCATAATCCTGAAGATGACCTACCTGTACCTGAGGATGCAGGTTGATGAGGTGGTGAATGAGAATAAAAATAGCTTCTGATGAGCCAAAACAGCATCACAAAATGCTAATGAACTAATTCATGAATGATTGAATACCTGGTAAGGATAAACAAATAAGAGGAGAAACACAGCCTGACCTGAGCCTGTGAGCAGTCTTTATATTCCACTAATGAAATTAGTCCTTTCCAGAAATGAGAAAATGGCCCTTTTCGTGGCCGTTAAATATTTCCAAAACACTAATGCAACTGATGAAAACCTATTAGCAAAATCACATACATTTACGAAAGTCGATGAAAGTAACTCCAAAGGAAAACCTGGGTTTTAACCCTATCAGAAAAGTTAAAATGTTATTGTTTTTTTTGTTTCACCAAAAAATTTATAAAAGTAACCATTAATCTATATATATGATACAACTTTACCTATTGTCAGTGTCTTATAACGTGAATATAGTTTGAAGAATAATACATCATTTTCTAAAGCAGTACTTAGAACTGGTACCAGTACGAGTGTACTGTTCAATGTCTAAAAGAGTACAGAAAATGAAGAATAAATGATTTATTAGGTAATCATGTTTGACATCTATTTCATGTATTAAAATACTATCAAGCATGAAGTTTTCTCCATGTTTTCATTCCTGCTTGGTTGCACCTTTTGACACCATTCCTGTTAAAATATAAACATCACACTTAAACAATGATTTCAGTGATGTTTTCCTAAAAATGAAACACCTGTTTTCTCAACAAATTCGTGGTCAAGATATCAGTTTGACTAACCTACAGTGATAATAATAATGACAACCTCTTATATTTTGCAAAATAAACATAGCTATAGCATTGTTTCATATGTGAATATATTATCACATTCAATATATTATACTTCATGTTTCATACTTCAAATGATATTTGTTTGGACATATACTGAAGCCATACACCCATTGGAGGAAGTGTTCCTCCTGACTACCCTATATATAAGCATGTGGTCAAGGGCAACATTGAGGTAATCCTGTAATTTATATTTTCAGTCAATAAGAACAAGGTCCCAACAGCAGCAGTTATACTTATCCAAACTATGCAGCATCTTAATCTTTTTGGTTATGGGGCACTTAAAGTACATCTTTCAGGGTCTAGTTGAAGGAAGAAGTGAAAACATTTTGGGAAAGATCCATATGTTATTCTGGATGCAAAGAAAAATCATAAGTTTTTGGGAAAGTGCCCTGGTGAAGGTTTGCGCACTCTGAGTGATTTCTTGTGTTTACCGCTACAACCAATGTTGTTCACTTTTGCTACAAAAAATGTATCATTAGACTTTTCCCTTCAGATGTTTATTTGCAGGGCTCCCATGATTTACCGCAGTAGGATGGTTGAGGTTTATTGTTAGGGGTTATCTGCGTATGCCCTAGCAATCTGGAGTAGGTTATAAAGTTGATTCAACAACAAAAATGAGGTAATTATTTATTAATTTACCTGGACTGCGCAGAGCATTGGGTTTTGATTTAATTAATTAACAGTCTAGTTATACTTTATTTTTTATGTGTGGAAACCATGAATACTGACTCGCTTGTGTCAACTACTAGCCTACGTAGATGAGCAGGCAGAATCAGCTGCCAATGTGCTGTAAGTGTTTGTTGTGAAAATTTGACTCTGTATAAACTTTACACGAAAACTGTGTCATGATGATTTATTTTGGTGTGACCTAGTTGTCATATAATAGAGGCCCTTTTGCTTCAGTTAAAACCAATAGCGAATTTATGGACAGATATTTTTTGCTGTTATGGCGCAAAGACTGTGGAACCAACTACATAAAACATAAGAACTCCTAAACCTCTTGCTGGTTTCAATGAATTCCTTAAAACATTCTTATTCAAAAGAACCATTGATAAACATGCTGTGGGACAGATGCTGTAAAAAACTGTTTATTATTACGTAATATATACTTGTTAAATCGGTGACAGAGAAGTTATCCTGTAGAAACTGCATGTAGTATATTTTTTCTCCCATTTTTTTACTGTTGCACAGTTGTTAAGGAAAGTGGCCAAGCCCCTTTCTAGTTATGTTTTTATGACAGTAAACAGCTCTATGTGTCTCGCAATCGAGTGTAGAGAAACCATAGGGGTGGGGGTGAAAAACACTTGAACTTGGATTTTCACCAAATCCTTCTATCATTATGTAGCATTAGGTCTGTGTTATGAGGTGTACAGTACTTGAAATGGCTTGTGTATTTTAAAACATGATCTTCAGTGCTATAAATTATTTGTAAGTTAGTGAAACTTCATCTAACTATGCACTTTGATCCAATGAATTAGCATGTCATGTATGGTTTTGTTAGAGATTTTTTTTTGAAGTTTTCTACTATGGGATTTTATACACATTTCACCCTGCTACGAAATGTCCAGGTACAAAATTTGTCCATACCCCTGACATCCGACCTCCACATCAGCCATTTTGAAACAACCAGAAATACATATTACTTTATGTTCCTATGAGGGAAGATGGCATAGGAAAATCAATAATACCTATTTGGGAGTTGTAGTAGCTTCAAGTTTATGGTCCTTGCACAAATGACAACAGGCCTGCTGTGCTCCTGGCCTGTCTGGTCTGATATCTGAATGGTTTCGTCTGCAGATCCTGTTGATGAACATCCTCTCCATCCTTCCCAGCTGGCTGCAGGTGCAGTTGTAGCACTGCCCGTGGTTGAGTCTGAAGTCTGTGTTTTTACACGTGGTGTCCCCATTCACCTGTATCAAAAGAGAACCATATCTGTCTTGGATTTGATTTGTTGTTTCACCAAACCTATGTGTTCTTTTGTATTTACTACATATGTGTAATGCCGTGAATAACTAGTCATTTTGTTGGCTTAGCTTAGTAGCTTTGGCTTATCTCAGTTAACCATGGTTACTACTGTAACCCTATACCTGTGTTATTAGTAATGATGAGGTCAAGGTCACCGATCGTATACCAGATCTGTCAATATATTCAGGTTTTAGTATGCATATTAACTTTCCACAATTACTAACAATAAAAGGGTAGCTGGCCAAATCTCCAATCTCTATTTCTATTTGGCCAGGATAGTCACCAGAAACTGATGTCTCCACTCAACTAAAAACGGTAAGTGAACGATAAGAGTCTGTGGATACTATTGGCCAGAAAATTTAGCATAAACCAATTTACTATCAAGACTATCTTAGTATGTAAAGGCATTCATTTGGAGTAGTGCGCCATCTCTACGTGCCTAAAGGCAACCATCAAGAGGTCAAAGAGCATTTAAAAGGAGTCATCCCTCCCTCGGTCAAAGGTTCACATAAAAATACTAATATAAATGAATTGCAGGTGCATTCAAATACCAGTATTTTGTCCTCTATTTAATAACTTTGTTTATAATCTTAAAGGTCAAAGTTGGGGATTTACATTCTGTTCAGTAGCCAGGGTATATATTGGGACAGATCCTCAGTTTTGTCATTCGTTAGAGTCCAACCCACGCAGAGGTGACAGCCTGTGATAAGAATCCGAACTTGAACACCACCGGGCCAATGTGGACCTCGTTCACAAATTTAAAGTTTGGTAGTACATTATTATTGGACGCGAATGAATTCAGTTTGCAATTTATAGCTATCTTTTTGTCTGAATTAACTGAGTACAATGAGAATAATGATAGTATATGGAAGTAATAGTGAAGGAAAAGTTCCAAATAATCTGCAAAATATCTCACTGGAAAATTAACTTTAAACTGGTCTTTATATCAGAAATAAACTCATTGAGTTTGTACTGTAAGGACAACCATCTGACATCATTTTACCCTAAAACTGTCTTTGAGACATTATGTTTATAATAACTGACACCAAAAAGCACTAGAAAAGTGCTCTGAGAATGCATATGTCTGCTAAGCAGCTCATTTTCACATGTTTCTTAAAAAGTTTCTAGATCAAGTGGGTGATCTGTTACACTACTAAAATAATATTATCTGTACCTTAACATTTGAAGTTATATTTGCAACCAAACAACAGACAAACGCACGCCCCCAGAAACATATCCTCCTATATAAATATTAAACAAGAGCAGTTGGTGAGTTCTAACCTTTGCCAAGGCATGTTATAATAATTTAAAGGGAAAATCCAGATGATTTTTCTTGTATCCAGACACTAATCTAAATCACCCTCAAACTTAATCGGATCTAAGTTGGGCCGAAACCCATCCTCTGAACTTTTACAAAGATTCAACCAGTAGTATTTCTGTTATCCTGCTAACCTACAAACAGACAAGCAGACAGACAAACCAAGAAACATGAAAATAATACCTCTTTGGTGAAGGTAATAAAGACTTACCGATGTGTGAAATATAACTATTGCTGAAACAGCAGTGATCAACAGTACAAAATATGTCTGCATCCTAAATTATTGTTCTCTAAATAATGTTGCAAGGCATTTAATTCCAAAATGAAAAGGTATTTTTGATGTTTCGGAAATACTTATTTCTATAATATAAAATCACTGTAATTATTGCAATATCCTGTAGATTATTGAAGTTGAAAGTATTTCTTATACTTTCCAACAACATCTGTTATAGAAATACATCAAGTGTTAATCTTGTGAAATCATTTTGAAAAGTATCTACAATATAATTCTTGAGATAATTGATTTCCACATCACAGCTTTATCTAATAGGTGTCATTGGATATTATATCTACATTACAGGATATTACATCTGAACAAAGTGAGGTTCAGTCTTAAACATGTGATTGTTGATATGTATTTGTGTGTTTATGTGTTAGCAGGATTGTGCAAATACACACAAACAAGTTGACTGCAGAATGTTTGACAAACTGACTAAAATTTCAAATTTGCAACTGAAATAGAATCAGACAAGAAAATTAAAATTTTATGGCAAGTAATCAATAAGCAGGATTATTATGGTGTACAATTGTTCATCATCTGACTAAATTTTAGTGAATCCAAATTAGAAAAGTGACAATATGATTGATTATCTGACCAAATTTCAGTGAAATCAGAATAGATATAGGCAAGATGATTGCTCGTCTAACTAAACTTTAGTAAAATCAGAGTAGAAATAGACAAGATGATTGATCCTTAATTCAAGTAAAAATTAGTATACAAACTATGGAATGCCAAACACTTTTAAAATTACTAACTGGAATGCACCAGTTAGCCGACTTAAGTATGTGAGTTATTAACCCGATTATAGAAGTTCTGAAATCCAATATACGACTGAACAATTTGAATATAAGAGTCGGTATCATGAATATAATGATTTACTAATTAAAATAATTGAGTTGTTAAACTTTCATACACCAGTTAGCTATCTCAAATATACAAATTACTATGTCGAATAACTCATAAATTCTACTTTTCTACTCCTATATTCAAGTTACTAACTTCCAAATTCGAGCTATTTACCTGTAAATTAAACGTAATAGTCGATATATTCAACTTACTGATACATTCTAGTTATTGATTCATATATTCAAGTTGGCTAAATGACTAAAATTCTAGTTAGCTACCTCATACATCGGAGTTAGTAACTTGTACATTTCAATTAGTCACCATTGATATTCCAGTTATTTAACTCGTACATTTGAGTGACCAACTGGTATATTCAAATTAATGACCCTCTTTCTTGATTGTGTGTTAAACATTTTAGAAGGATCTTTCAGTAAGTTTTGGTTGGGTGTTGATGAAAGTTTATAGACACAACAGTTTATGAAATTATATCACACAAATGAAAATATTGAAATTTTCCTCGACAGTTTTCACTTTTCTATGATCTTCTTGAAATAGTCACTTACATTCTGTAATCGATTGCATAGAATACATGCCCGTAAACACTTAATAATACATAAGAATCCATTATCCTTTAAGCTTCAAAGAGTTGAAATGGTCTAGGATTTCTTTGAACTGAACTTACAAAGCCATTCAAACTTCTGATTATCAGTAATACCAATAACCCGAGAACTGGTGCTATATAGCAGTGTGTCAATAATGGATTGAAGTATCAGCAATTCTTTTAACCTGATTATCCTCGGATAAAAGCTGTTCATTAACACCCACCTTTAGTAAGAGTTATAGAAATAGCTGAGTTTTCTTTCTGCTTAATCGTTTTAAAATTATTTAAAATTAATTCAAGCATTAGAGCCATGATATCTGTAATTTTTAAAAAGTGGCATTATTATTATTTTAGCTTGATTTAATGGATGAGTTGTCCATTTCACAGAGCAAATCAGCCATTAGCCATGAAGAGGCCAGTCCCATATTTGTGATCCAATTGTATACCTTTTCGTCACTGTGGCCTAGCGGGTAACACACTTGTCTAGGAATTCAGACGACATGGGTTGAAATCCAGGTACAGGCAGATGCAGTGGCTCAGATGACCACTTAAAATGGTGGTACTCTGTCATTGGGTCCTATCCCCAGTGGCATGCTAAAGAACCTCAAGGGCATTGATAAATGGTCATCCTTGAGTATAAATATAAATACACAAAAATACACAAAAAAAAATGAATCAGTCACTGTCTACGAAAGAAAGATGGATTTTATGGTAAAAATGATTTCTGAGTAACATTATGATAGGCTCACCAAATGTTTCAATTGGCTCCAGAAAACCTAATTGATTTTCAAATCTCCGATTGGGTTCCAAAATGTTCCAATTGGTTCCCAAATCCTCTCAAATAGATTATGATCCTTATGAAAGCTTATGCAATCCCTGCGACTGACTTAAGGTGAAGAAGATTACTTAACGAAGGTTAAGATAGCTTTAGGATTGAGTTCTGGAAGCAAGATCGGGCAAGGATCACAGAAAGTTTACAATGAATTCAAACATTCTGAATTTATTGGGATACATCTGATTCGCACCTGAATGTCTCCGATGCTTGTATCCAGTCAGGAGCCAATTTCAAGGCTCATGTTAAAGGGGAAAGTTTTTGTCTCGGGACAAAAAGCTCATTAACTTTCAACTCTTGACATATTTATAGGTGTTATCTAGAAGAAAAAAACTCAACTGACTGCTGAGGTGGTGCATATCATTTTCCTGACAGTGAAATCCTCTTTAAAACCTTTATATTCACAGCAGTGTTACATCTTTGATATTATCTGGCACTTGTCATGTATATGGTAAGATGTTTACTTTAGTATCATATTTGACTGAAGAATGATTTTAAATGCTCTTTGACCTCTCCACTTTAAGGTGAATGCAAAGATTGACATTTCGTATGCTCCCAGGATTTCAGGATCGTAATCCAATTGGGGGGGGGGGGGGGGGGGGGGGGGGGCTCAGCAAAGTTGAATAGCCATCCTGCCAACACATTGTGACAAAAGATTAGAGTCAAACTGCAAATACAACAGTTACTACATTACAATGACCTCTCTGTTTCTTTGAGTGGAGTAAGTCAGAAACTGACAGGGACTGCCTGCATTCACTGGCCTTTTTAAAAGGAATAAACTTCTACTTATAGTTAGACCTAGCACTTTAGACAAGAGTTCAGGATTTCAAAAAGTGTAGAAAATATAGTTGGGCGTAGGTCATAAAGAGTTAAAAAGTCATTCCAAAGGATTTAAGAAAATTTCCATTTTCCTGTGTTTGAAGTGATACATTAAGCTGCAAAATAATCAGATATAAATTTGCATTAAAAAGTAAAGATATATGTTTATACTTAAACACTATCACAATACAGAAAATAGCAAAACAGGTTCAAGAAATATTATCTAGAGAAGAGAAACCACTTTGTTAAGGTTACAAGTCAAAACGTGATTCCATTTTGGCAAGCCACCATGGTATACAACAGATTTTAAACTATGGAGGCTACAACTCATCCTGGAAGAAATGTGAAAAGATAGGTCGTACACCTGATAAATATCAGTCTTATGACCTACTTCATATCATATATCATATATGAGATGAAGAAGAGGTGGATAAGCATAAAAGTCAAGAGATTTTAAGGAAAGACAGTATAAGCTATGTTAAGGCGCAGGAGAAAAAGACATGCAAGGGAACAAGGCAGTTCAATAACAATATTACAGCAATAATTAGAAAACTAATATCCATGGAGCTATAAGATTTCTTAATTGATTAATTGCAGCATTCCATATATGTTTGTCATAGAAATGTCTCAAAGATGACAGCAGAAAACATTTCGGCCAAGCCAGAGTCAAACACCACACAAAGGTCACACCTGACATGCCCCAATCAATGATCCTAGAAAGTATCAAATTTCTACACCCTACCCTTTCCAAGATATAGCCTGGACAATACCTTAAAATTCATGGTCACCACAGTAAGGTCAAAGGTTAAATCAAGGTCACCATGATGTTGCCCACCTACAGCCTGGACAAGATTTTTCATGCCACTGATCAACCCATCCGCCCATGTGGGTACCATGGTTGAAAACAATACCTGCACAGCCTTTAAAGGCTGTGGAGTAAGCATATTTTTACCTGTTACTCAAAGTTAGGTTACATGTCATAAAACATTTCTAATCTAATCTAATCTACTGCTTTGCAGACGCAATATCTTCCCCACAGTGGGGAACTCAGTGTGCTAAGTAAACAAAAATATTGATCAATAGGATAATCAAGAGGCGGTCAAGGTCAATAATCCAGAGTTGTGGGTGTAACTGTAGGGAAAAGACTAAGTGGACAAACTAGAGGTACAAAGGTGAGTTTTCAAATGTTTTCTGAGGGAAATGGCCAAGGGACTGTTTCTTATTTGAAAAGGTAGAGAGCAGCTGCGTCATGACAGAAGGAATTAGAAAACAATTTGTGATTTGTGAACTCTGCAATCAAAGGTGGCGATGTGAAGGAACTTAAGTTGAGGGCTGCTGCATCTGGTATTTCTAGAAGAGGTGTAGGGGTGAATAAATTCACTTAGGTAAGCTAGTTGGCCAATTTTGTATGAGATAAGACCTATTTTAAATTGTACCCTATACTTGACTGGGAGCCCAGGAAGTTTTTTTTCAATTGATGGGGTGATATGGAAAAAGTTAAAGGAGTGAGTGATAACCCTGCAGAGTGAGTTTTGGAAACACTTCAATCTTCTTAATATAAAATCAGGGAGTGATGCAAACAGTGAATTGCAATAGTCCAATCGTCTGCTCACCAAACCATTTGCCAGGACTGATGTTTTTTGATTTTTTGATGATTACAGCCTGCCTAAAAACTTATCTTAGGACACTTATCTTGTTCAAGTGACGGGACTATTAACTATTGAAGTGATGAGGGTTATGAGGATGTCTAGATAATCCAGGACAAGAAAAGTGGGCCAAGGGAGCATGATTTACTTGGGGAGTTTGCAATGATTTTGGTCACTTGGTCACAGTGGATAAAGGTAGGGGGAATATCAGGGAAATGTGCTAGGGAGTGGAGGATGCAGGAAGGAGAAAACATTTCAACAGCTTTCCTGTGATGCTTCTTGTCTCTAGAATAAACTGCCCCTTGATATCTGTAATTATTTCTCTCGAATCTCAGAGAAGGGTTTAAAACATACCATTTAGCAGGGCTTTTCCACCTTATCTTTCCTTGGTTCCACAGTGTCTCTGGTTTACAACCTACAATTTTCCAATGTCTTGGTGTATTCTGAACTATGATTCTGTGAAATATAATATGCCAGTAAAGAGATGAAGAAATATAAAAGCATGGGTAGATTGGGTTATGTCTCTTTACCAGCTAGAGTCATGTGGGGTTATCAGTATTTTATACACGTTGATATGAGAATTCAAACCCGCAATCACTGGGGTGAGAGGCAAAACATCATTTATCAAAACTTGTAGAGCACCAAACCATAACCTAAACACAAACAAATCAGAGGCAACAAGCACTTGGCATGTGACGTGGTCATTTTGTCTTAATTTACCTTTAGCCCACAGAAAATGAATCAATGAAATGAAAATCAGAAAAACGCAGAGACCAGATTACAATATGATGAAGTTTTATTTACCTAAGAAGCCTACAATATTAAAAGCACTGTCAGTGAATCTGAAACAAAAAACCCTATAACCGGACAGTCATTAGCAAAAATTATAACAATGTGTATGATATAAACAAAATCCCATTAAAACCACATCACACCTCATAAACATTAAAATTACAGTGGATCTTTGCCCAGTTCAGACATTGAGTCCCCTTGAATATGCATACATAAACATTGAGATTTCCAATCATCATCTGTGTACAGATTGTGGTAAAACTTAGTTTTAAACCTATTTGGATATAGAATAGTCAGATTGTAGAAATCAGGAATAAACATATCACAGACTCAGGAGAGATTACAAAGTGTACATACAAAACTTCAAGTTAATTGGACCTATGAGCAACTGTAAAGCACTAATAAGTACCACAGAATCTATCCCTTCATGGTTAAACTCAAAGTGTCATCAGCAAACTGTGAAATTTGTACAAAATTCATCAATATACAAGATTTCTATAATGCAGTAGAATAACTATTACTTCCACCAAGGAGGTGTTAAATTAATAACTGTTTGTCTTTTTCTTTGTCAACAGGATTATGAAAATACTATAGGTTGGATTTTCATGAAAAAATAAGAAGATGGGTCTTGGTCCAACTTAGATCTTATTACAGTTTCAGACCACTCTAGATTACCATCTGGATCCAAAAATATTACAGATCCACATTTTCACATTTATTTATTCTTACGCTCCCTGGTGAAGGTATACACCTCTCATCGCTCTTGTTCAAATATGCATACAGTAACACTTTCCTGTAGAACCAAAAATACCGCCAAAAGAATAAAAAAATAACTGACCTCCTTGTCTACAAACTTTGATGGTTTTTTTGTGTGTCTTTGTGAAAAATGCTTCATCACTCAGGTAATTTCCACTTACTTTATACCAATATTATAAACTAAAAGATTTGGAATGACCAACCTGACAAACATATGCATTGGGGCCTTTATTGCTTCCTTTAGTAAAAAAACTCAAACCTTATGTATTTGCAAAAGTCTGTCTTCCTTGGTCACCCTGTCTCTTCTATGTTATGACCAGGGCCCGTATTATAAAACATTACTTAGATCAGGTGATCTTAGATCTGAATAAGGGAAGGGTTTTCCACGTAAGTTTTTCTTGCACTTTGTATTCATGAAACAAATGTTAGGAATGTTCAGTTTCATCATTTTTTACTTGAAATCTAAGAAATACTTGAAATCTAAGTTAGAAATGATCTAAGTATTGTTGTAGAATACTTCCTCTGGCTATATTAATGGACCAACTCTTATTCAACATGTTTATGTATACTTGTACCTTAAAGTTTATTAGATGATGGAGATTAAGCTATGAAAATTATAAGACAAACCTCTTCTGCTATCTTGTGACTCTTTTATTGTCCAATATTAACCTTACTAGCTCAATACAGTGAGATTCAAGAGGTGCTACTATGTATATTTGTTTTCAATGTATGGAATTACTGAACTTGATACCTGGGAAAATACATCAGCCTATGTGGTGCTTGGCTTAAACTCAATACAAACTGAATAAAAATTCTTGTGCTTGTTGCATATAAACACAGATGCAACCTATACATACACAGATGATACAACACTAATTCAAAGTGCTTTTACAAGAATTGAGTATATAACTAAAGTCTACATGAAGTCAAAGCCCTGAATTAACAATGACTAATCAAAGAACACTTTACAAAGGTAGGTGTTTGTATAAGTGAAGCTCAGTGGTTTTTGCCTGCATTTAAGTACTTTCTGTTTATGTGAATATGCCATATTAAGGCATGTGCTGTTTAAGCATCCAAGTATACGGCCTGCAGACTAGTTAAGTACTTTATGGCTGGTGTTTTGCCAGTACTAAAGTGACTGGTATAATATAAATCACACTCTGAAATAGTGCCTGTACATTTATACATGTTATATTATGTCTAGTTTTGTTCAAGATTCAAATAGAAAACTTTTAAAAGATGAACACAAAGACTTCATATCAACAAAGCTCTCTTATATGTTAGCTTGTTACATAGTTCTATCTTAAACAGCATCTTGATTTGATTCTATTCTATTCAAAACTCCTATGGTGCTTATTCTCTGTCCAAGGCAGACTCTATGACACAACACCAGATACCAATTCAACAATTATTAATTCATTGGCATAGTCAGGTTTATACCACAGAGATGCCGGGCAGTTTATCTGCTAAGGTGGCAAAGCCTTTTTGAAGAGTTAAGATTTTAAATGTAAATGTCAAAATATGCAAGAGTGCATTATGCAAAGTTGGAATGTTTTACCCATTACACAGAAGCACATAGCGAGGCTACATTGAGTCAATTATTGGTTAAATACTATAAAGTAATTTCTGCACAAAGACAGAAAGTCCCACAATAAATGCAACAATCAAACAGTTAATGCCTGTAAAGATTATTCTAGATATACAGAAATATACTTTACTTTATCCAAGGCTCTGCATAATAAAATAAAATTTAAATAAAAAAGACACACACACCCCCCCCCCCCTCCATCACCCCTAACAGCTTCATGATTCAGTCCTGCAACAGAGGTGACAAGTTTCTGCTAAAAAATAATTTGTTTTGGTATTTTAATTCATAAATATTTGCAGATTCTTGTTAAAAAGGCACCAAAAAATCACAATCACAAATCATGTTCAGCGAAACCACAGTCCAAACTGAATACAGATTAATTAAGCAAAGAAAGTGTAAACAGTAAAATAGTAAACCTTGTTTCACCCTAGCAAGCTATTTGCAGGATGCAGAGCATAACACAAAATGCAGCCAAGATAAATATCACTTACGTGAATCAGATATTAAAATAATAAAAACACATATACTACAATTATATGTACATTATACATAAAAGCAGTTGCAAAAGCATTTTAAAATGGTAAGCAAAAAGAGTAAAATGCAGACGTAAACAAAAAAAACCCCAAAAATATTGCTTATTCACACAGTTCTGTAAAGTATATGTAAGTTAACACATTAGTTTGAAGTAGGGAGTAATTTAACTGTTGTTGAACTCTGTTATCAACATTAGCACCACATGTATTTTGACATTATTAAGCCCGTGCTGTACAGAGAATATTTTATCGAATAAATCCTGAATACCCACATATGGATTGATGGCATATTTTTATCCACCAAGGAGGTATTAAATTCATGACTGTTTGTCTGTTTGTCAATTTCTTTGTCAATTTTCTATTTAAAAAAAAACTTTAAAATCCATACTTCTCAACCACTTAAAATTCTCAATTGCCTCATAAAAATATACACAAAATATTACAATTTTTTTTTCTGTTATCCATGTACTTATGTATTTTTTCTTTAATCTCTACCACAACACACAGTGGGAGAATCTGCTATTTCATGTTGCACAGATCTTTTACATCAATCCCAATGCTCAGTTGTCTCATGCATATTCATGAAGAAATTATAACTCACACTAAACCATAGATTACAATCCTGTTTCTTACTTATCAACCAGACTTTACTTCCATCAACATTTCTGCACTAACTTGAGACTCTCTGCCCATTAATTCATTTAATCACACTTCAATATTTATCTTTTTGTACATCCAGCCTACATGAGCCGAACGTATTGTGGAGCAGAACTGCCTGCATCCGACCCATTTTGTCGTGACGGTTGTTCATACTCTGAGTTGCCAGTATTGGCTGCTTGCCCATACTCTGGATTACTGACATAAGATGGCTGCTGTGCAGCTGATTGCTGTGGCGGTGGTTGCATATATGTGTACTCCTGGTTGTCGGTTGGTGCTGTACTGGTTGTGTTGTTGTTGTCCACCGTATTGCTGGCAGTGGGACCAACATAAGCCAGTTGCTGTGGCGGTGGTTGTGTGTATGTATATGCATAATCAGGGTTGTTGGGTGGACTGGTGTTGTTACCACCGCCCACTGCACTGGGAGGGTAGTAAGGGGGTGGGGGAGAGGGCTGGGTGAACACCCCGGGGTAGGGCGGAGTCTGGACTGGTGTGTTAGCAGGAATGCCCCCCTTCTCACCTGTTAATACAAAGTATTACGTAGTTATAGTAAAAAAAGAAAAAAAAACGATTTTCATATTAGTCTGTATCTTCTTATATGTGTTAGGTTGATCTATTTATTATTTATTTGGGGTTTTACATCGCTTTCAACACTGTACAGGTCATATCACAACGGGTAGTTGGGTTTGCAGAGGAAACCAGTACATACAATTAGGCAAAGTTCTGTACTATAAACTGCCGACCAACGGCAAGCAACTACCAGCTTTCCCACTTGAGGTCGGGCCAGGAACCGAATCCCAATCTCAGAGGTGGGAGGTGAGAGTTACCACTCTGACACAATGGCCCCTATTTGGGTTGATATAAGGTTAATGTATTTATCATTCTAATGTTGTCGAATTAATCTAGCATACTGGTGTTTTCAGCTGTCACACAAACAGACACTGCTTTGCTATGTCAGTACATTGTACTCCATAATTTTAAAAGAAACTATTTGCATCAATGTACCAATAATTCAAAGCATATGCAGTGTAATTCAGTAAATCATGAGATACATGTATATCGACCTTTTCAGTTGTAATGTAAGGTAAACATGACACTGTTCTACCAAATCAGAGGGGTATAATGGTATTACAAGGTAAAAATGCTGCAAAACACATCTGGGGTATATATATATTCTATGTTCTACACTGGATTTTTAAAGCACTTAATATCTGCATTTAAGCAGACTTTAATAAACAACATTTATAAGTAGCATTCCAAAATTCACAAGTTCATGGGCGTTGCAATGGTCATTTCTACAGACACCAGTACACTAGTAGTACAAGATCAACGTGTTGCATAGTTCAGTAATTTCAGTAAATGACTGAATACCAGTAACACAAGCTAAATATGTTGTCAACAGTCCAGTAAACTTGGGGCTATCCTGACAATACCATGTAAATACGTTGCATAATTCCCTGAAATCAAGTGGGAAAACCAGTAATACAATGTAAATATGTTGGAAAAGTCCAATAAATCAGGTGGTATACATGTAATAAAAGGTAAATATTTTGCAAAGGTCCATAAATAATAGGGGCACATCTATAACACAAAGTAAACATGTTGCAAAAAGTCAAACATAAGATGGGATACAAAGATAATAAAAGGTAAATAATTTATGCTGTAAAAGTAAAGAGAGAAAAATCATGGGATTTCCCAGAATACTTGTTTATTTTATTTTGAGCCTTAAACTTACTGGAGTTCATAATGGCACAAGAATTTCAGAGAAAGGGATGATAGTACATATAGACTTTTGTCAGTGATGGCTGTTTCCAGAACAGTCATACAGTACGCATGTATCACATACAAAGACCACAGGACATTTGTCAAAGTCTTAGTTACATCCACATTCAGGGTTCAAACTTTATTTCATGAAAAGCTGGTTTCATCTTTAAGGGACAGAAGATGAATCATCATATGTTAGCAACAGGTAATTTATGGGTGATTCATGCTACAATGCATCTGTATATTCGGCTAAATTTTCTTTTTATTCATGCTGTATTTTTAAGATTTTCTATTTTTATATGTATATTTATACACATTGCGATATCTCAATGTACTAAAGGAGAAAAAGCCCTATTTGACTCATCCAACAGCATAAGTATAGTCAAAGCTCTCAAGTTACTGACACCCCCCCCAATTGAAGGACAGAGGCTCAAGGATGATTATTTATCAACATTCTTGGGGTTCTAAAGCCTGCCAATGGGGATAGGACCTTATTACAGATGACCTCCATTTTAAGTGGTTATCTGAAGCACTATATATCTACATGTATCATGGGTTTGAACCCATGTCCTCTGTGTTGCTAGGTGAGTGTGTTACCCACTAGGCCAAAGTAGCAGATTCTATTCATTCATATTACAACAAAGTTTTTGTCCGAAGCCTGCACATTTTGCTCTAGTTTTTTAATTGTTTTGACAAAAAGTTACCAGGGAAACTAGTTTTACTGGAGAGAGTAATAAATTAGCAGTAAAACAAACACTTTCCACAGCTGACTTAAGAGCTGTTTAAAGCTTGAACATACTGCACTTGGATGTAAGGCACATTTAATGTGAGGCTACAAAGTATATCCCCATACATATTTTTATGGTTTATTAACATTTTTTTTGAAAAACTTTCACTTCTGCTAACTTTTCTATACAACAGTTAGATGTTTTTTATGATTTGTTGTAATCTCCGGGTGAAAGTTAGAAAACAAATTTGTGTCATTTTAGATCCTGGCTGAATTTCTGGATCAGTATCCTGATATGGTGAAATATCAACACTCCTGTTGACCAAACAACAAATCTGTGTTTATAGATTTGTGGCTGTTTAAATCAGCCATTATCACTATTTATTTTGGTGTGCAGGATCACCATGTAACATTATGTATCAGAAGCATTAAAAATTATATCTTCAACAACAGAAACATCAGAGACTGATATTAGTTGCTTGTACAAGATCGGGGTGGAAAATAAAAAAGAAACATTTCCTGACTTAATGTCAATCTTCGAAATTTTTTGGGACCAAACAGAAAGTTTCCTTACCAGTCTGAACCATGTATCTGATTCGAGGACCAGATCAATAGGAGATAGGGTATAGCCAGCTTTGAGTGGTTAGACTTTTGTAACACTACGTTTGAGAGGTGGCTACGTGTTGTAACACTCACCCTGATTGGATGCCGCTACAAATCCCACCTGTGGCTGTGCATTAGATCCAGCCATGCTGTTGTTGTAGACGACTGCACTTTGTGAGGCCATGTAACGTCTGGAGCGAATCTGTTTCTGTTTCTTGTGATGAAGCCAACACGTTACAATGCAAGAGATAAAAATCAGTACGACTACCACTGCAATGATGATCCCTGTTATTGTGGCTACATGGTTACCTAAAAGCAACAAAAATATTTATTACCCACCATGTGCCAAATAGGACCTGTATTTTGCCACTGCCTGCCTGCCCGCTCAACCAACCACCTGTCTGCCTGACTGCCAGTTCGCCCACCAAAATGCCATGGATGAAAACAATACCTGTATATATAAGTTTGTTATATAGATAGTTTACACAAGCACACTACACGTATTTTTCAAAAATATTTAATGATTTACAGTTAAAATAAGAAAATATATTGCTTTTAAATGTCTGTGATTTGTGTTTATGTAGCACTCCATACTCAGAATTTTCATGTAGTGTCCTATGCAGTTTTCCTCCACTCTTCTTGTGGCCATGTTCAAGGTTTATAAATGTTTTAAATCAAAATAAAATTACCTTATTTTCATAAGAAATAGACTGGTTTCAAACCTTTACAGATCTTTGTGGTAGTCATATTCATTGATGAAAGCAATTGTTTAAATAATTTGCAATGCTTTCCAAACCAAATCTGACAGATGTGCTCATTAATATTAATGAGTTCTACAAGTCCATTAATAGATCTTTTACAGTTATAATTACTCCATGGCATAGTTTATTTTGCCTTGCTTTTAATATAAAATTTTCAACTCAAATCTCAGTAAACATGCATCTTATGGTCATAACAAATAGATTTCTTTGAACCATTGTAGTAAATGTACTTTTATTCCCAATTTTTCAGCAGTGTTTCTACTCTAGCAAGTAAACATGCACAGCAATAACATGGTCACGGATTTCCCAATTTTAAAAAGTCATAAATGTGTAGAAAGTAAATTAACTCACGAATATCATTATTATAAATGTTTGTAGATAGAGAGATAAATGAATGAAATGACATAAATGTAAAACACAGATTGGTCATGGGACAGGAGCCTTCAATGAAGATATGCCCTTTAACTGGGGATGCGCAGACGATGATATTACATCGACACAGCCTGCGTGTCCCTAGAAACTAGCAGATGGTTAAGTTGGTTAAAACAGACTCAATGGAGTTGAGGAAAACAATAGGCAGGACAATAGATTCTAGGATATGTGGGACCTTACACAAGGGGGGGGGGGGGGGGGGGGGGGGGAAGTAATGCTAGACCAGCTTCTTATTTTATAAAGTACTGTGTTGTAAAAATATCAAACAAAAACTAAATGGCAGAGTCTATACTCTATACCTTTATGTACAAATATGTGTACAAATATTGTGCAGTACATAATTGAATAAAAGATTTGACTAATAAGAAGAAAAGTACTCAAATGATGGAGCAAATTAAACTGGAAATTTATATAAATATTTAAACAAATATGCATCTCCACATTGCACTACAATGAGTGATTGTTAAGCTTATAAGAGATGTGATGCAAAAAAACAAATAAAATACCTGGAACAACTGACACCCGGGTGTAATCAATGCAGTTGTTCGGCATGTCACAAAATGCCATGGTTCAGGCCGGATTTTGGTGCAATTTTGGACCATTTATTTTTTAAGTACATATGACAAAAGTTGGGAATGAATGTTTACTTGACTATGGGCAAATCAACAAGCAAGCTCAGTACATGTGATACTTCTTAGAAAGTACATGCGAATTTGAGTATAAAGTAAAGAGGTAAGTAGGTGTATAATGGATCAGAGACACTACAGTTGCTGAGCAAGACAGTTTTCAACTGAAACAATATCTCACGAAAGAATGAGACTGTGGTGAGTTTGCCATTTCTCATTCTAAATACTATAGAAATGTGAAATACTGTATAAGTTAATATTTCCTGTAGCCGTTAATTTTAGCTACTTTAGCTAATGAGCTTGGGTAGTGAAAATTAATTCCTAGTGAAATTTTAAATCTGTATTAATATCTCTTTAAAAATGAAAACCCTGTGATATAGTCTTCTAGCTCAAATTTCTACTAATACAATATTTAATATCGAAGATTAGTTTAAAGATTAAAAAGATTTAAATATTAGTTTCTAGTAGACTAGTTTAGTGTTTGTATTGGTTACATGAAGGAAACATATAAGCTATTCATCAGTCATTCATCACTACTTTATCGCTGATAACAAACATGCCACCTTGAAAAGAATATATAATAAATGATTTCATTATAATTTGTAAGACTGCTTTCCAATACTTCTGGAAATTTCTGTGCTGTAAGTGGGCTAGATGTTTGTTAGTGATAGTAATTTGGCTACACACACTGTAGCAGAAGGTGGTGACGTCATCAGACTATAAAGATACATGTCTGAACATAGCTACATTGGGACTCTGTGTAGAAAAGGAATAATGGCCTCAGTAACTGTTCCTACCTCTCTTACAGTTGAACTGGTCCATATAAGGTTCATACAGAGCCAGTTCATACTTTTCTACCCATTCTCCTGCATCATCCCCACACAGGTCTTCTATTGCCTCCTTGTCACAGTCAATGGAATCGTACACGGCACTACAAAACACAGAGTACACCGTATTACAAAACACAGAGTACACTGCCCTACAAAACACAGAGAAAAAACTGCCCTACAAATCACGGAGAAAAAATAGCCAGCCTCGGCAGGGAAGAACCCCAGCCCGCAGGTACAGCTAAATGGCCAACAACATTGAGATTTGGGAAAATCTTAGGAACAACTTCTGTTGTAAGAAGTATAGAGAACCAACAAGATGTTCTACAAGAGATTTACAGGCCATGATTTCTTACAAGTAGTTTTCATATTTTGAAGCCCAAGAAACAATTATAAGGGAGATATAAGGCCTTTTTGATATGATGACCCTCCTATTTGGCATTAAAAATGTGATATGTCGGCCATTTTGTTTCCAAAACAAGGCAAGCTTTCCTATCCATTTACATTTTGTGCAAACCTGATGAAGCTAGCTGTAATATTTTAGGTTACAGAAAACATTAAAGATTTTAGAACAAACTTTAAGACCCCAAAATTTTTAAAGTGTTGTCATGGCAACAGTTGCCGCTGGATACCCCCCAAAAACCTAATCAGCTGTAGATCCTCTTAAAGTAAACATATCCTGAAAATTTGGTGAAAAACCATGCATGGGTTTAGGCTGTGGAACACCCACAAGGATAAGACCTAAAAATCTTAAAAGTGTTGCCATGGCAACAGTTGTTACCCGATACCCCCCCAAAAAACCTAAACAGCTGTAGATCCTCTTGGGAGTAAACTTATCCTGAAAATATGATGAAAATCCATGCAGGGGTTTAGGCTTTGGAACACCCACAAACTTTAAGACCCGAAAATCTTAAAAGTGTTGCCATGGCAACACAGGTAGCCGGATACCCCCCCAAAACCTAAACAGCTCTAGATCCTCTTGGGATAAAAATATCCTGAAAATTTGGTAAAAATCTGTGCAGGGGTTTAGTCGGTGGAGCACCCACAAATTATTTAAGACCTGAAAATCTTAAAAGTGTTGGGCAACAGTTGTTACCAGATACCCCCCAAAGCCTAATCAGCTCTAGATCCTCTTGGGGTAAAAATATCCTGAAAATTTGGTGAAAATCCGTGCAGGGGTTTAGTCTGTGGAACACCCACAAACCTTAAGACTTGAAAATCTTAAAAGTATTGCCATGGCAACAGTTGTTACCAGATACCCCCAAAACCTAATCAGCTCTAGATCCTTTTGAGGTAAACATCCCCTGAAAATTTGGTGAAAATCCATGCAGGGGTTTAGGCTGTGGAACACCCACAAGCTTTATGCCCGCCACCGCCCGGACGGCGCAGGGGCCGATTATAACCCCAGCCTTTATGGGGTTGGGTTAAAAACTGCCCTACAAAATACAGAGAAAAAACTGCCTTACAAAACACAGAGCACACTGCCCTACAGTACACAGGCCCTCTACTGCCTCCTTGTCACAGTCAATAGACTTGTATACTATCCTACAAAAACACAGACAAGTACACTGCCTTACAAAACACAGGTCCTCTACGTCGTCCTTGTTGCTATCAAGAGATTGGTACACTGCCCTGCAAAATATAGAGTACACTGCTATACAAAAAAGGTCCTCCACTTCCTCCTCGTCACAGTCAAAGAAATGTACACAGCCCTAGAAAACACAGAGTATATACTGTGATACAAAAGTAGAGTACACAACCCTACAAAAATAGTGGTAAAATGAGACTTTTTTGGGGGGAAACCAATGCAACCAAAATTTAATATTGAGGAGTAACAATACCAATGTGTACAGTTTCTCCCATTTTAAAAAAATAGCATCAGTGATGTCTGTACCCCACAGCCTAAGGACATAGTTTTAACACCATGAGATATAAACAGAAGTGAAACAGTACAAAGATGAGGAGATTGTGGAGCAAATAATGTTAAGAAAGAAAAGAAAATGCTTAGAAAGATTAAGTATTAAAACAAGACAATTCAATAACAAGATCATCGCAGTAATTAGCCAAGTTAAATTATACACATTCAGTAACATGCTTTCCTTGCTGACTGTTTGCTGTAGTAGCCATAGGAAACCTATATTGGTTCCTTTCTGACAACTCATTCTTGTAGCCGTCAAAGGGATGTGGGGGATTCTTTTCTGACAGTTCTGTTGGAAGCCACTGGTGGATTCTCTCATCACACCTTATTATTGACATCACAAAACAGTGAGATGACATCAGTTACACCAGCAATGGCTGCTTGCTAGTGACATCCTTTAAATGCATTGGCTTAGGGCTACATAACTCTAGGCTGGCTGGACTTATGAATACTTCAAGTCATACAAACATGGTCACACATACTATGTAGATGTTCCTCCATGATTTCTTTGCAAGATTAGTAGCTGCATTTCAATATTATAATGCTGACACAATGTGTAAAGTGTGTGAAATTGGCCAAATTACTATGTTCTCTTCTAGATGTTATATTATTGATGTTTACAGTGCGTATATGTACAAAAACACACAAACAACCTAACCTGTGGCATTATGGAAAAGTCATATGTCATATTACTTACTCACAAAACTTGTCCTCTGCCTCACTATGTGACCCTGAGGAATACAGAAGGTCATTATAGTCTCTCTCAAACTCGTCAGTGCACTGGTGTATCTCATTCTGCGCACTGTCTGAACCTATGCAGTCTTTGTGCTTAAGGTAATCTGGATGGAATAAAATGGTTTTGGTAGAAAACTGAACCTTCAAGGTCAAACTTTAAATTGGCTTTTCATGTAGATAGATATTACTAAATCATTTCCCACGGTAAAATACTCGACTTTGCTACAATACTCATGTTTCAGCCACTTCTCCAATTTTGGTAATGAACGTTATCTGCCCCAGACATATGGTTTTAAATTTCATTTTGGAGTGTCACACTGAATATGTTGCCTGCAAAGAATAAGCCAATACGAAGTAGCGTGTAGATTAGATCAAATGATTTAATTTTGTTTAAATTTAGTACTATGTTGAGTGACTTACTCATGGACAAGAGCAGTCAGTCTAAATTACAAAACCAATATCAAATTGAAAATATCATTTCTCATACTGCAGTTTTATTTTGACCATAATGGGATATCATGACCATGATGAAAATCACTCAAAAGGGGACGGTTGAAAGTTAGGGATTCTTTTGTATCCAGAGTATAAATTGGATCATTCCAGAAATGTAATCACTTCTTTCTCTTGGTCAGGCCTTACCACATAAAACAAATTTCCATAAAAATATATTCATAAGTTTTGGAGTTACCTCAAACGTGCACAGAAAGACAAAATTAATGATTAAATTTCTCTAAAAAAAATACATCACCAGACTGTATCTTCAGACGTACCATTAAATCCATCACCGCAGAAGAAATCCAATGCATCTTCTGTACCTTCAAATATCTTGCGTTCATCGAATGTACACTGTCGTTTCAGGCTTGCCAAACAGTCACTGGTGCTGTTCTCATAGAGGCTTTACATTGGAAAAGAAGAATTTTATATATCACTTATTATCCATTATACTTCATATGTAACCTGTATAGGGGGATATACAAAGTGGGATACAAAAAATGTTTTGGTATACAGTGAAGTACTAAGCCAAGGTACAAAGTTATAATTTTTGTGTTTTAAAGTATAGCAGAAAAAAATTTAAAAAAAATAAGAATACTTGGGCTTTACTTTTGTTTCAATTTATAGCCCAGGGGATAGTTTCCTAAAGGAGTTAGGATTCAGGAAGTCTCAGGCTAAGCCAGAGGCTTAAATTTCAGTCATTTGTATTGGCTATATATAAGGCTTCAGTGGATTTCACAAAGGTTTACTTAGCTATGACCAAGTTCAGACTAGTTTATCGTATAATCACAGTGATTTTCTGTGTCATATGACTTTCATGTACTCTCAATCTATACTAAAATACTAATGGTTACAATTATTCATTCTTTGGCACATTTTATGTTTGGAAAAATAATATGGTTATAGTTTTGCACCATCATTCATTTTTCATCAATGCATATTATGTGACATAAATAGCAACATTTATGAATCATACATTTAAATTTATATTTCTACAAAATTATATGCTCTGAGGGTTTTACAATAAATTTGGGCATTTTTCCTCATCACATAGCTAGAACTCTTACAAAAAAACTTATCATGGGAGTCAGGCTGCCAGAAAACAAAATTGTTTGTAAGAGTACTAATACTTTCAAAACTACAGTTGCTATGTTGTACAAAAAGTACAAAACATTCCAAAACATTATATGCGGTGGGTATGTTTAAGTCTTTGTTTACAAAATTTAAGCTAACCTATTTGTGGTGTTAGTTTTAAGCACAAGACTTTAGGTAAAACTTAAACTAAAACTACCTTGTGAAATCAGCTGGGTCTTAGACCACATACTCAGCCTAAGCCTAAAAAAAAATCTTAACTTCAAGTCTAGGTCCAGATGAAGTCCTTTTGTGGAGCCAACCCAGGGTCTAAGAGTACCTCTTCACATGATAATGACCATGTCATTTGAAAAGTATTTTCTTGATCATTGAGACATGACTTAATCAGGTTCAACTATAAAGTATGCCATGCAAAAGTTGAGACACCTAAATTTTTAAGCTATAGTTGTCCAAATCCGATTGGAAATGAAATTTTGTTTCATTACAGACTATTGGAAAAATATCACAGCTCATAAACACATATTCTAAATTTAAAAACTAGACCAAGGACGTATCTGTGGCCAGATGCAAGATGTATCCACTGGATAAATCGACTTTTATAGCACTTAATCTCCACTGAGTAGTGGACTCTAAGGCGCAACAAGACAATAGCAATATGCAAATTCAAAGTCCAGGGACAGAAATAGGTCAGCACCACGGAGAAGCAATAAGAGAAAATGAACTAAGGAGGATATGCCTTTGAGTAGAGGTGGGTATTGAGCTTCTTTCTGAAAGAGGCAATAGTGGGTGATGCACGAATGTCTTCAGGAAGTGAATTCCAAACAGTGGGAGCATCAAAGGCAAAACTGAAGCCAAACTGACAACTAACATGGCTTTGAAGATAAACAGCATTTTTCAATAATAAGCGAGTTGTAAGCATTTTTTTAAAGTTTAGCTACCCTCTTTTGACCTTGAAGGAGGGGTCCAAGGTCAAATCTGAACACATCAGAAGATTCCTATATAGGTTGGTTTCACACTACAAACCTGTACGACCAATAATAAGAGAGTTGTAAGCACTTTTAAATTTGCCTAAACTCATATGAGCTTGAAAAGGGGGCCCAAGGTCAAATCTGAACAGATCAGAAGATTCCTAAACCATGATTTTCTATACGTAGGTTTAACACTGCAAAACTTTGTCCAAGAATAAGTGAGTTAAAAGCACTTTTAAGTTTGTCTATCCTGGTTTGACCCTGTGGATGGGCCCAAGGTTAAATCTGAACACATCAGAAGATTCCAAGCACATGATTTCCTATAGCTTGGTTTAACATTGCAAACCTCAAGGGCCAATAATAAGTGAGCTATAGGCACTTTTTTACGGCAGTTATAGGTATTGAGTTCCCCTTTGTGGGGAAGATATTGCGCCTGCAAAGCTGTAGATTATATTAGACTTTTAAGTTTTGCCATCCTCATTTAAACTTGCAGGAAGGGTCCAAGGTCAAATCTGACTACATCAGAAGTTCCGAGCTCATGATTTCCTATAGTTAGGTTTCACATTGCAAACCTCTAGAACCAATCATATACGAGTTATAAGCACTTTTAAGTTTGGCCATCCTCATTGGACCTTGGAGGAGGGGTCCAAGGTCAAATCTGAACACATCAGATTTCCAGCCCATGATTTCCTATAGGTTTATTTCACTTTGCAAACCTCTAGGACCAACATTAAGCAAGTTATAAGCACTTTTAAGTTTGGCTTTCCTTGTTTGACCTTGAAGGAGGGGCACAAGGTCAAATGTGACCACATCAGGGGATTCCCAGACCATGTTTTCCTATTGATTGGCTTCACATGCCAAACCTCTAGGACCAATAATAAGGGAGATATAGGCACTTTTCATGACTGACAAAGAAATGACCATGGCGGTCATCTTCTTTTTCAAATTGAGGCCAAAATTATTCCTAGTCAAGATTTTGAGATCTCTATCTATAATACCCTGTGCTCTAAAACGCCAACAAATTCCTTGCTCAAAGCCAAAAAATAGCATCAGAGATGCCCGTACCCCACAGCCTAGGGAAATATTTTAACACCATGAGATATGGAAGTACTGTATCAGTACAAAGTTCAGGATACTTTCAGAGCACTGTCAGTTATATAAAGGTCCAAACAGTGTTTAAATGGAGAAAATAATGTCTAAAAGAAAGATAATGCATGTAAAGATGAAGTATTAAAACAAGATAATTCAATAACAAGATGACAGCATTAATCAGTAAACTAAAATTACAGCACTCTTTATCTACATCTGCATGGCCGAATTAAGGTTTAGATGGTTTGAATATTACCATGCATACAGAAGTGGTAATACATTCAATGAATACTTAAGTGTGGTGTTGGAGCAAAATCTGTGGCTCACTTGATGAAATTCCATCTCTTACAATGGGAAGTTATAAAAGTAAAATTTTTAATAAATTCTAATATGACTTTAACAGTGCTTAATCTGCATCAAAAGACAGACCCAAAGGTGCAACAAGATTTTAAAGGTCAAGGTCACTACGACAAGGTCAAAGGTCAAATCAAGGTCAGACCATGACGATGCACACCTACACCCCCTAACCAATGTCCCTACCAAATATCAACTTCCTACACCTTACAGTTTCCGAGATATAGCCCGAACAAGATTTTATAGGTCAAGGTCACTCAGCAAGGTCACAGGTCAAATCAAGGTCAGACCATAACGTTGCACACCTACACCTCCTAACCAGCGTCCCTACAAAATATCAACTTCCTACACCTTACAGTTTACGAGATATAGCCTGGACAAGATTTTATAGGTCAAGGTCACTACGGCAAGGTCAAAGGTCAAATCAAGGTCAGACCATGACGGACACCATGGGTGAAAACATTACCCCGACAGCCCTTACGGGCTGTGGGGTAAAAATGTCCGTGGCTGCCATCTTCTATTTCAAAATGAGACCAAATATAATTCCAGGGAAATGTTGTGGCTATGAATATATCCTGCAAATTTGAGAAGTCTACCTATAATACCCTGGCCTCTACAGTGGTTACGAGCAAGTCTCTACACATTGTGGCAGCGGCATACTCATTCGAATCAATAGTTTCCACCGGATAGCATCTGGTGGAGACAATGAATATCAAGGGTGTTATACACATAATTTTGGGACCAACATTTACAGAGAAGCCCCAAACTTGTAAAATTTGGGACTTGTACAAAATCTTAAATTGTAGACTCAATATGAATTAAAAAGTCAAGATTGGTAAGTACATTAAGTTCAAAAGGAACATCCACAAGTACAAGCAATTATTGAAAACTATTGAGAAATTTGACTCTTACTGGCAATAGCTTTTCAGCTGGCGATTGCTGAGCTGAAACAAGGCAAACTCGGAATGGTCAGGGTCCTTCCCTTCAGATCTGAGGTACTTGTCCACTGGCTCCCAGCATTTGTCTACATTTGATTTAGTGCATCCAGCACAGTTATAGCCTGGAAGACGGCAATAAACACATTTGCCATGATACAAAACTTAAACACATTTGCCATGACACAAAACATCAAAAAGTAGATTAACAACATGTTTCACAAAAACACTGTATATTCAATAGTTTTGTAGTTACAGGTTATCTACTCATTGCTGAAGTATCTAAGTAGTTATTACTTAGTTAGCTATAGAACTTCAGTTCTGAAAAATACATGACAGAGATTATAAAAAAGCAGGTGATAAAAATCATCTAAACTCAAAAGTGTTAAAGTTACAAGTGATTTACTCATTGGCAAAATGTAAAAGTACTAGGTATTACTCAGTTAGTTATAGAGTTACAGCTCTCACTGAAAATTCGCCATGACCCAGAACATGAAAGTAATACTTTTGTAGTGATTAACAGATTACTCAATGGTGATCTATTAAAGTATGGGCTACTCAGCTATGGGGCTACAGTTGGAAAAATATATTATGACACAAAATATCAACAAGTAGCTGAAAAATATCTTTAGCCAAAACATTGCAACTGTAATGGTTACAAAGAAAAAGCCATTTACTCATTTTGCTCGTAGTTAATGACCAGACTAGCTCTGATCACCTATCTATTGAGATAGACTTCTAATGTGAAATGACCCAAATGCAGTCATTTGGAGGTTATAAGCAATGGACCTAGCAAAGACACAGAACAAACAGAGGACATAAGAAACTAAGCTAAAATTATGAAAGCACAAGACCCCACAGCCCTTCACTTAAGAAAAATAACATCAGAGATTCAAATAACCCACAGCCCAGGGAAATAGTTGTCAACACCATAGTTTTGTAGTGATTTACTCGAAGCTGAGCTATCAAAGTAGCTACAACTCATTTAGCTATGGAACTACAGCTGTGATGACAAAGAACATCAAAAAGTAGATGAACATTATATTTAACCAAAACATTGTAACTATTGTGGTTACAAAGGAAAAAAGCCAGAGGTCAAATCAAGGCCACGTCATCACATTGCACACCTACATTCCTAACTAATGTCCCTTACAAGTGTTAACTTACTATGCCTTATGGTGTCTTAGATAGGGTCCAGGCAAAATTTTAAAGGTCAAGGTCACTATGGTAAGGTCAAAGGTCAAATCAAGGTCACAAGATGATGTTGCACGCCTACACCCCCAAACCAAAGTTCCTACAAAGTATCAACTTCTTACACCTTCAACCCACGGGGTGTGGGGTAAAACAACTGCATGATACAGGCTGTATGCACACACACACGCACCCCACCCCAACACATATAAACTCACACACAAGAGACAGTTTATATTTTGCTGTTTTGGACAGCCTGCAAGAGATAAAATCACAAAAGCCTAAAGAATATACAAGTCAAGGAAGTGGAGACTGCTTTATTGTCAAATTTCACATTTAGTTGTGACTTTCACATTATCTATTGTCCAAGAAAGGGTGTCACATACTGAGGCAGTTTATGTACCTCGTAGGTTTAGGGTGGTAGACTTCAGAGAGAAAGGTTTTATCCTTACCTGGGCAGTTGCATTTATTGTTTCTTTGTTGTTTTTTTTTAAATTTTTTTACATAAATGTGTACAAGCAGTTAACAGTCATAACAAGCTTAGCTACTAGATATATGCAAAGCAAAAGATAACAGCTAGGAAAATTCAATACATTAATGCATAATGAGATTGTATCACTAGTTAATTGATCTATTGGTATTCTATAAACTGGCATTGATAGCATGTATCAGTGTTTACTAGTTTACATTGTTCAGTTTATTATTTATCTATCTATCTGCTTGGCTTTTCTCATTCTATGTAGTGGTTGAGTGAGTTTCTTTTATAATTCTAGTCTACTAAAATCTGGCAGAGGTTGAGGGTAGCGATATGGACCGCCTAGCTATGTAAAAAACAGCACAGATCTTTCCCTCCCCAAGTTTTCTTACTACCGAACACCGTTGATCTCCTGGTGCTTGCTGTTAGAGTGTTAGATGGTCAGATCTCTTAGGTTTCACACTGGAAGATGTTGTTAGAGTGTTAGATGGTCAGATCATTTAGGTCTTCACATTGGAAGATGCTGTTAAAGTGTTAGATGGTCAGATCATTTAGGTCTTCACATTGGAAGATGCTGTTAAAGTGTTAGATGGTCAGATCATTTAGGTCTTCACATTGGAAGATGCTGTTAGAGTGTTAGATGGTCAGATCATTTAGGTTTCACATTGGAAGATGCTGTTAAAGTGTTAGATGGTCAGATCATTTAGGTCTTCACATTGGAAGATGCTGTTAAAGTGTTAGATGGTCAGATCATTTAAGTTTCACATTGGAAGATGCTGTTAAAGTGTTAGATGGTCAGATCATTTAGGTTTCACATTAGAAGATGCTGTTAGAGTGTTAGATGGTCAGATCATTTAGGTTTCACATTGGAAGATAGGAAATACTCCCGACTTCTTTTATTGTCACCTGGAACCAAAATTCCAGCATTTTCATTTACTTTATATTACATCATGAGTCCACATATTTATTTATGGTTTCATTTCACTCTTCTTTTGCATTGACTTTATATATTATTATTTCATTCCATTCTTGTTCTATACGTCTATTATATTCACCCAGAATGACTGTCATTTTGTTTACATGATCATTTACAACTTAATTATTTATGATTCCATTGACCGATAATATAAAGTAATTAACATTGCATAGCTTGATGTCGTATATATATTATACATGAATACCTCAATATGAATATACTTATTTATATACAATCTTTATTTCCATCATATGACCATTTTGTGTTTGATAATTTATGAAACCTGAAGATAAAAGTGAAATAAGAATGCACACTCATCCTACAAGATGTTTCTCTCTCACTGTACTTTCATTGTGTCCCTAGACATTTTTTTTTTTTGCAAAAAAAATCTTCTTTTTCAGACCACCTAGCAAAATATTGCATTCCCTAAACATTTCGATTAACTTTGTCTCAAAGACCACACAAGGTAAAGGGCAAGCTTAGGGGGATTGAAGAATAATTTATAATTTTCCACATACTGCCTTGCTACCAATTATCGCCGGCTACCAATTATCGCCACCAGAACAGAAAACGTTCATATTTCAGTTATGGTTATATATTTTGAAAGCTTTTTGTCCCATTCACTTTGGAAATAGTTTTACCTTATTTGCTAGACTTGGGATGCTACTTTGTTGAAGTTATATCGATTTGAATTATGTCTGGCGATAATTGGTACCCGGCAATAATTAGTAGCAAGGCAGTATATTTCCCACTTTACTGAGGAATATAAATAGCTACCAACACTAGCTTGAGAGTTTAAGTAGAAGTAATATGGAGTATGCAGTCTCCAGAAAAAAGTTAAATAAGCAATGGTTAAGTGGGCCATGCGACCCAACTAGAAACAGGTTGAACTGCTAAGAGTAGCTAGGACAATGGATTTATTTATTTGGATTTATTTGTTGTTTTACATTCAAAAGCCAGGGTCATATTGCAATGGGTAGTTTACAGGTGGAGGAAACCAGTGAAAACTGCACTGTAAACCAGCGGGCATTGGCCGGTAACTACCAACTTTCCAACATGAAGCGTCCGGCCCGAGATTCGAACCAGTGGCCTCAGAGGTTGGAGGCAAGAACTCTAACCACTACACCACCGAACCCCCCTCCCCCTAGCTAGGGGCAATGGAAAAACAACAGAATGGCACAGAAGAAACATATAATTATGAGAAATGTCCACCCTGTGAATGTTGTGAATAGACTTTATAGTTTCTTCCATTTGGTGTTCTACTTCACCCCCCAGTACCTTTGTATCAGTCATATTGTGGTGGGTAGTTAGTTGGAAGGGTGGGATTCACAGAGACAATCGGAAAATATGATAAAGCTTAGGGTGGGTAGGCTTTTGTGAGGAGATAAGCTTTCAGCTCCTTCCGAAAAGACATGGGCCACAGTAGTGCAGTGGTTGCAGACTCACGTCCCAACTCTGAGGTTGGTGGTTCAAACCCCGAACCCTTTGTGGGAAAAATGGTAGTTTCTTACCAATGGTTGGCAGTTTACAGTATAGAACCTTGACCAACTGTATGTACTGGTTTCCTCTGCCGTTAAAACTACCCTTCATGATATGACCTGTACTGTGCAGTGTTGAAAGTGAAGTTAAAACCCAAATAAACTAAACTTCAGAAAAAACAGAAGAGATGTGGCAGAGCTGATGTGATCAAAGGTTATACTGAATATCTCCTGCTTGCTACCAATTATCACTGGATACCAATTATCACCACCAGTATATACATGTGTTTTGAAGCCTTTTGTTGTGTATTTGTTCCATTCACTATGGAAAAAATTCAGCATTATTTACTAGATTTGGAGGGGACTGTTTGCCAAAGTTATGTATAGTTAAATTCCACCTGGCAAAAAATAGGTCCCCAGTGATAACTGGTACTGTAGCAAGGCAGTACTATACTAAACACCAAAACAAGGATCCCACAATTCACCTAAACAAGAGCACTGAGAGAGTGCATACCTCTGCCATGGCATGTAATAAAGTAAATGGGAAAATCTGGTTTACTTTATTTTGTATTCAGATGGTGATCCAAATCAGTCTCAGAATTTAATGGGGTCTTAGTTGGCCAAAAACCAACCCTCTGATTCCTTTCAGGATATCCAACAAGTAGTATTTGCATAATCCTGCTAACAAACAAACAGACAAACACAGACACAGACAAGAGGTCAAGAAATCATTCCCAGCAGATGTAATAAATGATTATTGTCTGGGTATGTCCCCCAAAAACCTTGGGTTATGAAACAAGGATGTGTCGGGGAAAACGAATGTACTTCTTACAGTACAGTAGAACTGACATTTGAATTGCTTTACAAACAGAAAACGTCTGAAGTACAGTATTTTTTCACCATGCACAGTACTGATTGCAACTCACCTTTGAAGAGATAAAATATATAAAACAAACCAAAAATGCATTTTAAAATATCCATGTTAGAAGCACCAGTATATTTAGAACTGTCTGAACTCTTTGTTTCAAGTGTCAAACTTGTTGTAAACAGGGCTTCCTCGTTCAATAATAATAAAATACTTAGACTAGAACCAACGTTACAGTAAAATACCAAAAGTCATTGTCCCACACTCAATTTCTGTTTAGCTGTAAAGGGTTGACCATTTTACTGCTTATTTACTGCCAGAAGGTAAGAGTTTTTAAACAAATATTTCTACAGTAAATTCATAAATTAAAGTCCTTAATAAACTTTAATTTTATGTTCAGATGTTGGGCAAGATTATGTAGATTTACTTTAATACCAAACAAAATAAATACATATGTCACAGAAACTCTAATCGTATGAAATCACCATATTCAGTCAGTGCTCGGTCGATGAATACTTGGTGTGTTTACTGAATCTTTCCAAAATGTCATGACAAGCAGTAATGCCCATAAAATTAGCCTACGTAACATAGTTTACAAGCCCCACAGGTCAGAAAGTTATAATAATCGGTGATTTAAATACAACATGATTGTGTTGAAGTGTGAGGAACTGCAAGTGTAAAGGAACTATAAAGTTTGGATTCAAATAACACAGGCGAATTTATAACAGAAATTTAAATATGAATACGTGTTATATAAAGTAAGGAAATGCAAGTCATGTTAACAATATGGAGGGAAATGTTGTCATTGAAAGCATTCTATTTCTGCACGTTATGACTCATGTACTACACACGACTTGTGCATTGTGATTAGCGCCTTAAATTGGCACAACTGGAATACAATTTGTTTATTTGCTTGTTTTGTGTTATATAAAGTGCCTTTTCAAGTTTAATGATACATTTTATGCATGAAATTTGCTGGTGATGCTATTTTGGTTCAAACAGGTCACATGGTACATTATTTAGCACACGATCAGCTGTTTTGTTTTATAAATATATGGTTATAATTTGTTCTGCCAAGAAGGTATTTCTTGTTTATTTGTCTGTCCGCCCATTTGTCTGAGTTATTTGCATCCCCCGTCAGAATACAAAAAATAGTTTTGACTTTTTCCATTTAGTTATTATTTTACTTTGGAAGATGTAAGCAGGTCCTCAGTGGCCTAGTGGTTAGCAAGTTTGGCATCTAATCATAGGCTGTCACCTCTGTCAGTTCGAGTCCCACAAGTGGCAATTCTGAGGACCTGTCCCAATATGACCCTGGCTGTTGAACGGGACGTAAAACCCCAACTTTGGAAGATGTAAGCAGGTCCTCAGTGGCCTAGTGGTTAGCAAGTTTGGCATCTAATCATAGGCTGTCACCTCTGTCAGTTCGAGTCCCACAAGTGGCAATTCTGAGGACCTGTCCCAATATGACCCTGGCTGTTGAATGGGACGTAAAACCCCAACTTTGACCTTTGACCTTTGGAAGATGTAAGCGCTCTTTGAGTGCTCTTGTTATAGGCTAGTTTGGGAATATTACTCCGACAAGCCCTGAAAAAGATTGTTTGGTGAATTACCACAGGAGGAAATTATAAGTGATTACAGGACAAAATGAACTGGGCTTTAGCAAATAAATTTTGTTCGTAAGAAAGAAGAAAGTTGACATACAGATACAGAATTTTCTCAAAGGGGGGGGGGGGGGCGTGGGTTGTCTGATCAAATAGCCACCATGAACCGTCATGAACAAAACACAGTGAAATAAACATTAAGTTGACTTTACTAGCCTCTTCTTAATAATATTAAAATAATTCAGGCAACAAAAAAAACATTTATTCATTTCTAAAAAATATGTAAAAAATATTCATGTCAAAAAATCACATTAAAATTACTACAAATACAATTTCACATGATATATATGTACTGTTACACATTGTTTTGGACAAAGTTAAGTCTTTTCATTCAGAAAGTGGGTTCATTGCATTCTTCTTGGATTTCTTCTTGCATACCTGTCAACAATATCCTCATATTCCAGCTTGATGTCTTTGTGCACATATAACAGGATCAGTGCATTTAACCTATCCTGTAGGGGCCACGGTGGCAGAGGGGTAACACTCTCGCCTCCCACCTCTGCGGCCGGGGTTCTATCCCCGTCATGGCTGTAAGTGGGAAAGCTGGTAGTTGCTTGCCATTGGTCTGCAGTTTACAGTACAGAACCCTAGCAAACTATATGTACTAGTTTCCTCTGCCCTTCCAACTACCCGTCGTGATATGACCTGTACAGTGTTGAAAGTGACGTAAAAACCCCAAATAAACAAACTTAACCTATCCTGTAACATTGTGCTTCTATTGTCAGTTTTTATCATTTTCAGTGATGAGTGTGCTCTCTCTACGCTAGCTGGAGAGACAGGGAGCATCAGTGTCAGTTGCATCACCTGAAAAATTGATGGAAACAATTTGTCTATTTTGTTTTTCACCATGTAAAGGACAGTGTCCTGAAGATCCTGTGGTCTGTCATCAATTTTTTCCCAGTACAGTTTCCACAAACTAACTTCACATGTGAAGGCCTTTTCATCACAGGACATATTGATGGAAAGTAAATATCTTTGCTGTCAGATCTGTGGACAGGTCATTGATATTTGTTGGTAGAAGATTCACACCTTGTAGAGACATATTTGCTGAGTGGGTAAATCTTGTGCTGAATTGTGAAAGTGGTCTATGTATGGTATGAAAAATGCTCTTTTCCAGTATTCATCACTGTTTTCACACTCAACATTGTTTCTTTTTGTTTGTCTGCCACACCTTCTTGGTACAGAAAGTTCCTCTAAACCTGCAATTGACATCAGCGGTTTGATATTGTGAAGCATTTTTTCATTCTCCTCATCAACATTATCTCTGATCATTTGTAACTGATCTCTCACAAGACTCACATGTTTGTAAGCTGTCAGTATGTCCTGCTTGGTTCCTTGTAACAGGGTGCTGAGAGTTTTGAGATAAGCTGAGAAATACAAATTTGTGTGCAGTGTCACTAGAAACTGTGCTGATGTAATTTGGGTAAGTAGGCCATTTGCTTCTGACAGTGACTTTGAATCCCATTTAGCTGGCTGCTGTACAATTGCCTCAAGACAGGTAACAATGGCATCATACTGATTTACAAAATCTTCCAATGCAGTGTGGCGCTCAACCCACCTTGTATCACAAAGGCTCTTCACTTTGGATTTTCCAATTTGGGGCAGGTCAGCCTTTTTTCTCTCTAGATTAACTTCTTGGACTGCTGTTTCAAAATGACGCTGCTTCTTAGCAGAATACTTGAAGAATATTCCAGTTTGTTTGACAGTACACAACATGTTATGCATTTCAGGGATTTTGCAAGCCTTAACAAGAACTAGATTGAGATCATGATTCATGCAATAAAAGTATGCGGCAAATGTGGCTTCCCTCTTCACAAAAGCAGCACATCCATTAGTATGTCCTGCCATATTGCCTGCTCCATCATAAGACTGGGAGCGACAATTCTTAGTTAGGTAACTGGTATTTTCAAGTTAGTAACTTGTACATTCAAGTTACTAACTCGAATATTCCAGTTATTAACTTGAATATTCAAGTTAACTAACTGGTATATTCAAGTTAGTAAAATTTAAAAACTTTGGCAGTCCAGAGCTTCCGTAGTATCCTCCTCAAGTGGAGTGTTTTATTACTGCAAACATGTAACTCCAAGATCTACGTTTTACAATTCAGCCCGATTGTTACTATATGTATATATATATATGTTGGTCATATATTTATGTAACTGGATATAAACTCAGTTTAATATCTATTATCAGATATTGTGCAGAGGAAATAAGCTGATCTAAAGCCCCTCTTACACCCTGTCGTACATGCACATACATCCTAGTTACAGAGAAAAATCGCCTGGTTTGTAAGAGACACTTAAGCTACCCTTGCGATTTTATAACAGAATTTAAAGGTAGCAAAGACCTCGCAATAAAAATTGACATGCACATTTTCTCTGTGTACACGCAGTATGGCCATAAATGCATCCATGTCTCAAGGGTAACTTACGAGAAACTTGCACACGTGCATTTTTTCCCTTGCAAGTGTTGCAAGATCTCCCCATTCACTTGCAGGGTTTGCACATATAATGCACGTATAATACACTCATGTGTACCTTGCATCCATATTAGCCCACTGTGGGACCTGTAGCTAGTCGTAGTCTGTTTTTGATGTTCAAATATTGACACTCTTGTCAGGAAAATACACCCTGTTTGCATGTGCAAATCTCTGCTACCCTAATACCAGGCTACGTTCATATTTTTCAACAATATTTGCAGCACACTTATGTGTATATATGTTGCAGGCAATCTGTGTAACCAGGCATTATGCGTAATGACTGAACATTTCAGTCATTTAACAAAATGCCTAAACAGTTTAGCCATTTCGCAAAATGCCTAGGCATTTCATGTAATGACTGAAAATGAGCTCTAGGCATTACGTGTAATGCCTGAACATAGTTTTTCAATCATGTTTGATGATTATCATGAATTATTTTGATAATATATCATTTTATCCTTGCTCGTTGTATACTCAGAGAATATATTTTTATGTCCATTCATGAACAACAATAATGAAAATGGTATTTTCATTAAAAATATCTATTTTCAAATTTATTGAAATGGTTTTGTTATTACTAACCAAACAAAGTATACAGAAAACATAATAATACATACAAATACAAAATAATGTTAATGTTTAAAAAAAGTGGCACAATTGACCAAGACATGTACAGTATATTGTGTTACCATCAACAGAGTTAATATCATTACATATACATTGTTTTGTGACTAAACTCAGCAGTGAAACCTTACATGACTGTGCTAAAATATGAAAACAGAAAATCTGCCTTCACATTTACACATTATACTTCTTTAAAACTGGCAGCTTATTTCAGCTGCTCAATCATTGTAGTATGCTGCTGTTTGGTATCAGAACTTTCTTATCAGCTTCATATTTCTTGAATAGGTCAGTTTTAAAATCATTTTCGAAAGTTTTGCTGAGTAATGTATCGGTAATCTATGTTTTCAAGAAATGATATCAGTTATTTAAAGCTAAAATACTGCTCTCAAGTGATTTGTAAAAAAATGAAATCATTCTTCAGGTTCTTGCACTATTGATGTTTTCACATAAAATACTAGTATGTCATTGTCATATATCAAAGCTGCTAGTACCTTACATTGGCAGGGTGGGGGGGCATTTGTGCAGAATACTCACTGAAGTCAAACAAGCTCGGTGTTTAGGTGCTAAAAAGGTTGGGGAGTCCTAACTGCACTTAAGTTTGTTTCATCTAACAGGATTAACATAAAAGTTGTCAGTATTTTTCTCATATGATTAAAGAAGCCCCTCACATAACAAAACAAGAAAACTTAATCTTTTGAAAAAAATAAAAACAATTGGATGCCCTTCTTACAACTGAATGAAAATAGGTATGAAAAATATGATTATTATTGATAACATTCCAAAACTGCTCATTTATTTATTCAATATACAAGAAAAGTATAAAAGATATCAATATGTACCTTAATTGAAAGTCATACAGTTAAAAGTACAACTTGAATTGCTTCTATCAGCAAGAAATAACACATATCTATAAAATTTAAAAAAAATGGTCAGACAGACTGCTTGAAATCTCAAACCAAAGTTTAAATATTTCATATAATTAAAGAAGCCACACCCCATATAATAACATCAGAGGATGTACTTAGAACTGAAAAATGATTTGAACATGGTACTATTCTTAGAAGTAAATGAGAATAAGTATGAAATGTATCATCATTAATTTATTTACTCACTTTTGCAAAAAAAAAAATGCATGAGATATGTCAAAATATAGCTTCATTAATTGTCATACAGTTAAAACTATATCATGACTTGCTTATAGCAAGAAATAATCATATTCCTTCAAAAATATACTTTAAAAAGATTATTACACAGATTGCCTAAAATTTCAAATACTTGTTTAGGCAATCTGTGTAACACTGAACCTCATATTTCTGTTTAGGCATTTCGCGAAATGACTGAAATGTTCAGTCATTACGTGTAATGCCTGGTTTACACAGATTGCCTGTAAGATATACACGTACTATGGGATGTAAGAGAAGCTATAGGATGATCAAAAGGTCAGAAGTGATTGTAAGTGATTTTCTGTATTCGGATGGCATATTGGTGTGATATATATATCATTTACAAAGTCATCATACTGCTTGAAATGGTCACTGTGTAAATGATGCAAGTGTTTGTGATCACCCCATCCGAATACCCCTGTCAGAACAGAAAATAAATCTTATGTATAAAGCTTCTCTTACACCCCATCGTACATGTATATACATGTAAGTGTGCTGCAAATATTGTTGAAAAATATGAGCATAGTCTATTAGTGGGGCAGCTTAGATTTGCATTTGCAAACAAGCTGCAATCACCCAACAAGAGTGTCACTACTTGAATATCCAAGAACAGACTGAGACTAGTTAAAAGCTGCACAGTGGTTTTATGTACATGCAAGCCACACATCCATGGATGATACGGCACATGCTAACCCTGTAAGTGAATGGGGAGGTCTTGCAACACTAGCAAGGAAAAAGCATGTGTGCAAATCTCTCGTAAGTTACCCTTGAGACATGGATGTATTTGTAGCCATACTGCATGCACACAGAGAAAATGTGCATGTAAATTCTCATTGCAGGGTCTGTGCAATCTTGATATTTTGTTATGAAATCTCAAGTGTAGCTTAACCCTCTCTTACATCCCATCGTACGTGCACGTACGTCCTGGTTACAGAGAAAAATCTACTGATTTGCAAGGCAAACTTAAGGTACATTTGCGATTTTATAACAGAATTTAAAGGTTGCACAAGCTCTGCAATGAAAATTGACATGCACATTTTCTCTGCGTGCACGCAGTATGGCAATAAACACATCCATTTCTCAAGGGTAACTTAGGAGAGACTTGCACACATGCATTTCCCTTGCAGGTGTTACAAGATCTCCCCATTCACTTGCAGGGTTTGCTCATGCCGTATAATACACTCACGTGTGCCTTGCATGTATATAAACCCACTGTACAACCTGTAGCCAGTAGCAGTTTATTCTTTGATCTTCAAGTTGTGACACTGTTGCTGGAAGAATACACCTTGTTTGCACATGCAAATCTCTGCTACCCCACTACCAGGCTATGTTCATATTTTTCAACAATATTTGCAGCACACTTACGTGTATATACACGTACGATGGGATGTAAGAGAGGCTTTACGTGTCCCTTGCAAATGAACCAATTTTTCTCTGTAACCAGGACGTACATGCACGTACAATGGGATGTAACAGAGAGCTTAACAAGGAACATGACTTGCTTCATGCTTTAGTCTTTTTCTACTTTCTTTTTTATTTCTTTTCATTTTATTGGTGACATATTTATTCTTACAGAAGTTACAAATGATACACTTGTTTAAAACTACAGGTATGACTGAAAGTTTTTTTATTATTATTATTTATTTTGGATCTGTGTTTATAATGTGTGTCAAACATATTATTCTCTATGTCTTCAGTTAAGCATTCAAAACCAAGCTACCCTGCCCTTGGCAAATAAACTCTACACATTCTTGAATTGCTATGAACTTCAAATTACTCAGTCGACAGACCCACGAATGGGTGCTACAGTATATTGTATGAAGATATAGACAAAAAATACATTCATGGAGTAACAAGCAGGCTATCTTGAATGGTTGTATTCCTAACCCACTAGCAGCAATTTCCTGCTATTATGCAGAAATATCATTTTTTGCCACAGCACCATATATAACTTCTTGTGTTGTATACTTAACCTATACCTTTTTACACCTTAAAATGAGATACCGTGCTAATTTTATGCTCTTTAATGTACTTAGATTTGATTGTCCAGAAGAATATCCCTACTTATTCAATGATGCATATTTAAACGTAACATGTGAAATTTTGATTAAGCGATAAGGAACAATTAAAAATGATCCAAAAGAAAGTGCATTGATTTGTATTGCTTGACTGAGGTGTTGTGAAATTTTTGTATTATCGTTCAAGAGAAAAGCTATGTAATAGTTGATTGAAAAGAGTATCAATCTGACAATATTGTGATATACATTATACAATCATTCTTTCTGTAGACATATTTTACCATCACTGGTTAATCTGATCATACCTTGTCATAATACTTTTTTGTCAGGACTGGCTGTTTCTCCAAAAGTTATACAGTACCCATTTATTACACAAAAGACAAAAGGACTTGGTGAAAGTCTAGTCATTAAAGGGTTGTTGTGCAAAGAGGTCATTGTTGCTTGTAACGTTTTAACCTTTTTGTTTTAAATTGCATCTCTCCTTGCGGGCTGTATATTGTCAAGAGTGTAAGGTAGAGCTTGGCTAGTTACGAAAAACGTTAGTATGATTTTTATCCTCACACCCACAAAGCATAAGAATAATGTGTAATGAACCAACGGAAAATCTCTCAATGTCTCAATATTGATTTTCCAAAGAGTAATTTAGGGTGACCTTATGCTTCAGATTGTCAACTTAAGTAAAACACGACATTAGCAAGAAAATGCCAAACATTAATTTATTCAGTGAGAAATCTGAGAAAACATATGGCATATGGGTTGATGGCCATTACAATTTCGCTAATTCTGAGTATGCATATTGTCCCTTTAAAAATACAACTAGTATTTAATCTTTGGTGTTTTGGGAAAGATGGGAGGACAACTTTTACACAGTATGAGATTTAGCTTCAGGAAAATTTAACCCAAGGGCAAAAGTCAACCTCATTTAAAATTTCACCTCATGCATTTGCACTTTCCTCCTTGCCTTCTAACTTTTATCTTAAGTCACACAAATAAGTCAAGATTATCTTATTCTAACTTTGCCTCCCATCAAATTTGTGGTTAAATCTAATAGCATACTTAACCTCAGACTTACTTGGAAAACTGTGTTTTGTACATCTATTCGTAATTATGGTCATGTAACTGTACATACCTTGCTATAACTTTAACTATGTATGCGTTTGGTAACTATTATATGTGATAACATTAATGTGTTTAACCTTGGAAACCTTGTCTTTGGAGAATCTTGGGTATTGCTATTACAATTTCGCCAATTCTGAGGATGCATATCGACCCTTCAAAAACATAACTAGGTGCCCACCAGCAGTAATTGTACAGTTGCAGGTTTTTAACTTTGTATCAAACCATGCACTGATGTGTAATTCATCTCCCAGGAGGCTTTCCCTCTCATTCAGAGTTTGTATTTCTGCTATGTTACAGCTGCTTTCTCTTGGAAATGTTTTATTATGTAGGTCCTTGAATGCTTCCAGTGCCCATGTTATGTAACATCCCAGGCTGGTGTGATTGTTCATGTCTATATGTTCTTCTCTGACATTCACTACTTTGTGAATGGCCTCTTCAGTAGTTCTTTGAATTGCCTGTATTCTTTGTGGCACTATTAACTGCTTGATGAGATCAGCTTGCTGTTGTATATGTTTTGGAAGTGACAATGTTTTTCTTTTTTCCAGGTCGAAAAACACACAGACAGCATGTGACTCAGCAAGATGTATTCCATTGAGACTACTATAGCGTCCAGAAATGCCAATTACTTTCTTGGATATAAATGTTACTTGTAAGTAATGCCTTACAGGTTTGTTGAAGAAAAATGTTCCACATCTATTTTGATTACTTGTGAGGTTTCTATTGATAAAATGAGGAAAAATATCATGTAGATGCAGTGTAAATGAAGTCACAACAAAATTGAACTGTGCTGAATCTTCATTTATTGCCTGGTAAAGTATTGATTCAGGATGATGAAGGAACTTTAACATACTTGTGCGTGTCATTCCTAATAATACCACAACTGGATCATCTAAAACACAAAAATGGCAATGCACTGATAAAGTAGAAATAAGAAAATCTGTATGTACCTACAAGCTATCAAATGATATAAAAGGCTGTAAAAATAAAGAGTAAACTCAGATAAACAGATGGCTGATGATAACATTGTATACACAGGTATGTTAGAGAAAGAGGCTAAACAGAACATGTAGGTTCAAATTATTGTATGACATCTAAGGTTGTGCATGTAATTTCAATGTTGTCCCGGTTGTGAGTGGGAAGTAAAACTGTATACACTGCATTACTCAACCAATTTAAGACTTCCCTTTCATGTATCAAATAATATAATATTTTAAAGGCAACATTAAACTCGCCAAAGATTAACTTTAGAAAACCCTAAGACAACATAGATAATAACACATACTCACTTCTCTTTGCAGCTGGAACATATTGTAAAGCTTCAAATTCATGAAACGTGCACGAAAGACCTAATCCATCTGCAGATACTTCCATCTCTTTCTGATCTTGTTACAAGGTGTTTGTATCAATCTGTAATATATCCAGAAATAATAAAATAATTATGTAAAGACGACTTAAATTTAATAAAATCTTTATATGTGCCTCTCTTTGTCACAATTTGTTATTAAACTGTTTCATTGTAACATACTGTTACCTGTTGCAACAACTGAATGAACCTTGTGAGATATATGTACAAAATATATCATGCAAGTTTATTATTTTTATTAGTACTTCACACTTTATCGTTGATATAAAAAGTGATCTGTATATCAAAGTATCAAGTGTAATACATTTACATATTTTTAATTGAATTAATGAATATGCTTGTACTGGCTAAATAGTGGGTACCCGGGTACTCTCGCAGAATTAAATAACTTTATAATATATAAAGGATATAACAATATATCCTTTAAGATAGCTTTTTCATTTTTGGCCGGGAATACTGAATTGGTATCAAAGCCTGGGATTAAGTTCAGATCGGCCTCAGGAAGCCTGAGGAGGCCCCAGGCGGCCCCAGACAGTCCCTGATTGTTCTACGACTAAGAACCGATTAAGCCGTTTTTCTGGTCAGTTTGAACCACAATCGACTCGTACACATACCGACTGGGTCCCAGGACACCTCAGGCCTCCTGGGACTAAGCCCTGACTAACCCCCGATTAAGTCCCGGCTTCCTCAGGCATCCTGAGGACTCCGCAGTCTTCCCCAGACCACGTGGCCGATTATTGTTTTGCAAAATAACTGGATTTTCTGGGTATATATATATAAATTCTGGGAAGTAATTATCATTACTTGTCTATGAACACAGCAGGATGCCAGCTTTCAATGGAAGACATCTTCAGCAACAAATTAGGGTTTTTTATTTTTTATTCAGTTACAAATAATGATGTATTTGCTATTTCTACGTCGACCACAGCAACCACCATAAGCAGCAGCAGCAGCACCACCACCACCACCACCACCAGCCATACAGAGACCTAGAAGAAGGCACAACATGTGGGTCAGGCCATGGCTACTACAGAGAGAGGAGAGGGGGGCCTACCACAACATTATGGCTGAACTGTATGCCACAGACATTCCAGGATTCACCAATTTCATGAGGATGACCCCAGAATTCTTTGAAATGATAAAGACCAGACTGGAACCATGTCTAGCCAGGCAGGCCACCAACTACAGAGCTCCAATCAGTGTTGGGGAAAAGTTAGCCCTCACCATCAGATATCTGGCCACTAGAGAGTCATACACATCATTATCCTGTCAGTTCAGGGTTGGCAGATCCACCATTTCCAAGTTTCTACCAGAGGTCTGCAGGGCCATCCAGGATGAGTTCACCAGAGAGTACCTCAGATGTCCTACTACTCCAGATGAGTGGAAAGAACTAGAAACAGACTTCAGGATCAGGTGGAATGTTTCACATGCCCTGCGAGCCCTTGATGGCAACCATGTGGCCCTGAAGAAACCCAAGAACTCTGGAGCCCTGTACCACAACTACAAGGGATTCTTTTCAATAGTAATGTTGGCCTTGGTTGATGGACAGTACAAGTTCAGATGGGTGGATGTGGGTACAGCTGGATCTTGCTCAGATGCCCAGATATTTAATACCTGTCACCTGAAGAGGAAGATTGATGATGGCACCATAGGCTTCCCTGACCCAGCACCTATAACCCAGGGTGGTCGGGATGTCCCGTACTTCATCCTAGCAGATGATGTGTTTGCCCTGAAGACCTGGCTAATGAAACCCTATGGCAGAAGGATGTTAACCAGAGATGAAAGGATTGCCAACTACAGAGAACAGGAGAGTTGTTGAGAATGCTTTTGGCATCCTGGTCTCAAGATTTAGAGTCATGATGACCACTATTGAACTACCCCCAGAAACAGTCAGGGATGTGGTCATGACCTGTGTGGTTCTGCACAACATACTGAGAAGCCAGTATCAAGGTCAACATGGTGCTCAACAGCCTGGTGGTGATGATGATGATGATGTGCCTGATGGTCGGTTGATTGGTGGTGCTGCTGATGGTGTTCATGACAGAAACCCTGCCAGAGAAGCCAAAAGACTGAGGGATTACTTCAATAATGAGGGAGCAGTGGCCTGGCAAGATGGCAGAATATAACTGCTACTGCAGTAACCAGTCCTTTTCAGGACTAATAACCAGTCCTTTTCAGGACTACCAAATATTCCAAAAACAATTAATCAGCTGTGCTTGTTCAAAATAACCCAATCATCAACAAACATAATTCACCCAACCAACAAACAGACAAACCCAATGCCCAACATAATTCACCCAACCAACAGACAAACCCAATGCAAAACATAATTCACCCAACCAACAAATGGACAAACGCAATGCCCAACATAATTCACCCAACGAACAGTCAAACCCGATGCAAAGCATAATTCACCCAACCAAAAAAACAGACAAACCCAATGCCCAATATAATTCACCCAACGAACAGTCAAACCCAATCCAAAACATAATTCGCCCAACCAAAAAAAAACAGACAAACCCAATGCCCAACATAATTCACCAAATGAACAGACAAACCCAATGCAAAACATAATATACCCAACCAACAAACAGACAAATGCAATGCCCAACATAATTCACCCAACGAACAGTCAAACCCAATGCAAAACATAATTCACCCAACCAACAAACAGACAAACCCAATGCTAAACATATTTCACCAAACGAACAAACAGACAAACCCAATGCAATGCAAAACATAATTCCTACAAAGAAAAACAGACAGACAAACCCCATGGCAAACATAACTTGGTAAATGGAATAAATATTGCATATATTTGGAAATCTACACCCTACTTTCACATTTGATTTTTATTCTGGAGAAATAACTGAAACTGAAAGTTTTTCCTTTATTGCAAATCTCAAAATTGAGTTTTTTTATTCGACCTCAGGGAAATTTACAAAAAATAACCACCCAAGTGGTTCTGTTTACAGTATGGTTTATCTATCTGTTTATTGCGGGGAGTTATGTTTGCAAATTCGTTTGTCAGTTTGTTGGTTGGAGGTTATGTTTGCTATTCGGTTTGTCTGTTTGTTGGTTGGGGGGTTATGTTTGCTTTTGGGTTTGTCAGTTTGTTGGTTGGGGGTTATGTTTGTTATTGGGTTTGTCTGTTTGTAGGTTTGTGGACATAACATATTTTTTTATATCTCGAGGGATGGTGTCAATGTTGGACTGTTACATTACAGAAAAGAAAGCTATCCCATGGATTTTAAACTACAAATGGGCAGATTATTGGTCATATTCATTTATCTATTTAATTTTCTATGTGGCCTTTTTTTTTTGTTATGTGTATTACCATGGGTTATTTCTTTCATGTTTGGGGTGGTGTGGGTGTTGGGCTTTTTTTAGTTTGTTTTGTGATAAGTATTTGTACTGAACTGTTATGTTTTGGGCAGGCCTGGGGTGAGTACAAGTACTTGGTACTTGTACTTAATTACTCTTTTTCAAGTACTTGTACTTGACAGCTGAAATTAGAAGTACTTGTACTTGGCTAAAATATCCAAGTACTTTTCAATTACTTTCAAGTACATTCCAAGTACATTGATTTTGTAGTTTTATAACTTTAATTAAGTGACTTATTAGGTGTAAATTTTTACTGTTTCTTTCAGCAGAGTGTAGATAGATTATAGTTTGTGTTGTTTTGTCAAAGTACAAAGGGCTGTTTAGTTAGCCAGAACTTTGGTTTTCTTTAATTATAACAAGGCTGCATTTAATCAACACCTTTTTACATTTTAAACAAAATACCCACTCATTCAGAATATAGCTGTGTTTTAATCATAAAGGTGCCGCATTTAATCTATCCTTTTTCACTTTTACACAAAAGATCCACTCAGTCACAGCATAGCTTTGCTTTTGTCATATACCTACCCTTATTCATTTTCACACAAAAGACCCTCTCAGCCTGAGTGTTGATGCCAAGCTTAGTGGACAGGAGGGCCAATTACTTGTTTATGTAAGACAAACAAGCTAATCCCTTGCACAAATAAACTGTTGACTCATTCATTTCAATACACCCCTTTATAAACAAATATCAATGTTTAGTATATCTGCTTTGGCTTTTTATACTATAGAATTGCCCTTAAATATAAAGTTTTATTTCACTTGTTCATTCATTCATTTAATAAATGTATTCCAACCACCAACCATATGTAATATCAGTTTTACATAAAGGACTGGTACAAACCCTTTAAAAACGTTTTATGTGCCCCAAGTAAATAATTCATTATCTGTCAACACAAGCATACTGATGTCCAAGTGAATCTTTTGAAATCAGATTTTTTAGCATTGCAAGACAGGATTTCCATGCATTCAGGTGTTTACTCACACTGTGAGTCTCACAGACAAAATTTTTGAAAGATCTGTATTTATTAAGTGTAACCAGAAAAGTAATGGAGCAGATTTTAGCTCATCAGTGTTTATTGAATGATTGCTTTAAATTGTATGTCTCAATAAATAATTAATTTTAAATAAATAGTGATTATCTAGTTATTATAGTTTTGGGGTCGTACGCTATAAAAGTACTTGTACTTGCAATTTTTCAAAATACTTGTACTTGACTCTTGAGATCAGTACTTGTACTTGTACTTGCAACTTGGCAAAGTAATTGTACTTGTACTTGTACTTGGCTCCATGTACTTGACCCCAGGCCTGGTTTTGGGAGGGGAATTTGAACAACTTGCAGCTGAATAATTGACCCACCCAGACTGGCTGGCTACTAAGGAGGCTGCTGCTGTTGAGGCGGTGCTGCGGTGGTGATGGTGTAGAGCTGCTGTTGCTGCTGCTGAGGCTGCTCAGTGATCTGTGTTGTTAGATCTGGTAGCTGGCTTAGTCTTCCACTTTAGTTGTGTCTGCTGCCCTCATCCTGTAATGTGAGAACTGATGGAGGGTTTCCGAAGCCAATGGGGCTGGGTGTATAGTAGACATAACTGCTGCCCTCTGCAGCCTGGGTGGAACTAGACGCCTGTTGAGTGGTTGTTGGCAGTATCCCGACCCTCTGTGACTCCCTGGTAATAGTGGCTGATCTCTTGGGTAGAACTTGACGTCTATGAGTGTTCTTTACTTCTTCAATATCTCTAAAAATTCTGCCTTTGAGGTCCTCAAATTCCTCTTGGGTAATCTTTTCAGCCTCTGATGCCACGTAGTCAAAAACGGGCTGCCTGTCTGACTTCTGCTGCAGGAAACCTGAGATCAATGTCCTCTTCTGGTTGAAGTGCTCGAGTAACTTTGAATCTGTGGAAACTGGTGTAGATGTAATAATTTGTTGACTTGCACTCTCCCTCAGGACACTGGACTCGAGATGTTCTGTATCAGTAGTAGATCCACGCAATTCTTCATGCCTGCTGGTGTTGGGACTGGCCTCAAACCCAGAACTTCTGTTGGCCCCCTTGCATCTGATGTGGGTCTTAAGTAAACCCATCTGCTGGTAGACCCAGGACTGTCTCTTGGTCTTCTCCCTTGAGGCTTGGCCAGACTGTAGCTTGGAGAGCTTTCCATAGCGAGTTCTCTGTGACTCAAACCACCTTCTGACATCAAAGGGCAGGACCTTCAGTTCTGCAGAAATTTCTGTCCAGAGAGCCTCCTTCCTATGTCTGTCACGGAAACGTGCATGCTCCTTGTCGTACAGCTCTGGGTGCTCCTTCACAAACTCAACAATGGCAACTTCTTGGCTGTCAGTGAATGTAGCAGAAACCCTGGCTCTCTTGGCTGCTGAGTGGTACTGAATCTTCCTCACACCTCTCATCTTCTTCAGAAGCTTCCTCAGTAACTTGTAAGCCTTCCTCTCTCTCCTCTATCCTCTCTCCTCTCTCTTCTGTACCTCTGTCCTTCTACTCATCCCAAACAGTCACTACGGATTACATGAGATAAGGAATGTTGATAACCCAGTCAGTTTCTGGTTTGTTGTTACCCAGTGCAGATGTGTTTTTCAGTGTGTAGCCTTACTTTCAGTTGGATACAATATTCATTGGATATTCTGCTAATTGTGTTCCTTCTGAGGATATACTCTGTGATAAAAAACTTGTGGTTGGATACAATATTCATTGGATATTCTTGTTAATTTCAGTATTGCTCATTGATATCATGTTTTTGTCATGATTTTGTCCTTTCCTCTGTCATCTCCTCCAACTCTCCACCTTCCTTCTCCCTCTCCTCTTGCCTCTCATCCGTCTTCTTCTTTCCTCTCTTTCCTCCTTTCTCCCTCCTCATAACTCCAGTGAATATCTGAAAAAAGGTGAAAAAAACTGAAATGTGTCTCCTAATTGTTAAATTTGCCCTAAGCTTAAGTAAAATGTGAAATGTAAAAAAACTGAAAACCCCTAAGCAGTAAGTGACACACGTCTCTCAGAAGCCAACCAGTCTAAACACAGAAAGCATGTGCACGGTCGCTTATATAGTCCCAGCCCCCCTCCCTTGCCTCTTTTTGGTTTCAGATGCGCAGAAAATAGTCGGTGCTTAATCGGTACTTAGTCCCAGGCCACCTGGGGTGTCCTCAGGCTGTCGCAGACTAAATTTATGTGGTCCCTGGCGGCCTGGGTAGGCTGGTTTGGATCAGCTTCTCTTAGTCGGGGCTTAGTCCCAGACCCAGATTTCTTAGTCCCAGGACACCTGAGACGGTCTGAGGCTTCCCAGAACTAAAGAAACCGATTCCCTTTCACACGCATGAAACTTCAAAGATCTGTTATGAGTCGGGGACTGACAAACAGGCTTCCTGGGACTAATCTATGGATGCCTGGGACTAAGCATCGCAGGAGGCCTGGGACAACATAGGACTGTGTAAATTTGGGTCTGAGGAGGCCTGAGGAAGCCTGGGACTGGACATTTTGTTGACGGCGGGAAATGAAAATCGGTTTGGATCGTGAGAAATATCAAACATGTTTGATTTTTCTCACGGCCACAACCGACAACTAACGATCCATACCGAACGCCTGGGACTAAGCAAATATTTGAAACCGACTCCCAAAAACCCTTAATCGGGAAGCTTAGTCGTGTGGTGGAACACCCACATAAAATATTTATTAAAATGGACAAACATTGATTACACGTGAGAAAAGTTATGCAGGACATAAGTAGAGACTTTACAGTATCACACAGTTAATTAAGACATCTAATTCACTAACAGACACTAATTCCAGACATCACGTGGAAGTGTCAACCAATGACATTGTGACAAGCACAGAAACACAGCCCTTTGAATAACCCGTACATCTCTTCTGGACAGAGAGAGGAACTGACATCCAGATTGAAAACATCTACATTCGCTTTTGGCCTAACTAGAAATCTTATATTCGAACTTAGAAAATGTTTGATTTGATTCTAAATTTAAACTAATTTATTTCACACTGATTGTTAAATCTCATCTACTCCGGATACAAATTCGTTTTGTTAAATCATGTACTCAAGGTGTATTTAATACTAGGTGATTATCAGAGTTAACAAAAATCTAATTGAATCTATTGTTGCACTAATGAAAATGTGTTGATGAACTAGTTGAAACCAAAGACAATAAACTCATGTCCAAGATAATAGCTGAATCGTCATCATTGATAACTTCAAGATAAACAGAAATCTCATTGCCCAATTTCCACAAGGTGATGGCTATGGCCTTATGGATATCTGAGTAAGTTTCTCTCTCAAAAGGACATAGACACTCATAAGCCAAGCAAAATTCAGAGAAACACCACCAAAAGGACAATTAAACACTCCATACACATTAAGCACATTAAAACTGAAGGACAAAAGAGGTATCGCTACAAAAGTTGTGTAGGATATTTTATACACCAAAATTAGATTTATTTTCTGTGTGATGGAAAGCTGTGATAACAAAGCCCAGAAAGTTGCATTGCTAGGCATTGTTTGAATGCAACAAAACAAGAGAGTAAACAGTAGAAGCATCCGAGATATAGGACCAAACGGAATCAGTTTCCATGTTCCATGATGTTTTATGTGTTCCACAGGCAACCCATGATAGAAAGACCAGGTTGATCTTTGCTGAACATGCGGAAAGTAAGGGGAGAAGAAATATTAAGAAATGTGGACAGATTGGTGCGATGTTTTCTTGCATGATAATCTGTAAGAGGAAGTAAAAGATGTTGCCTTAAATGTTGGAAGATTGGGCAGTCAGGTGATGAGCCCTGATAAGGTATAGATTCAGTAACAGTTTTGCTGTCTATCTTGTTTGATCACTTGTCTATGACTTGTCTGTGCTAAGAGAATATGACATCCCCCAGCTAGGTGTCTGGTGAGGCCAAATTGCTTTATGGAATTTGGAAGAATAGTGGATACCCATTAAGAAGGTAAAAATTGTTAAAAGGTACAGAGCTTTGAAAAGAATGTGTTGGTAAAAGTTGTCACGGGCTGCTATAACACCAGACAACATCTCAATGATTATTAAAGGACAAGTTTTAGGATTAAACTTGCAGCAGTCTTGCAGGCTTTGAGCCTCTCTTGGGTGAGAATATGGTCCCTGATAACTATGAGGCCAATCCCTGGTTGAAACTGCCGATGTTTCCCCCCATCGCCTGTTACTGTATGGTAATTGAAGACCTGGCTTCTCCCCTACAGACTAACATGTGACTGTACAGTTTCTGTACAGTTTCTCTAATACAGCCATTATTTTGCACTAAGGACACACTGGATCCCACATGAATTTTGGCATAACTAAAAATAAAGAAGAAAAATCATGCAGGATGTCAGATATGACCTTCACAACCTCAAAGGGTCCATTCTGCTGAAAACTTTCTCTTCCTGTTCTGGGGACAGAAATACCACACTGTTAAGAATGCTGAAAGAAACAAGTTATATAACCATGTTTCTGCCTCACTGCTGCCCTTTAAGGGCTAACCTACCTTTGCTCATGTGTCTTTTTAAGCCTGGCCTGAGCTTTCACAACAAAATCGGGAACTTTTAATGTCATCTCATCTGGACATGGAGGAGCAGCTACATTGAAGGGGAGGCTGACTTTACGCCCAAAGCACATCATATTGAGTGGATTCCTGTCCCCAGTCACTAGCAGACATAATAAGATATCTCTGGCCAATAGAATCTAACATTCACCTTCTGCTATACATTGTTCCAAGATGAGCAGCAGTAGTTTTTTCATCATGCAGCTGTTCTAAGACAAAACTTTGATATTTCCCTGGAAACACCAACTATCATCAGTGTCCAATAAGAAATCTCTATCATCTTTTGGGTGTGCTAGTATTGGTGCTCTAGTTAACAGACCTTTCTGTTGGTCAAAGGCTGCCTGACAGTGCTCAGTCAAAGGGAACTCAGACTTTTGTGGATTTACTGGTGGGGTGGGCCATTTCTCGACTGTTTCCACTTTGGCTGGATTAGTAGCCACCCCATCAGAGATAACCACATAGCCTAACTATGCCACTTTTCGCTGAAAAAGGGTACATTTTTGGTTTTGAGATTGTTTTTTGATTTGCTTCACGAAACTTCTACAAAAACTCCTTTCTTATGTTCAACCTCCACATGCACAGTTTTTGCTGGGATAATCACATCACCCAGGTAAACTAGCAGTTGTTTATATTAGTTAGCGCACTGAGTTCCCCTTCGGGGAAGATATTGCGCCTGCAAAGCAGTAGATTTAGATTTAGAAATGCTGCCAAGGTCAATTTGCATGAGTTTCTGGAGAGAACTATGTGTCTCTGACAAACCAAATAGCATCACCTCCATTGATGTAGCCTTAAGTGAGTAGCAAAGGCTCTTTCTGGCACTTATTCTTTATCCAGCTCCACCAGCCAGTGGCCACTTAACATGTCTAATGTACTGAATCATACAGATCCATCGAGGATACCCAACAGTTCAGCCATATTTTGGCAAATGTATCCCTGACCCACTGCTGGCTTAGTTGACCTGATGGAGGTCAACACATGATTTCAATGAGCTGTCCCCAGCTATTAGCTGGATCTACATAAAATTACCTACAGTGACCTCATCTGCCTTGTCGAGATGACTACTCACTATATACTCACACCTGGGAGGCTCCTAAGTTGTACAATACACAACCCATTTATCAACTAAGAGATTCTTGTTCTCGTCAGAACACGGAAACTAGGAAAATTACATACTTACTGGTTCTTTTCAAAATCCGACATGCAACCCATTTTACATAAAAACTGGCATAGCCAAATCATGATATGTTATGTTGGCAACCACAAATTCCAACTCAAATGATCACATCTAAATTAAGGTTATCATCCATCTCTCAGAAACTCCTATTTGCTGTAACTAACCTGTCTCTGCTCTCACCCCTTAACTTAAGGCTACCAGGTTCAAGATATCAGAATAATCTACTTGACAATATAAAGTACTTGTTTTTTAGCGTGTACCAGTTTCCGGCCACATGCGATATTTTGAAAATGAATATCTAAAGTAAAATTAATCAAGCAAATGGTGACAAATCTATCTAAAACCCTGTTAGTTTGAATATAACATGTTGTGTACAACATAAAAGAGTGTTTGGAATGTGTGATATACTTCCACAGGTGTGAAAGACTTTTGTGCTTATTATCACCCACGGTATGTGAACTCTACAATATATACTGCTGTGTAATAGCTGGTGCAGTAAGTTTTATGTATCTCTATGAAGAAACCACAAACACAACTTCCACATACTATTTTCCTGTTGGATGTGTACTGACAGTCTCTCCACTTCAAAACACACGTAAACATTGTACTCCATGAATACTGTTTATGTTGTGTAGATAGTGTAAAAAACTGTGATATGCACTGTGTGTATCACTTAGAAGTTCTTCACCAGATGAATATATACTGAAGGGAAGTAGTTGGGATAAACATTGATCTTAATTCATTTACAACTAATTGAAAGTTAAAAAATAAAAATAATAAAATACATTTACAACTAATTGAAAGTTCAAATGAGTATATTCATTTCGCCAAAGGACAATTCTTCTGTAGCTAAACGACCTCTGTCTACAGATTCTTCTCCAAGTCCCAGTGTCATAAAACCCAAAAAAACTGCAAAGGCCTGACTGCAAAAGTCATAACTTAGATACACCATCTATAATGGCTGCCATGAGTGTTAAAGAAGGTGATATATTAGGACAATCAGTGAATGAATTACAGACTACTACTGAAAATGAACTAAGTTGGGAAATGGTAATAAAAGCCCTCCATAACTGCACAGTTGAAATAAATAAGCTAAAAGAAGAAAATAGCCAATTGAAAAGTATAGTCTCCACTGCTATTGGGAGAACAGTACGCCTTGAGCACGACCGCAAAAGGCAAATGATAAATTAGTTGAACTAGAATGGAGAGAGATGAGACAAAATTTGGTATTTTATAACATTGAGGAAAAGCAAAATGAAAATATCAGTGAACTCATACCACAAATATTGATTGATACTCTTGAGATCCCACCTCATTTGATTTCAAACTTGGAAAATAACAGAGGTGTTATCGCAATTGATATCGTTCATCGACTTGGGAGGAAAGTACAAAAAAGTACCAGGTAAAAACAGACCAACCGTTGTGTGATTCACCACACGTGCAGGAAAAGATACTGTGTTATCATACAGCAAGAAAAATAAAAGTAGTGTTAAGGTGGCAGAGCAATATCCACCCGAAATGAAAGAAAGAAGTACAGCACAAATAGATGCTTTAAAAAATTATCGTGAGATCCATAAAGACAGCAACATTAGTGTTAAGTTAGTGAAGGATAAGCTCCTTGTTGGCAACCAAGTAATTGATAACATCTTTAACAAAAACAAGGGTGAAGTGATTGGCCTTCTGCCAACCACACAGTCGAATCTTAGGGCAGCACTGGGTGTTGAAATCTTTAAACTCGGTATTATCGCCCGCATTTGCAAACCGCTTCCAAGTTGTTTTCAGATTTGTGTAGCGAGATAGGTATTTGTAGTGACGTGATGTGAAAGGTTCAAAAACATAACTATATTATCGCCCGCATTTGCAAACCGCTTCCAGAGAAGTTGTTTTCAGATTTGTGTAGCCATATGGGTATTTGTAGTGATGCGATGTGAAAGGTTTACAAATATAAAGGGTCTGTGGATGCGAAGTTTTACAAGGCTGGTTTAAGATGAGAACTACCAGTGCATTTCCTGTTCACGGACTTGCCTCATTAATATTAATGAGCAAACATGCGCAGTCACGGCAGTTCTTTGTGGGGTTTCCAGACAATATTCTACAAGGCTGGTTTAAGATGAAAACTACCAGCATATTTCCTGTTCTCGGACTTGTCTCATTAATATTAATAAGCAAATATGCGCAGTCACGGCAGTTCTTTGTGGGGATTTCATGACAATATTTTACAAGGCTGGTTTAAGACGAAAACTACCAGCATATTTCCTGTTCACGGACTTGCAGTTTGAAATTTGATTTTGAAATGAGAAGACATATTTCAATTTTGAAGCGTGGATATATAGTACTGTATATGGATATTTTACAGAAGCAAATTGTAAGTATTTAAATAAAATATTCATGTGTTGTTTCTACAATGAGCGAAAATAGGGAGCCACAGATTATGCTGTATTTTACCGATGACAATATTTTACAAGGCTGGTTTAAGATGAAAACTACCAGCATATTTCCTGTTCACAGACTTGCCTCATTAATATTAATGAGCAAATATGCGCACGGCCGTTGTATGTCTTCCAAATTGTTTTATATTTACAAAATAAACCAGTTCGTCAGTAAAAGATCTATATATGTACTATATAAAATATTGTCAGGAAATACCAGGGGAAATCCCTGACCTCATATCTTCTCATGAATATTAATGACGTGGGTGCTATCGCCGGGAGTTCTGTACGTATAGCTTAAAGTATTTGATCTTTGTTGAAACGTCCATTTTATAAAATATTGTCAGGAAATAAGATTAGCGAACTGGTTTATTTTGTAAATATACTGTTAATCAATTTGGAAGACAACTTCTTCTAAAATAACAAACGGATTGACAGAAAAAAAAAATGAAATCACGTGATAACTTCTAGGAAATAGAAACCCCAAGCGCCTTCGAGTGGTTGAATGTAGAACTACGGGGTTGTGCTTTCATTGTCTCTGCCAGGTGTCCTCGATTTTGATTGGCTAAACGAAAAATGTATAGTACTACCGTGATGTCACTTCATTCATTAATTTCTTTACGGTTTATTTGTTTGACAAATGGGTAGATGCGCAGACAACAATTTTACATTAACAGTGAGTGCGTGATACACCAGCAGACAAATAAATTAATTGGGGTTTAAGGTCTAGAAACCAGCAGACGAAACCGTTAAAAAAGACTCGTTTGAGTAGACCATTACAATGGCAAACACAATAGTTTCTAGGACATACGGGTCCTTGGAGAAAGCCAGACGAAGTGCTAGACAAGCTTTTTACTTTATAAAATATAACTGAATAAAAGCATTAAAAATCTTCAAAATGGCAGAGTGTATAATATACACCTTTATGTACAGATATGTGAAGAAAATATTATGCAGAATTGATATTTAAGGGTTTAAACGGCGAATTTAAAATCGTGACCGCAACTCAGTACATAACTCGAATCAAAGATTCGACTAATAAAGTACAATCATCGCCAACTGACAGTGTACCTTCAATTGCTAATGTTATCCAAACCCCTGTGAAAGAAGTACACAGAAGCTTTTTTCAAGGCCACGCTATGAAGGTGTTAAGTATCAAAGATGCATCAGCAGCCATTCAGGCCCTGTATCAGTCCTCGCTGATCGCTAACAGTGATCACCTTATGTATGCCTACACTGTAACAGATGATAACGGAATGCGTATTTGTGGCAACTCTGATGACGGAGAATGGTCGGCTTCTCGTCTGTTGGCACATCTAATTGCAAAGAGATCACAGTCCAATATCCTTATAGCTGTCTCAAGGCGCCATGATGGCCCCAACCTTGGACAAAAAAGGTTTTCCATCATTTCTTCTGTAGCCTCAGAGGCTCTCCAATCCCTTATCAGCATTGATTGAAGTAAAGTAACTTCATAATACAGAGAAAAATGTTCTCTTTTAGACACCTTTTCTGTCGCCAAATATTGGTGTAATTCAACTGGACAAAATATTTTACTGTTTTTATCGTCTATTAACGATATATGGAACTAATTATGTATAATAAAACATAATTAACTGTTAAAAGTTCAACTTATGTTGAGTTTTCTTTTGCAATAAAATAATGTAATGCTCATTTCATTTGGGATATCTCAATATAAGCAAATAACTTACCAGCTCTATATCTTAATCTGGTAAATGTGACAGGTGTATGAAAATTAGCTGAATATAATGAGTGTATAAGGCTATGTTATCTGTAACATCAAACCACTACAAATATCAATGTGAAATCAAGTCTTATCATGAAATCCAATACAAGTATCACTGGGGAAAATATAGATATTGTGAGGTATTAACTGCAAGTTATTTTTTCATGAATAGTGTAATAAGCTGTATCTTACAGTACAGTTACAAATATGTACATTTGTAAATAGATGCTCCAGTCATACTGTTTCATATATTTGAGACATGTATAGTTGTATAACCTTTTATCTCATTCTCTGTGGGAGGACTCTTTGGTACAGTGACTTATAAATATTAAACCAATTCCTGCTGGGAATATACATGAAGATAATTCAGTTGATAAACCCTTAGAAGCTTGAGCCCGGTGTCAGTTCTCATTTAATGTAAAAAAAATAGTCAGCTGACAGTGTGGCATCACTCAGCGGTGTCCATGTGAACATGTCCTAAATTCAAGGCCCAGGCACATCCCGTTGATCACTTGATCACAATTTTCTCATTCACTATTGTATGGATGTCTCTATTATCTTGCATATATGTACTAGCCCACTAGTAGATTCTCGTGTGTGAGTATCAGGTCTGAATCATTTTTTTTAATCCATTAAAGTTTATGCAATCATGCACTATGTATAAGCATATTAGTCAGCTGATAGTATGGCATCACTCAGCGGTGTCCGTGTGAACATCTCCTAAATTCAAGGCCCAGGCACATGCTGTTGATAACTTGATCACAATTTTCTCAATATAAGGTACTTATGCTCCACTGTAAATCAAGAGTACTTGCTATGGTCTCATGGACGTGGCTACCCAAGACCAAGGTCTGCAGACTCAAACTCATCTGGAGTCTAGGTGCATCGTCCCAGCTCAGGGCTTGTCAGGACAGTCCTTCCTGAAATGACCTTCCTCATCATAATTGAAACATTTCATACATTGACAGGCAGGATACTGAGCCTTTGTCACATGAAGCTATTTTAACAACTATATTATTTCCTTCAACATTCTGTCTGGATCAGAGAAATTCCTAACTTGGGGTCTTACCCTTACCCCCCCCCCCCCCCCCCCGTACAAGTTCTCCCACCTCCCAATAAGTCAGACAGCTGATTCCACATTTTGTGGACCATGTATGCCAACTTCCAATTTCAGGTCACCCTTGAGAAGCCCATCAAGAATGGCCTTTAAGGTCAATTCTCTCACAAACTTCTCTAGGTATCTGGATAGACCCAGAAACTAAGCGCCTTACCTCTGGCCTAGGAGGTTGCTGGTTCCCCTGGTTTTGACATGACTCCTTCCTCCAGGCAGAGCCACACCAGCCCTCTAGCTTTCTGCCACCATCCAATCACATGAGAAGCTATGGTCCTAATATTGGTTCAACCCAATTTTTAATAGATGCTACAGTAGAAAATTTCCTTACCATCAATCCTTGGTGGTTGGCTTGACCTATAGACCTGGAGTTCGGTCACCCTGGGGATCATATTGGGGTGGGCTCAACACCCTACACTGATGTACCCGTAGGCACCTCTCTACAGTATGATGCCAAACCATTATCACCCTATAGAAATCTTAACCCTGCACCCTAGTGCACCAGTCTTTCAGGTGGCATGTAATTCTCGGCAGATGCAAGATCAATAAGTAACTGTTGGCAGACTGATCCTACATACTCTTGTGATGGAGGATTTTCATCTGGTGATACATTACCCTGACAGCTACTGCCTACAAGCTCATTGCATTGGTTCTTCTATTTTCTTATCAATGATATTTAATTTTATACACTTTCTCTAAATTAGATGTTTTGGTTATTTAACATATAAAACATTCCTAATAAGTTTCGGATTCTACAATTTGGTTTGACTTAACTATTTCACCCTGTTTGCTAATCTTGCGTTGTATATTATTTTTATGCTTATGCGATATATGTTTAGTGTGTGCTCTCTGCATTTAATTACTTCATACATGTTATTTAAAATAAATATCAATGAGTTTTATAACTTTACATACTTTCATTACATGTGTTTATGGCTCATAGCGATTTAAGTTACAGGCTTGGGTATGATCTCAGTACTTGGGCTGCAAAGGTTTTATCTTGCTCATGTCCTCCTACTCTACAGTATTGTCTTTTCTCATTCTACTTCTGGGGGTCACCTGTTTTGTAATGTGCTTCAAACCCTGTCATTTTTTTCGTATCTAATAACGTAAATGGCTATTTCTCCCTGCCCTATGTGACACAAAAACACAGCATGGCTGGCTGTCAGAATTTATTTCCTCCCTCATGATGCAGCAAAGCCAGCCCCTCCATTTAACAATAGTAAACTTTTTATAGGGAACACATTCTTCATTATTGCCTGTGACACAGGTCATTCACACACTTTGTTACAAAAACATCAACAAATCCACCTCTCGGGAACTTTAACTTTCATAGTTGGACCTGATTGTTCAGTTTCTGACAGCTCCTCATGTCTTCGCTCCACCTGAGCTCCAATCATTGCATCATGTCTCAGTGAAGGCAAGTCTGGGATCATGTCTACCTGTGAAGCTGCATTTGCATGTGAAAAACTGGCCAGGTTTTTTGTCTTTTTCGCCCTTTATTTTTGATTTGGGAAAGATTATTTGATTTCTTATGGTTCCCTTTAAATATCCACTCAGTACACAACACTAGAAATATCCAAAATAAAGAAGCCACTCCCATTGCTAGTTTTATCCTTTAATGTGCCACTTATTTCTGCAGACAACTTTTCTATTATAAAATAAGAAACTTTCTGGTTTATGTATATAGAAAAAGGAAAATTTGAATATAGAATATGAGGATGTTGCATGTTACTGAAATACACACAGTGGACAACTAAGTTTGTTAGAATCTGCTTTAGACACTGTAGAACTCACAATAGTGTATCATATTTATCAACTCATCAGAACAAATACACATGCCTCTCCCTCAACTCTACCAGAACCTGGGACATATCACTTAAAATATAAAGACGTACACATTAATATATGAATAAATCACAATTCTGGCAGAATATGGAAACATGGGAGTCCGTAGCAACTGAAATTCTTACCTCACTTCATATCCAATAACCAGCGTGAAATTATGTATAAAAAAACTTGCAAAAATATCATACATATCATGATTCTTGAGTGATGTACTGCCAAAAGTTTCTATGTCAAAACCAATATTTGTAGATAATGACCAACTCACTGAAGAATTTCCTAACAAAGGTGTCAAAAGCCAGTTTTTGTCGGGTTATCCACTGTCCCCAACAATAGCGCGGATGGAATAAATCCCATTTCAAACTCATCCCACAGATTGTACATTGTGAAAACCAGTCCACCGTGCTACCATATAATTTATTCTGTACTGAGTGTCCTTACAACCTGCACATTAGCCAAGTGATATCCCTTTCAGTCTGTGCATGCTTCTTCAACATCTTGAGGTGGATGTATATTAATGTGGGCCCCGTCTATAACCCCTATCACATTTGAAAAGAAGGTTGTGGCATAGAAGTTTCCTTTTTCATTCCAGCTATTCATTATCATCCATTTGTAATATGTTAAAGTTTCTGGTTCTACTTGACAGAGCTGATTTTTTATCTCAAACTATCCTTGACACTGCAGATTGTGATTTGGAACTTGTAGCATCAATGGTAAGCAGAGAGAACCCAGTAGTCAAGAATCTAAGGGCAGTACACACTTTTAAAATAGAGAGTTTGCGAACAACGTTTCATAAACGCCCCTTGCAAAAACAGTCAACATAATTAATCAATACGGGAGAAAGCCACTGAGGGGGACAGTTTTGTTTGCGAACAGCGTTTGAACTAGCATTTTTACATGCATTTCATTTAAATTAATTGGGAATTATACAAGTCAATAAAGATAAATCCACTGGTTTTGTTCATCTACAGTACTGAATGAACTGGGTACTGATATATAATACAAACTTTATTGGCCCAACAACCAGTAAACCCACAAGTTAAATAGCTTATAAAACACACGTACATAAAACTTTGGAAGATTGTGTTCATTACCTCAAAAAAATTTATGACAGGGGATGAAAAATGGCTGGTCGTTGTACACTTGGGTTTCTCAAAAATTGACGAAGTTGCTAAAAATAATCTACAGTCTCTTAAGAACTGTGTACTGACATGTACAAGACACTTTATTGCTGCAGTAATTAATAAATCCACAAGGGAAACAGATTACGTGGCAAAGCCATTTCCCACGTAAAAAACGTAACCTTGTGCAGTTAAAACCTTATGAAATGACATCACACACAGAAATCAATGACGTGTAACGTAGGGGAAAGTAGATACGGGTAGCTCAAACAAATATAAATTTATGGTTATTTGATTGTTTACTTTGACTTGGTGAGCCACTTGATCAACTTGATGGTGTAAGAGGTTAAACCTCCATATTAGTTTAGGTTAACAAATGAATCTGGGCAATGTTACGGTCATAGCTGAGGTCACTTTTACATTTGGTTGTTGTCAACTGCTGTTGACTGAGTCTCTCGAGCTAGAACTAACTTTGACCTAATTATTACAACACACAGAGCTCCCCCATAATCCTGTGATTTTGCACCCGTTACCCTCAGTGGTGTACACACAAACCTGAGTAACCATCACATAATTTTACTCTCAGCCGTATATATAACTTAAGGTTACCATAGTCTCACAATCTTCGCTCTTTTTATGGGTAACTATCTCAAATTTGTTGTTGAATCGTACACCATACTTGGCCTCAGACTGACATCACATCACCTTCATATTTGTATTTATCTTATGAAATTTTGGTGCTATGATACAGAAAGTTTTTAATGCCCATCTGTATATAATAATGGACATGTAATTGCATTTAGTTTTGCAAAAAAAAAAAAAACTTCACCTGTATTTACATCTGCTAACATTAATATATAATAAAATTGATCTGTTCTTACATGGCATCCTTAATTGGCCTTGATAAATTTTGGGAGACTGCCATTACATTTTTGCCAATTCTGAGGATGCATATCGACCCTTCAAAAACATAACTAGATTACCCCTTGTAGTAATAGTACAGTTACAAGTTTTTGAATTCGTATCAAGCCATGCAGTGATATGCAGTTCATCTCCCAGGAGACTTTCCATCTTATTCAGAGTTTGTATTTCCGTTATATGACAGCTGCTTTCTCTCGGAAAGATTTCTCTATGCAGATCAGTAAATGCTTCCAAGGCACATATCAAGTAAACTCCAATGTCAGTATGATTGTTTAGGTCGACATGCTCTTCTTTGACTGTCACCATTCTCTGGATAGCTGCTTCACAGGTTCTTTGAATTGCCTGAATGTTTGGTGTGACTATAATGTGCTGAATGAGATCAGCTTTCTGTTGTATATGTTTTGGAAGCACAGATGCTTTTCTACTTTGCAGATTGAAAAATATGTAGACAGTATGTGACTCAGCAAGATGCATTCCATTAAAACTTTTAAAGATGCAAGTAATGTCAATTACTTTCTTGGATATGAATGTTACTTGTAAGGAATACTTTATAGGTTTATTGAACACTAATATTCCTTGTCTATTCTGATCAATCGTCATGTTTTCATTGATGAAATGAAGGAAGATATCATTTAGATGAAGTTTTAACGAAACCACAACAAAAGTGCACTGTTCTTGATGTTCCTGTATTGCCTGGCGAAGTATTGATTCAGGATGAGCAAAGACCTTTAAGAAACTTGTGTGATTCATTGCCAGAAACACCACAAAAGGATGACCTAAAATGCAAAAAAAAAAGAAATTCACTGATAGTAAAAATGTGAAAATCTATGTGCCATATTAATATTAAACCAAACACATTCTTGTTTCAAGTTTCGACAGTACCGTAGATTCTCAGAATGTATCTCATTTCATCAGCTCAGGTAAACAACTGAGTGGTGTAACAACATGACCACACTTTTTAATAAAGTATGCACAGTTTAAAGTTCAAGGTTGGGGTTCGACATCCTGTTCAATGGCCAGGGTCATATTTGGACAGGTCCTCAGCATTTGTGAATTGTAGGAGTTGAACCCACACAGAGCTGACAGCCTATGATTCGATGCGAAACTTGCTAACCACTACTCCACCTTGGAGCTCGAAAGGTATACAAGGAAGTTGAAGGAACCATTATTATATAACATCAAACAAAGTTCAGCGGGTGTTATCTGCTTATCTAATCTACCATTTATGTTCATTTTGTTTAGCATTGGTCTGCCAGGCAGTGGTAAGTAACTTCCATAGGATCCAGGGTTAGAACCTCCGGCATCAGAGGTGGGAGGCGAGTATGTTATTCACTGCACCACCGAGCCTCCTCATTTTATATTCAAGTCTATATAATGTAAATTAGTGTATGACAACAATAGTGTAATCTAGAAAATATACTTACTTCTCATTTTAGCTGGAACATATTGTAAAGGTGCAAATTCATGAAAAGTGCACGACATACTCAATCCATCTTCAGATACTTCCATCTCTGTCTGGTCAGTTGTATCTCAATAAAATCTGGTTTAAAATTATAAAATGTGTGTATATCAATTGTTTACTTTGACTACAAATTGTTATTTAACAATAATTATGAAAATGCTGTACTTGAAGAGAATGATATCTTAATATTTGCAGCCTTTTGTAAAAAGCTAACCTTTTTCATTGTAACAGACTCTGGACTGTTTCAACAAATGACATGAACATTGTGCTCAACTTTCATTTTAGTTGCTACCATCAAAATTTGTAACCAGCTCTATGACTTTCTGATAGAAACCTTTTGAATTAAAGACAGTGTCAAGGTCACATTGACATCAGAATTTGAAGGAGACACATCAAAATATTTTACTTTTTTCTAGTTTGATTTATTTTATGTCAGAATTGTTTCAATTGTTCATGTTTTTTTCTACTTTTTTGTAGATTAACTGGTATTCTAAATTATTAGACTTTAATGAATATGTAATAAATATAGAATGCCAACATTAATAGTGTGAATGTATACAGTTGAAGTCAGCTGGCAAATTATTAAATGAAAGAGTGTGGTTTTAGTTGAGTGTGTTTTCTTTCAATTTACTAGAATGCTGAAGGATTATAGTTTCATGGCGTACTGTAAGTGTGTTACCCCCTCACTGCCTTGCAGTGTAGTCAGGTTTCATTTTAACCTGCTTTTCAAACAGGCATATTGCTGTGTAGTATTACATTAGTGGGCTTGGCCCTAACCTTGTAAAAATTTATCATAAAAATCTGTACTTTGTATTATATATCAAGTTGTTATGGTTAAAATACCAGTAAATAACGCTATTTTCTTACTGATGGGTTCTCCCACAGATTATATGCTAAACATTCTAAGAGTGCATTATAGCCTGGCCCTCATGGGCCCTTTATTGTTGAAATGTATATGTGCTTGCTTTACAAAATATTTTAGTATTATAGTATTGTATTATAACGTAAAATATTTAATAAATATTAAAAACCCAATTCTGGGTGATTCATTGTGTTTAGGAGATTATCTTAATGTGCTTGACCTTTGACTGAAAACTTTGACCTTTGGTCTGTCTGACCCCTTCCCGGCAATGTTTGCCTTAAGCTTGACCTTCTGCTTCCCTCTGTTGGACTGGGGGGTTTGCTTTAGTGTATATGCTCTGAGAGATCATAATTTGCTGGGTTATGTGGCCAGTACTGCACTCTTGGTTTTGACCTTGGTTGAAGGTCGAATTGTTTTCACACCGAGCTTACATTATATTGGGTTTGAATCGTGCTGGATGGTTTGCCTTCTGGCTGTTATGGGAGATTATAATAATGCTCACATTGACATCGGGTTCCACCTGGTGATTTGACCTTTGACCTTTGATTGACTGTTAGACGAAATAGGGTTTTATTAAACCCAAGCTATGACACTTCCTTGTGGTTCGGGAGATTATAATTAATGCCTCACAGGTTTGACCCGTTGGTCGCCACTGTGACCTTTTGCTTGACCTTGAAAAGTAAACTCATTTTTAGTATCCCCCCTTGATATAACCTATTAAGTTATTAATTTTATTAGTAGTGGGGGTGGGGGAATGTTGCGGGTTGGCATTTAGGTGCCAACCTTAATCATTCCTTCACCCCCAATTTTTGGTCACCCCTGTTTTATAATAGACTGGACACTGTCCACATGGTCGATTTTGATTGGTCAAGGCTTTGACCGCCATGTGTTTGAAGGTAATAATGTCAGATTTGAACTGGCAGTCGATGAAGAAGCATTTATTTTAGGAAAATAGTTTTTGCCCTACCCTTATTACTTCCCTCCCCTTATCAGTGTCAATGTGTTAATGTAGTTGTGTAGTTGTAGCATGTTACAGCCTTTCTCTGCCAGTGGGAGATCTGCCCCTGATGCTGGGGGTTCGGGTGCCGGTTGGACCACTGCAGGGTTGTCTTCTTTCTCGGATTTGACTGTGACTTCGGAGTTCTTCAGAGACTTCTGTTTTTCTCCCCCCAGTGTTGTCACTAAAAACTATTGTGTAGATCAGAATTGAAGAGTTGAATTTATTGCCAGTAAAATCTGTAATTGCAACCTGCTTTTTAATTGCTTTTATGTCTGTAATTATTATGCAGCTTATTATTATATCGCATTATACGTTATTATTAATTTTTATGTGCTTGGAACCACCTTATATATGCTATAGTAAATCGGTGGTATGATATATCCCATGTGTGGGTATTATGTTTTCTGTCAACTATTTTACTTGCAATTTTAATCTTCTTACTGTTGGCTAATCTAGCAGTTGTAGTCTTCTTGTTAAAGTTTATAACAATTTTAACTTGGGAGTTCATGTCAGTTATTTTATAACTCCCAACTGGGTAACCTTCAGCACTAGAACTTATTTCATATAGTAATTATTTTTCTTTAAAAAGGGTTTTCCCTCCTTTTTTCTTTCAATGTACTTAAGGAAGTATCCCTATGTCAGTTCTATTGTCTGCAGGCCTGTTCCCAGTATTCCTTGTCATTTTTATTGCCAATTGGCTGCATGAACCTTTCTTTTAAAATCAAAATAAAAAATTCTCAAAAATCTTTTTACTTAATTGTCCCAAGTTGGGCTACAGTTGGGGTGAGCCTTTCTTCTAAAAATTATTAAAACTTTGTTTATTTACCTTTTGGCAAGTTAAGTAAGAAAATTGGGGTTTCACCCCTCACTGCCTTGCAGTGTAGTCAGGTTTCATTTTAACCTGCTTTTCAACAGGCATATTGCTGTGTAGTATTACATTAGTGGGCTTGGCCCTAACCTTGTAAAAAATTATCATAAAAATCTGTACTTTGTATTATATATCAAGTTGTTATGGTTAAAATACCAGTAAATAACGCTATTTTCTTACTGATGGGTTCTCCCACAGATTATATGCTAAACATTCTAAGAGTGCATTATAGCCTGGCCCTCATGGGCCCTTTATTGTTGAAATGTATATGTGCTTGCTTTACAAAATATTTTAGTATTATAGTATTGTATTATAACGTAAAATATTTAATAAATATTAAAAACCCAATTCTGGGTGATTCATTGTGTTTAGGAGATTATCTTAATGTGCTTGACCTTTGACTGAAAACTTTGACCTTTGGTCTGTCTGACCCCTTCCCGGCAATGTTTGCCTTAAGCTTGACCTTCTGCTTCCCTCTGTTGGACTGGGGGGTTTGCTTTAGTGTATATGCTCTGGGAGATCATAATTTGCTGGGTTATGTGGCCAGTACTGCACTCTTGGTTTTGACCTTGGTTGAAGGTCGAATTGTTTTCACACCGAGCTTACATTATATTGGGTTTGAATCGTGCTGGATGGTTTGCCTTCTGGCTGTTATGGGATATTATAATAATGCTCACATTGACATCGGGTTCCACCTGGTGATTTGACCTTTGATTGACTGTTAGACGAAATAGGGTTTTATTAAACCCAAGCTATGACACTTCCTTGTGGTTCGGGAGATTATAATTAATGCCTCACAGGTTTGACCCGTTGGTCGCCACTGTGACCTTTTGCTTGACCTTGAAAAGTAAATTCACTTTTTAGTATCCCCCCTTGATATAACCTATTAAGTTATTAATTTTATTAGTAGTGGGGGTGGGGGAATGTGTTACCACTGCTCCACAGTGGCCCCAGGACAATAAACAAGTTACAATACCTATGAAATTGATAAAACTGAAACCTGTAACATATAAGAGCATTCTGCCGGTAAGCCTTTCACAAACGAAAACGTTGTGTATGGCAGCAGAGTTCTTTTACCACATAAGGATATGTAAATATTGATCTCTGTATTATTTAGGAAAAAATAATCTTTCTGTATTCGGTACTAATGATTTATGTATACACTCTGGGAATATCTGGAAACTTTTGGAAACTTCTGATGAACCTTCCCTAATCTCCAGCTGTATATAAGGGTAGAAAACCTGAGTATAGTATTGGTATGCTATATGATAAGGGTTTTTGAAATTGCTATATTAATTTCTTTGTGTGTACGAACTGCTTGTTATATACATTTTGTGGTGAACTCATATTTGAGTGTACTGGAAAAAGAGTGTGGAACTACCATAGAGTGGATTTGTCATATACTGGATATTGTTCACATCTTGGAACAAACAGAGTGGGGAATATGTTGAACGGTTCAATATAGATATTGAATTGTTGTCCAATGGATATTGTCCACATCTTGGAGCAATCATCACAATGCAGACATTCTGAACATCTCGATACAGAGAGTTTGTGTTAATTGACACTGAACAGATCTCTGGACAGATTGCTGAATACAGTGGAAAAACTTGTTTTAACTGTTATTTAGGCGGACAGGACTGTGGTCAAGTCAGATTGGTTTCATTACTATATTATTGTATGAATTATTCAGAGTATCTCAGCTTGACTGTATTACATTTATGATTTGAATTTATTCTTAGGTTTATGATTTGTGTTCAAGATCAAGTAATGTTTAAAACAAATCTTGTGGTATATGTAGTCACTAGCAAATGATTGAAGTAATCCCATCAGTAAATCTCAGTTTTTAATGTTTTAATGTAAATATTAATTCCAGTAGGGTATTCCTGTCATGCATGTCCAGTGACATGTGCTCTCATTATGATGTATAGCTGTTAATTGTGAGTGATCAAGAAAATTTTAGTGAAGCCAAACTCACTCTATGTTGATAGACAGTTCAAAATACAAACGAGCACTAAGCTGTGACTGAGCGGTAACTTCAAAACTTCAAACTGGCTGAAATCTACTGATAACTTGCTGCATTACAAGATAACTACACATTTTTACAATGGGTCCAAATTTGGCCAACTCAAAGTAGCTATTGCTCAGCTATGGAATGAGCCAGAGGTCTGCTATTTTACTATGTTATAGCTGATCTAAAGGTAGGTGAATAACATATTTCAACAAAATACTCTACATGCAATAGTGTTAAAGTTACCAGCGATTTACTCAACAGTGAGAAACTCAAAGTAGCTATTGCTCAGCTATGGAATGAGCTACAGGTCTGCAACTTAATTATGTTATAACTTACCCCAACATAGTAAATTATGTATTCAAAAGTGTCACTATGTGTGATACTTTCAAAGAAATTTGACACATTCTCATTTTTAAATTGTCCTACAAATCAGAGAAATAACTATTACTCGCTTAGCTAATGCAACACGGTTCCAAACTATGCACCATCTTATAGCTAAAGATAAAGTACCTGAACAACATAATTAACAGAAACACTATAAATGCAATAGTTTCAGAGATATAAGTCATTTACTCAGAGTAGCTATGTGAAAAAGCTACCGATTTTGTCGAAATTCGGTCCTTCTCTGCTCAGACACCTGACAATATTATAGGAAAAAAATGAGAAACCTAGCTTCAAAATTGTGACCTAGAACGTGCTAACAAACATACAAAGAAACATATGAGCACTCAGTGGCGGCTGAGTGGTAACTTCAAAATCTGGCTGCAATTTACTGATAACTTGGTACATTACAAGATTCCAACTGCATATCTTTTGCATTGGGTCCAAATTTGACCAACTCAAAGTAGCTATTGCTCAGCTATGGAATGGGCTACAGGTCTGCAATTTTATTATGATAAAGCTGATCTAAAAGTAGGTGAATACCTTATTTCAACAAAATACTCTAAATGCAATAGTTTTAAAGTTACAAGCGATTTACTCAACAGTGAGAACCTTAAAGTAGCTATTGCTCAGCTATGGAATGAGCAACAGGTCTGAAATTTGACTATGCTACACCTAACCTAAAAGAAGGTGAATAACATATCCAATAAAATGCTCTAAATGCAATTGTATTAAAGTTACAAGTGATTTACTCAACAGAGAGAACCTCAATGTAGCTATTGCTCAGCTACAGAATGAGCTTCAGGGCTGCAATTTAATAGAATATAGCTGATCCAAAAGTAGATGAATAACATATTTCAACAAAATACTCTAAATGCAATAGTTTTAAAGTTACAAGTGATTCACCCAACAGTGAGAATCTGAAAGTAGCTATTGCTCAGCTATGGAATGAGCTACAGGTCTGCAACTGCATTATGTCATAACTTTCACCAGCATAGTAAATTATGTATTCAAAGAAAGTCAGTATGTGTGATACTTTCAAAGAAATTTGACACATCCTCATTTTTAAACTGTGCTATAAATCAGAGAAATAGCTATTACTCGCTTAGCTAACAAAGCATACAAACCGACTGACCAACATACTTCTAAATCAAAAATTTTGAAGTAACAAACAAACATACAAACTGATTGACCAACATACTTCAAAATTGAAAGAATGTGTGCGTGTTTATCTGTGTTGATAGAAATGTAAACCTACGGAGCCCCTGTTAGGGCAATGTGATTTTGATTTTACAATGCACTGAATAGTGATCATTAAACATCTTTTGAGCATAACCTATTATGTGGTGATCACTAGAAGATCTTGTGAACATCATGTATTATACGGTGATCACCAGAAGATCTTGTGAGCACAAGAAGATCTTTGGATCATCATTTAATTGTTTCCACTGGATGCTTCCAGTAGATACTGTGGATGACACTTCATTATGCTGCAGCAGTGTGTAGTAAGATTTCACCATCACCACTGTGTCAAATTTGCAGGATATGTTCACTACGCATAAAACTTGGCATAAAAAGGTAATACTTTTGGCCTCATTTAAAAAACAGATCGGCTGCCACACACGTTTCTTTGATGGTCCTGAAGCATTTGTACACATTTTACTCCATGTACACATTTTTAAATTTGACCTTGATGCTTGTGCTACAAGCTCATTCATTGACCCCAAAAAGCCTCACCGTTATTTGTCAATTTTAAGGAAGTTGTTCCTCTTTGCTCTGAAGCTTCAGGAATTTATTTTCTAAACTTGCTTGACTTGCAGTATTTTACTTCGTCTCTGTATGATCTTTCATTTTTACTACTATGCTAGCTTGGGCCAAAGCTATGTGAGTTATAGCAAATTTAGCTACATCGAGTGAATCAGCTACTTTCTCCATGTAGCTCGGTGAGTTATAGCTACTTTTCATAATGGTTACCATAATGGGTAAACGAATTATATCTTCAGAAGTATGGCAGGTACATGATTTCTATTAAAGTTATTCACATATTTTTGTGAAAAGTAATGCATTTTTTAGCATTTAGCAGAAATACATTTTCATATATTTTATCTTAAGCTACAATTTGGTTAACCTTTGGGATGCCAATCACAAAAGCTAAATGGGTTACAGCTACTTTCTCCCTTTTCAGCAGTTAGCATAATGAGTAAATGGCTTCTGTCCCTAAAAAGAAGTAGAGTTAGATTGGCTGCTCAGTGTATAAGTGAGTGATGACTGCTTTTATAAGTGAGTAATAGTTACTTTTATAATGTCACAGTTGAATAAATTGCTTATATCTCGAAAACTCATGTAGTTTTAGCATTTTCACAAAATATGCTTTCAAATACTTTTAACTACAACTTGGTTAACTTTTGGGATGTCAATCGCCAAAGTGAGTTATAGCTACTTTCTCACTTTACTTTTCAGTGGTCACCATAATGAGTAAATGGCTTATCTTTATCTCGAAAAATTAGAGATAGTGCATTTCTGAGCAATTTTGGATCCTTTGGATAGTATGGATTATTTATCTACAGCCTCTTAAAAATTTTTAAATAGAAAATGTCATTTATTTCCAAAACCATTAGAAATAGAGCAATTTCAGGCAAATTTTGGACCCCCTTGGAATAGAACATCTACTTTAAGGCCTCTAAAAACATTTAAATTTTCCAAAATTTGGGCGCTCTCTTGAATTTTGAATTTTTCGAATTTGGGCTGCCACCTTAAATGTTGGTGGAAGTTGAAAATGTCATTTATCTCAAAAATCATTAGAGATAGAGTGATTTGGAGCCCTTTGGGTAGCAGTATACACATCCGTGGCTGTGATTAGAAAAGGGAAAAATCATTCTTCACAGTCACAGGCAGCTAGTACAGTGTTTTGTACCAAAAGATCTAGAGTATCATGGATACGGGCAATAACAGACACTGATACGGGTGATGAAAAAAGGACAGGTGATGTTCACACTTTAGGTTGCTTTCCATCGGATACATCTTGCATCTGACCACAGATGCATTTTTGGTGTAGTTATTAAGTAGTTGTCACCAGATATTGGTCCATTAATTTTAACGGAAAGTCGTCTATTTAAAGTTTTCAATGTGGAAAATCACTTCTCCCATTAAGAATGGATGATAATTTGAAAATAACATTAAAACCTTACCTTATTTTTTTCTTTTAACATATATTTAGCTGTTTATTTTCTTGACATGTGTTTATAGCATCCACCATGTTTGTTTGACTTGTACTTCAGGATAGTTACAACTAAAACTCGTGGTCTAGGTCAAATTTTCAGAAGATTATTCAACACAACCAAGTTTAACTCTGGTTCATACACAACATACAGTCTCTGTAAATAGGGAATGGCGACCTTGGCCATATATCAAGTGGAGAGATGAGACAACAAGTAATATATAGACATTGAGAGTTGCATTTACTGTAACACTTCAACAATTTGCCATGAATGTTTTTGGCAAATTTTGTTGAGTAATAGAAATTATATGTTTACTACATGATCACACTTTGAATTGTATAGCATTTAGCAAGTTTTAATTGTATGGAATGAATATATCATTTAGATCTGCACAAAAAGTGAAATTCAAGGGATATTTTTTTACAAGATGAGAGAAATTTAATAGGATAATAGGAAAACATTTTACAGTAAGATATCTTCCCAAACAAAGTAAATGTACAGAGGACTCTGTTTGAAGCCAATCAATAAATTAGTATACCTTATTAGAGAAGGATACTTGTTGTGTGAAATAAGCTAGCCAAAGAAATCAGAAGAATTAGAAAGGTAAGGATACGTGTTTGTATATCAGCAGTATTGACACCAAATAACGCTAGTAGGAATATGATTTTATGGGCTGAAAAGCGTTGATGAGAAAAAAACTTTATAATAACTGTTAAGGTTACGTTAATAGATTTTACATTATCACTTTTTAACACACTTGCTGAGTCTTTCAATCTACTGGTTTCCTAATATTTATAATAATATGGTAAATAGATGTTATTTGTATTTGATTTGAAATCTATTACTGGTATTCTCTGTAAGTACATATTATGTTTAAGCTTAAAACTTACCTGTTTGCAAAAGCCTACCCACCATAGCCTCTCCCGTCACATCTGTGTCTCCTTGGTACGACCTGGCTATGTCCCTTGATTAACACTAACTGCCTTGCTTTATGTTCAGATGCGCCTTAGAGTCCATCAGTGATGGAGATTAAGCGCTATAAAAGTCCACATTAGATTAGATTAGATGTTTAATGAAAAGTAAAGAGTTTTCTTTCTTAGAATTATGATAAGCAGAAAAAAAAATTATTATAAGAGATAGATCGGTAAGAATTAGAGATTAATTTGTTCTAAAATTTTCAGACTAACTCGTAACACTATTACCAGATGACATGGTGACCACCACTTAGTTTATTGTGATCATCAGATTATGTGGTGAGCATGAGATGATGTCATGATATAATTTGGTAATTTGGTGAACTTAAAACAAGTGATGATCACGACAACATGATTGGCACTAACCAGATGTTTTTCTTGCTCATGACTTTTTTGTTGTTGTTCTCACAAAATGATGTGGTGGTCATTGCATAATTGACAGTGACCACCAGATATGTTGTAATCATCAGATGACCTTGTGCCCACCAGATGGTGTGGTGAGCACCGGATCATTTGGTGATAACAACATAAAAAGTGGTGATCAGCAGATGAGCTGGTGCTCACCGCTTAGTTTCCCATGATCACCATATGAAGGAGCGATCACTTGTTCTCACCACATTATCTGTTGATCACAAGATCATCCATCTTTATGAGATAATCTGCTAATCACCACTCCTGGAGGGAGACATAGCCAGTCCAGTGCAACTGTGGATATGAGGCATGGACAAATATATACTTCGATTGACACTGTTTAGTATTTAAAATACATTCTTGAAGTTCACAGTAAATGATTCCTTTCATCTACACATCAAAAGGGTGTGGATGTGTCCGTACATAACATTAAATACACTTCCCAGTAGAAATTTCCATTTCCAGGAATGCACGTATTCCCTGATAACACATGTTCACTGTAACATGTATATTCTGTGTATGTTTCCATATTCACACAGCTAAATACATATATAAAAGGGAGAACACTCACAAATGACTTTCATTTTCACTGTCACAGTGAGCCTCAGGGCTAGCTGTACTTTCCTCTCATTAGTGATGCTAATATATTTTGGAATAAGTTGTAATCACTTGAAGATCTCATGCGCAAGAGATGTTTCCTACTTTTTGATTCTACTCCTAATTTTCGGGGTCTGGCTGGTTAAATTTATTTCTGTAAAACTTAAAGAGTCATCACTTTAACATTTTAAATATTTCATTTAGTTCTGGCACAGGCCCACCTTCATTATGTAATCTTATTCCCTTCCAATCTGTAAGAGGTTCTTTTACCTCCTTTAAGTAAGGTTAACTTAACCTTAACTCAATTTTAGTTGACCCTGTGCCAGACTTAAATGTTCCCTATGGATTGTAAATACTCAGTAGTGTGGCTTTATTTCTGTTAAACGAAAATAAATATATATTTACCAGCAATGCAACTTTGACCCTAGAGGTATAACTTTGAATCTAGAGGTTACTTGGTTATCCTTCACTTTGGTCTGAACTCGAGGAATTGAACATCTCTTGTATTTAGAATGCCATGGTTCATTGCCATTCTGGGCAAAATAATGGGCACTCGGATGAGGTTAAGGTTAATTCTATTCTTAAGTGCATGCCAGATAATCAACTCAGGGCTTGCTGGATCTGAAGCTCATTCTGATGTCATGGTAGATAATAATAAAAATTTGATTATGTCCCTTTATTTGGTCCACAGTGGACCCGACCTTGATATGGTAGAAACAAAGAATATAGACCAGTTAGTGGTGAAATCAGTTACATTATTTGCAGTAAAGGGACTTCCAGCTATACTGTAGTTAGAATAGCCCTTATGCTGGGTTTAAACCAGAAGCCTGGGAACATCACTTTATTCACAACCCTGACTAGTTCCTCTTTTACTGTCCGAAATAGGACTTCCCTTGTCCCTTACCAGTCCTGACTTATTTGAAAGTTCAAAACCATCAGTCAGTCACACAATATTCAGAGGTTTATTCAGCAATACCTCAACCAAAAGAAATCATTTAGGCCAATTTAAACACACTAAATTCACGTTTTCTCTCAACACTTGCATTGGTCATCCTAGCTTGCACGCTGTATGTAACATGGCAAGGGCAGTGTCATTCGCAATCTTTAATTCCATATGGCTCCTCAGTGAATGGTAACGTAGATAAACATAGCTTTGATAGTGAGAGATTTACACTTAAGTTTTTGTCAATTGATGACATAGCAGCCGATATATTGCTAACTGAAGAGCTCAAAAATCTTATATTTTTCGAGATAAATGTTGCAAGCATGTCATAGCCTACACTATTAGCAAATCAGGGTGCAAGATCGTTGCATACATTGATGATTGCAACGCCATTATCCCAACCACTGTGGTCAGCATCATTTCTATTATATTTGCATGATGTGTTGCCAGAACTGTGAGGGATTTATTTATTTATTTGGTGTTTTACGTCACTTTCAACGCTGTACAGGTCATATCACGATGGGTAGCTTTACAGGCAGAGGAAACCAGTACATACAGTTTGTCAGGGTTCTGTAATGTAAACTGCCAACCAAACGGCAAGTAACTACCAGCTTTCCCACTTGAGGCAGTACCGGGAACCGAACCCCAGCTCAGAGGTGGGATGTGAGAGTGTTACCACTCTGACCACCGTGACCCCTCTGTGAGGGATTGAACCATGAACCCTAGCATACTACGCTCTTATGATACCTTTAGCTGTTCAGGTATATAAGTTGACATACCTTCAGACACTCTTGGCACTGATGCACATAAATTGGAGCAGATTCACCAGGAATTTTACAGTGTTGAAGATAAAAAAATAGTCTTTGGGGAAAAAACAGTTTACATTCATAAATATGCCAGGATTTTCATCCACCAAATGCTCAAACAAAGTTCTAAGTTGGGGTTTTATGTCACGTTCCATAGCCAGGATGAATAATACAAAGAGTTAAATGGTTCATCCGCTAACTACCAAGTTAAATGACATCACAATGTACCATAAACCCCCAATCGAAAGCATAGACAACCTGCACCTAGAAGTCTAAGTCATGCTTTGGTTGATTGATTGAATGATTGATTCATTCATTCATGTTGTGCCTAGTACCTCTCATGGGTTTTCATGGTATTTGGCGTAACAAGAGGTTTACTCCCATATTCAAATTCTAAATTTCAAATGAAAAAAAGTTCTCCAAGAGAGAAACGCTCCTGTCTGGATCCCCTGTGATAACGATATGGTGGTTCAGGTAGCAGAAACCAACAAATCTAGGAACAATATTTTGGGAAGTTTCACCTGTATTAGGTTGCTTACAGCACATACAGTTACACCTCCAGCACACTGGGGGAGAGACAATGTAATGATTTTCTGTCCAGACTATATGCCAATAAACCAGTTAAAGGTGAGCTTTTGAAATGTTTAGAAAACAATTTCATTTGTGATAAAGTTAGCCCCCAGTACTTTCCGGTACTTTAATCTAAATTCACACATTTAATTTCATTTAAATTAGTTCCAACAGAGCATCTCAGATCTGCTGCAGATATAATATGACTTTTTGGGGCAACATTTTCATTTAATCATAACACCCCACTTCAGAACATTTTGTCCCATGGCCTCTGGAGAAGCTCAGAAGAATGTTTTTGAGAAAGTTCTAGAGAGGCTCGCACTTCTAGAGATCACTGTTTTTCCTTTTTTGTCTCTGGACTTTCATGAATTGAGTCGTAGGGAGAAGAGTATCTGTTTGCTCACTGAAGTTAAGAGGCAATAGGCTACCTTAGTACTTGGATTTGTGACCACTTTGGTGCACTACTTGTATCTCTGATGGCTTTGCACTCACGCTAGTAGACCAAAACCCCATTAGGCCTTGTTTTCTCCAGAATGCACCTCAAACCACCTCCACCATCCCTCAGAACTTTGTCTCTCACACTTCCTCTCACCTCTACATTGGAAATGGTGGGATTTTAACATATTTGGCCTTTTTATTTTAAAATCTTTGCTCAGAAACCTTTTACCCAGGAACCTAACAGGTAAATAAACTTGCACTAAGCAATGTCGTGGGTTTAAGTCCACACTTATACACTTCTACTTTATAATAGTCACACCAGGTAATGAGCTTGGATTTCCCTTGGTTGTATTCTGGATGGGGTAAAAATATTGAATGTCATTTGGCCCAGTTAAGGCTTTAAACCGAGGGAAATGGTTGATTATTATCCATTTTCTCAGTCCAAGCATCTTGTATACGGGACTGATTTATGCAACATAACAGATACAGGATATAAGCAGACTAGTTTTAGAAACTACCTGAAAGCATATTTCTTCAACTGGCCACGTTATTTATATTTCACCTTGTGGCATGCCAACTTGGTAATGTCTATTTTCTTGGCATGAAACTTTCCTTTTTAATACCAGAGTATCTGAATATATTTTTATCAATTTAGGGTTTTACCATTGTTGTTGGTGGTGTTTTCTTCTTGAAAGAAATGTTTATTAAATACTAAACCATGAAATAGAAACCATTTTTGGATTGAGTAATTTTCAGAGTTGATGCAAAATTGACAACTGAGCATTAAATAATTTCTAGAGTTTTAGTTGAATTTACTCATCTAACAAGCAGCAATGTGGTTGGTTAAAGAAAATTAGACGCATAAAGCCAGTATTAAAGTTCTTTATTAGATAACAACAAAAACACAAACACAGAGGATAGACGAGAGCATCAAATGACAAATCTACAATGTCAACTATATACAATTTTTTTGTGTAAGCCAGTTTCTTTTTCTCAGGTTAAAAACACACTTTAAATCACGCCCATTGATTTAATATGAGACAAAGAAGTCCAGAACACAAGTATTTCATTTGCACCAGTTCTTTCTGAAAAAGTAGAAAGTGTAACAAAATAATGATGGGATGATATTTAATGGACCCCAATTTATTAAAGAACGGAAGATTTGATTAAAACAGACAAAGGTTAATTATTAAATTTGCAAATTTGAAAACTGTAAATAAATAACACGGCGAAAAGATTTGATAATTAAAACCTTAACAAATAACATATCATAATAGCAGCTTGTGTGTGTAAATTAAAACATCATCTAAGTGAAATATACATTTATGTAACGAATTATAGCCCAAACTTTATACTGTTTATTTTGTATAGGAGGTTAACTTGAGGCATTGGCTTAAAAATAAATGTACATTAATGTAACGAATTATAGCCCAAACTTGACTTTTTATTTTGTATAGGAGGTTAACTTGAGGCATTGGCTTAGGCTTGGTTCAGGCCATGGAGAGGACAAGCAGATGCTTGCACTAGAATGCAGAAACTTTACTAATTACTACATGTTGTTTCCCATAAACCACTTGAACTAGCTAAAGGTAACATTAAGTCCTGAAGTCAAGGTCAGGGTTTTTCTATCCCTTTTTAATTGGCTAGAGAGAATTGCAATAGACCTCCTGTATGGCCAAGTATTTTTCCAGGAGCTTGGTTCGAACTCACAACCACAGAAGTGAACATATGCCAAATAAAATCTATTTCTTTGTGGATACACTCACCTGCCACTAGTATTTCATTGCTGGCTGTGTATGGTACCTCCTTTGAGTATAATATCCAGAATACTTCCTCCCATATGAAGAATGACCTTGAGGTTGTTGTCCGTAGGATGTTTGGTAGCTCGGCTGCTGCTTGTAACTCGTGTAGCTGGGGCGATAGGCAATAACCTGATACGTTGGTTGCTTGTAGGAGGTGGTTGTTTTATAGAGACCAATGCCGCCGTATCTAGAGGAACCATAGCCTTGGTTACCATGCTGCATACCTCCATATGATTGGCTATTGTAGGAGGACTGACCATATCCTATAGTTACCAATAGATGGCATGAGGGTTTTTTTTCTTGTTTTCCACTTTGAATTACATAATGCAAGTTGCAATAAATACCTGTGTTTGACATGAAGACTACTTTTCTTTTTTCAACATTAGACATTGGTCTAAAGACATTGGACAAATAAGACATTGATATAAAATATATCAACAGCAAAGTTTTTTATTGTTAATATTTAATATTTTATACATGGTTTTTAGGAGCATAAAATTCTAATAATAACACCTTATATATGGCTTACAAAAAGTGAGAATCCTTTCTCTAACAATTCTGCACCAGAGAAAAATTGTACACATATTTTGATGACATCACACACAGGTTTCATTGCACCATTGCTAACTTTCACTCATCTGGTCTGTTTCTTACTATAGCCAAGCAAATGTCATTTTCTCTGATTATTTGAATTATTTTCGCCGTTTGAGTTTTACCTTTTATATCCTCCCATTCATGTGCAAGAAGCAAAGCCAGAAGGTGTTAATATAAGGCATATGAAATGAATATACAATAATTAGTTCTGCGCTAAATCAGAGAAATGGATTGGCCATGCTTTGCTTTAGACTATGGCATGAAAAGATAACAGACCAAGATGCAGTAAAAGGTAAGCTTTGTAAAACATTAAAAGCAATGAACTAAAAACAAAAATTAAAGCAAAAGCACAATTATTGACAAAATATTGTCATGCACATATAGATTGTGATATGCTTACAATGCATATCAGAAAGTTTAACCAATGGATTGAGAATTCTATTACTGATGTATAGTTTAGAAGCTAATTATTCATATGCTACTGTACTGTAGCAATTAACAATTGAGATAAACATTTAACTTGATGATAAATTATAAGAGTACAACAATAATGCTGTGTTATTGTACTACTTATGAAAAAGGGTGATTATGTTATTACAGCACAAAGACTCATTACATTATTCTTAAGATTACTATGAAAATTCATGAAAGAAATACATTTTATTTAATTATATTTTATCATCATTTACTCATAATTAAGTTATTGCAGTTAAAATTAGGTGTAGTTTCACATGCAAATATATATCTTATAATTACTTCAATAATAAATTTTCAAATGTATCTAATTTTAAAAACACCACTGTGAAGATTACTGAGCATTCTGCTATTGCAAATTACAGGCGCTTCAGGCATTTACTGACAGTACACATTGCAAATCATGCATTATTCCATTGTTGTACACATAGATATTGTGGTGAATCACCTTGTATAGTTTATGTCCACAATAACTTAAGTTTCAAGCAAAGAAGAAATGCATTTCATTCTATGGTCAGAGGAGATAAAGCCAGAAAAAGTAATTAAAAATGAAATAATCAGCTGATAAGTTAAAACGTTTGGATATCAAATCACATTTCCACATTGTAAGTTGTAATCAACATGTTTGTTAAAGTAAATTATTTTAACCTATGCAAGTGCAAGTAACTCCAAGTAACTCCATTTTGATGTTACAGTTCGAGACTGCAACTAGGAAATATTGTAAATTTGAAAAAATATGAAGACAGTTATTACTCAAAGCTCCCATTAACATCAGAAGAGTACTCTTGTTGACCGAAAAGACAAATAGTCATAAAGTCCCAAATTCAACATGCCTTTCTTAGCTAAAAATTTGAATTAGCCATTCCACAAGGAGAAGAGATGTATGATATGCAGAAGCCCATTCAAGAGCTTTCATCCTACGCTCATTTCATATTATATGAGAAATAGAAGCCATTCAAGTACCTTTATTTTGTGAATGAGACCCTTCACCGCTGTAGCTTTGATGCCTGACAGAAGCAGCTGACTGACTCTTGCTATATGACTCAGGCTTTCCATAAGAAGGGGAGGAGGCATGCCTATCATAGCTGTTGGTCCTTGAACCAGAATCTTCATTGTAACCATATATACCATAGCTAGAGCCATCAGCGCTGCCTGAACCCATGCTATTACCGCTGCTGTGGTAACTGGTTTGTCGCAGCGGCCTATAGCTAGATGGCGCTGAATACCCACCACTGCTTGGCTTGTAGCCAGTGCTGGAGCTGGAACCGTATCCACCTCCCCTGTTGCCTCTCTGGGAATGGAAGGCTGCATAGCCAAAATCCACCAGGTTGATATCGCAGAAAGCAGTGTGTGTGTAATAGCCTCCTGCTTTGTACTGACTGGCCTGGAAATGACAAAATACAGCCTTCAAAGTTATGTTATCGTTTCACTGACTTTGGTTTCTCACACATTGAAGTTTTTTGCAGGTTTGGGAAAGTTCAAGGTGTGCTAAAATTTATGGAGTGAGGATGATCATGATCGGATGAATTTAATCTAATTTACTACTTTGCAAGTACAGTGTCTTCCCATAATGGATAACTCAGTGCACCAAAATGACAAAAGAGTGGGCAAAGTGGTAGTTTAGCTTTATTCTAGGTCAATAATCCAGGTTTGGGGGAAACAAGAGGGAAAATTCTGATGGGTGACGCTTGAGTTGTAGAGACTTCCTAAAAAGTTGAACTGAAGGACTGGTTCTTATATTTATATAAAGAGACATGCAGAAAGGCTGTAGATAATGGCTGAAATACTCAGAAATATAGTTGTAGTGAAGTTTGAAAGTTGAGACATGGGAGAATGTGAGTGTTGGGCAACTACATCTAGTGTTGCTAGACGAGGTGTACCAATGGAGTGATTCCATATGGTCCACTGGCTGGCCATGTTTTAGACCTTTGTATATAAAGTTACATGATATAGAATTCAAACAGATGTCTTACCATCCCATTTCTCGTTCCAGGGGCACACTGCTGGGCATATGCAATACCATGATTACACATGATGAAGCTGTTTTCATCATTGAAATAGAAACCATCCTGGTCACATCTCCCTGTTAACAGTAACCATCGGTGATTGATCTCATAACAACCGCATTTACAAGAGGTGAAAGGAGGGAATCGTACACAAAATTACTAAACAATTGATTTACTGATTTGGCTTTAAAGTTTGTTTTCCAACACATTGAAAGATTATATTATGATAGGTAGTTGATGAAGAAGAATAATGTATATTAGTTGGTCACAATCTTGCCCTTTAAATCTTGAATGTAGCTGTTCATCACCTTTCTGCTTAAAGTGAAGGCTAGGAGTCCAGTCCATCACCTCAGAGTCAGAACCGCAATACTTGTGGTTAGTTTATCGCATTTTAAGTCCAGTTGGAAGAATTATAAATGTGATATTATATTCAGTAAATGTATACTCAAAGAAAACAATGAAATTGTTTGCTTTACTATTATTTGTTATTTGTAGATAATTTAGAATGAATTTAATATGCTATTCGTGTAATATAATCTGTGGATTAAGTCTGATGTCGATATACGCATAGATGTAAACACATAAATTTCACATATTAAAGTAAGCTCCGTCCTTTTTTCATGACAGGCATACATACCCACTCCAAATGCTCGAGATTTGTTTATTTTTTACCTTTGAGCATTTTATTGCCCACCTCATAAGATTAATAATGACTTACAATAGAGCAGAATAAGCATTCAACAGTCTACCCAATTCTCAGCTTTCTTAATTCTTATGGTTGCTCTGTATAATGAAAAAAATAACTTCCTCCCTCGTGAATATTCATAAACTGATGCCTTGTGTAAAATGAAATATAACTGCAGGGTTAGGCAATATTGTACTTCCAGCGGAGAAGCTACATGTGAAATGGCAAACAAACCATGTTCACATAATAAATGATCATATTAGAAACATTTATATAATTGATGAGGATCCTCTTTTGCACCGGAATCCAAAAAGGGATAGTCCTTTAAACCATAGTCGTAAACCCAGTAAGGGCAAACCAGGGGAAGATGATATGTTGGTGGGTAGGCAGGTCTAAACAGGTAAAACTGTTGCCTTCTAAAGCTTGAAGTAGTCTTTTGTGGTCTGACATGACTTGTGAACCTGTTCCATTCGACTGGTGCAGCCGTGGCAAAACCACACCTGCTTATGGCCTTTCTTGGATGGACTAAAGAAATGGATAATCTATTTCCATGTGTCAGTCTACTACCCTACTTATACACGTAGAAAAAATGCTCAATCTAATCACCTATGTGTACACCCATGTTCTCAAATGTTGGTTTGCTTTATATGTATTAAATGTAACTCACCTGTGGTTATAATTTAGAAACTAACTCATAGTCATATAAGAGAAATACTGATAGCCTTTCCCAATCCTTCAGTAGTTAAAAGGCACAATAGAACAGAACTTTGAAAGAGTGTTTTAAACCCCCCAACTAAAGTCAGGTTTACCACATACCTCCATACTGCCCTCCAAAGAATACCTGTGGACTCTGCTGGCTGTATCCAAAGCCTTGGTTCTCATACCCGCTCTTGGCCTCTGGACTGCCTGCTGGTTCATCATCATCATTGTCTGATCCAGAATCTGAACTCTCATTTGCCACAGATCTTGCGAGATTCAGTGAGATTAGGGCCAAAAGGGCAAGAAATTTGTGCAAATATTTCATTTTGTTTTGATATTTTGCTTGAATTTAATCTTGTGAGGATTTCACTCTTTTAATGTCACCGTTTTTATTATAAATTATTATCCAGTATCTGAAGTATATATTTATCCAAATACTATATAGATTTTATTTGTGATGAGATACGACTGATAGTTATTAAATCCACCAAGGTGCTGAAGATAGAATTAAGATCTGAATTTCAATCAATTGGAAGCTTTTCACTTTAATCTGACTGTGGCTGTACATCTCTATTCTGCTTGCATGCTGTGACTGTGGCTATTTAAATAGTTTCAGTCTTTTCAAGGAAGTCACAAATTGGCTGATTATTTATGACCATTCACCTGCCACAAAAAACTTCATTTCACGTACATTGTACACTACATACTCACTGTATTATTACAGAGCCTGAGGCAAGCTATTTCAGATTTATACACCACAGGATTTTCTCACTAATGGCAATTAAATTACATGTTTCACTTTTTTGGCCAGAGTTTCAAACTAGAAATTACTTTCTACATTTTATTACATAATGCGTGGCGGACGTAGCATTGATTAGTGTTTCCTACATACATTCCTGATCCAACAAGACTAGACAACAACAAAAAGTTTATTAGGTGCCACTTGTCATAAGTAGTGTTTTAAGTTATGATTATTTGTAACACAAAAAAATAGAATGTAATGAACCTTTCTCACACACGTTTGTCATTAAATTCTATACTTTTTTCACCGTGAACAAATTTACCTTTTGTTATAACAAATATCGCAGTTCTTTGGTGTGAAATTAACTTAAAGAAATCATGACATATAATATAATCAGATCTTTGTGTTAATAGAGTGATTTCTGTCCTTATCTAAGCAGTAATGCATGTTTTCTGATTCAATACATAAATCAAATGGTGTAAAAAATTATGTTATCGCTCAAGATTTAATTTTTTTAAAGGAGTAACAGAGTGAGTTTAAGTTGATCATTTTATTTGACATCTAATCTAGGTGACAAGAAGCACTTTAAATGAACACCTTCAAATTGAGTGTGTGAGCTTTGAGTTTTCATTTTGTGATGTTTAATTAATTAATCAGATTCAATGAGCACACGGTTTACTCCATATACCTTACTTATCTTCAAGCCAACCACTCTAAGAGTTTGCACTCAGCGGGCACCTGTTCAAATATACAATGATTGGATAGTTTTGTCTGCCAGTTGGTATTGATTTATGTGAACATATAATTCATGGAATTATGGGATGGATACAAATGCTCACAAGAAAAAAAACTAAATCTATTGTAAAGATAGATGTAAAATATTGGAAATACAGACTTACCTCATTTTACTACACAGAGCACTACTTATTATCTTGTCAGCACAACTTATTTTCTCGAGATCACAAGATGAAGTAGTGATCAACAGGTGATCCTGTGCTTACCAGAGGATGTGCTGCTCAGTTATCATCAAATGATGAAGATATAGTAAGTAGTGTTTACCAGGGGATCACTTATTGTGTTGTGATCACCTGAGAATCTTGTGCTCACCAGAGGATGTGGAGATAAGTCGTGAGAATGGCATCATCTCGTAATCATGAGAAAATAAGTGTTAGTGATAAGTGGTAATATCAGATGATCACTTATTGTGTAATGATTACCTGAGGATCTTGTGCTCACCAGAGGAGGTGGTGATAAGCCGTGAGAGTGGCATCATCTGGTGATCATGATAAAATAAGTGGTGATAACCACATCATTAGATGATCACTACTTTAAAATGAAATTATGCTCAAAAGATCTTCTCGTGCTAACGAGATCTTCTTGTAATCACCACATAAAAAAGTCATGTTCATGAGACATCTTCATGATCACCATATAACAAGTCATGCTCATTAGATCTTCTAGAGATCACCTCATAATAAGTTGTGCTTGTGAGATAAATTTAAATGTTTTCTTTTTTTTTGGAAATTCAATTATTTGATTGGAAAGAATATATCAGTAATGAAAAATGGATAAAAGCACAGACTTTGTGCCTGTCAGGAAAGAAAACAATTTGTGAGTTTCAATATTTTCAGTTTCATGGGATATACTTATTGTTATTACACAATTTATTTTTTATTTTTCTGTCATCTTTGCTTTCGCAAAAAGTGATAGCCGACATGTTTTCAACAGTATATTTACTGCACAACAATATAAACTGTGCACATAAGGTCACATGGCACAGAAAACCACTATGGTTATATAAATAATCAGTCTTAACTTGGGTCTTAACTTTATGACTTTTGGCCTAACTTCTGCATAGTTATTTTTGCTAATTCTTAGCTAAGACAAAAATCTAATATTTGAGATTGGCTTTGAGCTTAAGGTAAGTCTAAGATTAAGACCACATAAGGAACCTTAAGGGTTGACATCACATGACCACTCACAACATTAGTCATCTTTACAAAAGTATGATCCACAGTTGAACAAAAAAATAACAAATGTTTTGTCTTGTAGTAAAAAGTGCGAATCATGACTTGAAATTGATCACCACTACATAGATTTCAAGACTGTTATTTCTTTTTGAAATAGAATTCTTAATTTTTGCTGGTATAATGGCTGTACCACGAGTGGTCACAATTGTGTCCAGTTCATGATAATGTCGGATTTTTATTGGAGTTTATTTTTTAAATGTTACAACCAGATATTTTGAATATATTTTTTTTAATTGTTCTCTTTGAAATTGATTTTATTATATGAAATTTTAAAAATTTGAACCAAACATCTAACATGAGTACATTCACGTTCAATAAAAAAATTAAAGGACACAATTATGAACCAGACACAATTGTGACCACCCGTGTACAATATCTCACTTCCCGCAAAAAAAAAACATACCAATTTTGGGATTTTCTATGGGTTTGCAAATATCCTGAGATTTTCAATCTGCTGATTTTCAATGTATACCTTTATGGTGATGCTTATGTAAAGCAAAACAAATAAATCATTAATCCGAAATTTTTTGACTATTCATAAAATGTTTATGATGAGATGTGCATATAATTCTAACAGTTATTACTGCTACTAATAAATTTGATATTTGTATAGAATAATGAAGCTGTTTACCTACATATATCACTACCAGTCCACCCTAATACATGTATACTGTGTCCCATGACCTGCATAGTTGAACTTACAAAGAGCAGCCACTAACTTGATAGATTTTCACATAATACAGATTTAGAGTGATTTTTATCTTGATAAGTGTATTTTTGTAATGTCATTTGTCAGTTAATATAACTATAACGTATAGTTGGAGGTGATATTGCATGTAAATATAGTGCAATATAAGATAATGGGTGTATATTTTCATTAAAAGTATATATTTGGTTAAATTATATAAAGGTGATTTTTTTATGTTGTTCATCTATCAATGATCAGAAATTGATATTTAATAGGCAGTCTGTAAAATTTCTTCCTGAAATAATACTTTTCAACTAAGACAGTGTAATCAACGACATTAACAAAGTTTGATATGTAGTGTAGCAATAAAAAGTAATATCACTGATATTTTATATTTGTGAACAGTCAATAAAACTAGACCACTTCTTAAAAGCAAATTATGTTGAATCTATAAAGTACGGAGCCTAGGAAGGGACGTAGAACTGTTTTCCTGTCATTTTTTTATCTTGTTACCACAAGACAGCAAGTCGTTCCCACAAGTTAGCAAGTCATTCCCACAAGTTAGCAAAGTCATTACCACAAGATACTAACTCATTCTCACAAGTTAGCAAAGTCATTACCACAAGACACTAAGTCGTTCCCACAAGTTAGCAAGTCGTTACCACAAGATATGAAGTCATTCTCACAAGTTTTACTTAGTCATGCTTTGATGCCAATGTACAGACAGTTTCTTTGTCTATGATACCTAACTTATATAGAGGTCACCCATCTACTAGCATACCATTCAAGTTTACATATGCCTGTAGGCTTTTAGTGACCTTTTCAATTTTAATGGTTATTCTTCTTAGTAACCTACCTAGTGACCTTTAGAGGTCACCTACTTATTATTACAGATACACAGACACATAGAAACATGTATATTGCATTACTGTCTTTTAGAGGTGCCTGTTTTATGGCACTTTCCTTGGTCCTTCTAAGATATTGGATTCTCATACAAGCTATATACCTGGATGCAGCAAAACTCGTGTTTGCTGTGCTGCAAATTGCATAGACTTTTGACACAGTAAATTGCATAGCCTTATCATTCTGTAACCTGTAACAATAAGTAGATGACCTCTGAAGGTCACTAATTAGGTAACTACGAAGAATAATCATTAAAATTGATAAAATAATCACCATAATGGTATAAATGTTTGACATGTAAAGTAACAGGAAACATGCGAGCTCTGGAGGTCACTAAAAGTATGGGCATGGGCAAGGTAGAGGCTTACTACTAATTGGGTTGTAATGTCTGCATGTGGCACCTTAGGGGAACCACACCGTTATGTGTTCATATATGTTGGAAATAATTTTTCTATCTGTCTGTTCTCTAGTTATAACTAAATAACTAGGTGTTATCTAGTTATGTCTCTTATAACTGTTATGTATAATAAATATATTTAACCCCTGTTTGCATATTATTGGTCCCTGGGAATGAGTTACTCAGTGGTGGGTATGAATGAAAACAAAGATTTTCTATCTTGTGGTACAACTTAGTATCTTGTAACCACAAGGTAGTATCTCATTCCGACAACTTAGTATCTCATTACCACAACTTAGTATCTCATTACCATGCGTTGTGGGAATGACTTACCATCTTTTGGTAACGACTTGCTAACTTGTGGGAATGAGTTTGTATCTTGTGGGAACGAGTTTGTATCTTGTGGTAACAATTTTCTAACTTGTGGAAACGACTAGCTATCTTGTGGGAACGACTTTCTAACTTGTTGGAGCGACTTTCTAACTTATGGGAACGACTTTCTATCTTGTGGGAACGACTTTCTAACTTGTGGGAACGACTTTCTATCTTGTGGTAACGACTTGCTAACTTGTGGTAACGACTTAGTATCTTGTGGTAACAAATTTCTATCTTGTGGGAATGACTTACTATCTTGTGGTAACAAGATAAAAAAATGACAGGAAAACAGTTTTATGTCCCGTCCAGGGCTCCGTAATAAAACGTATACACTTTCAATATTTTGTAAATCTCTCCACTATTAAATATATGAAGAAAAATAGGAAAAAAATCAGAGAATTGTGGTTACATTTATCCATGTGTGCCTGCGCATCTGTATGTGAGTCTGTGTGTGTCAAGATAATAATAAAATTAAAATAATAATTAATAGGCCATTAATTACTGTTATATCGCAGTGAAAACACATTGAGAATGGTATAAATTTGATGTCCACATTCTACCCAACTTCAACATGGGAATGTATAGGATAAGATTAGATGTATATAATAATATTGTATCCTGTGCTTTTCTGAATGGTAGATTCAATAGTAGCATTTACAATATACTGATAAGTATCTTCAATTCAGTATCCAGTACTGGGTCATAAGACAAACAATTTTGCATTTGTGTGTAACATAATGTCCTGTATTTTAACCTAATGTAAGACATTTATAATTTTGATAGCTGTTTGTGATGGCCAGCAAAAATGTGTATTCAAAACTTGAAAACATTCTATATAAAGATGGTGGATTGAATATATCATTTAAATATATGTCATTTAAGCTTAGTACTCGTACCCCCAAAAGTTACACAGGTAAGTGGCATATGATTTCTTGCAGCAAACAAAACAGAAATAATTTGCACATAATGAAAACCCATTAAATGTAGAAACAAAATTGCATAGCTATTTAAACATACATCCAATTTGTTTTAGACCGACAAAGTTAAAGGTGGGGGATTTACAGCAAGGCAGTGTTTGATGGAAACTGCACTTAGAGACTAAGGTGTCTTCAATGTGCAGACAATGGAATCTGTTTTAAGTATGCTGAAACATGAGTAACTTTTATCTGGCTTGTAATCAACAATGCATAGAACATTTTACATCCTGTAGCTTTGTGATATTTCCTTCGTTTTTGTTTAACTTATTAATTTTATTTTATAGTTTGTGTGTTCTTCTTATCTTTAATTGCTGTTATTTTTAATTTTAATCAGACAATGGAGTATATCACCTAGTAAGTGCTACAACTATGTGTCATGTGTTTCTAATTTTGAGTCAAGAATTTATATTTGAACAAATTATTCAAGGGAGAGGGAGAATACAAAGAGTATTTTTCATATCATCAAGATATAGCCCATTGAAACAGCTTTATCACTATTTTGAGGAGAATGCTGTTTTGGACAGGGCCTCAAATGTCATTCACTTAAAGAAACCAATGTTATGGGAAGTTTCTGTCATCAATATATCTGACAAAACGGTGACACTGGAAGATGTATATCATGACTCAGAAGGCAATTTACTTGGGAAAAACATTTGTATTTTTGCCATTGTTAACTTTGAGACAAGAAAGATCATCGCCATTCCAAGACATTTTCAGATGAAAGTACTGAATTCTCCATATTACATGAAAAGAATTTATCTAAAAGAGGTTCAGCAGGGTTCTAAGCCATCAATAGAAATGAGAAAGTTGATTCTTCCCTCTGATATTGATGGAAACAATCACACTAATTATGTAGCATATTTCAATATCTTTTTCAAAGTCTTTGAGGCCTTGGGGGCATCACAAAATCCACATCTTTCTCTGTTGGAGGTTATCAACAAAAATGAAAGTGCTTTGTGGGATGAACTGACAGCTGTAGCATGTCGCAGAAATTCTGCAGAGTATTGTTGCAAAATTTGCAAGGGGGGTCACACAGTTCTGTTGGTACAGGCTGTATATCTGCCATCAGAAAAATCTCAACTCTAAATATGGAGATCATTCAGTCATTGAAGATTATCAATAAATCAAATAAATGAAAAACTGACACGCTCAAAAATAAAACACAATTGCTCATAAAATGCATGCCCTGATGGAACAACGTTAGACTTCAGTTTGCAGTTGTTGCTGTTATTTTGATTTTCTTCTTCTTTTTCATCCAACTGGTTAAACTAGGGTTTAAGTCAAGACCCCTAAATTATATTTGTTAGTAAACTGGTTAACTTAATTCAATGCTACTATTAAATACATAATTTAGAAATTCTTTAAACACATAATCATTGGAAAAGTTTTAAGCATATAATTGTTCACATACAATTATGTGTGGCCCTTTGCTAAATCTCGGTAGACATGTGTGTTTGATTTACTTGGTTGGATCATAACTTAAAGCAGAAATAAAGGGCCACCTTAATGTTGAGAATGCTTGTCCAAAATGAATGATTATTCCTAAAAATTAGTTCTTCACATTATTATAAGACTGAGTGTACAGGGTGGGGTCTATATAATTTATTCATTTTTTGTACCTTTATTATTCCAGATTAATAAACTGGATTCAAATAAAATTTCTCATTAAAGGACAATCTTTTTGTACTTTGAATAGTACCAACTGAATCCCAATGCCAGTAATGCAAGATATTTGGAAAGATAATGGCCAAGTGGCACTCCAGTATGTAAATGTATTGGCCTATGAGGCCTGTCAATGTCGATGAGATGTTAAATTTACATAATGAAGGTATCACAAGGCAATTATTTGTTATAAAACCATGTGTTTTGAAATTAGTTAAATTTATTGTATAATTGAACATCTTTCGTTAAATGGTTAAAGTATGCAATATATTGGCAAGGTTAACAACTTATAGCCTCTCTAGGGACTTTTTGTTAATTAAAGTTTTTATTTACAGTTTAATTTCACTTTTTAAAAACGGAAGTGATGAACTTACAATTTTCTATTTGTTATATGCAATTGAAAAAATCTTCACTATTTCAACAGTGAGTTTTATTGACATATTACAATTTTCAATTATTTCCTCAGCGTTAAGATCTTTACAAGTATAAATGTGATAAAGATATATCAAGATGTGTAGAAAATCAATCAATCAATAAATCAAATACATATTACCCCAGGTTCAATTCCCCTCTCCATCTCTTGGACCACAGCTGCATCGATCTTTCTTGCAGTCCCAAGGTATGATTCAATTGCAACTTGCTTAAGTACAAAAAGATAAAGTAACATTTTCTTTTCTAATCTCAACATTAGTTCATCTAATATGCAAAGAAACATACCTTGTACCTATTTCTCTTTGCTCATATCATTATGCAAGGGTTGTTTATAACACAAAGTTACATTTGCCATTAAGTGATTTGAGAGAAGTAGTAGTAAGCCTACCTGTAATGTCTGGCTGTGAGGCATGATTGCACTCTTGAAACCACTACTCCATCCCAGTTTCTGTTCTGACATCTTTTTTAAAAAAAGGCTATAATACATGATATCTTGGGAGCTTGGTTGTTAGGTGAGCTGTAAGCTGAGGGGGCAGATGATAAGTCAGTTACATTGGTATTCTCTTCTCTACACTCAAAATCTTGATCGTTCTCTTGTAAAGTTTATAGTTTGTACAATCTTATTAAAATATCTAATTAATTAGATACAGATGTATCCTGATCACCACAACTAGTGCCTGCTGTAGCTGATATGGGAGGTAAGTATCTGTCCGCCTCAGGTGCATTCATTTTGTTATATTTGTTTGTTAGAATGTTTACCCATTTTTAATCAAAATCAACAAAATAAATCAACTTCTGAATTGTCAAAACTAAAATACAGATATTATGCACGATACAATATAATTCTTATAGTAATGATCTCTTGGATTTTGTTCCTACCAGGCCACATGCCAAGCGCACAATAGAGGACCAAGCCTCAAGCATGCCTTTATATAGTAAAATTCAATTTCTGGTGGCAAATATCCTTGACTTATTATCAGACAAGATCACACCATTATATTTTTACTGGTTACTTGAACATTCACATCTGTACATGATTAACTCTTTCAATATTATTTTCAACTAATTTTTGTCATTCACACTCTAGGATATATGTTGCCAATTTTCATTTTTACCCATCAAACTGATATGTTGTGCTATTACGTTACAGACACAGCACCAAAATTGTTTCACAAGAGTAACAATTGGCAATGTGTGATTAACACATATCAAAGATGTTTGAATGTTTTAATCAAGTCATTTAACCTATATTCTTTAGACATTTGTTTAGACACTTGTTATGTAAGTTTCCCTTCTTAAGTAATATTTAGCAAAATTGCAGTTAACATTTTTTGAATGTTGCAACCAATCCCTGCTCTATCTTTTCCTTAGTTATTACTGTTAGAATTATTAAAATTGTAATTGCCTTAATAGAGACTAAGTGTAGCAGCATCCAAAAAAATTTGATAAATGTTGACCCCATTTTTGCTAATATCACTTAATAAGTAAACTAACAATAAAGCATGATTAAAACATCCAAATATCTTTTATATGTGTAAGTCACACTTTCCCAGTTGTTACTCTTGTGAAACAAACATAGCATAATCATAAGGAGACGTCCCCCATTATTTGCCAAGGGTAGGAATTAACTGATGTTAACATGAAACATTCTTACATTTTTAATATAGCCCTAGAGTTTCTCATCTGTTGGAGATTAAGCACTATAAAGTATTTTTATTCCACATCTTTCTCTGTTGGAGGTTATCAACAAAATGAAAGTGCTTTTTGGGATGAACTGACAGCTGTAGCATGGGGCAGAAATTCTGCAGAGTATTGTTGCAACATTTACAAGGGGTCACAAAGTTCTGTTGCTACAGGCTGCATATCTGCCATCAGAAAAATTCAACTCTAAATATGTATATTATTCAGTCCATTACATTTTAATGTGGCCATTGTTACGGTCACGGGCAAGCACGGTAGCAATTACCGGTTGTCTTTAAGTTGTAACAGAAAAAAAAGCAAAAAGCTTAACTTAACAAATTTATTTAGCGATTAACAATAATGATTACAGTCAACTGGTATGCCCTTAACTAAGCACACTAATACAATAATAAGATCTAGCTGACCTGACCACTGAGATTAAGAATAAGTTTATCCGCCGTATCCCGCAATCTGTTCTGTAATCCGTCCTGTGGTATATTCTGTGATCTGTCCAATGTCCTGTGGTCTATCCCGTGATCTGTCCAGCGTTCACTCGCACAGAGATATCTATATCCTGTGACCTGTCCCACACTCAACAACACAAAAGGTGCTTGTCCTGCTATCCTTTATATATCCAGTCACACAGAAGGTCTGTCTGGAGATTTTTAGAGAGTTAACACAATTGTACTGTCTGCTCCAAGATATGGACAATGTCCAAAATGCAGTAAATCCACTCTCTGTTATATAACTGTACAATATCCAAAATATCCAAAGTACAATAAATCTGTCCAGATGATGTATCCAGTTCACTCCAGTAAAAGTTCACAGTGATATAAGCATATATTATACTCCAAAACACAATAGCTCTCTTTATAGCAAGCGAATACAAAGTTCACTTGTGGTCAGATGTACATTCCTTATATACATTCACAGATTCCTCTGGAATTGTACAGAACCAACTCAAAAGAAGATTGAGCCATCTAGGCCAAATGAGGAAGTTCTAGAAACTACTGGCAATTGGGTTTCCCCAAATCTAACATAACCACTGAGGGGGGGATTTCCCCCAGTCTGTGAACAGATCAATAAACACTAAAACACAAAAATCAATAACTCCCTTACTTTTAAATGTTAACACACAAAAAGAACCAACAACACAATTATCTTTTATGACAATTTATAAACACAAAGCTTAAATTAAACAATGCACCAATATAGTGCCTAATATATGTAATATACAATGTACTAATATAGTGTCCAATATATGTAACACCATTTTTTTAGAGCTGATTTTGCCAAGGTCAGATTGGCCAATTTGTTTAATGTCCTGTATCTCCTTTATTATTAGTACTACATGTTTGTAATGTAAAGACAACTTATTGGTAATCATATGGCCTCAATCTTTCAGTGGGTTCACATTTGATCTTGGGCTCTTAATTCAAGTCCTATTGTGCTCTTTGATACTTATAATGCCTATATCTTATTTATAATTGGTTGTAGAAGTTTGTGATGTTAATACAATCTATAGGAAACTGCATTGCACGAATGTTTTAGTGGGGTCACATTTATCTTTTGACCATAGCTTCAAGGTCTAATGTAAACCTCAATATTTTAATGCCCTGTGTTAACTTTGTTATTGGTCTTACAGGTAAGTCAATGTATCGATAAATCAGTAGATAAATCAAGATAACTAACTTCAAGTTACTAGTCAACAAATAGAAAAAAATTCATACTGGCCCTGCTACTCTCCCGTAGGTCTGCCAACAGGATAACATTGGCACTGTAAATGCTTGAGGTCCAGAACTTCAAGTACCCAACTTCAACAACTCCACTAAAATGACACTTTTATAACTGATATAGAAATGTAGAAATGTGTACATCTGTAACAGCAGAACTAGTTACTACTTGAAGTCACAACAATATAACAATGTATAATTAGAGTGTTTCCTGTACTTCTCTGAAATGAAAGGTTCAGGTGCAACCTTTACAATATACTGATAAGCATCTTCAATTCAGTATCCAGTACTGGGTGATAAGAAAAACGAATTTACATTTATACATAACATAATGTCCTGTATTTTAACCCGATGTATGATATTTGCAATTTTGATAGCTGTTTGTGATGGCCAGCAAAAATGTGTATTCAAAACTTGAAAACATTCTATATAAAAATGATGGATTGAATGTATCATTTAAATATATGTCATTTAAGCTTCATACGCGTACCTCCAAAAGTTACACAGGTAAGTGGCAAATGATTTCTTGCAGCAAACAAAACCAAAATAATTTTACACATAGTTAAAAACTGACAAGGGTAGAAACAAAATTGTATAGCTATTTAAACAAACATCCAATTTGTTTTAGACTGATATAGTTAAAGTTAGAGGATTTACAGCAATTCAGTTTTTAGATGAAAACTGCACTTAAAGTCTCAGATGTCTGCTATATGCAGACAATGAAATCTGTTTTAAGTATGCTGAATTATGAGTTAATTTATTAGGCTTGTAATTAACAATACATACAGGATTTTAAACTCTAGAGCTCTGTGATATTTCCTTTGTTTTTTAACTTATTCCCTTCATTTTATTGTTTGTGTGTGCTTCTCCCATAGCTACAACTTTCTATTATCTTTAATTGGTGTTTTTATTTTAATCAGGCAATGGAGTATACCACCTAGTTAGTGCTACAATCATGTGTCATGAGTTTCTATTTTCAAGTCAAGAATTTATATTTGAACAAATTATTCAAGGGAGAGGGAGAATACAAAGAATATTTTTCATATCATCAAGATATAGCCCATTGAAACAGCTTTATCACTATTTTGAGGAGAATGCTGTTTTGGACAGTGCCTCAAATGTTATTCACTTAAAAAAACCAATGTTATGGGAAGTTTCTGTCATCAATATATCTGACAGAACGGTGACACTGGAAGATATATATCATGACTCAGAAGGTAATATACTTGGGAAAAACATTTGTATATTTGCCATTGTTAACTTTGAGACAAGAAAGATCATCTCCATTCCAAAACATTTTCAGATGAAAGTACTGAATTCTCCATATTACATGAAAAGAATTTATCTAGAAGAAGTTCAGCAGGGTTCTGAGCCATCAATAGAAATGAGAAAGTTGATTCTTCCCTCTGATATTGATGGAAACAATCACACTAATTATGTAGCATATTTCAATATCTTTTTCAAAGTCTTTGAGGCCTTGGGGGCACCAAGAAATCCACATCTTTCTCTGTTGGAGGTTATCAACAAAAAGGAAAGTGCTTTGGGGGATAAACTGACAGCTGTAGCATGGTGCAGAAATTCTGCAGAGTATTGTTGCAAAATTTGCAAGGGGGGTCACACAGTTCTGTTGGTACAGGCTGTATATCTGCCATCAGAAAAATCTCAACTCTAAATATGGAGATCATTCAGTCATTGAAGATTATCAATAAATCAAATAAATGAAAAACTGACACGCTCAAAAATAAAACACAATTGCTAGCTTGAGAAATTTAGTATATTAATAAATTCAGATTTGTTTTAAACATGAGTTGATGCACTTAATGCTTAGCTCATGGACTGATTGCTCATAAAATGCATGCCCTGATGGAACAACGTTAGACTTCAGTTTGCAGTTGTTGCTGTTATTTTGATTTTCTTCTTCTTTTTCAGCCAACTGGTTAAACTAGGGTTTAAGTCAAGACCCTTGAATTATATTTGTTAGTAAACTGGTTGACTTAATTCAATGTAACTATTAAATACATAATTTAGAAATTTGAATTCTCCAAAAACATAATCATTGGAAAATTTTTAAGCATATAATTGTTCACAGACAATTATGTGTGGCCCTTTGCTAAATCTTGGTAAATATGTGTTTGATTTACTTGGTTGGATCATAACTTAACCCAGAAATAAAGGCCCACCTTAATGTTGAAAATACTCGTACAAAATGAATGATTATTAATAAAAAGTTAGTTCTTTACATTATTATAAGACTGAGTGTACAGGGTGGGGGCTGTTTATTACATGTTTTGTACCTTTATTATTCCAGATTACTAAACTGGATTCAAATAAAATTTCTCATTAAAGGACAATCTTTTTGTACTTTGAATAGTATCAACTGAATCCCAATGCTAATAATGCAAGATTTTTGGAAAGATAATGGGAAAGTGGCACTCCAGTATGTAAATGTATTGGCCTATGAGGCCTGTCAATGTCGAAGAGATGTTAAATTTACATAATGAGAGCACCACAAGGCAATTATCTATTGTAAAACCATGTGTTTTGCAATTAGTTGAATTTATTGTATAATTGAACATCTTTGGTTCAATGGTTAAAAGATGCAGTATATTGGCAAGGTTAACAACTTTTAGCCTCTGTAGGGACTTCTTCTTTATTAAAGAATTTTTTATTGTTTAATTTTACTTTTTAAAAGTGAGAGTGTTGCACTTAAAATTTTTTGTTTTGTTATTTGCAATTAAAAAAATCTTCACTATTTCAACTGCGAGCTTTATTGACCTATTATAATTTTCAATTATTTTCTCAACGTTGAGACTTTTACAAGCATAAATGTCATAAAGATATATCAAGATGTGTAGAAAATCAATCAATCAATAAATCAAATACATATTACCCCAGGTTTAATTCCCCTCTCCATCTCTTGGACCACAGCTGCATGGATCTTTCTTGCAGTCCCAAGGTATGATTCAATTGCAACTTGCTTAAGTACAAAAAGATAAAGTAACATTTTCTTTTCTAATCTCAACATTAGTTCATCAAATATGTAAATAAACATACCTTGTACCTATTTCTCATTGCTCATATTATTATGCAAGGGTTGTTTATTACCAACAGACACACTACAAAAATGTGGGATTAGTTTATAGGAATATTAACCTTTGTTACACTTGCCGTTAAGTGATTTGAGAGAAGTAGTAGTAGGCCTACCTGTAATGTCTGCTTGTGATACATGATTGCACTCTTGAAACCACTGCTCCACCTTGGCTTGTGTTCTGGCATCTGTCTTAAAAGCCGGGATACATGATATCTTTGGTGCTTGGTTCTTGGGTGAGCTGAAGGGACAGCTGATAAGTCAGTGATACTGGTATTCTCTTCATGACACTTGAGATGCTCACCTTGATCTTTCACTTGTAAACTCATAGCTTGTACAATCTTCATAAGAATATCTATTTTTTAGATACAGATGTGTCCTGGTCTAGTGCCTTCTGTGGTTGACGTGGGAGCTAAGTTCCTGTCTGTCTCAACTGCTTTCATTTCCTTATATTTGTTTGTTAGAATTTCTATCCAGTTTTAATCCAAATTAGCAAGAGAAATCAACATGCCAATTGTCAAAATCAAAGTACAGACACTATGCACGATACCATATAAATCTTATAGCACTGGTCTCTTATATTTTGCTCCTACCAGGTCACATGCCAACCTCACAATAGAGGACCAAGCCTCAAGCATGTCTTTATGTAGTAAAATTCAATTTATAATGGCAAATATCCTTGACCGTTGGTCAGACAAGATCATACCACTCTAATTTTACTGGTTAGTTGGACATTTACATCTGTACATGATTAACTCTTTCAATATTATTTTGACCCAATTTTTGACATTCACTCTCTAGTAGACATGTTGGCAATTTTCATTTTTATCCACCAAACAGATATGGTGTGCTATTACTTTACACACATAGCACCGTAATTGCTTCACAAAAGTAACAATTGCCAACATGTGATTTAACATATCAAAGATAATTGGATGCTTTAATCGAGTCATTTAACCTATGTCCTTTAGACACTTGTTATGTTAGTTTCTCTTCTTAAGTGATATCTAGCAAAATTGCAGTTAACATTTTAACATGGTGCAACCAATACCTGCTCTATCTTTTGCCTACTTGTTAGACTTAGAATTTATTAAAATTGTAATTACCTTGATGGAAATTTAGTGCATCAGCATCCAAAAAGTTTGATACAGGTTTTTTACTTTTTGAAACATCTTTTACTAGATACCACTTAACAAGTAAATTAACAATAAAGCATGATTAAAACATCCAAATATCTTTGATATGTGTTAATTACACTTTCCCAATTGTTACTCTTGTGAAACAAACATAGCATGATCATAAGGAGACACCCCCATTTTTGCCAAGGATAGGAATTAAGGGGTTTTAACCTGATATATACCTACAGACTTAATATTAGCCCTTAATTCATAGTGGCCCTTATACTCTTCCGTAGGTATGCCAACATGATAACATTCAGACTGTACATGTTTCAGGTCCACTTCCTACCTAACTTCAACAACTTTACTTAAATAGTACTTTTATGACTAATATAATAATGTTAACACATATAACTGCAGAACTTATGACCACTTGAACTCATAACAACACAACACTATATAATCAGAGTTTATCTAAGCTTTACAATTTACTGATAAGCATCTTCATTTCAGTATCCAGTACTGTGGGATAAGAGAATCAGTTTTCCATTTATGCATTACACAATGTCCTGTATTTTAATATTATGTAAGATGTTTGTTTTTATGATAGCTGTTTGTGATGGCTAACAAAAACTTCCGTTTAAAACTTGAAAGCATTGTATATAAAGATGAAGGATTAAATGTATCATTTAAGTATGTGTCATTTAAGCTTCATACACGTACCCCAAAGAGTTACAGAGGTAAGTGCTATACAATTTCATGCAGCAATGAAACAGAAACAATGTGCACATTATGAAATACTGTTAAAGGTAGAAACAAAAGTGCATAAGTATTTAATATAAATCAAGCTTGTTTTTAGGTGAACAAACATCAAAGTTGAGGTTTAACGTCTATTTCAACTGCAGTTTTTTAGATGGAAACTGCAACAAAAGATTAAGGATGAATATGAAGGTTGATTCAGTTTGAAGTATATGCTGCTCAATGTACAAACAATGAAGTCAGTTTCAAGTATGGTGAAACATGAGTAAATGTATCTGGCTTTTAAAAAATAATGCAGTGAACATTTTACACTCTGGAGCTTTGTGATATTTGCTGAACTAAATTATTTATTCTTTTTCTTTCATAGTTTCTGTATTCTTCTCTCATGGCTACAACACTTCCTGTCATTTTTAATTCGTGTTTATTTTTCAACAGCCAATGGAGTATACCACCTAGTGAGTGCCACAAGCATGTGTCATGTGTTTTTATTTTTAAGTCAAGAATTTATATTTCAACAAATTATTCAAGGAAGGGGGAGACAACAAAGAGTATTTATCATATCTTCAAGATATAGCCCATTGAAACAACTCTATAGCTATTTTGAGGAGAATGCTGAGTTTGACAGTGCTGCCAATGTCATCCACTTGAAGAAACCAATGTTATGGGAAGTTTCTGTCACCAATATATCTGACAAAACGGTGACACTGGAAGATGTATATCATGACTCAGAAGGTAATTTGCTTGGGAAAAACATAAGTGTGTTCGCCGTTGTCAACTTTGAGACACGAATGATTGTCCCTATTCAAAGACATCTTCAAATGAAAGCATTGACATCTCCATATTACATGGACAGAATTTATCTGAAAGAAGTTCAGCAAGAATCTGAGTCATCAATAAAAATGAAAACACTGATTAATCCCTCAGATATTGATGACAACAAACACACTAATTATGTTGCATATTTTAATATTTTTTTTAAAGCCTTTGAGGTCTTAGGGGCACCACTAAATCCACATCTTTCTCTGTTGGAGGTTATTAACAAAAATGAAAGTGCTTTGTGGGATGAACTGACAGCTGTAGCATGGTGCAGAAATTCTGCAGAGTATTGTTGCAAAATTTACAAGGGAGGTCAAACAATTCTGTCAGTACAGGCTACATATCTGCCATCAGAGAAATCTCAACTCTGAATATTAATGTCATTAAACAAAACAACTGACAGCTTGAGAACAATTGGAATCTAAATAAATGTTGCTTCTTTTTAAACATGACTTGATGCACTTAATGCTTAGCTCATGGAGTGACTGCTCACCAAATACATACATTGTTTGAACAAGTTTAGACTTCTCTTTGCAGTTGCTGCTCATGTTTTGATTGTTTTGATTTTTATTCAAATGGTTGATTTAGCCTTTGAATCAAGACCCCTGGAATTCAAGAAGTAAGTTGATATACTGGTTGAATTTATCCAATATAATTATTTAATTCATTATTTAGGCCTTTGAATTCTTCAAGCACATATGAATCATACATATGCTCTAGTTACCAACGGACAATTATGTGTGGCCTTTAGCTAAATCTTGGCAAAAATGTGTGTTTGATTTATTTGATTGCATAAAACTTATACCATGAATAAACCAGATTAATTCTACTTACATATTCACACCATATTTGGCTATAACCAAATTAGCTTAGTGGTCTTTATAATTTCAATACACAATCAATTGTTTTACTATGTCTTTTAATGGTTTGCTTTTTCGAAAAATAAACCTAAGTTTGGGTAAAAGTTTGAAACTATAAATGTACCGTGACTAACACAAAGTTTAATCATGGATACAGACTTGTTTCAATAATAACAATGGATACAGGGATCTGTCAGTTAAGATATTTTGATTGCTCACAGGACACTGATAATGCTTTGATGATTTCCTGTGGTGAGTTTTTCAAATACCCCTTGTGGGATCACTCTCTGATTAAGATCGCCACAGAGTGCTAATTAATCAGTGGCTGGGGTCCCTTTGTGTATTAATTGAGGGGAACTGATCTTCCCTGGTGAATGCAATTCAAGATATTTAATTAATAGTGCTTATTAATAATAAACAAACAATAGGTGAGTTTGTTTGCTATATGGAATATCTCAGCAAATGTGGAATTAAATATTTTGAGCAAATGTTTACACATTTATATGTGTATATAACAAGCAATATTCAGTGTATTGCACTTGTAATGACAGAAATAGGTTGATATTCTACAAATATTGTGGTATTAGTTTACATGTATGTTAACATTAAGGATGATCATTTGTGATACATTTTTTTATTTGGGGTTTTATGTCGCTTTCAACACTGTACAAGTCATATCAAGATGGGCAGTTGGAAGGGCAGAGGAAACCAGTACATACAGTTCGTCAGGGTTTTGTACTGTAACCTGCTGACCAACGGCAAGTAACTACCAGCTTTTCCACTTGAGGCTGTGCGGGGAACTAAACCCCGGCCTCAGAGGTGGGAGGCGAGAGTGTTACCACTCTGCCACCATGGCCCCGTATTTGTGATATATCCCTGAATAACTAAGATTACTACAGATGAGTAGTGAAACCAGGTGAGCTAAGTTTAATAAACCATTTACATATGTGTAATGGTGGATATTAAAACAAAAACTCTTCTGTCAAATAATTAATACAAAAAAGTTAATAACTTCTATGCAATTATTTTTTAGTAAAAACAGTTCAAAAATGTTAATATATTTACACACCACTTGGTGGTGTTATGTTACCACATACTGGGTTAAAATATTCGAGTACATTGAAGTCACTTGAGGGTTCTGTTTCACTTGTTCGAACTTTAACCCATAGTGGTCAGTCATTTTTACTCAAGTGGGGGTAGTAGTTCTTCTTATGCATCATCAGCTAATTTCCTTTGATATGTTTGAACTTCAGGCAGTTTGGCCGCTCGAAGCCTGGCCTGATATTTGCTAGTGTATTATTTGGCAATGTCAGGATCTGGGGTAATAAGTGGGTCCAGTGAGGGTGTTCCTATGGTTATGGCTATGTCTTCATGGATAGGTTAAATTAGGCCACAACAGGGAACTCAAAACCCTTTATAATAAACCCACAGATACTCATTTGTATCTCAAACACACCGCTGCTCACCCTTACAGTATCCTAACAAAAAGAACCTTAAGGACAATATCTTAAAATTAGGAGAATTTGGACCCTAGACACTAACTTTGAACATAATGTGAAGAGGTCGACTGTTTCTTACCTAAAAAGAGGTTATCCCATTGGACCTTTGAAAAAAAACATTATCGCAGGGTCAAAAATTCAATCAAGATGAGCTACTACACACAGTTCCCAGACAAACCACTGACACACCAGTCATGGTCACTCAGTTTAGTTCTAGGAATCCTTCAATTGGCTCTCTCGTCAGATTTAATTTGAAAATTATACAGGGCACTGAAGAACTAACCCAAATCTTCAAATCAAAACCATTGATAAATCATAGAAGATTACCAAATCTGAGGGAACAATTAACTAGCAGCAATATCACATTCCCACCCACAGCGCCCACTATTTATCCTCAACTCTTTATTTGTGTATGTACCAGATTGGGCAAGTGCAATTATTGTCCCAAAGTATAAAAACTGGATCATAGCACCAGCTTTCATACCAAGAGAATGTTTAAATGTCAGACATTACCACTCAAGCATAAAACTACACGTAAGCTAAGTAATGCGATTTACATTATAAATTGCAACAAGTGTGAACTCCAGTACATTGGCGAAACTAAAAGACCAACCAGGAATAGAATTTATGGACACTATAGTAGTGTTCAAAGGTTCCAAACCTGAAAAATCTACTCCAGTTTCTAGAAATTTCACACAGAACCAACATTCTGTGAAACATATGGGGCTCAGCATTTTACAATGGTTGGGGGAAGGACACAAACCAAATTCATCCACAAGATGCAAACGTCAGGAATTATATTATATCTGGGCCTTTCCCACCCTCCACCCAGCAGGCATCAACATGTTTGTGTGAGGTTATGTGTCCTCTCATAGCACCCCCTTATCCAGGTGCACCTTTACCCCATGAAAACAATTAACACAAAAGGAAGAGGAGAATTATCACTGGTACTTCTAACATTCCCAAGCTATTCATGGTTCTGAACTAGAAACGCATCTTTTCATTTACAGGGTTGATCTAAAAATTTACAGATGATAACTTGTGGTTCTATATATCTCGCTGGAATATGTGATTGTTTTAGTGTGTACCAAATCCTCTATCAAAATACAAGTCCTTCAAATTAACAGTACCTCTGTCACACATTGCTTGGAGACCTTGACAGCTTTACTCTGCAAGTAAGGGTCAGGTACCATCCACCATTTTGAACACTTGGCATTCATAGTTACGTCTAACAATTATGAAAAAAAATAAAAATAATGTACTTCTAGTCAGCACATTTGGTGCATATTTTGACATCATATTCCATTTCGCTATACAATGATATCACATAATAATTAAAGAACATTTGTGTTAAATATAAAATATGCATCAGTTTAAGTGATGTAAATCTCTTATTATCACCCAAAACAGGTATTTGCTGTTAAAAATTATTGTCATCATAATTTTTTTTCTTTAATTAGCAATATTTGATGTTATAAGTCCCATAATACTTGGTAAACATATTGTGAATGCATGTAAAATTTATATAAATAATTACAATCACAATCGAGGCTTCTCAGTACGTGAAAGATTTATTATGGTCCACTCTTTCGGCTATTCAAGACTGGTATTCAAGTAATTTATGGTCTTAAAGGACAAGGGATAACACAAAAAGACTAAATAACATCATGGATAATAACATAGTTAGGCTAAGTTTTATCCCTTGTCCCATGCAACAGTCAAGGGAGTGGACCTGTAAAAAACTGGAAATATTGGAATACTTTCGGAAAGAGGGGGATTAGATTTTATGCAGGAATTATTACGCAAGGAGAGTCAAATAACCAAAACATAAATAATTGCAACCGTTATTTTATCTATGGCAGAAACATTTATTGCATCTTTTACAACTATAAGTACGGAGTCAACCAGGTTATGTGTCATAGAGGTATTGATGAACAATATATCAATCTTATTATGTAATGAATTCCTGCCCATTAAAGTCTGTGTTGACTTATTAGAGTAAAAATAAGTCAATGTTAAATAAAACAAGATATGTTTTGTTATGTGATAACAATTACTTCTAGGTATTAATTTGTGGACATTTCAACACTGACCTCCGAATGAAATTGGAAGTAATGTGACAAATTTGATCACTTTTTAGTCAGTGAACACTTGCAGCCAAGTTTCATAGTTCCAATAAAGTGTTGTTTACTTTTTAAATGTAAGAGTAACTTTTCACATAATGACGGAAGCCAATTTTCAGATCATACTCTGGTTTGTATTTATTTGAATAATAATTATAATAAAGGAAAAGGGTTCTGTCATCTTGTCAATAGTATAAACCTCAGGATGTGTAACATCCGTTACATCAGCTCCTGAGTCAGTACTACCTTGTGCAGCATAAAAGAGTACAAATGTAATGTATCAGGATATATTGCATTACAAAATGATGTTTTGTCTATGCCAAAAACGTAAATAACAAATAAATAAGTTTATACCCTGGTTTATCTGAGCATATTAAAGCAGCCAGGGAAACTGCTTTTTTGGTGGGGGGGGGGGGGGGGGGGGGCAGAAATATATGTTGATAATGGCTCACCCAGTCATGGTGAAACAATAAATATTTGGACAGTTCAATTTCTAAAATATTCTTGCCTCAAGCTGACCATTTGCTATCCGTTCCTGTCCTCAAACCACTATGGATCTTGTAGACAGATTGCTGTTTATTGAATAGAAAAAATAAAAAGTGAGAAACTGTACCAGTAGCAATCTTTAAAGATGACAACTAAGAATGCCAGACACATCTATGAAGTACTATTGAACTGATATTGAATATAGTGACCTTATTGGGAAAGTGATAAATAAATCATCAGATGTAATGAAAAAAAAACATTATAATGTATTTAAATTAATTATTATGATTATGAATAATCTTTTATTATGGTGGCTTCTATCACAATAACCTATTCTTCTACACTATTACTCGCACTTTTTTATTCAATTTTGGTAGGCATTTAGGCTACTTATGTGTCAACCTATGCTCTACTTACACTCAAACACTGTTCACACTTTATTGATTACAAATCAAATATCTACAACATTGACCTCCGTTGCAATATTCGATTTATCTGTTGTTTGAGAAAACTTTCCTTGTGCAATTGTAACTGTACATAATTTATCCTGGACAATTGCAAATTGCAACTAATCTGTGTGAAGTATTCGGTATTGTAGCAATGCTTTTTTACTTACATACAGGGTACATGCAGACTATATGTAAATCTTCCTCACTGAAGTAAAATAACAAGGGTCACAGAACAAGGTTTCCAGGGTACTGGAACCCAAAACTTCTCACTCCACGATTCCACACTCTTTCAGGTGAAGTATAAGGCAAATCCCTACATGCCAAGCCTGTAGCAATGATTTTATCCCTTCTTCAGTTCTGTGACACAACTTATGTATATTTGATATTGTATAATCAATGCTCTGTATATCTGATAAATTTGGCGATATTATGTCATATTTAATTTGAGCAAGTATCAGTGCTTACATTATCTCAGTAGCACCAACTACCACTACTGTTGATGCTTTGGTATGATAATCACATTATTATTTACTTGAAACTGCACAATCTGATTTCATCATGGGTTCTGCAACTAAAAGTAATTGACAATTATATCAATAAAGTTAATGATTCATTAAAAGGTATAACTGCAACATTTAAACCCAGTAAACATTTTTGGGTTTTGGAAGCGTTTGATAGGAAACGTTTTGCAAAGGTTAAAAAATGATGGGTACGAAAACCATTTATAATAGAATGTTTTTAAAACGTTTTATGTATACCGTTTATTAAACGTTTAATGATAAATGTTAGAAAAATGTTACAAATGAACATATTAATGTCTGAATAATAATGGGGTCAAAGGCCAAATTTAATATCTTTTTAAGGTTATTCACTTATGAAAATATTCTTTCTATGTCTAAAATTGCAAGATAGTGGCTTAAACGTTGTTCTCCTATTCAATTCTCACTTTAAGGGATTGCATGTGGGGCAATTTAGACAAAGTCCTCTAAAATCCGCGATTATTGCTCACCGACATCTTTGTTTGAACATGTTTGGAGGTGAAGGTTTAATCAGCATTCTGAAAGTATGGGTTTAAAAAAGGTTTTCGATAGAATGTTTTTAAAACATTTGATCAACAATGTTTTTTAAACATTTGATGTGTACTGTTTATAAACCATTTCATGATGAATGTTTGAAAAACATTCCCAACAGAACCTTAGTCTCTTTATTATGACTGTAGGTTCTTAGTGGCCTAATGGTTTAGCAATTATGGTGTTTAATTACTGGCTGTCTCTCCTGATTGTCACAAGTGGCCACAGCTGAAAGACTGTTCAGAACCTGGCTGTTGAATGGAACAAATACACCAACTTTGAACTTTTGTCTGTATTATGGCTGTGTACGTCGGAACCTAGGCTCCAATAGCATGCCAGATTTTATAGCCTTATACTCTACCAGAATGAAAATTCTAAGCCGTAACAAACAAGTACAAATCCCAAAATCAAGTGAAGAAAATTATGAACATAATAAAGGTACAGGACTTATGAAGAGTCGGTGGTAGATATCCCTCAGAGATAAGCTGAGGCCTGAGTTTTCCAATGGAGGCAATAGATGCGGGGACAGTAATCTCATCAGAAGAGTCATTCCACATGACACAGATTTAAACATAGGACTCTTGGCAAATCTGTTCGTGGGATTAGGATATATAATAAACACAATTATTCTGCATACAAATCTTATTTATTTATTCTTTCACAATGTTTGCACAATTACATAGTTTGTTAGTTATTAACAGGAATAAAAGCTTTCCACAGTCATTTTCCTCATCCAAGGAATAAAGTCATAATTTTCTTTATCTAAAATGATAAAAACGTCTGCATGAAGAAAATATTTAAAAGCATGCTTTAACTTTTTAATTTTATTTTTTTATTATTATTTTTTTCTTTGCAAAAGTTGACTAGGAGACAACTCACAAAATATCCGTTGCATATTTCACAGAAAGCTGTCAATAAACAATACAGAGCATGTTTAGTTCCTTTCATTAATTTAATAGCTTTCAATAAATTTCAACAAATAAATCGGCAGCTAAATAGGGTTAGAATCCAAACTTCCAATTTGACTGGCCAAGATTCTGCACCCACAAAGTACCGTCCATTGGGAAAAGAATGTCCAACTTGCACACTTACAGTCAAGGTTGAGAGTCAAACCCCCTATCTCAGATCAGAGGTGGATATCATGCCACTACCCCAGATTCTTAAAAAGACATTGTAGTGTGATATATAACAGTTGGGTGAGCAAAACTCATTATGCGGTGATTACAAGGTCTCACGAGCATGATGTCTTTCTTGTGCTTGCAATTAAATTATTATGTTTTGATTGTCAAATTATGTAGTGATCACCACTATTTTTTCATGATCACTAGATGATGTGGTGATCACAACAAATAGCAAAACAAAATAAGCTGTGATTGGCTGATGAACTGGCGATGACACATCATCTGGTAATCACAAAAAAAGTTGTGAGCACCATATCATCTCATACTCGTCACATCATCTGATGAGCACCAGATGATGTTATCCTCACCACATCATCTTGACTGATCACCTAAGTGAGCACCAGATGATGTTATCATCACCACATCATCTTGACTGATCACCTAAGTGAGCACCAGATGATGTTATCATCACCACATCATCTAATCAAGAGTGTTGATCACCTAAATGATTAAAAATATACATATAATGCACAAGTTTTAATGTCCTTATAGGGGCTCTCGCAGTTTACATATATGAAGTACAAAGTCACATTTGGGGTTTTATGTCCCGTTCAACAGCTTGGGTCATATTGGGACAAGCCCTCTGCATTGCTACTTGTGGGATTCGAACCCACGCAGATGTGACAGCCTGTGATTAGATGACAGGCTTGCTAACCACCAGGCAACCGAGGGCCTCTATACATGAAGTAGATATAAGGGACTTGTCTTCAAGTTGTGCCACACCAAGCAGTATGTATGAATTAAGAATTAAAGCCTCGGCCGCTGAATTATTTATAATTTTGTCTGGCTCTCAATTTTGCCATGTTGTGGTTTAAAGGGACATAAACCCCCATCATATTTTACGGAATTGCCTTGAGTGAAATATAAAAAAAAACAATTTTTTCCTGATAACACTTAGCAGCATAGGTGGATGTAATTACATGGATGATTTGATCAGAGAATAATGGACAGTAATCCAAAATACTGCTCCTACTTTTGAGATTTAAACACACCATTGTTTTGTAATATTGCAGAATCAAAATTATTTGAAAAACCATTGACATCCAGGTTAAAGAACTGTCTGATTTATCACTACATACATCTAATTTTGCAAGAGACCTGTTCTGTAATCTCTCCCAGTCAATGGTGGCCTAGTGGGTTGGCAGGTTTGGCATCTTATCACAGGCTGCCAGGTCTAAAGGTTTGACTCCAGCAAGTGACAATGCTGAGGACCTGTCCCAATATGATCATAGCTATTGAACCAGATGCAAAACCCTAATTTTGATTTTGGTATAATCTCTCCATCTAGGATATTTAGAGAACACCAACTTTAAATTATATTGTCCATCTTTTTAATGATTATCAGTATGATGCTTCATAAGCAGGTGCTGAGCATGCAGACTTACCAAGTTACTGAAATATGATTCTTTTTAGCAAATCATTTATAATAGTCAGGACATTCAGGACAGTCACTTTCTTCATATTTTATCTTTGGGCAAAAGCACACTGAAAATAATAAATGTATTAAATTATGCAACAGCACTTAACATTTATTTGAATTTTGTTTAACCAGATCATTTTGCTAAAACTAGTGTAATGGTGTTTAAATATGTGTAAGAAGAGATTACAATTAGAAATATAACTACAGTAGAGTGTAATATTTGAGATATGCTTAGAACAGACTAGACATTTCACATTACCTTTTAAGTTTGGGGGTTTGTCTTGAGTGATAAGAGGACTTTAACTGCCCATACAGCATGGGTTATAAACTAAACCCGGACAAATGATAAAAATAAAAGATATGCTGTACCATGATATTTTAACCAGTTAAGTTAAAGGTAACACTCCCAAATATCCAAATAAGGACACGACACAGTAAACATAATATTTCTTTATGTTTGAATGCAAACCATCAGTTTTCTACCTTATACCAGAATAATTAAACTGGCTAAGGTTGTAACACATTGTTTAACACATTGTATAGGTTATATTACTGTGGTCAATTGAGGGAACACAGAAAAGCAGTGCATCAATTTGGTCAAGATTATGCACTGAAACCCACCTGTAACCAGCAAACAACTACTAGCTTTCCCACTTAGGATCTTGGGCCGGTTTCACAAAGCCTGCTTAAGATAAAGGTCACCTTAAATTCTAGGATTTCCTTGCTTTTCTCCCTCCTTTAAAAAATCTCAGTTTAACAAAGCCTCCTTCCTTAAAGGAGACATTGAAAACTCCCTTGAATCTCAAGGAAGCTAAGGACCTACCTTAGATTTAAGGAAGTGTCCTTCAAGGAATGTTTATTAACTTTAATGAACATTTTAAGGTGAATTCACATAAATATATAGAACTTGAAACATTATTGTCAAACCTACATCCACGTTCATACAATTTGGTTGTTTAATTCTTGAAAAATTGTTGTTCAAACTTTTGAAGTGAGAAACATATTCATGGAGTTTCCTTGAACATAAAGCCCCTCCCTTACTTTGGGTAAAAAATTGTCATGTGACCTACTGTATTAATGTGCAAAATATAATCACAACCAATCTGCATTTTACAAAATTTATTAAAATATAGTAAAATATAGATTTACTGACGTTACTGATCTTTAACAGTGTTAAAATAATGACATTGCCTCCATAAGGTAATTTAGGTACAAAATAAGTACACATGTACTTACAGTGAAAGAAAAACATTGGTGTGGTTATAGGTTTTGGAAACAACTCCCAAAAGAAATAAAAGTGCAAATAATGTATCTGCAAATTAAAATGTACCTAATGTACCAAGATTAAGCTAGTTAAAATGCTAAAATACAATTTACTCTCTTAATACTTAAAATAAATTGTGTGAAGTTTATATAAGTAATGGAGGGGAAATTCCAAGCAGTGTGGTTATACAGGAAATCTCCCTTCCTTTATTTTAAGGAAAATCTTTGGTAAGGTGGAATAAAGGAGGCTTTGTGAAACAGGATTTAAGGGAAACGGACCCCAGGACAGGAATCGAACCTAGAACCCCAAGAGATGGGAGGAGACTGTGTTTTTCCAACGAAACATAACTTCCCATAGGTCGAAGTGGCATGTGCTGTTGTATATTATTATTATTATTATGTATTTATACTCAGCGCAATATCTCCATATACTACAGGACTCAAAGCGCTATTTAACCAATCCGACTGTACAGGTACAGCCCCAACTCACAAGTAACTCACATTCCCCTAACTGGAAGATAGAGGCTCAAGGATGACCATTTATCAACGTCCTTGAGGTTCTTTAACCTGCCACTGGGGATAGGACCCAATGACAGAGGACCGCCATTTTAAGTGGTCATCCGAGCCACTATGTATTTGCCTGTACCTGGGATTGAACCCACGTCCTCTGAGTTCCTAGACAAGTGTGTTACCCGCTAGGCCACAGTGGCAGTGTATGTGAGCATTCCTGGCCTAGGAATTGTATGATGAATATTATCATAAACTCATTTGGCTTACAAGAGGTGGCACTCTTGAGGCAACTCAGTATTCTATAGAACAAAGCTCATGAGGCTGCCGTTGAAGTATACACAATCTACTAGTATTTTAATAGTTGCAAGTTGAGCATATGAATTGCTAAATCATTCAGATCTTCTACTATAGAACGGGCCAGTGGGTGGAAATGGATGAAGGTGTGCATATTTTTCTAACTTTAAATTGTAATGTCACAGTGGATACTACAATCAATGTAGTTTTAACATAAAAATAAATGAATCACTTACATAAGTTAAACATTGACACCATGCTGGTAATAGATCTGTACATTACAAAGAAAGTCTAAAAAGAGACTCTCGGTGCCCTCACAGAGTGAAAGATTGCCACATTTTGGTTCTGTACAAATTTATTATGCTTAACATTTTTACATTTGACTGTAAGACCTAGCTGATTTTATGCAGCTCAAAGTGCTCCTACAACTAATAAAAAAAGTTATCAAACTGACAAACCACATCATTTTCATCAGATAAAAGATAAGTTGTAGAACCAAAAGTTCAGTTTTATAACTGCCTCCCAAGAGCTATAATTTAAAAACATTGCTTCTACTAATCCTTTACAATCACTCTTGTGCAGTAGTCAAGGGGACTCCTATAAAAAACTCTTCTCTTGGGTAAAAATTGGTCAGCTCCAGTTTTACAGAAGTGTGAACAAGATAGGAAATAACAGTCATTAAATTAGTTGTGGCATAAAAAGGATTTGTCATAGTACCCCAAAATTTTCTTGCAACTGATTTATGACGAAAAAGCTTGCCCGTCAGTACAATTCCAAAATTATCAACGAGCCTCTATGATTATCGTGATTTCCCTTCCAACCTTTATGATTGTCACCTTGCCAGTAAAGTATGAATGGGATGTCATTCAATGTCAAATCAACGGAATTAATCTACTGAATATGATGTAATCCAGTGTCCGATCAACTGAAGTAATCTACCAAATGGGATATGAATAATAGACGACCATCACTCACAGCAGTGTTCCTCTATTTTCCCAGGTTGGGGTGCCAGAGTAGTCCTCCTTGGTTTATCTGTTGGTGGTGGTCGGGTGGGAATCTCTTCACACACAGTCTGTGTAAACCAAGTATCCAGTGTTTAATATAAATTGATGCATGAAGTCTATCACAGGCAAAATGTAATATAAAGGTATGATATAATGTATACAAAAACCTTGTAGATGAAAAAACCCTTGTGTTTGCTAACCCATAGGAAATATTAATAGCATTAATAACTGTACTGGTAAGACCTTTGTCTTTAAAGAGGGTGTAAACCTCAATCTTTACCATGGATGGGTAGCAATTAAATTAGTGTGATGTGAGGATATTTTGAGTTAATTTTTATTATCCTGGAACAACCATTTCGAGTACATTGCAATTTATTAATTGCAGACCAATTAAAAGGATGATTACAATAGTCGAGGTAACTACCAACAAAAGCATTTGCACCCTTCATAATAGTGTTATTCCCACCTTCACGAGGGACTGGAGGATGTCTTTCAGGTCACTGAATTTTTCTACATTAAAGACATTCTCGCCCATGTCCCCTGTGGCAATAAGATTTAACTCTGTCATGTTGATCTCTTTGGTTACTCCAATTGCCACAACCCTGAAAGAAATAAACCAAAGAGCTTCTGCAATCCATTTTAAAACCTATCCACACTTTTCTATTCAGGTGGTATAATACGAATATTCTTTAATGACAAACACCCAAAACATATATCTTGAATGAAGATGGCTATGTTATATGAGAGCGTAGTACAAGTATTATATAGGTAATTTTCTTGAGTGATATATTTGTATATGTCTAATGAGGGATGTTTTATTTTCATCATCTATTATGTTGTACGAGTAATAATTAAAAGGCGTCCATATTTGAAGAAATAATGCAAGAAAAGCTCTCATAAATATATAGGGAACCCAGTGAATATGAAAACTTCATTTTTTTACACTCGTGTAAAAGTTCTGTCCCATTATAACCCCAGTGCCTTCTCTTAATGTATAGGCTAATGGCCAAGTAAGTGTCCAATATTGGAAAATAATTAACTGTTTACGAGGTCCCGAAGAGACCGAGTCAACAGTTCATTATTTTGCAATATTGGACACTTACGAGGCTATTAACCTTATTTAACCTCAGCCTTAATTTATAATTTTTAAGATGTTGTTTAACATCATTGCTTTTCATTTCTATATTCATGGTGTGCATTTCTTTCGGTTTTTATAATTTTAGTTGAAATAAATGTAAATGGGTTTCTTTGGGAATGTGTCAAAAAGAATTCTATATATGGTCAAAATAATAAAATGGCCAATAGTGAAAGATATTGGACACTTTTAACAAAAGAAAAACTCGCAGGTGTGATTTAAGGTGGCATAATCACACTAAAGTCGGTCAGGAAAACAGTTACAGGTAAGCATAGAAAGCTGCCCATTCCTTCAAAATTTCCAGCTTAGTTGTCATTCTTCCCTCCTTAATCGCCGTATTTCTTCTCTAATCTTTCCTTTCTTTCAGCAATTGACAGAGAAGTGTCAAATAGTTGAAATTTCTGCCTACTCCTGGTGGTATGAAGGTTACCACCCCAAACACCCAGTAACTGCCTGTTAATTCAAATTGTCATTTCTATTACACTCCATCTTTTCCTCCAATCTCTACATCATTCAGTCTCTTTTTGTGCCTCCAGTCCACTTACATGTTATTTTAATGTTACTCTAGCTTTGCTGTAGTAAACCTCCAGAAAGCATGTCTCCACAGTTGTATTGTCCCAGATTTCTTTTCTTCTCTCTTATATCACTTTTGAGGTAAAACCCTTGCCACATTTCTGGATGCTAGGTTTCGTAGGTCTAACAGCATTACACCTGTCACGCATAACTGCCAGCTACAATCAGGGAACTACATATTTTAGGAAAAGGCTTAAAAACTAATTGGGGGAATGAAAGAGGGGGTTCTTTGGTGTCTATGGCATCAGACACATGCTTTCATCATCTGATCTTAAAATGGCATATAAAGCTATTCTTGTAGACAGGCTTAGGATTTACAGGTCACAGAATTATGACCAAGCAATACACCCCACCTTCCTCTACTGTTAAAAGTGGCATCTCTGCTATAACCAATATAACCTGTTGAAAGTGACATCAAAACAACCCAAACAATAGTGCTTGGAGAGTGCAGACCTCCGCCATGGAAAGTAGTAATAAGTAAATGGGAAAATGTGGTTTATTTTTTTGTATCCAGATACTGATCAAGATCACTCTCAAAATTTCATGGGACCAAGACGCACATTTTGAGTTTTGCCATGAAGTTCCAACTGGTAGTATTTGTGTATTCCTGCTAACAAACAAACGGACAAATGATCATGGGAATAATACTTCATACAAGGAGGTAACAATTCCAATCAAATGAAGTACTTACGGGGACTTCTTTTGAAGGTTCTTTGCCATGGAAGAAACCTCGGACTCCCTGAAGTTACTCCTACCATCAGTGATAACCACGCATGCATTGGGTGTGTTTCGTCTGCGGCAACACAGTAAAACAATTAATTTTATTAATCAGAGTTGGCTTTGACCATCCACATAACAAAGTGAACTAGACTAATACAGACAGAAGACGTTCATACTCAAGTACGGGGGCCACGGTGGCAGAGTAGTAACACTCTCGCCTCCCACCTCTGAGGTCGGGATTCGGTTCACAGCACGGCCTCAAGTGGGAAAGCTGGTAGTTGCTTGCCGTTGGTCGGCAGTTTACAGTACAGAACCCTGACAAACTGTATGTACTGGTTTCCTCTGCCCTTCCAACTACCCGTCGTGATATGACCTGTACAGTGTTGAAAGGGACGTAAAACCCCAAATAAATTTTAAAAAGTCATGCTCAAGTAAGGGAAGTAGAGACAAGTAAAGCTGACCACTGATATCCTTTATACTGCTTGTGTCTGTATCTGTGTCATTGTGCAATGTAGTGTATTAGATTTATTTTTATTGTCCACCACCCGACGTTTTTGGGGATATCAGGGGAAATACAGACTGGGATGTATTTTTCTGTATACACCGGCGCCCCGTACTATGGATAATAAGTGTGAATAACTTCCGATTTTTCAACAATATCTCGGTATGCACTATATATCATCAGAAAGCTGTTCTTACAGCACGTACTTCTGCTCATGTGCATTATATAAAAATCCATGCAGAAATGATTGAGATATTGCAAGTTAAAGATTGAAGTTTTTATATTCACTGTTGCCACTGCTTTTTGATAGCTTGTTTTCATGTTCTCTCATTAAATATTCGTCTTATTTAACCTATAAATCATGAAAAATGGTGGATAGTAAAAATAAAACATCCCTCATCAGACATATACAGAATAAATATATCACTCATGAAGATTAACAATATAATACCCGTGTTATGCACTCATATAATATTGTTATCTTCATTCGTGATATATTTCTTCTGTATATGTCATTCGGGAAGTTTTCCTATTATATGTTTAGTCTTCTATGTCATGTCTAGTACCTTGTCGGTTATATTGGGATAGGTAGCTGGAAGGACAGAGGAAACCAGTACATACCGTAGGTAAAGGTACTGTAAATTGCAAACCAACAGCAAGTAACTACCAGCTTTCCTACATATGAAGTCAGACCGGGATTTCAAATCAGATTGCAGAGGTGGGAGGTGAGTGTGTTTCTACTGTGACACCTGGGTAGCATATTTGAGTGAGAAGACCAGTTAGGAAATTGTTAATTATTGAACTAACTTGTGTCAATGAAATCTGGAGTTCCCAAGTCCCCGGCCTATATCACTTTTGAAGTACTGATGTGTAATTTGCCACCATTTTTATCAAACCTTGGAAAATCAGTTGTATCTAAAAGAGTAACCTAATTTGGCACTTGAAGTATAAACAGCGAATTAAATTTTGACACCGAAATGTTTAAAAGTGCATTTTATACAGGCGCCTAATTCATGCTATGACTAAAACAGCTTTAAATAGAGTGAATACACAGGTCGATAAAGGATTTGTTTGACAATCAAAACAGTTTCTCTAGTGATCTGAACCTTGGTTCCAATGTCTGTTGTAATAATACCGATAAGTCTCCGAAACTGAACACTTAAGCAACATGTAAAGATGTATTCTAGATAATAATTCATTATTATCACTCCCCTTAGAAGAGTAACACCTGCAACATTACCATTTTCATCAATGTAAACAAACACTATTGGTCTCCAAGAAAGTTTGGTCATGTGTCAAAACTTTTGGCCATCCATATTCTTCCATCATCAATCTTTTCAACGTATAAAGTCAGCTAATAATATCAGTTAAGAAAATAGTGAATTATTATATATAATAAAGGTTAAAGAAATGTTTATGAACTGCAAAAGGTCAATCTATAACCTCACAGTGTCGGAGTGTGTAACCAGCAGTTAAATCTCTTGTCTATTTACATCTTGAAATGGTTGCTTGTAAATTCTACATTTACAGAACCGCCTGCTAAATATTTTAAAACTTTGCTCAGTATATAATATATATAAGACAATTTAGAAACCATGATCTGTTGTAAGAATAAAAATCACCGAATATAAAGGTATGTTCAGAAGATGGAACAGCCAAAATTGTCTACAGAAAGGGGGGGGGGGAGAAAAGCTCATTTGTAAATGCTATCAACCTGACTATGTCAATAGAATAATGATTGTTGAATTGGTTTCTGTTGTTTCGCCTTAGAGTCTGCATTGGCAGGGATTAAGTGCTTGAAATAATAACCTTTTTAAAAGAAAAGAAAATCCTTACGAGTGTAATAAAGGGACGACCATCCAGCATAAGGTATTACCAAATAGACTGAAATAACATACAGGGTCACCATAACCGGTAAAGTGATCATACTGCGTAACTAGTAGCAAGTGAAGAGTATGAATGGATACCTGTCTCCTTTCTGACCAAAGACCTTTGTGATAGCTGCTTCCATAGCTTCCACTGTATTGGTAAAAGACCCAATCTGCTGTACGTCCATAATAGCATTTTTCAGAGTATTCAAATTCTTGTTCTCTTTCCCAGCCAAAGTCCACTCCACTGTGGCATTATTGGAGTATGTTATCAAGGCAACCTGAAGGGGATCCATATTGTTATGATGCCAGAGACAGTCTACGGGATAATTTAGATATTGCAATGACAAATATATGTAAAACGAAAATAATAAAACAGTTATCCCTCTGAAAAGGCAGTCAGAAATTGTTTTAAAACATGTATCATCATTTTCACAATTCATTATTCAGCTCAGTCTGAAAACTGAAAACAAATATTACACAAATATTTATGACTTAAAGCCAATTGTTCTCAATGATCACAGGAGTTACAGTTTTAATCAATATTAGCATGTACCAGATTATAATTCAACACCATTTCAATTAAGGCATGCAGTTTCTGTTGAAAAGGATGCTTTAATTTTTTTTCAGTTTAAGGATGCTGAAAAAATATCTTTAACAACCCAGTCGAATGCTTTGTGCAGGTCTATAAATTCTATAGATAATTTGTACTTATAAAAGTTTTCAACTGGGGGCTGATTTGCTGAGGGCCGAATTTTTAGGGGACGATTTGCCGAGGGCCGACTTTTTTAGGGGGCCGATCTGCCGAGGGCTGATTCGGCAAAGGGCCGATTCGTCAGGCTCCCTCATTTGACCACTCCAAATCTGGTTTAAAGTTTCAACAAGTTAGCTATTTTGCATTAAAAGGGAAATATACAAGAATGCTTAAATGTTTTACTCTCACCCTGGTATCTTTGAAACCAATGTCAAACTGGCTGACCACTTTTGTGACAAAGTCTTTCGCAATTTTCCAGTCCTTAGAACTCACGGATCCACTCGAATCCACAATAAACACCACATCCAGTGTGTTGTTACACTCTGAAAGCAGTGAAAAACACTAGCTCCAGGGAGTTGTTTCACAATAAAAAGAAACTTAATAAACATCAAGCTTTGAGGTGTTGTTTCTCTACAAAGTCAATACCAAAGTTTAGGTCTTCTGTCTCATTCAACCGCCAGGGTGATATCAGCGCAGGTCCTCAACAATGTCACTTGTGGCAGTAGAAACCAGACAGAGATGAAAGCCTGTGATTAGATGTCCAACCTGCTAACCAATAGGCCACTGAAGACCTCTATTTTTCCATTATAAACACAATAGCAAACAACAGGTCTTAAGGTGTTGTTGGAGGTCGAACTTGGTCTATGGTGTCTGGGCACTGACTGTCAACTCTTCTTGGATTAAGATCCTAATCCCAAGTGCTGATGCTGAGTACCTCTCCTAGTATGACCCTGGCTGTTCTAAAAGAATACTAGACCCTAACTTTAAGCTTTGAATAAGATATTGTTCATTTTAAATACAGTTATAAACAACAATAATAAATTTAACCTATAGGTCCAAGGTATTATTAGGGGCCACGGTGGCAGAGTGGTAACACTCTCGCCTCCCACCTCTGCGGCCGGGATTCGATCCCCGTCATGGCCGTAAGTGGGAAAGCTGGTAGTTGCTTGCCGTTGGTCGGCAGTTTACAGTACAGAACCCTAGCGAACTATATGTACTGGTTTCCTCTGCCCTTCCAACTACCCGTCGTGATATGACCTGTACAGTGTTGAAAGCGACGTAAAACCCCAAATAAAACCAAGGTATTATTACACTATACAATAAGCAATAGAAAGCCCAACAGTACACCATTGGTTTTGGAATTTATTGTATGGTCACTTCTTGTATTACCTATAACCCTTGTAGTTGTAGTGGTTGGCATAGGTGTAGTGGATGGAGGCAGGGTGAATTCTATCTCTTCAGTCACTCTGCGGGCACACTTACAGCAGCAAGGTGGGAAACAGCATTCACACTTAGAGGGATCTGCATCCTTTATAATGTCAGTCACTTTGATGACAGCAGCCGCTGCAGAATACAGATTTGATTGGATTATTTGGGGTTTAAAATTGACTACTTGGTTTGGTTAATTTATGCTTCAAATTGAGTAATTTATTTGATTGATTAGAGCTTAGAATTCATTATTTTAATTGATTATATTTTGGATTTAGATTGAATTTTATAATTTCAAGGGTCCTGTCATACCAGACTTATTGACTTATCCCTCAAAAACTGGTTAACCTGTCCCTCAAAAATGGCATTTGCCCAAATCCTTTTAAACAGGCTATTGTCACATCTCTCCTTAAAAATTCCACCCTTTCAAAAGAGGACTTGAAGAGCTATCGGCTGGTGTCTGGTCTTAGCTTCTTGTCAAAATTAGTTGAGCATATAGTGGCTGCCCAAATTAGATCTCACATGGGTTCTCATGATCTTGGTAACACTTTCCAGTCAGCCTATAAGGTGGGGCACTCAACAGAAACGGCCTTGTTGTGCATCAAAAATGAGATTCACTTATCTCTGTCCAAGGGTATGCCTACAGCACTGGTGCTGCTCGACCTGTCCGCAGCTTTCGATACTATCGATCATGACACACTCCTTTCCTGTTTGTCAGCTAGGTTTGGCTTTACTGATTCTGCACTAAAATGGTTTAGATCCTGCCTCCATGATCTTTTTCAGTCAGTCAAGATTGGTTCTAGTCTTTCAAATTTTTTCAAATTGAAGTTTGGAGTCCCCAAAGGTTCTGTGTTAAGTCCCCTTCTGTTTTCCCTCTATACAACATCTCTTGGTCAAGTCATCAGAAAATATACTGGAGTTAAATACCACTTTTATGCTGACGATACTCAGCTGTTCATTCACTTATCCCCTGATGAAGTCTTTTGACCATCTTAAATCCTGTTTGCATGATATTCAGGTCTGGATGTCTGAAAACAAACTCAAGCTAAACCCTGATAAAACAGAATTCATATTATTTGGTACAAATGGCTCAGTGACTCATTTCCTGTCAATATCCTGTGTAATTGTCTCTCTCACACAGATGTTGTACGCAATTTGGGTGTTCTGTTCCATGCAAAGTTTTGTTTCACCAATCACGTAAATTCTGTCATCAAATCTTGTTTTATTAGCCTCAGGGACCTTCATCGTATCATGAGGTTTCTTTCCATTGATACATCAGTGATGATTGTAAATTCTCTGGTCAGCAGTCGTTTGGATTATTGCAATTCTCTATTTCACAGTTTGTCATCCGTAATGCTACCAGGCTCCAATATGTTCAAAATGCTCTTGCACGGTTTGTCACCAGCACTTTCTAAGTACACTCACATCACATCCAGCCTGAGGACACTTCATTGGCTACCCATCAGACAACAAATTATCTTCACAGTTTCCCCGAGTATATGAATTCAACCTCAAGGTCAGATGAAGGTCAAGCTGATGACCTTGTATACGGACACAGTGTTATGGGTAAGACGTGCAAAGTCAGTAAAAGGCATTTGAGGAATTTTATTTTACAGATTAGTTAAAATACACAGTATATAGTCCCAAAAGGGAGGTTTTAAAATATGAGTTGGCAGATTCTAAAGCACCAATTGATTGATTTTAAAGCATCAATTGATTGATTGATTGATATAGTGTAGATAAATAGTCTATCTTGGATAATTACAATAATTTTAAGTTGGTATATTTTAAGAAAACTGGGATTCCCCTTTGACTACTGTCAACTTATAAAATGGCATATCTATAATTCATTTTATTTAGGTTTTGAGTTTAAAGTTCCAAGTGATTTATGAATCATCTAAAACAAAACAAAGATAGAAACACTGGTGATTGAAGGTGTTATGCAGGATTTCTCAGAATATACCAAAACTATATCCCAAGGCCAAAACTTTAATTTCTAATTGACTTAGCCTGCTTTAAAATACACAATTTTTACTATCAGACTAAGCAGACTGTTATCTTTGTCTTGTCACATCAGACCTGTATTAGTACAGGTATACAGAAAATTGTCCAGGTAAAATATAGTTCAATGTTCCAAGTGTCATCTTTATGTGCAAGTAACAATGCTTAGTAGCTTACATGCTCCACTTGTAGCTTAGAAACCAAAAAGAAATATTCAGATACACTCATAAGGGTTTTTAAAAGGTATTTACTTGTTTACTGCTAAATGAGTGTAACACTAGAAAATGTTTGCAGATGCAACATTTTGTAACATCAGTGAACAATCAAACATCAAGTTAATTATCAAACTTCTTTGCTTGTAAACATCCCCAAATACTTTTTATTTGCTATGCAACATCTCAGACACAAGATGCAAACCTGTCTATTTAACAAACCTTTACATTTTTTTTTTGGGGGGGGGGTGGGGGGTGGGGTGCAGGTTCACCACCTGATTTATGTCCTGGCTTTACCAATTTGCAACAATTTTAAAGATTCAATGACTTTCACCTGTCAATCTGATCACATGGAGATTTCAGTCTATAGAAGATTGGTTAGATTACATTTTTTGCTCTATTTTTCAGGTCTGAGGAAAAACCATACGTAGCAAGCTGGTCAAAATTCTATAGTTCACTGCTTGGATTGGTAATGTGGCGCCAACTTAAACACAAAAACCTGATTATTTTCTCTTGTTTATGTTAAAGTTGGTAGATTTCTCTGTCATACACACGTCCTACACTGCAACAGCAAGATATATGTGTAATTTATACGTATCAAATCAATTTTTCTTCAATGTGACTTTTTAAGAAGCAAAAAAACAATGCAGGTTCCACTTGAAACCAATCCAATTAATTGAAGCAAAATCAACCAACATAAACCTTACAAATCATAAGATTCGTGTCAGTGCACCAGGCAGTAATTATTACCCTAGTGGACAGTTATTATTCATAATATCCCAAATACCCCAGCAGAACATTCAAAAGATGTTCTTAACTTTAGCCTTACCTAGTTAGGGAAGCCACTTGTTTTTAACTGTATCCACATGTTCAGTAAGATTAATAATCAAGGCAAATTGATAACCCAGAAAACTTAAAACAATAGAAGTAGCTATATGACACATAACTTTAATTTATCATGATTTAAGTAAAAGTAAGATACGAATGTAGGATGATAATGATATTTTTTTGTCTTTTCTAGATATTTGTTTGAATAATGAGTGAATTAAGTCCGTAAATTACTTTTAAAATGTAATATTATTGTTGCTTACTAAAAATCAACTGTGAACGTATCCTTATGATACAGTTTATAATTTATTCATTTGTAACAGTGACGTGTGTACATTAAACAACTATTACTTAGTACAAAATAATAGTTTTACAGCCAACCCACCATGGGACTTATATGTCACTTTAAATATTACAAACGATAGTTTGTGGTGTGATAAAAAATATGATGATACATTGCTTTGAATATCTCTGATCTTCATTAATTTTCAAGTCTATATATTATATCTATAAAAGAATTTACTATTTGCTATTCATCTTTGCACCATGAAACTTTTCTGTCGTTGAAAGTAACATTTGCATATCTGCCAATTTCATCTGCATATGGCAGTATTGAGCTATAAATCTTCTTTGATATTTTAGCTTTAATTTCAACATAATTATCAATTTCACAATTTCTTTTTTTCATAATTTTGCTATGTGTTCTTACGTATCTCTTATACAATGAAATGGCTTTCCAATTTTGTTCTAGGGTCCTCAGAAGTTTACATTCTATTTCTGTCAAATCAAAAAGCAAATCCCTGCACAAGGCAACATGTTATCCTTTTCTTCATTCAACCAGGTTCCTTTGTAACCTGGCTTCTGTTCATCATGGTGAACAGCTATTTTGGCAATGTTAAATCTCCTAGCTTGTTAAGAAGATTCCAAAATAAGTCAATGTTAAAGTATCACTTTAGTTTTACAATAAACCACCCGAATTCACCAATAACTATAGAACATGGAGCTTTATTAACACTGACCACCAAGATAATAGTTTAGTACATGCATTTGCAGCGTAATACTGTATTAAATATTACAGAAACACCAGAGTTGTAGTTCTAATAATACACAAAGGTATTTATATGCAACATTAATTTGATCTTCACCAATAAAGAAATTACTTTCTTTGTCTTTACTTTATATTTTTTCTGGGTTTCCTAACATGCACAATTTGAGCTTTTGATGAGTTAATACTAAGTTTGCATTTTTACATCATTTATCAATAGATATCAAAGCAATTCTTTCCTAATTTTATTTATTTTCTGCAAGTAATACAACATTATCTGCATATAAAAGTATGGTCGCTACCCATTTAAACTGTTGGGTCATTTATGAAAATCCTAAATACAGTCTGGGAATATCCCTTTCCTCACTACACTGATATCCTCAAGCCATTTAAAAAAAAATATTTTTTTTTTAATTTTACACACAACAGGGTTTTAAACATAGATTTTAAGGCATTTATGTATTTCCAGATATATTGTATTTTAATCATTTAAAATAAAAATTAATCAACCCAGTTACACATGTCAATGAATGATACCAACATGTCTTTATTTTGACAGTCTGCTTTTTATTACTGGTTAAGACAAAGACATGTTCTCCAGTTGTGCTACAACAATGACATTTTGACTGTTTAAACATTTAGCAAGTCTGTTATTAAAAATACGAGTATATACTTTTACAACACACAATGCAACCTCACAACCATTTCTACATTGATTTTGATGCAAAGAAAAAAAGGGAAAAAGCATACTGCTCCATTTCTCATGATGCAAAACATCAATATTTCTGGGTTTCACAAAATCGGCACTTGTTTTAATACATTGTCACCACTTATGATCCAAACAAAGGGGCACTAACTTATGAAAAATATTATTATCCCATTATTGGCCAGTGCACTGGCTATTATCCACGGGGAAGTAATTACTGGGAAATATTTTTTTGCTGTCTTTAGTGCCCCAAAATATGGATAGTTGGCTATAAAACACATGCAAAACTGTTGAGCTCTCATAAAAATTTTGATAACCATATAACTTACAAATGTGTTATACATGATATCAGATAGGTCGTATGTAGAGCTATCTCTTTGTTTTTGTTGCATTCAAATTCATGTGGTAGTGGCAGAGAAAGCTAAGGTCAAGAATTTAAGTCTTTGTAATGTTGGTGGACCTTAGTGTGAATATGGATTATTTACATTATTTGAATAAATGTTTGACTTTAGATGAGGTAGTCAGCAAGTTGTGTAGATGTACCTACTCTGTAACTAAAATTTCCAAATATTCTCAAATTAGAGCCTTGAGAAAAGAACACGCTCTAAAACACGGGCAATTCCACATTTTTGAATGGTGCAAGGGATAAACCAACCCAATTTAGGAAAGAACGAGAAAGCTTTTGGATTTGGAAAAAGAAAAAAAATCAAACTTTGGAGTCAACCTCTTTGGTGTCTGGAGGAATTGACTCTTTTTTCTTCATAAATATTTGACTTATTTTAATAATCATTTCTGTGAAGTGATTGATAATAAAGGTGAAAAAAGCCCCGTCAATTTATATTCTTTAATTGTATTACTACAGAAGACAAAATACACATTCCCCCTGCTAATTCTCTTCCCTGAGTAACAACATTGACAAATATATGTCACCTTGGTAAGTTTCCTGTTGTAGGCATTAGAGTAGATGATAAATACAGACTACTTACCAAGAGTAAGGGTTGCAAGGAAAACCAAAAGTACAGCCTTCATGGTGAACGTCTACAGTGTCCAAGCTTACAGGTGAATGTGTGCTCAGGCTAGCTCAAAACCATGTAATTATATACTCTACAACGTTTATCTCAAGAAAAAAAATGTGTATATATATACGTAGAAGTCAGAAATATAACATGTGGCGCAGTATATAACATTTGCCACAGGTCCCAATGTGAAAAACAAGACAAAATAGTCAGCATTTGTGCTAAATTTGGCATCAGATCAGATCAGAGACTCTAGTGTAGTCATAAAAAATCACATATAAGTGAAGAGTTAGTTACGGGTCCAAGAAACAGGAGAAGGCTTCCTCTCAGACGAATTTCACAGATTGTGGTGAAATGTACAATACTTACCGTATAATTCATAATAAACTAATTAATATTCAGCCAGATTTAATTTCTATTATGTGTGTGTTTTTTATTGGAGAGAAATCTACATAACATCAAATATGGCACACAGTTTTACAGTTACAGCCAATTGATACTCTGTAACTTAAAGCATTAATAAATTTCCGTTTTACTCAGATTTCACATTTCTACATAGGGAGATATGTATTACAACGCTGAAGAAACACAAGTGCATCCATGTTATTCAATAGCAGATGTTCTTCAATGGAATAAAGATGCAAAGTCTATGATATTTTAGAAGGGCAGACCAATCAGATTTTTTGTAACAAGGGTAGCAATTGCTTTAGACAATTGGTAAGGAAATTTATTAAGAATATTTAAAACCCTATCGTAAGACCAATTTATTTTCAATATGGTACAATAATATGTTAATATAATCTATCTAATCTAATCTCATCTACTGCTTTGGAAGCACAATATGTTCCCCACGAAGGGGAACTCAGTGAACTAACCAAACAAAATCATAATCTTAGGGAAGTCGAGGGGCATTCAAGGTCGGCAATCCAGGATTGTGGGAGTGACCGGGCAGGAAGAAAGACTAAGTTGGGAAGCTAGAACTGAAGAGGTGAGTTTTAAGGTGATTCCTAAAAGATGCAACAGAGGGACTATTTCTTACATGGAAAGGGAAAGAGTTCCAAAGGGAAGGGGCATAGTGAATAAAGGAGTTAGAAAAGTGTTTTATTGACTTGTGAACTCTGCCATCAAAGGTGGGGGTTTGAAAGAACATGAGTTTTGGGGTACTTCGCCTTGTGTTTCTGGAAGAGGAGTAGGGGTGGATTAATTCTCTTAGGTAAACTGGTTGACCCTGGTTGAGAATTTTGTATGTAATAAGACCAATTTTGAATTTTACCCTGTATCTGACTGGTAGCCAATGGAGTTTTTTTATTTGAGGGGTAATGTGAGAGAATTTAGAGGAACGGGTGACAATCCTGCACAGTGAATTTTGGACTAGCTGCAATCTCCTTAACTCAAAATCAGTGAGGGAAAAAAAGAGTGAATTGCAGTAGTCCAGCCATATGATATAAAATGATAACAATACGAGAAACATTTATACAGGGCCAAATTGATGACAATCCTCTAATGAGTTGGAACAGAAAAAGTAACAGTCCCCAAACTGTGCATAATCATAAACCATAAAGCCCCCCACTGAGGGAGGATGACTGTGCCAGTCTAAACAGACAAACCTTGGCTACTAAGATCCGAAATATTCTGTTGGGATCTGGGTATTAAGTGTGAGCCTATTCCGCTCCAAAACCACGCCTGCCTAGGGCATTTCTGTATTATGGTACTTAACTGCAAATAAGAAATTCAGTAAAAAGTGAGCATGCATAGTCATAGGTCTGAGTTCACATGTACACGTCCTGTGATTTGTTGTCCTTACACGTGCATAATTTTCATAGCAATCTATTGTCTTCCTTTTCTATAGAAAATCGATTGTTTTATAAATGTGAATTTTATAAATGAAACATTGATTGAAACATGTGCCATGGTGTTCCGTTTTGAAACTTGAAGCTATGTTCTTTTCATTGTTTCTGAAACTGATATACTTGGTATTTCTGATTTGTTCCTGTTCTAAGAAATGGGTAAAGTGATGAGATAACCATTTGTTGTAATTGCAACATAGTTTGATTGTATGATTATAACATATTTATCTAAACGTTTAAGTTTAACTTAAATAGAGGTTTCAGTGGTAATTAATAAATGGCACAGTTCTGAGTCTAACACATTTTAAATGATAAAGTTTAACTCAAGTAAAAGTTTCAGTAGTAAGTCATATATGATACAGTACTAAATCTAACACATTCTAAAGATTTAAGTTGAACTTGAGCAGATGTTTAGTGGTTAGTAGTAAATGACACATTACTTAATGTGACACATGTGACTTTTTTGCAATAAGACATTTTTGTTTGTATAAAAGAGTCAGCACAATCCTGTCTCAATATTTAGTTAATAGTTTCTACATTATAAGTTTTATTTATCATAGTTAATATGTGGTTGTCCAATGTTGTGCTCAGGGTATTTTACTCACGCAGTTTCTTGTAATGCAAGTGTTTCATCTTATGATCTTATAATGTGTAACTAAGGCCAGTAATCCAATAAAACATTAGGTCTTCCACCCTTATGTTATCCAAATTCTATGGTTACTTGACCACGAGAATAATTGACTGATAAATTGCCTTATTGAGGTTACAAGTGGCTGCCGAAACATTGTTTTTTTCTTGACAGGTAGTTGAGGGGGTGGAGGAACGTAGCGCATAGTAGCTGTTTAAGATTCTGTACTGAAAACCATCCTTCTCCCCCCAAAAGCCCAGAGAAATGGCAGTCAAGTGTAATACCACTACACTACCATATCCACACCACGTACATAGTCTCAGTAGATGTAAACTCCTTATTTAAATATTTCCATCACAATGTCACACGGGTTGCAAAATAAAAGAAAAGTTACTTGCTTGAAATATATGTTTATTGAGAAGTGTGTGGTGACATACATCATATCAGACCTAACTGCAGACATCCAAATACTGATATATAATTTACAAACACTAATATATTGATGAACACTTGATATAGATATTCCTCAAGAAAATGTGATCTGCATTGGGTCGTCATTTCAACACAATTCTAGATATTCTGTCGGGGTTCTGAAAAATTAAATAAACAGTTATGGAAATTTTTAAATTTATTTGAAAAGGAAAGAAAGTGAAGTTATCTGAAGAATGGCAAAACATGACTCAAGCTAATGCAGGTTTTCGGAAGACCCAAAAGCCTATATGATATTAGTGAGCAGTCAAAGTCATAATTTGAAAGTTTTGTTCTGCAATAAATAAATAATTATTATTTCCATTACAAACATTAAGTACTAGTATACATCATTTCCTTATGTATTACCATTTTTCAAATTGCAATCAATAAACATAAGGCGTGAACAGGTCATCACTCACAGATTGGATAAATGCCACCAGCCCCCTCCTCGACCCACTTAAATAAAAAGTCAAATAAAAAAATCACCAAAATCACAAATTTGAGTAGGCTGTTATTAAAAGAACAACTAAACAGGCAAATTTTATCTGCTAAAATAATCAATTACTGAGTCAGTTTGGATTATTAATTACAATTTACATTTTTACAACTCTTTAACAAAAAAATAATTGTTAAAAATAAACCCCAAAGTCTTCTCAAAAAGGTCTATAGGGGTTTCGGTCTACTAGCACAAGCTCTAAAGCCATCAGAGACAGGAGTAGTGCACTGAGGTGGTCGCCCATCCAAGTACTAACGTAGCCCATTGCTGCTTAACGTCAGTGATTGGACAGGTAGTCATCCCGACAGGCCACAATCCATGAAAGTTTGGAGACAAAAAAAATTGAAAAAAAGTAATTACTAGAAACGCGAGCCTCACTAGAGCTCCAGACTACTGAACATGTTGTGGCTGTGGGGAAAGTAGCTGAACAACATACTGGAACAAAATACTCTAAATGCAATAGTTTGAGAGTTATAAGTCATATCATTATATTAGGTAATAAAGCTATTTCTTATTGGACCTAAGGTGCCACATGTATGCTGAAAGCTTGACCAGGTGAGATTGATGAAATAAATTTCAGTATTGAAATTAATCCATACTAACACGATACTATAAGCAGTCACAGAGAGGAACTTTGTGCCTTTGGTCAACAACGTTTATAGTCTCACACTTACCTGATTGTCTCAGCATCTTAGTAAGGTGGACATTCAGAGCATCCACCAGCCTCATAAGCCACTTTTGGACAGCAACAGACTGAAAATATGAAAGAGGATTAAACATTTAAGCATCTCAGTTATTTCAGTTCATATGACAGAGTAACAAAGGTGACTCACAGAATAGGGACGTTTAAAGTGGGTGCTTTCCATCCTTTTCAAGAGTTAAAGAAATTTCACAGAGTGAAAGGGGTTTCCATTTGAGGTTATGCATTAGCTGATGTCAATTCAGCACAGTGCCTCACTGAATCCAGCATGTTGTCATCCAATGAGTAACATACCTGGCTTTAATTTATTTGGTTAATACAGTAAATGAGGTATAGGAAAAACTGTCTTAAGTCGTACCTGGCAGTAATTATAATTTGAGTATTCCATTTAATATATTTATTACTTTGACTAATAACATGTTATCAGAGCTGAATGCCATTCTGAATCACCACTAAAAGTATTAATTAACAAAAAGTTCTTCTGTTGGAAAGGTTTATAAAGGTTTGTAAAGCTAATATATCATCTGAATTATTTGTTTCTCTTGGAATGTTCACTTATCTACAAGTGACTGGTACAATAAGCTGCCGGAATAAGAACTTGTGATGGCTCATACTGTCCCAGTGTTATATGAAAGCTTTGATACTGTTTATTATTCACAGTCATTGTACAGTCACCTTTATTTATATCAGGGACATGGGAGGTGTAGGAGAATAACACACTCGCCTCCAAGACCTCAAGTTCTGAATATTATTTTTAGTCCATATCAAAGTGGGAAGGTTGATAGATGCTGGTGACTGATTGTTTTCAGTTCAGAATAAGAACAAGATGGTATGAGAACACTTTTTCTTATCCCCTCAACTACTTGGAAAAAGACCTATATAATGGGTTGAAATCTATGTTAATCCCTAATTAATTACCTCAGCAAAGGAGTGTATGTATTGTATTTGTTTTAAGTCTGACTCTTTGCAAAATACCTAGAAAAGGTATTGATGGATTGAGATGAAACATTCAGAAAATGTTGAAAGTGGCACGAGAAACAGGTAATTTGATTTTATGTGGTTATCCAGATGACCGTCTGTATCCAGGAATATTTTTGACAGATCTTTTATCATTGTGAGATAGGGTCATATTCAGTTGTGTATGTACCTGCATAATAAATCATCAAATTGCTTGGCTAAAATACAAGACTCTTCACAGTAGTGTCTTTAATATACTTAGGTTTGATACAGATCCTAGGAAAATTCGCAATAGTATGATCCCGAACCAGAAAAGATAGGGGCAAAAATGAGCTGCTTGGCAAAGTTCTGCACTCTTTGAGTGTTTTTCTAGTTAACAAATCCGATATTTACAAAAGCTACTTTAATACTTGTCTTTTGCCATTGTTGTCATGTGATTTTATTGCTTCAGTCAGACAATATAATTTTATTCAATGGAGTTTGGCTGTTTATGCATTAGACCAGGACTAATGTCATTCTTATTGAGTCCAGACCTGTGAGGGGGGGATTCACCAATCCAGTAAGGAAAATTCCACAAAACAGAATTCTTGTACCCATGACTTATCTGCAAAAATTGTTTGCATGCTCCATTTTCCACTTACACACCACAGCGTAAATGGCCACAGGTTTAAAGGCTTATTGTGATTGTGGGTTCGAGTCCAGCCCATGGAGAAATTATTCATTACCCAAGAAAGCAACCTGATATCAATATAAATACTAAGGAAAGAGTGGACTAGCTGTGGGTAATATAAATCAATGTTGGATGAAGTCAAGGAAAAAATCTGCCCTTGAAATTGACTCTGGGGTGTTTGATCTAGATCATTTTTAGAGACCAGATTATTTAATCTTCAATATCAAAAGTGATCTATTGTATTATCTATTGATACATGTTAGCCAGGGTTGGAAATCACAAAAGGGATCAGGCTCAAGTTGAGCCAGAAACAGCTCAATTTTACAGCTGTTTATATTAAACCTGAGCTGATTTTTGGCTCAACTTGATCTTGATATCTTTTATAAATGCGGCCCTCAACTTATTGTCTGTTGGTGAGTTTTGGAAATTAGCATTTTTACAGATGATGAAAATCTATTCAACCACTGTCCATTCCACTGCCTGCTAAGGTATCTGGACCAGTGTAGTTATCAACAGGAGCACTCAGACATCCCCCAAGGCACATAATAATTAGTAAATTGGAAAATCTTGTCATCCAGATCAGTCACATATTTGATTGGATCAAAGTTGGACCAAGACATCTGTTTTTTTCTTATGAAGTTCCTTTTCAGTAGTAATTTTCTAACAAACAAACAGACAAACGGCCAGTAAAATAATACTTTCTTGGTAGAGGTAATGAGGGGACTTTGCAAAGCTGGCAGATTATGGAGATAGGAATCATACAGAGAGATCAACTACTTACTGCACTGTTCCTCTATCTTGCCAGGTACTGGTGCCAGGGTAGTTCTCCTTGGTTTGTCTGTTGGTGGGGGTCTTGTGGGAATCTCTTCACACACAGTCTGTTTACAAAACATTAAGCTTTATCACAGCCATATAGTTTTATTCTCCTTTTGTGGATGTCCAAAGGTAATATAACTCTTGGACAATACAATCAGATCTATCTTCATTCGAATTGGTTGATAGATCGGCAGAATTAACATAATATATGTCATTATGCCAATATATTTCTGGCCCTCAATTTTATAATGCTTAAACTAAATGGCTACAAAGCAAGACCAAGAGAAACACTTTTATAGTTTCTACATTCTGGGAGAGAAAAACCTTGATCAAAATATAAAGCAGTTGATCTGTGTAAAAACAGAAACACAATATGGAAATGCATTGACCTCAGCTCACTTGGTTCTACTGATCTGTAAACTCCCAAGTCCTCAGCAAAACCTACAGCCTGTGCTATTTAATTGATTTATTAATATTATTGGTTTCAACCTAGGTTTCAACTTACCATGCCTGGGTTACAAGGTACAACTGATCAGACTGATCTACCTTTCGTTTTGCTTCATCTATATTCACTTTAATTGTTTTATTAATGTCATTATGCCTAGGTCTCAACTTACTATGCTGGGGTCACAAGTTACAACTGATCAGACTCATCTACCTTTTGTTTTGCTTTATCCACGATCAACCCGCTTTGCATTTTTACATTCGATGGATTCACATTTGGGTAGGATGCCCTTTGGGACAATTTGACACAACTCAAAACATATTTTGCATTCTGGACCATTTTTTCAAATGTTCAAACACCAAAATACACGCAGGAGTAATGAAGGGGGTGTGATGGATATTTAGTACAGTTCTTTCATCAACGTACACTGGTCAGATACAAGGTCTCTTTTCAGAGCCTAACGGAAAGGATCATCAACTGGAGAGCAAATACCAACAGAACCAAGGCATCACACAAGGCATCCCCCCCCCCAAAAAAAAAACACAAAAAAAACCACAACAACAACACACGATTATTTGTCATGAATTGATTTGGTTGTTTATTTGGGCAAATTATTCCAAATCTTTGGAACATCATAAGCAAAGCTAAGGCCAAAATGCTTAGTAGGCTTATACACTGAAATGGCAAAGGGTGGGACCTCAAGCAAACACACCATCCCTTGGCTTTTATGTGTGTTTATAGACACTACATTTAGGTTTAAGGAAAGGTACAAAATAATTTTGATAACCACTATGTAGGAACTTGTACACCAGTAAGGCAGTCTTGAACATAGAATAGTGTTCAATAGACAACCAATTTGATGTGTGAGTACTTAATCTAATCTAATCTAATGTGGACTTTTATAGCGCTTAATCTCCATCTCAGATGGACTCTAAGGCGCAACAGAACATAAAGCAAAGGCAATTAACATTAATCCGGGGATATAGCAAGGTCGTACCAAGGAGACACAGGGTGACAAGGGAGGCTATGGTGGATAGGCTTTTGCATACAGATAAGTCTTAAGCTTCTTTCTGAAGGAGGCAACTGATGTTGCACTGCGCACATCATGAGGGAGTTCAGATTCTAGGAGCATCAAAGGCAAAGCTGTGATCAAAATGTTTGACAGACTTAAAGACTGATGGGCGGAAAGGAGGAACAGTAAGATATTGACAATCTGGGTGACTACGCCTGGTACTATAGGAACTACTACTGGGAGACAAATAAGGTTGAAAGTAGGAAGGGGAGCCACTATGTAGAAATTTATATACTAGAGTTGCAGTTTTGAACATACATCTATACTTCACGGGCAGTGGTGTTGGTAACGATTCTTGCAAGACTACTTTGACAGATAGTTTTATGTGCTGAGTAAATCAGTACATACACTTGATCAAGGTTTTTTATTGTAAACTGCGGACCTTCGGTTAGCAAATACCAACTTCTGAGGAAGTGACTGTGTTACCACTGGACCATGATGTCCCCTTAGGCATGAATTGAATGAGATCAAACAGTAAAATTACTCAATTGACAGATAACTTTAAATTTTATCATGAACAAAAACAAAAATGGCAGAAATGCAAGCTAGTTTCCATAGGCAACGGATACCAGTGAATATAAACAATCCTTGAATGCTCTGCCATTTTTGCATGGTTTTAATGCAACAAATAAGAGCATAGGGTCTACAAAACAACTGTTAATGTTAATAACCACCGCTACTACAATTCAATCGTTTGATGAACTTACCCTGACCAAGCCCTGCAAAATCTCCGTCAAATTATCAAAGCTGTCCACTGCAAATATGTTCTCACCATTGTCACCAGTAGCAATAAACTCAAGCTCAGTCCGGTTTATTTGAGTAGTCACACCAATAGCAACAACCCTACAAATGCAATTACAATGTAAATACCTTAACAATTCCCGGTCTTTCTCCATATGTTTGGAGTGTAGTAAAAGGGTTTGCACTATAACACAAATCTCGGTTCATGGTAATGTTGCTAAAGACCACTTAAAATAGAATTTCTAACCTACATTTATGCTGGAGGCACCAAATGTTGGGTATGTATAAACCAGGGTAGGTATTCACAAAAAAATCTCAAATTCAAATATAATCTCTAGTACTTTGACTTTATAGTTTTGAGTTTTTATTGGAATTGGTACTCCAAATCACACAGTAGGTTCAACATACACTTGGATGGCAATTGGAGGTTACATAAAATCTGGGGTAGGTATTCATAAAAAATCTGAATCTTAAATTAAGATACACTCACAGCCCCAAAATGAAACTCAGTTCCATGTAAGGTTAAACTCCAATTTAGAATGATTCTATCCTAAGTGAAATCCTATCCCAAGTATATTCATATGTTGAAATTAAAATTTGAGTTTGAGTTCAAACTTAACATAAAAGTTTTATTCCCTAAATGGGGCCACAGTGACACAGTGGTAACACACTCGCCTCCCACCCCTGACATCAGAGTCTGAATCCTGGCCTGACCACATGTGGGATAGCTGGTAGTTGCTTGCCGTTAGTCAGCAGTTTACAGTACAGCACCTTGACCAACTGTATGTACTGGTTTCCTCTGCCTTTCCAACTACCCATCAGAATATAACCAATAAGTTCCAGATATAGCCAGTGGAAATTGTTTTTAAGACTTTCATGGCCAATTGAACTTGCTCTTTAACTTAAAATAGTTCTGTCTAACAAAGTTTTGTTCCTTATTTCAAATTTTTCTGGTTGTCAGCCCATTCATTTTCTTGTTTCATTAAAATTACTTCCCCCAATTCACAAAAGATTACATTTATTTATTCTATATTCATTTAATATATCTAATTTCTAATGTTAATACATAACATTTATAGGGAGAATGAGATTGTTGATACCATGTCAACTTACGGGGATTCTCTTTGTAACTTTTTGGCTGCACCCTCCAGTTCCTTAGTACGATAGTTGGACCTCCCATCAGTCACAAACACGCAAGCATTCGGTGTGTTCTTCCTGAAATAAACAGTCAACACCTCATAATAAAGCTGCAACATTTGTATGAATGGACCATTTTGACTTCTTCAAAATATTTCACATATTTAATAGATACTTCCACAAAAAAAGAGAACCCCTTTAGAGTAATTTTGTTGACAGCCACTCAGCTGAATCTCCTTATATAACTCTTTTCTGTTTCACCTGCTTCAGCAAAATGTTACTACATCAAGAGGTTGATCTTAAATTCACCAACAAATTCATATAGTCTAGGTCAAGTGACCAATATCAAATTGCTGAACTACCAAAGGGTGTTTGCTGCTTAAGTTACAAATCCCATTCACATAAATAATCTTGGCACGACATACCAGTCAGCATACAAGTTCTACCATTCCACAGAAACATCTCTTCTCTTTATCTCTTATAGAATAAAAAAAAGACATACAGTCAAAAGTATGCCTTCTGTTCTTATTTTATTAGATCTCTCTGTAGCCTTCCACTGGATGTAATACCTGCTATCACACTATCATCATTCAGGGGCAAGTTCACAGCCCACCTATTTCATGAAATCTGACCCACCATATCTTCCCATGTCCCCTTGATGCTTTTCATGCTAACCTTTCTTCTGTCCATTGACTTATGTTCTAAATTAACCCTTGTGCTCTCATACGCTTTTTAATTTCATGTATTTCAATAGAAAGCACTTTAAAAGACTGTAATAAATATTGATTTAAGGGTCAGTACGACCTATTCACTTATAAACATTGATAGACGTTACGGTCTGTGGGCATCTGTGGAAAATTATTTAGTTTAACATTGCATATATCAATACTCTTAGTTTGTAGCTTCTATGTAGTTATATGATAAAAATCATGACTACACAGTTACAGTATACATGATTCTGCAAAGATAAATTCAACCAACAGAAAGTCTGATCATTTATAGACTTCACACAGGTTCTCACCTGTCTCCTCTTTTTCCAAACACCTGCTGTGTTGCTGCCTCTATGGCCTCCACAGGATTAGTAAAGCCACCTAACGCTTCCACGCCCCTGATGGCATCTTCAAGTTTTTTCATGCTGCCAGTCTGGGCACCAGCAAAGGTCCATTCCACTGTAGCATTGTTAGAGTAGGTTACCAGGGCAACCTGTTAAACACATGGAAAAAATATGGCAGTTAAACTTTACACACTCACTTCCTTAGGTCCTTAGCTCCATGGTGGAGCATGTGCAATTTTCACCAGACACCGATGTCTCTCTTGGGCCTAGAAGTAACATTCTACTTAATCTTTTCAATCTCTCTCCTACAGGTTGGTTCCCTAACGTCTACATCTTTGCATTTGTCTTTTTTCTTAGTGTGGCTATCAAACAGTTAGTTACCTTCAATTTACAGTATTGAGATTTTTACACCCCAGAAATTCAAAATGTAAGCATAGCAAATTATAATTAGAAAGACAATTGGGAGCACTGATCTCTGCAAAGCAGTTTATTTCCATCCTTATTTTTGCTGCTCTGGGCTATAACATCAAAACTTTTCCCAGGATCCAGGACAAATTTTCATAAGTGGTGTCAAGGCACCACAGTTGTCAGTCACCTCACCCCGGGGGGAGATGTTCGGAGCAGTGTGCAGGTAACATAAGTGATTGCACACCTGCATTAACATCCCCTAGTTTTGGTTGACCTCTGTGTCCTTGGCAACCTGCGGGCAGCCAATAAGAGATGGTTTCACACTGGCTGCCTTCCTAGAAGTATGACCAGTGTCACTTTCAAAAATATCTGCGAACTGCACACATGTGTGATTAAAATGAAAGAAATACACACTGATTATATGGAACTTTTTAACTTTAATTTGATTTTATGATTTTACTTTTTTAGTGGTTTTAATTTGATTGGACGGTCATTTAGTGTTATTTTATATTTTATATGCTCATCTATTCAACCACTGTGCTTTATGGCTGTTGAAGTCTACAGAACTTTGTGACTGCTGCTTTCTGATTAGTCTTCTGTGACAACCTCAGGCTTGTTTCGACTGGTGTAACAGGGATGGTCTAACCTAGTTATTTTCATTTTAGTCATCCGTTTACACTTGCTGATACGAGTGGAGATTGTTCCAGAAGAGGGTGGGTACCCAGCCGTGTCAGATTATATTTTTCAGTGTTAAAAATGACAAAACCCAAAGTTAAAAATAAGAACAATTGTTCAAAGTGTCACTCTAAACACTACCCTCCAACAGGTAAGAAATGCCAGAATGTTATGGACAAAGTGAAGGATCAACCCAGTACCAGTGTGGATCCGGTGACGTCGTCGTCTGATAGTGGAAGTGACGGTCGAGACTCTGGGATGGGGGTTTTTAACGTTGATATGGGCAAGAAGAAGGTCACACAGCAGAAGGACTGCGTTGTCAAGAAGGTTTTGAACCCAGGTCAGGCCAGACCTAGTGACCATACTGATACCTCAGATGCTTCTGAGAATGAACGCCCATCTGGTGGACTGGAAGCCCTCATCTTGAAGGAACTACAGCGAGTGAACAGCAGGTTGGATGTCGTGGAAGCCACAGACAACACAGAAGAAGAGATAAGGACACTCAAAAGTTAAGTAAAGCAAACATTTTGTCAAAAAGTGATAGTTGTAGTAGAAAAAGTAAAAGTATGAAACATGTTTCTGAATCCTCATCAGATGAGGAACCCCTCCCTACTCTGTCTACACGGAGAACCTCCCGCCAAATTCAAAGACAAGTTGATGCTAGAATAGCAGAGATAGAATCACATTCTAAAGTTCAAGGTGATGAAAGTACTAAGCTAAAATCAAAAAGGGGGGGTGGGGTAGATGTCTTAGTTTCCAAGAAAGTGGCTTGGCCACATGATCATGTGTTGGGAGGGGTAACAAGGCAGAGAGTTAGTTATGATCAGCTGTCTTTAACCCAATTCATTCAGGGATTTACTAGAAATATTCTAGACGAATCTGATGAAAAAATTAGGGAACAAATGTTGTGGTATATGAGCGACCTCATGGAGGACGCCACAGACTTTACCTGGGCCAGTGCCAAGGCTGCTCATGCTGTGCTCCTCTGCGAAATGGAGAGGGGCACAGTATGTTGGTCGGATACAAGCCGGATAGACCGGATCAGAAGGGCACATGCCCAAAAACATAGCCATTTCACGAAGCAAAATTGGGTTAAGATCAGGACCCCAAAAAGCCATGGTTTTGTAAATTGTATCAAATTGGGCAGTGTCAATTTCAGAAAGACCACGAATTTGGTGGAAAAGTTCAAAAACACATCTGTTCCTTTTGTTTGAGTCAGGGTCGAGTATCAGGTCACCCTGAAAAACAATGCCAAAATCCAAAACGACAAAGTTCAAAAAACGTGTCTGGGGCTGCCCAGATCCACTAAGTAGCCTGGGTAGCAAACAAAATGTCAGTAAACCAGTGGTTGATAATGTCAGTAATGTACAGTATTTTAAATCTTCTGACGCAAGTCGTCAACATGATGTGAGTAAAATTAGAAATGTAGTTACTGATAGGTTTGTGGCAGTTAATGATGGTGGCAGTCAGTCTAGTGATAACAGTAACATCTATACTCGCTACTTTTATAGCACTGCTGTGGATAAAAGATGTGTTCAAGGCCTCTTAGCACGTGGCAAGAAGGCCACTATAGTAGCAAAACAATTTGAGAGACCATAAAAGTCAATTCTAGGGTTTTTGTACCGAGACTTGAACCCAAGTACTCCACTACCACAATACTGCCTTGTAACAAAGTCCCTGATCGTGTTGTCCCAGTCAGTGTGAATGGGGTCTCCCCCCCCCAAGTTTGGTGGTTGGTCAAGACAATGACGGAGATGCTGTCTTTGTTAATGCTGCAGCAGAGAGTCGCACCTCTGGTCATAACAATGGGGCCCTCATTAATGAATCTATTGTGGAAGGGGAGAACAATAGTCGTTTAGATGACTCCCATAATAGCTTGCATAATGCCATTGAGGTGTCACTGGGTGACAAAAGCATTAATCAGGGGGTGACAACAAATAAAGTTAGCATTGTGAATGATAATGGAAAGCCTGATGTGGCCAGTCAAGTTGATGGCCAGGCTGATTGTCAAAAAATTTTATTCAAAGCCAATGTGTTTGGTGCACGTCAAAGTGGGGACACTTGTGACAATAGTGTTAGCAAGGTGTTACTTTATGATGTCAACAGTCATTGTTGTGATGAAAATGTCGAATTGTCAAATGCCATATTGCTCAAGGACGGCTGGAAAAGGCATGTGCCTTATTTAGAAAAGTATTGCAAGGATTTTAGTCTTTGGAAAAGTCAGACAGATTATACATTTGGGTTTGTGCCACTGAATAACTTGGTATTGCCTCACAGCCCGGATCATATTGGGGACAAGGTCACTGACCCCGTAGCACAACATCTCAGAATAAAATGCTCAGGTGTACCCAATTTTTGGGGTCTTAGAATCCCCATAGAGTCCCAACTGAATGTCCCTGAATGGAAAAAAACTTTTTGCAAATTATTGGGATCAGCAGTTAATACACTTAGTAGAATTCGGCTTTCCTTTGGATTTTAATAGAAATTCTAAATTGTGTCATGATGACAAAAATCATTCTTCGGCTACTGATTTCCCAACTGATGTTCAGGCATATTTGGAAGAAGAGATTAAACATGGAGCAATCAGGGGCCCCTATGATGTCAACCCTATTCCAAATGCTCATGTTTCACCTTTCATGACAAGGGAAAAGCCTCATGCCCCCAATCGCCGTGTCATTATTGACTTATCTTGGCCTAAAAATGCTTCAGTCAACGCAGGGGTGGACAAAAATTCTTACCTGGGTTCAGAATTTTACTAACCTTTCCTACCATAGATGATATTACAAAAGAACTTGTCAAAATTGGACCTGGTTGCCATATCTACAAGATAGACGTCAGCAGGGCTTTCAGACATTTGAAAATTGACCCTGGGGATTATGACCTGTTGGGCTTACGTTGGGACACTGCGTTCTTTGACACTTGCCTACCTTTTGGGAGCAGACATGGCAGCCAAAATTTTCAGCGAATCAGCGACGCTGTACGTTACGCGTTACGTTGCCATGGTTACCGCGTCATCAACTATATAGATGATTTCATTGGTTATGGCACGCCGGACGTCGCGCGACGCTCATACGACTGCTTACGTGACGTCATCGAACGTCTAGGTCTCACTATCAGTGAGAAAAAGCTACTTCCCCCAGCGACTTCAGCAGTGTGTCTTGGCGTCCTCATTGATACCGTCACTGGCACCGTCGCCATACCTGATGAGAAGATGCGTCAAATTAAGCAAAGTGTCATTGAATGGCAAACAAATAAAACTTGCACAAAACGTCAGCTTCAGTCGCTTTTAGGTCAACTTTTGTATATTCATAAATGTGTTCGTCCCTCAAGGGTCTTTCTGAACAGGATGCTTGAGTTGCTGCATCAGAATTATGACGCCAGCAACATCAAACTCACTCAGTCTTTCCGTCGCGATCTCAGATGGTTTAGCAGATTCCTGGATAAATACAATGGGGTTTCTATGTACAATCACAGAAAAATCGACCATGTCGTTGAGCTTGACGCCTGTCTTGACGGTTTAGGGGGCGTATGGAGGAATCTGGTGTACCATCTCCCTATTCCTTGACATTACCTAGGCCTCACAATTGTTCACCTCGAAATGGTGAATATTGTAGTAGCACTCAAGATTTTTGGTCCACTATGGGCCACCAAAAATGTGACAACCAGGCGGTGGTGGCAGTCCTTACACATAGCAAAACAAAAGACCCTTTTTTGGCCACATGTGCCAGAAACATGGTTTGGCTTCTGGTTGCCTAATATGACCTTGACATCACCTATGTCCATATTAAAGGTAAAAACAATGTGGTCGCAGACTTATTGTGAAGGTGGGTTCCCACTGTTGAGAACATACATAAGCTTCAGTCCCACATTCCCTATCCCTTATGGATCAAGGTACCCAATGATGTCTTGGATCTGGACAATGATATATAATGACTAATCAGATGCTACACTTTGTTTTTCAGAGACAATTCTACAGAATTTGGCTGTGGGTGTGAGAAAGCGTCTGTCATCCGCCCTAAGACCAAGGACCAACAAGTGCTATACCATGCTTTTTAGGTCTTTTGTGGCCTTTTGTGTGTGCTAATTTGAATATATTTCAACTTGAAGAAATGCATATTTTTTCATATGTAGAATATTTGATTAGGCAGAGCATCTCTGCACATATGTTAGCAAACCACATTTCTGTCTGTAAAGCAAAATTCACAATGTACGGTTTGCAGTTTCAACTATGGGATCACCCTAATGTCAAATACCTTCTAAAATCGGTCAAGATTAACCGGTCCATTGTAGTTGCTAAAAAACACATCATTGATTTGGCCATGTTGAGTGATATTGTGAGCCACTGTGATACCTTATATTTAGGTTCAGTTTTTAAAGCTGTGTTCCTACTTGCCTTTTTTGGCTTCTTGAGGTTATCCAATATTGCTCCCCATTCTCTCACCTCATTTGATCCCTCTCGTCACCTGTGTGCTGGTGACCTTATTTTCAGCAAGAAATTTCTGAAGGTCATCCTGAAATGGTCCAAAATCATTCAGGTTCGTGACAAGGTCCATCTCATCACATTACCCAGAGTTAGGGGTTCGAAGCTCTGCCCTTTTAATGCTTGCAAACAAGCCATGACCTTGTATTCACCTAGCAGCAATGATCCATTGTTTCAGTATAAAACTAGTTCAGCATGGGTAGTACTAACTGACACCAGGATTCGCAAATGTTTGTCAAAAATAAACTTAAAAATGGGCTTGCCAAAAAATTATTTCACATTTCATGCATTCAGGAGATCTGGGGCCACATTGGAGTATAAGTCGAAAGTTCAAGTTCAGCGTATTAAAGATCATGGCTCATGGGCCAGTGAGTGTGTATGGACTTACATACATAAGGACCATACTGATGGTGAAAATATTGCTTCTAATTTTGCAAAGCTATTGTAATAATACCCCTACTGTTGGGCTTTGAGGGTTTTCTTACATATGTAATTGTACAGTCCTGTTTTTGTATAAGTATGTCATCAATTTAAGGGTCCTCTCACCCTCATCTTTAGATCACCTTAAATTGGGTTAGCGTCGCCTTATACTCATTTTCTTAGAAGTTTTAACCTTCTCTTTAGGTAACCTTAAATTGGGTTGGCACCCTGTCTTTTCTGCTTGTATCACCTAGGGTGAGGTGGCCCTGCTCTTATCTGTACTTATGATACTAATGCAAAGTAACATATTTGGTCTATATGTAAAGTCAAATATATTAACATAATTTAGTAATTATATAATTAGTAATTGTACTTAACATTACTGTATCTTAAATCATAAGAAGCCCATTAGTAACTTCTGGTGGCCTCTGGCTGCTTAGTGCATGAACTGGACACTATATCTATATTATTGGCTTCAATCAGCAATGTAGTAGTCACATTTATAGTATTACTTTATATACCATTATATTTTATATATTATATACCACATGTTAATTATATGTATATTAATAAATTTATGCTCCGCACTTGTTTGTTTTCCCCTGGGGTGGGGGGGGACTGAGGTATATTATAGACACTATTGTAGGACAGTCCTGTATTTTTTCTAAGCAAACTGGCGATTCATGTTACAAGGCATCTGTGAAATTGAACATTTCGTGAAAAGAACAACCCAACTATTATTCATATTAATTATATGAATTAAACTGACTTGTAAGCCTTTATGGCTGGGTGTTAGGAAAAGTATATCATATTACTTGTATTTTGATATTGTATAACATAACGTCAGTATAATAAAAATTATCTATCTCTATCTATAAGGTATCCTAGTGTTGCGCCTCAACAAAAATATTTGAAACATTTTATTATTTTTTTTTTACTTCATATGAAAGTTTAAAATATTGTACATTTACTTTTCTGTTTTATGAAATGATCAATAGCTTTCTTGTTCATTTCATGGAATGGACAGCTATTTTGTCCATTTCACAAAATGGACAGGTGGGTTGTCCATTTCAACAAATGGATATTTTCCTTGTTAATGTCATGAAATAGACAATTTTACAGATGGGTTGTAACATATACAGATACACTAAAAATGGCCACATCTCCCAATGACAAAATATCCTTTAAAATGCATGGATCCAGATGTTGATCCAGATAACAATAAAATCGAATCATATGTTCGTTGTGCCATTAACAATATTTCCTGAAATTTTCATCAGATTCACATCCTTTTAGAATTATTTTGCCAGCAGACAAAAAGACAAACATTACTAAAACTGATCCTCTTTGGTGGAGGTAATTATAATCATACAAGCATATAAACAAAATGGTTTTGTTTAATATAAAACTAAGATCACTTCTTTACCCTGGTGTCACCCTTCCCTATTGTAAACTGAGAGACAACATCTATAACGAACTGCTTGGCAATAAACCAGTCTTCTGCACTGATTGAACCACTGGAGTCCACAATGAAGCACAAATCCAGTGTGTTGTTACATTCTGAAAATCAACAAGTAAGCAAACTTACACGTATACTAATAAGATGAGTTCATATGTCAGATTATGTTCTCATCACTGTGTACTAGTGACAAATTGCCAAATAAATTATCAACGAATGAGGTGTTGGTGATAAAAATGTTTCTCAAAAGTCTGAAACATTGGTCAATTATCGGGAAAATGACAGAAAATCTTAGGCTTTATGCAAATCAATAAACAGAATTATAACAAGAACATGTGTGTGCTTTGTTTATTCTCTGGTTCATAATGTATATATGTATTCAACCATAAAGAGTCAATTTGCTATCCGCAGAGAAAGTTACAGTTACAAGTGTCCTTTGAAAGAAATTAATCAGATACAGTTGTTTGTGTCATCCATAAGACACATGGAGGTCTCCAGTTTTTTAACCATTCCTGGTTCCATATGCATAGACTACTCGAAACCTCATCTCTAGTGGTAGTATATACAGAATAATTGTACTTTATATAACACTGATTAAAGAGATACAAGTCTTCAGTTTTTAAATTATTCCAGCTCCTATACACAACTGATGTTGTGTATTAGTAGTAGGTGTTGTCTAAACTGCTTACTCAGTATATTGGTTTTCAAAACACAAATTACCCATTCCAGCATGTGTCTTATCTATCACAACTGTTAAACTAAAGGGTATTTATCTTGTTTCGGTTCAAATAAGAGGGATATAGGTGTTTAGTTGTTTCAAAATCATCCCAAGTTTTATTTTATGTACAGCCTTAGTTGTCATGGTGGGCATCAGTGTTGTGGGTATTATTATCTTCTAAGCTTAATTCAGTGTAGAAATTATTAGAGTTTTTAATGATTCCAACCAACATATCTTTTATTTATGACCACTATCAGAGTGAATAGTGTTAGTAATATGTATGGTACCAATTTGAGAGATAAAACTCTACAATTATTTTTAAATCATCCTAAGTCTGTTTGTATATATCTTACCTACAACTCTAGTTGTTGTGGTGGTCGGCATGGGTGTGGTGGATGGTGGCAGTGTGTGAATCACCTCCTCAGTCACTCTCTGGGCACAGTAACAACAACACGGTGGCAGGCAGCAGTCACACTTGTCTCTGTCAGCTTTTACAATCAGATCTGTCACCTGAACTGCTGCTTCGGCCACAACTGAAAGAGATAATAGCTTTAGAAAGTTTTAATGTTGGCTGCTTGGTGTCATGACTTGGCACACCTTCAGCACAGATTCTTTGTACTTGTTTTGTGCATATTAGGCGCAAGTTATTAATAAACATTAAACACAAAAGAAAAAAAAATAATAAATTAGCCTTTACAGCGCTTTTAAGTAAAATAAAATCATTCTGTAAATTGGGGCTTCAAATTGGAAAAAATAAGTGTACGAAAATGCCTAAAACATTTTTTCACTAAAATGCATAAATGTTGGTAATGATAACAAGCTTTGTGCTTTGTGCCAAGTTCAGACGAATGCGAAGTAGTAGGCTCCTTTATATGGATGGATGAATACAGGATGTTCCATTGTCGCTTACTATGGGAGAAAGGAAATTAATTTTAACAGAATAAAAAGTCTCAAACGTGTCTTTTATTGTATTGAGTTAGGGTTTTTGACACAATTCTGTACTGATGAAAAGCTACTTTACAACACCAATGTTTTCATTGTTGAATTTTTCAAGTTTTTCTTTGATGAACGAGCAATCCAGAGCTTCATTTCATTGCCAATGTCAACTTATAATATTGATATGCCCCAATTTGTCACTTTTGTTGGATTAAGTTGTCATCATTTACATATCTAATCACACATAGACCAGTTTTTAAGCCTTCTAGGAATCACTTTTTTCCGGGTTTTTTTTTTTTTTTTTTTTTTTTTTGTCTCTGGGCTTTCATGAATTGTGGCATAGTGTGATGAGTATCTGTCATTTCACTGAAGTTTAGCGACAATGGACTATGTTAGTCCCAGGATGGGTGACCATCCGAGTTCTAGACCAGCTATGGGATGTGTCTGAGTTGGAATTTCTTTGTGTCGCCAGACTTTCATATATTCTAGTGCACTACTCGTGTCTCTGATGGCTGTGCGGCTCATGCACGTAGATCAAAAGACTTTTTGGCCTTGTTTCTTTGTCAATCCTAACTGGGTTGACAATAGCATCTGTAGTGTAAAGTCAAGCAATAGGAGGCAATAGGAAGGAAGGTTAAACCTAAAAATGTCATGAATAGGGCCTGCCTCTACGTCATCCATTTTATTTGGATAATGTGCAACTGCATTTTTTATACATATTATTATCACTTACTGCTGCTACATCTTTGTGGACATTCAACTTTAAACAGATTCTCTTCTATTCTATTCTATACTTTATTAACGCTTTATCTCTAAGGTGCAACACCAGAATCCAATTCAAAATTAATCTTTCCCTAACCAGTGCCAAACAGCTCTAATTAAAAGTATTGTATACTGCTGACCCACATACTGATTTAAATTTTAAATTGCTATAATGAAAAAACTTGTTAATTCTGTGGAATAATGAAAGAGTTACAAGTATATCACACAATACCAGTTGCAATCATTGCAATGTGGCCTGAAAGAAATTATGTATAATGGCTTGATTTTTTTTCTCCAGATCATTTTATGGAACTTTTCTATTTCTTCTTAATTATCCAAACCCCACAAGGAACCGTTATACCAAGGTAAGTCATTATTGTGTGTATATTTATTTATTTGGGGTTTTATGTCAGTTTGAACACTCTACAGTTCATATCACGACAGGTACTTTTGTGGGAAGAGGAAACCAGTACATACAGTTGGTCAAGGTTTTGTACTGTAAACTGCCAACCACAAGTAACTACCAACTTTCCTACATAAGGTCTGGGGTTTGAACCGCCGACCTCAGAGGTGGGAGGCGAGTGCATTACCACTGCACCACCGTGGTCCCGTATTATGTCTATAATCTTTTTCTAAGGTTAGGATTTAATGTATAGAAATTGAGAAAGGTAGTATTAATTTGTTGACAGGGGTTTATGGCGCAAAATTATGACAAACTAATATATGCACTAATTGGTCCTATCTTATACCTATTCCTTGTGGTGTGACCAAAATAATAGCTCGAAGACTACATTAAACTATTTTTAAATGTGCCATAAAATCACAACAAACAAGAGAAGTACATAATGAAGACCAACTATGACCAATCAGGATGATTGGTTGGTTTTGTGTTGTATAAGGACACTGGTGTAATTCGTATCCCTTGAAAATAATGTATTCTCTTGCAAAATAATGCATCATTTTACAAAATCCACCTCTTTCATTGTTTTAGCATTATAACTGAAGAAAAACGTTTACATCGTATTAAAACAGAAATAAGTTTTGATCCTTTACAGAAGAAATAAATAGTTTTGATCCGTTTACAAAGGAAATAAAAGACTTTGGTTATATTACAAAAGAGAAAATGTCTGAGTATTTTACCTGCTAGCAGTAATACTGTAAGTAGTGCTATGCATGCCTTCATTGTGCTGCCTGTTCACTGGTTTGTCTGGCGTTCTAGTGCTGACTACAAATGTGACTCAGACATGGACCAACAGCTTGTTTTTAAAGGAAAATATCATGGGTAGAGGTGAAACTCAATCTGGAAATTATATGCTTGATATGATGTCTACCTAAAGCTTATTTGCTCTTTTGTGTTCCTTCAAAGTAGTTTCCTTCCTGAAAGTATATTGAAATCTAATACCACAACTTACCACTGATTTATGACTATAAAGTTTTACTCGGGTTTCTTGTAATATATCATTTTGACAACTTCAGGGCTAAAGTTGGTGCACATATTTCTCTGAAACTCTTGCTTGAAAGATCTGTAATCATTAATTTAGCTTGTGAAAATTTACTGTCCCCACAGATATGTGGGTATTTCCTATTTGAGGATATACAATTTTGTGCAACAAAAATATATTCTCAATATTGAAAAACAATTATTTGTATTAAAACTTTAAAAACTAAGTTTATTCCTAGTTTAACTAGATAACAAGCCTATATTCAAGTTTATTGAGTACAGTTTTAAAAACCTAACATTAGTGTCAAATGTCCTAAGTTTCTTGTTTTATGGTTTTATCTCAATTGATACAATGGGGGAGCATTTGTTTCTTCAGGTATTAGTTTATAAAGGTGACCAGTGAAAGTGGGGAAAAGCTCTTTCCAGGGGAGGGGGAATTTCCTGTTATTTTAGATGAATTTGAGCCTACCAGCAGTAACATACAACTTTAAATCATGAAAATATATTGTAAAAATATTCATTACTTTTTCCAAACTTTTTCTGATCATCTCCCAACTTTCTAACAAATTGTGATAACCTACCCATGTAAGCCATTTTAGGGTGTTATTTTCTCTTGTCTGGCTTCAATGTGGTGAATAATACTGTCAATTCTAGTATAACGATTTATGATCTGATTCTCCAATTAATATTCTGCAGCATTAATTTCCGTCTCTTTGCGTGTAAAGTAACTTGAAATGGAGACGACGCCTTCCTGTAATGATATGGAACTGGCCAATAACCATCTTTAAATGATGATTGGAAAGCAAAAGTATCAGGTGAACTGTACAAGTTATCAGAATATCTGTTTCTATCACTTCCCACGTTTAAATGTAATAGTTGGCCCTTTTCTTGCAATGAAACAAGAGTTGTGAGATGAAATTTCAGAAACATTCTTAAATTTGAAAGTAATGCAATTGGAGAAGTCACAGATATGGTGTGTTTCATAACGTGAAATAGAAGTACAAAAGAAGAAAATTGATGACATCAAGAGATGACATCAGAAACAAAACACGTAATGTCCTAAATCTTGGAGAAGCACAGATACAATAGTTCATAGCTTGTCAAGAGCATCCACGTGTTGCTTGATTTTGTCCTTGCCAGAGATGTTTGAGTTTGCTTGAATATTAAGTTTAAAAATTCCGAGCACCATAAGTATCTAAGAAAGCAATTCCAAATTTCTTACATTAATCACCCAACCCATAGCAAGTACTCTGTGTGTTTATACACATTTATAGTTCTGGGCTGGTATTCACGAAGGGTCTTACACTTAGCCAGGTCTTAAGCTTAAATGTGGTCTTACAGTTGAGCCTTTTGTCTAAGCTAAGTTTTGTCTTAAAACCGTATTCACAAAGGGTGACTTAGCTAAGTCCAAGATTATCAAATAACCACAGTGGTTTTCTGTGTCATGTGACCTTTCTTTTCTATTCAAACTATACTATTGGTGATACATATCCTTCATTTAATGCATTTTATCTAAGGAAAAGTGCTGTTCGGAAATGGAAAACCTTGTTACCACAAATAAACTTACCAAATACTGCATTAGAGAGGAGTTCTGTATAATTATACTTTATTTACAGCCAATTCAAGTCCTCTTTACAAAATTTAAGCCCACTGCCAACCACTCTTAAAGTTAAGCCATTATTTAAGCCTAAGACTGGTCTTAAGTCTTAGCAATTTTTTTATGAAAGTTAAGACAAAAGTCTCAACTTTAAGCCTAAGTCCTGGCTAAGACCTTTTGTGAATACGGACCCTGATATTATAAAGGAAATTTAATTTGAAAAATTCTTGGAAAGCGTGGTTCAATGAAAAAAAAGCGTAATTTCAAACAGAATACCATAACAATAAGTTAGATACTGGTTTTCAGACAAGTATAATAATTTTCAAAGTGTCAAACATACTATTCTAACAAATCTTTTGAAGAAATAATTTGTACTTAGATTGGTGGCCATGGCCATTTCAAAACCTAGGAGAGGTTTTGATTTGGCTTGGCCATTTCAAAAACATCTCACTAACATTAACCAGTCAGTGTATTAAATACTGATCTAAAAGCATATAATCCCAATTGTTATGAATTGGTATCTGTATTGATATATAAATACTAGTTTTCTTTTTTTAATCTTTAAAATACAATTTTGATGTCCAGCAAATGAAGAAATGTTAAAAAAAACAGTCTTAATCCTGTACTAGTTATTTTCTTTCACGTATGATACTGTGGCTTTTATGTGAGATTTGTCTTTCATTTTCATTTTATGACTTTTTCTTTAATATTTACTGAGTATACACAGTTGAATTTCATATATGACATTATAAAATCAACGATCTAACAGCCCATATACCTGACACTATACATTCGGACTGGACATTAACTGGGATTAATATGTAGAAGTTTTATGATTTACATGTAATTTAATGTATTAACAAGTAACATATGGACTGGATATTAACTGGGATTAATGTGTAGAAGGTTTATGATTTACGTGTAATTTAATGTATTAACAAGTAACATGCGTACTGGATATTAACTGGGATTAATGTGTAGAAGGTAATTTACGTGTAATTTAACGTATTAAAAAGTAATTTTAAAGTCAATGTGTGTTTATATTCATTGGAGTCTAACTGCATTATTATACCACTAACCTGTAAAATAAAGTAGATTTACATATATACATTGTAAAACAGAAATTTACAGATTTTATTGTATATTAATAAAATATTAACCCTCAATGTCTTGTTGCTTGACCTGAAATGGGTGGGGACTGTATAATTTTGGGCTTTGTATATGGGTTGTAAGATTTTGTGCAAGGTTTCTTGGGATTTGTATGTGGACTCTAGGACTTAATATGTGGGTCTCTGGGGTGTTGTATGTAGAGTGTAGGACTTTATATGTGGGTTCTTGTGCTTTGTATGTGGACTCTTTGGCTTTATATATGGACTCTAGGACTTTATATGGGAACTCTTGAGTTTGAATGTGGTCTCTGGGACCTTGTTTGTGGTACCCTACGACTTTATATATGGACTCCTGGGCTTTGCATGTGGACTCCTTGGTTGTATGTGGACTCTAGCTTCTTGTATGCAAAAATGTGTGTGGGGACTCTATGCCTGGAAGATTTTTATGGGGGACTTGTACTTTACAAATCTTATAATCTTACAAATTATAATAACTTCTTTTGATTTTGTTAAATCCAGAGAAAACATTGAAACAGATCAACTCTGAAATGATGCCCTACTGCAGTTGAATCGATTGGGTGAAAAGTAATATTGATTTAAAAGATATTTATCTTTTTTTGTGAAATGTATCACTTCATTTCTTTCACAGTTTATATTTTGGTATAGCATTTATTAACTTTATCAGAAATGTTAATACAGTAATATACACTTAAATGTCTCTGATTTTGGCTGTTGTACATAAAATTCGTATCATTTTTTATGTACCTCATGAATAAGACAATTCAACTAGTCCATGTAGCAAAATAAATGTGTTATTAGTGACATACGTATTAAGCGTTTTTGCTGGTTACATAAATATGGTTTGCAATTGAATTTTTCTGAAACTGTTGAGTAAAGCGACATATTTTGTAATGTGTCTACCTTATAAACGTTTTGCTCTCTACAATACTTTGATCCCAATATTTTGTCATTATTAGTAAAAATGAGACTTTTTATTGGGTGAGGAATTTTTAATTGTGGTTTTTAGCATACAAATTAATAAAAGCTTTACATTAATATATAAACCAGGGCCCAGTTTCACAAAGGCTTACTAAATATAGAAGATAGTATGCTATTGAAGCTAGATCTTAATAGGCCCTTAGTAGCCACTACAAAAGTGTTCCACTGAGCCGATACTTGGGACCTATGAAGTTCCTGAGACAGCAGGGCTTCTAGTGAGCACAACCTACCAATTACTGCAGTAAAAGACCATCTCAGCCAAATAGATAGTATAGGCTTAGTAGACTACTAGGACTTAGCAGCCTACTAAGGAGATAGTAGGCCTTTGTAAAACTGGGCCCAGATCACTATGAGGTAAAAGTAATTGACAAAGATGACAATGATAACAATTCAGTTTATTAGAACAAAATAAAAAAACATGGAAGACTCTGTTAATGTGATGACAATACAATTGATTGAATATATATTTTCTCACAACTTAAATTACTAATACAAGATTTGTAAACTAATCTAAAGCTATCTGAAACTCAGTAAGTGGTACTGCTTTTAATGTGAAAACTATATAAAGGAAGCAGTCTTTAAAGCAAGCATAGTTTGCATTAATAAACAAAGATAAACTGGAAGAAAACTACAGTAGTATCTTATCTATTCTACTGTTTTTGCAGGCACAATATGTTCTCCATAAATCTAGGGTTGTGGGGATGAAAGAAGAGAAAGAGTAGTAAGTTGGGAAGCTTGAGTTGAATGTCTTCAGATTGTGTCTTAAAATATTTCCTAAGGGGTGTGTAACAAGGGGCTATTTCTACTGTGGTAAGGAAGAGAATTCCACTTGGAGCATAATGGTTGAAAGAGGTAGGAAAATGCTTGTGTGGTTTGTGGACTGTATGGTTGAAAGAGGGGATATGAAGTAGCTTAAATTTTGAGCCGCTCTTGTAATAGCACCCTTATAGTATAAGGGGTACTTTTTAAAATCATCAATTTTCTGGCGTATTATGTATCAAGTGAGATCAGCAGTCTAATTTTGTCACAAAAATACCAGTTGTATAAAGATTTTCTCACAAGTCAAGGATCTTTATTGAGAATTTTCACTGGAAAATTACAGACAGTGTGGCGAATATAATAATTTTAATGTAACCAATGCTTTTAAAGTTCAAAGGTTTCAGCCCAGTAATTTAAAAATAAAAATAATGCTGACAATTTTGATATGTAGATGGTTGGGTATTTATTTAGGTATTAAACAATTTCAGGATTTTTAATGTTCTTTAAACCTCTCACTATTTGGACCTAAGCAGCTTATCTCCTCACAAATTTGAAATGACCCTTCAATTTCATGCATAATTATTTGACAGAACAATGTATCCCTCTTCTACCTATATGAAAAATAGAGGTTCTCTTGTTGACACCACAAGGAACTTTCTTCAGCCATTGAATGAAATGGGTAATATAATTCATTTTGTAAAATTCTTGTCAGACTTCTCCATTAAAACTAATTTAGACCAATATGCAAGAACGAGAAGCACTCTTTAAAAAAAACGGAGAGTCATGGAAGCCCCATTAGTCCAATTACAAACAGTGTTATACATGTGCAAGCAAAGATGCAAACCTGTCAAAGCTGAAACATAGAAAGCATTTTAAAATAAGTAGAAAAGTACAAAATTGTGATTTCAACAAGGAGAAACTTTAAAATGGCTGAGTATAGTTCCACAAAAGTCATGAAAGAAAAGATGCTGTACAAATTGCCTTTCATACAATATTGACACTACATTTCACTATTTTTGCACCAATAATTTCAATCTGACTGATAGTAGTATTTCTGATTAACAAATACCTCAAGACAGCATTAAACTAGTAAGATACATTATAAGACATAAGCAACACTAATGACATCTTTCTAATAACCAACTAATTAATAATCAAAGATTACAAATGAATTTCTTTTAAATAATGTATTGATCTTTAAACAACAATTGTACAGATAAAGTAGACAAGAGAAGCTATAAGCTATAATTTCCTTTACATTATCTAAGTACGAAAATATACACAAAATATAAAAAATCTGTATGAACTAATAACATAAACCTGATTGAAGTAAAATATTGAAAGTAATCCCGCAAAAATATTCATGATCAAATATAAGTCAAAAGTGATGCATAATATCTCATTGGCGAAAGTCAAATTTCTAATGTCCAAAATCATTTTTCATCTGTACTATAACCTATTCCTGAGTGGGCGTAGATAAGATGTAGATGAGCAATTAGCTCTCATGTTTGCTGTGGGTTTGAACCCAGCTTACAGCAACAGGAGGAATTCAATGACCTAGACTCTTGAATGGAATGAGAAGCTCTAGGGTGACCCTTGGGCCAACAATTTTAAGCGTGAATTGTAAGGATAACTATATTGCCTGATTGCTTCAGTAAAATATTGTTTATGAAGGATAGCTAGAACGTTAGCTGATAAAAATATCCAATAGAAGACACTAATGGGTCAAATCAATGTTCACTTTTCAACAGAAATCAAGAATACAAGTAAAAGCTTAAATTCATGTGTTTACTAGAATGTCATTAACCCAGATAGAAGCAAGACAATAATTCTACTACTCCTGTGATGTACGTTCATTATAGTTTGGGTTTTCATGTGGATGTCCAGAAACACAAGTCCATGAAAGTCAATGAACACTGATGTCATGTTAAAGTGCACCAAGTACATGGACCATGGCGTCGGGGGCAATTGTCTAGTCAATAGACAGGACATGGCAAGCCATTAGGTACATGGTTTTACGTGGTTTTGGCCACATAAATGGAAGCATTCATATAATAGCAAACTAACTAAAAGTTGATGACAAGGCATCAACACTTTTACTTAAGAATTTGGAGAGTAAATCGAAGCATTCTTTGAGTATTGCTTACACTGTCAGCAGCCCTTTGAACTTCGTTAGAGATTTCTTCCAGATCAAAAACGTTTAGATGTCTCAAGTATTGTAGAATCTTGGTAAATTACACATCAACTTACTGTACAACACTACAGTAACTTTGTTTTATAAAATAATGTTAACATAACAGTTAATTGGATGTAAAGAACTGAGGGCTACACAAGTAATCCTGAATGACAGGTTGTGAGTTATCTTTGAGGGATTTTCAAAAAAAAATAATGAACTGTAAATTAACACAAGTGTTTGCTTACATAGATTTAATAAAGAGTTAACAATTTCGTTAGTAGAATAAAGGCTTTGAAATACAAGCTCTTATATGAAGGTTGGATTATGATGGTCCTTTGTGCATTTCTACCATCAACTACAATCCACTCAATGATCAATCATGGTCTCCTATGTGCATGGGTGGCATCATACTCTTCACGTGAAGGTTTATTTAATCATATTTTGCTCACTTTTCTTTCCACCCCCCCCCCCCCCCCCCCTTGAGATAAGTATACATGTAATGCAAATTTTTATCAAGAGAGTTTCCACAGTAAGGGACTTGTTGCAGTGTACTTAATGAAATATTTTGGGTTTAGGATGGTATTTGCGATGTATTAGTCCTTTTCATGAAGTGTACAAAGCTCTGCCAACTTATAAATGGCCCATAGGCTCTCACCAACAATTTGTAGCACATTGAAAAGGGTGGCAAATCAGTGTGAAATCTTACCAAAATATATTTGAGTTTTAAAGGGAGAATAAAATATAAATATGGCTAGTTAGTCATGAATATTACATTACTTTTAACATTTCTGTTTGCTGTGGACATGATGGCAGGCCAAATATTTATATTTATTTTAATAAAATAGGACCGTAGAAAATATGGTCAAATGAGTGAAAAGTGAAAATAGAAGAATGAAATTGCAATATTAATTCATGGTTACACATTATCCATCGAAACTATATGAGAATCTTATTTAGTATAACCCCAGGAAAGTGATTTTTGAGACAGCACTTTGAAGAAATTAAGTCGTTTTAGAACCTATCATTCTCACAAATATCCTGCCTAAACCTTAAGTCTAGCAAACAATTTGGCTAAATGCTTATAAACACTCATTTTCATCCCACTCTGTGTATCATTTTATTGGCCAGCAAGCGGTCGATGGTATCTGCCTTTAGATGCCTTGGATAGGCCCATTCCTGTTTCTGTTAAGTCACTCTATCTGGTAAATTACCAAGTGGAACATATAAAACAATATAATAACTAACTGAAATATGTTTGATATTGTGTAAAATATCATGATATTAGCATATAATATTCACTGCTGTATGCATGTGTGCAATCATACAAAAGGGTTATAGGGACATGTTAAAATGGGAAATTATTTCACAGGACACCGATATCTCCTAGGATATAACAATTTTTTGCTGTAAACCATACTTTACAGCTGCATTTGCATAACTGGATGTGTATAGCTTTTTTATTGGCAGAGCCTGTCCAGTAATACGTTGGCTGCAGATGTCACAGAGTTTGCGTCAGGCACTGCGATCACATGGGAACTGTCAGGATCGGAGGCAATACCATTGACTTCACTGTAGTTTGGAGTCTCTCCAAATGCAGCCACAAACACTTCTACACCTACAGAAAACATCCAATTAGAAAGTGCAGTTTTTGTAGAGGCTCAGAACCATCTTTTTACAGGTATTTGTAATCTACTTAGTGATGTTTACAAAATACTCTTCTCTTTTATTGCCTGTACTTATATCCAATGCGATATCTGCTTACTACAGGACTCAAAGAACGAATTGACTAGTTCCCGGCTACACAGGTACAGCCAAAGCTACAGTATCTGGCATTTTCCTGACTGAAGCCAGAGGCTGAGGGATGACCATTTATCAATGTTCCAGAGGTCATCTGCACAAACCAGGCCTCAAATCAATATCTTCTGTGTTCCTGGTTGAACATGTTAACCATATCTATTGAAATTAATAACTTTATCAATCAGCCATCTGGTGGACAGGGGCAAATTTAAACCCGGGTGTACTGTTATGTCTCTTTATAATGGTTGGAAAAAACCTGAAATGTCCAGGTCTTGGGATGATGGGAAGATTAACTGGTGGACTTTCTCTTGGTCAAAATAACCACCAGGGTCTACATTAAGGAAGATTAGATTAGGAAAACCAGACAGTAAAAGGTCATAGAATCGAAAAGACAGATCAAAGCAGTGAAAAGATCAATCATAAGCCAGTTTGTCATGGCAGAAATGTTCGACTTGAAAATACTTTTACACGTATATATTTTGACAGGTGTTTAAGATTGCTAGAATTAAGCTTCCAACCATCAGACTGGTAATAATACCATCAAGATTACTCTTCCCATATTTATAGTGATGGGAGGTTAAACTCACATAGACTGGTAATAATACCAACAAGATTACGCTTCCCATATTTAGGGTGATGGGGATTTAAGTATAACAGTCATTATAAAAATTAAACTCTTCTATTTAATATCTTTCCTCACTTTAAAAGTTCAGCTCTACTCCCAAAGATGACTTTGTGACGATGTGTTGGTTACGCAGAAAAGTCAACTTTAGTGTCTCCAACAGCCAAGTGGGCTTGCAGGTTTGGCATTTAATCACAGGCAGTCTCCTCTGTGTGGGTTCGACTTCTACAAGTGTCAAGGTTAAGTGTCCCAGTATGACCCTGGCTGTTGAATATGACGTAAAACCCCAACTTTGACCTTAGAAAGTAAATTTTGAGTTTAATAAGTAGGACTGTATTACCTGCCTCCTTGGCCTCTGTAGCCCGTGGTATGGTGCTACCGCTGTTGACATTGGACTTGCCGTCAGTGACCGCCACTGCTATGTTATCCACCCCTACTCTGTCTCCACGCGATGCACGGAACACATCACTGTAGGTCATAAACAGGGCTTCCTGGGTGTTGGTGGTGCCTCCCTGTACTTTACTGTGCAATGTAAATACACATTGTCTCTGTAGTAATTACAGCCATAGCTGAAAATTCTCTGGAGCCTATGTTTCTACAACCAATCCTTTAAGGCCAGGTAGACATTTACAGTTTCATAACAGTAGGTCAGTTAAGATGACTAATGATTTACAGTTGTACATCAGGCTTAACATGAAGTGCGTTAGTATCAAATCATTTATCTGACATGTTAGTTCTGTTTGTAGAACAATTGGAATGCAATGACTTCATAGGTTCAATTTAATTTTTTTTTAAATACAGTGTTATGACTGATAAAAATTTTAACAAGTATTAAATGGATTAACAGTAACTTTTTACAAAAGTTATTTTATTATCCACCGTGCACCGTATTTGACCCATATAGAGGGATATACAGAGTGGGATATATTATATTTGAATACAATGGCACCTCCGCACCATGGATAACTAGCATCAATAACTTCTCGTTTTTTATTAAATATCAGAAACTAACTGTTTGTTGCATAAAAATCCAGGCAGAAACGACTGAGATATTGCAAGTTAAAGATTGAAGTTTTTCTATTCACTCTTGACTATGCTTTTAGACAGCATTTTTCTCTTTCTCTCATTAGATATTCATTTTATATAACCCATAAATCGGTGGATAATGAAAGTAAAATATCCCTCAATAGACATATACAGAAAAAATATATCAGTCATGTAGATTAGCAATATAATACTCATGCTACGCAGTCATATGATATTGTTATCTTCATTCGTGATATATTTTTTTCTTTATATGTCATTCTATTATACAAAATACTAATACAGAAAAATTGCGTTTAAAGTGCAAATGCATTTACGTCTTAATTTTTGTTATACATTCTTTTAAAGGTTAACTGATTCATGCATTTAGTTACAGACAGATAAGAAGAAGCAAGGTATGAAATGATAAGTATATGGGAAAATTCCAGATTGTTTTTATCCAGATGTCCAGATTTCTCTCAAAATTTAATGGAATATTGGTTGAACCAAGACCACTCTTCTGATTTTTTTCAGGATGACCCCACCAGTAGTATTTGCTAAAAAAACAGTCAAACGGGCATAAAATGATACCTCCTTTGCTGAGGTAATAACAGGTTGTCATTCACACTCTACATAAGTCACCAGTTACATTTCTGTAATTCAAAACAAAAAAAAATGACCATTTGTCTCTTTCCCGTGTGACAAGCAATTAAAGCTTCACCACAGCCATATTTTGTATCACAACACACATTCTTAGTGATCTAATATCTGATATAGAGAATTTAGTTTGAATTTCAAAATGTTGCTACTAGGTTGGGATGTAATTGTATTGTAACAGTGTTGTATATTTATATTCAGCACAATATTTCCTTTTCTACAGGACTTAAAGCGCTATGTAACAGTGAAAAAATTTGCATATGTGAAACCAACATAAATCCCAAAATTCAGCAAGTCATACCTGAACACCAAGGCATTGAGGACCTGAAGTTTAGTCGTGTATTCATCTAGGTAGAATTGCACCTCTCCACCCGTCTCATACGTCACCACCGCAACCCGTGTCAGTCCCCCCAACTGGAAGGGCAGTCCTTGGGTCACCTCCCGGGCAAACACAATCACTATGTCAAACAGGTCATCCATAGAGCCAGAGAAATCTAGGATGAAGGTTAAATCCATGCTGGCAGTGCAGCCTAAACAGGACAAAGTATATGTGTACATTGAAGCATTTATAAGAGAAATGTAGGAGGCCATCTGTAGAAATCTGTACGTTGTAGTTGCTGATGTAATAATAATGATAACACTGACATTTGCATAGCACAAAATTGATGAGGATCCTCTGATGTGCTGGAATTTGAAAAGGCACAGCCCCAAACTGACCAATAAACACCCGCCACACCAGTGGGGCTAGGGCTGAACAGATTTTTAAGAAAGAATAATTAAAACTCAAAATATAGGTGATACTGGAACAGTATTAAGATGTCCTAATAAAGAAGTGCTAATGTTACACACAATGCAAACAGTCAGTACATCAAATATATTATCCTTCAAAGTTTCTGTGATCAGCAAAACTACAAGATAACATAATTTTCTTGAATGTAGAAGTACGCCTGCAGTACTGTTCAACTGTCAGACCATGTGAGTGTTTATAAATTATTGATTTGATGTAACCAAGAATCAGTCAAATAGAAGTTCTGTAGAGTCCTGGATCCAATAAAAATTACTCTTTTGTACAGAATTTACAGTATTTTGATGAACAATTACTGATATGAGATTTCTTAAGGAAGAAGATGCATGTTTTAAATCAGTAATTACAGAGGAAGAGGGTACCATTTAGCTGTCCTGCATGATTAAGAACGCTTTTCAAAATTGTGAGAAATTAATAAAAAACAGATAAAATATTTAATCTTTTCAGGTCAAGTGATCCATGGTTTATGAAGAGCTATTTGATCTGCTGGCTCACTTGAAACATTTTTCTCAAATGTGATCTGATAATGATCTGATCTTAATCCATGTTAATGAATAACGACCTTGACAATCACCCAGAATTTAAAGTAAAAAACAGGTTATTCTTTGGCATTCCTTGGGAATAATATGAACATCAGTCAACTGCATGTGTACAGTGTTCCTATTACAAGAAATCTACATGTTTACATTTGGATAACATTAAAACAACAAGTAACATTCAGTATCCACCCAAAACAAATAATGCTTGTGGACTAAACCTGACAGACATTTACATCAGAGCTGTTTTAGGTCACTGTATTAGTATTAAATTTAAACCCCATATCTATCACAATGGGGACATACCAAATGTGTATGTTTGAATACGAGACAATTTTCCTCTTATCTATCCCTACACTACTTACCTGTTTCTGGTCATGTGTTTCCTGGTTAAAGTTAAACCTCACATGTATCACCAGATGACATACCAAATGTGGTGAGTGTGCTTGAATTTGAGGCATTTTTCCTCTTATCTATCCCTACACCACTCACATGTTCTTACTCATGTTATTAAAGTTACATATGAGAATCCATCCCAACTTTTTTGGGCCACCGTGGCAGAGTGGTAACACTCTCGGCTCCCACCTCTGAGGCCGGGGTTCGGTTCCCGGCATGACCTCAAGTGGAAAAGCTGGTAGTTGCTTGCCGTTGGTCAGCAGTTTACAGTACAGAACCCTGACAAACTGTATGTACTGGTTTCCTCTGCCCTTCCAACTACCCGTCGTGATATGACCTGTACAGTGTTGAAAGCGACGTAAAACCCCAAATAAAATAAAAACCATCCCAACTTTTACATATGAAAGGGCAATGTCAGATTCAACAGCTACCAAACCCTATCATATATTTACTTGCTCATGTGGATATGGCATCTACCTCAGCCTCAAGATCAAAAGTTAGTGTTGGGTTTTATTCATCAGCCACACAATGCCAGAATGTGTGTGCTGACTACAATGATCAAAGTGGCAGTTTAGCATGCTACTTCCGGAATATGAGTACTTACTCCTGCTACAGTTCCTTCCTGTCCACCCTGATGGACAGTCACAAATGTACTGGTGCAGATCATTGGTGCAAGTACCACCATTCTGACAAGGTTGTGTGACACATTCATCAGTATCTACAAATATGCAACGCTGCTCCTTATTAATAAGCTGTGAGAATAAGAAAGAATGAAAAAATAGAGTCTCCAATAATTATTAATTAATATTATTAATTAATTAATAATAATTAATAAAGTTTATTCCGGGTCAACAATCCCAATCACACTGATGGTGATATTTCGGCCTTTTATAGACAGCAGCAAAACAGAGGCGGAATGCTGTACCTCTTTGAAACCCAGGTCCAAACTTTCAGCTACAGTTTTGCTGCAGAGGAGAATCAGAAATGGAGAGGAGGGAGAGAGAGGGGAACTAAAGCTGACATTTTGGACAGTTTAAGAATTATGTATGTGTCTAGCCAAGGGAAGTAAGGAATGTCACAGTATGACTATACTGAAAGAAGAGTGGTAGTACATAAATCCCAAAATTGATTAACTACAGCTCTTGCTAGATCTAGGACTTGGCGGGGGGGGGGGGGGGGGGGGGGGGGTCACAAAACTTTTGTTTAAGAATGATCATATATAGCAGATATGTAAAGGTATAGGAGAAAAACACTCAAGAAAAAACGTGTGTAAAGACAAAGTTATAAAACAACTTAATAACAACAAGATGAGAGCATTAATATGTGAACAAAAAGTTATGAAGCTGTACTTTTTTACTTAGAATAAACTTATAGCCATCAAATGAGATAGCACAATTAGGTGAAGGTACAGCATCTAATAATCAGTTACAGCAATCCATCTAGCTTTATTATAGGAGAAATATGTCTCAAGTGTGCCAGTAGAGAACATTCTGACACAGTCAAGGTCAAAGATCACACTGAGCTCAAACGATGACATTGCACAACTACAACCCCTTAGGGATATTCCTTCCGAATATGGACCTCTTTCACCTAATGACAATATGGCCCAGATGACATTTTCAAGTCCAAAGTCAGAAACTTTTCAGATAGTTCAACTGAACAGAACCAAGGTTAAAAAGGTTACACCGAGGTCACATCATGATGATGTTCAAATACATTCCCCAACAAACATAACATGGACCATCATCTTCAATCTAAAAGGCTTTGAGGTTCATGGTGGTAGGTGGTATAGCAGGTGGGATTTCTAAACTTCTCACCAAGATCTTTTCGGAGAAAGTGTATCATGTGGGATGCCATGAGAAAGATAAAAACAACATATTTAACCACAATTCTATTCATAAAAATATTGTTTGTCTGATCAAATATTTATAAATAGTATCTACACATTTTTATTTTCTTTGTTTGTGTATTGCTTTGCAAAAATTTTGCACTCGGCTTGCCTCCTTATTTGTTTGTTAAAAGTAAAACAAAACAATGAACAATCAATAAAAAGATAAATAAGAAAAGTTAACTTTGGCGAGAAACTTTACCATCACAAGTAGAGGTGACAATTTGATCAAGCAGACGTGACCGTGCAGCCATGTTACTGATGACGTCATTGAAAGAAGTGACAGAAAAAGCCATCATAGACACAGGCTCAGAGGCGATACCTGAAAATAGAAAATTATTATTATTATTATTCAAAGCATAAGAATTGTTTTATAATTACTACGTAAGTGTATCAATAAAGTATTTCTAAAGCAATACCTTTCTGTGAGTCCTTTAGAAAATAACTAAGACTGCATGTTTTTAGTACCCACTGCAAACCACACTTGGCCTATATTGGGGGAACATACAGCTAGATATGTATATTTTTTTATATTCACCTGCACCACTTACTATGCATAATTAGCATTTCAAATTTGTCAACAATGATGAACAAAAATATTACTGCACATGCAAACATTCAAAAATAAGTGGCAATAAATGCAAAAATTGTTCCAAATGCCAGTGAAGGCATCAGAAACAAATATGAATTCCAATGAAGATGTCCCAGAAAGTACCGAAGCGGATCAAACCAGAAATGAAATGAGACAAACCCATTCAGTTGTAGCTCGTGACTCCAGTAAGGAAGGGTGTGAGCTTACTATGTTCCACTGTTTTCCTTCTACTCCTTATATGGCCAATAATATTATGCGTTATGAGGGCAGTTAGTCCAAATAAATCAACTAATAATCTATAAGCAAATTTTCATAGCCATACCTTTGAGTTCTAGTGAGTCAGCATCACGACCAATTCCCAGGGCTGTAATTTTTGCTCCAGTGTCAGATCTGTAATGCATAAAGCTCACTTTACATATTTTACTGCAAAATACACAAATGAGAACATGTGTTGTTAACCATCAAAAATTGTAAGAGAGCAAAGAAGTATAATCTAAGTTCTATGTGATGTATTCTACAACATTTCACACATTTTTGTGTATATTTTCTGACATTATATTCTGAGATTTTTGCTTTTTTTAAATTGCCATATTTAACTCCATGATTAGTTGGTTTGAATTACAGCAGTGTTCGAGCTTTAGGAAGCATACATTTTATGAGATATCTCTTAAAAATGTTAAATTGTATCAAGTTGAAACATGGCAGGTATATTAGTCTTTGGTGTGTATGATATGGCTGACTTTTTGTTTGATGCACTTTTGAGATGCCATAAATGCGTGTTTATCAGAGCAATATTCAGAAAAATGTTTCACTTCTTTTGAGCCATGCATGCAATACAAGTAATGGCTGGTTCATAACACTGTGGTGCACCACTTGTAAAGTGTCTGTCACCTGTGTGCAACCTAAAAAGTATATATTCAATCTGTTACTTAAAGTAATATGTCTGATGTATTACCTGAAGCAGTATTTTTGGTATACTACCTGAAACTACTGCTTGATATGTTATATGAAATACTTGTTTGGTTTCGTGTCCTCAAAACAGCATTTGGTGTGTCACCTGAAAAGAATCTTTTTAGTGTGTTACATGAAAAGTACCTGTTTGGTGTGTTACCTGAAAAGTAACTGTTTGGTGTGTTACCTGAAAAGTACCTGTTTGATGTGTTACCTGAAAAGTACCTGTTTGGTGTGTTACCTGAAAAGTACCTGTTTGGTGTGTTACCTGAAAAGTACCTGTTTGGTGTGTTACCTGAAAAGTACCTGTTTGGTGTGTTACCTGAAAAGTACCTGTTTGGTGTGTTGCTTGAAAAGTTTGGTAAACTGAAAGAAACCTGTTGTGATACCCGAAAAGAACCTTTCTGGTTTGTTACTTGAGGAGTAACTGTTTGGTGTGTTACCCGAAAAATACCTGTTTGGTTTATGTTATGTTAAAGTACCTGAGTAGTATGGCTGATTTCATGGTATCTCTTTCTCGGACATTGGAATGTCCATCTGTAATGACCACCACATGGTTCAATACGTCCCCTCTGTCTCCATTACTTCCAGAAATGGATTCCTATAAGTTAATTTGGTTGATCAGGATTTAATGATATATTTAACACATTGTATCAATTATAAAGGTCAAACTCCGCACTGTGAATCCTTTTCAAGGTGATATCATGACAGACACTCAACACATCTTACATTTTGCCATGAACCTGATTCAAACCTGTACCATAGAGATAAGAGTGATGTGACTAAATGTCACAAATGTCATTGAGGCTCCTCAGGACATCGTAATACAAAAGTTAGGTAGTTGTGAGGGTGCAGGAAATACAATCTAAAACAACTGGTCAAGATTCAGGTATCAGTAAGCAACAACCTCCATAGTTGATATGAAAGGTAAAATTCACAGACACAAGGACTCTGGTTGATGGCAAATATGCTATCACCATACCAACAATGCTGCTCGATACTCCAAAAAGGGATAAAAGTTACATTTAATCATTTTGAAGACTCCTAGTACCACTTCCAAAACTTATTGTAAGATCACCATCGATTTACAACTTGGCAGCCTACTTTAACTAGTCCTGTCGAAAAAAGAACGGGAAAACTGGCAAAACAAAAGATTTGTTAGGATTCATAAAGACTAACTTTCAACAAAACAGTGTACAAGATCAGTTACTACAGCAGAAAGATAAGTTTGTAGTACCAGAAAAGATATTACTCACTGTCATGTCTAGTGCATCTGCAATGTTTGTTCTACCTCCCAGATAAGGTGTCCTGCGTATAGCAGCGATAACATCTTGCAGGGAGAAGTAGCTAAAATTCACAATTTTACAATGCATTTTTCAAAAACCTTAGCAATATGAAATGGTGGTATTACCAGTATATGCTATTATTCATAATAAAGAGGCAAATTGTAAAGTACTTGTTTTATATTGTTTTAGAAGCAAGGATGTGCTTATAATAAGAATGGGAAATTAGATCATGAAGCGTCTTCAATGCACATCAATGGGTATCTGCAATCCTTTAAGCCTTTAAATATCTTTCCGGCTAAAGATCGTTCCAATGTAAGGTTTGTTTAAGATTCAAATTCACAAGCCAAAAGGCTTGAGGAGCTTTTGCAAAGTGTTATTCATGTTATCTTTTTTTCTGCACAGTTGTTCTCTTCCATTTTTCACTAATTTGAGACTTATTATTGGTTGTTTTCTTATAAAATTCTAGGAATAAGCATGTTTGGGAATATGGACCCTGATATTTATTTCTACTTGCAACTGAATTCTGCTAAATAGGAATTTATATGGTTTTATTATCATTTAATTAGACATCATTCTAAATGTCAAAAACAGCCTGAGAGTATTGTCTATCTCTGACATATGCCAGTGAAAAGCCAGCCATATGTTGACCAACTTGGAACTCCCTCAAATGAAAAGGTACAAATGTATACTTATACTGTTGTTTATTTTATTCTACCTATCAAGACAACGGGAGGGTATGCCATTCATCTAAAACACTGGAAATAGATGAGTGAAAATCTGTCCATGTCGATGGCATTGCCACCCTATCTCGCAATCTCACTGACGCCAAAAGTGCAAAGATGGTAACATTTACATTTTTACCTGTCAAGAAGAAAATGGGTGTATGCCTCATCACTGAAGTAAACCAGTGCAAATCTTGCCATATCCCCAGCCACTTGGAACTGGCTGACCACCTCCACTACAAACTCCAGCACCTCTCTGAACCTCTCATGTCTGATACTTCCTGAGGCATCTAACACCAGGATGATGTCATACCTGTCTGCACAGCCTGGATTGGAAAAAAATGTGCAATCATTTGAATGGGAAATATGTGAGGCTAATACAGCAAAAAACCGGAAATGCTATGAAATATCATAACAATATATAACATATAAACAGGTTATATAGTTCTAAAATTCTTTTTTTTTTTTTGTTTTTTTTTTTTTTTTTGAAACCTCAGCTCTCAATTATGCATTTGACAACTGTTCATAGTAAGGGTTATCAGTGCACTCGGGAAAATCACCTGAGTGGTGTACATATATGTTATGTACAAGTTGCGATTTTGTACAGATTTCTTGTACACGTTACACCTTGTACAGGTAGACCTGTACAATTTGCAACATATACAAATTCTGAACCTGTAAAAGTTGCAACTTGTACAGGGTCCATTTTTTATCACCTGAACAATGTATTTTAATAAATTTAAATAAATATCATTGGCTGGGACATCATTAATGAAGAGCATGTGTCAAATGCAATTATCCATATACTGTCATCTGTCCTTTAAAGTTTCCCTTACCCACTTGTGACCCTATTTATTGCCTTGATGTAAATCACAAAATATGCTTGATGCTACAAGAAGCCACACCAAGACAGCTGATTGCCTTGAGAAGATTTCTGTTTCTTACTTTTTAACTTTCATATTTGAAGTCTGATTGTTGTTTAAAAAGGCTTTCAGTTTCAAGATTTTACAAAAAAAAAACATTTGAGTCTTACAAGTATCAATAAGTCACAGCTGACAGTCATACTGAACGTAGCAACAAGCAAATAAGTATCAATTTTGTCCATGAAGATGAACAATGTAAAAAAATTACTTTTCAGTGATAAACTACCAACTAAATATATCAATATTAGCATGTTAATAACTTTTTGTATTTTAAGTACTAGTATTACTTGCAAAAATGTTCTAGGATTTTCTGTGAATTCTGTGTTATGTTTTATGGAGAAATTATATATATGTGATGATATTCTCACATTAAATTGGATATTTATATACAAGTAAATAAGATTTATTTTAAATAGAATTGATAATTTAAACAAATTTATTTTTAAAATCCAACTTGTGCAACAGTACTGTATAAGTTGGGTTTATTTAATGGTAAAAATCTGTACAAGTAACAACTGTTACAACTTGTCTCAATTTGTACATATCATATGTAAATTTTATCACAATCAAGTAAAGACAAAATCGCTACACCCAAGGTTTTTGTTTTTTCTTGTCTTTTATTTTGTGTTTTCGTTTTATCACCTGTACAGTGATGGGTTGGAATATAATAATATGTAAGAATATGTTTGTGATAAAATTAAAAAATACATATCAAAGGGTTTTTACATTCTTAATTCACAACTACCTCATTACATTTATAATCCATAACTACCTCATTACATTTATAATCCACAACTACTTCAGTACATTTATAATCCACAACTATCCCATTTCATTTATAATCCACAACTACCTCATTATATTTATAATCCACAACTACCTCATTACATTTATAATCCACAACTACTTCATTACATTTATAATCCACAACTACCTCATTACATTTATAATCCACAACTGTCCCATTACATTTATAATCCACAACTACCTCATTACATTTATTATGCATAACTACCTCATTACATTTGTAATCCTCAACTACCTCATTACATTTGCAATCCTCAACTACCTCATTACATTTGCAATCCACAACTACCTCATTACATTTGTAATCCACAACTACATTACATTTGTAATCCACAACTACCTCATTACATTTGTAATCCACAACTACCTCATTACATTTGTAATCCACAACTACCTCATTACATTTATAATCCACAACTACCTCATTACATTTATAATCCTTAACTACCTCATTACATTTAAATTCCTCAACTACTTCATTACATTTGTAATCCACAACTACCTCATCACATTTATTATACACCACTATCCATCCACATGTACAAAACTATCCATAGTAAGGGACACTGGTGAATATGCCCTGGTATTTAGGCCAAACACATTGTGTGGTGGATGATCCAGTCTGCATGACCTTTTATTCAGAACAAATATGTTGCCTGGCATACAATAAAACATCTTACCTCTGCTGCAGTCTGGTCCTGAGGTAATGCTATGACATCTGCATTCACACCTATTTATCAGGTCAACTGGAGTGCCTCCGTTTTTACAGTAATCGGGTTCACATTCATTCACATCTGAAGATACAAGTAAAGGGTTATAAATAGGAAAATATTATAATGTGTGGAACATTCTATTTTTTATTTATTTATTTACTTATTTATTTATTTTTGGTATATTGAAATGCACATAATTTATAATATGTTCCAACTACACAAATTGTTATGTTTATAGAAAGCTGAATTATTATAATTATATTTTACAATCTAATCTTCTGCTTTGCAGACACATTACAAGAAAATCAGGAGCTTTTTAAACTGACTGAACTCTTAAGCAAAACTTTTAAGATGTACACATGTCTGAAATACATTGTAATACATACAAATGTAATAGTAATTACTGATACTGATAAATTATATTTATATATAAAGAATGGTGAAATGTATATGTATGTACATGACCCACATATTCACCCTAATAAATCTGTACATACTTTGTCCCATGACCTACTCAACTAAACCTCCGAATAGCAACCTCTTGCAAAGAGCAACCACTTTTGGGATTTTCCCAAGGTGGTTTGATCTCCCCAGGTTTTGTTGCATTGCAAAAGTTAAAATAACTAGAATCAGTTTTGAGGTTTCCAATATCATTGGTAAAGGCATTTTTGAAGACGTATATGTGTATGAAAGCCGTAAGTATATTTCAATCTTCTGAAAGTTATGGCTGATATGATATTCATAGATTTCTGATATTGGAGGTTCTAGTGTTAGAGCATAGCATGGCTACTGGACTGGGGAGTTGAAATAGTGGAATTTAAACCCACCAGATTGTGATTTGTACTGGGAGCAGGTGCAGTACGTTTTGGCCTCTTATTACAAGCTTGACTTTGTAAGGAAGGACTATGGCACAATTGTACACCTCAGATCACCTCAGTAACAAGATCACTGCAGTGACACTTAGCTCCTGTAGAGTATTAAAAAATGTAAGTTATGTGACCTTAAAGCAGAGTTCCAAGAATCAATAATAAGGGAGATACAAGGCCCTTTTAGTATGATGGCCCAAAATGGACCTACAAGCAGGGGTCAAATTTCAAATTCCATACTTGCAAAAGATTCACAGGCTTTGATTTCCTGTGAGTTATTTTCACATTTTTCAGCCTCAGAACCAAAAGTAAGGGAGATGTAAGGTTTTTCCAGTATGGTGACCACATTGACCTTGAATCAGGGGTCAAATGTTAATTTTACACTTACAAAAGATTCACAGGCTATGATTTCCTATAGGTTGTTTCATATTTCCAAGCGGTATAACCAATAATATATAAGGGAGATGTAAGGCCTTTCTAGTTTGATAACCCCACTTGACCTTAAAATGGGTGTCAAAGGTAATATTCGACGCTTGTTAAAGGTTCACAGGCCATGATTACCTATAAGTTATTTCAATGTTTCCAAGCCTCAGAACCAGTAATAGTGGAGATATAATGCTTTTTAGTATGATTACCGAACGTGACCTTGAAGCAGGGAACAAAGGTCAAATTCGACACTTGCAAAAGATTCATAGTCCATGATTTCCTGCAAGTTGCTTTAACATCCCAAGCCCTACAGCCAATAATAACGGAGATGTACGCCCATTTTAATATGTTTACCCATGTTGGATCTTTAAGATGTGACATGACGGCCATTATGTTTTCAAAACAAGGCCAAAATTATTGTGACAAGCTTTCCTAGTCACATACATTTTGTACAAATCTAATAAAACCTAGCTGTAACATTTTAAGTTTTAGAACATTTTTACAGATATGTTTTCATAGCCATAAGCATTCTGTGCACATTTTGAGAAGATATCTTAATAAATGAAGGATATATAAAGGTTTGTTTAAAAACATGACAAACAGTTATGCACAGACATATATAGCAGACATTTCATATTCTCCCAAATCTGGCCTTTGGTTGGCGGGAGATAAAAAGTGAGAGCTGATGCCCTTAAATTTATGTTATCTGCAGTGCTTACTAGAGTAAGAAATCTAAAATTCGCCGCATATCTGAAATTCGCCACATGTGGAAATACTAATAAAATAAAAGAATTGAGGTGAGATTTGTTGAATGTATGGTAAATTAAGGCTTTTTGGACTGAAAAAATGCCAATTTTCAGACAAATATCATTTTCTTCATAAAATTAACTAAGGTTTTAGAGGTGGCGAATTTTAGATTCCTGGCGAATTTTAGATTTCTTACTCTACCACATAAATTCATCACAGGAATGACGTCAGTTTGAAATCATACTACTTTTGAAATGTGAATTTTTCTGCTCAAGGATAGCTTGCTTTTCTTGTGTATTTCATCTTTCATATTGAAGTTAATTGTGAAAAAATTAATTCTTTCCTCATGTTATTAAAATGTATGGACTTTATGTTTACATTCTGTGGATTGTAATCTATAAACAGACACATCACCTTTTTCATGATCTTTTAGATGTTTAAAAGCAATACGAAATGGGCGCAGAATTGAGGCTGTTGGAACTCTGATAATATATTTCATGTTATAAACTGTACCATATTCTACACAAACAAGACACCTACTGTTGCAGATTGCATCTACAACCTCTGTTGCAGTATCTAGTAGAGTTGTGAAGTTGGCTGTCTGGTAGATGTGAGACAGACCAGGTCCAGAGGCAAGGTCTCTCAATTCCTCTACCTGGAAGTATCCGCCTATACCCAGTGTCAGCAGTTCTATACCTCTACTACGTAATATCATGGCTTCCCGCCAAGCCTCAGCTCTGTTGGATGGTCTGATGTAAAAAGAGAGGCATAATTGTGGCAGTCAGGATGCAAGGGCCTGACAGTAATACAAGGTTACTCTACCTCGGTCACACCCTCTGCTCAGATGAACAAAATATGCCCTAAATATTGTCATTTAAATTTGATGTGAATTTAAAACACAATAAAGGTACTTTCCCCTGTGGGTATATTTCACGCACTGTTATGAAATTTCTGTGTTGCTGCCCAGTGTTGGCCCTATATCTATAACACTCAATGAGCCTTCTTCATGAAGCTTCTATTCAAATTTCGGGGTTTATATCCCATTCAACAGCCAATAGTCATACTTGGACACCCCCTAAGCATTTGCCACTTGTAGGGGTTGAAACCAAACCAGGGGTGACATTCTGTGATCAGATGTCAAACTTGCTAACCACTGGATCACTAAGAAGTTAGGTTTCTATTAGAATGCTTGATGCTATACTAAAACTCAATGAAAATGTCTTAATGAAACACATGCCTTTAAATACCGTTTATAATATATCATCACACTTCCTATTATCATGGGCTTCTTATTGGCGTGCACTGGTCTAGTCTTTGTTTACCATGTATTAATGGGCCAATGTTTGTCACAATCCGTGAAGGTTATGTGTCAAAAAATCATAATATCATCATAAATCATGTTATTTTTTTCTGGTTTGTGCTGAGATGTTATAACCTCCCCAAATCAAAGTTTTTCAATCTTGATTTGTTATAGTTTGAAGTAAGCCAAAAAGTATTATCATTATTGATTTATTGTTTGCTTTGAAATTGGACTTTAAGATGACCACAAATTAATATGAGAAAATCTTCACATGCACGGTAATAAAAAGTGTCCTCTCTAGTGAAAACAGATATGACCGATTTTGAAGATGCTAAAAAACAATTGAAATAGTTTCTTTTATGTACAAACTTCATAAAGTATTTAAAGAGATGCAATGACAGTTTGTGATACTGAAGCAAACTGAAGCATGTGGGGTCAATTCTTTGCTCAATATTACATTTTCTGTTAGGCGTACGGTAACCGGTGGTTCGAGGATATGTAAAGTCCTCAAGATAATGCACTGTTGTCAGATTAAGGGCAGTCTTCTGTTAAAATTGATGTGCTTAAATTGTCAGCAAAGTACAAATTTACATACTTTATTTCTACATGCAAAGCACACACCTTCCATCTGTTAGCAGAAGTGCCACGTCATCAAAGTCACTCCTATCACCGTTGGCAACTGTAAAGACTTCCTCGTACATCTTTCTCAAGGCAAGATGCATATTAGTGGCACCCCCAGCATAGTACAGTGACATCGCATTCAGTATTTCTAGTTTGGTGACTGAGTTCAAAGAAAACATTCACAAGTAGACAAGATTCATATTTAAAATGTTGGATTTGGAAACATTGATATTTATATTGGTCAACTCACCAGCAATCAAAACTTCACTAGTATTACTTGGCAGCACAAAAATCTTAGACTTTCAGTTCCTCAGCTGTGTTAGGGACAATATATTTTTGCATTTCTCTGCTATTACTTTACATGTTCAAAGTATAAATACAAAAAGTACAAAATACAAAAAAAATTGTAGTCAATTTGGCATAAGTATCATATTTACACCTTAAATAAATACTTTAAGAATTTGTTGTAATCCGTCTAATTTTATTTTAAAAAACTAGATTTTGAACACCTTATATCTGATATACTTATCATTTTATAAAACATCTTGACAAGTACACATGCAGACTTAATAAATAAAGACAAAATTAAACGTTATTGTTGTGCCAGCTTGGAGGTAGTTGTAATGAGTTGTCTGTTGACAAGTTAACTTTAATGATGACTGCGTGCATTGTTAACATACTCACATGCCATACTAATATCTGTAAAAATTACAGAAACACAATTTTAAAACTGCACTTACGATGGTCTTTAAGATGAAATTGCACATAGGCTTCGTCTGAATACCCCATCAGAGCCAACCTTGTGTTCTGGTTGAAGTTAAGCATGAGAACCATCTGTTGGACAAAGTCCAGCTGTTTCCTGAAGTTGTCTTCCCCCACACTCCCAGAAGCATCCAAGGCCAGCACCAGGTCCTTTGGATCTTTACACACTAGAAAACAAAAAAGAACCAGTGTATTAGTTCAATCTAATTATACTTTTTCAGACCAGCATGTAGAAAGTAAACTGGTGTATAAGTCTAATCCTCTAGCTGTGTAGTAAATTTTGCCTGGTCAAATAAGGATCAAATATTCTCATTTGATCAAGCTGAAGATACCTGCTTTTTCCTAACTATATTTAATCAGTGAGGAAGGATGAGAAATCTTGGTTACCTTGAAGTAATATAACCACAAGCTTAAACTTGGCCAAGGTTTGGTTGAAAATCCAAGGCCATATCAACACAGGTTTCTTACATATTAACATGAACTGGACTGATACCCAATGGTAAGAAATGTAAGAACAGGTGATTAAATGCTGCATTTGCTAACCACTCAGGCACTAAGATATCTATACCACACAAGGAGGTTGTATATAAAAATAGTTCCTGTCTGACAAGCAGAGAAGCTTGGTTAAATATGTATGTAAAGGGCCACATTGAGTTTTAACTTATACATCCTCAGTTACACTCCTGTTCCACTTGATCATGATCGATCATAAGGCCTAGCTGACTTATATATTGTTTGAGGTCTTTCATGAATACCAGTCCTTGTATCTAGTTGGAACAGTGTCTAATTAATTTACTGCATTTTAGAACCAATGGTAATGTAGTAAAGATAAAATAAACCTTAGGTTGACTGGAATAGTCACTCAGGAAATATCTTTATTTACTTTTTTCATAACAGGAAGGTTATGTCCTACGTTATGTTATCCCTTAGCATATATGTGCATAGAAATACATTTACATAGTAAGTATGGAGCAGACATACCACAAGGAAATGGTTGGTTATGAAACTTGTTCTCTGATTTAGTTTACATTTGATGAAACATTCCATAAATGATTCTAGGCATTGGACAATAAGACATAGTATGTCAACTCTCTCATGTTGGGCAGGTGCTCTCTGTTCTGGTGCTGTCTGTATTCATACAGGAAGCCTGTTGCCAGGAAACTGGTTTCTGCGCAATCTTATAATATGTACATTACTTCATACATACCGGTTTCACAGTTGATGCCGGCACACTCTGGAGGACATTGACAGATGTAGCCACCAATGTAGCCAATACACGTCCCACCGCACTGACAGGGGGAGCTTGCGCAGGGATCATCAGCTAGAAAGACAGACAGCGTATGTGTGGAGCTTGTTTGTAACATAAGTTACTATCTAAAACCCAAGGAAGCTTGATCAGTTTTAACTTAACTAAAACATCCTCATTTAAATTCTGCTTCACTTACCCAATAGATCGAAAGACCTGGGCGATTTAAAACTAATGGAGAAGAGGTGGGGTCTTCAATGACTATTTTTGATAAAATGATGACAGAAAATGACAAAACTTGTGATTTGTCCAAAGTGAAAAGATTGATCACATAACCAATAAGATCAGTCTTACCACTATCTATAAATTGCCATGATCATAAAGATTACGTAGATCTAATAAAGCCTTATCGGGTCTACCGTGTTCAGTGTGTCATATTTACTTGTGTACAGACCAATGTACAAATCAAAATACTGGCAAACCCAAATCAAGGAATTAAAGAGCAAGATGGTTAAAATTTACCTTCTATTAACTACCAGGCGTCTAAATGGTTACAATCTGGCTATATCTTTGGAATAATGATCATTAAATTAGTTTCTGGTGTTATGCCTTAGAGTCTGTCTTTGGCAGAGATTAAGTGCTAAAAAAAGTCTACAATAGAATACAATAGCAGGCTGACACCAGACATGCCAGGAAGACGAGAGAACTATGGAGAGCAAGCTTTACTAAACAGACATATCTTCAACTTGTCCCTGAAAAAATAACAAATCACTGTTCATATGTCATCAGAGGGCTTATGCTGCAATGCTGGAGAACCTAATGCCGAGCCGTGGCCTTTATTTTTGTTTCTACGCTGAAGACAAGAACTGTGGAACCTTTAGGGTTTATGCATTCTGTCTTGATATATTCAGATATTGTTGCACAGTATTATCTATCAGGCCCACATATGGTAAATTCCACATAACTCCATCACTGTGATAATATGGCATGGCAATGAACAAGTTACAGGATAGAAAATGAACGTGAAAGGTTATGCTCACCATTGCAGACAATGTTCTTGAGCTGGTATCTGAGCAGATTATCCAGTCCAGAGAATGAACGTATTGGTCGGTAGTTCTGTTCATGGGGATAACTGGGTATACCCTGCAGTTCATACTTGTTGGTCCAGCCGCCTATACCTGTGTATAGATAATATTCCCTCTATGAGGATATTGTTGGCCATATCCACAACATATCAATACACTGCTCACTGATAGGTTGAGGGTGGTAACATTTTCCATCAAGTGATAAAAATTTAAAATATGCACTTAGGGGGTTATTTTACTTTAATTATCTATCGCTTTGTTTCAATACTAAGTAAAGTAAGTCTATATTTACCAAAATGATGCAAAAAATAAAGTTGTAAAATATATCTATATCTATGTTCAGTAATGAATATGAAAATTAATTTTTTATTTAAGATTTTCCACCATTTCTGCCAATTTTAAGGCAATAAAAATGAGCAGAAGTTTACAGATCCTATGTTATTTATTTGGGGTTTTACGTTGCTTTCAACACTGTACAGGTCATATCACGACGGGTAGCTGGAAGGGCAGAGGAAACCAGTACATACAGTTTGTCAGGGTTTTGTACTGTAAACTGCCGACCAACGGCAAGCAACTACCAGCTTTCCCACTTGAGGCCATGCCGGTAACCGGACCCCGGCCTCAGAGGTGGGAGGCGAGAGTTTACCACTCTGCCACCGTGGCCCCTTACAGATCCTATGTGTAGGTTACATAATTAAAGTAAAATTAACAAAAAATCCTCATTCGTTGAGGACTTTATAATGCTAGCTCTGCATATGAAGGGGCGCCGGATATATAACATGTTCCAGTCTGTATTTACAAGAAAATGAGGCTTTGAGTGAAGAATTTAAATATTACAGTATGATTGGAGCATAGTAAGGCATACACTGCAGATGTAAGAAATGCTTTCATACTTTTACTGGCATTTTATACAGTATGGCGTGAGAGATAAAACTGCAAAGTTACTCAGCTGCTTAATATTTAATAAATCATTTTATGCTTCTGCAGCTGAAAATTTAAATGCTCTGGTGTTATCAATAAATTACAACATGCACCACGGCTTAAGATGATTAGAGTACTCCACACTTCAAGATGGTTTCCATTTCTTTACAGACATACATACAGTCTGGGTAATTAAAATTGCAGTAATTATGTAATAGTATGGTTGAGGCATCTAACAAAGGCACATTTAAACCAATCAATCTCATTGATACAAAACTCTATGCAGATTGATTCTGTTTGGTGCAGTTCATTTATAAGTGTAAAAAAAATATGTAGCAGCCCATATTGTTGTAAGAGCCAACGGAAAATCTGAGGCTACATTTCTAAAAACTGAAAAAGAGAATTGTATTCTACATTCTACTTGTTTCTTTCAAGGTTCGCAATGGCAGTTTCAGTATGAAAAAGCGGTGGCAGAACACTTTAACAGAAGCTTTGAGGGTTAATACTTTAAGATATCCCTGTCCACAAAACACTTTTAAAAGATGTAGTCAAAGAGACACTCGAATAAAATATTCATTATGTTACAGGGCACCAGTTATTTACACTAACTAATATTATGGAAACATAACCTTCCTTTAACTAGGCACTCACCCACAGTGATGAGATGAACACCCGCCATTTTAGTGAGATAAGCCTCATTCAGTGTTGACCTCTTGTTGTCAGAGTTTCCATCTGTCAATATGACCGCTACATTTGGTGCCCAGTCTCTGTCCCCTGCACTGGCAGTGAAACCTGACTCTCTCAGATACCTAAAATAATGAAGAACACACGCAAATTGTAGAAGTAGTTGTAGTAGTAGAAGCTATTGCAGCAGTATAGTAGCAGTGGGAAGAGGAGGTTTAGTAGTGGGAGTAATAATAACAATAATCGAAACATTCATAAAGCGCTGATCTTCAAAAAGGAAAAGTTTATTATCAAGTCAAGAGTTATTATCTGAATAGGTAACATAGACAGGGAATGGCTATAACAGGGGATATTCTTGTCTGAAGAGACATGTCTTTACATGACTTCTGAACGGAGATATAGTGTGCCCGTCACTGATAGCCTTGGGGAGTCTACTCCATTCAAATAGTGCGGCATGAGTAAACTGTGCCTACCAACAATTTTCTTTGGGTTTAGTTAAGGTTTGGTTAGTCGTTTCCCACAACTGAGATGACTTGGTTTAATTAAGTATTTGAACTGTATTATATTGGATGCCATTGTAGTTTTTCTAAATATACATTGCGACATCGGGAATTTTGTACTTACTTTACAGCTTGTTTATGTTTGCAAGACTGACACAATGGAATAATAAATTGCAGTAGTTCAGTCTGAAACTGACGAGTGCATTCGCACTTCAAGAAGGAGTTGTTCTGGTGTTGTGACATTGTTAAGCAATGTTACTGGGAGCTGAGTGCATCCCTGGTACACTTATCCCCATAGTAATGACAGCCGTCTTACCAGTATGACTTCACTCATTTTAGGACTGTATCATTGATGCCAAACCAATCAGATAAACAAGCAAATAGCAATGTGTGGTCATTGGTATCAAATGAAGCTGATAAGTCCAGAAAGGTAAGGCCAATTTCCTTACTACTGTCAACTGCAAGAGCAATGTTGTTTGAATTCTGAGAAAAGCTGTTTTGGTGGAATGAAAGCTTTTAAATTCTAATTGATTAACATTTGAGCTGCCTTCCTCATTTATAGAGTCTTTTATCTGTATTGCCACAGCTTTCTCTACAATTTCAGAAATGAAGCTAAGGTTTGAGACGGGACTATAGTTTTACCTTAGAGGCTGTGAGGTCAAATCTTCTACAGGGTGACTTTTCCTACTCATGTTTTATTTATACAATGTAAAATCAAAATTTGCAGCCTCTGGTTAAAACAGGTGTCAGATGTCTGCTGCATAAATGTGTAAAGTGGTTTTATTGCTATTAATGTAGATTACCTAATGGCAGCTGCAGTATTTGTGGTACCTCTAATGTATCGGATACTCTTCACAGCTGCCCTCATGTCTGAAGCATTTGTGTAGGTATTCAGTGAGAAGATGGGCTGTACCCCATCACTGAATAGGAGGACTCCAATACGAACTTCAGAGCTGTTCAACACCTTTGCCTGAAAAAATATACAAAAAGTTGGGTGTTTATATCCCTCAAAAACACCAACTTGTTTTGGGCCAATTCAATATCTGTCCCACTTACTGATGGTCCTAGAACAACTTCCCACAAAAATAATACTGGCTTCCACATTATTAGCTGTCAAGATTCAAGTCAGGGTAGACCCTTTGTGTGTATTACCCGCTGAGACACAGTGGCAGATAATATGATGAACTGTGATCCATGCTGCACTAAAAACTATGCAAGTGGGTTTGCGTCTAATTGTTTTTGCTAAATTTGAAACACTTATAATTTCAACCAGTTCTAGAAATACGCCTTTGTGTAAGTTTATTGATAGACCAACACATCATGTTGTATATCCAAATGGCAGGCTAGAATGGCACAGAGGGATTTAAGAAAAGAAATTCACTAAAATTACTTCAATGTGTCATTCTTACTTCCCTTAACAGGTAACATTCTACAGAAATATCATCAGTGAAAATGAAAATGACTAGCTATGGCAATTACTGCATAAAGTACTTCACAGGCTTCCAAAGAAATTTTTACTTCTCATCAATCTGAGAAATTCTACATATATACATGATGAATTTCCCAACATAGATTGTTTTGACCTTTCTATTGACCCACCTAAATTTGAAAACTTAATCAAGTTTCTAACGATAAAATTCTGAAATTTATTATAACATCACCAACAAAATCATGTCTGTTAGATCCTACATCTCTTTTTGAAGGAGTGTTTAGCCATTCTCCTCCTATTGGAAACAAAGTTGGTAAATTGTTTATGGTGGAGGGCTATGACTCAGATGATTTTAAAAGGCTATTGCAACTCCCCCTTTTCTCTCTTCCAAATGATAGGTTGAAGAGTCCTTATCACCTGCCTGGCCTGGATTTTATTTCTTGACCTTGATCATGTAACATGAATTATGACAATCTGCTTTTATGTTTGGCCTCTCGTCAGATTCTTGACTATCTCAATAAGAAATGTTTTACACCTTTCTTTGGCAAAGACTTAAACCACTAATGTACTATCACTTTATTGTGTTCTTCAAGTCTCATTTTTATATTAATTATATTTTTACTATATACCATTACTGTCAACAAGGCTATTGGGAAATATCCCCAATGTTAGTTTCCACTTTTATGCTGATTACACACAACTCTGTCGAGGTCCTCAGTAGCCTAGTGGTTAGCAAGTTTGGCATCAAATCACAGGCTTTCAACTCTGTATGTGTTCGACCCCCTGCAAATGACAAAGCTAAGGGGCCTGTCCAAATATCACCATGGCTGCTAAACAGAATGTCAAACACCAACTTAGGCTGTGACTTCACCACTCTGTCTAAATAAAACTCACAAAAATGCAAGTCTAGTCATGCATTTCAAAATTAAACAATAGGTGACTTTATGTGAAAAAATGGTAGCCTACTGACAAGTTGAAACTTAATCCAGACAGAACAGAATTTTTAATTATACGAGATTAAAATATGCAGTGGAAAAAGTTTAACTCAGTCAATAAACTTGGATATTCCCTACATCCTGCTTCAGTGTTCAAGAGTCTTGCTGTTTGGTTTGACTCCCACTTTCTCCTTGTCTAGGCATGTGTAGATTGTCTGCAAGTCTTGTTTGGTCCAAATCAGTGTTCTGAGGCATCTTTAGCAGTTGATAACATAGTTTGCTCTTGCTAGTAGTCGGGATAACTACTGTAATAGTTTAGTTTTTATATTAGTTTGGAGTCTCTTTAATCATAACACTAGCTACTAGCTATTGCAGTCCTTTGTTGAAAGGCAGAAACATTGATAATAGTACATGGGAGATATTTTGAATATATTTGGTTATATACTTACTGCTATATCACTAATGAAGAAGGTCGTAAAGTCTTTTAATGCCTGAAAGTTCTCCTCCCCAATACTGCCACTGGCATCCAGAACTAAGTACACATCTACTGGTACAGTGCATCCTGTGTGTACAGTATTAAAGATATATACTGCACAGTGTGACCTGGGTGTACAAGACTAAATATATCAACTCCATAGTGTAACCTATGTGTAAAAATCTAAATACATCACTACACAGTTTAACCTGTGTGTAGAATTCTAAATATATCAACTACACAGTGTAACCTGTGTGTACAGTACTAAATATATCAACTCCACAGTGTAACCTGTGCGTAGAATTGTAAATATATCAACTGCACAGTGTTACCTGTGTGTAGAGTACTAATACACCAACTCAACACTTCAACCTGTGTATAGTATTGTAAACATATCAACTGCATAGTTTAACCTCTGTGTAGAATTCTAAATATACCAACTATACAGTGTAACATGTGTGTACAGTACAAAATATATCACCTGCACAGTATGACCTGATGTACAACCTGGAGTCTAATAATTAAAATATTATTTATTGACTGATAAAGTACATCCTATATTTACAATACTAAACAGATCAAGTGGTGCAGGGATATCTTTGACAAGAATATTAAATATGATATATCAAGTGGATCTCATGAATCTGTCCACAAGGGAATGGGGGACTTGGTGTTACAGTGGGTGACACATCTCCCACTTCTGAGGTTGGCAGTTTGAACCCGGGACCTCGACCCTATGTGCAGAAAGTTGGTAGTTGCTTTCCAATGCCTGGCAGTTTACAGCACAGACCTATACACAAGTTTCCTCTGGCTTCAAAGTACCTGTTGTGATATAACCTATACAACAGCATTATGAGACAATAAAAGGGTACCACTATAGGATCACCCCCTGTATCTGTCTCTGTCAGAAAATTAACTCCTCAAAAATATTAAATATACAAACCTGATACGAAGTCTTCGCAAGTCTACAAAATTAATACACTATCACATAGTTTATGCAATATTATTTTGTCATTTTATTTTAAAAAACTGACACAATAATAGAGATTTACTTAGATTTGTCAAGTACAATACAATCAGTCGTACAATTTTCACTTCTTATAGATCAAATATTAGATTGCAAAAATTATTTAAAATGTTGTTCAAGTAGGTAGTAATCATACCCTGAATATAACTGCTTTATTACTAAACACATTTTGTAATAACTATATTTAAGCAAAATAAATACAATAGTAAAGTATAATTATGCATTGTGTATTTTCTAGCAAAAAAAATTATGACTCATTCAAATTTTGGGCAAAAATAGGTGTGATAGTGTATGTCAGAAATTAAGATGCTAGAAATGTTGACTGTTTTGTTTGTTATCATCAAAATAGCTTTAAAAGCACTCTACACACTGAATACACTTAATCTGTTTGAAAGCAATTTGACTCACCTGTTCACTGACATTTTGGTATATTGAAGACAACTGATTGAACTCGTTGATCTTGAAAAAGTCATTTTCTGGCACGGATGCAAAGTTTATAGAATCTAAACTTGATGTTTCCCTGCCACCAATAAATACCACAATGATATGGACACCAAGAAACTTTAGCTCTTCTACCTGCAATGTAGATAATTTGTCCATTAACTCTGTGGTTCTTGACGCATGTATTCTTCAATGGTTACACGACTATGGAACAAGGTGTAGTGTCACACAGCTGCAAAAATTAAGTACTATAAAAGTATAAATATATATATATATATATATATATATATATATATATATATATATATATATATATATATATGTTTCCAAATTGTAAATCACGCTTTCCCATGAAACATGACTGTTCCAAAAATACATTCTATAATTGAGCTTTTTGACTTCTGACAACCTTTAAGAAGGCAGAGCCTGCAAGTTTTGACCAAAATGTTGAACTATTACATAATCTAAGAAGCCAATCCAAAAGCAATCCATAGAATCTCAGACCTCTGGACCTGACCACACTCAGCCAAGCTAATTTTAAGCTCTCAAGCAGTTAAGATGTATAAATTCTTATTCTAAATTCTAAATGGAATGCAGAGGTATTTGTTGGATTTGTGACTATTTTTATGAGATTGAAAGTAATAAAGTTAGTTAAAGTTAACAGCCGTCTCTCATCCACTGGCCCTTGGGGCAAAGTCTGGTGGAGATTAAAGGTTTTCCATATTATTATTGTTACAAATGTTGTCAGTCAGTAAAATTGTACAGTACAAAAGTTTGTTGATTTATATAAATCAACTAGAAAGCATTCCAGGGCACAGACATCCTGCAAGACCGCTGCATATCAGCATATTGTAATTTCACCTAAGTATTGTTTTTTTCCTTCTTGGAGTAATCTCAAACCACAAACCAAAATTGATAAAAATTGGATTGTTGAAAATTTGGGACTTTTTTCTATCCAGAGTTTAATCCGGATGTTTCTGAAAATTACACTTTTTCCTTTGGTCAGGCGTTACCCACATAAAAAAATATAAACTGTATTTATACGTTTGGGAGTAACTATAAACACCGACAAACAGAAAAAATGACCCCTAAAACATTACCTTTCGGGTGGTGGTAATGCCTGATTTTATTTTTAAAAAGTAAACATGGGATCTTACTGTGTAGATTAGAGGTTAAAACTTTTGTCTGTTCATGTACTGGCAATCTGGTACTTTTCATATTCCTTATGGGAGAGTTCCACTGGGGCCAACTTTAACATGTCGTAACTGATTCTAGGGTTGAGAAGGCAAGTCATGAGTCATAGCTATTAAAAAATGAAGAGTCGGAAAATGGATGGTCAATTTCCCCTCCATGACAGGACATATTATATCCACGCTTGTCTGGATACACCCCCAGACATGTCTTGGGATTGGCTATTTTCCTGTAAGATTGAACTTAAAAGCCCAAGAAGAGATCTTTCATATTTCCAACTACTTTTGAAAGACTCTTCGATAACTTGACAAAGATTTTTTCAGCAGTTAAGTGTTTTATTTAATTAATATAACCACTACTTCAAGGGCAAACGTATTGCAACAGTGCCCAATGTACAAATAACAGTAATAATAATAATAGAAACAAAGTTTATATAGTGCAAAAAATTCTCTCATGCACTGGAATCCAAAAACATACAACCCACAACCTGGCAGAGGTCATAACCCAGTGAGCACCTGCAAGGAAGCGATGACGATAGTGGTGGGTATGTCAATCTGAACAGGTATGTCCTGAGTTGGCTCCTAAAACTGAAGATGGTCTGTTGGGATCTCACTATTAGTGAAAGCCTGCTCCATTCAGCTGGTGCCGTCTTGGTAAACCACAGCCTATTTTCACGAGTGTGTCTGCCAGACTTGATGACAGTGACGGATAGGGAAGATGAGAAAAAAATATCTAATCTAATCTACTGCTTTGCAGGTGCAATATCTTCCGCACAAAGGGGAACTAATTAAACAAAATCATTATCATAGGGAGAGTTGATGGGTGTTCAGGGTCAGTAATCCAGAATTGTGGGTGTGACCAGGAGGGAAGAAGCCTAAGTTGGGAAAGTAGATTTGAAGAGGTGGGTTTTTAGGTGTTTCATAAAAGATACAACAGAGGGACTGTTTTTTACATGAAAGGAGAAAGAGTTACAAAGGACTGGGGCATTGTGACTGAAGAAATTAGAGAAGTGTTTGATTGATTTGTGAACTCTATGGTCAAAAGTGGGGGTTTGAAGGAACTTGAGTTTGGGAGTACTTCACCTTGTATTTCTGGAAGAGGTGTGGGGTGGATTAATTCTCTTAGGTAAACTGGTTGACCTTTGTTGAGAATTCTGTATGTTGTGAGGCCAATTTTAACTTGTACCCTGTACCTGAAGGGAGCAAATGGAGTTTGTTTAGTTGAGGGGTAATGTGAGAGAATTTAGGGGAATGGGTGACAACCCTGCAGAGTGAGTTTTGGACTAGCTGCAATCTCCTTAACTCAAAATCAGTGAGCAATAACAAAAGTGAATTGCAATAATCCAATCTGCTGCTCACCAAAGCATTCGCTAACAGAACAGAACAGGATGAATTCTGTAGAGGTCTATCGCATGAACTCTAGTGGACCTTATGACCTGTGACACGTGGTTTGAGAAATTGAAATTGGAGTCAAACACCACTCCGAGGTTCCTGACACTTTGTGCTGGTGAGACCTGATTTCCCAGAATATTGATAGGGAAGTGAGGGAGGAGTTGTTTACGATTTTTTGGAGCCTATGAGAATAAACTCAGTTTTGTCTTGGTTAAGTTTTAATCTACTTGTAAACATGAAATTTTGAATGTCGTTTAGGTAGTTCTTTAGTTTTTGTATAGTGTGAGAGAAATTTGCTGGTGAGAGTGTAATGTATAACTGGGTGTCATCAGCATGGTAGTTGATGCTACTGTGGGAATGAATGATTGAGCTGATTGGGTAGAGAGAGAAAAGAATTGGACCAAGGATGGAGCCCTGGGGGACTCCATACTGGAGCGCAGCAGGATGTGAGAGTGTACTACCTACCTTGACCGAGTGTGTCCTTCCCGACAAGGTATGATTTGAACCAGCCAAGTGCTAGCTCACTGATTCCATAAAAACATTAACTCTGTCCAGGAAAATGGTTTGGTCAATGGTATCAAAAGCAGTGGAGGGCAGTGAAAGACCCTTTGGCAATATTAAAAAGAATATTGTTATGAATATTAAGGAGGGCACTTTCAGTAGAATGGTATTTTCTATAAGCTGATTGGAAGGCAGTGACAAGGCCGGTTTTATCAAGGTGAGTTTGTAGCTTATGGCCTAAAAAGTATGCATTCTACTTAAAGTTAGGATGGTATCATACAAATAAATTATGTGCTTAAAAACTTACAAGTGATAAATATAGCAACTATATAAAATTTTGTAAACCATGCTACTTTGGAAATAAGATGAGCACCAAAGGTCAATCAACATCTTGTAACACATGTTGCTGCACTTAATCTTGTTATTCTTGAAATCTGGTTCAAATACAGCGAAAAAGATTAAACTGAAAATACTTTGGCGCCTCTTAGTTTTTCTCACAATCTATAAATGTCAGTCTTATGAGTTGCTCTGGACATGTGTGCTGCACTGTGATTATTGGAGTGGAGTCTGTTTTGTTATTGAAGTATATGCTCTATAAATAGAATCTGATTCAGTGCTGGGAACTTCAACAGTCATTATCAGCGGTTTACAGGTTTATATGTTGAACATGTAAGATAATCCCTTTGTGTCTGGAATGTTGTGATTGTTGGAGTGGAGTCTGTTTTGTTATTGAAGTATATGCTCTATAAATAGAATCTGATTCAGTGCTGGGAACTTCAACAGTCATTATCAGCGGTTTACAGGTTTATATGTTGAACATGTAAGATAATCCCTTTGTGTCTGGAATGTTCTGGAGAGTAAAATTTGTAAATTTAGGAGATGAGTAATTTCTTTAAGTGAGTTGTGTTCAGAAGTGCTGAAGCTGAAAAGCCACTTGTGCCTTTAAAGTGGATTGTCTTTTGGGAAATTTCTTACAAAAGTGTAGCACTAGCTGTAGATTCGATTTGTGGGAACAGTATAGAAAGGTTCTATTTTCATCATGAAGTGTGTAATATCACACTGGTGTCAATCTTTAAAATAAGCAGAACCTACAGATTTTATGAAATTGCTAACTTTTTGATTATCAAAGCAGCCAATCCAAAGAAAGGTATTCTGCAGAAGTTCAGAGCTCAAGATCGGAGCACAGTATTGTGTTAGATAATTATACAAAAAGTCAAAATAATTTATTTAAGAAAGAAAAATAATTCTGGGCTGACACATCCCTACATTGTCACAGTCACATCGATGGTCCCATGTCAGAACAGGTCCAACATTCGTCCTGAGGGACTATTCTTTTATGACAGAAAATTAACTAAAACCAAGTGTGTGGTGTGACCCTTCAGTTTATTACTAAAGACATCATACAGTCAACGTTAATGTAGTTCGAGGATATTATTTTAAGTTTATCTTTTTTGATAATTATGAGAGAAATTTACTCACTGCTGCGGTCAGGTTTTCTTGCTCCAGATTGGCCAATCCATCAGTGATCAGCACAAGTACATTCTGAACTCCAGCCCTGTCTCCTCCTAATCAGTAGCAAATAGCTTTGTGTTGTAACGCACAAAAGTCTTTTGTAATTCAAAATGACAATTTTATTTAGTAATGCACAACTGAAAATACTTTTGTTCCACTGGTCAATAATGACAAATAGCTCTGTTTCCCTCTGGTCAACAACGAAAAATTTTATGTTGTAAAATTTCATGACATTTCTGTCTAAAATTAGGCTTTTTGTCTGCTGATCAATAGCTAATAATCCTCAATATATCTGATATCAATTGTGATTTCAAACTCTTCAATTTAAAGCTTTTATGAATTTACAGTCTTTTATGACAGCATTGACCATTTTTCTGCAACAATATCTCAGTTGATGGCACATGAACCACCAGATTGCCTAATTTTGATATTTCCAATGCTTTTCTCATCAAAAGTTTAATACTTATCTTGTATAACTACCAACCACTTACTTTATCTTGACTCATATGTCCCAAATAATTTATATATGAGAGCTTCAAATTTCACAAATGCACTGATAATTTGAAACTCTTTGTATCCATGTTATCCTATAATGTCTGTTTGTATTGCATGCTATTTATTCAGTAATTCCCCTCAGACTGGGCCTATTGCATAGGCAACACCTGGTGAGGTATAGCAGAAACAATACTAAAGAGTATGATAGAGCATAAACTGCTTGAATATTCAGTAGAGGACTTACCAGCTGGGGTGAATATCAGTTCAGATGACATCCTCAGAGCGGCAGCAGTGTTGGTGTTACCTCCCAGGTATCTGACATTGCTCAAAGCCCTCACATAGTCATCCATTGTATTATAAGTCTTGAGATCAAATGCCAACTCAGCCCTAGAAATGCACAGATATGAAGACATATCATTGTAATATCCCTGTTCCATGTATCCTGACTGCCTTATACCTAGGTCACACCTCTCTGTGCTGCAGTCACAAGCTACAGACGGCCTTGTCTATCTTCAGTAATGGTTCAAGTCTTCCTTGTATTTTGGTAGGATGCATCTGGGGCTATTTGATGGGATTCTCATTTGAGTAGGATGTGTTTGGGGCAATTTTGTAGACCATTTTTTATGATGTTTGATAAACCTCCTGGAACTTCTCAGTACAATATAGTAGTACAACATAGAGATGCCGGAGGGTCGAAGCGGGGGGGGGGGGGGGGGGGGGTGGATATGTGGGGTGGCTTGTTCTTCAGCATGTAGTACCAAGATATGTAGACTTGCTCACAAGTCTTTAATTTGGGGGGGCTTTTTGGAGACAATGAATGAGTGCATTTTATAACAGTCTACATTTTACAGTTTCAAGGATGTAAACTCCCTTCTAAAGGGAAATAATCTCAGAGAATTACAGTGCACTAAGGGAGGACCTTGCACAAGGTCTACCGGATATGAGGTCTCACTTTAGAGTCATAGGGACGAGGTTTTCAAAGCGAAATAAAACTACATATCAGTATGGGCCCACAGAAAGTTGTGACCTAGGCTTTAGCAATGATAGTCATAAGTGCAATCTGATTGGTCGAGCTACTTATCTTTACTCTTACAAATGTTGGGAGCATAACCACAGTAAAGATAAATGTTTTTTCTCAAATTTTAAACACTCTCGAGTGAAAAGTTTTCCGCCATTACTGAAGACCTATATTTTATGGTTTATGTACAGTCTTCTTCATACCCCTTTCACACTACAGGCTGTATCCCAGGTGGTAGGCCATGTTTGGTGAAACATCCCTGTCCTTGGATCACTGCCTCATGTCCGTTTGCAAACTTATGAGTTAGTGGCACACCGTCCATTACCTTGCGCGTCCTACAGAAATTTTCAAATATTTGAAATTTCTGCCTCTGATTTTGGTATTGTAGGCATACCTAGACGATTTTGCGCGTGTGCTCATGAATTTCTTACTATGGTAACCAAAAGTGTGTTCCACAGTGTACATAAGGTTGTGATTTGGTCGTCTGTTTTGGGTGTAATAAGGTGATATAAGGTGAGATAAGGTATCGGACATTTCTCCACTGTGTCACAAGGTTGCATACAAATCTTGAATGGTAGTTAAAGGACAGGGGCATTTTACCAAATGCCTGGAACCACAAATTACACCGCCTGTGATGTGAACAACTCAGACAAAATGAGTTGACCTGGGAGACGATTAAGCCACTGGGTAAAATTTTAACCACGGGACATACTGCATGCAGTGTGAAAGGGCATTAAAGGTGCTTAAATTTATGTACAGTCTCATTTAAAGGTGCTTCTTGGTATTCTGTCATCAAAGTTATTGGTTTGTTGTTTCTCTTAAAATTTTACTGGACCACATTGTCACCTGTTCCTCAAAATTTTCTCATATCACCCCTCAACTGAAAAAAACTCCATTGGCTTCCAGTCAGGTACAAGGTACAATTCAAAATAGTCCTCATTACATACAAAATCCTCAAAAACCAAGGTCAACCTGTTTACCTAAGAGAATTAATTCACCCCTACACTTCTTCTAGAAATAAATAGGCGTAGTACCCCCAAACTCCAGTCCCTTCATACCCCCACTTTTGACTGTAGAGTTCATAAATCAAATTTCTAATTATTTTAGTCACTACACCCTTGTTCTTTGGAACTCTTTCCCCTTCCAAATAAGAAACAGTCCCTCTGTCGCATCTTTCAGGAAACACCACAAAACACACCTTTTCAATTCTAGTTTCAGAACTTAGTCTCCTTCCCTCTCGGTCTCACCCACAACTCTGGAATACTGACCATGAATGCCTCTCAACTCTCCTTATTAAAAATTATTTTTGTAAACTAGCGCACTGAGTTCCCCATAGTGGGGAAGATATTGTGCCTGCAAAGCAGTAGATTAGATTAGATTGTATGTTTACCCGAGTTAGGGACTTCCTGTTAAGTAGTAACTAGGGTGTTGATTGAGCGTATAATGGACCACCACTGTGTGTAAATCAATATCACTGGGGTAGCGTAGTATCTTACTGTACCGTTCTGGTACCTAATAGCCTCCATTAGCACACAACACATCTGAAATTGATCTTTAAATTTACATTAAGTGGTTGTCTCTGTCTAAACTGCATGTGGGACATTAAAACTTCAAATAACTCTGTTGATCTCTGTCACAATTGTGACATTATAACTTACAAACGCAAAAGTTAACCAATTTTTATCATGTTTGGTGTGCTCCACTGAAACCAGTGATGTTCATTAGGAGAACTATAAAAGAAACCATAACTTACTGGGTTGAGAAAGTGATGGCTGAAATACGTGGCTTCTTGTCGTCAGTGACATTCCACGTATAACTGCGAGTGACTCTGATGGTAAAGTCAATCACCTGATCCCAGTTACGCAACCCCGATGCATTGCTCTGCAGACTTCCTGAGGAGTCCAGCACAAACGCCAGATCTAGGACACACCCTGAAACAGAATGAGTTGTAAATCACTAGGTCTAGTGCATGGTCTCTGATGTAGAACACAGGGGGGCTCGCTGGTGTAGCGGTTAAAGTGCTTGCCTTCAACCTCTGAGGTCGATGGTTCAAATCTCGGCTCGGGCATTTCATGTTGGAAAGTTGGTAGTTACTTGCTGAAGCCCAGTGGTTTAGAGTGCAGAATCTTGACCAAGTAGTATGCACTGGTTCCTCCACCCATAAACTGACGGTCAGAATATGACCCTGGCTGTTGAACTAAACATAAAATATATCTAAATCTGATCTAGAACAAGTTAACAAGTGGAAAAAAACAACAGATCAAAGACACAAACTGAAACAGAATGAGTAGTAAAGCCACAGGTCTAGCACGTGGTAAACAGAACAGAATGAGTGATTAAGAAAAGATCTAACAGGCTGTGAACTAACACTAGTGGTAAAACAACAAATCTAAGACATAGTGTGAAACAGAAGTGATATAAACAGATCTAACACAGTCTGAAAAAGAATGACTGGTAAAGCAACATTTCACACATTCTGAAACGGAACAGGTGTTAAAACAACAGATCTAAGACTAGGGATTGGTCGGTATCAAAAATATGTAGATCAGGAGGTCGCCAATGATTGTATCAAATAAATTTTCAACTTTTGTGTAAACCTGGCGTAACTACTGTTTTCCTCATACTCAGACCACACGATACATAAATAAGAGAATGGATCCATTTAACCTATTTTCAATTGACCAGAAGTGTTTGGGTAAAAAAAATGGTGATTTTGGTCCGGTGAGGATTACACTCATAGTAAATATAGCCAAGTAAACTGTAGACATTTTAACAATGTGTTCATTCATTCAGGCAACTATGAAAGTAAGAAAATCAGGATAGTAGGATAGTACTTTGTCCCAAAGAACAAGTGGATCTCACTGGGTACAGTCAGAAACGAATGACAGTTTCTGAAGCTTTCTTTTCTCCAATTTACTGACAAATAACTCAAGTCCAGTGTCTGCTCCCAAGTTTAACTTGATATTTAATGTTTTTGACTTCTCAATTGATGGTGAGCCAAAAATTACTGTGGTCAGAGTGTGGTCAGGTCCAGAGATCTGAGCTTTTGTTGAACACCTTTCATTGAATTGTCTGCATAGATTATCTTAGTTGGTAGTCTTATCAATATGTAGTTTATGCCTGTTCAGTCATTTACAGGAGTAACAGAGCACTGTAATGAATTTTGAGAGCAACTATATTTCTGGGTAAAGTGAAACATTATTTACCAAAGGGTTGTGGAATCCAGGATCTCGTGGATTGAAAAAAGTGTGACATTAGAATAAAACTTACCCACTGAGATGGTTTCTATTTCTCTCACTTGACATGTCTGTAAATAGAGCATAAATAAAGCAAAAAACAGCACCACTTCTATTTCCCTAAATCAAGTATTTGTTATATATTCATAGTAATATATTGCATTGGAAGAAATGTGAACTAGAAGAAAATATCATTAGATATCCATTTAGTATTTAATAATGGCTAGTTTTAACTTGAGAGAATATTATAGATTTAAATTTTCACTAGGAATTAATTTTCACTGCCCAAGCTCACAAGCTTAAATGCCTAAATTAATGCCTAGTGAATATTTCAACTTAAACATGTCTAAATTGATGTTATCTACTGACACATTACCAGATAATATAGTAACCGTCTATTTGCAGAAGTAGTTCACTTGCCTAATATTAGAGGCCTACAAAGGCAGAACAAATAGTTGTACTATATTAATTCTACTCTTTGCCCTGGTGTGTTAGGTTTAAGATGAGGAATATTAAACTTGAAGGGAAAAAAATATATGTGTTGTTCACCTGTAACATGTTTAACTCAATTAGTAGTGATAAAAAAAGTAAAAATTTCTGTAGGAGAAAGCCATATTTTCCTTGTAAGCTCCATGTTTCAATATGAAATTGCTGTGTTCTATTAAAAGCCCAAGTAATTGTGTATCGATATCAAAAAAGTAAAGTATTTCATATCAATAGCAAGCACATCAGGGCCCACATTTACTCAAATTCTTAGGTTTAGAAACACCATTGGGAACGAGTGTAGCACATACCTTAAATACAGGTCATACAGTTCTGTAAACATACAGGTGCAAAATATTTAACTCATTGGGCTCATTTGTGACTCGATAAGTTTGCTGTTTTGGTCGTATCCATTAAGTTTTATTAGTGTAAACAAGACAGGATTACATACTTATGTAGGACGGGTTCACCACACCATAGACACTATTTCTAGCTTATAGAGCATTTTTGTAAAGTCTGAAAAGCAACAAGGCCAAAAGGGGTTTCAATCTACTAGCGCAAGATGCAAAGTCATCAGAGACATGAGTGGTGCTCTGAAGAGGTCAAGCATCCCAGTATTAACAAAGCCCATTGCTGCTTAACTTCAGTGAACAGACAGATACTCATCACAAAAAATGAAAACAAGTGATCTCTGGAAGTGTGAACCTCTCTAGAGCGCTCGCTTTAAAACCTGTCACAAGATTTCATGTTCTAAGCTTAAATGTAGACTGGGGGGGGGGGGGGGGGTGAAATGGGAATTCCGGAATGGTTTGTTTTAAATGTGTCCATACATGATTTATTGGTGGGACAATAACAACAAGGTCATAAAACAGTATTGAAATACATATTGAATAACACCACATGAATCAGTGTGACCAGGACTTTATCATAAAATTAACCAGATGTTTGCTGGTACCTGGTTGATGATACTCTCTAGCTGTAGTTCCAGACCTTGAAAATTGTCCACAGGGAAGTAGTGGCTGGAGTTTGGACTGTTGACCATCATCTGAAGCAAGGTCGCATTCACCTTCTCCCCAACTCCCACAGCAAAGATGGTGAAGCCACGTGACTTTAAACTGTCAGTCTGCCAAATGCATACCATGAGTTCAAAGGTGACATGACCCGCTCAAACTTACACATGATGACTTTATCCATTTAGTTAAAATAAAATTTTAGAAGCTATTCTGAGGTCTGATAAATACAGGGACGTGGCATGACTGACATCAATGAAAAATCTTATATGAACAAATCAGCTGATTGGACGAACCAAAGGAGGGAGGGAAACTGGCCCTCCCGTGTTGTACACACAAATCAAAGTCCTTTGTGGCCTTATTGTAGCCATGTTTGGAATTTATTCCCAGATAGTCACCTGTGTGGGTTCCACTCCCTCTCTCTCCCTCTCGACTCACAGACAAGTGACAGAAGTAGCAAAAATCTGTGGGCCTGTCCCAATTTAAACCTCAATGTTAAACGTGTAGTATTAGCCTGATTTTGCCTTTGTAGCGAAAATACTGTCCACCAGGTCGAATGCAATCCCCGGCTTATCTGATTTGCATACTTAAATGCAAGAGTATTTCCTTTTAGTCTATAATGTGATTTTTTTTTATTTAAGGTTTGTTTGCTTGCTTGCTGATTTAGAGTACCATTACTTAAATGAAGAAGTTGTATCAAAACGGCCTGTAAAAGATAAGTTCAAGGTCCTTTTTAGTTAAAACTACCCACAAAGGTTGTGCTACTGTTTATATATATATTACACAAACAACCTTTACATAAAGCCACAAATGCTGACATAGAGAATAAGTGTTCAAGTTATGATGAATGGCAAAGCAAAGCACTCCTGACTATACATTGTAACCGAGTATTTACCTCTTGTAGAATCTTGTCATCATCACCATAACTTGGGGTTGGGGCGCCATCTGTGATCATGATGATAACATCGACAACATCAGGCCTGTTACCTGGTCCTGGTAAATAATGTGAATATATATGTCACCAAAACAATTGCTGTTTGTTGGTTGGTTTGTTTCCAGCTTCCCTTGGCTAAACCAGAAAGACGTTTCCCACATGTAGTCATGCAGTAATGCACGAGCTTGTTATGTAGAGGAAGACAAATAAACTCAAAGCCAACTACAATTAAATTTTAAACTACCATAGACCACTTTAGAATATACCCTGAAGTTACTAGTTATTGTTTTGCATTAAACTGTAATACTATAGACTATGCACTGCAGTGTCTTGTGTTAGTGGTCCTATTGGTAGCAAAATACTCTTACAATTTCTAATCTACAAATTTACAAACTGGCTGTTTTGTACATTGATCTCTCTACCAAGGAGGCAAAGAAGGTAACATAGGGGATACGTATAGTCATTTGATATACATTGCAAGTTAGAGAATATATAAATATTGCAAGTTGGAGAATATATAAATCTTGATGAGACTTCCATAAAGAAAATAACATAGGGTATACACCAAACTACATCAGACAACCTTCTGATAACTTTGACACTTTAGGTTACGGTCAGTAAAGGCTGAACTGGTATGTTACTGCATGTCAGTATTTTATTGGCAGATCGAAATATAGAGCTTATTTTATCATTGTGTAGGTTAAAAATGTCAATGTTATTCAAAATAGATTTATGCTATTCCAGTACCTCCAATAGCAAAAATCTCATCCCTAGCTTTGGTCAAAGCACCAAAAGCATTGGTTTCTCCGTTTGGAACCTCTCGTGCCAGATCCCGCACATTTGCCAACATGTCAGATTGGTTATAAGCAGACAATGCAAACCTTGTGTTCACTCTGAAATAAAAATACAGTAATTTATTATCTGCCAGTCTTGGGTTCAAATGACAACACATGGGATTCACTTCGGGGTAGTTTTTTACCTTGAATAGGCTTTTGGAAGAGGACGTCAAACCCCACACTAAGGTTAACTTCATCAATGATTTGACTGAAGATACAAAATTACGATATATTACGATAGGTATGTGTAGTCCAAATTGTTCAATTGTCAATCTATCAAAATAGTTTTTTTTTTATTTTATCAAAACAGTTATTTATTTAATAATAATAATACAAACATGTGTATAGCACAAATACTGATGAACATCCTCTAATGCACTGAAATCCCAAAAAAAAGAACAGTCCTTAAACTTAACAAAGTCTTGACCCACTAATCACCCGCCGTTAGAGGATGACTATGATGGACAGTAAGCCAGTCTGAACAGGTAAGTCTTGAGTTGGCTTCTAAATCTTGTACTGGTCCGTTGTGATCTGACACTAATTAGGAGCCAATTCCGCTCCACTGGTGCAGCCGTGGCAGCTGGTTGGCATTTATAATGGTAATAATTGCTAGGCTAAACTACATGTACACAATTCTCTTGATGTGTCTGGTTTTGGAGTTGAACCAGTAGCAGTGGCCTTGAGGTTAGAAAGTTGGGCTTTCCATCATTTGACTCAGGTCTTATGTGGGTATGAGTCAAGGCGGTGGCAACATATTGGATCTGTTGAGGGCCTCTGCTGATGTGATCTTAGCTGTATATAAGGACCTAAAAATTGAACCTTTGTGATTAATTGAAGAACAAGAGAGTATTTAATGAACAGGTATACCAAATTATAAATACTATTAATACAATATTAAATATGAATACTCACACAGACGAAAATGTAACCAAAGCAACATGTGTTTCATCTTCACTGACTGATATCGCTCTAATAATGGAACTGGTGAAGTTTGTCACAGCGTACCAGTTCCTTAGGATCTCCTGAAATGCACAAGTTAGTATCACAGTCATCGATTAGAACAATTTATGATGACAGTATGGGAAATATTTGGGGTTTTAACTGCTATGATATTGTGGCTGTTTTAAAATTAGTTACAAAGTACTATGCAATTAGCAGATCCACACAATATTGTTGTATCACCATCATCACTTCTGCCAAAGAGGTGTTGTTTGTTTGTTTGTTTGTTTGTTTGTTTGTTTGTTTGTTTGTTTGTTTGTTTGTTTGTTTGTTTGTTTGAGTACGCAAATACTACTGGTTGGGCCTTCCTGAAAAAAGTCAGACAATAGGCCTTGATCCAACTTAGATCCCATTACATTTTGAGAGTGACCTGGATCACTGGATGCGAAAAATAATCCAGATTTTCACATTTACTTATTACTGCGTACCTTGGTGAAGCTATCCACTGCCTGGAGGCTTTTATATTGTATATTCAATGGAACCATTTCTCCATTCTGTATAAAGATATGCTGTATTTTTTTTTTTTAATTTCTTTGCATATGTAATATTGAGATGATATTTTGCTTTTAAATTAGTTATATTTTAGGTGCTATTGTATTGTGTTTTTGACATGAAACTAAACATTTATTATGCCAGAGAAGGAGTTTGTGTAATTAGCACCATATATTTTCCTGATGAAATTTCTCAGGAAATAAAAACAATGACACAAACAACAGATGATTAAATTTTGGTGGTGATCTAGATCACTAATCACAACTAATGTTTTGTATTGTTTGGTGAATTATTAGGCCCAATCTGACAAATAATTGAAGCAAACTGGTGGATAATGTAAGTGAAACAAACCTTTTAATGCATATTTTAACATTTTTATCTCAAGAAGACAAAATACTAATCCTCTTCAGACTGAGACTGTACTGACTTGTGTTATCTATGCACTACTTTGGTGATTTTTTTTATTTTATGTAAACCTGAGTGTTTTCTCTGTATTGTGACTTTACTCTGAAGTAATTGAGTTTTGTTGTTGACTTTGCTCAGGAAACTCCAGTACTGTCTTACTTTCTGTGTGCTTGTGATACCTCGCCACTCACGACCATTCTCATTACTTAGTAGAGATCTTTCACTCTTCTTAGAGCATTCCTTATGCAGAGTTTTCTGGAAATTGATTTTCTGCTGCCATATTTTTCTGCAAGGTTGTTGCCAATGGAGCTTTATTTATTTTTCTCAGTAATCCTTCATATGTGGACAAGGCCCCAGGGGAAAGGACCAGGGGAAGGACAGCTTCCTTAAAAAGACTTCACACTGTCGGTTTTCTATAAGATTGATCTAATCTAATCTACTCCTTAACAGGCCCAATATCATCCCTACAGAGGGGAACTCAGGGCACTGTTTAACAGAAATCATTAATTGTAAGAAGAGTCAAGGGGTGGTCAAGGTCAGTGATCCGGTGTTAAGGGTGTGACTGAGAGGAAAGGAAACTAAGTTGGAAAACTTTAGTTAAAGAGGTGGGATTTAAAGTGTTTCCTGAATGATGCAACAGAGGGACTATGTCTTTTTTGGAAAAGGAAAGAGCATGGGGCATAGTGAAAGAATTGTAAAAGTGTTTGATTTATGAACTTTACGGTAATAAGTGGGGGTATGAAGGAACTTCAGTCTTGAGGTGCTTCGCCTTGTATTTCTAAAAGAGGTGTAGGGGAGGATTAATTCTCTTAGGTATGCTGGTTGACCTTGGTTGAGAATTTTGTATGTAATGAGGCCTGTTTTAAATTGTAGCCTGTGCCTGACAATTGAGTTTTTTTTCAGTTGAGGGGTAATGTATGAGAATTTAGGAGAATGGGTGACAACCCTGCAGAGTGAGTTTTAGACCCACTGCAATCCCCTTAACTCAAAATCAGTGAGTGATACAAACAGAGAATTGCAGTAGTCCAATCTGCTGCTCACCAGAGCATTTACTAAGAAAACTAATGTTTAAGATCTAGAAGGGGACGAATTCTGTAGAGGTTTCTAACCTGAACTCTAGAAGACTTTATGACCTGTGACACATGACCTGAGAGAGTGAAATTGGAATCAAACACCATTCCGAGGTTCTGTCACTTTGTGCTAGAGAGACCTGATTACCAAGTATACTGATTAGAAAGTCAGGAAGGAGTTGTTAATTTTGGAACCTATCAAACTAGGTCTTGTCAGGATTCAGTTTTAATTTGTTTGTGAGCATGAAATTTTGAATGTTGTTTAGGCAGCTCTTTAATGTTTGTATAGAGTGAGAGAAATTAGTGTTATATATAACTGGGTATCATCGGTGTAGAACTGGTAATTAATACTACTGTGAGAGTGAATGATTGAGCTGATTGAGTTTGTATAGAGAGAAAAAAGAATTGGAGCATGGAGAGAGCCATGGAGCACCTCAAACTGGAGTGCGGTATGATGTAAGAGTGTGCTACTTACCTTGACTGAGGCTGTTCTTCCCAACAGGTATGAATTGAACCAGCCAAGTGCTAGTTCACTGATTCCATAGTAAACATTAAGTCTGTCAAGGAGAATGGTGTGGTCAATGGTATCCAAGGCAACAGAGAGATCCAATAAGGTGACTGCTGTGACAGACCCTTTGGCATATTGAGAAGATTGTTCTGAATATTAAGGAGGGCACTTTCAGTAGAGTGATCTTTTGTATAAGCAGATTAGTAAGCGGTCAAAAGGCTGGCTTCATCAAAGTGAGTTTGTAGCTGGACTACTACTACTACCCTTTCAAGTATCTTTGAAATAAAGTTAAGACTAGATACAGGCCTGTAAATTTTAAAAACTACTTTGTCTAAGGATTGTTTTTTGAGGATTAGGGTAACATGGACATGTTTGAAGAACTTAGGACACTTACTTCGTTCAAGATAGGCATTTATTATTGAAGTGATGGGGGTGATAAGAATGTCCATATAATCAAGGACAACAAAAGTGGGCCAAGGATCGAGGGAACATGATTTACTTGGAGAATCCATGTTGATTTTGGAAAGTTGATCTTCAGTTACAGTAGAGAAAGTGGAAAACATGGGGGGAGAGTCAAGGGTGATGAGCTGAAAGTTCAGGGAAACAGGGAAAGGTGAGCGGATTTTTTTCAGTTTTATCTGTAAAGAACTCTACAAATCTGTCAGCCAAGAGCTGAGGTGGATGGGATGGGACGAACTTGTCTGGTAGTCCAGGACTCACTTTGTGATTGACCCGAATTTTTGCTCTAAAGAATTCAGATTTGGCCTGGTTGTAGACCCTATTGTACTGGTGGACTTTCTGCATGTATTGGGATCTATTGAAGGTAGTTTTGTTTCTGTCCCAGATGCATTTGAACAAACACTTGGTCTCTTTTGCCACTATTACCATTTTGTTGACCAATCCTGGAATGTACATCACCTTGGCATGTTTGGTATGAGGTAGTGCATGTTTGTTAATAAGGGTCAACAAGGTAGAGTGATATTGTTTGTACAGTGTCGGCTTACTTGGACAGATTGTTAAGCAGTTCAGAAGTAAGGAGATCTGTTTTCATTTTCTCTTTATCAATTTTATGGTATTTGTGGAAGGTAACAGTAGCATTAATATGGGATCTAGGGGTTGAAAGATTGAACTAATTGAAAAATGGTCAGAACAGGCATCAGTGGTATGGGCATTAGAAATATTATCATTAGTGGATTCGGTTAAAACCAGGTTGAGTGTATGTATATGAATATGAGTCGGGAAGTTCACTTTCTGATTTAGATCAAATGAGTCAAACAGAGAATGAAGGGTTTTTGAATTTGGACCTTTTGTTTCAAGAACATGTTGAATCATTACTTTGATCTCCAATTAGATTTTATTTCTCCTTCCCTGCTCATATCACTGAATCACTTTAACTTGTTGATTTTCGTGGGATCAAAAACTTTCTTTGATGGAGGGTATTTTATCTAGTCTCTTAACCTTGCAGGTTGCAAGGCTTTGTTTACCAATTTTGCTTACCCGCTTTGTATGCCTGTATGAACAAAGTAAGGAGACAGATATCTGGCATAACTTGTCTTATCATAGGTAAAGCCCCCTCCCCCTTTGGACCATGGATCAAATTTGCTAATTTCAACCACATTTCTGTATCTAATAACATATTACAAGTAAGATTATCACTAATTCTGGAAGGAATACGGTCACTAAGAATTATCATTTTGAAGTCCAACAAATTATTTTGTGCTATATCAAGTTTTCCAAAATGTGATTTGAAGTATGCTTATATATCATATGATAGCACATATGAAACCACTACCAGTGTAATGCTACCACAAACAGTCTCGAACTAGAGGTGTATATCTAAAACCCCCTTCTCATCTAGGCAGTAGTGTAAGATGGCGATTTGCAGTCAAAATTAATGGAAAGAGGCGACATCGTTCTCAGAAACATACAACAAAGTTTAGTTCAATAACTAGACGGACGTTTTAAACAGAGCCAAAGTTTCCATGGCAATGACAAATGCAGGGAAGGCAGTAAAGGTAGAATGCAGAAGTGCAAGGTTTTAAGATGTTAGGGAGGTTGGAGATGGTTTTATAACCGTCATTTGCAGCCCAGTGAAAATGTGTATATGAGAAGGGGGCCTTACTAAAAATCACTACAACAATTAGTGCCGGAAATGATACTGGTGGTTCAAATTTGTGGTCTTATCTCACTGATTACCACTTTTCTCCAATTACTAACACAAGCATTTCTATTTGATCGGACAAGTGTGAATGAACCTTTAATTTTTTGTGAATCACAAGTGTGGTGGTTTTGGTAACATGATGATGATGATGCCGTTTGAAAAAGGTTTTGGTAAATAATGCATAAAGCTTTTTTTATTGCAAGTTGGTCTATTCAAGTGCAAATAACTTTTTTAATATCGTCCAAAATGCCATGTTCAGATTTTATGTAGAAAATAAATTAAATTTATTAATGTACCTTTTATTTAGCTCACACACTCAAAATGACAGGGTTATATTTTAAGCCTGAAAAAGGCAAAGGTCTTTATGGACTGATAGTTAAACTAATAAAATAAAGTAAATTGAATGGTTTTTATTGCATCCACATTTACATAAAAAACACCTGTGTAGAAACGTGACGTTTGTCTGTTGTTTTAGCACTTGCTTTTATTTTGTTTTCATGCCAATTGCAGATTATAAATTCATATGCCCATTACAGTCTTCATGTCCAATTGGCTATAAAGTTTATCAAACGCCCAACTGGTTCTTACTTCTATGGTCTTGAGTTCCATTCCATATCATAGCCATGTATGGGCTGCACTGGGGACTTACTGTGGAGTACCTTTAGCTGATGAAGGGGAGCTATAGCACCAAGTTTTGAACCAAAGCCGTACACTTAAGTTTTTTTAAGTCTCTATCTTATTTCAAACTTATGCGGGATGGCATTAAGGTGCCATCAAGTTCATTTCTTGGTCCCTCCCCCTTTCACCTTTAGCATCACACAAAAATTTGCATAGGTGTACTATGATTGGTCAGGTGCTGGACCTCTATGAAATAGCCCCTACACTCTGCCATTTTAACTTTGAAAACTGACAAGGACACACTTCAAATGAAGAATATTATTTTTCACCAGTCATCAACAACTTATGAAGACAACCAAGACTGTCTGTGTCTAAGTATTTTTATGTATTTTAGTTTTACATTTTACTGTACTTTATTTTATCCAATCTTTTATGTATGTGTGGTCGTTTGTCGTGAGTATTTCATATGTTTATGTGTCATACGGTTCATTATGTCTGTGAAGGCAAAGAAGCAGTATAACTTGCGGTCAAATAAGGGCTCTAATATTCAAGTACCTGTCGAGTTACAGGTCTCTGATGACACTAGATTTCTGAATAGTATTTTGGAAAACAGTATTCTTTCACAACAAACTTGTGATGATTCTACTGATTCGGAACATTCTGTCAATTTGAATTCTAGCGATTCTGCACATAGTTCTGATGATAATGACCAAGTTCCTTGGACTAGTGACAGATCCTCAAGATCTTTTGATAAATTTCATACAGAAAAACATCAGAGTATTACGGATAGTGTCACTGGCAATCAAACAAATAGGCTAGACATTCAAAGTGCCATTAATGTGCAGATACTTTCACAGCTAGATAATTTAGGGAAAAGATTGGAAAAAATAGAGGGGAAAAAGTGCAAAAAGACTTCGGATAGAAGTAAAATTAAGAAATCACACAAAACTACGGACAATGTTACGGAAATCTCAAAGCCTACAGTCAATCCGCCACAATCTTCTATGTCAAGTACAACTATCGAATCTATGAGGCAGGATGCTATCCTACAAGCAAAAGTAGATGAGAGATTGCAAGAGTTATCAGACTTAGCAAAAACAGGTACTTTTTCAAAATTAAAATCACAAAGAGGTGGCAAAGTAGAAGTACTTGTCAAAAATCGAGTGAAATGGCCACATGAATTTGTACTTTCCGGAGCTAATAAAGAGAGGGTCACTTATGACCAGTTGAATGTCACCCAGTGGGTGGCTGGCTTTGGCAGAACTATCCGGGAGGAGTCGGATCCGCATCTGAAAGCACATATGTTGGACTACATGATTGCCCTAATGGATGATGCCAACGACTTCTCCTGGGGTTCTGCCAAAGCCAGCCATGCAGTGTTGCTCTGCCGAATGGAGCAAGGGGAAGTAAAAAATTTTGCTGATACTCTGGCCATAGAACGCATTAGGAGAGCAAATGCCCAAAAATTTGGCCCTGCCAATCAATTTTCAAATTCAGTAGGTTACACTTCCGGCAAAAAATTTGCAAAAACAACAAAAAGTATGCCATGTCATTACTTCAATCAAGGAACATGTTTGCAGGGTAGATCTCATGAGACAAGGGGGGTCCTATACAAGCACATATGTGCTGCCTGTTTTGCCAACAATGGCAAAACTTTTCCACATCCGGAAGTGGAATGCAAAAATAAGTCTAAACATTCAAAAAACGACTAGTTCTGGATGGACATGGACCCATGTTCATCCAGAGAAAGAAAATATTCGAGAACCGTCGAATACAGAATGTCAAAGGGGAAATCAAAGCCAACAAAAGTACTTGGTTGCAGTGGTATGCCCGGGCCAACGCTTTTCATAATAAGGTTTCACAAAAATCTTATGCACAGGTACTCAAACATGGCAAGCAGATCATGATCGAAAAAAATGACCACAAAGTGGTCCAGCAAGTCGTCACAAAAGTACCCAACACAGGTCCGTTACATGATAGTACAATTATCAGTAAACAGAAACAAATGTGCACTGATAGTACCTTCCCTCCCTCAGAAGCACAAGCAAATGTAGTTGTCTTGAAAAATAGATTTCACATATTACATTGTGAAGAACCAAAAGTGTCTGATCGTCCTTCTTCCATAGATAGCCCTTTGGCTGTTGCCAAACCTTTATGTTTAGTGGGCAATAAAAACGGAAATGGGCAAAAATTGGGGCAGGCAACTTGCATAGATAGCCATTCCGCTGTTGCCAAACCTTTATGTTTAGTGGGCAATAAAAATGGAAATGGGCAAAAATTGGGCCAGGCAACAAAACAATGTTATACACAAGTGGATAGTTTGGTAACTCCTTCCAGGGGCAACAAAAACAAAACTGGGAAAAAATTGGGTTTACATTCCACTCAGTGTTTCAGGACTGCAAAAAACATACAACAAAATACATACAACAGAGAACTTTCACAGAGACAGCCCATGGCTACCAATGTTGACATACGGGTACAACAAACTGCCCACTCACCTCAAGAACATGCTGACATTCTTTTCAAGGGCAATAAAAACGGAAATGGGCCTAAATTGGGTAGCATGAACATTGAGGATGGAGTTCAAGACACAGTTTCTAATTCATTGCAGTTTGATAAGACAATGGAAACCTGTAATATAACGACACACATGTCCAATGTTACCAAGCAAAGAAAGAAAAATATACCGGACACAGTAAAATTTGAAAAAATTTATTCAAAAGATCATAACCGGTGTATGTATCAAAACAAGGCTCGATTTGGCTTCCTCCCATACAATGACCTCCTAGTGTATACGGGACAAGAGGTGATATGGGCCAATATACCAAATATTATTGAAGCACATAACCTGATACGGAAATCCGGTCTACCGAATTTTTTGGGTCAACGAATACCTGTTCAGTCTCAGTTGAAAATAAGCAGCTAGAAACATTACCTGTCCAATTACTGGGACCAGCAATTAGTTGACCTTCTACACTATGGGTTTCCCCTTGATTTCGATAGATCTAGGCAATTACAGTCAACTGAAAATAACCACAAATCAGCTGTCGACTATTATGATCATGTCTCTCATTATATTGCAGAAGAACTAGAACATGGGGCAATGTATGGTCCTTTTCATGAACAACCATTCCCTTGTCACATATCACCTTTTCTAACAAGGCACAAACCCAATTCAGATAACAGAAGGGTAATTGTAGACCTTAGTTGGCCAGTAGGCCAATCCATAAACGATGGTGTTCCTAAAGACAGATACCTCGACACCTATTTTGATCTTTATTATCCCTCAGTAGATAATATTGTGGATAAGTTAAAGAAACTAGGTGACTCTGCCCTATTATTTAAAATTGATATTAGTAGAGCATTCAGGCATCTTAGAATAGATCCTGGCGACCTGGATCTCTTAGGGTTAAAGCATGATTCATACTATATCGATGGAACTTTGGCGTTCGGATTTCGGCACGGTTCCGTATTTTTTCAGAGGTGTACGGATGCCGTACGGTATATCATGGATCAAAAATTCGGTTATCCGAACTTGTTCAATTATTGTGATGATCTAATATATCCAGCCTTACCTCATGAAATAAACGGTGCCTATACTTCTTTATTGTCCTTATTACAAGAACTTGGTTTACAGGTCAGTGAAAAGAAACTAGTGCCTCCTACTAGTAAGGCAATATGTTTAGGCATTGAAATTGATGTATGCAACAAAACCTTGTCTATTCCTATTGAAAAGCTGGAGGAAATAAAACATATGTGCAATACATGAGCCATGAAAAGTCGAGTAACAAAGACACAGTTACAATCACTTTTAGGTTGTCTTTTATACATAACTAAATGTGTAAAACCAGCATGTTATTTTCTCAACAGAATGTTGCATCTTTTGAGAACAAATCATGAGGCACGTATCATTAACTTAAATAATGAATTTCACCAAGACTTAAATTGGTTTGTGACCTTTCTAACCCAATACAATGGGGTCACCTTCTATGACAACCAACTAGTGCAAGAAACAATAGTATTGGATGCATCCTTGCAAGGTCTAGGAGGAGTCTTTAATAATGAGGTGTATGCCCTTTCCATACCCTTAGGCTTCAAAGACTATGATATTGTACATTTAGAAATCTTGAACATTGTTGTTGCCTTGAAAATATGGGCACAAAAATGGAAAGATAAAAAAATCGAGATTCAATGTGATAACATGGCCATGGTTGATGTTATTAGGACTGGTCGTGCTAGAGACCAGATCCTGGCTAAATGTGCTCGCAATATATGGCTCATTACATCCATATTTAATATTAACCTGGTGGTAAGTCATATACCTGGCCAGCAGAATGCACTGGCCGATTTGCTTTCTAGATGGGGAGGTTCCACAGGTGATTTCTGCAAGCTCAGAAGCCTGTTACCAAAATTCCACTGGATTCCAGTGCATATTGATATGACCATACTTAATGATACTGTCTAATACATGTCTTCTTTTCAGATTGTAAGGGTGATACTGCAGCATTGGCCTCAGATGCCTTAGGCAGGTTGAAACTGGGCTTTAGGCCTGCCACTTTGAATGCGTACTCAAGAATGTTCAAGGACTTCTTGGCGTTCCTGATCTCAGCAGACTTGCATCTATCACAGGTGAATACTGTTATAGTTCTGGCTTTTATGGAGTTTCTCCATAAGAATGGGTCATCCCCGGCAAATATATCTAACTACTTAGCTGGCATCAGGGCTATGTATATAGTTAATGGCCTACAAACATCCCCTTTTATGGATGATAGACTACCATTGTTCATCAAATCTCTCAAGATTAATGCTACATTTTCACCTTCACCTCTTCAGATTATTACTGTAGAAATCCTTCACCAGATTATTAAATCTTGTGAAGCATTGCAACTACCCTACATTTTCAAACCCTTGTATCTCTTTGCATTCTTCTCCTTCTTACGTCTCTCGAATATTCTTCCTCATTCTGCTAGGCAATTTGATCCTACCAGACATCTAACACGAGGTGACCTCATTTTCACGCAGAATTCCTGCACTGTGATAATTAAGTGGTCTAAAACTATCCAAAATAGGAGAGACACCAAGACGATTGTCATCCCTACACTGGGATCTTCTCCATTGTGTCCAGTCACATATCTCCAACATATGTACCAAGCTATTCCTGCTTCAAAAATTCTCCTTTATTTTGCATGAAATCTACAAAAACCCTGGTTCCCTTATCTGATTCTACTGCTAGAAAACATCTTAAAAAGATTTCTTCACTTTTACACATATCTCCACCACTGACATTTCATACATTCAGGCGTTCAGGTACCACCTGGGCTTTTGCAAATGGAGTACCCTTACAAGAGATTATGTCCCATGGTACCTGGTCATCAGACTCTGTCTGGAGATACATTCAATCAGTGCCTCATTCCTCCTCTGCTGTATCTTCCACTTTCCAGCACCACCTCTCGCTTTAGTTTTCCTTTCAGCTTGGGATTTGGCACTCTTACCAGGCTAATTTCTCAGTATTATACCCTTTACATTGTCATACTTAATGTTATTTTACTTCTTATGGACACTGATGCAAAGATGTAATGCAATACGACACTATAACATATTAACATTGCTCTCAGCATTTACAATGAAATTAATCTTTATTTATGGAACATCAAGTTCCCTGCACTGTAAAGTCGTTCTTTGTCTTTTATCAACATTTTATTCAAAATTTGGGTTTCAGGATGCCAACTTTGGCTGGCATCCTGAATCCTGGGGCTGAATTTGGACTTGGGCTAACATATGGTTAACTTACATTGTTATCATACTTTTATACTCAGTGCTAGGGTTAAAAGCTATAATATCACCTTAGATGGTAATCCCTACAGTTTCGTGTACCTTAGATAATATCTACCATCTTTGGGCTATAGGAATTAATACCAATCATTAGCTCCATTTACTTTCCTTACAAAGGCCAATAGCTATGTATTGGCCTTTGCATTTTCTGGGTCTTCTAAATGTTGGTGGGTAACCATGGTTATTTCTATTGCTGATGCATTGGTTGGTCTTAATGTCAGGGTAACTTATCATGATGATGACCTGTGAAATGGATATTATTGAGGTACCTTATTAGTGTTTTATAACTTTATTTTATACAAAGTCATTGTGAAATATGCATATATATATATATAAATAAAAATATTTATCCCAACTGATATTTCTTGTCTTGGGGGTGGGTCTTGGAAATGTCTTATATTTTGACAAAAATTGTGCTAAAATGCTCACATTAGAACGTTTGAATGATACATATTTAACCAAATTCCATTCAATATTCACTACATCATTTATTTATCTTGATTCATTTATTTTGAACGAATTCTGAAGCCCAGGTCATTGCAATGTTTTATACTAAGCGGGGACTTAGGCTAAGTGAGGGACTTAAATTGAGACTTTTGTCCTAAGTCTGGAACTTAAATGGATTTCATAAAACTACATCAACTATATAAACATGCTAAAGACTAATTTAGGGAGGTGTTCTATATATTTATTTATTTAAGTCATAGTTAACAAAATTTAAGCCCATTCCCCGATAGATTTAGCCAAAGGAGGTCCTCCACCATATGCATGTTAGGAACAGAAAAGAGTCACTAGGGGTACACTGGTTCAATTGTGTTTTTCGACCTCTGCTGAAATGAGTACAGAGATCTAGCAGTTCTAGTCTAACTAGGAAACCCACTCCACTTGGTTTGAGCCTCACACACAAAGTTCTCATCCTAATAGACCTCTGACCTGTGAATGCAAGACCTGAACACATGGACATTGAACACATCTTTATGTCATAAACCTCATGATTAAATTTGGTCAAAATACTCGTTTTAATCTGGTGCACTAAAACATAAATACAATTCAAAATTGGCAGTAATTTAATTATTAAGAAAGTGAAACTACGTTGAGAATTTTTTGCCCTCTGTCGATAAACCAAAGACATGCAGGGATTTGAGACAACCCCTATATTTCACAGATAAAACATTTGACTCCTATACAATGGTAACCTCCTCTGGTTGGGGAAATTTTTTTTTCTAAAACTATCTATATCTCTAGTCTGGTGTTTATTTTTGTCAGCTTATTATTTTTCCAACTTACTTGAAAAACAGGAGTTTATATTCTGAGATTTAGAATGACATGACACAAAACTATTCATCACATTTATCTCTCAACTTTTATTATCATTATGTTATTTAAATTGGGCAACCTCGGGAACCGACCTGACCTCTGATTCCTTTAACATTGCCTTTCAACAGAGGTAATTACTTTAATCATCCCTCTACTATCATCATAAAGCCAAGAAGGTAATATCAGTATTATCAGACGCCAGTTTCATGAGGTTACGTTAAGTTCGAAAAGAAGATTCCTCCACATCAACTGAAAAATATTGGGCTTTTGAGGGAGACTGTATTGTAATTTTCATAAATCTTCACTTGTGTACTCATAATTATTCTGGTCACCTTGGCAGTCTAAAAGCTAACCTTTATGTTGCTCTGGTATCCAAACCTCCTGCAGTGAGTTTAGGTCACCTTAAAGTTTTGGAATCCAAGTATATTTAAAGTAGCTTTTTAAAGTTATATGTTATTTCTTTAATATTATATCTGCCTTGTGTAGCTTGACCAGTTCCCACCTGACCACTGAAGTTGAGCAACACTATGCTTGTTTAGTACTTGGGTGGGTGACTGTGTGAGTTTTGGGCCAGGTATGGGCAGATACATGGTAACTATGGTTGAAGGGGGCTCGGTGGTGTAGTGGTTAGAGTTCTCGCCTCCAACCTCTGAGGCCGCCGGTTCGAATCTCGGGCCGGGCGCTTCATGTTGGAAAGTTGGTAGTTACTTGCCGATGGCCGGTGGTTTACAGTGCAGTATGCAATGGTTTCCTCCACCTGTAAACTACCCGTCGCAATATGACCCTGGCTGTTGAACGTGATGTAAAGCAACAAATAAATAATAATAATAAATAATAAATAACTACGGTTGATTACCTAAATGGCTGTCATATTGCATTATAATTGAACAAGGTACTAGACTCAACAGCAAATCAATCAATCAATTGTTTTTGTAATAAAATATAGGCATAGCTTGTACTGGATCTTAATTATATTCACTTATGGACTGTAATATATTGGTTAATAGTGTTATTAATGATAATTCTATATGGCAACAAATTGGTGAATTTGAGCAGGGGCATTGTTAAGCAAAATAATTACACCTACTTAGAGTGTTGCATGGTGATGAACGCTTAACATAGAAAGTTGTATCAAAATCAAACATTTCTATTTTAACAATCATTTTCATTTCAGTTTCCTTTTCAGTCATATATTTCTTCTTATGCAATATTTATGTATGCAATTATTTATTTACATCCTTGAGGAAGTAGTAATATCAAGTATATTTTTGTATAGCACGAAAATTACATATTTTATTAGCACAAATATGTTAAAACCTGTAGGTGTCTTCTTTTGTGTTAAGTAAATAAATCAGTACATTTTCATTTTAGTTGCCCAATATATCTTGACATGATTACCCTGTCCCTATACCCCTACATACTTCTTCAACTGGCTGAATCACTGTGTTTCCTGGGCCCGTATTCGCGAAAAAACTTAAGCTTAAAATTGAGACTTTTGTCTCAAGTTTCTGCCCAAAAACTGCTAAAACTTTTGTCTTAGGCTTAGTGGTATTCACAAAGAATTTAAGACCGGTCTTAGGCTTAGCCAAGGGCTCAACCTTAAGACTGGTTGGTAGTGGGCTTAAATTTTGTAAAGATGACTTAAATATGCAACATAAACTTTTCTCTGCTTCAAAATTTGAAATGGCTGTAAATAAAGTATAATTATACAGAAGACCTCACTAAAGAAGTCTTTGGGAGTTTATATGTGGAAACAAGGTTTTCCATTTCAAAACAGCACTTTTCCTTAGATAAAATGCATTAAATGAAGGATATATGTCATCAATAGTATAGTTTGAATAGAAAAGAAAGGTCACATGACACAGAAAACCACTGTGGTTATTTAATAATTTTAAGGTTTTAAGACAAAACTTAGCTAAGACAAAAGTCTTAACTTTAAGACTTGATTTAAGCCTAAGACCTGCCTAAGTCTAAGACCCTTCGTGAATACTGACCCAGATCTAGGTGGCTCAGACTGGTCCTGGTTATCCACTACTGCCATGATACTGATCCACAATAAAGAAACCTTGCTGGAGCCCTGAGTATACTCTAAACAAGAGCACTTGGAGAGAGCAATACCTCCACCTAGGCATGGAATAATAAGTAAATCTGGATTATTTCTATTTTTGTATCAAGACAATTATCCAGATTAGTCCGAAGATTTAAAGGGATCTAAGGTGGACCATGACTCATCTTCTGATTTTTTTTTTTGTCAAAAAGATCCAACGAATTGTATTTACATGATCTTGCTAGCAAACAAATAGACAAACAAATGGTCATGAAAATAATACCTCCTGGGCAGAGGTAGTAACTGATTAGTTTATATAGGACATGATATCAAGTCTAGGTTGGAACCTATTACCCATCTGATACTCTAAACAACTTACACCAATAAATGTTATTATCAAACCCTTTTGGATAATTATTATGCAAAGCTGCATTTTGGGTAGATTCTATATGTTATTTGGACGAGGTACAAGTGATTATGTTGATAATCATAAAACAACTACCGATTCAAAGGAAATTAAAGAGTAAAAGGGACAAAATGTTTTGGTGTCATTCTAGATGACAAGGTATCACAGAATGAATAGAACTTTATTTAAATTTGTTTTTTTTTCATGTTTATTATAGACTAATTTTACAGCTTGAAGCAAGGCTCCCAAGCTTTCTCTTGACCATTGGTTTTAACTAACACATAAACAAAATTTCATCAACTTGTGCTTTTTATGGTCTGGGTTTTGATAATCTTGGGTTACAATCAGCTAACCCAGATGGTCCACACATCCCAGAATGTTTCTGCATCTGGTCAATAATTGCTCAAGTTTCACCTAGATTTCTATTCTTACAATTGTATGCCTTTTGCAACAATGATTTTATGCTTGACTCCACCAATACAGAGATAGGACACAATAATATTCTGGCTATGTACAAAGTTTACCTGCCGCTTTGATTCATCACCTAACTCTCCGTGTCTGTCATCCACTATACTGCCAGAGGTGTCTACCAGGATAGCAAGGTCAATTTTGCAATCTGGAAAAAAAATATTTTGAATCTTTTTATTCATTTTAAAGGGAGAATTATGTAATGTGAAATGAAGGTTTTCTGCTATAGAGCAGAATTTGGACAAACTGATATGCGTCAGCTTTCTCTACTGTATGAACTTGCCAGCATTATGATATGACCTGTGCTTATCTTTGCAAAATCTGCAAAAGAACATCATAGTAAAGGGTATCTATGCATATGAACAACACAATGTGCTGAAAATAATATAAACCCAGATCAGTCACTTTGCTACATCAACTTTACAATTGCATCTACCTCTCAATTGGTACTTAAATCTTCCCAAATGGGTTTACTAAATTTAAGAATACCATTGCTACGATAGAGTTAAGATTGGAATAAGGACTTTTCAAACATTAAGGGTAGCTTTTGGGGTTGAGTTTTCCAAAGTCAATCTGAGAAGGAAGGTTTATAGAAAAAAACTTCAAACAGTTTCAACTTACTAGGAAGACAGGGGATTTCCATCCGAACATCACTAAATCAAAACTTAAGATTGTTGTTTACATACCTCTTGAATGCTACCAAATGGCATATTTTTAAAGATCTCAAGCCTATTGGGGAGGATGATCAACATAGTGGAACAGAGGTCTAAGCAATAATCTTCCTTTGACAAATGTTATGAAACCAAACCCTGTGTTTATTGTTGGGTTTCTTGGTTTCAAAGTGTAATAAAGATTTCTATAATTTCCAGTATAAATTACAATCTCCTCTTATTATGACACTTTTATCTTTTTACATTGTGGTCAGGCTTTGTTGTGTGAAAATTATAGCATTGCGCTGACTGGTGTATGACTTGATAATGGGAGTTTGTCTTTATTTATCCAGACATTTTGTATCAACAGACTTTCTATTGTTACAACATCAAGCCAGAGGGTAAAAATTGTTTATGTGACAGATTCTTCCCCTAAGTGGCCACAATCTTTCAATACAAACCCTTCTAAATGATATTCGTTTTACTTGTATGTCTACACCTGAACACAAATATGCACAAATACTTAAACATAGACAATATCTCAATGCTGAAAAATAATTCCCAACAAAGCAGGCATTATTGCTTTCAGATCAAATCTGGCACCATCTAAATTGGCTCTACTAGAACATAAATTTATTCTTCTCACCTAGGTCTATCCCTGTATTTATCCTTACTTACCATATGGGACCACATGTATTAACACAACAGTCCTTTATACAAAAACAGACTTTAGCAGAATTTCTACTTTAGAGAGTATATATCTCTTTCAAGGCACAACAACTTCAACATCACTTATGAGTGCAATGATAAAAAATCCTTTAGCAATTGTTGAGTCCAGACATTGATCCGGATCATCACAAAAATCAAATCACACATTCCTTGTGCCATTGCCATTTTTCAAAACCCTTCATCAAGTCCATTCATATCTTTGGGTTACTTTGCAAACAAACAGACAAACAGATACTCTCAAAAATATAACCTCCTTCTTGGAAGAGAAAGGACTTCTAACCTGTTTTAAGAACTTCTACAATTTTTTTTTCAAAATGTCTGAAAGCCACTGTGGCAGAATCAATTATGGGATGGATTTTTATCTACCAGAAATGTTTCTTCTCGGGATAGGACTTGCATATGATATAAGGAGTACTCTACACATGTATGAGTTATTGCTGGAAATGGTTCCGCGTGGACGTTCATGACATAATTTATTCAGACATTTATTTTTTGGCACAAAAAAGTGTTCATATTTTACATAATTTTCATTCACAAGCAAGACATGACATATATCATATTGCGGCATTTGTGGATATTGTTGGTGTGCTTGTCACACTGCTTCAATTGAAGCCAGGGTCCAATTTGTTACTATTGTCTTGCACTCGTGTTAACTTCATTTCCTCCAGGTCTTCAAATAATTCTTGTAATCACCTAACATTGTGTCAAGTACTGGCAAGTTGTGAGTGTTGTTCAATTACCCTTCCCACCTTTATGCTTTCTTCTACCCCACACTGGGGCTTTTCCATCACTCTAATTTCATATCCTGGGATGAAAGCTTCTGTTGGATACTATTTACACTTCGGATTATACATTTTAGTGGTTTTAGGATTTTAACTCTTTGAAAAAAAATTATAATTCACTGTTTTACATCTTTTTAGTCTCATGGCAGACAAACAATTGCGTTTAACATTAGCCAATTGTACTAAATGTGGCACAAAGCATTCAAGACCAGTTGGCGTTCGGTGTAAGAGACAACTTAATGTAAGTGCCCCAGTTTCACATCCAGCGTCTTCTCAATCAGATGGTGACCCTGATGATACTCCTCTGGAAGGTGCCGCAGGTTCTAACCCCCCAGTGGGTGACACAGCCTTATCTACAATCTCTGTAAGTGCAAACACTTCACAGATGAACTCAAAGCTGGATCTTATCCTAAAAAATGGAGAAGATTGAGAACAAAAACCTTGAACTGGAAAGTAAGCTCACCAATATGAAATCGGGTAGGTCTGGGGGTAGGGCCATACACAACCCTACTCAGTCATTCACAAATTATGTAATAAATGAAACATTTACAATAAATAGGTTATATATTCATACTTAGGAGATTCGGAAACACCAAAAATATCCCGTCTCGGTGTTCAGACACTAACCTTGGTGTGGCTGACGAAATGAAAAAAAGCAAATGAAACGGCTAGACTCAAACTTCAGGGCTTTGGTATGTTTATGTTTGACACATGTTACCTATGTTACAACACTCTAAATGTTAGAACTGAGTGTGGCTACCATATGGAACTTTGTAAAACATCAAAATAGTTACACTGTACAATATCTATACTGTGTTTATGCAATGATCTGTTTAATGCCTAGCTTACACATTGCATGTGGTTGTTTCAGTACGAATTTGACATCCACCAGATGACTGTCTTTATGGCTCCAAAGTATCGTAATAGTAGACATTGACAAATGGGCTGCCCCATATATATCTTCCCCCACCTCCCCCACCTCCCATCTCTTTATGTGTTTATTGCAGCACAGCTCATGAGAGATTATGGAAGGTTTTCCAAAAAAAAATAAATAAATTTAAAGTGGTCCCAAACAGAAATAACTTTGCAAGCTGTGGTATTTCACCCAATACATGTCCAACCCAAATGCAAATCTAACTAGTGGCACCGTTCTACCTAAATACAAGACATGCTGAACCTCAGCCAAAGTAGAGGAGCCTGTTCAGTTGTACCTAGTGACCCCACCATAGAAAGGTGTGACCTAGGTATAACTGCGGACATTTTATTTTAAGGAATACATCTGCACAATTAAATAGAGAAGTCCCTCTTCGGGTTTCGTCAAATCTTTTCTCCTTTTTTTTTCCCCTTCACTTTCTACTTTTCCTCATAACAGCAAATCGGTTCAAGATATCATCTTCAAGTTTTCTTTGTTCTTTTAGGGTCAAGTGGGACAACTTCTGAAAATAAATTACCTCCACAATCTTGTTTCCAAGAGGGCCAACACCCATGTTTAAAGTTTGTGTGCACTCTAAGTTCAGATTGCTCCGACTGATTGTCTTTCAAACTTTTTCACAGTCATTGATATTACTCATGGGAGGAAGCCTATTGATTTTGGGCAAAATTGATTAAAAACATGGCCTGCCAGAGGTAATTTTGTACAATACAACTTTCCCGATTTGTTCTAATTCTAATAGCACTTTTATAGTGCCTAATCTCTGTGAAAGACAGACTGAAAGCGCATCACACCAAAAAACATTGTTCAATATGTGAAGTGATTTTTTTATTTGTTGTTTTACGTTATGTTCAACAGCCAGAGTCATATTGTGACAAGTAGTTTACAGGTGGAGGAAACCAGTGCATACTGCACTGTAAACCACCGGGCATCGGCAAGTAACAACCACCTTTCCAACATGAAGCACTCAGCCCGAGATTCGAGCCTCAGATGTTGGAGGCGAGACTCTAACCACTACACCACCGAGCCCCCAATATGTGATTTGATGCTGAGTTCCACAAGGCATGCCTCAAATGTCTGAAACCTTTTTTTCCAAATGTTTTTATCCCATATAGAACATCTTTTGCCATATTACAACATAAATGACTGTTGTAGCGAAATTTTGACATTTTGCTGACTCAATACTTTATAGCATATCATTACAGCAAAACAGTTCGGGAAATCATCTTCAGGTTTTCTGTGTTCGTTTCAGGGTCAGGGGGGGGGGGGGGGGCAAATACTAAAAAATATATATTTACGCCCACCATCTTGTTTCCAAGATGGCTGCCACCTATTTTTAAAGCTTTTGGCACCCTAAGTTCGGATTGCTTAGACAGATTGTCTTTCAATTTTGCACAGTCATTGATATTACTCATGGGAGGAAACCTGTTGTTTTTGGGCAAAATTGATTTTAAAACATGGCCGCCAGAGGCAATTTGTAAAAAGCAACTTTACCAATGCATTGTTAAGTACCACAAGGCTTGCTTCAAATGTCTCAAAAATTGTTGGATTGTTGGTTACCTCTGTTTCACAATTACTGACCTTTGTCATTCAAGTGTAAGTTTGGAGCTTCAAAGAAATTACACAACCTTTCCACTGTAACCCATTATTACTTGCCCCACTTATTACTGTCTTTTTTTCTTTGACTTTTTACTATTTATGCCCTGATGTTGTCATAGAATGTGCGTGTGCCAAGATTTGGTAGACTTTATTTTCACACAATATTTTTAACAAAAGACCTACCAATTATTTGTCATTCAGAGCCAAATTATAGAAATACCTTCTTTCCTAACCAAATGACGTTTTAATGATAGATACTGTCTTTACAATAGACATTCCTTCACACGTATCTGGTTTATCTTGCCAAAAAACAGATAAGAACTCAAAACAGTCGAGAACAATATCCAATTACAATAATCTGGGAACAAGAGAAAAGGTTTAACTCCATCAGACACGGGATTAAATGATGAGACTATGGTGCATGTGCTTTAACAAACAGGTAAGATTTAAGTTTCTGTTTGAAGTAGGCAATGGATAGGAAGCATGACCCTCATCAGACCACTTACTCCACATTCTCTCTCATCAAAAGGAAAACTATAACCAAACCTCTCGACTTATTGCAGCTTACATAAACTGGATTGGGATAGACTCCTGAAATGACTTATTATTAGAGCATTGGCCACAAGAGAAGGAAGATTCATGAATAGAAAAATGTAGAACCCCTGTAAAAATCTCTAACTTGCAGAACACAACTCTAGCATATATGTTGTACATGTTAAGAGAAGGGGAAACCCAAGTCAGTTAAGATCTTAATATTTTTCACCAACTCCGCCGGTTGAACATAACTATCTAATATGTAATGCAATAATGTTATACAAAGAGCATTTTATAGCATTTAGTCTCCATCATATGACAGACCCTAACATGCTAGACTCATAAAGAAAGAAGGAATAAAACAGAATCCAGAGACATACCAGACCAACACCAGAGATGCCAGATACCAGGGGAGTTGGAGAGCTCTGGGGGGTAGGCTTAACTGAAAAGGTATGTATTCAATTTATACCTGAAAGACAACAAAGAAACAGCTGTTCAGATGTGATAAGGAGGCTTATTCTACAAAGTTGCAGCATCAAATGCAAAGTTGTGGCTAAATTCTTTTTATTTTAGAATTTAAGACAAGAACTGAAGAAAATTATGGTAAATTGTGACAGGTTTTCTGTGCTTGGTGTTGTGAGTACATGGTGCTTGAGTAAGATAGGGGCTTAAATACTTTAGAAACCAGTGTGATGTTACATATACACCAGAGTCAGATTTTGAAAATGGAGACCATGAGGAGAGACACAAAAATATGGAATGATCAATATTATCAAACACTGCTGACAAGTGCAGTAGGCTCACCTCGAGTCAGAAACAATGGACCTCATTTTGTTATGGACAGCAATGCAGTTTAAGTTTAATCCCCTTTCATAGACAGATTGGTGGGGTTTTAGAGCTGCTGCTGTAAATGTGTTGAATAATCTAGACCGCCAAGACATGGTCAACCAGCTTTAAGATTAAACAGAGACCAGATCAGGCTGGTAGCTCTTGAGCTCATCCTTGGACAGGGAAGATTTCTTTATCAAAGGGATAGCAACAGTCTTTCTAAACTAGGTAGTACAAAAACCCTCGACCAGTAAAGAATTAATCACTTTGGTATCTGATGCCAACAGAACATTTATGATGGCAAGTAGTACTCCCCTATGATTTATAACATCTGTAGTAGCATTAATGTGTATAACTTCATAATAATCTAATTATAGAAACTAACATAATAAAGCCAATGTTGGGGTGTTACATTTTCCTTCAACAGCCAGTGTCATACAGGGACAGATCCTAATTAACCCCTTCACACTACAGGCAGTATCATGCACGGTAACCTGCATTTGGTGAAATATCCCTATCCTTGGATCACAGCCTGACGTCTGTTAGCAAACTTGTGAGTCAGTGACCCACCGTCCCAATCCTTACACGAAAAGTTTTGAAAATTCCGCCTCTGTTTTCAGACCTGTCAGCATGTGCAGATGATTCCACACATGTGCGTGTCAATTTCTTACTATGGTAACCGAAGGTGTGGTCCACGGTGTATGTAAGGTTGTGACTAGGTTGTCCTTTGATGTAACAAGGTGGCATAAGGTGAGTGGAGGCATTGGTCATTTTGCCATGTGTTCATCCAACAGCTACCGAAGTTGAGTTTGAGGTTAATGGGGATTGCTTCTCAGTGACCAACATTTCTAGTACTGTCATCTTACTGTGGGGTATTTGAAGTCCGTCTGTAGTGTGAACAACTCAGAGGAAATGGGGCGACCTGGGAGGCAGTTCTGCCGCCCAGTAATACTTCAGTAATAGCTGCATGTCAGTTATTTCTATAACCACGCAGCAAATAATTCACACGCCAATTTCATCTCTATGGCCATGGCGTCTGTCTGCGTGTAGAAAATACCTACAGAACCCCTGCATTACACTTGCATCTCACTTGCGTGTCACTTGCAAGTTTAGTCATTTTTTTCCAATGGCCAGTTACTAGGAACACGTACTGCAGGGTGTAAATGAGGCTTCGGTATTGTCACCATAATCCATACATCTTTTCATTTCTGTATTGATTTTCAACTTTTTTTCTTCATTATTTTCTTCAGCATCGTATCCTGGCATTTTTCTCAGATTGGATCATATCAGCCTTAATTCATAGGGTCCTATTTATTTATCAATAAGAACAAAATACAAAATTGGGGGAGAAACATTGAGAGACTTTTAACATTGTACATGATTTTGCTCAGCACTCCCGCCCTCACACGTGAATGGGTCGTGTATTTAAGGACACATAAATCACCATTATGTAGTCACACAGATAACCTGTTCTGTATGGTATTACTTTTTACAAATTTAAGTCTAATGTCAAATTTAAAAGCGTTAACACACATATTCGATTCTTTAAACAAAGATAAAATCTATTATCATGAAAAGGGATTTAAATGCAAATTCAGTGATTGGTTTAGATCACATAAATTTACATTACACATATGTACAAAGTATTGTGTTTCGTAGATTATTGCAAAAGCCTTTATTCAATCTTTGCTCGAGTTCCATATTAGCTGAAAACTTTTTTTAAAATGAAGTCAACATGACGTTATAGGGCCGCGCAATAATAGGTCTGGGATTTGAATAATGGGGTTTGCCTCTGTATATGTTCAGTAAATATCCATTTTGAACACATTAAAGGGTACCGGGTGCATTGACAACTTCTGACCTTATGTAAGTGTTCCCTGTAGATTTCTAATTGAACTCTGATTTTTATTCAACATTTCTAGTATTATTTATTGGCTTCCACTATACTTTTATTTCATGATAAAACTATCCGAATTTATGTGCAATTTTCACAGGATAACCTATAATAGAATATAGGTTTTTAATGATCGGCTGTTTTATTTCTGAAAAGGTCTGTAAGCTTAAGGTCAAAGATGTACATTTATTTAGATTTAAGGTGAACTTGTACACACTTTATTTGTATGTGACATGGATTTTAACAACTTTAGTAGCTGAATTTATCTGTTGTAACTTAATTTTAGTTATTTGTTCAAATGTGGTTCAGTAACATTTTAATAAACAGCTATGTGTTTGGTCATTTAACCTTAAAAAATAAATATGCAGCTGGAAAGTTATATTATACATTATGCTCAGTGGGTAAAGATAACTTAAGTCTTTGTTGTGAATAAAAGTCAAATTTCTTCTTAAAATGGGTTTATGGCATAATTATCTGAAGATAAAAGAAGCACAGTATTCAAGGTTGAGGCACCTATAAATACTTTCTTACTATTATTTAACAAATAAAAAAGTAACATTTGCTTGAATTATTGTTTTAACAAGGACTTATTGGGCAAAAATAAGTTATTATAAACAAGAAGCAGTCGTAGAATGCAGGCCTCCACTCGTAGAACACAGACCTCCACTTTTTAGTATCCAGAATATGATGAGGATCTTTTCCAAAATACAATCACTTCTTTATTTGGTTAGGGGCTGTCCACATAAAAAAAATCATGGTAAACTTCTCCGTAAGTATTAGTTTGCTATGTTATTAATGCTTCCATTTGCAGGCCTCAGGTAAGCAGCTAAGGTTGAAACCCAGGGGCGGTATTCACTAACATTCCTAATCTTAGTCCTATCTTAGTCATAAAATTTATGATATTTGTCTTAGTTAAGATAGGTCCCAACTTGGTATTCACAAAGCATGTCCTAGCTAAGACAATTTTCCTAATCCTATCTTAGTTCGAAGTTGCAAATCTCGTGAGAGTTTGTATAACCACATTATAACCACTGAGATTTCATCATGTGATGTAAACATTCTCGCCTGCCTTTTGTGTCACAATGGAAGAATTAAGTACAGTTGAGAGGAGTTTTGAACAAGCATTCCTAACTTTATGACAATAGTTAGGACTAAGATAAGACTATGATGCTTTGTGAATACCAATTTCACTAGGACAAATTTCCTAACATATTTTTATGACAAAAATCCTAAGTTAGGACTAAGAATAAGATAGGAATATTAGTGAATACCGCCCCAGGATCCTATAGGTGGAAGGTGTGTGTGTACACCACTGATGAGAGACTGCTATAATTGAGCTTTTACATTCAATTTGCTTTCTTTTTGATGTTTGGACTTTAATAAAATGATATAAAATCTTCCTTGTTTCAGTTTCAAGTTATATAACAAAGTTTACAGAAATAGAATTATAATGCATTCATTTATTTTTATTATATTTACAATTATTTTTTATTCAAATAGAAATAGGACCAGCCTGAAAAAACTCACTTGTCACTTAAATATATCAAATTTGTTAAGGTGGTCTAGAATAACGCAACTATATATCACTCAAAAGCTGACAAAAATGCATTTAATTTATTTGGAACAAAACAAAAAAAGCTGCCAGAAAAGCATTTTGTTTCAACTGAGTTAAAGAAAAAGAACAAGAAAAGAGAAACAGAAACTTGACATTTGTCAAATGATGGATAGGACCAGTGGTTCATAAATCCGGCTGCACATTCAAGCGACATTATGAAGAATAAGTTCTTTTTTCAACTAAACAATCACAAAATTAAACACATTGCAATGTGTAAATATTAGACTTTTTAACGCCTGTGTCATTTTGACTTTTGTTTTCAGTTTGCTTTTAGTTTATATGACTCCAAAGCTGAGAGAAAAGTTGCTATGGAACAAAACAAAAAAAGACAAGAAAAGGGAAACAGAAACTTAATGGTAAAAATGACCAGTGTTCATAAATCTGCCTTCATGTTCAAGCAACATTACAAAGAATGAGTTCTTTAGAAAATCATAAAAATTTAAGATATTTTGATGTGTAAAAATTCGACTTTTTAACACGTGTGTCATTTTCACATTTGTATTCAGTTTATATCGTTTTAGTAAAAAGACCAAACTTTGGGTTTTACATGCTGTTCAATAGCCAGGGTAATACTGGGACTGACCCTTAGCACTGCCACTTGTGGGAGTTAAACCTACATAGAGGTCTCTGTGGTCAACTGCTTGAAGCATCTGGCATTTAATCATTTAGCTCCTGCCTCTTTGGTCTTGGGTTCGAATCCAATGGCAAACTTCCATGTCTTGCTAAAGGCCTGATATTACCCATGCCAGCTGAAATGATGAGTAACAACATCCTCACTTTCTACCAGATGACTATATTTGAACTTTAAATATATTCCAATTTCATTGGCAACCTGAGTTCTGGTGTACAGGTCGCCTTAATGCACACCTTGCGTACATCTTTCAGAGTTGTCTTCAAATTAGCCACATTCACAAGGCCTGATATTACCCATACCAGATGAAATTGCGAGTAATTTAGCATATTAGTATAAAAATAGCCATTTACTAAAGGCCTGATATTACCTAAACTAATTGAAATGAGGAGTAATTCAGCACATCAGCATGTAAATAACAATTTACGGCAGGCCTGATATTACCTATACTAGTTGAAATGAGGAGTAATTCAGCCTACAGCATGCAAATAGCAATTCACTAAAGGCCTTATATTACCTATACTAGCTGAAGAGATGAGTAATTCAGCCTATCAGAATCTGGATAGCAAATTGTACAGTGTATATTAAAAGACTTGTGAAAACATTGAATCATAGGGGTTGGGGGTCACTGCAGTTAAGATTCTACTAACTTCCTCAGTTGGGATTCAGAGGCTGTCCCAGTGGCTCGGTGATGAGCAAAGTTTGGCATTTAATATTTTCACTCTAACCTCTATGGTCGGTATAATGTGAGTCCAGGTAATGGCAACATGTAGCATTCACTGAGGACCTCTTCTGACGAACACTTCAAACAATGGTCAAACCTTACTGAACGGTTGTATAATTTTAAAATACTGATTGTATGGTAGGCTGGCTGGATAGCTTATAAATAGACAGTTGGACCTTGTGGGATGCTTTATTGAACATTCTATAAAATCATAATTAGTATTTTGAGTACATAGCATATATTACAGTTACCACTTCCAGTCACTTTGAGTACATTATAAGTCATTATGTAGACAACCTGTTTTGTATCATCCCGAAAATTCGTCAAAATCATGTGCTAACATAATAAGTCATTTTCTAATTAGTCAGTCAAGTAATACAAAATAAAGTAAAGTCAGTACAAAACGTCAATGGTATATAATAGTTATTATTTGATACACAATAAAGCAATTAATGCAAACCAAATTGTTGATACAAAATAAATTGTAATAGGGCCTATCATAATATATGTCAACCCCAACTTTTACCTTTGAGTTGGTGGTCCCTTTTGGAATAAATCCTTGAAATCAGCATATAATAGAGCAAACCAGGTTTTTACAATTGTGCATGATTAGTGCATCTCCTATTTCAAGTCTCAATACCATACATAATGATATGAGTATAAGCTACACAAATTCTACTTAGATTTTCTACAAGAGTAATGCAGTAATGTTCAGAAATACATGGTCCTGTGAGCATTTGTGAAATACTGATGACAATCTGAGGCAAAATTTGAAATGCAAAATATTTTAATTTCTTTAATTTTCAATGGTAAAATAAAAAAAACATTCGACGGATAAATGTTTTATCATTTGTAACATTACCAGATTGATGAAGACAGCTTCAATGTGCTTGTTGTATGGTTGGACCTTGGGAGAGACTTGTACTGTCTGCGTACCTTGACTCTAACTATGTCATATTTCTGTATTCCAGTGCCTAACAGTTACCCGTTTGAAACGATTGTAAAAATGTGTAATTCTGTTCTTTAAGATGGCACAAAATTGCCATATGAGATCTGATCCATTTTTGGAGCTGTTAAGATTAGTTCTGACATAAGGGTCAACAAGTTATTTAAGGTTAGGTCACTGCTAGGCTATTCGTTTTTAACTTGTTACTTTCTATCACATAGAACTATATGTAATACTTGCATCACCCTATTTATAAAACCATTTAAACAAAATTTTAAAATATACTATTTTTATCCTACTTTTTTATCCTGATTCCCATTTATGTCAGCTGGTTAAATAGCCGGAGTTTTGTTGCCTCTACTAAGCAGGTTATGTAATTGGTGGTTTGTGATGAAAAATGATGGAAGTACATGACACGATACTAGGATATCTCAACTTAATAGAGAAAGTTCAGTATGCTAATAACATTAGTATCTTTTTGATACTACGTCCGGTGTACTCCATTGTAGGAATTTTCTAGCTTGTGTGTCATAATGTGACAGCTCCATTACCTGCTACAGTAGGTGTTGACACAGTGACATCCTGGCCCATCACCACCTGGCTGCACAGCACGCTCACAGCTATCAGAGGCAGTAGCTTTGTCAGATAATAAGTCATTTCACTGATCTCACACTGTCTGCTGTTTGGTTCCTGAATAAGCAGCAAAATATAATCTAATTGTACTTTTATAGCACCTTTATTTCTGGTGATCTCTGTGGTTAGGGTGCTGGACTTCAGACTATAAGGTCCGGGGTTTTTTATACTTGGCCAGGTCGTGGCCATTAGGACTTTGGACAAGATCATTTACACCTCTGTGCTCCTCTTCATCTAGGGGTACAAATGCATACCAACCTTAGTTGGAGAGTACAATGGCAACAGGCTGGCGTCCGGTTCAGGGGAGCAGAAGTACTCTGAGTCAGTTCATGCCACAGAAACCAGTAGTAAACACCAAGCATATGGACTATAGTGGGCTGGAAGAACGGCTTCACCTTTATGACTTACTTACCATAATCGTAGGTTCAAGAGCATAGGTACAAGATCACTGTTTAACTATTTCATGTAACTGTTGGATAGGAGTGCTTCATAAACAAGAGGTTTCTTAGTAAGCACTACTGATATGTAAAGGTGTTTGTTCCAGACAGCAGGGGCATGATGACAAAGGTGCTGTTGATGGAGTGTTATTACTCATGGCAATGTACGTAGGATGCAATGTGTACTTGTTCTCACATGACTCCAGCTGGGGAAAGATTTGTAAAAATCCAAAACTACCAATTTTACCAGAACGGTAGCCATGTTTTATGTAAACACATGATAGGGGATGAGCTGATGTGATAATATAATCAGGATTAGTGCGTGACATACCTTTCACTATACAGAGTGAAATGATACAATATGGCTCAATGCAAAATGACTTTTATCTTGAAGAATTTTCCAATTGTTAAAGAAAATTTGAAGATACCAGTTGAAATACCCACAACTTTTTTATTTCTAGTCTGATTTTGAAAAATTAATTTCACCATGATGGCTCATGGGATGATACTTACTGGACCAGTGTAGGGCATATGGATAAATAATATCACTTAAAAATTACATGCGTGGAAACATAGCATGAGGTGACACGGCAGTGTAGAGGGAGACACACTCACTTCAAACCTCACTCCGAGTGTTAAAGTTGGCAGTTGCTTGCAAATACCTTGCTATCTATAATACTACACTGCTTTTCACATCCATAAAACTGCCATCCGTAACATGAATGTGTTGAAATTAATGTTAAATCAAAAATGAATTCAAATTTAGAATTCACAGCAAGTTCATTTACTAGGATACAGTGTGTGTACATTTTATTGCACAAACTTCGTGTCAATTGGTAGTCAATTCAGATACTTGGTAGTATTATTAATATTAATGGTAGATACTTGGTAGTATTATTAATATTAATGGTAGATACTTGGTAGTATTATTAATATTAATGGTAGATACTTGGTAGTATTATTAATATTAATGGTAGATACTTGGTAGTATTATTAATATTAATGGTAGATACTTAGTAGTATTATTAATATTAATATTATTAATAAATAAATAAATTAGTCTATATCTGCTGCACTTTTTGGGGTTTTTTTCACATTCTGAAGGACTGACTTGTACCCATAAAAATTATATAAGATTCCTTTACGAATAAACAAAAAATCAAATAATATTTGTCAAAAGATGTCTCTGTAATAATCCAGATTTATTATTGTTTACACACTGATATAACAGATTATATCTAACTTCATTCTTTGTCATAATCATCATGTTTATATTATTTCAGAAGAATACTTCAAATGTTTAAGTCTTTTCTATACATTTTAATTTTGATCTTATTCCTTTGGGTGGAGTATTTCTTTAAATCAATCAATCAATCAACTTGTATCAAACAATGTAAGAATTCCTATAATATATCTACCTGGATGGATTTAATCTAATCGTGTAGCACAAACACAAGATTATCCGTATGTCAACCTCTTCCCAATCTTTCCCATCCACTCCAGTTGGTCACACCTAGAATCTATTCTTGTTGCACATACACACCCATACACACACCTACGCATTCATTGGTTTGTACTAGTTTTGGAGAACCACCTCTCCCATTGAAAGGTATTATGTGAATCACTTTCATCAGACTATTATCTTCTTTCCCTGGTTTTAAATCTTCAAAGTGTCGAAGACTTTTTTCAAGTAAAGGAATTTTGACAGGGTGTTAGATTTATATCTTGAGGGCAAAACTTGTTTCTTAAACAGGCGAGACAGTAACTTATTTCTACTTTATTACCAAACTTTTCTGTCTTTCTGTTTCCCATAATTCACAGTCCGGTGAAAATAGGGTGAGGCCCTGTGCTTTTCAACCTTTTCTTTATAAAGTTGAAAATGCATGTATTAAGTCACTCATAATCCACACCTAAAATGTAATGGGGCTTTCACACTGTCAGGACCAATGTTTTTTTTAGTCCTATTGTAGTAAAATGACACACATCAAAGATAGTGTATATAACGACCATTGCTTGTCTACGTGATTTGGTATAACATGAACACAAAATCCTTGTAAGTTTATTGCCTCCATCAGGAGATTATGTCTTTTCGGTGGGTTTGTTTATCTGTTTGCCTGTGTTAATAGGGCTTACCCTATTGCATTTAGGAAAGATCCGGGTCTTGTTTTGGATAAAAAAATCATAACTTGCCCTATGCCGGGATTCACAAAATGTCTCAAGTCTTAGACAATTTTTTTGCTTAGAATAGTCTTAAAGCTATGACTTTTGTCATAGCTAAGATTTCTCTTAAATTGGGAATCACAAAAATTGCTTAGCAAAATCTTAGCTGATACAAAATTTGTGCAAAAAGTCTTAACTACTTTGAATTCAAATTAACAAATTTTAGTAAAACAAAAACATTTTTCATCGATAAATACACCAAACATGCTCTTCAAAATTATAAAACAGATTTGTTACTTTCTTTTAGTAAGATTATGTAAAAATAGTAGTCTTTGTGTTTTATTGTGAGTCAGCCATTTTTATGACAATATTTTTACCACAAGAAGGTAAAATGTGGAAATTTATAGATAATTAAATTATGTAAATTTCTATTACAATCCACAGAAATTACTTTTATAGAAAGCATAGATACACATAGTGTATTTGGTTGGAATAACAAAGGGTAAAATGTAAATACATGCAATGGAATATTTAAGAAACGACTTAAGTCTGCCCCGCAGTGGTCTTAAAGTTATGACAAAATCTAAGACAAATTTTTGTCTAAGACCTTTTGTGAATCCCATTTTGTCTAAGCAAAAAAAGTCTTAACTTTATGACAAAATTCTTCCACAGTTAAGACTTTTCCTTAAAGTTAAGACAATTCTTTGTCTAAGACCTTTTGTGAATCCCGGCCCTGATGAAGGCCTCTGCTCTATGAGTCCTTTCAAATTCTTGTGATTTTTGGTTCAATTAAACTAGACATTGAAACAAACATAGTTTATAAATATATATTTCTTCATATAAAATACAACCAAAATTAATTAACTTTCTCGAAAGTTGTGAAAAGGAGCGATAATACAATACTTATAAGTGGCCTAATCACCACTCCGAGATTGACAAACACATCTAGATTTTATAATGGTTTGAATTTAAATCAGTGAACCAGATTGGTTACAGAATAATTTTTTTTTTTTTTTGCTTACTTTATTTATTTTCATTATTATTATTATTATTTGTGCTGATTTAAAACTTCTGCCAAATTATAATAGCTTATAACATTACAATTCAACACAATTCCAAATAGTTTGGGAGTAATAGGAATTTTAATGACGTAATTAACACATGTATGATGTTAAAACTATGGAATAAAGAAAAAACTATATCATTTATAATTCAAAGCTATCGTGGAAATTCTGACAGACCGATCTGAAATCAACTCGAAAACACACAGAGTAATGCAACAGGATTGGCTCACATATTCATTCTGTATTTCTAAAGTGAGTGCGGGCTATTGGGCATCACACAGGAAATGACGACAGCAGTTATAGAAAAAAACGAGTAGCCACACACTGTGTTCAGATCCAGTTCATCAGAGACCAAGGAATTCGTCTTTCTTCTGTAAAGCCAAAAGTAAACCACTGGACTGTCAAAAAAAATCACTCTTTAAGACATGCACCTCTTTAGTTTAAAATATAAATTGGCCCCAGCTAATTAGACTGTGACACTCTGACAGAGAATCAGCAGAGCTTTTAGGAATCTTTAAAAATGCTTTTTCACACAAAAAACATCAAGCATTTTTGGATGAGGGTACAAGGTACGACTGCAGTTCAAAGGATATGACCTTGGCTATCAGAAAGGGGGCATCTGAACTTTACTTTCAAGGAATGTTCAGTGCCGGTCATGGCGAATTCTCACTCAGTGCACACCGCCATGGCAGGCAATAATAAGTAAATGGAAATATCTGGATTTTTTTTGTATCCAGCTGATGATCCAGATGATTCTCAAAATTTAATGGTATCTCAGTTGAACCAATACCAGATTCTGATTTTCTCCAGGATTATCCAACCAGTAGTATTTTCAAAATCCTGGTAACAAACAAACAGACAAACAGTCATAAAAATAATACTTACTTGGCAGAGGTAACATCCCATATGTTGCAGTAAGTATGCAGTCCCCAGTGACCTGATGCTTAGCAAATGTGGCATATAATCACAGGCTATCACCTCTGTGGTGATGCTGATGGACTGTACCAATATGACCCTCACCTTGTGTAATATGCTGATAAAAGGTTCTAGAAACAAAATGCGTAAATTCTATTGTCTATATCATAAAAGAGTGTAAGTCCAATTAATACTGTATATAAAGCGTTCTGTAATGTACAAATGAATAGCAACTTTTATGGAATCTAGAGAGAAGCCTTAAAAAATTATATTCATGAGGATGCTATAACACTGACTAGGCAACAAAAGTGCTGGTGACACAATGCGGAAACACTGTAGTAGAAATGCCACATATTAAAGACTGACTAAGTGATTGGTTGGTTGATGTTGCATAAAAAGAGTCCTCTCACCATATTATACAGGCCATATATATCGTGAAGAGTAGCTTAGAGAGTGGAGGAAAATTATGCATACTAGTTGGTCACGTTTCTACACTCAAAACTGGGAGTACCAGAACTACCAACTTTCCCACTCCTAGGCCAGTAAATGGTTTACACAACTGAGGGTGTTCAACCACAAACTCCATCGAGGCTCGAGCTTCTAGAGATAACTTTTTTTTCTATTTTTTTTTTGTTGTTGTTTTTTTCTGTCGCCAGACTTCCAATAAGTAAACTGCCCTTCCAGTGTGCATTGATTATGGATCTGATTGCTTCCAAGCTCTGATGTCAGTGCCCTACTGATGGTTCTGCAGCTTGCGACTTTCGACCTTATTGTTGCTGTTGTTGTTGCTATTGTAATCTCTGTGGACACGTCCTGATCACATGGCATCTTTCAACCTAATTGCCCTTGGCTTTTCATATAACCTTAGCGTTAGCCTCTCCTTACATGAAAGTATTTTCTCACTATTGGCCCTTCAAAAAAGTTGCAGAGGTAATGTAGATAGGTGGTGGGTTCAGCTACCCTTCCCTAAAGAGGCCGGTGGGGTTGGAGGGTATAAGTAAGAAAGGTGAAAATGCTGCAACGGATGAAATTTGCAACTCAGCACACAACCATATTTTGATTTGACTTATGAGGCATTCAAATTAATCTGTTCCTTTTCCTGATAAAGTTAGATAATTCATGCTGGCAGTTCAAAGTTTGTTTTTTGTTGCATTCTTTTAAGGAGCCTGTTACAGCCAACTCTGTATCAAGAACTTGTTTTGTAAGCTGACTTATTTTGTATACAAAATAAGTTGTAAAAAGGGCAAGTTGATACACAACAAGCTGTCCTATAGATAGGCTGATGATAAAATTTAAGTTGTCTTATAGACAAACTGATGATTCACAAAAGTTGTCATATAGACAAGTTGATCATACACAAAAAGTTGTAATTTTGAAAGGTTAATGACACAGTATAATACAATATTCAAAATCCTACTGGGTAAGTTGACAGGCTGCATATACATATCTGAGTTAGTGGTGTATTTGCTGGGCAGCTACCACAGGACCCAGATGAAAGAGCTCTGAATCAGCCCAGGCCACATACTTCAGATAAAACTGTGTGAAGGTGCTATGAGATTTCCAGTGACATGCTGATAATAAGCAGGAAACTGCAGACTGGAAGGCCCTCACATCATGAGCTTTAACCTCCTCAAAAGGGCAAGGGCAGGCATAACCACTGGGGCCAAACTCTATGGACCCTCTTTGGCCAGCCCAGCTGATTCTTGGAAAGAAGGCTGGATGGGGCGTAGAGACCTTGGACCAGTCCGTCTGGTATCTGGTGTTTTTGTTGAGCCTGCATTTGACAGAACCCAGAGCTAAGACGAAGGCAGTCTTGAAGGTCAAATGCTTCAAAGAAGCCTCCTTAAGGGGTTCAAAGGGAGCCTTTGTATGCTAGTAGAGAACCAGGGAAGTGTTCCAAGAGGGGATGCCACTCCAACCCTAAGGTCTGTCTTGTCCCAGTAAACATTCAAATCGTTTTAAAATGGTTTAAACGTTTATAAAACATTTTTAACCCTATTTGAACCCTATCTTTTGGATAAAAAACGTTTCCAAGTACACATTTACACTGTAATGTTAAAAAAACATTTTATAGACATTCTCAATACAAATATTTTTTGCTAAAATGCTGAAAGCATTAAACATTTATAAAATGACTCAAGAAACTGAGATTTGACTGCATACGTTTTAAAAATATTTATAAAATAGCTTAAGAAATGCAGGTTATGCTGGATTTTTTTTTCAGGAGTACTATGGGCCAAGATAGGTTTGCAGTGTTTGTTTGGTTTGGGAACCAAGAAAAGTCGAAAAGTTGAAGAAGTCTAAAGACTTCTGAGATTTGACCATTTCTCCTGCTTACTTTTGCATAAGTGCATGTATTGCCTCAATCAGGTAGCTGTTTCTGACAGGATGTACATAGTTACTTATTATTGTTAATGACCATGTCATTTGTGGTTGGATCCGGAAGAGAAGGAGATGGCCTTCTTTGAGGATGTTTATGACCTTGGGGGGTTGCCCCTAGGGCGGCTACATGTCCCAAAATAGATGCAGTCTGGCTTCTACAGGCAGATTTTTAGCAACAACTGGGACATTTGTTACAGCTTGAACAAACTTCAATTGATCTACAAAGGAAACACCTTTCACAGACTTTATTACATTTACCACGGGACTTCATCGTTTCTTTGGTGGATGCCCAACAAAAAAGGTACGTGATCTGCAACAACAGAGTTCACATTTAAAGTTTGATGATGTTCTATAGTCTTTCTGCTCTAGGACAGTACACAAAAATGGAGCTGCACAGTAATTGTCATTTATAAGACGGTTTACCCTTGGCCAGTCGGGTTGAGTAGGTGGATGACTTCTTTGGATCTAGAGCTTTTACGTTTTTATCAAATGAGAACTTGGATGGTGTTGATTTATTGGACTTTTGCATTTTTTACCGCCTTTTCTTCTAGAAATTTCTTGTTCACAACCCATAAAATGGACATCTGGACCTGATCTATAAGGTGTATGGGGGTGTTACAAGCTGGGCGTTTTGGTCAGTGGTCAAAACATTGCAGAAGGAACAGCCTTAATGTATCATTTAGGCATCAGACCCTTTGCCCTTATCACAACATACACAATGGGAGTGTTGATCGAATCCTGCCATAAGGTGGCTGCAAGCACCTCTTTTCTGCCCTGGTGATGCCATGATATGTCAAAAATATTTCTATACAAAATCATTGATAAATTAAAGTTTATTTCTGAAGAAAGAAGCAACTTTTCTTCAACTTTCAAGAGCATTCCAAAATGCATCTGCACTGCACATGCGCCAACAAAAAAGATGCTGTGACATCAAGTCCTTTACCCAGGAAGAAAGTACAGCACACCACATAATGAATGGTGACAATCTAGCCGGTGTCACCAATGGAGACACAAGACATCTCTTTCTGACGTTTGGTAAGGCCGGCCAGTGCCAACAATGCAGCTAATTGTCCATTAGGTAAGATGTATTAACACAATAAAATTTATTCTTTATACAACTGATAATCACTCGTAAAGGTCTGGGACATATTAAGACAAGTGTAGACAAACATGCAAATGTTTAACAACATTTCCAAATGAATGCTTCTGTCCCAGGTACCCACAACTGATCATGTTTAAAATCATTCTTGGGGAGTGTACTAGGAGCTATATTGTACAATGTTCTCACGATAATCTAATTTTGCTGTAAAAGTTGCGCCAAGTGATGCTATCCAAAGACACGATCACCTTTACAATTGCTTCCTTAATCATGGCGATGACAAGCAGATCATGAGGCCTTTCAGTTGTATGATCAATATTTTTATTTTGGACAAATTACATGCTTTTTCCCTTTAGTTTTCCTGCCCTTTTAAACGGGATCAGTTGTAGTAGGCTTCCCCTAGAGTAAAATCAGCTAGGTCATCAATTGTTCATGAAAGTGGAACTGAGGTTAAAATATCCCGATAAAATAACACAACTTAGAAATATTTGCCACAAAGTTTATTTACACACCAAACTCCACCTGTACTTCAGACTAGTATTAGTAATAAACAAATCACAGACAATTAACCAGTAAGGAAAAAAAGAACAATATGTACAAAGAAGGGGGGGAAAGGGAAAAAAGGTAAAACTAGCTTTCATTTAAGTAGGTAATTAAGTGCTTTTCAAACAGCTGGAAGTCATCAATAATACATGATGGAGTTCTTTGTTACAGTCCTGTTAAAAATAAAGATATATATGCATATTATGGTGGTAAGTCCAAGCTTGGTAGAAACTCCAGTTGGACTTTCTACTGGTAGAATTTTATATAATACATGATTGAACTTTTTATTATGAACATATAGACATAATACATTGTGCCTTACATGAACGCTCTTGAACGATTTTCTGAACAATTTGTTGCTGTCTACATTCCTGGTGTATTTCGACTAAGGGTTCAAGACTTTATATATTTCTATTACTAGATTAAACCAAATGTATTCCTTTTAGAAATTTTTATTCAACAGAAAAGGATTTTATACAAATTTTCTCTTTTATGGGCCAAGGTAACCATGTCTAGGTTCATCTATGCTGCCCCCCACCATAACTTGGCACAACTTGGTATTACACTATTACAATAGTGTTGTAATGTATATTTCTTTCATTTAAAATATGCATTGGCAAAAGCACAAGTTACAGATGTATTTTTTCTAAGTTTGTGCCAAATTAAGGTTTGTGCCAAGTTATGATGCTGAACATTTTTTACTATCAAGATTTGGTTCAACAAAAAGTTTATTTTCCAGGAATGTTCTTTTTAATAAAATCATTTCCTTACAGTCATCAAAACATATCCATATACTAAAATAAACTGATATACATAAAATTTTGATTCATAAAAATTAATTGCAACAATGGCCAATGAAATATCAAACAAGACTGTCCACACATTATTGACTCTGAAATAACTTTCTCTTAAAATAATAAGACCAACAGATAAACAAACAGCTCCAGATGTATTGTCAATTTATTAAGAAACAAGTTAATGTAAAATTATCCAGTTGACCATTTTTATAACAAAACAAAATTTCTAACTGCTACTAATTCTTATTGAACTTATTGGAGCTTCTATTTATTTTACAAATATTCTTGTTTTTACTGCTACATGCTATTATCTTACCGTGGATATGTGTGCGTGTGGAAAATTACTAATAGTAATCACTTGGACAGTCACCAAAGCAACCACCGTCTGCTCCGTATGTAAACATCATTTGTGGACAGCAACAGACTGAAAAGTATATACCTGTCTAAAAGTATGTACAATAGGAAAACATGCTGGAATGACATACACATAAAATATCATCAGTGAAATGAATATATTATGCCAGTGTTTTAGCAATAATGGATAGCAAGTGGTGTCGGGCAGACTTCTCTGAGAATTTCCTGTTTGGTTCATGGTCATTATGCCCCATTTACACTACAGGAGTACAGGTGGTTTGTCCCACAGTTAGAGGTTTTACTCGGTGGAACTGCCTCCCCAGACGTCACATTCCTTCCCAGATTTTGTGTATCATTTGCACTACAGGCGGTATAACCCACAGTTATAGGCATAGGGCAAAATGCCCCTGTCCTTGGACTACCGTCTGAGGGTCATATGCGACCTTGTGAAACAGCGGAAAACCGCCATTAACCTCCACTCACCTTACAACACTATGTTACACTGAAGGACAATCGAGTGACAACCTTATATACACTGTGGACTACACTTTCAGTTAACATTGCAAGAAATTCATCTCTGCATGCTTGCATTCGTATGCCCACGGTACAAAATTCAGAGGTGGAAATTTTGAACATTTTGAGGCTATAGAACGGGCAAGGTAATGAACGTTTCGCCACTTTGCAACAAGGTCGCATACAATTCTAAGGCAGTAATTGAAGGACAGGGGCTTTTCGCCAAACGCCTATAACCAAGGAATTTACCGCCAAGTGTGAATGGGGTATTAGACAGTATGTGATTCAGAATGTCCCAACCCAATACTGATATTACCAAAATTCCTTGCCATATGATAAAGGTCCAAGTTGTGACTTTACATCTCCTTCAACAGCTCTAGTCATATCAGAACAGGTTCATCTCAATGCATTTCACATGTTATCATGAGCTGGAGTCAAACCCAGAGCCACAGAGGTGAGAGCAACTTCTTAAGTACTTAAGCCACTGAAGCCTCGAGGGCCCAGTTTCATAAATACTTACTATCTCCATAGTAGGCTGCTAGTAAATGTTAGAAGTCTACTAATCCTATATCTGTTTCATTTAGATTGTGTTCACTATGATAATTAGTAAACTCTCCTCACTAGAAGATCTGCTACCTCAGGAACCTGGTAGGTCCCAAATATCAGCTCAGTGGAATACTTTTGTAGTGGCTACTAAGGGCTTACTAGGATCTATAATTAATGGCATACTACCTTCTATAGTTAGTAGGCCATTGTGGAATTGGTCCTAGTTTCTTGTCAGTTTCTTAATATTTTTTTATATATAGACAATAATGCTTCTGCTATTGGTTTACTTAATGCAGGGCAGTCATGAATTTTAAAGTTACGAAATGATAAATCATGCAAGATAAACCCATCACTGCTTCTCTATCTCCTCAGCTGTCAAAGGCTAAAGCAAGGGTAGTTCTCCGTGAGCGGTTTAAAACATAAGTGAGATTGTGACAAGAGCAATTGTGTCAGTCAAAATTAGGTCTTCATGTCGATCTCAACAGACAGGTATATATTTCACGACCTTGTGTGTTTACAGAGGCTTCCAGCATTGAATACAATGTCTATCTATTTTGACACAAAGTTTTTAGTAAGACTGATGAAGGTACATAAAACTGGCAGGTTATGATAAAGGCAAAGTCACTATTCGGGCATAGTGGTCCATGTCGCTTATTTCCAGTTTGCATTGCTAGAGTAACATGACAGAGTTGTTGCCACAATTCTAATGGGTGAAGAAGCTGTCCAAAATTCCGTACAATGATGGCTTTAGATGGCGTTGCCTTTATGCTTCTTGCCCTTAAAGCCATCTAAAATTCTCATGCAATTGACTTTAAAAAGATTAAGTGATATAGATTTTAATTAGATTCTTATTGGATTGTGATTTTTGTCATTTGTTTAAGATATTGTCTTTGAGATTACAGTAAGGTATATTTTCCTGGAGGCCGATTTGACCAGGGTATTTTGTTTTGGGGGCCGATTTGACAGGGGCCGATTCGGCAAAGGTCCGATTTGTCTATGATTCCATAGATGCATGCTTTCTCCATATACTATATCCCTATTGTCCAGCATCTCAAACTATGTGCTGCAATAGAAACTTGACACAGGCAACACCAAGTCTGTTCAAAAGTAAAAGTTTACAATGTGTCTGTTTTTATATTGGTCATATTAAAGATCTACTTTATATTAGAGAGAGTAAATATTCCCAATTTAACAATTTTCAATGTTTATTGGAGTTTTTCAAATTCATAAAATTGTAGCAACTTGATGTTGGCGCTGTAAACGTGTAATTTCTCTTTTTCTCTTTTAATGCTTTTATTGTGTTCCTTGATATTTTCCTTGTTCAGCTTTCTTTCCTTCTGTTTGAACATTTACTGCTTATATATATATATATAGTTTTATTTTGTTAGTGTACTTTTTGTGTATTAATAATAACTTTCAGTACTTACTGCACTGTTCCTCTATCTTGCCAGGTACTGGTGCCAGGGTAGTTCTCTTCGGTTTGTCTGTTGGTGGGGGTCTTGTGGGAATCTCTTCACACACAGTCTAAATTACAATGAAAACTCTGCTGAAAATATCCATCTCATGTTTACTATGACTTTAAAGGTAATACCCCTGTTCCAACAAAGGATTAATCGCCGATTGGTCCTGGGACCCTTAATCTTTGAGAGTATGTGAAAAAAATCTGAAAAATGGGCGGGAAAATGGAATCTTCATCCAGGTGTGGGATCAAGCACAGATCGTCCTCAGGAAGCCTTGAGAAGCCTCAGACATCCTAAGACAAGTCACAATCAATCCTCGACTATGGGGCAATTAAGCCAAGTTTGTGATCAGTTTCAACCCCGATCCTGTCAAGGATATACAGACTGGGTCTGAGACTGGTCTTAGGCTTCCTCAGGAGTCCTGGGACTAATAACAGCAATGGGCGATTTTTGTTGAGCTCTGGGACTAAGTCCTGGGCCCGTATTCACTAAACCTCCTTTATTCCAAGGAACCCTTAAAAAGTAAGGATTTCCTTTATTTCTTGCCCCTTCCTTTGTTTTTGTATTCATTAAACTTCCCTCAAACAAAGGAGCCTAACTTTCTTTCCTTGACTTTCAAGGAAACCTTAAAAATCTAGGAAATCCTTAACTTTCAAGGGAATCTTGAATTTTGATATTCACTAACCTTCCTTTACTGATGAATCCTTGGTTTTTCCCCTTAATTTTCAAGGTAAGTGTGTGACTACCTTTATCATAAAGGGGAGTTTTGGTGGTTTGACTTTTTACGTAAAAATTGAGGTAATTGGTGAAATGTTATGACATTTGCACCTTTTTTGTCGATACTACATCATTTATATCACCATACGTCTTTCTTTGAAATTTTTGGGATATTCAGTTAATATGTGGTCAAATCCAATGAAAATGTATTTGATGTGTGTCACAATATCTGTATGAAAAGTGGATATTACCACAATAGGAAAACTTCCCAAATGACTATTATATTGTTTATCTTAATGAATGATACATATCTTTTCTGTGTATATCTGATGAGGGATGTTTTACTTTTATTACCCACCATTTTGTACGATTTATGGGTTAAATTGTATGAATATTTAATGAGAAGATGTGAAAAAGCATGTCAAAAAGCATGGCCACCAGTGAATATAAAAACTGCATTCTTTAATCTGCAATACATATGCAATACAAAAATCTTTAAAAGTTAGATATTTATTTCTTAAAATATGAATATCATCTTAAACGGCAAAAGAAAACACATCATAACAATAATATTATACTAATAATATACATGGAAAAAAGAAAATACAAAAGTAAGGGAAAGATAAAGGAGCCTTTATGAACAAACATTTTTAACCAATCAGATGACTGGATGCTCTCCTTTAATAAAGGATCCTTTATTTAAGGTCTCCTTTGGTAAGGAAACCACAAAGGAGGTTTAGTGAATAGCAATTTAAAGGTCACCTTACCAAAGGAGATTTTTCACCTTCCTTTAATAAAGGGACCTTAAAAATATAGGAGGTTTAGTGAATACGGGCCCAGGTCTCCTGGGACTAAGAGTCCTGGGCTTAAGAGTCGCATGATACCTCAGACAACATAGGATTGTGTGAATTTGGGTCTGAGGAGGCCTCAGGGGGCCTGAGACTGGGGAATTTGTGGGTAGGGGCAAAAGTGGATCAGTTAAAGTCGTGAAAAATATCAAACATGTTTGATATTTATACAGACCACAACAGATCCAAACAGACTCAAACAGACAGTCCAGGACTCAGAATCCGAACCCCAAAAACCCTTAATCGGGAGCCTTAATCTTGTGGTGGAACAGTGGAACAGGGACATCAGCCTGACAAAAGTAAAGGCTAGTACAAACCAATGGCGACACAGCATGAGGTGAAACGATAAAAAGTTATACTGGTATGACATACCATGCTTATACACATAAAAAACTGATATCAATTTTTTTTCTTTATGACTTTTCTACCTGTTGTTGGATCGATGGGTATTTTTAGCATATAGCACAGACCATGGCTTAAAATGGAGCAGATCCTTATTTCTCAAACAATTTTACATATTTTTTACCATGTTTTTCAATTTAAAGAGAATAAGTATGTGAGTGTATCTGATTGAAAAAAAAATTATAACATTCCTTCAACTCCATGGGGAAGTGGCATTCCTTACTTGTGCATATGACCATCATATGATCCTTCTACTGCTCTTGATAGTAATTTGGGACAAATGAATCACGTCATTATTCGCATTTAGTTTAAGTAACGCATAGTGGACTTTGGTTTATAATCATATACATTGACAAAAAAATTATGTAACCATTTAAATGGTTATCTAAGGGGCAATATTATCATTTCAACCTGAAATCAGTGCCCCAAATTAACAAATGATTCATCAACATAAAACTTGCAAATCATAATTTTTATATCAGCCATCCCGGTTAGCCATTCATTGTTCACAATCATATTCGTGCCAGTTTCAGGCATGTTCTTAATAAATTGCATTCAATTTGGTTGGCTATTGCCTCTTCATACCTGCAGTTCTGAGTATTTTGATACACATCATTCCACTTATAGCAGTCTGTACAATTCTAGGCAGTATCAGGGGCATGGTAAACTTCCTAACTTGCATAGAGTACATATACATACACTTGCCTTGGAACACAGATGACCTGGGTTCAATCCCAGGTACAGTCAGATATAGTGGCTACTATCCCCTGTGGTGAGAACTACAGGGCAACAATAAATAGTCGTCCCTGAGTCAGGGAAATGTCAGTCACTAGAGTGCTCAGTACATTGATAAATAGTAGTCTCTGAGCCTCTGTCTTTCAGTTAGGAGAATGTCAATCACTAGAGAGCCCAGACCATGGATAAATGGTAGTCTCTGAGACTCTGTCTTTCAGTTAGGGGAATGTCAGTCACTAGAGTGCTCAGGACATTGATAAATAGTCGTCTATGAGCCTCTGTCTTTCAGTCAGCAGGATGTCAGTCACTAGAGAACTCAGGCCATTGATAAATGTTAGTCTCTGAGACTCTGTCTTTCAGTTAGCGGAATGTCAATCACTAGAGAGCCCAGGCCATAGATAAATGGTAGTCTCTGATACTCTGTCTTTCAGTTAGGGGAATGTCAGTCACTAGAGAGCCCAGGCCATGGATAAATGATAGTCTCTGAGACTCTGTCTTACAGTCAGGGGAATGTCAGTCACTAGAGAGCCCAGGCCATTGATAAATGGTAGTCTCTTTGTTTCAAGCAGGGGAATGTCAGTCACTAGAGAGCCAAGACCATTGATAAATGGTAGTCTCTGAGACTGTGTACTTCAGTCAGGGGAATGTCAGTCACCAGAAAGCACATGCCATTGATAAATGGTAATCTCTGAGACTCTGTCTTTCAGTCAGGGGAATGGCAGTTACTAGAGAGCTAAGGTCATGGATAAATGGTAGTCTCTGAGACTCTGTCTTTCAGTTAGGGGAATGTCAGTCACTAGAGAGCTCAGGCTGTACCTCTACAGTCAGGAAAGGTCAAATGGCACTCTATGTTCTGTTATGAATATACTATATAATATAATAGATTTAGCCTTTATTTCAGTAATGATGAATTCTTCTCATCCCTGGACACTGAAAATTGGAATCTGTTTTTGGTTTGCGTTGGACTCTGTTCTTATTAGATATTAAGAGCTGGTGACAGTTAGGATATGTGTCAAATCATTAAGTCAAGCACTAAACTTCTTTACCTTACCTTGACAAGACCTTGCAGGATGTCAGTTAAGTCTGAGAAACTCTCCACTCTGTAGATATTCTCCCCATTTTCTCCTGTAGCGATAATGCTCAGTTCAGTCATGTTGATCTCAGTGGTGACACCAATAACAACAACCCTGAAGTAAATGTAAAGCCAAAATCACAGTTCTATGGATGAAGAGATCCATTCAAATTCGAGATGGTTGAAAAAAAAACAGATGGTGCAATAATCTTTGCCATTCTCACAGATGGCAGATTGAGATATGAACACTGATGTCTAGATGTGTAACAGTTTTAAATTTAAGGTTACATTTTATTTTGCTTTCTAAAGGTATGAGTGTCTGTTTCTCCCTTTTGGAGTCACTATTCATACACTCATGGATCACTTCATTCTTTCAGCTTTTCACTAATCAATTAGACCTTCTTCTAAGTCTTTACTTTGTGAACAGGAGCTGGGTAGTTTTGAGATAATGACTGAGTGCATTTTTAAGCAGTCTGTATTTTTGGAAGGTCATTTGGCTTAGAGAAAACCCACTGAGGACTGACCTTGCAGTAGCAATAGCCTGTGCTTATGTGTTGGAATTTTTAACATGTACTGTACAGATATGGTACAACATTTTAATTTAGCTGGGTTTTTTTATTTTATAAATGTCCTTTATGGTTACATGTATTATACAGTACCTAATGATTAAATATAAACATTATTAGCATATACCCAATACCAAGCCTTATAAATGCACTTTTATTACACAGTACCTCATGATGAAATACAAACATTATTACATATACCCAATACTAAGCCATATAAATGCACTTTTATTACACAGTACCTAATGATTAAATATAAGCATTATTAACAGACACCCAATACCAAACCTTATAAATGCACTTTTAAGTCACTGTAAGTATATATATTTTATAAGCAAAGAGAAACATAACAGTCTCTTAAAGGTTAGGTACTGGAACAGTCACTCTAGTCGTAGAGTGAAATAGATTAATATATAAGCAGTCCTTTTAGCACATCCAACAGTGACCCAAGCATTTTGGCACCAAAATGGAGAACAGGTCAAAACACGATGTATGGGATGATAATCTGAATATTTCTAGTTTTAAATCCTTATCACAGCCCTCAATTTATGGAGTACAAAGAATAATAACATTCAGGATCTTGAATTTAAATCATTTAAGTGTGATTTAAGAATTTAAGTGTGATTTTGTATGTAGAAGGTCACATTTATTCAGATATAGGTCATTGTAGAAAACAGATAGGGATTTTTAATATTTATTCTACTTTCTGATTGCCTTATTTGTGTAAATTTATTCCAGTGTAAGTTACAACATAAAACAATATAGCACACCAGAAATGGGTAACCTGAAAGTGCCATAAAATATCATTTTTTATTTTCCACCACGAGCTATGTATGATGTGCTATGCACTCAAATGATATTCTTATCTTCATTCGTGATATATATATTTTTGTATATGTTACTAGGTAAATTTTCCTATTTTATTGACCATCATGAGTCATACTAGATTTTAATACCAGGACATAAAGACTGAGATATATTATTCTTGAATTCCCTAGTGCCACTTACTGTAAAGGATTAATATTACAAAAGCATAAGTGTCGATGTTTTGAAAATATTTCATAAAATTTATAAGTTACATTTTGTTTAAAAAAACATCATTAGAAAGGTATTTCTACAGAGCTTCTCCTCAAATTTGTAGCATTAAATCTATGCAGAAACGGGACAGAAATCTCAAAATAAAAAATTTAAGTTTTAACATTCACTGGTCCCCCCATATTCATCAAACCCTTTTTTGCCTTCATCAGTTAAATAATTAGATATTTCACTTATTATTCATAAAAATGGTGGATAATATGTATTTTTTAATGTGTTATGTGGGAATTTTTCCAGTTATAGATACATCATTCATACTTACGGAGACTCCTTCTGTAATCTGGTGGCCATTTCCTGCACCTCATCTACTCGGAAGTTAGACCTACCATCAGTGAGCACTACACATGCATTGGGTGTGCCCTTCCTATAAATTACAAAAAAACGGCTTGAATGTTACTCTGATTCAAAATAACTCCTCCTTAGAACACATTGGTCATAATTTTTGTTACTAGCAGTGGTCCCGTCCAAATTTTGTGAAACTCACTTTTGTATGTGAAGTAACAACAACATGTGAAATTCATCAAAACATGTAAATGAATTCATATGCAATTTACAAACAAGATCACCCATCGGTGTGCTATTCTAGACGATATGTGAAACTCCACAAAGTATGTTAAATTTCGCCACAGTTTGTCCACTTATGTCCTTGGATATTTGATTACTGTTTTTAATTTTTAATTACATGTCTCAGAGTCTCTCTTCCTGACAAAGCTTAAGTGCTACAAAGGTTTGATTAGAATTAGAATTTCATGCTCGCCAAAGTATTTGTAACTTTGTTTCATCGCTAAACAAGGCCAAAAGGGGTTTCAGTCTACTAACACAAGCCGCAAAGCCATCAGAGACACGAGTAGTGCACTAATGTAGCCCATTTCTGCTTAACTTCAGTGATGAGACAGGTACACATCACGCTAAGCCACAATGTATAAAAATCCTGAGACAAAACAAAAACAAAGGAAAAACAAGGCCGAAAGGGGTTTTGGTCCCCTGGTGTGAGCGCAAAGGCACCAGAAACACGAGTAGTGCACTGAAGTGGTTACCCATCCTAGTACTAATGTAGCCCAAACTGTTTAACTTCTGTAAAACACAGCCATTGTGATCATGCCACAACTTCTGCAAAAAGACAGCAAGTCATTGTTGGCCATGCCACAATTCATGAAAGTCCAGAGACCAAAAAAAAATAATCGCGAGCCTCACTAGAGCTCATGCTTAAAAAAATAAATCAAGTTTCTTATGATTTTGTCTGATCTGTTACATAAGTTCGCTGATTGTAACTCCTTATTGCAAACCACATGTAGTTTACCTACATTCAAGAACTGATCGTTTGTGTCAAACGTGTTACATTTTTCAACAGATTTAAAGGCTGACTAGCATTTATCCATTCAACTGATACACTATGACTTCCACTTCAAACTTTATCCCAAATTCTTAACCTCGGCTCAATATATTTATAGCAGAAAACCCTAAACTCAGTTGTTCTTGAGGAAGTGAATTTTGGTCTCTAGGCTTGTAACTCTGTTTCAAGGTCACACAACCATTTTTTAATAGTCGTTGGGAGATAACATGTTGAGCAAAAACGTTTTAGTGGTTGCGAAAATCTTATATTTTAATAAATTATAAAACCCTGTGGTTGTTATCTGTTTCTTCTGTGTAGAACCGGTGACCATGTGTGTTCTCATCACTTTGATGATAGATTTAAATCTCAATGAAAATTTTATGTTCAACAGATCATTTGTCTATGAAAGTAAATTTCAGTTTTAAATATGGTCATCCTTGATATTACCCTCTAATTGAAAGAGGTAGTCTGCTTATCAAAATCACTACTGCTACCCTGCATAAGTTGGCCGCAGACATAAATTGGCCGCCCTCACCACACCTTCACAGGGCTTTAACATGAGTGGCCTACTGCACTCTGAAATCATGTATTATTGTTAAACTTATTATATGCAACAGTTTTCATTGGTGTAGATAACCTATTTGTCTTTCTGGAGCCTGTAGATGAGCCGCGGCCAAATTATGCCTGTGGCCAATTTATGCAGGGTAGCAGTACAATGAACTACTCATATGTGTATAATAACTGCATGACCTTGAAACAATGATTTTGTTCAATGTGGCTTACATTGTTCTAGTACAGACATAAAGAATCATAGACAAATCGGCCCTTTGCCAAATCGGCCCTGGTCAAATCGGCCCCCAAAACAAAATACCCTTAGTCAAATCTGCCCCCTGGAAATATGTGTACTCTCAAAGAAAATATGTTAAACAAATGACAAAAATCACAATCTCGTAAGAATGTGACTTAATAAAAACTCTTATAGCACTTAATCTCTTTTAAGTCAATTGTACTTCCAATAAAACTAACACTTTAAAACTAACACTTATTTAAGGACAGAGGATAGAGGATATTGATAACAGTATCCAAAAATCTTTGATATATGTTAATTGTACTTTTGCTAAATATCACTCAAGTAGTTTTCACCCTTGATGTGATTATCTAATTGCACTTATAATTATTTGAACATAAACAAGTGTCCCAATGACAGAAGTTAAAAGAACTTGGTGAATCATCGAAATATCTTTGATATATGTTAACTGTATTTTGCAAATATCACGTTAGAAGTTGTCAGCCTTTTGAAAGAAATCTAACAATATCACAAAGAATGTATTTTGTTATTAATAACCTAATACATTATCTCCTGATGTAGGACATTAAGTGCCATGAAAGTACTCTTATTGCATTACATTTTATTTTATTAACCTGGGGGCCGACTTGCCCAGGGCCGAGTTCTTAGGGGTCCGATTTGCCGAGGGCCGATTTGGCAAAGGGCCGAATTGTCCAGTTCCTGACATAAAGTGTGATAGCTGTGTGATGAGATTACATTATCAAAACAAGTTTTCACTCTACCTGTCCCCTCTTTTACCAAAGACCTGTTCCACTGTGGTCTCCATAGCTTCTACCGTATTCGTGAAGGATCCTATCTGTGGAATTTCTTGAATAGCTGCGGTCAAAGTTTCCATGTCCTTAGTCTCTTTACCATTCAAGTCCCACTCAAGACTGGAGTTACTTGAGTATGTTACAACAGCCACCTGACGATTGATAATACTACATCATTACTACCCAGAAATCATTGTGGCCACTAGAATAGTTCATTGTTTTCCAAACATATGTCAGAGTAAAATCATCCGTTTTGACAAATTTGTTACTTTCTGTATGAGCAAAACCCTAAATTTTATAATAAGTGCAGATACTTTAGATGTTTTCTATTTGACAACCAAGAATATTCTGTATGGTACATTTATACTCGGCACTATATTTCCCTTTAATAAGGACTCAAAGTGCTATTTGAAACATCCTGACTCCACAAGTACAACCCATTCACTCAAGTGACTGACATTCTTCTCACTGAAAACGGAGACCCATTTCATCACCTTATTTAGCCTGTCCCTTAGTATATGACAAAGTGACAGAGCACAACCATTTCAAGAAAGTTCCCCACACACTCTGTATCTGCCTGTACCAGGGATCGAATACTCCCCAGTTTTAAAAGATGGAGTAATAATATTACAACAATGCTGATTACTTTGCAAATTTTTTGCAAAGTATATTACTCAGTTTGTTTGTCTGTTACAGCATAACTCCAAAACTATTGCACGGATGTTAGTGACATTTATCACAACTATACAAGGAAGAACTTATCCATGGTTCTGGAGAAATTATTAGTTACCATACAGAAATGAGCAATTTTGCAAAGTCTGCACTGAGCTCGCCTCCGAGTGCTCTAGTTGATTAATTTATTGCTTAATTTGAGTTTAACATTATTCTCAACATACTGCAAAGGTCATAGGCCATCCTGGTGAGGAGCTGAGGGGATGTAGAGAAGCAGTGTATACTTGTTAGTTAAGAATATGCAGTGAAAAGTAATGCCTGCACCACAACACAACTACCAATTTCCCATTTAAGGTTGACTAGTAATCAAAACTAAGGACCTGAGAAGTTAAAAGCGAGTGTGTTTCCACCGTGCTCTCTACATGATTCACAAAATACATGAAAGTTAGCAGTTACGGATAATATAATAATAGGAAGTCTGAGAGGGAGTGGATTTGTGTAAGACATGCTTCCTGCCACTTTGGCGCAGTAGGTAATATGCTTAGCTAGGAACAGGCGATATGGAACACAGATTTAGTCCCAGACACAGGCAAATATTTTGTGGTCTTGAATAACCAATTAAAATCACGGTCGTCTGTTAATGGATCACATGCCAAGAGGCAGGATAGGAAGCTTTGGGAATATTGATAAACAGTCATCTCTGAGACTCTGTCTTCCAGTTAGGGTAACGTTAGTCACTAGAGCTAATGCTATACTTGTGTCATTGGGATGGGTAAAATAACACTTTGAGTCCTGTGCTAAAAGGAGACATTGTGTTGGATATACATCTCAACAACATAATAATTACTGTGTGTTTACCCTGGTATCAGCTTTTCCTATTGTAAATTGAGAGGCAACATCTATAACGAACTGCTTGGCGACCTCCCAGTCTTCTGCACTGATTGAACCACTGGAGTCCACAATAAAGCACAAATCCAGGGTGTTGTTACACTCTGAAAAACATCATAGTTTGGCCTAAATCTTTCCCCGGAATAATTAATATATTGTGCTAATTTATGTCTGATGTAAAACTCATTAATTTAAATTTAAAGAATTTTCTTATCCTTGAAATTAATGTGTGGTTTAAATAAATACCAACAGGAAGTAACTTCATAATTTGAAATTTATTATCACATAAACTTAGCTAATTTGTGGTGCAGTGATTATTTCCTTTGACAGATTTACTTTACTTTTGGCACTTATTTGCCAAAATAAATGTAATAATGAGTCTTTGATATAATCAATTTCATGCAGTGCCAAAAAATGTTGGAAAGAATTGAATCAAACGCTTTCTAAAAATCAACAAGTACATGGAATAATTTGTACTTTTTTTTATATCTTTGCTATTTTGTGTTGCCTAATGCCAAAAAAATGGTCTTTTTTCACTTACCCATCCCGCATTCAGCTCTACATCACTTCCTTTACATAATATTGGAATAGTTTCAGCATAAAATCCTTATGTGTGCTTGTTTTATGTGTTATAAAGTGGTTTTCTTTGGATTGAAATATGTATTGAATCAAGTGCAAGTTATAATCTACTTTAACCACAAAAATTCACATCAATGAACATTTTGCAGTGGTATTTAAGTGAAACCTAATTGAAATCTGCACTCATGTATTCTCAAGAATAGGCAATTTATTTCCACACTCACTTCATCGCTGTACTCAGTGGTTTAGAAATGTACAACTATTTCCAACGACAACCAGCCCATGTACATTAGTAATTGGTAACTTGTTTCGCGTTGTTCAGTTGTGTGCCATGTTATGCAATTGAGCAGTGAGGCTTCCAGTTTTATCATCTATCTAAAAATAGAAAACCTTACCTATAATTCTGGTGGTGGTAGTAGTGGGCATGGGTGTGGTAGATGGAGGGAGTGTCTGAATCACCTCCTCAGTCACTCGTCTGGTGCAGTAACAACAACACGGTGGCAGACAGCAATCACACTTGTCTCTGTCAGCCTTCTTGATCAGGTCTGTCACTTGAATGACTGCAAGAGCTGAAACAAAATGGGATATGGCAAGCTCAAGGATGGGTGTTTACATCCCCAAAACCAGGGGTTACACTGGAAGAGGTCATCAACATATAATGTTGATAATCGTGAGATGGATTCAAACCCACAGCAATAGATGTAGTGGTCAAGCAACCATCCACTATTCCCACTGTTCAACTTTCATAATTATTCACAAAATCCAGGCAGTTTTAAACTAAGAATGATACTACAACTGATCCTGTAGATTAATTACAATTTTAATCAACGTTTACAGAACTTAATCTCCACTCAAAAGCAGACTCTGAGTCGCAACAGTATTCAATCAAGGGACAGAAAAAGGTCTAAGTGTGGGGAAACCACTTGGCTCCATTTGTTAACGGAAGATGGCTCTAGAATGGTCACAACATTCAAAAATAAACCATAACATCTTTGAGAAAAGCCATAACACCTCAAAGATTAGTCAAAACAGCCTCACAACCAAAAAGATTTGTTCAGAGTGCTTAGGAGAGAAATGCCCACTCGTAAAAGTTTTTAAACATGATGAATATTTTTGAAGAGATTAAAGGTATCTATATATTGTGTCAATAAACAGCTTTAGCTCTGAAACTTTAATGGCCAAATAATTTTCCAATACTTGAAAATAATGTTTATGGGGTCCCAAAAGGACCAAATCAACAGTCCAATATTTTTAAATATTGGACACCAGGGGCCGGATTCACAAAGATTCTTAAGTAAGAATTCTTACTTAAGTACAACATTTGTGGTTTAAATATAACCACAAATGTTGTATTTAAGTAAGAATTCTTACTTAAGAATCTTTGTGAATCTCGGCCCTGTGAAGTTATCAACCTATTTAAATTACACCTATTATTAAATTTGTAATTTTAAAAGATGTTATTTAACACCATTTTTTCATTCTTATATTTCTGGTGTGCATTTTGGGGTTTTTTATGATCATTTTAGTTAAAGATAAGTGTAGATAGGTTTCTTTAGAAATGTGTAAAAAAGGTTTCTATATATGGCCAAAATCACAGAATTTTAATCGAGGGTATTTGGGGGATAGAGGGTATTCACAAAGATTCTTATTCTTAGAATTTTTCTTAGAATTGTAATTTTTTCTGAGAAAAATTCTCAGAATAAGAATTTTCCTATGGTTTTTATTCTTACAATTTTTCTAAGAAGAAAAAGAATAAGAAATTACTATTCACAAAAGTCTTATTCTTAGAATATTCTAAGACTTTGATTTAAATCTGAGGCTGGCACATAGCATAGTTAACTTAAGAAAATTAGCTCTTTTGCTTATTATAGTGCAGCAATAAATTTTTCTAGAATTTTTCTTAGACTTTTCTTAGGCCCTGGATCTGTATTCACAAAGATTCTTAGAATTTTTCTTAGAATTACACTTTTTGGGGGTCTCTCTTTTATTATTATTAATCAACAATGAAATTACAAAATTACAAAAAATTAAGGTACAATCGCTCTGGGAACAGAATACTACAATTAGTACAAACATATACATAAATCATTACATTTTCATTCTGCAAAACTGAAAACTGTAGCTCTTTTCTCTTTTTACAGAGCAAAATACAGAATAATACTAAGAAACCTTAAGTGATCATTTTTTAATGTAAAAAAGAAAAAAAAACACTTGAAAATGTGGTTGTGGAGCACATGAATGTTAATGCAGAAGAAAAATGGGGATGAAACCAAAAGGAAATGAAATTCAGATTTATTCACAGAAGAGTTGATTGAATCCACCGAACAATTCTCACAATAACTTTCCTTAGAGTTTACTTTTGCCATGAAATATTGGTTGTTATATAGTAGTTCCAGTTTTGCTTTCAACTTTAAAAGTGTTAAACTATGATTTTTTTCTTGTAGCAGAAAATATATAATTCTTTGTTCCCAATATAATTGTATTCAATGGAATAAAGCAATTGGATTTCAAATATCCGAATAAAATTTCTGGTACACTCAATTTTACTTCAATATTGGTCCTAAAATGAATCCAATTTTCTATGTCTTTCCATAGTATTGCAACTTGTGGACACAGACAGAACAAATAGATCAATGTTTCAGGTGAATTATAACATGAGAGATAATTCCCATTGTTTTTATTGACATTTGTACAGTAATTCTTCAATCCCAAGTATTTTATGGATGATTCTGTATTGGAACCACATAAGGTTTTTTTTTTGTTTTATAACTTTAAAACAAATAGTGAATATCTTAGTCCAAGACTCTTCCTCAATTTTACAATTTAATTCATTTTTTTCCATTTTTCATTAAGGTGAATATGCAGATTCCCTGGCTTTTCAATCAGAATTTTATAAAAACCTTTTGCCTTTTCCTTGTTAGATAATACATAAAGAATACACCTAGGTATTTGAGGTCGTTCAAAATGAACAGGTAATTTAATATTTCAAGCTTATATATATTTTCTGATTAGCCATTTTAGCCTGTAAGTCTCTAAAAATTGGATTGTTTTATACTGTATTTTTGCTCCAAACAGTTACTACCAAGGAATTTACAGTTACTGTCAATTATGTCACCAACGCATTCTACTCCTTTTTTGTACCATGTTGGAAAGAATAACTTTTCATTGGAAATGTTACAGTTATACCATAATGGACTTGAAAGTACGTCTTTTTCAGTTTTTAATGTTATTTTATCACAAAAATTGGCCCAAGTTTGTAAAGCATCAATCCAAAATTTGTTAGTTATTGCGTTACTTACATGCTTGTACCAGGTGGGTCCAAATTTAATTTTGTAAATTGGACACACTGGTTGCTAAAAATGATTATCCATGGGAAACTGGTTGACTTGAACAGTCTAGATATCCCAGTAAGTTTCAATGATTGTATAAAACATTGTAGGTCCAGTATTCTAAGGCCTCCTTTATTAAAATCTTGAGTGATAATGCTCCTTTTTGCTTTGTCAGGTTTCTGATTCCACAGGTAGCCAAATAAAAGGGAATTTATTTTTTAATAAATTGATGACCAGGGGAAGGAATTGTTGTAAACAACTGTACAAATTTTATAAAATAAAAGTCTTTATAACCGTTATTCTGCCAATTGGTGTTAGAGGTCTCCATTTCCAAGATTGTAAAAGCTTTTTTGCTTTTTCAAAAGCAAGGGAATAATTTAAAGTAGTCATTTCATCTAGATTAACAGAAAACCTCAGTGCAAGTAGGTCAAACTGAGTAGTGCCCCAGTCCAAGTTTTGTTTACCAATCCAAATCATCTTTGTCTTATTTTTGTTTATTTTTAAGCCTGTAAAAGATCCAACTATTTCAATAATATTAGGTGCTGACTGATGTGAATCACGGTAACCATCTAAAAAGACAGTTGTATCATCAGCAAATTGTGATAATTTAAATTCTTTTTCTCCAATTGTAAAACCTTTAAATTGACAATCAAAGTCTAGAAGATAGCTTAAAATATGACCACAAAATATAAATAAGTAGGACGCAATGGGGTCACCTTGTTTGCAGCCTTTTGCAATTGTTATAGGTGCTAACCTCACTCCAGCCTGAACAACAGAGGCAATAAAATTACACGTACGTCTACGAAAAAATTTTAAGCTAAGAATTTTCTTATTCTTAGAATAAATTCCTATTCACAAAACAATTCTTAGCTAAGAATAATTCTAACAATAGAAGTAAAAAGGAATGTATGCAATTCGTAGAATTTTTCTTAGACTAAGTGTAATTCGAAGAAAAATTCTAAGAATCTTTGAGAATACATGCAGATCTTGGCATATGTGAACAGAAAGTTAGAAATGTCTGAAATAATATAAAGAGGCTGCATTTCAGTACAGTACACACTATAGACAACTTAAAATGTGACACTCGATTTGTAATCAGTTGCAAGAATATATACAAGATTTTTGTGAATAGCAAATTCTTATTCTGAGAAAAATTCTAAAAATAAGTGTCATTCTAAGAATAAGAATCATTGTAAATAGAGAAATTCTTATTCTTAGAATTTTTCTAAGAAAAACATCAATTCTAAGAATAAGAATCTTTTCAGATACAGGCCCGGGTGATATCAGACATATTGTATGACCATTTACACTGATATAATCAAACATAGTAATAAGAACAGCATAGTAAATACAATGTACTTTTTTCAAATTGTTTCTTCTTAGAAAGAAATTTTACAAATGTTTAGTAGTCTGCTAAAATTATAGAAATAGGGCTCTGGAAAGCAAGTCTGTAGGCATTTTTTGTTAATGCGTGACATCCATGCCTAAGTTAAGGTTCTATGTATATGGAACAATGTTAGGTAGGATGTCACTTGATAGAGGTCATTTTAAGGTCACTACATGGTCAAAGGTCAACTAGGTGCAAAAAACCTGAAATATGCATAGTTATACATATGTAACATTATTTTAAGGTGCTAAAAAGTTGTAAAATAGTGTTTCTTTTAACTCAATTGTGTTTCTAACATATACCAAATGATTAATAGTATGCAATTTTTAACCCCAGCCTATAAAGGCTATAGTTTTTGTCGTCCCCCGTGCCTTTCGAGCGTCAGCCGCTGCAGGCATATAGCTTGTGGGTGTTCCACAGCCTAAACCCATGCACGGATTTTCACCAAATTTTCAGGATATGTTTACCCCAAGAGGATCTAGAGCTGATTAGGTTTGGGGGGATATCTGGCAACAACTATTGCCATGGCAACACTTTTTTATCATAAAGTTCGTGGATGTTCCACAGCCTAAACCCATGCACAGATTTTCAACAAATTTTCAGGACACGTTTACCCCAAGAGGATCTACAGCTTATTAGGTTTTTGGGGTATGTGACAACACCTGTTGCCGTAGCAACACTTTTAAGATTTTTGGGTCTTAAACTTAAATTGAAATAGGGGTGCTATAAAGCTGATTTTACTACAGTTGCATTTTTATCTCCTGCCTGCCAAGGTCGTGGGGTTGGGAGATTATAAAACTCCTTCTGTGCATGTATGTGTGGGCGTGTATGCATATGTCACAACTTTTCATCAACTTCAAATATCTCTTCACAAAATTTGCAGAGAATGCTTATGGCTTTGAAAACATGTCTGTAAAAAATTTTGTACTCATTTAGAAAAAAAAATGGCCATCATAGCCGATTGTTCAAAAATCATTGATATGTTCTAAAATTAAAAATATTGCAACTAGCTGTGTCAGATTCCCACAAAATGTAATTGGCTAGAAAAGCTTGCCTGAGAGTAATTTTGGCCTTGTTTTGAAAACAAAATGGCTGTCCTGTTTAACACCTTTAATCTTAAATAGGGGTGTATCAAAACGCCCTAATAGCTCCCTTATTATTGGTTCCAGGGGTTTGGAATGAGAAAACAACTTATTAGAAATTGTGGTCTGCAAATCTTTTGTAAGTGTTAAATTTGACCTTTAATCCCTGCTTCAAGGTCATGCAGGGTCATCATGGTAAAATGGCCTTATATCTTCCTTATAATTACTTCTAGGGTTTAAATATGAAAACAACTTGTAAAACATTATGGCCTGTGAATCTTACATCTGACAACATCTCGTGGATTCTGTATACTTCTTACAACTGAAGTTGTTCCTAAGATTTTCCCAGATATCAATGCTGTTGCCCATTTAGTTGTACCTGTGGGATGGGGGTTCTTCCCTGCTGAGGCTGGCTATTTTATGATACTACAATAAATATTTCATCCAGAAGTATGTTTGTGTATTTGAGAAATGAGTTATTATGTAAATGAGGTAAGAACCCATTTCTTGTTCCTCTTGCACATTGTGACATCTGCACTGTATGCCTGACTGTGCTCAAATGTTTTAAATATAATTTGTTAATAGGCAACAACATTTTGCTTCTCTATTATTACATCACAGTGCATGTAGAGGCATTGGTGATGTAATTATCTGTGATGACACATAGTAGTGATTTATGACATCACAGTTTGTAGCATGTCTGTGTAAAGGACTGGAGTGTTTTTCACACAAGTTATGAAAACATAATGGATGTACTACATTATAGATGCAAAATGGCTTGTGCACAGTTTTGTCAAACTCATCAGAGGCAGTGTTTTGGGTGTGTTTGTAATTGAATCCAAAAGGAGCAGCAACAGTCAAGATGAAGAACTGAAGCTTTTATCTATCACAACTAAAGATGTATGTGATAATGACATTGTGTCTGATTTCTGTCTTGTGAAGCTAGGAGACATTGTAAAATCATTTACAAAGGAAAGACTAGACAAGAATAACAAAGACTTTTTTGCCCCAATGTTGTGTTCAACAACTTTAGCAACCAGACAACAAGAGTAGATGTTGTTTTTGATCGATGCTTAGGAAGAAATCAATCAAGGCTTTCACACAGTCCACACTGTCATTTGGTGGTTGGTGGTGGCTTACCATACCCTGACAGTGCCCAAGCAAACAGTTTTGATGCTGCAGATTGGTGTGTTGACCATAAACAGCCAGACACATGACTCATGCTGCATGCAAAACATGCTATAAATTTACAGTTTGGTTGGGTTGTCTTGAAATGTAGGGACACAGATGTTTTATTAATCCTTCTCTATCATGAGGGTTCAGTGGATGTGGAAACATGGATGAAATCTGGAACAGCAAAAGCTAAGAAATGCTTCCCTGTACTAGGAGCTGATGCTATCTACAACCTGCTTGGATTCCATTCGTTTACAGGTTGTGATACAACTTCATCATTTTGTGGTATCAGTAAAAATTCCTGTTGGAAAAAGTATGTTGAATGTCCAGAACTCCTAAAACACCTGTTGGTCGAGATGGGAATTCTGAGGGCATAGAACAGTATCTATGCCGATTGTATGGTTGTTCGGAACAACAATACAATCTGCATAGATACTGTTCTACAACTTCTTCCAAAGAGGTTCATGATCCAGACATTGATGTTTGCAGGTATAGGCTCTTCATGAAAGCTAGGAAGGCACTGCACCTTTTACCACCGCCAAGGGATGCATTACAGCTGCAATTAGCACACTGTAATGAACAGGCAAAGGTATGGATATTTGCTGATGATCCAACATTCACTGCACAGGATCCCCTAAGGTCTGCTGGATAGAAAACAATGGTGATGGCCTGAATTATGTGTGGATGCAACTGGAAGCGGTTCCCTCTGTGTGTACACAACTGATTTAGTGCGGATGTAAAACAAAATGCAGTATATCGCGTTACAAATGCTTCCGTTCAGGCCAAGTAGCTTTTAAGCCAGAGACGCTGCTAATCCCACTGGATTAGAAGATGTCTTCCAGAGTGCTATGATTTAAATACCATTCTATTTCAGTGCATATATGAATAATAATTGCTTTTCACTATGTCAGAGTTAGAATTACATTGTAAACTCTACATTGTTACATGTATCACATTAAGTTAGATTAGATAAGGCAATACACTATTTTGCATTGGATGTATCAGCCGGGGTTAATCAACACAAGTGACTGTGAATATCAGTGTAGTTATATTATGAACATTGCATTTTGTTTATGATGGTTGTTGATCAAAACTGAACTGAAGTTTAAACTACAACGACTTTGCTCTGTATGAATGTAAAGCACCATGTCAATTACACTGTATGTATGAAACGTTTTACTGACGTGTAACATTTGAACCATGTTTTGTTATGAAACATTGTGACAAGTGTATTAGGGGTTTAAACTGTTTTTACTATATTTTACTTATAATCTATTACATGAAACAACATTTGGAAATGTTTTTTTCTCTTCTATTGAACTTTAAAATTGAATTTTCGATAACAATTACACTCAAATGGGATGAATTTGGTCTTTTCTGATACCCTGTAGATACCCAAGTGCAAACTATCTATGCTTATTCAGTTTAATTCAACAGTGTAACATCCGTATTATGGATTGAACAGAATTTTAGCAAAGATGCATGCTAAAAACTGCAATTAAAATTGCAATTTTCATTGCAAATATTGGCAAGTGCACTCATTTGACCTTTGACCTTCACATGACCTTGAAATGACCTTGACACTATGACATCATACCTAGATTGATTCCAAATACTTTGAAGAACATTAAAAACACAAAAGTTGAGCATTAACAGAAAATGACTACAGAAGTCAAAATTTGCCTGACATTTAGGCAGTCTATAAGTCATTTTCACGTTTAAACACAGTGTTATCTGTTTTTGTTTTATTTTTTTATTTTTTTCTTGTAGTTTTTCTTCTGAAGTTAATTGCTGGAACTGAGATTAAGAGGCATAATCAATATCTGATTAGCTTAGAAAGAATATACTTACTCCCTGTGACGTAGATTGCCAGTATGATCACAACAGCTTTCATCCTTTGGTCTTCTGTCCAACCCAACAGTGTCTGTAGAAACTACACTGAATTGGCTGTCAGTGTACCCCTTTATATATAACACTAAAAGTTCAATTGGAGGAAAAATTCAATGTTCCCTAAATGTGATAAAGATTCAGTAACAAAAGATGAATAAGACTATGATTGATTTTGATGAAAATGTAAAAGGAAATTCTAGTTTTATTATGGCCAGTATGTATTTTGAGTCTGTGAGATGGGTTACATAGGATAACTGTATGTAAGGAATTTTAGTTTCTTTCGGTAATAGGCTTTCAAGATATCCAATAGCTGTTACCATTTTTACCAGCAATTTACTTAGGATTATTTCAGCATTTACAAAGACCGTATAACATAAACAAGCAGCATAATATATAATACTGTGTAGATGTATATTAAAAGATATAAGTATTTAACATGTAAATAGTATATATTATGTTTTTTAATGTCGATAAAGGAAGCATGATGCAAAATTATAACTTTATTTCTCAGTAGCTCAGACAAGTTTCATATTTCATACCACAGTGAAATGTTCAGTGTAAGACAATACTGTATAAAATATCAGATATTGACAGCTGAAATACACTTGTCACCCAAAAAAACTCATTGCTCGCGGTGATATTACCTTACGTGCAAAGATATTATACCAAGTTGACATTTCTCCAGAAAATTGAATACAAAATCAATTTTAGACTCTAACAAACCTGACCGTCTCAAGTTTACTGGCTACAATTAGAGTGCAAGTTCAGGTGAATTTTTTTCTGTTAATTTTTAGTGACTGTCCTTTTGTTAATCATTGAAAAAAATCTGGAGATATAGATGAACAGTGGCAAGAGTAACAGTCAGAATATCAATTAAGTCAAATTCAAAACTTGAGTCAATTTGAAATATTTTATGATACAGTTAAACCATCATTTTAGTCACCAGAGCGCCAGTGCTTCCAACTTCTGCAAATATGATACAGTCCCTGTCCTTTAACTATTTAAAAAGTATTGTTCAATTATCCAAATTATTCAATAAAATTGATTAAATGAGGGCAAGAGTTTTCATTGAAATGAACCACAAAACTTTTTTTAAATTTGAAATCAGTTACATTAGAGTTGAAGATATATCTCAACAATAATAAACGGTCTCTCCAAGAACCAAAACAGATTTTGGGGGTTTAATTAAAGCATTTGGTTGATTGAAAAAGATTAGGCTCGTTTTTATGCCAAATCTACGGAGCCCCTAATAGTACATGGTAAAATTTTAAAAAAAGATAATAATAAATTATGTTGTTATCGCCAGATGAAGTAGTGAGCACTACATTATCTGGTGCTAACCAGATCATTCTATTATCACTAGTTCATCTCGTGCTCACCACTTCATCTAGTGATCACCAGATGATGTGGTGCTCACTACTTATTTTCTTGTTATCACCAGATGATGTGGTGAGCATGAGATGATCTGGTTATAACTAAATGATGTGGTGATCACTACTTCATCTGGTGATAACAACATAATAAGTAGTGATCACCACATAAACTAGTGCTCACTACTTATTATGTCGTGATAACTACTTTATCTGGTGATCACCACTTTATTTAGTGAGCACAAGATCATCTGGTGAGCACCAGATGATCTTGTGATATCAAGAAAACAAGTGGTGCTAATGAGATGATTTCATTATCACAAGAAAATAACTTGTGATAATGAGATGATCTTGTTATCACAAGATGATCTTGATATCACAAGATGATCTCATTATCACCAGATCATCTTGATATCATGAGATGATCTTGTTATCACGACTTATTATCTCATTATAATGAGATCATCTCATTATCACGACTTATTTCTCGTTATCACAAGATCATCTTGTGCGCACGACTTAATACATGGTGCAATTTTTATTTTACCATGTCCTATTAGGAGCTCCGTACAAATCCAATAAATTTCTCTTCATGTTCTATGTTGGGTGGATTTATCTGTACACCATTCTATGATGTGGAATTCTATGTCTTTGTGTCAGTAGGTCTTGAGAAGTGTCGGCTAACTCAGGGGTGTCCTTGTAGGGTTGTAGTTTTTCAACCGATAGGGATTTGTTCAAACATTCTGCTTTGTAGTGGACTTTATGTATCACACACATATTTACAGCTCCCACTGGGCTTTGGCCCAGAAGGGAGATTATAAATTCCACCATGTGTTGAGTACATACATGCGTGCGTATGTGCATGCGTGTTGTGTGTGCATGCGTGCAAGTGCCACACAGTTTTGTCTAAAACTACTGTACTTACAGTTTTTTTTTGTCAATTAGTTGTCCTAATGAATTTTCATGCTCTTCAATATCATTCTGGTTTTGTTGATTTTGACCTGAATTTAAGCAAGCTATAGTTACTTTAGCTACTTTTACTAAATTGGTTATAAATAAAAACTATTGCATTTAAAGCTTTTGGCTATTATAGGCTGTTCCGGTACTTTGTCCTTAACTACAAGATGGTATTTAGTTGAGGGCTCTGTTGCATTACATAAGTGAGTGATAGCTATTTTATTATGTGTAGCAAAATAATGAAATCACTATCCAATATCTTCAAAAGTATTAGAGATAGCAATTTCTTTGAGATATGTTGTTCAGCTATTTTTAGGTGAGCTACCACATAGTGAAGTTTCAAATCTGTAGATCATTGCATTGCTGAGTAATAGCTACTTAGACATTTACACTGATGAGTAAACCACTAATAACTACAAAAACTGTTGCATTTACAGCCTTTTCTTTGAATAACTTCTTCATCTATTTTCTTTCACAGAACAACACAGTTTGGTTTTCAGAGGTTTATTGCTAACAAGTCTTTTGTCTAGAAAAGTATTGCAGATAGCCAATATATTTCAAATATGTTATTTAGCTAGTTTTAGGTAAACTACACCATGCTGAAGTTTTAGACCTGTAGCTTATTGCATACCTGAGTAATAGCTACTGCAACATTCTTACTGTAATGAATAAATCCCTTATAACTTGAAAACTGTTCCATTTACACCCTTTTCTTTTTATAAGTTCTTCTACTTTTTTCTTAGAAATAAGATGGTTTGTTTTTTCAAAGGTTAATTACTATGGTTACGAGATTTAAAAATTTCTCATTTTTAACTGTTTTTTAATGAGTAAATGTCTTTTTTAAAGTAGCATTGTAGATAGCCATTTTTACAAAAATGTCATTGAGTTAGTTTTTGGTAAACTGCAAGATAGTGAAGTTTCAGACCTGTAGTTCCTTGTGATGCTAAGTAATAGCTACTTTAACTTTCTCATTAATCAGTAAATCACTTATTCACTTAAAAACTATTGCATTTAGAGCTAGCATTTTCTTTGTTTAAGTTGTTCATCTACTTTCTTCTCAGTAACAACATGGTTTGGTTTTTCAAGGGTTAATTGCTATGGTTACCTGAGTTTTAGCAATTTTCCCAGTTTTTAAGCAGTTTCTTAAATGAGTAAATGCCATTTTCTTCAAAGATATTATATGTCATTCAGCTAGTTTTTCACGAGCTACGAAATAGTGAAGTTGCAGAACTGAAGCTATTTGGACAAGTGAGTCAAACCTACTACAATAAGTAAATGTCTCTTATCTCTAAAAATATTACAGATAAGCAATTCTTAAATAAGTCATTCACCTACTTCTGGGTGATCTACCACATAGTGAAGTTGCAGATCTATAGCTCTTTGTATGGCTGAGTCATACCTACTAAACTGAGTAAATGTCTGTTATCTCTAAAAGTATTGCAGATAGGCAATTTCTTCTAAATAAGTCATTCACCTACTTTTTGGAGACTTACCACATAGTGAAGTTGCAGAACTGTAGCTCTTTCGATAGCCGAGTAATAGCGACTGAAATGAGTAAATGCCTTTAATCTTTAAAAGTATTGCAGTCAAACATTAAGTTGCCTCTTGCTTATTGTCACTTCTTCCTCCATCTCAGAAGAAAAAGCAAAATTACACTCTTTTAGTACATCCAATTTATACGGCGGGAGATAATAGAATGTGTCAGAGTTCTTGTTATGTTTATATCATTCATGAAATTTTCCAGTAACAAAGTACATAAGTAGAATATTGCCAGAAGTAGTTATAGTTTCCAAGTCCCAACAATTGTCAGTATAAAAATACAATGGTAAACAGGTCGTCTTTCCGAAAGAAGCCACAGGACCTAATTTGATGCACTATTGTTATTTACATTGGAAATAACAAGGTGTAAGTAGAAACCTGAACTTTGTGTGCTTACACAAGATTTCATGATTACAGCTTACATGATTTCTATATACCAGCATTTTCATTCAATATTATGCCCAGGTATACCATTTTTAACAGTACAATCATTAATGAGAGATACACCCCCATCCCCTAACAAATATTGTATATAGTCACAACCATCTGAAAAATCGAATATAGAAAAAAAAGTTTGATCTTTGGGCCATCCATGTGTGTTCTCCAGGGCAGGTAATCAATTAAACAGCAATTATGAGTAGGTAGATGAAAGAAGCTTATAACAACAGACGAAAACCAAGATGCACTTGGAGAGAGCAAAACTCTCGACTCGATGTGATCAGACTGGTGAATGTGATAAAGTATTTTTTGTCATCCATCTATTGTCATTAAAATTTGAAGCTATGTAGGACACAGTGACCAGCAATACTTCAAAACAGCAATTTTGATAGGGTAGATTTTAGTGTAGATGGCAAAAATGTTTGCATAATCTTGTGAAAACCATGCTTTAATTTGCAATTTATTTCGTGTATTCATTCTGTATTTTATTGTGTAGTAAAAATACAAAAAATTTTAACTTGCGATTTCTCAGGTATTTTTGCATGACATTTTATGCAATAAAACGAGCAGAAGCACTATGATAATACCTTTCTAATGATATAAATAACATACTTATTGGTTACATGGTTTTTGAAATATTAAGGAAAATCAACACTCATGCTATATTCCTTTGACAAATACTAGTATCTATGCAAAAGAAAAAAAAACTGAATTAAGTGACGTAATAGAAGTTGTAAATATTGCTGACATCACTGCCTGGCAAGGAATTTGATTGGAAATCTAGACATGATACTGATTTACATGCATGGCGAGAAGCAGACTTCTCTGTATAAGCCCAATTAAAAATATGAAAAACTCTTTTATGGCTTTAATTATTGCTCAAAGTTCACGAAATTTGGAGGAATCTGCGTGTGACCCATGAAGTATCTGCCCACAAAATTCAAAAGGATTGATGTTGTAGCTTTTGAGTCATAATGGGCCAATAAGGTATACAGACAGGTCAAGAAGATGGAACAAACTGATTACAAGAACCCTCTCCTATCGTCGAGCGTTAACATTGTTGTTACATATATTGGACACTATATTAGTACATTGTATATTACATATATTAGGCACTATATTAGTGCATTGTTTAATTTAAGCTTTATGTTTATACATTGTCATAAAAGATAATTGTGTTGTTGGTTCTTTTTGTGTGCTGACATTTAAAGTAAGGGAGTTATTGATTTTTGTGTTTTAGTGTTTATTGATTTGTTCACAGACTGGGGGAAATCGCCCCCTCAGTGGTTATGTTAGATTTGGGGAAACCCAATTGCCAGTAGTTTCTAGAACTTCCTCATTTGGCCTAGATGGCTCAATCTTCTTTTGAGTTGGTTCTGTACAATTCCAGAGGAATCTGTGAATGTATATAAGGAATGTACATCTGACCACAAAAAAACTTTGTATTCGCTTGCTATAAGGAGAGCTATTGTGTTTTGGAATATAATATATACTTATATCACTGTGAACTTTTACTGGAGTGAACTGGATACATCATCTGGACAGATTTATTGTACTTTGGATATTTTGGATATTGTACATTCATATAACAGAGAGTGAATTTACTGCATTTTGGACATTGTCCACATCTTGGAGCAGACAGTACAGTTGAGTTAACTCTCTAAATATCTCCAGACAGACATTCTGTGTGACTGGAGATATAAAGGATAGCAGGACAAGAACCTTTTGTGTTGTTGAGTGTGAGACAGGTCACAAGATATAGATATCTGTGTGTGAGTGAACATTGGACAGATCACAGGACAGACCACAGGACACTGGACAGACCACAGAATATACTACAGGACGGATTACGGAACAGATTGCTGGATACGGCGGATAAATTTAACTCATAATCTCTGTGGTCAGGTCAGCTAGATCTTATTATTGTATTAGTGTGTTTAGTTAAGAGCATACCAGTTGACTGTAATCATTATTGTTGACTATTAAATAAATTTGTTAAGTTTAACTTTTTGGTTTTTCTGTTACAACTTAAAGACAACCGGTAATTGCTACCGCGCTTGCCCGTGACCGTAACAATTGTGAATACTTTTACAATAAAAAATAAAGCTTTCCAAAAAAAATGAAGGCCTATAAAGATGGCTAAAATTTATTAATTATTTACTAGTTACACACCAAGGTGTTTATTACAAGGAATAAAGAAGGCTTGAAGCCTTCTTTTCACAAGGCTTTTTTCATTCTCTAAAAAAAAGACAAAGCTTTCTTTTCACAAGTCTTTTTTCCACGAGGCATTTTTCCACAAGGCTTTTTTCAGCGCACCAAAAATCAGGGTGAACTAAATAAAAAAATCCTAGTTTCTCCCCTGTGATAGTTTGTAAAACTGTTTTGCCGTTAAGCCTGGCCGCTAAGTAAAGAGACTACCAATTAGAGTTTTTACACCTTCAAGTATTTCCTCTAGTGAGATACATAATATTGTTCTTAACTTAAATTTAACTAGAAGTTACAACTTCACCTCATAGAATGCTCCGGTTGAGCATCTCTGAGGAGCCTCAATTTGTTCTGCCACTTTATCGGAGAAACCTTGTACTCTGATGGTAGAAGCTCTAGGAGCCAAGCATGGAGGTTCAGATGGGGAAGGTCCCTGTGCAGGCTCCTGTTGAACAGTTGAGTCAGAAGATTGGGTTGGTAAGGCAGGCAGAGGGGAATCTGGGTTGAAAGGCTCACCAGATCCCAAGACCATGACATGTTGGGCCAGCCTGGGGCTATAGCTATTATCCCTCAAAAGTTGTGGCTGAGGATCTTGTTTATGACATGTGCTATCGGCTGAGTCCGGGGAAAGGCATACCTGTCCATGTCCTCCCATGATATGCTCAGAGTGTCCACTCCCCAGGCCTCCTTGTCCGGAACTGGGACACAAACAGGGGAAGTTTCTTGTTGAACCAGGTGGCAAACAGGTCTACCTGGGGTGTGTGCTACCTCTGGCAAATCTGGTCGAAGATCACCTTGTGGAGAGACCATTCTATCTGGATAACTTGGTTGTGAAGGGATAGCTTGTCTGCTATCACATTCAACCTGGCCAGAGTATGGTGAGCCCGTAGGACACAGTTCCTTAGGTTGCGCCATGATAGGAGTCTCCAAAGGAGGGCACAAGAGAGCCCGATTTCATACCCACCTTGTTTATGTAAGCAACAACAGTCATGTTCTCTGTGGCAATAAGAACGGTCTGCGGGCTTACTCCTTTCTTTTGCGGATGCCATTGAAAAAACACAGTGAGTTCATGAATTGCAACATGAATGTAATTTACAATGTATTTTTTGTTCTATTAACTTACTAGTCTTAACTGAGTCCAGAGTATCAATAGTGTCAGAATCATTTTGAACCACATTGAGAGTTTCAACAGTGTCAGTCTTCAAAGAATTATCAGTCTTAACTGTCTCTGAATTACAGTGAACAACACTCTTAACTTTGTCATTAAAAAGCTTTACATCACTACTTTATACAATGTCATTACACTCCATAGCCTTAGAGGCTATCATTGATAACACTGTTATACACAATCTCAAAACACTCCATAATCTTAGAGGGAGATGTATCCAACAGTAATTATCATTTGCTTGGTTTGTTCTTTCTCCTGAAAGAACCACGTTTTGAAGAAGACAAACCTCCACTCCTGCCTCTGGTGAAGTTTGATCTGTTGCCAAAAGTTATGCCACGTGGGCATATCCTGATTCTTATCCTTGGAAGACCTGCTCTTGGACCATCCTCGTGGCATGACCAATCTGCACAGTCAGGTTGGAAATGGTTGTCACCACAGCCGCCCCTGCCTGAACCGGATTGGGGGGAGCGTAGATCCGCTGGAGCTTTGGCAATATCTTCTTCTGCTTTCGCGATAACCACATCCAGGAAGACAGCAGTATGTTGGAGAGGGTTGTTTCTAAGGGCACACCATGTGTAACGGTTTGAAATGTTCCAGGTATGAATCATGCTGAAAAAGAGTGATGTTAGAAGCCTGAACAAAAATGGTTTCAGCCATGTGTTGCATGGACTTGCCCAATACAAAAATGGAATTCTGCTGGAAGGCGGAGAGATCTCTAAGTTCCGTGAGAACTTTTTCCGTCTTTTGTGAAGACTTTCCCTTACTGATGATTTCAGAGTACAAAGTCTTGATGTGTTCCTACATATCTTCATGGACTTTATTGACACACCTGTAAAAGGCGGCAGCTTGGTTGGCGATTACTGTTGCTTCTTTAAGAGACTTCCCCATTTTCTCATGGTCTCCTGCGGGATAGGTCTAGAAACCGGGGAGATACCATGGAGTGTCTTGGAGATCCTGGTGAAGGAGCTGTTAAGTGGGGAAACTCCACCCGAACATTTGTTTACAGATTTTCTCAACAAGAGACTGAAGGATCTAGAGATGGGTGCATCGCATATCATTTGATCTGAGACTTTGGAGGTTTGATAAATTGATCACCCTGCAGCCAGTTCTTAACACCTGTTCTGTTGGGCAGAACCAGTCGTCTGCAAGCATAGTGACCCACACTTTGCCTGTGAGGTGGGACCTGCTGCCTGACCAAGTGTTGTCCTGATGGAAAGGGCAAACATACTCCAGCTCTGGGATGAAGGACCATTTCATGTAGGATCTAACCACATGAACTGTCTCCCTATAACTCTGGTCTTCACTGCAGATGGATTCTGAATCAGCTGCAGCAGCTTCAGAGCCAGAGGGAACATCCAAAACATATAAGGGACCAGTTCCCGGTACGCAGGACTCTTCATATAAAGCTTCCAAATCAGAATTCCTTTCCTAGTACAGATCTTTAAGAGGAGACACCTAACCTTGATCACCAGTTGGTGGAGGAGTGGTATCCCAACTGCTGGCTTGTGTGGAAGGTGCAGCAGAAGGACCATTAGAGAGTACCAGAGTGGGGTGCTTTGAAGATGCAGCCAGTGTAGTTTGATAAGGAGGTTGAGGGGTCTGAAACACCAGTGCAGTAGAACTTACCACCTGATGAGCAAAGATCTGTTGAAGAGACTGTGGGTGGCTAACTGGACCGGTCACAGAGCTGAAAATGGGTTCCTTTGCTAGCAACAATCCCAGTCTGATGAAGCAAGATGCAAAGAGTTAATTGAATTTCTTGAATTGAGCTTCTGAAGAATCTGGAGCAGTAAAAAGGGAATGAGAGGGCTCAGATGCATCCATTGTATCCACATGGTCATTAGAACTAGCTGGACCAAGTACAGACATTGAAGAAAGGTCCACTAATTTATCCATTTTTCGACCTTCTCAATTTTTTTCCTTTGCTTGTGCGAGGGAACATTCAGCTGAATCTTCTGTTCATGGATTAAAGCCATACAAACTGGATAGGAATCTTCACCAGACACACTGGGAGGACTTCCAACCCCTTTTTCATGGCTTATTTAGTGCGCCAAACAAACTACAGGAAGTGACGGCGAGGGAGACACTAGGCCCCCTAGCAAGTGGGGGAGGCATCATTGCCGGTTCCACTGGAGGCAACTCAGGACGCGTTCTTCTGGCGTTTGGCGGGACCAGCTTGGGCCGGGCCAGTAGCGCAAGTTTGTTAGGCAGGATATATTAACGCAATAAAAACCATACATTTTAAGACAATTACCAGAAACAGGATATTCACAGAACAAGAATATTAATGTGACTAAATATAGGACCAGGTTAACTCCTCATTTAAATTTCATTTAAACCACTATGGTCCTCTTCAGTGCACCAAAGAACAATTTTTTAAGCTTGAGCTCTAGTGAGGCTCGTGCTTCCAGATATTTTTTTTTTTCTTTTTTTTAAGTAACCAGACTTTCATGAGTTGCAGCATAGCATGACAAGTACCCGTCTCATCACTGAAGTTAAGCAGCAATGCACTACATTAGTACAGTAGAACCCCTATTATCCGACCCTCTATTTTCCATTATCTGACCTCAAACCCACCCTCCCAATTCCATTCAAGCCTGTTATTTTAGCCCTTCTATTATCCAAACCTTCTATTATCTAACCTAATTGTTATTCCCCCAAGAGGATCACATAATAGAGGTTCTACTTTACTTGGAAGACTGTCAGAGTTCTAGGCCATGTATGGGATGTATCAGACTCGGGGAAATTTTTTTGTTCCCAAACTTGTATAAATTCTAGTGCACTACTCATGTCTCTGATGGCTTTGCAGCTTGTGCATGTAGACCGAACACTTTTTGGCCTTATTCTTTCTGGTATGCTGGCTGATAATAACTTGAATGATAAGTCACTCTATAGTTTCAGTCATATCACAGATTATACACATTAGTAGTTGCAGGACTTATCACTGGTAATAAGGCCGCACTGGCCTTATGCTTAATAAGTTTGTAAAATGATTTAACTTAGAATATGTTATATTGAGATAAAGATCCCTTATGTCCAGACTTCCAGGAAGGCATAGTACAGTGGCTAGAAGGTTAATACCAAAATAGCATCCATCAGTTCAGAGTTAATTATGAGAGTGGGAAAGCAAGTCTAAAGATACGAGTATTTAGATTCATTTTGGAAGAAGCAATAGGCGTTTATATCCTGACTAGAAGTGTTAATTCAACTGCAAAACTCCCGCTACCAATTTGTTTGTGGATATGTACATAAGGAACCAACAACCAGTTGCCACAATTGTGTTAGCTGGCATTAACCATTGTAGAGGATTACTTGGCTCACTTTTGTGATAATGTGGGTTTAAATTCTGCTCAGTACAATATGTACAAACTGCGGACAGCCTGTCCCAATATGACTCAACAGTTAATTACCAGCAATGAGGAAACCAAACTTTAACTTTGTTAAAGTTGAGAAAGATTTATGTAAAACACAAATAACCAGATTGTTTTCATTTTTACAGAATTACCACTTATCAATCCATGTTCCTACCTGCCAAAGTGTTGCCAAGATGCAAGTTTTCAATGTATTTTGAAGATCGAGTAGGGATTTGTATATGTAATAGCTTTGTGGATGGCATGTGTGTATAAGATATCCCAACATGATGGCCAAACAATCAGGTTATAACTTAAAGACTATTAATTTAGAATAAATGAAAGCACCTTACAGAATGTTTATTAACTGACACCATAACTGTAAATAGAAACTACAGAATGAAAGAGTTTTGCAGGTTTATTGGATATTAATGTCTATTTTATCAAAATTATTTAATCACATAAAACAAATCAGCATATAATCAAATATGTTTTATTTACACTGTGTTCAAACACACTTGGCATAAGATCAGTTTTGAAAGTGACATGAAGGTATTTTATTTAATATTTGAAAATTTAATAAAAATTTTAATGGCAAATTTATGGATATACTGTAAATTTTTGTATTTAAAACCAAGGTTAAAACCATACAAAATTGTGTCTGATATAATGTATTTACATAAGTTGACTGCCACTAGTTCCTACCCTGAATTGTTTTCACTTTATCTTGTCTCTATATTTGTACTGGTTTCCAATATTTGCACTATTGTTACTGGTTCCTGGTCTGTAGCATGACTTCTCATCTCTCATGCTTTCTTATCTGAGTATGGCACATTTTTCTCCCAAATTTTAACGCTCCTACTAGTGTCAAACCTCTAGTGATCCAAATGTTTTCACAGTTTGTATCGGTTTGCCATTTTCAATTTATCTCTACTGGTTGCCAGACTTGACCTTCTTTCTGTGAGTTCCACAGTTTTAAATGTCTTTAATTAGTTCCTAAAATCAAGACTATTTGCACTTGTTCCCAGTCATTTTACACCAGTAGTTCTGTGTTTTTAGTGGGGGTGAGAATGGTTACTCGTGCCTCAATAGACAAGACAGGTAATGCAGTCACATGACCTAGCAGATATGAAAGCATTGCTCGAATGTACTTTCAGAATTACCCCTTTCATTTTTGTTTAGTACTTAACATACACTAGATTATTTTAAAATTGAAAAATACTGTGTGAACGCATTTATAGTTTTATTTATTTGAGGTGAATATATCATGATATAGTGCTTATGTACTATTTTTTTCGCTATTTGGAAATGGTCATTTATTTCAATAGACTGACGATTTTTAAAGGGGTTCCTGTCTTGTGCAATGTAATAAACAACCAAAAATAAAAGACAAATTGACCAAAGTAAATGGCTTTTATATGCATGGAAACAATATAATATTAATATTTATTGAATAGCTTGATTTTACAACATTTTCTTTAAAGAATGGGTTCTCGATGCAAGTCGAGTGTATAAGTATGGTTACTCGAAGCCATTCTTGTGCACCCGTCACAGCCCTAGTTTTTAGACTGCCTGTTTCCAGTCTTCAATACTTTCAACTGATGCTGTTTAACTCATTTTACCAGGCCTCACTTTTATACTCTCTGTTTACATTTTCTTTATACTTTTTATCTCCGAGCTGCTGCCCAAAATTCACCTGTAACCATCTGTATTTCTAGTCACGCTTCTCTTTCCTATATATTTTTATTAGTATTTTTGCTGTATCCACTTTGAATTATCTAACATTTTCTAATAACCTGTAACCTTCTGTCCATTGTATTGCACTGGTTTCTTTTTAATTCCTATTCTTTCTACTTGTTCCTGTTTCATTCATATTAATTCTGCTGGTCTCTGTTTGGTTTCCTGTATTTACACTGTATCCACACTCTGTACATCTTAAGCTGACGTCCTCTGTTTACCTGTAACCTTCTGTCTACTATATTCTGGTCTTCCACCAGTCCAGCTTCAGTAAACATTTTCTGTAGCTCCTCTATAAATAAACAAATTGTCAACAACAATAACTAGGAAGCACTCATAGAGTGCAGACCTCTGCCAAAACAGCCAAGTATCCCCTTATTGCAATTTCCCCCCCAAAATACTTCTTTTTATTAAAATCCTCATAGAGTATTTTTAAGCAGTTTTTATTTATTACACGGATAGATTTGTCACATCAGTTCGTTTTGTTAATGTTTACTGCCATTTACCTCAGTGTGAGAAATTTCCCACTGGAGGCCTTTTAAGCTGGAAGACAAATACAATTTGGGCCAATTTTGCTTCAAAGAAGACCTCAGGCCTAATGTAGTAACATTATCCAAAGAATTTCTCACAAGTCAAGGAAATACATGGGAGTTTCCCCACTGGCCAGATAAAATAAATGAATCAAACAAACATCAGCATCACCAAAGATATGATTTTACCACAAGAAGTTGAAATAAAAGCAAATTCTATGTCTTCTCACCTTGGGTGAAGAAGTAGACTCGTGTGCCGTCTCCTCTCACATAGAAGTTGTCTGACAGACATCTGCCTGCAATACAGTAGATCAGTTGAAGGCTACGGGTTATTATTCTTAAGGCAAGTACTCACACTACATCAATCTGATATGACAGGCTAAGATATAAGCATTCATTATACTCAACAAAATGGTCCATAAAAAAATAAATAATATAAAATCAGAAATAAAGAAGTTCAGGACATTTCCGTATGCTGACAACTAGTGCTGGGACGATGTTCGCAAACTTCGGTATTATCGCTCGCTGGCTCATTGCCAATCAATGATCCGTAAAATTTAAGTAAAACCGATATCCATTTCTTTGCAGCATTTTGGTCACAATAAAATGCTAACCTTAATAATATTGTGTAAATATCTGAAATATCCATCAGTTAAAATCACAGAACTAGCCGTGAATGCAATAAAAATAACGTAAATAGAAACACCTTGGGGTTTTCCAACTGTTGTCAAGGTAATCAAAATCAGCCAATCACAAGTGAGGATACATCAAGCATTGTCTGTTAGTGAGGGAGACGTCTGTGAATGGCTTTTAGATTATATTTTGGTCATATTTGTGTGTATTTTACTTGATATAGTTTAATATTTGATTTTATCTGTCTTTTTTACACTTCGACTCCATAATCGGAAATGTTCGAAGTTTGGTTACAAATGTCCGATACGAACATCGACAGGGAAAATCCAAGCGATCTCCCAGCACTACTGACAACACCGATTATCAGATCGGCTCATATCATACCATCACCATTAAGTAGGGATCTATAGCCAACATCCTATTATCATTTTGGTGGCTACTGAACATTTTTGACAGTAGGGAGGGATCCGTAGCATTATTTTTGTATTTTTGTTTGCAGACTCTCATGAATAGTGGCATAGTGTGATGAGTATATGTCTGTTCACTGAGGTTAAGTGGCAATGGGCTACATTAATACTGGGATGGTTGACCGCTTTAGTGCACTACTCATGTATCCGATGGCTTTGCAGCTCGCGTTAGTAGACCAAAACCCCTTTCGGCCTTGCTCTTTTTGGTATCCCCAAACAGTTTTGATTCTGGGATTTTGAAAACAGCTGTGTTTTAGTACAACCCCAAGAAATAGGCCCACTAACAGATAGAGAAGCTGATAAAAACAAAACATGACACTTCTGTTTCTAGAAAACACTGCAACAATCGTAAAATCTACAAAATGATGGTATAAAATTTCTGATTTTGTCAGACTGAGGGTTCATTTTCAATATTTTAACTTTTCCTTCAATGATATATGTCGACAACTGAAATGCTAGCTGTAAAGTGTTGACGCAGTATTTCAGTAAAATGCTGTCGATATTGAGATACCGGGCAACCGACACCTCCCTAATTAATAAAAACTCTTGTATCAGGTACATAGGGGGTAAAGAGAAAACTTCCCACCTTTTATTTGATGATTAGAACAGCTTTTGGTTGAATTCAGATTTAAATTTCTATGTATGAAATAGTTGATTGAAATTTTGGTGAATCTGTTACTTTCTGATTTATTGGTAATTGTGAAAAATTAATGAAATCCATAGAATCTTTTTTGAATAGTGGTGGAATCGTTTACAAAACTCAAAACTACCATGGCTTTGAAACAAATGGAATCCAGTACTTTGTATGCTTCTCTGATATGGTGAAAATTAACCGCGAGCTTACATGAGCCATAACTGACAAATGGAAATGTCTTTTGTGAGATATTATTAAGATATTGCAGAGTACAAAGTAAAAACATGACACACTTCACCAAGAATGTACACTTTTTGTTGCTTTGATGAATTATCAGCCATTAGAAAGTCCGAAATAATGAATTTTTCAATGACCGGTTTCCCAATATTCTTTATGGATTTCATTGTTTCTGTCACAATGAAATGAAAAACCAATATCTGATTTATCATTCACACCACTAGTTTTCAACATTAGCCATAAGAATGGCAACCTTTAAGTCACTATGATCAGTCATCTTTGGGGGGGTTTAGAGTTACCTTAATGTGGGAGAGCTTCCTGAAGCCTACGTTCACCACCAACCAAATATACACACAATCCACCATATAGTTTTGGAGTCATTCTCCACAGAATAAAGAGGCCGAAAGGGGGTTTCAGTCTACTAGCACAAGCCATAACAGACACGAGTAGTGCACCAAAGCGGTCACCCATCCCAGTACTAATGTAGCCCATTGCCACTTAACTTCAGTAGTGAGTCAGATACTCATCACCCTATGCTACAATTCATGATAGTCCAGAGACCCAAAAAAAATGATCTCTATAAGTGCAACCCTCGCTAGAGCTCGCGCTTAAAAATAGTACACACATGCAAAGGCTGCAGGCATTACTCCAGCATTTTCTTGGCTTACCATTCTTGAATCGCAACTGAGCCATGTCATATCTCCCATAATCCCTGAATAGAATGCTTCCTCCTGGCTTGAGGTGACGGGATAGTCTGGTAATTGTATGCTGCATCCTGTATTAAATAGCAAAACATGATAATTGGGGTTATTTGAGTTAGAATCCGGAATCTGGTTCTACCACTGTGTCAAGTTTGAAAAGGACAGGCAGAAGCATCTTTGAGTTAGAGTCCATAAATAGAATTTCAAGACAGCAGCAAATGGTGGCTATGCTGTTCTTCAAAATGGCACCATTTTCAAAAGCAACCTGGCCTAGGTGGTGTCCTGCGACCCTGTTAAGTTTCAATGTATCAGCGAAAGCATCTTCAAGTTAGAATCCAGAAACCAAAATGTTAACGGACAGGTGCACTGACAGACGAACATGCCGACTGGCACCAAATACACATACAATCCGATTCTGTGAGAGTCTAATGGATTTTATAACTTGACAGCATCTATAGGAAAAAGAGAAAGGAGGCAGTTTTATTCAGGCAGCCAAGAAAACACGGATAAAATAAAAATGTTACATTTAGCCTCTGAAGAAACTTCTTACTAATATACAAGCAAACTACAACAGCGACATATAACCATTCAGGTTTTACAGACAAGGCACAAAAATATTTGCTAAGGCCAATGTTGCTGGAAGTAGTTATAAGTTTACTTTGATATGACCATTCATTCATTTCCATGCCGGTATGACCATTTATCATGAATAAAACACAATACAATCATAAGGGTGTAAGGTCCAATCAAGGTATGTTGTCAGTCAAGTTCCTGCATGTACTCAAGGGCTTTGACTTCACACAATCCTGGGTAATAATTCAGAAATATACAACATACTTCCTTGTGTTTGATCAAGACTAAAGACAGCCATACTTGTCTGGGTGAACTGCTGACAAAACAAAGATCAGGGTAATCACATCAAGACTCTCCTCAGGAAACGGAAACACATCCTGTGTGATGTCACAAACAAAACCATGGCAACGGCCAGACTGGTACTCTGCATTCTCCTGTTGCAAGCAAGTTTACAGAGAAACAGAACAATTATTAATCAATGTAAAAACTATTATGAATCAATTTATTTATTTGGTGTTTACTTAAAGCCTATAACTTATCTGTTATGCTGTGACGAGTAGCTGGAAGGGCAGAGGAAACTAGTACACACAGTACTGACCAAAAGCAAGCAACTAGCACCTGTCTGACATAAGGTCAGACCAGGATTTGAACTCTGCTTTTAGAACTGAGAGGCGAATGTGTTACCACTACACCACTGTGGCGCCCAGAGTAAATAATAATTAGGATATCAAGGAATTTTCCTTTGGCCAAATAGATACAGGTGTGCAATTTGCTGACATTTGTGTGGACAATCACAGCTAAAGCAAACCATTGTATCTAATCTAATCTAATCTACAGCTTTGCAGGTACAATATCTTCCCCACTAAGGGGATCTCACTGCACTAGTTAACAAAATCATTTTTAACTAGAAATAGGACGCCCTGTTGATAGTAGCTGCGACATATGAATAGAAACAGGATAGCATAGAAGAAAACACATTATCATGTGTAATGTCCACCCCATGATTGCAAAAATTGTACAGTAGTCTTACAAGATCCTGTTTCATATGTAAAATATATCAAGGATGCTTAAATATTTATTAGTGTACATGTAAATTATTTCAGCTTCATGCCTTTTTGCACTGGTTGGGTCGAAAATTTCAACAAAATCATTCTATCTCGCATGGTTAAGGAGATGGAAGCAAATTTGTGTTTTGCCATTTTTGGCAAAAATTCGAAAATTCAAAATGGCCGCCATTTTTGGGGAAGGGAAATTTTTTGAAAATTGCCAAGAGTACATTGCTCAGATACCCTGTGGGTCGAAAATTTCGACGAAATCGCTCTATCTGGCACGGTTAAGGAGATAGAAGCAAATTTGTGTTTTGCCATTGTTGGCAAAAATTCGAAAATTCAAAATGGCCGCCATTTTTGGGGAGGGGAAAATTTTTTGAAAATTGCAAAGAGTACATTTTTCTCAGATACCCTGTGGGTCAAAAATTTCAACGAAATCACTCTATCTGGCATAGTTAAGGAGATAGAAGCAAATTTGTGTTTTGCCATTTTGGCAAAAAATTCGAAAATTCAAAATGGCTGCCATTTTTGGGGAGGGGAAAATTTTTTGAAAATTGCGAAGAGTACAGTGTTCAGATAGCCTGTGCGTTGAAAATTTCGACAAAATCGCTCTATCTCGCACGGTTAAGGAGATAGAAGCAAATTTGTGTTTTGCCATTTTTGGCAAAGTAGCCAAGTAGCTATTACTCAGTCTGTTATATAGCTATTATCACTAAAAGCAATTCCAAGCAAGCTATCGATGTAACTATTGCTCATACTAAATTTGGTAAAGATATGTCAAATATTTTTCCTTAAAATGCCCAGAAACAAAAGGAGTGCACAAAAGCAGCTAAGTAGCTATTACTCAGTTAGCTATAGAGCTATCTTCACCAAAAGCAATCCCATGCAAGCTATTAACCCAATAAATACCCATACCAAATTTGGTAAAGATAAGATAAATACTTTTCCTTTAAATGAGCGGAAACCAAGTGTCTGGACTCCGGACGGCAGAAAAAGCAAAAATAATATGTCCACCCCCCAGTGGGGTGGACATAATAAGGAGAGTCGAGGGGCATTCAAGGTCAGTATTCCAGAGTTGTGGGAATGAGACTATACAGTAGAACCTGTATTATTCAACATTTTATTATCCATATACAAGCTTTTATAAGCACATTTTCAATAGTATATTTCCTTACTTTTTTCTACTAAACTGGCTATTCTATCGTATGAACCTTCTATTACTCAAACATAAAACTACCCTCCCATCATTGTCAGATGACATTAGAATTTGCACTGTACAGAGGAAGTTGTCAAGTCAGATCCCATTACTTACTTGGGAGTCAGACATTTTATCCAAAAGCTAGCTCTTGTGTTGAGGAATAATAAGTGCTAATAGTGTACAGCTGTATTCTGACATTACCTTCACCAGTTGGATTGCAGTCTCGGACAGATCACAGCAATATACAAAGAGGTTCTGATCACTGAAATGTAAAAGTATTGCAACATTTTTCAATAAATCTCATTTGCAAAGGCTGTGTTTAATTGTATTCAGTCAACATAAAGGAAGATATGGTCAACATGAAATTGACAATATTCTTCTATGAAACAACACAAAGGAAACAGAGCTAAGTACCAGTTGTTGCAAAAATTACAAAATCATCCTATATAAGCAATAGTTTAATCAACATGAGCAGATTAATAATTTTACTATGATTGTTCTACATTCAGAGTAGCTATTAAGCAAAAGTGAAAGTATGTCATGTTGTGCACAGCTGTACTGTTGGTGAAATACTCATAAGGCAATAATCTCAAAGCAATGATTTATAACTTAAAATTATAAGCCGCAAGTCAATTACTCAAGTTAGCCATAAATACTTCACTTTGATCACAGACTGATGCTTAAAATAGCCATTATTAAAAAATACTATACACCTATGGAGCAGTTATAGACCTGTTTAAAAACTAGATCTAGCACACTGGAGAACCGATGCAAATTGTATCCACCAGAAAGAAAACTCACCAAAGCTAATCAACCATTGCTTAACCTTGAAGGAGGAGTTAGCAAGTTATAATCACTTTTAAGTTTGGCTATCCTCGGTTGACCTTGAAGGAGGGATTCAAGGTCAAAACTGACCATACCAGAAGATTCTTAGCCCATGATTTCCTGTAAGTTGGTTTACCATCCCAAACCTGTACGACCAATAACAAGTGAGTTATAAGCATTTTTAAGTTTGGTTATCCTGGTTTGACCTTGAAGGAGGGGTCAAAGGTCAAATCTGACCACAAAAAAGATTCCCAGCCCATTATTTCCTATAGGTTGGTTTTCCATCCCAAACCTCTAGGACCAATAATAAGGGAGATATAAGCACCATCTTGTTTTTTCAAAATGAGGCCAAAAATATTCTCAGTCAAGATTTTGTAATAAGGAACCAGGGTTGGGGTCAAGTACATTGAAATGTACTTAAGTACAAGTACTTTGTTAATTTTCAAGTACAACTACAAATACAAGTCCTTTTTTCATAAAGTACTTAAGTACAAGTACTTTCCAAAGTACTTAAGTACAAGTACAAGTACTTTTCAAAGTACTTAAGTACAAGTACTTTTCATCCGTGAATGACAAAGTAAATTTAAAAAAATAAACAACACCAAGTTTTTTCAAACATTTATACAAAAATTACAATTATACACTAATTGGTTGTTATCCACTTATTACTATCTTTATAATATTAAAAGGCCCACTATTATTATTGTTTATTCTATTTTAGTGACTACCAATATTTCACAAAACAACAGCTACAAAATATAAAAAAATACCCAGCCTGCTATTGGGCTTATAAGTCACTTTAAGTTAGAAATTAATTAAGTGTTGTGATGATGGAAAATTAGTTAACCTAATACAATAATACTATACATAATAAGTTTTATATTAACTAGTCTTTGTAAATTGAAGTATTAGAGAGAAAGCAGAAAGCTTGCTGTGTATTATATTCTCCTTTAAGAAATATATATGTTTCTTTGGAATACAATCTTATCACCCAAAATTGCTATTCAATAAAAATGACAAGTAAACAATGAACTTAGCCTCCCCTTCAAATGTTTGACAGAAATTGAAGTGACTTTTGTGCTTCCTGCAATAACCTGAGTACATTGTTTACATTTTGCTGTGACACTCCCTTCAGTATTAGCTGGAATCTCAAAATGCTTTAAAACAGCAGCCATTGTGCTAACACAATGTGATTACCATAAAGTAAGTGGTTTGTCAATCCCCCTGTCCTAGTATTTATAGTGGTCAGACAAGATCATGGCCAGTGAGAGAAATAATCTTTTTTTTGTAATCAACAGTCTTACCTACTCCAACAATCTTCTGATCTGTATTCATGCATTGAAAAAAACTCATTTCTGAGCAACTTTATCACAGAGACTGTGTTAATCTGGTCCTTGTGATTGACTTAGACCAATTGAAAGCTCTTAAATGCCCAGGTGCAATTTACAAAGAATACTCATACCAGGGTAGATATTATTAACTGAGATCAGGCAAGTTCAAAGTAGACAGTTACAAGAGGATTAAAGAAGGGGAGTAATATGCAATCTTGGAACATTGTCCCTCCTTTTAAGATGTGATTGGCTTATTGAATTGAAACTTAAATAATTGAATTCATTATTATTATCAATTATACTAAACTTTTTAAAAGAAACACTATTATCAAATTGCATCAGATATATCATTGAAGCTTTTATGAAAATTTAATCTAAATGAATGTTTATCAATAAAGATATGGAAAAAGCTCAATTCAGTTGTAATAATTATATAATACACAAACTTTTGAAAAATTAGTAAAAATTTACTTAAACTAAAAGTACTTAAAAAGGACTTAAATGTACTTGTAAGTACATCAAATTTAAAATGTACTTAAGTACAATTCAAGTACATGTACTTGGAATTTGAAAATGTACTTAAGTAAATTTTAGTACTTTGAAAAATGTACTTAAGTACAAATGTACTTAAGTACAACGTACTTTGACCCAACCCTGTAAGGAATATATCATGTGAATTTGAGATCTCTAACTATAATACCCTTTGCTCTAGAGGGCCAACAAAAGTCCTTGCTGAAAGTCGAAAAAATGGCCGTGGCGGCCATCTTGTTTTTTTTTCAAAACGAGGCCATAAATATTCCAAGGCAAGATTTTATGAAAATATCCTGCAAATTTGGAAGGCTAGCTATAATATTTTTTTAGTTCGAGTGGTAACGGATAAATCTCTCTACACACTGTGGCAGTGGTGTAACGAAGCGAAATCCATAGTATCCACCGGAGATACAATAAAACTAAATTGTTTTAGTTTGTTTTAGCACCTGGTTTTGCAAAATAGTTTTTACCAGAGGAACATCAACATCTGGTCCAACTATGGAACTTTAATATAAACACAATATCATTAGCAAGAGTCAAGCCAAAAATTTCAAGCTTTCTCTAGAGACACAGATTACATCATTTACATGACACATAAATTGCCAAAACAGGTTAAGCACGATACAACATTATTTTCTACAACAAGTAACAATTCTCAAAGCCACTTACTTATTAGTCTGGAGTACTGGAAACACTGTGTTGCCCACCCCACACCCCACTTCAAATATTCGAAATGTACTATTGCTTCCAGGATATGATAACAAAGCACTGTCTTCAGTTGACTTTCTTCCATTGTTATCGGATGCCATACAATCCTTGGAATCTTTTATAGTATTACTTGACAGAGTGACTTTAGTCACTGTATGTTCTGGATTGTCACTCTGGCTGCCTGGTGTGTTTCCTGTTTCACCACTAGCAATTGCATTTGATGTAGTGGCATGTTCACCCAAACTTTCATCAGTACTTACTGATTCCTGTTTTTTCTTTGAGTTCACCGTCAACTTGTCACTGTTTACAGATACCTCTATGTCAGTATCTCCACTTGCATTGAAACTACCGATAGCAGTTTCTACAACAGAACTTTGGCCTGATTTTGCACTGTGTCCAAAGGGATCGATGCAGGCCCTCTGACTTGAATTTATAGGCTTTTTTCTCCCAAGGAGCTCTGGGAACTCTGTGAAAAGCCAATGCCGGTCCTTGAAAAATCGGTTTTGATGTATAGAGTAAAATTCATCCCAAAATCGGTTGGCTTCATTCTCATACAATTCTGAAAGTGGTACACAATGTTATATAGCAGCAAGACTATACAAGTGAAATAAATGAACAGTGTGCAGAAAAAAAATATTACCTTAAAACTTCAATTCTGTACCAGAGTATATAGGTGATTATATAGTCTCTTCACACAAAGTCATTTGGATTTCAAAATTATCCTCTTTTTGCATTTGATAGTGCTTTATCTTAATTCAGCTTTTATATTTTTCAACAGAAGACTGTGTCTTGACAAAAACAATTTATCTGACCTGAAGTTGAAATGACGCTAGATGGGCTGAAACTATCTTGTCGAACATGCTGAAATCTACTAATTCTGAGCTCCCCACCCTTTACACTATTGACCAAATTGTTTGCTTGAGATGAATTATATCACATACTGGATGATAAGTTTATGAAGCTGACAAATTTTACATTTAAAGCATATAGGTTTACAAAGTACTGAATGATCAATGGACTGGTCAGTCTGATGAAGAAAAGGAATACTCCTGAAGATCCATAAACTGAAATTGTACTTAAATAGTAATTGGTTCTGGTTACCTTGTTTTTCTGGCTCCACTAACTGTTCTGAATTAGCATTTACTTTCTTTCTTGCATCCGCCTCTTGTGTTTCATCCCACTCAACATTATCCCTAAAAACAATGAAACAAGGACATTTAATGTTTGCAAAGGTTCCAACTAAGATGTCAAAATCATTCATTCCTCTGTAAACATGTCACTAATACCAATGATATGGAATAATATATACCAGTATCTCAACATTTGTACCATGTAGTAACTTCTAACAAATAAATAAATAACATTATCTAGTTCAGTAAATGTCATTAGAAAAAACTGTCCATGTCATGTTCTTTAAGATATGACACATAAATTGACACCAGCTGTAAACAGCAATGACAGAAGAAGGTTACTCAAGCAAAAAAAATTAATGTGATATCTTGATTGTATTTTTTCCTTCCTATTAGGTTCCAGGTTTCGTAGCCATAATTCACAAAAGTTTTTAAATTTTTAAACCTTTTAATGGAAGTTGTATTGATTGCAGACTGCACTAAGTATATTTTTATTATCCACTGCGCACCGTATTTGAGCAGTATAGAGGTGGCACGACCCCACATAGAACTGGAGATTGCATAAAACACAAATATCATACAAATGTGTACACATAACTGTTCCCACAACTATTTTGTTTCATTTTCTTCAACATTCAATCAACATGCAAACATGTTTGACAAAAGTTAAATGACATTTCCTGATTTTCCAGGGTTTTGGGACCATTTCTGCAAAAATTTGTAAAATCTGTGTTAAATAGGATATATTTTGTACAAGTAATGTATTTGTTGTGTCCTTGGCTAAATATCAACTGGTTCTAATTATATTAAACCATTTTCAGTCATTTTTCTCAAGTTTTATTCAACAGAAAAAGATTTTTTGCAAATCTCCAGTTCTATGTGGGGTCGTGCCACAGCTCTACTGTACACGCAAGTAAAGTAGAGCCGAGGTAACCACGTCTAAAACAAACCATGCATTGTGTTCAAATACTTTCTCTGGGTCAGTCAAGAACCGATTTCCAAACTGCTGTCTTTTATCCATACGTATGTTAAATCTACTTTTTGGAGGGGGTTTCACTGGCAAATTTCTTTGCAATCAGGCGTAAAAAACATGCATGTGTTGTTTTGTTTATCTTAACCCCATGTGACGCCGGAAAGCTGTAAAGTTGACCGAAAATTTGGTTACTTCTATATCTCTTTCATTTGAGAGGTATATTTAACTGTAAGAACGGGTTAAATAAAATATAATATTTATCAAAGGCTTAATTTAGCTGTAAATTAATACATTTTTTCATGAATCTGTGGAAGGGAGAATGTTAATAATTATTTGTTGATAGGACTGCAACAACATATTCTTTGCTTGTTAAGCAATACATATTATGTATTTTCCATTTGCTTCAATTAAATATCTGACGAATTAATGCACTTTACTTAAACATATGTCCTTTGTTTGGACTAATGGTTGTCTTGATTTTGTCAGATTCATATGTGCCAGATTGATTGAAAGATATTCTACATTAGGTTTAATACTTTTACTATTTCACTGTGAAAGAGCCATACATTATCTTATGTAAAATATTCAAAATCTAAAAAAGAAAACCAGATTCATCAATCTCTGAAGGACTTATATCACTGTTCACTGTTTTGTATACATATTATACTGTGAGCAACTTATCAAATATAATTCCCAATGCACACAAAAATTAAAATCTATTGCTTACAAGAAGTACTCTTGCAATACAATGTTAGTCTGAAAGAGTCCATACTGAACTTTGTTTTGTTTACTGAAATAGTTATTCAACTTTTTGCCATTATTCAATTTCATACTTTTGATACAAATTCAGATCAATCTTTTTCTTTTGACTGAACAAAGGTCAAAGTTGGGGTTTCATGTCCCATACAAGAGCCAGGATCATATTTGGACATGCCCTAAGCATGCAGTGCTACTTGTGGGGTCAAACCCACACAGAGTTGACTGCCGGTAATTAGATGCCAAATTTGTTACCCCCTGGGCCACTGATGACCCACTTTCTTCTAGCTAAAATACGATGGTACATTTTAACAGACTAAAAATTTCCTGAATATAATTGACAACCATTTTTGTTCTATAAATGTGCAAGTCCAGTTAAATATCTGCTTGAGCAAAATCTATTATCATTAGTTTGATGAAAAACAGTGAGAGTCACTTCATGGAATAAATTTACAATGAATTTATTAAATTTTATTTACACCCTACTGAAGTGTCCTCTTGAAAAATATTGCTGCTGGTACATCATTGTTGCGTCCCCAGATTACTGGAAACCCAAAAATGAAAATGCTGTAGAGTTATACATATATAAATATACTTGTTCCTTTTTTTTACATTCACAAGCTCAATGTTCAATACTGGTACAGTTTGGGATGTTTATTTACAGTAACATAAACCACAATTAATAATATTTTATTTTGGTGAAAAAAAATAACTTTATGCTTCTACAGATATGATACCCTATCCCTGGATAATTTGCAACTTTAGTGTCTGGAAAATAAATTGAAACTCAATTTTGAAAATATTCCATTTGTTTTCAGGGCCAAGTGGCTGCAGAGGAAATGTTTTAATTTTTGAACATGTTAAATATAATTACCTGCATGCATTAATAGTTTTAAAATACTGAAAAATGCTGATTTTCGAATTGCAAATCAGTTTTAAAACAACTTATTGGTTTACATATTTCTAACTTGAGCATTTGCATTTAGTATTCAATTTTAGATATGTCATTACTATCTATGCCCTTGATGGGGGCCAGGGTGGTGCAGTGGTAATGCCCTCACAAACCACTTCTAAGGTCTACAATTCAAACCCCAGACCCTAGGTGGGAAAGTTGGTACCTTCTTACCGATTTGTCGGCAGTTTTCAGTACAGAACCTTGACCAACTGTACATTTATATATACAGGTTTCCCCTGACCATAAAACTATGTGTCTTGATATGACCTTCATAGTGTTGAAAGTGACGTTAAAATTTAAATAAATAATAAGTCTATGGCCTTGATTGCGCATGATAAAGCATAGTAAACCATGCAATGCTTCCTTATTTAGTCTCTAAAATTTACTATTTTTGACTGCTGTTTATTATTTTAATATAAATAAAATAGAGACAACTCTGCTGCATAAAAATGTGTGCACTTTTGAAATTGTTTTTACCACTCCTATGTTGGTGTATTAAGTTTTGGATCAACTCTCTCTTTCAAGCTGGCATTTGGTACATCAATGATTTATATGATCATTTTGGCAAAATAATTCCATTTAGTTCTTGGTTAACAAGAGGGGTTCCACCAAGAGATTATTTACTCTGGAGAAAAGTAGTCATGGCTGTCAGGAATAAGATAATCAGTCAGGGAGTAGAAGCGGTAAACATTAATGATTTTACGGGTATACGTGTACTTAATCAGAAAATTTCTTTAGACAAGCTAAATAGTAAAAAGTTAAAACCTTTCTACACACACACAAAGTGTTGAAATCTATTAAAAGCATAAAAAGGTTATAAAAACATTAATTGGTATAACAGCAAATATGGTAAACTATCTGATGCTGAATGGGAAAATATATTTATATTGCGACATATACTACCAGTTGAAAATAAGGTGAAAGAAATGCAGTATAAAATCTTATTCCATTATGTGCCAACAAATAAGTTGCTATATAAAACAAAGAGAAAAACTTTGCCTAATTGTCAAATGTGTCTATCATCAATTCAAACTATAGAACACTTATTTTTTGAGTGCTCAGTAGTCAAAACATTCTGGGCTCAATTATGGGAATCATGGGGTAAAGATACAGGTAATACAAAGTTAGACATTAATTTAAAACATATAATACTTGGTTTTGAATGGGAAAAGGTAGCTCAGAATAGAGAAATAAACATTATTATTCTTAAAGCAAAATACTATATTTTTTTATGCCACATCAATGAAAAAGAGTTAATTTTAAATAATTTTTATGTATATTTAGCAAAATATGTTTTGCCTTTTACAGGATATGTTAAAAATACTGAGTATCAACCTGTCCTTCATAACATTGAAAATTGGTTAAATGATAACTACTCATAACTACCTGTGTCAGATTTGTGTCAAATATAATATGTGGTTCAATTGATCAATATCCTGTTACACTTTGTAATCTTGTGCATATGTTGTTTATGTGTTATGTCTGCTGTGCATTTGTTTTGTGTGCAGATAAAATATTGTGTTGTTAATATAAATGTGTTTGTGTTAAAAAAAGTCAGACTTTAAATGTATATTATCATATCATATATCATTTATTGGGCATCCACAAAGGAAAGGATTAAGTCCCGTTGTTGATAAAGCAAATAAAGTCTGAAAAAAAAGCTTTGGATCAAAGTTTGGAGCTTTATAATTAACTAAAATAGCAAACATATGAAAAATAAATCATTGGTTAATAATCTTTTTTTTACATATGAAATAAAATATCTTGATTCAGGATATAAATATTTGACTATAATGACAAAATTAGATTGATTGCCTGACTCAAACCCGAATACAGTGCATTGCCGAAAAAAAACTTGGATGGACATTGGACTTTTAGCATAAACCTGCAGTAGCATTTTTCGTACTGTCTTAAATTATCGCCCGGATAAACACTTTGCTGATTAAAAGATCTCATCCTTTGGTGGTTAGTTATGTTATTTCAAAACTAAAAGTTGATATTTACATGGTGTTTGTTAGAAAAAGGACATATCCTGATCTAGAATTATTTTGAATTGGAAGGACGGAAAATGTTTAATCTTGTGACCTCACCCCTGACCAGAAGCATCCATGACTCACCTCACTCCATGACATGTTCAGTGTATTTTGTTCGACTTGTTTTAGTGTATTGATGTATCACCAACCCTTACAGAGTAGCTACACTTATATCTCCTAGGTAAGAGTCATTTCAGAAAGTAATTTCATGCAATATAATGATAAAATTAGTGAATGCCCGACTTATATTTCTTTCTTGGAGGTCATGGACAAGTGCTTCTATTTATTTGCAAATGGACCTTCATTGGTATTTCCGGTTTGCAGTAAAAACGGCTGCTAATAGAGTTAAATTATTAAAATATAAAGCTTTGAAACAAATGTAACAAACATGCACCTCAGTTACGGATTGTGGTGTATATCATTTGACAATCTGACAGTAGATGAATAAAATATAAAGCAGTTAATATCATGTAAATTTAATATATTAACTTCAGCATTTCTCTTGGGGGTTTTCTAATAATATTTTAAAAAGGATGGCTTCTTGCAGATATTTTATAAATAGCATTTTGCTTGTGTTTTATTTTAACTGGAACCCAATTGAGTCAATTGGAACCCTAACAAACTCATTAAAAACTGACCAGGGGTCGTATTCACGAAAGGTTTTAGCCAAGTCTTAGGCTTAACTTTTGTACAAAAATATAGCCAACTTAAGCCTAAGACTTGGCTAAGACCTTTCGTGAATACGACCCCAGGGCCTGTATTCATGAAAGGTCTTAGCCAGGGCTTAGGCTTAAAGTTGAGACTTTTGTCTCAAGTTTCTGCTCAAAAACTGCTAAGTCTTTTGTCTTAGGCTTTGTGGTATTCACAAAGAATTTAAGACTGGTCTTAGGCTAAGCCAGGGGCTCAACTTTAAGACTGGTTGGTAGTGGGCTTAAATTTTGGAAAGAGGACTTAAATATGGCCGCCATAAACTTTTCTCCACTTCAAAATTTGAAAGGGCTGTAAATAAAGTATAACTATACAAACACCTCACTAAAGCAGTCTTTGGAAGTTTATATGTAGTAACAAGGTTTTCCATTTCAAAACAGAACTGTTCCCTAGATAAAATGCATTAAATGAAGGATATATGTCACCAATAGTATAGTTTGAATAGAAAAGAAAGGTCACATGACACAGAAAACCACTGTGGTTATTTGATAATCTTGGACTTAGCAAAGTCACCCTTTGTGAATACGGTTTTAAGATAAAACTTAGCTGAGACAAATGTCTTAAGTTTAAGACTGGATTTAAGCCTAAGACCTGGCTAAGTCTAAGACCCTTCGTGAATACTAGCCCAGGATTTGTTATAAAAATGTTAGAGTTCTGATGTCGGAATTGTAAGCACATCCTTCAATCGTGTTAACACCTTTATATTATCTTCTTGTATAATCAAAGTACCAAATGATATGGACTACAATTAATTATTGGACTATAGTTTGCCACATTTGTTTCAAAGTTTTATATTTGAATAAATTGTTTCTATTATGGGCCATTTTACAGGAAATCAGAAATACCAGTGAAGGCCCATTTTTTGTAAACTTCTAAAAGCATTTGTCCTTGACCTCTAACAAAGAAATAAATGTGTACATTCTCTTGTAGGCAGGCCTTTACTGGTAGGAAACCAGTAATTGTCTTTAAAACTTAAAAGACCTTTATTAGTTGACACAATAGTCAAAATTTGCTCAGTTTTAGAGGTACGCCTAAGCTTTAGCTATGGATGGTATTTGTGTTAATATTAGACATGTATATTTATGTAAAACTGGAGATAAAAACTTTCCCTTCAAAAAAACTTAACAACAGACTTACTATTGTTTTAATGTAGTTAAACAATTGATGTAATTCAGGGACACAGAAATTATTTTTTTTTTTTTTTTTTTTTTTTTTTTATTTATTTTATTTTTAATGTAGTTAAACAATTGATGTAATTCAGGGACACAGAAATTATTTTTTTTTTTTTTTTTTTTTTTTTTTATTGAGACACTTAGACTTGCCTTTACATTGTGACTGGAGTTACAAACACCCAGGCATAAGTGATCCAGTCTTGGAAACAAACAATAAAATATAACTCTAACAAATCCTTAATCTTAATTATTGATACCTTTTACCTAACTGTATCGCAATATAATTTAAAATATGCTATTTTATTAGGTTTCTAAAAGAAAACCATTTTTTTTCAAACTCAGATTCAAAAAAATTGAGCCTTGCAACCAGCATTTGTTCATTGTATGTTTCTTGTATTTTCTTTTGTAGGTCTAGTATATTTAATGGAATTTTCTTTCTGGAATTTAAATAGATATAGTACTTAGTTACTATAATTATTGTATTGATAGGAAGGAAATGGTTATCTCTATTTAAGTACCCCATGATAACATTTAAAGAATTAAAATGGATGGTTACACCAGTTTTTTCTTTTATCCACTCTTTTAAGTCTTGCCAGATTTTCTCAGCCTTTGAGCACCAACAGAAAAGGTGCATTAGAGTTTCAGTTGTCATATGACAAGATAGACATAAATCTGATTCTGATTTACCCATTTGATGTAGTAACTTTTGTGTACCTAAAATTCTATGTAGGATTTTATATTGAAACCAAACAAGGCTATTGTTAGTAACTATCTTAAAGCATATTGTAAATATTTGATCCCAAGTGTTTGCGTTCAGCTTCAATTTCAGATCATCAGACCATTTTCCTTTTAACGCCAAATTGCAACTCTGGTTAACCATGTGAGTATAGTACCATTTTGAGCCAGGTTTACTAAAAATCAATGCAATGATCTTTGGGATTGTTGGCTGGCTGTACAGAAAGTTATTGTCTTTTCGGTTTGTCTTGACAAAGTCATAGCACAGGGATTTTACCCTCAGATATTCAAGAAAATTACTAATTTTAATATTGTATGTATTTTCAATTTCTACTAAACTCATAATGGTCCCGTTTATATCGACAATATCACCCACATATTTGATTCCTCCTTTAAACCACCTGGGCAAGTACAAAGTTAACCTTGATATTTTGGGATTATACCATATTGGTGTAGATAGTATGTCAGAACTAGTTTTTATGAAGTCATGTTCTGAAAAGTCACCCCATATAGATAGGACTTCTATCCAAAATTGGTTACTGATAATATGAGTCAAAGTTTTGCACCATACAGTTCCAAGTTCAACTAAACTTGAGACACTACAAATAGTTTTCTGAAAGAGAATTAACCACGGAGAAGTGTACTGAGTGAAGAGTTTTTTGATCCATGTTAACTTGAGTGCTTTCATAAAAGCTCTAATATCTACCATCCTTAGTCCCCCTTCTCTATAGTCTTGAATTATGGTAAGTCGCTTTATTTTATCTGGTTTACCTAACCAAATGAAATGATACATCAATTTTGACAAATCTTTAAAAAAGTGGTCACCTGGGGATGGTATGCTACTGAAAATATGATTAAATTGTGGAACAATAAAAGTTTTTAACACTGTAATTCTACCAAAGACAGTTAAGTTTCTCTTTCTCCAATTTGTCAATAATTTTTTACATTGCTCAAGTGCTGATGAGTAGTTTAAAGTTGGAATCTCTTCCAAATCAACAGAAAAGGATATTCCCAGGAGCTTAAATCTAGTTATTCCCCATTCTAGTCTATTTGTGACTTTTAACTTTTCTTTACAATGCTTTTTCCTTCCTATCCATACAAGTTTAGTTTTATTGGTATTTATTTTTAGACCGGAAAAAGAACCGAAAATTTCAATTGTATTCAATGCAGCCTGTAAGGAGCTCTGACTACCATCCAAAATCAGCGTAGTATCATCGGCAAATTGCATAATTTTAATTTCTATTTCATCTACATATATTCCATTGATTTTTTTGTTCTTTTTTATAAGGTAATTTAAAATTTGTCCACATAAAATAAAGAGATAAGCAGCTATAGGATCTCCCTGTTTGCAACCGCGTTCAATTGAAATGAAATCTGATTTTACCCCAGCTTGTAGAACGCATGCCTTGATATTGTTGTTGAACATCTTTATCCAATGAATAAAACTCGTTCCAAAGCCGAAAAAGGTGAGAGTATTGTACATAAATTTCCATGATATTGAGTCAAACGCTTTTTCAAAATCAATCAACATCAACAGTCCATCCAGTTCCTTTACTTCAGTGTAATGCATTATGTCATATATTAATCTTGTTGTTTCACCGATGTATCGACCCTTAACAAAGCCAGTTTGATCCTGTGATATTAATTTATTTAATACAGTATTCATTCTTGCAGCAATTGCGGAAGACGCTAATTTATAGAGAACACTAAGAAGAGAAATAGGACGCCAGTTTTTTATATTGTCTCTCGCTTTGTCTCCTTTTGGAATACAATTTATAATTGTTTGTCGCATTGAGATAGAAAGCATACCTTTCTCATAGCAATGATTTAGAGCATTGAGTACTAGATATTTTAACTTTACCCAAAATACTTTAAAAAATTCAGAAGGGAAGCCATCAATGCCTGGTGTCTTGTTATTTTTCATTTTTTTTAGGGCAATTCCCAGTTCGTCAATAGTTAATGGACCTTCCAAAGCAGTGGCCTCTTTTCTGGACAATTTCGCTATATCGGTTTTTTCTAACATAGTTTCCAGATCAATATTGTCAATCTGATCATCCCTAGATTTAAAAAGATCAGCATAAAATTGCTTCACAAGGTTTAATATGGCATTTTGCTCAAACACTGTTTCACCATTTTCAAGTGTAAGCTTTTTTATTGTTTTATCGATAAAGTTTTTTTTTTTCGAGATTACAAAAATATTTTGTTGGTTTTTCACCTGATTGGAGCCATCGTGCTTTTGATCTTATCATGGATCCATTCATTTTAACCTTTCGTATTGTTTGCAATTGGATTTGTCTCATTTCTAAATTTTCATGATAATTTTCATCATGCGGATTTGATTCTATATTTTCAATTTCCTGAATTAGCTGACTTTCTTCTCTTATAGCAGCTTTTTTCAGATTGATTGAAAATTTAGTTGTGATATCCCTAATTTTTAATAGCATCATTTCAAGTAAGAGATCATATTCAATTACAAATTGCAAATCAAAATTACAATTTTCTTTTACAAAGTCAGGATCATATACTGGAGAACAATATCTGAGTTTTACTTCATCAATTGTTTGATTTACTATATTTATATAGTCTATATTTTGGAGTAAACTACAATTAAATTTCCATAATCCTCTACCACGCTTGAATGAACTAAGTTGAATGTTAATTTCTAATAAGGAATGATCTGAACGATAACCAGGATGGATTTTACAATCACTAATTAGGTCTAGAAGAGAAATTATTGTATATAAGCTATAATTATTGTATATAAGCTATTTCATACAATATTTAGTGGTGGTGGACCAATTCATGCCCATGTTCCCATTCATACCCACCCCTAAATTAATTGAAGACAATCACAGTCGCAGGATAAATTACCAATGTACATGATCATTTTTATAATTATCTGTAAAGTGGTGAACATATTTTCTATCAAAATGTAGGAATCCTTAGGAAAATGGAGGGTGGGCCTGAATAGGTACATGGGCATGAATTGATCCCCCTCCACTAGAATAAAATAACATTTTTGCTTGTTTTTATAAATATTCAGAAAAAAACATTAATATAGAAAACTGACATTTAACATGTGTGCTTAGTTATTTGTTTCCATGTTGATGAGAAAATAGCAAAAAATAAATAAATAAATAGATAAAATGAGGGAATACTTGGGTGTACACCTTTGAAGGGCATTTTATTTCTGGCAAATCTCTAGTTCTATCTGGGTATCATGCCACTACTCTACAAATCCAGGGAAACCCCACTCTGACCAAACCCCATCAGACAAAACCCCACTCAGATACAACCCCACTCATTAATTTGATTTATGGATAAAACCACACTCTTGAAAAAAAAATGAATAGTGGGGTTTTGTCCTAATTCTCATTTATCTGAGTGATGCAGAGTTGGGGTCAAATACTTTCAAAAGTATTTACCGGTAAATGGAAATGCAAATACTTTTCAATTTTTCAAATCCAAATACTTTTATTTTCTTCAAATGCGAATGCAAATACTTTTCAAAAGTGTTTCAAATACTTTTTCAAATACTTTAAGTGTTATATGTTGGCATACATAAGTATATTAAATGTGAAAAGTATAACACACATTTAGTGGAGATTAAACATTGTAAAATCCACAAAATAAATTTTAAATATTCTCTGGAAACAAAATAATAGAAATGTGCTATAAATAATGTCACTTTGTGAAAACTAGTAGGGGAAACAGCAGAAGTGTACCATTACTTTACGTAAAACATAGTGGTGATATGTACAATTGGTATTATATGTTGAAAAGAAAAAATTGAATTAAGTTCCAATGTTCAAAAAGATTGTATTTTAAAATTAAAATTATTTCATGAACTTTTAAGATATCTATTTTCTGATAAAGTAATTTCTTTATGAAGGACTGAACTTTTACAATTTTTTATCAGAAATGCTAAAACTGTGAGAAGATATAGTGGTTGCTTTTGTTGAGCCACTGAGTTCAGTAATACAATGCTTGCACCTCACACAATACATTCCTTTTTAATCAGGGACATTCATAACAGAAGAGTGTTGTCTAACATTAGGCTTAATCTTTCCTGTGATCTTGAATCTTCCCAGTAACCTTGTACTGAATGTTTGTTTTTTGTGTTTATGTACTTTTACACAAATCCTCAACGATCGGACTGCCACTTGTAATCTGCTTTTCTATAAGCAGGACATTGGTTTGGTTTTATACTTGTTTATGTTAATAATATCACTTTAAGAGATCAGTCTTTGACATAATGTTTCTTTATCGGCTAAATATCTTCAAAGAGGCATGTCTATGATATTAGTAATATCCAGTAAGATAAAATATTTTTAGCTTATTACTTTTATAAAAGCACTTATAAAAATCTAAATTAAATTGAGTTCACTGATACATATCATTAATATTAATAAAACAAAAATTACTTTGCAAAAACATGAAAAAGCAGCAAATTCAGTCACTTGCAAAAAAACTACTATTTGCAAAATGTATTTGAAAGTATTTGAAATTTTTTTTGAAAATGCAAATACTTTTCATTTGAAAACTTCAATTGCAAATACAAATACTTTCTAAAAGTATTTAAACTGCATTTAAATGCATTTGCATTTGACCCCATGTCTGGAGTGTTGTTAGGCCCAGTGGGGTTTTGCCTGATAAGGTTTGGTCTGACTGGGGTTATGCCCGGTGGGGTTTTGACCATTTAGTCATTTACCCTGCTCTTCGTGAAGGCAATGTAGAGGCAAATCTAGCCATGTCTACATTGATATTTGTTTTTATAAATTTCATGAAAAAAAAAGTTTTTATTATTTTGTATTATATACAGAAGGTGTTTTTTATTAAAGTTGCACACCTTTAAAAAGTACAATGTCATTTTAAGGCCTGTTGTTGAAATTGAGCATATAATAAGTTAATAACAAAGCTTCTTATTTTTGCAGTTATGTGGTCCATACAGTCAAAAGTGCAGTCCCTTTTTTACCGCCATGGAATGTTCTGTGCCAGTCACCCTTTTGCCATTATATCCATGGTCATCACTATTGCCTGTTTCACTTGGTAAGTAACATTTTCAAATTGTCCAATCATATCATTATGTTATTTCTATTTTATCTTGCCATTCTGCAGCCTAAATTTTTCCTTCAGATTTATTAGACCTTGAAAAACGCCAAGCCTTTTCTCAGATAACGTGTTGATGCAGCTTGAAAATGTTTTTATAACTTCCTGATGTGTCCAGTGTTTCAGACTTCAGTACCCCCAATATTTTGATCCTCAGTAACTTTTTAACCAGACATTTCGAGTTGAATTATGAAAAACCTTTTGAATCACAGAAAATCGAAAATACCTGTCTGAACAGAAATTGTTTTATTCATCTTGAATAAGTATTGTAGTTGGGGGCCTCACTGGTTCTGAATTAAACAAGAGCACTTGTACAGTGTGTACCTCGATCAAGGCCTAACTATTGCTTATGAGTGCACTGGTAAATTTTTAAGCGTCCCACAAGGGACGCTTGTTTGTGTATGGGAGAGCTTCAGGCTCTGCCGGCTCCGGCGGCTCCGCATTTTGTTTTCCTTATAACTCTGTAACCGTTAGGCGGTTTCTTTTCAAATTTGGCAGGTTTAGGCAGTAGCCTTGGGGAATTTTTTTGAATATGCTGCAGTGACATTTCAACCAATCAGAGAGGTCACATGACCAAAAATGTCTTTTTTCGATGGGGAAGCTTGTCCGGATGATAACTTGAAAGGAATTTTATCAATTCACCTGAAACTTGGCAAATACATTCATTCTATTAAAATCTGGAAATCATTAGATTTTGGCATTGATTGGTTAAGAAATGGCCGAGTAATTAATGATTAATTAATCATTACGAATTTTCCAAATAAGGAAAACACAAAAATGCTTATATCTCGAAAACTGTGCTAGATAGAGCGATTTCGACGAAATTTTTGACCCACAGGGTATCTGTGCGGAGTAGTTATCCCAATTTTCAAAAAAGTTTTGTCTCGCCAAAAATGGCGGCCATTTTGAATTTTCGAATTTTTCGCAAAAATTGCAAAACATAAAAATGCCTATATCTCGAAAACCGTACTAGATAGAGCGATTTCGACAAAATTTTTGACCCACAGGGTATCTCTGCGGAGTAGTTATCCCAATTTTCAAAAAAATTTTGTCTCGCCAAAAATGGCGGCCATTTTGAATTTTCGAATTTTTCGCAAAAATTGCAAAACATAAAAATGCCTATATCTCGAAAACCGTACTAGATAGAGCGATTTCGACGAAATTTTTGACCCACAGGGTATCTCTGCAGAGGAGCCATGACTATTTTCAAAAAAATTTTGTCTCGCCAAAAATGGCGGCCATTTTGAATTTTCGAATTTTTCGCATAAATTGCAAAACATAAAAATGCTTATATCTCGAAAAACCCTGCTAGATAGAGCGATTTCGATGAAATTTTTGACCTACAGGGTATCTCTGCAAAATAGCCATGCCAATTTTCAAAAAAATTTTGTCTCGCAAAAAATGGCGGCCATTTTGAATTTTCGAATTTTTCGCAAAAATTGCAAAACATAAAAATGCTTATATCTCGAAAACCGTGCTAGATAGAGCAATTTCAACGAAATTTTGACCCGCAGGGTATCTCTGCAGAATAGCCATGCCAATTTTCAAAAAAATTTTGTCTTACCAAAAATGGCGGCCATTTTGAAGTTTCGAATTTTTCGCAAAAATTGCAAAACATAAAAATGCTTATATCTCGAAAACCCTGCTAGATAGAGCGATTTCGATGAAATTTTTGAGCAACAGGGTATCTCTGCAGAGTAGCCATGCCAATTTTCAAAAAAAAATTTTCTCGCAAAATATGGCGGCCATTTTGAATTTTCGAATTTTTCGCAAAATTGCAAAACATAAAAATGCTCATATCTCGAAAACCGTGCTAGATAGAGTGATTTCGACAAAATTTTTGACCCACAGGGTATCTCTGCAGAGTAGCCATGCCAATTTTCAAAAAAATTTTGTCTTGCCAGGGTATCTCTGCAGGGCAGCTATCCCAGCTATCCCAAAGAGCTTTCACTCAGTGAAGTTTCAGACCCGTAGCTAATTGTTCACCTACTCAAAATGAGTAAATGCTAATTATCTCTAAAACTATTGCGGATACCCAATTTTTATCAAATAATTCATTCATCTACTTTTGGGACAGCTTTCACATGGTGAAGTTTCAGACCCGTAGATAATTGCTCACCTACTCAAAATGAGTAAATGCAAATTATCTCTTAAAAGTATTGCAGATAGCCAATTTTTCTCAAATAACTCATTCATCTACTTTTGGAAGAGCTTTCACATGGTGAAGTTTCAGACCCATAGCTAATTACTCCCCTACTCAAAATGAGTAAATGCGAATTACCTCTAAAAGTATTGCAGATAGCCAGTTTTTCTCAAATAACTCATTCACCTACTTTTGGGGGAGCTTTCACTCGGTGAAGTTCCAGACCCGTAGCTAATTACTCACCTACTCAAAATGAGTAAATGCTAATTATCTCAAAAACTATTGCGGATACCCAATTTTTATCAGATAACTCATTCATCTACTTGTGGGAGAGCTTTCACATGGTGAAGTTTCAGACCCATAGCTAATTACTCACCTACTCAAAATGAGTAAATGCGAATTATCTCTAAAAGTATTGCAGATAGCCAATTTTTCTCAAATAAATCATTCACCTACTTTTGGGAGAGCTTTCACTTGGTGAAGTTTCAGACCCATAGCTAATTACTCAACTACTCAAAATGAGTAAATGCGAATTATCTCTAAAAGTATTGCAGATAGACAATTTTTCTCAAATAACTCATTCACCTACTTTTGGGAGAGCTTTCACTCCGTGAAGTTTCAGACCCATAGCTAATTATTCAACTACTCAAAATGAGTAAATGCTAATTATCTGTAAAAGTATTGCGGATACCCAATTTTTATCAAATAACTCATTCATCTACTTGTAGGGGAGCTTTCACATGGTCAAGTTTCAGACCCATAGCTAATTACTCACCTACTCAAAATGAGTAAATGCAAATTATCTCTAAAAGTATTGCAGATAGACAATTTTTCTCAAATAACTCATTCACCTACTTTTGGGAGAGCTTTCACTTGGTGAAGTTTCAGACCCGTAGATAATTACTCACCTACTCAAAATGAGTAAATGCTAATTATCTCAAAAACTATTGCGGATACCCAATTTTTATCAAATAACTCATTCATGTACTTTTCGGAGAGCTTTCACATGGTGAAGTTTCAGACCCGTAGATAATTACTCACCTACTCAAAATGAGTAAATGCGAATTATCTCTTAAAAGTATTGCAGATAGCCAATTTTTCTCAAATAACTCATTCACCTACTTTTGGAAGAGCTTTCACATGGTGAAGTTTCAGACCCATAGCTAATTACTCACCTACTCAAAATGAGTAAATGCAAATTATCTCTTAAAAGTATTGCAGATAGCCAATTTTTCTCAAATAACTCATTCATCTACTTTTGGAAGACCTTTCACATGGTGAAGTTTCAGACCCATAGCTAATTACTCCCCTACTCAAAATGAGTAAATGCAAATTACCTCTAAAAGTATTGCAGATAGCCAGTTTTTCTGAAATAACTCATTCACCTACTTTTGGGAGAGCTTTCACTCGGTGAAGTTCCTGACCCGTAGCTAATTACTCACCTACTCAAAATGAGTAAATGCTAATTATCTCAAAAACTATTGCGGATACCCAATTTTTATCAAATAACTCATTCATCTACTTGTGGGAGAGCTTTCACATGGTCAAGTTTCAGACCCATAGCTAATTACTCACCTACTCAAAATGAGTAAATGCGAATTATCTCTAAAAGTATTGCAGATAGCCAATTTTTCTCAAATAAATCATTCACCTACTTTTGGGAGAGCTTTCACTTGGTGAAGTTTCAGACCCATAGCTAATTACTCAACTACTCAAAATGAGTAAATGCGAATTATCTCTAAAAGTATTGCAGATAGACAATTTTTCTCAAATAACTCATTCACCTACTTTTGGGAGAGCTTTCACTCCGTGAAGTTTCAGACCCATAGCTAATTATTCAACTACTCAAAATGAGTAAATGCTAATTATCTGTAAAAGTATTGCGGATACCCAATTTTTATCAAATAACTCATTCATCTACTTGTGGGGGAGCTTTCACATGGTCAAGTTTCAGACCCATAGCTAATTACTCAACTACTCAAAATGAGTAAATGCAAATTATCTCTAAAAGTATTGCAGATAGACAATTTTTCTCAAATAACTCATTCACCTACTTTTGGGAGAGCTTTCACTTGGTGAAGTTTCAGACCCGTAGATAATTACTCACCTACTCAAAATGAGTAAATGCGAATTATCTCAAAAACTATTGCGGATACCCAATTTTTATCAAATAACTCATTCATGTACTTTTCGGAGAGCTTTCACATGGTGAAGTTTCAGACCCGTAGATAATTACTCACCTACTCAAAATGAGTAAATGCGAATTATCTCTTAAAAGTATTGCAGATAGCCAATTTTTCTCAAATAACTCATTCACCTACTTTTGGAAGAGCTTTCACATGGTGAAGTTTCAGACCCATAGCTAATTACTCACCTACTCAAAATGAGTAAATGCGAATTATGTCTAAAAGTATTGCAGATAGCCAATTTTTCTCAAATAACTCATTCACCTACTTTTGGAAGAGCTTTCACACACGAAAATGAAAAATTGTGAATATCTCGGAAAAGCTATTTCTTCTCCTTTAATGCTCGGCGGGAGATACACACCGCGGCAGTGGTCTTGTCAAAAATTTTTGTCTCCCCAAAAATGGTGGCCATTTTGAATTTTCAAAGTTTTTGCAAACACAAAAATGCTTATATCTCGAAAACCGTGCTAGATGGAGCGAACTCAACAAAATTTTTGACCTGCTGGGTATGTCTGCAGAGTAGCCATGCCAATTTTCAAAATATTTTTGTCTCGCCAAATATAGCGGACATTTTGAATTTTCGAATTTTTTGCAAAACACAAAAATGCTTATATCTCGAAAACCGTGCTACATGGAGCGAACTCAACAAAATTTTTGACCTGCTGGGTATCTCTGCAGAGTAGCCATGCCAATTTTCAAAATATTTTTGTCTCGCCAAATATAGCGGACATTTTGAATTTTCGAATTTTTTGCAAAACACAAAAATGCTTATATCTTGAAAACCGTGCTAGATAGAGCAGACTGCGCTGACTTTGGTTGCCACAACAGTATAAGGCTAGAAACGAAACATTTTCTTAATACTTTAGCACTCACCTTTATATCCTTTTCGGGACGCTTTGTTTTTGCTATGCAAAAACATTATCTTCTTTTTTTGCGAGCGATCCTCTAGTTGTCTTTTTTTTTTTTGAAAAAGACACAAGATCCAGAATCAGTTATGGGTCATTCCCAAAATTAAATGAGTTCTGTGTTGCAACAGGACCCATTTACTGTGAAAATTTGATTTAAATCTCAGCAGTGGTTTTTGCAATCTTCCTAATATAAAAGCAAGCAGAATCCAATGATCATATAACCTCTGGGGCTAGGCTTGGTGCAGATAGCAAGGTTGGATTTAAAGCACTTGAGAGGGGCACAGTGGTAACACACTCACCTCAGAGTTCGAATCCAGGCCCGAACTCAAGTGGGAGAGCTGGTAGTTGCTTACTGTTGGTCAGCAGTTTACAGTACAGAACCTTGATCAACCATATCTGCTAGTTTCATATGCCATAAAACTATCTATCGTAACATGGCCTGTACAGTGTTGGAAGTAACATAAAAACTCAAAGAAATAAAGCACTCGACTTTCACATCTATAGTTGTTGGTTCAAATCCAGCCATAGCATCATGTAGTATTCAAGAAGACTTCTCATAGAATAACTTTAGCTGTTGAATATGAGCTAGGGATGTAAAACCTGCAAATTTACCTTCATATTATCATCGAACTCTGTTGACTCTGAAGTCAATAGACCAGTTAAATTTCATTTTCATGAATCTTGCTTCTTTATTGTCTTTACGACAGGGTTGAGGCTAGAGTACATTGTACTTGTGTACTCGAGTATATTTTTTCTTGTACTAGTGATGTGCTTGTACTCGTTGTACTCATGATCATGACTCATAAAGTTTACGTAACTATGTTCTTTGTTGTTATCACCACAAAAGGCCAAGACAACCTTTCTCCAGTTCACTTTCTCTACTGTGACAACTTCTGAACCTGTTTCTATGACTTTCAGCTTTGTTTTGTGAAGTACACAGTATTTGTATTGCATTGTGTTTGAAGTTATCCCTTGACTAAAATCCCACTGCCAGGGAATGCACCTTTGATGTACAAAACTCCCACTGATGGGTACGAGGACCCACCATCCACTCAAGCGACCCCAACAAGACAAGCCTCTGAGCAGGATTCCACAACCCCAAGATGGGTAAGATTGATTCATGTTTTTGGTGATATTTTTAGGGATGTTGTTGTAGCGATTTTTTCCTTCCGGTTTAACGTCTTGTACTTCCCGGGCGGTTACTGGTTAACCATCTCTTATTTAACAAAACATGAACAAATAGTACGGATGTGTCCGTGAATTTGATTGGCTAAACAATGAAATAGTTCAGGAGTATAATACAGCATAACCCCACGGCTCCCTATTATCGCTCATTATGGCTATCATAACAATAAACATTTTACCGTATAATTTGCAATATTTATTCATCTTGTATGTAAGGCTAGTAAAGTTACATTGAAGTGTAAGCAGAAAACCGGTAGCTGAACTTTATGACGGTTTGCAAATATTTATTTATCGTACTGACGATACCAGTACTGCCGCAACACCCCAAATATTTTTTTTAATCCTGCTGTTATCTGCAGTGCTTACTAGAGTAAGAAATCTAAAATTCGCCACATATCTGAAATTCACCACATGTGAAAATACTAATAAAATAAATGAATTGTGGTGAGATTTGTTGAATGTATAGTAAATTAAGGCTTTTTGAACTGAAAAATAATAATTTTTAGACAAAAACATCATTGTCTTCATAAAATTAACTAAGGTTTTAGAGGTGGCGAATTTTAGATTCCTGGCGAATTTTAGATTTCTTACTCTACATTCATATGTGAGTCATGTTTTCCTCCATAGATAAGTTTACCAGAAATGCATGGTAGATTTTATTCTTATGTAGTAAGTGGGTGTATGAGTAACCAAGTAAAAGTATCTTTAAAGTTAAAACTCTTTTGGCCAATGTTAAAAATGCTTCATGGATTTCTTTGGTGAAACTTGATCCTGGAAAAACGCTGCTAATAAGTGATCATGAACTCTGAACAATGAATTCCTTGTGATAACTTTTAATGCTACAAAGAAAAGGCCAGATCAAATGACTTTATGCATTTTATTCATTCACTGTATTGTTTTCTTAATTTAGTAGATGTTTTAACATTTTCAAGAAAAGTAGAAATGAATATAAACCTTAAGTGGGCAAGTTGTCAGATGCATTGCCATTAATGTTGATTTATACTGTACAATCTAGACAAACTAGTATGCAGTGTTTTCTTCGGTCCCTAAAACTATCTTGTACAATGTATTGAAAACAATGATCTTTATTTTTGAATTTTGGTATGACAGATTAAACTCAAGCTTCCATTCAACAGATTACCAGTTTTACAGCCTTTTAAATAGAAGTAAATATCTGTAGTTCTGTACCTTAGATAGCTTTTTTCAGTTCCACTTATCAAGTTATCTGGAAATCCTGTTTAAATTAAAGTATTTTTCTCTGATTTCCTTGAGATTTGACTTACCGAGTGTATTTTGTACTGTTTCAGTATGTGGGATCACCTCAAGCTTACATTCAGCAGATTATTATCAAATCCGCCGTTTCCTCGTGGGATTCAAACCGACACATTCAGACAGATGCATTCCGTGCCCCACTCAGCACAGCTTTTGATATCAGAGAGAAGATCAACAACTTCAGATACAAGGAAGGGTAAGTGTCATATCTACAGCATAACCATATCTTATATCTAAATCTACTGCTTTGCAGGCGCAATATCTTCCCCGAACGGGAACTCAGTGCGCTAACTAATCATACATAATATCCGAGTCATAGTGGGGGACCAGGTCTGTATTCCGATGGTTGTGGGTGTGAACGTGGGGAAGAAAGCTAGGTCGGAAAAGCAGATTTGAAAAGGTGGGTTTTCAGGTGCTTCCTGAAGGATGTGACAGATGGACTGGTTCTTACATGGACAGGAAGTGAGTTCCAGAAAACTGGTGCATGATGGCTGAAAGATTTGGTAAGATACTTATGAGACTTATGTATTTTAGAGTCAAAAGAAGGAACTTGAAGGAATTTGTATTTTGGACTGCTACGTCTGTATATGTGTAAAAGATGATAACGGGAAACCTATTTGATGGCCACAAGTAATGATCCAACTACTTTCCATTTGTGTGTAACCAAATCTGGTCTCCTCATATATTCAGTATTCTAAAATAAGTTTACCACAATATTCAATTTAAAAAAATATTTGAATTTTGAAAGTATTACATTCTGTCAATATAGTAACCATTTTTCTCAAAAATAAAAAGTCTCAAAAGAATATCACAGTCTTTGTTTATATATGCAAGTTATATGTCATGAATACATTTTGAAAACTTATGTCATGGGGTTTACTTAATCCAGCACATCTGGTTTTTTCGTCACATTTCCACTTGTGGGAACTGGTTCCAAAACTTTGCAATGTATTGTTGCAAATGTGGAAAGAGCAGACATATCATCATCAATTGTGATATTGTGATATCAAGAGGCATTTTAAAATTACAAAATATGATGACCTTGTTTTAAAAAGCCTCATTGCATAGAACCCCCAAATTTGTCCGTTTATTGTACACAATGTATCTTAATTCCATAGTGACCATGTGATGTCACTGTCTGATCTCTGCTTCCAAGTCACGGAGACACAGAGCAAGCTTCTGAGTGAGCGAGGGGTTCTGCCTGAGTATAACTGTCTGTATGTCTCATTGGCTGATTTTTGGAGACGTGACAAGGCCAGGTTAGTCTGGTGCACAATGGTTTGTTAATGAAAGGTTAGTCTGACACCTTAAAAGAACAATAAATGGTTACCTGCCTGGAATAAATTCAAATTCATATATTTTGGTGTCCTGAATTAATGCATAAATGGTGGAAGTCTGAATAATATGCAGAGGGGGCCTCCTCAGGTTGTTGCTTGTAAGCATGGTTTGTCTCACCTGGTTATCCATACTTAAAAGAATATATGTTGCTAATACTATTTCCCATTATATATGTCATTTGGATGTAATAACTGCATTGCTACAATACATAGTGGACAATTTGACTTACATCTAGTTAGGGGTGTTGCGGTAGCGATTTTTTCTTTCTGGTTTCACGTCTAGTGCTTCCCGGTCGGTTACCGGTTAACTGTCTCTTATTTGAGAAAACATGAGAACCAAATAGTTTCCATATTGTAAAACAGGAATTCTAACATAACACAGATGTGTCTTCAATTCTGATTGGGTAAAAGACAAAATATATGGTATCTGTGAATTATCGCTCATTATGGCTGTTGTTTTACAGTAAAAAGCAAATAAAAGTGGATTATGACATTTATTTTGTACGTAAGGTTAGTAAAATTTCTTTATATTCAAGTGTAAGCGGAAAACCGGTAGCTGAACTTTATGACGGTTTGCAGTAATTTATTTACCGTACCGACGATACCGGTACTACCGCAACACCCCTACATCTAGTTAGTAATTGGACAGGGCACCAGGGAAGCAGTAATTTGAATATTAATTATCCAGAGATATAAGAAAAAAAATTCAAAAACCAAAGTTTATGATTCATGTTGATATATTGAATTGAATTCTATAGTTGAATGAGTCTTGTCTGTTAACAGGTTTGATTCTGATGCAGACATAATGAAGACAATTTTTAAGAAGTATGGAACACAAATGCATACACCTCCTTATTTGAAAGGTGAGATTGTAAATGGAAGTCTGGTTTTATGTGGTTGTTAGTTGGTTTTATCATAAACCAACAACTGGTTTCATTTAAAACCAGTTGTTGCTTATAGTGTAGTAAATATGCAATTTCTTTCAAGAATACAATAAAATACTCATAAAAATCATTATGAAAGGCTCTATAATTAAATATCACATTGTTCAACCTTATTCTGCTTCTTTTAGCCAAAAGTATTTCAAAGCTAGACCACAGTGATTAGCAAGAGGCAATTTATATTTTTTTGAATATAAATATTTGTAAAGTTTAAAATGGATTTAACAAACAAACATCCAGTTTATGGAGATGAAAACAAACTACCATTCTATTGTAAGATAAGACTTCAATAATTATCTGACTTTATATTTTAGTATTTCAGATGTATGCCTTGGTTTGATTAATACTTAGTGTACACTATTTTTAAGATAATTAATGCCAAGACCATATTTTGTAAATATATATATGGAACAGTGAGTTGATGAGACTACAAATATGGTGTCCTCATAACTTCGTGTGTGCTAATCAACAGGTAAATTCTGAGTCCATGCCATTTAAAGCCTTTGGAATATTTGAAGTGAACTTGCTTCTAGTGTAAGCAATGGATGTTTTATTTCTGCTTCCCATTAGAAAACGTGGGGTAAAACAGATATTCAAAAGTTGTAGTCACTAGTCATGTCAAGTAGTCATAAAAATACTCGCTTTTTTTCTCCCCAGATGTTTTGTTTGGCCTCGCTCAGAAAGACACAGGAGTGAAGAAGTTCTTTGTGAGAAACAGACAGCGAGTCATATCATTTGCTGTGACCATTGTTCTGAAGGAGTATAATCAGCCGTAAGTCATATTTAAAATAATATGTCAGTATAGAGAAAAGAATCTCAAATTTTGCCAGAAATCTAAAATTCGCCACCTCTAAAACCTAAGATAATTCTATTAGGAAGATGATGTTTTGTCATAAACTTGGTTTTTGTTCATTTCAAAAAAGCCTTAATTACTGTACATTCAACAAATTCCAATTGGACCTTTATAGCGCTTAATCTCCTCTCTACAAAAGGGATGCTAAGGTGCAACAGCACCAAGACAGTCAAATCAATTTCGGTATCCAGAGACAGAAAAAAAGATGGAGCACCAAGTGTGTTAAAGACAGTGCTGTTATTATTGGCAATTTCTAAAGATCAAAGATCTCCTGTTACAAGCGAGTTGAACTCGAGTAAATGAAGAAACTTAGAAAAATAACAAGATAATGTCCAAATAAACACAATCTCATGCATTTTACATCTTGGTCGTAGATTTCAACTTACAATAGTCTAAACCTTTCCAAAGTCATTTATTGCCATCAGTAAATGTTTGAAACTAAGTATGTACTAGATTTTGCTGAAGTTCAATTAGCTTGAATTAAATAAAGTGGGGATCTTTCCTAGGAAATCCTCTCTCCGCGGTGAGGATTTTCAGGGGTGGGGGTGGGATTTCGTGGTATACTGTTATGTAGAATTTTGTTAATTTTGTGAAAATCGTTCAAGACTCGACATATTTCATGCTAACCTGTATAATGCTTTGGATGTCTTTTAAACTAAACATTGAAATTCAGAGCCTTTATTTTTACCCCACAGCCCTTAACGGCTGTCCGGGTATTCTTTTCAAAATTTGTCCGGGCTATATCTCAGAAACCGTCTTTGTACTGTTTCAATACTTCTATATGTCATGGTGTTGAAAACTATTTCCCCAGGCTGTGGGGTATCGGCATCTCTGATGCTATTTTTGCTTGCTTGATTAAGACTCTTAATTTCAGTATCAGTGTCACTTCCAGTTAATCAATAAGCAAAACATTCAAGTTGTTACTGTGCAGATTCATAAGGTTCAAAATGACCCACATTACAATATACATTCACGTTTTTGTAGGTTTGTGAGTGCACTGAAGGAATACCTACACACAGCCTACCCATTGAGTGTGTCCAATAATAAGACTAGTGTGGCCCACTTAGTGCACATTTACTACAAGGATCTCAACTACTTTGTAGAGTACACCCCTCTACTGGTCACCTACGCAGTGCTCTTCATGTATATCTACTTTTCTGTGCGTAAGTAAAATGTCCAATCTTCTGTGGAACCCTGTCTTTGTTAATATGTCAAACGGTGAAGAAGACAGAAAACTCTTCATTGTTGGTTGTTGAAATGTAAACTACAAAGCACTTGTAGAGTGCCGACCTCAACCAGGACACATTTCCAAAAATTCAGGAATTGGTGTATTGAGAGGGCATATCCTCACACACTTTGATCAGTTGACCAAGAATACCTTTTGACTTTTATTTCTTCTTATTCTTTATTGCTTTAGCACACAGTTACAGTTCTTGGGGAGACAATGTGGCTGCAAAGCAGATAAGATTAGGTTATTGCGGCAAACATCACCTGTGTGTATAAGAAGTCCGTGACCTTACTGCTCTCAATATTGACTTACCATCCAACTAAAATATATTATCCAACAAATGTTTTACCAAAAATGATTTACCATATTTCTGGTTGTTAAATTATGTCTTTTGCATTTTACAGCTTAGGTTACACTAATTAAAGGAATTCAAGTTAAACTGTATATTTTTAGTGGAAACCAGTTCCAGAAATGTAAAACATTGAGTTCAGTCTAATCTAATCTGGACTTTTATAGTGCTTAATCACCATCATTGACTCTAAGGCTTAAGTTTAGTGTCATTACCTTTCTGTCAGGTAAGATTGAGATGGTGAAGTCCAAGTGGGGGTTGGCATTCAGTGCGGTTGTCACGGTGATCGCCTCCTTACTGATGTCTGTATCCATCTGTCTTCTGTTTGGCCTTACCCCAAGTCTTAATGGCAGGTAAGCCATGGTAACTTTTAACATCAGTTTTAACAGCTTATAAAATGTATGGATTAAACAATATTTAATAAAATAGATTAGCAAAAGTGTGACAAAGTATTGTGTCAATTTCTTTCTTTTTTTTTTTCTTTTTTTTGTTTCGGATGTGTAGAAAATTGTCAAACAAAAAATTATTTATCAATGAAAAGTTTTTTCATTCGGTCAATTTTTATGAAATATTTTATAAATCAAATAATTGCAAATTTTTACATATTAATATATTCATTGTATATAATTTTACATAAAAGCATAACTACCTGAAGAATATAAATTCAATTATATGTACAATTTCAGTGAAATCTTCCCTTACTTGGTGGTAATCATTGGACTGGAGAATGTACTAGTAGTCACAAAGTCTGTGGTCTCTACCCCTGTATACCTGGATGTAAAACTCAGGGTGGCTCAGGGTAAGTCAGTAATTCTGGAGAGTTATTTACTCAGTGTAAGTTAAAATGACTCAGGGTGAGTCAGTCACTTAATATGTGGCAAATAACTTTGGGTATCAATGACCTAGGGTAAATCAGATAACTTGGAGGAGGTCAACTCCGGGTTTGTCAATAACTTAAGGTTAGCCAACAAGTTGGGGTGAGTCAGTAACTCAGAGTAATTCTCAGGTTATCTCAGGTAAGTCAGATAGCAGAGGTGGCCCACTGTAAGTCACTAACTCATGCTGAGATGATGATAGTTGAGATAAGTATGAGTGATGTAAGCTAGTTAAATAAGAGTATGTGTAAGATGAATGACTCAAAGTACTCGCATAACTATCTTTGGTTCAGGGAAAGTCATATAATTTAGGGTGACTCTAATAATTTAAGTATGCCTCAGGAATATCAGGTAACTCTGGTTTTCTCAGAAAGTGTGAAATAACTTGGGGTTAATAAGTCACACTGGCAGAAGATAATTGAAATAACTCAGAACCAAGGTCAGGGACATTCCACTTTCAGGGAAAAGACGATCTTTACCAAGGGATACAAATTTGGTACTGACACTTGTTGGAGAGATAAACCTGTGTCAGAATGGTATCCTGTTGATATGAGGAAATTTCTTTGTACCACAAAAACTGGAATTGAGCAAAGAGTGTATGGGTCATTAGGTTGAAGGAATGAGTTTATGTACCCTTGTGGAGAAATATTTCTGTCCAGGGTTTGATGTTCAATTGAGTTGTGGCAATTGTGTGTTCTTGGATAGGGTACTGTACACGTGTTCCTGTTTGTCCAGATATATTAACGGAAAGTAACACCAGGTGGAAAGGTAACCATGTGACACTGTGGCATCCTGTTTAGGGGACTAGAGATACTCAAAGTTGCTTTGTGACTAAGAAACTACAAGAATCACCTGACTCATTTATCTGTTTTAAATATCAGTAATAAAATAAGGCTATGTAATGAAAGAAAAAATGTCAGTATTTAAATAAGAAGTAGCCTTTTCATTATTGTCTGACTCATGTAAGCCTCTTCTGCACTCTTTATTGAGTACCTCAGTGAAGTCTTTCACAACCACATTTACTATAACAGAAATAATTAAGCAGCCCGTCAGGGGCGCTTATTTGTTTTCACGTAAGTTCAACTGATCACCGCCGCCGCCGGATTATGGTCTCCCTTGAATAATTTCTTGAGCTTTCAAATTTTTCTTTCCTTCTTATCTTTCTTTCAAACTATAGGGGCGGGAAAATTTTTTGGGATACTTTACGGAGACCTTAAGCTTTACTTAAGGTAACCTTAAGTATTTTTCAAAAACACCCCGTCATCGCGTTCAGAAAAAAACCACACACACCTGTGCTATAAAATTTATCAGGTTCATTCTGGACCTATATCCGCAGGTCGGAAAGGATTGTCTGATCAATCAGACCATAGATGCCTGAATGGGAGGCGTTTTATTTTCGTAAATTTTTTTAAAATGGGTACTTGGTCTTGTATCTCAAAAACGGTCAGGATTTCAGCGTTTTGTTGGAATAATGTATTCAGCTACTTTTTGATAATCTTTCACATGCCGAAGTTTTAGCCCTGTATCTGCAATCTTAAGATCACCTGAATGTCAAAAAAGGGGGTTTTAGCCCTCCAGTTCACTTAGTTTTTCACTTTTTTCAACCAAACTTGGCATATATATTAAGATTTACCAAAGGATTATCCTGACTTTATGGTGACCTTAAACTGTTAATATAATTGGAGCTATGGCCCCCCCTTAAGTCATAAAATTTGGAATAAAGCCTTCTGGCCCCTTTCTTTTTATCTCCCACCGGGCTTTAGCCCAGGAGGGAGATTATGAAATGATGCCTATGCGTGCGTGCATGCGTTAGTGTGTCACGCAGACTTCTACAAAACTACTACAGCTACAGATTTTTTTGTAAATTAATTGTCCCAATGAATTTTCAGGCCCTTGAAAATTTTTTTGGTTTTACGGACTTAGGCCTGAAGATAAGTGAGTAATAGCAATCTTAGCTACTTTGAGTAAAGAACTCATAACTCAAAAACTATTGCAGTTACAGGTTTTTCTTCAAATATGTTTTTAGCTACTTTGTTCTTAGCTATAAGATGGTACATAGTTTGGGGTTCTATTGCATGCCATAAGTGAGTAATAGCTATTTTCTTATATGTAGCAAAATAATGACATAAGTAAATGTCAACTATCTTCAAAAGTATTAAAGTTAGGGAATTCTTTTCAATATGTTATTCATGTAGTTTTTTGATAAGCTATCACATAGTAAAGTTTCAGACCTGTTGCACTTTGCATAGCTGAGTAATAGCTACTTTGAAATTCTGACTGTTGAGTAAATCCATTATAACTCCAAAAACTACTGCAGTTACAGTATTTTCCTGAAATAATTTGTTCAGCTACTTTTTCCTTAACTATAACATGGCATATCGTTTGGGGTTCCATTGCGTGTCAGAAGTGAATAATAGCTATTTTCTTATTTGTAGCAAAATTATGACAGAAATAAATGTCAAATACCTTCAGAAGTATTAAAGTTAGGCAAATCTTTTCATTTGTTATTCATCTAGTTTTTGATAAGCTTACTTTCCTGTGTCATTTATATTTTGGTTGCTTTTGCAGATCTAGGTCAATAGCTAAGTGAGTAGATAGCTGAGTAATAGCTACTAAAATGAGTTAATGTCTTTTATCTCTAAAAGTATTACAGGTAGGCAATTTCTTCTAAATAAGTCATTCACCTACTTTTTGCTGATCTACCACATAGTGAAGTTGCAGATCTATAGTTCTTTACATAGCACACTCATAGCTACTAAAATGAGTAAATGTCTTTTATCTCTAAAAGTATTACAGGTAGGCAATTTCTTCTAAATAAGTCATTCACCTACTTTTGCGTGATCTACCACATAGTAAAGTTGCAGAACTGTAGCTCTTTGGATAGCTGAGTAATAGCTACTAAAATGAGCAAATGTGTTTTATCTCTAAAAGTATTACAGATAGGCAATTTCTTCTAAATAAGTCATTCACCTACTTTTGCCTGATCTACCAAACAGTGAAGTTTCGGATCTATAGCTCTTTGCATAGCTCAGTTATAGCTACTAAAATGAGTAAATGTCTTTTATCTGTAAAAGTATTGCATACATGCAATTTCTTCTAAATAAGTCATTCACCTACTTTCAGGTGATCTACCACATAGTGAAGTTACACAACTGTAGCTCTTTGCATAACTGAGCAATAGCTACTAAAATGGGTCAATACCCTTTATCTTTAAAAGTATTACAGATAGGCAATTTCTTCTAAATAAGTCATTCACCTACTTTTGGGTGATCTACCACATAGTGAAGTTGCAGAACTGTAGTTCTTTCCATAGCAGAGTAATAGCTACTAAAATGATTAAATATCTTTTATCTCTGAAAGTGTTACCAAAAGGCAAATTCTTCGGAATAACTCATTCACCTTTTGGGTGATCTACCACATAGTGAACTTGCACATCTATAGCTCTTTGCATAGCTGAGTCATATACCTGCTAAAATGAGTAAATGTCTTTTATCTCTAAAAGTATTGCAGATAGGCAATTTCTTCTAAGTAAGTCCTTCACCTATTTTTGGGCGATCTACGACATAGTGAAGTTGCACAACTGAGCTCTTTGCTTAGCTGAGTAACAGCTACTAAAATGAGCAAATGTCTTTTATCTCTAAAAGTATTACAGGTAGGCAATTTTTTTCTAAATAAGTTATTCACCTATTTTTGCGTGATCTACCACATAGTAAAGTTGCAGAACTGTAGCTCTTTGCATAGCTCAGTCATAGCTACTAAAATGAGTAAATGTTTTTTATCTGTAAAAGTATTGAATACACACAATTTCTTCTAAATAAGTCATTCACCTACTTTTGGGTGATCTACCACATAGTGAAGTTACACAACTGTAGCTCTCTGCATAACTGAGTAATAGCTAATAGCTACTAAAATGAGTCAATACCCTTTATCTTTAAAAGTATTACAGATAGGCAAATTCTTCTAAATAAGTCATTCACCTACTTTTGCCTGATCTACCACATAGTGAAGTTTCAGATCTATAGCTCTTTGCATAACTCAGTCATAGCTACTAAAATGAGTAAATGTCTTGTATCTATAAAAGTATTGAATATACGCAATTTCTTCTAAATAAGTCATTCACGTACTTTTGGGTGATCTACCACATAGTGAAGTTGCAGAACTGTAGATCTTTCCAAAGCTGAGTAATAGTTACTAAAATGGTTAAATGTTTTTTTTATCTCTAAAAGTGTTACAAAAAGGCAAAATCTTCTAAATATCTCATTCAGCTTTTGGGTGATCTACCACATAATGAACTTGCACATCTATAGCTCTTTGCTGAGTCGTATACCTGCTAAAATGAGTAAATGTCTTTTATCTCTAAAAGTATTGCAGATAGGCAATTTCTTCTGAATAAGTTGTTCACCTACTTTTGGGTGATCTACCACATAGTGAAGTTGCACAACTGTAGCTCTTTGCATAGCTGAGTAACAGCTACTAAAATGAGTAAATGTCTTTTATCTCTAAAAGTATTGGACATAGACAATTTCTTCTAAGTAAGTCCTTCACCTACTTTTGGGTGATCTACCACATAGTGAAGTTGCAGAACTGTAGCTCTTTGGATGGCAGAGTAATAGCCACTAAAATGAGTAAATGTCTTTTATCTCTAAAAGTGTTACAAATAGGTCTAAATATGTCCTTCACTTACTTTGGGTTGATCTACATAGTAAAGTTGCAGAAGTGTAGCTCTTTGGATGGCAGAGTAATAGCTACTAAAATGAGTAAATGCCTTTTGTCTTTAAAAGTATTGCAATCAAACATTAAAGTACTTGTTGACACTTCTACATGTGCCGCCATCTCACAAGAAAATTTATATTCCACTATCTTTAGTACATCTAATTTATACGGCGGGAGATAATTGCATGCGTCAGAGTGCTTGTTCCATATCTAACATATATTGATATTGAAGTAGATGAAAAGAAGACTCTTACTACCTTATGTGTCTAGTTTTGTGTCAGTTATAACATAGTAAAATTTCAGAACTGTAGCCCCTTACATAATTAAGTAATTGCTGTAAAACCTAAACATTCTACTGCAGTAAATAATCTTTTTCTCACCTGCATTTTATTTCAGTGAGGGGCGTGAGGAAGAGGCTGTCTTTTTCTGCACAGATCTGCCCCCTCCCCACTCCCCTCACTCAAATAAAAATGCATGTGAGAAAAGAATTGCCTCTGTGTATGGGGGATGGGGAAGTGAGATTATGTGTGTGTGTGTGTGTGTTGTAAGTGTCACTTCCCCCCCCCCCATTCAAACAAAGAGTAGAATATGTGTGCAATGTGTGTATCTTTTCTGTCTTGCAAAAGAAAAAAAGAAACTGAAAGAAAATGGAAAGGTTCACTCTCACTGAGCTTTATCAAGCCTAGCTGTGCATGATGTTATTCTGCTTACAGTCTTTAGATAATCCACTTTCGCATCAGATACAAAACACAGTAAAGCTTACCTTCTCCTTACAGTCTCATACCACAGCTACTACAGCTTTATTAACTCAAGTCTCCATCCGGGCCGCTCGTTTTTGTTAGCAAAGACCTTTTTCTAGTTTGGTACCTGCTTGTATTAGGTGACAAATTACCACTTACATTTTTCACATGTATCTTTAGAGAGAGAGATAGGAAATACTGAAAATGTTGGTTTTTATATCTTCAGGTATCAGTAAGGAGGGCTGGTACATCTTTAAGTACATGGTGACAGAGTTATTCATCCTGGCCATAGGATTCCTTACCTTTGTACCTGCTATTCAGGTGAGTATATATTTAAATATATACAGGTGAACTTTCATTGATTTACATTACCATATGTAGCTAACATGGCAAAGCTCATGTCTTACTTCCCTGCACATCTGCAATGTATGCCTACTGTATGATTTGCATTATCTCAACCCCTTAACTAAACGGCACGATTTTTCTTAACACTGAAAATGAAAAATCTTTAATATCCCAGAAATGGTGCAAGATAGAGCGATTTCAACGAAATTTTTGCCCCTCCCCCAGGGTATCTGCAGAGTCAATTGGAAACTTTTCCAAAAAAATCATTTCCCGCCATTTTTGGCAGCCATCTTGAATTTCTGCGTACAATGCAAAAACGCATTTACCTCAGAAATGGTGCAAGATAAAGCGATTTCACGAAATTTTGACCCCCAGGGTACATGCCGCCTCTAGTAACGACTAACAACCCAAAAATCATTTTCCCTCCATTTTGGCAGCCATCTTGAATTTCTGCATAAAACGCAAAAATGCATTTATGTTGGAAACTGTGCGAGATAGAGCGATTTCAACGAAATTTTTGACCCTCAGACTATCTGCAGAGTGTACTGGCAATTTTTCCCAAAAATCGCTTTCCTGCCATTTATGGCAACCATCTTGAATTTCTGCGTAAAACGCATTTATCTCAGAAATGGTACAAGATAGAGCGATTTTGACGAAATTTTTTATATCTGCAGAGTCTACAGGCGACTTTTCTCAAAAATCATTTTTCCGCCAATTTTGTTTTCCATCTTGAATTTCTGCGTACAACGCAAAAAAAAAAAAAAAAAAAAAAATACACATTCATCTACAAAACCTTGCATTTTGGCATAATGGAAAAACATATTAAACACAGGAAGATGGTCTTTTCTACAAAATCATTAATACTCATTGGGACACATGCAAAAATAATTTCTTTTTCTCTTGTGAAGCAATACTGTAGTTACTCCAGTGTTAACGTTTAGCATAAAAATGTGCATTGCTGTATGTTTGCAGGAGTTCTGTGCATTTGCTGTTGTGGGTCTGTTGACTGACTTTTTCCTGCAGATGTTTTTCTTCACCACTGTACTGTCCATAGATATCAGGAGGATGGAGGTAAATGTTACAACAAATCTGATTGGCTGATTTAAATTGTCTGAACAAATTTAGTTGGCTTCATAAGACCTTTAAAATCCATTTATATAAGCAGTCTCAGCTAAGTTTCTTTATTTTTACCAAGTGCATAAAGTTTCTCATTTGTAGTGATTTAGTGAGGTAGTTGAACAGCCAAGTAAATAAGCCACAATCATTGTAAAGTTTGAGTCAATATTTGTTGATACTCTTCAGTTGTTAAATGGTTAGCAGTGACCTAATTTATCTGCCACTGTGGCCTAGTGGGTAAAACACTCACGTGGGAACACAGAGGATGTGGGTTCAGTCCCAGGTGCAAGCAGGTACATAGTGCCTTGGATGACCACTTAAAATGGCGGTCATCTGTCATTGGGTCCTATATCCTGTGGCAGGCTAAAGAATCCCAGGGACATTATAAATGGTCATCCCTGAGCCTCTACCTTTCAGTTAAGAGAATATCAGTCACTAGAGAGCTTTAGCTGTACTTATGCAGTTGGGATGGGTTAAATAAGGCTTTGAGTCAGGGGTGGTATTCACTAACATTCCTAATCTTAGTCCTATCTTAGTCATAAAATTTATGACATTTGTCTTAGTTAAGATAGGTCCCAACTTGGTATTCACAAAGCATGTCCTAGCTAGGACAATTTTCCTAATCCTATCTTAGTCCACTGTTGCAAATCTCATGAGAGTTTGTATAAACACCTTATAATCACGGAGATTTCATCACGTGATGTAACCATTCTTGTCTGTGTTTTGTGGGACAATGGTTGAATTAAGTACAGTTGAGAGGAGTTCTGAACAAGACTTATGACCATAGTTAGGACTAAGATAAGACTATGATGCTTTATGAATATGAATTTCACTAGGACAAATTTCCTAACATAGTTTTATGACAAAATCCTAAAGTTAGGACTAAGACTAAGATAGGAATATTAATGAATACTGCCCCTGGGCCATATTCACAAAAGGGACCAAGCTCAAGTTGAGCCCAAAATCAGCTTAAGCTGAGCCAAAAGCTGGATTAGGATTAATTTTGTACTCACTAGGAAGTTGAGCTTATTTTTGTCTTAACTTTCAGCTTAATTTTGATCCTCCAAGGTAGGTTGGTATAAATTTTGGTTCAAATATGGCAGAACGCTCAGATCTGATTGGGCGAGAGCGAAAAATCAGCTCAAAAACTTGAATAATTTTATCTACCCTTTATGAATACTAATTTGAGCCAATTCTCAGTTGATCAAATTTTATCGACAGTTCAGATAATTTGTTGCTGAGCTTGATCCTCCTTGTTAATAGAGCCCAGTAGTGCAAGGAGATTCTGAACTAAGTGTAAATATACAGTACAGTAGAATGCAGGCTTGGCAGATCATCCCTTCTTCCTCATCTCTAGGGTCCTGATTCTGAATCTAACTCATCACAACATGTCAGATCAAATATGGTCTTGGTATATATTAGGGATGCAACCGAGCAGTCGACACTCGCCTAGCAAGGCGAATTTTACGAAAATTCGACTCCTATTCGTAGGGTCGGGTGCTCATGAATATATAACAACTTATAGAACCGGTTACGTTTTTTAGTTAATAAAACGTAAATAACATACCTTACTTTCATTAAATCGCATAATCCACCATTTGTAACATAATATTATTGATATTATGTGCTGACAATAGATAATTCAGGCGATTCAAAGCTTTTATCTTTATATTTTTTTTCGTCTATGGGAGCTGCCATATTGGATGTCGTTTCCTGTTATGGTGGATACTAAATGTCACAAGTGCTCGATGTCGAGTTTTTATCTGCGAGCAATCGCCCCGAATTATTTGTACTCGTCACACCCCTAGTATATATAATACTCTTTTAAATATATGCGATCGTCAGATGTTCGCTTATATTTAAAATAGCATTATACTTATACTAAGTGTTAGGTTTACCCGAACTGCATGTTTCCTTCTTTGAACAGGAAAATTGCTATTTATGTTCCAGTAACAAGCAGTCTCTCTTTAAAAATTACTGCTGTGAAAAAAGGGTGACTATGTTGAATTTGCATTGGTGGGATACGTTAACAGAAAATATACTACTGATCCATCCCTACTTAAGATATTAACACACATTCATAATTTCACTTGGAATTCATTTTCACTATCAAACCTGATAAGTACAAATAGCTAAGACTGCTGTCTTATGAAAATGTCCTTTGTCTGGTATGTCAACAGACATGTGCTTTTCAATGTTTCAGCTGTCAGATTTTGACAAAAAGTACCCCAAAGCTTTACAGGAGCAGCCGGAGCTGATTTTGGCTTATCAGAACAATCTAAAAGGTATGTGTGGTATTGGCACATGCACTCTACAACCACTATTATCTTTGCATATATGTTTGGGGAGTTGAAAAGTCATAAAATAGAATTTCCCGCTACTCACTGGGAAACAAAATATTTTAAGTGTTGTAGCTTATCAGTTTTTCTTCTTTCTTTATTTAACATTCATGCATTAATTTTTTTTCCTGCAATTTAATGGCTTTACTATAACCAGCTCTGAAATAAATGTACAATCAATTTTTTATACGTTGTATATTAATGTAACTGTTGTGGGTAAATAAGGGATTAGTACCTTTAGATTAGTACTTTTAGATGAGACAGCAGGAAATTAGGGCTGCAACGATTCTTCGGTTACTCAGAAACAAAACGATTCAGTTCAATACTCGAGGCAAGAAAAGTGAACCGGGTCTTCGAAAACAACTAAACATAGACGTAATATCTACTACAAAATTCAATTTTTTTTCTTTAAATATATGAATATATTTATATATTTTACTAATATAAGGCGTTTCCGTTTCAGTCTTTTATATTTTAAGTGTTTGCAAACTTTAATTCTTTGTGTAACAATCTTTTACAAGACGACATTTTATTATAACGTATTTCGAAGACGCCTCAAATCTCGCAACATAAAGATGGGTAAAGTTTCCTATATTTTGCATTATAAATGCGTTTTTTTTCCCAAAATTCAATAAATTATCAAAATTTTTTCCTGTTGTGTGCCTTGTAACCATTTTATAAGGCGTGATATGTCAAAATATGAAGCAGTTTATTTCGTGGGCGATAATCAAGCGATTAACCGAGTCCGAGTCGATTCTTCTAAAACGAGGAATCGAGGCACATTTTCGGGCTCACTTGCAGCCCTACAGGAAATGATATTTGAGTATTGGTTAACTTACAAAGCCAAGTTAGAGTTTGATATCCAAATTGAAATTGCCTTTCATTCTCTACATCATAAAATACACCCTTGATTGGTCTACACATATTCCTCTCAAGGATTCAGCCTTGGAATCTGTACTGAACAAAATTTTTCCAAGTCTCACATTTGTAAAAGCTAAACCATATTTTCTTCATATTTATATAGAATGACAAACCTGATAAAATGAACGGAAAATATATCATATTCCAATTACAAAGAGGGAGTTTTTAAAATGTTTGATAAGCTATGATTAATGAACATCTCTAGCTTAAAAGCAACATGGATAAGAAGATTAGTGCAAAACCATCAGACTGCTAGGGTAACTAAGATCACTATGTGAGGTTTTAAACTTGACCCCACTATGACACGAGACCCTGGCCTTAAATAACAAATATTGGACACAAAAAAACAGGTAATCTACTTGGGATTACTCTTTTTAACTGGATAGAGTAAGAAATCTAAAATTCGCCACGTATCTGAATTTCGCCACATGTGGAAATACTAATAAAATAAATGAATTGAGATGAGGCTGGTTGAATGTATAGTAAATTAAAGCTTTCTGAACTAAAAAATACCAATTTTAAGACAAAAAAAAATCATTTTTCTTTATAAAATTAACTAAGGTTTTAGAGGTGGTGAATTTTAGATTCCTGGCGAATTTTAGATTTCTTACTCTATATATATAGTGTCTTAAAATGTGTGTTATTTTCCAATGTTTTTGTTTGTTGTTATCCAAACATTTGTGAAAATAAATCAAATAATAATAATTTTGTCATATCATTACTTTCAGATGAGGGCCCAGTGATTGGAAGTCGTCTGTCAGCCGCCAGTACTTTGGGTCCGACCCCAATGACCTTCAGCAAGACCCGCTCACCTCTTCGTATTCCCAGTGAGAAACATTCCCCCTCATCCTTAACAGGAAGTAGGTCGTTCACTTATGACCCAGTTTCACCAGGAGCCAATAAACTGCCCAGGCGGGTTAGATTCTTTAACTTTTGGGCCAGAACAAGAGTTGTACAGAAAACTGTGATGGTTTGCGTGGTCATATGGATTTTACTGATTGTGTATAAGGCAGGGATCCTTATGTATTTGACGCATACTAATGGGACAAATTACGAGGATGACACAACGTATGACCTTGGTGGCGTCTTCTCACCCACATTTGAAAAATTGATGAAAAATGATAATAATGGAAACGGTGATCGTAAAAAGAAAGAAATTTGGGAAAAATCAACAAAATTGGGTCAAAGTCACGGAAAACAAACTAAAAAAGTCAAGTTTAAGATACAGGATGAGGGTTTACATGGCAACAGTATGGATGATGAAAATTCAAAACTTATTCAAGGTAGCAATAAAGCTCACGAACAAGAAGAAATGTCAAGGTTGAAGATGTTACTTGTACATGAGGATGGGGAGACTTGGAAGAAGCTTTCTTATAAGCATTGGCCAACACTGTTTGGTTATTACAACATCTCACTGCAAGGGAAGTAAGTGCAACCTCTATTATCTGAACATCTTCAAAAGACCAGGGAAACATGAACAATTTTCATTATCTATTAGTCGTCCATATTTCCAATGGATGATTTAGTCAAGTATCCAAGGTCAAGTACTGTAGTGTTGAGCTATTTGTAAATATTTTTAAAATATTGAAGCATTTTAATCAGCAAAAGGAGCAAGAGTGAAATAAACAGCAATATCTGATTACATACAGCAAGAAATTAGAAGTCTCATGAGATTCACGTTTCCCACCATCCAGCTTATCGGAAATCTCATTAGACTCACATTTCCCACCATGTAACCAATCAGAAATCTCATGAGACTCTCATTTCCTACCATCTAGCTAGTCAGAAATCTCATGAGATTCACATTTCCCCACCATCCAGCTAATCAGAAATTGGGAAGTGAAATAATTGAAGGTGACAAAAAGTAGAATCCACATTTTTACTTGAGTAAGGCCTTTTCGAGTATTGTAAAACTAGAACTCGACTTAGCCCAGGTCGCCCCATTTCGTCCGAATGGTTCACACTACAGGCAGTGTAATTCATGGTTATACACTTTTGGCAAAATGCCCCTGTCCTTCAACTACTGTTTGAGATTTGCATTTGACCTTGTGTCACAGTGGTGAAAACCAAATCGCAACCTTATGTACACCGTGGACCACACCTTCGGTTACTGTAGTCAGATATTCATACGTGCATGTGCGAAATGGTTTGCGCATGCTAACGGTACTGAAATAAGAGGCGGAAATTTTAAACTGTCCAAAACTTCCGTAGGGCGTGCAAGGTAATGGATGATTCACCCATGATTTGCAAGGTCGCATATGGACATCAGACAGCGATCCAAGGACAGGGATGTTTCACCAAACGTGGGTTACCACGGGTGATACTGCTTGTAATGTGAAAGGGGTATAATGATCAAGGCAAATATTTTTGAAGAAAAATATTCTTGTCGATATAATGTATCATGTCCCTAGTTCCCTCTTATTCGTCACATTTATTTTGGTCGTTAGGGAGTAAACATTGTTACTGGTAGAGCATTTCTTTGTGGATTGTCTTCAAGAACAATGAACATTTTTGCAATTTGTGCATTTCAGGTACATCACCATATTACCCACAATACACTTGTCCATATCAGTTGGGGGAGATGAAGCCTTATCACTGCGTCATCCAGAGGAGCCGAAACTTGTGTCAAAACTGTCAGAGTATTACAACGAAGTCAATAACATCGCAGGATCCTTCATGTGAGGAATTTACATTTGCCAATCTGGTGGTCTGATTGTTTTTATTTGAAAAAAAAAACAACAAAAACTAATCTCTGAATGAAAGTAAGACAAGGGTTAAGTGTGTCTTAAACTAGTCCAAAAAGAAGACAGATGGTAGATTCCTGTTTGATCAAACTTAATAATAAGGAAAGATGACAATAATGGAACTCATAATGCAAGTGTTGGGAATTGTCAGAAATTTTCCAGATAAAGTAATCACCCATTTTGAAGACCGATGATCGAAACTAGAATGAATCACACTATTTTGCACTTCAGTAAAACCATTAACCCTTTTCCAGGGAGAGCGTACATCAGATTCTGAAAGAATTTAGATCAGTGTTCGACATTGGCGATTACCCGGCCATCCGAGTCCGCATATTTCATCTCCGGACCGAAAATGTTATGCACTGTGTTGGTCCTGATGTCCAGAAACTTTTAAAATAAGATATATCCATGTATATTGTGGTAGCCATTATTGTAAACTAATATTGTCATCACATTTCTTATCTCTCTTCTGATTGGCCAACATCTACCATCAACCAATCAGACAATAGCTTTCAAAATGGACTATATGCGATTAGGAAAATATTTTTAAGATGAAAGCTACAAGCATATTCCTGTTCACGGACCTGCCTCATTAATATTAATGAGCAAATATGAGGTCACAGAATTTCTTTGAGGGGATTTCCTAACAATATTTTACAAATAGAAAGGCTGATTTTAGATGAAAACTACAAGCATATTTTATTGCGTTAATACATCCTATCCAATGGACAATAGCTTATCCGGTCGGCGCGGACCGGCCCGCCAAACGTCAGAAAAAGACGTCCTGTGTCTCCACCGGCTAGGCCGGCCCAGTGGTGTGCACTCGCCAGATGGCGTGTAGTACTTCCTTCCTGTCTAGACAGAGTGACGTCATAGCATCTTTTTCGTTTGGCGCATGTGTTGTGTACACGAAATTTCTGAGTTGAAATATATTTTGAGATTTATTAAAGTTATTCTTCAGAGTGTGCTTTTAATTTTTATTATTGTGTTCAAGAGTGTGTATAGATCATTTTGACTTGGTTTTTGGTTACGGATCGTCATGTCTTCCCCTTCACAGAAGCATGGAAGTTGTGGCCACATCATGGCTAGCTTCGACAGCCATTGTTTCTGCGCACGTTGCAGAGAAAAGGGTAAGGGGTCAGATCCGTGCGTTGCCAAGAAGGATTGTAACTCTTGTAACATTTTGTCTGAGGAACAACGTTTACAGTTGTCCACTCCCTCTTACAGACTAAAGAAGGAGAAAAGAGACCTTAAGAAATCTGCGGATACGCCTAAACAGGACTCTACCAGTTCCTCTCTCATAGACCTGTCCTCTGTGACAGTAGTGGGAGCTGTGGACGACCAGGGGATTTTGCAGTCCCCGGGTGCCAGTTCTGAAAAGAAGAAGAAACCTAATCCTTCTGAAAAGACTAAAGCTCATTCTTCAAAAGATTCCAAGCCGGCTTCTGACAAAGCCTCTAAGTCGCTTCCCAAGACTCACAGATCCTCACCGGACACAAGGATCGATGAGTTAGACCAGAAATGGTCTGATCGGTTTAACAGACTAGAGGCGCTTTTGTTAGCCAAATCCTTGGATAGAGAACCGACCTTCGCTACAGTGAAAGTCACCCCAACACACTCACCTCCTTCAGGTTCGGCTATATCATCCAAACCTTTTATCAGACCTCAAGATACAGAGTTGTCGGCTACCAACCTCGTCTCTCAGAGACCGGATACCGACCAACCACAACCTTCAGCTGCCCCTCAGCTATCTTCAGATTTGCCTGGTGTTTGTCAGACTGTATCCAAGTCGACCAGCAAATCGTCAAGGGCAAAGGTTCCCACCGACCGGCGTTCAGATGTGGCTGGTACCGACTCCCCATTGTCACAACAGGTACCCAGCAGAGCATCTTCAATACCGGCAAGGAAAACCAGTGTGTCTTCCACAGATACCGACTCCGACTCCGACCTGTCTGACCGTCCGCCTGTGGACATTTTTGTTGAAGAGGGAGAGCTCTCTGACCAGGATCACGAAGCCTCTGTTAATGACCCAGATCTGACCCTCTCAGAGGAACAGAATTACAGAGAAACGATGAGTGGGATCAGATCGTTCATGGGGTGGAACCACATCCCAGAAATTGACACTGCCGCTTCCAAGTCGGAGGATAATCCGTTTGCTGGCCCTAAAGCCCAGCCCACAGGAAAGGTTTCGGTCACAATGCCCACGGATGAGTGGCTATGCAACAAGATGGGGAAGCTCAACCTCACACTTACAGAGGGATACCCATCACATAGTTCGGAGGCTGGAGGTCTCCTCAAGGACCAGTTTGTCCGACCCCCAAAGTCCCAGGCCAAGTGGTATAACTTTGTTCCTAATCCACAGAAGAGTGATCAGGAAACGGGGAAAACTGTTCAGGCCTGGAGCACTGACGCATCCAAAGTTAATAGCTCTTATAGTCGCATCGCAAAGGCAGCTGGCATTGCATCAACCCCACCTGCTTCACGCCAGATCTCCCAGGACAATTTACGAAAGTGGGAGAAGTCAGCCCGCGAAGCCTCTATTATTTGCAACCAAGCGGCTGGCTTCAACCGGTGTCTATACAGGGTACAGGACAACATGCAGTCCGAACTCAAAGTTATCAAAGCCGAACTAACCAAGGGGAAATCCTCAGGGAAGCTTTCTCATGCTGCCGACGAATTACAGTTTCTCATGAACTTTAATTCTAGCATAACACAGTCCATGGCAAAAACCCTTGAACATTTGTCAGATTTTGTATTTGTGACGGTGGCCAATATGACACTCATCAGAAGAGATGCCTACCTCTCTCATCTTAAAATGGGTATAAAGCCAGACACCCTGGGTGCCTTACGGACTGGACCTCTCCATATCTCAACCCTGTTCCCAGATGCCGCATTGAAACAGGCCGAGCAAGACATTGCCAATTTTGAGAGTAAAACCCAAGGTCAGTCAGGAAAGAAAGGTCGCTTCCACCCATACGAACGGCCAGAAAAGCGTTCGGACTACAGGAAACCAGACCGTCCTGCATGGAAGAACATTGGCAATAAGGGTCAGGGCAAGAAGCAGAAAGGCAAGGCCTCTTACTACTCCTCGCGTCCAGCCAAGGGCCAGCAGTCCTATAAATGACAATTACTTTGTAAACAGTTTACAGGCGGGACTGCTGGCCGGGAGCAAGACTCTAGCACAAGAAAAGACATTAAACTCTGTAAATTATCATGTTGCAATGGATGTACCTTCTGCACCCGGGCACTCCCAAAAGAGAGAGTTAAGTCCCGGGTGGGCAGAGTGTCAATCAAAAGTGTGTCACAAATTAAAATATGTGAAACCTGTTTCTTGTGTCACTCAATTGTCTTGTGTCCAACCTGTAAAAACTGCCCAAAATGTTGTAAACGATCAACCTGTAGAGGCCAGGCTACAAATCTTTTGGAAAACTTGGCTGGATCTGGGGGCCGGTCCGAAAATAGTTCAAATCCTGAAAGAGGGTTACACCCTCCCCTTTCGGATCCGCCCCCAACTCACACGGTCTCCTTCAGTCATAAGCCGTTATGTCAATCCCCACAGGAACAGCTACCTGCTGGAGGCATTACATCAGCTTATAGACAAAAACGCAGTGGAAAGGGTTCGAAATCAAAAGTCTCTAGGGTTTTTCAACCGACTCTTTCTCGTCCCCAAACCCAACAACAAATGGCGGCCAATCCTGGACCTAAGCAACCTAAATCTCTTCCTCAAGGTGGAGACATTCAAAATGGAAACGCCGGAAACCATCCGAACATCTCTCCAGCAAGGAGAATGGGTTACCTCAGTAGATTTCAAGGACGCCTACTTCCACATACCAATACAGGAACAATCCAGAAAATATCTAAGATTTCATGTTCAGGGCCGGACTTATCAGTTCAGGGCACTGCCCTTTGGTCTGTCCACAGCGCCCATGGAGTTCACTGTGTTAGTGAAGGAAGTCAAACTGATGGCCATGCAAAGGGGTATAAGGATCCACCAATACCTAGACGACTGGTTGGTGAGAGCCAGATCCCAGCACATTTGTCTCCGACATACCCAAATCCTGGTGAGTATGTGCCAGACCTTAGGTTGGCTGGTAAATCTGGAGAAATCAGAACTGGAACCCAAACAGGTCTTCGACTTCGTAGGTTACCAGTTCGACCTCCGTTCCGGCCGGGTCAGACCGACTCCGGACCGGTGGAAAAGCCTTCAGGACAAGATACACGCACTCTTGCTGCTACCGGCCTGTCCGGTCCGGCAGTTCATGTCCCTGATAGGTCTGCTAACAGCCACAGAAAAACAGGTTCACCTCGGCCGACTACACATGAGACCCATACAGTGGCATCTCAAAAACAACTGGAGGGTACCAGAATCTCTAGAGAAGATTATTCCTCTACCGCGGGCCCTACATCCTCACTTACAATGGTGGCTAGACGAAGACAATGTGCTTCAAGGTCAACCATTACACCCAGTAAGACATGCTCTGCAAATTTTTACAGACGCATCAAAAGAAGGGTGGGGTGCTCACGTAAACGAATTCACTGCAAGAGGGTCCTGGTCGGTTCCGGAAAGCAACCTGCACATAAACTATCTGGAACTCAAGGCTGTGTTTCTGGCCTTAAAAGAGTTCCAAAATCTCTGCGTAGACAAGATAGTTCTGATAGCAACCGACAATACTACAGTGGTCGCTTACATAAACAAGGAAGGAGGGATGAGGTCGGGCCCGCTTTGTGCCCTACTTTGGAGAATCTTGACCTGGTGTTCCCAGCGACAAGTAACTCTAAAAGCCCGACACATCCCAGGCCGTTTGAATGTGATAGCCGACAAACTATCCAGACTAGGTCAGACCATTCAAACAGAGTGGTCTCTCCTCCCGGAGATTTTCCAACAGATATGCAACCAATGGCACCGGCCTCAGGTGGATCTGTTTGCCACGAGGTTCAACCACAAGTTACCTCAGTTTGTCTCTCCAGTACCGGACTCCCTGGCTATAGCAGTGGATGCACTTACTCTGCCATGGGGGGATCTGGATGCATACGCCTTCCCACCGACCGCCATATTGGGCAAAGTAGTGGAGAAGCTTCTGGACTCCCCTTGCAAGAGACTCATCCTGATTGCCCCGGGGTGGCCCAACATGCCTTGGTTTTGGGACCTGGTGACCATGTCCAGTCAGGTCCCTCTCTGCCTGCCCAACCTGCCAAATTTGCTGACACAGCCCTTCAATCAGATCCCTCACAGAAATCTGACAACTCTGAACCTCCATGCCTGGCTCCTAGAGCCACAAAAATCAAGGAACAGGGCTTCTCTGAGGCAGTGGCAGCAAGAATTGAGGCTCCTCAAAGAAAGTCGACTAGATCGGTCTATGAGGCAAAGTGGACCATCTTTACAAAGTGGTGCATCACTAATCAGGTGGACTTCAGGTCACCACCTGTAAAGTCGGTGGCTGACTTCCTAATGTACCTCTTTGAGGACAAGAAGTTGCAGCCCAGCACCATTGATGGATACAGATCTGCCATTGCTGATAAACTAGGTAATACAACAGTCAATATCAGCAAAGATGATAATCTCACTCGTCTCTTGGAAAGTTTCCACAGAGATAGACCCAAGGGGCGGAGGGGAGTACCCTCCTGGAACCTTTCCCTGGTACTACACCAGCTGACAAAGGCTCCTTTCGAACCTCTTAAGGAAGCATCACTGAAGCATCTGACCTTCAAAACTGTCTTCCTTTTGGCCCTGGGCTCTGGTAAAAGAAGGAGTGAGATCCATGCATGGCAAAACAGGAACATCAGACACCAAGCCGATTGGTCGAAGGTATCCCTGTTCCCATCTCCCAGCTTTCTCTCCAAGAATCAGCTGGCCAAGGAGGGTCCAGAGAGTGTAGCCCCAGTGGTCATACCAGCCCTGGCCCCTACTCTGGATAAGTCCCTCAAAGCTGACAGATCCCTTTGTCCAGTCAGAGCCTTGCGCTACTATTTGGACAGGACTTCAGACCTCAGGCAGCACAAGGAATTAGTCTTTGTCTCCTTCAAGAAAGGCTTCGACAAAGACATTTCTCCTGCCACTATCTCCTCATGGATCAAACAGACTGTGATCCTATGCTATGAGCTCTCTGATCAACAGGCCCACACCCTACATCAAGTTAAAGCTCATGATGTCAGGGCCTTTGCTGCCTCCAAGGCCTTCCAGTCGGGAGTTTCCTTGGAACAGATCTTATCAGCCTGCCACTGGAAGTCTCATAACACCTTCACTCAATTTTACCTGAAGGATGTGGCTTGGGCCGATTCAGAGCTATACCATCTTGGCCCTGTTGTGGCTGCTCAGCAGATCCACCAGCAGCCGAGGACTTAGAGGAGATCCGTGCATTTATAAATAAGTGGATGTATTGTATATATTGCACATATAGTTAAGCAACAATTTAAAAAAAAAAAAAAAAAAAATCTCTCACGTACTTCCTTCGGGAGAGGTGATTTTATGGGACTGAACTCATCCCTCTCTTCCCCTACCTCAGAGCAGGTCTGTTAAAAAGGGGGGGGGGGGCGCAAGGTCGACTCTGACGGTTCCTTCCGGATAACCGGATGATGATACTCGACCACAGCCTTAAGGGTATCTGACTTCAAGGTCTACCCGGGCTGTAAGGAAAGAAGAAATGGTCATTATTTCTAACATGAGTTCAACTTCTTTAGTCCCTAGTAACGCACCCGCCATCCAAGCGGTAGTTATTCAGCTATTGTCCATTGGATAGGATGTATTAACGCAATAAAATTGCAAATTTAATAGGTAAATTAAATTTTTATAAGTTAATACCCTATCCAATGGACACACAAGACCCTCCCACCTGACCCCGCTTTCACTTTACTAGGGGTCTATATATGTTTAGACAACGAAAAAGATGCTATGACATCACTCTGTCTAGACAGGAAGGAAGTACTACACGCCATCTGGCGAGTGCACACCACTGGGCCGGCCTAGCCGGTGGAGACACAGGACGTCTTTTTCTGACGTTTGGCGGGCCGGTCCGCACCGACCGGATAAGCTATTGTCCATTGGATAGGGTATTAACTTATAAAAATTTAATTTACCTATTAAATTTGCAATTTCCTGTTCAGGGACCTGCCTAATTAATACTAATGAGCAAATATGAGGGTTTCCTAACAATATTTTATAAATAGAAAGGCTGGTTTTAGATGAAAAGTACAAGCATATTTCCTCTTCAGGGACCTGCCTCATTAATATTAGTGAGCAAATATGCGAGGTAGGGCAGGGTCGGTAACACCGGTATCTTGGTATCGAGACCAGTTCACTTCAACACCGTGGTGACACTTTACAGGCGGTATTTCGAATGTCAGTATATAATATTGTGAGAAAACGTCAAGTATTAGAAACAAACCTCAAATTTCAAGAAATAACAAACTTTTATCGAGTATTTTCATATATTTTGACACTTTTATAGTGATTTCTTTCAGAACTTCAATGTTTTCTTTTCGCATATCTTACTTCCGGTTGGTGGGCCTATTTGATTGGGGATATGCTAGAACGCAATTTCTTCTTTCGGTATCCCAGAATCGGTACGGTTTTACACTGGCGGGATCCCGAAATGAAAAATCTGCTACCGACCCTGCCCTAATGCGAGGTCACATAATTCCCAATATAAGACTGTTTGGTATCATTTTTATCAGTTTTTATCAGGTCCATGAACAAGTAGTGCACTGGCAATTGATCTTAAACCAGCCAATCTGTTCATAAAGTATTGTTAGGAAACCTCCCTCAAAGAAATTCCATGACCTTATATTTGCTCATTAATATTAATGAGGCAGGTCCGTGAACAAATAGTACACTAGCTTTAGATCTTAAACCAGCCTTTCTATTCATAAAATATTGCTAGGAATTGTTCCTGCATTGACTGCATGTATTCCTATATTGAGCGCGTATATTCCAAAATTTGTACACGAAACTTCCTACCGCGAATATTCTTAACCGCGTTTATTCCTGTATTCTTCAAACTCTAGCACTAGAGCCCCCTGGTGAGTAGATTTATAACTATATTTGTAAAAACGTGATTTTAGATACATTGTAAGGGTAATTGATTCATCAGAAATAAATGCCTTTGAGAACTTAGTAGGCTGAAATATATAAATTACATCTGCAATCGGCATATCTTTGGAGTTTTTGGCCGGGCCTGCAACTTTTTCTTGCCCAAGGCCCTGCGGTCCTATAACATATTTTGCTAAGCGGTGAACACTGATTTAGATCGTTATTTTTAAAGTTTTCTACATTTAGTATCCACTTAAGCACTGATTTCCTGTAAGTATACCTAGACTAAATCTATCATTTTATTGCATAAAAAAAAGTTTGAAATATGATAAAAACATGGGATATTTTGTAAATCATAGAAGAGAAAGTTTTCTGTAAAATAATTATTTAAAAAGTGTCATTGGCTGACCACAATGCTACACAGTGTCACTAATGATAAATTGAGGGTTCAACCACCAGTAAAATATCCACAGTAGACTTGACTCTGTCATCTGGATTTCTAATAGAAACAGATAGAGTAAGAAATCTAAAATTCGCCACATATCTGAAATTCGCCACATGTGAAAATACTAATAAAATAAATGAATTCTGGTGAGATTTGTTGACTGTATAGTAAATTAAGACTTTTTGAACTGAAAAATGCTAATTTTTAGACAAAAACATCATTTTCTTCATAAAATTAACTAAGGTTTTAGAGGTGGCGAATTTTAGATTCCTGGCGAATTTTAGATTTCTTACTCTATTACAAGGATTTGTCAAGCTAAGAAATAATCGGTCCAAGTGTCTTGAAAACACAGAATGTAGTGTACTTGAGTGTTGTAAACAGAATAAGGCTACTCTGCTGTCCATTTGGGTGTGTTGGAGAAGGGAAATTGGTTTTCACCACAGAGGACCAGTTCTTGAGGCAGCTATATTTTACCTCTTTGCATGGCTATATATTTTGTTAAATGACTTAACTAACATTTTGACCTAAAACAGGGTAAAATAGAGTTGGGAAATTTTAATTTATTTTATAAGGAAGAGTTTGAATTTTGGCTCATGTACAAGGGTGTACTTGTTTCTCCACAGTAGTGACAAATAGAATGCAGGATTTCATTGTTTTCAAAGACCTTAATTTTCCCATATACCACTGATGTACTTTATAATCTGCTGTTTTTCCTTTAACAATGACTTGTTAAAAACAGAAATAAGAAAATTTCTATTTTTTTATTATATTTGAAAAAAAAAATTGACCAGCTGAATATAACATCCTTGCTAGGCACCCAAGACAAAAGGATGGAGAAGACCACATAAACCATAGTGATCAAGAGGGCGTGTTTCCAGCGCAAGGTCCGAACAAATCGCTGAGTTTGGAGGTGATACTGAAGAGATTCTCCGTGTATCCTAGCAACACATTTGAACTCATTCTCACTGTACTGTGTTGTGGTGCAAGCATAGTGATGTTCTTCTACTTCATGGTATTTTTATACAAGGTAAAATTTATCAAATTTTTATACAGGCAAAGTTTGTTAAATTGTTTTGTACAAGATTTAGTTTCAGTTCATTTAGTGTTTTATGTCATGCTTAGTACTAGTGCTGGGACGATGTTTGCAAACTTTGGTATTATCGCTCGCTGGCTCATTGCCAATCAATGATCGGTAAAATTTAAGTAAAACCGATATTTGCTAAATCCATTTCTTTGCAGCCTTTTGGTCACAATAAAATGCTAACCTTAATAATATTTTGTAAAAATCTGAAATATTCATCAGTTAAAATCACAAAACTAGCCGTGAATGCAATAAAAATAACGTAAATAGAAATACCTTGGGGGTTTTCCAACTGTTGTCAAGGTAATCAAAATCAGCCAATCACAAGTGATGATACATCAAGCATAGTCTGTTAGTGAGGGAGACGTCTGTGAATGGCTTTTAGATTATATTTTGGTCATATTTGTGGTAATTTGTGTGTATTTTACTTCATATAAATTTAATATTAATATTTTATCTGTCTTTTTTACACTTCGACTCCATATTCGGAAACGTTCGAAGTTTGGTTACAAATGTCCGATACGAACATCGACACGGAAAATCCAAGCGATCTCCCAGCACTACTTAGTACCTTATCAGTTATATTGTGATGGGCAGTTGGAAGGGCAGAGGAAACCAGTACATACAGTTGGTCAAGGTTTTGTACTGTAAACCAACGGCAAGCAACTACCAGCTTTCCCACAAGATGTCAAGGTAAGATTCAAACTCTGATCTCAGAGGTGGGAGGCAAGTGTGTTACCACTATGCCACTGTTGTTTTGTGCTAGAAAAAAAAATTTAATTGTTTTATAAGTTAACTTAGTCAAAATGTTTTACACATGGTAAACTTTGCTTTATTTTATCCAAGGTGAAATTTGTTTAATTTTTAACCCCAGCCCATAAAGGCTGGGGTTATAGTCATCCCCTGTGCCATCCAGGCGGCGGCGGGCATAAAGCTTGTGGGTGTTCCACAGCCTAAACCCATGCATGGATTTTCACCAAATATTCAGGGTATGTTTACCCCAAGAGGATAGAGAGCTGATTAGGTTTTGGGGGGTATCCAGTCACAACTATTACCATGGGAACACTTTTAAGATTTTTTTGGCCTTAAACCTTGTGGGTGTTTTACAGCCCAAGCCCCTGCACGAATTATCACCAAATTTTCAAGGTATACTCCAAGAGGATCTAGAGCTGATTAGGTTTTGGGGGTATGTGGCAACAACTGTTGCCATGGCAACACTTTAAAGATTTTTTGGTCGTAACCTTTGTGGGTGTTCCAAAGCCTAAACCGATGCACGAATTATCACCAAATTTTCAGGGTATGTTTACCCCAAGAGGATCTAAAGCTGATTAGGTTTTTGGGGGGGTATCTGGTAACAACTGTTGCCATGGCAAAACTTTTAAGATTTTGCGGTCTTAAACTTTGTGGGTGTTCCACAACCTAGACCCATGCATGGATTTAGAACAAATTTTCAGGATATGTTTACCCCAAGAGGATCTATAGCTGATTAGTTTTTTGGGGGTATCTAGCAACAACTGTTGCCATGGCAACACTTTGAATATTTTAGGTCCTAAACTGATGCATGGATTTTCACCAAAGTTTCAGGATATGTTAACCTAAACAGGATCTACAGATGAGTAGGTTTGGGAGGGTATCAGACAATACCTGTGCCATGGAAATGCTTTAAATACTTTCCATCTTAAAATTCTCAATTTAGAAAGGGGAGCTATTAAACCAATGTTACCACAGTTGCATATCTTCACCAAATTTGCAGAGCATGTTTATGACTGTGAAAACATGTCTGTAAAAATTATGGTACTCATTTTAAAAAACAACATGGCCGCCATAGCCGATTTGCTCGAAAATCAATGATATGTTCTAAAATTTAAAACATTGCAGCTAGCTCTGTCAGATTTGCACAAAATGTAAATAGCTAGGAAAGCTTGCCTGAGAGTAATTTTGGCCTTGTTTTGAAAACAAAATGGCTGCGTTACCTCCCTTATTGGAATGACAAAACAACTTATTGGAAATCGTGGTCTACAAATCTGTTGCAAGTGTCAAAGTTGACCTTTGATCTCTGCTTCAAGGTCATGTGGTGTCATCATGCTAAAGGGCCTTATATCTCCCTTATAATTGGTTCTAGGGCATCAAAATATGAAAACAACTTGTAAGAAATCATGGCCTGTGAATCTTACATCTGACAACATTTCATGGATTTTGTATACTTCTTACAACTGATGTTGTTCCTAAGATTTGCCCAAATCTCAATTTTGTTACCCATTTAGTTATACCTGTGAGTTCTTGCCCACTGAGGCTGGCTATTTTTTCATGTAAAGTGTATTGTGTTTTAATACAAGGTAAAATTTGAAGTTGTATATTTTTAAACAAGGTTAAATTTGTTGAATCTCTCATATATGGTAAAATTTCTCATATTTTCTCTGCAGGTAAAATTTGTTATTTTTATAAAAGTTAGTATTTGTTACATTGTGTTATATAAGGTTAATTTGTTGCATTTGTCACAAAGTAAAGTTAGTTGATGTTTTAAATACAACTCAAAGTTGTTTCAAGCTTTTTCTGGAAAGTGGAAAGCAAATTTGAGGTGTAAAAATTGTGAAAACTACCACAGAGAAAAGTCCCAAATTACTTTTCTTTGACTTATAAAATATTCTTGTCGCATTTATGATTGCTGTAACTATTTGAGACCATCAAGTTAATCACTCTGTTTAAATTTTCACAGGATTTTCTTTCTTTTTGATTGTGTGGGGTGGTCACCATAACAAATGTCAACATTTGCTATTTATTTGATGTCTTATATCACACCTATACCTTTGTATTGGTTATATTGTGATGGGTAGTTAGGGTGGGGGTGGGGGGTGGAGGAAACTAGTACACATAGTTAGTAAAGTATTACGGTCAATGGGGCAAGCACAAAAGTGGTTACCAGTTGCTTTTAAGTTGTAGCTAGAAAGGACAGAAAGTTTTATTTACCAAATTTATCTTGCAATTAAAATAACAAATTATAATCACATAGACACTATAATGGTTGATAAACACATAAATGAAACCAGTATGCCCTGACCAAAGTCAGTTATCCAACTAACAGTTAAAACCAGTTTGTTCGGTAATCTTAAATAAAAGACCTATGTTTGATGGTGCAGTCTCTAAAAATACTGTCATACTGTCAATAACTATTTTTAAACTGTTAACAGTTTGTGTTTTATTTCAGTGTATGTGTCCTAAAAACTACTCGGAGTGGCGGGCATCTTGGTACAAAAGCAGAAAGGGAAAGAAAGGCTACTACAAACAAATCAGAGAGACTGTGCCCATGAATTTAGAAGGACACAAGCAGGTAGGGTTGGTCAGTTTGTCAGTTATTAAATATGTGTTAAGATTGATTGACTGACTGACTGACTCTGTTTAACCAGCCCATACTGTTTAAATATGTGTTAAGACTGACTGACTGACTGACTGACACAGTCAGTTATTAAATACATACTTTAAAGCCCATTGCTTTCAGATCCTCAGATTACTACTTTAGGTTGCACTTATTTTGATGATTAATAAATTGATTAATTCAGCCAGTCAGGTGTTTAATAAATGCAATGAAATCCTATAGGCTAAGGTTACTTTAACAGATAACTAAAAACTCTCTGTTTAACCAGCTTGTACTGTTTCCATTATGTAACACTTATGGCTTCTTATGTCTCGCCCCAATTTAGGTCTCAAATTTTATTATTCTACCTCTTGTGTAGTCTTCCTTTCAAAACACTACTACTGATACGGAATAATCGATTGAAAAGTTGATTAATTGGTTTATTTATTCATTCATTGTTTCATTTATTGATTCTTTTGTTGACTTACATTTCTGAAAAAACATAATTTCAAAATACATTAGGGATGGGTCCGTCCCCACTGTTGTTTTGAAAATAAGGATTTTTAGAGGATGATACAGTCAAACAGATAATACGTAATACAGCAGCAGTTATTTGAGATTGTTTGATTTTTGTAGATAGCCCTTCCAATACCCCACAAGTAAAATGTAAATGGCTTTTTTGGCCTCGGATAAAAACTTTGACCTTTGAAGACCTATTTGTCAGCATTCATGATTATCTGTGACCTCATTGTACTTTTCCGGTCACCTAGGAGATTGAGTGTGTGACCACAGATGGGCCGCTGGTAATTAGTGCCTGTCTTGGGGGAATCATCAAAATATGGGATGGCAATTCTGCAGAGTGCATCACTACAATTCACAGACAGAGGTAATCAGTGTTGGGATCATATATCGATATTTCAATATCGATCGATATGTCTTTCTGAATTTCAATATCGATACTGAAAGATGGAATTTCAATATCGTTCGCAGCACCCACCAGGAAGAATTTTCAAAGCAGTTTTGCAGTTTTCAGTTTCCTGTAGTTTGATCATCAATATTTATGCATCAAGAGACTTATTGTGACATTTTTCATGAAATTTAATTGCTTTCATGGGCTGCTTTTATTATATTCATGATCAGTTTTGTATATCTCATATGTTAGCAAAATGATTCTTGATAACTGAAGAATCAGTAGATGCAAAATAACGTATTTTACGGCGTGAAACAATATTTCAATATCGATCGATATGCAAAGCGAAAATAGAGTTTGATATCGATTACACTAGAGGTAATGTTTAGTGTTTTCTTATGTCAGCTGTGGCTTACATATTGTGAAGGTCTTTTACTGGAACAGATTTACCTTCCCAGGCCTTATGTGGATAGGCGAACAGCATTTGCTACTTGTGGAAGTCGAACCCACACAAAGGTGACAGTCTGTGATTAGATGCCAAACTTGCTAACCAGTAGGCCACTGAGGATTTCTATTATAGTTTTGTAGTGTTGTTTAAAAAAACTGATGATGCAGACCAGAAATTAAAATCAGTCATTTCGAAAATGTGTGGAAAACTGTTGCTTTTTGTGAAATGCCTAAGTGAATAAGAGCATCAGGGCTTAAAATATTCTTGGCTAAAATGCCTGGTTACACATAGTTTGGCTTTAACTTAAATATAAAGTATTATTTATAGTGATAAATTTTAAATTTGGTTTTCTTTTAAATATTACATTAACATCATTTTTTAAAATATACATGAAAGTGCTGTATCTATTTATATATAATCTTACCTTTATCTTTCTGATTATCATTTAATCAATGTGATTTCCTGTATTATTTTTTTCAAGCAGAGCTGCTCCTCCCATGAGTAGAAACCCAATTCCAGGTAGAAACATTGCCGATAGTGATGCTGACCTATATATGGAATACCATGGTGATGACCCAGAACTAGGTCAGAAGAAACCCCCACATGAGGAATTGGGATCAGCATGGGGACTGGGCCAATCACCACCAGCCAGGGCAAGCCTGATGACCTTGAGAGATCAAGGTCATCGCATGACAAGGCAGTATTCTTTTGGGGGACCTCTTGATTCCTCAGTCACCTCCCCAACAATAAGACGGGCCAAACATACCAGATACAAGAGTGCTGACCTTGGGTCCAAATTGAACTTTGAGGACTTGGGTCCTGACTTAAGTGTCCTGATTGACACAAATTTCTCACTTCAGTCACAAAATGTGTCAGGTCAGAGGTCACCGACACCATCCTGTCAAGATGTATCATCCAAAGCAACCACTTCTACAACAACTTCAACTTCCGTTACTAAGTCACCTGTTTCCAATTCAGTAAGTAGCCTGGAACAAGGAGGACGAAATACAAGCCCAGTTGGTTCTTATGAAGCTTCTCTGCCTAATTCCAACAACAGCAGTTTCTCTCTGAATGCCAGCAGTTTGCTGCATGATTCATCCAGTTTAAACCAATCAGAACCAGTCACAGCCAGCTCCCCAAACCAGTCTGAACCAGTTCCAGCAAGCCAGGGCTTTTCCTTCCAGTTTGTGGAGCCAGTGTACAGGGAACACCAGGAGTTTATGGCTTTGAAGAAAGCCTATTTAGAGGAGAAGAAAAAGCGGGCAGGATCAGAAGACAGGTCACGGGCAAACAGCTTCAACAGGGACTGGGACTTAGGTAAAATAAAATCCTCTGATTCCTTATGTGGTATGCAAAACTACACAAGGTTTACAAATGTTATTAAATATTCTAGCTTCCGTTTTATGCAAATTTGAGTTTACTGGAAAGATATAGTGCAAGCGTTATAATTGCCATTTTAAATGGCTAATTGAAGGGCTATATTTAGGTATTCTCTTGCCCATTCATTACTTTTTTTAAAATTTTTGTCCCACTACTTTAGAACCTCTGTTACCTGACCTTCTATTAGAAAAAAAACATTTGATTTGATGATCTCATTTCCACTCAAATTTGGACTTTTTGTACTGAAATGTCTATTATATTTTATTTATCTTTTATGATCTGTCTCACTTGCTCAATCTGTTCTGATAATAACATTAAGATTTATGATTCATGAAAATTCCTAATCTTGAAAGTTTTCTCTTATTTTCATTATTTTTCTGTGAAAATCACGACAGAAGATTTGTTATAAATAGAATGCCATAAGTAAAATATCACTGTAAGTAGAGATCCCAACAATTACTAGTTCAAAATTCAAAGATACCTAGAAGTTTGACTTACAGAAAGTGGCCATAACTAGAACCTAATTTGATGCACAAAGTGTTACTCCTCAATGGAAATAACAAGGTATAATTCTTGTATGCACAGACGTGTCAAACTCCTAAAAAAGGGACAAAATAGCACCATTGTGTTACTCTGTTCCTGTTTCCTCATATTGTGTTATGAATTCTGAATACCGCACAAATCAATTACCGCATAGAGTGATCTCTAGGGATGGGTCAATGTGACAAAAAAAAATTTACATCGGGAGGTTTCCAATGCAAAAATGTACGGATTTGGGGACTCCACGTTTTAGTACACCCCAACTAAACATGGACGTTTCCTCTTAACGACATTGCAATAAAAGTCTCCCAATGCACAAAATATGGGATAAAAGTGTGTAATTTCTTCAGATTTCTGGTTTGTTTACAACATTTTAGATTTTCCTACCAATTTATTTGTTGACAAGCGAGATTGAGGTTTTAAAGTGTCGTAACTAAAACATGGCATTTCTACTCAAAGTAATAGTTATTGAGTATAAAACTCTGCAAATGCACGAAAATATGGAACAAAAGCTTGTAATTTCTTCAGATTTTGGGTATGTTTCTAATGGTTTAACCCTTCCTTCCATTATATCTGTTGGCAAGCGATATAGCGCTTTTAAAATCTCGTCACAGTATTTCAGGAAAATGGTCTCAATACTGAGACACCTGGCCTACCAACCTATCCCCAATGATCACACAAGGTTTAATTATTGCATAATATCTTTTGTACATAGTATATTTTTATAAAGTGGGTATAACTATTAACTATAAATTGCCATGTAAAGTAAATGGCTGACATTTTGCAAGTTCGATTTGTGTGCCAAATTTACTGTATTTTCTGAATATGTTTCTGGAAATAAGAATATTCTTATAAGAATTCTAAATTCTAATTGGACTTTTATAGCACTTAATCTCAGTTATTCAAAGGGTACTCCAAGGTGCAATAGAACCAAAACAGTCAACCAGTTTCAGTATCCAGGGACAGAAGGAAATTTTGGGGGTATGAATCCAGATATCTAGTTCTAAGTGAAAAAGGGATTCTGCTTAACATAATTTTCTCCATAAAGAGGTTCAAATGTCTCTATATCACACTACAGGTGAGGGTTGGGAGGATGAGTTCACACATTCACCACTTGGTGGCACCACCGAGGAGAATGGGGCAGGTATAAATGTGGGGAGTGCTGCACCTGTCTGGTGTCTTGCCTGCCATGACAACCTCATTGTTGCGGGTTGTGGAGATGGTGCAGTAGAGGTAAGGAAACCTCTATTTTTACAATTTTTTTACCAAATACGTACTTCCTCCTTCTACAGCTTATAGGTGTTTACAGCTTTGTTTTATTGCGTTAATACTTCCTATCCAATGGACAATTGCTAATCCGGTCGGCGCAGACCGGCCCGCCAAACGCCAGAAAAAGACGTCCTGTGTTTCCACCGGCTGGCCGGTCCGTAGTACTGTGCACTCCCCAGATGGCGCCTCGTACTTCCTTCCTGTCTAGACAACCTGACGTCATAGCATCTTTTTCGTTTGGCGCGTGTACTGTGCGAAGGTGTTTTCAACAATCTCCAGATATTTTAAGGAAAAGTGTGCATTATGACGGATTTTACACCTTAATTGCAAATAATTTATTGTAAAAGTGTTACCTACATATCAAGCACGGATATACATCAAGAAATCTGCTGGAAACGCTCCCTAGTTGACTCAATTTAGTGTTGATGATAGGGCAGTAATCTACGAGAAATATGAAGGCAGCCATTTTTCTAGTTTCCTCCCATTCAACAATTGTGTTGTTAGGGGCAGATCGACAATATTTAGAAATATAATGGAATATACTACTTACAAGGTATTTCTATCCGTGTTTTTTGTTTGAATGTACCTGCTGTAACCTTCCAGCTACAATCACCATAGAAACGTCTTTCTAGTACACTACAATAGAAATCACGGGAAACTTCAGTCTATGTAGTTTTGAACACTGTAAAGAAGGAATTCCCCAAGCAAGATGCATTCTTCATCTTCAGAGCGCACTGGTACTGACTTCTCTGCTGTATAGCATCAGTCACACCAGCCTAGCTCGAGTATTTAGTGTTTTCATCAGAACTTCATATCTACGACATAGAAGAAATTCACTCTCAGTCCCACCCTTGTGGACCCGGCACGTGTGTCGGTAGTAAGGGCAGTGGATGGCCAGGACACTGGTTTGAGTGCACAGCCGGCACTTTGTTGTCGGTAGTTGGGGTTGTGGATGGCCAGTTCGCTGGTTTTATCACGAAAGAAAGAATGAATTTCATCTACACATCTACACAGCGCACTGGTCCAGGCTTCTCTGCTTTTATAGCATTAGCCGACCGGCCAGTTCAAAGAACGCGACCTCTGACGTCATATCCAGTCAGCCAATCGCGTGTCCTTCCGACCAATCACGAAGCAGGTCTGTGTTTTCACCGACCAGGAAGGTCGGAAGTGCGTTCTTCAGAACTCACGTCTACTGTGACTACAGTCCCTGCTTTGCAGACCCGGCCTGGTTGTCGGTAGTGGGGTTTTGTGGACTGTAAAGTTGCAGGTAAAGCATCACACAAAGAACGCGAATACTGACGTCATCTCCAGTCAGCCAATCGCGTGTCTTTCTGACCAATCACGAAGCAGGTCACGTGTTTTCACCGACCAGGAAGGTCGGAGGTGCGTTCTTCAGAGCTCACGTCTACTGTGATTCCAGTCCCTGCCTTGCAGACCCGGCTTCGTTGTCGGTAGTGGGGTTTGTGGATGAGTAGGTTACTGTGCATATGCATGTTTAAGTCTCACAAAAGAACGCCACAACTGAGGAGCTCCAATCAGCCAATCACGTGTCTTTCCGACCAGCAAGCTGGTCACGTGACACACCGAACACCAAGTGTTTCTAAATATAGCTCACAAGGGCTTTCCCAGCAACTGTCAAATCTACAAATAAGACGTGCGATTAAAGAAATACTTTAATTAATGGAGGAAACCTACAGCAAGCTGAATTCATCACAAAAGATAGTTGTAAAATTGCTTTAGCAATTGGTTACAGAGTGTACCCACCAGTATATCGGCTACACAGCCTTGTACATTTGCTTCAACAACTGGTTACAGAGTGTACTGGCTGGTACTAGCTACACAGCCTTGTACACTTGCTTCAACAACTGGTTACAGAGTGTACCGGCTGGTACTGGTTACACAGCCTTGTACACTTGCTTCAACAGCTGGGTACAGAGTGTACCAGCTGGTTCTGGCTACACAGCCTTGTACACTTGCTTCAACAACGGGTTACAGAGTGTCCGGCTGGTACTGGGTACACAGCCTTGTACACTTACGTCAACAACTGGTTACAGAGTGTACCGACTGGTACTGGCTACACAGTCTTGTACACTTGCTTCAACCTACCGGTTACAAAGTCTACTAACAGGGTGCTGGCTACACAGTCCTTACTGTACAGGGCTTCACCCCAACTGGTTACATAAAAAAAAAAAAAAAAGCTGGCTAAATATAGACCAGTAGCTGTCTAAATTCATTGATGACCCCAGCCTCCCAGTTTTTTGCCGGTTACAGAAAATTACTGGTTACAGACTTACAGTAAAGTACCGGGTATGGAGTCCTGGTACTGGACAGAGTTGCCTAAAGTAAATTTGGTTACAGAGAATTCTTAGACCAGTCAGTGGTCTTGGGGATATGACAGTGATATGACAGTGTCCCAAGCTACTGCCAGGCAACCTTCCCTTATCACACCTCTCAACAACCTGTTATCGGTGCTGGACTTGACTGGAGAGATAATAATGTTTGTCATCATGTCCAGCCAGGGGTCAGACATCTCACAAATGACAATTGCTCTGGTAAATGCTGCACCTTGCAGGCTGCTGGCCCGGGGCAGAGAGTCTATTGATGTGAAAAGTTGTGTCAGCCCCACCGGACCACAATAAGAACAATGAGAGTCTGTTAACTTGGATCATTGTCACCAGACCGGACCAGTGTCCGGAGGGACAGGAAATATTGTCAGGATACCAAATGTCCCAAATGTGGCACACAATCTGCCTGTAGGGTCCAGACTAAGCCCTTTTGGGGAACTTAGGAAGCCTTGGGGGCTGGACCCTAGGTAGTACAATTGTGGAAGGAGGGATACCTATGTCCATATACCTATACAAGAACAATCCAGGAAATGCCTGAGATTTCACATCCAAGGTCGGGCATACCAGTTCAAGGCCCTGCCTTTCGGTTTGTCCACAGCACCTTTGGAGTTCATCGTGATACCAAAGGAGGTGAATTGATGGCCATACACAAGGATTTAAGAAACCACCAGTACCTAGACGACTGGTTGGTGAGAGCCAGATCCCACCAGGCTTGTCTCCAACATACACAGGAGCTAGTAAATAATGTGTCAGCAACTAGGTTGGCTGGTGAACTTAGAGAAATCAGAGCTGGAGCCCAAACAAGACTTCAATTTTGTAGGCTACCAGTTCGACCTCAGGTCTGATCCGGTCCGACTGACTCCAGACCGGTAGCAGAACCTTCAAGAGAAAATGCTGAAATTGCTATCCCTACCGGCTTGCCCGGTCCGGGAATTCAGGTCCGTGATAGGCTTACTAACAGCTATAGAAAAGCAAGTTTATGTAGGCCAACTTCATATGAGACTAATTCAGTGGCATCACAAACACAACTGGAGAGTCCCAGAATCACTGGAAAAGGTGATCCCAACCCCCAGGTCCTTGCACCCCCGTTACAATGATGGCTGAAGGAAGACAATGTACTTACAGTCCAACCATTACACCCAATAAAACATGCTCTGCAAATAATTACAGACGCATCAATAGAAGGGTGGGGCGCTCGCTTACACGAGCACTTGCAAGAGCAACCTGGTCCCCTCCGGGAAGCAAGCTGCATATAAACTATCTAGAACTTAAAGCAGTTCTTTCTGGCCTTAAAAGAGTTCCAAGACCTTTGCTCAACAAGATAGTACCTGTAGCAACTGACAACACCACAGTAGTGTCATACATAAACAAGGAGGCATGAGGTCGTGCCCACTTTGTGCCCTACTATGGAGAATCTTGACCTGGTGTACCAGGAAACAAGTGACTCTAAAGCACGACACATTCCAGGCCGGCCGAATGTGGTAGCAGACAAGCTATCCAGGCTAGGCCAGACCATCCAAACAGTGGTTTCTCCTTCCAGAGGTCTTCCACTCTATGCAGCAGGTGGCACCGGCCCAAATAGACTTATTTGCCACGAGGTTCAACAACAGGTTGCCTGTGTTTGTGTCACCGGTACCGGATCCCCTGGCCACAGCAGTGGGTGCGCTCAGTTGGCCGTGGTAGGATCTAAAAGCATACACCTTCCCACCATCAGCCATATTGGGCAAAGTGGTGGAGAAGTTGCAAGACTCCCCATGCAAGAGAATCATTCTGATTGCTCCGGGGTGGCCCAACATGCCTTGGTTTTGGGATCTAGTGGCTACGTCCAGCCAAATCCCACTGAGCCTGCCCAATGTGCCCAACCTGTTGACAGCCATTCAATCAGATCCCTCACAGAAATCTGACAAACCTTAATATCCATGCAGGGCTCCTAGAGCCTCAGCAATCGAGGAGCAGGGCTTGTCTGAGGCAGTGGCAGCAAGAGTTGAGGCTCCTCAAAGGGGATCAATCTGATCAGTCTATGAGGCAAGTGGGCCATTTTTACAAGTGGTGTATCATTCATCAGGTGGACTTCGGGGCACCCCCTGTAAAGTTAGTTGCTGACTTCCTTATGTACCTATTTCAGGACAGGAAGTTGCAGCCCAGCACCATTGATGGTTACAGGTCAGACATTGCTGATAGACTGGGAAATTCGCCCATCAATATCAGTAAGGATGAAAATCTCACTCGTCTCCTGGATAGTTTCCACTGAGACAGACCCAAAGGCCGGAAGGGAATCCCCTCCTGGAACCTCTCCCTGGTTTTTGCACCAGCTGACAAGGGTCATTTTGAACCAATTAAAGAGGCCTCCTTGAAGCATTTGACCTTCAAGACAGTTTTCCTCTTGGCCCTGGGGTCAGGCAAGAGTAGAAGTGAGATACATGCTTGGCAAAACAGAAATATTAGACACCAGTCCGACTGGTCAAGGTGTCCCTGTACCCGTCACCCAGCTTTCTCCCCAAGAATCAGCTGGCCAAAGAGGGTCCAGACAGTGTGGCCCCAGGGATATAACAGCCCTGGCCCCAACTCTGGATAGATCCCTCAAGTCTGACAGGTCCCTCTGTCCAGTCAGAGCATTGCGCTACTATTTGGACAGGACCTCGGGCAGAATAAGGAGGTGGTTTTTGTCTCCTTTAAGAAAGGTTTTGACAAAGACATCTCACCTGCCACTATCTCCTCTTGGATCAAGCAGACTGTGATCCTATGTTATGAGCTCTCTGACCAGGAGGCCCACACTTTACATCAGGTTAAAGCCCATGATGTCAGGGCCTTTGATGCTTCTAAGGTCTTCCAGTCGGGAGTTTTCCTTGGATACAGTCTTGTCAGCCTGTCACTGAAGTCACATAATACCTTCACATAGTTCTATCTGAAAGGCGGGGCTTGGGCTGATTCAGAGCTTTACCAATTGGGCTCGGTAGTGGCTACTCAGCAGATCCACTAGTGGCCCTTAGATTGAGGAGATTTGTATATATGTATAAACAGTTTCTTCATGTACATAAGAATTAAGTGTGGCGTGCTTCCTTTGGGAGGTTTATTTGCATTCTGGGACTGAACTCATCCCTCTCTTTCCCTACCTCAGAGCAGGTCTGCAAAAAGGGGGGGGGCAACGGCGGTATAGCCCCGGGTAACCGGCTGCTGGCAACCGACCATGGCCTTACAGGGTTTCCTGACCTTAAGGTCAACCCAGGCCTGGGCCTATAGGTCTCCTGACGAAGTCAGCCTAGACCGTAGGTTAAAATTTGCTATTACTTGTGAGTTCACATAAGTCCCTAGTAACTTACCCGCCGGCCAAGTGGTAGTTATTCAGCAATTGTCCATTGGATAGGAAGTATTAACGCAATAAAATTGCAAATTTAATAAGTAAATTAAATTTTTACAAGTTAATACCCTATCCAATGGACACACAAGACCCTCCCACCGACCCCGCTATCAGCTTACTAGGGGTCTAATAGGTTTAAACAACGAAAAAGATGCTATGACGTCAGGTTGTCTAGACAGGAAGGAAGTACGAGGCGCCATCTTGGGAGTGCACAGTACTACGGACCGGCCAGCCGGTGGAAACACAGGACGTCTTTTTCTGGCGTTTGGCGGGCCGGTCTGCGCCGACCGGATTAGCAATTGTCCATTGGATAGGGTATTAACTTATAAAAATTTAATTTACTTATTAAATTTGCAATTTTGTGGCGATTAAAAGATATTTTATGTGACAACTATTAAAGGTACAAGAACCTGAAGAAGGATTTATTGAGTTACAACTCTCTCCTGAACATTATTTTGCCTTTAAAGACCACAATATTTCTATTGACAAGGCATATTTGCTTAGCAAGACATTGACTAGCGCATTCGCAAAATATTTTTATGGATAAAGATACAAAAACAATAATATTGTGATTGTAGGAAATGTACATCATAATTTGGAGTAAAATATTGTGTTTTGAAACCTTCACATAGCTCATTATTTTGTAAAAGTAACAAATGAACGAAATATAATTTTATTTGATTAAAGGCCCAGGAAAACCAATTTTGATTTTGCAAATGGAAGTGTACCATAACTATCACCAAAATAAAAGATCTTGAGTGTGCTGTATTTAATTGTTATAAATGTAAATTTGACATGAAAAACATATCCTGTGGATATTGGAGGAACTAGTTTTGCAAAAACTCACTCTATTGTGGATTAATTGCCTCACTCTTTTTACTCTTGTGCCTTTTGCTTTCAGTTCTGGGATGGGTTGACAGGCCAGATGAAATGTCATTTCTCAAATATCAAAATAGGCGTGACTGCAGTTTGCTTCGTTGGCAATAAGTAAGTTACCATCACACATTGTCGTATCATCTAGCTTCAGAAGAGTAAATAAGTTAAAGGTGCATACTTACATATCATCTAACTTCAGAATTATAAGTAAATTACTGTCAAATAGTGCCATAGGATCTAATTTGAGAATGTGCCATGTAGTCTTCTATACAGTCTAACATCTCAATGTGATGATCAGTTGACATTACTAGTATCCTGAGATATCAAGATCATTTTACTGTAATACTGCAGTTAAACACTATAACAAACATCTCAGTAGTTGTTGGCACATTGATTTGCTGAAAGACATTGTAACCTTCTGCCCTATATATGTGCAGATGTTTCAATTTTCATGAAGAGTGCGATGGTCCTGTTTTGTTTCATTAACTCCAGGCTTTATGTCAGTATGCCAACAGTAGAACACAACTGTTTTCATTAGAATTAGAACACTTTTGCATTGTCGGGATACTGATGTGAACTATAGGATACCAATGCATTTTTTTATTGCGTAAAATAGCCTTACCTTATCCTCACAAATGCTTACTTGGTTTTATGGAGGCAAAACGCGGCGACCAACAAGAATATTAAAAAATTATTCTTGTTCGAGAGGTGAACCCCGTAGTTAGTGATAGGTGTGCATGCGCACAACACATTGTCGGTTGGACTTTGTCAAGAGATCCTCATTCAATATTTGGTCGTCGAGGAGGCAACAGGTGAAGCTTTTTCAACTCTGCCCATTTCCAAGACGGCAGTTGCGTTCTTTTAGAATTGATCGAGTTCGTGCTAAGAAGAAAGAAGTTTTAAGACTTCCAGTTCTATAGATCGGAAGTACAATATTTCATGCTGAGGGTTGAGTAATCCATGACAGCATTCTTAGATCCCCCTTGGCTGTAAAACAGCTTTTGGTAGAGGATCTGTTACAGAAGATTCTTCAGTTTTTTGGTTCAAGCTGCCTACCTCTTCATTTATGAGGGATGTTCATCAGAAGTCTTTGAACTAGCCACATTTTCCTGAAGATGGCGTTAAGAGGTCTCCTGCGACTGAAAAACAGCTAGCAGTAGAAGATCTACTAGAGTTTGCTTTTGCAACACCAGATGATGTTGAGATTTGACAGCTGGGCAGATTAAAACTCGTTTTCTGGGGTTAGTAATTAAACCTCCAGAAAGCTAGTAGCCTCTCTACTTGGTAGACACACGGAAGATGACCCTGCATCTCGAATCCAAATATATTCTTCAGATCATCCAATAGCAAATCCCTCTCATGATGTCCTGGTGGATTTTTATGTCAGTCCTACAAGATCTACTGCACAAGTTTATCAAGGTTTGCTTTCAACCTACAAAACCAGGCATCAAGAGGGTTACATTCCTCCATTGCCTTGTCTTTAATCTACATCTGGCTGGTGGACCATTTACTACTTCATTATAGAGAAGATAATACATAAGCTTTCCCACCAATATCCTCAATGAAATAGGGGATTCTGGTGTAGTAGGAGAAATACGTATAAACAGTTGTGTTAAGTGAAAATATTATTGCCATCTCAGAGTTGTGCAGTTTTTATGTCAGCTGACTTGTCAGTCAGCTGACATTATGTCATCACTCTGCGGCGTGGGCGTACGCGTCCGCGTCCGCGTGAACAACTTCTTCTCCAAAACTACAAGGCCTAGAGACATGCTGTTTTTTTTAAAAGATACCTTATCTATCGAGGATGAAAAATTGTTCAAGGCATGCAAATCTGTCTGTTCGTCTGTTTGCTAGAGACATTACAAGAGGGGTACCCCCACCAAAAGTGTGAAAATTTCAACTTTTTATCACAATTTTCTCAGTGACTATTGCAGGGATTTCTCTCATATCTTGCATATATGTACTAGGCCAGAGGTAGATTCTCTTGTGTGAGTATGAGACCTGGATCTGTCTTACTTTTTTTTTAATAAATTTTTTTAATAATTTTTAATGCATTAAAATTCATGAAATCATGCACTAAATCACTTATAACTTCAAAAGTGTTGCATTTACAGCATTTTGTGAAAATATGTTGTTCAGCTACTTTTTTCATAGCTACAATATGGTGAGTAAGTTGGGTGTCTGTCTCAATAGCTAAGTGAGTAATAGCTACTTTTGGGCTTTTCAGTAACTTCCATTATGAGTAAAATCACTTGTAACTTAAAAACTATTGCATTTAGAGAATTTCGTATAAATATGTTATTCAGCTACTTTTGGGCCAGCTATAACATAGTGAAATTTCAGACCTGTAGCTCATGGCATAGCTGAGTAATAGCTACTTTTAGGTTATCACTGTTGAGTAAATCGCTTATAACTTGAAAACTATTGCATTTAGAGAATTTCGTATAAATATGTTATTCAGCTACTTTTGGGTTAGCTATAACATAGTAAAATTTCAGACCTGTAGCTCATGGCATAGCTGAGTAATAGCTACTTTTAGGTTATCACTGTTGAGTAAATCACTTATAACTTGAAAAGTGTTGCATTTAGAGCATTTTATTAAAATATGTTATTCAGCTACTTTTTTCATAGCTACAATATGGTGAGTAAGTTGGGTGTCTGTCTCAATAGCTAAGTGAGTAATAGCTACTTTTGGGCTTTTCAGTAACTTCCATCATGAGTAAAATCACTTGTAACTTAAAAACTATTGCATTTAGAGAATTTCGTATAAATATGTTATTCAGCTACTTTTGGGCCAGCTATAACATAGTGAAATTTCAGACCTGTAGCTCATGGCATAGCTGAGTAATAGCTACTTTTAGGTTATCACTGTTGAGTAAATCACTTATAACTTGAAAAGTGTTGCATTTAGAGTATTTTGTTTCAATATGTTATTCACCTATTTTGGGGTCAGCTATAACATAGTGAAGTTTCAGACCTGTGGCTCATTTCATAGCTGAGTAATAGCTACTTTGAAGTTCTCACTGTTGAGTAAATCAGTTATAATTGGAAAACTATTGCATTTACAGAAATTTGTGCAAATATGTTATTCAGCTACTTTTGGGTCAGCTATAACATAGTGAAATTATAGACCTATAGCTCATGGCACAACTGAGCAATAGCTATTCTCAGGTACTGACTGTTGAGTAAATCAGCTATAACTTGAAAAATATTGCATTTGGAGTATTTTGTTAAAATATATTGTTCACCTACTTTTGGGTCAGCTATAACATAGTGAAATTACAGACCTATAGCTCATGGCATAGCGGAGCAATAGCTATTTTCAGGTTCTCACTATTGAGTAAATCAGTTGTAGCTTGAAAACTATTGCATTTACAGTAGTTTGCTTAAATATGTTGTTCACCTACTTTTGGGTTAGCTATAACATAGTAAAATTTCAGACATGTAGCTCATTGCATAGCTGAGTAATAGTTCCTTTGAGGTTCTCACTGTTGAGTAAATTAGTTGTAACTTGAAAACTATTACATTTAGAGTAATTTGTTAAATATGTTATTCACAGAATTTTTGGTCAGCTATAACATAGTGAAATTGCAGACCTCTATGTCATGGCATAGCTGAGCAATAGCTACTTTCAGGTTCTCACTGTTGAGTAAATCATTGTATCCACTGGATAGCCGCAGTGTGTAGAGAGAGATTTCACCATTACTGCTCTGGGAATATTTTTGGCCTCATTTTGAGAAACAAGATGGCCGCCACAGGTGTTTTTTGTCAGTCATGAAAAGTGCTTATATCTCCCTTATTATTGATCCTAGAGGTTTGGGATGATAAACCAACCTGTAGGAAATCATGGGGTGGGAATCTTTTGGTGTGGTCAGATTTGACCTTCAATGACCCCTCCTTCAAGGTCAAACAAGGATAGCCAAACTTAAAAGTGCTTATAACTCGCTTATTATTGGTCCCAGAGGTTTGGGATGGTAAACAGACAGGAAATCATGGGCTGTGAATCTGTTGATATGGTCCGATTTGACCTTGGAACCCTCCTTCAAGGTCAAATGAGGATAGAGAAAATTGAAAGTGCCTACAACTCGCTTATTATTGGTGACAGAGCATAGGAAATCATTGGCTCGGAATCTTTTGGTATGGTCAGATTTGACCTTTGGACCCCTCCTTCACGGTCAAATGAGGACAGCCAAGCTTAAAAGTGCTTATAACTCATTTATAATTGGTCCTAGAGGTTTGGAATGGTAAACCATAGGAAATCATGGGCTGGGAATGTATTTGTGTGGTTAGATTTGACCTTGGACCCCTTCTTCAAGGTCGAACGAGGATATTGCATTTGTAGTATTTCTTTAAATATGTTTTAACCTATTTTTTACACTTAAACAATTACCTTGTTATTTTCCTTCATAATACCATTTACAGGGCACAACTTTTTTATCCTTTTCTTCTGTCAGCTTCGGAATTTCTTTCGAACTTGCTGTTCAGTTACCATTTACTGTATTTCTGTACAGCCCTTTTCCTGATAATTATTCTGTCCTCTAATCACCTTCACAAATCAAAAACACTCAGTCAGCTGACACAGTGCCCGTTCACGGGCACTCTCCTCTTGTTTGAATGGGTACTATGTAGCCCTCCAATCAAAACTCCCCTTTCATGTGACTCTACTGCAGGTGCTACAGACAGGAAACAATCCACCATGCTGCTGAAAATATTGTGTTACATTTACTATGTTCATTTACAAACAATTTATTCTGTAAATGACTACAAGTCGCTGGATTTTCTCAGTAAAATTGTTACTTCTATCATATCTGACACAATGGTGCTTCTTATTGATGAAAATATTGTTTTGTTTTTCAAGACATAGATCGTTGATGGGCTATGTGCTTTATAAGTGTACAGTACGGATAGGCTGCACTAGGAGTTCTTCTCTATTCAAGGAAGTTAAACTGCATTGGGCAAGGTTAGTCCGTGGATGGATGACCATTCCTGGCATTTTCTTTGCATTAATCCCACAATATCATTGGCCAGTAGGGATCTCTGTGTCCTCAACATGCGTTTGTCCCTCCAAGCTGTGAAATGGAGTTGACAAATTTTATGAAGAAACTCGGTTACAAAAGGTTAATGACCAGTTTCAACAGATCTCCGTACCAAATACAAGGGTTGTGCAAATCTTGAGAAGGTTTATCGAATAATATTCCAGTCGAATCCGCCCATGTCTGTACATCCCATAATTTAAAGCGGTTACAGACAGGAAAAACATGGCTACCTAAGAGTGTCGCAAATGCTTCAAAAAGGCACAATTTACTACCTCAAGGATTGCACAACTCCAGGTTTTACAGCAGATTATTTCTTGTACCAGAACCCGGCAATAAATGGCGCCCTGTGATAGATCTCAGTGCCCTGGACAAATGCCTGCTAGTTCCAAATTTTAAAATGGGGACAGCAGAGATATTCGGAAACTCGGTTATAAAAGGCGAATGGCTAGTTTTGATAGACCTGAAAGACACGTTCTTTCATGTGCCCATACACCCAGATTCTCAACATTGGCTATGTTTCCATGTAGACAAACAAACGTATCAGTTCAAAGCACTGCCATTGCAATTGGTGACTGCACCCCTATAGTTCATGCGGATTGTAAAAGAGGCTCGTTCTTCAGTCTCGCGGAATTAGAGTTCACCAATACCTGGACGACTGGTTGTTAAGAGCAAATACCAGACACCAGTGTCAGCTCCACACAAAAGAACTTCTCCATGTGGTACAAGAACTCGGCTTTGTGATAAAATTCGAAAAATCAGAGCTCGAACCTACACAAAAAATTGACTTTCTGGGTTACCATTTCGACTATATACAGGGAAAAGTCTTTCCAACCAAAAATAAGTTGAAAATTCTAGAAAAATCTGTTCAGGACATGGAGATCGCATCACAAATAATCCCAAGGTTGCTTATGTCCCTGATAGGTGTACTAGCATCCCTAGAAAAGACAATACCAATGGGTCGGTTACATATGCGCCCTTTCCAGTGGTACCTAAAAACAAGCTGGCAGTATCCCCAGTCACTAGACCTGAAGATTCCTGTTTCAAACTTTCTGAAAAGTCATCTTCAGTGGTGGAAAGATCAAAAAAAAAATCTAAAAAATGGGTTATCCTTTTCATCCACAGGAACACAATACCCTTATTTTCACAAATGCATCAAATCAAGGTTGGGGAGCTCATTTAGAAAACAAGACAGTCAGTGGCAATTGGACAGATCAAGAAAATTGCTTCATATCAATGTCCTAGAGTTAAAGGCAGTGTTTCTGGCCTTAAAAGAGCTTTCAAAACAAAATTATAGACAAAAGGGTTCTGATAGCAACAGACAATGCTACTGTAGTCAGTTATCTGAGCAAACAAGAGGGAACACACTCTTGGGACAGGTGTCTCCTGGTTTGGCGCATCTTGGCCTACTGCAATCCTCGAAACATACTCATAAGAGCCAGACACATTCAGGGTTGCCTCATTGTCATAGCCGACAGTCTCTCCAGGAAAGACAAAATAATTCAGACAGAATGGTCTCTTCATCCTCAAATATTCAGTCTAATTTGCAAAGTTTGGCACACACCAATGGTGGACATGTTTGCCACCAAATTGAATCACAAGCTACTAATCTATGTCTCACCAGTCCCAGATGCAAATGTTGTGAACATAGATGCTTTGAACATCTCCTGGGAGGGTCTGGACGGCTATGCCTTTTGTCCTGTAGCTCTCATTCCAAAGGTCATACAGAAAATGAACACCTACAGGTGCAGAATGATAGTAGTAGCACCAGGGTGGCCCAGAATGCTTTGGTTTTGGGATCTAGTGAATCTGTCAACCAAGCCCCATTACAACTACCTCACTGGCCTCATCTGCTAAAACAACCGTTCAGTCAGAAGTTCCATCAGAATCTCATGTATCTGAATATGCATGTCTGGCACCTAGACACCACTCAGAATCACTTGAATCATTCTCTGAGCAGGTGGCACATAGAATTTAGGCACCTCAAAGACCCTCATCTAGAAGATTCTATGAGTCAAGGTGGTCCATTTTGGAACTCTGGTGCCAACAGAACAAGGTGGTCAGCGCAGAGCCTTCTACACTGTACTTCAGACATAGAAGAATTTTTGAACCACTTGTTTGCTGTCAAAATTTGAAACCTGCCACAATTGCTGGCTACAGAACTGCAATAGCTGACCATTTGGGACCTTTTGGCCAGGAAGTAGGCAAGAGTTTGCACTTAAATAGACTCCTTGCAAGCTTTTACAGGGACAAACCCATTCTAAATAGGGGTTTTCCCTCTTGGGACCTATCTTTGATTCTTATGTCTTTGACTAAGGCTCCTTTTGAACCTTTGAAGGATGCAAGTCTTAAGATTTTGACTTTCAAGACTGTTTTCCTGATGGCTTTGGCATCTGGCAAAAGAAGGGGAAGGTGCACGCTTGGACATTCTCTTCCCTCAGGCATAAACCTCACTGGAAGGAGGTCACTATTTCTCCTTCTGCCTTCTTAGCAAAGAATCAGTTGGCTTCTGATTGCCAGATTCACTAAAACCAGTGGTCATTCCAGCTCTTAAACCTTTTTTTGAGCTCAGACTTGACTGAGGATATGACTTTATTCCCTGTCAGAGCACTTAGATACTATCTAGACAGAACTAGTGCTTTAAGGAAGGGAAGAATCTCTTGTTTATATCCTTTAAGGAAGGCTTTGACAGAGGTTTCATGATATCTGCTATCTCTTCTTGGATCAGACAGACTGTCTTATTGGCTTATCAGTCATCCAATTTTGATACACAGGACCTACAGGTTAAGGCCTATGATGTTAGGTCCATGTCTGCTTTTTAGTATTCAAGGATTGGTGTCCCTAGAGCAGATTTTAGGCTCCTGCCATTGGAAGAGCCACAACACATTTTCTACCTTTTAAGCTATGTGTCTTGGCAGTCCACAGACCAAACAGATTACAATTAGCCCCAGTGGTTACTGCTCAGCATGCGATTGGCTTTGAGTATGTTCTTGCGTATTTCATATGGCTTATATACTTTACTCTTCCTTGCATACCAGTTTCTTGTATGGACATATGTCTTCTTCTGTTGCGGATGGCCTCATGACTGTATTTTGTAAAACACAGAAGCCATCTTGGGGTGCCTTCTTGCTGGATGACAGCTCCCAGCTCGAGGGATCAAGGAAGCCATTTCCCACCACTCAGTTATGGGTGATGGTTTAGATATAGGACAACTTTATGCTACATTGGACAAGTGTCAACTACAACAGTACATCATGAATATTCATGAGATTAGTTATCATTACTTATCTTTACAGATATTTTACAGTAATGGAAAATTCTGTTGTAGCATACTTAACCTTATCTTATCCTCTCCATCAAATGCTTTCATGGTGAACCCCATAATCTATTAACAGGGAGGTTGCAAAACAAACCCCTCCTCCTGTTATGGTTGGAATCAAGCATTTGTGAGGATAAGGTAAGGCTATTTTACGCAATAAAATGTAACAAATTTTATTGTAATTTAACTTTTTGTAAGTTAAATACTTACCTTATCCTCACAAGGAAGGACCTACCCTTCCTCCCCTCACAAGTTTGTTTTCATAAGGGACCAAAAATTAAATGAGGATCTCTCGACAAAGTCCAACCGACAATGTGTTGTGCGCATGCGCACCTATCACTAACTACGGGGTTCACCTCTCGAACAAGAATAATTTTTTAATATTCTTGTTGGTTGCCGCGTTTTGCCTCCACAAAACCAAGTAAGCATTTGTGAGGATAAGGTAAGTATTTAACTTACAAAAAGTTAAATTACAATAAAATTTGTTACAATTAGTAGAATGTCTAAACAGAACTCTACTATGTAGAATACTTGAGCTGGGCAATATGTGCAATATGGCTCAGTGTTGAAAGATGATCGATAAAATTGAAAATAGTAGAGTAAGAAATCTAAAATTCGCCAGAAATCTAAAATTCACCACCTCTAAAAGCCTTGAATAATTCTTTGAAAAAGAGATGTTTTGTCTTAAACTTGCTATTTTTCAGTTCCAAAAGCCTTAATTTACTATGCATTCAACAGATCTCACCTCAATTCATGCATTTTATTAGTATTTCCACATGTGGCAAATTTCATATACCGTAAATGACCTATTTAGCGCACAGTGCACTAAGGAAAGGCTATTTTCCCCTTAAATTTTCCCCATTAAAGTTCCCCTTTTAGCGCACCCCATCATGAAACACTTTCCAGGATGAAGTATAGGTCAATCCGGTAGGAATAACAGTGTTCTGACATTTAGAATCTACTAAAAATACCCACTTCCTGTAAATATGGCAGAAGATATAAAAAAACTCGAAATTCGTGGCAAAAATGTCAATTTATTTAGTAAAAATACATAATATATATAAAAATATGTGGATATTGAGAAAAATTAAGAAAGGTAAGATTTAAGCTGAATAATCGATCTTCTGCATGATGGATGCAGTCATGGTACTATATTGCCAGGACAAGAGATAGGGTGCGGTTACAAGGGCGGGTGCCCTAAATAGGTCATTTACGGTATGTAGCGAATTTTACATTTCTTACTCTACCAATAGTTTCTCAATAGCCTTTTTGTTAAAATAAATAACTGAATAGAATAATAGTTTGTGAAAATTTCTTACTTTTATTGATTAAACTGGCAGAGCTGTAAATGCAGATACATCGAGTAAAAAGAAAACACCTTGGGGTTTTCCCACTGTTGTCAAGGTAATCATAAAGTCAACCTTATATTTTATTGACACACACGAAAAACATATTTTGCCATATATTTTTTCAGAATTATGGCTGCGAGACTGAATGGTACAATAGACTTTCTGGAGATTGAGACATTCGTGAATCAGAACAAACCTGCTACTTCCCAAACCAGAACACTTCACAATAGAGGTAGTTCAACATATTGTGTTTTTTAAGCATGAGCTCTTAATGAGGATCACACTTCTAGGGATCACTTTTTTTTTTTTTTTTTGTCTCCAGACTTTGATGAATTGTGGCGTAGTGTGATGATTGTCTGCCTTTTATAGAAGTTAAGTGGCAATGGGCTACATTAGTACTGGGATGGGTGACCGCTTCAGTGCACGGTGATGGCTTTGTGGCTTGCGCTAGTAGAACGAAACCCCTTTTGGCCTTGTTATTACAATAATTCTATCACAGACAGGATAGGATAAGAACTGTAACATTCACCACAATTTGTGAAATTTTCCACTGGGAGGCACCCTTAACAGGTTACAGAAAAACAAAAAAACTTGTGCCAATTTCTTAGCGGGTTGGATTTCACTGGGGGCGTCCTTCTTAATAAGTTACAGAAAATCAAAAAAAACTTGTGCCAATTTCAAATCGGGGAGATTACAGGCCTCATTCTTATTATTGCTATTCATTTACTATTGCACATAAGCAAAATGTTATAGAATTTTGCTATAAATACAACATTATGCCTCTTAGAGTCTGTCATTAGACACAGATTAAGGACGATCAAAGTACTATTAGAATTAGGATAACAGGATAAAACTTCCTGTACTTGTTCTTGTCATAAATCTCATTTTAATTTCCCTCAAACCTGTCTTCTATTCATAAGTTTCTTTTTACAGACTTAATATATAAAATTACTGAGTTTCAAGAGTCAATATCTGACAATACTTATCAGTATCATCACTATAAATTTCAGTTGTTGTGCAAACAAGTATCAATATTAATATAGGAACAAGAGTAAACTGATTAGACTGGGCCCCTTTATATAGTCTTAACAAAATTAAACGTCAAACAATGTGATACTTCAAGTTAAAAATAAACTCTTCTTTGAAAATCCTGTCTTTGCTACTTAGTTTAAGATTCTCCTTTTTTGAGTATAAACACTTAAGATTGTGTAAAGATAGTCATTGAAAGAAATGACTGGCATCATATTGCAGTTACCAAAATATAGCTAATGCCCCACCCTTAGCATAAACTATGCAAAATCACTCAATTACAATTACTTGGAATGACAGCTAGAGAAAAGAACATTTATTAACATTAAATTTGCATCCCCAAGAACAGACTACAAAATGATTTATTTGTACATATTCAGAAAAAGCATTTATTTTAACGTATAACTAAACAGAAACAACTTTCACTGGTATCCTTTGCTAACTAATTGGAATCAAGTTTCTACCTGAAGGTCAACCAGAAAATTTCCAGTGTTTATGAAATAGATTTGGACATTGTATTTATTACAAAAGACAATATTTATATTATCAAACAAATTTACATTACTGGATCAAAGTGTATTTATATTTTAAAGGAGTTTTTACTTTTCCAAAGTTTGGCTTTGATTTTAGGTTCGATTGTATCTTTGTTTTTGTGTTGTATACCAAGTGACAATTATTCCTAGGTCATGTGCGTACCCATAGCAACTCGTTTCTGGGATGCGGGGACTTCAGATCATGGGACGACGTGATTCACTGTACACTAATCACCACAGCCAGGGCTCACCAGAAGCCCATACATCTGCTCAAAAGTGAGGGAGGCAGGGTGGTGTCAGGGAGTCAGGACCATACACTAAAGGTAAGGAATATGGAAGTCAGGACCATACCCTAAAGGTAAGGAATATAGAAGTCAAGAACATACCCTAAAGGTAAGGAATATAGAAGTCAAGAACATACACTAAAGGTAAGGAATATAGAAGTCAAGAACATACCCTAAAGGTAAGGAATATAGAAGTCAAGAACATACACTAAAGGTAAGGAATATGGAAGTCAGGACCATACCCTAAAGGCAAGGAATATGGAAGTTAAAATGATACCCTAAAGGTAAGGAATATAGAAGTCAAGAACATACCCTAAAGGCAAGGAATATGGAAGTTAAAATGATACCCTAAAGGTAAGGAATATAGAAGTCAAGAACATACACTAAAGGTAAGGAATATAGAAGTCAAGAACATACCCTAAAGGTAAGGAATATAGAAGTCAAGAACATACGCTAAAGGTAAGGAATATGGAAGTCAGGACAATACACTAAAGGTAAGGAATATGGAAGCCAGGATCATACTTTAAAAGTATATGAGCATGTATTAGTAAGCAAAATAGGCTGTGAGCTCGATCTTATACTGGCAGATCTTGCTGATGCCTGCCCCTCTGCTAAGAACTAGTGAACACATCTTCAGTTGTTCGATTATAAACTAGGAAGCACTCATAGAATGCAGACTTCCACCAGGAGATGTTTCTGAAAATTTAGGATGTTGTTAAATTAAGAAATCAAATTGAGATCATTTCCAGAATGTAATAGCTTCTTACTTGTGGAGTTATGTCATCCAGAAAACCAAAATCATTGAAAGTACATGGAAAATTGGACCTTTGAAAATTCATGATTTTTTATTTCCGGAATATGATCCAGATCTTTCCCAAACTTCAGTCACTTTTTCCTTTGACTTTTGTCTTACCCACTTAAAGTTATTTATAAAGATTTAGTCATACCTTTTGGAATAATCACAAAGAAAGTAACACTCCCAAAACATAAGTTCCTGGCTGAGAAAAAAGTGAGTTTACTGCTGATTAGAAATCTTCTATGGTGAAGCTACTAATGAAAAAATCAGGCCTATAACAGGTGAAAAAGGACTGTGGACTAGTTAATAATGTATCTTTAATGTTTAAATTGACTGTAAAAAAGTATGTTTCAAATCAGCTTATCACATTTTCCTCCTTAAACTTTTTTATGTACCCACTTTTTACCCAAGTACATTCCATACTGTCAGTTTCTCTTCACACTACATTTCATGCACAGTATGAGTCCAATGCTATTTACAGGCATCTGTGACCCAATACCCATTATGTAATCTGTTTCAGACAATTGACCATTAAATTTACTTTTGTATCTTAAAAATACTTGTATATTCATACAAAAATATATAGTTTTATCATGCATGATTTGATTGTGAGTTTAATGTGGAATTAAAAATTTCAGCTTTAAATATAATTAAAACATTTTAACAACAATATACGATTGAGTATCAGTGTGTGCAGAAGTAACCATGGATGTGAAAGTGCTCTTTTGGAGTTATATAATAGCATGGGGATTTGAAAATAAATATTAATGCATTACAAGTGATGGACTTTAGTGCAGCATTTGACTCAGTTGATCATGTCTTTTCTTTTTTTTCTGACCTTTCTGTTTTGTTAAACGTTATCCTAAAAAATTTATGGAATTATAATGATCTCTAATTTCTAACTTATCTGTAAGGAAAAATGAACATATTTAACAGCATTGTTTTAAGGATAATGATCTTCTCACAATTGGCTTAATGACAATAACTCAACACAACTCTGTGTATTTCATTGTTTCAGGTGTACCGTTTAGAAGACTCCCTGTGCCTGTACACGCTGTATGGTCATAACGGTACCATCAGTTCCCTCTATCTGGACAGTACCCCACCACTCGCAGCTGCCAGTGGGTCAGAAGACGGGACAGTGCGGCTCTGGGATCTTTTCACTGGTAAATATAATGAAGAGAAACTTTTCTTATTGCTAACCCATCAATGCAAAGCCATTCCCATTCTGGGATACTGAAACAGCTTTGTTCTTATTTTGTCCAAATGACATAAGTTACCTAATAGCAATCGAAGTCAGTGAAAATGCAACCTTATGAAAGTGAGAAAAAGGCTTAATATATGGAAAAAAAGGTTAAAATTTTTTAGTATTTTTGTATGTTTTCAAAATTTTAGGTTATCCCACTTCCTAACACGACACGGATGAGTCCATGAATTTGACTGGCTAAACAACAAAATACTTAGCGGTAAAATACAGCATAACCCTGTAGCTCCCTGTTATCGCTCATTATGGCTGTCTCGACAATAATCCATTCTTGCCATAAAAATGTAAACAGTAAATGATAATTGTAAACTTTAAACAGTTGTCATATTAGAATAGGAATAACCCCCTCCAAAATCATGGTATACACATAATTATATCCCCAGACGAAAGTCGGGGATATATTGGATTCAGGTCCGTCGCGCCGCCGCCGCCGCCGCCGTAGAAATTTCCTTGTGGACGCGATAACTCAAAAACAAATTAATATTTTTTTTTCAAACTTGGTACACATGTTAAGGGTGCCCAAAGGAAGATCCCTATTTTAAGGTGACCTTAAACTCCCAGTATAAAAGAACTTATGGCCACCTTAAGGTCAGAAATTGGACTTTTGGCCACTTAGAGCCCTGTAGGTCACAAACTATGATGCTCAGCTGGCTGAAATTTTACCTGACAACACATTAATATGTTCTTAGTACATGTGCCGAAAATCACGACTTTAAGTTGAGGAGAAAATTGTGTTTGAGGCCCATAAATACCCCCACTTGGGGATTTTTTGCTATACTTTTCACATATTTTGCCCTATAATTTGGAAGTGGTAATTCTGATGAGTCTCAAACTGCGCTAGGTATAACTTTGATATGTAATCCTTGTCTGTAGAAAATTTTAGGGCTGTAGGTTTACCCAAAGGGGTCGACTTAAGGTCTCAAAAGTGCCCACAGAGACCCAATTTATGCACTTTTTGCCACTTTCAAGCACTGTAGCTTTCAAACTATGTCTCTCATCTAAGTTAAATATCATCTGGGAATATATCTATGTGTTTTCTTATATGTGCCCCAACATTTAGGCCTTTAATAGACAGTTAACCTGTGTATCAGGACCATAAACACCCACCCGAGTGACCCTTATAAGACATTTTTCACATCTTTTTCCCTGTAACTTGGAAATGGTAAGTCTGAGAAGTTTCAAACTGTATTAGATATATATTCTGTGTGTAATCTTAGTATGTAACAGATTTTAAGTCTGAAGCTTTAATTTTGAAGGTCAAATTGAGGTCTCTAAAAGGCTCCCAAAGACCCAATATTTGGACTTTTTGCTACTTTTAAGCCCTGTGACTGTCAAACTATGTGACTGATAGAGCTCAAATCCTATCTGGGAAGATATTAGTATGTTATTTATATATGTGCCAAAAATTAAGGCTTTAAGAAGACATTTAACCTGTGTATGAGGACCATAAATCCCCACCCGAGTGACCATTTTTAGACATTTTTCACATATTTTGCCCTGTAACTTGGAAATGGTAAGTCTAAGAAGTTTCAAACTGTATTAGATGCATATTCTATGTGTAATCTTAGTATGTGACAAATTTTAAGTCTGAGGCTTTAATTTGAAGGCCACATTTAGGTCTCTAGAAGGCCCCATAAAGACCCAGTATTTGGACTTTTTGCCAATTTTAAGGCCTGTGACTGTTAAACTATGTGACTGATAGAGCTGAAATCTCATCTGGGAATACATTATTATGTTCTTTTTACATGTGCCAAAAATCAAGGCTTCAAGTAGACATTTAACCTGTGTATGAGGACCTTAAACACCCACCTGAGTGACCCTTTTAAGACATTTTTCACATATTTTGCTCTGTAACTTGGAAATGGTAAGTCTGAGAAGTTTCAAACTTTATTAGATACATATTCTATGTGTAATCTTAGTATGTAACAAATTTTTAGTCTGAAGCTTTAATTTGAAAGCCACATCGAGATCTCTAAAAGGCCCACAGAGACCCAATATTTGGACTTTTTAACCACCTTTAAGCCCTGTGACTGTTAAACTATGTGATTGATGGAGCTGAAATCCCATCTGGGAATGCATTATTATGTCCTTTTTACATATGCCGAAAATCAAGGTTTTTAGTAGACATTTAACCTGCGTATGAGGGCCATAGACACTCGCCCAAGTGCCTTTTTGGACATTTTTTCCGTATTTTGCCCTGTTATTTGGAAATGCTTAGTGTGACAAGTCTTAAACTGTATTATATATAATTTTTGTTTGTTATGTATGTCCCCCAAAAAGTTTCAGATCTGTTGTTTAATTGCTAAGGTCTCTTTAACAATTGTAAAATGCTCACAGAAACCCAATTTATGGACATTATGCCACTTTAAAGCCCAGTAACTGTCAAACTATGTGGGTTATAGAGCTGAAATCTTTGAATTTTTAAAAGGAAATGCCTGTCTATTTAAATTTTGAATATTAATAATGTTATGGCTATCTTAGTCTTTTAAGAACTTATTTTTGTGTGTTATACCTCTGCTTGCTGAGTTTTTAACTTTTTAAAATGAAACTGGTTAAACATATTCAAGTAGACAAAATGGACACTTTAAGTGAGCTTTAAGTCCCAATATTAATGAAATTATATCCTTATGTAGTAAAAGTAGGGGATTTTTAACCCTCAACTAGCCCAGTTTTATTCAACTTGCCTCAGTTAATTTTGACACAGCTCCTACAGTTATGAACTCATTTCAGTTGATAATCACATACTTAAAATTCTCAATTCTTTTTGTATTTGAGTACCCCTTTTATATAGATTGTTTGTTTACCATTTATGCATCCCCCACCCGGATTCCCCCCACCCACCTCTGGGACCTCCAGCTATATTGAGTGACACTAAATAAACAAAGGTATTTAATGATATCAGATGAGAAACAAAGAACTCAATGGGGTTGCAGATCTTGTGTAATAGTGAGAGAGGTGTGGAGAAGGGGAGAGGGGTGGGGGTGGGAGGTGGTGGGCTTCATTACATATAACACAAAGGGGAGTCAGAACTGAGATTGTGTCACATATTTAGGTTGCATATATATGGACCACATATATAGGTATAGAGGAAATGAATAACTGAAAACAATTTGCAAATTCTAAAAATAATATAATAAAATAATAATATAAATAATTTTTTTTTAAATAATATTTTATTTGTGAACAAATATAGAAACAGATATGCGCTTTTGGGATTATGATTTTTAGAATGGACATTGAATCATCAATCATTTAAATACTTTGAAGGAAGATTGAAAAGTATGATGAGTTGAGTTAAAAATAATATTTTATTTGTCAACAAATATAGAAACAGATATGCTCTTTTGGGATTATTATTTTAGAATGGACATTCAATCATCAATCATTTAAATACTTTGAAAATAGGTTTAGAGTTATCATTGCAGGAAGATTGAAAATATAATTTGAGTTATGTATTCGGCGTCTGGGGATACACCATCTTCCTTGGAAGATATAAACAGAGTAGATTGATGTGCTGAAGTTCATATAATAATGGGTAATTATGTTTTAAAAAATTCCCGATCAAAACCTGTGGCGTGAGTGATGACCTGTCTGGGGATATGTTGGCGCCGAGTTGGCCCAATCTAGTTTTACCATGGTTTGAGGCAGTAAACCATGGTAAAATTCTGCATATACCATGGTTTGGTCGGGGGGTATTCCTATAATTTAATGTGCTGATAGTCAACATGCTGGGCATAACATTTGGTTTTGTTGTTTTAATAATATGGTCTAGATACTGTGATACAGGCACTACTATCTCAGTAATTGGTAGCAATTACCCTGCCCAGTATTCTACTGTTTCTTACAAGACATGTACTCTAGCCTCTCTTGTGAACCTTCTTAGTATCTCTCTGTATTTGAAGGTGCCTGTGTTCACAAGTTACACGGACATCGCTCCACAGTGTCTAACGTGACCTGCACAGCTGCCTATGTGATCAGCATGGGAGTCGATGACCGGCTGTGTGTTTGGGAAAGAACAAAAGGTGCCCTTCTGCACTGGGTTCAGATGGTACGTTTTCAGAGTCCTTCATGAATTAAATTAGACAATTTCATTTATACTGTGCAAGAGTACTGAAGATGCGCTATTTCACTGGGTAAAGGTGGTGCGTTTTTACCATGAATTTAATTAAGGACTTTCATGTATATTTTGCATATTATTTGTTGACAGAAATAAATTTACACGACACTACGGGTAAAAATGGTAGGTGTCCATAATATCTTACTTGAACTTAATTAAGGAATTTAATTCATATTTCCTGTATTATTTGATGGAGAGAACTGAACATGCACTGTTACACTGGGTACAAATGGTAGGTTTTTGCATCTGTACCCAGTGTAACAGTGCATATTCAATTCTCAGTGTATCTTACAGCATGTACAAACCCTGTAAGTAACTGGAGAGGACGTGCAACACTAGCAAGGAAAACACATTTGCCCAAGCCTCTCGTAAATTTCCCTCGTGATATGGATGCGTTTGTAGCCATACTGCGAGAACGCAGAGAATAATTTGCATGCCAGTTTTCGTTGCGGGGTCTGTGCAACCTCAAAATTCTATTATAAAATCATACATGTAGCTTTAGAGTCCTTTGCAAATTCGCCCATTTTTCTCATGTTTTTCTGTAACCAGGATGTACGTGTATATATGATGGGTTGTAACAGGGGCAAAAGATTTATATTTGATGAAAATTTCTACTTGTAGAGTAAGAAATCTAAAATTCACCAGGAATCTAAAATTCGCCACCTCTAAAACCCTAGTTAATTTTATGAAGAAAATGCTGTTTTTGTCTAAAAATTGGCATTTTTCAGTTCAAAAAGCCTTAATTTACTATACGTTCAACAAATCTCACCACAATTCATATATTTTATTAGTATTTTCACATGTGGCTAATTTCAGATATGTGGCAAATTTTAGATTTCTTACTCTATACAGTTGGTGTCTGAAAATCTAGAATGTTTTGTTTGTATTTTCAGGAACCTGGATTCTGCAACAGTATAGCCATGTTGAGCAGCACGCTGATGGTGTCAGGGGGTCAGGTAAGATCAAGGATAAAACTGTCAAAATCATTATTTTTAGTAGGGAAATGGCTATCTGGTCCACTTGTGGACAAAAATAATAAAAACCATAATCTGTTGATCAGAACTGGATGTTGAAAATGTCTATTTTATTGCGTTAATACATCCTATCCAATGGACAATTGCTAATCCAGTCGGCACAGACCGGCCCGCCAAATGTCATAAAAAGACGTCCTGTGTTTCCACCGGCCGGCCGGTCCCTAGTACTAGTGCACTCGCCAGAGGGCGTGTCGTACTTCCTTCCTGTCTAGACAGCGTGACGTCATAGCATCTTTTTCGTTTGGCGCGAACTAGTGCACACAGATTTGAAATTCAGTTTGAATATTGTGAATATTATTCAGAGTTTTTGTCTTCAGTGAACTTTTATTGTATCAACGATATTCATAGAGCTTATAGATCATTATGTCGTCTCCTGGCCAAAGAAGGGGAACTTGCGGCCATGTCATGGCTAAATTTGACAGCCACCTTGTCTGTGCATGCTGCAGGGATAAAGGAAAGGGTAAGGACCCCTGTGTCGAATAACCAGATTCTGAATGTAAGATATGCATGGCTTTCTCCCCTGAGCAACGTTTACAGCTATCTACGCCTTCCTACAAAATAAAGAAAGAAGCTTGAATCCACCCCTTCTAAAGACTCTGAATCGCTTGTCGACCCTTCTGATGTGGCTATCTTAGGGGCTGTTGATCAACAGGGTACTGTTAAACCCCCTCCTACTGTCCCCCCCCCCCCCCCCCCCCCTCCCCTGAGAATAAGGGAAAAGAAGGAAAAAGCCTCCACGTCTAAAGATGTTAAACCTACTGAGAGTAGTTCTATGGTGGATTCGAAGATTGCTCAACTAGATGAAAAATGGTCCGACGGATTCAATAGGTTGGAAGCTCTTTTGTTGGCCAGGACTATTGAACCTACCTTCCAACCCCATGTTAAAGTAACTCCAACTCATTCACCACCAGCTTCTGCAGTTCACTGTACTGAACCCTTCATCAGACCGGTTCAGCTGGTTCCTGCTTCTACAGAGTTTCCTGGATCTGGCTTCTCTGCTGTAAAGCATCAGCTGACCAGCCAACTGAGAACAACTGACCAACCACTGCTGCTATGCTTCCTGGCACATGCTCCTCTGCTACTAAGCATCAGCCGACCAGTAAAGCGAAATCCAACCGACCGACCTCTTCTACAGAGCTTCCTGGGACCGGCTCCTCTGCTGCAAAGCATCAGCCGACCAGTGAAGCACAGTCTGCCCGACCGACCTCTGCTGAGCCTGGTACCGGCTCCTCTAGTGTCAAACTGTCCACCAGCAAGCACCGGCCTCAGTCCAACCGGCCATCTTCTACCGATCGACCCATGTCTTCAGATCTTCAAGACACAGGCTCTCCTGCTTTATACAGGTCTAGAAGGGACAATTCTGTTAGTTACAGCTCTGAAGCCGGTAGTGATCTGTCCGACCGACCCCCATTGGACTTGTATACAGAAGAGGGGGAACTCTCAGATGATCAGGACGCGACTAGTGTCGATGAAGATCAACCTTTGTCTCAGGAACAGACCTACCAGGAAACCATGAGAGGTATACGTTCTTTTATGGGTTGGTCCCATGTACCAGACATTGACAGTGTGACTAATACTTCTGAAGATAATCCCTTTGCTGGACCCAAGACCCCAGTTCCTGGCAAGGTTTCTGAACAGATGCCAACTGAAGACTGGCTATGTAAAAAGCTGCAGAAATTGATCACTACTTTTGTTGAGGGCTACCCCTCCCCTGGTTCAGATGCCGGTGCCCTGTCGAAAGATGTGTTCCTGAGACCTGCAAAGTCACAGTCCAAGTGGTACGGGCTTTTTTCCGACCACAAAGTTGACCCTTCAGCCATCTCATCTTGGTGCACAGATGCCTCAAAGCTGAACAGTAACTATAGCCGTATTGCTAGACACTCTGGACTGTCTTCAACCCCACCAGCTTCACGCAGGATATCACAAGAAACTTTGCGTAAATGGGAGAGATCAGCAAGAGAAGCAATGGTTATATGTAATCAAGCAGCCAGCTTCAACAGGTGTTTGTTTAAAGTCCAACAGAACATGCAGGACCAGTTGAAAATCCTGAGGTCGGAAAGTAAGGGAAAGTCTTCTCACAAGAGTTCCTCAGCTGCTGATGAGTTGCAGTATTTAATGGATTTCAATGCCCAGCATCACACAAGCAGCAGTCAAAACCATGGAGCATCTGTCGGATTTTGTCTTCATCTCCATGGGCGCAATCACACTGGCTCGCAAGGATGCATACATAAGTCTCTTCAGAACTGGCATTAAACCTGACACTTTGAATGCACTCAGGACAGGACCTCTACATATCAACACACTCTTCCCAGACTCAGTTATAAGAAAAGCTGAAGAAGAGTCCAAGGGACACTCCAGTGCTGTACGTAGTAAGGGTCGGTACCACCCCTATGAGAGGTCGGATAAGAGATCAGACAGCAGAACTGAAGCTAAGCCGGACAGACCAGCCTGGAAAAACATCAGTAGGTGACAACAGTTCAAGAAAGGAAAGGGTCGTTCTTCAAACTACACCTCACAACCAGCCAAGGGTATAAGTGACAATTACTGTGTAACCAAGTTACAGGCACGACTGCTGGCCATCACATCCAAACAGACAATAGACACTTTTTTAAATGTAAACTGTCATGTTATACCTTCTGTTCATACTGTGCCCGGGCAATCCCAAAACAGAGAATTAAGTCCCTGGTCAGCAGGTTGTTATTGCAGAGAAAACAAATTAAAACATGTGAAAATTGTTTCTTGTGTCAATCAATTGTCTTGTGTAAAACCTGTAACAAATGTCAAAAATGTTGCCTCAAATCTACCTGTAGGGGCCAGACTTCAAAACTTTTGGAAAACTTGGTTGGATCTGGGTGCCGGTCCGAAAGTTGTTCAAATCCTGATAGAGGGCTACACCCTCCCCTTTCGGATCCAACCAAAACTCACAAGGTGTCACACAGTCGTAAGCTGGTATGTCAATCCTCACAGGAACAGCTACCTGCTGGAGGCATTACATCAGCTTATAGACAAAAATGCAGTGGAACTAGTACAAAACCAAACATCTCTGGGATTTTTCAACCGACTATTTTTAGTCCCAAAGCCCAACAACAAATGGAGACCTATATTAGATCTGAGCAAACGGAATTGTTTCCTCAAGGCGGAGAAATTCAAAATGGGGACACCGGAAACCATCAGGACCTCCCTCCAACCAGGGGAGTGGGTCACCGCAATAGATTTCAAGGACGCCTACTTCATATACCAATACAGGAACAATCCAGGAAATATCTGAGATTTCATGTCCAGGGCCAGACTTACCAATTCAAAGCTCTGCCTTTCGGTCTGTCCACAGCACCCTTGGAGTTTAATGTTGTAGCAAAGGAGGTGAAACTGATGGCCATACACAAGGGTTTTAGAATCCACCAATACCTAGATGACTGGTTGGTGAGAGCCAGATCCCACCAGGTTTGTCTCCAGCATACACAAGATCTAGTGAAAATATCCCAAAAATTAGGATGGCTGGTGAACATAGAAAAATCAGAACTGGAACCAAAGCAGATTTTCGATTTTGTAGGCTACCAGTTCGACCGTTGGCAAAATCTCCAGGACAAAATACTAGAAATACTGTCACTACCGGCCAGTCAGGTCCAGCAGTTCATGTCCCTAATAGGTTTGCTAACAGCCACAGAAAAGCAAGTTCACCTAGGCCAACTGCATATGAGACCCATACAGTGGCATCTCAAAAACAACTGGAGGGTACCAGAGTCACTAGAAAAGGTGATTCCAATTCCCAGGTCCCTGCACCCTCATTTACAATGGTGGCTGAGTGAAAACAATGTTCTCACAGACCAATCGTTACACCCCATAAAACATGCTCTGCAAATTTTTACAGACACATCAAAAGAAGGGTGGGGTGCTCAAACGAACGCACTGCAAGAGGGTCTTGGTCACTGCCAGAAAGCAAGCTGCATATAAACTATTATTAATGGAACTAAAAGCAGTCTTTCTAGCTTTGAAAGAGTTTCAAGACCTCTGTACCGACAAGATAGTACTTGTGGCAACCGACAACACTACAGTAGTGTCCTACATAAACAAGGAAGGAGGCATGAGGTCGGGCCCACTTTGTGCCCTATTATGGAGAATCTTGACCTGGTGTACCAGGAAACAAGTAACTCTCAAAGCCCGACACATTCCAGGCCGGCTGAATGTGGTAGCAGACAAGTTATCCAGACTAGGCCAGACCATTCAAACAGAGTGGTCTCTCCTTCCAGAGGTCTTCCAAACAATATGCAGCAGGTGGCACCAGCCTCAAATAGACCTATTTGCCTCGAGGTTCAACAACAAGTTACCTCTGTTTGTGTCACCTGTTCCGGATCCCCTGGCTACAGCAGTGGATGCGCTAAGTTTTCCATGGGAGGATCTGCACGCATGTACCTTCCCATCAGCAGCCATCTTGGGCAAAGTGGTGGAGAAGTTGCAGGACTCCCCATGCAAGAGAATCATTCTGATTGCTCCGGGGTGGCCCAACATGCCTTGGTTTTGGGACCTAGTGGCCATGTCCAGTCAGATCCTATTGAGTCTGCCCAATCTGTTGACACAGCCCTTCAATCAGATCCCTCACAGAAATCTGACAAATCTAAATCTCCACGCATGGCTCCTAGAGCCTCAGCAATCAAGGAGCAGGGCTTCTCTGCAGCAGTGGCAGCAAGAATTGAGGCTCCTCAAAGGGGATCAACCAGATCAGTCTATGAGGCAAAGTGGACCATTTTTACAAAGTGGTGCCTCACTAATCAGGTGAACTTCAGGGCATCCCCTGTAAAGTCAGTAGCTGACTTCCTTATGTACCTGTTTCAGGACAGGAAGTTACAGCCCAGTACCATTGATGGTTACAGGTCAGCCATTGCTGATAAGCTGGGAAATTCAGCTATTAATATCAGCAAAGATGAAAATCTCACACGCCTCCTGGATAGTTTCCACAGGGACAGACCCAAAGGTCGGAGGGGAATCCCCTCCTGGAACCTATCTCTGGTCTTGCACCAGTTGACAAAGGCTCCCTTTGAGCCAATTAAAGAGGCATCTCCGAAGCATTTGACCTTCAAAACAGTTTTCCTCTTGATTCAGTTCAGCATAGCACCTGCATGATCTGTGTTTCGTTAATTCTAGTGATATATGGAAAATAGACAAGCTAAAGATAAGGTTAAGTTATATATTTATAAATATATTTTTCCAAACAGACCAATTTTTTTCAAAAAAATCATTTCTATTACTTAGCTTTGATAGAGTTTCTTGTTCAAGATATTTCTGTTTAATTACACTTTGCAAGTGGTAAATATTCAATTGGCGAGTTGCCTTTGCGCAAGTGAAAATATAGTACCTTGTAACTGTGAGTATTAAGTTTAATGACCAAAAATTTGAATCTGGTTGCACATAGCCCAAAATTTTATCAGCTTTATTCAATTCAATTCTAATAGTAACATTAGAATGTATCCAAGATAGAAGATTTTCCCATAAAACGACTGACTTTCTGCACTCGGTGAAAAGATGAATAATTGTTTCCTTTTGTTCTCCACATAGTCTACATTTGTTTGTATCCGATATCTTTATTTTAAACAACAGATCTTGAACGCCAAGGATTCTGTGTAAGATGCGGTATTGGAACCATGCATAATGGTTGTCTAATATTGAATAAAAACAACTCTTATACAATGGCCTCCATGGGATAACATTACAGTCTAAAGACTGGTTCCATTTTAATTCATTATTTGGAACAATGCCACAACTCTGTTGAAAGACTTTGTAGATATTTTTACTTCCAGCTTGGGGGCCTACTAAGAGTCTAATATTCAAAGGTATATATGGTCTGTGAAACTCAATTGTTACTGAAAGAGTTTTGTTCAATAAATTTCTTCAAAAGACTTCTCATAGTAAAATAATTCAAAAAATTTGGTTTAAACCCAAATCTGTTCTTTATTTCATCTAGTGTTAGAAGATGACCATCTGATTTTACAATGTCCCCAATAACATGTATCCCATTTTAAACCAGTCTACAAAATATATATTTTCTGTTCCTAATGGTTTATTTAACCAAAGATTTGTACTTAAAATATCAAGATTTGTTTTGTACATTACATTTTGACTAAATTTATTAAAGTATGTAAATACTGTTTTCCAAAACGGATTTAGTTTGTATATCACAGAAAGGCACCATTGGCTTCCTAAGGATGAAAAGAAGGTCAAATTGATATCATTCTGAAGCAGGTCAAGCCAACTTTTATGATTTGAAATAAGCATTTGTTTAAGCCATCTTGTTTTCATTGACTTTTCAAAATTGTATGTATTAGTCATATTCAGTCCTCCGCTTAACCGGGAAGTGCAAAGTCTGTCTCTAACAATTTTATCTGGCTTGCCATCCCAGACAAAGTTAAACAACAATTTATTTATTTCATTCAATATACCTATTGGAGTTGGAATTGCCATAAATAAGTGGGTGAAGACAGAGAGAATCAGAGTTTTGATTACTGTAATTTTCCCAAGGGGAGTTAAATATCTATATTTCCAGGAATTGATAATTTTTTTTGCCTTACTTATTGCATTCTGATAATTCAAAATTGGTAACATGTTCAAATCATTTGAGAAGTTAATTCCCAATAAATTAAAAATGTTTTCACCCCACTGCAGTTTGTGTGAAACTTTTAGCTTTTGTGTTGAAGATATCTCACTTCCTATCCAGATTAGCTTTGTCTTTTCCGTGTTTATTTTTAGTCCTGAAATGTCGCCAAATATCTCTAATATATTCAATGCTGCTTGCAAAGAGTTTGCACTGCCATCCAAAATCAAAGTGGTGTCGTCTGCAAACTGTGTAAGCTTAAACACAGTGTTGCCAATTGATAAACCTATCACATTTGGGGATCTGCTGATTAAAGAGCATAACACTTCTGCTACAAGTATAAACAGGTACGGCGAAAGAGGGTCCCCCTGTCTACATCCGCGCTCAATTAGAATAGGATCAGATAAAAACCCACATTGAGTAACATAAGCTTTAATATCAATGTTGAATAATTTCACCCATTTGATAAAATTATCATCAAAACCGAAAGATTCCAATACATTATACAAGAATTTCCATGATACAGAATCGAAGGCTTTCTCGAAATCAATTTGACCTTCAGAACAGTTTTCCTCTTAGCCCCTCTTAGCTTAGACCTCAGGCAGAATAAGGAGTTGGTCTTTGTCTCCTTCAAGAAAGGTTTTGACAAAGACATCTCACCTGCCACTATCTCCTCATGGATCAAACAGACTGTGTTCCTATGTTATGGGCTCTCTGATCAAGAGGCCCACACTTTACATCAAGTTAAAGCCCATGATGTCAGGGCTTTTGCTGCTTCTAAGGCCTTCCAATCGGGAGTCTCCTTGGAACAGATCTTATCAGCCTGCCACTGGAAATCACATAATACCTTCACACAATTTTATCTGAAGGATGTGGCCTGGGCTGATTCAGAGCTCTACCAACTGGGTCCTGTAGTGGCTGCTCAGCAGATCCACAAATAACCCAGAAATAGAGGAGATTTTGTACATATATAAATATTTCTACATATGTAAATAGTTGTACATTTATAATTAGTTGTACATATATAAATAGTCGTACATATGCACATAGTTGTACAGTTGCACAAAAAAAAAACTGTGACGTGCTGCCTTCGGGAGGTTTATTTTTACTTCTTATGGGACTGAACTCATCCCTCTCTTCCCCTACCTCAGAGCAGGTCTGTAAAAAGAGGGGGGGGGGGGGGGGGAGTGTGTTTGGACCAAATAACCGGTCTCTGATAACCAACTATGGCCTTAAGGGTTTCTTGATGTTAAGGTTGACCCAGGCCTGGAAGAAAATTTGGTTAGTTCTGTTTATGAGTTCACCTAAATCCCTAGTAACTTACCCGCCATCCAAGCAGTAGTTATTCAGCAATTGTCCATTGGATAGGATGTATTAACGCAATAAAATTGCAAATTTAATAAGTAAATTAAATTTTTTTAAGTAAATACCCTATCCAATGGACACACAAGACCCTCCCACCGACCCTGCTATCAGCTTACTTGGGGTCTAATAGGTTTAGACAACGAAAAAGATGCTATGACGTCACACTGTCTAGACAGGAAGGAAGTATGACACGCCATCTGGCGAGTGCATTAGTACTAGGGACCGGCAAGCCAGTGGGAACACAGGACATCTTTTTCTGACGTTTGGCGGGCCTGTCTGCGCCGATTGGGTTAGCAATTGTCCATTGGATAGGGTATTAACTTATGAAAATTTAATTTACTTATTAAATTTGCAATTCTATGCTGTCGCTAAGAAACCTCAACATTTTGTTAATTATAAAGTTTAAAAGATACTTGCCATCCATGTCAGTCTTATCGTCTGTTCACTTCTTTAAAGTGAGGCATCGGAGAGATGTGTTTACAATTTATTTACTCCCAGCCCGGGTGAGGGATATTGCTGAGCAATAGCTGCTGAACTTATTTCTTTGTAGCCATTTTGTCACAATAAAACGCCGACTACAAACATATTTTGTGGATATCTGATAGAGTCACCAGTCAAAATCACAAAACCAGCCGAAAATGCAAAAAGTATAAAGTAAACAGAAAACACCTTGAGTTTTTTTTTGCTGTTGTTAAGGTGATCATAAAAGCCTATCACTATTAAGGATAGTCAAGCATGGCATCTAGCAAGGGTGACATTTTTGAAAAAAATTTAGATTACCCGTAAATTTCCAAAATAATGCCCAGGTTCAAATAAATGCCTAGTTCAAATTAATGCCTGGTACCAAACACACTGTTTACAATTTATAACACTGTTTTTGTATTTCAAAAGAACCCCTGGTTCAATTTAACGCCTGGGCGGATGCCATTTGAAAATAATTAACGCCCGGGCCATATTTTGGAAAAATACGGTATATTTTGGTTATATTAGTGGTGGCAATCTCCTAATATTACATACCAGTATGTATACATTTGTTCACAGGGTTGCATGTATCTATGGGACGTTGCTAAGGGTGAGATTCTCAGAGCTGTTCGTCTGGGAGATGCAGACCATTCTGTGTTCGTCAATCAAATTCACGTCATTGCCAATGCCGCTGTGGTTTGTGACTATGGTAACCAGCTTCGTGTAGTGCAGTTCAAGTCCGTGCTGGAGAAAGCAGAATAAAACGCTTCCTGCAAAGCCGTCTTTCATTCCAAAATAGATTTTCATCTGGGGTTATGTGTTGTAATAGTCAAACCTGTTTATATAGAACTCTGTATCTTCTAAGTTGATTTTTTTATTACCTGAAATGTGCATTAAACACAGAAGTTGCTAGTGCATTGCCGTTCATTATGAGTCAGCTCGTAAAGTGAGAAAAACGTAAAGTAAATAATAGTTTTGCAAGTAGTTCCCAAAAAAAGTTAACCAATGTCTGACTGTTTTCTGTGACATGTTCTACAAGTAGTCTTTATAATAAAGGTTGTACGTATGTGGCAAATTAAGGCCAGCCATTGGATTCATGCGATAAAGTTAATTAGTCCACTGTCTTTAATTTGCCACATAAGTACATTCTCTCAAACTTTATTTCTACAGTTAAAACATTGGGTCTAAAGAGACCCTTAGCCATTGAAATAACTGATTACAAGAAATAAATAGTTTCATACAAATATTTTAATAGTACCTTGAAAGTGGACTTAACTGGGAATAACTAGAAAAGTTTGCGACGATACTGGTCTGGCACAAGTAAAACTCAAGAAATGTTTTTCTGATGTTTGAGGGGACCAGCTGGTGTCAGGCAAATGTCTTTAGCCTTCAGTAAGATATTTTAACACAATAAACTGTATAATTGACTACAGTTGGAAATGTTCAGATTAAATTTTGGTTTGTAAGTTATAAATGTGACCCAGTAGATTCTTTGTAACTACATTGACCTCCAATATCAATATAATTGATTCTTAATATGCCTAACTACCATTATGACTCAAACCTCCACAATTTGATTTTATGGCTAAGTTTATTTTTTATCTACAGATTTTTTTTTCTGTCAACAGAACCCTACATCTGGTTCCCCTTGTTTGTAAATTTGCATTACATTTGCTGGGATTGTATCAACAAAGTTAATACTATAAAAAAATTCAAGAGTTGTAATGGTTTGTTTAGAAACAATACATTTACTCTCAATAGTAGTTAGCCGAAGGTATTTTAAAAGGTATGTTGACTAGTTGTAGTATGATCTCAAAGTTATCATAGCAGAATATTATATACGGAGAATGTAAAAATGTAAAACTATGTTCTTGTTGGTATATATCAAGGTAATTGTTATTCGGATAATAGAGTTGTACAGATTGTGTACCAGCCTGTCATTTTTGCTCAAATCACAGCCTTTTTATAATTGGTTTGCAATTTGATCCTTTTAGCTTCAGCCAGTGCTTTTCTGGGAATTCTAAAACCTAGACTTTGTTCATTTCAATCCCTGGAAAATTGTATTAGAATGCGAGTCACTATTCATTAGCTGAAGTGTTGCTTTTGGCCCTTTATTATGTGCTTTTGCCAGTACTATGGCTGGTGTTCTCACATCAGTTATAAATAATTTGTTAAAGCATGAACAGAGTGTAGAGTCTTAAAATACAGGGAGTATTGAAAGTATTTCAATATGTTTGCCATTTAGTTATTGAATACATTTAACACTACCAAGGTGGTATGTTTTTACCTGGTATTTGTTATTGTTTGTAAGCATAATTGATTAAAATTGGAGCACAGTAGACACTTTATAACTGCAATTCCATCAAGTTGTGTTCCTAATACCAACCTCTACTGGTAATGGGTGCATCGTTTGGACATCAATATTGAATGTAAAAAATATTTAAAGATCATATGATGATGGAGGGGGGAGGGGGGGGGTTTAGTATTTTCTTCTACAAAATCCGAATTCGGGATTTTGGAAAACATTTTATTCTAGCTGATCAAAGTGTATAATTTCTTCAGATTTAGGGTTTATTTTAAATATTTGTTGTGCAAGTCATACATAAAATGGTGATATTGATCTGCATCTTTGCACATTAGTATCGGTAACCCTGTCCCAAAACAACAAATATCACCAGTATTGATAAACAATTACCGACTACTTTTAGAGTCTTTTACATTGAAAGGGATCGTTAGCTGGAATTCCTAGTGTCTTTTGATTCAATAAAAAGAGGTGTTTTTAAAAATAAGGAAAGTATCTACATCTGCAGTTAAACAGTTCTAAGTTAAAGTCATATAGGTTTTTAGCTTCCTTCTCATGTTTCCATGTTCAGCTGCAATAGGAAATTATATAATGATCACCCATTCTTATTGTTACTTTGCTATCCTGGTCATATTCCAGCATGTGAAATGACCTTTATATTTTTCTGCTTACATTTTACTGACTGGACCAAGCATATTGAAAAAGTTCTGCACATTAGTATCCATGAGTAAGACCAATCCATAAGCTATCAAGCACCCTAGATAGAACCCAAGGTGGCAGCATATGATTTCTTATGGGGCATTTATGCTAAATGCTTTCAGTTAAAGTAAAATAGTGGTTTTGATATTGCAAACATGTAGGACCAATAAATATGCATTTCCAGTGAATGGGTTGGGTTCCTGCAAACATGTAGGACCATTAAATATGCATTTCCAGTGAATGGGTTGGTTTCCTGCAAACATGTAGGACCATTAAATATGCATTTCCAGTGAATGGGTTGGGTTCCTGCAAACATGTAGGACCATTAAATATGGATTTCCAGTGAATGGGTTGGGTTCTTGCAAACATGTAGGACCATTAAATATGGATTTCCAGTGAATGGGTTGGGCTCCTATTGCTTTGCTGCACATTCCAAACCTCTAGGATCTCCTCGCCTGTTTTAACTCCAGTCTCCCCTTTCGGTCACACCCATAACTCTGGATTAATGACCTTGACCCTCCCCTTGACTATCGTCATGACTAATGTATTTTGTTACCATAGTGCCCAGTGTTCCCCTTTGTTGGGAAAAGATTGTGCCTGCAAAGCAGTATGTTAGATTAGGTTAAAAAATAAGCAAGATTTAGACATTTTAATTTGGACAAACCAATTTTCCTTGAATCAAGCTTCAGGGTGAAATGTCGGCATGTTTTGAGGACATGTAGATCTAATTAACAGATCAATAAAGAGATTCAATCTACTACAGCTGAGAAATAATCAGAGTTTGTCAGGCCAAAGCTCAATCATTTTCAAACAAACCCAGAATACCAAAATATTTCCAGACAAAAACCACCTCCCCACACCTTCCAAAGACAGGGAGGAGTTCTCACCGGCAGTGTGGACTAGATGCGGACAGTAACATTGTTCAACTGTATTAATATCAGTATATAAAAGTTTCTTTATAAATTGTTTTCTGTATAAAACTTTTGTGTATGACCTGTAATGTAATTTATTGACTTCATAGCTTAATCTGTTGTACTAAAGAATTACATTCTTATATCGTTAGTGTTTCTATGAGTGAAATTAGTAATTATTTAAGATTTTGTATCTCGACTGTAATGTTACTAGTATGCCTTAAAATAAATAAAATTGAAGTGATCCAGTGTTTTTTTTCCCCAATTCATTCTTATTTTGTTACCACATCAAAAGTGTGATCGGCTTTCAGTTGCAATATTGGAGCAATTTTGTGCTAATTTTTTAAAAAGAAAAAGAATATAAATTTTTCAACCACATTTTTTTGCCAGTAACTTTCTTGGTAATATTGTCGATTCATCTGCTAATCTAAAACAGAAGATTAATTTATTTCCTTGTGGAAGATATGGTAAATTCATACTTTATTCAACTCTTATAGTAATTATAACTTTGGGATCGCACAAGCCACCTTAATTTCATATCTGTTGCTCTTTTGCATGAACATTGTGTGTCAAACCCCATGAAAGGAATATCTATCAATCTCCAAAATGGCCAAAAAAAAATTAAACATATATATAATTCAAATAGGAGAAGCAAATCAAACAGATATGTATCCCTACAGTCATAAAGTCCTGAACCAAAACCACATTTTCTTTAATTATGTAACTGATTTCCCAAAAGTGTTGGAAACTAGAACTTCCTAATGAAATGCTAGAAAGTACACGAAAATATTCTGGCAGAGCCAAGGTCAAAGTTCACATGAGGTTGCACACCGAAACCCTGCAGCCAATATATCCACTAACAACTTCCTACAGCCAGTTTCCAATATACAGCCAAGATTCAAAAGGACAAAATCAAATCAAGTTTACCCCATGACAGAGTAAAGTGATATTCCCAACAAGAATATCCCAGGCTATTATGAACTTCCTACACCTTTAACTTTCTGATGCATAGACTGGACAAGTTCAGAGTCACTACTGCAAGGTCAAAGCAAGGTCACACCAAGACACTGCACATCTTCACCTCTCCACCAGTATTAACTTCCTACAACTTACGGTTTTCATAATATATCATTTTAAAGGTCTGGATCACAATAGCCAAGTCAAAAACAATTCTGTTGCACTCTGGCACCACCAAACCAATGTTGCCACCAAGTATCAACTTCACAAGCATCATGACTTAATAGCTACAGCCCAGACCATTTTTTTCCCAACCGACTGGGCAGCATAGCTAAGGTGAAAACAATGCTGTGGAGTAAAAATTAAAATACCATTTTACTTATTGAAATTGAATATAGTTTATACTGCATTCTTGGATATAACTATCCTTAGCAAAAAAGAAATGCAATATATATTGCAATTTATTCTTAATAAAACTCAAGTTTCTTTTTTTGGTTGAGTAAATATTCCAGTTCTGTCTACTACAGCAAAAAAGTACCCTACTTGCTGATACACCCGAAAGGTTGGGACTTCATTCAGCTGAATGTGTAAAACCAGCTATGTTCAAAGTAGTATAATCGTTAGGTGAAAACACAAACATACTTTGAAATTACTCTTTATTCTTAAAATTTGTTCCAAGAAATTTCTGTATTGTAAGAAAAACCCCAATAACAGGTCACCAGATTAGAATTTTTCATGGGAGTCCGATTAGGTTGGGGCCGTTTTTCATGACAATAAAACAAAGGTATTCCTCCAGCATGTTTATTGCAGCATGAAACGAGACGCACATATTTCACTCAGTCAATATTTACAGGAGGTTACCAGTCTTTTTTTAAACTTAGAATCTTAACTTCTGGAAGAACCATCTGTTTTTGCCAGTCTTGTACCTGAAAAATACAACATAGTGGACAAGGTCATGTATATATAGTCCTGTTAAAGGTTGAAATGATTGGCATAATTCCCTATCCAGGAAACCGCAATCTTTTTATACTCCCTTTTACATACAATTTGGGGAAAAATGGCCACTTGTGACTTTAATTTTGCAAATACATATAGAAAAATAGCATCAGAGATGCCCGTACCCCACAGCCTAGGGAAATATTTTCAACACCATGAGATACAGAAGTACTGTATCAGTACAAAGTTCAGGATACTTTCAGAGCACTGTAAGTTATATAAAGGTCCAAACAGTGTTTAAATAGAGAAAATAATGTTTAAGAGAAAGATACTGCATGTAAAGATGAAGTATTAAAACAAGATAATTCAATAACAAGATGACAGCATTAATCAGCAAACTAAAATTCAACCCTCTTTATCTACATCTGCAAGGCTCGAATTATGGTTTAGATGGTTTGAATATTACCATGCATACAGAAGTGGTAATACATTTAATGAATGCTTATGTGTGGTGTTGGAGCAAAATCTGTGGCTCACTTGATGAAATTCTATCTCTTACAATGGGAAGTTATGAAAGTAAAATTCTTAGTAAATTCTAATATGACTTTAATAGTGCTTAATCTGCATCAAAAGAGAGATCCAAAGGTGCAACAAGATTTTATAGGTCAAGGTCACTACGACAAGGTCAAAGGTCAAATTAAGGTGACACCATGATAATACACACCTATAGCCCCTAACCAATGTCCCTAGCAAGTATCAACTTCCTCAACCTTATGGTTTCCAAGATATAGCCCGGACAAGATTTTATAGGTCAAGGTCACTACGCCAAGGTCAAAGGTCAAATCAAGGTCAGATCATGACGTTGCACAACTACATCCCCTAACCAATGTCCCTACCAAGTATCAACTTCCTACACCTTACTTTTTCCGAGATATAGCCCGGACAAGATTTTCAAACTCAAGGTCACTACGGCAAGGTCAAAGGTCAAATCCTGGTCAGACCATGACATTGCACACCTACACATCCTAACCAATGTCCCTACCAAGTACCAACTTCCTACACCTTACGGTTACCAAGATATAGCCCAGACAACATTTTATAGGTCAAGGTCACTACGGCATGGTCAAAGGTCAAATCAAGGTCAGACCATGACACTGCACACCTACACCCCCTAGCAAATGTCCCTACCAAATATCAACTTCCTACACCTTACGGTTTCCGAGATATAGCCCGGACAAGATTTTGAAACTCAAGGTCACTACGGCAAGGTCAAAGGTCAAATCAAGGTCAGACCATGACGTTGCACACCTACACCCCCTAACCAATGTCCCTACCAAGTATCAACTTCCTACACCTTACGGTTTCTGAGATACAGCCCGGACAAACTATTTCCCGCCCGCCCGCCCATCCGGACACCATGGGTGAAAACAATACCCCGACAGCCCTTAAGGGCTGTGGGGTAAAAAGTATAGTATAGGTTTTTTTCACTTTTCATTCATGTTACAGAAATTCATGAGGTACCCAAATGCCAATACATACATTCAATACATGCCAATACATTTCGGGATACCGGTAAAGTTTAAGCATTTACCCAATCAAATAGATCTATAAACAGGAAAGAGATTTTCCATAATCCAAAATGTGGCTGTTTTTATGAAAGAAATCGCTATAAATGCATTAAAATCAAGTGAAATATGAGATAATAGTTGATAATTTCTACAGATTCAGGTTTGGCATTTAATATTTCATGTTTCCAAATAATTATATAAGCTAACATTCGAGATTCCGGTTTTAAAAGTGGTCACGGTATTCTAGTAGAATTGTATCAATACCAGTATATTGCCACTACTGACTCGGCCCTACTGTTTCCACCATCAACCATTAAGTTCAGCTAACAGAAGCTTCCCATTATTATAGTTTCTCACCTCTCCTCCAGCTTTAATTTAACATCTCTCCTGGCTTTCCTTCTCTTTGCTGGGTCTGTGAAAGCATCTTTATTCACCACAGATTTGTCAAAAGCCACATCAACAGAGTACCTGCAACAACAAAGACTTTAGGTCACTTATAGTAGCTAAAGTTACACTGGAACATTCCTCACAGAAAAGAGAGACAATTTAAAATAGATTCAAAATATTTTTAATTGCAAGAGAGATCAGTAACTTGTAGAAAACAATTATTCAGGTAAATTAGAAGGGTTTCTGTAATAGAGAATAATACATAAATTTGCAAATATTTATTAGTCAAAATGATCCCTTCCCAATAGGACACTGGCTGTTGAATGGGATGCAAAGCACCACTTTTGGCTTTGATGATCATTTCAGAAACAACGGAATCCATTCACTCTCTAATTATTATATGGTCCCTGGTTTGTTCTTGGAATGTCTTAAGTAAGGAAAGATTGGCAGAATAGCAAATACAAGGACTACTATTAATTTGTGAATGCAAGGAAATTGCTTCACTATTTATGCCAACAAAATCTTGCATTCGCGCATCTCAAAACCTGTCCACAACACATTACCTATTTAAATGATTTAAACATATTCATTGTTTTCTCTAAAACACTTAGTCTTTATGTGGTCAACTTTAACAGCACAAAGCATTTCAGGAATCACTAGATTTACTTGTACATTTTTAAATCAGGTCCATTTAGAAGTTAGAACATTCTGTCAAGTTCTCAAACTCATGTAACTATATAGAGTCCACAATGTAATCCCCCTTTCACACTACAGGCAGTATTACCCGCGGTAACCCGCGTTTGGTGAAATGTCCCTGTCCTTGGATCACTGTCTGACAACATTTTGTAAACTTTAGAGTCAGTGGTGAGCCGTCCATTACCATACACCTCCCACAGAAGTTTTGTAATGTTTCCACCTGTGAATTTGGTACCATGGGAATGCGCTAATGAGTCGAATAGCCTCAATTTTCATGGTCAATTATTTGTTTATTTTTCAACCTTTTTACTACACTGTAAGCCAATACATCATAAACTGCTTTCCCGGATGAAGTGTATGTCAATCCGGTAAGAAGAATGGTGTTTCCGACATTTAGAACCTGCCAAAAGCACTCACTCCCTGTAAATATGGTGGTAGACATAAACCCAAAATATGTGACAAATCTCTTGATTTATCAAAGGAAAGTTTAGGAAACTGCCTAAAATATAAAAAATATGTGGATATCGAGACACATAAGGGTAAGATTTAATTGATTTTTAAAGTTGTCAGTGACCAAACGCAATTTTACTATAACACCAATGATTAATCAAACGTTGGTCTAATCATCCACTCACTAGAATGCGCAGATGAATTTCTTGCTACGGTGACTGAAGGTGTAGTCAACGATGTAAAAAATAGCATCAGACATGCCCGTACCCAACAGCCTAGGGAAATATTTTCAACACCATGAGATATAGAAGTACTGTACCAGTACAAACTTCAGGATACTTTCAGAGCACCGTCAGTTATATAAAGGTCCAAACAATGTTTAAATGGAGAAATAATGTTTAAAAGAAAGATAATGCGTATAAAGATGAAGTATTAAAACAAGATAATTCAACTAGAAATATGCCGCTCACTTTATTGTGAGCCAGCTTTGTATCCCCATGGCTATCTGGAATACTTTTAGAGATAATTTGCATTTACTCATTTTCAGTAGGTGAGTAATTAGCTACGGGTCTGAAACTTCACCAAGTGAAAGCTCTCCCAAAAGTAGGTGAATGAGTTATTTGAGAAAAATTGGCTATCTGCAATACTTTTAGAGATAATTCGCATTTACTCATTTTGAGTAGGTGAATAATTAGCTACAGGTCTGAAACTTCACCAAGTGAAAGGTCTCCCAAAAGTAAGTGAAGGAGTTATTTGACAAAAATTGGCTATCTGGAATACTTTTAGAGATAATTTGCATTTACTCATTTTCAGTAGGTGAATAATTAGCTATGGGTCTGAAACTTCACCATGTGAAAGCTCTCCCAAAAGTAGATGAATGAGTTATTTGATAAAAATTGGATATCTGCAATACTTTTAGAGATAATTGGCATTTACTCATTTTGAGTAGGTGAATAATTAGCTACAGGTCTGAAACTTCACCAAATGAGTAGGTGAGTAATTACCTACAGGTCTGGAACTTCAGCATGTGAAAGCTCTCCCAAAAGTAGGTGAATGAGTTATTTAAGAAAAATTTGCTATCTGCAATACTTTGAGAGAAAATGCAGAATTACTCATTTTTAGTAGGCAAGTAATTTAGCCACAGGCCTAATTTCGACATAAAGCCTACCAATAGAATACTGTGGTGCACCCTCTAATATACCTTGCAAACTTGAGAAGGCTAGCTATAATATTTTTTTCGTTAGAGCGGTAATGGTGAAATCTCTCTACACACTGCGGCTATCCAGTGGATACAATGATTTACTCAACAGTGAGAACCTAAAAGTAGATATTGGTAAGCTATGCCATGACATAGAGGTCTGCAATTTTACTCTGTTATAGCTGACCAAAAATTATGTGAATAACATATTTAAACAAAATACTGTAAATGTAATAGTTTTCACGTTATAACTGATTTACTCAACAGTGATAACCTCAAAGTAGCTATTACTCAGCTATGCAATGAGCTACATGTCTGAATTTTTTCTATGTTATAGCTGACCCAAAATTAGGTGAACAACATATTTAAGCAAAATACTGTAAATGCAATAGTTTTCAAGTTACAACTGATTTACTCAATAGTGAGAACCTGAAAATAGCTATTGCTCAGCTATGCCATGAGCTATAAGTCTGTAATTTCACGACGTTATAGCTGACCCAAAAGTAGGTGAACAACATATTTTAACAAAATACTCCAAATGCACTATTTTTCAAGTTACAAGTCATTTACTCAACAGTGAGTACCTGCAAATAGCTATTGCTCAGTTGTGCCATGAGCTACAGGTCTGTAATTTCACTATGTTATAGCTGACCCAAAAGTAGCTGAATAACATATTTACACAAATTTCTGTAAATGCAATAGTTTTCCAATTACAACTGATTTACTCAACAGTGTGAACTTCAAAGTAGCTATTACTCAGCTATGCAATGAGCCACAGGTCAGGAACTTCACTATGTTATAGCCGACTCCGAAATAGGTGAATAACATATTGAAACAAAATACTCTAAATGTAATACTTTTGAAGTTATAAGTAATTTACTCAACAGTGATAACCTAAAAGTAGCTATTACTCAGCTATGCCATGAGCTACAGGTCTGAAATTTTACTATGTTATAGCTGACCCAAAAATTGCTGAATAACATATTGAAACAAAATACTCTAAATGCAACACTTTTCAAGTTATAAGTGATTTAGTGCATGATTTCATGAATTTTAATGCATTTTAGACATTTTTGTCTACCAGAGGCCTAATTTAGACATAAAGCCTACCAAAAAGATAGGGTGGCGAGTCCTCTAGCATACCAAGCCACCTGCCAAATATGAAAGAAATCTGGAAAGAAATGTGGACTGTAGGTCGCTAACAAGCAATATTCTACATTTTAGACATTTTTGTCTACCACAGGCCTAATTTAGACATAAAGCCTACCAAAAAGATAGGGTGGCGAGTCCTCTACCATATCAAGCCATCTGCCAAATATGAAAGAAATCCGGAAAGAAATATGGAGTGTAGGTCGCTAACAAGAAATCTCTGCGGACGCGGACGACGACGATGATGAATCCATAGTATCCCCGCTTCGCGTCGGGGATACAATAACAAGATGACAGCATTAATCAGTAAACTAAAATTCAACACTCTTTATCTACATCTGCATGGCCGAATTATGGTTTAAATGGTTTGAATATTACCATGCATACAGAAGTGGTAATACATTTAATGAATGCTTATTGTGGTGTTGGAGCAAAATCTGTGGCTCACTTGATGAAATTCTATCTCTTACAATGGGACGTTATGAAAGTAAAATTCTTAGTAAATTCTAATATGACCTTTGCTTAATCTGCATCAAGACAGACCCAAAGGTCCATGAAGATTTTAAAGGTCAAGGTCACTACGACAAGGTAAAAGGTCAAATTAAGGTCACACCATGATAATACACACTTATAGCCCGTAACTAATGTCCCTACCAAGTATCAACTTCCTACACCTTACGGTTTCCGAGATATAGCCCTGACAAGATTTTATAGGTCAAGGTCACTACGGCAAGGTCAAATCAAGGTCACACCATGATGCTGGACACCTACACCCCCCTAACCAATGTCCCTACCAAATATCAACCTCCTACACCTTACGGTTTCCGAGATATAGCCCGGACAAGATTTTATAGGTCAAGGTCACTACGGCAAGGCCAAAGGTCAAATCAAGGTCAGACCATGACGTTGCACACCTACACCCCCTAACCAATATCCCTATCAAGTATCAACTTCCTACACCTTACGGTTTCCGAGATATAGCCCGGACAAGATTTTATAGGTCAAGGCCACTACGGCAAGGTCAAAGGTCAAATCAAGGACAGACCATGACGCTGCACACCTACACCCCCTAACAAATGTCCCTACCAAATATCAACCTCCTACACCTTACAGTTTCCGAGATATAGCCTGGACAAGATTTTATAGGTCAAGGTCACTACGGCAAGGTCAAAGGTCAAATCAAAGGCACACCATGACGTTGCACACCTACACCCCCTAACCAATGTCCCTACCAAATATCAACTACCTACACCTTACGGTTTCCGAGATATAGCCCGGACAAGATTTTATAGGTCAAGGTCAATACAGCAAGGTCAAAGGTCAAATCAAGGTCACACCATGACGTTGCACACATACACCCCCTAACCAATGTCCCTACCAAATATCAACTTCCCACACCTTACAGTTTCCGAGATATAGCCCGGACAACATTTTATAGGTCAAGGTCACTACAGCAAGGTCAAAGGTCAAATCAAGGTCAGACCATGACGTTGCACACCTACACCCCCTAACCAATACCCTCACCAAGTATCAACTTCCTACACCTTACGGTTTCTGAGATATAGCCCGGACAATATTTTATAGGTCAAGGTCACTACGGCAAGGTCAAAGGTCAAATCAAGGTCAGACTATGATGTTGTACAACTACACCCCCTAACCAATGTCCCTACCAAGTATCAACTTCCTACACCTTACAGTTTCCGAGATATAGCCCGGACAAACTATTTCCCGCCGCCCACCCACCCACCCACCCATCCAGACACCATGGGTGAAAACAATACCCCGACAGCCCTTAAGGGCTGTGGGGTAAAAAGGTTGCGACTGTCGTCCTTCGGTGTAATACAGTGACATAAGGTGAGTGGAAGTACATGGACGATTTGCCACTGTGAGCAAGGTCACATACAAACCTTGAATGGTAGTTGAAGGATGGGGGGATTTGCCAAATGCCTATAACCACGAATTACACCGCCTGTAGTGTGAACAACTCGGATGAAATGGGACAACCTGGGAGGTGGTTTCGCTGCCGGAGGAACCCCTGTAACCGCGGGATGTACCACCTGCTGTGTGAAAGGGCCATAAGGGATATAATTAAGTTTTACAGAATCATCTGTAATTACAGCTATATTAGGTATTATTATCTCCCGCCGGCCGATAGGCCCGGTACGGGAGATTATAAAATGCCCTCTGTCCGTGCGTCCGTTCGTCACGTTTTTACAAAAGCCTTTCTATCTCTAAAACTATTATAGCTAGAGCTTCCAAATTTGCAGGATACATTCATCATTGGAAAAACTTGCCAGAGAATCTTTTTCTCCTGATTCTGAAAAACAAGATGGCTGCCACGGGTGTTAACAAGATGGCTGCCGTGGATTTTTTTTTCTACTTTGAGTAAAGGACTCATAGCTCAAAAAGTATTGCAGTTAGTTTTTTCGTGAAATATGTTGTTCAGCTACTTTGTCCTTAGCTATAAGATGGTACATAGTTTGGGGTTCTATTGCATGCCATAAGTGAGTAATAGCTATTTTCTCATTCGTAGCTAAATAATAGAAGAAGTAAATGTCAAATATCTTCAAAAGTATTAAAGTTAGGGAAATCTTTTCCAATATGTTGTACATCTACTTTTTGGTAAGCTATCACATAGTAAAGTTTCAGACCTGTTGCACCTTGGATAGCTGAGTAATAGCTACTTTGAAATTCTGACTGTTGAGTAAAGCCATTGTAACTCCAAAACTATTGCAGTTAGAGTATTTTCCTAAAATATGTTGTTCAGCTACTTTGTCCTTAGCTATAACATGGTACATAGTTTAGGGTTCTATTGCATGCCATAAGTGAGTAATAGCCATTTTGTTATTTGTAGCAAAATAATGAAAGAGGTAAAATGTGAAATATCTTCAAAAGTGTTAAAGTTAGGTCCCCTTTAATGCTTGGCGGGAGATACACACCGCGGCAGTGGTCTTGTTATTATTAACTATACATCAATACAACTCAATACACTGGATATACTTGTACATTGTCTGGTGTATTTATTACTTACTGGTCCTGGGGATACATCAGCACAAGTTACTAGGGGTGTTGCGGTAGTACCGGTATCGTCGGTACGGTAAATAAATCACTGCAAACCGTCATAAATTCAGCTACCGGTTTTCCGCTTAAAGGTCAATATAAAGTAATTTTACTAACCTCACACACAAAATAAATGTCATAATCTGCTTTTCTTTGCTTTTTACTGTAAAACAACAACCATAATGAGCGATGATTCAAAGCAAACCACATAGTTTGTCGATTAGCCAATTAGAATCGAGGACACATCTGTGTCATGTTAGCAGAATTCCTGATTAAAGTATGGAAACTATTTGTTTCTTATGTTTTGTTGAATAAGAGACGGTTAACCGGTAACCGACCAGGAAGTGCCAGACGTGAAACCGGAAGGAAAAAATCGCTACCGCAACACCCCTACAAGTTACCCTGGCTCTACTTACTGCATATTACTTTACATCAATGCAACTGACATTACTTCTACTTACAAAATATCCACAAAATTCATCTAGTTCAAGGTCAAATTTGGCTACTTGTCTATTTCAACAGTTGACTCACCTCGTTGGCATGAGGTGGTTGAAGTTGAAGACTTTCACAAAAGCCTTGACTTTAGAGCGCTTCTTTATTTTCTTTTTGCCCATTCTTTTGGTCACCTGACGAGGATATCTCTCTATTCCTGCAACTAGTGCATGTCCGTAGGACTTTTCAGATGTGCCGTCATCGTAGTTCTGTTTTAAAAAGAAAAAAATTCAAACTGGTAAGTAATATACATTTTGCATCAAAAGTACTCTTACTTATCACTCTTTTTCAAGGACTTATTTAGAGTTAGAGATGTGTCTGCAGCACTGGAATCTCTGTAGAGACCATTTCACTAGAATAGCATGGCAATAATTTACAAACAACATCTCAATTGTCCACTCAGTATAATGGTGGGGAATTAACCTAACTATGAAGACATTTTAAACTTTTATTGCATATTTTTGTAGCTTTTCAGATTTTTATGGCAATTTCTTTAAGCAGAACTCCGAAGTTTTGCTTTTATGAGCTTCATTTTCTGTTGGTGGCCCTATTCAATTAGGATATGCTAAAACACAACCTTTTTTGTTATGTTGGAATATTTTACATGCGCCATTGGCAGGGCACAGTGATGGAAAATATGCTCTTTACATTGTTAATACTAGATTGCGCTGATTCGACACCAATATATCCGCAGACAGGCCATCTCTCACACCATACATGTTGAATGTGTACTTAAAGCCTTAGTTTTTGGCACATGGAAAAAGAACATTGTAATATATTCCCAGATGAGATTCAGCTGTATCAGGCGCATATTATGACAGTTATAGGGCTTAAAAGTGGTAAAAAGCCCCATAAATTGGGTGTCTGGGGGCATTCTAGAGACCTTAAGGTGACCTTAAAATTACAGTTTGTCAGTTACGGACTCCAAATTTTTAACAGAAAAACATTACATGTAGAAGTTATATCTACCACAGTTACAGACTTGTCAGGCATACCATTTCCAGGTAACATTACCAAATATGTTGAAAATGTCTTAAACGGGTCACTCGGGTGGGTGTTTATGGTCTTTATCCACAGGTTAAACATCCGTTTAAAGCCTTGGTTTATCTCAAATGTAAAAATAACAATCATATATTCCCAGATGAGATTTCATCTGCATTAGTCACATCGTTTGACAGCTATAGGTCTTCAAGGTGGCAAAAAGTCTAAAAATTGGGTGTCTTTGGGCAATTTTAGAGACTTTAATGTGACCTTAAAATTAAAGTTACAGACTTAAAATTTTTCACAGACTTAGAGTATATATAGGAGTTATATCTATTACAGTTACAGACTTGTCAGACTTACCACTTTTAAGTTATAGGGAAAAATATAGGAAAAACGTTGAAAAAAAATGTCTAAGTATAGTCTTTATGGGCCTTAAAAACAATTTTAACCTTAACATAAAGTCTTGATTTTTGGTATATATAAGGAGAATATAGTAATGTATCTCCAGGTATAATTTGAGGCAGATAAGCCACACAATATGTGACCTAGAGGGCATTAAGTGTCAAAAAGTCAATTTTTTGACCTTAAGGTGGCCATAAGTTCTTTATTATTGGTAGTTTAAGGTCACCTTAAAATAGGGTTCCTCTCCTGATGCAAATACACGTGTGTGCCAAGTTTGAATGAAATCCGCAAAAACGTTTTTGAGTTATCGCGCACAGAAGTCAAAACGTACGGCAGCGGCGCGACGGACCTGAAACCAATATATCCATGACTTTTGTCTGGGGATATAAATAGCTAGATTTTAGCTAAACTTTCTTCTTACATTTCAGAAAATGGTCCATTTGGGGTGCATTTTATGAGTATGTTTGCAAAATCACCAATAATAACCAAGATTATTGTGAATTGTCACCCTTTTCTTCAGAGTACTCAAGTCTCTATTATAGATGTTAAGACCCAAACTAAAACAATTTCTGCAAAATAGATTTTGTGGCCTGATAAGATGAACAAATGAAATACAGTAGTTTCCCTCATTATATGGGCTTAACTAGCATTTGTGCCGCTTTGTTATCTGCGATTACCCAAGAGTCCCAGACTGGTTACATATCTGTGGTGTAGAAAATTTTTTTTAATCAAGTATTCCCATTGTCTGATATTTCTCATAATCAAATTATTAATTAGAACCCAATTCAAATTCTGTTTAAACTTTTAAATGAGATCAAAAGTTGTTTTATTTTCCTCCTTTTCCACAGTTTAATGTCCCATCATGGGATTCCCATGATTCTATTAAAGCCTTGTGAAAATTTTATCAAGACTGTTGGAATTTCCTGCCAGCTAGAAACTGGGCTGAATGAGACTAGAAATAGGACGCCCTGTTGATAGTAGCTGCGACATATGAATAGAAACAGGATAGCATAGAAGAACACACATTATCATGTGTAATGTCCACCCCATGAACCTTTTGCCAAAATTGTACAGTAGTCTTACAAGACCCTGTTTCATTTGTAAAATATATCAATGATGCTTAAATATTTATTAGTATACATGTAAATTATTTCAGCTTCATGCCTTTTTGCATTGGTTGGGTTAAAAATTTTGATGAAAGCACTCTATCTTGCATGGTTAAGGAGATAGAAGCTAACTTCTGTTTTTCTATTTTTGGCCAAAATTTGAAAATTCAAAATGGCCGCCATTTTTGGGACAAGGAAAATGTTTTGAAAATTGCCGAGAGTACATTTCTTAGATACCCTATGGGTCAAAAATTGCGACGAAATCACTCTATTTTGCACGGTTAAGGAGATAGACTCAATTTTATGTTTTGCAATTTTGGACAAAAATTCGAAAACTCAAAATGGCCGCCATATGTGGGAAGAGGAAAACTTTTGAAAACTGCCCACAGTACATTGCTCAGATACCCTGCGGGTCAAAAATTTTGACGAAATCGCTCTATCTCACATGGTTAAGGAGATAGAAGCAAATTTGTGTTTTACCATTTTTGGCAAAAAATTCGAAAATTCAAAATGGCCGCCATTTTTGGGAAGGGGAAATTTTTTTGAAAATTGTAAAAAGTACATTTGTCAGGTACCCTGTGGGTCAAAAATTTCAACGAAATCGCTCTATCTCGGATGGTTAAGGAGATAGAAGCAATTTTGTGTTTTGCCATTTTTGGCAAAAATTCGAAAATTCAAAATGGTCGCCATTTTTGGGGAGGGGAAAATTTTTTGAAAATTGCCAAGATTTTGTTTATTTGGGGTTTTACGTCGCTTTCAACACTGTACAGGTCATATCACGACGGGTAGTTGGAAGGGCAGAGGAAACCAGTACATAGAGTTCGCTAGGGTTGTGTACTGTAAACTGCCGACCAACGGCAAGCAACTACCAGCTTTCCCACTTACGGCCATGACGGGGATCGATCCCCGGCCGCAGAGGTGGGAGGCGAGAGTGTTACCACTCTGCCACCGTGGCCCCTGAAAATTGCCAAGAGTACATTGCTCAGATACCCTGTTGCTTGAAAATCTCGACGAAATCGCTCTATCTCGCATGGTTAAGGAGATAGAAGCAAATTTGTGTTTTGCCATTTTTTGGCAAAAATTTGAAAATTCAAAATGCCCGCCATTTTTGGGGAGGGGAAAATTTTTGGAAAACTGCAAAGAATACATTCCTTATATACCCTGTGGGTCGAAAATTTCAACGAAATCGCTCTATCTCGCATGGTTTAGGAAGTATGAGCACATTTGCCTTTTTCAGTACTCAAAATAGCCAATCACTCATTTATTTAATTAATTACTCACTCATCTATGAAGCAATTCCCTCCAAAAGCAATCCCATACAAGCTATTAACCTAATGAACTTCCTCACCAAATTTCAGAAAGACAGGCTTAATAGCATTCCTTAAAATGTCTGGAAACCAAAGAGATACTCAAAAGTAGCAAAGTAGCTATTACTCTGTTAGCTATAGAGCTATCATCACCAAAAGCAATACCATACAAGCTATTAACCCAATAAATCTGCATGCCAAATTTGGTAAAGATAGGATAAGAACTGTTGCCTAAAATGTCTGGAAACCAAGTGTGACGTAGGACACCGGACGGCGGGCACCGGAAAATGCAAAAATAATATGTCAACCCCTCGGTCGGGTGGACATAATTCACTGGTCCAATGATCCCGTAAAAATGGTAATGTTGAAGTAACAGTTCAATATATAACACAGGTTTTACTTCTTAACAGTCCACTAGACTTACAACTGGGGTATCACAGTGACCTACCTTGATTATAACAGCCTTGCGTCCTGCATAACGTCCTCCAAGGACTAAAACCACCTTTCCCGATTTCATAAACCTTCCCATGATGAGGCTGAAAAGAAAATTAATTGTGGAATTATTATAATGATCAAATGATGAAATATAAAATATGCCAAAGAAACCCACCTCTAATTTAAATTGTGCAGATTCTGAGTGTTTTAATCTGTAACTGCATTTCTATGAATTTTACCTATTTGACTATCTTTGTGAGAGACTCAAGTGACTGATGTGATGTTTGCAAACTTCAGTATTATTGTGCACTGGCTCATTGCCGAATAATGATCAGAAAAATTCAGATCAAACCGAAAGTTGCAAAACTCATTTCTTTAGCCTTTTTGTCACAATAAAACACAAATATATTTTGTGAAAAATTTGCCACATTCACCTGTTGAAAACACAAAGCCAGCCATATATACACAAAACTAAATAGAACACACCTTCAGGTTTTCCTACTGTTGTCAAGATGAAAATAAAATCAGTGACAGTAGGTCAAGAATTTTATGAAGTGAGTGAGATGTTAATGAAAAGCTTTTGGGTTATGTTTTGGCTGTATTTGCGACTTTTTTTTTAATTTGATTTTTTGGGTTTGGTTGACACTTTTGGCTCCATGATCAGTAATGATCAATGGTTGTTCAGTTTTTTCCAATATAAACTTTGACGGGCAAATCACAGTGATCTCCAAGCACTAGTGAATCTCACATACTGTTATGAGCTCAAAAACACAGACAAATGTACCAAAGAATGTCGGGTACAAGATTTAAACGCACATACCCTACAGTATGTTCTTGGAATGATTCCATTCCAAAATAAGGGCCGGCATTCATAAAACTTACTGAGACCAAATCTCAATTCAGAAACTATTTTTGTCTCAGATTTTGTGAATACAAGCCTGGGTTTTTCATCCAATTCAGCAGTTGGGGTTCAGAAGTGGGAACTACAGCCATGGTTTTTTCATCATAAATAACTGTGTTAGTGTAAAACAGTTGCTTTGTCAAGGTAGAGTCGAAACCGTTTTTCTGCAGTCAATTGCAAAAAAAACTCTAATATTGCAATATTACTCAAAAGACAAAATCATACTGATAAAATAATTAGAATGGCATTGGTAGAAATGTGCTCGGTTATAAAGATATTCTAGGATTGTTGTGGCATAATATCCACAAGGAAAGTTTACCTTTTCACACAGGAAGTAAAAGAAAGGTGGTGGTGACTAACACTATGAAAGACAACGCTGATGCAAAATTCGTACTTCCCGGTTGAAATTCATATTGTTCCCTATATGTACATATCTTGTACATTCTGAAAAAATGAGTTTATTCTTAAAAAGTATGAAAATGCAAAGTTTTGGATATTTTCTTCGAATGAAAATGATATTCACATATTAATGTGATCAAAATGATATTTTAAAATTTTAGTAGAAATTTATTGAAAATGACAATATAGTTTTATCACATAGCCTTTTGATCAAAATTTGTCTCATCCTTTGTGTTAAATGTAAAATTATGAGAAATTGATTGGTGAAAAAGTCTTTTTTTCCCTGTTTTTCTGTGCCCTTTTTAAAGCAATATTATTTTTACGTTTATTGGTGTACTAATGTTCGACATTTATGGATTTAGCGCTTTTTCATTGTGACAATCTAACTTGCATACCTTGTCCCCAAATGGAAGACTATTGAATAGGTTGTGAATAAGGCTTGTAGGTCATGATACACCAAAAAAGGGACAAATTTTATTGCAAAAAAAGATAGTTTTCCATGCTACTTTGCAATTGGTTCCCAAACCCTTCCAATGGCCTCCTACATTCTGACTTGTTCCTGAATCCTTCTAAATGGGTTACAGACCTGTTGAAGGATGTCAGACAAAAGTATTTATTTTCGACCATTACAATAGTTTTAGGATAGAGTTCCTGGATGCAAGATCTGACAAGGATCATGGAGGTTTACAGAAAGTTAACAGCAAACTCAAACAGTTTTATTTATTGGGGACAACATGATTTAACTGCCAGTCCTGAGCTCTTACTGAATGTTAAGATTGTGGTTTACAAACCTCCCAAATGAAAAGATTGACCTCTGGAACTCTCCATATTGGCTTACGTTCAATAATATAACCCAAAGCAGATATTATATAAACCGATGCCGCCCGTGTAGTCAGAATTTCCAGTACAATTCATGCATGCCAACATGTTGAATTCACTGAGGAACTGTCCTGGAATTACAAAGTACCTCACAAAGTTATAAAGTCATCCCCAAACCAGTGAGGTATCGTTAAGCGGAGATGGACTGGGAGGGTTTCTATCTGTCTCAATAGGTATTGTACTGTGCTTATAAAAGCTACATTTAAAATAAAATTTTCAATATTATTGCGCTACAATATACTTACCTATTCAAACAGAGTGCTGAATTCCAACATCTTGGATGGTGGGAAGACAGCTCATTGACTGGGGTCCTGGTGAGAGAGCTGTGAATGGTGACGGAAGGAGGCCCAACCTCAGCATCCGTGAAGGTGTGTTGATGGATCAATCAAAGGCATTTTCTCTTAATTCTGGGGAACTGGTTGGAAGGGCTGTACAGAGGAGATGCTAAGAACTGTGGTCGCAAAAGAGTTTAAAAAATACCGTTAGATTTAGGATATAAGAAGTCCTTGGAAAGATGTTAATAAAAAATTAACAGCAGTTAGAGAGATAAGATATGTTTGGATAAGACAAAGCTAAGTATGAATTGCAAATAATTGCAAATAAATTGGTTGGTTGCAAATAAGTCTACTTGCGGCTGTTCCCAGAGTTGAGTGATTTGTTTGAAAATCTGAGGGGACAGAGACCATTCAATGTGTTGAATTGGTTCCTAATGGAAAGGCCGTACGCAATAACATTCAGTGAACCTTTACACCAGGTGAGGAGTTTCCACATGAGGGCACTAAGTTCCCCCAAGCTCCCCCTTGTTTGTTTATGTGGGCTACTACAGTGGTGTTGTCCGAGGCAATCAGTATTTGTTTTGTGTTGCACTGTGTCGAAAAATGTTGAAGGGCTAGGCACCACTGCCTTTAGTTCTAGGACGTTTATGTGTAGCTGTTTTTCTACGCTTGACCATAAACCTCTGTCCTGTGTTTGAGGGGTCTGTAAAGATTAAGGTATCATGATCCCTGGGTGTAGGAATTCTCCGCACAGGACGTTTTGTGGTTTCAACCACAATTCCCTGTGTTGTTTCATTTTCCCGAGTTCAGGGAATGGGAGAATTCAGAGGCATTGTGAATTTCCAATGAATCTTGAGATGCCATTGAAAGGGTCTCGTGTGTATCCGGCCCAGTTTCACTATTTTCTCTGTGGATGCTAATAATCTAATGGTGGACATTTCTTGCACTGATAACAGATTTCTTGGGGATCCTTTTGAACGTATTCTTAATTTTGTTCCATCTGTTGTCTGTGGGTCTGACAAGACTCTGATCTAGCAAAAAACGGTAGCCTATGAAATCGAACCCCTCCTGGGGAGTGTGTTCTGATTTTTGCAGGTTTACTATGAAGCCCAGTGTTTGAACCAGGGCGAGTAGCTTTGTCGTGTATTTCTTTGATTTGGCTTGTAAGGTGCTCTGATGAGCCAGTCGTCTAGGTACTGTTGCAACCTAATGTCTTGTTTAATGCCAGAGGTTATACCTCCTTCACTAGTGAGGTGAAGACCAGAGGGACTGTGTCCAACCCGAAGGGTAGGCTGCTGAACTGATAAGAGACACCTTTGTGATGGAACCTGAGAAACTTCTTGATTGAGGGTGAATGGGGAGATGTAAATCTGAGAGGTCTATCAAGGATACCATTCCCCTTGTCTCAGGGATGTGCAAATTGACTCCGGAGTCTCCATCTTGAATTGAGACTGTGAGATACCGAGGTCTATCACAGGTCTTCACCAGTTCCCTGGCTTTGGGACTAAGAGCAGTCACCTATAGAATCCGAGACTGTCTTCTCTGCTTACTTTCTCTGTTGTTTTTTGGCAAGGAGGTCAAGAATAGAAGTGAATAATGCATTGTGTTTGTTGATGTCGCTGTATCTGTTGATTATGCAGGGACTCCTGGACAACTTGGGGTGTTCTCTGAAGGGCAGCCGATAGCCCTGTCAAATGAGATCCACTTGAATGGTATGAGAACCCTTTTCTTCCTGCTGTTTTACAAACCAATTTAATCTGCCTCCCACTGTGAGGTCCTTTATGTTTTTTACAACAGATACAAGACTTGACTAAATGTACACACAGAGTCTTTACCTCCTCCGTTGGGATTGGAACACTTAGAGTCTTTAACCTCTCTGGTAGGAGTTGAATATTCAGAGTCTTGTGCCTCTCTTGGAAGGACTTAATGTTCAGAGTCTGCTCCTTTGGTGGGGTGAGTGGTTTGTTAGAGTCCAAGGTATGCCTGGAACAGGTTAAAGAAAGTTGTCCAGGATTGAGGGGGAGAGGGCATTGAAAAGTGCCATTGTTGAGGTGGTTGTTGTTGGTTTTGAGCACCTCCTGCGTTCTTGTGCTTGCCTCTGCATGTTCCCATACCCCTATGGCTGCCACGACTTCCGCCTCTCTGCTGTTGAGGGTAAAACTATGGTGGTACCAGATTTTGAGGAAAGGGTACTTGGACCTGATAATAGTCCCCTTGTTGGTATGCTCTCCTTCCTCTGCCCCTAGCCTTTTTCTTGTGTTTCCACTGGGGTGAAATCGTGCACTCTGCTGGTTCCCTGTTTTGACTCCTAGGCCTATCAGATGTTGTTCATACTCTTGCATCAGGGAATGCTCAAAAAGGTCTGGGCCTGAGATAGGGGCTGCCCAGAGATTTTTAAGGCAGTATGCTTCCAAGCAGTTGTGTCTGTTCTTTAGGTATGTGTCTCAACGCATGAGAACCAAGTTGGTTAACCAATGTAAAAACTTTTCCAGCAAATGTTGGTAAGCAAGAGCTGATATTGAGCATGAACTGCATCTGGGGGTATCCTGTAATGTGGAGTTCAGTAGTTGTTGTAGTTACTGGTCCCTGGCCCTAGGATCTAGTTCTGAGGCCAGCAATCTAAAGATCTTTTCCCTCTGATCCTTTGCTAAGGTTATTGAGTGTTGATTCACTGGCTATTGATAGGTTAGAGAGGAAGTTGGAGGTCGCTATGCATTCTCTGACCATAAGTTCCAACTTGACCAGTTCTCGTTGTTTGATAGAGGTTGAAGGTAGGCCTTTGTACCCAGGTCTTGTAATATTTGAGAATGCTTGTGGTACAACTTGGGGTCTTGGGGGAATTTCTCCACTGCCATCGGATACCAGTTATCTCTGTTTTGTGGGTTGGGAACAAATTGGCCAATATCCGGGGAAGTAGAAGATGAAGGTTCTGGTTTGACCACTGTCTCCTGGTTTTGTACAGCTTTGGCAATATTGTCCATCAAGGGGAGCTTTAGAGATGGAGGGCTAGAGGAATACTTCATGTGAAACATATTAGAATCAGAGTCCTGATTCTAATTTGTAATCCTCAGGGTCGTCAATGCCGAAATATTGCCTGACTCAGTCTATGAAGGTGTGGAAGTCTGCCTTTGGACGAGGGGCTAGGTTCTCCTGTTCTGATTCATCTACTTGGGCAGTTGATGAGTAAGAAGATCCTCCTTCCAGCCCATGGTCAATCTTCTCAAGTCTTTGGAGGGGGAAACTCAGATTGAGGTTACAGCTGAGGTAGAGGAGGAGATGGGGATATGATTGCTTTGATGGTAGAGGGAGTGGTAAAGGCTAAGCCTTTGATCCCTTTTAGCCCTTTTTGGAGGTATAGAAATATCCATTGGTTCTTGAACTACTGTTTGATGGCTGTGATGCTTGATTATCTGCAGGAGTGGATTGAGATGAGAACTTCTCGAATATTTGCTCCATCGAGGAGGCCAGAAACTGTTGTAGTCCAAATTGTAACTGTGAGTATAGGTCCTGGATTTGTTTCTGGTTTTGTTGAGACAGGTTCTCCATTATTTGCATATTCTGTTGCTCAAAATGTTCTTTAAACATTTGTGTGTGAGGTGTCAGTGGGGGAGCAATCCTCTGCAAACCGGAGCTGAAGCAAACATTGGGTCCTGACTAAGTGTAGGTTGGAGTGGCGCCAGTGTCTTGGAAAAGAATGGATGGTCTTGAAAATGTATTGGATGGAGTTGAAACCGGGGCAGTCTGAAAAGTCTTGATCTTTGGCAGGGGCATATGGTGGGTTGAAGAAATGTTATTGCACCTGAAGTTATAGCCGGCTGTAGAGGCAACAGGAGTAGTATATATTGAGTCAATATCGAGTCGAGTTTCCCATCAATCATGTCACTTTTTGACAGCTGTGCAGCTGCCTGGGGCAGAGGGTAGATGGATGGCTAGGTAGGGTAGGGGTCGGTACTATCTCTATACGGGTTATTGGGCTCTATACAGGTTCTTTGAGACTGGTTCAATGGGGATCTTTATTGTTTGATAGTTTATAGCTATTACTCAGCTGAATCATCATCATCACACAGCTGTTGCTGCATAATGGGCAAGCTGTTTGTCTGATTTTAATGGGTTTGGCTTTTGTCTGCTAGCCATGTGATAAATGGGGCTTTGTCTGCTAGCCAAGCTTTTCAATGGGGCTTTGTCTGCTACCCATACTAGATCAATATTACTTCTGAAAAAAATGAATCATCACACCAGCTGTGGGTTTTTAATGGGACTTTAATGGTGCTTTGTCTGCTAGCCAAGCTTTTCAATGGGGCTTTGTCTGCTACCCATACTAGATCAATATTACTTCTGAAAAAATGAATTATCACACCAGCTGTGGGTTTTTAATGGGACTTTAATGGGGCTTTGTCTGCTAGCCAAGTTTTTAATGGGGCTTTGTCTTCTAGCCTACTGCATCATATTACTACTGAAAAATGAATCATCGCACAGCTGTGTTGTTTAATGGGCCTTTGTCTGCTAGCAAATCTTTTAATGGGTCTTTGTCCGCTAGAAATGTTTAATGGGGCTTTGTCTACTGAGACTGTTTCATGGGGCTTTATATACTGAGACTGTTTTATGGGGCTTTGTCTGCTAGCCAAGCTAGATCAATATAACCTTTGCCAAAAAATCTGAATCACAACTAGCTATAAATTTTTAAAAATGAAATAAATCTAGACAAAGCATCAGCACTTGCATTTGATATCTCACACAATGTATACAAGCTACATTGGAGGTCCTTTGAAAATCCCCATTCCCAATTAAAATTAACGGGAAATTTCGAACCCCAGAGTAAGCACACGAACGCAATCTGTCGCCTCATATACACTCACAGGTTATTGTCCTGCTTTCATGCACACTTTCTGATTAGGGTTAGGGCTTTGGGGTTAGCTGATAATCACTCTATAGTCGCAGTTTACTCTCCTACTTTCATGCACATTTTTGACTAGGCCTAGGGCTTTGGGGTTAACTAATAGTTCTCGCCTGATATACATTATCAATATGACTTGCTTAGTGCTGTGGTTTATGAAAACAAAACAAAAAAAACAAAAAAAAACAAAAACAAAAAAAAACAACTACTCTCTATGATATCTGACATTTTGTACAAGGAATCTTTAATGATATGTCTATTTGGTTAAGGGCTTTGGTGTTAGAGATGATAATGTTAATTGAACAAACTCATACGAAAAAGTAAATCTCATTTGCATCCAATGCTTTAATTTTCTTTACATCACGAAGACCATTAAATCAGATAATGCACTAGATAAAAAAAAATTTAATATCAAATCTGAATCTACTCTCCTTTGTTACTCTATTTCCTTTGTATGGTTTCCAGCCAATCTGTTACCCTCTCACCTGTTCCCTTTTATATTTCCCACATCTGCATCTTTGACAGAAGCCCCATTGTTCTATTAATAAAAATGTGTCACTTATTTTATCATAATTTTTACATAAATATTATAGCCCTCACAAAGACCTCCCCAACCCCCCTCAAACCCACCCTTTCGTATTTCTCACCTCTATCTCATTATGTGACTGACATTAGGAGCTCATACGTTAACTGACAGATACCTGTCTAGCACAAAGACTGCCTTAATTTTATTTTCCTATATTTAAACTTTCTCCTTTCACTCACATCTGTCTAATAACTCTTGTTTTATGTAACAGGGGCTATTTATACTGGTAATGAAATGCTGAGCTTGCTTTTGTTTATAAAATTTTTCTCTGACATAAGGATCCTGACACTTTTTCAACACATTTACTAAAAATGCTGATAAGACTAAATCTTTTCTATAGTAATTATAAACTCCCCAGTCGCTATATAAACCCCTGGGAAATCTGTTTTTGTGAAAAATTAAATGCTTATCACTCTTGCGGAATTCTGCAAAAATTATTTTGATATAAAAAAGAATTGTTAGAAATGTCTCAATCAGGATTAACTCTTAGGGATCTATTTCTACAGGTGGGAGATATGAACCTTCAGCACCCAGATTATTTTTAGAGATGGCACTCAATACCTTTCATATTAAAAATTGTACATGCCTAGGGGTGTCATTGTTTTATGTCTCATGCTTCATCTGGCATTATCCATCTTATACTCACAGGATTCTTCTTACAGCCTTTAGAGCCTACAAGAACAAACTTATTAAATCCTATTTAGGATGGAGAAAGAGGATGAAAACATATTCGACTCAGGCTCAGCAAATGCGAAGAATTATGATTAATAGAATGGTTTCAGGACAGAGAATGCGTAGACAGGTTATGAGACAGATGGGAATGGAAATCAATGATTCAGACTCTGAAGACGAAGGCATTCACTCTGTCTAGAAGTCATTAATCATCTGAAATCTTCAACAAAATCAATAATAATAGCAAGACACTCCCCTATATAAACTGGAAAATCTTCAACATATTATGTTATCTCCTTATATTTTCATATCTGATTACCTCTACCATGGAGTGTAGATGTTCTTTATGTGGTTCTAACCTTCTGAATCAGAAAAATCTACTTCATCACCAGAAGTTTTGTCACCAAGTAACAGATAAGATACAAGAGAAATGCAGGATATGTGATGGACAATTCCATGATAACCAGGCCTTGTGTTTACACCTTCAAAAATGTGGAAAATATATCTGTAGGAGCTGTAATCTTCCTTTTCTTACAACCGAGGCCCTCAACTTTCATGTGGAGACATATCATAAGAAATCTACAGCTGCTAAATCTTACAGATGTGGCATTTGTAAATGCGCTTTTGAGGGTAGGAGGGCACTGTACACCCATAGAATGAGACAACATGGAGGCAACAATGATGACCCTGTCCTACCAGCCTTTATTGTAGATAATGATGACGAAAATTTACGTGAGATTTACGTTACAAACATAGATCATATACAGGCTGACCATCAAGAGACTGAACTTAAGAATATCTACAATTTTTCAACCAATAATCTGCATGGGGGTTACAGGGAGATTCGAACCCAGGTGAGGGAAATCTATCAAAGCCTACACAATGCCTTCAGGATTAATCTCGCCTTTGGAACCATTTTATTTAGCAATGAAACAAGGGAATACAGATATTTTGTTCCACACTATAACAGTAAGATTCTTCAATATCCTTTTCGAATTTCGAATATGAATAGTATTCGCTTTTTGATGAATAAGTTAGCAGGAATCGATATAATTACACAAGCAAGATCAGATAGACCCTCTACTACCTGGAGCCTCGCCTTCATCACTAATGTGCAGTATGTAGTTTTTAAAACAGACTTTCCCTTGGGGAATGCTGAGGACCTGCCAGATTACATCAAACAGAATAGGTACCTGAAGACAATGTATATCGACAAATGGACTGGCAAACCATATACAGACAATCTGTGTTTCTTTAGATGTCTTCGACAACATTTTAAGGCTAACAAGGATTTCCTCGAATATTTTCGTGTATGGATGAATTTTAAAAAATCAGAAAAATTAGGAAATTGTACTGGACAATTTACTGGTGTGACTATGGACGAGATGATGGATCTAGAAAGATGTTTTAATGTTAAAATTTTGATATATTCTCTGTCTCCAGATGGAGTTGTCTCTAATCTGTATAAATCTGTAAATAATTATGATTGTAAGATGTATCTTAATGTACATGAAAACCACCTTAGTTATATTGTAGATATAAATAAATTTGCCAAAAAATTTCAATGTGAGAAATGTCTCAAGTTGTTTACAAGAGAGTGGAACATGCGAAGACACTACAAACTATGCTATGATAGAACTATCTACCAGTTTCCAGGTGGCTTCCATAAGTCACCCTTAACCATATTCGAAAAACTCGAATCTCTAGGAATACATACCTCTGAGCAATCTAGATATTATAAACTCTTTGCAGTATGGGATATGGAAGCCATGCTTCAAAAAACAAACCACAGCACCACGAGTAAATTGACCTGGATATCCAAACATGTTCCCATTAGCGTGAGTGTAGCCTCCAACATAACCAATTTTGAATCGCCGAGGTGTTTTATCAATCCGGATCCGACAATTCTGATTCAAAATATGATGGAATATCTCAGACTGATTAGCATAGCTGCTCGTAAACAAATCTCCAGCAAGTATTTTCATGTTTTATATGAGCTGGATGAGCTCATTCAGAAATATAAAGAGGATGGGGAGCAAGCGGATTCGGATTTCGAATCAGAGGAGTGGGAAGAGGAACTCGAGTCGGACGAATCTGATTCAGAATCCGATATTGTCTTTACTCCAAGTAAAAAGATTCTGTCACATTTCATTTCCAATATTCAACAAGTTAAGAAAGAGTTTCTTACTTATATTACCCAACTGCCTGTTATAGGATTTAATTCAGGTAGATACGATCTTAATTTAATTAAGACTGATATACTCAAGTATATAAGTTTAAATTACACAGAAAATGAAATCTTCACCATCAAAAAAGAAAACAGTTATCTCACAATAGGTACTCCACATATGAAATTTTTAGATATTTCTAATTATTTAGCAGCTGGATGTTCCTATGAGAAGTTCCTTAAAGCCTATGGTTGTGACATTCCAAAAGGTGTTTTTCCTTATGAATGGTTTGATTCTCTTGAAAAATTAGACTGCACCTGCTTACCGGAAATGAAAGATTTCTATTCTACAATGAAGATGTCTAACCCATTAGAATCTGAGTCTGAGTATGAAGAGCTTAGAAATCTTTGGAATAAGAATGGTATGAGGACTTTTAGGGATTATTTAATACATTACAATAATCTAGATACTGGACCCTTCTGTGAAGCCCTCACTACTTTCATAGATCTTTATGTATCGGAAGGGATAGATATTTTTAAAGATTACATCACCTTGCCTGGTGTAGCCAGAAAAATGATCTATACCTCCTCAGAGAGTAATTTTGCACTCTTCAATTCAGATAACGCAGACCTATACTATACATTTAAACAAAATATTGTGGGAGGTCCTAGCATAATTTTTACCAGATATCAAGAAAAAGGGGTAACAAAAATTAAAAATGTAGAAAATAACTTATGTGAGAGCGTGGTGGGTTATGACTGTAATGGCCTCTATTCCTATGCTATCAAGCAGCTAATGCCAAGCGGTGTGTATGTAAGAAGATTCCCTGAAAACCATTTTAGACCAGAGGTTAGCGAAAGATACATAGATTCATACGTTTGGTTAGATTATCTCAGCTGTAAAGAGGGAATAAAAATTCGACATAAATTAAATAATCAGAAAGAGGTGAGAATAGGGAACTTTAGGGTAGATGGTTTTTGTTATCAAAATAAAACAGTTTACGAATTTAACGGATGTTATTACCACGGTTGTAAATTTAACTGTTTTATAGTTAAAAATTTAAAAAACAAAACCTGGTCAGAAAGACTGAAAAAAGTGCAACAGAGGGATAAAGCTAGAAAGGACTACATAATTTCACAGGGTTATAAATTTGTCGCTATCCAGCAATGTCAATTTATCTCCAAAATAAAACCCAAATGCCTCCGATTTTATGAACATTACCTTCCATCTTACTACAGAAAAAATAAGGGGACTTTAACAGAGTCAAAAATTTTAAAAGATGTTAAAAATGGAAAATTATTTGGCGCATTAGAGGTGGATATCCAGGTGGAGGAGGGGCATGATGATTTCTTTGAAGAATATCCCCCCTTTTTTGCTACCTGTGAGGTGCCGATGGAAGCAATTGGCTCACATATGCTCTCCTATTGTAACGCCAATGACATTCAATTTAAAAGTAAAAGACTTCTGATCAGCGGGCTTAAGGCTCGCAAAATTTTACTTGCAACCCCCCTTTTGCAGTGGTATTTGAAAAATACCTGTCAAGTCTCAAAAATTTATCAGATAATTGAATTTCAGCCTAAACCCTCATTCACTTCATTCATAGATAAGGTGACCCATCACAGGATTCAGGGTGAATTAGAGGCAGATAAAGCAATTATAGGGGACACCTTCAAATTGATTAGTAATTCCAGTTATGGTTCCTTTCTCATGAATAAAGCTAAGCATTCTAATGTCAGATATCTACTGGATAAGAATAAAGTCCGAAAAATAATAAACTCAAGCAATTTTAAAGATATGCAGGATATTAATGGTGTTTATGAGGTAGAGACTTATAAGTCTAGAATTGTGATGGACAACCCTATACAAATTGGTTTTTTTATTTTACAATATGCCAAATTAAGAATGCTGGAATTTTATTATGACTGCTTACTGAAATACCTTAGACCTCACTCATTTGAATTAACGGAAACTGACACCGATAGTCTGTATATGGCTATAAATCAATCTGATCTAGATCTTTGTGTCAGGGGTAGATACCGACAGAAATATCATAAGGAAATTTTTGATTCCTGTTCTGATGAGGTGAATGCACTCTGGTTTCCAAGACGCTGCTGCCCCCACCATATCACCATAGACAAGAAAATCCCAGGGATTTTTAAGAAAGAATTCTCTGGATTTCGAATGTTATCACTCTGTTCAAAATCCTATATCATAGAAGATCAGGATGGTAAACAAAAAATATCTTCTAAAGGTATTTCTAAAAAAAATTTAACTGATGCTATGGCTAAATTTTCTCACACTCTAAGCACTGGGGAGACGAGTTTCTCCACCAATTTAGGATTTAGAATGAGGGATGCTAATATCTTTACCTATTCACAAACTAAAATAGGATTCAATTATTTTTATTGTAAGAGAGAGGTCCAAGACGATGGAATCACAACCAGACCTTTAAATATAACCCTCTCACCATGGGAAAGAGAATCCCTAGTAGTATCAGAGGTACAGGATCCATTATCTAATCTGTACTATTCTCACATGAGAGTAGACGACTTATCTTATCATTCAATTGAACAAATGTTTTATCACCTTCTGGCTAAACATTACAAAAATATTGCACTTTGTCACAAGATTTTGATGGAAACAGATCCCCTTAATGTATACAATCATCTTGACAAAACATTTATCTCAAAAACTAGAAATGAAGAAATTAAGAAGGATATTATGAACCTATGTGTCTCTGAAAAGTTTAGGCATTGTCAAAATTTTCGAGATCGACTAGAATCTGTTAATGGTAAGGTTATTTTTTATAAGCAGGCTAATTACAGTAGAGAGGATGAGACCTATTGGGGTGTCAGTAACCCCAGTAAACTTATTTCTGTGCTTCCCCCTAATTCTCTAGCCGGGAATAACATCATGGGTGAATTACTTATGGATTGCTGTCGAAAATTATCTACTGAAATCTCCATTCCCAATTAAAATTAACAGGATTTTTCGAACCCGAAGGTAAGCACCCGAACGCATTGCCTCTGAAGTCCTGTCACTTGTTGCTGCGACAGTACAGACTGAGGAACTCTGTTGAAAATCTCCATTCCCAATTAAAAATAACAGGAAATTTCGAACCCGAAGGTAAGCACCCGAACGCATTGGATCTGAATACTTGTCACCGTATTGTGACAGTACTGACTGAGGAACTCTGTTGAGCAGGTCACAGATGATTCAAGTATGCAAATATTTTTTGAAGAAATAACAGAGAAAATATATTTTAATGTAATACCTTTATTTCCTATAGTGAATTGTTACTTTACAAAGTTATTATTAAAAAAACTAATGATCATCTCCTCGTTACTCTTTAGGTTTGCTGAAAAATCTGATAAAATACTTTGCATGGTTCTTCCTCTGCTAAATAAAACAAAATAATCCACATGTATCTGTCTGATAATTTTGCACTCTCTTATTATTGTATTTGTATGATAATGCATTACTGAATAAATTATTAACTATGTCTCTCTTTGGTTGTTTTCCTGCTGAATCGAAGTGTTCCACAACCTCATTATTCACCCGATGCAATACCACCCAATGGCTTCCCTTATCAGTGGAGTAATCCAGATTAACAATAACTAGGGAGGGAATGGGTAGTTTTTTAGGGATAAGGTCTAGGGAATATACCCCATAGAATTGATCTCGAATTTTTTCATCCAACCTCATATACCTTGCAATTTCGTAGCTATCCATCACCCAACATTTACCATTCTAGCTTGATCTATCTTTAATATTTCAGGGAATTTTGCGTAGACAATAATATTTATAGTTTCTGGAAGGGCAGTCCCAAATCTTAGACTTAATCTCACATGTCCACTTCCGGAAGTTGTCATCACCTGACCAGATAGGAAACTCTGTATGTCGAATTGGTACAATGCATATCCCTTGGGATAATCTGAAAGTTGAATAATCAGTCCATTTTTCCGATCAGAATCGTTTGGTACCAGACTTAGATAAGAGGCTACATAATCTTTTTCATTGAAATTGGGTTTAAAGGGTCTATTTGGTACAGGCTGTCCATCCACACTCAATTCCATATAATTGAGATCCATATTTTGAAAGTTAAACGGATTTTTAGTGTAATCTCCAGAATAGGCTGCATTTGAAACTAAGACAACCACAATCTTGCTGGGAACTTTACCATGGAAAATATTATCAGTCATAAATGTGTGAGAACCTTTTCAATACTGAAGCTTTTAATATCACTTCTCCAGAAGGGATAGAGTGCAGGACTTGTTTTCAAAGCCTCATTATGAGCGACTAACATATCTGGATTCAAAGAGATATAGCAAACTTTTAAAATAGCCTCTGTGATTTTTAACCTCAACTTTTCTTTCCCATCTCTCATTAATCTGAACTCATTGAAGGATTGAAAAAACTTCAAGGTAACCGCCACCCCATTTATTATAGCCCTGGGTTGATCTATTCCAAAGTCTGTATAGAGTAAACCCTCCACACTAGCCGTTCCTCCACTTCTAGTTGGTCTGCCTCTCTCTGTAAAGCCTGGATTACCCCCTGTGTAGGTGATAGCCTCCATAGCCCCTGGTTGATCTTTATGAAACAATGCTGCCTCACCCTCTGATTGAACCATGTTGTTGTTGGTTGATAGAAGAAAATCAATCATTGCCTTGTACGGATAATTAGCACCCACATCTGAGGATACGACTTTTTGATTTAATGCAATATCAACCTGTCTAAAAATTGAATGGAGGGTCAAGTTTATAGGCGCCACCTGGTGAATAGGGGTTGCAGGTTGACCACCTGATGGTGGCTTATTATGAATAGGAACCCCCTTCTCATCTGTAATAATATATTTTACATGTAACCTGGTTTTAGCTAAATTGATGTAATCTACTGAAGTCCCTGGGATATTAAATTCTATGACACTGCTATCTGTGATAGCAGCAATTGGATTGAACTCCACCCAATACTCTTTCTGAATCGTCTTATCTATGGGAGGTGGCTGGAAGATGGTTAAAGGAGTTTGAATTACATCCATAATGAGTGCGAATTAATTTTTTTCTTCTTAGTCTTTACTTTTCCCCCCTTCTGGCCAGCTGATGGTGCTCTCCTAGTGCTCTTACCTTTCGAAATTTTATTTTTATTCTTGCTAGAAATTTTTCTTGAGGATTTCTTTGTGATCTTACTCTTTCTAGTCTTTCCACCACTCTGTCCTTTGTGGGTTCCAGCCATGCTATTTATAGCTTTTTTCAATTTTATCTCACTCTTAGCCTGCTCCACTGTCGCCTCTGTAGGTGTAACTAATGTAACCTCCACGGGTTTGTCATTGACTCTATCTGTTTCTGAATTTTTAGGATTTAATTCATAAAATTTTGGGTTATATCCGACTTTTCCCTCAATACATTTCTTGCAAAAGTTTAAATATTTATCCATTTTCTTTTTTAAGGTGTAATGTGAGCTGTAGTTCCCCCTTTAATGTTACAGCACTGTTAAAACAGCTATCTTTTATATAGATTTTGATTCGTCCTAGATTCGACTGCCTCACCCCCAAATAAAACCTGTCTGAAAAAATTTGGCTTCTTTTATTATTTGGCATTACCATTCTTAAAATTGGTTCTAACGAATCTCTAACAAAACTATAGTCGCAGATATCTGAACAGACCATCAGGGTGTCTGATATTTTTTCATTAAAAAAAATATCACAGAGCGCCACTTTCCAATTTCCTCTCAATTCCACTCTCTCAGGAAGTTCCACAGTGAAGTTATAACCCTTGTTATCTGGATGAAACCTTAAGGAATCCTTTGAACTTAAGAAAATATAAAAATCTCCCTCTGTCATCGTCCCTCTTTTCATACAATTATGATTGCCTTTATGCAAACAGAGGGTAGCATTGAACTATTTATAGATCCTCCATATCACTCTCTGCTATCCAGGAATTAAATTTGCTAGGCCATCCTTTCCATTTCACCAGCACCTCTGATATACCCTTTCTTTTCCTTTTTTTAAGAATTTTTTCTATTTTGTAGATCATATTTTCATCCAAGAATGCTATTTGTAATTCAGGCTCGTAAAAAAATGATGTTATAACTTCATTTTGGTAATCCTTTAGTTGATACATTGGAATATCTTGGTTTAATTTTTTATCAATGATGGTGAAAATCTCACCAGACCATTTTTGAGCATATTCTCTATCGAAACTGTTCTTTAGATAACTTATTTTAACCCTATCACCCACCTTATACTTAAATTTCACCCTTTTAGGGTTAGATCTAGTCTTCCTCATCGTCATTTTTTCATTCTTAATACCCTTAGATTTAAGGCCGTATTGATAAGACCATACGTCATACTGGCTTGAAGACTGAGCTTTTGTGGGACTCATCTTAATAGATCTATGCCTGGTGTTGTTGTAACTAACCATAAAATTTTGTAAATTATCCACCCATCTGAAGCATTCATTAGCTGTTAAAAATTTGAATATTTTGATTTTAATCGTTTTTATTACTCTCTCTGCATAATTGGCTTTAGTTTCATAATAAGTAAATATCTGATCCACCTTTGAGGTTCTCAAAAATTTGGTCACCTCCGAATTTTTATATTCACTACCTTGATCACTTCTTATTTTCTGTGGTTTCACCCCTGATTCCTCAAAAATATTAGACATCACTTGCTTCATTTCCTTTCCTGTGAGAGTATACATTGGTCTGGTATAGAGATAACGAGTAAATATATCGATGAAAACCACAAAATAGGCATAATTATCATTCAATTTCCTGTATTTCACCATATTAGCAGTATCTGTATCCCATTGATAATTTTTAGAGAAGGAAAGGACCTTAGGTCTCTTAAACCTTCTCCGGACAGGATGATGTGATGTATAGGCCTCCTGTTTAGCTAGCCACTGTTTAATAGTTCTCCTTGAAATCTTGTATTGACCATTTTTTTTCAAAAATTGGTACAATTTTTCAAACCCACTGAAGGAGGCGGGACTACTGGGGTTATAATATGCCTCTTTAAGCACTATCTCCACATCAGGAGAGATTTTTATTCCAGAATTTAATCCATGCTGGTTTGCGCTCTCTGATAGACTCCCTGTCTCCTCCCCTCTGTTTTCTAGTCGATCCTCCTTGCTGTTTAACCCTTCCTCCATTGGGACCGCCAGTCAATCGCTTATCTACACTACTCTCAGGCAATCCTGGTGGGGGTGACATATATAGGCTCTCATTGCTTCCAGTCTCAGCCTTGGACGATGTTACAGCATTATTCAATTGCTCAGATTCCTCATGAGCTGTATTGCTTTTATACGAGCCTTGTTTTTCAATTTCGAGATATTTTTTAAATTTCAAAAATTGTTCATGAGGTACCATTACAAATTTATTCATTGTAAAATTTGGTTGATATATTTCCTTATGCTATATAATAATTCTGAAAAAATTGTGTGATGCTTCTTCAGTAATTGAAGCCGCCCTCTAACCCTTCTTAGAAATCGTTTAATCAACCCAGAATATTTTTCAAATTTTGCCTTGATCTTTTTACTGAGTGGCAGACGAAAAATATTGAAGAAAATCTCTGCAATGGCTTTTATTTGTGACTGATTAGCCTCTGAAAAGATATACTTGTTTAAATTTTTATTGTTATCCAATATAACCTTTAGAAAATGCTTTGCTCTAAGGAGATTAGAAGACATACTGATCAGTAGTCTTTAATCTAGCAAGTATTTATAGCTATTTATATACGGTTAGGTACTCATCAGGAAAAATATGGGTACGTAACCAGGAGGTCTTATCTCTGGTAGGAGATAGATCTATGAGCAAGTAACTGAAAGATTCTGTAGTGGCGTCTTCATAGGCCAGACAGACCTTATCACACATTCCTAACTGATTTCCTAAGATTTTTATTTGATTGATATCCCTAGGATTTTTAAATAAAATAAAATAATGTGTATTCAGGGTAATGTCTCTACTATATTTTCCCGAATGGTAGAGATTTTGTAAAATCAAAAAGACACTCAGATTTCTGTGATGTGATTCTCTACTAAATAGATTGGTAATAGAGGGGCTATTCACTGCTGACATTTGTAAATCATCAATAATAATCAGATTATGCTTAGAGTCGGCAATTTGCTTTATTCGAGCCTCATCTGGAACTCCTTGAATAAATTCTAAATTTTCAATTATTTTGTTGTCAAAGGATTTCTGCCATACCCCATAAAAGTAGTACACCTTCTCCACAGGAACCTCAAACATAGCATTTAAATTCTCCAATACCTTAAACACAAAGTTTGTCTTTCCAGAGCCCGTAGGACCTGCAATCATTGCAGTAGTGGGTGAAAAAAATCTGAACATTGTTATCTCTATCTTATCTCGTGAGTCACATAGTAAACAATCAGAAAGCTGGTTAGTCTCCTCTCTATTTATATTATTTTCACTTGCCAAGATTACAATCGCCTGCTTGCCAGTTACCTCAATACCTGCCAGATATCCTACGCAAAAGATTTTTTTGTATTATTTTCAGGTATTGTTGTGGCATAGAGTACATACAAATCAGAAAATGCAGGCTCAAATATTTATACTCTTATGCTTTTTACCCGGATTAATATATTCTAAAGCTTGCTTCCAGAGAATGTGTAACTGTGAGAATGATATGGCTGTTTGTATAGATGTTGTATGGGTGGAATTTACCTATAATCCAAAAATCCGTATTTTATATCTGAAACAGTTGGAATATCTAGATATCCATCTAGTCTTGAAAAATTTTCCCTCTTTAAAATATTGGGTAATGATGGATATGATGTACTTCAACTGCAGTTGGATTAAAGAAATTCCATTGCAAATTAAAGTATCCACTAATATGTGCACAGACAATGTCCAGAAAGGTGAGTTTATTAACCTATGCAGATAAAAATGTAATCTAATAGTCAGAGAAAAATGCCTTTGGGGTGCTTAGACTCGGGTTCGAAATTTCCTGCTATTTTTTAATAGGGAATGGAGATTTTTAACAGATTTCCTCAGTCTGTACATTCACAGCTTACTCTCATCGCCTCCAAAGAAGCACAGAGGATAACAATGCCTCATTAATATGTTTATGAGGTGCTTACTTACGGGTTCGAAATTTCCTGTTAATTTTAATTGGGAATGGAGATTTTCAACAGAGTTCCTCACTCTGCACCTTCACAGCCTACTGTCATTGCGTCCACAGAGACATACAAAGCATTACCTCATTAATATGTCTATCTGCTCTATCTTCGGTTTCGAAATTTCATCTTAATTTTAATTGTGGATGTAGATTTTCAACAGACCTCTACAGCAATTTTTTCCCTTTTTTATTAGCTACAACAGAGAGTGAGATATGGGAGGATACTCAGTCCCTATTACCATCAACAGGTCTCTGGGATTCCACTACCTCTGCCCAGTATTCGTCAAATAATTCTATCCATAATGTGACAAAAATTAGAGATTACAGAGGCAGTCATAGCCAAAGGTACTACTGGATTTTCCTCTCGGGCACAATCTCGTGCATTATGGCTGTATTCCTATTTGCATGGATTTTGAGAAGAAAATTAGTATGCCATAGGGTTCAAAGAAATTCGAATAATGAAGCAAATGCCATGGAAATGTCAGATGAGAAACATACTGGGGATGAGGAGGCTGAGACCTACCCATAAAGGTAAGAAATTTCTTATGAAATTGTATAATGATAATTTTATGCGCTTAAATTAGGGATTGTGACGTCACATTGCAGGGATATCTACGTCATAAAATTATGACGCATCTCTTACGCAAATAATAACCTATGACCCTATTTCATCTTGAGTTTTGTTTATCTCTCAGCGATCATTTCATTCATTAGGATTATGGCTTCGTTAATTTATCTTTTGTTAATAGTAGTAGTGTCAGATATTGTTACCAGTTATCACATCGAATGTAACTACGATGAAAAGAGTCAGGTTTTATCCATTGTCGGGATCAAGTCTATCCAGGATTTTCAAGATTATGGAATAAAATGTGGTGACTATATGGCTAGGACACTTGAATATCTAGAATGTTATCTTGGAGAAATAAGGTTACCCCTGAAGAAATTACAGTTGAATTATCCCAGTTTGAAGCAGATATACTGGAGATGCGCTGGTTACTGTATTACTGAGGGATCAGGGATAGATGTCTTTGGATGTGAAAACGGTAAGACATTTGGGTATTATATTTGTATCAGATAATATGATCTGTCTTATTCTAATTATGATTTCCTAAAGATTTCTGCTACACTTGCTGTAGGCTAAGCCTCTGTTCTATCCAGAGATAATATAAAAAATATGCAATTTTAATCGCAAAGATTGTGATTGCGTTCTAGGTCTTTCCCTGACGTTCGAAATTTCCCGTTAATTTTAATTGGGAATGGGATTTTCAACAGAGTCTCCTCTATTAAATAGACCCATTACATAGGGTAGGTGTGATATTCATTTTTTTCCTAGCTAAAGGATATCCTGATCTTATAAATTTTACACTAATTCCTGTTTATTTTACTTTATTTTCATTTAGACCAGACTGGACAGACCCAGCACAGGTGTCAGGATGGGAGCTGTCAGGATGAAGACGAGGCTGACAAAGATGGTAAAGATGATGATGATGATGATGATGATCTCTATGCTCTTTTTGTCATACCTATTTTAGCTATTATTGGTGGAGTTCTGACTTATCTATTTAAAAGATACAGGAATGTGATATTGATGCGGGTTCTTAATACAGTGATGGATTGGATTGATGGTGATGAGAGAAGAGTTTCAATGGAGACTGAGACTGATCCCAGCACCTCGGAAAGTACATTGGTGAAAGAAAGACTGAGGGTAAATCAGAATTCAGACATTTCTACTTCCAGTTTATCAAGTCATATGTGGAATAATAGGTTGTCAACTGATGCTCAAAAATATACTTAAATATCATGGAGGATATGACAGATGAGAGTGATCAATCCTCAGGAACAGCTGTAGAGATGAGGGATATTGGAATCCAGATTAGTTTGTCCTCCGAAACAGAGGAACAGTTTGAACCTTTAGACATGTCCATGAGTTCTGATCAAGAGTTTCCAGAGATTGCGGTAACAAGTTTTTTGGAAACCAGATCTGGACAAAAGTATCAAAAAGATTTTATTATTAAAAAGTAGACTCCCATTTCTATGTAACCAAGATGTTTATCCTAGATTTTTACAGACCTTTTTTATTGTAATTGTATATGTAATTTGTATCTTACTGGGACTCTTTTTTCTGTGGGTTTTATTTATTCATTCATTTTTAATCAGTCAGAGATTGTTATCATTATTGTCAATGGTTATCCTGTATAGATATTTTTTTCATGTAATTTACTATGTGGAAACTTGTGGTTTACTAATATTGTCAATGATTATCCTGTACAGATATTATTTCATGTAATTTACTATGTGGAAACATGTGGTTTACTAATAGTGTCAATGATTATCCTATGTAGATATTATTTCATGTAATTTAATATGTGGAGATTTGTGATCTAAAAATAACAAGAATATCTTTTACATTTCAGAATTTTATTAAGCAATCCACTGCAAATCCCTTTTACATCATACATAGGAGTTTATATAGTAACAACAAGAACATAGACGAGCTACAGATTCTTTGACTCATAATGAGACATCTTTGACTCAATTTTTATAATAATAACAATAAATAAATAAAACAGTCATAGAAAGGGTATATTTTGTAACACATAGAGATACATAAGATTTATGTATTCATTAAGAATGCCATTGAATTATTTCTTTGTATTACCTCCTTTTACGTAAACAGTTGAGAGGTGATAAATCAGCTACATTATGTAAAATTACATTGAGAGATAGAGAGAGGGATAGCTATGTGATATACAAAGAGGAGAAAAAAATTTAATGAGCTCTCAGACAGAGTAACCATGTAAATCACCTTCATGATAGAGTAACTATTACATAAAGATCGTAGCAAGTTTAAATATTTACATAGGCATATGAAATATGAGGTTAAATATTAACTATATACATATGACTTTCCAATTTCTTTGTTAAAAAAATATTAACCATATGCATATGAAATCAAAGTTCTTTGTCAATAGATCTACCTTTTCCGGAATTTATTTAGAGTCCTTCATATGTTCCATCATTCTGATGAAAACCTGATCTTGATATCCTAGTCTGTCTAGAGGAATGCTGATGCTCTGTATGAAGAGTAATTGTCAATTTTTCCAGATGTGGTAGGAGATTAGGGAGGGGGCCTGAGAGTGGAGTCCATACTTCAGAGCGAATTTTTTTTTTAAAAAAATTTTTTCAGTGTTAACCCTAGGTGTCTCTGGGATTGTTAAAAATTTAGAAAAAAATTTTAAAAAAAATTTTGACTAGTGTTAAACCCTAGTTGCCTGTGGGACGCAAAATGCTGCAACCACTAGGGTCATGATGCCATTGAGTGTTACACTCTAAACAGCGACTCGCCCTATGGGTTAAATTTCCTGAAATCAATGCTGCGCATGAGGTACAGTAAAAATGATAACAGGAGCTCATAAAAGCTCTTGTCAATGGTAAATCTATTTTGCAACATGCACATGTTAAGTGGGTAACACGCTGTTCATAATAGGTGGTCCAATCAGGGGCTATCATTGTCTCCACTTCATCTGGTTTTTTGCCTAAAAAAAAGGCGCAACCAAAGGCCATTTCGAGGTCTCTATTTGTTAGAGCCTCAATGAGCAGTTGTTCGTAATTTGTGTTCATATACATGGATGTGGGCACCCATGTAAAGAGTGATGTACTGCTCATTTTGGAGCTCCTGATGGAATAGGCTTTGGTAAATTTGTGTTCTAAAAGTATGGTCCTACATATGGGACACCTCAGTTCAGGCTCAGCCCCATCCTGCCACATCCTTGATAACTGACAAGAACACTCCACACAGAGCAAGTGTCCACATGGGTTGGTCAGTATGATGTCTGCCTGATCTAAGGCGTCTTTACAGATAGCACATTCAGCTTTTTCTAGGAATTGGGTCACAAATTGAACGAAATCTGGATATTTCCGCCTGAAAAATATAAAAATTAGAGAAATTTTAGTTATTTGACTAAATAGCGGAGATTAGTCAATACAAAATTGGGTTGAGAAAAGGAAATTGTGTTCCTGTGCATACCTGGGAGTTCGAATTTCAGGTTATTGCTTATTGTGATTGGAGATTATCAACAGTCCTCACCCTAGGGAAATGCCTCCGATTGTGTGTCAGAATACTGCAGTATTGCAGAGCTATGATTCTCTGTTGAAAATCTCCATTCCCAATTAAAATTAACAGGAAATTTTGAACCCGAAGGTAAGCACCCTGACATACATATTAATGAGCTTAAGTCTTCTCAACCTCTCTGGATGTGGTGAGCAACTATACTCAAGTACGAGGAATACTGTTGAAAATCTCCATTCCCAATTAAAATTAACGGGAAATTTCGAACCCGAAGCTAAGCACCTTGACATACATATTAATGAGCTTATGCCTTCTCAATCTCTGTGAATGCTGTGAGAGCAAGTATATCAGGGGAATGCTGTTGAAAATCTCCATTCTCAGTTAAAATTAACATTGACAATTTGCATATTGAGAGTAGAGAAACCCTTTTCGAATATTATCTCTCACTGACAAATTACACATGTTTTATCCAAAAAGCTTCAATAGGATAAAAAATACAAATTAATTGAAATAGTTTAGCGAATAAGGAAATACATCAAATTTAGGAGATTTATCTAACTAGACCCTAAATTTCACCCACTTGGCTTTTTTATTAGAGCTGTCATGAGAGAAGATAATTTATTGACATTTATTAACATTTCATTAAAATTCTTACTTCAATGAATGGTGTTACGCTCAGGAGGGGGTCTATACAAAGCTAGTTCTACAATAGCCTCACAGCTCCACCTCGTTACATTGGAATAAGTCCTCTCTAAAATTTTATGTAAAAAATTAAATTAAATAAATATTTGGTACTTACACAATAAAGGCCGGTAGAATGTCGTTGAGCAGGATGTAACAAACCATCGCCTGCTGGTAGTGTCCATTGTCAATCAGCATCAGTAGTTCACAAATGGTTATCATATTGGAAATCAGATGATTGGGTCGAAAGAGATCAATTCTTCTCCCAATTTGTACAAAGTTATCCATTTTGAGATTGATTGAACAGCCTATTTTGATTCAGTAAAATTCTGGGGCCCAGAATGGGTTTGATGCGGGGTTTTATAGTGAAATTTTAGGTTGAAAGCTGTTGCCATTATCTGATAATTAAAAATAAAAAAAGTGATTTAATGTCAGTTTGTCCCTGAATAATTAAAGGGGTATTTCCACGTCTACCTCCCCTTTGGCTGATTCATCTAAATGCGAACATTCCTCACATGTCAATTTTGCATGGTTAGGTTGATCAGGTTGAATTAAACATGGAACATATGTATATATTTCCATACGTTCGCTATACATCTGGTTACATACTTTCAAAAATTCTTCCCATTCTTTGGGTTTGCAGGACAGTCCTTCAGTGGTGGGAAACAAGTCTCCCTTGGCATTGGTCTTCCATTTCCTGATACCTACAGATTTATAGGGACTATTACAGGCTACATAGTAGGAGCCACCTATATGTACTTTCTTCTCTATTCCTTTGTCTCCTTTAAGAATAGCCTGCAGTGCATGGTTAATTAGTTCAGAAAAATGAACTAATACAACCAATTTTGAGATATTGATCTTGATCCCTGGGTTGGTGACATTCTGACCATCCCATTCCTTTAAATGAATAGTCTGCACTTGACCAGTTTCACCATGAAACACCACATACTTCTTGGAGCCTAGATGAAAGGTTCTTCTATAGGTGACAGATAGAGATGCCTCTGAATAGTTCATTGCGGACATCGCCCCATGGCTTTGAGGTTCTATAAGATGATCTTTCTTCTTATTTTTAATCTGTAGAGATAGATCTTTCTTATTCTTCTTCAGAGCAGGTTTCCCTAAAACTTGAGCCTCTGCCATATTCAGTGAATGATTTCGTGTTATTTTCGTCCTATTTTTTAATTCCTAGATTACAGCTTCAGATGATGTGTAAGGGTTAGAGCGAGAGGGTGGCTTTTTATAGACTTTGAGGTGAGGGGGAGAATATATCAAGATTCAGCATATAGGATTACTTAGTCAGCAAAAGCTTTGTGTAGGAAAAATTACTTACTCAGCAAAGGTTTTGTGTGAGGAGACTTAAAACAGACTAGTATAACTGATCATTAAAGGGAACACAGAAACTACAATAGTAATTAAAAACAGATTTTATTGATAATTAAATGCAGATAAAACAGACAAGTTTATTACTTAATAATTGTAAAGTTAAAGTGACAAAAAGGTTAGTATATCAGACAGACATCTGCCCGTCCTTTACATCTGTGTCTAACTAGAATTTATAAATAAGTTTTCATCTACTTGGATTTTAGAACATATTGAACATTTATCATTGGTAGAGTACTGTTCTAAAGTCACAGGTGTCTGTCTTCCATCTGTCTTAGGTAGAGTATTTTTGTAAAATTCACAGCTGACTGTCTTCCATCTGTCTTAGGTAGAGTATTCTTCTAAAATTCACAGGTGTCTTTCTTCCATCTGTGTAAGGTAGCATCTCGTAACTATTCAATTCATTCAATAATTTTAATGTCTCTTTATCTTCAGGAGGTAGGAGAGAAAAAACTATTTTTGGGCATTACCATTTTCACAAATTCACAGGTGGGTGCATGCCTCTTATGTTCGTCCATTGGTACATCATATGTCTCCCATTCAATAAGAGATATTTTACACCAGGGGCAGGTAACCTTGTCCCCCTCCCCTGTATAGAGGAAACCAGCACGAGTTAGGGCATCTGGGCGAATGGGGTGAGACTTCGGCCATGCTCTAAATGTAGCATATCTCTCATCATATCCAGAATAATCAGGAACCTTAAATATCCATCTTCCCACATAGGGTGTGGGTTTATGACATAAATGTAACCCAGCAGAGTTACCACAGGGTGGTTGAATTCTTGGATTGGAGTTATATCTAGCTGAAGAATTCAATGAAAAGCCTCCAACCGAGGCTGCAGATTGAGTAGAGGCAGACTGTAGATAAGATGTCCTAGCATCAGTCTGGTCTTCCACTGGTTTACTTGCTGGATGAACTATCTCACTATCCCTATCATTTATGTTGGATGCAGTATTACAAAACATGTTGCTAGAAGATGCTGTTAGCTTGATAGTTGGAAAACCTATTGAGTTTATAACCTGATTTTTAGCGTTTATATAGACTGATAAAATTCTAGTATTCAGCAGTTTTCCAAAGAAAACCCAGGACTCAATGATTATTAGTTAACCCAAAGCCCTAACCCTAATCAAAAGTGTGTATGCAAGTACGAGATTGAAATGCGACTGTATATGAGGCGAGTTAACCCCAAAGCCCTAACCCTAATCAAAAGTATGTATGAAAGTACGAGATTGAACTGCGACTGTATATGAGGCAAGATATTGCGTTCGTGTGCTTACTCTGAGGTTCGAAATTTCCCGTTAATTTTAATTGGGAATGGGATTTTCAACAGACCTCTGATGTAACTAGCATACATTGTGTGACAAATCAAATATAGCTTTGGTGATTCATTTTTTCACAAGTAATATTGTTCTAGTAGGGTAGCAGACAAAGCCCCCCATTAACCATTTGTAGCAGAGAAAGATCCCATTAAAACAGTTCCACCCCATTAAAACAAGTCCCATTAAGCAGACAAAGAGCCTCCCCCATTAAAACAGGCTTGGGTTAGGAGACAAAGCCCCATCAGCAGACAAAGCCCCATTAAACAACACAGCTGTGCGTAATGATTCATTTTTCAGTAGTAATATATTAAAACAGTTCTACCCCCATTAAAACAAGTCCCATTAACCAGACAAAGAGCCTCCCCATTAAAACAGGCTTGGGTGTAGCAGAGAGAAAGATCCCATTAAAACAGTTCTACCCCCATTAAAACAAGTCCCATTAAGCAGACCAAGAGCCTCCCCCATTAAAACAGGCTTGGGTTAGGAGACAAAGTCCCATCAGCAGACCAAGCCCCATTAAACAACACAGCTGTGCGTGATGATTCATTTTTCAGTAGTAATATGATGCAGTAGGCTAGAAGACAAAGCCCCATTAAAACTTGGCTAGCAGACAAAGCCCCATTAAAGTCCCATTAAAAACCCACAGCTGGTGTGATGATTCATTTTTTCAGAAGTAATATTGATCTAGTATGGGTAGCAGACAAAGCCCCATTGAAAAGCTTGGCTAGCAGACAAAGCCCCATTTATCACATGGCTAGCAGACAAAAGCCAAACCCATTAAAATCAGACAAATAAAACAAGTCCCATTAAGCAGACAAAGAGCCTCCCCCATTAAAACAGGCTTGGGTTAGGAGACAAAGCCCCATCAGCAGACAAAGCCCCATTAAACAACACAGCTGTGCGTGATGATTCATTTTTCAGTAGTAATATGATGCAGTAGGCTAGAAGACAAAGCCCCATTAAAAACTTGGCTAGCAGACAAAGCACCATTAAAGTCCCATTAAAAACCCACAGCTGGTGTGATGATTCATTTTTTTCAGAAGTAATATTGATCTAGTATGGGTAGCAGACAAAGCCCCATTGAAAAGCTTGGCTAGCAGACAAAGCCCCATTTATCACATGGCTAGCAGACAAAAGCCAAACCCATTAAAATCAGACAAACAGCTTGCCCATTATGCAGCAACAGCTGTGTGATGATGATGATTCAGCTGAGTAATAGCTATAAACTATCAAACAATAAAGATCCCCATTGAACCAGTCTCAAAGAACCTGTATAGAGCCCAATAACCCGTATAGAGATAGTACCGACCCCTACCCTACCTAGCCATCCGTCTACCCTCTGCCCCAGGCAGCTGCACAGCTGTCAAAAAGTGACATGATTGATGGGAAACTCGACTCGATATTGACTCAATATATACTACTAACAGGCCGGATGGTGCTGATACTCCGGTTAGAGAAGTGTGGTGGGCACCAGATGATCTTGTGATATCAAAAAAACAAGTGGTGCTAATGAGATAATCTCATTATCACAAGAAAATAACTTGTGATAACGAGATGATCTTGTTATCACAAGATGATCTTGATATCACAAGATGATCTCATTATCACCAGATCATCTTGATATAATGAGATGATCCTGTTATCACGACTTATTTTCTCATTATCATGAGATCATCTTGTGCGCACAACTTAATACATGCTGCAATTTTTATTTTACCATGTCCTATTATAGGGGCTCCGTAGTCCAAGCATGTGTAAAGCTTCAAAAATCTTGTTTGAACAATATGTCATAAACCATGGGTCATAGGATGTAGATACTTTTACAGTTTCATAACTTTTAATTTAGTAATTAATGCTGTCAATTGCTGATGAGTTGTCTTTTCGGCTATATTATCTTTACATGCATTTTCTCTTTCTTAAATGTTATTGCTCCTGTACCTTTGTATAACTTGCACTGCAAGTTTTATATGTAATGGTGTCCCATGCTATTTCTCCGGACTGTTGGGCATTGACATGTTTGATGCTATTTTTCCAAATAATTAACCCAGTAGCCATATCATCAAAAATATATAAATATTTCAATTGTACTCTTCAAGAAAATAATAGATGACATAAAATGTCAAAAAAGTTTCCCAAATTGCAAACAATAACTGCCCGAGTATACATAAGACATTCTTACACCAATCTTACTAGAAAATTTATTTTCTTTAAAAACATTGTCCTCATCAAAATGGTGTCAGGAAATAGATTTACTTTGTTTGATTAAAAACTATTTTTGAATGCATATTCAATCTGGGTTTTTTACTGAACAGTTTACATTTAAGCAATGCATTTATTCATGACCACTAATTTTTCTTATCTTACATGTCATCAGGTGTTTCCATGGATACCCATACTAATAACACATTTATCTCTCCAAGAATGAATTAGAAAAATGTTTCTGAAAACAAAAATACAGCGTCCCAGTAACTTTAAAAATCAAAGTTGTTAAAGTTTAAATGAAGGGAATAAAAGAAAGAGTATGTTGTCGAAATTTTCCTCATACAGAATAATCATCACATCAGCACATTTGTACAGTTATTTTTAAATATTAAACAGTGTGGAACAGATATTGCAAAATGATGTGTTTAATTTTGTCCCAATGTATTTATTACATACAAACAGTCTTACTGAATGCTCAGGTTCCTTTGTAAACAAGGGAAAATAAACATAAAAAATTTTCACTTTGCATCATGTATACACATACTGGATTTTACATCAACATGAGGCTTAGACACATCTGATGAGCTTCTATTTCCTAACATGTACAACCCAGTAAACATTACAAACGTTTATAAACGTTTATAAACCTAACTAGCAACGGTTTAGATTAGGTTTAAAATGATGGGTCCCTAAACGTTTGCCTATAAACATTTATAAACATTTAAGCATAAACGTTTATAAACGTTTATACATAAATGTTCATAAACATTTATACATAAACGTTTATAAACGTTTATACATGTGTTTAAAATCTGGAGAAATATTTCTGTAAGTATATCTTGCTGTATCACTGTTGTTTGAAGCCATCATTACATTCTAAGTAGATATATAGAAGTATAAAATTTGATGATATTATATGCTTTTATATCTTTACTTAGAATATAATGATGGTTTCATAGCACAGTGATACAGCAAGATATAGTAACAGAAATATTTCTCCAGTTTCTCTCAAAATGGCTGTGCTGATGTCATCATCCCAAATGAAAGCGAGGTTAAGATATTTTTCACTCTTTGTAAAAGTTTAAAAACGTTTATAAACGTTTATGTATAAACATTTATAAACGTTTATAAACCAAACTAATGTTGCTGAAACGTTTATAAACCCATAATATTGAATAATTGTCAATATTTAGGTTTATATTATTCCAAATTGTCAAAGAAAACTAACTATAATTATGCCATTACTGGGAGTTTTAAGGTCACCTAAACATAGTTGTAGGGCATTTCTGTAAGATCTTTTACCTGTACCTGCAAAATATAGATCAAATATGTCATGCCATTTTTGGTATATGTTGCAGAAACAAGAAAAACTTAAGCTCAGTATAATTCTTTTACACATGGGAGTTTAAGGTCACCTTAAAATAGGGCACACCTTCATGACTAGATAAAAAACTACCCAATTTAATTTAAATCTGTCATGCAGTTTTCAGATACTCTCCAGAAATAAAAAAATCAATTCAATATAATTATAATATAATGTAAATATAATGTTATTACTCAGAGTTTAAGGCCACCTTAATATAGGTCACACCTTCAGGACCTGTTACATCCACAAACGAAATTTAATTTGAATCAGTGAAACCATTTAAACCCAGTAAACATTTTTGGGGTTTTCAAACGATTGAAAGGAAACGTTTGGCAACGGTTAAAAAATTATGGGTACGAAAACCATTTGTAATAGAATGTTTTTAAAACGTTTTTTGAAAACTGTTTATTAAACGTTTAACGATAAATGTTAGTAAAATGTTTTAATTGAACATAATAATGTCTGAATAATAATGGGGTCAGAGGTCAAATTCACTATCTTTGTATGGTTGCTCACTATTGAAAATATTATTTCTATGTCTAAAATTGCAAGATAGTGGCTTACAAACTGTGCCCCCCTTCAATTCTTACTTTTAGGGATTGCATGTGGGGCAATTTTTGACAAAGTCCTCTAAAATCCCATATTATTCCTCACCGCCATCTTGAAGGTGAAGGTTTAAAATTATAGGTTTAAAAAACATTTTTCATAGAATGTTTTTCGAACATTTCATGATGAATGTTTGAAAAATGTTTCCAGCAAAACCTTAATTTCTTCAGCTATTTTATAAATGTTTTAAAAACATTTCCAGTTGAACCAAGCTTCTTGAGTTATTTTCTAAATGTTTAATAAATATTTTCAGTAAAAACGTTTGTATACAGAATGTTTATAAAATGTTTTTTAAACATTACAGCATAAACGTTTACTTAGAAACGTTTAGAAAACCAAAGATAGGGTTTAATTAGGTTTTAAAAACATTTTATAAATGTTTAAACCATTTAAAACATTTCTAATGTTTACTGGAAAAGCTATTGCCCACAAATGGCAAAGTCAAATTCAATATAATTGTGTTATTAGTGGAATTTTAACACAGGGCACATGACTGGCAATATCCACATGCCAAATTTGAATTTCATCCTACAAGTAATTTTTGAGATATTTTTCAGAAACAAAGTGTGACAAAGTTGTTGGCTATATACATCCTCCATCACAGCTGCTAGTGACATAAAACTGTTGCAACCTTAAACTCATAAGTTTTAAATGATATCAGTAATTTATTTCAACCTTACAAAAAGACCCTTTTTCAGTCTAGAAATATGTAAATGTTAAGTATCAATGGAGAAAATCTCAATTGTCACATCAAATATCTTCCAAACACCCAAAAATTTTCCCAATATTAAACTCAATGTTATTTTGCAACAGGAGTTTAAGGTGATTTTTCATGCAGGTTCTGTTCAAGGTTTTTTACTTCCAGAACTTAAACATGCCTTCATGACACTTACATATGGCCAGTTACATATACATGTACATTAAAAATCTGAATGAAGTCTGTCAAGTTAGTTTCAGCATACTCTATGGAAAAATAAAAAAACTTAAACGCAACATAATTCTTTTATGCATGGGAGTTTAAGGTCATGTTAAAATATGGTACACCTTGAAAATCAGTTACAACCATATGCCAAATTTGAATTGAATCTGTCAAGCCATTTTTGAGATACTGTCTGGAAACAAAAAACTTAATCTCAAGATAATTATATTACTGCTGGGAGTTTAAGGCCACGTTACAATAGGGCACACCTTGAAAACCAGTTACTTCACATGCCAAATTTGAATTTAATGTGTCAAACCATTTTTAAGATACTCTCTGGAAACATTTAAAGTATTAAGACAGACGATGACACTGACACCATAGGACAGAGGAAAATGGCCAGGACATGACATTCTGGTGACACGAAAATGCCATAAAATCTTTTACTTTTAAAGATATTTGCCATTTACTCAACTATGACATAATAAAAGTAGCCATTACTCACTAATATATTGAGTAACAAGTTGAAAACTTCAGTATGTTATTATTCATCAAAGAGTAGATCAACTACAGATTGGAAAGAAGTTGTGTAGCTGCAAAATTTTTTAAGATACAACAAGACACAGGTGAAAGGTACTGAAAAGTCAGAAAATAGCTGTTACTCACTTAGCTATTGGGATAGATTCTCAAGTTACTCACCATATTTTAGCTATGGACAACACAGCTGAACAAAATTTTTTAACAAAATAATTTATAAATGAAATACTTTCAAGTTATTTGTAGTTAAGTGCCAAAGAGGGGGTAAGGGGTAAATCTGAGTAAATTTTTAGACTCTGTGCATATGATTTCCTTTTCCCTCCAAGCATATTTTAAGGATCAAATTGCAACAGATAGGGGCGTGGGGAGGGTGTTCTGATGAATTTAAGCTTTCTGATTATTATCTGGTATGAAAATGCTCACAAATCGTTCAATTTTGTTCCAATTGATCCCAAATTCTAAAAAGCTCGAGATTTTGATGGTATTTAAAGTAAAATGTTTGGGCTGAGGGGTGATAATGAGCAGGTGTAACTGAAAGAACTTATTTTGGATCACATGACCTTGATAAAGGTCAAAGGTCATATAAGTGCATGTGGAACACTTTTACTATGCCAAAGGTATATAAGTGCCAAAAATGGTTAGAAAGTGTCCACCAATATGGGAGATATTCAAGGGCGATGATAATGCGACGGCTGTGGGGGGATACTCGACGAATAAAACAAATAAGCATTCTTTTCAAGGGATGCATATATTGGAGAGAGATACAGTAAAAACAGACAAAAAGACATAAAAGCTTTTTCTGCAATGAACACAATGGAATTAGACAAGGGAGTATTGAGTTAGAGCTTAAAGTTACTTGATGGTACCATTCAAAAGAAAATTAATATACATCTTATAACATTTCTATGATGAAACAAGTTTTTTGACTGAACACAAATATGCTACAAAATATTTCATGTATGAATGCTAACTTCTGGCTCTGTGTGAAACTGACAAACATTTTGTATCAAAGCCCTTTTTGAAACATTTTATCTATTTTTATTATTGACACAAAGGTTTGTGAACACTTGTTTTATGACATTTTAATTGATGTAAGCGATAATTTTCTATTGTGAGAACTATGAGTGACAATGCCCTTTAAGTCATTTTTATAGGAAATAATTGAACACACTGCTGCAATAACATTACCTTTTCAATTATATTACACACAGACAACTTTTATTCTGGCAGTACATTTTAGCATGGAGAGATTCTAGCACAAGTTGGCTCAACTAAAAATGCAAATATACTTTACGATTTGTGGAAGCCCATATTGAGAATTTTCTCTGTGATTTAATTGCTACCTAGTTACACTGAAATAACATAAGTCTATTAATTTATGAACCCACTCCACCTCCCCTCAAAAGCAAGGTCATATAAAGGCAGGTGCATCCCATGTTCTTCTGAGCCTTTTTTTGAACCCTCGACCACACTGTTGGGAGCTAAGTGAATTCAAGATCAAACTTGCATACCAATCACTGAAACCTTGGACATTAATAGCAGAGAAGCACGTCTCATACATGTAGGTTGTAGTTTATGTACTTTAAGCCAATTAACCAAGTACTGAGACAGAAATTAAAGGTTCACACAGTTCTGTGCACTTGTGATTGCATTTTTAATTCTATGAACTACCTCCAAAATTAAAGTCAGATCTTAGTAGGCCACCTGGTATAGCCATTCCATCACCCTTTCACCCAACCCAACCCCCCCCCCCCTACTTGGGACTTTGATACAGCACTCAAAAGCTTGTAGGTTTCGAACATTTTTAAAGTCCACTTCCAGCTTGAAATGTTGTCAGTGCTGTAGCTAATACATCACAACTAAATGTGAATGGAGACATTATGAAAACTATCAAGACATGAAACATGTTGAGCCACAAATGAACCTGGATGAGTTACATATGTACAGCTCACCCAGGCCTCTTTGAACACTGTTGAACTATTTATTTTATGTATTTATTACATGTATTTATCTATATTTATCTATAGTTATTTATTATCTTACTGAATCACAAGCTGGTTTTAGAACACAAAAAATAAAGACTAAAAATCCTCAAACAGACCTGAGCACAAAGATAAACATAACAAGAAACAAAAACAAGAAAAAAAGGGAATTTGAAAAAAGGTGTTCTAATTGTCTGTTTTTCTGTTCTTAATACTCTCCATGTCTTTCTTTTATAAAAAAAACCATTAGATGAGACCTTCCAGTTGGCAATTAAAGGAAGCACACAAAGCTAAAGCATCTCCATCCATCTTTTGGTATCTGAAAGAACAACTATACAGTCAGAAATCAAAAAGCAACACAAATAATCAAGTTATAATAAAAAACTGGTTTATCTACTAAGTGTTGGTTGGGTTTGTTATAAACAACCAACAACCGACAATAATTTTTTGAAAGCAGCTCTTGCTTTAGGCATGAAATATGCAAAGTTTTTGGTTACAAAGTCTCCTTTAACATTTAAATGAAAAACTATACTGAAGGTAACTGAAGATGTTCTCTGTCTTGATATGAACTCAGCTGTTGAGAGATACTTAAACTCAAAGTCATACTTTGTGTGTTTTTATACTTTAAAGTACATTACATAATAAATACAAAAAAAGAAACAGAAAGAACAAATACCTAACCGACTTCAGCTATGAATTAATATGACACAAAAAATATATATAATCAAATGCAGTTGATTTGGACAAAACTATATTTGCAACATGTGAACAATTTACTTCTACTTATGGCTAGTTCTAGTTGTACCTAGTTTGAGAATGTTAGTTCTAAGGATTTACCAACATTACTTCTTTTACAGTGCTTCATCCTTGAATAATGTGCAATCCAGGTAGATACATTTGTTTGGTGGAAGAATTTAATAAAACCATGGTGTTGAACAGGCTATTGTTCAATAGGAAATATTCCCACCAAAATTCACATTTAACGTTTCAAAGTAGGTTCTAGTTGTGGCTTCTTTCAGCGACTTGAATTATATATCCTTATTTTGTATGTTAAATTTTGCTGGGACCTGCAGCTTACTTCTACTAGCTCATGGCAATATTCAACTTATGACAGCTCTACTTAAACCAAATCTGCAGCTTTAAATGAATAAGTTCTCACTTGACAACTTAAAAAATTTAGTAATTCATCTCTGACAAGAATATTAAAAAACTGAAGTGAGATTAAAAGTTCTTTGATTCAGTGCAAACAGAATATAAAATCATTATTGTTAACTGGACTGTCTTTTGCGTATAAAGTGAAAGTTGCTGCTTTAGGCCCTGTTGAACAACAATGTCATATTGCAAGAGGTCCTCAAGTGTTGAAAAGTAGTCTTTGAAGAATCTTTTTGGGGTTTTTATTTTGGCTGGCCAAATACATCACACGTGGAAATGGGAATATGGGCATTATACTCTTTTTCATAATCCTACCTCTTCAAAGATTTTTGATGCCCAAAAATATTGATAAATTGATTTTTCAGTCATGTGACCCTGGTACACCAAAATATGGAAAAATTTCATTTTTCGCTAATGTTGTACCTAATTAGACTTGAAATTTGTTTCACACCATTTTCAAGATACTGCCATTTTTATTTGATTTTTGGGTCATGTGACCCATGATGCCCAAATATGCAAGAGCTAGATTTTTCAAAAGGACACATGTAAAACTTGCCAGAGTGAAAACGGGTCCAAAAATTTGTTCAAAATCACTCCATCTTGCTCTGTTTTATAGATATTGGCCATTTTTTAAATCGTTTTTTTTCAGTCACATAAATCACCAAAAGATGTCCAAATATGAAACAAGTTGATTTTCAACATACAATGCAATTGCAGCCTTTGCATAACCCTAGTGGGACCATAATTCACTCAAAATCATTCAGTCTCAGTCCGTTTTTGAGATATCAGCCATTTTTTGAAAAAAAGCAAAATTTAATATAGATAAATTGCTTTTCAAAATATGATGCTGATTATAATGTATAGAGATCTACTTGGTCACAAATTTGCTCAAATTGTATTCTCTTGTCCTTTTTTCAAGATATCATCTTTATTTTAAAGAAATCACTTTTTAAGTCATGTGACCACAGGATGCCTAAATATGGATAATATAAAATTGCTTTTTCATATATGATGCACAGTAATTTTTTGTAGATCCAAAGGGGATAAAAAGTTTGCTCAAAATTGTTGTATCTTGTTCTGTTTTGGAGATATCTGCCTTGTTTTAGAAAATGGCTTTTTGGGTCATGTGACCCAAGGACAACCAAATAAGGAAAATGTTGCTTTTTTACATATGATGCATAGTAGAATTGGCCTTTTTGGGGGTGGGGGGGCGTCATATAACCCAAGTATGCATAAAAATAGAAAAAGTTAATTTTCCAGTTTTAACATCCAGAGCTATGCCAAACAATCCATTCACCTAGCTAATTGTCTTTCACAACAAATTTTTTCCATAGGCTGCATTTTCTAAATTTGAAAACTAAATTTATAGTGGATCACTTACTGGTAAGCACATGTACAGTATTAACAAAGGTAACAAACCTTAATCATATGCCATCCCAGCAACATCAATGGCAGTATGTTTGTCTGTGTTGAACAGATGTGCATTGGGTTGCTCTCCTTGTAAACCCTGTCTGGCAAGGTTATCAGTACAATCCTCAATTTGATAGAGAAATCCACCCTGGATCCTGTTTTCTGAAAGAAGTACCCTAACTCTAGCAGGTGGACATATATCTGTCCCTTCTGGTTGGTCATCTTCATGTCCAGCTGCTTGCTCTCTATCAAATATAACTATCTGTGCAGCATTAGCCATTTTGATCTTGAGCACCAGTTTGAAACATGACTTTTGCCCAAGGATTTTAATCTATGCTTTTTTTGTTAATCTCTATATCCCAAACCGGGTGGGGAAATATTGTACACTGCTTCTTTGTACATTGTTTTAATAGATTAGAATTGATCCAACGCATACTGAATTGTGTTTAAACACAAATTTAATGGGCACTATATAATCCATTCAGGATCAATATGAAAGTTGACGTAACATCCGACAACCCTGGTGTCGTGTAAAATCAAATCATATTTAGGACTATTAGAAATAATGGGAAATTTTGAACAACTAGTTTTATTAACTTAAAATTATTTATTAATAATAATAATAACAAACATAATAATATACTTGATAATCTTTATTAATTCAAGTCCTTTCTATGTGTATTCCTTTTGGAAAGAAATCATTTTGAACTTTTGTCCCAAAATGAAAATGCCATATATTGAGTGTCAAATCTTTTTTTAAAACCATTGTTCTTTGTTTGTACTTTGAGTGTCATTATTCCAAACTGAAATCAACTTCTCTATAAGACAAAATATACCAAAATTACTTTGTGATCGATGCAAGAAAGTTAATGGTCAATCAATACATAACAACCCAACTTTATTTAGCCAAAGTTGGTTTTGGTTTCAGGCTATTGAAACACCACTACTTTTAAAGCTTAGGTCTACTAAATGTGTCTTTCACAGATTTAGAAGTGGGCTTCATATTATATTGCATGAAAACTATATTATTATTTTCACAATTTACTTAATGAAATTTGTCCACAAAAATTGACCAAGGATGTATACATGTACACTGCCAAAGGAAAGTCTATCCTGGAATATTATGATATTTGTGCTGTCCCAAAACCTAAAATTAAATGCTAATTCCTGAATCAATTGGACAACAACTTATGCATAAAAACTGACAATTCCTATAACAAACACACAATAACTATGGACTGGATAAACACAAAGATCAATCACTTTGATTTGTCCTTTGTATGCATACATGCAGCATTAAAAGGCAACTCTACTTCACAAAAGTAAAACTTAGATTGGGTTTTTAAGTCACTATTTTCAGATAGGGTCATCATGAGACAGACTATCAGTATTATCCCATATGGTCATGAACTGTATTAGAATCCATGCGTAGTCAGAAGCAGGTGATGATTTGCAAAGGTAATAGTAACTTCAGTCTCTCTCTACATGATTTAAAGGTACTAAGATATGATTTTTAGTACTAGGTGACTATGATTTGGGAAAAAGTGATTTAATGTAAAGGAACAGGTAAATTTATACACAGGAGCAAAAGATGAATTTATGAATAGGAACAACAGGTGAATTAAATAAAGGAGTAAAAGGTGAATAAATATATAGGAGTTAAAGGTGGATTTATGTATAGGCATTAAAGATGAATATTGGTCAAAGGTGGCTTGTGTCATCATCTCAAATTATCTACAATCTTACTTTGTGAAGAATGTCTGTTCAGTTATGAGAGCAAAGTGTGTGCTAAATACAGATATTTACTGTGACAATTAATGTATATCTGAAGAAAATATGGTTACTAAGTCTGTGGTTTCTTTAGATTTTTACAAAAACCAAAAATGATTGTGTACAAGGTAAGTCACTACAAAGATTAGGGAACTTTCAGAACAAACAGTTTAAGTTATGTAAAGGTGCAGGAGAAACAACAACCCTTAAGATGAGAAAATAGATGTATATTACCTGAGAATTGGGTAAAAATAAACAAATATAATAATCAATTGCAGCAATCCATACTGCTGTGTGATAGGGGCAATATATATCAAATGTGGCAGTGGAAAACATTCTGGCACAGCCAAGGCTGAAGGACACACCAAGATCACACCATGATCTTGTATACATACACCCAGCCAATATCCCTGCCAAGTATAAACTTCCTGCACCATATATTTTCTAATATAAAGCCTGGATAAGATTTTAAAGGTCAAAGTAATTTTGGTAAGGTCAAACATCACATTAAAGTCACACCATGATATTGCACACCTACATTGCTTGACCAAAATCCCTACTAAGTATAAACTTTCTACGCTATACTGGTTTAGTTAGGGCCAAATTAGAATAACCGCCCAAGGAAAAACACCCTCGTCCCAACCCCAATGTAGCATATTCATTACCATATACTACATCCAAATGCCGACACAGCCCCTTACTGAACACCTCAGGGAGAATCACCAGCTATTTCACAGGTAACTCCTATCCATCCAAAAAGAGTTGCTTGTAAAAAGCAATAACCTCATTTATGGCATCACCTGCAAACAATGCTCAGTACAATATGTAGGCCAGACGAAGAGATACCTTAATTATGGATCGGTTCCAAGGCCACCTGTACAACATCTAAATATGTCAAGGACACAATTCGCTACCATTTCAACCAATATGACCACCATGGTATTTCAGACTTGCAAATACATATGGTGAATTTTATTCACGCACATCCAGAGTCCCCCCAGGCCTTCAACCTACGCAGAATCATAGAGCGAAACTGGCAACACAGGGTACACACAGTAGCCCCACAGAGCCTCACTATGCAGGAGTAATTCTAAACTAGGTGCATGCCCTTAGCCACGTTATAAAAACTTTTGTTCTTTTTGGCATGCACCAAGTTTCATTGTCACCCCATACCTGCCATTATAGATGTGGTGTCTTAACAGGTAACCAGGCACATTGCACAAAGCAACAATAGACCAAACTAATCCAACCAACCTGAGGCTTTCCAGTTATCTCCTGAAACAACACACTTCAAAAGGGAGATATCAACGAGTGCACAGTGGACTGTACCCACCAAGTCACACAGGATGATTTTCTTCTACACAGAATATCAGCCACAATGCCACATACAGCCTAGAAGTCCACTAAACTAATGACCATAATCGCTTTTCCATCAACCAACCCCTGATGTGTCTAAAGAGTCTCCATGACAAAACCATGGGAGCTTCACGTACATGCATACAGGTGAACTCAGATGTATGAATAATATGTTTATGACATCATTAAACATAATTACCCCATCTATGACATCACTATGACCTCACAAAATAGGCATGGTGATTTGAGCATTATCCAGGTACCCCAATGGGACTGGATATGGAAAATCATCACCTTGGTTATTTCAATGACAAGTCATTTAAACACGGTCACACAAACAAGAAGGATTGTGTTTTAGGTAATCAACTTCCCCCTTAAACCTATGTTTGTACAAATCTTTACTGGTTTAGCCTGGACAAGATTTTGAAGGTCAAGATTACAATAGCAAGGTCAAAGGTCAAATCAAGGTCACAGCATGACATTGCATACAAACATCTTCCAACCAATATCGGGTGGTTGCTAAACAGCTTATGCAACATATCAATAGAAACAATCTAGACAATCCCCATATATCAGCATATAAAACTAGTCACTCCACTGAAACTGCCCTACTGCATATTAAAAATGAGATCCATACCGCGTGGTGAGCCTACAGCACTTGTCCTACTTGATTTATCAGTTGCCTTCGATACGTTCGACCATGATACTCTTCTGAAATGTCTTAAGCCAGATTAAACGCCGAAAAAACAGAGTTTATCATATTTGGATCTCATGCTCAGCTAAAGAAATTAGATTCTCACCTCCCTGTCAGGATATTTGGTAAACTTTTGCATCCATCAGCTGTTGTAAAGACTCTGGGTGTCTGGTTTGATTCTAGTTTTTCCTTTACTGATCATGTCCACAATATTTATAAGACTTGCTTCATTTAAATGCGTGATCTCAGGCAGGTCAGGCAGTACCTGACAGATGCTGCTGCTGTCCTAGCAGCAAATGCCCTGGTGAGTAGTCGTCTCGACTACTGCAACTCTCTTTTCAGAAGTCTATCCAGTTTCCACACACGCAAACTGCAGTGTATTCAAAATACACTCATAGGATTGTCAAAATTGCAATAGATACTCACGGGCTAGTCCTATTCTAAAAAAACTCCATTGGTTGCCAGTCGAATTTTGGTGAATTTTCAAAACAGCCACTTTGGTTTATAAGTTTCTTCACAGTGGTCACCGAAACTATTTCAGCCCTCATCTGTCTATTCATAGGTATGGCACAAGATACAACCGCCCAGATAAGAGGTTCCTGGAGGTTCCTCAATTCTACCCATCTGTACACAAATCAAAAATACACTTTGGAAACAGTTTTGCTTTTGATGTTTCCACACTCTGGAATGATTTACCTGATGATGTATGTTCTGCTCCAACTCTTGCCTCCAACTCTTCTCTTTCAGGAAAAAACTAAAATCCTATCGCTTTGATAAAGCTTTCCCACCTTAGTATCTAAATTTCCTGACGTTTCCATGGTGTTGACCTGGCTATGTCTCTAGAATGATGATTATTGAATTTAGACTTGGTGTCACGCCTTAGAGTCTGCCTTGGCAGAGATTAAGCGCTATAAAAGTATAGAATAGAATAGAACAGAATAGAATCCGTGCCAAGTATCAATATCCTACACATTACAGTTTCTGAGACAATGCCAGAACAAGATTTTATTAAATCAAAGTCACACCAAGATGTTACACACTGGTTACACCCATCCAATGTTCTGTCAAGTGTCAACTTCCTGTACCTAACAATTTCAAAGATATAACCCAGTTAAGATTTTAAAATTTAAGGTCACTACAGCAAGGTCCAATCAAGGTCACACCATGACGTTACACACCTACACCCCCAACCAATAACCTTGCAAATATCTCGTTGGCCGCCATATTGGAAAGCGTTTGAAATCTCTCTCAATATTTTTACTGTTTTCTCAGAATATATGTATTGTTGGATGTTAATTTTCAGCTATTTGCTTCTTTTTATTATATAGATTATTCTGATATAGTTTGAGCAACACAGGATAAGTATTTCTTAAATATTTGTGTCTTGTGAGTTTTCCGCCGCATTTAAACTTGGATTGTTTTTATTGCAGCAAAAATGTCTTCCCACCAAACGAGTCCAAAACCCAGGGGTGGTATTCACTAACATGGATCAGTAAAGATCAGATCAAATTTGAACAAAAATGATCACTTTTTGATCAAATTTTTGGATCAGCTCAGATTGGTATTCATGAAACATTTGATCTGATATTTTGATCACATTTTGGATTAACTATGATCCATGCTCTGTGATGGATTAACTTTTGGATCAGACAGATCAAAAATAACTGATAGAAGATTTATTTCTCAGGGAAGATGAATGTTTTAATCAGTTATTACAGAGGCAAGCAGTATTTCACAACTGAATAAACCTTTTAAAATTGTGTGAAATTCATACAAAATCAGATCAAATATTTAAGCTTTTCAGTTCAAGTGATCCATGGTTTCTGAATAGCTATTTGATCCCATGGCTCACTTGAAACTTTTTTCTCAAATTTGATCTGATCTTGATCTGATCTTAATCCTTGTTAGTGAATACCGCCCCAGATCATCTAAATGCTGTCACTTCTGTTTCCTCTTCGATACTTACCATTATTGCCCCACATGCAGGGAATCTGGCAAGGGAGACCACCCCTGTGTCACTGATCAGTCTCCATGCAATATTTGTGCACGTTTCTCTGAGGAACAGCAAATTAAGATTAAATGTTTTTATTGTGTACAGCTAAAGAGGTTTTTGGCTATGTTTTACATTTACATGATAAGTAAAATCCAGATTCAAAAACTCTAAAAATCACCAAACTCTAAATTTTCTTGCCACTACTTCTTGTACTACCAAGTTAATTGGCTTTAATTTTGACCATTGGTCAATGAAAATTGTGATTAAAAGTGTTGGGGCCTTAATTTGATAAGGAGTATTTATTACATAAGTTATGATATACAAAATGCTGATGGACTGTTCAAATATGGTTAGATGTTAAAAGGGACATAAAAAGGCAACTGTGGCCTAATGTTAGAGGGTGTCCAGAAGTGGCAAAATTCATGTGTTCATTTTATACATTGTGGCGAATTTCATGTTGTTTGAAGTGTAACTGTTCTAGTGAATATTTGATGCGTGACTTTCACTTTGTGTGAATATGACCTTTTTTGTTAATTTTACCTGTGGTGTAAAGCTCACATGTTGATCTGAAATTCATCTGTTTTCTTACTGTAAGAACGACACATCAAAAAAAGAAAAAAAATTATCACACATATCAAAGTTACTTTTATTTAATGAAGCACCATGTGATGTGGAGACTTTCAATTTTACAACTATATAAAATGTACTACACTTATAGCAGTAACAAGTATGCAGTATTTCAACGCTTCATTCATATACGCATTCATTCTTAACTCACTCTGGAAGTAAAACAATTTTTTTTAGACATTTTACAGTACAGTATGTCACACCAATTACAGTATCACCTTTATAAGTTTTTTATTTGCTGAAAGACATACATTTATTCTACTTTCTAAAAGCAATATTTTTTCTATTTCTTGCATAACTAGATCCTGTCGGGTTAAATCTCAAAAGACAATGCCTTTACTTCCTCTTATCTAGCAACTTGAGGTAAGAGGTCAAATGCCAATAGAAGGATCCAATATTTACTGCTACTTAAAACAGGTTTCTACTTATCATTATATTTATATTCTATAACAACTCATAATATCTACTACATTCAACAGTGACTAAGTTTATGTTTAATCAAACAAAGAAGTGTGACTAGCAATTTAGATTACAAAGACTAGAATCGGCAGCAGACGGTCAGATTTACATAACGTCTCATGTCTCAGATCTGAGGCGGTATTCACTAACATTCCTATCTTAGTCTTAGTCCTAATTTTAGGATTTTTGTCATAAAAATATGTTAGGAAATTTGTCCTAAAGAAATTGGTATTAACAAAGCATCATAGTCTTATTTAAGTCTAACTATTGTCATAAATAAATATCTTTTTATGCCATATACATCCTTTGTGACACAAAAAACAGATGAGAATGTTTACATCACGTGATGAAATCTCAGTGGTTATAATGTGGTCATACAAACTCTCATGAGATTTGCAACTTTGGACTAAGATAGGATTAGGAAAATTGTCCTAGCTAGGACATGCTTTGTGAATACCAAGTTGGGACCTATCTTAACTAAGACAAATGTCATAAATTTTATGACTAAGATAGGACTAAGATTTGGAATGTTAGTGAATACCGCCCCAGAGTTTATTTTTCTCAAGTTTAAGATTTGTCTAAAACTTGGGATTTTTCTCAGCTAACACTCACTAAAGGTCTCAGGCTAAGTTTGGGCTTGATTGCTGTCTTAAATATAAGACAGGTGAGACAATGACTTCAGTTAAACAATTTGTCACAGTGGTTATATGATGTAAACTCTCAGCTGACTTGTTTCTGATTATATGATGTAAACTGTTGGCTAATTTATTTGTGGTTATATCACTCAGTTGACTCATTTGTTTTGAAAATCACTTTATGACATGAGAAAAAATAGCATCAGAGATGCTTGTACCCCACAGCCTGGGGAAATAGTTTTCAACACCATGGGATAAAGAAGTAGTGAAACAGTACAAAGATCAGGATACTTTCAGAGCAGTGTCAGTTATAAAAAGATCCAAATAATGTTAAAGTAGAGAAAATGATGTCTAAGAGAAAGAAAATGTTTGTAAAGATAAAGTATTAAAACAAGACAATTCAATAGCAAGATGACAGCATTAATCAGTAAATTAAGAATTGTGAAGCTGCAAAATTTATTAAGTGGAGAATAGCTGTCAATGTAAATAGCACAATTATATAAAAGTACATATAATATATTAATCAGTTGTAATAATAGAAACATGTCTCAAATATGGCAAATAAACATACTTTGGCAGAGTCACACCAAGGTCACACCATAATGCACACCTACACCCCTTAACCAATGTCACTACAAAGCGTCAACCTTCTACACCTTCTACAATCGAAGTAATAGCCACGACAAGATTTTAAAACTCATGGTCACTACGACATGGTTAAAGGTTAAATCAAGATCACACCATGATGTTCCACACCTACAACCCCTAAGCAATGTCCCTACCATGTATCAACTTCCTACACTTTACGGTTTCAGAGATATTGCTCGGACAAAATTTTAAAGGTCAAGGTCACTACAGCAAGATCAAATGTGAAATCAAGGTTACACCATGACATCACACATGTACAACCCCCTAACCAATGTCCCTACCAAGTATCAATTTCCTACACCTTACGGTTTCTGAGATATAGCCCAAACAAGATGTTAAAGATCAAGGTCACTACGGCAAGGCCAAAGGTCAAAACATGATCACACCATGACGTTGCACACCTACAGCTCCCAACCATATCCCTACAAAGTTACAACTTCCTACACCTTATGCTTTCTGAGATACAGCCTGAAAAAGATTTTATAGGGTAAGGCCAAAGATCAAATCAAGATCACACCATGATGTTGAAAACCTACAACCCCCAACCAATGTCGATATCAAGTATCAACTTCCTACATCTTACGGTTGCAGAGATATAGCCCGGACAATATTTTACAGTTCAAGGTCACTACGGCAATGTCAAAGTCACACCATGATGTTACACACCTACAAGCCACACCAATGTCCCTGACAAGTATCAACTTCCTACACCTTACATTTTCTGAGATATAACCCAGACAAACTTTTTCCTGCCACCCACCCACCTGTGAACGCCCATCAGGATACCATGGGTGAAAACAATATCCTGAAAGCCCTTAAGGGCTGTGGGGTAAAAAAGTACTGAGAAAACATCTAAAATTTTAGACAAAATTTGACTAGTGACATTTTGTAAATGCTGGCCCCTGGAATCTGAATCTCCAGAGTTGATGACTTAGTTCTACATGTGTCTAAATTCTATTTACCCTGTTCCTGTTTAGAACCCTAATTTCAGAAAAAAAAAATGAAATAATCCCCTTAAAAATACAAATTGGCAGGCAGTACATGTATATCTAAAACCGTACCAGTGTCTCATTCTTGTTAAGTTTTCAAAATATGATGTTCAACATAAGGGGTAGGTTCTTTCAACATGCATTTTTTCCCCTAGTCCTTTTTTCTGTGCACCCAAATTTCAGACCGAGTGCTGAGTTTCATATTTTGAAAGCTTCTCCTTGTGTGTGCTTCACTTCATCCATCTTAACAAACCTGAAAACATATGTCCAACAGAAAATTAAATGTAGAAAAAGACAAGAATAACCTTTTAATTACACAAATCACAATAAACTATGGAGCTGCACATATGTATTGTATTTACATACAGTAGATTCTGCATGAACAGAACTACTACAAGTCAAACTAACCAATCAGTAGAACCAGGGGCTGATTTCACAAATTGACTTAAGCCCAGACTTAGACTTAAATTTAAGACTTTGGTCTTAAATTTTGTCAACAGAATGGTAAATGTTTGGTCTTAGACTTTTTTTTTTTTTTTTAATTTATTTATTTTTTCTTTAACATTTTATTTGTTTACATACACCCTGGTAGTGGAGGTGTCCCAGTCAAAGTAATTGATATAAACTGAGTAAGCATAAAATATACAATTAACCACTAACCAAAGATGGTAAACACATTTCAAAAACGAAGACATTAAAATGTTATCTTTTTAATTTTTTTTATGAAATGATAAATAGAAAAAAGTTCAGTGTAAGTTTGAAGTTGACTGTCAAGACTTCTATAAATTGCCATTTTTTAAAAAAAATACTTCTTCATTTAAGTCCATTTTTGCTACTAATTTCTATTCATCATAGATAACTTTAATTTTTTGTTTGAGTTCCATAATATTTAAATTCCTAGACATTCTTGAATTTGAAAATATATAAGTTTTGACCGCTAAGATAATCACATTAATTGGAAGGAAGTTATCAGTCTTTAGATACCCTAGAATGTGTTCCAAAGGACCAAGATTTAAAGTAACACCTGTTCTAGTCTCAAACCATACTTTTACTCTATCCCAAAAATTTATAGTGTAAGCACAATGAGAAAACAGATGAATTATAGATTCTGGATGAGATTTACACAACAGGCATTCTGAAGTTGGGGTTTTACCAATTTTTGAAAGTAGTTTCTGAGTACCAAGGATGCGATGGAGAATTCGGTACTGAAACCATATTAGATTGTTATCTTGTATCAATTTAAAGCATATTTTAAAAGCCTTTTGCCATGTATCTTCATCAATATTGATATTTAGTTCATTGTTCCATGCATTTTTGAAACTCATCTCTGGACAAGTCTTATTCAAAAGTTTGTAAAAATGTTTGGAACCTTGGTTATGACCAAATAGAGATGCTGTTTGTATTGGTAAACAAGGTTGGTAAAAAAATAAACAAGTGTTATCACTATATTTTTTAAGATAAGGTTCAACACACATTTTAACTCGCAAATATTCTAGGAAATTAGTTTTCAAAAGGGTATATTTTTGCTCCAAATCTTTTTGACTAATGAAAAAACCATTACTGTCAAGCAGGTCACCAACATAGGTTATTCCATGTTTACTCCAATTAGGTAGGTTAAGTTCTATTTTTGAAATTTTGGGGTTATACCATAGTGGGGAAGCCAAAATGTCATTGGAGTTACTTATGGTAGTATTATCGGACAGTTTTTTCCACAAAGTCAAAGTTTCCTTCCAGAATTCATTCTGTGTTTTGTTTATTAATACGTCACACCAAGTAGAACCATAGAGTGCTAATTTTGAAATTGGTGAAACTGTTTTTTCAAAAAGTTGTAACCAAGGTTGGGACTCGCTTTTAAAAAGTCTATTCATCCAGGTTAATTTCAACGATTCAATGAAGCATTCAATATTTACCATTCTTAAACCACTGTTTGTGTAGTCCTGTGTGACATAATTCCGTTTAATTTTATCCGGTTTATTGTTCCACAGAAAAGCAAAGAGTCTTGAATTGAGTTGTTTGATGAAATAGTTATCTGGTGAAGGGATTGTCATAAATAGGTGATTAAATTTTGATAGAACAAATGTTTTTATCACCATTATTTTTCCAAAAGGAGTTAGGTTTTGCTTACTCCAAAATGTTAATGGTCTTAGACTTAGTGAATTTCACAAAGCCACAAAAAAAAAAAAAAAAGTCACAAAGTCCATGAAATCCATTTAAGTCCCAAAATGACCACACACCAAAACTGAAAGAAACTGTGCATTTAACATCACCTTAGCTTAACTTTTTAAGTGCAAGCTCTAGTGAGGCTCCTGCTTCTACAGATCACTTTTTTCATTTTTTTTTTGTCTCTGGACTTTCTTTAAATGTGGCGTAGCATTATGAGTACCTGTCTCATCACTGAAGTTTAGCAGCAATGGGCTATATTAGTACTTGGATGGGTGACTGCCTCAGTTCACTACTCGTGTCTCTGGTGATTTTGTGGCTGGCGCAAGTAGACCAGAACCCCTTTCAGCCTTGTTCAGTCAAAAGCACATTTTTTCAAAGTTAAAAGCCAAGTAGAGATTTGAGTATATGGTACTTTTGAGTTTTGATGGAATGCATATTTATAACCAGTTCCAATTTATTTAGCACAAAAACCAAACAAGCAATCAATGCCAGTGAACGAGCTCTGTGTCAGCTGACTGTGTGTTTTCAGTTTCAGATTAGAAGTGAAAGAAGGAAAGGACACAAAGTTGTGCTCTGCCAATGGTACACAAAGTACCAAGTTAACTTTTAAAGATTAAAAAGTAGGCAGAAAACATATTCAAACAAAATACGGTAAATGCAATAGTTTTCAAGTTACAACTGATTTACTCAACAATAAGAACCTAAAAGTAGCTATTGCTCAGCTATGCCATGAGCTACAGGTCAGCAATTTTACTATGTTATACTTAACCCAAAAGTAGATAAATAACATATTAAAACAAAATACTCTAAAAATGTAATAGTTTTCAAGTTATAACTGATTTACTCGACAGTGATAACCTCAAAGTAGCTATTACTCAGCTATGCAATGACCTACAGGCCTGCCTTATTATGTTTTAGCTGACCCAAAAGTTGCTGAATGACATACTTAACAAAATAGTCCAAATGCAATAGTTTTCACTTTACAACTGATTTACTCAATAGTGATAACCTCAAACTAGCTGATGCTCAGCTATGCAATGATGTTACAGGTCTGCAATTTCACTATGTTATAGAGGACCGAAAAGTAGGTGAATAACATATTTAAAGAAATTACTGTAAATGCAATAGTTTTAAGGTTACAACTGATTTACTTAACAGTGAGAACCTTAAAGTAGCCATTGCTCAGCTATGCCACAAGCTACAGGTCTACAATTTCACTATGGTATAGTTGATCCCTAAGTAGGTGAATAACATATTTAAACAAAATACTCTAAATGCGAATTTTTACGTTACAACTGATTTACTCAACAGTGATAACCTGAAAGTAGGTATGACTCAGCTATGCAACAATGTTACAGGTCTGCAATATCACTATGTTATAGCTGACCCAAAAGTAGCTGAATAACATATTTATACAAAACACTCTACATGCAATAGTTTTCAAGATACAACTGATTTACTCAACAGTAATAACCTCAAAGTAGCTTTTACTCAACAAGACAATGAGGTACAGGTGTCCAATTTCACTATGTTATAGCTAACTGAAAAGTAGGTGAATAACTTATTTAAAAAAATACTGTAAATGAAATAGTTTTCAAGTTATATCTGATTTACTCAACAGTGAGAAGCTAAAAATAGCTACTGTTCATCTATGCAATGAGCTACACGTCTACAATTTGACTATATTATAACTGACTCAAAGTATGTGAATAACATATTTAAAAAATTACTGTAAGTGCAATAGTTTTCAAGTTACAACTGATTTACTCAACAGTGAGAACCTGCAAGTAGCTATTGCTCAGCTATGCCATTAGCTACAGGTCGGCAATTTCACTGTGTTGTAGCAGACCCCAAAAGTTAAGGAAAATTACATAGTTTAACAAAATATTCTAAATGCAATAGTTTTCAAATTATATCCGATTTACTCAACAGTGATAACCTCAAAGTAGCTATTACTCAGCTATACAATGACCTACAGGCCTGCAATTTTACTATGTTATAGCTGACCCAAAAGTAGCTGAATAACATGTTTAAACAAAATACTGTAAATCCAATAGTTTTCCAGTTATAAGCAATCTACTCAACAGTGAGAACCTCAAAATAGCTATTACTAGCTATGTATTGAACTACAGGTCTGCAATTTCACTGTGTTATAGCTTACCTAAAAGTAGTTGAATAACATATTTACACAAAATGCTGAAACTGTAATAGTTTTCACGTTACAATTGATTTACTCAACAGTGAGAACCTGAAAGTAGCTATTGCTCAACTATGCAATGATGTTACAGGTCTGCAATTTCACTATGTTATAGTTGACCCAAAAGTAGCTTAAGAACATTTAAATTCTCTAAATGCAACAGTTTTCAAGTTGCAATTTATTCACTCAACAGTGAGAACCTCAAAGTAGCTATTACTCCGCTATGCAATGAGCTACAGGTCTGGAATTTCACTATGTTATAGTTGACCCCAAAATAGGTGAATAACATATGAAACAAATACTCTACACACAATAGTTTTCAAGTTATAAGTGATTTACTCAACAGTGATAATCTAAAAGTAGCTATCACTCATGCAGTTATGCCATGAGCTACAGGTCTGCAGCTTTACTATGTTATAGCTGACCCAAAAGTAGCTGAATCATATATCTTTATACAAAATTCTGTATAAGCAATAGTTTTCAAGTGATAAGTGATTTTACTCCTCATGGAAGCCTGTCCTAATTTGACCATGGCTGTTGAACAACACAACCCCAACTTTCACCTTTGTTTCCTCCTCAAACCAAATTGATGACAATTTTACCTGCTCCTCACTGATTCCTATCGTAAATCTGGTTATCATCATCTTCTTCCTCAGAATCTGTGTACTGCTGCCCACTGGTCTCCATGACTATAGTGTGACTCACACTCTCCCCTTGATATATGGCATCCTCTGACAAGCCTGAAGTGTCGTCTAGGCCATCCATCTGTTGCAAGGTTTGAAACACATATGTGCAAGTTGTCAAACAGATGTATACAATGAAATACTTCTGGGGCTCAAATTATAGATTCTATGTTAGATTACATTAACAGATTCATGAAATTATAACAAAATCTTTTATATATCTCAATTAAGGATCAAATATCCACATATACCAAATGGTCACCTGTATAATTTGCTGCATATAACCACATACAACTGTCATTAGTCCCGTGCAGTCATAACTTTCCAAACTGTCACATGCAATCAATGTTTTATGAGATGTACACCCTGGTGTTTTATTTGAGTTTAGCATGTATTTAGTAAACTTTTATTGTTTAATTGTTTTGGGTTTATCAACACTTTTAACACATTGTATAAATCAGGTTACAATACTTAGTTCAGGAAATGCAGCATATTCATTGGCCAAGAAGCTGCAGTGACAACCACTGGGCACAGGAAAGTAACAACCAACTTTCCCACTCTAAGTTGGCAAAGAAATATATCCAGTAACTGATAAGTAATCTTAGCCACTACATCAACATGCCCCCCACTAAGCTTATAGATGGAGCAAGAAAGTCTACAAAATATTTCCAACAGAATTTAAATGTCACAAGTGGGTTCAATCCCAGGTACAGGCAGATACATAGTGGCTCGGATGACCACTTAAAATAGCGGTCTTCTGTCATTGGGTCCTATCCCCAGTGGCAGGTTGAAGAACCTCAAGGATGTTGATAAATGGTTATCCTTGAGCCTCTGTCTGTGAGTCAGGGGAATGTCAGTAATTTGAGCATATAGCGCTTTGAGTCCTGTAGTACATGGAAATATTGTGCTGAATATAAATGGAAAAAAGGATTATTTACCTCAGCAGGAACAACACTTGCTGTTTCTATCACTGTGGATGGTGCCTCATTAATGATCTGCAGGGGATGAATGATCTGTAGTGGATTAATGATCTGCAGGGGTTCAGCAGCTGAAAACACAAGTAATGTGAATTAATACTAAATGAAGATTAGACCATTGGCTGAAATCATTAGAAAGACTGACCTATTGGAACAGTCTTCATTTTTGAGAAAGTGGTAAAATAAAGGTAAAGATATTTACTGTAACATTGAAAATTCATGATAACATGGTTAAAATGACATTTTTGGAGAAGTACCAGCACAACTGAATATCTTCCAAGAGTAAAAGTGCACTTAAATTCAATCTATTTCTTACCACTTCAGAGCTACTTTCAATCAGTTTGATAATGATTCCTTAAACTCTTGAGTTTCTGGTAGACTTGGCAAGAACGGAGAGCCTTTTGGGTACTATGTTGATAATTGCAAGAAGCAGTTTTCAACAGTTTGCTTGTATGGATTGAATTCAAAAATGTTCCCAAAAATAACAGTTGTGTGGGGTAAAAATATCAGCTGGAAATCACTTTATTTCTAACCAGCATCTCTTACTTTTCATGATATTGCAATTCAAATACTGTTTTCTGACATATTATTTAACAATATTCAATGTTAAAAACACATTATTTCAAAATATAAATACATTGTGTGGCCCACTGTTGGCCCACCAACTACCAGAGTCAGTGGCTGTAGCTCAGGTACCAGCCTACACCCACTGGTGTAAAATCCTGGGAAAAATGAGATAAAATGTATGTTTTCTTTCACTTAACATAAGTTAATGTCATTTTTTAACAAACTTATTCTGTATTCCTTCATTTTGCTCAGTCAGTCTTTTCTCCACTTTATTACTTTATATATTACTTGCTTATATATTTGCCACAGGTGGTCCATCAATGGTCCACCCACTACATAAGTAGTACATAACCCATGATGGGCAGCCAGTGGGCCACTGGTGGCACATATATATATATATTTTTAGTGAAGGTTAAAGAAAGATATTTTCATTTTTTTCCTTTTGATATAAATTTGTTTTTTGATGCAACCTAAAACTATCGCAGAATTTGTTTTTGTCTGACACATGCAACTATCATCTGTAAGAGCTATACTTAGTTGGTGGACCAATGGTGGTCCTCTGGTGGCTACACCTCAAGCTCTGCTGAACGGCATTTGTTTTGACAGATCTTGAAGAGAGGCTGTCTTGGCTTAAATTCATTTGTTTCAAGTGAATTACTTTCCAAAAGTAGCTGTTCTGAATTTTATTACATAAAAAAATTGTAAGATTTGCCACTGGTGGTCCATCAGTGGTCCACCTTCTGCCTGCATGGTACACATACTGTTGGCCCACCGGTGGCCCACAGACGGCAAAGTAATTGGATACTTTATGTATGTGTGTATATCACCAAGACACCAACATTTTTGAATAACAGATGTCACATCTCTGCCTTAATATATATTTCTTTTCTTCCCATTCTTGGGCCACAAATTTCTTCCAAGATTTACCACTGGCAGCCCACCAACTATATCAGTGGTATATACGCTATGATTGATGGGCCACTGATGGGAATTTTCTAATTTCCACCCGGATTTTAGATCTAATCAATAAAATCATCTGATAATTACACAGAAAAGTTAACAGAAGTGAAAGTTTCCCCTGTAAACAAACCATAAAACATGTACAGGAGAAAAATATATTAAATCAAAACCCTATTAATTGGGGTTGAGGTGTAGCCACCACTGGACGACCCTTGGTCCACTAGCTGCAATATGTATGTGTCCGATAAAATATAAAGTTTCTTAAGTTGAAAGGAATAATTACCCATGAAATATATTCCAATCAGTGGCCGAATTACCCATGCCATCGCTGGCCCAGTGAAGGCTTGCCAACCAAAACTCAGGCTGCCAAGGTTGGGCCAACGGTGGGCCAATGGTGGCTTTTTATTCAAGATGGCGGCGAACAATAATAGGGGATATTGAGACACTTAGTAAAAAATTATTTATTATGGTATGTCTAAAAATCATATTTCAGTGGGCCCACAATTTTTAACTAACTATTTAACAATTTTAGACATAAAAATAACATTCTCATTAGAAATTCACAGTAAGAAAAGTTGTTTCTGAACATTATAATTTTATTGTTTGACTATGGAACATGTCATCCTAAGATACTGTTCCACCATTGTTTATGTTTGGTCATGTGATTTATTAGGGATTCCCTTAACTAAAATCCACCCACAATCTGTCAATTATTTGCTTTCTGTTAAACAATGGCCACATAACTTCATGCTGCAATCTGATTGGCTGATGCTATATTATAGTAGTAGTAAAATTTTACCAGTGGCTTGCCAATGTCAGACCGACACATCCACCGGCCTAAAAGCCAGTGGGCCACTGATGGGCCACTAGTAAACCTTATTGTTGGCTGCCAACAGTGGGCCACTGTCTATCAGCTGGTCATGCCACCAGAGAACCACCACTGATGGCACTCAACAGTGGGCCACTGATGGGCCACCAGTAAACCTTATTGTTGGCTGCCAACAGTGGGCCACTGTCTATCAGCTGGTCACGCCACCAGAGAACCACCTTTGATGGCACCCAACAGTGGGCCACTGGTGGACCACCAGTCAACCTTGTCGGCTACTGAAGGTGGGCCAATGTTGGGCCAATAGAAAAGCTTATCATTGGCTGCCGACAGTGGGCCACTGAAGGACCATCAGAAAACCTTATTGTCGGCTACCAACGGTGGACCACTGCCTATCAGCCGGTCACGCCAACGGCTGGCCACCGCCTGCAGCCAACGTCGGTCCGACAGCTATGCCGCCAGTGGGCCAGCGGTGGCCCTACAGAGTCTTGCTATCTGGGATAGCAACCTCCAACTTCCTCTCTAACCTATCAATAGCCAGTGAATCAACGCTTAATAACCTTAGCAAAGGATCAGAGGGAAAAGATCTTTAGATTGCTGGCCTCAGAACTAGATCCTAGGTCCATGGACCAGTAACTACAACAACTACTGAACTCCACATTAGAGGATACCCCCAGATGCAGTTCATGCTCAATATCAGCTCTTGCTTACCAACATTTGCTGGAAAAGTTTTTACATCTGTTAACCAACTTGGTTCTCATGCATTGAGACACATACCTAAAGAACGGACACAACTGCTTGGAAGCATACTGCCTTAAAAATCTCTGGGCAGCCCCTATCTCAGGCCCAGACCTTTTTGAGCATTCCCTGATGCAAGAGTATGAACAACATCTGATAGGCCTAGGAGTCAAAACAGGGAACCAGCAGAGTGCACGATTTCACCCCAGTGGAAACACAAGAAAAAGGCTAGGGGCAGAGGAAGGAGAGCATACCAACAAGGGGACTATTATCAGGTCCAAGTACCCCTTTCTCAAAATCTGGTACCACAACAGTTTTACCCTCAACAGCAGAGAGGCGGAAGTCGTGGCAGCCATAGGGGTATGGGAACATGCAGAGGCAAGCGCAAGAACACAGGAGGTGCTCAAAACCAACAACAACCACCTCAACAATGGCACTTTTCTATTCCCTCTCCCCCTCAATCCTGGACAACTTTCTTTAACCTGTTCCGGGCATACCTTGGACTCTAACAAACCACTCACCCCACCAATGGAGCAGCCTCTGAACATTAAGTCCTTCCAAGAGAGGCACAAGACTCTGAATATTCAACTCCTACCAGAGAGGTTAAAGACTCTAAGTGTTCCAACCCCAACGGAGGAGGTAAAGACACTTAGTCAAGTCTTGTATCTGTTGTAAAAAACATAAAGGACCTCACAGTGGGAGGCAGATTAAATTAGTTTGTAAAACAGCAGGAAGAAAAGGGTTCTCGTACTATTCAAGTGGATCTCATCTGAGAGGGCTATTGGCTGCCCTTCACAGAACACCCCAAGTTGTCCATGAGTCCCTGCATAATCAACGGATACAGCGACGTCAACAAACACAATGCATTATTCACTTCTATTCTTGACCTCCTTGCCAAAAACAACAGAGAAAGTAAGCAGAGAAGACAGTCTCGGATTCTATAGCTGACTGTTCTTAGTCTACACTTTTAAGATTTTTAGGTCTTAAACTCTGAGGGTGTTCCACAACCTAAACCCATGGATGGAGTTTGACCAAATTTTCAGGATATGTTTACCCCAAGAGGATCTAGAGCTGATTTGTTTTGGGGGGTATCTAGCAAGAACTGTTGCCATGGCAATGCTTTGAATATTTTAGGGTTTTAACGTTTGTGAATGTTCCAAAGCCTAAACTGATACATGGATTTTCACCAAATTTTTAGCATATATAAACAGGGTCTACAGAGGAGGTTTGGATTTGGGAGGGTATCAGACAACACCTGTTGCCATTGCAATGCTTTAAATATGTTTGGTCTTAAAATTCTTAATTGAGAAAGGGGCACTATTAAATCGATGTTGCCACAATTGCATTTTAATCTCCCACCGGCCAAGGGCGGAGTTGGGAGATTATGAATCGCCTTCCATGCGTGCATGCGTGTGTGTCTGCACTGCATGCATGTTATCCACTCATTTTAAAAAACAACATGGCCACCACAGCCGATTTTCTTGAAAATCATTGATATGTTGTAAAATTTATAATATTGCAGCTTCAGATTTGCACAAAATGTAAATGGCTAGGAAAGCTTGTCTGTGAGTAATTCTGGCCTTGTTTTGAAAACAAATGGCTGCAATTTCACATCTTTTATGTCAAATGGGTGGGTGGGTGGGGGTGGGGGGGGTGGGGGGCTTCTTATAAAAAAGCCCTACCAGCTGCCTTATCATTGGTCCTAGGGGTTTGGAATAAGCAAACAACTTCTTTGAAATTGTGGTGTGCAAATCTTTTGGAAGTGTCAAATTTGACCTTTGACCCCTGCTTCAAGGTCATGTTAGGTCATCATGCTAAAGGGCTTATATCCCCCTTATAATAAGTTCTAGGGCATCAAAATTTGAAAACAACTTGTAAGAAATCATGGCCTGTGAATCTTACATCTGACAACATTTTGTGGACTCTGTTATACTTCTTACAACTGAAGTTATTCCTAAGATTTTCCCAAATCTCAATGTTGTTACTCATTTAGTTGTACCTGAGTTAAAAGTTCAATAGAACTACCTCCACGATTTGGCTCAGAACTTGTAAACTTCTGACAAGCTTGTGACAGTGGAACTGGTCTATAACTAGACATAAATAAGCTATAAATAGATAAATATAATTTCAGCATAGGTATATTTGGCCAGTTATAATACCTTAACACCAGTGAGTGTTAAATAAAAAGATTCTCATATAATGTCTTATTGCCATATTACAATACTGCTTGAACATTGAATGAATATTAAAAGATCCTCCTATATAATGCCTGAATACATCCAATAAAAACTACTGAAGCACTAAATATGTGGTTAAATTACAGTGTCTCTGTATAATGTCCAGTTTTTAGACATAAAGATCAGGAAAAGTATAAATGAGTGTTTTAATTAAAATGTCCCTTGTATACTTATGAATGTCTTCCTACTTGATGTAAAGACTAATTAAACAGTGGTAACAGGCAGATAGTTAAATAGCACTTGTGTGTTTCTCCAATGTCTCCTTGAATTTTTTTTTTCTGTGAGAAGGTGATGCAGCTTAATGTAAAATGACAGTTAAAAAACCTTTATTATTTTTGGACACTATTAGTTAAAATGTGACAAAATATCTTGGACTGTTGTCAAATATTATGATTAATACATAATAGATTTGTTCACATAAAAGTGTCCCATTAATCAAGTCATTATCTTGATACTAAACAGTGTACCGTTATAAAATGTTACACTTCTAACTATTACCGAACAGCAGGAAACCTACACTGATTTGTAAATAGATTTCAAGAAGATTATATGAAAAAAAAAAATTTTTATTCAACCCCATAGCCTAAGAAGACTATGTGAATGTTGTTTTCACCCATGTTGTCCAGTTTGGAGGGTGAGCAGGCAGCACCTGCCAACCTTGTTCGGGTTACATCCCCACAATCGGTAAGTGGAAGACATTCATACCTGGCATGGATGTTCTTTGTAGGATGTAGTTCTGCAACATCATGGTGTAATTTAGGTGGGACCTTTGATTTTGGCTCTGTGACCATATCCTATGTTCCTTAGGAGCTGTAGATGTGCAACTTCATTCTGAGATATATGTCTCCTATCTCAAAGATTGCTCGAACAACTTTATAATTTTTATATATGCTCTGATCTTGCTATTGTCTTTTTTTTCTTATACTTTGTCCTGATACATTCTCTTCCTTTGTGTTATTTCTCTTTTAGCATTACATAACTTCTAACCAAGATACCTTATTTGTTACTTTTAAACCCTTCTTTGTCTCATAGTGTTCCACACTGTTTCCCTCGACTGTTGAGTATGGGCATCTCTAATACGGCTGTTGAGCAGTTTGGGTATTATTTTCACCCACAACATCTTGTCTGGGCTAAATCCAAGGGAAATCATAAGGTGTGGGATTAAGGTTGCAGGATGCAGATATACAAAGTCATGGTGGGGCCATGATTTGACCTTGGTATAGTGACAACTTTTAAAATATGCTCTGCACTATATCTTGGAAATCATGAAGTGTAGAAGTTGATACCTGGTAGGGTTATTGGTTGGGGTTAGTATGTATGCAATGTCATGGTGTTACCTTGTTTTGCCCTTTGATCTTGCTGTAATGACCTTGACTTCTTAAATTTTGTCAGGGCTATATGTCAGAAACCATAAGGTGAATGAAGGTGATACTTTGCAGGGGCATTTGCTGTCTGTGTAGATAAGCAACATTATGGTGTGACCTTGATGTCATCTTTGACCATTCTGTAGTGACCTGACTTTTAAAATCTTACCCAGGCTATATTTTGGAAACCTTTAGGTGTAGGAATGGATGTAGGTGCGCAACATCATAGTGTGACCTTGATTTGATCTTGCAGTTGTAAATTTGACCTATATAATCCTGGCTATATCTCAGAAACGGTAAGTACTGTAGGAAGTTATTACATGGTATATTGCTTGTTGGGTGTAGGTGTGAAATGTCTTGATGTGACCTTGGTGTGACCTTTGACATGTCATTCTACTTCCACATTTGAGATATATGCTTCCTTTTACAGTGCTGTATGGATTGCTGCAATGGAATATGATGTTTATTTTTACCCATTGTGGCACCTCCATTCACAGCAATACTTCAATTAATAAACTGGTTTATTAATAAATTTTGCAGCTTTATAACTTTGACTTTACATGTTGATATTGTAATCTTGCTATTAAATTGTCTTATCTGTTCTGAAAGACTACTTATCTTTGTATTGGTACTTTTTCACCCCTTATATATGTGTTGGTGTCAAAAGCTATTTCCCCAGGCTGTGGGGTGCAGGCATCTCTGGTGCTATTTTCCAAGTTTTACAAGACATGCTTTTGTTTATACTTGGCGATTGGAACTTACTTAGTTCTTATATAATAATTTAAAATCAATAATTCTTCCATGTAGGTGTAGCTGTCTTCCTTACTTGGTATTACCTTCCATCTTTTAAATAAGTTTATCAAAAAAATGTTCATTTATGCATGGTAGATCATTAATTCGTCATTGAGTAAGTGTTTAGTGATAGTATATTTATCACTTCAATAGAGAACAGTTTTGCAAGAATATGTATACCCATACACTGTAAGGAGGTTTTACATTTTTAACCACAGCCCATAAAGGTTGGGGTTATAGTCGTCCCCTACGCCATCTGGGTGGTGGCGATTTGCATAAAGCTTGTTGGTATTTCACAGCCTAAACCCATTGATGGATTTTCAGGATATGTTTACCCCAAGAGGATCAAGAGCTGATTAGGTTTTGGGGGTTATCCAGCAACAACTGTTGCCATGGCAACACTTTTAAGATTTTTGGGTCTTAATGTTTGTGGGTGTTCCACATGCTAAACCAATGCATGTATTTGCACTAAATTGTTGCTGTGCGTGTGTGCATTTGTCACATTTTTATATAGACCTTTATATCTCATTCATTTATGAAGATATCTTCACCATATTTGCAGAGAATGTTTATGGCTATGAAAACATGTCTGTAAAACATTTTTTTCTTATTTAAAAAAACAATATGGCCACCATAGCAAATTGTTCTAAAATCATTAATATGTTCTAAAACTTAAAATATTGCAGCTGGCTTCCTTAGATGCCTGTACCTCACAGCTCGGGGAAATAATTCTTGACATCATGAGATATAGAAGTGAAACAGAAAATGATCAGGAGACCTACAGCGCAAACAATGTCAGTTATATAAAAATCCAAATAATGTGTAAGTAGAGAAAATAATGTCTAAAAGAGAGAAAATGAAGGTAAAGATAAAAAAATTAAAACAACACAGTTCAATAGCAAGATGACAGCACAAATCAGTAAACTAAAAATTATGAAGCTATAAGATTCATTAATTAAAATACAGCTGTCAATGGAAAGAGCACAATTAAGTAAACGTAACATAATAATAAGTTACAGCAATCCATATGGAGTTGTGATAAGAGAAATATGTCTGAAATATGGCAGGTGAACACACTTTGGCCGAGCCAAGGTTGAAGATCGCACCATGATTTAGCATACCTACACTCCCTAACCAATGACCCATCCAAAAGTCAACTTCCTACACCATACACGTTCTGAGATATGGCACAAAGGTCAAGCCACTACAGCAATGGCAAAGGTCAAATCAAGGTCACATCATCATGTTGCACAAATCCACCCTCTAACCAATGTCCCTATCAAGTGTCAATTTCCTACAACTTACAGTTTCTGAGATATTGCCTGCAAAAGTTTTTGGACTCATTTAGGTCATTATGGCAAGGTCAAGGTCAAATCAAGGTTATAACATGACGTTGCACACCTACATCCCTAACCAATGTCCCTACTAAGTATTAGCTTCCTACACCTTACGGTTTCTGAGATACAGCTTGGACAAACTTTTATCTGTCACCTACCGGTCTGCCTGATTGATTGCCCACCCAACCAGACGCCATGGGTAAAAACAATAACCTTACAGCCCTTAAAGGCTGTGGGTTACAAAGAAGCTGAACAATATCTTTGACAAAAAAAAGTTGTAATTGCAGATAAATGCCATTTACTCAATATGCTCACTGTTGAAGATAGATAATAGATATTACTCACTTGGCCATTGAGATAGACCCCAAGAAAGAAAAGTAAAACTACTAACTGAACATATTAAAGTGAAATCCTGTAAATGCTGTCAGTTTAGAGTTATAAATAATACTGTCTACAAAGGCTATTAGGCTACTACTCACTTAGCTAAGGACCTAGGTCTTCAAGAAGCTTAAAAATAATGGAAAACGTAAGAAAGTAAGAAAACTTTATTTAAGCACCAGATCCCACAGTCACTTGCTGCAGAGAAAACACACTCATATAAAGGGCATTTTACAATCTCCCACCTGATGGGTGGGCGGAGATTATATTACTCACGTGAGTTATATTGGTTGCCCAACACATCAGTAATAATTTGGTGGTCTGTTTCATCCAATGTGGTTGACTCGGGATCAAGCACTTCATCTGGGTGTATCCTTTGGGGCATGTTTTGTGGCAGAATCGGCAATTCTACAGCTGATGCACGGACACCAATGTGGTCTACTTGGTCTTCTGGATTGCTAAATGAGTTTCCAACAACAAATATATTTCTGTTAATGTTAGCTGCCATTTCGTCAGCCATTTTATTTATTACATGACATGAACTTTGCAGATTTACAATGACTTCAGGTTTAATCTAAACCTCTGTAATACAATAATAATCCTGTGAACTTGATAAATCTGGCATTTTCTTGATAGAAGAATTAAGATCTGCTCATACAAATGTTAACGCTGAAGTGAATTCAGATCTTTATTCTATCGAGGAACTATATTTAACCCTAAAATGGTAAAAAAATCCAGGGTAAACATTCGTAAAGTAAACCGGATGTCTTAATAACACAAAGACTATACTTGGTCGCAAACATTAATCAATTTAACAGTGTAACTCCGGAAAATGGCTTATAACCCAAATTATAATACAGTTTATTTCAGTTATAGTGAATTAACTCTGTAAGTAGTTTGTCAATAAATACAGAATTATTTTAGCAATAAATTTATCTGCCTTCATGTCAATACTCTTACAACATGTTTTGTTGTTAACTTAAAAAATGGTCTCAGTTCACACATGTTCCACCATATTTACACCTGATTTAACATTTTTAAAGGACTGAAAACATGCTCACATTTTCATGCTTCTCCTGAACTCAGTGTTATTGCATGTTCTGTCTCTGAATGTAAAAACCTTTCTTATGCGAGAAGCAGGACCCTGTGTAAGAAATAACAAGTTTATTTGAGATTAAGGTATAAACAAAATTATTGTTGGTACGAGTGGACTCAAGAATGCAACTTTTGTAGATTCTACTTTTTATGGGTACATTTATATTATACTCAAAACCCCTTATAACTTAGTTTTCCTATAATATACACAACAATTTTTATTGCATAATTTTTGTGAGTTATAAGCTTAAGCATGAACTTCTAAAAGGAAAAATACACATTCTCTTTTATTGTATGGTAGTTACCTCTTAGATTACAACCCTCCATCTAACTTTAAAATTGTTTCAGAAAAATATTAACCTATCACCAAGAAAAGGTGTCTTCACCAAACTGTGACAGGAAAGGTATCTTCTCTAAGCAGTCACACAGACATAATGTGACTTAGGAATGAGTAAAATAAAACATAGTTCTGAAACCTTATTTCTTAACATGAACAGACAGCACACAAATATAAACTAGTCCTAGTTCAGGGGGAGGAGTCAAGAGCTAGTTTCCTTCTGAAGACAAAGGGAGTAGCTATGAATATTTCTGCACCTCTGGTGGTGGAAGTGTAGAGGTAAGTTTAGGTAAGATAAGGTCAGCTAACGTTTGAAAAGATTGTTTATAACATTCAAGGTCAGTATTTATTAAGGAAGTCAAAATCCAAAGTAAAGTTAAGGTCAGGCCATAACATTAATCAAAGTCAGTATGAATTAAAACAATGAAATAACTTATTTTATTGGATAAGGTCAACATACATAATAGAGATAGTGAATGAGAGTCAACATGAGTAAGGGATCTGTTCATGCATGAACGGCCAGATTGAGATAATTACTAAAGCAACTGTGTAGCAATCCAGAGAAGATGATACATCCAGATGTTCAAAGAAGGCATCCAAGATATAACTCATCAGTCTGCTAGAAAGTTCTGCTGTGGCTTGTCCATAGCAATCTTTAGAATTTATTGTTTTGAAGTAGCAAGTCTGACCAATTGATGCGAAATATACTTGATGACTTAACCCAAAACTGAACACTGTTATTAACCCCTAAAACATTACATGGGTAAACTGGAAAAGGCAACGGTACAAAATTGATTAGATAAATATAATATCGCCAATCATTTATTCAATGATCAATTAATGATCAATGTAAAATGCACACGTACATGTTTAGATGAATAAAAGCTATATAAAGATACTACAAAGTAAATAAGGCAGGCATACCACTTGTATTACCATGTGTAATGTCCACCCCATGAATCTTTTGCAAAAATTGTACAATAGTCTTACAAGACCCTGTTTCATTTGTAAAATATATCAATGATGCTTAAATATTTATTAGTATACATGTAAATTATTTCAGCTTCATGCCTTTTTGCATTGGTTCAAAATTTGCTCAAAATCACTCTGTCTCTAAAGGTTTTTGAGATAACCAACATTTTCAATTTCTGATAAAATTGAAGATGGAGGGCGAAATTTGAGAAATTTGAAAAATTTAATAGTAATTTAAATTTTTATTAGAAATACTTACCATTTCCTAACAGTAGCTATTTGTTGGAGCCATCCAACCCAATGGCCAATGCAGAGATGCGATTTTAAGGTTTACTCACAACCTTAACCAAGCCATTGGGTTACAGTAGTCCGTCCTCCCGCCAAAGAGGTCACATGACTACATTGTTTACCTCATTATTTTTGTTGCAAGTAAAAGAATGACTTGCGGGGAGGCGGGAGGGAAATTTGAGTGTTAGGAAATGGTAAGTATTTCTAATAAAAATTTAAATTACTATTAAATTTTTCAATTTTATAGCGAAATACCCTTACCATTTCCTAACAGTAGCTGAATTCAGCCTTGCAGGACGGTGGGAATTACTTTTAGCAACTACCATCACCAGCCCTACTACCACAACAAGAAAAAACACTGTGAGAAACTGTAATATAAACAATGTGAGTCTTACATGTAAATAACAACACATAAACTCCAACATTTAACAGTGCGTTTAACATGATTATAACATATAAACGTTAAAACTGCCAGCACCCACATTCAACATACCTTCAAATAAAAGGTCGAATGTAGATCTCACAATGTTCCAATCCATCTAATGCCATAGTAGAAAGTTGTATCAACACAAACTTTTTTTTTTGTTTTAATAGTTTTTATTTCTGCATATTATAAATGTACATATCATTTAATACAAAGCCGCCTCAAACAGGCAATAAATGATTTGATCTAAATTACATTTATAGTATAAGTACTGGTATCTCTTTTCGCGTTTTTACAGGGTTAACAATTTTTGTCAGACCTAGTGTAAATTACAAGGTTAACAATTTTTGTCAGACCTAGTGTAAATTACAAGGAACAATTAGTAGTAGAAAATTAAGACAGGTCTAACCAAGTGTAAGATTCTCACTTTTCAAACAAAGGGTACCACTTTTCCCATATTTTAAGGAAGGCACCTTCTTTACCAGTTAGAGTTGCAAAATATTTTTCCTCCTCATAAGCTTTACTCAATCTATATTTAAGTATTAGTACATTCAGGACACCCTTGTTTTGACTTGTATCTAGTATATATTTTTTGGTTACCAACATAATTACGTTTAGTGGAGTTCTGTTGTTATCCTTATTAAAGTAGCCCAAAATAATTTCCATTTTTAAAAAATGAATGATTAATCCTATTTTTTGTTGTATCAAATTTTCAATTTCCCTCCAAAAATCTTGCACTCTATTGCATTCTACAAACATATGGAGAATTGATTCTTTTCTATTACAATGATTACATAGTTCGTTATCTGATATTTTTAATTTATACAGGTAAGACTTTGTGTTCAAAATTCTATATAGTAGCTTCATTTGGAACCATATCAGATAATTGTTATTCACAGTTTTATGACATATATTGAATATAAGTCTCCATGTGTCTGCATCGATATTTATTTCTAGATCTATTTCCCAGTGGGTTTTCATCTTATTTTTATTTTCATTATTTTTGCTAAGGATAGCATTAAACCCACTGGCACCCTTTTTGTTTTTCCACAGTGGGATGAGATAAAATGGGACAAAAGGTCTCTGGGCCTCTATGTTATGAGATGATAGAGACTTATGTTTTTTTATCATGTCTTTAACATTTCTTTGGACTCTAAGAAAATGTAGCGGGTTGATTGAGGTGAAGTTATATTTGTATCTGATTTCATCTAATGTCATCACTGAACCATCCGATTTAAGTATATCGCTCACACTAACTATACCCTTTTCCAACCATTTTGGTAGATACATGTCCTTGCTGGGTATGATTTTATTATACCAGAGTGGGCTCGATAGTAAATCGGTATTATTTTGGATTTTAATTATATTTGTGAGATGCTGCCAGGCATCAAAAACATCCAACCAAAATTTATTCCTGGTGCGTTTTTTCATTACATTATAATATTCAGGCCCAAATTGGATGAGTCTGTCCAAGCCTATTTTGAAAGTTTTTACAAAGAGTTTTGTCCATAAGGTTGTTTCTTCTGTTAAAAGAAGTCTTCTTACCCATGTGACCTTTAGAGATATTAAATGATTTTTCAAGTTTATCGTCTTTAGTCCTCCCAGTTTCTTGTCTAAGGTGAGAGTGAATCTGCTTATTTTGTCAGGTTTTGAGGACCAAATAAACCTATAGAAAATATTACTAATTTCAGAGATGTACATATCTCCAGGGTTAGGTAGTGCTAAAAATAAATGGTTCAATTTAGCCAAAAGGAATGTTTTGATAACAGTTACTTTCCCCAGGGGTGTGAGATACCTTTTGTTCCATTTACTAATTGTTTCCTGTATTTCAGCTATCTTTCGATCATAATTAGTTTTCACACATTTGTCTAAATCCACCGAGAAATCGATACCCAACAATTTAAATTGAGAGATTGTTGAGAAATTACGATGACCAACTAAGATACTATCTTTGCAATTTTTCTTTTTACCTATCCAAACTATTTGTGTTTTGTCGGTATTTACTTTTAATCCTGAATAAGAGCCAAAAATTTCTAGAGTGTTGAGTGCTGCCTGCAAAGACTCTGAACTGCCATTTAGTATTAGGGTAGTATCGTCGGCAAACTGAGTGAGTTTGATTTCCTCATCTTCTATCTTTATACCTTGTATATTGTTATTGTTTTTTATTAGAACAGTCAAAATTTGTGCTACAATGATAAAAAGATATCAACACAAACTTGAAACTCAACATAAACTTCAAAGCAACTACGGGTCAAACCCCACTTGGCACCACTATCAGCTGACGCATCATACGCTCCAAGCGAGGCTCAAGCCAACAAAACTGTACAATATATACAGGTGTTACAGCCATCTATCCTGTAAACACATAAAATATAATGTATAGCCACTCAATACAAAAACAGACATCAATACAGCATAAAAAAACATAGATATAACAGACAACTTCATTACCTAGCTATAAATCTATCACATGCTGAGCAGATACTATAGGGCCCAATTTCAAAATCTGGCCATTATGCCAACATAGGTCCTTCAGATAGAAATTGGTGAACGTATTGTGAGACTTCCAAAAGCAAGCCTGAAGTATCTCATTCAAAGAAATTCCTCCTTTAAATGCCAAAGATGCAGCCATTGAGCGGACATCATGAGCTTTCACCTGATACAGCTGTTGAGACTCAGGGTCCGAATTCTCATAAGCCAAAAGAATAGTCTGTTTTAACCAAGATGAGATAGTTGCCCTGGAAATATCTCTTGCAAAGCCCTCTTTTATAGCTACAAACAAAAGATTCTTATTCTTCCTCAAATCTTTTGTCCTATCCAAATAGAATTTCAAAGCCCTCACAGGACAAAGAGATCTATCTTGAGTCAAACTTTTGTCTAACTGAGGTTTCAATGCTGGAATGACCACTGGTTTAATTGCAGCAGGCCCATCTGAAGCCAACTGATTCTTTGCCAAAAAGGCAGTTGATGGGGCCAAAGTGACTTGAGACCAATTCTCCTTATAACTGAGAGATGAATGAGTCCAAGCATGAACTTCACTTCTCCTTTTGCCCGAAGCCAAAGTCAAAAGAAAAACTGTCTTAAAGGTTAATAACTTCAAAGAAGCTTTCCCCAAGGGTTCAAAAGGTTGTTTGGTCAATGCATGGAGTACCAATGCCAAATCCCAAGAAGGTATAGACCTATTTGCTACTGGTTTGTCTCTGTAAAAGCTTGCTAACAGTCTATTTAGCTCAAGACTTTTAGAGATCTGCTCACCCTTCACACCCAAACCATCTGCAATAGCTGTTCTATAACCAGCAATGGTAGATGGCTTGAGATTTCTTTCCTTAAACAAACAGTTAAGAAAATCTGCTACCTCTGGAATAGTGGGATTGGAGACGTCCACCTGGCTCTCCTCACACCACTTCCCAAAAATGGACCACCTTGATTCATAGATTCTCCTTGAGGAGTGTCTCTGAGGCTCCTTAATTCGCTTCGCCACCTCCTCTGAGAATCTTTCTGAATATTCATGACTGACTCCAGATGCCAAGCATGAAGATTCAGGTACGTCAGATTGTTGTGAAGTCTGTTGCTGAAAGGCTGAGTCAACAGATCCACCCACAAGGGAAGTCTCAGAGGAAGCCTTGTGGACAGATCCACCAGATCCCAAAACCAAGACATCCCTGGCCACCCTGGTGCAATCATGATGATTCTGCACCTGTAGGTGGTCATCTTTTGAATCACCTGAGGAATGAGAGCCACTGGACAAAACACATAGGCGTCCAGACCCTCCCAAGAGATGTTCAATGCATCTGTTTCCCAAGCCCGACCGTCGGGGACAGGAGACACATACATTGGTAGCTTGTGATTCAACTTTGTTGCAAACAAATCTACCATTGGTTGATGCCAGCAATGGCAAATTTGATTGAACACTCGATGATTCAGAGCCCATTCGGTTTGAATCACCTTGTCTTTCCTTGACAGAGAATCTGCCAAAACATTGAGATTCCCTGGAATGTGTTTTGCCCGAATCTGGATCCCCCTGACATTTGTCCAAGCCATAATTCTCCAGATTAGGGCACACATTTCTTGAGAATGGGTGCCTCCCTGTTTGTTCAGATAGGCAACCACTGAAGAGTTGTCTGTGGAAATCAGCAGATTTTGATTCAGAAGCTGATTTTCGAATGATCTTAAAGCTAGAAATACTGCTTTTAGCTCTAGAATGTTTATGTGAAGTCTTGACTCCACCTGATTCCACAAACCACTGGCTGTGTGATGCTCTAAATGAGCCCCCCAGCCTTTTAGGGAAGCATCTGTGAATAGAAGGAGATTGCACTCCTTCTGATGAAGTGGGGAACCCCTCTTCAGGTTCGAGAGATTGGTCCACCACTGAAGATGCCGTCTTAGAACCTGAGACACTGGTACTGGGATATCCAGAGACTGAGGATACCTCCAGTGTGTCTTGAGGTACCATTGTAGAGGTCTCATATGCAGACGACCCAATGGTACAGTCTTCTCCATTGAAGCCATGCTCCCAATCAGTGACATGAGCTCCCTTGGAGATGTTTGAGTAGCTTTCAACATGGAAACTATCTTTTCTAGAAGGCGATCGATTTTCTTTTGAGTTGGAAAGACTAGACCTACCCGGAGGTCGAATTTGTAACCCAAAAATTCGATTTCTTGAGTTGGAATTAAATCTGATTTTTCGAAATTTATGATCCAACCCAAGCTCTGCACAAGATGAATCAACCTGTGGGTATTCTCTTGACATTGCTGTTTTGTTTTTGCTCTCATTAGCCAATCATCTATATACTGATGAATCCTGATGCCTTCTGCAAGAGCCATCAGTTTCACCTCCTTTGCTACCATGGTGAATTCGAGTGGAGCCGTAGCGATTCCGAAGGGCAAGGCAGTGAACTGGTAGGATCTGTCGCCTACATTGAAGCGCAGATACTTTTGGAACCGTGGGTGTATTGGTATGTGGAAGTACGCATCTGTAAGGTCGAGTGAAGTTACCCACTCTCCTTCTTGAAGCGAATCTCGAATATTTTCGGCAGTTTCCATCTTGAAAGTTGGAATATGCAAATATTGATTTACCACACTCAGATCTATTACTGGTCGCCATCTCTTTCCTGGTTTGGGGACAAGAAACAAGCGACTGTAAAATCCTAGGGAAGTGACCTTTTGAACTGGAGTTATCGCTCTTTTGTCGATCATTTGATAAACCGCCTTTATCAAAAACTCTTGCTTCTCCCGGTTCAAATATTTGCTCCTTATTGCAGGATAATTTGTCAATGGAGGTTGATTTCTGAAATTCAGACAATAACCCTCCTTCAAAATGGTCACTACCCTTGGATGAGCTTTCCTGGCTTCCCATACCTGCCAAAAACTGGACAGACGGCTTCCTGGGCACAGACAGTCACTTCCTTCTGCCACCCCTGCCTCTGAAAGGCCTAGAGGAGTAGGAACCCCTTCCTCTGTTTCCAGTTGCAGAAGAGCTATTGCTTCTTGCTGATGTTGTTGAAGAGTTTTCATGGTAGGGTCGAAAAGATCTATTCTGAGACCTGCTATCTCTTTTCTCCTCATGTCTAGCCGTATGCTCCTTCCTAGAATCTCTACCCCTGGACTCCCTATTCACATGGGACCACTGAATAAAGTTCTTCTGAACTTCAGAGAGAGTATCTACAGGAAAAACCTCATTTGAAGTGAAAGGAGCATTCCTAAGCTTACTAATGTCATCCTCAGTGACATCCTTGGAACAGCTTTTCAAGTAATTATCCCTCCTACTCAACAACATGTTTGATGCCATGGTCATGGAACTGCCAAGCAAAGAAACTAAGGATTTCCCCAAAGACTGATTCACTGATGACTGTAACTGAAGACACTCCTGGACATATTCCAGAGCATTATTAAAGTCAGTTTCATTCTCAGCTGATTTTAAGATAGCAAATTGTTTCTCCATCTCCTCTGTGGCTTTGCAATTTGCAGAATTGAACCAAAAAATGTGGTTAAGAACATTGATGTTTTCTCTATTAACAGTTTCCCAGAGAGTAAACTGCTTCCAAGGAGTTGAAATGGCAGATGGCATCTGAAACTGTGAAGAAGTAATGTTTCTGAATGCATCTTGTAACTTGGGAGCTACTACTGCATGAGGCTGAGGTGAGATGTTGTACCACTTCATAGGTGGTCTTTCAAAATTCAAAAATTGACCTCTAGGCAAAGGATTTCTCCTTGAAGACTTGGTTTTCAAAGAATCATGTTCCTTTGAAACACCCGAAGCCTCATATTCCTTGAAATCCCACAAACTACACATATTTTCAGCAGGAGGAAGAGCTAAGGAGACCTCTGCAGACTTCTTCAGCTTAGAAGCTTGTGAAAACACAGATGGGGCAATAATAGTGTCAGTCTCAGTTATTGCAATATCCAACCACTTTTTAATAGCGAAAAGTGTGTCTGAATATGAAGGAACTGGCTGTTTTTCTTCCTGAGAGGAATCATATTCCCCGTCATCTGACAACTCCACCCTCGCTTTTTTAGAAGGTATGGAAAATCGATTGTCTATCACAGACGTAGAGGGATTTTCCTCCGCATGGCGTTTTGAATGAATCTCTTCGGAAGACTGTGTACTAGACGTAGATCTCTTCTTGCATTGGGAACTCGCCCTTCCCACAGCTTCGTTAGCAACCAAGATGTCCGCCTCTACAGGGGAATCCTTGTTTTCAATAGCAGCAATTCTATTCGTTAGGGTTGTAAGTTGTGAGAGGATCGCTGCCAACGCCTGGCTATTTGAACCTGACGTCTGGCCAGCGACCACAGAATGAGAAGACATTCCTACCGAACTGTCTTCTTCATCCAATATGGAGTCATCTATCTTGTCCTTTCCTTTTTGCAAGGTAGATTCCTTCAAAGATTTCTTACCTTTTGACAGTTTTTCAGTGAGTTTTCGCTTTTGATCTTCCGACAAAGCAACACACAGAAGGCAATCCTTCTTAAGAGTACAAAGGTCATCACCCTTGCTAGCTTCACGACATTTGTAGCAATATCTGTGGTTATCAAAACCAAACATAAGATGTCCACAGAAACTGGATTTCTTAGATTTAGAATCTGATGAATCTTTATTATTCGCCATGATTCAAAAATCTCAATAAAAAATGAAATAATCCCTGAAAACTTTAAACTTCCAAAGATTACCAAAACACGTCTCTACTGTTGATGGCCAACAAAAATAATGAGGTAAACAATGTAGTCATGTGACCTCTTTGGCGGGAGGACGGACTACTGTAACCCAATGGCTTGGTTAAGGTTGTGAGTAAACCTTAAAATCGCATCTCTGCGTTGGCCATTGGGTTGGATGGCTCCAACAAATAGCTACTGTTAGGAAATGGTAAGGGTATTTCGCTATAAAATTGACATTTTTCAGTTTTATGGAATAACTAGAATTGCCAAGAGTACATTTCTTAGATAACCTGTGGATCGAAAATGTCGATGACATCGCTCTATCTCACATGGTTAAGGAGATAGAAGCAAATATATGTTTTTCCATTTTGGGCAAAAATTTGAAAATTCAAAATGGCCGCCATATGTGGAAACACGAAAATTTTTGGAAAATTGCCAAGAGTATATTGATTAGATACCCTGTGGGTCGAAAATTTCGACAAAATCGCTCTATATTGCATGGTTAAGGAGATAGAAGCAAATTTGTATTTTTCCATTTTTGGCCAAAATTCAAAAATTCAAAATGGCCGCCATTTTTGGAGAGAGGAAAGTGTTTTGAAAATTGCCAATAGCACATTTCTTAGGTACCCTGTGGGTCGAAAATTTCGACGAAATAACTCTATCTTGCATGATTAAGAAGATAGAAGGAAATTTGTGCTTTTCCATTTTTGGCAAAAGTTCAAAAATTCAAAATGGCCGCCATTTTTGGGGAGAGTAAAATTTTTTGAAAATTGCCAAAAGTACATTGCGTAGATACCCTGCGGGTTGAAAATTTCGACGAAATCACTCTATCTTGCATGGTTAAGAAGATAGAAGGAAATTTCTGTTTTTCAATTTTTGGCAAAAGTTCAAAAATTCAAAATGGCTGCCATTTTTGGGGAAAGTAAAATTTTTTGAAAATTGCCAAAAGTACATTGCGTAGATACCCTGTGGGTTGAAAATTTCGACAAAATCACTCTATCTTGCATGGTTAAGAAGATAGAAGGAAATTTCTGTTTTTCAATTTTTGGCAAAAAATTCAAAATGGCTGCCATTTTTGGGGAAAGTAAAATTTTTTGAAAATTGCCAAAAGTACCTTGCGTGGATACCCTGTAGGTTGAAAATTTCGACAAAATCACTCTATCTTGCATGGTTAAGAAGATAGAAGGAAATTTCTGTTTTTCAATTTTTGGCAAAAAATTGGAATATTCAAAATGGCTGCCATTTTTGGGGAAAGTAAAATTTTTTGAAAATTGCCAATAGCACATTTCTTAGATACCCTGTTGGTAGAAAATTTCGACAAAATCGCTCTATCTCGCATGGTTAAGGCGATAGAAGCAAATTTGTGTTTTTCAATTTTGGCAAAAATTCAAAATGGCTCCCATTATCCGCCGTATCCGCCGGCTCCGCAAGTTTGCCTACCTATGGCGTCTTTACTAGTGGATGAAATTTCTTCAAACTTGGCCCTGGGAAACTTTTCTGAATTTGGTGCCATGAGATTTCAACCAATCAGAGACGTCACATGACCAAAAACAGGATTTTGCTTGTCCGGATGATAACTTAAGAAGCGTTTAAAATATTCACCTGAAATTTGATATATGGATGCATGGTATACAGATCTGCAAAAGATTAGATTTTGGTAGACTTCCATTAAAATATGGCTAATTAATTAAGCATTAAAATTTTTATTAACGAGGAAAATACAAATTCCTTAATAACTTCTACACCGTGCGAGATAGAGCAATTTCGACAAAGTTTTTGACCCTCAGGGTATCTCTGCTAAGTACTCAATTCCAAAAAAATTTCTTCTCTCCAAAAATGGCGGCCATTTTGAATTTTGTAATTTTTGACAAAAATGGTAAAACTTAAAATTGCTTGTATCTCCTAAACCGTGCGAGATAGAGTGATTTCGGCGAAACTTTTGGCCTGCAGGGTATATATGCAAGATACTCTTCTCAATTCTCAAAAATGTTTCCTCTTTCCAAAAATGCCGGCCATTTTGAATTTTCAAATTTTTGACAAAAATGGTAAAACTTAAAATTGCTTGTATCTCCTAAACCATGCAAGATAGAGCGATTTCGGCGAAATTTTTGGCCCACAGGGTATATACCGGTATGCAAGATACTAGTGCTGGGAGATCACCATGACTTTACCTGTCGATGTTCGTATCGGAAATTTGTGAGCAAACTTCGAACATTTCCGATCATGGAGTAGAAATTGAAAACCAGACAGAAAAATCAAATATTACATAATAACAAGTAAAATACATACAAATTACCACAAATATAACCAAAATATAATATAAAAGCCATTCACAGACGTCTCCCTCACTAACAGACCATGCTTGATGCATCTCCACTTGTGATTGGCTAATTTTATGATTACCTTGACAACAGTGGGAAAACCCAAAGGTGTTTCCATTTACGTTAGATTTATTGCATTCACGGCTAGTGTTGTCATTTTAACTGAAGATTATTTCATATTTTTACAAAATATTAATACGGTTGGTGTTTTATTGTGACCAAAAGGCTACAAAGAAATGAATTTAGCAAACATCGGTTGTACTTAAATTTTACCGGTCATTGATCAGCAGTGAGCCAGCGAGCGATAGTACCGAAGTTTGCAAACATCGTCCCAGGACTACAAGATACTCTGCTCAATTCTCAAAAAATTTTTCCTCTTTCCAAAAACAGCAGCCATTTTGAATTTTTGACAAAAATGGTAAAACTTAAAATTGCTTGTATCTCCTCTACCGTGCGAGATAGAGCGATTTCGGCCAAATTTTTGGCCCGCAGGGTATGTATGGAAGATCCTCTGCTCAATTTTCACAAATTTTTCCTCTTTCAAAAAATGGCTGAATTTTCGAATTTTTGACAAAAATGGTAAAACTTAAAATTGCTTGTATCTCCTAAACTGTGCGAGATAAAGTGATTTCGGCGAAATGTTTGGCCCGCAGGGTATAGATGCAAGATACTCTGCTCAATTCTCAAAAAAATTTTCTCTTTCCAAAAATGGCGGCCATTTTGAATTTTCGCATTTTGGACAAAAATGGTAAAACTTCAAATTGCTTGTATCTCCTAAATCATGCGGTTTAAAATGATTTCGGCAAAAGTTTCGATCCACAGGGTATCTAAGCAAGATACTTAAAAAATGTCAGCCATTTTAAATTTTCAAATGTTTGCCAAAAAACTTAAAATTGCTTGTATCTCCTAAACCATTTTAAATTTTACAATTTCTTTTGATATAATTTTAGTTTGAGTATCTAGGCAAGATCTTCTTTCTATTATAAGCAGCCAACACCATCTTTCTTTTGGGACGCTTTGTTTTTGCTTTGCTTCGCTGGCGATCCTCTAGTTCTAATTCTAATAGTATTTTTATAGAACTTAATCTCCATCTAAAGACAGACTCTAGGTGCATAATACAGAAAACCAGAAATCCATAATCATTAACTAGAGACATAGCAGGGGCCAGCACCATGGAGAAAGACAAGGGAAAATTAGAAATTTGGGCGGTACTGCTTCCAGTCGTAACTTGGTACACCATGGACACAAAATCCTTATTAGTGGTTATTACTTGTTTAATGTCGTGGATTTCTATTGATTAATATTGACACAAGCACAAACTATAAATGTACTTTAACAATGTAAAATTAAAACAACATTTTATTGTGCTTTTTTTAAGTGGTAATAATATTATTTCTACTTGAAATCAGCACCCCCAACTCTGCATAATTTGCATATGGAAATTGCCAAAAGATATTTTAATTATTTCTGTAGTCACTTAAACTCCCTTATTGGGTAGGCGGAAGAATTTTACTGATGGCAATCATACAACAGTAAATATTCTGTCTTCAGTTTTGTGCCAAGTTAAGTTTTTTGCCATTATATGTTGCCAAGCAGTATGCTTGTGCAAAGAAATAGGTTTTGAGATTCCTTCAGAATGAGTGGAGAGAGCTTACGGTACATCATCAGGCAAATCATTCCAAATCTTTGAGCATCATAACAAAGCTGAGGCCAAAATGCTGTATATACACTGAAGTGGCAAAGTGTGGGACCTCAAGCAACACACCATCGGAAAGGATAGGCAGTACAGTTGAAGTGAAATCTGTGTATTCAGATGCAACTTGTTTGAGTAATATTAGCCTTTTATCTAGTTTTTTTTACAAATAAAGTAGAAAATCCATTATCTGCATGATCCTCTTGGGGGAATAGCAATTAGGTAGGATAATAGAAAGCTTGTAAAATAGTAAGCCTAAAATAACAGGCTTAAATTGAGTTGGGACAGTGGGTTTGAGGTTGGGTATGACTAAGTGGAAATTCAGATAATAGAGGTTCTGCTGTATATACCAGAAGGTTGTGTATTTAGTGCATATGTATTCTGTTAATTAATTTATATAGAAAAAGAAGAATTTATTCATATAACTAGCACAGCTCTCCAGGGCCAAATACCTCCACTGTGGCTTACGAGTGCAATGATTAATAAATCCTTTAAAAAATGTCCTTGATCCAGACGCTGATCTGTATCACCACAAAAATTTAACCGTTTTTTGTGCCTGAAAATTTCATCAAAATCCATCAACAACAGTTGCAGTTATTTTGCAAACAAGCACAAACAAACAGAGAACACATAAGCAAAGCATGCATCTCCTTGTTGGGAGGTCTATAATACATAATGGTTTGCTCTCTGCAGGTAGTTTACAGAACTGAACCTTGACCAACTTCTAACCAGCCATTTAAACATGACCGATACAGAGCATTAGGTGTGATGCAAAGCACCAAATAAATAAAGCTACTGTACTTTGAGATTTCAGGATAAAAATGAAACATGAAGCGCGTTGAGGCTGGATATTTCTTCATAAAAAACAATTCCAGATATGGGGGCTTCCATGTTTTCATGACATAGAAAAAATAAGATGCTTGTTAAACTCTCCACTTTATTATTTTCACAGGAAGAGGTGGTAATAATATCTTACAATATCTCTATGACACATCCTGAAAAAAATACAAATACACTAACTGGAGCAATCAACTGTGGCTGACGTCACTGCACATTTAGCCACGGTGTCTTGGTATCAAGAGTATTATACTGAAATACCATGATAAGATTTTACAATCACCATCTGGCTTGTGAACACATATAATGGAAGGAAAATCGAATACTCTAAAGCACTTAATCTAATGTCCACTATAATTTAAGCCAAAAAGGACTACACAGATTTTAATTTGGCAGTAATTTCTTGGAAATAGCAAAAATATATGTTTTACATTTAATTTCCCTAAGAATGAACACATTTTGAAACATCTATCGTTAGTAAAGTATTTTAAACATACATCAATAAGTTTGAATAATGAATGCATAAATTAAATTAATTGTTAATATTTGCGATAGTAGTATTTTTTGTTTTATTACCATAAGAACAAACATTAATAACATAAAATAATAAATTAAAGCTTTCGTTAACTTATAAATTACTTATAAAGTTGTGTAAAGATGAAATACTTGAAGATAATGCTTAAACCTGTGGCTCATACTATGACTCGTCCTGCATGAGCAAAATAATCGATACAAGTCTACCTCTTATGAACACTCAGAACATGTTGTGAAAACCCTCAAGTTTTATGCATACTGTCAATGCCAAATTTGAACACAAACACCACCGAGTTTGTAAGCTTCCATTACTATTTTTTTTTTTTTTTTTGGTTTTAGGATGGGTGAGTGGGTGTGGGGTATCATTGAAAAATGCCCGATGATCATCATACTGCCAAATTTCCATGACGGGACAACCAGTATACATGTAGTTAGTCAATGTTAAAATTCTTATCATTTTCAGCGTCACGAAGCATTTATGACTATAAAATATTTATTTTGTGCTGTTGTGATCAAAGAAATTTAGCATGTTTTTACATTAACTTCAAATGCAAAATAACTTCATTGCAGCAACATCTGCAGATTTTTTTTCATATTACAAGTTTTATAAGCAAACTTTGTTCCAAAAACCAACTGGGTACAAACTGGGATTGAAAACTGCACCAATGCTACATATTAAGGAAAATTAGGGATGCCGTGAGTTGTGTACCTTTTTACTGATGAACTCTCTCTCCATTAGTCCTCATTTTATGATAAAAGCAACACTTTTCCTTGTTATGTAACAGAAACTATTACATGTCATTTAAATTTGGGGTAATATTTTGAAAAGTGTTAATATTTTCGTGGAAAAAGGTATTCTCTTTATTATCCTAATTAATCTACTCTTCAGCAAAGAACTCAAGTACTGTTTAACAGCACCAATGAAAAAAGAAAGAAATTTAATGACTCCATAAGAAATCTTCCTGCAATTGCAAGCACTACAGTACATCATATAACAGAATGGGGTTTACCTAAGTTGTTACCAATGCTTTTATCAAGTTCACATCATGTCCTCATCAAATGTACCTTAAGTTGACATCAAACTTGCATCAAAGTTTCATCACAGTTTTTAGCAAACTGTTAGCCATTAAAGTCTCATCAAAATCAACATCATTGAAATTAAACCTACTTGTCAATGTATAACTGAGTTAAAAAAATTTGAATTAATTGATGCGTATGATTTCTGGCACCATAGGCTTACCATAGCCCAGGATATACACCTTAAGAAATTTATACCTTTGATTTTACACTGAGTGGGTAACAGCCCATCAAGTAACTAGTAAATTAATTTGTGTTTTAGTGTCAATCTGTACAAATTGAAATGCATGCATCTACTTACAATAAACACATTACAGTTGCTCAACTTTGATGGATGTATAAACTTCCGTTGAAAAACAACATTTCTTACTCTTTTCTATTCTGGTTAAATACACATATAAGGTCAAAAATATGAGATTGGTTGAAAATATGAGGAGTGTCCATACTTAATATAACATGGACTGACAGTGATAATTCTGGCTGGTTAAATACTGGTGTAACTATTGCAGACAACAGTACCAAAATATTAGTGGACAATATTTCACATTACCTAAGAAACTTACATTTAACTAGAGTCCAGTGGCTGGCTTTCACCCAACCACGGAGTCGAATCTTAGGACAGGACTGGGTGTTGAAATCTGTAAACTCTGTATTATCGCCCGCATTTGGAAACCGCTTTCAGGGAAGTTTTCAGATTTGTGTTGCGAGATAGGTATTTGTAGTGACGTGATGTGAAAGGTTTACAAATATAAAGGGTCTGTAGATGCGCAGTTTTATAAGGCTGGTTTAAGATGAAAACCACCAGCATATTTCCTGTCCACGGACTTGCATCATTAATATTAATGAGCAAACATGCGCAGTCACGGCAGTTCTTTGTGGGTTTTTTTTACAAGGTTGGTTTAAGATGAAAACTACCAGCATATTTCCTGTTCACGGACTTGCAGTTTGTAATTTGATTTTGAAATAAGAAGACATATTTCAATTTTGAAGCGTGGATATATAGTACTGTATATGGATATTTTACAGAAGCAAATTGTAAGTATTTAAATAAAATATTCGTGTGTTGTTTCTACACTATTACGATAGCTACAATGAGCGATAATCGAGGATCAGAGGTTATGCTGTATTTTACCGATGAAGTATTTCGTCGTTTAGCAATCAGAATCAAGGACACAGAATATTAATGACTTTGGTGCTATGGCCGTGAGTTCTGTAGCTTAAAGTATTTGATCTTTGTTGAAACGTCCATTTTATAGAATATTGTCAGGAAATACCAGGGGAAATCCGTGACCTCATATCTTCTCATGAATATTAATGACTTGGGTGCTATCGCCGTGAGTTCTGTAGCTTATTGATCTTCTTCGAAACGTCCATTTTATAAAATATTGTCAGGAAATAAGATTATTGAACTGGTTTATTTTGTAAATATACTGTAAAACGATTTGGAAGACAACTTCTTCCAAAATAAGAAACGGATTGACAGAAAAATAAAATCCCGTGATAACTTCTAGGACATGCAAAAGCGACTTCGAGTGGTTGAATGTAGAACTACAGAGTTTGAATATTTTCATTGTCTCTGCCAGAGGTGTTCTCGATTCTGATTGGCTGAACAACAAATGTGTAGTACTACCGTGACGTCACTTCACTCATTAATTTCTTTGCGGTTTATTCGTTTGACAAATGAGAAATAGGCTGTGTATGCGCAGACAACAATTTTACATTAACAGTGACTGCGTGATAAACCAGCAGACCAATAAATTAATTGGGGTTTTAAGGTCTAGAAACCAGCAGACGAAACCGTTAAAAAAGACTCGTTCGAGTAGACCACTACAATGGGTAAAACAATAGTTTCTAGGACATACGGGACCTTATAGAAAGCCAGACGTAGTGCCAGACATGCTTTTTACTTCATAAAATATAACTTAATAAAAGCTCTAAAAATCTTCAAAATGGCAGAGTGTATAATATACACCTTAATGTACCGATATGTGAACAAATATTATGCAGAATTTGATATTTAAGGGCTTAAATGGCGAATTTAAAATCGCGGCCACGACTGAGTACATAACTCGAATCAAAGATTCGACTAACAACAGGAGACACTGAACAACTAGAGCATAGATATTTTTTACAGGATTAGGTTCTAGTTGAAATCAATTTTTGCCTTGTATATTACACAAACAGTACAGCATTATACTTCTAATGATAGCAACACAAAAACTTTCTCCACTTGTATGTACGGGTAAATTCCATAGATACTGGTTCTACATAAGCCCTGAGTGTTTGCTTTCCAATACACAAAGCACACAAAGCTACTTTCATGAAGATCTCTTTGCAAGCACAACCTTGTACAATTTTAAACTGTTTCTCTCTAATATTTTATCTTAGCTAAGCACCGATTTGCACTGGGAAGACAAAACACTGGTGAACGCCTACATTGCAACCAACACACACAAAATAAACTAAGTCTATGTTCATCAATAAACAATGTTTGAGCTGAGGGTGAGACTTAGTAGTGGAAACATAGCCAGGTATCTGTGATATAATATTCCACCTGAATCTGAGTACCTGCACTTTAGTTGTCACCCACATTTTAGTTGTACCAGGAAAGCAAATATCATAATGGCGGCTGATGTAAACAAATTGAAAATAAAATACCAAATATATTTGTGAGAACCGTGAAAATTTTCTGAAAAGTTAAGATCGGATATACAAACTTAACTGGCAATTTGGTTTTTCACAATTATTTTTTATGGAAATACACAACATTTTGATACTTTTTAAGAGTACCTGGATGCTAATTTTGACACAATTTGTACTTGAGCACCTTGTCACAGTATTGAACAGAGTAAGGAGGAACACATTGGCAACATTTACAATGGAAAACGACATTTACAGAACTAGAAAACACTCTGAAAGCACATTGAATCCACCGGTACAAAGAGAACAAACTTCCTTGTAACACATGGAAATTATTTTAGAAAAATCAGACATCTCATTTTAGGGACCAAATATCACCTCAAAGTTATCTTTTCTCACAATGAACCTACAAGTAAATTTTTGCGTAGATACCTAGGTGCCACAGCAGTTTTCCTTAAAATGAGTGGAACTGTTTTAAGATGGTGGCTGTGTGATAGCCATCTTGTTTGTCTAGAATGGGCCAAGTACTCAGCACTTTTGTATGATGATATCTGCAATAACTTTGCTTTAATGAAAGAAATTTTTTGTTTTGTTTTGAAAACGTCCTTAGTGGCCATTTTTTTTTAAAGGAGGCTTAATTAGTTCACAGTCTGGCTTTTATACTAATGAACATGTACAGGTGAATCTTTAGTGAAGCTATGTCAAATATTTTCTCTTGAGATAGTGTTGATTAAGAAATTCTGTCCGTGCACTGTGTCATCTATGGCTGAATGACACACAACTCAATCTATGCACTGGATGCATTGGGCAAATATTTTTAATTTACTTGGGTTTAAATGTGCTTTCAACAGCCTGTGTGAGTGACTAGTAGTTCTGTGGATAGAGGAAAAGAGTTACAATACTACACATCTAAATTCCTCACACAAAAACAAACTGTACTGTTTTGTACTTAGATAAGTATGAAAATTTGAACCCAAAATCTCAGAAGTGGGAAGCAAGTGTGTTACCAAAGCAGCACTGGGTCCCTAATAATAAATAAAAAAATAATACAATACAAAACAGATCTATTAACTTTTCAAGTAACGATTCCTACAAGTGGAAATGTGCAATGGGCATAATTTGACTTACATTAACAACGTCCTTGAACCACAAAAACTGATTGAATTTTTTCACTGATTGAATTTCTTCAAATTTAAAAATCCGAAAAATTGTCTTCTGCGTTAAGTTTCCACTTATCCAGTATATGGTGTGAACGTTTCACACATTCACAGTAACAACACAAGATCAAAAATCTAAAGCAAGATCTAACTTCACTATAACGCATGCATTTGTTTCATTCAATTCCTTCAGATTGTCATTTAGGGCAGGGTCGGTAAAACCGGTATTGAGACCAATTCAGTCGAACAATTTGAAAACACTTTTTGAATATCAGTATACAATACTGTGAGAAAGCGAAAAATCTATGGGAAACAAACATATAATGTGAAGAAATTATAACCTTTTATTTCATATTTTAATATTTTTGCACTTTTATAGCACTGCAGTTTCTTTTGGAAAAACTAGTGGGCCTATATATTGGGGATATGATAGAACACAAACATTTTTTGGTAAAGAATGATTACAGCTTAACACCGGCGGGATACCGAATATGGAAAATCTGCTACCGGCCCTGCCCTACTGTCGGTGCTAATTTTGTGTGCAGAAGGTGTTTATAAATTTCTAAATATTCTGTGTTCTTGAGCTGAAAGTTGAAAAGCTTCCATCCCAAATGCTGAGATTCTTTTGCATATTAAACTAACAGCAAATTTTAGAAAAAATATTACCAAATATTCAAAAACTAGTAACATGCAGAATAACTTGATATCAATTTACGTAACTTTTTTAAGAAAGACAAAAAGACATAATGGAAATATTCCACAGAAATTGTGCAAGTGTTAAAATACATTAAATAAGTTATGTTAAAAACAAGCATTTATTGCAATTTCTGGCATTAAATAAAACCTCAAATCACTCAAAGAGATTCTTGTCACTGGTTACATCTCACTGTATTATTTTTTATGAAATATACAGTGTTCATCTTGAAATTATATTAAAAATAAAGCACCTCAAAAGTTTGAAAAATTAAGTAATAAAATGTATTTTTTAAATGTTTTGACTGCAAGGTTTCATTACTTGAAAACTGGAATTAAGTTTCGTAATGTATAAACAGTTTATGAAATTAAAACAATACTCTATGCAATGCCATTTTTAGAATACGTAAATTCCAACATTGACAGCTTAACTTAATTATTACTTTTGCACATAAAAACAGCTGACATAACTTCGGTCAACATATTGGGTACAGTATTTAGATATACAAGATATTTACATGTACAATGTATGTATGTACAACAAAGCTTTTAAAAAATCCACAACAAAAGAAAAACCCTACATATTTTTAACGGAGTGGCTGTTGATCCGTGTTTCACGGTTCAACAGTTTAATGGTCTATCGGTCCGTGTAGTTTATAAACACTAAACAAATCCGTGAATGATGAGAAATAATGGCAGGAAAAATGTCAAACACAACCTCTGTGATAAGTATTACACACAAGAAGATTTGAAAAGTTACATGATTTTAAATTCACATCACCCACCTTCACTCCAGCTGATAATTGCAATTAGTAGCCGGTTATATCAATGGAGGGGATATTGCACTTGGGATGATGGCATGTCATTTTTAACAGTGTTACTGATTTCCAGTCTGAGAAAAAACTCCAGTTGGAGAACCTTTAAATGGATTTTGAGGTTATTTAACTGCCTGCTGTTAAAAATCATAAACCTGTCAGTACTTTCGTGCAGTTTATTTTGGAAGTGGATTTATGTGTGCTTTGTAGTGTCTGAAAGTCAGCAGCTTATACAAGTCTCAGTTTCACCTATGCATGTAATGTAAGGCATATGTTACTTCTGTGTCCGTGGTAGGATGGCTTTACAAGTAGCCTTGTCACAGGTGTTAATATGTCTAAGTATAGACACAACTGTTTGATTACATTATAATTATTTTTCATAATGTTCTCATATATTTATGTAGCTTAGCTGGTTGATGTGTCTCCCAGACCAGAAAGGCCTCTGATAAAGTGTACAATATGGCAAAAAATTTTGCGCTTGCATTATGGTTTAGAGAGCCTGAAAGGCCTGGCTAGATTACAAGTGTTTTTTAAAGTAAATAAAATGGTCATATTCCCGGTTGTAAATAAAAGTCAGTTATACAGAGTGCTAATTTTCGTAAGATATACAGCGAGTGTTTTAATAGTGTTTCAGTGTATATCAAAAATAATAGTTACAGTTATTGTTACTTTTGTCACTATTTACTGAAAATCACGGATATATTAGCACTATTCAACCGTGGAAACACTACACGGATCCATAGACTGTCAAGCTATTGAACCGTGAAACACGGATCGATAGCCACAGCGTATTTTTAAACACCCTTGCCATTCACATTATAATGGGATGCTAGGAATGATACTTATTACAAAAAGTACCATTTTCAGATGGCAAAAATAGTAAATATTTGATTTCTTTCTTTGAGAAACATTTAATTTTATTTACAAAAACTTTATCTAATTTCTTTAATAACCACATGATTACAACTGTGTCTCTTCACAGACTTGAAATTATATTTCACACTACTACTACCTCTTCTATTCTTCTAACCTTCTATGATACAAACTTTAATCCCCTCAGCATGACTGGATGATAAAAATTTGTAATTTCTATCGCACACCATCTATTTGAATTACTAATTTACATTGAAGCACATTTTGATTTTTCGTTGTTAACACTTATATCAATGACCAAACAGGTTGGTGTGTTAAATCCAGCTTCTCTGAAACACAAACACAAAACAATGAAATTAAAGCAGTTGCAATCACTAGTGCTACCCAAAACATATTCCAGTGTATTATTCAAAAGTTGCAGGTTTATACCTTGTTCATAAGCGCGGGTTATACTTGGAGAGGGCAACAGCATTTGCCACTTGTGAGAGTCAAATCCACACATTATGAAAGCACATAATTAGATGCAAAACTTGCGGATGACTACACTACTGCAGACCTTTTTATTATTTTCAATACCTAATTGACTGGGCATTAATTTAAACAAGGAGTCTATTTGGAATATATAAAACTGAAAATGCTAAGGCCAGTTTCACAAAATAACTCGGCCCAGTCTTAGATTGAAAGATAAGACTTTTGTCTTTAACTCAGGCTTAGTCTGTGGTCGTAGACTTTGTGGATTTTAAAAATGCAGATAATTCACTTAAAAAAATGAAGTCCCAAAAGTAAAGAATAACTAGAGGATTGCTTTGCAAGAGAAAAAGAAATTGTTTTTGCTGTTGCGTCCCGATGAGTATTAATCAGTTTGTAGAATCTAATCTAATCTAATGTGGACTTTTATAGCGCTTAATCTCCATCACTGATGGACTCTAAGGCACAACTGAGCATAAAGCAAGGCAGTTAACATTAATCCAGGGACATAGCCAGGTCATACCAAGGAATCACAGGGTGACAAGGGAGGCTATGGCAGATAGGCTTTTGCAAACAGGTAAGTTTTAAGCTTCCTTCTGAAGGAGGCAACTGATACTGCACTGCGCACATCATGAGGGAGTTCATTCCAGATCTTGGGAGCGTCAAAGGCAATGACTGTCTTCCTGTGTTTATTATGTTTTTCATTTATGACAAAATGCAAGGTTTCCTAGATGAATCTGGTTTGTTCATTTTTTAATTAATTTTTTTTTCACATTTTATGCAGAAGTTCAAAATGGCCACCAAAAGTGGCAGGAAAACGATTTTAGAAAAAAATCGCCAGTAGACTCTGCAGATAATCTGCGGGTCAAAAATTTTGTGGAAATCGCTCTATCTCACTCCGTTTCCAAGATAAATGCGTTTTTGTGTTTAACGCAGAAAATCAAGATGGCCGGAAAAAATGGCGGGAAAACGATTTTAAAGAAAAGTTGCCAGTAGACTCTGCGGTTCAAAATTTTCGTCGAAATCGCTCTATCTCGCTCTATTTCAGAGATAAACGCATTTTTGCATTTAACGCAGAAAATCAAGATGGCCGTAAAAATGGCGGGAAAACAATTTTAGAGGAAAGTTGCTAAAAGACTCTGCGTATATCCTGTTGGTCAAAGTTATCGTCGAAATTGCTCTATCTCACTCCGTTTCTGAGATAAATGTGTTTTTGCGTTTTCAGCATTAAGAAAAATTGTGACATTTAGTAAATCATTAATAAGTCGGCCATTTTGTATTGGATCACTTCCAAAAGTTAATGATTTCCAGACATCTATATAACAAGCATACTTGCCAAATTTTATGTGAATAGGTAAAGCGCTTTTTAAAGTTATCATCCGGACAAGCACACCCTTTCAAAAAACACATTTTTGGTCATGTGACCTCTCTGATTGGTCGAAATGTCACTGCAGCATATTCCAAAAAATTCCCCAAGGCTACTGCATACACCTGCCAAATTTGAAAAGAATCTGCCCAACAGTTACAGAGTTATAAGGAAAACAAAGTGAGGAGCCGGCGGAGCCTGATATCCTCCTATACACAAACAAGCGTCGCGTAAGGGACGCTTAAATACATAGAATGCCTCCCTAAATTACTTTTTGGACATTTTTATGTGTTTACAAAGTTTAAAATTGAAAAACAGTTTGTTTTTTCAAAGGTAAAAAATAGCATCAGAGATGCCCGTACCCCACAGCCTAGGGAAATATTTTCAACACCATGAGATACAGAATTACTGTATCAGTATAAACTTCAGGATACTTTCAGAGCACTGTCAGTTATATAAAGGTCCAAACAATGTTTAAATGGAGAAATAATGTTTAAAAGAAAGATCATGCATATAAAGATGAAGTATTAAAACAAGATAATTCAACAACAAGATGACAGCATTAATCAGAAAACTAAAATTCAACCCTCTTTATCTACATCTGCAAGGCCCGAATTATGGTTTAGATGGTTTGAATATTACCATGCATACAGAAGTGGTAATACATTTAATGAATGCTTATGTGTGGTGTTGGAGCAAAATCTGTGGCTCACTTGATGAAATTCTATCTCTTACAATAGGAAGTTATAAAAGTAAAATTTTTAATAAATTCTAATATGACTTTAACAGTGCTTAATCTGCATCAAAAGGGAGACCCAAAGGTGCAACAAGATTTTATAGGTCAAGGTCACTACGACAAGGTCAAAGGTCAAATTAAGGTGACACCATGATAATACACCTATAGCCCCTAACCAATGTCCCTAGTAAGTATCAACTTCCTCAACCTTACAGTTTCCAAGATATAGCCCGGACAAGATTTTATAGGTCAAGGTCACTATGCCAAGGTCAAAGGTCAAATCAAGGTCAGATCATGACGTTGCACAACTACATCCCCTAACCAATGTCCCTACCAAGTATCAACTTCCTATACCTTACGGTTTCCGAGATATAGCCTGAACAAGATTTTTGAACTCAAGGTCACTACGGCAAAGTCAAAGGTCAAATTGTGGTCAGACCATGACATTGCACACCTACACATCCTAACCAATATCCCTACCAAGTATCAACTTCCTACACCTTACAGTTTCGGAGATATAGCCCGGACAAGATTTTATAGGTCAAGGTCACTACGGCAAGGTCAAAGGTCAAATCAAGATCAGACCATGACGTTGCACAACTACACCCCCTAACCAATGTCCCTACCAAGTATCAACTTCCTTCACCTTACGGTTTCCGAGATATAGCCCGGACAAGATTTTCAAACTCAAGGTCACTACGGCAAGGTCAAAGGTCAAATCAAGGTCAGACCATGACGTTGCACACCTACACCCCCTAACCAATGTCCCTACCAAGTATCAACTTCCTACACCTTACGGTTTCTGAGATACAGCCCAGACAAACTATTTCCCGCCGCCCGCCCACCCGCCCGCCCGCCCGCCAAGTCTATGACCCTTTGTGAAACCAGGCCCAGGTAATATTAAAGAATTTTACAGTAAATTTATCATTAACTTATTTTACCCTAATTTGCATACCCTAATTTCTGTAATATAGGCTTCCTCTCTAAAATTAGCCCCAACACATTTGATAAAAATTTTATAAGGGCCAGCGATTTAAAGGCAAGATACTCGGTCGTGAAATGCCACGTAAATTCTTGCAGGTTTTCAGTTTAAACTCACAAAAGACAACGCTAAATAAAAAGCACTTAACTAACACACTTAACTGGAAAGTTAACATTGTGAAATCAAAGTTAAATATCTCAGTTTCTGAATAAATTGTTTTAAATGCAAAAACTATGATGTCAGTACAAGCAACACTTGAACTCTTAATTAAGATTTGAATTTCTTAATTTTAAAACAATTGTAAAATTGCAAAGAATTTACAACAAATATTTTACGTCATATGAACCTGAATCTGTGTGCAGAACATTCTTAATTAAGGTGCAGAAATATTTTATGGCATTAAATTATATTCCAATGTCAATCATATGGAAAATTTATACACTGATGCTAGAATTTCTTGTAACTCTACACTTGTGTGTAATGTAATCTTATCTAATATGAACTTTTAAATTCTTAAACAAGGTGGCTAAAGCAGATAGGCTTTTGCAAAAAAGTAAGCTTTAAGCTTGTTTCTGAAGTAGGCAATAGTGTTGGAATTATGTATGTTATCTGGAAGGTCATTCCAGATTTTAGGTACATTTTGGAATGTACTGATGGCCTTTAACGTTGAATGGAATATAAACCCAAACTTAACCTTTGCCCTTACACTGGTGCTTCATACCACTGTAGGCCACTTTTCTTATTGAAGCCCATAGTGACTAATATTCTTATTCTCAAATTAACAGTTTTTTTTAGAATATAATCATATAGTTTTCACGAAATGAAAAAAAAAAAAAAAAAAAATTCAAAGCATAAGGATTTTTCAAAATGTCCATCAAGTGCTCTTGCAACACCATTTAATTCCTGCATATAATATGTCCGTGTTGATCACCATTAAAACTAGAGGATCGCTCGCAAAAAAAAAAGATAATGTTTTTGCATAGCAAAAACAAAGCGTCCCGAAAAGGATATAAAGGTGAGTGCTAAAGTATTAAGAAAAAGCTTCGTTTCTAGCCTTATACTGTTGTGGCAACCAAGTCAGCGCACTCTGCTCTATCTCGCACAGTTTTTAAGATATAAGCATTTTTGTGTTTTGCAAAAAATTCGAAAATTCAAATTGTACGCTATATTTGGCGAGACAAAAATATTTTGAAAATTTGCATGGCTACTCTGCAGAGATACCCAGCAGGTCAAAAATTTTTTTGAGTTCACTCCATCTAGCATGGTTTTTGAGATATAAGCATTTTTGTGTTTTGCAAAATCTTTGAAAATTAAAAATGGCCACCATTTTTGGTGAGACAAAAATTTCTGAAAACAAGACCACTGCCACGGTGTGTATCTCCCGCTGAGCATTAAAGGAGAAGAAATAGCTTTTCTGAGATATTCATAATTTTTCATTTTCGTATGTGAAAGCTCTTCCAAAAGTACGTGAATGAGTTATTTGAGAAAAATTGGCTATCTGCAATACTTTTAAGAGATAATTTAAATTCACATTAATTCCTTTTGAGTAGGTGAGTAATTAGCTACGGGTGTGGAACTTCAGCAAGTGAAAGTTCTCCCAAAAGTAGGTGAATGAGTTATTTGAGAAAAATTGGGTATCCGCAATACTTTTAGAGATAATTAGCATTTACTCATTTTGAGTATGTGAATAATTAGCTACGGGTGTGAAACCTGAAACTTCACCAAGTGAAAGCTCTCCCAAAAGTAGGTGAATGAGTTATTTGAGAAAAATTGGCTATCTGCAATACTTTTAGAGATAATTCGTATTTACTCATTTTGAGTAGGTGAGTAATTAGCTATGGGTCTGAAACTTTACCATGTGAAAGCTTTCCCACAAGTAGATGAATGAGTTATTTGATAAAAATTGATTATGTGCAATACTTTTACAGATAATTAGCATTTACTCATTTTTAAAGGAGAGTAATTAGGTATGGGTCTGAAACTTCACCGAGTGAAAGCTCTCCCAAAAGTAGGTGAATGAGTTATTTGAGAAAAATTGGATATCTGCAATACTTTTAGAGATAATTCGCATTTACTCATTTTGAGTAGGTGAGTAATTAGCTATGGGCCTGAAACTTCACCATGTGAAAGCTCTTCCAGAAGTACGTGAATGAGTTATTTGAGAAAAATTGGCCATCTGCAATACTTTTAAGAGATAATTCGCATTTACTCATTTTGAGTAGGTGAGTAATTATCTACGGGTCTGAAACTTCACCATGTGAAAGCACTCCCAAAAGTAGATGAATGAGTTATTTGAGAAAAATTGGGTATCCGCAATAGTTTTTGAGATAATTAGCATTTACTCATTTTGAGTAGGTGAGTAATTAGCTACGGGTCTGAAACTTCACCGAGTGACAGCTCTCCCAAAAGTAGGTGAATGAGTTATTTGAGAAAAATTGGCTATCTGCAATACTTTTAGAGGTAATTCGCATTTACTCATTTTGAGTAGATGAGTAATTAGCTATGGGTCTGAAACTTCACCATGTGAAAGCTCTCCCAAAAGTAGGTGAATGAGTTATTTGAGAAAAATTGGCTATCTGCAATACTTTTAGAGATAATTCGCATTTACTCATTTTGAGTAGGTGAGTAATTAGCTATGGGTCTGAAACTTCACCATGTGAAAGCTCTTCCAAAAGTAGGTGAATGAGTTATTTGAGAAAAATTGGCTATCTGCAATACTTTTAGAGATAATTCGCATTTACTCATTTTGAGTAGGTGAGTAATTAGCTATGGGTCTGAAACTTCACCATGTGAAAGCTCTCCCAAAAGTAGGTGAATGAGTTATTTGAGAAAAATTGGCTATCTGCAATACTTTTTGAGATAATTCGCATTTACTCATTTTGAGTAGGTGAGTAATTATCTACGGGTGTGAAACTTCACCATGTGAAAGCTCTCCCAAAAGTAGATGAATGAGTTATTTGAGAAAAATTGGGTATCCGCAATAGTTTTTGAGATAATTAGCATTTACTCATTTTGAGTAGGTGAGTAATTAGCTACTGGTCTGAAACTTCACAGAGTGAAAGCTCTCCCAAAAGTAGATGAATGAGTTATTTGATAAAAATTGGGTATCCGCAATAGTTTTAGAGATAATTAGCATTTACTCATTTTGAGTAGGTGAGTAATTAGCTACGGGTCTGAAACTTCACCGAGTGAAAGCTCTATGGAATAGCTGCTCTGCAGAGATACACTGGGGGTCAAAAATTTCGTCGAAATCGCTCTATCTAGAACGGTTTTAGAGATATAAGCATTTTTATGTTTTGCAATTTTTGCAAAAAACTCGAAAATTCAAAATGGCCGCCATTTTTGGAGAGACAAAATTTTTTTGAAAATTGGCATGACTACTCTACAGAGATACCCTGTGGGTCAAAAAATTCGTCGAAATCGCTCTATCTAGCACGGTTTCGAGATATAAGCATTTTTATGTTTTACAATTTTTACGAAAAATTCGAAAATTCAAAATGGCCGCCATTTTTGGCGAGACAAAAATTTTTTTGAAAATTGGCATGACTACTCTGCAGAGATACCCTGCGGGTCAAAAAATTGGTCAAAATCGCTCTATCTAGCACGGTTTTCGAGATATAAGCATTTTTATGTTTTGCAATTTTTGCGAAAAATTCGAAAATTCAAAATGGCCGCCATTTTTGGCGAGACAAAAATTTTTTGAAAATTGGGATAGCTACTCTGCAGAGATACCCTGCGTGTCAAAAATTTTGTCGAAATCGCTCTATCTAGCACTGTTTTCGAGATATAAGCATTTTTGTGTTTTCCTTATTTGGAAAATTCATAATGATTAATTAATCATTAATTACTCAGCCATTTCTTAACCAATCAATGCCAAAATCTAGTGATTTCCAGATTTTAATAGAATGAATGTATTTGCCAAGTTTCAGGTGAATTGATAAAATCCTTTTCAAGTTATCATCCGGACAAGCTTCCCCATCGAAAAAAGACATTTTTGGTCATGTGACCTCTCTGATTGGTTGAAATGTCACCGCAGCATATTCAAAAAAATTCCCCAAGGCTACTGCCTAAACCTGCCAAATTTGAAAAGAATCCGCCTAACGGTTACAGAGTTATAAGGAAAACAAAACGCGGAGCCGCCGGAGCCGCCGGAGCCTGAAGGTCTCCCATACACAAACAAGCGTCCCACAAGGGACGCTTAAATATAAATGCTGTTTTCAACATGGCCATAGGGTACAATTTTTCATTATTACTTTTACACTTTCAAAATTTGTCACAATACCTACCAACTGAAAACTGAGGTGGGCATTGGTTTGATCACAGATTTTCATGGACAGGTAAGCACCAGATGTGGCCCCTCCCTCAACACCCAAGCACTTCCCACTGGATGGGTTGTACAACTGCTTCTGAAGCTGTCAATGTAATCATACAAAATACACAGACCGTACAATGCCAATGATGTGAGAGATATACTGTTACAATTAAATTTTTTTGAGATTTACACAAGGTAGAGTAAGAAATCTAAAATTCACATGCAAAGTAAATAATGACTGTCAAATTTTAATCTGCCAGATGGAGTGACAAAGAAATGCCACTGGGCTTTAAATCCACAGGAAAAGCTCAATGGGTACAATTGAAAGTAATTATCTTTGAATAGTTTATTTGCACTCATTTTCTCTTTGTTTAAGACATATTTCTACATGCTGGTACATCAGATAAGTGTTAACAGGCATAGAAATACAACATAACAGGTAAACTCTATATACTCACAGTTCCAGACCACTTCCACTCCTGAGAGGCACCAGAGTAATGACACTTCATGATGCGTGGGTATGACCCCTCCCTCTTCTGGCTGGGGTCAATATCCAGACACAGTCCAGACGCCAGCTGGATGCTCTTGTTTTCTAGCTCAGACCAACTCTACAATACAAGAATACAGCTTTAAATTTTATACATTGAGTACATAACAGCACTAAAATGTTCTGGTAGAGAATTAAACAATGAGGTTTGAAGTCACAGGGTGAGTCAGTGAGTAAGAAAATCCAGGCAAGAAGGCAGTTGCCATTTTTATATAAGAAATTTACAATCCCTCAAACCCTCCACTATGATACCATATCAGAGCTAACGTTAAGTTTCTAGTTTCAGATAGTAGTGGCAACTGTCAGCCCAGATCAAGATCAAGCATTCAATGTGTAGGACATTTACTTGGATGTGACCCAGGAGGTAGCAGTGGTCCTCTGGGTGTCGTCCATGAGAACGACCACTGGTGATGGCGTAGGATTGTGTTCCATGAGTTATCTCAGTCAAAGACAGTAACTGGCTCTCAATGACAAACTCTATACCACTAATTGTGACTTTTATAATACTATCATGAGTAGTTTACTGCATAAAACGAATAATGTCAGTAACTGCCTAAGGTTACAGTTATGCACAGTTCATCTCAACTGCGTAGTGTAAAGATAAGTTATGGACTGCATAGACTACATGTTTAACTGTACACTTGTGCATTAGCAACAGTGTGTTGACATAATCAAAGTCACAATGTAATGCACTTAAAAATGTCTGCATTTAAATTTGTAAATATATGACACCAATGTTCATGGTCAATAATTGCCTCTCAGGACAGCTATGGTTGTCAAATGCAATTATTGTACCCCAGTAAAGTTTTGTTTTTCAACTGCTTAGTTGTGTACCAGTCAGCTATGCATATAGTCATGATGCATGTACCCTATTATCTAGCCGCATATGAAGATGTTTAATGCGTAAAAATCAAACTCCAGGTCACTGTCTTTCCACCCTTAAGGATAATTTTGTGAGCTTTAAGGGGCTGTATTGGTCAGTCATGTAGGGTATCAGTATTGAGCTAGGTGGGTGGTCTGGCAAACCTTGCAACATCATGTCTGTATAAAATATGTTTCTTATATCATGTATAGATAATGATGTAAACTTAGTTTAAAGTTAGGCCACCTCTTCTACATCTATAAATTAAGGTCACCTTATATAAACTAACTGTGACCTCCTTGAGGTGGCCTTAAAATTGTGGATCACTGTTTTGTCATGTAAATGTACATAAAAATAGATTAGATAATAATATATATATATATATATTCCCAATCTGGCATTTCATTGACTTTGGGCTGAGGCAATGAGTAAGAAAATCTAGGCATGAGGCAAAAAGATATCATGATCAGAGGTGATGTCATGCATCAATATTTTAATACTAACATTAAAAATATCAATTTTAATACAACTTTCAAGAAAATGTGTCAATACGACTCCACAATTTACAACTGCTGAAAATTAAAACGCTTAATTTATAGGTTTCATTGTCTATTTGGGCTTAAAATCTGATGTTTGAAGGCTTTATTAAAATCTTTCACGAAACTTTTGATGACTTATATACATTACACAAACTAACATTGTCGATTGGTAAAAGAGACATTAATTAACTTAAAGTTAAAAAGTGTTGCATTTTACATCAAGAAATGATATTTCAACATTAATCAATATGCAAAGTCAGATTGAAGTTTCATAATTACAATTTCATTTCAATGCCAGCACTATCAGGATGTCTCAAAATTTAATGCAACTATTGTTGAATCTATAAAACCATATGAAGTACCAGTCTCTACTCTCTACTTAACTGCCCACCCGCCCAACAGGTTGCCATAGGGGAAACAAAACCCCAAAACCTTTAAAGGCTATCAGGTATAAAAACGAAAACCCTCTCAACGTAAAAAGTTACCTGTGCCTTATTGTCCTGGTGACACTCTGACAACACAAGGCGAGACTTCTTCTTGAAGACCCCACCCTCGGCAGTGACACACAATGATGAGGTGACATGCTTAATCTACAATATACACACAAAATATTGACACAAAAATATTGTTGGTCCACTTTTAAAGGAACTCTATGAAAGGCAAATTCACTTTGAAGTGAAGAAGACAATGTTTTTGAAGGACTTCAACCACTGCAAATTACACTGGAACTCTGGAAGCAAAGGCACTTTTAGTTCAATTAGATTTGATTTTAATCGACCCAAAGAGATGATTGGGACAGCAAAGGCAATAAGATGTCTTATAAAAACTCCTGACTGCACCAACTGCGATGCCCTGAGGAAAACAACTAGCAGAAGGATGCAATGACCAGTTGTATAAAAACACCGGGACTACCAAGTCAGCATGTGAGTTGGCCCCTCTGGTACCCATGAGATGACTTTGGACACTTTGTAATCACCATCTGCAAAAAGCCATAAGGATGACAGAATGGAGACCCTTGTTGAACATCTGATTGTTGTGTTCTAAGAGCTGAAAGAACATGTGGCATTTGGCATCTGTCTCTAAATGATCCATCTATACCAAGATACCTCTCTGGCGGGGGTACAACTGCCTCATCCTGGAGTTCTTAGGGAATGGCTTTGTGGACTTCTGGAATGATCTTGGTGATACTTCTCTCTAGTCTGAAGCTGTACTGTGGGGACAGATATCTCTCTTCAGATGCAGAGTGTTGTAACTAACATCAAAACTTGACAGGACTGTAGCCTTCTTCCCCAAGTAGTGATACCAATTGATGTTATTAGGTAATGCTTACATCTAGTAAATGCACATACAGGCAATAACATACAGAGATAATTGTCAATATGGGGACAGAGGCTTTAATTTGATAGATCAAAAATACTTATAACTACAGAGTGGAAGACAACTGTGATTGCAGCCAGTACATGAAATTGAAGTAGTCATTTTAACTGCTCCCTGCAATTTGTTGTTAAATTGAAAAGTAAAATGCCATATCATTGTTGAAGAAAACTTGAGCACTGCCAACATCTTTGAAGAGATATTTGGAGCATAAGAAGGTGTATTGCAACACTTTTTGAAATTTTTTCTAGTCTTTGTGGAGGCCCCCATACTGCTTTTCTCTCAAGCAATTTGTTGGATGAAAATTTATGACACCTTCAAACTGACACATGAATGGCTGCAACCAAGTGACATAATCAACTAGTATTTAATTCGCTGTATGGCCTTGGGAGCCATCTTGAAATTTCCTTTCCGGAATTCAAATTTTTAACGTATTGGGGTCACCACCTCTTTGACCTCTTATCCTATTGTGCACAGACAAGAAATAGAACATATATTTCAGAATATTTTATAATAATATTTAAATCACAAGTTTTTTTTTCATGCTTTGTAAAATTTCTTATTCTGGTGTCTTGGTATGACTGTATTCATAACTCATGGTCTTGGGTTGAAATCTTTGACTTAGGTTTGAATCCTCAGGAGTGACGGAATGGCAACGACAGTATTAAGCATATTTTATATAATTTGTCATTAATTTTCGTATATACAAAACGAACTTCTTGTCCTAGCATTGAAAGCCGATGTTTGTTTCCTTTTGTCTAATTACAGGATTTTGTGCTTATATTAGGAAGTTTTATTGAATATAATAACATATTATATCTGAAGAAGGGTTATGTACAGCATAGGGAAATGATACAAAAAATAAGCTTGATTTTCAACCATTTTTCTCAATTATTTCTTAATCAATTTAATGCAATATAGAGTAACAGAAGTTCAAATACCTTTCTTATAATATACAGCATATATACTAAATTGTAACAAATTTTATTGTAATTTAACTTTTTGTAAGTTAAATACTTACCTTATCCTCACAAATGCTTACTTGGTTTTGTGGAGGCAAAACGCGGCGACCAACAAGAATATTTAAAAATTATTCTTGTTCGAGAGGTGAACCCCGTAGTTAGTGATAGGTGCGCATGCGCACAACACATTGTCGGTTGGACTTGTCGAGAGATCCTCATTTAATTTTTGGTCCCCTATGAAAACAAACTTGTGAGGGGAGGAAGGGTGGGTCTGTCCTTGTGAGGATAAGGTAAGTATTTAACTTACAAAAAGTTAAATTACAATAAAATTTGTTACATTTTATTGCGTAAAATAGCCTTACCTTATCCTCACAAATGCTTGATTCCAACCATAACAGGAGGAGGGGTTTGTTTTGCAACCTCCCTGTTAATAGATTATGGGGTTCACCATGAAAGCATTTGAAGGAGAGGATAAGATAAGCTTAAGTATGCTACAACAGAATTTTCCATTACTGTAAGATATCTGTAAGGATAAGTAAAGATAGGTAACCTCATGAATATTCATGATGTACTGTTGCAGTTGACACTTGTCCAATGTAGCATAAAGTTGTCCTATATCTAAACCATCACCCATAACTGTGTGGTGGGGAATGGCTTCCCGGGTCCCTCGAGCTGGGAGCTGTCATCCAGCAAGAAGGCACCCCAAGCTGGCTTCTGTGTTTTACAAAATACAGTCATGAGGCCATCTGCCACAGAAGAAGACATATGTCTATACAAGATACTGGTATGGAAGGAAGAGTAAAGTATGTAAGCCATATGAAATACTTAAGAACATACTCAAAGCCAATCACATGTTGAGCAGAAACCACTGGGCCTGTTTGGTCTGTGGACTGCCAAGACACATAGCTTAAAAGGTAGAAAATGTGTTGTGGCTCTTCCAATGGCAGGAGCCTAAAATCTGCTCTAGGGATACCCATCCTTGAATACTAAAGAAGCAGACATGGACCTAACATCATGGGCCTTAACCTGTAGGTCCTGTGTATCAAAATTGGATGACTGATAGCCAATAAGACAGTCTCTCTGATCCAAGAAGAGATAGCATCTCATGAAATCTCTGTCAAAGCCTTCCTTAAAGGATATAAACAAGAGATTCTTTCCCTTCCTTAAAGCACTAGTTCTGTCTAGATAGTATCTAAGTGCTCTGACAGGGCATGAAGTCATATCCTCAGTCAAGTCTGAGCCCAAAAAAGGTTTAAGAGCTAGAATGACCACTGGTTTGAGCAAAACAGGGCAATCAGAAGCCAACTGATCCTTTGCTAAGAAGGCAGGAGAAGGAGAAATAGTGATCTCCTTCCAGTGAGGTTTTGTGTCTGAGGGAAGAATATGTCCAAGCATGCACCTCCCCCCTCCTTTTACAAGATGCCAAAGTCATCAGGAAAACAGTCTTGAAAGCCAAAATCTTACGACCTGCAACCTTCAAAGGTCAAAAGTCAAAGACAAAAGAACCAAAGATAGGTCCCAAGAGGGAATACCCCTATTTGCAATGGGTTTGTCCCTGTGAAAGCTTACAAGAAGTCTATTCAAGTGTAAACTCTTGCTCCCTTCCTGGCCAAAATATCCCAAAGATTAGCTATTGCAGTTCTATAGCCAGCAATTGTGGCAGGATTCATGCTTTAGAGGCTCAAAAGGGGCCTTAGTCAAAGCCATGAGGACTAAAGACAGATCCCAGGCTTATCTCAATAAAAGCTCGCAATAAGTCTGTTCAGATTCAAACATTTGCTAACCTCCTGGCCAAAATGATCAGCTATGGCAGCCCTATAGCCAGCAGTAGTGGCAGGCTTCAGATTTTTAATAGCAAATAAGTGATTCAAAATTCTGCTGAGATAGTAGGCTCTGAGCTGACCACCTGATTCTGTTGGCACCAGAGTTCAAAAAATGGACCACCTTAACTCAGATTCTTCTAGATGAGGGTCTTTGAGGTGCCTTAATTCTATCTGCCACTTGCTCAGAGAATGATTCAAGTGATTCTGAGGTGTCTAGGTGCCAAAACATGCAGATTCAGATACATGAGATTTTGATGGAACTTCTGACTGAATGGTTGCTTTAACTGATGAGGCCAGTGTGATAGTTGTAATGGAGGTTTGGTTGACAGATTCACTAGATCCCAAAACCAATGCATTCTGGGCTACCCTGGTGCAACTACTATCATCTTGCACCTGTAGGTGTTCATTTCCTGTATCACTTTTGGTATGAGTGCTCCAGGACAAAAGGCATAGCCGTCCAGACCCTCCCAGGAGATGTCCAATGCATCTATGTTCATAGCATTTGCATCTGGGACTGGTGAGACATAGATTGGTAGTTTGTGATCCAATTTGGTAGCAAACATGTCGACCATTGGTGTGTGCCAAACTTTGCCAAATTAGACTGAATATTTGAGGATGAAGAGACCATTCTGTCTGAATAATTTTGTCTTTCCTGGAGAGACTGTCGGCTATGACATTGAGGCAACCCTGAATGTGTCTGGCTCTAATGAGTATGTTTCGAGGATTGCAGTAGGCCAAGAAGCGCCAAACCAGGAGACACCTGTCCCAAGAGTGTGTTCCCTCTTGTTTGCTCAGATAACTGACTACAGTAGCATTGTGTGTTGCTATCAGAACCCTTTTGTCTAGAAATTTGTTTTGAAAGCTCTTTTAAGGCCAGAAACACTGCCTTTAACTCAAGGACATTGATATGAAGCAATTTTCTTGATCTGTCCAATTGCCACTGACTGTCATGTTTTCTAAATGAGCTCCCCAACCTTAATTTGATGCATTTGTGAAAATAAGGGTATTGTGTTCCTGTGGATGAAAAGGATAACCCATTTTTTAGATTTTTTGGATCTTTCCACCACTGAAGATGACTTTTCAGAAAGTTTGAAACAGGAATCTTCAGGTCTAGTGACTGGGGATACTGCCAGTTTGTTTTTAGGTACCACTGGAAAGGGCGCATACGTAACCGACCCATTGGTATTGTCTTTTCTAGGGATGCTGGTACACCTATCAGGGACATAAGCAACCTTGGGGTTGTCTGTGATGCGATCTCCATGTCCTGAACAGATTTTTCTAGAATTTTCAACTTATTTTCGGTTGGAAAGACTTTTCCCTGTATCAAGTCAAAATTTAAACCAGAAAGTCGATTTTTTGTGTAGGTTCGATCTCTGATTTTTCGAAGTTAATCACAAAGCCGAGTTCTTGAATCTCATGGATGAGTTCTTTTGTGTGGAGCTGACACTGGTGTCTGGTATTTGCTCTTATCAACCAGTCGTCCAGGTATTGGTGAACTCGAATTCCGCGAGACTGAAGAATGCGCCTCTTTTACAATCCGCATGAACTATAGCGGTGCCAATGGCAGTGCTTTGAACTGATACGTTGCTTGTCTACATGGAAACATAGCCAATGTTGAGAATCTGGGTGTATGGGCACGTGAAAGAACGCATCTTTCAGGTCTATCGAAACTAGCCATTCTCCTTTTATGACCGAGTTTCCGAATATCACTGCTGTCCCCATTTGAAAATTTGGAACTAGCAGGCATTTGTCCAGGACACTGAGATCTATCACAGAGCGCCATTTATTGCCGGGTTCTGGTACAAGAAATAATCTGCTGTAAAACCTGGAGTTGTGCAATCCTTGAGGTAGTAAATTGTGCCTTTTTGAAGCATTTGCGACACTCTTAGGTAGCCATGTTTTCCCTGTCTGTAACCGCTTTAAATTATGGGATGTACAGACATGGGCGGATTCGACTGGAGTATTATTCGATAAGCCGTCTCAAGATTTGCACAACCCTTATATTTGGTATGGAGATCTGTCGAAACTGGCCATTAACGTCTTGTGACCGTGTTTCTTCATAAAAGATCCCCACTGGCCAATGATATTGTAAGATGAATGCAAAGAAAATGACAGGAATGGTCATCCATCCACGCACTAACCTTGCCCAATGCTGATTAACTTCCTTGAATAGACTAAACTTCTTGTGTAGGCTATCTGTACTTTACATTTATACAGTACAGCACACAATACACCAACGATCCATGTCTTGAAAAAAAGCAAATGTTTCCATCTAAAACAAGCAGCATTGTGTCAGATATGATAGAGGAAACTATTTTACTGAGAAAATCCTGCGACTTGTAGTCTTTTTCAGAAGAAAGTGTGTGTAAATAAACATATTAAATGCAACACAATATTTTCAGCAACATGGCGGATTGTTTTCCTGTCTGCAGCACCTGCAGTAGAGCTACATGAAAGGGGGGTTTTGATTGGAGGCTACATATAGTACCCATTCAAAAACTGCACAACTCTGAGATGGCAATAATATTTTCACTTAAACCAGCTATTTATACGTATTTCTTCTACTACACCAGAATCCCCTATTTCATTGAGGATATTGGTGGGAAAGCTTATGTATTATCTTCTCTATAATGAAATAAATGGTCCACCAGCCAGTTGTAGATTAAAGACAAGGCAATGGAGGAAATTAACCATCTTGATGCCTGGTTTGTAGATTGAAAGCAAATGCTGATAAACTTCTGAAGTAGATCTTGTAGGACTGACTGTTTTTCAGGCTACAGAAAATCTGCTAACTGCTGGTATGGTAGAGTACTATTGAACTTCACACTAAGCAAGCAATCTGTGTTCTCAGAGAGGAAAGGACCTGTAGACAACGAATGGTTTACTGCTGAGTTCTTTCTTAAAAATCCACCTGGACTTCATGAAAGGGATTTGCCATTGGATGATCTGAAGTATATATATATATATATATTTTTTTTTTTTTTTTTTTTCAAAATGGTCACCCTCTGTGTGTCTACCAAATGGAGAGGCTACTAGCTTTCTGGAGGTTTAATTACTAACCCCAGAAAACGAATTCTAATCTGACCAGCTATCAAATCTAAATGTCATCTGGTGTTGGAAAAGCAAAGTCTAGTAGATCTTCTACTGCTAGCTGTTTTTCAAATGCAGGAGACCTCTTAACGCCATCTTCAGGAAAAATTGGCCAGCTCAAAGACTTCTGATGAACATCCCTAATAAATGAAGAGGTAGGCAGCTTGAACCAAAAAACTGAAGAATCTTCTGTAATAGATCCTCTACCCAAAAACTGTTTTACAGCCAAGGGGGGTCTAAGAATGCTGTCATGGATTACTCAACCCTCAGCATGTAATATTGTACTTCAGATCTGTAGAATAAGAAGTCTTAAACTTCTTTCTTCTTAGCACGAACTCTATGAATTCTAAAAGAACGCATCTGCCATCTTAGAAATGGGCAGAGTTGAAAAAACTTCACGTGTTGCCTCCTCGACGACCAAAAATTGAATGAGGATCTCTCGACAAGTCCAACCGACAATGTGTTGTGCGCATGCGCACCTATCACTAACTACGGGGTTCACCTCTCGAACAAGAATAATTTTTAAATATTCTTGTTGGTCGCCGCGTTTTGCCTCCACAAAACCAAGTAAGCATTTGTGAGGATAAGGTAAGGCTATTTTACGCAATAAAAAAAGAAGTTTAAAAAATACTTGCAAAAGATAAACACCTGTATGCATCCTCCATCTTGTTAGAATTTGGGTAAAAACATTTTATATGTTTTTTTTTGTTAATTAAGTAACATACATTACATTTCAACTGTTGCAAAAGCAAATTACTACAGTTTCTGTTACTTTTTATCTAAAGAAAATCCAATGAGCAGTTCAAGAGATGCACTCTTTTTTGGTTTCAACCACTGTGAATATTATACTGTTGTCAGAACTAAAGATTTCTGGGTTTCCACTATACAGAAAAGCCCAGCCCAGTTACACTGAGATCTGGTAAAGTTGTATCACATTGTAAATATTTCTATTTCAACTATGTATGCCAACCCAGATAACAATTTTCAGAAGTCCAAAGTATCAGCTGTACTTGAACTAAAATCATGTATCTTCGAAAAAGCAACTCTATCTTAGCATTCTTATACATCAGTTTTCTTTGTGGTGCTAACTCTTTTTTAATGATACTGTAATTTTGATTTGAGATATTTTTTTTTGTTTGTTTTGTTTTTATTGGTCCGATGTACCTAAGTGTCTATCTTTTGACTGAAATGAAATGGTATAAAAATATCAGGATTACAAATATACAGAGCCACAAAAATGAAAACATATTATACAAAACCCATCAAATATTCCAAAATCTAACAGGGCTGCAATTTAAATTGGATTCAAGTCCACAAACAAACATCCTCTGTAAAACCTACCTGAAAGCATAACCAACTGAGATATGACATCATAATACAAGTTAGTTTCTGGTGCACTGACAAAGCCTGCAGGGACCACATGTGCAATAGGGAGTTGAGGTTGCACCATTCTACAATCTGGAGGTAGTGATTGAACACCACCCACAATTCCACCCATGTGGCAGACTGTTGCTGCCTGTGGTCTAAGCCTAGTTTCATGAATAACAACCTGTCTATGCTGAACACTGGGCCTAACTCTAATTCCACCAATAATACCAAGATGACCAGCACACGGTGCCAAATCAGTAATATGTGATGCTTCTGCATGTACATTGACAGCTTCCACATACTCATAAGCAACATAGTTATTTATGTTATTCATACTACAGTCCAAAGCTTTTAAAAAAATTATCTTTCCGTCAGAAATGCAAATGGCGACCAGTCCGGAAGTTGAAGATCAATCAATCGTTCTAGTTTCAGACATACGAAAAGATCAATACAAAGATCCGGGTCCTCAATGATAGTTTTTAACTGTTTTAAAAAAGTTTTGATGTTTATTACAAATCAATATTTCACAATTATAAAATAATGTAAATTAGTAAGTTTTGAAATTTTTGATGCCAAGTGATCCAAACCCAAATTGGTTTGAAAGTTAAAAAGTCACAAAAGTAACTAATATAACTTAAAATTGAGAGACCTTGAATAGGAAACATTATAATTAAGAAAAAAATAACAACCACCTGCAATAAAATGAATATGTTGTATATTCCATTATTTTTAATAACTCACATTTATTGAACTTAAAATGTAGAAATTAAATTTCACCAAACAAACAAATCCGGATGGTTCATGGTTATGATCACTACTACTCCTTAAAATCATTACACAGCCCAAACAAAATTTTCCATGAATCCGGTTTGAAGGTCAAGGTTGTTATCTATTTTAAGACGTATAACAGCAAGAACAGAGTGCCCACTGGGCAATGTGCCAGCTGACATTGCCAACAAGAACTGTTTAAAACATCTAATTACAGAACTCTTTAGTGTAATCTTGGATAAAACATTGCCTTGAAATTACTCTATCACAGCAATCGACAAGAATTAACGTGTACATTTTTTAATTTGGAAAGAGACATAAAATTACAAAAGTCCATGATGGATTACAAATAGCTCCAAAAACCTTCTCTTCTCACTGAAAAAAATAGCATCAGAGATGCCTGTACCCCACAGTCTCGGGAAATAATTTCAACACCATGAGATATAGAAGTAGTGTACAAACAGTACAAAGACACTGATACTTTCAGGGCATTGTCAGTTATGTTAAAGCTTCAAATAATGTTTAAGTAGAGAAAATAACATCTAAGAGAAAGAAAATGTATGTAAAGATAAAGTATTAAAACAAGACAATTCAATAGCCAGATGACAGCATTAATCAGTACACTAAAATTATGAAGCTGTAAAACTTATTAATTGGAGAATAGATCTCAATTGAAAAAGCACAATTATGTAAAAGTGCATATAATAATCAGTTGCAGCAATCTATATATCTTTGTCATAAGAGACAAGGCAGTGTCCTACATCCTGGCTTCAAATCAATCAGTGGAAGCCTCTTCAAGTTAGAGTTCGGAAACAAAAATATTTTGGATGAGTGCATATGAATGGGCAAATGGACCAACCCCAATTTCAAAAGTAACCAAGCCTTGGTGGTGCCCTACCACCCTGTTAAGTTTCAAATTGATAGGCTGAAATGTCTGCAAATTAGATTCCGGAAACAGAATTTCAAGATGGCACAATGGCGGCCATGTTGTTTTTCTAAATGCCAGCAACTTTGAAAGCAACCTAGCCTAAGTGCTGCCCTACCACCCTGTTAAGTTTCAAATCAATCAGCAGAAGTGTCTTCACGTTAGAGTCCGAAACGAAATTGCAAGATGGCAGCCATGTTGTATTTCAAAAATGGCACCAATTTCAAAAGCAACCTAGCCTAGGTGATGCCCTACCACCCTGTTAAGTTTCAAATCAATCAGCAGAGGTCTCTTCGAGTTAAAGTCTGGAAATGGAATTTCAAGATGGCACCGATTGTGAAAGCATGCTAGCTAAGTGGTCCCCTACCACCATGTTAAGTTTCAAATCGATTGGCAGAAGGGTGTTTGAGTAAGAGTCCAGAAACCAAAATAGCATCAGAGATGCCCGTACCCCTCAGCCTGGGGAAATATTTTTCAACACCATGAGATATAAAAGTAGTGTAACGGTACAAAGTTCAAGATACTTTCACAGCAGTGTCAGTTATATAAAGGTCGAAATAATGCTTAAGTAGAGAAAATAATATCTAAGGAAAAGAAATGTATGTAATGATTAGTGGTGGGAATCGGACTTGAAAATCCGAATCGATTAATCGGAAAAGTCCAGAGATGATTAATCGATTTGAATCAATTTTTGGGTCATACAGGGAATTTTACAAATTCCTTCCATAAAAAATATGGTCTGGGCTACTGTCAGTGACGGATTTACAAATAATGATCTTGGTTTCCATTAGAAATAATTCCAGTAGAAATAATAGTTATTTTCTGGAAATAAAATGGATCTAAGTTCTGTCACTTTATTGTCAAGAAGTTTCACAACTTGCAGTTAAGTTTCATAGATGATAATTAACATATAAACTTCTAAATAGTGACAAATGTGTTGAAATAACATAAAATATCCTCAGTGTGACGGAATACAGCTAATTAAACTGAACACAATGGTGAAAAAATTATAAAAATTGGACAAGAAATAAGGAAGTTAAGGCTATTTGAACATACATTAAGCATGAAAACGAAGTACCGCAATCGCATAAATTCCCGATTATTGCCCATTTAAAACCACTTTATTTACCGCTGACGCTTCTGAAACTGTATCTCGTAGCCAGTTAGTTCGCCTTCATATTACTTATATTGCTATTCGTTTAAAACCACGCTAGTTGTGTATTATTCCTTCATGGTAGACAGTATTTCTACTATCGTCCACTCAAAACATCTTCCGTGGTTTCGGGTTTTTTTCGTCGCCGACATTTCCAATAGGGATCGATGTTGATGCTAAAATGCGGACTCGAGTTTGGAAATCAAGTTCTCGGCGAATCGTTCCACCACTAGTAATGATGAAGTATTAAAACAAGACAATTCAATAATAAAATGACAGCATTTATCAGTAAACTAAAAATGGCTGAATTATGTTTTGGATGTTTTGAATATTACCCATGCATACAGAAGTGGCAATACATTCAATGAATGCTTATGTGTTGCGTTGGAGAAAACCCTGTGGCTCACTTGATGAAATTCCATCTGTTACAATGGCAACTTGCAAAAGGAAATTCTTAATGAATTCTAATATGACTTTAGCAGTGCTTAATCTGCATCAAAAGAGATACCCAAAGGTGCAACAAGATTTTATAGGTCAATACAGCAAGGTCAAAGGTCAGATCAGTGTCATACAATGATGTGGCACACCTAAAACCCTCAACCAATATCCCTACCAAGTATAAACTTGCTACACCTTACAGTCTCTGAGATATAGTCTGGACAAGATTTTATAGGTCAAGGTCACTACAGCAAGGTCAAAGGTGAAATCAAGGTTACACTATGACATTGCACACCTACACCCCTAACCAATGTCCCTACCACGTATCAACTTCTTACACCTTACGGTTTCCAAGATATGGCCCATACAAGATTTTATAGGTCAAGTTCACTACTGCAAGGTCAAAGGTCAAATCAAGGTCACACCATGACGTTGCACACCTACTACCCCCAACAAATGTCCTTACTAAGTATCAGCTTCCTACACATTACGGTTTTAAGATACAGCTTGGACAAGATTTTATAGGTCAAGGTCACTACAGCAAGGTCAAAGGTCAAATCAAGGTCATACCATGATGTTGTACACCTACACCCCCTAACCAATGTCCCTACCCATATGAACTTCCTACACCATACAGTTTCCGAGATATAGCCCGGACAAGATTTTTAAACTCAAGGTCACTATGGCAAGGTCAAAGGTCAAATCAAGGTCACACCATGACGTTGCACTCCTACACCCCCAACTAATGTCCCTACCACGTATCAACTTCCTACACCTAATAGTTCCTAAGACACAGCCGGACAAACTTCTCCCGCCGCCTGCCCACCTATCCGGACACCATGGGTGAAAACAATACCCCGACAACTCTTAAGGGCTGTGGGGTAAAAATGTAGATGGACAGACGTCAGACACAATAATCTAACTGGCGGGTTGGTTACATGCAACCTGCCTAAAAGACAAATGGACATCAACAATTAAAATACTTTGGTAATGACATGACATCATCTGTTTTGCATAATTGGCCTTTTTGGCTACATTTGCAATGAATTGACTTCTCAAAACTTCCATGGACCAGTTTATTGCATATTTTACAAGAGATTTCAATGACTGTTTTACCAGCACAAGCAAAATTTAAAGTGACGGATATTAAAATAAGGCTACACATGTGTTATACAGGATAACGAACTTAATTCTGTTCTTAACGACAACAAAAATAAGAACAGGGAACTACACTGTATTAATACACCAGTAATGAAGCTTTCTATTTTCAAGTAAATATATCACAAATAAATTATGCGATTGTGGACTTGTAGTACAATAGATTAGTCATAATTATGAGTGGTCAATAAGAAGTAAAACATAAGATGTATGATGGACTGTTCATATACTTTTTTAATTTTTCAAAATTAATGAGATTTTTACTTTGTACATTCTTGCTGTTATTGATTAATACCATTATTCTTTAGCATTTGGGTCAATTTTTGGATATGAATATTGATTTAACCAACATTAAAATACAGACTGGCAACTTTTCTTATGGACCTGTAATATTTTTGACTTGCAGGTCCTGTGGGCCTGGGGCCGGTTTCATGAACAGACTTAAGCCTTGAGTCAGACTCAAAAGTTGAGACTTTGTCTCAAATTTTGGAAATATTTTGCTGTGGACTCAGACTCAATGCATTTCACAAACAGGCTCAACTTGAGACCTGGCTCAGTTACAGGCTCAAATTTGAGCCCATTAAGGAGGTGTCTTAAATCTGAGTACAAGCTTTGATGCCAAAAAACACATAAATAAAGCGATACAATTTGTTCCAAAATGAAATTGATAAATCTTGAAATCTTCTATTTTCATTTTCTTTTGTAATTACAGCCACATATTCAATATTTGCTAATACCAAAAGTCAATAGAATTGGCATGCTTTATAGGCTATTATCAAGTGACAGGCCTCAAGGGTGGACTCAAAGCCAGACTCAACCTCAGTTGAGTCTCAATTTTATGGATCACTTAGAATAATATATTATCATATAATTTCTTTGTATTATGAGTATTAAAGGTATTTAAAATGATAATAATCATGAAATATAACTTTTTAAACTAAAAATAAGCCCACTAAATATATGAAATGAGATTAAAAAGTTGAGACCATAACTTGAGACTGGTCTCAGCTGATCCACCCTTTGTGAAATCCATTTGAGCCAAAAACTCAGCCGAGACAAAAGTCTCAGATTTGAGACCCTGACTCAGCCTTGAGTCTGGCTCAGTTTGAGACTTTTCATGAAACCGGCCCACGGGCTGGTATTCACGAAGAGTCTTAGACTTAGCCAGGTCTTAGGCTTAAATCCAGTGTTAAAGTTAAGACTTTTGTCTCAGCTAAGTTTTGTCTTAAAAAGGGTGACTTAGCTAAGTCCAAGATTATCATATAACCACAGTGGTTTTCTGGGTCATGTGACCTTTTATTTCTATTTAAAATATAATATTGGTGACAAATATCCTTCATTTGACAGATTTTATCTAAGAATAAGTGCTGTTTTGAAATGGAAAACCTTGTTACCACAAATAAATTTCCAAAGACTGCTTTAGTGAGGTGTTTTATATAATTATACTATATTTACAGCCTTTTCAAATTTTGAAGTGGAGAAAAGTTTATGGCGGCCATATTTAAGTCCTCTTTACAAAACTTAAGCCCACTACCAACCAGTCTTAGAGTTGAGCCCTTGGCTAAGCCTAAGACCGGTCTTAAATTCTTTGTGAATACCACTAAGTCTAAGACAAAAGTTTTAGCAGTTTTTGGGCAGAAACTTGAGACAAAAGTCTCAACTTTAAGCCTAAGACCTTTCGTGAATACGGGCCCTGGAAAGCTTTCCATTAAACTTTGTACACTGACCTCAGTGTGCAGCACTGTAATGAATCTATCCAAATGCCAACAAACAAATTTTCATGCTCTATGAAGATACACCCAGAGAAAACATCAACTACGGTCAGTTTAGGTTTTGTGAATCCTGAGATGTGGAAGACGCGGATATTAACATTGTAAGACCATGGCAATATGTTAGCAATTTTGTCAACTTGAAAACTTTAGGACAAAGTTTAGCCTGATATAGTATAATGAAAATTTCCATCAATCATGCAAGATAATCCAGATTTGAATGTCAAGGATGTTATAGCATAATCTGCATATTATTTTTAACATCATTTGATAAATAATAGTTTCTTTCTTTCATTGGCCACAATGAACTAATTATTATTTAATTTGTCTATCTGTATAATTATATTTCTTTATCAAATTTATTGAAACTGATCTTATATCTTTACATCAGGGATCTACGGGTATTTACGGAATGCTTTTAAAACAACTCGTGCATGGTCATAATTATAGATCATTCAATACAAACAGGACTCTTTACAAACAAGAGGCACAAACTAAATCAAATAAGCATGCGGTCTCTTGCAATAGCTTATCCTTTGAGAATATTACTGTGTGAAGAAAGTATTAGACTCAAGTGAATAATCATTAAAATGTCTGAATAGAATGAATAGAATAAAGTGTACTTGACATAAATTGTAGTGCGTGTTATATGAGAAAGTAATTGCACAGTTAGACTGTGGCATTCGCATAATATAATTTACCAGAGGGGGATAATCCCCATAAATCAACAAAGAAAAACAAAGGTCACTGAAATTTTTGAAACAGCATAGGGACACTATCCTCAAGTGGTCCCAATAAATCATAACTTGAATGTAAATACCCCATACTTCCAACTAAAGAACAATGGAGCTCCTTCAGTGGCAGATTTCACATTATGGAGTTAAGGTCACATTTCTTTATTCCTTATGATTTAAAGCTGAGAAAAAAAACAATGCAATACTGCAAATATGATGTTTGATAAATATATAAGTACAGTGTACTGGCAAAGACAGAAGGAATTTGAATAGAAAATCGGATCTCATTAAGCAGGAGGTTGATCAAATTATTCAGGAAGTTGATCTATCTGTTTGTTTAGGGGCTTAAAGTTTACCTGATTAACAATGGAGTTGCACTCATTAATTAGGAGGCTAAATTGATGTACAATAGAAACTCTATGATCAGATCATTAGGACCTATAGGGATAGCTAAACTATTTTGGTCAGATCAAAGAAGAGATGTAGCAGAAGGAGTTGAGTGCACAGCTTTAGTAAAACACAAATTTGGGAAAGTGGAAATGAGGTCACAAATCAAATATTTTGGATACAGAAGAAGGTATTTGATGAATAATAAAAGTATATGAAATACATATTTTACACACTTCATTTTTCACAGGCATGAAATTAATGATCTAAATTAGTCTTACATTTTATTGATCAATCTGTTTCACTGATTGTACTTTCACACCAAAACTGTGGAATTTTCCATTGGTAGTGCTCCAAGGTGTTTGCACACTGAGGTGGGATTTTTCATTGATTTCTTAAGTTTTACATTTGTTTACTCAAGTAACAAACTTGAATATAAGCCACTGGTATTGACTTGACTTTTTATAAGTACAGGTTGTTTGTTTCTGCATTGACATAATAACAAACTACGTCATTACTTCCTGGTATGTTACAGATTGCAAACATAAACATGAAAGACCCCTGGAAGAAAGGCGGAACTTTATCAATACAGAGAAAACCATGCCAAAATTCATAATCACTGGGGCCGATTTCACAAAGTGACTTAAGCCCAGGGCCTGTATTCACGAAAGGTCTTAGCCAGGGCTTAGTCTTAAAGTTGAGACTTTTGTCTCAAGTTTCTGCCCCAATACTGCTTAGTCTTTTGTCTTAGGCTTAGTGGTATTCACAAAGAATTTAAGACCGGTCTTAGGCTTAGCCAAGGGCTCAACTTTAAGACTGGTTGGGAGTGGGCTTAAATTTTGTAAAGAGGACTTACATATGGCCGCCATAAACTTTTCTCCACTTCAAAATTTGAAATGGCTGTAAATTAAGTATAATTATACAGAACACCTTACTGGAGTAGTCTTTGGGAAGTTTATATGATGTAACAAGGTTTTTTATTTCAAAACAGTACTTATCCTTAGATAAAATACATCAAATGAAGGATATAAAAGGTTACAAGACACAGAAAACCACTGTGGTTATTTGTTAAGTTTGTACTTAGTTAAGTCACCCTTTGTGAAATCCATTTAATAAGTTCCAGACCTAGCTAAGAACAAAGTCTTAGATTAAAGTCCCTGACTTAGCCAAAAACTTGGCTAAGTCTAAGTCCCTTTGTGAAATCGGCCCCTGGCTTACTGAGGCATGCCAATCATTCTGCTACCATAATACCATTCCAGTATTTAGACATTAAAATACTTCACATACATTTCATTTAATTCAACAGATAAGAAAGACCTAAAACAGCCATAAAATATGACGCCGAGCAGAACAAATTTTACCCATAACTTAAGAACAGCAAAAATTTTAATATATTTTCGAAATTGTAAAATATATCACCGAGATTGTAAAATATGCATTGCAGATTGTAAAATATGATAAAAATATTGTAAAATATGACCAAGTGACTGTAAACTTTGTAAAATATGCCAGAGTTTATAAAGTATGTACCAAAAATTCTAAAATATATCACGGATTTTAAAAATGCCATTGATTGTAAAATATGCCTCACTGATAATAAAATATCCCACTAATATGTAAAAAGTGATACTTATTATGTAAGATATGCCACTGAGTATGTAAACTATGCCATAAAAGCTGTGTTTACTGTTCTATTAAATCTCTTGAATATGACAGATATGTTCGAATCATTTATTTACTGTTTTTATGTCAGACCTAGTATCCTTGCATTGCCGGTGTAAAGGTAAATCTTTCCCCCAAAAAATATTCCCCCCCGGGGGAAGATTTTATGAAAAATATTCCCCCGGGGGTATATTTTCTAGAAAATATTCCCCCCCGGGGGTAAGATTTTCTATGAAATAATACCCCCCACCTGAAAATTCCCCCCCCCCCGCTCAAGGACATCAAACTTCAACTGATAGTTTTGTGCTTTATTGATTTTTAGAATATCTATCATCTGAAATTATATAGGCCTGCAGTTTGTCATTTCATATATTACTATCTTTTCAGATTTATGATAATAATACCTTCCATTTCCATATTGCAGACCTGTACCTTTATTAAATTATCATCGTGTGTTTTTATTTAAATAAATTTTCAATATCATCATAATCTAACATTTTGTAGCATCTATCAATGTCAATTATGGTGTGAATTCTATAGTGAAATTAAATCATTACACCCATTAAACAGTCCATAAACTTGGAATTTAATATTTTCTTCTGGTTAGGTTTATTATTTTAATAACTTACATTCCAGTTTAAACTTTCAGGTTTACTTCTTGTATAACTTTTAAGAGTAAAAAAATTAATCATTTTAATTTAAACAAGAGAATTTAAAAATGTAATCTTTGACATATTATAAATTACTTTGAACAAGATAATATAAGAAACTTGACAACTCTATTCTGGTAAAATATTTATAATTGCAATACAGTCCCCACCTCAGAGAATGTCTAGAAAAGGGTGAAATGTGTCCATTTCCAACAACTGAGTATAAAGTAATGACTACTGAAGAAAGGACATGTTTAATTGAAAGATACTGTATGTGTAAAAAAACTGAAAAAAATGTTCAAAAAGCAGACATAGCCTGCTTATGGCAGAATCTAAAGTGTGACCAGTGTATCCAATCTGTAACACACTGTTAGTGTAAACAGGTTAGAAGTTTTGTAATCTGCATTTTATATTACCTTTTATATTGTAGAAATTATTGACTTCACTAATATTCTTTGTACACCATTTAAATAAATATAATTTGAAAATATCAATAATCTTTTATCATTATCAGAGGTGGGGGGGAAAATTTTCATGGCGGGGGGTACTATTTTCTAGAAAATCTTACCCCCCGGGGGAGAAGATTTTATGGGGGGGTAAGATTTACTTTTACACCGGTTTTCGATGGTGTTACGTATTTTTTGTCCTTTTTCATTTCTTTCATCAATCCCCAGGGTATTTTAAACTTAAAATTTAAAAATATGCTCCTTATTTGATAAGAACAATATAATAGGATAAATCTTTTAAATTATTTTATTTGTTTTTGATTGATTCGATTTCTGTGTGTAAAGTGTTTATATTTTACAAGTGGTTGTCTGTTATCAATGGTAAATATAAAATAAATAAAAAAAGTATTCAATAGATATTCTAAACTTTCTATTTTTACTTTGTCCCCTTTAAATTAATAACTTAACACATAAACTGAATAATTATTGCCATTACATGCAAATAACATTATTTTTTGAAAGGTATGCACATAAAATTATTTTTGTAGACTATTACACCATCAATTTTTAAAGTTGGTTTTAAAGGCTGTTTCTTCCATTTTGTGTCAAGACAAAGCACATGATTTTATGTTAATGAGCCTTAGCATGGCTTACTTTTATTATAACATCCAAAAACAAAATATTTTACTCCACTTTTTTTCTTATATTTGCAGCTGAAATAAAGCACGGTGTCAGTGACAAAAGAATAAAATAAAGGTCAATAATTAAAAAATACGGTGTTTATTTTTTAAAATAAATGTCATAAATCTATTTGCCTTTTCCAAAATAACTCGTTACTGTATATCATGGGGATAAATTTAGCATATTTCACAGAAATTTAGGAGCGTTGTCAACGACAACCATATTTTATTTATTTTGAAAATTCATGCTGAATTTCACTTAACAAAATCGGAATTTTAGTGTAACCTGCTTTAGGAAACACTAATTTATAAATGAAAAACAATAGTTCAATTATTGCCTTGTTATATATTCCAAATTAAGTTCATTATTTCTCATTTAGTTCATTTTTTATTGACAAGAAAATCACGTGCACAGAACTACAATGTATTAATACGCGGCCGTCGATAATGGACGACCGTTGATAATAGACGGTACAACGATACCTTATCGGTTATACTGTGATACGTAGTTGGAAGGGCAGTGGAAACCACTACATACAGTTGGTCAAGGTTCTGTACCGTAAACTGATGATTATCAGCTTTTCCACTTGAGGTCTGGCCAGGATTTGAACTCTCATCTCAGAGGTGGGAAGTGAGTGTGTTACCACAATGCCCCAAAAGGTTTAAAAGAACTGCAGATTACAGAAGAATAAAAAGTCTGATTTAAATTTATAACTAGTATAACTAATTATCTACAACAATAGTTCTTGTTGTATTTCGAATAAATTTCTGGGTTCAATTTATCCTTTGTCCTTTTTTAAAATATATTAAAATACAAAAGAATTTCTCTCACACAAACATGCTGGGACAGTAGCTTGTTCTGATAACAGAGGGCTCGAAAACAGGAGATAGTTAAGCAAAATAATTTAAAAGTTAAAATGAAAGAATCCAGAAAGTGCAAATATATAGAAATATATTAAAACTGAATATTTAGAAAATACAAATGAAACAAATACAAGTTCTACTGTAATGCCTTGGGCATATTTTGTAAAAATATATTTTTGAGAAAGAGGGTAAAGGTAAAAATTGTTCTAGTATCATTTTACTTTACTTCCCCTTTGTAACGTAATGACCATCACACGTTTCAAGTTCTCAATCTTTTTTTTGTGCTAGTCATTGAAATGTTGGCCCCAAGGCTTTATTTTAATATTATTGTATCATTCACAAGAACTTTAGTTCCCTTACAAGTTCTACAGGTTACCATATGAGCTAAAAGGCGCGTCTCCTAGCCACAATATTTCAAGCTGTGATTGTGGAAATTACAGGTATTTTGTATTGCCTTTTGCTCAAAGGTTACTACAATGCACACATACAGAGTATTTTCCCAACAACTACAATGTACACATATGATCCTTACAGTGCAGGATACATTCTAAATTTGCAGCATGCACAGATGGGAGAAAACACCAATTTTTCAAAAAATTGAGAAAATCAAACATCTCCCATTCAGACATCCATGATCTGATTGATCAGTAAATCTATTGTGACATGTGGGTTTGGTTCCAGCATGTATCTACAAAATTTTATAGCACTGGTGCGGGAGATTTTTTTTGAATCACGATGACAGGGTTTTTTGAAAAATGTTTAAGGTGACCTTAAATAAAGTTTAAGGTCTTGCTAATGTGGGTGTTTCACCACACGACTAAGGCTCCCGATTAAGGGTTTTTGAGGGTCGGTTTGAAATATTTGCTTAGTCCCAGACCTTCTGTAAGGGTCGGTTGTGGTCGGTTGAGGGCGTGTGAAAAATCAAACATGTTTGATATTTCTCACGACTACAACCGATTCATATTTCCCGCCAGTCCCAGGCCTCCTCAGACCCAATTTTACACAGTCGTGTGTTGTCTCAGGCCGCCTGCGACCCTTAGTCCCAGACCTCCGTAGCTTGGTCCCAGGAGGCCGGTTGTTAATCCCAGACTCAAATATGATGCGTATGAATTTCATCCATCTGAAAGTTAGTTGCATTAGTCCCCGGAAGCCTCAGACCGTCTGCGGTGTCCTGGGACCCAAATATCAAGGTCTGGGACTAAGCCCCGACTAAGGGTAACCGACCCTAATCGATCCAAACCGGCCTCCCCAGGACGCCTGGGACAGCACAATTTTAGTCTGCGACTGTCTGAGGACGCCCCAGGCGGCCTGGGACTAGCAACTGATTAGGAACCGACTGTTTTCTGCGCGTCGGAAATTAAAACGAGGCAATGAGGGGGTCTGGGACTATATAAGCGACCGCGCACACATTCTCGTTGTTACTGACTGTTTGGCTACTGAGAGACGTGTGTCACTGATTTGTAGGGGTTTTCAGTTTTTATTTTATATATATTATACTTGAGCTTAAGGCAAATTTCACAGTTAGGAGACACATTTTACTATTTTTTTTATTATTTTGTCACCTGGTTTATGAGGAAAGAGAAAGGAGGGAAGAGAGGAAGGAAAAAGATGGATGAGAGAGAGAAGGAAAGTGAAGAACAGGAAAGGACTGAAGTTACAGAGGAAGGGATTGAGAGGAGAGAGGAGGAGGAGATTGAGGAACGTCCAGCTATTGAGGAAGCTGTGGAAGAAGAAGAGAGGTGTGAAGATGATCCAGAGTGCCATTCTTCAGCCAAGAGAGCCAGGGTGTGTGCAACTTTTACAGACAGTCAGGAAATTTCCATTGTGGAATTTGTAAAGCAGCACCCAGAACTGTATGATAAGGAACATCCACATTTCCACGACAGGAACAGAAGAGAGGCTCTCTGGGCAGAAATATCTGCAGAACTCAAGCTCCAGCCCTTTGATGTGAGACGTTGGTTCGAGTCCCAGCAAACGCGTTATGGCAAGCTGTCTAAGCTCCAATCTGGCCAAGCCCCGAGGAAGTTGACCAAGAGACAGTCCTGGGTCTACCAACAGATGGGTTTTCTTAAAACCCACATCAGAAGAAAGGGGGCCAACAGAAGTTCAGGTTTTGAGGCCAGTCCAAATACCAGCAGGCAGGACAAATCATGTGGGTCGACTACTGACACAGAACACCTTGAGTCCAGTGTCCTGAGGGAGAGGAGTCAGTCCGTCATTACATCTACACCTGTTTCAACAACAGACTCCAAGATTCTCAAACACTTTGAGCAGATGAGGACACTAATCTCAGGTTTTCTGCAGCAGAAGTCCGACAGGCAGCCCTTCTTCGACTACGTGGCATCAGAGGCCGAAAAGATGACTCAAGAAGAATTTGAAGAATTAAAGGGCAAGATATTCAGAGACATCGAAAGTATTAAGAGCAACCGTAGACATCAGCAATTGCCCAGAAGATCAGCCACTATTACTACGGAGTCGCAGAGGGTCAGGATACTACCACCAACCACTCAACAGGCGTCTAGTTCCACTCAAGCAGCAGCTGGCAGCAGTTTTGTGTACTATACACCAAGCCCCACTGGCTTCAGCAACCCTACATCTGTCCTAACTGTACAGGACGAAGGGAGCAGACACAATCTGAGTGGAATCTTAAGCCAGCTACCTGATCTGACATCAACACAGATCGTAGAGCAGCCTCAGCAGCAGCAACCGCAGCTCTTTACTATCCGCACCTCAGCACCGCCTCAACAGCAGCAACAGCCTCCTCTGTAGCCATCCAGTCAGGGCGGGTCTTTGGCCTGCCAGGCCCTTTCAGGGCCACCAAATCTTCCAAAAACAATTATTTAGCTGCAAGTTATTCCAATTCCCCTCCCAAAACAAAAAAACAAACAAAACAGTACAAATACTTATCACAAGAAAAACAAGCATTCTGACGCATGCATTTATCTCCCGCCATATAAATTAGATGTACTAAAGATAACATATTTTAACAAGGTGCTCTAAATGTAATACTTTTCAAGTTATAATTGATTTAGTGCATGATTTCATGAATTTTAATGCATTAAAAATTATTTTAAAAATTCATTAAAAAATTTAGCATGTGAAAGCTCTGCAAAATGTAGGTGAATGAGTTATTTGAGAAATATTGGCTATCTGCAATACTTTTAGTGATAATAGGCAGTTACTCATTTTGAGTAGGTGAGTAATTAGCTACGGATCTGAAAATTCACTAATTGAAAGCTCTCCAAAATGTATGTGAATGAGTTATTTCAGAAATACTGGCTATCTGCAATACTTGTAGAGATAATTAGCATTTACTCATTTTGAGTAGGTGAATAATTAGCTACGGGTCTGAAACTTCACCAAGTGAAAGCTCTTCCAAAAGTAGGTGAATGAGTTATTTAAGAAAAATTGGATATCCCCAATACTTTTAGGGATAATTCACATTTACTCATTTTGAGTAGGTGAGTAATTAGCTACGGGTGTGGAACTTCACCATGTGAAAGCTCTCCCAAAAGTAGATGAATAAGTTATTTCATAAAAATTGGATATCCGCAATACTTTTAGAGATAATTAGCATTTACTCATTTTGAGTAGGTGAATAATTAGCTACGGGTCTGAAACTTCACCAAGTGAAAGCTCTTCCAAAAGTAGGTGAATGAGTTATTTAAGAAAAATTGGATATCCCCAATACTTTTAGGGATAATTCACATTTACTCATTTTGAGTAGGTGAGTAATTAGGTACGGGTCTGGAACTTCACCATGTGAAAGCTCTCCCAAAAGTAGATGAATGAGTTATTTGATAAAAATTGGATATCCGCAATACTTTTAGAGATAATTATCATTTACTCATTTTGAGTAGGTGAATAATTAGCTATGGGTCTGAAACTTCGCCATGTGAAAGCTCTTCCAAAAGTAGATGAACGAGTAATTTGATAAAAATTGGATATCCACAATACTTTTAGAGATAATTAGCATTTACTCATTTTGAGTAGGTGAATAATTAGCTACGGGTCTGAAACTTCACCAAGTGAAAGCTCTTCCAAAAGTAGGTGAATGAGTTATTTAAGAACAAGTGAAAGCTCTTCCAAAAGTAGGTGAATGAGTTATTCGAGAAAAATTGGCTATCTGCAATACTTTTAGAGATGATTCACATTTACTCAATTTGAGCAGGTGAGTAATTAGCTACGGGTCTGAAACTTCACCAAGTGAAAGCTCTTCCAAAAGTAGGTGAATGAGTTATTTGAGAAAAATTGGCTATCTGCAATACTTTTAGAGATAATTTGCATTTACTCATTTTGAGTAGGTGAATAATTAGCTACAGGTCTGAAACTTCACCAAGTGAAAGCTCTCTCAAAAGTAGATGAATGAGTTATTTGAGAAAAATTGGCTATCTGCAATACTTTTAGAGATAATTTGCATTTACTCATTTTGAGTAGGTGAATAATTAGCTACAGGTCTGAAACTTCACCAAATGAAAGCTCTCTCAAAAGTAGGTGAATGAGTTATTTGAGAAAAATTGGCTATCCGCAATACTTTTAGAGATAATTCGCATTTACTCATTTTGAGTAGGTGAGTAATTAGCTATGGGTCTGAAACTTGACCAAGTGAAAGCTCTCCCAAAAGTAGGTGAATGAGTTATTTGAGAAAAATTGGCTATCTGCAATACTTTTAGAGATAATTAGCATTTACTCATTTTGAGTAATTAGCTACGGGTCTGAAACTTGACCATGTGAAAGCTCTTCCAAAAGTAGGTGAATGAGTTGAGAAAAATTGGCTATCTGCAATACTTTTAGAGATAATTCGCATTTACTCATTTTGAGTAGGTGAGTAATTAGCTAAGGGTCTGAAACTTCACCAAGTGAAAGCTCTCAATTAGCTACAAATGAGAATTTCAAAGTAGCTATTACTCAGCTATCAAAGATTCAACAGGTCTGAAACTTTACTATGTGATAGCTTACCAAAAAGTAGATGGACAACATATTTGAAAAGATTTCCCTAACTTTAATACTTTAAGATATTTGACATTTACTTCTTTTGTTATTTAGCTACAAATGAGAAAATAGCTATTACTCACTTATGGCATGCAATAGAACCCCAAACTATGTACCATCTTATAGCTAAGGACAAAGTAGCTGAACAACATATTTTAGGAAAACACTCTAACTGCAATAGTTTTGGAGATACAATGGCTTTACTCAACAGTCGGAATTTGAAAGTAGCTATTACTCAGCTATCAAAGGTTCAACAGGTCTGAAACTTTACTATGTAATAGCTTACCAAAAAGTAGATGGACAACATATTTCAAAATATTTCCCTAACTTTAATACTTTTGAAGATATTTGACATTTACTTCTTTTGTTATTTAGCTACAAATGAGAAAATAGCTATTACTCACTTATGGCATGCAATAGAACCCCAAACTATGTACCATCTTATAGCTAAGGACAAAGTAGCTGAACAACATATTTTAGGAAAACACTCTAACTGCAATAGTTTTGGAGTTACAATGGCTTTACTCAACAGTCAGAATTTCAAAGTAGCTATTACTCAGCTATCCAAGGTGCAACAGGTCTGAAACTTTACTATGTGATAGCTTACCAAAAAGTAGATGAACAACATATTTGAAAAGATTTCTGTAACTCTAATACTTTTGAAGATATTTGACATTTACTCCTTTTGTTATTTAGCTACAAATGAGAAAATAGCTATTACTCACTTATGGCATGCAATGGGACTCCAAACTATGTACCATCTTATAGCTAAGGACAAAGTAGCTGAACAACATATTTGAAGCAAAAGTTGTAACTGCAATAGTTTTTGAGTTATGAGCCCTTTACTCCAAGTAGCTAAGATAGCTATTACTCAGTTATCTTTAGGCCTAAGTCCATAAAACCCAACAAATTTTCGAGGGCGTGAAAATTCATTGGGACAATTAATTTACAAACAAGAGGAGAGTGCCCGTGAACGGGCACTGTGTCAGCTGACTGAATGTTTTTGATTTGTGATGGTGATAATGAGAGGAAAGCATAATTATCAGGGAAAGGGCTGTACAGAAATACAGTAAATGGTAACTGAACAGCATGTTCGAAAGATATTCCGAAGCTGACAGAAGAAAAGGACAAAAAAGTTGTGCCCTGCAAATGGTATTATGAAAGAAAGTAACAAGGTAATTGTTTAAGTGTAAAAAGTAGGTTAAAATATTTAAAGAAATACTATAAATGCAATATCCTCGTTCGACCATGAAGAAGGGATCCAAAGGTCAAATCTGACCATACCAAAAGATTCCCAGCCAAAGAATTTAGGATGGTTTACCATCCCAAACCTCTCGGACCAATAATAAGTGAGTCATAGGCACTTTTTAAGTTTGGCTATCCTTGTTTGACCTTGACGGAGGGGTCTAAGGTCAAATCCAACCACACAAAAAAATTCCCAGCCCATGATTTCCTGTAGCTTGTTTACCATCCCAAACCTGTAGGACCAATAATAAGCGAGTTATAAGCAATTGTAAGTTTGGCTATCCTCAATTGACCTTGAAGGAGGGGTCCCAGGTCAAATCTGACCACACCAAAAGAATCCCAGCCCATGATTTCCTATATGTTGGTTTACCATCCCAAACCTCCAAGACCAATAATACGCGAGTTATAAGCACTTTAAGTTTGGCTGTCTTCGTTTGACCTGGAAGGAGGGGTCTAAGGTGAAATCCGACCACACCAAAAGATTCCCAGCCCATGATTTTCTATAGGTTGGTTTTCATTCCAAACCTGTAGGACCAATAATAAGCGAGTTATAAGCACTTTTATGTTTGGCTATCCTCATTTGACCTTGAAGGAGGGTTCCAAGGTCAAATCGGACCATATTAACAGATTCCCAGCCCATGATTTCCTACAGGTTGGATACAATGATTTACTCAACAGTGAGAACCCGAAAGAAGCTATTGCTCAGCTATGCCATGACATAGAGGTCTGCAATTTCACTATGTTATAGCTGACCAAAACGTCTGTGAATAACATATTTAACAAAATACTCTAAATGTAATAGTTTTCCAGTTACAACTGATTTACTCAAGAGTGAGAACCTCAAAGTAACTATTACTCAGCTATGCAAAGGTCAAAGGTCAAAGTTGGGGTTTTACATCCCGTTCAACAGCCAGGGTCATATTGGGACAGGTCCTCAGAATTGCCACTTGTGGGACTCGAACCCACAGAGGTGACAGCCTATGATTAGATGCCAAACTTGCTAACCACTAGGCCACTGAGGACAATGAGCTACATGTCTGAATTTTTGCTCTGTTATAGCTGACCTAAAAGTAGGTGAACAACATATTTAAGCAAAATACTGTAAATGCAATAGTTTTCAAGTTACAACTGATTTAGTCAATAGTGAGAACCTGAAAATAGCTATTGCTCCGCTATGCCATGAGCTATAGGTCTGTAATTTCACTATGTTATAGCTAACCCAAAAGTAGGTGAACAATATATTTTAACAAAATACTCCAAATGCAATATTTTTCAAGTTATAGCCGATTTACTCAACAGTCAGTGCCTGAAAATAGCTATTGCTCAGTTGTGCCATGAGCTACAGGTCTGTAATTTCACTATGTTATAGCTGACCCAAAAGTAGCTGAATAACATATTTGCACAAATTTCTGTAAAGGCAATAGTTTTCCAATTACAACTGATTTACTCAACAGTGAGAACTTCAAAGTAGCTATTACTCAGCTATGCAATGAGCCACAGGTCTGGAACTTCACTATGTTATAGCTGACCCCAAAATAGGTGAATACCATATTGAAACAAAATACTCTAAATGCAATAGTTTCCAAGTTATAAGTGATTTACTCAACAGTGATAACCTAAAAGTAGCTATTACTCAGCTATGCCATGAGCTACAGGTCTGAAATTTTACTATGTTATAGCTGACCCAAAAGTAGCTGAATAACATATTTATACTAAATTCTCTAAATGCAATAGTTTTCAAATTATAAGTGATTTACTCAACATTGAGAACTTCAAAGTAGCTATTACTCAGCTATGCAATGAGTCACAGGTCTGGAACTTCACTATGTTATGGCTGACCCCAAAATAGGTGAATAACATATTGAAACAAAATACTCTAAATGCAATAATTTCCAAGTTATAAGCGATTTACTCAACAGTGATAACCTCAAAGTAGCTATTACTCAGCTATGCCATGAGCTACAGGTCTGAAATTTTACTATGTTATAGCTGACCCAAAAGTAGGTGAACAACATATTTAAACAAAATACTGTACATGCAATAGTTTTCAAGTTACAACTGATTTACTCAATAGTGATGACCTAAAAGTAGCTATTACTCAGCTATGCCATGAGCTACAGGTCTGAAATTTTACTATGTTATAGCTGACCCAAAAGTAGCTGAATAACATATTTATACTAAATTCTCTAAATGCAATAGTTTTGCAATTACAACTGATTTACTCAATAGTGAGAACCTCAAAGTAGTTATTACTCAGCTATGCAATGAGCTACAGGTCTGAAATTTTACTATGTTATAGCTGACCCAAAAGTAGCTGAATAACATATTTATACGAAATTCTCTAAATGCAATAGTTTTCCAATTACAACTGATTTACTCAACAGTGAGAACTTTAAAGTAGCTATTACTCAGCTATGCCATGACCTACAGATCTGAAATTTCACTATGTTATAGCTGGCCCAAAAGTAGCTGAATAACATATTTATACGAAATTCTCTAAATGCAATAGGTTTTAAGTTACAAGTGATTTACTCAATAGTGAGAACTTCAAAGTAGCTATTACTCAGCTATGCAATGAGCCACAGATCTGAAACTTCACTATGTTATAGCTCATCCCAAAATAGGTGAATAACATATTGAAACAAAATACTGTAAATGCAATAGTTTCCAAGTTATAAGCGATTTACTCAACAGTGATAACCTAAAAGTAGCTATTACTCAGCTATGCCATGAGCTACAGGTCTGAAATTTTACTATGTTATAGCTGACCCAAAAGTAGCTGAATAACATATTTATACGAAATTCTCTAAATGCAATAGTTTTGAAGTTATAAGCGATTTACTCAACAGTGATAACCTAAAAGTAGCTATTACTCAGCTATGCCATGAGCTACAGGTCTAAAATTTTACTATGTTATAGCTGACCCAAAAGTAGCTGAATAACATATTTATACAAAATTCTCTAAATGCAATAGTTTTTAAGTTACAAGTGATTTTACTCATGATGGAAGTTACTGAAAAGCCCAAAAGTAGCTATTACTCACTTAGCTATTGAGACAGGCACCCAACTTACTCACCATATTGTAGCTACGAAAAAAGTAGCTGAATAACATATTTTAACAAAATGCTCTAAATGCAACACTTTTCAAGTTATAAATGATTTTGTGCATGATTTCATGAATTTTAATGCATTAAAAATTATTAAAAAAATTTATTAAAAAAAAAGTAAGACAGATCCAGGTCTCATACTCACACAAGAGAATCTACCTGTGGCCTAGTACATATATGCAAGATATGAGAGAAATCCCTGCAATAGTCACTGAGAAAATTGTGATTAAGTGTTGAAATTTTCACACTTTTGGTGGGGGTACCCCCCTTGTAATGTCTCTAGCAAACAGACGAACAGACAGATTTGCATGCCTTGAACAATTTTTCATCCTCGATAGATAAGGTATCTTTTAAAAAAAACAGCACATCTCTAGGCCTTGTAGTTTTGGAGGAGAAGTTGTTCACGCGGACGCGTACGCGTACGCCCACGCCGCAGAGTGACGACATAAAAATCTGTAGCTGTAGTAGTTTTGGAGGAATCTGCGTGACTAACTAACGCACGCACACACGCACGCACGCACTCACGCACGCACGCACGCACGGCGGGAGATAAAAAAAGCCCAACACTTACACCACCCCAAACATGAAATAAATAACCCATGGTACCACACATAACAAAAAAGGCCACATAAAAAAAATTTTAAAACTAGACCTAGCGCATCGGAGAACCGATGCAAATTGTATCCACCGTAAAGACAATGCACCAAAACCTCTAGGACCAATAATAAGCGAGTTATAGGCACTTTCAAGTTTGGCTATCCTCATTTGACCTTGAATGAGGGGCCCAAGGTCAAATCCGACCACACCAGAAGATTCCCAGCAGATGATTTCCAATGTGTTGGTTTACCATCCCAAACCTCTAGGGCCAATAATAAGCGAGTTACAGGCACTTTTACCTTTGGCTATCCCGGTTTGACCTTGAAGGAGGGTCCCAAGGTCAAATCCGACCACACCAGAAGATTCCCAGTGCATGATTTCTTATATGTTGGTTTACCATCCCAAACATGTAGGACCAATAATAAGTGAGTTATAAGCACTTTTAAGTTTGGCTGTCCTCATTTGACCTTGAAGGAGTGGCCCAAGGTCAAATCCAACCACACCAGAAGATTCCCAGCCCATGATTTTCTATATGCTGGTTTACCATCCCAAACCTCTAGGACCAATAATAAGCGAGTTATAAGCACTTTTAAGTTTGGCTGTCCTCGTTTGACCTTGAAGGAGGGGCCCACGGTCAAATCCGACCACACCAGAAGATTCCCAGCCCATGATTTTCTATAGCTTGGTTTACCATCCCAAACCTCTACGACCAATAATAAGCAAGTTATAGGCACTTTTACCTTTGGCTATTCTCGTTTGACCTTGAAGGAGGGGGCCCAAGGTCAAATCCGACCACACCAGAAGATTCCCAGCCCATGATTTTCTATATGCTGGTTTACCATCCCAGACCTCTAGGACCAATAATAAGCGAGTTATAAGCACTTTTAAGTTTGGCTGTCCTCGTTTGACCTTGAATGAGGGGTCCAAGGTCAAATCCAACCACACCAGAAGATTCCCAGCCCATGATTTCCTATATGTTGGTTTACCATCCCAAACCTCTAGGACCAATAATAAGCGAGTTATAGGCACTTTTACCTTTGGCTATCCTCATTTGACCTTGAAGGAGGGGCCCAAGGTCAAATCCGACCACACCAGAAGATTCCCAGCCCATGATTTTCTATATGCTGGTTTAACATCCCAAACCTCTAGGACCAATAATAAGCGAGTTATAAGGACTTTTAAGTTTGACTGCCCTCGTTTGACCTTGAATGAGGGGCCCAAGGTCAAATCCGACCACACCACAAGATTTCCAGCCCATGATTTTCTATATATTGGTTTACCATCCCAAACCTCTAGGACCAATAATAAGCGAGTTATAGGCACTTTTACCTTTGGCTATCCTCGTTTGACCTTGAAGGAGGGGCCCAAGGTCAAATAAGACCACACCAGAAGATTCCCAGCCCATGATTTCCTATACGTTGGTTTACCATCCCAAACCTCTAGGACCAATAATAAGCAAGTTATAAGCACTTTTAAGTTTGGCTGTCATCGTTTGACCTTGAAGGAGGGGCCCAAGGTCAAATCCGACCACACCAGAAGATTCCCAGCCCATGATTTCCTATATGTTGGTTTACCATCCCAAACCTCTAGGACCAATAATAAGCGAGGTATAGGCACTTTTACCTTTGGCTATCCTCATTTGACCTTGAAGGAGGGGCCCAAGGTCAAATCCGACCACACCAGAAGATTCCCAGCCCATGATTTTCTATATGCTGGTTTACCATCCCAAACCTCTAGGACCAATAATAAGCGAGTTATAAGGATTTTTAAGTTTGGCTGCCCTCGTTTGACCTTGAATGAGGGGCCCAAGGTCAAATCCGACCTCACCACAAGATTTCCAGCCCATGATTTTCTATATATTGGTTTACCATCCCAAACCTCTAGGACCAATAATAAGCGAGTTATAGGCACTTTTACCTTTGGCTATCCTCATTTGACCTTGAAGGAGGGGCCCAAGGTCAAATCCGACCACACCACAAGATTCCCAGCCCATGATTTCCTATACGTTGGTTTACCATCCCAAATCTCTAGGACCAATAATAAGCGAGTTATAAGCACTTTTAAGTTTGGCTGTCATCGTTTGACCTTGAAGGAGGGGCCCAAGGTCAAATCCGACCACTCCAGAAGATTCCCAGCCCATGATTTCCTATATGTTGGTTTACCATCCCAAACCTCTAGGATCGATAATAAGCGAGTAATAAGCACTTATAAGTTTGGCTATCCTCGTTTGACCTTGAAGGAGGGGTCCAAGGTCAAATCTGACCACATCAGAAGATTTGCAGCACATGATTTCCTATAGGTTGGCTTCACATTGCAAACCTCTAGGACCAATAATAAGGGAGATATAGGCACTTTTAAAGTCCGCTATGTGGGTTACTTAGCCCCTCCGTGGATGACCTTGAATTAGGAGCTTCAAGGTCAAATGTGTGCAAGGTTGTAGAGGACATGTATATGTGTCATACATATCACCTATGAAGAGATTCCACCTTCTACCTATGAGGAAGAGCCAGTAGAAAAATGTAGATTATTTTTAAAGAAATGCCCGTGGCGGCCATCTTGTTTTTCAGAATGAGGCTATTTTCCTTCCCAGAGAAGCTTACCCCCCAATGAAGATATCCTGCAAATTTGGTGAACCTAGCTGCTGTTGTTTTCCTCTTAGAGCGTTGACGCCGAAAATCTCTCTACGCGCGGCGGCGGCGTAGCGGACGCTAAACCAAAGTATCCACTGGATGCTTCCGGTGGATACAATAACTCCCAATATGGCCATTAATCAGCCCATTTTTAGATTAAAATCCATGGGATAGTTTAAAATCTGTAATTGAAAAGTCCAACACTTACACCTTCCCTAGAGTTAAAAGGCATTATCACATACTTACCAACCCACAAACAGACAAACCAAACACCAAACATAACCCCCAACTTCCAAAAGAAAAACCCAATACCAATAACCACCAACCAAGAAACAGACAAACCCAAAAGTAAACAGAACCCATGCCAAAGAACTGACAAACTATTTTGCAAACACAATCCCCCATTATTGAAAAGAAAAGTAGCTCCATGGATGGAGTTATATTTACCATATATTTGTGAACAGAAGTGAAGATCTTAGATTTCCATGAAAACATTTCCTTTAGCAATAACCATATATTTGTGAACAGAAGTGAAGATTTTAGATTTCCATGAAAACATTTCCTTTAGCAATAATTCCCCCCCCCCCCCCCCCCCCCCCCCCCCCCCACAAAAAAAAAAAAAAGAATTGGTGAAATTAGGATGTGAATTTCAAAATATATACAAAAATCATTTCATTTAGGATATTATGTGTGGCTTTGTGTGTGGCTTTTGTTTGGCACTGGGTTTGTCTGTTTGTTGGGCGTGTATGTTGTGTTGGTCTGTTTGTCCGTCTGAACAACTTATGTTTGGCATGGGGTTTGTCTGTTTGTCCGTCTGTACAAGTTATATTTGGAACGGAGTTTGTCTGTTTGTCCGTCTGAACAAGTTATGTTTGGCATGGGGTTTGTCTGCTTGTCCATCTGTACAAGTTATGTTTGGCATGGGGTTTGTCTGTTTGTCCGTCTGTACAAGTTATGTTTGGCATGGGTTTGTCTGTTTGTCCGTCTGTACAAGTTATGTTTGGCATGGGGTTTGTCTGTTTGTCCGTCTGTACAAGTTATGTTTGGCATGGGTTTGTCTGTTTGTCCGTCTGTACAAGTTATGTTTGGCATGGGGTTTGTCTGTTTGTCCGTCTGTACAAGTTATGTTTGGCATGGGGTTTGTCTGTTTGTCCGTCTGTACAAGTTATGTTTGGCATGGGGTTTGTCTGTAGCAAGCATAGCTCATTAATTGTTTTTGGAATATTTGGTAGTCCTGAAAAGGGCTGTTTGTTAGTCCTGAAAAGGACTGGTTACTGCAGCAGGAGTTATAGTCTGCCATCTTGCCAGGCCACTGCTCCCTCATTATTGAAGTAGTCCTTGAGGTAATCCCTCTGTCTTTTGGCTTCTCTAGCAGGGTTTCTGTCTGGATCACCACCAGCAGCACCACCAATCAATCCACAATCACCAGGCACATCATCATCATCGTCCTCCCCAGGCTGCTGACCACCAGGTTGACCTTGATACTGGCTTCTCAGTATGTTGTGCAGAACCACACAGGTGAAGACCACTTCTCTGACTGTTGCTGGGGGTAGTTCAATAGTGGTCCTCATCACCCTGAATCTTGACACTAGGATGCCAAAAGCGTTCTCAACAACTCTCCTTCCCCTTGATATTCTATAGTTGGCAAATCCTTTCCTCTCTGGTTAACATCCTTCTTCCATAGGGTTTCATGAGCCAGGTCTTCAGGGCAAAGGCATCATCTGCCAGAATGAAGTAGGGGACATCTCTCCCACCCTGGGTTATAGGTGCTGGTTCAGGGAAGCCTATCCTGCCATCCCCAATCCTCTTCAGCTGAGAGGCATTAAATATCTGGGCATCTGAGCAAGATCCAGCTGTACCAGCATCCACCCATCTAAACTTATACTGTCCATCTACCAGGGCCAACATGACAATGGAAAAGAAGCCCTTGTAGTTGTGGTAGAGGGCTCCAGTGTTCTTGGGTTTCTTCAGGGCCACATGCTTCCCATCCAGGGCTCCCAGGGCATGTGGAACATTCCACCTGATCCTGAATTCCCTCTCCAGTTCTTTCCACTCATCTGGGGTAGTAGGACATTTGAGGTACTCTCTGGTGAACTCATCCTGGCCCTGCAGACCCTTTGTTGCTGTGGTCGACATAAAAATTGGAAATACATGATTATTTGTAACTGAATAAAAACCAAAAAAGCCCTAAGTTGTTCTTGAAGCTGTCTTCCATTAAAAGGTGGCATCCTGCTGTGTTCCTAGAAAAGCAATGGTGATTAGATCGCGGATTTTATATATATATATATCCAAAAAATCCAGCTTTTCTTCAAAACAAGAATCGGCGATCCTGGTCTGGGGAAGACTGAGGAGGCCTGACGAAGCCGGGAGTTAATCGGGTGTTAGTCGGGGCTTAGTCCCAGGAGGCCTGAGGCGTCCTGGGACCCAGTCGGTATGTGTACGAAACCGACCAGAAACGTGGCTTAGTCGGTTCTTAGTCCCAGACCAGTCGGGGACTGTCTGCGGCCGCCTGAGGCGTCCTGAGGCCGATCGGTACTTAATCCCAGACTTCAAGACCGACTCAGTATTCCCGCCCATTTTCCCTTTTTTTTCACCGACTGTCCACGATTAAGGATCGCCGACAGGATCGGGGCTTAATCCTTTGGTGGAACAGGGGCATTAAGTATCCCAGTCTGCTAAATTATTTGTAAAAATTGGATGTTTGTCAATTAAAGTTATCTGAATTATAAATAGATAGCAGCCCACATGAGGTTAGTTTTAAGTATTTCAAATGGTTCCAAACACATAAAATAATGACCACTCAAAAGTGTCAGGGTTTTCTTGTCTAGGCAACACATTTCACCAGATAGAATGCAAGGGTTTGACAAGATGTCAACCACAGGCATGTAGAGTAAGAAATCTAAAATTCGCCAGGAATCTAAAATTCGCCACCTCTAAAACCTTAGTTAATTTTATAAAGAAAATGATGTTTTGTCTTAAAATGGGTATTTTTCAGTTCAGGATGCTTTAATTTACTGTACATTGAACAAATCTCACCTCAATTTATTTAATCTATTAGTATTTCCACATGTGGCGAATTTCAGATATGTGGCGAATTTTAGATTTCTTACTCTATACATGCCGGTCACTCAGTTGTTTAAATATCAAGACTTGTTTGGACAAAACTGACAGGACTTATACATAGTTAATGGTAGTGGTATGAACGGTAAAAACTGTGTACCTGATTTCGTTTTGTTTAGGTAGAAATGACGGAATCCGCAAAGAAAATTTAAGTACTGGTTATTGAAAACGCCATTATATTAGGCTTTCTTCTGGTCAACAGTTCATCAAAACACTCGCAAAGATATAAATTTGAGGAATTATCTCACTATTTCACTTTATATTTATTGTAAATGAAGTTTATAAGCTTCAATATATCTCGCAAAATATCAAGCCACATACTGCATGCTCTACTCACATGGGTATATGTTACAACCCAGGTGTGAAATTTGCAAATTTAATAAGTAAATTAAATTTTTATAAGTTAATACCCTATCCAATGGACAATTGCTAACTCCGGTCGGCGAGACCGGCCCGCCAAACGTCAGAAAAAGACGTCCTGTGTCTCCACCGGCCAGCCGGTCCTTACTCTGTGCACTCGCCAGGTGGCGTGTCGTACTTCCTTCCTGTCTAGACAGAGTGACGTCATAGCATCTTTTTCGTTGTCTAAACATAATAAAGACCCCTAGTAAATTAACAGCGGGGTCGGTGGGAGGGTCTTGCCTGTCCATTGGATAGGGTATTAACTTATAAAAATTTAATTTACTTATTAAATTTGCAATTTTATTGCGTTAATACATCCTATCCAATGGACAATTGCTGAATAACTACCGCTTGGTCGGCGGGTAAATTACTAGGGACTAAATTGACTCATGGTATTGACAGCAAACTCCATTTTAAGCCTAGCCAGATCTTGAGGTCAATGACCCTTGAGGCTATGGTCGAATATCATCACCCGGTTATCCGGAGGATAAACCGTCAGAATCGACCTTGCTGCCCCCCCCCCCTTTTTTATAACAGACCTGCTCTGAGGTAGGGGAAGAGAGGGATGAGTTCAATCCCATAGAAATAAAAGGGACCTCCCGAAGGAAGCACGATCCAGTTTTTTTTTTTTTTTTTTTTTGCTTCTTAATTGTATACACAGTATTTACATATATATATGTGTGTTTTATCTCCTCTATACCTTGGTCTCCGGGTGGATCTGCTGAGCAGCCACAACCGGACCCAGGTGGAAAAGCTCTGTGTCAGCCCAGGCCACATCCTTCAAGTAGAATTGAGTGAAGGTGTTATGTGACTTCCAGTGGCAGGCTGATAAAATTTGTTCCAGGGAAATTCCTGACTGGAAGGCTTTTGAGGCAGCAAAGGCTCTAACATCATGAGCCTTGACCTGATGTAAGGTGTGTGCCTCCTGATCCGAGAGCTCATAACATAGGATCACTGTCTGTTTGATCCATGAGGAGATGGTGGCAGGGGAAATATCTTTGTCAAAACCTTTCTTGAAGGAGACAAAAACTAATTCTTTGTTCTGCCTGATATCTGAGGTCCTGTCCAAGTAGTACCGAAGTGCTCTGACTGGACATAGTGACCGATCAGATTTGAGGGATTTATCCAGGGTCGGAGCCAGGGCTGGAATAACTACCGGGGCAACACTGTCCGGACCCTCTTTGGCCAGCTGATTCTTTGAGAGAAAGCTGGGAGATGGATACAGTGACACTTTTGACCAATCGGATTGGTGCCTGATGTTTTTATTTTGCCAGGCATGGATCTCACTCCTACGCTTGCCCGACCCCAAAGCCAGAAGGAAGACTGTCTTGAACGTTAAATGTTTCAAGGTAGCGTCTTTAAGTGGTTCAAAGGGGGGTTTTGTAAGCTGATGTAAGACCAGCGAGAGATTCCAAGAGGGAATACCTCTTCTACCCTTGGGCCTGTCTCTATGGAAACTATCCAGGAGACGAGTGAGGTTTTCGTCTTTGCTGAGATTGTTGGGCGAATTCCCTAACTTGTCAGCAATGGCAGATCTGTAACCATCAATGGTGCTGGGCTGAAGTTTCCTGTCCTCAAAAAGGTACATCAGGAACTCAGCAACTGACTTCACAGGGGGTGCCCTGAAGTCCACCTTATTAGTGATGCACCATTTTGTAAAAATGGTCCATTTTGCCTCATAGACTGATCTGGTAGAGCCCCTCTGAGGAGCTTCAATTCTTGCCGCCACTGCCTCAGAGAATCCCTGTTTTTTGATTGCAGTGGCTCTAGGAGCCAGGCATGGAGATTTAGATTTGTGAGACTCCTGTGAGGCGTTTGATTGAAGGGTTGAGACAGGAGGTTGGGTAAATGAGGCAGGCTCAGTGGGATTTGGCTGGACATTTCCACCAGGTCCCAAAACCAAGTCATGTTCGGCCACCCTGGGGCAATAAGAATCATTCTTTTGCAAGGGCAGTCCAGAAGTTTCTCCACCACTTTGCCCAAGATGGCTGCTGGTGGGAAAGCATAGGCGTCCAGATCCTCCCATGACAGACTCAGTGCGTCCACTGCAGTGGCCGTCGGATCTGGCACCGGTGACACAAACATTGGGAGTTTGGTGTTGAATCTGGTGGCAAAAAGATCTATTCGAGGTCGATGCCACCTGTTGCATATAAGGTCGAACACTTGGGGAAGCAGAGACCATTCTGTCTGAATAATCTGCCCTAGCCTGGATAGCTTGTCTGCTACCACGTTCAACCGGCCTGGGATGTGACGCGCCCTTAGAGTCACTTGGTTCCTGTTGCACCAGGTTAGGATCCTCCAGAGCAGTGCACATAGTTGGCCTGACTTCATGCCTCCTTCCTTGTTTATGTAGGCCACCACAGTGGTGTTGTCTGTGGCCACCAGGACTGTCTTGTTTGAACAGAAGTCCTGGAATTGCTTTAAGGCTAGGAAGACGGCTTTGAGTTCCAGATAGTTTATGTGCAGTTTGCTTTCCGGAATGGACCACACCCCTCTTGCAGTATGTTCGTTTAAATGAGCGCCCCAGCCTTCTTTTGACGCGTCGGTAAAGATCTGTAAGGCGTGTTTTGCTGGATGTAGGGGTTGGCCTGTGAGGACATTTTCCTCTCTCAGCCACCACTGCAAGTGTGGGTGTAGAGATCTTGGAAGAGGAATTGTCTTTTCTAACGATTCCGGTATCCTCCAATTGTTTTTGAGATGCCATTGGACTGGTCTCATGTGCAACCGACCCAGATGGACCTGCTTTTCTGTGGCTGTCAGTAAGCCTACTAGAGACATGAAATCCCGGGCTGAGCAAGAAGGTCTGGCAAGTAACTGCAGTATCTTGTCCTGAAGATTCTGCCACCGGTCCGGAGTGGGTCTGACCCGGCCCGCTTGAAGGTCGAATTGGTAGCCTACAAAGTTGAAGATTTGTTTGGGCTCCAATTCGGACTTTTCTATGTTCACCAGCCAGCCCAATTTCTGGCATATCTGCATTAGTTTCTGTGTATGATGCAGACATACCCGGTGGGATGAAGCTCTGACCAACCAGTCGTCTAGGTACTGGTGGATTCTTATACCCTGTTTTAGTGCCATCAGTTTTACCTCCTTTACTATTATAGTAAACTCCAAGGGCGCTGTGGCCAGCCCGAAAGGGAGAGCCTTGAACTGGTAGGTCCGCCCCTGGACATGAAATCTCAGATATTTTCTGGACTGTTCTTGTATTGGTATGTGGAAGTAGGCGTCCTTGAAGTCTATTGAGGTCACCCACTCCCCTTGTTGGAGGGAAGTCCTGATGGTTTCCGGTGTCTCCATTTTGAATTTTTCCACCTTGAGAAATTGGTTTAGGTTGCTTAGGTCTAGGATAGGTCTCCATTTGTTTTCCGGTTTGGGAACCAAGAACAGTCTGTTGGAGAAACCTAACGACCTTTGTTTGTTTACTAGTTCTATGGCGTTTTTGGTCATAAGCTGATGTAATGCCTCTAGCAGGTAGCTGTTCCTGCGAGGATTGCCATAACAGCTGATGACTATAGGGGACCTTGTCAGCTTTGGCCGGATCCGAAAGGGGAGGGTATAACCCTCTTTCAATATTTGTACCACTTTCGGACCGGCACCCAGATCCAGCCAAGTTTTCCAAAAATTTTGTAGTCTGGCTCCTACAGGCCGATTTGTGACAACATTGGGGGCACTGATAACATGATTGACATAAGACAATGGAATGACAGAAGAAACACTTTTGACATATTTTAATGTGTCTTTCTTGCCTTGACAATCTGCTAACCCGGGAATTATATCTTTCCTTTGTGATTGCCCGGGTGCAGTATGAGCATGATAAACAACACTTAAGTTTACAGGTAACATAGTGTTCATTGTCTTTCCTGTAGGGCTCCCGGTCAGCAGCAGTGGATCTAACTGAGTTAAACATTGACTGTCATTTATACTGCTGCTGACCCTTGGCCGGTCGGGAGGAACGTTGAGATCTGGCCTTGTTCTTCCTACGTTGTGTGCGTGATAGGTTCTTCCAAGCCGGTCTGTCCTGGTTTTTGTCCGACTTGGATTCTGGCCTCTCATAAGGGTGGTATCTCCTGTCCTTATACACTGAAGAGGACCGACCCTTGTCGTGTTCCGAAATGTCCTCTTCTGCCCTCTTTATTAAACTATCCGGGAATAATGTCTCCAAGTGCAGAGGGGAAGTGCGTAAGGCATTGAGTGTGTCTGCCTTGATCCCAGCTTTCAGGTAACTGAGGTAGGAGTCGTGTCTAAGTAGTGTAGTATTGGCCATGTTGACGAACACGAATTCAGTTAAATGTTCCATAGCTTTAGCCATGGCCTGGCAAACACTGTTGTTGAAATCCAATAGAAACTGCAGTTCATCAACCGCCGCGGACACCTTGTTTGACGCTTTCCCTTTGGAATCTGTCCTAATAGCCTTTAGCTGTACTCCCATGTTGTCCTGTATTTTCACCAGACACCTGTTGAAAGAGGCTGCCTGGTTGCAAATGACGGTGGATTCACGCGCCGACCTCTCCCACTTCCTGAGGGTTTCTTGGGAGACTTGGCGTGACATGGGTGGAGATGAGGCTATACCGGCCTGACGTGCAATTCTGAGGTAGGTACTATTCAGCCTCGAATAGCCGGTATTCCAGGAAGACACACTCTCAGAGTCCTTGCTTTTAGCCGGTTGACAGCCGTACCACTTATGCTGAGATTTGGGAACACGCACAAATTGGTCCCTTAAAAGTCCACCAGAGTCTGAGGTGCGAGTCGGATAACCTTGAACAAGTGTAAGGTTAAGCTTCGACATTTTTCGACAAAGCCACTCGTCGGTGGGTAGATTGACCGACACCTTTCCTGGAGCTTGTGACTTGGGGGCTGCAAAAGGGTTGTCTTCTGAAGTAGTTGTCCCTGAGTCCAGATCTGGGATGTGACTCCAGTCCATGTAAGAGCGTATGCCCCGCATTGTCTCTCTATATGATTGTTCTGCGGACATAGCTTGTTCTTGATCAGACAAATCCCCATCCTGGCCATCAGAAAGTTCACCCTCCTCCGGGAGGAGATCCACAACAGGCCGGTCAGACGACAAAGAGTCAGAGTCTGAGTCACTTGATGATGGTGAATCTCTCCGGCTGGTGTCAAAAGCAGGGGTTAATTGTCTGTGAACAGCTCCTGTATTAGCCGGTGCTGGATGGCCAGATGTTGAAGGCTTGACTGAGGCCGGTTGAATAGGAGTATCAGAGGCCGGTGCATCAGCAACAAGGTCGGTCGGTGGAATCGACTGCGTAGCAGGATTCAAAAAGGGTTCCGGTCTGACCCCAGAAGCTGGTGGTGGATGTGAGGGAGTCACCTTCACAATACTAAAAGCCGTCTCTTGAGGTCGGTCCAGTGTTCTGGATAGCAAGAGGGCCTCTAACTTGTTGAGTCTCTCCGACCACTTTTTGTCCAACTCAGAAAGTGCAAGGTCGGTAGAGGTGTCGGTAGAGGGGCCCTGGCCGGAGCTGGAGGCTTTCACCGGCTTGGAAGACTTGGCCGACCTTGAAGAAGATTTCTTAGCTTCAGCCTTTTCTGTTTTCTTCACCTTTTTCTCCGCCGGCCCACTCAAACCAGAGGACTGGCCATCAACCACCCCCACTACCGACACAAGGTTCGGGTCGATGAGGGTGGGACTGAGAGTGTCTTGGGCGGGAGAAGCCAAATTAGAGTCTTTCTTCTTCTCCTTCTTGAGTTGATAAGATGGAGTGGACAGTTGTGCTAATTGTTGGGGCGACAAGGAATCACAATGAGAACAAGGCTTAGGCGGGGTTTCAACGCATGGATCAGAGCCTTTCTTCTTGTCACGGCATCTGGCACAAATGGCGTGGGTATCACAACCCGCCATCATGTGTCCGCACCCACCTCTCCTTTGACTAGGAGAAGACATAATAGTCTATATAACGTGAGAAATGAAATGTGTAAGTTATAAAAACTAAAAACACCTATATCCCACAAAATATCCAATTTTCAAATTCACAAATAAATTCCGTGCAGCAGAGCATGCGCCAAACGAAAAAGATGCTATGACGTCACTCTGTCTAGACAGGAAGGAAGTACGACACGCCACCTGGCGAGTGCACAGAGTAAGGACCGGCTGGCCGGTGGAGACACAGGACGTCTTTTTCTGACGTTTGGCGGGCCGGTCTCGCCGACCGGAGTTAGCAATTGTCCATTGGATAGGATGTATTAACGCAATAAAATGTCCATTTCGTGAAATGGACAAGAAAATTGTTCATTATATGAAATAGACAACCCAACTTTAGGTTAAAGTACAACCATTGGTGTATTCTAATACTATGTTTCAATAAAAATGCAACAAAAATTTTTTTTTTCACTGTGGATGAGAATAAAAATTTGTACATTTAATTGTCCACTTAATGAAATGGTCAGTAGATCTTTCATCCATTTCACGAAATGGACAAATATTTTGTAAATTTCAAGAAATGCACCACTGGGTTTGGATAGTAGAGACTGTAGTATTATTACTACACATACGTGTCCTTTTTTCATCACAGCCGGCAGGTCTCGTTTCATGACTTGTCCCTTGGCCCATCCCCCCTCACCCTGATCATTGGGCAAGGTTTGCTCTGGGTAGACGTTCTCAAGGTACCTGCAAGTACATACGGAAAGGATAAACAAGATTAAACATAATGTCATTGCTCCTTTAAATGCACGTGGCCGATACGACCAAATATTTGCAGAAGTTGGTGATAGGCGGCTACCAGAATGAAAAATATTGGAGACAATATGACCAGAACAAGGCAGTGATAAATAGATGTAACTACTAAAATAAAGGTAATATGTTGAAAATACAAAGGTAATCAAGTTCGTCCTAACACAGTCAAACCTGTTTATATCCAAAGGGAAACACCTTAGTAGTTTGCAGCGGTGAGTAGTTTTATGACACCACTGAATAAACTTGTGATATTAATGTCTCTCCTTTCACAGCTTTTTCCTTAGTACCAAGCCCCACATATTCAGTACTGCAATCCACGATCTTTTAAAGATGGTTAAAACACATTAGGAAACAATCACAATGAAGCAAATGAAACAATAACAACAGAACATATGCTTACTGGCTTTGGGTAGAATGCTAAAAATGAATCAAAAATGACTACTGAACGAAACACAAATGTAAACACAAGTGCTTCTTACAGGAAGCAGATATTTTAATGTGGTCATTCTATAAGAGTATATTTTTTGTCTAAATTTCCCTGGAAGAATAAACATGGTCGTAGAGGACAAATGGCTGTTGATTGGGAGTGATCACATGTACAGATTTGACTGTACTTGGTTTTAACATAGTTAATTTACACTGGAACAACCTAACTAATAACAATTTATAGGTGGACAATTACAAAATGTAACAAATTTTATTGTAATTTAACTTTTTGTAAGTTAAATACTTACCTTATCCTCACAAATGCTTACTTGGTTTTGTGGAGGCAAAACGCGGCGACCAACAAGAATATTTAAAAATTATTCTTGTTCGAGAGGTGAACCCCGTAGTTAGTGATAGGTGCGCATGCGCACAACACATTGTCGGTTGGACTTTGTCGAGAGATCCTCATTTAATTTTTGGTCCCCTATGAAAACAAACTTGTGAGGGGAGGAAGGGTGGGTCTGTCCTTGTGAGGATAAGGTAAGTATTTAACTTACAAAAAGTTAAATTACAATAAAATTTGTTACATTTTATTGCGTAAAATAGCCTTACCTTATCCTCACAAATGCTTGATTCCAACCATAACAGGAGGAGGGGTTTGTTTTGCAACCTCCCTGTTAATAGATTATGGGGTTCACCATGAAAGCATTTGATGGAGAGGATAAGATAAGCTTAAGTATGCTACAACAGAATTTTCCATTACTGTAAAATATCTGTAAAGATAAGTAATGATAGGTAACCTCATGAATATTCATGATGTACTGTTGTAGTTGACACTTGTCCAATGTAGCATAAAGTTGTCCTATATCTAAACCATCACCCATAACTGTGTGGTGGGGAATGGCTTCCTGGGTCCCTCGAGCTGGGAGCTGTCATCCAGCAAGAAGGCACCCCAAGCTGGCTTCTGTGTTTTACAAAATACAGTCATGAGGCCATCTGCCACAGAAGAAGACATATGTCCATACAAGATACTGGTATGGAAGGAATAGTAAAGTATGTAAGCCATATGAAATACTCAAGAACATACTCAAAGCCAATCACATGCTGAGCAGAAACCACTGGGCCTAATTGTAATCTGTTTGGTCTGTGGACTGCCAAGACACATAGCTTAAAAGGTAGAAAATGTGTTGTGGCTCTTCCAATGGCAGGAGCCTAAAATCTGCTCTAGGGACACCCATCCTTGAATACTAAAGAAGCAGACATGGACCTAACATCATGGGCCTTAACCTGTAGGTCCTGTGAATCAAAATTGGATGACTGATAGACAATAAGACAGTCTCTCTGATGCAAGAAGATCTAGCATCTCATGAAATCTCTGTCAAAGCCTTCCTAAAAGGATATAAACAAGAGATTCTTTCCCTTCCTTAAAGCACTAGTTCTGTCTAGATAGTATCTAAGTGCTCTGACAGGGCATGAAGTCATATCCTCAGTCAAGTCTGAGCCCAAAAAAGGTTTAAGAGCTAGAATGACCACTGGTTTGAGCAAATCTGGGCAATCAGAAGCCAACTGATCCTTTGCTAAGAAGGCAGGAGGAGAAATAGTGATCTCCTTCCAGTGAGGTTTTGTGTCTGAGGGAAGAATATGTCCAAGCATGCACCTCCCCCCTCCTTTTGCAAGATGCCCAAGTCATCAGGAAAACAGTCTTGAAAGCCAAAATCTTACGACTTGCAACCTTCAAAGGTCAAAAGTCAAAGACAAAAGAACCAAAGATAGGTCCCAAGAGGGAATACCCTATTTGCAATGGGTTTTACAAGAAGTCTATTCAAGTGTAAACTCTTGCTCCCTTCCTGGCCAAAATATCCCAAAGATTAGCTATTGCAGTTCTATAGCCAGCAATTATGGCAGGATTCATCCTTTAGAGGCTCAAAAGGGGCCTTAGTCAAAGCCATGAGGACTAAAGACAGATCCCAGGCTTATCCCAATAAAAGCTCGCAATAAGTCTGTTCAGATTCAAACATTTGCTAACCTCCTGGCCAAAATGATCAGCTATGGCAGCCCTATAGCCAGCAGTAGTGGCCGGCTTCAGATTTTTAATAGCAAATAAGTAATTCAAAATTCTGCTGAGATAGAAGGCTCTGAGCTGACCACCTGATTCTGTTGGCACCAGAGTTAAAAAAAATGGACCACCTTAACTCAGATTATTCTAGATGAGGGTCTTTGAGGTGCCTTAATTCTATCTGCCACCTGCTCAGAGAATGATTCAAGTGATTCTGAGGTGTCTAGGTGCCAAAACATGCAGATTCAGATACATGAGATTCTGATGGAACTTCTGACTGAATGGTTGCTTTAACTGATGAGGCCAGTGAGATAGTTGTAATGGAGGTTTGGTTGACAGATTCACTAGATCCCAAAACCAATGCATTCTGGGCTACCCTGGTGCAACTACTATCATCTTGCACCTGTAGGTGTTCATTTCCTGTATCACTTTTGATATGAGTGCTACAGGACAAAAGGCATAGCCGTCCAGACCCTCCCAGGAGATGTTCAAAGCATCCATGTTCACAGCATTTGCATCTGGGACTGGTGAGACATAGATTGGTAGTTTGTGATTCAATTTGGTAGCAAACATGTCCACCATTGGTTTGTGCCAAAATATGCAAATTAGGCTGAATATTTGAGGATGAAGTGACCAGTCTGTTTGAATTACTTGTCCTTCCTGGAGAGACTGTCGGCTATGACATTGAGGCAACCCTGAATGTGTCTGGCTCTTATGAGTATCTTTCGAGGATTGCAGTAGGCCAAGATGCGCCAAACCAGGAGACACCTGTCCAAGAGTGTGTTCCCTCTTGTTTGCTCAGATAACTGACTACAGTGGCATTGTCTGTTGCTATCAGAACCCTTTTGTCTAGAATTTGTTTTGAAAGCTCTTTTAAGGCCAGAAACACTGCCTTTAACTCTAGGACATTGATATGAAGCAATTTTCTTGATCTGCCCAATTGCCACTGACTGTCCTGTTTTCTAAATGAGCTCCCCAACCTTGATTTGATGCATTTGTGAAAATAAGGGTATTGTGTTCCTGTGGATGAAAAGGATAACCCATTTTTTAGATTTTTTGGATCTTTCCACCACTGAAGATGACTTTTCAGAAAGTTTGAAACAGGAATCTTCAGGTCTAGTGACTGGGGATACCGCCAGTTTGTTTTTAGGTACCACTGGAAAGGGCGCATATGTAACCGACCCATTGGTATTGTCTTTTCTAGGGATGCTAGTACACCTATCAGGGACATAAGCAACCTTGGGGTTGTTTGTGATGAGATCTCCATGTCCTGAACAGACTTTTCTAGAATTTTCAACTTCTTTTCGATTGGAAAGACTTTTCCTGTATCAAATCGAAATGGTAACCCAGAAAGTCGATTTTTTGTGTAGGTTCGAGCTCTGATTTTTCTAAATTATCACAAAGCCGAGATCTTGAATCGTATGGAGGAGTTCTTTTGTCTGGAGCTGGCACTGGTGTCTGGTATTTGCTCTTAACAGCCAGTCGTCCAGGTATTGGTGAACTCAAATTCCGCGAGACTGAAGAATGAGCTTTGCTTCTTTCACAATCCGCGTGAACTATAGAGGTGCAGCCGCCAACCGCAATGGCAGTGCTTTGAACTGATACGTTGTTTGTCTACATGGAAACATAGCCAATGTTATGAAACTGGGTGTATGCGCACGTGAAAGAACGCATCTTTCAGGTCTATCGAAACTAGCCATTCACCTTAAGTGACCGAGTTTCTGGTTATCTCTGCTGTCTCCATCTTAAAAGTTGGAACTAGCAGGCATTTGTCCAGGACACTGAGATCTGTCACAGGGCGCCATTTATTGCCGGGTTCTGATACAAGAAATAATTTGCTGTAAAATCTGGAGTTGTGCAATCCTAGAGATGGAAAATTGTGTCTTTTTTGAAGCATTTTCGACACTCTTAGGTAGCCATGTTTTTCCTGTCTGTAACCGCTTTAAATTATGGGATGTACAGACACGGGCGGATTCGACTGGAATATTATTCGATAAGCCGTCTCAAGATTTGCACAGCCCTTGTATTAGGTATGGAGATCTGTCGAAACTGGCCATTAACCTTTTGTGACCGTGTTTCTTAATAAAAATCGTCGACTCCATTTCACAGCTTGGAGGGACAAACGCATGTTGAGGACACAGAGATCCCTACTGGCCAATGATATTGTGGGATTAATGCAAAGAAAATGCCAGGAATGGTCATCCATCCACGGACTAACCTTGCCCAATGCAGTTTAACTTCCTTGAATAGAGAAGAACTCCTGGTGCAGCCTATCCGTACTGTACATTTATAAAGCACATAGCACATCAACGATCTATGTCTTGATAAACAAAACAATATTTTCATCCATAAGAAGCACCATTGTGTCAGATATGATAGAAGTAACAATTTACTGAGAAAATCCAGCGACTTGTAGTCATTTACAGAATAAATTGTGTGTAAATGAACATAGTAAATGTAACACAATATTATCAGCTACATGGCGGATTGTTTTCCTGTCTGTAGCACCTGCAGTAGAGCTACATGAAAGGGGAGTTTCGATTGGAGGGCTACATAGTACCCATTCAAAAACTGCACAACTCTGAGATGGCAATAATATTTCCACTTAAACCAGCAATTTATAGTTATTTCTTCTACTACACCAGAATCCCCTATTTCATTGAGAATATTGGTGGGAAAGCATATGTATTATCTTCGCTATAATGAAGAAATAAATGGTCCACCAGCCAGTTGTAGAATAAAGACAAGGCAATGGAGGAAATTAACCATCTTGATGCCTGGTTTGTAGGTTGAAAGCAACGTTGATAAACTTCTGAAGTAGATCTTGTAGGACTGACTGTTTTTCAGGCTACAGGAAATCAGCTAAGTGCTGGTATGGTAGGGTACTATTGAATGGTTACTGCTGCATTCATTCATAAAAATCCACCAGGATTTCATGAGAGGGATTTGCTATTGGATGATCTGAAGTATATTTTTGGAATCGAGATGAAGGGTCATCTTCTGTGTGTCTACCAAGTAGAGAGGCTACTAGCTTTCTGGAGGTTTAATTAATAACCCCAGAAAACGAGTTTTAATCTGCCCAGCTATCAAATCTCAACATCATCTGGTGTTGCAAAAGCAAACTCTAGTAGATCTTCTACTGCTAGCTGTTTTTCAGTCGCAGGAGACCTCTTAATGCCAACTTCAGGAAAATGTGGCTAGTTCAAAGACTTCTGATAAACATCCCTCATAAATGAAGAGGTAGGCAGCTAACCAAAAAACTGAAGAATCTCCTGTAACAGATCCTCTACCAAAAGCTGTTTTACAGCCAAGGGGGATCTAAGAATGCTGTCATGGATTACTCAACCTTCAGCATGAAATATTGTATTTCAGATCTGTAGAATAGGAAGTCTTAAACTTCTTTCTTCTTAGCACGAACTCTATGAATTCTAAAAGAACGCATCTGCCATCTTGGAAACGGGCAGAGTTGAAAAAGCTTCACGTATTGCCTCCTCGACGACCAAAAATTGAATGAGGATCTCTCGACAAAGTCCAACCGACAATGTGTTGTGCGCATGCGCACCTATCACTAACTACGGGGTTCACCTCTCGAACAAGAATAATTTTTAAATATTCTTGTTGGTCGCCGCGTTTTGCCTCCACAAAACCAAGTAAGCATTTGTGAGGATAAGGTAAGGCTATTTTACGCAATAAAAACATTGGCTGTTTAGACAGCGATGAAGCAATATTGACAGACTTATTTAACTTATTTAAGATTGCATATGAGTAAACCATCTGATATTCCCAGAATTTGGTTCAGATCATGGCCAATTTCCAATCAATATACGATTCAGACTTTGGTGGTTGAGTGGATAACAAGTTCAGCTCTTGCCACTGTGGTCATGGGTTTGAATTCAGTTCATGACAACATATGGGATTTACCAAGGTCAAAACCTGATCCAACCTTGGATGCCGAAATCTCAACTTTGACCATTTTGCCTAGTCATACCTTCAAAATTAATAAAAATTTCATTGAGTAAGGTTTGTTCAGAGTGAAGTTTGGTGAGTACCTATAACCCATATATAGCGGAGACACTAATTGATCAGGTTTTATGTCTCTTTGAATACACTGTGAAGGTCAATGAGAGGAAGGAGGAAAGCACTGCTGCTTCTGCACTGAAAACCTTCTAGCCCCAGCAGACAACTACCAGCTTTTTCCCTTCAGGTCACAGCTGGAAATCAAACCCAGAACCTTAGATGTATAAGCTGAGTAAATTACTTAATATGACACTGTGCCCACTAGTGGTGTAACAATTCGCCGAGAACTTGATTTCCGAACTCGAGTCTGCGTTTTAGCATCTACATCGATTCCATTGCGATGAAAAAAAAAACGAAACCATGGAAGACGTTTGGAGTGGACGATAATAGAAATACTATCTATAGTGTGATTGTTTTTATAAATTTTATGAACTTTTATTCTTTTATGAAGTACTTTGATTTATTATAAATGTGTGGCTGCATATCTGGTAACCGGTAACCCAGAAATTTATTTCTGACCAAAATTGTTTTATATGGGCGATAATCGGAAACATATGCGGTACTACATATCATGGTACTTCATTTTTGTGGTTAATGTATGTTTAAGTAGCCATAACTTCCTTATTTCTTGTCCAATTTTTATAATTTTTTTCACCATTATGTTCAGTTTAATTAGCTGAATTCTGCCACACTAAGGATATTTTATGTTATTTCAACACATTTGTCACTATTTAGAAGTTTACATGTTAATTATCATCTACGAAACTTAACTGCAAGTTGTAAAACTTCTTGACAATAAAGTGACAGAACTTACGTCCATTTTATTCCAGATTTTAACTATTTTCTGATCGTAAATGAATTAAAGATAACATAGAACCAAAGTACAACATATATATCATTAAAATATCAGGAAAGATTGATAGATTTTAAAGAAAATTACCGACAGTTATTTCTACCGGAAACCGAGATCAATATTTATAAATTTGTCACTGATGGTAGTCCAGACACTTCGCATTTTTTATGGAAGGAGATTTGTAAAATTCCCTGTATGACCCAAAAATCGATTGGACACAATTAATCATCTCTGGACATTTCCGATTAATCGATTCTGATTTTCAAGTCCAATTCCCACCACTAGTGCCAACCAACTTTGGATAGAGTACATTCTATGAGATTGTTTCAAAAGTCTATGACCGTACCACTTAAAACTCTTGCACTCTAGTTCTCTCCGTAAGGTCAGCCTGTCGCTAATATTGCCATAATCTGCCTTTCTGGCGTCTGGTCGCACTTTGTAATAATACTCCTGCAGAAATAAAAATCAAAACAAACAAATTAAAATAAATCCATACAAAATAAATTTCATTAATATTTATTATATAGGAATAGGAATTTAGTAAAAAGTGTTTATTTTCAAAGTATATACAATTGTGATAATGAACTGATGGACCTAAAAGAACTAAGAAACTGTTGCTTGAGAAATATAAATAGCATGAGTGATAAAGATTTATTTCATGTTTCTTCAATAAAAGATTTACTTCACATTTGGCAAACCGACGCTTGTTTTCAAAAAGCTGAGGTGGATTTTATGTTAACATATTTTTGTGTAAAAGTTGAGCAAAATAGTACAAATAACATTGAATTGTAAATATGTTCAAAATGTTTCCTCTTGTACAATCTTAATACATGTCATAGGTATTTGTTTCCTAACATTTTTTTTTCTATTGTGTTATTAAATTGTAAATTGTATATACTATGTATATGATTAATAAACAACAAATATTTAACAATTTTAATAATAAATTTAACTTACATAATCCAAACTAATGCATAGGCTAAAAGGACACTGATTTTCAAAGCATCTGTTTGAGGGTGCACTAGAATAATGGACTATCTTGCTACTCTTAGTTTCACTGCTATTACAGACACACAAAACATAAACTGAGGACTTGCATTTTTCATTGATTTTTTTTTTAATTGATGACATCAGAAAATGATGTCAAACTGCAATGTGGTTTTTCATATTGATCAATATTGACAATATTGTTTTATTTTTCCATTTAAAATACACAATCTCACAGCTAAACTCAAATTTAAGTAAACAATACGTTACGTTACAGTATCAAAGGTGAAATTTGTTACTCTATGTGACATCCTGGGGTGAGAAAAGCATCCTTTAAAATTAAAACCAATGATCACGTTAAAATCATTTGGTTTGGTATGTAGTTAAAATAAAATGCAATACACTATGCAAAGAGAATCACTGATTTTTATCTCATGTTTTCACAATGACAGAAACAAATCTGTTTATTCCCTAAAACCTCAATCTTTTTTTAACAGATTAACAGATTCCCTGCATACATTTCTTTGGAATATCTGTGTGCAGACTAGTGCTGTCACTCGCCAGTGCAAATAAACATTGAATATCGCCCACGTTGGCCGACCGAGTATCGACATATGTCGACTTCATAAGCTCACCTCAAAACGAAACTATTCAATTAAAATGTACAATAATATTGTTTTCTTACCTGATTACACCATTTTAGTGTCATATTTGTCTTTTTATTTTGGTTGTTTATGCATCGTTAAATGCAGGAACACTCTGAAAACCGTCAGTATATTAAAATAATTATACCGACTTTATAAAGCGCTGTATAATGGCCATATTATAACATCTACGCCTCAAATAAATTATAACTACAGTGTTTTTGCATATTTTTGAAAGCTTTATGTCAATTACATTGACTTACCAAGTGTGAAAAAAATAAAGATGCAATTCCGAAACTACATTCGAGCAATGGTTTAATGCTTTCCTGATAGGTCATGTGACTCCATTTGTATGGACCAGGTTGTCAAAACGCCGAAAATATATTTCAAAATGCTGAATAATCCTTCACTTTTAAAAGATATTCTATCATTATTATATAAATATGCTAATATCTTTGCAATCGGATTTGAAAAAACAGTTCCGATTATCGCTCATAATAGACCTAGTAAACGATAGTATCGGAAGTAGCGAATGTCAAGACAGCACTAGTAATGACCACATGTCAGACTCTGACTTTTGTGTCATGTTGGGGTGTTGCCTTTTGTCAAGTGCAATTTTAACCTGCGCTTAACACTGTCAAAGAATATTTCGATCAAACAAAATCCTCATTACTGCACTTAAAACAGGCACAAATAAGGATTTGAGTCCAAGTTGTGTTGGGAAGCAGTACACTTACTTTATACTCGTCCATCCAGACGTTGGCCACACGTAGAGAGTTGCGCAGCATGGTGTCTCCCCCTGGTGAGGTATATGGACGGCGCTTGCGGAAAATATGACCCACTCGAGAACAGGGGATAATCTCAAGAGTCCCACCACACTGCCAGATCTGAGAAAAAAATACAAGCTATAAAAATACAGTGAAAAAACCCTTTTTTAACTGTTCCCATTGCAGAGTTAACAAAAACATGGATTACCATGACTACATTGAACACTCCAGTTTACATAAATAAATAGGTTTTTCCATAACTTGCATCTTCTATTGAATACAATTTGATTTAATATCAAAGAATATTTTTTGCTTAACTAGAAATAGGACACCCTGTTGATAGTAGCTGTGACATATGAATAGAAACAGGATAGCATAGAAAAACACACATTATCATGTGTAATCTCCACCCCATGAACCTTTTGCAAATATTGTACAGTAGTCTTACAAGACCCTGTTTCATTTGTAAAATATATCAATGATGCTTAAATATTTATTAGTATACATGTAAATTATTTCAGCTTCATACCTTTTTGCATTGGTTGGGTCAAAAATTTCGACGAAATTGCTCTATCTTGCACGGTTAAGGAGATAGAAGCAAATTTCTGTTTTTCAATTTTTGGCAAAAATTTGAAAATTCAAAATGGCCGCCATTTTTGGGAAGAGGAAAATTTTTTTGAAAATTGCCAAGAGTACATTGCTTAGATACCCTGTGGGTTGAAAATTTCGACGAAATCGCTCTATCTCGCACGGTTAAGGAGATAGTAGCAAATTTGTGTTTTCCATTTTTGGCTAAGTAGCTATTACTCAGTCAGTTATATAGCTATTATCACTAAAACCAATCCCAAGCAAGCTATCGACCTAAGTAATGCTCACACTAAATTTGGTAAAGATATGTCACCCCACAGTGGGGTGGACATTATTACATGAACATAGATCTGCTACTTTAGCCAAGTGGATAACACATTTGGCCAACAACATAAATGATTAGGGTTCGATCCTAGGTACAAACAGATACACAGGGACTCAGATGACCAGTTCAAATGGCGGTCCTCTGTAAATGGGTCCTATCCCCAATGACAGGATAAAGAACCACAGGGACATTGACAAATAGTCATTCCTGAGAGTCTGTGGTTGATGTGTAAGCATGCAAAGCTAGGGGGTCTGGGCAAATTCCACCCCTCCCCCAGACAGGGAAAATTAGTTCTTTTTTTCTAAATTTAACACTTGGCTCAAAAATATCTGAATGCTGAATGCTCCTTTTATCACTGATTCAAATTGTGCACGCTTTCAGTAGGAACTAGAAATGGCTAAGATTCCATCCATGTATGGATATTATTATCATCTGGCTTTGTTTATACACCATTAGTTTCAGGGTTATTTTACTAATGAAATTTAAGTAAATTCTGAAGGCAGCTTTGACGTCAGCAACATATATCGCCCATTTGATAATAGGTTGTGTAAAAGTATATTTATTGTCATAATTCTGAATGAATCGGGATCAAGTGCATATGGGGAATCTGTGGCTGTTACGTTGGGTTCACTGTTGAACCCCTTTTACATTTTTTACGGGGGCTTGGGGGGTTGAACGCCCTAAACACCCGCTCTGGATCTGCTAGTGTTTACCATTCCTACTCTGAATGAATTCATAGTGTCATGTGTTAAATGGAATGAAATGACACTTTTATTTCTTACCCTCAAAGAAATTACATTACCATATCTTTTCACTTCTCACATTGAGTGAAATCTTACAGTATATGGTGAACAGTGCTGAATCAGGTAATAAAATCACTGGTGACAGGTCCTTTACATACAGCACTTCCAAACTGTGCAACTGACTTACTTACTGACGTCAGAAAAACTAAAAACTTGACACCGTCCAAATGTTTAGCCAGGACTACTTTATTTATAAGGTTTCCTGGTATCTGATTACTCACTGTTTTCTATTAGGCAGCACAAATTAAACGTTCATAGCTTGCATTGAAAGTAAGTTCATTTCAAATATTCTAAAGGCCTTTAATGGCAAGGACTATTTGCCTGCTATACTCTGTTGATTTGTACTGATGGATTTCTGGGAAATCTGTATATTTTGGGCTCATTCCCAAAACTGTGGATATCAGTCGTGTCATTCAATATCCTTAACAGATTTTGGAATTAAAAATACTTTTCATTGTATTGAATATTATACTGGCATTCACTTCTTATCTAGAAGGATCAAATAGTTTCACTTTCACTTCTTACCCTGAATGAGATCTCCAGATTCTCCCCACCCCAGACATCCAGGCCTGGGTCATATTTACCCATGTGGATGAAGTATTGTCGGCTAATAGCAAACAGACCTCCAGCCATTGTAGGCGTTCTGCAAAAGTATAAAAATATTAACAATGCAATTGTTAGGACTAAAATTCCTTCCACTGTAAGTTACATTCTTTTGACAGCTGTTTATTGTGAGTAAACAGGGGGACACATTCCACTCACACATTCCATTGGGCGGTTGACACATTCCAGAAATTACATGACATTCCAGGTAAGCCAGCAGTCAGTATAAAAACTCTGAACTGGTAACAAACAACATGCAATAACTGTTTTTGTTGGGTTTTTTGGGGGTTTTTTTGTGAATAAATATTGTTAGAAGCGGATTAAACTTATTTGTTTCTCTTGGAAATGATAACTCCTCTGAAATAAAAGATCAGTGAGTGACCACCAAGGGCCAAGTCTGGCCACTGGGAAACACCTCGTAACACTATATATGTTGGAAATAAGTTACAAATATTGTTAAGTACATAACAAAATGAGGATGCAATCTTAAGACCGTCAAGCATATAAAAACCCCGCCATATTAAGAGTTCTGCATACAGAAATAAATAAATAGAAGCAAAGCTATTTGTTAATGTATATTTACCTTTTCATCTTTAATTTGTGACTTTGATTTTCTATATATACAAATTTTTGGCAAGGTTTCAAAAATACTAAACAGCAAATTTTCCTCAAAGAAATAAAGATTTCAAACTGTGGGTTAAATCAACTTTAAATTTTAGAATCTCATTCTTTTGAGTTGACAAAGATTAGTACGATTTTATACAGTGGAATTTTCTCAATGTGTAAGGTCTGTATGAACCATACAACCCAGATACAAGCACCTTTAAACTAAACCAAATGGAGGGAAATCAGATCATAAATCACATCATAAACATGTAAGTTATGGTTATTTTAGTTTGAGAATTTTTGTGGTACTACCATGCAAACCTTAACCGGGAGGTTTGCGGTTTCATTCGGGGACAAATTAATCTACTTCCGCGCATGCGCATTAGTGGGGATCGACAGCGTGGTCTCGAGGGTTTCTCACTTTAAATTCAGACACCAACGAGTCAACACTCAGATTTTAAATACTTTCCCGCGGGGAATTGTGTGTCGTTTTAGATGTGTTACTGTGGACGGTGTTATTGCAGTGGAAACGGACTTGTGATTGTAGGACGTGAATGAACAGTATGAAGGGCAAAGAGAAAGAAAAACTTGTTAAAAATGTGAATCGAGATGTGGAAGGGGCAGTAGCAAATGAAATCGCCTCAAGGAAGGAAGTGGGTGTGCAAGACAACCTGTGCACACCGGTGCCACAAGGGGAAAAAGGAACTGGTATGGATTCTGTATCTTCTATATTGGAAAAATTGGTGGGGGCAGTGGACAATGTAACAGGGAAACTGGGGGGCATTGAGTCAAGGTTGAATCAGTTAGAAGCAGAAGCAAGGGGGTCGCTGGCAACATCACAGGAATCAGTGGGTCAGTGGCAGACGGGGGACGAACCATTGTTTAATACAGTCGGAGGGACCCGTCCAAAACAACGTCGTGTCAAACAGATTATGAGTGACGTTGAAATAATAGATTCTGATTCCGACGGGAAGACTAGAAAGAAAAAGAAGGCAGAGAAAAAGCCCACGGGACAAACTACCCATACTGTGAGTGTGATGTCCCCGGAGCAAATTGCTAAGTTAAACCAGGTTACAGATAGAACAATTGTTGAGAAAAGAGTTAAACCGGGTACGACGGCACCAGGAACTCATGATTTGGGAACACAACAGAACGTTTTTAGTGTGATGCCAGGTGTGACAGACCAGGGTGAGACGGGCATACAAGGGTGGACAGTGGATCAGGTTGTGGAGAACAATATAACGAAACCCGTCATAGAACCACAGAGAGATCTCTTGGACTTTCTGAAACCGACTGACATGGGGCAGAATACAGACACTTTTCTGTCGTGGCCAGAAATGACAAAAGGTTTGACCAGTGGTGGGAGACAAACAAGGGGGGTGCGGAAGGAAGACGAGGCCTGGAGGGACGACACAAGGTTACAGACGTTAGTGTGGGAACGCCTGCAACAGCTTGAGAATGAGGCAAAGTTGGATGGAACTCAAGGTAAACGCAAAAGATCGGGTCGGTATGTGGTTACTGACAACTCCACTGTGCCACCTTATCGTAAATGGGCGAATGAGGCAGTTTTAGTGGGACCATCACGTAAACGGGTGACTTTCGATGAGCTGACGCAGACCCAGTTCACAATGGGTTTCATTAAGAACATCCTCGATACTACAGATCAACAGATGCGACATAACATGCTTCTAGAATTCTGGGAGCTAGTGAAACTGGCGGATGCGACGTCATGGGGCGTGGCAAAATCTGCATACATAACACAAATGCATGCAATAGAGGACGGGGAAATTACGTGGGCAGATAAGGGGGCACTCCTGCAGAAACGAATGATACAAACGCATGTGGGGGCCTTCGGTGCTCACTCAGTCAAATCAGTTCCCACGAAAAGTGCTGCGCTGGGAAGTGAAAAACGTCTTGTGTGCAAATTTCATAGATCAGGTTCATGTAGAGAAACAGGGGATGTACACATAGATCCAATGACAGGTATCTTGTACACACACGACCCGGCCACACGCAGGAAATAGGATCATGTGGACGACTGCGGTAGTGCTGATCGCGAACAATGGGACGTTTCTGATAGTGTTTATTCTTTTATGCAATATGTGCCTAGAGGGCGGAGCTGTCACCTAGGGAGGCGGGGTAAGCAAAGGGCAACATCTCAGAACCGGAGTACCAACGTGCCATGGAAATCATCGTGTAGTAAACAATGGGTTGGGGGGGATGGTAATCAAGACGGACAAAGTCGTTTTCCTTTTGGCTGTTTAGATAGTAGTGCCCCTCCTTTTATTCCGGGTAGGTTGTGGGGTCAGTCGACTCTCACCAATAAGGTTGAAGGTCGAAGTGGGAAGGCTAGAACTTCACAAGGCGTACAGGTATATGGGGGAAGAAGTCATGTGGGTAGTGACCGAGTAAGTCACAAAAGTATAACGGGGAGAAATAATAGTTGGTTCAGTAATGGGGAGGGGAATAACATATATGGGAGGGCAGTACATGTAGGCTCTGGGGTTGGCACGAGTGGTGACAGCTCCGATCTTGGGAGTGCGGATTGTAACCATATTGTGAGTGATGGTAATTATCGAGACCCGATTGGGGCCATACATGTGTATTATAAGACTGATGATTGTTTGAACAATGTTGAGTCATATTTAAGTCAATGGAACACGCTTGGTCGTGATTATGTTCTATGTGGTGTTGAGGGGCGCACTGCTCCAGTGATGTGGTACAATGATGGCACACAAGTGCAGATGAATGCGGAATGTGTAGATGCAGGTGTTACTGTGAGTGTGGGAACAAGTCAGATGGGGGATAACATAGGGGGTAAAGTAGTACAGGATCATCAGCCCATGGAGGTTATAAGTAATGCTCCCTCTTTGCCTAGCGCGAGGTCGCAGGATGGGCTGGCCCTAATAGAGCAAGGGAATGATAATGAGCATATACAGAGTTATAACCAAGGGCATGCGTGTGTTGACTATAGCAGTGTATAAGGGGGGATAGTGTGCCCTCTAAATGATAATGTTGTTTGTACAAATGTTGATGGGAACGGTGTTTACTTTAAAAAAGATCAGTTCAATAACTTTGAAAGTGTGTTTTCTTCAAGTGTTTACACTCCGGGTCAGGACCACAACACGGGTGAAAAACAAGTGCACGAGGGCGTCAATAAGGAAGCACTTCCCCGGTGTATTTATAAACCCATCGGGTTGAATACGGACTTTGGCTTTAAACCTCGGGATGTTAGATGGACCCCCCTTGAGGGCATAGTGAGCGTAGGCCAACAATTAAGCAACTCAGATTTCATTGCATTGGCGGTGAAGGTCCTTGAGTCGGGCAAGTATAATTGTGATCACGCAAAAGTACCCCTAACATCTACTTTTAACCTTATGGGCTGGAAGAAATATGCTCACAGATTTCGGGATAACCGTTTAGTGGAGTTTCTGACCTATGGTTTCCCGTTGGGCACACGCGACTATGAGGCCTTGTGTAGGGGGGAGAGTCAGAACCACGAGTCGGCGCGGGATTACCCCAGTCAGATTGCTGAATTTTTACATAAAGGTGTCACGAGTGGAGCCATAGCTGGCCCCTTCGATACCCCTCCGTCGGCCCATTGTCACGTGTCACCGTTGATGTCACGTAGTAAAGATGATGGCACACGGCGTGTCATTTTAGATCTATCCTATGGGGGCCCGGGGAAGTCAGTAAATGGTACCACCATACGCTCAACATATGACGACTCAGAATATGACTTAACGCTCCCGAATCTGGATGCTCTGTTGGTGGAGATATTGAGCAAGGATAAACCAAAACTTTTAAAGATAGATATTGCGAAAGCATTTAGGAACGTGCGTATTGATCCGGGTGACGCTTTGAAACTCACCATGTGTCATGAGGGGAAGTTTTATGTTGACCGGTCATTGTCTTTTGGGGCAGTGCATGGCACTGCTATTTTTCAGCGGATCACGGACGCTATACGTAGGATCTTGGAATATGAAAACATAAAGGTATACAATTACATTGACGATATTTTTGCTTGCGTTGAGGAGGATAGAGCAACATACGTTTTTAACCGTTTAAAGGCTTTAATACAGGAGTTAGGTTTACCGATAAATGACACCAAAGTTGTTACCCCAGCAGACGTTATGACCTGTATGGGCATCGAAATAAACGTTGTGCACAAGAGTGTGCGTCTTCCTCATCAAAAAATTCAGGAAATTAGTTACGCGTGCAACACATTTGTGGGAAGGCGCGAGTGCAAACGTCGTGAATTACAGTCCCTTTTAGGCAAGCTTCTGTACTTGGCCAAGATCATTGTCCCAGCTAGGGGTTTCCTAAATCGTATGCTCTCCTATTTGCGTGGTAATAAGCAGTCTAATACCATATATTTGGGCAAGGATTTTAAAAAGGATTTACTTTGGTTTCAGAAGATCCTTTGCACGATTAATCCCGAGGCAAAGTATAGTATAGTCCAGGAGCAGCATCTGGTAGACGTATATGTGGATGCGTCATTGCAAGGTTTGGGGGCGATATGGCGCGAAGGCGCATATAGTGAGAGATTACCAAGTTTTATTGAAGAGGGTAGGGGGATTGTACACTTTGAGATGTACAACGTTTGGCTGGCGCTACAGGTTTGGGGCAAAGTATGGAAAAATAAAACAGTGCGAGTGTTCTGCGATAACGCCGCGGTCGTCCACATCCTTAATAGTTTTAAAACTAAAGATGAGTTCTTGGGTACTTGTCTGCGGAATATAATGTTGTTGTTAGCTCAGAATAATGTTCACCTAGTATGTGAACACATTAAAGGTCAGGACAATCATCAAGCTGATGCGTTATCACGGGCAATTCACGATAGCAAGTATAGTTGGATTGAACAGGTCACTGATACCAACCAGGTCCCTGCTCACAAATTTTATATGGATTTTGATTTGTAGGCACAGGGGCCGCGCATACTTTGGCTGAGACGGCATACAGACGAGCTCTACACTCACGGCATCCCAGGACCGCGGCACTGCAGGATAGGGTCATCATGGAGTACATGGCATTCTGTCAGGCTCATGCGGTCACTGACACAAGGGCAGTGGGATCCTTGCTGGCATTTTTGGAGACTCTCATGGCTAGAAACTTGAGCTTTAGAACTGTAATAAACTACTTCAGTGCTCTAAAGCAGGCCCATTTGCGCTTGGGCATATATGATAAAAATTTTGAAGCTCCGTTAATTGGTACTTATTTAAAAGCAATAGCAAAGGTTAAACCATCAGTAGTTATAAAGAAAGGAGTATATACCATGGACCAGCTTGACCAGTTATTCAGAGTAAACTCACAACTTCCTTCTTCACTCCCCTTTAAACTAGCTTTCGCTTTGGGGGTTTTCGCATTGTTAAGGATTTCAAATTTGGTCCCCTCCAGTGAGAAATATTTTAACCCTGACAAACATTTGACTAGGGCAGATGTGGTTGTCACACCCACAGGGGCAGAAATTGCCATTAAATGGGCCAAGAACATGCAACGAACTGATAATACCCATATAGTAAAAGTGCCTAGGTTTACACTACGACCATATTTGTGCCCCGTTCTTGCCATAGAGCAAACACTAGCAAACCCCCCTTACGCCCCGTCTGCTCCTTTGGTTATTAAAGGAAATAGGCCCGTTACGGAACGAGCCATCAGGCAACGTTTAGCTTTCATAAACCGACATTTGGGATTGGATCAGTCGGGCCTTACATTTCACGCATTGAGGCGTACCGGGGTGACATTGCTATTTGGGAAAGATGTTCCGTTGAGCGCAATTCGCTCCCATGGAGCTTGGGCATCAGATGCTATATGGCAGTATGTCAAGAATACGGACGCAGTCGCGGATAGAGTACCTCACGCCTTTGTTGACATGTTTCGTTAGTTTGGGGATTTAACTGTTCAACAAACTTGTGATGTATGAATTTTATTGTCGAGTGTTATACACTAATATTATTGAATAAAACACCCCAAAAACAAGAAAAAGTGTTATTACATTGTTGTTTGCCCAACGAATGTACCATGCAAACCTTAACCGGGAGGTTTGCGGTTTCATTCGGGGACAAATTAATCTACTTCCGCGCATGCGCATTAGTGGGGATCGACAGCGTGGTCTCGAGGGTTTCTCACTTTAAATTCAGACACCAACGAGTCAACACTCAGATTTTAAATCCCGCCCACCCACTCCTGGCATTAGGGTTTTTAGTGTTTTACATACTATTTAGTTTTTTTTTGTACTAAGGAGTTAGGGGATTTAACTGTTCAACAAACTTGTGATGTATGAATTTTATTGTCGAGTGTTATACACTAATATTATTGAATAAAACACCCCAAAAACAAGAAAAAGTGTTATTACATTGTTGTTTGCCCAACGAATGATGAGCTGTATTTCACCATATAAACGACCCTGGGGTGATGCATTAAGGGGGAAGGGGGCACACTATTACAGTAAAAAAAAATTCAAGTATTTGGTGGCAATGGGTGATAAATGAGTACTTAAATTGTGGGAGAACTTAAAATATTTAAAACAAACCTTAAGTATGAAGAAACTGGATACTTTTGTTTCGTATGTCTGTAGGTTTAAAGGCATTTTTTATCAAAACTGTCATGTTTTATTTGATTAACTGCATTATCTGTTAGCAGTTATTCAATTCAGGAATTATTAATTTAATAATATATCTTTTTTTTTCAGAATCCTGGAATCGCAAAATATAGAAGAGGTAAGAAGGGACATTTAATAGGAAGGAGGTGTTAATACAGTGAAAAAATGTGTTTTCTGATGACATCTACCAATTCAACAAAAGTTGGAGAATTCTTCATCATAAAAGTAGTTTAACTTCAAATTTCATTATACCATTGATAACTATTAATTCAGCATAAGTTGGAGCATTCTTCAACATAAAAATAGTTTCACTTCAGCTTTGATTATACCATTGCTGGTATGTTCAGACAAAGTAGGTCATATTTCCTCAAACTTTATTATCAGGCTCTAGGTTTTTACCAAATCCTTTTGTCTTTTGTGTAATATATAGGTACTGTATGCCTTTTGGAGAAACAGGCCTCCCTGACGATCAAATTCCACCTTGTGGCAAACACCTATAGTTGAATCACTGATTCCTATGTGAATTCCAAGTTAGGCTAATTAATGATTTTGAATTTTCAAAATACTTAATGGATTAGAGGTTTCATTAGTGTTTTTTTTTCAACTGAGGAAATTGACAATTCCAGCATAATCAATACTAATGTCGCAGTTACTGTAGAAACTGTAACTAACATTCAAATCTGATCTGTAAACACATTTTAAGAAGTTTGGTCCAGATCAGGTAAATATGTACTGATTTTTGTTGGGCAATTATTGTAAATAATTCAACCAAAGTTTACCCATATGAAAACACTGGCAAGCTGTGCATGTGGAAACATACAGTAACTACGTCTTATGCCAGTATGTCAAGATAACATGTAGTTTTTATTATGATTACAGAAAACATCTCCCACAAATGTATAAACATACACCTAACATATCAGCCAGTATGATCAGTGCACAATGAGTGAAATGCATGCACTTTTCTATTTTTCTAACAACAGACAAAAAAACTAGCCTTCCCGTCAGACTCTAATTTAGAGTTGTGGTTGAGTCCAAATTTTAGAACCAAGAGGGAAAATTGGGCAAAACCCAAATGCATCTGACTTACTAAATGGCAGGACATAAGTTTTCCAATGTGTACATGAGCTGTAACTCACACATAAATATGAAGGGTGATATGTTTTTTCGAAGACTTTAGAGGACAAAATGTCTGATATAATAATAGAATATTATAAAATACTGTGAAATATTTGTTGCTGTTGAATATTTTCGCAAAATTGTGTAAAATAATGAATATGTGAGGAAACCGGTTTTGATGAGAAGAAAACAGAATGTAACCAGATCAGTGTCTTTCGGTTGGCAAATAGGTTTCCGGTTTACCGTCTTCAACAATACTCTAAATTGTACAAAAAAATTTGAAAATTGAATCTAAAACCCTAACTGAAACTAAAGATGGGTCAGTGGTGCTCATACCATGGTAATGTAACTAAGTGTAGGGATCCTATATCAATTTTTCAATACTGATCAACGCATCCTTTTGAATTTTAAAATATCAATAGTAAAAAAGTGTCGCTTTCAATGAAGTTTTCAGCAACTCATTGGGAATGTTTGAGACATTGTTGTAATTATCATGTTGTTGCTATCAACATATTAATCATCAATATTAATAAATAACAACACTTACTTGATGTTATTTTATAAACCTTATTTGCTTTTATAACCAGCTTGCATTAAATTTGGCAATAGTTTTAAATACGTGGAATATAAGTAGAACTGTTTTTGGTAACTGAGGAATCAGTAGCTGCAAAATAAATTCTGATTCTAATTGGACTTTTATAGCGCTTAATCTCCCCAATAGGAAGGGGACTCTAAGGCGCAACAAAACAAAAACAGTCTACCAATGTCATTGTCCAGGGACGGAAGAAAGTTCAGCACCACAGAGAACACCAGGGTGAGTGAAAGTAAGGAGGGTATGCCTTGGTGTAAAGGTGGGTTTTGAGCCGTTTTCTGAAGGAGGCAAGAGAGGGGGACGCGCGAATTTCCTCAGGAAGATCATTCCAAACAGTGGGAGCATCGAAGGCAAAACTATGACCAAACTGTTTGACAGATTTATGGATTGAGGGTTGAAACTTGGGAATGACAAGGAAATTACCACCACTCTGACTGAAAGCAAGCATTTTACATTGTGAAACAACATAATTCTCAAGATTGAAAGATATGCAAAGATAATTTCGAGTTTCACATCGATACTAAAATTGCATTCTGATCTGAACACTAATTATAACAAATATTACAGCATATATGAGATCACTTCAAATAGTAGCACATTGCTAGTAGCACTAGCCAATCAATCTTCAGAAATTACTTTTTTTTTTGATATAGCATATTTTAAACTTTTACAGAACTTTTGATGAGCATATTTTGTGATCATTAACTACACTTCCTGTTTGTCTGCTTTATCAACTGACACAATACCAAAGGTCAAAGGTCAGAGTTTGGGTTTTAATATCCCATTCAACAGCCAAAGTCACATTGGGACAGACCCTCAGCATTGCAACTTGTGGGAGTGAAACTGAAAGATGATACCAGAATGTACAGCTTTGCATTGATTAGATATCAAAAGGAAAATCTTAAACTGACCTACCCTGAATTGAAATTAACCCATCATGAATAGAAATTAACCCATCATGAATAGATATTAACCATCCTGAATATAAATCACCTCATCCTGAATAGAAATTACCCCATCCTGAAAAGAAATTAACTCATCCTGAATAGAAGTTAAGCCATCCTGAATATAAATTAACCCATCCTGAGAAGAAATCAACTCATCCTGAACAGAAATTAACCCATCCTAGATAGCAATTAACCTATAGTGAACAGAAATTAACTATCCTGAAAGAATATTAACCCATCCTGAATTACAGAAAACTGACAAATCCCAAACAGAACTTGACACATGCTAAAAATAGAAACTGAGCCATCCTGGACTGACCACTAAAAAATGGAACCTTCATGAAATGTTTATAGAATTTCATTTCTGTGTTAGACCACTAGCAGATTCTTGCGCTCATCAAATAAAGATGAAATGTGCACCACTAGGACAAGCAGGTGTCGTAAACCATGGAGACCCAAGGCTAATGAGTAAAAATAAAAGTCAAAAGCATTCTTGAACATAAAACTTTTAAGTTTTGTTTCAAACTGAACTACTTCTCACATTCTGAATAAAGCCTGTTACAAATACACTTTGAAATATATATCATTGCCTCATTGGCAATGTTTTTGAACTTCATCCTTTTTGTGACAATTGAAAATATGTAGACATTTTGTCAATATTTAAGAAGATCTTTGTCAAGTAAGCTTCTGATTAAGTATCAGATTGACTTTTCTATTGAAATGTATGCTTTTGTCTTGAACCCAGGTTAAGCAGCTGTATTTTTGCAGTTGTTGATAACTGCGTTTATAGGGTTCAATCTTAAAAACAGAAGACACTGCGCAAGTAAAACAAGTGTAGGTTAAGCTAGCTAAAACTGGAATCAGGTACAAGGGTCAAATATCAGGCAATGCTTTAGTTTTCCCCTTTATAAATGCCAGTAATAAGTAGAATGGAAGCTTTCAGTTTATGATACAGCCAAATACAATTACGGAGCCTTATTCAGGTTACAATCCATTGAGATTACATCATCATTAAGACGATATCATATTTTTAACATTTCCCACAATCCAAAAAACATTCATCTTCCAAACTAGATTTATTTTCAATGAAAACAGGCATTATTAGATTTCCTGCACAGTATTACAAACACATATACAGAGGCACCACTTCAGTGGTTTTGACTAATACAGTGCCCTTGGTTTAACTTATCCTGAAGTCTGCACTCTAATAAAATAGACTTAATATGTTGTAATGTTTGTTGAAATGTTTCTAATTTCTATATCCCTGACTTAGGCCTTCCCTTTGTAATAATATTTAACTTGACATAACAAAAGAATTTGGTTAGCTGTTTTAAACAAAAAAAAAAGACCCAGTTAGATCAAGTTTGATTTAAATGCAAAAAATATTTACAACTACGTAATATATCTATGTACCCATTTACTGTAAGGGGTTGATAAATATTTTAAACTAGAAATAGGCCGCCCTGTTGATAGTAGATGCGAATAGAAACAGGATAGCATAGAAGAACACACATTATCATGTGTAATGTCCACCCATGAACCTTTTGCCCAAATTGTACAGTAGTCTTACAAGACCCTGTTTCATTTGTAAAATATATCAATGATGCTTAAATATTTGTTAGTGTAGATGTAAATTATTTCGGCTTCATGCCTTTTTGCATTGGTTGGGTTGAAAATTTTGACGAAATCACTCTATCTTGCACGGTTAAGAAGATAGAAGCAAATTCCTGTTTTTCTATTTTGGGCAAAAATTTGAAAATTCAAAATGGCCGCCATTTTTGGGAAAAGGAAATTTTTTTGAAAATTGCCAAGAGTACATTTCTTAGATACCCTATGGGTCGAAAATTTCAACGAAATAACTCTATTTTGCACGGTTAAGGCCAGTTTGTGTTTTTCCATTTTGGGCAAAAATTGGAAAATTCAAAATGGCTGCCATTTTTGGGGAGGGGAAATTTTTTTTGAAAATTGCAAAGATTACATTCCTTAGATACCCTGTGGGTTGAAAATTTCGACGAAATCGCTCTATCTCGCATGGTTAAGGAGATAGAAGGAAATTTGTGTTTTGCCATTTTTGGCAAAACTTCGAAAATTCAAAATGGCCGCCATTTTTGGGGAGGGGAAAATTTTTTGAAAATTGCAAATATTACATTCCTTAGATACCCTATGGGTTGAAAATTTCGACGAAATCGCTCTATCTCGCACGGTTAAGGAGATAGAAGCAAATTTGTGTTTTGCCATTTTTGGCAAAAATTCGAAAATTCAAAATGGCCGCCATTTTTGGGGAGGGGAAAATTTTTTGAAAATTGCAAAGAGTACACTTTTCAGATACCCTGTGGGTCGAAAATTTTGACGAAATCGCTCTATCTCGCACGGTTAAGGAGATAGAAGCAAATTAGTGTTTTGCCATTTTTGGCAAAAATTCGAAAATTCAAAATGGCCGCCATTTTTGGGGAGGGGAAAATTTTTTGAAAATTGCACAGAGTACACTCCTTAGATACCCTGTGGGTCCAAAATTTTGACGAAATCGCTCTATCTCGCACGGTTAAGGAGATAGAAGCAAATTTGTGTTTTGCCATTTTTGGCAAAAATTCGAAAATTTAAAATGGCCGCCATTTTTGGGGAGGGGAAAATTTTTGGAAAATTGCAAAGATTGCATTCCTTAGATACCCTGTGGGTCGAAAATTTCGACGAAATCACTCTATCTCGCACGGTTAAGGAGATAGAAGCAAATTTGTGTTTTGCCATTTTTGGCAAAAATTCGAAAATTCAAAATGGCCGCCATTTTTGGGGAGGGGAAAATTTTTTGAAAATTGCACAGAGTACACTCCTTTTTGAAAATTGCAAATATTACATTCCTTAGATACCCTGTGGGTCGAAAATTTCGACGAAATCGCTCTATCTCGCACGGTTAAGGAGATAGAAGCAAATTTGTGTTTTGCCATTTTTGGCAAAAATTCGAAAATTCAAAATGGCCGCCATTTTTGGGGAGGGGAAAATTTTTTGAAAATTGCAAAGAGTACACTCCTTAGATACCCTGTGGGTCGAAAATTTTGCCGAAATCGCTCTATCTCGCACGGTTAAGGAGATAGAAGCAAATTTGTGTTTTGCCATTTTTGGCAAAAATTCGAAAATTCAAAATGGCCGCCATTTTTGGGGAGGGGAAAATTTTTTGAAAATTGCAAAGAGTACACTCCTTAGATACCCTGCGGGTCGAAAATTTTGCCGAAATCGCTCTATCTCGCACGGTTAAGGAGACAGAAGCAAATTACTCAAAAGTAGTACTGAAAATACACAATGAAGTACCTAAATGGCTATTACTCATGTACTGACAAAGCTATCAGTCCCAAATGCAATACCAAGCGAGCTATGGACATAACAATCTTGTATTCAAAATTGTAGTAAAATATCTTTAATTATTTTGGCTTAAATGCACGGAAACCAATGGGTACTGAAAATAGCTGTACTTAAGTATTACTCAGTAAGCAAAAGAGGTACAACAGCCAAAAGCAATCCCAAGCAAGCTACTGACCCAATAAGCCTGCATACCAAATTTGGTGACAATAGCTCTAATACTTTTCCTTTAAATGAGCGGAAACCATGCGTGACGCCGGACATCGGACGCCGGACGCCGGACATCGGACATCGGACAACGGACATCGGACATCGGACGGCGAAAAAAGCAAAAATAATATATCCACCCCCCAGGGGGGGTGGACATAATACTTCCCTGAAGCAGAAGAATTATTTATTCATACAGAAACTCTGGCTTGTTTCAGTTTTGAAATAAAAATGAAAATTTTGATATGACACTGTAATTTTCCTTTGCAAACAGGTTGACATTAAACTATGCCACAAAATAAATCGGTAGAGTATTACATCCCTAAAGTGACGTCATCATAAATATTTAAAAAGATCATAAATTTTATTTTACACAAGGCTGACAACAAAATAAAATAAAATTTCATGACATATCCCAGAACAGATTGTTTTAATGATGTTTTAATGAGTACATTTTTCTCTTAAAATACAAATAAATCAAATGTTTCCCGAATACCAATCTGGGCTGATCTAAAAGTCTGATCCAAAGTTGATCAGTTTTACTCAAATTTGATCTGATGTTCATTGATCCACATTAGTGAATACTGCCTTTGAATGCAATTAATGAAACCTGACAGCTCCTATGGTGTGATCTCCCAGAAATGTAACTGGTCTGAAGATAAAAAGTCATTTCATTACTGTTTAAAACTGAAAAAAAATTGTTATCACTCACTCGTCTATAAAGATACACCTCTGAAAAAGGTACTACCCTGTAGGTACCCAGAAAGTAGCTGAACAACATACTTTACTGAAACACTGTAAAAGCAGTCATTTTGGAGCTATTAACAATTCACTGTAAGTAGTCATAAGGGTTATTACTGACACAGTTATAGACCAAAGTGTGCAAAAGGCAGCAAAAATGGGGAAATTAAACCCTAACCAAAAGTTATTTCAGTTAATAACTTTACAGCCAGCTCCTTATTTTAGATACATCAGTGTGACCATGAACATTCATGCTTGCATACAAGAGATATTTAGGAGTTTCCATGAGCAGAAAAATTTATTATAACCCCGAGATTGGAATCAGCTATTTCTACCATCACCTGCCCAGTAACCTTATTGGAAATAGGTAAGACTGAGAAGAGTGGCAATTTATGTCATTGACAACTATTTGATTCATGTCACATCAGCTAAAGATAATTATCAGATAAATTATAAATCTTTTATAAGAGTACTTATCTCTCAATTCTGCACTATAGAACACACATTGTTCCATTCCTCGACTAGTACTGAAGACAATATTTATGTATGAAACAAAGAAGTTGTTTGTGGATTAAGGTAATTGTATAAAGTATGGCATACTTGTATAAAGTACTGTATGCTTGTATAAAGTACTACATACTTGTATAATGTACTGCATACTTGGGTGTATAAAGTACTGCCAAAGGCAAAGTCAAAGCTGGTGTTTTAAATTATAATTAACAGCCAGGGTCGCATTGGGACAGGTCCTCAGCTTTGTCACTTGTGGGAGTTGAATCCACACAGAGGTGACAGCCTGTGATTGGATGCCAAGCCTGCTAACCCTCCAAGCCACTCAGGACCTGTATAAAGTACTGCATACTTATATAAAGTACTAGATACTTATATAAAGTACTGCATACTTGTACTTGTACAAAGTACTGTATACTTGTATAGAGTAGTATATACTTGCATAAAGTACTGGATACTTGTATAAAGTACTGCATACTTGCTATAAAGTACTGCATACTTTCATCATGTTTTCCTTTGCACAGACTAATACAGTAGTACTACCATACATGTTTATTATCATCATTACTTAATTCTTTTACAGAAACATGCTTGTGGTGGCCATCTTGTTTTTCAGACTGAGGTCATAATTATTCCAAGACAAGTTATTGTAATAAGAAACATATTTTACAAAGTTGAAAAGCCTAGGTATAAAACTTCTCATGACAGAGTAACAACAATGAAATGATAAATTAAGATAAAATCTCTCTAAACACAACACTGGTGTAGCAAAGCATAAGTTGCAGTATCCATAAGACGTTTCCAGGGGATACAATGACCATCACTTTACTTCTGGCCAAATTTTGAAAAATGTTTCATCATTTTCTTCAGTTTCAAGACAGTTTTTACCTGAGTGTATTGCATTGTATCATAACAGTGTGATATGTTATTTACAGGAAAAACTTTACAAAGGAAATAGCAAAATAGACAATTAAAACAGATGTGTATTAATACTTAGTGTATAGTATGAGGAAACATGAGTTCTATGTAGTTTTCATACACTATGTATATTATTTAAACTTAGTAAACTTTTCAACAAAAATTTTGTTCGGCACAACAAATAACCACAATCTGCATGATATACTTCTGAGTATGAATGGCAATGACTAATTTTATACCAACTTAACAAGAAAGGCTGTAAAAAGTACTGTATGTAATATATTGGAAAGGAATAACCTTTTGCAAATTATGCACTCTAACCTTTGGAGAGTACTTGAGTAATCCTTTACATTCCTTAGAGAGTTCAAGACGGCGACACAGATACTTTTTGTTATTTTTACTCTTCTTTTTTTGCATTTCTAAACAAACAAACACTTCTTCTTAAGTAAATAACTGGTTTTCTAAAATAAATTCATATGTTGACAGAAATATACATAACTTTAAACTGTTTAAAGACATTCATTTAACCTGGACTTTTAAAATTTTCTCAATAGACATAAGTAATCTAAAATGATTAAAAAAGCTATAATAGTACAGCCTTATATCATATGAATTTGATTTAATGAATTCATTTCCACGCTAATACATTTGTCTGACTCTACTTTTACCTTTTCCCACCCAAAGAAGTAATGTAATCGGGTCTGTATGTCTGTTTGTCTCTGTCAAAACTCAACAAGCAATCAGTGACCGAATGAATCGGTCATATATAAAGTTGGTACAGACCTTGACGACTTACAAGAACTTCCTACACCTTACAGTTTCTGACACATAACCTGGATAAGATTTTAATGGTCAAGGTCACTACAAAAAGGTCAAAGGAAGGTCACACCATGACATTGCACACCTACATCCCCCCCCCCCCCCCCCCAACCAATGTCCCTACCAAGTTTCAACTTCCTTCACATTACAGTTTCTGAGATACAGCCCATAAGATATTTTAAAGCTCAAGGTCACCACAGCAACGTCAAATGAAGGTCACACTATGATGTTGCACACCTACACCCCAAACCAATATACCTACCAATTACTAAGTATCAGTTCTCTACACCTTACACTTTCTGAGATACAGTAGTTCTTGTATAACTGCTATATACGTCGAGTCCTGGTCGTCCAGTCCTTTACTGTTTTGCAAGATTTCAGTTTTTAAAAGCTCAAGGATGTAGCAACAAATACATGCATCTTGAGACTATGAGAACTCGTTAGCGCTAACTCATACCCATAATCTATGTTTTTCACAACAGTTATATCACTTCAAACGTTAAATAAAATGATCAATTTATGTAAAAGATGCCGGTTGTTGATATCTACGAAGAAATATTACTAAAAATATTAAAACACTGACAATATTGCAAATTTAATAAGTAAATTAAATTTTTATAAGTTAATACCCTATCCAATGGACAATTGCTAATCCGGTCGCCGCGACCGGTCCCGCCAAACGCCAGAAAAAGACGTCCTGTATATAATACCGGCAGGACCGGTCAGTAGTGTGCATTCGCTAGGTGGCGCATCATACTTGCTTCCTTGTCCAGACAGAGTGACGTCAGTTCATCTTTTTCGTTGTCTAAACAGATTTAGACCCCTAGTAAGCTGGTAGCGGGGTCGGTTGGGAGGGCCTTGCCTGTCCATTGGATAGGGTATTAACTTATAAAAATTTAATTTACTTATTAAATTTGCAATTTTATTGCGTTAATACATCCTATCCAATGGACAATTGCTGAATAACTACCGCTTGGTCAGAGGGTAAGTTACTAGGGACTTATGTGAACTCATAAAAGATAAGAAAATTCCCTCTGGCCTAGGTTAACTTTAAGTCAGGAAACCTGTAGGCCTATGGTCAGATACCAGTGCCCGGTTGCCGGGGCGTATACCGACGTTTCCCCCCCCCCTTTTAACAGACCTGCTCTGAGGTAGGGGAAGAGAGGGATGAGTTCGGTCCCAGAAGGCAATAACCTCCCGAAGGAAGGCATGTAGTTAGTTCCAAGAACTATTAACACTACATATATACAAATCTCAGTATATATGGGCCAATTGTGGATCTGCTGAGCAGCCACTACTGGGCCCAATTGAAGGAGCTCTGAACCAGCCCAAGCCACATCCTTCAAATAGAACTGTGTGAAGGTGTTATATTACTTCCAGTGGCTGGCTGAAAAATTGTTCTAAGGAGACTCCCAACTGGAATGCCTTAGAAGCAGCAAGGGGCCCTGACAACATGAGGTTTAACCTGATGTAGGGCGAGGGCCTCCTGACTGGAGAGCTCATAACCTAGGATCACAGTTGCTTGATCCATGAGGAGATAGTGGCAGGAGAGAGGTCTTGTCAAAAATCTTTCTAAAGGGTGACAGACTAACTCATTGTTCTGTTTGAGATCCTGTCCCAATAAGAAGCACAGTGCTCTGGACACAGGACCTATCAGACTCGAGGGACTTATCCAGAGTTGGGGCCAGGGTTGGTATAACCACTGGGGCCACACTGTCCGGACTCTCCTTGGCCAGCTGTTTCTTGGAAAAGAAGGCTGGGTGCTGGGTACAAAGACACCTTTGACCAGTCTAACTGGTGCCTGATGTGTTTCTTTTACCAAGAAAGAATCTCACTCCTGTGTTTGCCAGAACCCAGAGTCAAGAGGAAAACAGTCTTGAAGGTCAATGCTTCAAAGAGGCCTCTTTAAGGGGTTCCAATGGAGCCCTGCCAATTGGTGCAAAGTTGGGGTTTTACGTCCCGTTCAACAGCCAGGGTCATATTGGGACAGGTCCTCAGAATTGCCACTTGTGGGACTCGAGCCCACAGAGGGCCAATTGGTGCAACACCAGGGGGAGGTTCCAGGAGGGGATGCCCCTCCGACCCTTAGGTCTGTCTCTGTAAGCTGTACAAGAGACGAGCAAGATTCTCATTGTGCTGAAATTGGTGACACACCCAGTTGTCAGCAATGACTGATCTGGTTGATCCTCTTTGAGCCTCAATTCCTACTGCCACTGCTTTAGAGAAGCCCTGCTCCTTGATTACTGAGGCTCTAGGAGCCATGCATGCAGATCTAAGTTTGACAGATTCCTGTGAGGAATCTGACTAGATGGTTGAGAGAGCAGGTTGGACAGGTACCAAGGAATCTGACCTGACATGACCAAGAGATTTGGAGCAGTCAGTGTGATTCCCCTGCATGGGTAGTGCTGCAACTTCTCCACCACTTGCCCAAGATGGCTACCATTGGGAAGGCATATGGGTCCAGATCCTCCCATGACAGACTGATTGTATCATTGTCCATATTGGGGGATCTGTCCCCAGTGATGCAAGTTGAGACAGTTTGTTTTTGAGCCAGGTGGCAAAAACAGGCTAATTAGACCTAGTGCCACCAGAAGCATATTGCTTGGAAAAACTCTGACAGGAGGGACCATTCTGTCTGCTCTGTCTAGTTGCATGAGACTGGATAGCTTGTGTGCTATATCATTCAGCCGCCAGGAATGTGTCCCGCTACAGTCACCTGTTTCCTGGAATACCAGGTCAGGGTTCCCCATACAAGGGCACAAGGAGGGCCTGACTTCATCCCCCCCCCCCCCCCCTCTTCCTTCATACAGGCAACCACGGTTGTGTTGTCTGTAGTTATGACAGCAATATTGTTCAACCAGATGTCTTGGCATTCTTAAAGGGCCAAAATTAATGACCACCTTAGTTCCAGATAGTTCAATGTGTAACTTGCTTCAGGAAGGGACCATGGTTCCCCTTGCAGTGTGTTCTCCTAAGTGAGAACCCCACCCTTCTTGATGCATCTGTAAGGATTGAAGAGCATATTTAGCGGGTGTAATGGTTGACCCTGAAGCACATTGTCTTCCTGCAGCCACCATTTAAGATCAGGGTAGAGGGAACTGGGGTCACCTTTTTAGTGATTTTGGTACCCTCCAGTTGTTCTTCTAGTGCCACTTTATCGGCCTCATATGGAGGTGAGCTAGGTGCACTTGCTTCTCTATGGCTGTCAGTAACCCTATCAGGGGCATCAGGTGCCAGACCGGGCATAAAGGTCCGGGGAGAAGCTTCTGGATAAGCATTCAAGGTCTACCCACACTCTAGGGTGGGTCTGACCTTACGCTCTTCCGAGCTAACTGGAAGCCTACTAAGTCGAAGACTTACTCGAGGTCCAGTTCTAATTTTTCATGTTTACCATTCAAGCTTACTCCTGACACTGATATCCTAGAGCATGTGTATGCTGGAGACAGGCTTGGTGGGAAAACTGACCAACCAGTCGTACCGGTGGATTGTGGTACTCTGTAATGCCATAGTTAGACCTCCTTCGCCACCACCGAGAACTCCCATTGTACTGTGAACAGACCAAGGGGAGTAACTGAACTGGTGGGGAAGACCCTGGACATGAAAAATTCCGGTACTTCCTTGTTGGTGGAAAGCGGTGAGGGAGTAGGGAACCTTGAAGTTATCCACTCCCCTGCTGAAGAGAGGTTAATATAGTTCTCAAAGTTTCCCAAACTGAATTACTCAGGGTACTGGGTCACTTCTCCAGCCTGGAGATCTGGTCAAGCCAGTCATCTCCGGAAGGTGAGGGTGTAGCCTTCCTGGGAGATTTCTTTCGAACTTGGGCTAGCCCTAGGACAGCCCAAGTTTTGAGGAGGCATAGTTAGCCAAAAATAGTGTCAACACTGGTGACAGACTAGACCTCACTCATCCCCATAGCCATTTATAACATCGGTGACCCCTGGTCAAATTAACAGATATTTTACCCACTGCTTGAGTTTTGAAAACTGGCAAAACGGGTTATAATCTTGAGGGGAAGGCTGAGCTTACCAACTCAGGACCCCTTGAGGCAGCTGACACTGGTCACAGGTTGGGTACAAGACAAACTGGATGGCCAGTCTACAAGGTGTGAGGTCTGATAAGGGGAGGTTGACTGGTAGTGGACAATTCCTGCTTGACAGTCTCCCTCTTATCTATAGCCACTGTCTGACCAGCTGGGTCCCGAAAGGGTAGGCTGGCTGACTGGTCAGGTAGCTTGACAGGCATTTCACCGAGACCAGTGACTGGTCAAAGAATTCCTCTGTAACCAGTTCCTTAGGCTGCCACTGGTTGGCCTAAACAGCTGTTTGGGCCTTTAAGGAACTTCTGCTGGTCTGTTAGTCAGTCCTGGAGACCTGCCCAGTACCAGGCCTTAAACGATTATACGTGAGGCAATGCTCTGTAACCGGTTCCTGGTGGCTCCACAGTTCTGCATAAACTCACCGGAGTTGGCAGAACTGGGTGAACTACTTCTTAGCAAGGATAGGCTCATATGAAGTTGCCTTCTTCCTGTCCACAGTGGTGGTTCAGCAGCTTTTCTCTGCAATCAACAAGCTCTGTAACCAGTCAAACCGGTAGGCTCTGAGAGAAGGCTAACTGTTGAACCTGTTGTCAGCACTGGATTTGAAGCTGGTTCCTTGCCAGTAAGGATGGGAACAGCAGATTTCTTTGTAACCAGCAGCACTCCGGTTCCGGAACCAGCGACACTCCGGAACCGGCAATTCTCTGTAACCGGCAAACCTGTTGTCAGCACTGGATTTGAAGCTGGTTTCTTGCTTTTAAGGATGGGTACAACAGATTCCTCTGTAACCGGCAATACTCCGGAACCGGCAACACTCAGGAACCGGTAACACTCCGGAACTGGCAACACTCAGGAGCCGGTAATTCTCTGAACCAGTAGCCCTGCTGTATGTCACCAGCAACTCTGTGTAACCGGTAATCCTGTTTAACCGGTAGCCCTTGCTGGATTTCTGTGACCCCAACCGGCAGTCTGAACTGAACTGGTGCCGGTATCCCTCATCACTGGCTGGCTAGTGACCCTACCGGTAGCCTGAACAGGACTGGTACCGGTCCAAAATTCTGCACTGGGGAGATAAGGGTCTCAATGGTCACCGCGACTTCTGGTAGGTGAACCCTCTGAGCAGCCGCACCGGTGGTCTGAACAAGACTGGAACCGGTACCCTCAACAGTCACACCAGTGGAAAGGCCTCTGGTGGAGGTTCCAGTATCAAAACAGGGCTGATCACTGGTAACCACTGAAGGGGGGTTCCTTGACAGCTTCACAGGAACATGACTGGAACCGGTACCCCAACAGTCCCACCAGTGGAAAGGCCTCTGGTGGAGGTTCCAGGATCAAAAAGGGGTGATCACTGGTAACCACTGAAGGGGTTTCTTCACAGGAACAGCACCCACCGGTAGTCTGTACAGACCGGAACCGGTACCCGCAACAGTCCCACCAGTGGAAAGGCCTCTGGTGGAGGTTCCAGTATCAAAACAGGGCTGATCACTGGAACCACTGAAGGGGGGTTTCTTGACAGCTTCACAGGAACATGACTGGAACCGGTACCCCAACAGTCCCACCAGTGGAAAGGCCTCTGGTGGAGGTTCCAGGATCAAACAGGGCTGATCACTGGCCACCACTGAAGGGGTTTCTTCACAGGAACAGCACCCACCGGTAGTCTGTACAGACTGGAACCGGTAAAACTCATCACTAGTGCTCCCCAGCGGTAGTCTGACCAGAACTGGTACCGGTAAAACTCATCACTTCTTGTCAGCTGAACCAGTCACGCCTGGGGATTTGCTTGCCAGTAATTGTGTTGAGATCTGTGAAGTCACATGACCGGCACCGGCAAACATTCGCAGAGTTCAATGACCATTTGTCATCTAACTTCTTCAGGCCAACAGACGAGTTTGCTGGATTTCTTCTTGCCAGTTAAAGAGGGTGTTGAGTAATAAATGGTTGTCTTCTTTTCTGAAAACTTCTGTTGAAAACACGATTCCTCCATTGTTAAATGCGTATCATGTGACCTCCATAGTTGAATGCGTATCACGTGACCAGGTCTGTGTCACGTGACCAGCATAAGCTGGAAGTGATGACGTCAGACGATGCATTCTTCTTTCCTTCTAATTTCTTCTCGTCGACATACACGCAGTGTTACTCGACAATGTAGGATTTAATGGAGGGTGAATCGTGGTAAACATACATTTCTGAACAGAAGAAGGAATGCTGCAAGGACAACACACGACCTCTCACCCACGACTTCGTCTCGACGACAAGCACAAAGAAAATCTTCAAAACTGGCCATAAAATGTTGGATACTGCCTCGTGTAAGTCCTGGAGAGGCCATGATATGTAAGAAACACAATATTTATATTTCAGACGAAAATAAGCTTTAAATTCGTAGAAAAAATCCATCTTTTCTTCAAACTTCGAGATCACTTCAAAAACGCGTCTGCACACTACACGCGCCAAACGAAAAAGATGAACTGACGTCACTCTGTCTGGACAGGAAGCAAGTATGATGCGCCACCTAGCGAATGCACACTACTGACCGGTCCTGCCGGTATTATATACAGGACGTCTTTTTCTGGCGTTTGGCGGGACCGGTCGCGCCGACCGGATTAGCAATTGTCCATTGGATAGGATGTATTAACGCAATAAAATATATATTTCAAACACAATATACAACAGAAATTTGCATGCCTAACTCATTAATATTAATGAGAAAGTATGAGGTCACAGAATTCCTTTGGGGGGTTTTTTTTTACAATAATTTGCAACTTTTGAGAAAATTCACGGAATTCCATGGGATTTTCCAACAATAACAATTAAACTTTAAGATAAGTACAATCAAGTGGTTGAAACAAATATAATTCTATTTTGTAAGAATCAAAATTGTTTTGAAGGTCGAACATCTGGTAATCATGTGACCTATGAATATATTGACTGTTTCGTGTCAAGGACAAGTGAGTGGGGGAGAAGACTTCAATTTTGGTTTTTCCATTATATTTTTTGCTGGATATGACTAAAGGACATATTTTATATCATTAATCTTTTTTTATTTAATACTACAACCCTTTCCTCACGAAATCCTAGCAGTATTTGAAGTTTATAAACATTTCTCGCGAAGCCACTACAGACCCACCCTTAGTTAATATAGATGTAAAATACATCAAATTCATTCCTTTTGTAGACTCCAAACTCCAATACAAAGGGGTGTAACAATTGCAGAACATACAGTAAAATTCTATATATGACGTGAAATACACAAGAAAAAAGCTGACTAGTCCCCACAATACTGGCACTGGCTAGTACTTTTTTACCCTTTTTACCCTTATTTTTTTTTTATTATTAAAGGGGTGTAACAATTGCAGAACATACAGTAAAATTCTATATATGAAGTGAAATACACAAGAAAAAAGCTGACTAGTCCCCACAATACTGGCACTGGCTAGTACTTTTTTACCCTTTTTACCCTTATTTTTTTTTTATTATTTCAGTTATAATGTATATGGGCTCCTGACTTACGGTATTGGGTCTGCTTTGTTGCGATGGTTTCGCCACCATTCCTGAGGTATATTATCCCACCTGAAGTGCATGCCCCAGTTGAAACCACCTCTAACCAGCGGAGAGGCTTCGTACTGAAACGTGTCCTGTGAGAAAATAAACATAATACAGGTGGATATCTGTCTGAAGATCTGTGTTGCGTGGAATTATTCACAATTAAACCACTGCCCTGGCAGTAATAGCTCCCATAGAATAAGCCAGTAGTCTGCATTCTCATGATCATATACTAGTTGTGTGAATGGTAAACTAGTAATCCATTTTTCATATTATTGTGGTAGAAATGACACAATTTGCAAAGAATATTTAAGAATTGGTTATTGATAACACCATCATTGTAGAATTTCTAGTGGCTGAGATTTCAACAAGACAATCAAAGCTAGGAAAATGTCCCACAGAAATAAAGTGCCAAAATGGTAAAAATTGTGGCATATATAAATTTACACTTGAATTGTTTTGGGTTCAACATTGGTTTTCACTGTGCATTTGCTGTGACACTTCCCAATATAAAAGCCCAAAATCCACTTACCTAAATTCAACCTGGAACAAACTTGACTAATGTACCAATATGTAGGTGGAGCCTACCAGACTGATGTCAATCACAGGGATGGTCACCACTTGTGGATGGAGTTGGCCTTGATGACATCACAATTTGTGGGAGAGCTTATTACCTAATTAATGTTCCCAATTTATGGCTCAAGCTTGATTGACATAAAAAATTCTGACAGTAGCTTACTTGATTAAAATGTCAATTACAGGGATCGTAAATATTTTGGAGTAGAGCTACCCAGACTGGTCATATCACCATAAAGACAGTGACCAGTTTTGGGAGGCACTTACTGATTAATATCCCAAATTGTGGATGGAACCTGACAATGACTGACATCATAATTCATGGGCAATATTACCTTATTAATGTCCATCGTGGATATTGACCATTTGTAGGTGGAGCTTAACTAATTTATGTGTCAAACAGTGGATGGAGCTTACCTGATTGACATTACAAATTGTGGGTGAAGCTAACCTGATTGATGATGTCAATCACAGGGATTGTGACTACAGCAGGGTCGTCATTGATTCTGGTGAGCAGCGGTTCCAACCAGTTCACATTGACTTCACAGTGCGAGTCCAGAAAAACCAATACCTGCAGCAATTCTACATGTAATGACATCTGTCATCCATGCGTCAATTATCCAAGTATGTTTTTCTTTGAACAGAAGTGCATCCTTTCCAATTAACCTTGTTCTGAATGAGGGTTTGGTCCAGAACATTGATTCTAGAGAAGTAATCTAAGTACAACTTTTGACGTACTACCCAGTACTAAGTACTAATGTTTTTAAAATGTATTTGTACTTGTATTAATGACATTTCAAAAGAACTTATACTAATTTCTTAGTATTTTTTCAAACATTAATATTTATTGTTATTGATTTAATCTGAACAATTTTGCTCAATTATTATTATGACTAATTTAAAACTGAAACAAAATATGTCTTTCCCAAAAAAATTTTAAATAATAGATTATATTTAGTTGCTGGAATTAAATATCTCAATCCATATACTGTGTAGATTATATCACTACTTGTGATGATTTTCAAGGGTTAGTAAGGGAAGGAAGGAAAGCAACTTGGGCTGGGTGAAAAGTCTACACTTTTAAAAGGATCACTAGCAAACACCATAAAACTTTGCAACTTCACACCAGGATCTTCAACCTCACACTCAGAGGTGGGAGGTGAATGTGTTGCGTCATGATACATCCTGGATAATTTGAGATTCATCCAAGTACGGAACATATAGAACAAAGCCCATAGGGCAAGCAAGACATAAATTTGGGGATGACACTTGAAACCTATATTGGTGTACTGTCTTTCCAGGTTAAAAACTTTATATTATCAAACCAAACTTTCCCACTGAAGCTATTTGGGAACAAGATTGAAACCCCAAACCATTCAAGTAGAAAGCATTCTATGGTATAAACAGCCTAAGCTCACCTCTCCAATTGCACTGTCAGCACCTATCACTCTTGCCCGAATAAGCCCCTCCCTCTTTTGAGTGCGTATAAGCTTGACCTTGCTGAACTCTTCAGATATGTATGTCTCCAAGTCAAGCTTCAAATCATCTGTGAATAATGTTGTAAACAATTTATATATTTGATACTGCTTGCTAAAGTATAGCATTTGTAAGGATAAGGTAAGGGTATTTTTTGCAATAAAAGTCTGCCATCGTTTTCAGCAGCAAATAGTAGAGTGACATACCTATATCTGAGAAGTCATCCACAAGAATGATTTCATGGATAAGGTCAGGCCGGCTGCGCCCAATCACACTGTGAACTGTACGCAGTAAGGCAGAGAGTGCCTCGTTATGGAAGCAGATAATAATACTGGTGCTCGGTAGTTTCTTAGGGTATCTGCGAGTTTTACAACTAAATAAAAACAAAAAAAAAAGAGAAAAAGTTAAAAGAATTCAAAGATTACAGTTAAGATAATTTTTAATAGAGTTTGATTAAAATAACAATTTCAACTTTTTATAGATTTCTTAGGATAACAGGGGATACATGATACACCAGAAATTTGCACAAATTCAAGACTACGACATGTTCAATACTTCAACCTAAGACTGGAAGGTTTGCCCAAATAATGTATTCAAAGCATACATGTTGCAGCAAAACACTGTCTGGAATCATATTTTCTTAGGATTTGATACATTCACCACTTAAATTCACAATACTATCCACAAATGCAAAAAAGTACACACAGAAACCTTGGATATTTACCACTGTTGCTGTAGTGATCAAACAACTGACCAATCACAGCCCAAAACAGAGGTATAAAGACATAAAAAATCAAGAGCAATTTTTCTAAAATACTTTCTAGTATTGAAGTTCATTGGGTTATATTTATGTAGATTTGTTTTTGAGTCACTTGTTTCAGTTTTAATATTTGATTTGAACCTGATGAATCAATTTTCATAGCATGTAACTGGTTATGAAATGTTGATATTGGTTTGCATTTGTGAATCCTAAAAGCCAACTACTGTTTTTAACTGTTTTATCATGTGTGTATTTATATGTAATGTAATAAGAGATCAGTGTGCTAGTGAAGCCACCACATATCTAGCAGGTTTTAGCCTTGAGTCATTTGGTGTGTTAGCTTACTTATTTATTTAGCTTTTGCAACAGTTCACAACTGTCTTATGTAAAATGACTACAGTGAACATTATAGACACAATACAACAATTTAAAAAGATTTTACAGGTCACTCTTTATGGTCATATTTTTCATGTCTGACCTTCCAACATAGCCTAATATGTTGTCCTTATTTAAACTTTGTCATTAACTTTAACAATCTACAGTGTTATATTGATCACATTCACATTTATACTGAAGCATAACAAACTATTTATCCAATAGGAATATGATCATAAATGAAGTTTTCTCTTACTCTGCATCTCGTGTATCTGGAATACTTCGGTCAAAGCTTAGCCTGTTGCTGATGAGCAAATTAAACGCATATAATCTATCACCTGTGAAAAACAAATGGATATCAATCGTACAAAACAACAAATAATGAGCAAATTAAATGCATACAAGCTCTCACCTGCGAAAAATATTGAAATAGATTCATCATATATAAAGCTTTACTAAGGCACAGCTACAACAGGCCATCTGTGCTCTCACAAAAGTTCAAAAAATGTGGATTACAAACTGGGATGTCGTAACACCATTGAAATAGTGTATAATTATTTCTGTATAAAACACTCATAAAACCAAATTTTCAGTGAGAATTGTCTTTGTATTATTCATTTTTGGCATATTTTCCCACATAAATATCATAAGTTTCACACTTCAGGCTGGGCCTTAGTGTATCTAAAGTGACTTTTTAAATTAACTTAGTTGGGGTGAAGGGGGAAGAGAGGCGATATCATAGCTAACACATTCACCCTCAGCCTCTCAGGTTCTGCCTATAGTGGGAAATTTGGAAGTTGCTTGTCCATGCTTGATGGTTTTCGGGGCAGAATTTTGACAAACCAGTACCTGCTACTTTCACCTATCTCATGAATCTACACGATATATTACATCCTACCTAACTCAATCAATTCACCAAGTAGGTGGTTCATTTTCAAGCACTACAGAAAATAATACAGGCAGACTCAAAGGCAGGTCCTACAAATAAGTAGATCAATAATCAATTAACCAGAGACATAGTGACGGTCAGTGCCACAGAGACACTGGTTTATGCCAAGATGAGGTTTGTGCCAGGATATGACACAAAGCAGTATACTGCAGGTTCTACAGGGCTTAAATTTGAATGTATTGTATTGGTATAAATGGACCTTTGCCCTCTTCTTAATCGAGTAGTTACATTACAAAGCTATCTTACCTTCATCTCTGACTTTCTGATCCTTTGTGTTTCTGACAATACCAATGTCCAGTAAGCTGTCCCCATTGTCTGCCTTATCCATGGTATCTTCCATTGGAATCTGTTATGTTTACAATGTATTGTACAATTACACTCATCTGGACAAATTTATTGTCATTACAAGGCTTTTGCATTTGTATTTGATAAATTGAAAAGTATTTGCATTTGCATTTAAATACTTTTGACCCCAAGTGTGTTACAAGCAAGTGTCAATCAGCCTTGAGATCAGATTCTAATTTTCAGAGTGTGAAAACATTGACAAAAGACACAACAAATTTCTTAATTCCTGTGATTAAGAGGTTTCTCATTAATTAGCATATACTGCTGACAGTGTCGGCAATGAACATGTTATATTGTCTCATGAATATTTAAGAAACTCTGAAGCCCTAATCACCATACCAGGTCAAACAAATGATTCTTATTGGTGTGGGTAATTTGTCAGATAAATATGAAAAACGTGCACATTACGTCTTCAAATGGGTTTGAAAAATCCCTAAAGGATTAATTTGGAGGTTGAGCTACATCATAGCGGGCTGTACAGTAAATTGTTGCATCTTCAAGTTTGGTTCAAATTACAGTAACAATGGATTTAAACTGAATAGAGTTACACAGAAACAATTGTGTATTAGATTTACAGTCAAATACTGTTATAAATATGACTCTGTTGAAAAGACTTTTAAATTTTAATATCAACCAAGAGCCGCATTTGACCTAAATAATGGGGTGTACATTGTACAGACTGGGAGATTTTTTTATATATTATCTGGTGCCACTTACTATGCATAATTTAAATTCTTCACAACAATTTTTTTTATTTATTTGGGGTTTTACGCTCTCAACACTGTACTGGTAATATCACGACAGGTAGTTTAGTGGGCAGAGGAAACCAGGGCATACAGTTGGTCAAGGTTCTGTACTGTGAACAAATCCGTCCACAAATGCTACACACTAGTATAATATTGTCATCTTCATACTTGATATTTTCATATGGTCCTAACTTCATACTATATAGAAATAATTATATCAATATCACTCACTTAGAGGATCTGTTCCTCTGAAACTGAGCTATTTTTCCAGAAATTCTGTTTAAACAGAGGCATTTTTCTGGGCCTCTGAAATTTCCTTTAGCAGGAGGAGTTACATTATAAGATTAAATTGATCAAATTAAATGTATTGTCATCACAACCTATCGGGTAATTTATAATCTCCTGAGATTCTACATGCAACACCTTTGTGCCTGGAATCTGCATGGAACACAAAAAAATTACCCCGGTATTTAAGCAAAACTATGTTCCAGCTGATAAATTATCTAGTATCAAACAAAACAGCACAAGTTCAACTGTTTTACATTCTTCTGTAAAAGGCAGTTAAAAACATCACACTTTCTAGTCACTTAATAAAACTGCAAAAGTACTTGTCATGTAATTAAAAAGTAATTGGAAATATTAAGATAGTAAGATGTTTTGTCAAGTACTAGTATTTTTAATTCTCAACTCTTAATTAAAAGTACTCAAACTGAGTAATAGAGTACAAGTACTTGCACATGCCAGAGGCCTGCAAGAAGGAACATAATATAACACTACAGGTTTCTACATATGTAAGGTGTTCAAAGAATTTAATATAAAGTAAGAAATCTAAAATTTGCCACATATCTGAAATTCGCCACATGTGAAAATACTAATAAAATAAATAAATTGAGGTAAGATTTATTGAATGTATATTGAATTAAGGCCTTTTGAACTCAAAAATAGAAAGTTTAAGACAAAACATCATTTTCTTCATAGAATTAACTTAGCTTTTAAAGGTGATGAATTTTAGATTCCTAGTGAATTTTAGATTCCTTACTGTACATGATTTTACTTACTTCATTACCCATCTGGCCACCCACTCTTCCCCAATCAGGATATTGTTTTGTCCGATAGCTATCTATTTTTTTCATATCACCACGGTTATGACCCCCGACCCCCAGACGTTCTATTTGTAATCGTCCTTTGGCCACAATATCTACAGCTTGTGGTTCTTCTGGATCCTCAACAAAAGCATGTCCATAAACTGAGTCAAACTCGTCACTGTGGTGTAAAATTCCACTATATCTAGGTTTCAATTTCACATGTTTTCTGTTGTTAAACATGTTTTCATCTACAAGATAGATTACCATTACTTAATACAATCATATTTATAATCTTGTGACTATAAATATAAAACTTAAAAAATATAAACAGAAAATAGCATCAGAGATGCCTGTGCCCCACAGCCTGGAGAAATTGCCATGAGGTAGCAAAGAGGTGAAAAAGTACAAAGAAAAGGAGTCTTTCAGCATAGACGGTGTAAGTTGTATAAATGTGCATGACAAATAACACTTAACAAAGAGAAATGTATGCAAACACAAAGTATCAAAACAAGAAAATATAATAGCTTATACTTTTACTTTCCAACACATAGCCTCAACAAAATTTTAAAGGTTAAGGTCACCACAGCAAGGTCTAAGGTCAAATTAAGGTGTCACCATGACGTTGCACTCATACATCTCCCAACCAATGTAGCTACCAAGTATCAACTTCATACACAATATTTTAAAGGTCAAGGTCATTATGGCAAGGTCAAAGGTCAAATCATTGGCATATCATAATGTGGTACATCTACTCCCCAAATCAATTTCCTCATTAAGTATACACTTCCCACATCTCATGGTTTCTAAGATAATGCCCAGACAAGACTTTTCTTGTCACATCCAAAACAAGAGGAGAGTGCCCGTGAACGGGCACTGTGTCAGCTGACTGAATGTTTTTGATTTGTGATGGTGATAATGAGAGGAAAGCATAATTATCAGGGAAAGGGCTGTACAGAAATACAGTAAATGGTAACTGAACAGCATGTTCGAAAGATATTCTGAAGCTGACAGAAGAAAAGGACAAAAAAGTTGTGCCCTGCAAATGGTATTATGAAATAAAGTAACAAGGTAATTGTTTAAGTGTAAAAAGTAGGTTAAAAATATTTAAAGAAATACTATAAATGCAATATCCTCGTTCGACCATGAAGAAGGGGTCCAAAGGTCAAATCTGACCATACCAAAAGATTCCCAGCCAAAGAATTTAGGATGGTTTACCATCCCAAACCTCTCGGACCAATAATAAGTGAGTCATAGGCACTTTTTAAGTTTGGCTATCCTTGTTTGACCTTGAAGGAGGGGGTCCAAGGTCAAATCCGACCACACAAAAAAATTCCCAGCCCATGATTTCCTGTAGCTTGTTTACCATCCCAAACTTGTAGGACCAATAATAAGCGAGTTCTAAGCAATTGTAAGTTTGGCTATCCTCAATTGACCTTGAAGGAGGGGTCCCAGGTCAAATCTGACCACACCAAAAGAATCCCAGCCCATGATTTCCTATATGTTGGTTTACCATCCCAAACCTCCAAGACCAATAATACGCGAGTTATAAGCACTTTAAGTTTGGCTATCTTCGTTTGACCTGGAAGGAGGGGTCTAAGGTCAAATCCGACCACACCAAAAGATTCCCAGCCCATGATTTTCTATAGGTTGGTTTTCCATTCGAAACCTCTAGGACCAATAATAAGTGAGTTATAAGCACTTTTAAGTTTGGCTATCCTCATTTGACCTTGAAGGAGGGGTCCAAGGTGAAATCCGACCACACCAAAAAATTCCCAGCTCATGATTTTCTATAGGTTGGTTTTCATTCCAACCTCTAGGACCAATAATAAGCGAGTTATAAGCACTTTTATGTTTGGCTATCCTCATTTGACCTTGAAGGAGGGTTCCAAGGTCAAATCGGACCATATTAATAGATTCCCAGCCCATGATTTCCTACAGGTTGGATACAATGATTTACTCAACAGTGAGAACCTGAAAGAAGCTATTGCTCAGCTATGCCATGACATAGAGGTCTGCAATTTCACTATGTTATAGCTGACCAAAAATTATGTGAATAACATATTTAAACAAAATACTCTAAATGTAATAATTTTCAAGTTACAACTGATTTACTCAAGAGTGAGAACCTCAAAGTAACTATTACTCAGCTATGCAATGAGCTACATGTCTGAATTTTTGCACTGTTATAGCTGACCTAAAAGTAGGTGAACAACATATTTAAGCAAAATACTGTAAATGCAATAGTTTTCAAGTTACAACTGATTTACTCAATAGTGAGAACCTGAAAATAGCTATTGCTCCACTATGCCATGAGCTATAGGTCTGTAATTTCACTATGTTATAGCTAACCCCAAAGTAGGTGAACAATGTATTTTAACAAAATACTCCAAATGCAATATTTTTCAAGTTATAGCTGATTTACTCAACAGTCAGTGCCTGAGAATAGCTATTGCTCAGTTGTGCCATGAGCTACAGGTCTGTAATTTCACTATGTTATAGCTGACCCAAAAGTAGCTGAATAACATATTTGCACAAATTTCTGTAAAGGCAATAGTTTTCCAATTACAACTGATTTACTCAACAGTGAGAACTTCAAAGTAGCTATTACTCAGCTATGCAATGAGCCACAGGTCTGGAACTTCACTATGTTATAGCTGACCCCAAAATAGGTGAATAACATATTGCAACAAAATACTCTAAATGCAATAGTTTTCAAGTTATAAGTGATTTACTCAACAGTGATAACCTAAAAGTAGCTATTACTCAGCTATGCCATGAGCTACAGGTCTGAAATTTTACTATGTTATAGCTGACCCAAAAGTAGCTGAATAACATATTTATACTAAATTCTCTAAATGCAATAGTTTTCAAATTACAAGTGATTTACTCAACATTGAGAACTTGAAAGTAGCTATTACTCAGCTATGCAATGAGTCACAGGTCTGGAACTTCACTATGTTATAGCTGACCCCAAAATAGGTGAATAACATATTGAAACAAAATACTCTAAATGCAATAATTTCCAAGTTATAAGCGATTTACTCAACAGTGATAACCTAAAAGTAGCTATTACTCAGCTATGCCATGAGCTACAGGTCTGAAATTTTACTATGTTATAGCTGACCCAAAAGTAGGTGAACAACATATTTAAGCAAAATACTGTAAATGCAATAGTTTTCAAGTTACAACTGATTTACTCAATAGTGATGACCTAAAAGTAGCTATTACTCAGCTATGCCATGAGCTACAGGTCTGAAATTTTACTATGTTATAGCTGACCCAAAAGTAGCTGAATAACATATTTATACTAAATTCTCTAAATGCAATAGTTTTGCAATTACAACTGATTTACTCAATAGTGAGAACCTCAAAGTAGTTATTACTCAGCTATGCAATGAGCTACAGGTCTGAAATTTTACTATGTTATAGCTGACCCAAAAGTAGGTGAACAACATATTTAAGCAAAATACTGTAAATGCAATAGTTTTCAAGTTACAACTGATTTACTCAATAGTGATGACCTAAAAGTAGCTATTACTCAGCTATGCCATGAGCTACAGGTCTGAAATTTTACTATGTTATAGCTGACCCAAAAGTAGCTGAATAACATATTTATACGAAATTCTCTAAATGCAATAGTTTTCCAATTACAACCGATTTACTCAATAGTGAGAACTTCAAAGTAGCTATTACTCAGCTATGCAATGAGCCACAGATCTGAAACTTCACTATGTTATAGCTGATCCCAAAAGTAGGTGAATAACATATTGAAACAAAATACTCTAAATGCAATAGTTTCCACGTTATAAGCGATTTACTCAACAGTGATAACCTAAAAGTAGCTATTACTCAGCTATGCCATGAGCTACAGGTCTGAAATTTTACTATGTTATAGCTGACCCAAAAGTAGCTGAATAACATATTTATACGAAATTCTCTAAATGCAATAGTTTTCCAATTACAACCGATTTACTCGATAGTGAGAACTTCAAAGTAGCTATTACTCAGCTATGCAATGAGCCACAGATCTGAAACTTCACTATGTTATAGCTGATCCCAAAAGTAGGTGAATAACATATTGAAACAAAATACTCTAAATGCAATAGTTTCCACGTTATAAGCGATTTACTCAACAGTGATAACCTAAAAGTAGCTATTACTCAGCTATGCCATGAGCTACAGGTCTGAAATTTTACTATGTTATAGCTGACCCAAAAGTAGCTGAATAACATATTTATACGAAATTCTCTAAATGCAATAGTTTTCCAATTACAACCGATTTACTCAATAGTGAGAACTTCAAAGTAGCTATTACTCAGCTATGCAATGAGCCACAGATCTGAAACTTCACTATGTTATAGCTGATCCCAAAATAGGTGAATAACATATTGAAACAAAATACTCTAAATGCAATAGTTTCCAAGTTATAAGCAATTTACTCAACAGTGATAACCTAAAAGTAGCTATTACTCAGCTATGCCATGAGCTACAGGTCTGAAATTTTACTATGTTATAGCTGACCCAAAAATAGCTGAATAACATATTTATACGAAATTCTCTAAATGCAATAGTTTTGAAGTTATAAGCGATTTACTCAACAGTGATAACCTAAAAGTAGCTATTACTCAGCTATGCCATGAGCTACAGGTCTAAAATTTTACTATGTTATAGCTGACCCAAAAGTAGCTGAATAACATATTTATACGAAATTTTCTAAATGCAATAGTTTTTAAGTTACAAGTGATTCTACTCATGATGGAAGTTACTGAAAAGCCCAAAAGTAGCTATTACTCACTTAGCTATTGAGACAGGCACCCAACTTACTCACCATATTGTAGCTATGAAAAAAGTAGCTGAATAACATATTTTAACAAAATGCTCTAGATGCAACAGTTTTCAAGTTATAAATGATTTTGTGCATGATTTCATGAATTTTAATGCATTAAAAATTATTAAAAAAATTTATTAAAAAAAAAGTAAGACAGATCCAGGTCTCATACTCACACAAGAGAATCTACCTCTGGCCTAGTACATATATGCAAGATATGAGAGAAATCCCTGCAATAGTCACTGAGAAAATTGTGATTAAGTGTTGAAATTTTCACACTTTTGGTGGGGGTACCCCCCTTGTAATGTCTATAGCAAACAGACGAACAGACAGATTTGCATGCCTTGAACAATTTTTCATCCTCGATAGATAAGGTATCTTTTAAAAAAAACAGCACGTCTCTAGGCCTTGTAGTTTTGGAGGAGAAGTTGTTCACGCGGACGCGGACACGTGCGCGTACGCCGCAGAGTGACGACATAAAAAAAATTTGTTTTTTTACATATTAAATGAATACAATAGTTCGTTTACATATACTGCTTGGCTTAAAGTTCAGATAATTAGTTTGGCCACACATGTAAATCAAAGTTATGTAGCGAGCATGCTTGCAAAATTTACACTATAATCAGGGCCCACGTTCACTGTCACACTCATTCTTTTTAATTTTCTAAATACAAATTTGTGGATAAATAATTCTTAGGATAAGAAACATGTCAGAGAACACCGTTTTTTCAACACTGACATAAAATAGTATTTTCTGTACAGTTTATCCACAAATAACATTATCATTAAAATATTGATACATCTCTTTCTACAAAGCTATAGTATCCAATTTTTCACTATTTTCTTTAGAATTCTAAAAATTCTCCCAGAAAAATGTTAATTCTCAGAATTTTTTTCTTGAAGAATTTTTTTAAGAAACTTGTTCTTCCTTTCCTAACACATCTGATAACATGAATGTTAGGTGTATATAGTGTTGATGGTATAAATATAGATCTTGCCAACGTTCTTTACAAAATGATTGCTTTCTAGAAAAGTAAAATGAGCCTAACTTACCTCCACTCCCAAGGCTTTCAGTTTTGAAATAGAGGTAGAGGAATGTTGTCCATATAACAGATGTAAAGAGGACACCATAACAAAAATACCTCTTATACAGTCTCATTTCCATCCAGGATTACCAGAATTATACCTGTTGTAACAAATAATTCAACATCAACAAGGCTCTCACTGTGGTCAAACAGCTTTCTTCCCTTTTTTGTTCTGTACGTCAGATGTAGTTAAAATGTACGTAGTTTTAGTACTGACATGTCACTATCTTCAGCTTTCACAACAATACTGAGATAAACTGAGAAGCAGTCAGGATCATTGCTCTATGTTCCACAAAAATAGCCATTGGATTCCTGATTTTACAACATTTAACTATATACACTTTTACAACCACAAAAAATAGTACCAGAGATGCCGGTACCCCATAGACCATGAAAACAGTATTGAACACAATGAGAAACTAGAAATAGGACGCCCTGTTGATAGTAGATGCGAATAGAAACAGGATAGCATAGAAGAACACACATTATCATGTGTAATGTCCACCCCATGAACCTTGCCCAAATTGTACAGTAGTCTTACAAGACCCTGTTTCATTTGTAAAATATATCAATGATGCTTAAATATTTATTAGTGTAGATGTAAATTATTTCAGCTTCATGCCTTTTTGCATTGGTTGGGTTGAAAATTTTGACGAAATCACTCTATCTTGCACGGTTAAGAAGATAGAAGCAAATTTCTGTTTTTCTATTTTTGGCAAAAATTTGAAAATTCAAAATGGCCGCCAGTTTTGGGAAAAAGAAATTTTTTTGAAAATTGCCAAGAGTACATTTCTTAGATACCCTATGGGTCGAAAATTTCAATGAAATAACTCTATTTTGCATGGTTAAGGCCAGTTTGTGTTTTTCCATTTTGGGCAAAAATTCGAAAATTCAAAATGGCTGCCATTTTTGGGGAGGGGAAAATTTTTTGAAAATTGCAAAGAGTACATTTCTTAGATACCCCTTGGGTCGAAAATTTTGACGAAATCGCTCTATCTCGCACGGTTAAGGAGATAGAAGCAAATTTGTGTTTTGCCATTGTTGGTAAAAATTCGAAAATTCAAAATGGCTGCCATTTTTGGGGAGGGGAAAATTTTTTGAAAATTGCAAAGATTACATTCCTTAGATACCCTGTGGGTCAAAAATTTCGACGAAATCGCTCTATCTCGCACGGTTAAGGAGATAGAAGCAAATTTGTGTTTTGCCATTGTTGGTAAAAATTCGAAAATTCAAAATGGCTGCCATTTTTGGGGAGGGGAAAATTTTTTGAAAATTGCAAAGATTACATTCCTTAGATACCCTGTGGGTCAAAAATTTCGACGAAATCGCTCTATCTCGCATGGTTAAGGAGATAGAAGCAAATTTGTGTTTTGCCATTGTTGGCAAAAATTCGAAAATTCAAAATGGCCGCCATTTTTGGGGAGGGAAAAATTTTTTGAAAATTGCAAAGATTACATTCCTTAGATACCCTGTGGGTTGAAAATTTCGACGAAATCGCTCTATCTCGCATGGTTAAGGAGATAGAAGCAAATTTGTGTTTTGCCATTTTTGGCAAAAATTCGAAAATTCAAAATGGCCGCCATTTTAGGGGAGGGGAAATTTTTTTTTAAATTGCCAAGAATACAATGCTCAAATACCTGTGGGTCGAAAATTTTCACAAAATCGCTCTATCTCGCATGGTTAAGGAGATAGAAGGAAATTTGTGTTTTGCCATTTTTGGCAAAAATTCGAAAATTCAAAATGGCCGCCATTTTTGGGGAGGGGAAAATTTTTTGAAAATTGCAAAGATTGCATTCCTTAGATACCCCGTGGGTCGAAAATTTCGACGAAATCGCTTTATCTCGCACAGTTAAGGAGATAGAAGCAAATTTGTGTTTTGCCATTTTTGGCAAAAATTCTAAAATTCAAAATGGCCGCCATTTTTGGGGAGGGGAAAACTGTTTAAAAATTGGCAAGAATAGAATTGTCAGATACCCTGCGGGTCGAAAATTTTGCCGAAATCGCTTTATCTCGCACAGTTAAGGAGATAGAAGCAAATTAGTGTTTTGCCATTTTTGGCAAAAATTCGAAAATTCAAAATGGCCGCCATTTTTGGGGAGGGGAAAATTTTTGGAAAATTGCATAGATTGCATTCCTTACATACCCTGTGGGTCAAAAATTCTGTCGAAATCGCTCTATCTCTTACGGTTTCTGAGATATTAGCAAATTACTCAAAAGTAGTACTGAAAATACACAATGAAGTACCTAAATGGCTATTACTCATGTACTGACAAAGCTATCAGTCCCAAATGCAATACCAAGCGAGCTATGGACATAACAATCTTGTATTCAAAATTGTAGTAAAATATCTTTAATTATTTTGGCTTAAATGCACGGAAACCAATGGGTACTGAAAATAGCTGTACTTAAGTATTACTCAGTAAGCAAAAGAGGTACAACAGCCAAAAGCAATCCCAAGCAAGCTACTGACCCAATAAGCCTGCATACCAAATTTGGTGACAATAGCTCTAATACTTTTCCTTTAAATGAGCGGAAACCATGCGTGACGCCGGACATCGGACGGCGGAAAAAGCAAAAATAATATATCCACCCCCCAGGGGGGTGGACATAATAAACGAGGTGAAAAGTATCAGGAGGTCAGAAGACTTTTAAAACAGACCGTATAAGTTATGTATATGTGCGGAAGAAAAAAACATGTAAGACAGCAACTATGAATGTAAAGACAAAGTATCAAAACAAGGCAATTCAAAAGCAAGATGACAGCATTAATTAGTAAACTAAAAAATATGAAGCTGTAAAATTTCTCAACTGAAGGCTAGATGTCAAAAGAGAAGGCAAGGTCAAAGGTCAAATCAAGGTCACACCACAACACTGCACATGTACACCCCTTACCAATATCCCTACCAAATATTAAATATTAACTTCATACACCTTACTATTTCTGAGATATAGCCCAGACAAGATTTTAAAGGTCAAGGTCACTATGGTAAAGTCACAAGTAAAATCAAGGTCACACAATACTACATACCTACACTCTCTAACCAATGTCCCAACCAGGTATCAACGTTCTACACCTTACAGTTTCCGAGATATAGTTCGGACAAAAGTTTAAGGTCACCACAACAAGGTGATATGTCAAATCAAGGTCACACCATGATGCTACACACCTACACCCCTTAACCAATGCCCATACCCAGTATCAACTTCCTACACCTTACAGTTTCTAAAGTATAGCTTTGACAAGATTGTAAAGGTCACAATGGAATGGTCAAAGATCAAATCAAAGTCACACCATGATGTTGCATACCTACACCTACACCAAGATATAGCCCAGACAAAATTTTAAAGATCAACATCACTATAGCAAGGTCAAATGTCAAATCATGATCACACCAAGATGTTGCACACCTGAACTCCCTAACCAATATCTGTACCAAGTGTCAACTTCCTGCACCTTATGGTTTCCAAGACATGGCCCAGATATGATATTAAATGTCAAGGTTACTGCTGCAAGATCAAAGGTCAAATGAAGGTCACACCATGACATTGCAAACCTACACCCCTAACCAATGTCTGTACCAAGTATCAACTTCCTACACTTACAGTTTCAAAGATACAGTACAGACAAGATTTTAAAGGGCAAGTTCACTACAGCAGAATCCAAGGTCAAATCAAGGTTCCCAGTCATTTAGATATTGTGCAAATCTGATGAGGCTACTTCTTTTTCAAAATGAGGCTAAAAGTTTTACAAATAGCAGTACCATCTCTGTTGCAGTTAATACTACATAAGTTGATACGTCTTCAAATTATGTTTAAAATATGTTCAGCAACAAAATTTAATTCTATAGGAAACTATGGTACAGTAGAACCTCTCTTATCCGACTTTTTTTATCCAAATTTTCAATTATCCGACCTCAAACCCACTCTTCCAACTCAATTTAGACCTGTTATTTTAGACCCTTCTATTATCCAACCGTTCTTTTATCCGAACCAACTGTTACTCCCCCAAGATGGTCGGATAATAGAGGTTGTGCTGTATTTTATTTTTTCAGATAAAGTTCTGGAGTGTGTTTACTTACAACACTGTGAACTGACTGTACTTTACCAAGCAAAATGACGCACAGACAGCATTTTGACTACACAACTTATTTTGCAAATATTTTAAAAACCATTTAAGGCACAAATAAGCAGTATATATCATTGGAAAGATATCTGAGTAGCACCTCTGCTTATTTTCTTGTATTAAATCCTATCTACTGATAAAAATGAAAAAAAAAATTCAAGAACCAGTTAACTCCAGCCACAGCTCATCCCCTCATCACTAATGTTAATTGCTATCAGTGAATTTTGTGGGTGAGTATTAAAGTTTAATAATAATAATAATCAATAGTTTATTTCCCAAAGCAAAATTTATATACATTCACTAGCGGTTCGACACCCCCCCCCCCCTCCCCATTGAAAAATAATGTAAAGGGGTTCAACCCAAAGTACAAAATTATTTCTTGAGACTTTGAGAGTGGTGTTAAATTTACAGGAAATGCACTATATTTTTACCAAAAATTAATTTTTTTCCTGGGGGGGGCATACCCCCGACCCCCCTAGTTATGGTATGTCTGATGAGAACTCCCACCTTACTTAAAAGCTGGATCCGCCCCTGTTATATATAAACATAAAAATAAGTTTACAAATTTTGTAATAATTGTATGTAAACATCTACATATTATAATTCTAATTGTGTAGAAAAATTTTTCATTAGAATTAAAAATACATAGAATTTAATGTTCATAGAATACCACTTACATATATAAATTTACTTTTAATAGGGGGGGAAATAGCTGAAGTCTAAGCTTTTTAAGGCTATTCATTAACATATTTTTTAATCTCTTTGTTTAACTCCAGACACCATAAATTTGCACACACCTTTGTAGCTCTGTTCTCATATAATTTGTGGTTAAATATACCCAGCTGTTTTGCATTTAACACTTTTTTTCTTTTGTGAAAAATACATCTGTATATTACATGGCACTCCCTGCTTATTAGCACTGTACATTAATAAGCACTTTAAAATATACAATGTTTCTATATTTCAACTAGAAAATGTTTCTTTCTAAAATCACATGAAATTATGTATATTTTGAAGACACTGTGTAAAGCCAAAGACCTCCTGACTGAAAATGTGACTGGCTTTCTAGATTAGCTACATGTGGTTTGCTATTACCTCACAATACATTCACCTTAGCTCTAAACACAATAAATAAGCAGATATCGGAGAAAATTGCAAATTTAATAAGTAAATTAAATTTTTATAAGTTAATACCCTATCCAATGGACAATTGGTAATCCGGTCGGTGCAGACCGGAACGCCAAACGCCAGAAAAAGACGTCCTGTGTTTCCACCGGCTGGCCGGTCCCAGTACTGTGCATTCGCTAGGTGGCGCATGGTAATTACTTCCTGTCTAGACAACATGACGTCATAGCATCTTTTTTGTTGTCTAAACCTATTAGACCCCTAGTAAGCTGATAGCGGGGTTGGTGGGAGGGTCTTGTGTGTCCATTGGATAGGGTATTAACTTATAAAAATTTAAGTTACTTATTAAATTTGCAATTTTTTTGCGTTAATACTTCCTATCCAATGGACAATTGCTGAATAACTACCGCTTGGTCGGTGGGTAAGTTACTAGGGACTTATGTGAACTCACAAGTAATAGCAAATTTTAACCTACGGTCTAGGCTGACTTCGTCAGGAGACCTATAGGCCCAGGCCTGGGTTGACCTCAAGGTCAGGAAACCCTGTAAGGCCATGGTCGGTTGCCAGCAGCCGGTTACCCGGGGCTATACCACCGTCGCCCCCCCCCCCCTTTTTGCAGACCTGCTCTGAGGTAGGGGAAGAGAGGGATGAGTTCAGTCCCAGAATGCAAATAAACCTCCCGAAGGAAGCACGCCACACTTAATTCTTATGTACATGAAGAACTGTTTATACATATATACAAAGCTCCTCAATCTAAGGGCCACTTGTGGATCTGCTGAGCAGCCACTACCGGGCCCAATTGGTAAAGCTCTGAGTCAGCCCAAGCCCCGCCCTTCAGATAGAACTGTGTGAAGGTATTATGTGACTTCAGTGGCAGGCTGACAAGACTGTATCGAAGGACACTCCGACTGGAAGACCTTAGAAGCATCAAAGGCCCTGACATCATGGGCTTTAACCTGATGTAAAGTGTGGGCCTCCTGGTCAGAGAGCTCATAACATAGGATCACAGTCTGCTTGATCCAAGAGGAGATAGTGGCAGGTGAGATGTCTTTGTCAAAACCTTTCTTAAAGGAGACAAAAACCACCTCCTTATTCTGCCTGAGGTCCTGTCTAAATAGTAGCGCAATGCTCTGACTGGACAGAGGGACCTGTCAGACTTGAGGGATCTATCCAGGGTTGGGGCCAGGGCTGTTATACCCCTAGGGCCACACTGTCTGGACCCTCTTTGGCCAGCTGATTCTTGGAGAGAAAGCTGGGTGACGGGTACAGGGACACCTTGACCAGTCAGATTGGTGTCTAATATTTCTGTTTTGCCAAGCATGTATCTCACTTCTATCCTTGCCCGATCCCAGGGCCAAAAGGAAAACTGTCTTGAAGGTCAAATGCTTCAAGGAGGCCTCTTTAATTGGTTCAAAATGAACCTTGTCAGCTGGTGCAAAAACAAGGGAGAGGCTCCAGGAGGGGATTCCCTTCTGGCCTTTGGGTCTGTCTCAGTGGAAACTATCCAGGAGACGAGTGAGATTTTCATCCTTACTGATATTGATGGGCGAATTTTCCAGTCTATCAGCAATGGCTGACCTGTAACCATCAATGGTGCTGGGCTGCAACTTCCTGTCCTGAAACAGGTACATAAGGAAGTCAGCAACTGACTTTACAGCGGGGGGGGGGGGGGGGGGGGGGGGGGGCCGATGTCCACCTGAGGAGTGATACATCACTTTGTAAAAAGGCCCACCTGCCTCATATACTGATCTGATTGATCCCCTTTGAGGAGCCTTAATTCTTGCTGTCACTGCCTCAGACGAGCCCTGCTCCTCGATTGCTGAGGCTCTAGGAGCCATGCATGAAGATTAAGATTTGTCAGATTTCTGTGAGGGATCTGATTGAATGGCTGATTCGGCAGATTGGGCAGGCTCAGTGGGATTTGACTGGACATGGCCACTAGATCCCAAAACCAAGGCATGTTGGGCCACCCCGGAGCAATCAGAATGATTCTCTTGCATGGGGAGTCCTGCAACTCCTCCACCACTTTGCCCAATATGGTTGATGGTGGGAAGGTGTATGCTTCCAGATCCTACCATGGCCGACTGAGCACATCCACTGCTGTGGCCAGGGGATCCGGTACCGGTGACACAAACAGAGGCAAATTTTTTGAAAATTGCAAAGAGTACAATGCTCAAATACCCCATGGGTCGAAAATTTCGACGAAATCGCTCTATCTCGCACGGTTAAGGAGATAGAAGCAAATTTGTGTTTTGCCATTTTTGGCAAAAATTCGAAAAATTCAAAATGGCCGCCATTTTTGAGAAGGGGAAATTTTTTTTTTGAAAAGTGCAAAGAGTACATTCCTTAGATACCCTGTGGGTCGAAAATTTCGACAAAATCGCTGTATCTCGCACGGTTTAGGAGATATGAGCACATTTGCCTTTTTTAGTATTCAAAATAGCCAATTACTCATTTATTTAATTAATTACTCACTCATCTATGAAGCAATTCCCGCCAAAAGCAATCCCATACAACCTATTAACCCAATGAACCTCCATACTAAATTTCAGAAAGCTAGGTTTAATAGCATTCCTTAAAATGTCTGGAAACCAAAGAGATACTCAAAAGTAGCAAAATAGCTATTACTCAACTAGAGGATCGCTCGCAAAAAAAAAAGATAATGTTTTTGCATAGCAAAAACAAAGCGTCCCGAAAAGGATATAAAGGTGAGTGCTAAAGTATTAAGAAAATGCTTCGTTTCTAGCCTTATACTGTTGTGGCAACCAAAGTCAGCGCAGTCTGCTCTATCTAGCACGGTTTTCAAGATATAAGCATTTTTGTGTTTTGCAAAAAATAAAAAAATTTAAAATGTCCGCTATATTTGGCGAGACAAAAATATTTTGAAAATTGGCATGGCTACTCTGCAGAGATACCCAGCAGGTCCAAAATTTTGTTGAGTTCACTCCATATAGCACAGTTTTCGAGATATAAGCATTTTTGTGTTTTGCAAAAACTTTGAAAATTCAAAATGGCCACCATTTTTGGGGAGACAAAAATTTTTGTCAAGACCACTGCCGTGGTGTGTATCTCCCGCCGAGCATTAAAGCAGAAGAAATAGCTTTTCCGAGATATTCACAATTTTTCATTTTCGTGTGTGAAAGGTCTTCCAAAAGTAGGTGAATGAGTTATTTGAGAAAAATTGGCTATCTGCAATACTATTAAGAGATAATTCACATTTACTCATTTTGAGTCGGTGAATAATTATCTATGGGTCTGAAACTTCACCAAGTGAAAGCTCTCCCAAAAGTAGGTGAATGAGTTATTTGAGAAAAATTCGCTATCTGCAATACTTTTAGAGATAATTCGCATTTACTCATTTTGAGTAGGTGAGTATTTAGCTATGGGTCTGAAACTTCAACATGTGAAAGCTCTCCCACAAGTAGATGAATGAGTATTTGATAAAAATTGGGTATCCGCAATACTTTTACAGATAATTAGCATTTACTCATTTTGAGTAGGTGAATAAATAGCTATGGGTCTGAAACTTCACAGAGTGAAAGCTCTCCAAAAAGTAGGTGAATGAGTTATTTGAGAAAAATTGGCTATCTGCAATACTTTTAGAGATAATTCACATTTACTCATTTTGAGTAGGTGAATAATTAGCTATGGGTCTGAAACTTCACCAAGTGAAAGCTCTGCCAAAAGTAGGTGAATGAGTTATTTGAGAAAAATTGGCTATCTGCAATACTTTTAGAGATAATTCGCATTTACTCATTTTGAGTAGGTGAGTAATTTGCTATGGATCTGAAACTTCACCAAGTGAAAGCTCTCCCAAAAGTAGGTGAATGAGTTATTTGAGAAAAATTGGCTATCTGCAATACTTTTAGAGATAATTCGCATTTACTCATTTTGAGTAGACGAGTAATTAGCTATGGGTCTGAAACTTCACCAAGTGAAAGCTCTCCCAAAAGTAGGTGAATGAGTTATTTGAGAAAAATTGGCTATCTGCAATACTTTTAGAGATAATTCGCATTTACTCATTTTGAGTAGGTGAGTAATTAGCTATGGGTCTGAAACTTCACCAAGTGAAAGCTCTCCCAAAAGTAGGTGAATGAGTTATTTGAGAAAAATTGGCTATCTGCAATACTTTTAGAGATAATTCACATTTACTCATTTTGAGTAGGTGAGTAATTAGCTATGGGTCTGAAACTTCACCAAGTGAAAGCTCTTCCAAAAGTAGGTGAATGAGTTATTTGAGAAAAATTGGCTATCTGCAATACTTTTAGAGATAATTCGCATTTACTCATTTTGAGTAGGTGAGTAATTAGCTATGGGTCTGAAACTTCACAGAGTGAAAGCTCTCCCAAAAGTAGGTGAATGAGTTATTTGAGAAAAATTGGCTATCTGCAATACTTTTAGAGATAATTCGCATTTACTCATTTTGAGTAGGTGAGTATTTAGCTATGGGTCTGAAACTTCACCATGTGAAAGCTCTCCCACAAGTAGATGAATGAGTATTTGATAAAAATTGGGTATCCGCAATACTTTTACAGATAATTAGCATTTACTCATTTTGAGTAGGTGAATAAATAGCTATGGGTCTGAAACTTCACAGAGTGAAAGCTCTCCAAAAAGTAGGTGAATGAGTTATTTGAGAAAAATTGGCTATCTGTAATACTTTTAGAGATAATTCACATTTACTCATTTTGAGTAGGTGAATAATTAGCTATGGGTCTGAAACTTCACCAAGTGAAAGCTCTGCCAAAAGTAGGTGAATGAGTTATTTGAGAAAAATTGGCTATCTGCAATACTTTTAGAGATAATTCGCATTTACTCATTTTGAGTAGGTGAGTAATTTGCTATGGATCTGAAACTTCACCAAGTGAAAGCTCTTCCAAAAGTAGGTGAATGAGTTATTTGAGAAAAATTGGCTATCTGCAATACTTTTAGAGATAATTCGCATTTACTCATTTTGAGTAGACGAGCAATTAGCTATGGGTCTGAAACTTCACCAAGTGAAAGCTCTCCCAAAAGTAGGTGAATGAGTTATTTGAGAAAAATTGGCTATCTGCAATACTTTTAGAGATAATTCGCATTTACTCATTTTGAGTAGGTGAGTAATTAGCTATGGGTCTGAAACTTCACCAAGTGAAAGCTCTCCCAAAAGTAGGTGAATGAGTTATTTGAGAAAAATTGGCTATCTGCAATACTTTTAGAGATAATTCACATTTACTCATTTTCAGTAGGTGAGTAATTAGCTATGGGTCTGAAACTTCACCAAGTGAAAGCTCTTCCAAAAGTAGGTGAATGAGTTATTTGAGAAAAATTGGCTATCTGCAATACTTTTAGAGATAATTCGCATTTACTCATTTTGAGTAGGTGAGTAATTAGCTATGGGTCTGAAACTTCACAGAGTGAAAGCTCTCCCAAAAGTAGGTGAATGAGTTATTTGAGAAAAATTGGCTATCTGCAATACTTTAAGAGATAATTCGCATTTACTCATTTTGAGTGGGTGAGTAATTAGCTATGGGTCTGAAACTTCACCGAGTGAAATCTCTCCCAAAAGTAGGTGAATGATTAATTTGACAAAAATTGGCTATCTGCAATACTTTTAGAGATAATTCGCATTTACTCATTTTGAGTAGGTGAGTAATTACCTATGGATCTGAAACTTCACCAAGTGAAAGCTCTCCCAAAAGTAGGTGAATGAGTTATTTGAGAAAAATTGGCTATCTGCAATACTTTTAGAGATAATTCACATTTACTCATTTTGAGTAGGTGAGTAATTAGCTATGGGTCTGAAACTTCACCAAGTGAAAGCTCTCCCAAAAGTAGGTGAATGAGTTATTTGAGAAAAATTGGCTATCTGCAATACTTTTAGAGATAATTCGCATTTACTCATTTTGAGTAGGTGAGTATTTAGCTATGGGTCTGAAACTTCACCATGTGAAAGCTCTCCCACAAGTAGATGAAGGAGTATTTGATAAAAATTGGGTATCCGCAATACTTTTACAGATAATTAGCATTTACTCATTTTGAGTAGGTGAATAAATAGCTATGGGTCTGAAACTTCACAGAGTGAAAGCTCTCCCAAAAGTAGGTGAATGAGTTATTTGAGAAAAATTGGCTATCTGCAATACTTTTAGAGATAATTCGCATTTACTCATTTTGAGTAGGTGAGTAATTAGCTATGGGTCTGAAACTTCACAGAGTGAAAGCTCTCCCAAAAGTAGGTGAATGAGTTATTTGAGAAAAATTGGCTATCTGCAATACTTTAAGAGATAATTCGCATTTACTCATTTTGAGTAGGTGAGTAATTAGCTATGGGTCTGAAACTTCACCAAGTGAAAGCTCTCCCAAAAGTAGGTGAATGATTAATTTGACAAAAATTGGCTATCTGCAATACTTTTAGAGATAATTCGCATTTACTCATTTTGAGTAGGTGAGTAATTAGCTATGGATCTGAAACTTCACCAAGTGAAAGCTCTCCCAAAAGTAGGTGAATGAGTTATTTGAGAAAAATTGGCTATCTGCAATACTTTTAGAGATAATTCGCATTTACTCATTTTGAGTAGGTGAGTAATTAGCTATGGGTCTGAAACTTCACCAAGTGAAAGCTCTCCCAAAAGTAGGTGAATGAGTTATTTGAGAAAAATTGGCTATCTGCAATACTTTTAGAGATAATTCGCATTTACTCATTTTGAGTAGGTGAGTATTTAGCTATGGGTCTCAAACTTCACCATGTGAAAGCTCTCCCACAAGTAGATGAATGAGTATTTGATAAAAATTGGGTATCCGCAATACTTTTACAGATAATTAGCATTTACTCATTTTGAGTAGGTGAATAAATAGCTATGGGTCTGAAACTTCACAGAGTGAAAGCTCTCCAAAAAGTAGGTGAATGAGTTATTTGAGAAAAATTGGCTATCTGCAATACTTTTAGAGATAATTCACATTTACTCATTTTGAGTAGGTGAATAATTAGCTATGGGTCTGAAACTTCACCAAGTGAAAGCTCTGCCAAAAGTAGGTGAATGAGTTATTTGAGAAAAATTGGCTATCTGCAATACTTTTAGAGATAATTCACATTTACTCATTTTGAGTAGGTGAGTAATTTGCTATGGATCTGAAACTTCACCAAGTGAAAGCTCTCCCAAAAGTAGGTGAATGAGTTATTTGAGAAAAATTGGCTATCTGCAATACTTTTAGAGATAATTCGCATTTACTCATTTTGAGTAGACGAGTAATTAGCTATGGGTCTGAAACTTCACCAAGTGAAAGCTCTCCCAAAAGTAGGTGAATGAGTTATTTGAGAAAAATTGGCTATCTGCAATACTTTTAGAGATAATTCGCATTTACTCATTTTGAGTAGGTGAGTAATTACCTATGGATCTGAAACTTCACCAAGTGAAAGCTCTCCCAAAAGTAGGTGAATGAGTTATTTGAGAAAAATTGGCTATCTGCAATACTTTTAGAGATAATTCACATTTACTCATTTTGAGTAGGTGAGTAATTAGCTATGGGTCTGAAACTTCACCAAGTGAAAGCTCTCCCAAAAGTAGGTGAATGAGTTATTTGAGAAAAATTGGCTATCTGCAATACTTTTAGAGATAATTCGCATTTACTCATTTTGAGTAGGTGAGTATTTAGCTATGGGTCTGAAACTTCACCATGTGAAAGCTCTCCCACAAGTAGATGAAGGAGTATTTGATAAAAATTGGGTATCCGCAATACTTTTACAGATAATTAGCATTTACTCATTTTGAGTAGGTGAATAAATAGCTATGGGTCTGAAACTTCACAGAGTGAAAGCTCTCCCAAAAGTAGGTGAATGAGTTATTTGAGAAAAATTGGCTATCTGCAATACTTTTAGAGATAATTCGCATTTACTCATTTTGAGTAGGTGAGTAATTAGCTATGGGTCTGAAACTTCACAGAGTGAAAGCTCTCCCAAAAGTAGGTGAATGAGTTATTTGAGAAAAATTGGCTATCTGCAATACTTTAAGAGATAATTCGCATTTACTCATTTTGAGTAGGTGAGTAATTAGCTATGGGTCTGAAACTTCACCAAGTGAAAGCTCTCCCAAAAGTAGGTGAATGATTAATTTGACAAAAATTGGCTATCTGCAATACTTTTAGAGATAATTCGCATTTACTCATTTTGAGTAGGTGAGTAATTAGCTATGGATCTGAAACTTCACCAAGTGAAAGCTCTCCCAAAAGTAGGTGAATGAGTTATTTGAGAAAAATTGGCTATCTGCAATACTTTTAGAGATAATTCGCATTTACTCATTTTGAGTAGGTGAGTAATTAGCTATGGGTCTGAAACTTCACCAAGTGAAAGCTCTCCCAAAAGTAGGTGAATGAGTTATTTGAGAAAAATTGGCTATCTGCAATACTTTTAGAGATAATTCGCATTTACTCATTTTGAGTAGGTGAGTATTTAGCTATGGGTCTGAAACTTCACCATGTGAAAGCTCTCCCACAAGTAGATGAATGAGTATTTGATAAAAATTGGGTATCCGCAATACTTTTACAGATAATTAGCATTTACTCATTTTGAATAGGTGAATAAATAGCTATGGGTCTGAAACTTCACAGAGTGAAAGCTCTCCAAAAAGTAGGTGAATGAGTTATTTGAGAAAAATTGGCTATCTGTAATACTTTTAGAGATAATTCACATTTACTCATTTTGAGTAGGTGAATAATTAGCTATGGGTCTGAAACTTCACCAAGTGAAAGCTCTGCCAAAAGTAGGTGAATGAGTTATTTGAGAAAAATTGGCTATCTGCAATACTTTTAGAGATAATTCGCATTTACTCATTTTGAGTAGGTGAGTAATTTGCTATGGATCTGAAACTTCACCAAGTGAAAGCTCTTCCAAAAGTAGGTGAATGAGTTATTTGAGAAAAATTGGCTATCTGCAATACTTTTAGAGATAATTCGCATTTACTCATTTTGAGTAGACGAGCAATTAGCTATGGGTCTGAAACTTCACCAAGTGAAAGCTCTCCCAAAAGTAGGTGAATGAGTTATTTGAGAAAAATTGGCTATCTGCAATACTTTTAGAGATAATTCGCATTTACTCATTTTGAGTAGGTGAGTAATTAGCTATGGGTCTGAAACTTCACCAAGTGAAAGCTCTCCCAAAAGTAGGTGAATGAGTTATTTGAGAAAAATTGGCTATCTGCAATACTTTTAGAGATAATTCACATTTACTCATTTTCAGTAGGTGAGTAATTAGCTATGGGTCTGAAACTTCACCAAGTGAAAGCTCTTCCAAAAGTAGGTGAATGAGTTATTTGAGAAAAATTGGCTATCTGCAATACTTTTAGAGATAATTCGCATTTACTCATTTTGAGTAGGTGAGTAATTAGCTATGGGTCTGAAACTTCACAGAGTGAAAGCTCTCCCAAAAGTAGGTGAATGAGTTATTTGAGAAAAATTGGCTATCTGCAATACTTTAAGAGATAATTCGCATTTACTCATTTTGAGTGGGTGAGTAATTAGCTATGGGTCTGAAACTTCACCGAGTGAAATCTCTCCCAAAAGTAGGTGAATGATTAATTTGACAAAAATTGGCTATCTGCAATACTTTTAGAGATAATTCGCATTTACTCATTTTGAGTAGGTGAGTAATTACCTATGGATCTGAAACTTCACCAAGTGAAAGCTCTCCCAAAAGTAGGTGAATGAGTTATTTGAGAAAAATTGGCTATCTGCAATACTTTTAGAGATAATTCACATTTACTCATTTTGAGTAGGTGAGTAATTAGCTATGGGTCTGAAACTTCACCAAGTGAAAGCTCTCCCAAAAGTAGGTGAATGAGTTATTTGAGAAAAATTGGCTATCTGCAATACTTTTAGAGATAATTCGCATTTACTCATTTTGAGTAGGTGAGTATTTAGCTATGGGTCTGAAACTTCACCATGTGAAAGCTCTCCCACAAGTAGATGAAGGAGTATTTGATAAAAATTGGGTATCCGCAATACTTTTACAGATAATTAGCATTTACTCATTTTGAGTAGGTGAATAAATAGCTATGGGTCTGAAACTTCACAGAGTGAAAGCTCTCCCAAAAGTAGGTGAATGAGTTATTTGAGAAAAATTGGCTATCTGCAATACTTTTAGAGATAATTCGCATTTACTCATTTTGAGTAGGTGAGTAATTAGCTATGGGTCTGAAACTTCACAGAGTGAAAGCTCTCCCAAAAGTAGGTGAATGAGTTATTTGAGAAAAATTGGCTATCTGCAATACTTTAAGAGATAATTCGCATTTACTCATTTTGAGTAGGTGAGTAATTAGCTATGGGTCTGAAACTTCACCAAGTGAAAGCTCTCCCAAAAGTAGGTGAATGATTAATTTGACAAAAATTGGCTATCTGCAATACTTTTAGAGATAATTCGCATTTACTCATTTTGAGTAGGTGAGTAATTAGCTATGGATCTGAAACTTCACCAAGTGAAAGCTCTCCCAAAAGTAGGTGAATGAGTTATTTGAGAAAAATTGGCTATCTGCAATACTTTTAGAGATAATTCGCATTTACTCATTTTGAGTAGGTGAGTAATTAGCTATGGGTCTGAAACTTCACCAAGTGAAAGCTCTCCCAAAAGTAGGTGAATGAGTTATTTGAGAAAAATTGGCTATCTGCAATACTTTTAGAGATAATTCGCATTTACTCATTTTGAGTAGGTGAGTATTTAGCTATGGGTCTGAAACTTCACCATGTGAAAGCTCTCCCACAAGTAGATGAATGAGTATTTGATAAAAATTGGGTATCCGCAATACTTTTACAGATAATTAGCATTTACTCATTTTGAGTAGGTGAATAAATAGCTATGGGTCTGAAACTTCACAGAGTGAAAGCTCTCCAAAAAGTAGGTGAATGAGTTATTTGAGAAAAATTGGCTATCTGTAATACTTTTAGAGATAATTCACATTTACTCATTTTGAGTAGGTGAATAATTAGCTATGGGTCTGAAACTTCACCAAGTGAAAGCTCTGCCAAAAGTAGGTGAATGAGTTATTTGAGAAAAATTGGCTATCTGCAATACTTTTAGAGATAATTCGCATTTACTCATTTTGAGTAGGTGAGTAATTTGCTATGGATCTGAAACTTCACCAAGTGAAAGCTCTTCCAAAAGTAGGTGAATGAGTTATTTGAGAAAAATTGGCTATCTGCAATACTTTTAGAGATAATTCGCATTTACTCATTTTGAGTAGACGAGCAATTAGCTATGGGTCTGAAACTTCACCAAGTGAAAGCTCTCCCAAAAGTAGGTGAATGAGTTATTTGAGAAAAATTGGCTATCTGCAATACTTTTAGAGATAATTCGCATTTACTCATTTTGAGTAGGTGAGTAATTAGCTATGGGTCTGAAACTTCACCAAGTGAAAGCTCTCCCAAAAGTAGGTGAATGAGTTATTTGAGAAAAATTGGCTATCTGCAATACTTTTAGAGATAATTCACATTTACTCATTTTCAGTAGGTGAGTAATTAGCTATGGGTCTGAAACTTCACCAAGTGAAAGCTCTTCCAAAAGTAGGTGAATGAGTTATTTGAGAAAAATTGGCTATCTGCAATACTTTTAGAGATAATTCGCATTTACTCATTTTGAGTAGGTGAGTAATTAGCTATGGGTCTGAAACTTCACAGAGTGAAAGCTCTCCCAAAAGTAGGTGAATGAGTTATTTGAGAAAAATTGGCTATCTGCAATACTTTAAGAGATAATTCGCATTTACTCATTTTGAGTGGGTGAGTAATTAGCTATGGGTCTGAAACTTCACCGAGTGAAATCTCTCCCAAAAGTAGGTGAATGATTAATTTGACAAAAATTGGCTATCTGCAATACTTTTAGAGATAATTCGCATTTACTCATTTTGAGTAGGTGAGTAATTACCTATGGATCTGAAACTTCACCAAGTGAAAGCTCTCCCAAAAGTAGGTGAATGAGTTATTTGAGAAAAATTGGCTATCTGCAATACTTTTAGAGATAATTCACATTTACTCATTTTGAGTAGGTGAGTAATTAGCTATGGGTCTGAAACTTCACCAAGTGAAAGCTCTCCCAAAAGTAGGTGAATGAGTTATTTGAGAAAAATTGGCTATCTGCAATACTTTTAGAGATAATTCGCATTTACTCATTTTGAGTAGGTGAGTATTTAGCTATGGGTCTGAAACTTCACCATGTGAAAGCTCTCCCACAAGTAGATGAAGGAGTATTTGATAAAAATTGGGTATCCGCAATACTTTTACAGATAATTAGCATTTACTCATTTTGAGTAGGTGAATAAATAGCTATGGGTCTGAAACTTCACAGAGTGAAAGCTCTCCCAAAAGTAGGTGAATGAGTTATTTGAGAAAAATTGGCTATCTGCAATACTTTTAGAGATAATTCGCATTTACTCATTTTGAGTAGGTGAGTAATTAGCTATGGGTCTGAAACTTCACAGAGTGAAAGCTCTCCCAAAAGTAGGTGAATGAGTTATTTGAGAAAAATTGGCTATCTGCAATACTTTAAGAGATAATTCGCATTTACTCATTTTGAGTAGGTGAGTAATTAGCTATGGGTCTGAAACTTCACCAAGTGAAAGCTCTCCCAAAAGTAGGTGAATGATTAATTTGACAAAAATTGGCTATCTGCAATACTTTTAGAGATAATTCGCATTTACTCATTTTGAGTAGGTGAGTAATTAGCTATGGATCTGAAACTTCACCAAGTGAAAGCTCTCCCAAAAGTAGGTGAATGAGTTATTTGAGAAAAATTGGCTATCTGCAATACTTTTAGAGATAATTCGCATTTACTCATTTTGAGTAGGTGAGTAATTAGCTATGGGTCTGAAACTTCACCAAGTGAAAGCTCTCCCAAAAGTAGGTGAATGAGTTATTTGAGAAAAATTGGCTATCTGCAATACTTTTAGAGATAATTCGCATTTACTCATTTTGAGTAGGTGAGTATTTAGCTATGGGTCTCAAACTTCACCATGTGAAAGCTCTCCCACAAGTAGATGAATGAGTATTTGATAAAAATTGGGTATCCGCAATACTTTTACAGATAATTAGCATTTACTCATTTTGAGTAGGTGAATAAATAGCTATGGGTCTGAAACTTCACAGAGTGAAAGCTCTCCAAAAAGTAGGTGAATGAGTTATTTGAGAAAAATTGGCTATCTGCAATACTTTTAGAGATAATTCACATTTACTCATTTTGAGTAGGTGAATAATTAGCTATGGGTCTGAAACTTCACCAAGTGAAAGCTCTGCCAAAAGTAGGTGAATGAGTTATTTGAGAAAAATTGGCTATCTGCAATACTTTTAGAGATAATTCACATTTACTCATTTTGAGTAGGTGAGTAATTTGCTATGGATCTGAAACTTCACCAAGTGAAAGCTCTCCCAAAAGTAGGTGAATGAGTTATTTGAGAAAAATTGGCTATCTGCAATACTTTTAGAGATAATTCGCATTTACTCATTTTGAGTAGACGAGTAATTAGCTATGGGTCTGAAACTTCACCAAGTGAAAGCTCTCCCAAAAGTAGGTGAATGAGTTATTTGAGAAAAATTGGCTATCTGCAATACTTTTAGAGATAATTCGCATTTACTCATTTTGAGTAGGTGAGTAATTACCTATGGATCTGAAACTTCACCAAGTGAAAGCTCTCCCAAAAGTAGGTGAATGAGTTATTTGAGAAAAATTGGCTATCTGCAATACTTTTAGAGATAATTCACATTTACTCATTTTGAGTAGGTGAGTAATTAGCTATGGGTCTGAAACTTCACCAAGTGAAAGCTCTCCCAAAAGTAGGTGAATGAGTTATTTGAGAAAAATTGGCTATCTGCAATACTTTTAGAGATAATTCGCATTTACTCATTTTGAGTAGGTGAGTATTTAGCTATGGGTCTGAAACTTCACCATGTGAAAGCTCTCCCACAAGTAGATGAAGGAGTATTTGATAAAAATTGGGTATCCGCAATACTTTTACAGATAATTAGCATTTACTCATTTTGAGTAGGTGAATAAATAGCTATGGGTCTGAAACTTCACAGAGTGAAAGCTCTCCCAAAAGTAGGTGAATGAGTTATTTGAGAAAAATTGGCTATCTGCAATACTTTTAGAGATAATTCGCATTTACTCATTTTGAGTAGGTGAGTAATTAGCTATGGGTCTGAAACTTCACAGAGTGAAAGCTCTCCCAAAAGTAGGTGAATGAGTTATTTGAGAAAAATTGGCTATCTGCAATACTTTAAGAGATAATTCGCATTTACTCATTTTGAGTAGGTGAGTAATTAGCTATGGGTCTGAAACTTCACCAAGTGAAAGCTCTCCCAAAAGTAGGTGAATGATTAATTTGACAAAAATTGGCTATCTGCAATACTTTTAGAGATAATTCGCATTTACTCATTTTGAGTAGGTGAGTAATTAGCTATGGATCTGAAACTTCACCAAGTGAAAGCTCTCCCAAAAGTAGGTGAATGAGTTATTTGAGAAAAATTGGCTATCTGCAATACTTTTAGAGATAATTCGCATTTACTCATTTTGAGTAGGTGAGTAATTAGCTATGGGTCTGAAACTTCACCAAGTGAAAGCTCTCCCAAAAGTAGGTGAATGAGTTATTTGAGAAAAATTGGCTATCTGCAATACTTTTAGAGATAATTCGCATTTACTCATTTTGAGTAGGTGAGTATTTAGCTATGGGTCTCAAACTTCACCATGTGAAAGCTCTCCCACAAGTAGATGAATGAGTATTTGATAAAAATTGGGTATCCGCAATACTTTTACAGATAATTAGCATTTACTCATTTTGAGTAGGTGAATAAATAGCTATGGGTCTGAAACTTCACAGAGTGAAAGCTCTCCAAAAAGTAGGTGAATGAGTTATTTGAGAAAAATTGGCTATCTGCAATACTTTTAGAGATAATTCACATTTACTCATTTTGAGTAGGTGAATAATTAGCTATGGGTCTGAAACTTCACCAAGTGAAAGCTCTGCCAAAAGTAGGTGAATGAGTTATTTGAGAAAAATTGGCTATCTGCAATACTTTTAGAGATAATTCACATTTACTCATTTTGAGTAGGTGAGTAATTTGCTATGGATCTGAAACTTCACCAAGTGAAAGCTCTCCCAAAAGTAGGTGAATGAGTTATTTGAGAAAAATTGGCTATCTGCAATACTTTTAGAGATAATTCGCATTTACTCATTTTGAGTAGACGAGTAATTAGCTATGGGTCTGAAACTTCACCAAGTGAAAGCTCTCCCAAAAGTAGGTGAATGAGTTATTTGAGAAAAATTGGCTATCTGCAATACTTTTAGAGATAATTCGCATTTACTCATTTTGAGTAGGTGAGTAATTAGCTATGGGTCTGAAACTTCACAGAGTGAAAGCTCTCCCAAAAGTAGGTGAATGAGTTATTTGAGAAAAATTGGCTATCTGCAATACTTTTAGAGATAATTCACATTTACTCATTTTCAGTAGGTGAGTAATTAGCTATGGGTCTGAAACTTCACCAAGTGAAAGCTCTTCCAAAAGTAGGTGAATGAGTTATTTGAGAAAAATTGGCTATCTGCAATACTTTTAGAGATAATTCGCATTTACTCATTTTGAGTAGGTGAGTAATTAGCTATGGGTCTGAAACTTCACAGAGTGAAAGCTCTCCCAAAAGTAGGTGAATGAGTTATTTGAGAAAAATTGGCTATCTGCAATACTTTTAGAGATAATTCGCATTTACTCATTTTGAGTAGGTGAGTAATTAGCTATGGATCTGAAACTTCACCAAGTGAAAGCTCTCCCAAAAGTAGGTGAATGAGTTATTTGAGAAAAATTGGCTATCTGCAATACTTTTAGAGATAATTCGCATTTACTCATTTTGAGTAGGTGAGTAATTAGCTATGGGTCTGAAACTTCACCAAGTGAAAGCTCTCCCAAAAGTAGGTGAATGAGTTATTTGAGAAAAATTGGCTATCTGCAATACTTTCAGAGATAATTCGTATTTACTCATTTTGAGTAGGTGAGTAATTAGCTATGGGTCTCAAACTTCACCATGTGAAAGCTCTACCACAAGTAGATGAATGAGTTATTTGATAAAAATTGGGTATCCGCAATACTTTTACAGATAATTAGCATTTACTCATTTTGAGTAGGTAAATAATTAGCTATGGGTCTGAAACTTCACCATGTGAAAGCTCTCCCAAAAGTAGGTGAATGAGTTATTTGAGAAAAATTGGCTATCTGCAATACTTTTAGAGATAATTCGCATTTACTCATTTTGAGTAGGTGAGTAATTGGCTATGGGTCTGAAACTTCACCATGTGAAAGCTCTTCCAAAAGTAGGTGAATGAGTTATTTGAGAAAAATTGGCCATCTGCAATACTTTTAGAGGTAATTCGCATTTACTCTTTTTGAGTAGGTGAGCAATTAGCTATGGGTCTGAAACTTCACCAAGTGAAAGCTCTTTGGGATAGCTGCTCTGCAGAGATACCCTGAAGATAAAAAATTTCGTCGAAATCGCTCTATGTAGCACGGTTTTCGAAATATTAGCATTTTTGTGTTTTGCAATTTTTGCGCAAAAATTCGAAAATTCAAAATGGCCGCCATTTTTGGCAAGATAAAATTTTTTTGAAAATTGGCATGGCTACTCTGCAGAGATACCCAGTGGGTCAAAAATTTTGTCGAAATCGCTCTATCTAGCACGGTTTTCGAGATATAAGCATTTTTGTGTTTTGCAATTTTTACGAAAAATTCGAAAATTCAAAATGGCCGCCATTTTTTGCGAGAAATTTTTTGTTTGAAAATTGGCATGGCTACTCTGCAGAGATACCCTGTGGGTCAAAAATTTCGTCGAAATCGCTCTATCTAGCAGGGTTTTCGATATATAAGCATTTTTATGTTTTTCAATTTTTGCGAAAAATTCGAAAATTCAAAATGGCCGCCATTTTTGGCGAGACAAAAATTTTTTCAAAATTGGGATAACTACTCTGCAGAGATACCCTGTGCGTCAAAAATTTCGTCGAAATTGCTCTATCTAGCACGGTTTTCGAGATACAAGCATTTTTGTGTTTTGCAATTTTTGCGAAAATTTCGAAATGGCCGCCATTTTGGGCGAGACAAAAATTTTTTGAAAATTGGGAAAACTACTCCGCAGAGATACCCTGTGGGTCAAAAATTTCGTCGAAATCGCTCTATCTAGCACGGTTTTCGAGATATAAGCATTTTTGTGTTTTCCTTATTTGGAAAATTCGTAATGATTAATTAATCATTAATTACTCGGCCATTTCTTGACCAATCAATGCCAAAATCTAATGATTTCCAGATTTTAATAGAATGAATGCATTTGCCAAGTTTCAGGTGAATTGATAAAATTCCTTTCAAGTTATCATCCGGACAAGCTTCCCCATCGAAAAAAGACATTTTTGGTCATGTGACCTCTCTGATTGGTTGAAATGTCACTGCAGCATATTCAAAATAATTCCCCAAGGCTACTGCCTAAACCTGCCAAATTTGAAAAGAATCCGCCTAACGGTTACAGAGTTATAAGGAAAACAAAATGCGGAGCCGGCGGAGCCGGAAGCTCTCCCATACACAAACAAGCGTCCCTTGCGGGACGCTTAATTAGCTATAGAGCTAGTGTAAATCGATGAACTTGAAATGTCAAATCCTCAGCTAAGGACACATTTCCAGGTACACGGGTGGTCACAAAGATAATGTTCATAGAGATAAACGGTCTTCAAAGTTTTCAAATTTAAGTAGTGTACAGGGTTCGCGAAGTACCTCTAAAATATGGAGTCCAACAGACTACATGACCTCCAAAAAATGGAGTCCCAATCATTTTTTCTGAGTCCAGTGATTTGTGCTAGGGTTATGAAATGTAGGGTACCTTGTACCTTATAGCATATCAAAAATGGGGTACCATTGTGTGAAAATGGGATACAAATAATATTTTTTCTCCCTTATTTCTGGATATATTTAAAAATATAGAAGAACTGTTTACTTTCCTTTCTACTGATAAATAATATGTATCTGTCGATAAATCAATTTTAAAAATATTTAAAAAGCTGAATTCCAGTCAACAAACTTCATTTCAGTGTAATTTGAGTGACATTTTTTTTGTATGATTATTTTATTTAAGCTACAAATATCATATTTATAATGTTTGAAAGAAAAATATTTATAGTTTCTTTTGCTTTTTGTTTGATAAAAATTCACTAGGTAGTTCTAGAGATATAGTTCTTTTGTTACATTCCCCATTGAATATTTGTTACAGCTTTTATTTTCCGAGGGACTTTCCGGGGTTAAAAATCAAGAGTTTCCGAGATTTAGTACAGTTCATCTCCCACGAAAGTTCACTGTCCTGGCTTGTTGTTTTGATTGTTTCCGTGCAGAGATCAGGCTTTCTTTCGATATATAACGTTTTGAGTAGATTTGCTAGTGTACGACATCAGCCTTGACTGGCTGTTTTGGAAGAATCTTGTCACGCATGAAATCTCGCCACCATTATAATAATCGTGGATGTCAACAACTTGCCAGGAAATCGCTTGAAACCATTTAATATTTTAAAATATAAAGCTTATTTTCAGTGTTATATACATGTATATTGCGTGTATATCTACGCTTCCCTGCCAACCGAAATTTCGCTTCTAAAGCAGAAATATTTTCTTCATAAAAATCGTGTCCCGACGGACGGACTGACAACCGAAATTCGCGTCCAAATCTGAAATACCGTGTGTTTAACATACTCGGACGGCGTAATCGCGAACCCTGAGTGTAAATAACAAAATCGTACAAAGTAAATAATGGCATATACTTAAGCAATGCCTAACATGACATTTGGTTTGTGTTATATTGTTGTTTAAACCCTTTAACGGATTTTGTGTCACAATTTCTGAAGACTGTTTAAAAAAAAAGGCGTTTATCTCTATGACCGTTTATCTCAGTGACCACCCGTGTAACATACTTGAACTTCAAGCAGCATTTTTACAACATATTGTTAGAGAATCACAAAGAATACTGTGATTTCATATTTTATACATAAATATGAATATTAATGAGTTGTTCTCATATCCACTTTGTAGGGGGCCGACTTTGAAATGGGTCCACTTTAAAATGGGCTGAGTTTGAAGTGGTCCGAGTTGTCCATAAAACTTCAGGGTAAATTGAAGAAATTATTGTTACAAGTATGTCAAAAAATATAATAAAATAAAAAGAATAAAACTCTTTCATCTTACACCTCTTATGAATCATCTTGAAGGAGGTTTTAGAGTGCCATAAACTCTGTTAAGTATGCCCAGTAAGTTTATTTCAAAAAAAAAAAAAAAAAAACATCTTAAAACATTTGAAAAAGTGCTGGGAAACCTCCTTGCAGTATTTCCATCTCCTTGCGGTCTCCTTGTGGTATTTCCCTCCTTGCATTATTTAGCCCTGCCGCTGTACTGCAGTACAGTAAGGAAATTACGTAAAATCAGACAATATGTACTGCTACCCTGCATAAGTTGGACACAGGCATAAGTTGGCCACGGCTCATCTACAGGCTCCAGAAAAACAAATAGGTTATTGTACACCAGTGAAAACTGTTGCATATAATAAGTTTAACAATAATACATGATTTCAGAGTGTAGTAGGCCACTCATGTTAAAGCCCTGTGAAGGTGTGGTGAGGGCGGCCAACTTATGGCTGCGGCCAACTAATGTGGGTGTTCCACCACATGACTAAGGCTCCCGATTAAGGGTTTTTGAGGGTCGGTTTGAAAAATTTGCTTAGTCCCAGGCGTCCTGTAAGGGTCGGTTGTGGTCGTGTGAAAAATCAAACATGTTTGATATTTCTCCCGACCCAAACCGATTATTTTTTCCCGCCATAAACAAAATGTCCAGTCCCAGGCCTCCTCAGACCACATTTACACAGTCCTATGTTGTCCCAGGCCGCCTGCGACCCTTAGTCCCAGACCCCTAGTGCCTTAGTCCCAGGCCTCCTGCGACCCTTAGTCCCATTGCAAAACAAGAATCGGCCACATTGGTCTGGGGAAGACTGAGGAGGCCTGAGGATGCTGGGACTTAATCGGGGCTTAGTCCCAGGAGGCCTGAGGCGTCCTGGGACCCAGTCGGTATGTGTACGACAAGATCGTGGTTGAAACTGACCAGAAAAATGGTTTAATCGGTTCTTAGTCCCAGACCAGTCGGGGACTGTCTGGGGCCGCCTGGGGCCTCCTCAGGCCGATCTGTACTTAATCCCAGACTTCAATACCGATTCACTATTCCCGCCCATTTTACTTTTTCTTTCACCGACTGTCCACGATTAAGGCTCGCCGACAGGATCAGGGCTTAGTCCTTTGGTGGAACAGGGGCATTATGCTGGGTAGCAGTAATGACAACTCTTCTAAAATTAATGATGTCTAACATTAATGACACCCGTGCAGTATTGGAAGAATGCCAATTCTATAAATTGTACAACTGTAATCAGTACTTTAAATTTGTTGTCATACAGTAACAGTGCAAAAAAAAAAAAAAAAGTTTAATGTGGCGATAATTAGAGCTGTAATCAACAGTGATTTCTGTAGATCGATGCTCGCTTGTTAGATGCGAGTTGAACTCGAGTTGAACTCGAGTAAATGACACAAATACAAATAAAATAATAATGTCCAAATATTGTCATCAAGGGATCCGCCATTGACGTATTTAGTACCATTTTATTGCAAGGAAATATATTCTGTTGCCGGTTAAATTGTACAGGTATGTATGAGCACATTATGGAACATCCACGTAAATAAGGAAATAAAAAAACGGCCATTGCTCATTGAATTTTTTGTCTTTATGGTTAGATAAATTGTACTGTACTGGTTTTATAACAAGACTAGTATATCATAATTTATTTCTTAAAAACTCGAGTTTAAATTACGTAAATCGATGTTGTCCCAAATATCGCCCACCGAGTTACGACTCGAGTTTCGGTCAACTCCTTACAGCACTAGCGATAATAGAGGAATTAACTGTAAATAAGTATCCCCCACAACAATTCACATATATTAAAACTGTTTACACCAACTGTAATTTTCACATTTCTGGGATATCATTTAAAGAATAGTACTACTAACTTCATGAACTTACAGCACAAAGAAGTTTTTTTCAATACTCCCCCATTATCGTGGACACTAAAATCATTCAATATTTATCACCTACGGATTAGGGTTATTCTTACATTTTGAGTTTATCAAGAAAATTCCACAAGTAACTTTACGGTGATAAAATGAAGGAAAATGTATAAACAATGTGTGATCTCAGTTACTAAAAACCTGACAATATTACGTAATATAATATGTAATTCTTCATGATTCGTAAATAAATATGGTAATATGTTAAAAACTCATTGAAATTTACCAAATAATATGCTGATTTCATGAAAAATCATAAAATTTTGTAAGTTCAAAATATATTCAGATTGCTCCCTCCAATCTAAATGTGATATTTATTGAGAATACTTTGATGTGTTAATATTGGGCTTTCACTTAATGCATACAGGCTACAAATTAATTTGGTAAAAGAGATTTACATGCAACTCGTGACCACGGCATCTCGTGACCAACAACTCGTACCCACAACTCGTACAAATTAGAAAAAAACGTGGGGAGACAGAAGTTCGTGGAGTTCATTTCAACATTTTAAAATAAAATAATAGTTAAAAAGAAAATTTTATGTACGAGTTGTGGGTACGAGTTGTTGGTCACGAGCTGCCATGGTCACAAGATGTTCGTATACCGTAAAAGAGATTGGATGACTATGGGTGCTCGACATGCTGTGCAATTTCATCTTTTGATTTGGATCTACTTGCTTATCTAATTTGTATATAATATAACAGAAAACAATAATAATTTTACCAGTCAAAAACACACAACTCTGAAATAAGGTCGAACTCAACAGTGAAATCGTGTGGAAATTTGAGCAGATTTGAAAACCATTTTTAGTAAGATCCAAATTCAAAAGGCAACCACTATTGTCACATTGAGACAGGCTCTATGCATTCCCAGGTGTAGGAGTCAAAGCCACACAGAGGTGACACCCTGAGATTAAATGCCAAACTTGCTAGGCCACCAGGCCACTCTAGACCTCCTTTTCAGTTGGATCCAATCCAATATTGCATTGAAAAGCCATGTTAAATTACGGAGGATGTAGAATTATGATATTAATCATGATGATAGTTATATAGTGGTATGGTGTTTGTACACCTTGATAGCAAAACAGCTTGCACCCAACAACTCGCACACATGATTTAATACAGCAGTTAATATTACATAAAAAAAACATAATTGTTGACCCCCATTGAATTCCCAGACCTCATACTTTGTATGATTTCATGAAGATCAGCGTGCTCACTCGGAAGTGGTAAAGTTAAGTCCCTGGGACTCAATAGACTTGAAAAAAATGAGTCCTATGTTTCATTTTTGGAGTCCCAATATTTTATTCAATTCCTTGAACGTAAATTACTTGAAACCAATTTCACATAAATTACTTAAACCAATTTCAATGTTAAATGTCAATTTCAACACTTTGTAACTAGCTAAAACTGGCTAAAACAATGTAAGTTCACTGAATCCTGTCTTTCATTGCCCGAAAATTGTTCTTGGCTGCAGTGTAATCGTACTCTGCATAGTGCGGGCCATTTATTGTTATTTTCATTAGCCTGTCCACTTGTTTATCTCTCAACCTATTTCTGCTTTTGGACTTGATTTTGTTTTGGGCAGAGAACCCCCGCTCACAAGATGCAGAGTTCAGAGGCACTACCAAAGCTAGCTCTGCAAAAACAACAAAATCTGGGAAAACATCACTTTGATCTTTGATAAGTATCTCACAAAATTCAGGGAAAGATTTGTTTCTATGAAGACTAACAAAATGCTTATATGCCAAGAAATCTTGTCTGCATCTTGCTGCGTTCACAATATTTTGGTTCTCCTGCCCATACCTCTGTAACAGATAATCAAGTTCATTTTGTCCAAACAAAGCAACTTCAGCATTGTTGTTTGTAAGTGCTTTTGGGTTTAAAATGATATTTAATGCCTTCAAAGTGACTTGGGCATCTTCAGGGAAACGTTGCTCCAAGTTGTCCAGTAGTGCTTGAATGAATCTTGCTGAAAACAAAATAAAGAAATCAGATGCCATCTGTGAATATTTCGGGATTCAGGGGGGCATACAGGCAAAGTTTTTACTATATTCTATACATTGATATTTGTTACACTCAGCTGTACACTCATAGATAGGGCTTGAGCAACACCTGCGCATTAAGCCCTGTTAATGCTGGACTCAAACCATCAGTCACCTCAAATTTGGGATCAAACTTTTTACATCAGTCAAGTGTTCATTTGCTAAACTCCTATACCAAAAGGCCAGCAAAAACACAAAGTTGGAGTTTCCCATTCAACATTCAGGGTCATATTGGGATGACTTCCAGAAGTTCCAATATTCCCAAAAGTTGACATGAGCTACACTTGAACCCATGTCCACAGAGTTGAGAGCCAAGTGATTATATGCAGCAGACCACAAAGAAGTAGTAGGTATATTCTATAATTGCAACAGGGAACAGTAAGCTAACTATTGTATTTTGCAGAGATAGTGTCATAAGGACTGCTTAAATTTATACACAAATTGATTTTTGGTTAAATATGCTACATGGTAAGTATTACAGTAAAACACACAGTATAGAATTACATACTTTTGGTTGTCCTGAGTGTAACTTTCCCTTGAGTAGCAAACTTCACTTCTGTGTCTCGAAAGCGTTTTTGGTTGTCATCCATTGTATCAAGTGCCTCATCTAACTGGAACAGGGAAGGCAATGCATGCTGAAGCTGATTATCATCCTGAAAAGGGACATTGCATCAAAGTGCTTTAGTTTTGAATTTGTTTAAAGTTTAAGTTTATTTTATTTAATTTATTTTGTCTCGTTATTACTATAATAAGTTACATTATTATTGTTACGTTTGTTCAATCTTTAGTTTACAAGTTGTATTAGTTCTGTTTTATGTTGTTACTAATCAGATAAGTTTCATTTGTTTACTCTTTGTTAAGTTTACTCTTTGTTCAGTTAAGTTTTATTTGTCCTGTTTTAAAATTTTTATTGAGATTAAGCTTAACATACTTTTATAAATACCGGTAATTATTCAGGAATATAGTTTGCATTCTAATTGTACCTGCATGGTCATCAGAGTTGCTTTTACTGTGTCTAAGGCTGTGCTTGCCATGGCAAAGTCTAGAGATTCACGCTGGAAAACCTTTGACATCTTTGAAAAATTTGGAAGGATGTCGGCCAAAAGACAAGTGATCCCGATGAAGCTGTACTTCTCTACTTTATCTGCTAGTCCTCTGGCAACTGCAACACCATTGGCAGCTGCCTCACCCAGAGCAATTACTAATGCTGGCCAACAGTGATTAATTGCATATACGGCCTGATCTAAGGACAACCAGCGCACTGCGTGAGGTTGTTTCAGTGATACAAATTTATCATCCTCTAGCAGGTCATAAATTTCCCATAAATGATTGTACCTTTGTGCTGAATTATGGAAGTAGAAATAGATTGAGTTCACTGTATCTTGATAGGACTTTATCTGATCTACTATGTTAGCTGTTTGTGAAACAGCCAGTGCCAGCCTGTGAGCATAGCAATGAACATGAATAGTAAGACCACCAGTCAGCTCCTTAAGTCTAACACCTACTCCTGATCTAGACCCCATCATGACGGCAGCACCGTCTGAACCAAAACCAAGTACTTTCTGGATAGCTATCCTCTCACTGGCCAACCATTCAGTTATTGCATTAATTATTGTCTCTGCCTTTCCATCTGGGACTGTTACATTTGTAGCAAAGTACACCTGAGATTTACCATCTTTAACCACCTTGACATAGATCACTAGCTTCTTCAAAACTGCAATATCAATGGACTCATCAGTCATTAAGCCTACAAATCGTGAGCCACCTATAATTTCTCTCAAATTTCCATCCAATGCAGAAGCAATAGATTCAATCATATCTGATACTGCATCATACGATTTGTATGTTTGAGTCATGTTTGGAGCACCATTACTAACTTGTAGACCAATTAGTTCCGGAAAAATTGTCAGGGGCAAATGATTTTGTGCAATGAAATAAGCAGTTTTCAGCTGGCTTTCTAGTGCATCTGAGGTTTTAAGCACCTGACTAGCTTTGGCCTTTTGAAATTCCTCCCTTCCTTTAAGAATTTTAAGGCCATCTTGGTGGCTTGAGGAGGCTATATGACGAAGCAGTGCACTCCTTTGATAATCTTGGCAACCCTGGGTAAAAATGTTGCTTTTCCCTGCTTTTTGACATACAGAACAAAACATTTTTGGATCTGAACTACAAGCAGAAGCACTGGCCTCAGCTCCACCCTGTGATTGATTTCCAACAAATAACCAGGATTTAAAAGTTGAATCATTCAACCAAGATGGGTTATAATGTCTAATTTTTTTTTTCTTGAGAGCTGGTGATTCTGACATAATTACAGTATTGCAGCAGACTGCAGAGAAAAATGTATGTTTTACACTGGAAAATGTATGATTAACTAGATAAAATGTATGGTTCACGCGGAAAAATGTATGATTCACGTATATACTGTGTCAAACTAGCATAAAATCGCGGTAAAACAGAGAGGAATGAGGTCTCGCGATTGAACGAGATTAGCAGTGGGCGATATTAAAGGAACTTGCAAATTGAATGAAATCCGCAAGTTTTGTTATTTTAATTATATAAAAGTACAGGAATATTCGTCGTTTCGTCCCCGGGACGTAGTCGCCCTTGTTTTCTTTCGTCCGCAGCTACAATCACGCGTCCTTAACAACTCGGGGACGACGTAAACGAGTTCACTGAAGATTCATAAATTGTATACAAGTCTGTGATTTTAAAGTACTTGATGTTCAAGAAAATCAATTGGGGTTGTGTAGGAAAAAGTAAGGACTTGCCACTCTAAAACTATGATAAATTTGAAAATTGACAGGAAGAAAATATATTGATGACAAGTCACTTATAAATTAAAAGATAAGGAGCAAAATGGTAGGAATCTTTGAGCTATTTATACTTATTCATAGGACCAAAGACTATAAGCTCTGTTTTATCAGGATTTAATTTAAACTTATTTTCAAACATTTAGGTATGGGTGTCATTCAAAAATTTTTCATTTACCTGACTGATGGGAGAGAATAACAAAGGGCCAAGAACAGTGTCCTGAGGTACCCCAAAATCTAATTTGAAACATTCAGAGATCACAGAGCCAATTTTGACAGATATAAAATGATCCAGGAGATATATTGTAAACCTATTTAGGACAGGTCCAGTAAAGATAAACCTTGTTGACAGACAGGTGAGGAGTGTGTCATGGTCGATGGTGTCAAAGGCGGCTGACAGGTCAAGGAGAATAGAGACCTCAGACCTGCTCAACACCTTACTGAATACTCGCCACAACTTCATGCCATCCTCGTTATTTTCTCTAAGTCCTGGTTGTATTGTCCCTTATTCTTGTTCAGTAGATGGTTACATTTATTTATTTGCCGTCTAAGACGGGCACAGTTAACTAGAAATTTTGTCCCCCCTCCATGTTCCTTCATATTGTCTTCGCAATTACTTTGCGTTTCTGAACTAAGGTACAGATTTGGTTAGGCGCCTCATTTTGATGGGTGCATGCATGAATAGACTGACTAGATACATATTATTCACAGAGTGTGTCAATGTCGTCTGATGGATAAGCAACAAGTGCAGAAGATGCTAGATGAATGATATAAATTTTGTGATATTGATGTAAGGTTACCACTTTATCCTGATGGTTTGCCACAGATGGAAAATATACTAAGGAAGAGATATGTTTATGATCGCTGATGAAATATGACCCATGCACCTCTGATATAGGTAAAAATTCTGTAAGAGCAAGAAGTAAGTTCAAAATGTGACCATGAAGATGGGTAGGAAAATCTATATGTTTGGTCAGACAGCAGGCATCGACCACAGACATGAATTCTGAAACCAAGGGAGATACAGAATACACATGAATATTAAAATCACCACAAACCACAAAGGATGAGGATAAGGACCACAGAAAACCAATATAAGGCAAGAAATCTTCTAAAAACATTTGAACTGATTAAGCTTAAGGTATGTAAAATGTGCTGAGAGTCAAACTGCGGCCATGGAATGATAAAGATATGGTATGATGTTTGGAAAACAATCAATATTTTCTTATTCAAATGCATTTTTTATGAAAACACCATCACCGCTTTTATTTAATATTGGAGTGTGAACTAAGGTCAAATCGTCAGGGGTTAACTCTCGATTGTCATGAGCCTTGATATAGGTCTCAGTCAAGTCAAAGATGTCGTATCCACCACTTTTAACTTCCTTTGCCTAATGAAGGGAACTTATTTCTAATGGAACGGCAATTGGCAAAACCAAGTCTTAGTAATTCTGGGTACACAATATCAAACTAAGTTAGCTAAGTTAAACCATCCTACGATACGAAACCCTATGGTTGTACATAAGAACATGCATGGGAAATCTTGGATAAATGTGGGGGCACGAATGGGACACCACATGTCTGTACACATCATAATGGACCTGTATGAGATTTGGTATCTGTTATTATACACTACCAGCCCAACCAGAGCAATCACGAACCTTGGGAACAACATTATGGAAGAAACAATTGCATGGTAAGAGATATACAACCAAACAGAGGAAAAGTAACTCCTGCAAATGTGCTAGTAACTCCCAAGAGATGGGCAATAATACCCAATTTTTGGTAATCAACTAAAAGACAACTATTGTATAGTGAAAATCATGGGTAAAAAAGCAAATATTTTATTCTTATTGACTGGAAACTAAAACAGCATTGAAATATTAAAATGTTATGTTAAAAAAGATTTAATAACTGGTTAAATTGTGCATCTGAAGATATTCATACAGGTCTCGTTGAATTGTATCTGCAGAGTATTGTAAACTTGTGAGTATTAGGGAGCCTTTGCAGCATGTACTTGGGATAAGTCGATGAGCACCATATCACACAGAAAGCTCATTAGCCCAAAAGATCCTGTTTTATCCAGTTTAGAAGGATCAAATACCTCAACTTTGTGATACAACTCACAAAGTTTAGGTTGTTTGCTCATAACAGCACATCTTGTACAGGTGGGGCTTGGTGTATTTTGAGAGATCTGCTGTGGAAAAATATACTGATGGGCTAGTAGTGACACTCCCATATGTGAGACTAAGAGACAATGAAAAAGTGAGAACTTCTCAGAAACAATGTCAGCATTGTTCTGGCACATAAAAAGATCCATTTATTGTTACTAGGGGTACTATTGTCACTAATATCTTTTCCCGATCACTGATTATTTTCATCAGAGTACTTGTTAGTACAACTAGATATATTAATATCTGTAGAACTACAATGTTTATTATTATTATTGTCTTTTCAGTGTCTAAATTACTTCTTCAGAATGCTTGTCAGCACAACGACTACTATTTTATCTAGAAATCTTCAATAATTTCTTCTTAATAGTCTGAGTTACATTCTATAGAATGTTTTTCTTCATAATTTATATCTTGTAAAATCTCATTTACCAAGTCTATAATGTATACATCTGCTCTAACATACTCAGTGATGTGAGTATACTATCAAACAAGTCCCCAGTCAATACTGAGGAAAACCTCTTTAGCCTCTGACAGAAATTATCTTCATAAATTTGGATCTACAGTCAAACATTTACAAAAGGTTGCATCGGAACCAATTATTTTTTTGTTATTCAAAACATTTGTGAAACTGTATTCAAATTTCCACCTTTCCTCTGTTTTTAACACTTTTCCACTGCATGTTTTAAACACTTGTTGCATTTTCTTTATTATTATTAACATTGCCATTATTTTGTACTATTCTTTATTTATTTATTTGGGGTTTTACGTCGCTTTCAACACTGTACAGGTCATATCACGACGGGTAGTTGGAAGGGCAGAGGAAACCAGTACATACAGTTCGTCAGGGTTCTGTACTGTAAACTGCCGACCAAAGGCAAGCAACTACCAGCTTTCCCACTTGAGGCCATGCTGGGAACCATACCCGGGCCTAAGAGGTGGGAGGCGAGAGTGTTACCACTCTGCCACTGCCATATTGCTTGTTCATGTGACGTTTTTAGTATTTTCCCAAACATGTTAAACCTCAGAAACAGTTAATCATTCATTCGACAGTTAATGCAAACACAAAACACCACATTACTTCCCGTGTTGGAAACTAATCTCTTTGGTGCAGAGAAATTAAAACTATCTCACCTACAAAGATCCTTGAAATGACATGAGCCTTAGTTACATGCATTGGAAAAGCTTCCACCCGTTTTGTAGCATAATCAAGCAACACCAATATATACTTCGAACTTCCCAACAATCACCTGGACAGAAGCATGTCAGTGGTAGAAGAATTTAATGAAATGGTTTTGTTGGCTTCTTTATTGCATTAGACAGGTGACAGATTGAATCCAGTTGGTGACCTCTCATCATGTCCTTCCAAAAATAAGAGATTTTTAGGGCATAGTAGGTTTTCCATATTCCATAATGCCCTGCAGAAACATTTCCAGGAGATGATGTCAGTACCTCATGGACAAGACCTGTGGTATCACCATCTGCAATACCAATCTTCCATCTGTTCCTTGTTCATTGGGGTACCAGACATGGTAAAGCACACCCTCAATGATTATGGCTTATTATGGCATAATTCTGGCTTGTTATGGCAAGCTTACATGCTTCCCTATTGTTATATGGTAAAACATTACCCATTGGTTCTTTGTCTGTACAAACATATTATTAGAGTCATATGCTGGTTCGTTCCCCATGCAGCTGATTTTCTGTGGGGCTCTGGTGCATAACAAGGTTGCTAGTGTCATCACAGCTGTTACCTGGTGGTTGGCTCACCTCAGCTAGCAGGAGAGTATGTCTTGCTATTGGTATTTCGGTTGTATCACATGTTGTTAGTTGCCTTCCTTATTGATTATCTTATTGGTCAGGCTCCATTTCTTGGCTGTTAGATTCATCACTTTTGTCAAACAAGGGAGGGAGAATAGTGTCTTCAATAACCTCATAACCTTGCTCTTGACTTCGCAAGATACTTTTCTGATGGCTTAGCCCAGCCACATTACTTAATTTCTTCCCTTGTCTGTGTTCGATGATAAAGTCATACTGCTGCAGGTACACAGCCCATCTTGTAATTCTACCTGTTGTTTTCTTTTGGTGAAAGAGCAATAGAGTCTGTGATTATTTGGAACCTGCTCTCTTTTAGATTCAAAATGTTTTACTCCTAATATACAGGCTAAAGCTTCCAGCTCAGAAACACTATATTCTTCTCACCTTCAGTAAATTTCTTTGCAGCATATGATATTACTCTTTCCTTACCCTGGCTGAGTATCATTCCTGCTGCCTCTCCACTTGCATCTATGTATAATATATATATATGGATCTTGATATCTAGCATAAGCCTATATAGGAGGATTAATCAATGGCTACTTCAAGTCCTGGAATGATTCTCGTTGAACCTTATCCAACACAAAAGGTACATCCAATTTTCTGAGCTCTCTCAGAGTACCATGTGATGAAACGATGGTAATATCCATGCAGTGATTCCAGAAACTCAGGAATTTATAGATTTGCAGGAGCAGGAAATTCTTGTATAACCTTGCATGTATCAGACAAAGGTTCAACTCCCTCTGCACTCATTAAATGTCCTAAGGATCTCACATTATGCCACTCAATGATGCTATTCTTAGGTTTTAGGTTAGCTGCCTTGAGTCTACCAAAGACCATTTTATCCTGGTTATATGCTCCTCAAAATGTTTTGAGAATATAATGATATCATCCAAATATATGCACCACAGAGATGCTATTTTGGAAATCTCACTACAACAAAGATTCTTTTTATACACATTCAGCACATTTTATAGAAATTATTATTATTATATATTGCTTCTTATGTAGTTTGTTTAGTTTGATTGTGTTTTTTTAATTTTTATTTGCCCCAAGTTCACTGCTATACCTACTTCCTCAAGAACCAGGTATTATTGCTCATCTGGCCAGGTATTATCGTTTTTTTCATTAAATATTTGGGTAAATATTTTCCCTGCATCAAATATTGGGTATTATCAACCATCTAATTTGTGTCTTGTAAGTGTCTTTTTGTTTAATTGCAATCAGTTTATAGCCATTACTACTGTTGTTGGTCTCTGGTGGTGTTGTCACTTAGCTCAAGGTGAGGCTGAAGTGTGGGGTGTTATGGTGCCTGTGAGTCGCCCACAGCACAAAGAATTGTACTGCTTTGAGGTGTAAGGACACATTTCTTGAGGCCCGCCACTGTTGAACTTAGATTAGGGCTTCTTATTTTTGAACAATCCCACCAGTCATGTTTAGTCTTCGGGTACTCCTCTTTATGGCACTATTTACAGTTGCACTGGCTCAAAGGTATGAGTGGTTCAACACTAGAGTATCCAATACATCATGTACTCCTTTGATAAGAGTTGCAAAAAAATTTTTATATTCTTGTTCCTTTTGCAAATATTCAACCTTGGTTAATAGAAGAGAGGTTATGTTGTTACTGCTACTGGGTGGAGATGTGTCCCTCAATCCTGGTCCTCTCACACCAGGTGTTGTGAATGCCAGATCTGTAAGTAATAAGGGTCTACTCCTAGCTGATACGTTTCTTCAAATGACCTTGACCTTCTCTGTGTTACTGAAATTCATATACATCCCTTTGATTGAAATAGCTTTTTATCGTCTATAACTCCTCCTGATTTTATTTTTCCTCACAGGCCTCGTCCCTCAGGTATTGGTGGTGGTGTTAGTTTTTTTGATTAGATCGTCTTACAGAACCCATAAAATAGAATCTCCTTTTTATCAGTCATTTGAAAACATGGTGCTTTATAGCCATTCAGTGCTGCTTGCCTGCATCAACCGCCCTCCACAATTATGTACCTGTAACTTTCAAGAAGAATTCATATCATTTGTTGGTTTCCTGTCATCTATTAAGTCTTCATATTATATATGTGGTTATTTCAATATTCATGTTGATGTTCCAGTTGGTGATGGTTATAAATATATGACTTTTTTTGATTCATGTGATCTGAAACAGTTAGTCAATCAACCTACTCATCAGCATGGTCACATATTGGACCTCATTCCATCTCCCAGTGATCCAGGATACTATTGTTGATGTCAAATTTTGCAATTTTGTTTCTGATCATGCATTAGTCAAATGCTCAATTGCCTTCCCTCATCAAGTGGCTCATATTCCAAATAAAGTTCAATATAGAAGGTACCACCATATCAACATGTCTGACATCCACTCAGATCTCAAAAGTACATCCTTCGTCAAGTCTCCAGTTGATGTTGTAGTTGATCTTTATGGCCAATATGTATATGATTTGGGTAATGTTCTTTACAGGCAGGCACCTCTTATATCGAGACTGACAAAGAAAAAAATTCCTGTTTGGTGCCAATTTTGGAGAACTTGGCAAAGGGCCAAAAATCCACTGAACAGAAGTCGGCTTCATCATCAAATTGTTTGGTGCAATGCACTTGTGAACAAGGATAAGTCAGATTATTACAGCTCTATAGAAATATATTATGACTCTATAGAAAACTATTGTGTGAGTTGCATAAAACCCTGAATAGGGTCTCTGATGCAACACTTCCATTCCACGAGTCTGATAAGTCATTGGCTGACCAGATACTTTTGCTCCCTCTGGCACTAACAATGAGGTTCATCCTCCTTCAGATCCTCCAAATATTACTTTCTTTAGGGAAGCTTCCGAAGATGCTGTTGATAAAATAATTAAAACCTCACTGACAAAATCCTGCCTGTTAGATCCTTGGCTAACATTACATGTATTGATATACTGGTACCATCGCTTACAAAGCTGTTCAACTGCTCACTCACGGAGGAATGCATCCCTGAGGCTTTCAAAACTGCTGTGGTCACTCCTCTTATCAAAAAGGCTAATCTTCCTTCAGACAGCCTGAAGAATTATCTCCCTGTATCTGGCCTCAGTTTCCTATGAAAACTGGTTGAATGTGTGGTTTCTAAGCAGCCGTACCAGTCTGTAGATAAAGCTGGTCACTCGAGAGAGACAGCTCTTCTCTCCATAAAAAATGAAGTTGATATTTCTTTGTTAATAGGTGAACCCAATGCCTTAGTATTGCTCGATTTGTCTGCTGCTTTTGACACCATTGGTCATTCCACTCTTCTCAGTTGCCTCCGTATTTGGTTTGGCGTCAGTAGCTCTGTTCTTAAATGGTTTACATCCTACTTAACCGACCGTTATCAGTCAATAAAAATTGGTTCCATTTTGTCATATGTTTGTAAACTCCTATTTGGCGTCCCCCAAGGTTCTGTCCTGGTCCCTTTGTTATTCTCATTGTACACTACCCCCTCAGTTTGATAACTGATAAACATAAAGTTTCATTTTTATGCAGATGACAGCCAAGTTCACGTGCATTTATCCCAGAAAAATGGATCTGCTGCCTTTGAACAGTTAAATATTTGCCAAGATGATGCTAAAGAGTGGATGTCAACAAGTAAGCTCAAATTGAATCCTGACAAGACTGAGTTTATCATCTTTGGTTCGAAGAGACAGAGGGACAAGTTGAAAGCATGTGTTTCAATTGCTATCTTGGGCAGTCCACTCTGCCCTGTCAACTCAGTTAAAAATTTGGGTAGTGGTTGGATTCAGATTTTTCCTTGTCCAAGCATGTTCAGAATGTCTATAAAAGTTGTTTTGTGAAACTCTGTGATTTCAGACATGTTGGTCAGGATGTTTCTGTATTTGTGGCTCTTGTTAGTAGTCAGTTGGATGACTGCAACTCATGAGCCTCTCCAAATTCAATTTTCGTAAATTACAGTGCATCAAAAATAGTGCAGCCTGAATTGTTTCAAACACCCAGTTGATACACCAGTATAACTTCTGTGCTTCAAAAATTGCATTTGCTTCCTGTTGAACAGTGCAGAGTATTTAAGACAACCACACTTGTTTACAATTTTCTTCATACAAGTTTTCCTAGATATTTTTTGTCAGTTTAATTTGGGGCAATTGTTGTAGTTGATTAGTCCACATGAATTTTAGTTGTCACAAATTAGTCACGGAAAAGACCAAAGTTTGTCAACTGACTATACCTTCCCCTGCCATTGTCAATCTGTGTCAAATTAATGTTTTTCAGATGTTCGTTATACTAGGCAAGGTTTGTCAGTTGACAAATTTCAATGAACTTATTGCTTTAAAATTATAATCAGCCATAAGCCAATTCACGGTCTCGCGAGAAAACTGCCTCTGTGAGAAATTCGGGATGAAAAGAAACAATATTTCCATTCGCAGAAATGTAAATTTTATTGCGCTACAATAGCTTACTATGTGGAACTGAATGCTTACTCAGGAGGCCGCAGGCATTCGGCCAACATCCAAGAAAAAGGGACCAATAATAGTGGCGAGATGCCTTGGAATCCAGGTGACCCCAGTAGTGATGTAGCCATCCACTTCCTCTTTTTGAGTTGGCTGCAAATAATGGAATACGTGCCTTTTATTGCAAGGAGAGAAAATTATTATTTCTGTGGATATACTTGTCGTTGGATACTGAAACTACCTCAGTTTCTTTATTTTATAGCATAGAATCTTATTTTGTGACAATTCACAGATCAGACGAGTATTTTTATCATATTTTACAACTTTAAGTGCACTTCTGGGTTCACGTTGTAAAGAATTAAGGACTCATGCTGTAGCTTATATACCATACAGGACATTGGCCTGTCGAAATGAAATATTTAACCCCTATCTGCTTCCACATTTGACCATTTTAAGGGTTAAAAATATAAATTAAAGCACAAAATGAGTCCTTGTTGAAAGAAGTCATCGGAAACAACTGTCCTTGTCTACACAGCAATTGCTTGCAAACCAATGCACGATTCATGCATGCAGCTTATATACAGGAATATATGCCTTTTGGAATCAAATAAAACCTACGCATCGGAGAACCGATGCAAATTTGTATCCACCAGAAAGACAACTCACCAAAGCCAGTGAACCATTGTTTGACCTTAAGGGAGGTGCGCAAGGTCAAAGCTGAACACAGCAAAAGATTCCCAGCCCATGATTTCCTATAGGTTGGTTTACCATCCCAAACCTCTTGGACCAGTAATAAGCAAGTTATAAGCACCTTTAAGCTTGGCTATCCTCGTTTGACCTTGACTAAGGGGCCCAAGGTCAAATCAGACCACACCAAAAGATTCCTAGCCCATGATTTCCTATAGGTTGGTTTACCATCCCAAACCTCTAGGACCAATGATAAGCGAGTTATTAGCACGTTTAATTTTGGCTATCTTCATTTGACCTTGAAGGAGAGGTCCAAGGTCAAATCCAACCACACCAGAAAATTCCCAGCCCATGATTTCCTATATGTTGGTTTACCATCCCAAACCTCTAGGACCAATAATAAGCGAGTTATAAGCACTTTTAAGTTAAGTTTTATGTTAAAGAAAAGATGGGGAGCATGCAGTATTTCACTATGGGGTTCACCTACAGTACTAAGGCACCGAGCCATTATTATTTCGTCCATTTTTCTTAGACGTTGGCCGGATACCTGCGGTCTCCTGAGATCAGCATTCAGTTCCACAGGGAAAGCTATTGTAGTGCAATAAAAGTAATACCTTTCAAGTAAAAAGTGATTCAGTGCTTTTCATAAACAATATTTTATTGAAGCAATCAGTGCTTGATTTCATGAATTTTAAAACATTAAAAATTATTTAAAAAATTCATCAAAAAACTAGACCTACGCATCGGAGAACCGATACACAACTGAATCCACCGGAAAGACAACTCACCAAAGTCAGTGAACCATGTTTGACCTTGAAGGAGAGGCGAAAGGTTAAATCTGACCACAACAGAAAATCTGAAGCCCATGATTTCCTATAAGTTGCTTTCACATTGCAAACCTCTAGGATCAATAATAAGCAAGCTATAAGCACTTTTAAGTTTGACTGTCCTCATTTGACCTTGAAGTAGGTGCTAAAGGTCAAATGTGACCACATCAGAAGATTCCCTGCCCATGGTTTCCCATTACTTGGTTTCACATTGCAAGCCTCTAGGACCAATAATAAGCGAGTTACAAGCACTTTTAAGTTTGGCTATCCTCGTTTGACCATGAAGGAGGGGCTCAAGGTCAAATCCGTCCAAACCAGAAGATTCTCAGGGTGTGATTTCCTATATGTTGGTTTACCATCCCAAACTTCTAGGGCCAATAATAAGTGAGTTATAAGCACTTTTAAGTTTGGCCATCCTCATTTGACCTTGATGGAGGGGCCCAAGGTAAAATCTGAGCACACCAGAAGATTTCCAGCCCATGATTTCCTGTAGGTTGGTTTACCATCCCAAACCTCTGGGACCAATAATAAGCGAGTTATAAGCACTTTTAAGTTTGGCTATCCTTGTTTGACCTTGAAGGAGGGGTCCAAGGTCAAATCCGACCACACCAGAAGATTCCCAGCCCATGATTTCATATATGTTGGCTTACCATCCCAAACCTCTAGGACCAATAATAAGCGAGTAATAAACAGTTTCAGGTTTGGCTATCCTTGTTTGACCTTGAAGGAGGGGCCCAAGGTCAAATCTGACCACATCAAAAGAATCCCAACCCATGATTTCCAATATGTTTTTTTACCATCCCAAACCTTTAGGACCAATAATAAGCAAGTTATAAGCACTTTTAAGTTTGGCTGTCCTCATTTGACCTTGAAGGAGGGGTCCGAGGTCAAATCCAACCACATCAGAAGATTCCCAGCCCATGATTTCCTATATGTTGGTTTACCATCCCAAACCTCTAGGACCAATAATAAACGAGTTATAAGCACTTTTTAGGTTGGCTATCCTCGTTTGACCTTGAAGGAGGGGTCCAAGGTCAAATCTGACTACATCAGAAGATTCACAGCACATGATTTCCTATAGGTTGGTTTCACATTGCAAACCTCTGCAACCAATAATATGGGAGATATAGACATTTTTAAAGTCCACTATGTGGGGTACTTTGGCTCTCCGTGGATGACCTTGAATTTAGAACTCCAAGGTCAAATATCTGCAAGGTTGTAGAGGACATGTATATCTGTTATAAATATCACCTATGAAGAAATTCAACCTTCTACCTATGAGAACCAGCCAGTAGAAAAATGTAGATAATTTTCAAAGTAATGCCCACGGCGGCCATCTTGTTTTTCAGAATGAGGCTAATTTTAGTCCCATAGAAGTTTACCCCCAATGAAGATATCCTGCAAATTTGGTGAACCTAGCTGGTGTAGTTTTTCTCTGAGAGCATTAACGCCGAAAATCTCTACGCCCTGCAGTGGCGGCGTATCGAATGCTAAACCAAAGTATCCACCGGATGCCTCCTGTGGATACAATTATCCATTATTTGAGACATATTGCTCGAAGACAAATTTTATAAAAAGTCATGTCTGAATATTTTTTTGCCATTCTTGTAACAAAAAATTGGACTGGGAGGCCTGGGTTTGATTCCCAGTGTTGTGGAACGAGACATCATAGCTCAGTGACAGAGCACTCAGTCTGTTATTTCGTTGTTGCAATGCTAAAACATAAAAAATTATATATATTTTAAAGAAAATTTGCTTCAATTGTTTAATATGTTGGGTGTTAAATTGTATTGGTACATATCTCTTACTGAGGATCAAATATGAGTTTAAAATACCCCTTTTTAACCCCAGGTACCCGTATTCTATTTTGAGTGTACTTAGCTTGTTACCTGGACTATAATCAGGGTTTCCAACAATTATTAAGCAGGTTTTGGGAGCACTTATTTGTTTTCATGTTGGTTTAATTGATCGCTACCCCTGGATTATGTAGTAAGGACATTGGTTTGGGGTGTAGGTATGCAACATACTGTAACAGTTTGCTCTGAGAGTCTCTCGATCTTTTTTATTATGTTCACCCCATTGGACATATTACTTTTGCTTTTTCCATCATCTGGCATCCGCAGTCCGTCACGCTTGGTTTCCATTCATTTCAAGGGAAAGTATTTATCCTATCTTTACCACATTTGGTATGGGTGTTTATTGGGTTAATAGCTTGCATGGGATTGCTTTTGGTGAAGGTAGTTCTATAGGTAACTGATTAATAGCCACTTAGCTACTTTTGTGTATTTCTTTTGTTTCCGGTCATTTTAAGGAAAAATATTTGACATATTTTTACCAAATTTGGTATGAGCAATAGTTAGGTCAATAACTTGCTTGAGATTGGCTTTTAGTGATAATAGCTATATAACTGACTGATTAATAGCTACTTAGCTACTTTGAGTAGCTTTTTTTTATTTTAAGCATTTTAAAGGAAAAGTATTTCACCTATGTTCACAAAATTTGGGATGGAGGATTATTGGATCAGTAGCTTGCTTGGGATTGCTTTTGGTAATAATACCTTTATAGCTAACTGAGTAATAGCTACTGTGCTATATAGCTATTGTACTATTTTGAGTTGACTTTTTTTCTGGACATTTTAATGAAGCAATGTTTTCTATCTTCACAAAAATTTATATGAAGGATAATCAGGTCAATAGTTTGGCCAGGGTAGCTTTTGGTTGATGATAGCTTTGTAGCTATCTGAGTAATAGTTGCTTTGCTACTTTAAGCCTGCTCTGAATTGCATTTCTGTTTTCACTCTTTTAAAGGAAACATATTTAACCCATCTTTGTAAAATTTGGTGTGAAGGTTAATAGGGTCAATTACATACTTGGTATTGTTGTTGATGGTAATAGCTTTAACCTCCTGAGTAATAGCTACATAGCAAAAACCATAAATATGTCTATCTCCTAACCTGTGTGTGATAGAGCAATTTCGTCGAAATTTTTGACCCGTAGGGTATCTAAGTAATGTACTCTTGGCAATTTTCAAAAAATTTTCCTCCCCCCAAAAGTGGCGGCCATTTTGAATTTTCGAATTTGCTCCAAAAATGCAAAAACAGTAATTTGCTTCTAACCCCTTAACCATGCGAGATAGAGTGATTTCGTCGAAATTTTCAACCCACAGGTTATCTAAGCAACGCACTCTTGGCAATTTTCAAAAAATTTTGCTCTCCTCAAAACTGGTGGCCATTTTGAATTTTCCAATTTTCGCCAAAAAAGCAAAAACACAAATTTGCTTCTATCTCTTTTACCATGCGAGATAGATTGATTTCGTCGAAATTTTCGACCCACAGGATAGCTTAGCAAACTACTCTTTGCAATCTCAAAAGATTTTACTCTCTTCAAAAATGGCGGCCATTTTGAATTTTTGCTAAAACTGCAAAAACACGAATTTGCTTCCATCTCCTTAACTGCAAGATAGAGCGATTTCGACGAAATTTTTTGGCACACAGGATATATGCAGATTCTACTGGCAACTTTTTTTGCAAAAGTCGCTTTCCCGCCACTTTTGGCAATCCTCTTGACTTTCTGCGTAAAAGAGCATTCACCTCAGAAACGGTGTGAGATAGAGCGATTTCGACAAAAATTTTGGACCCACAGGGTATCTGCAGAGTGTACTGGCCACATTTTGCAAAAATCACTTTCCCGCCATTTTTTGGTGGCCATCTTGAATTTCTGCATAAAATGCAAAACATGTTTATCTGGCAAGCTGTTTGAGATAGTGATTTCGATGAAATTTCTGACCTGCAGGGTATCTGCTGAGTCTACTGGTGGCTTTTCACAAAATCACTTTCCTGACATTTGGTGGCCATCTTGAATTTCTACGTTAAATGCAAAAATGCATTTATCTTGGGAATGAGATTTTGGCTGCCACCTTGAATTTTGATGGAAATTGAAAGTGTCATTTATCTCAAAAACCCTCAGAGATAAAGTGATTTCGAGCAATGTTTGGACCATTTGGGTACTAGAGACCTTAGATATAGTGCTTGTGAAAAGTTGAAATTCCAGAATTTTGTTGGCCATCTTGAATGTTGGAGGAAATTGAAAATTTCATTTATCTCGAAAACTGTAAGGGATAGAGCAATTTCAAAGTAATTTTTGACCATTCGGATATTAGAGATCTTTGGTATTGTTTTCATGGTGTCCGGATGGGAAGGCGAGCAGGCGACGGGAAGAAGTTTGTCTGGCCTGTATCTCAGAAACCGTAAGGTGTATGTAGTTGATACTTGGTAGGGATATTGGTTAGGGCATGTAGATGTGCAACATCATGGTGCGACCTTGATTTGACCTTTGACCTTGCTGTAGTGACCTTGAATTTGAAAATCTTGTCCGGGCTATGTCTCGAAAACCGTAAGGTGTAGGAAGTTGATACTTGGTAGGGACATTGGCTAGGGGGTGTAGGTGTGCAACATCATGGTCTGACCTTGATTTGACCTTTGAACTTGCCGTAGTGACCTTGAGTTTGAAAATCTTGTCCCAGTTATATCTCAGAAACTGTAAGGTGTAGGAAGTTGATACTTGGAAGGCATATTGGTTAGGGGGTGTAGGGGTGCAACATCATGGTGTGACCTTGATTTGACCTTGCCATAGTGACCTATAAAATCTTGTGGGGAATATATCTCGGAAACCGTACAGTGTAGGAGTTGGTACTTAATACAGACATTGGTTATGGGGTGTAGGTATCGTGTGGCCTTGACTTGACCTTTGACCTTGCTGGAGTGACCTTGACCTATAAAATCTTGTCCGGGCTATATCTTAGCAACCATAAGTTTTCGGAAGTTGATACGTGGTAGGGCAATTGATTAGGCGGTGTAGGTGTGCAACATCATGGCGTAACCTTGATTTGACCTTTGACCTTGCCATAGTGACCTTGACCTATAAAATCTTGTTCGGGCCATATCTCGGAAACTGTATGGTGTAGGAAGTTGATACTTGGTAGGGACATTGATCGGGGGTTATATGTGTGCATCGTCATGGTGTGACCTGGATTTGACCTTTGATCTTGCATATCTGATGCTATTTATCTATCTATGGGGATATGTGATACTATTTTATCTCTCTTATATCTCTCTTATATCTTTTTACTTGAATCTTGGTTGTTGCAACTTGGGGGTCTCTTGATAAAGATTAAGCACTGTTAAAGTCATATTAGAATTCATTAACCGTTTTACTTGTGCAACTTCCCACTGTAACGGATGGTATTGTATCAAGTGAGCCACAGGCTTTGCCCCAACTCTACATAAAAGCATGTATTGCCACATCTGTATGTATGGGTAATATTCAAAACATACAAACCATAATTCGACCATACAAATGAATATCATAATGGCAGAAGTCTTAAAGCTTCATAATTTTTAGTTTCCTTTAATTGTCTTGTTTTAATACTTAATCTTTACATGCAGTTTCTTTATGTTAGATGTTATTTTCTCTACTTAAACATTATTTGGACACTGACACTGATCTGAAAGTATCCCAATCTGTGTACTGTTTCACTACTTCTATATCTCATGGTGTTGAAAACTATTTCCCCAGGCTTTTGGATACAGGCATCTCTGATGCTATTGTCAATCTTGTTACTTTTACCATTATATATATGCTACCTAAACTATCTCAGGTTTTAGATGTGGTATACAAAATCTAACATATTATTATATCTACCGGAGGGATCCGGGGGATACTTTGGTTTTGCGTTCACTACGCGCTGCCCATAGAGATATTTTTGTATTAACCCTCTCAGAAGAAAACTACACTAAATTTGCAGGAAATCTTCATTGGGGGATAAGATTCTCTGGGACTGAAATGACCGCCGGGGGCATTTCTTTGAAAATTATATACCTTTTTCTACTGGCTGGTTGTCATAGGTAGAAGGCTGAATCTCTTCATAGCTGATATGTATAACAGATAGGAAATCATGGGCTCGGAATGTTATGGTGTGGTCAGATTTGACCTTGGGCCCCTCCTTCAATGTCAAAAGAGAATAGCCAAACTTAAAAAGTGCGTACAACTCACTGATTATTGGTCCTTCAGGTTTGGGATGGTAAACCAACATATATGAAATCATGGGCTGGGAGTCTTCTGGTGTGGAAAGATTTGACCTTGGGCCCCTCCTTCAAGGTCAAATGAGGATAGCCAAACTTAAAAGTGGTTATAACTCCCTTATTATTGGTTGTACAGGTTTGGGATGGTAAACCAACTTATAGGAAATCAGGGGCTGGGAATCTTCTGGTGTGGTCAGATTTAACCTTGGATCCCTCCTTCAAGGTCAAATGAGGATAGCCTTACCTAAAATGGTTATAACTCCCTTATTATTGGTCCTAGAGGTTTGTAATATGAAACTAACCTACAGGAAATCATGTCCGAATTTTCTGATGTTGTCATATTTGACCTTGGACCCATCCTTCAAGGTCAAACAAGGATAGCCAAACTTAAAAGTGCTTATAACTTGCTTATATTGGTCCCAGAGGTTTGGGATAGTCAACCAACCTTTTGGAAATCATGGGCTCGGAATCTTATGCTGTGGTCAGATTTGACCTTGGGCCCCTCCTTCAAGGTCAAAAGAGCATGGCCAAACTTATAAGGGCTTATAACTCACTTGTTATTGGTCCTTGAGGTCTGGGATGGTAAACCAACCTCTAGGAAATCATGGGCTGGAAATCTTCTGTTGTGGACAGATTTGGCCTTGGGCCCCCTCTTCAAGGTCAAATGAGGATAGCCAAACTTAAAAGTGCTTATAACTAACTTATTGTTGGTCCTAGAGGTTTGCCATGTGAAACCAACCTACAGGAAATCATGTCCTGCGAATTTTCTGATGTTGTCGAATTTGACCTTGGACCCCTTCATCGAGGTCAAAAAGGATAGTGAAACTTATTATTGTTGGATTCTGTGCATTTAAAAGAAAATGATTCAAGTTATTTTGCTAAAGTTAGGTATACATTTGGCTTGCTTGGTATTGCATTTGGCACTGTTAGCTCTGTGGGTAAGCGAGTAAGAGCTATTAAGGTACGCTCGAAAATTTTTGACCCAGAAGGTACTAGAGAAGTATTCTATTCAAAATTGATTTTCGCCACTTTTGGAGGCCATCTTGTAGTTTAGTGGAAAAGAAAAAATTGAACAATTGCTTGGAAACTGTAAGAGATAGAGATCCATCGGGTATAGTGGAAAAGTATCCTATACATAAGGGTAAAATTTCAATTTTCATAAATTTTGGCGGCCATTGTGGATTTTAGCTGAAAATAAAAATTTAAAATATCTCGGAAACCATATATAAGAGAGCAATTTTGAGTGAATTTTTGACCTGGAGGGTAGTAGTGAAGTAGTCTATACAAAAGGATAAAATTTTAATTTTTGCAAATTTTGGTGACCATCTTGGATTTTAGCTGAAAATAAAAAATTGGAAATATCTCCGTAACAGTAAAAAGATGGAGCAATTTCGAGTGAATTAGTGAGAAATTTACATACTTTGTCGTCAAATACTCACCTGACAAAATAACTTTATATTTAGCAATTTTATGACAAGCTTTTACTGTGCCTATGGACTACTTTTCAGATACTGACCCCTGACTGACCAGTATATTTGACTTTTATGTGAACTTTTCACTCTGTCTCAAATGACTACTTTTCCTATATATTGTGTGACAACTATGTTTGCATGCATTAGTCATAAACTAGTCACTTTTGGCTAACTAAAGGCAAATATATTTGACAATTTTATGACAAACTTGTTACCGTGCCTGAAAAGACTATACCTTTTACTTATTGACAAATGAGTGTGATATATTAATCATAAAAGAGTCACCTCTGAAAAAAACTAACAAGTGTACATCAGTCAGATGTGACTACTTTGTGACTAATGTATGACAAACATTCATTTGTGAATAAGTAAAAGGTAGTCGTTTCAGGCACGGTACAAAGTTTGTCATAAAATTGTCAAATATATTTGTCTTCAGATTTTTAGAGGTGACTAGTTTGTGACTAATATTTGACAAACATACAGTTGTCAATGTGGAAAAGGTAGTCATTTCAGGCACAGTAAAAAGTTTGTCATAAAATAGTCAAATATACTGATCATTAGTTAGTCAGAGATGACTATTTTGTGACTATGTGGTGACTGATATATGACATACTATTGACTAATATGTTTGACTATCTTTGGACAAACTTTTTACTGTGCCTGAAATGACTACCTTTGGCACAGTGACAAGTGTATGTTTGTCATATATTAGTCAGAAAATAGACTAACAACTAGCAAGTGTATGCTAGTCATTAATTAGTCATTAACTTGTCATTAGTTAATCAGAGGCGACTTTTCTGACTATAATATATGACAAACTAATGACTAATAAAAGCTGTTTACTGACAAGTTTATGACTAGATATACTTGACGAGTTTTAAACAAATAAACACTAGTCATTAGGGTAGTCATCTCAGGCACAGTAATGCTAACTTTTTTGTCACTTATCAGTCATTTCGGTTTTCAGTGTAGGCACATTCCTCAATCAAAAGCAATTCTTTCAAATTCATAAAGGCCATCATTAGTAACAAAAACTGTCAGTGGCTGTGATTCTTTTTCCATTTCTATCTGCTTAAATCCTCTTTGAAGATCAAGAGTAGAGAATTATATGTAGCCCTTGAACTTCCAAAGATTCCTAGAAGACATCTATCTGAGAGATCAAATGACTCTCTAGTACTGTATATGAATCTAGGGTCCTGTAATTAACACAAAAACTCCAGGAAGCATCAGACTTCCTGGCCATAACCAATGATGAAGTATAGGGACTACATAAATGTCGAATTATCCCTTTTTCCATATTCACTTGCTTTAATATGTCTTCTCTTATTTTTGAATTTCTGCAATGTGGGGCTGAATGGTTACCCATGAAACTTCCTGTTGATTTTGTGTTTCAATATATGTGATACAGCCAAGTTTCTCACCAGGGGTCTGAAAAAAGAGTAGCACTGGGTATCCAAGTGGGTCAAAATATTTCAAATTTAAACTAAGAGGACTATGTGTGATGTGAAAAAGAAAGGGAATGTCTCCTTCAATGTTTACTATCTATATTGATAATGTTGTGGCTTGCCCATAGTAAGGCTTTATACTTTTAGATTTGGGAATTTTTGCATAAGTTGTGGCCCTGCTTGAGGAATAAAGAACTCGAGAAATTCTAGAATCAATCAAGGAATAACTATCAATATTATCTTTCTGTAGCTTAAGAAATGTCAATTCATTATTCCTATATGTATACCTGAGATGCTTGAGGAGATGGGGATGTCAGTTGTTAAAATCTTCTGTGGGGCCCCCAGACCCCACCTGAGGTGTGCTCCCTGAGTTTAAATGCACATCTTGTTATTGTGACCCTGAATACTTCCTCTTGAGTCCCTTTTAATGTGACCTCTCTGATGGCATCTGAAGTACACCAATTCTCCTTGTTTAGGTCATCTAACACAATTTCCAAGAGTATGACCATGCAAAGCCTTTACACCGACTGCAAAATTGCCGAAAACTTCCCAAAAGCCATATTTCTTCTCTGTTGGTTCATGGTTCCCTGAAGTTCTGGTATTACTTTTGCCATGCAGGTCTTCCAACTGTTTCAGGTGGTTTTCTTGCACATATTGATCCTATTGACATGGAGTTCCCTTCCGAGCTTCTCCACACTTTCAGTCAATTTGGCCTTGCTTTCTAGATCATCCAGACTTTCTGGTTGGTGGCCCATGATATTGGGCAACAGAACCCTTAGGATGATACTTCCTGATTCAGCATCTCCTTTTTGTAGCTGATTACACCTCTACCGTGCATCAATGATTTAGTTTTCCACTGGTTCTGTTGATGCTTCTACCCCTGAGAAAAGCTCTTGTTTCTTTAGTCAGTTGAGGTTGTTGCCACGATGAATTTCTCTGTAAACCCCTCCTGGAGCTCTTCCCAATTTTGCTGAAGATCATCTGTTAGACTCTTATACCAAACTTCTCCAGCCGCTTTCCGTAAAAGACGGAACACCATAACTTCTCTCTGTTCATTCATATTACAATATTCTGTGCATGTTACTATTAGACCTTTTCAACCACCTATTGGAATCTTTGCTTGCAGTTGCCTTGAATGCAGAGGAGTGTAGGGCATTTGATGCTGGAAAGGCTTGTTGGGATCTCTTAGCTCTTCAATGTTTTGAGCCATCACATCCCAATTAACCATCCTAGTCTTCAGTTGATAATAAGTAGTAATTTTCTTGAGGCTTATTGGCACTTCCAGGTTGATTATTTAATTTTCATGAACAGCTTCACACTCACTCTAGGATTACCTCCAATGCTGTTGGAAAGTTTACAAGCATCCTTTGAATATGTTTTGTTACTGGTTTCATTGTCACTGTTTTAAATCCACAATAGGAGCATCCATAGGTCCAGATTGTAGTGGTGAGTTTTGACCTTGTGAGTACAAGAGCCCCAATTCCAGTCTATGTAGTTTTATGAATCTCTTGGTACTCATAGGGATAGCTTCTAGAACTCACACTACATGTATGTTGGTCATTCTTATTGTTGCCTCAACTCCTTATGAAATATCTAGCAAAATTGTTACAAGCTTTTCTCAGTGGTCAGTCTTAACTCTTTATGCTCTCCTAACCTCATAACTGCAGCGATCTTTTAATTTCAGAGGAGTTACAATGTCAAAGAAAAACAAGTAAGTTTAACCACTTATAACCATATTTATTCACAAAAAAAAACACGACACTTTAAGCATTTTGGCATTTATCCAATGACACTATCCTTGCGTAAAAATCTTTTCACTATGTTCTCTGTGTGTCTTCCACAACACCACTGCTGTTTGTTACTAGTTCAGAGTTTTTATACTGAACACTGTCTTTCTGGAATGTCATCAATAGAATGTCATCAGTAGGACTCTCAGTAGAATGTGTCAATGGGATGTGTCCTCCTCTTTGCTCATGATAAAAAAAATGGCAAAGAAATTTAAATTATAGTTGAATGAATTTCAGTGGAATTTGAATCCTAACAATATCTAATAAAGTAAAATGTAATAATTTTCAAATTTGTTACTGAGACATAATACTTTGGGTCCTTAAAACAATATTTAAATTCTTAAAAAGGCATAATCTTGGTGGTAAACTTATCAATGTTTATTTAGCAAGTTTATCTGAAAACGAAAAGTAAAAAATATTCTGAACAACATTGATTTTGTATTGTAGTTGTACTTATGGGTAATAACCATATTGGTGATGAATTTGCTTTTTAGTTCTTCAACAATAAAAAATAACTACCACTGTTATTATTTGTAGAACGACCACAAGCGCTGCTGAAATTGGTTTAGCAACAACCATTTGTTTATTTGTCGTAAGCGACAAACTTCTTGTGTTCACGAGGAGAGTGTTTTGGTAAGATTAGATAAAACTTCGATAAAGTATACACCGTGGTATCTATTAATATTTGACTTTTTACTACTTTTGAAAAGTATTCGGGTAAACTTAATATTTTGTAGAACTGACACACTGATTGTGCACAAATATACGCTATTAGCACAATAAGAACTGAAGGCAAACACTGGAAAGTTTGTCAGAAAACATGATAAGTTGACAGTTGAACATAACATGATATTGGCTTGTTCATCTTGAGCATAACTTAATCCCTTCATTTTATTTTGATGTTTAGTTTGATGCATTAATGTTACCGTGTGGCCTATTTATCCAGGACATCCTACACTGTACAGTACTAGTCTAATAGTGGGCGATAATACGGATCATGTGAAGAGAGGGGTGCATTTAGTTGAGACGCTGTTAAAACATGGGTTTGAGGGGGGGGGATTTTCTGTCTGTTTTTCGAGCTGCGCCTCAATCCTCCCTTGTCCCAATAGTACAGATGTATGTAAGGGAATTCAAGATCTTTTACTTCATTAATTACTAGTACTGTCTTGCTACCAATTATCACACCAGAAAATAAAACATTCATATTTCAGTACTGCTTCCCTGCATAAGTTGACCGCAGTCATAAGTTGGCCGCCCTCACCACAGCTTCACAGGGCTTTTAACATGAGTGGCCTACTACACTCTGAAACCTAGACCGAGTTTCTGTCCCGTCGCCAATTGCTATTGAAATACTGATGGACACAATGGCGGGGGACAGAGCTCCCATGTACTTGTTTTCTGTGTAAATTTTGAACGGCATATTTGTACACATATTGGCACAAATATAAAGTGTTATTTGCATTCTTTGAGGTGCATATATGTGCCGTTCACTAATATTTAATGCCTATCCAGCTGCCATGAATAAATTTCTACATATTTATGAAATGTAAGGTAACTTCACCAACCTTTTCTGCTGCCATAAATGTATGTTATAGTAATGTCTGAAATGTTTTCTAAATATATTTATATTATAATTTTTTCACCTACAACTAAAATTAGGAACAAGAAAAATTGGCCACTAGAACAGAAATATGTACTTCAAGATTTACACAGAAAACAAGTACATGTGAGCTCTGTCCCTCGCCATTGTGTACCATCAGAAATATCAACAACAATGCGCGATAGGACAGAAACTCGGTCTATCTGAAACCATGTAGTATTGTTAAACTTATTATATGCCACAGTTTTCATTGGTGTACAGTAACCTATTTGTCATTCTGGAGCCTGTAGATGAGCCGCGGCCAACTTATGCAGGGTAGCAGTAGTGGTCATATTTTGTAAGCTTTTTGTTGTGTATTTCTTTTATTCACTTTGGAAATAGTTTTACCTTATTTGCTATACTTGGGATGCTACTTTGGTGAAGTTATATCTATTTGAATACTAGTGAGTGGAATCGCCTCAATTTTTGCGGTCGATTATTCGTCCATTTTTCCGACCGATGATCGACCCATAATCGACTTTTTTACTCAGCTGTAAGGCAATATATCACGAAACACTTTCCGGGATGAAGTATTTGTCAATCCCGTAAGAATAACGGTGTTCCGACATTTAGAACCTACCAAAAACACTCACTTCCGGTTAATATGGCGGTAGACATAAACAAACCCAAAATTCGTGACAAATCTCTTGATTTATCAAAGGAAAGTGTAGGAAACTGGTTAAAATATAAAAAAATACGTGGATATTAAGACACATAAGGAAGGGTAAGATTTATTCGATTTCTAGAAGTTGTCAGTGACCCACCGCAATTGTACCATAACACCGACGATTAATCGAACGTTGGTCTAATCGTCCACTCACTATTGAATACTGTCTGGCGATAATTGGTACCCGGCGATAATTGGTAGCAATGCAGTATACAGTATGAGAGGTTTTGCTCTATATATTTATATCCCCAGACGAAAGTCGGGGATATATTGGATTCAGGTCCGTCGCGCCGCCGCCGCCGCCGCCACCGCCGCCGCCGCCGCCGTAGAAATTTCCTTGTGGACGCGATAACTCAAAAACAAATTAATATTTTTTTTTCAAACTTGGTACACATGTTAAGGGTGCCCAAAGGAAGATCCCTATTTTAAGGTGACCTTAAACTCCCAGTAAAAAAGAACTTATGGCCACCTTAAGGTCAGAAATTGGACTTTTGGCCACTTAGAGCCCTGTAGGTCACAAACTATGATGCTCAGCTGGCTGAAATTTTACCTGACAACACATTAATATGTTCTTAGTACATGTGCCGAAAATCACGACTTTAAGTTGAGGAGAAAATTGTGTTTGAGGCCCATAAATACCCCCACTTGGGGATTTTTTGCTATACTTTTCACATATTTTGCCCTATAATTTGGAAGTGGTAATTCTGATGAGTCTCAAACTGCGCTAGGTATAACTTTGATATGTAATCCTTGTCTGTAGAAAATTTTAGGGCTGTAGGTTTACCCAAAGGGGTCGACTTAAGGTCTCAAAAGTGCCCACAGAGACCCAATTTATGCACTTTTTGCCACTTTCAAGCACTGTAGCTTTCAAACTATGTCTCTCATCTAAGTTAAATATCATCTGGGAATATATCTATGTGTTTTCTTATATGTGCCCCAACATTTAGGCCTTTAATAGACAGTTAACCTGTGTATCAGGACCATAAACACCCACCCGAGTGACCCTTATAAGACATTTTTCACATCTTTTTCCCTGTAACTTGGAAATGGTAAGTCTGAGAAGTTTCAAACTGTATTAGATATATATTCTGTGTGTAATCTTAGTATGTAACAGATTTTAAGTCTGAAGCTTTAATTTTGAAGGTCAAATTGAGGTCTCTAAAAGGCTCCCAAAGACCCAATATTTGGACTTTTTGCTACTTTTAAGCCCTGTGACTGTCAAACTATGTGACTGATAGAGCTCAAATCCTATCTGGGAAGATATTAGTATGTTATTTATATATGTGCCAAAAATTAAGGCTTTAAGAAGACATTTAACCTGTGTATGAGGACCATAAATCCCCACCCGAGTGACCATTTTTAGACATTTTTCACATATTTTGCCCTGTAACTTGGAAATGGTAAGTCTAAGAAGTTTCAAACTGTATTAGATGCATATTCTATGTGTAATCTTAGTATGTGACAAATTTTAAGTCTGAGGCTTTAATTTGAAGGCCACATTTAGGTCTCTAGAAGGCCCCATAAAGACCCAGTATTTGGACTTTTTGCCAATTTTAAGTCCTGTGACTGTTAAACTATGTGACTGATAGAGCTGAAATCTCATCTGGGAATACATTATTATGTTCTTTTTACATGTTCCAAAAATCAAGGCTTCAAGTAGACATTTAACCTGTGTATGAGGACCTTAAACACCCACCTGAGTGACCCTTTTAAGACATTTTTCACATATTTTGCTCTGTAACTTGGAAATGGTAAGTCTGAGAAGTTTCAAACTTTATTAGATACATATTCTATGTGTAATCTTAGTATGTAACAAATTTTAAGTCTGAAGCTTTAATTTGAAAGCCACATCGAGATCTCTAAAAGGCCCACAGAGACCCAATATTTGGACTTTTTAACCACCTTTAAGCCCTGTGACTGTTAAACTATGTAATTGATGGAGCTGAAATCCCATCTGGGAATGCATTATTATGTCCTTTTTACATATGGCGAAAATCAAGGTTTTTAGTAGACATTTAACCTGTGTATGAGGGCCATAGACACTCGCCCAAGTGCCTTTTTGGACATTTTTTCCGTATTTTGCCCTGTTATTTGGAAATGCTTAGTGTGACAAGTCTTAAACTGTATTATATATAATTTTTGTTTGTTATGTATGTCCCCCAAAAAGTTTCAGATCTGTTGTTTAATTGCTAAGGTCTCTTTAACAATTGTAAAATGCCCACAGAAACCCAATTTATGGACATTATGCCACTTTAAAGCCCAGTAACTGTCAAACTATGTGGGTTATAGAGCTGAAATCTTTGAATTTTTAAAAGGAAATGCCTGTCTATTTAAATTTTGAATATTAATAATGTTATGGCTATCTTAGTCTTTTAAGAACTTATTTTTGTGTGTTATACCTCTGCTTGCTGAGTTTTTAACTTTTTAAAATGAAACTGGTTAAACATATTCAAGTCGACAAAATGGACACTTTAAGTGAGCTTTAAGTCCCAATATTAATGAAATTATATCCTTATGTAGTAAAAGTAGGGGATTTTTAACCCTCAACTAGCCCAGTTTTATTCAACTTGCCTCAGTTAATTTTGACACAGCTCCTACAGTTATGAACTCATTTCAGTTGATAATCACATACTTAAAATTCTCAATTCTTTTTGTATTTGAGTACCCCTTTTATATAGATTGTTTGTTTACCATTTATGCATCCCCCACCCGGATTCCCCCCACCCACCTCTGGGACCTCCAGCTATATTGAGTGACACTAAATAAACAAAGGTATTTAATGATATCAGATGAGAAACAAAGAACTCAATGGGGTTGCAGATCTTGTGTAATAGTGAGAGAGGTGTGGAGAAGGGGAGAGGGGTGGGGGTGGGAGGTGGTGGGCTTCATTACATATAACACAAAGGGGAGTCAGAACTGAGATTGTGTCACATATTTAGGTTGCATATATATGGACCACATATATAGGTATAGAGGAAATGAATAACTGAAAACAATTTGCAAATTCTAAAAATAATATAATAAAATAATAATATAAATAATTTTTTTTTAAATAATATTTTATTTGTGAACAAATATAGAAACAGATATGCGCTTTTGGGATTATGAATTTTAGAATGGACATTGAATCATCAATCATTTAAATACTTTGAAGGAAGATTGAAAAGTATGATGAGTTGAGTTAAAAATAATATTTTATTTGTCAACAAATATAGAAACAGATATGCTCTTTTGGGATTATTATTTTAGAATGGACATTCAATCATCAATCATTTAAATACTTTGAAAATAGGTTTAGAGTTATCATTGCAGGAAGATTGAAAATATAATTTGAGTTATGTATTCGGCGTCTGGGGATACACCATCTTCCTTGGAAGATATAAACAGAGTAGATTGATGTGCTGAAGTTCATATAATAATGGGTAATTATGTTTTAAAAAATTCCCGATCAAAACCTGTGGCGTGAGTGATGACCTGTCTGGGGATATGTTGGCGCCGAGTTGGCCCAATCTAGTTAACTTTTGAAATATCTGATCTTCAACAAAATATATGTTTTACGTCAGGAGTCATTCAGGACGTGGTTACAGTTCCAACATCGGAACTCTAACATTTTTGTTACAAATCTGCGGTCGGATTTTTAATGCTTATGTTAGTGGTGGTGGACCAATTCACGCCCATGTACCTATTCACGCCCACCGCAAATAAATTGAAAACAATTACTGCCACATGATAAATTACCACTGCATATGATCAATTGTATATTGATTAATTGGTGGTAAACCTATTTTCTTTCAAAAAGTATAAATCTTTAAGAAAACTGAGGGTGGGCGTGAATATGTACACGGGCATGATTTAGTCCACCTCCACTAGAGTGAAAAAACTCCTTTATATAGCTTGCAAATCCGTGAACTCTATTCTATTTATAAAACGTGTGTGAATTTGTAATATTTTATCTGGAAGCAGGAAGCAGCCAATCCTTTGAAATATTATTAGAAAATCCCAGAGAAATCTGTGACCTTGTATATCCTCATGAATATTAATGAGTTGGGTACTCTACTTAAAAGTCCGAGAATGTAAGGTATTTAATATTCAAGCACCTGTTTTACTTGTTATATATTGCTGGAAAACCCCAGGGAGATCAGTGACATCATATATGCTGTGCTTGCAAGTCTGTTCTAAAATACTCCCTTATCTTCATGAAAATTAATGAGTTGGAACTAGTTTGCAAGTCCGAGAATTCCGTTCGATTTATAAAATTTTGTTAGATGAAAAAAATCAAGTTTTTAACATGGTTCTGACTTACACCAACATCTATTTTTATTTAATTCTTGGACTCGGACTTCTAACTCCTTGTTTAGTTCTGATAAAAGTCAGATCTGTAACCACTTTGTTTACATTATATACTTTAACTTCAAGCAGCATTTCTATTTTTTAAAATGTTGTTAGAAAACCCCTAGTAATGCTGAGAATACACTTACCTGTCTGTACCCGCACCTGTATCCGCACTTGTAATGTCCTAGATATTTTGGTACAATAGAGTGAACTTCCATCCGTATCTGCAAAAAAGGGCTAGGTTTCTTTTTATTCTATAGTCCATCCCCTTTGACCTTAACATAGTGAACCCAACCTGTGACGCCTTGTCTGATCTCTCAAAACCTATAAGATGTAGGAAGTTGATACATAGGGCAGGGTTATTTGTTCGAGATATAGGTATGCAATGCCATGGTATGACTTTAGTTTTGACACAGGATCTTGCCCTATTGACCCCTATCTTGTCTTGGCTGTATCTCAGAAACTGTAAGGTGTCAGAAGGTGAAACTTGACATGGCTATTGATTGGGAGTGTAGGTGTGACCTTGATTTGACCTTGAATTCTACTATCTTGTCTGGCATTTTCTGTCAGAAACCGGGAGGTACAGCAAGTTGTTACTTTTTATGTATATTTGAGTGTTTAGATGTGCAGTGTCATAGTATAACTTTTGGGCTTAGTTCTGGTAGAATGTTTTCTACCACCACATTTAAGACAAATTTCTCCTATCACAAAGCTATATTCATTGCTGCAACTGCTTATTATATGTACTTTTACCTTATCATGATATCTAAATTCTGAGATAAATTTTGATTAATAAATAGATCAATTAATCAATTTTACAACTTCAGAACTTCCATTTTGCAAATTAATACCCTTCTTGCTATTCAGTTGTCCTGTTTATATACTTTGCATATATTTTCTCTTTAGTATTATTTCTCCACACTGTCTTCTGAAAGGCCCCTTATTTTTGTAGTTTTTCACCTCTTCTATACTCCATGGTGTCCAGTGCTGTTTCCCTAGGCGATGGAACTTGGGTATAGATCTCTCATGCCATTTGTCTATAGTATTGCATTGTCTATTTGACAGATAACACTTGGATTTGTTCAAGACTTAAAGCAGTTTGGCACCAGGGTAGATGCAAAGACATTGAAATATGTTTTCACACACAAAGCCCCATGCAAAGGTAATCCCGTAAGCTTCATTAGTGATATGCATAAAAAACTGTAAATTTGAGATGCTTTTGTAATAATTAAAGATGAACTGGTTAATGTTAATTATGTAGTCACCTTTTGCAAGATAGCTAGATATTCACCATTTTTAGAAGAATATATGTGCGTTAAAGAGAAAAAAACCCGATGATAACTAATTCTTGTTTATAGTGTTATTATACGTGTATAGCCTTTTATTATATTCTCTATACTTGAATATTTTAGAAATTATTAGCTCTATACTTGATGATTTTAGAAATTATTAGCCACTTGACAAAGCAAAAGTTTAAAGGAAAAGTTTACTGAAATGTGTGCAGTGGGTTATGATTTTGAAATAATTTGAAATGTCCATGGAAGGTATTCACAAAATAAGTTGGTTCTCTTCAAGTGTTATCTCACTTATTTTTTTGGTCCTAGATTTTTTGGAAAGTGTAAACTTGTGGATCTTTTGCAGGGTCAGACTTGAGTTTTGACCCCTGACACAGGAATTTCTAATTATGAGAGTTCTATTTAACGTGGGTGATATTATTAGCTTGGAGATTAGTTAGTCATAACTCAAGTCTTAACTGAACTCACAGGCAATGCTAAGGCTGAAACGATTAGCCAAATTTGCTAGCCAGGTAGTTGCTTGCATTAACTACCGAATGAATGATTAACTGTTTCTGAGGTTTAACATGTTTGGAAAAATACCAAAAAACGTCACATGGATGTGTTCTGGATGTAAGCAAGCAATATGGCGGCTCGCGAGATGCTAGAAAAGGAAACACTTCACCCAAATTTTGGGGTAATCAGCCAGTGATGTTATATTTTTATATTTTAAGCATAAAATACACATGAAAAGCTTTAGTTTGATACCTTTTAAGGTATGGCCTCGAAATATTCGTAGTTTCAATGATGGTGTAAAATCCTCTGGTGATATACAGAAGAAAATAGGTAACCAATTTTGCAATATTGGCGTTGACTAGTGTAACCTAATAATTAGTCAGTACAATTAATTGTTTCAGCCTTAGGCGGTGCTAGATCTGCAGAAATTGCTAACGATTCCAGATTAATTATAATGTATTTCATGCAGGATGTTGTACAAGATTTGGAGTCTGGGTGTTTCTCTCCAAAGGAAGGGAAAAAAGCTGATGAAGATCTGGTAAGTCTTATTACTAGCCTTTGGGAAAAGGTTTGGCTATAATATTTACTGATCGTATTTACCATAATATTTCTGTACTATAGTCCTAGGGTTGTTACATGTCTTCAGACACCTGCTGACAAAGGCATTCGTTGAAATGCAAAATGTTAGACCCAGACCTAAGCTTCAGATATTACAGACAATCTGGCTGGCATTTTCTACAATCCTGCCATATTTTGAAAATATATACAGCGAATAAAATCAGCCAGTATTTTCTTTTTGAGATGAAATTAATTTCTCAATATCAGAACCAGTTTCTGTTTTTTCCAACAAGGGAATTTGTACATTTCTTCTTCTTTCAGTTTTTACCCCACAGCCCTTAAGGGCTGTCTGGGTATTGTTTTCACCCATGGTGTCCGGATGGGCGGGTGGGTGGCGGGAAAAAGTTTGTCCAGGTTGTATCTCAGAAACCGTAAGGTGTAGGAAGTTGATACTTGGTAGGGACATTGGTTAGGGGGTGTAGGTGTGCAATGTCATGGCCTGACCTTGATTTGACCTTTGACCTTGCCGTAGTGACCTTGAGTTTGAAAATCTTGTCCGGGCTATATCTTGGTCAAAGTCAAAGTCAAAGTTGGGGTTTTACGTCCCGTTCAACAGCCAGGGTCATATTGGGACAGGTCCTCAGAATTGCCACTTGTGGGACTCGAACCCACAGAGGTGACAGCCTATGATTAGATGCCAAACTTGCTAACCACTAGGCCACCGAGGACCTCTAGGCTATATCTTGGAAACCGTAAGGTGTAAGAAGTTGATACTTGGTAGGGACATTGGTTAGGGGGTGTAGGTGTGCAACGTCATAGTGTGACCTTGATTTAACCTTGCTGTAGTGACCTTGACCTATAAAATCTTGTCCGGGCTATATCTCGGAAACTGTAAGGTGTAGGAAGTTGATACTTGGTAGGGACATTGGTTAGGGGGTGTAGGTGTGCAACATCATGGTCTGACCTTCATTTGACCTTTAACATTGCTGTAGTGACCTTGACCTATAAAATCTTGTCCGGGTTATATCTCGGAAACCGTAAGGTGTAGGAAGTTGATACTTGGTAGGGACATTGGTTAGTGGGTGTAGGTCTGCAACGTCATGGTGTGACCTTGATTTGACCTTTGACCTTGCCGTAGTGACCTTGACCTATAAAATCTTGTCCGATCTATATTTCAGAAACCGTAAGGCCTAGGAAGTTGATACCTGGTAGGGACATTGGTTAGGGGGTGTAGGTGTGCAACGTCATGGTGTGACCTTGATTTGACCTTTGACCTTGCCGTAGTGACCTATAATGCCTTGTCTGGACTATATTTTGGAAACCATAAGGTGTAAGAAGTTGATTTGGTAGGGACTTTGGTCAAGGGTTATATGTATGCAACGTCATGGTGTGACCTGGATTTGACCTTTGATCTTGCATATCTGATGCTATTTTATGTCTCTACGAGGATATCTGATACTATTTATCTCTCTTATATCTCTCTTATATCTTTTTACTAGAATCTTGGTCGTTGTACCTTTGGGTGTCTTTTGGTGTAGATTAAGCACTGTTAAGGTCATATTAGAAGTCATTAACTGTTTCACTTTTGCAACTTCCCATTGTAACAGATGGTATTGCATCAAGTGAGCCACAGGTTTTGCCCAAATTCCATATAAAAGGATGTATTACTACATCTGTATGTATGAGTAATATTCAAAACACACAAACCATAATTTGACCATACAAATGAAAATAAAAATGGGAGAAGTCTTAAAGCTTCATAATTTTTAGTTTACTGAATTGTCTTGTTTTAATACTTATTCTTTACATGGAATTTCTTTCTCTTAGATGTTATTTTCTCTACTTAAACATTATTTGGACACTGACACTGCTCTGGAAGTATCCCAGTCTGTGTACTGTTTCACTTAGTGTAGAAGACGGTAAACCGGAAACCTATTTGCCGACCGAAAGACACTGATCCGGTTACGTTTCGTTTTCTTGTAACCAAAACCGGTTTCGCCACATGTAGGCATTATTTGAACTTAAGTTTACCAAAATATTAAACTACAACAAATATTTCACAGTATTTTATAATATTCCACAAATATATCACCCATTTTGTCCTCGAAAGTCTTCAAAAAGCCCATAGTTGTTCTTATTTATATACGAGTTACGTCTCATGTACGCGTTTGAAAACTTATTTCTTTGCATTTGATAAATCAAATATACCCGGTTTTTCGCCGAATTTCCGCTTTCGGAAACCGGTTTTGAAATTTGCATTCAACCACAACACTAGTTTCACTACTTCTATATCTAATGGTGTTGAAAACTTTTTTCCCAGGCTGTGGGGTACGGACATCTCTGATGCTATTTTTATATCAGCTGACATTATGGCATGACTGTGGTGTGGACGTACGCGTGAGCGACTTCTCCGAAACTACAAGGCCCAGAGACATGCTGTTTTTTTAAAAGATAGTTTATCTACCTAGCATGAAAAAGTGTTCAAGATATGCAGATCTGTTTGTCTGTCTGTTTGCTAGAGCCATTATAAGCAAGGTACCCCCCCACCCTTAGTATGAAAATTTTAACACTTTATCACAATTTTCTCAGTGACTATTGCAGGGATTTCTCTAATATCTTGCACATATGTACTAGGTCAAAAGTAGATTCCCTTGTGTGAGTGTCAGACCTGGATCTTTCTTAAGTATTTTTTTATGAATTTTTAAAATAATTTTTAATGCATTAAAATTAATGAAATCATGCACTAAATCGATTATAACTTGAAAAGTATTGCATTTAGAGCATTTTGTTAAAATATGTTATTCCATAGCTTTTTCCATAGCTACAACATGGTGACTAACTTGGTTGTCTATCTCAATAGCTAAGTGAGGAATAGCTACTTTTGGACTTTTCAGTAACTTCCATCATGAGTAAAACCACTTGTAACTTGAAAACTATTGCATTTAGAGAATTTTGTGTAAATATGGTATTCAGCTACTTTTGGGTCAGCTATAACATAGTAAAATTTCAGACCTGTAGCTCATGGCATAGCTGAGTAATAGCTACTTTTAGGTTATCACTGTTGAGTAAATCACTTATAACCTGAAAAGTTTTGCATTTAGAGTATTTAGTTTTGATATGTTGTTCACCTATTTTGGGGCAGCTATAACATAGTAAAATTCCAGACCTGTGGCTCATTGCATAGCTGAGTAATAGCTGCTTTGAGGTTCTTACTCAACACTAAATCATTTATAACTTGAAAAGTATTGCATTTAGAGCATTTTGTTAAGATATGTTATTCAGCTACTTTTTCCATAGCTACAACATGGTGAGTAACGTGGGTGTCTATCTCAATAGCTAAGTGAGTAATAGCTACTTTTGGACTTTCAGTAACTTCCTTCATGAGTAAAATCACTTCTAACTTGAAAACTATTGCATTTAGAGAATTTTGTGTAAATATGTTATTCAGCTACTTTTGGGTCAGCTATAACATAGTAAAATTTCAGACCTGTAGCTTATGGCATAGCTGAGCAATAGCTACTTTTAGGTTATCACTGTTGAATAAATCACTTATAACTTGAAAACTATTGCATTTACATTATTTAGTTTCAGTATGTTATTCACCTATTTTGAGGTCAGCCATAACATAGTAAAATTAAAACTATTGCATTTACAGTATTTTCTTTAGATATGTTTTTACTTACTTTTTACACCTTAACAGTTACCTGCTTACTTTCCCTCTGAACACCATTTCCAGGGCACAATTTTGTGTCCTTTTCGTCTGTCACTTCTACTCTGAAATTCAAAGTATACAGTCAGCTGACACAGAGCCCATTCATGGGCACTGATTGCTTGTTTTATCAACAAGCATGTGTAGTTTAGTATTTTTTTTATCAACAAACATACATAGTTTAGTAGTTAGAACTTCTTACTCTTCAAGTGATGTTTAATCTGCAATCTTGATTCAAACGGCAGCTTTGGAGGAGTGGTATAGCACAATGCTTTTTGTGGAGAAATGTTGTTTCATATTTTATAATCCTTACACTGGTTCTTGGGCTTTTTAAAACATTTTTCAACTTATTGTATGTTGGTTTTAATCCTAGAACTTAAGATGCCATAAAGTGTTTACCCGATTTCAGATACCCTTTTCAGATGGATACCTGGTCTTCATTTATTGACAAAGTCACAGCCCTCATTAAAAATCATTGAGCATGTATCAGGCAAATTTACACTGAATACTTGCTTTGTGGTACAGATATATAGGTCTGTTGGTATAGAGATTTGACTTAGTGGATTGCATTTTAAGCAGAATTTTAATTTCTTTAAAATGTTATTTAAGTTTACAGACATTAATTCAATGTAAGTGATCTTCTTTTTATGTCATGAAGTCCAATAATGTTATCACATTTCCTGTGTCTGCTATTGTGCTATAGTTTTGCCTTGGGCCCTAACCTAAGTAGAAAGCCAATTTGTATTTTCAGTTGTAACGGTTCCTTTATATGTGTATATGTGACATCAGTTTGACATGTACCGTAAATTTCCAAAATAACGCCCAGGTTCAAATAAACGCCTGGTTCAAATTAAAGCCTGGTTCCAAGCACACTGTTTACCATTTATAACACTGTTTTTTGTATTTCAAAAGAATGCCTTGTTCAATTTAATGCCTGGTCTGATGCCATTGGAAAATGATTCACGCCTGGGCCATATTTTGGAAAAATACGGTACTACCAGTAGTGCTGTAACAAGTTGACCGAAACTCGAGTCGTAACTCGGTGGGTGATATTTGGGGACCACATTGATTTACGCAATTTAAACTCAAGTTTTTAAGAAATAAATTGTGATATACTAATCTTGTTATAAAACCAGCACTTTTGCAATTTATCTAACCATAAAGACAAAAAAATCAATGAGCAATGGTTGTTTTTTTTCTATTTCCCTTATTTACGTGTGTGTTCCATAAATGTGCTCATACATATCTGCACAATTTAGCCGGCAACAAAATATATTTCCTTGCAATAAAATGGTACTAAATACGTTAATGGCGGATCCCTTGATGACAATATTTGGACATTGTTATTTTATTTATATTTGTATCATTTACTCCAGTTCATCTCGAGTTCAACTCACATCTAACAGGCGAGCGTCGATCTACATATATCATTAGTTGTTATTTTATTTATATTTGTATCATTTACTCGAGTTCATCTCGAGTTCAACTTGCATCTAACAGGCGAGTGTCGATCTACATATATCATTAGTTGTTATTTTATTTATATTTGTATCATTTACTTGAGTTCATCTCGAGTTCAACTCGCATCTAACAGGCGAGTGTCGATCTACATATATCATTAGTTGTTATTATGTCCACCCCCCTGGGGGGTGGATATATTATTTTTGCTTTTTTCGCCGTCCGATGTCCGGCGTCCGGCGTCCGATGTCCGGCGTCACGCATGGTTTCCGCTCATGTAAAGGAAAAGTATTAGAGCTATTGTCACCAAATTTGGTATGCAGGCTTATTGGGTCAGTAGCTTGCTTGGGATTGCTTTTGGCTGTTGTACCTCTTTTGCTTACTGAGTAATACTTAAGTACAGCTATTTTCAGTACCCATTGGTTTCCGTGCATTTAAGCCAAAATAATTAAAGATATTTTACTACAATTTTGAATACAAGATTGTTATGTCCATAGCTCGCTTGGTATTGCATTTGGGACTGATAGCTTTGTCAGTACATGAGTAATAGCCATTTAGGTACTTCATTGTGTATTTTCAGTACTACTTTTGAGTAATTTGCTAATATCTCAGAAACCGTAAGAGATAGAGCGATTTCGTCGAAATTTTCGACCCACAGGGTATCTAAGGAATGTAATATTTGCAATTTTCAAAAAATTTTCCCCTCCCCAAAAATGGCGGCCATTTTGAATTTTCGAATTTTTGCCAAAAATGGCAAAACACAAATTTGCTTCTATCTCCTTAACCGTTTGAGATAGAGCGATTTCGTCGAAATTTTCGACCCACAGGGTATTTAAGGAATGCAATCTACAATTTTCCAAAAATTTTCCCCTCCCCAAAAATGGCGGCCATTTTGAATTTTCGAATTTTTGCCAAAAATGGCAAAACACTAATTTGCTTCTATCTCCTTAACCGTGCGAGATAGAGTGATTTCGTCGAAATTTTCGACCCACAGGGTATCTAAGGAATGCAATCTTTGCAATTTTCCAAAAATTTTCCCCTCCCCAAAAATGGCGGCCATTTTGAATTTTCGCCCAAAATGGCAAAACACAAATTTGCTTCTATCTCCTTAACCGTGCCAGATAGAGCGATTTCGTCAAAATTTTCGACCCACTGGGTATCTGAGCATTGTACTCTTGGTAATTTTTAAAAAATTTTCCCCTCCCCAAAAATGGCGGCCATTTTGAATTTTCGAATTTTTGCCAAAAATGGCAAAACACTAATTTGCTTCTATCTCCTTAACCGTGCGAGATAGAGCGATTTCGTCGAAATTTTCGACCCACAGGGTATCTAAGGAATGTAATATTTGCAATTTTCAAAAAATTTTCCCCTCCCCAAAAATGGCGGCCATTTTGAATTTTCGAATTTTTGCCAAAAATGGCAAAACACAAATTTGCTTCTATCTCCTTAACCGTGCGAGATAGAGCGATTTCGTCGAAATTTTCGACCCACAGGGTATCTAAGGAATGCAATCTTTGCAATTTTCAAAAAATTTTCCCCTCCCCAAAAATGGCGGCCATTTTGAATTTTCGAATTTTTGCCAAAAATGGCAAAACACCAATTTGCTTCTATCTCCTTAACCGTGCCAGATAGAGCGATTTCGTCAAAATTTTCGACCCACAGGGTATCTGAGCATTGTGCTCTTGGTAATTTTTCCAAATTTTTCCCCTCCCCAAAAATGGCGGCCATTTTGAATTTTCGAATTTTTGCCAAAAATGGCAAAACACTAATTTGCTTCTATCTCCTTAACCGTGCGAGATAGAGCGATTTCGTCGAAATTTTCGACCCACAGGGTATCTAAGGAATGTAATCTTTGCAATTTTCCAAAAATTTTCCCCTCCCCAAAAATGGCGGCCATTTTGAATTTTCGAATTTTTGCCAAAAATGGCAAAACACAAATTTCCTTCTATCTCCTTAACCGTGCGAGATAGAGCGATTTCGTCGAAATTTTCGACCCACAGGGTATCTAAGGAATGCAATCTTTGCAATTTTCCAAAAATTTTCCCCTCCCCCAAAATGGCGGCCATTTTGAATTTTCGAATTTTTGCCAAAAATGGCAAAACACAAATTTCCTTCTATCTCCTTAACCGTGCCAGATAGAGTGATTTCGTCAAAATTTTCGACCCACAGGGTATCTGAGCATTGTACTCTTGGTAATTTTTAAAAAATTTTCCCCTCCCCAAAAATGGCGGCCATTTTGAATTTTCGAATTTTTGCCAAAAATGGCAAAACACTAATTTGCTTCTATCTCCTTAACCGTGCGAGATAGAGTGATTTCGTCGAAATTTTCAACCCACAGGGTATCTAAGGAATGCAATCTTTGCAATTTTCAAAAAATTTTCCCCTCCCCAAAAATGGCGGCCATTTTGAATTTTCGAATTTTTGCCAAAAATGGCAAAACACAAATTTGCTTCTATCTCCTTAACCGTGCCAGATAGAGCGATTTCGTCAAAATTTTCGACCCACAGGGTATCTGAGCATTGTGCTCTTGGTAATTTTAACAAAATTTTCCCCTCCCCAAAAATGGCGGCCATTTTGAATTTTCGAATTTTTGCCAAAAATGGCAAAACACAAATTTGCTTCTATCTCCATAACCGTGCCAGATAGAGCGATTTCGTCAAAATTTTCGACCCACAGGGTATCTGAGCATTGTGCTCTTGGTAATTTTAACAAAATTTTCCCCTCCCCAAAAATGGCGGCCATTTTGAATTTTCGAATTTTTGCCAAAAATGGCAAAACACTAATTTGCTTCTATCTCCTTAACCGTGCGAGATAGAGCGATTTCGTCGAAATTTTCGACCCACAGGGTATCTAAGGAATGTAATCTTTGCAATTTTCAAAAAATTTTCCCCTCCCCAAAAATGGCGGCCATTTTGAATTTTCGAATTTTTGCCAAAAATGGCAAAACACAAATTTGCTTCTATCTCCTTAACCGTGCGAGATAGAGCGATTTCGTCGAAATTTTCGACCCACAGGGTATCTAAGGAATGCAATCTTTGCAATTTTCAAAAAATTTTCCCCTCCCCAAAAATGGCGGCCATTTTGAATTTTCGAATTTTTGCCAACAATGGCAAAACACCAATTTGCTTCTATCTCCTTAACCGTGCCAGATAGAGCGATTTCGTCAAAATTTTCGACCCACTGGGTATCTGAGCATTGTACTCTTGGTAATTTTTAAAAAATTTTCCCCTCCCCAAAAATGGCGGCCATTTTGAATTTTCGAATTTTTGCCAAAAATGGCAAAACACTAATTTGCTTCTATCTCCTTAACCGTGCGAGATAGAGCGATTTCGTCGAAATTTTCGACCCACAGGGTATCTAAGGAATGCAATCTTTGCAATTTTCAAAAAATTTTCCCCTCCCCAAAAATGGCGGCCATTTTGAATTTTCGAATTTTTGCCAAAAATGGCAAAACACCAATTTGCTTCTATCTCCTTAACCGTGCCAGATAGAGCGATTTCGTCAAAATTTTCGACCCACAGGGTATCTGAGCATTGTGCTCTTGGTAATTTTTCCAAAAATTTTCCCCTCCCCAAAAATGGCGGCCATTTTGAATTTTCGAATTTTTGCCAAAAATGGCAAAACACTAATTTGCTTCTATCTCCTTAACCGTGCGAGATAGAGCGATTTCGTCGAAATTTTCGACCCACAGGGTATCTAAGGAATGTAATCTTTGCAATTTTCCAAAAATTTTCCCCTCCCCAAAAATGGCGGCCATTTTGAATTTTCGAATTTTTGCCAAAAATGGCAAAACACAAATTTCCTTCTATCTCCTTAACCGTGCGAGATAGAGCGATTTCGTCGAAATTTTCGACCCACAGGGTATCTAAGGAATGCAATCTTTGCAATTTTCCAAAAATTTTCCCCTCCCCCAAAATGGCGGCCATTTTGAATTTTCGAATTTTTGCCAAAAATGGCAAAACACAAATTTGCTTCTATCTCCTTAACCGTGCCAGATAGAGTGATTTCGTCAAAATTTTCGACCCACAGGGTATCTGAGCATTGTACTCTTGGTAATTTTTAAAAAATTTTCCCCTCCCCAAAAATGGCGGCCATTTTGAATTTTCGAATTTTTGCCAAAAATGGCAAAACACTAATTTGCTTCTATCTCCTTAACCGTGCGAGATAGAGTGATTTCGTCGAAATTTTCGACCCACAGGGTATCTAAGGAATGCAATCTTTGCAATTTTCCAAAAATTTTCCCCTCCCCAAAAATGGGGGCCATTTTGAATTTTCGAATTTTTCCCAAAAATGGCAAAACACAAATTTGCTTCTATCTCCTTAACCGTGCGAGATAGAGCGATTTCGTCGAAATTTTCGACCCACAGGGTATCTAAGGAATGCAATCTTTGCAATTTTCCAAAAAATTTTCCCCTCCCCAAAAATGGCGGCCATTTTGAATTTTCGAATTTTTCCCAAAAATGGCAAAACACAAATTTGCTTCTATCTCCTTAACCGTGCGAGATAGAGCGATTTCGTCAAAATTTTCGACCCACAGGTATTTCAGCATTGTATTCTTGGCAATTTAAAAAAAAATTTCCCGTCCCCTAAAATGGCGGCCATTTTGAATTTTCAAATTTTTGTCAAAAATGGCAAAACACAAATTTGCTTCTATCTCCTTAACCATGCGAGATAGAGCGATTTCGTCGAAATTTTCAACCCACGGGGTATCTAAGGAATGTAATCTTTGCAATTTTCAAAAAATTTTCCCCTCCCCAAAAATGGCAGCCATTTTGAATTTTCGAATTTTTGCCCAAAATGGAAAAACACAAACTGGCCTTAACCGTGCCAAATAGAGTTATTTCGTTGAAATTTTCGACCCATAGGGTATCTAGAAAATGTACTCTTGGCAATTTTCAAAAAAATTTCCTTTTCCCAAAAATGGCGGCCATTTTGAATTTTCAAATTTTTGCCAAAAATAGAAAAACAGGAATTTGCTTCTATCTTCTTAACCATGCCAGATAGAGTGATTTCGTCAAAATTTTCAACCCAACCAATGCAAAAAGGCATGAAGCTGAAATAATTTACATCTACACTAACAAATATTTAAGCATCATTGATATATTTTACAAATGAAACAGGGTCTTGTAAGACTACTGTACAATTTGGGCAAAAGGTTCATGGGTGGACATTACACATGATAATGTGTGTTCTTCTATGCTATCCTGTTTCTATTCGCATCTACTATCAACAGGGCGGCCGATTTCTAGTTTTATTTATATTTGTATCATTTACTCCAGTTCATCTCGAGTTCAACTCGCATCTAACAGGCGAGTGTCGATCTACATATATCGCTAATGATAACAGCTCTAACTACCAGTTTCATTTAAATCACTGTTTCATTCCTTATTTTACCTCTAGAGATAGAAACAATATTACTACAGGCTGAATATTAATGAAAGGATGTAACTTGAAAGTTTATAAATAGGTTATTGAAAATGAAAACCACTTTCTATAGTTTCATTGTATCTGGGGGGTTGAAGATTATTTGAGATGTGTATTATGAAAAGCAGGTTAAAAATACGACTAATAATTAATTATATAGACTCTTTTATTGAGATAATTTGTAATAATGTTATTATGATATATATATCATTTTTTATTTTAATATATGGAATAAATACAGATATGATTAACTGTCTTGTAAAAAATGAATACAATACATTTTACTATTCTGCTTTACACAATTCTGTGGTTACTAATGACCTATAAGCTGAACAAGGGGCTAGGTGTCATTTTTGTTTTCTTATACTTGTTCTATATAAAATTTATATGTATTTCAGAGCACTCACTATTATAACTGAACAAATAAATAAAACTTAATAGAATCAGTTAAGTGTCAAAGAGAAGGTTAAAAGATCTCATTATGTTGAAAAATAATCTTAAATTATTAATTTCAGAATTAGAGATCAATTAAAATATGACATAAATGTTATTAATTTGCCAACTGTACTAGCAGTATTTGAGTATCATTTTACAACAAATTTTTGGTGTTCGTTTTTTATATCTTAATTACCTACAAAATTTATGTATACAAGGAACAGCAAACCATTAAGAAACACATAATATTTAAAATGAAACTCTATTTCTGTATTCAGTGCATTGCGTTTTATGCCATTTTTTTTCAACATTTTATATTAAACTGTATTTGTAAAATGAAAACACTATATGCAGAAACATTAACATCTCTTGCTGCTTGTAAGTTGTTGAAGACTTAAATATTAGTTACAGTTAGCTCAATAAATAGAGTTATTAAAATGAACAACAAATGTTATGTTTTATCTTGAATGTTCTCGGGCATACAACAAGTTGTAGAGGAAAATCTGCATTTTTTTGATAGACCGGGTATTACATATACTTTCATAAACCTCAGTATAGATACCTACTACCTGTATTTGAATATTCGACAAATACCATAAGCAAATATTAAACCAGTGATTTTGTTATTTCCTTTAAGCCTTAAAACATAAAAGTAATTTTTGTTGTGGTGATGATATTCTGATTGCCTTAGCAATTTAGCAATCAGGTATAATAATAAACTTGAAAACTTTATTTTTGCAAATTTCTGAAATATTAAGGTCAGTCTGCTAGTATTAAAAGTTTTGAGGAAAATTCATGGAAATGTTTGCATCAGCCTGACCTATCTATGCAATTAGGAACTTATGGTGGGGGTTCAATTGAGGGCATGTTAACCCTTATTTATGTGTTGCTGAAAACTCTGTTTTGACTCGAGGCTCCCTGTGATGTAAATAATGACTTTGCAGACTTTCTTTCAAGCCCGAAGGAAAGCAAGGCTATGCTTTACTGTATTTCGGTGACATATGAACATCTGCTACTGTTACTGTGACATGCTACTTGCTACTGAGACACTTACTGTGTTGAGTGTCAGATTTTTTTCTGTGCTGTTAAATAATATGATCATTAGTACAGGGAACTGCTCTTTTTAATGGAGTTATAATTAGTATTGTAACAGGAGAATAACGACAAAGTGTGTGTTTATATTTGGTGATGCCAAATACATGCAGTATACAGAAACAGTGTGAAATAGTGATTTGTTGTACATGATTTACATTCATGACAACCGTACGTTTGAATCTTGAAAAGACAATAATCATTTTCATTTTGTCTACATATGTAATTTATCATGTCATCTTTGTTTTTACTCATAATTACTAAAGTCTATTTTTATTGCGTTAATACATCCTATCCAATGGACAATTGCTAAACCGGTCGGCGCAGACCGGCCCGCCAAACGCCAGAAAAAGACGTCCTGTGTTTCCACCGGCTGGCCGGTCCCAGTACTGTGCATTCGCCAGGTGGCGCATGGTATTTACTTCCTGTCTAGACAACATGACGTCATAGCATCTTTTTCGTTTGGCGCGTGTACTGTGCAGACGTGTTTTCAATATCTCCAGAATTTTAAAGGAAAAGTGTGCTTTATGACGGATTTTAAACCTTATATGTGGAGAGTTTCTTTGTAAAGTGTTACCAGCTGGTCAAGCACGGATATACATTTAGAAATCTGCTGGAAACGCTCCCTAGTTGGCTCAATTTATTATTGATGATAGGGCAGTAATCGACCAGATATATGAAGGCAGCCATTTTGCTAGTTTCCTCCCATTCAACCTTTGTGTTGTTAGGGGCAGATCAACAATATTGAGGAATTATGGATATACTTCTAACAGGTATTTTTATCCGTGTCTTTTGTTTGAATTTTCATCTATAACCTTCCAGCTACAATCACCATAGAAACGTCTCTACACGAGATCTTCAGTCTACGTAGTTTTGAAATCTGTGAATGGAAGGAATTCCCCATCACAGATGCATTCTTCAGAGCGCACTGGTACCGACTTCTCTGCTGTAAAGCATCAGTCACACCAGCCCAGCTCGAGTATTTGGTGCTTTTTAATCAGAAGCATGAGATGAATTCTTCAGATTTCTTCAACCGACCTCTCAAGTATTTTCTACATAGAAGGAACTTTTGTCACTCTCAGTCCCACCCTTATGGACCCGGCACTTGTGTCGGTAGTAAGGGCAGTGGATGGCCAGGAAACTGGTTTGAGTGTACAGCCGGCTGAGAAGAAGAACCGACTTCAGACCGGCCAGGAATTTCATCTACAGAGTGCACTGGTCCAGGCTTTTCTGCTTTTAAAGCATCAGCCGACCGGCCAGCTCAAAAGAACGCGACCTCTGACGTCATATCCAGTCAGCCAATGGCGTGTCCTTCCGACCAATCACGAAGCAGGTCTGTGTTTTCACCGACCAGGAAGGTCGGAAGTGCGTTCTTCAGAACTCACGTCTACTGTGACTACAGTCCCTGCTTTGCAGACCCGGCCTGGTTGTCGGTAGTGGGGTTTTGTGGACTGTAAAGTTGCCGGTAAAGCATCACACAAAGAACGCGAATACTGACGTCATCTCCAGTCAGCCAATCGCGTGTCTTTCCGACCAATCACGAAGCAGGTCACGTGTTTTCACCGACCAGGAAGGTCGGAGGTGCGTTCTTCAGAACTCACGTCTACTGTGATTCCAGTCCCTGCCTTGCAGACCCGGCTTCGTTGTCGGTAGTGGGGTTTGTGGATGAGTAGGATACTGCGCATTTGCATGTTTAAGTATCACAAAAGAACGCCACAACTGACGAGCTCCAATCAGCCAATCGCGTGTCTTTCCGACCAGCAAGCTGGTCACGTGACACACCGAACACTAAGTGTTTCTAAATATAGCTCACAAGGGCTTTCCCAGCAACTGTCAAATCTACAAATAAGACGTGCGATTAAAGAAATTCTTTAATTAATGGAGGAAAACTACAGCAAGCTGAATTCAACACAAAAGATAGTTGTAAAATTGCTTTAGCAATTGGTTACAGAGTGTACCCACACGTATACTGGCTACACAGTCTTGTACACTTGCTTCAACAACTGGTTACAGAGTGTACCGGCTGGTACTAGCTACACAGCCTTGTACACTTGCCTCAACAACTGTTTACAGAGTGTACCGACTGGTACTGGGCTACACAGCCTTGTACACTTGCTTCAACAACTGGTTACAGAGTGTCCGGCTGGTACTGGGTACACAGCCTTGTACACTTGCCTCAACAACTGTTTACAGAGTGTACCGACTGGTACTGGGCTACACAGCCTTGTACACTTGCTTCAACAACTGGTTACAGAGTGTCCGGCTGGTACTAGGTACACAGCCTTGTACACTTACTTCAACAACTGGTTACAGAGTGTACCGACTGATACTGGCTACACAGTCTTGTACACTTGCTTCAACCTACCGGTTACAAAGTCTACTAACAGGGTGCTGGCTACACAGTCCTTACTGTACAGGGCTTCACCCCAACTGGTTACAAAAAAAAAAAAAAAAAAAAAAAAAAGCTGGCTAAATATAGACCAGTAGCTGTCTAAATTCATTGGTGACCCCAGCCTCCCAGTTTTTTTGCCGGTTACAGAAAATTACTGGTTACAGTAAAGTACCGGGTATGGAGTCCTGGTACTGGACAGAGTTGCCTACAGTAAATTTGGTTACAGAGAATTCTTAGACCAGTCAGTGGTCTTGGGGATATGACAGTGATATGGCAGTGTCCCAAGCTACTGCTAGGCAACCTTCCCTTATCACACCTCTCAACAACCTGTTATCGGTGCTGGACTTGACTGGAGAGATAATAAAGTTTGTCATCATGTCCAGCCAGGGGTCAGACATCTCACAAATGACAATTGCTCTGGTAAATGCTGCACCTTGCAGGCTGCTGGCCCGGGGCAAAGAGTCTATTGATGTGAAAAGTTGTGTCAGCCCCACCGGACCACAATAAGAACAGAGAGACTGTTAACTTGGATCATTGTCACCAGACCGGACCAGTGTCCGGAGGGACAGGAAATATTGTCAGGATACCAAATGTCCCAAATGTGGCACACAATCTGCCTGTAGGGTCCAGACTAAGCCCTTTTTGGGAACTTAGGAAGCCTTGGGGGCTGGACCCTAGGTAGTACAATTGTGGAAGGAGGGATACCTATGTCCATATACCTATACAAGAACAATCCAGGAAATGCCTGAGATTTCACATCCAAGGTCGGGCATACCAGTTCAAGGCCCTGCCTTTCAGTTTGTCCACAGCACCTTTGGAGTTCATCGTGATACCAAAGGAGGTGAATTGATGGCCATACACAAGGGTTTAAGAAACCACCAGTACCTAGACGACTGGTGAGTGAGAGCCAGATCCCACCAGGCTTGTCTCCAACATACACAGGAGCTAGTAAATAATGTGTCAGCAACTAGGTTGGCTGGTGAACTTAGAGAAATCAGAGCTGGAGCCCAAACAAGACTTCAATTTTGTAGGCTACCAGTTCGACCTCAGGTCTGATCCGGTCCGACTGACTCCAGACCGGTAGCAGAACCTTCAAGAGAAAATGCTGAAATTGCTATCCCTACCGGCTTGCCCGGTCCGGGAATTCAGGTCCGTGATAGGCTTACTAACAGCTACAGAAAAGCAAGTTCATGTAGGCCAACTTCATATGAGACTCATTCAGTGGCATCACAAACACAACTGGAGGGTCCCAGAATCACTGGAAAAGGTGATCCCAACCCCCAGGTCCTTGCACCCCCTTTACAATGATGGCTGAAGGAAGACAATGTACTTACAGTCCAACCATTAAACCCAATAAAACATGCTCTACAAATAATTACAGACGCATCAATAGAAGGGTGGGGCGCTCGCTTAGACGAGCACTTGCAAGAGCAACCTGGTCCCCTCCGGGAAGCAAGCTGCATATAAACTATCTAGAACTTAAAGCAGTTCTTTCTGGCCTTAAAAGGGTTCCAAGACCTTTGCTCAACAAGATAGTACCTGTAGCAACTGACAACACCACAGTAGTGTCATACATAAACAAGGAAGGAGACATGAGGTCGTGCCCACTTTGTGCCCTACTAGGGAGAATCTTGACCTGGTGTACCGGGAAACAAGTGACTCTAAAGCACGACACATTCCAGGCCGGCCGAATGTGGTAGCAGACAAGCTATCCAGGCTAGGCCAGACCATCCAAACAGTGGTTTCTCCTTCCAGAGGTCTTCCACTCTATGCAGCAGGTGGCACCGGCCCAAATAGACTTATTTGCCACGAAGTTCAACCACAGGTTGCCTGTGTTTGTGTCACCGGTACCGGATCCCCTGGCCACAGCAGTGGATGCGCTCAGTCGGCCGTGGTAGGATCTGAAGGCATACACCTTCCCACCATCAGCCATATTGGGCAAAGGGGTGGAGAAGTTGCAAGACTCCCCATGCAAGAGAATCATTCTGATTGCTCCGGGGTGGCTCAACAAGCCTTGGTTTTGGGATCTAGTGGCTACATCCAACCAAATCCCACTGAGCCTGCCCAATATGCCCAACTTGTTGACAGCCATTCAATCAGATCCCTCACAGAAATCTGACAAACCTTAATATCCATGCAGGGCTCCTAGAGCCTCAGCAATTGAGGAGCAGGGCTTGTCTGAGGCAGTGGCCGCAAGAGTTGAGGCTCCTCAAAGGGGATCAATCTGATCAGTCTATGTGGCAAGTGGGCCATTTTTACAAGTCGTGTATCATTCATCAGGTGGACTTCGGGGCACCCCCTGTAAAGTTAGTTGCTGACTTCCTTATGTACCTATTTCAGGACAGGAAGTTGCGGCCCAGCACCATTGATGGTTACAGGTCAGCCATTGCTGATAGTCTAGAAATTTGCCCATCAATTTTAGTAAGGATGAAAATCTCACTCGTCTCCTGGATAGCTTCCACTGAGACAGACCCAAAGGCCGGAGGGTAACCCCTTCCTGGAACCTCTCCCTGGTTTTTGCACCAGCTGACAAGGTTCAGTTTGAACCAATTAAAGGCCTCCTTGGAGCATTTGACCTTCAAGGCAGTTTTCCTCTTGGCCCTGGGTTCGGGCAAGCGTAGAAGTGAGATACATGCTTGGCAAACAGCCCAGCACCATTGATGGTTATAGGTCACCCATTGTTGATAAACTGGAAATTCACCCTTCAACATCAGTAAGGACGAAAATCTCGCTCGTCTCCTGGATAGTTTCCTCAGAGACAGACCCAGAGGCAGGAGTGGCATACCTTCCTGGAACTTCTCACTGGCCGTGCGCCAGCTAAGACTCCTTTTGATCCAATCAAGGAGGCCCCCTTGAAGCATTTGACCTTCAAGACGGTATTCCTCTTGGCCCTTGGGTCGGGCAAGTACAAAAGTGAGATTCATGCCTGGCAAAACTGATATATTGGACACCAATCCGATTGGTCAAAGGTGTCCCTGTATCCATCACCCAGCTTTCTATCCTAGAATCAGCTGGCCATAGAGTGTCCAGTGTGGCCCCTGGGGTTATAACAGCCCTGGCCTCGACTCTGGATAGATCCCTCAAGTCTGACAGGTCCCTCTGTCCGGTCAGAGCATTATGCTACTATTTGGACAGGACCTCAGACATCAGGCAGAATAAGGAGGTGGTTTTTGTCTCCTTTAAGAAAGGTTTCAACAAAGACATCTCACCTGCCACTATCTCCTCTTGGATCAAGTAGACTGTGATCCTATGTTATGAGCTCTCTGACCAGGAGGCCCACATTTAACATCAGGTTAAAGCCCATGATGTCAGGGCCTTTGCTGCTTCTAAGGCCTTCCAGTCGGGATTCTCCTTAGATCCAATCTTGTCAGCCTGCCACTGAAGTCACAATACCTTCACACAGTTCTATATGAAGGGCGGGACTTGGGCTGATTCAGAGCTTTACCAATTGGGCTCGGTAGTGGCTCCTCAGCAGATCCACAAGTGGCCCTTAGATTGAGGAGATTTGTATATATGTATAAACAGTTTCTTCATGTACATAAGAATTAAGTGTGGCGTGCTTCCTTTGGGAGGTTTATTTGCATTCTGGGACTGAACTCATCCCTCTCTTCCCCTACCTCAGAGCAGGTCTGCCAAAAAGGGGGGGGGGGGGCGACGGCGGTATAGCCCCGGGTAACCGGCTGCTGGCAACCGACCATGGCCTTGCAGGGTTTCCTGACCTTAAAGTCAACCCAGGCCTGGACCTATAGGTCTCCTGACGAAGTCAGCCTAGACCGTAGGTTAAAATTTGCTATTACTTGTGAGTTCACATAAGTCCCTAGTAACTTACCCGCCGACCAAGCGGTAGTTATTCAGCAATTGTCCATTGGATAGGATGTATTAACGCAATAAAATTGCAAATTTAATAAGTAAATTAAATTTTTATAAGTTAATACCCTATCCAATGGACACACAAGACCCTCCCACCGACCCCGCTATCAGCTTACTAGGGGTCTAATAGTTTTAGACAACGAAAAAGATGCTATGACGTCATGTTGTCTAGACAGGAAGTAAATACCATGCGCCACCTGGCGAATGCACAGTACTGGGACCGGCCAGCCGGTGGAAACACAGGACGTCTTTTTCTGGCGTTTGGCGGGCCGGTCTGTGCCGACCGGTTTAGCAATTGTCCATTGGATAGGGTATTAACTTATAAAAATTTAATTTACTTATTAAATTTGCAATTTTTTACTGTTCAGATTATTTTCTGAAAGTATCTTCTTTAGCTTGAAGTCTTATTTAAAATAAGATGTACTAAGTAGGTCGTAAGCAATTTGTTTGGAGGTATTGAAATTTGTACCATGGCTCAGTAATGTGAATTAATCAGTTTAGTTATATGAAAACAGAGACAAGGATTTTCATGATCTAACAAAGTAGAATTTTGCTGTGTTTTTTCCACAAGGACACTTTTGTTATAACATAACTTATAGACAGTAATAATGCCACATCATTATCAAAGGACATAGAGGAACTGCAAAAGCTGGCTGATTATGGATCACAACAAATATAGAACTGAGAAGTGAAGACATCATAGTACCCATGGTAGGTGAGGGTTTGTTTACTTAGTTGGAATGCCATGAAAACATGTCTGTAAATAAGTTTGGCCTCGTTTTGAAAATCAAAATGGCTGCCATAGCCAGTTGTTTGAAATCATTAAGATGTTTTAAAGTTAAATATTACAACTAGCTTTATGAGATTTGCACAAAATGTTTATAGCCGTGATTGCTTGTCTGAGAGTAATTTTGGCCTCAGTTTGAAAACAAAATGGTCACCATGTAACCTCTTTAAGGTCAAAATAGAGGTCATCATATTAAAAAGGACTTATATCTCCATTATTAATTGTCGTGGAGCTTGAAAATGTGACAACAACCTAAAGGCCAGCAAATCTTTTGCAACCATCATATTTAATCATTGAACCCTGCTTCAGGGTAGATTTATGTAACCTTTTTATTGGTTGTAACTTGTAGGGATTCAAAATGTGAAAACAACTTGTAAAAATCATGGCCTATAAATATTTTGCTTAGTGTTGAATTTTACCTGTGACCCCTGTTTCAAGGTGGCTGTTTGGTTTATCATACAAAAACTCCAAAAAAGGGCTTTATTACTCCCTTATTATTGGTCCTTGGGCCGGGAACTCAGTTTCAGGGTCACGCTTGTTCCATTTTTGCTAAATACGTGGTGGGAGATAACCACCGCAGCTGAGTGGTCATGTTCGTTCATATTTTTAATTTTCATCTCTGTTAAAGTGCAATAAAATATTTGTAATTGCAATATAGCATCTTGGTCAGACTTCAAAAATAGAATATTGTTTTGTTAGATGTATCCTGTAATAGGCACATACCGTATTTATTGCAATAAATGCCCCCTCCCTATTAATCGCACCCCCCCCCCCCCCCTTCTCTACCTTTGCAAAATTCATATTTCGGGGTTTTACATCCCTGTCAACAGCCAACACCTTTGCGATTCCGGGATTCCGAAAAATGGTGCATTTTAGTACTTCCCAAGTGAATATCGCTTATGAGAAATAAACAAAATAAAAACAAAACATGGCAGTATTGGTCACAGATGCATTGAAATCAGGAAAAATACAAGATAAAACTACATAATTTCTTCAGATTTAAGGTTTGTTTTAAATATTTTAAGCTGTCTCGCCATTATACATGCCAGCAAGTGAGATCAAGGCAGCAAGTCTCCATTATCGCCCATGGTCACTGGACTCGAGATATGATTTTGTTTATCTGTAATAGTCGCCCCCCCTTTTGAAAAATGCATCGCCCCGGGGCATTTATTACAATAAATACGGTATTCGTAATTCGCCTTTAGTATACCTAAATTGCATACCACTATGTCTTCTTACACCAGGAGAAATTATATACCCAGAGGTGGTTTTTAAATCTTTTATCCAGAGTGGCATAAATTCTCTCCTAAGATTAAGCTTTGCAGTTATCTTAACTCATTTTACAGACATGTTTGAACAAGTGTAGGTATTATGGTGATTATTTTGAAAGTATATGTGTATAAAGTTCTCAGGTATTTCGACTATCTATAACAGACTATAAGGTAATAATGTGGAAAAAAGTAGTAGTTATTGGCTTAAAAGTTCTTATCAAATCACCAAAGTAATCAGCAAGTGGTAAGGTTAGCATTATGGATGTTGACATTTTGAGTGCAAATCAATTTCTAGTACTTGACAAGTTGTGCATGGAATAGCATTAGGGAGTCCTGTAAACAGTTTTGTATGTTTACATTGTGGTTCTATTTCCAGTGTTTTGCTTTGGTTATGTTTGCTATATTCACTGTAGTTGTATAATTGTCAGCGTTGACAATGTGACTGTTATACCTGATATATAGAGACCACAGGACTCCATCAGTGAGTGACAGTTGGCCACACAATAAATGAAGTAATTTCTGAGTCCCTTTTATTAAAGTCAAAAGTCTAAGCACACTAATACCTATGCTATAAATATACTAGTAATGTTCCTACCATAAATTGACAAAAATTGACCATTGTGTTGTACACATAGATTATGGCGTCATCACCAGTATACAATGTACCTGTACTCACAACTCTTATGATATATACATGTAGTTCTAAGAAGAACAGACAGAAGAACTAACAGACTAAGTCAAGGTGGTATGCACAGATATATGCAGCTTACAACATCAAACATCCGATATGCATCATGCAATTTTGTTGAAATATATACTCAATTTTCTAGTCTAAAATATACAGATGAAAGTGTATTTTTACTTTTTATCTGATTTTTTTTATCCTCCTTCAGAAATTGGGTGTTGAAATTGGAGTCGAACACATATATAAACTACCAAATATAAATGAGTAGGTGGGAAGAAAACCTCTGGCCAATCAGGCATCAGATGTCATAAGTTGATTGTGTATATGTGTACATTTACTAATAAAATTTGTTAATGATGTGAAAGTCACCAACCCATTCTTTTTCTTAAAATATACAGAAATTTCTTATCAGACGTGAGATATTTGTGAACACATTAAGGTAAATTATTTGATTGTTTTATTTGGTCTTTTATTGTGATTTTCCAATGATATTCTTTTGATACTCTATCAAATTCACATTTTGTACTTCTTACTTGATTTATAAATGAATACGAAGATACATTGGTGACTGCAAGTCAAAGTGTCAGAATAGTGTTTCACATATTTGATTAAAGCTTCCGGCTTCAGCAATATCTTTCGTGCAATTTTTTTGTTTGAAAATGTATAAACAAGTCATTGTTATAATGCAACAGTGACCTATTTGTGCACCTTCATCATAGCGCTACCTGTTCATTATTTTCCCCGTAAGAAGGCTTAATGATATTGTGCAATTTTCAATATATTTAAATCAAATGTGTTTCCAGACAAATATCTTGAATCTAAATCCTAGGTTCATTATCTTGTTGTGAACTATGCTATTTATAACATTTGAATGTGCAGTAGATGGACAGTAAGTAACCTTTGTTGTCCAAACTTCTGTATTTAATACTATTTATAGCATATGTGTGACAATTTTGTCAACTCCTGGATCATTTTGTTGACGGATATTTTTTTCCCAACAAAATTATTGCCCGTCCAACTATTCTAGTGGCCTGGTTGCCCTGCATTGATTTTTTGTCCTCATTTCACACAGTGTAATGGGGACACTTACCATTATCTTACTCACATTTAGCAACTCCCCGTCTCAGCGATAGATGGGGGTTTCTAGGGACAACTTACCCAAATGTATTCCAGGATGTTATATGAATACACAAAATGCCAGTGACTAAAATATGCTGAAAAAAGTCTCCTGAAAAACAAACAAACCTTAATCACTTGTGTTTCGTGTGGGTAAGTAGTAGTATTTAAGTATGTCCCTTATTTTCCCAATATATTGCTCGAGATCATTAGAACTGCCTCAAGTAGTAATTATTTACCTCAAGTCGTCTTTAAATATTCTTATTAACGATTTTTAATTTGTTAATAAATGATCACTGTGCTTGTAAATGAATACTGTAATAGTGATAAAATATGCCAAAATGTATAGATTTTACTTTGAAGTTTGAGTGTAAATGAAATATTGTTCACTAAAATATACAATGTATTTGGAAAAATTCTCAAAGTTAAGTTAAGGTGAATACTTCTCCCCTGATTGTGTACTTTAACTAAAGTAATACTCTATTATTCAGCCTTACATGAGTACTTGATCACGTATATCGTGTATACCTGAGAAGTTGAGAATGATATTATGGAAAACTTATCAAGCTCAGATTATGCAAAATATTAAAATAAGAGACTTAGTTATAAATTAATCGTCTATAGTCATTGTTTGCAATCGGGCCTGAGTTTAACTGAAGTCTCTAGAACTCCATCAGTGTGAAAAAAGTTAAGCACAAAAAGTTAGATTTTTTGAATTCTTGATATTTAAAGTCTAAGGTCCAGAAATATATACCAGGGTAAAGTTAACTTACTTCCAATGTAAGCAGGTGAAATGTAATTTTTTGCTTCTAAATACAATTTTTTTAAAATTTTACAATATATGGAATTTTCAAGAGACTCTTAAGAAGCCCTAATCTCTGTCTTTGAAAATTAAATTTAAATATATAGCTTCACAAAGTTTCCTCACATTATTTGACATTTTGATATAGAATGCAACTTACAACTAGTTCATTTATTTCTAAATTGTGAACTATTAACTACTGGTAACTAGTAACTAGTGTACTTTATCTAACTAACGGAAATGGGAAAATATAAGTTTGGTGTGATCTTTTTATCTTTATTCTCTCTTTTTTATTATTTTGCACAAGTGTAATTTGGTCACAACTGTCTCAGTCAGTACAGTGAGGTTCAATGAAGAATTTGCTTCATTTTGTTTTAAACATAGATTTATTGACAAACTGTTACAAAAACAAGTAAATCAGATCAGTGGTTCTGATATCAATTGGTAGTTGTATTCACAGAGGTGAGTTAAGTAGGTGCAATATATTATAAAGTTATAGAGTTAAGAGGTAAAGAGATCAAGCTTCATCCACTTATTAACAATTAACTAGTTTCATTATAGGTTCTCCAGTTCGTTTGAAGATTAGCTGTTTTTGAGTTCTTCCTGATTTTTGGGGGGTGATATTTTTTTCCTCCTTTCTTCTTGGGTCTTAAGATTTTTCCAATCATTTTTATAGACTGATTTTTCATGGATAATTGGGGCAGATTATGTGAGCTCTTCTTGTATCAAACAATAGAAGGTTTTTATCTACTTCCATGAAGGGTCAAAGTTAACACATTGTTTTAAATTATGTGACAGTGTGAAGAATAAGAAATCTCTTTTCAGAGGCTACTGATAAGTGTCGTGAAACAGAATGACGGAATAAACCTGGAATTTATGTTTTTATTTCATGCATAATGTGCGGCTGATACTTTTTATGTTTTGGTGAAGTGAAGAATAAATGGTGTTAAAGTAATTGCGTATAATCAATCAATACCACTGTCAGTGCATTTTGTGGGACATCTTTGTTGGGATTAAAAAACATTTGCCAAAATATTGACAGAACATGAATTCTTCACTCTGTGTAATCAGACTTTATTGAGTAACTTAGTGAGAGTTGCTGGAGAGGACATTATTTTCAATTTGATGATTTGCCAGTGTGTGGGTTTTTTACTGTGATATATTATGTATTTCTTCTCTACTCTGTTCCTGGTACTGTCTCAGTGGAAATGTGTGGATATATATTGTAAGTTTCTGCAAAGAATGGATATACAAGGCAAGTCTGTTTAATACTTTTATGTGTATTTATTTATATCTTCCGCCAGCCGCCGAAGGCCGTGGCAGCAAGATTACAAAATGCCTTCCATATATACGTATGTCAGTGTGTGTGTCTATTGGTCAAGTTCTGCATAAACCTTTATATTCTATTCATTTACAAAGACATCTTCACCGAATTTGCAGGGAATGTTAATGGCTATGAAAACCTGTCTGTGAAAAATTTTATTAAATTAAAAAAAACCAAAATGTTTACCGCCACAGCCAATTGTTTGGTAATCACCAAGATCCTCTAAAACTTTAAATATTGCAGCTAGCTTCATCACATTTGCACTAAAAATATATTTGGCTGAAAGAGCTAGCCTTATGTTAATTTTGGCCTACTTTTTAAAACAAAATCACCGCCATATCTAGTGGTGTCATCACGAGTGATGATATCGCAGAATCACCGATGATGAAAGAAAAGGACGATAATCAAGGATTAATGATAATCACTGATGCATCTCATAAACATATTCAACCAATAACTTTTGCTCATTTTTGAAGAGATTTAATAAAAATATGATGAAATATTCAAATAATTTTTACATTTATGTGGTTTTGATTTGATCTGTGACATAACTATGGTCATGACTACTTCCACTTCCTACAGGAAGTAAAAAAAACCCGTAAGTTTTGTTCACTTTTAATTGCTTCAAATATTTACCATTTTAACAAGTATCAGCACAGATGAAACATAAATTTTATATTATTTCAGTGTAAGTTATCAAAGCACATTATTTAAAGAGCAGATTTAGGTTTAACTTGTGGAATGATGGCACCGCAATTAATCGCTCACGGTTTGGTTCACAGTATCGAGACCTCATATACCCAGACGATGACACCTCTAGCCATATCATGTTTAATGTCAAATAGGGTTATCCTATTAAAAAGGCCTTACATCTCCCTTATCATTGCTCCTAGGGGTTCAGAATGCGAAAACAACCTGTAGCAAGTCATGGCCTGAGGTCTTTTCCAAATATTGAATTTAACCTTTGATCCCTTCTTTAATGTCAAGTGGGGTCATCTTACTACAAAGGCCTTATATCTTCCATAGATCTCCATTATTACTGATCCTAGGCGAGAGATTATGCTGCAGTAGTCTTGTTTTTAAATTTTACGAAAATCAAATGCCTGCCATTTAGACATCTATGGTCCGATTGATTAGAAATACTTTCAGATGTGCAGATTTAGTTCTAGAATATACCTGCAAAAATTTTATAGCTTTGTGTCATGTTTTTGAAAATTGCTTAAGGTTACCTTTAGTGAAGTTTAAGCCTTAAACTTCGCTAAAGGTAAGGTCTTCTCGAAGTATCACTTCAACAGTAGTCTTGTTTATAGCTGTAAACACCCTGCATTAAATTCTTGAGGTTATAAAAGTTTTTCCCAAAATGGGGCTGCTAATAAATAATGATATTCAAATATCAGCAGATTACAGTACTTGAATGAAATACAAATATTGGGTGATAAATCAATGTCACTGTCCTTTGCATGAGATGGTTATTTAAAGTAATTACAAACTAATTGTTAACTTTAATGCTGGTCATGGTTTTGCTAATAAACAAGACTCAGTTCCGATGAAACAAATTGTGCCTGTGTTTCTGTCACAGATCATTTTGTCGAATGAAATTATGTTTCCAAATAAGCACCAAGAAAAGTTTGTGTGTTGCAGCAAGTTATGATGGCTGACTCCTCAGAATCATAATACCCAATGAAAATGGACGAACTGTTGCTTCATACCTGAGGTACTGCTTTGCAACTTGCATTAAGTTTTCAGCAGTGACTGACTTGTTTTGCTGCATCCACAACTACATTCAAGCAAAATAGGAGTCCTGTTATTATAGGACACACATTGTCCATTCATTTTTGCATTGTAAGATTACTTTGTATTAAAATTGTTTTCTCATTATGCTGAAAACAATCGTGAAAGCTGATCTAAATTAGAGACAAAATACACAAAGTTACAGTAATTTAATGAAAGCTATGTATATTTGCCTTATTAATTTATTTGCCAACCAAATATAGAAAACCCTTTTCGTAGCTTGAAAACAATACCATAAAGAAGTTGAATTTAGATATTATTGGAATTAATAGACCCATGGTTTGACCATATCGATTGTTGACAGTGATATTGAATATAAAATTATTTGGTCAGTATTGGTGAGATAATATTGTCAGCTAAACAATCTAATTCTGTAGTACTGAAAAAGTTTTGTTCTAGCATATCCCCAACTGAATAGGTACATGTAGGTTATTCAAACTGAAACTATGTTGTGCAATCTGAAAGCTATTCTCTAGTTGAAAAAAGGTGAATTTTAGGCAAAACTTATGGAACTTATTTATAACATAAATAAAAACTAAATTTAACAACACTTTGCTATCCATATGGTAATTAGACAAAAAAACAAACTGCATTTTAAAGTCCTTTAAAGAAATTCAAAGAATAAAACACCCTTGGGGATGTATCATCTATGTGTTGCCAAATCAATATCTTAAGGGAAAAGGTAATAAAGCTGAAATTAATAACAGTTACTGTGTAGCATATTTGAAACACTATTAAGTGGAATATTAAAGAACATAGTTACAAGGTGTGATAATTATGGTAAATTTCATTGAAAAGGCCATGTATGAACTTCATAAGCATTTTAAGTACAATGGAATTCTGTTAAACAGAGTTCAACTTAAAGAGGTCTGACTATATTTTAGTGTTGTTAACAGTTTACCGGTATGCGGAATATCGTTTCGTTTTGGTAGAAAAAACGAAATCCGCAAAGAATATTTGGGAACCGGTTTTTGAAGATGTTATTATTTTAGGCTTTCTAATGGCTGATACTTCATCAAAACGACAAAACATATACATATTTTGTAAAATATGTGACATTTTTACCTTATATTGAGGAAAAATCATTTTTGCATACATAAAAACATCTCGCGAAAGCCACTTCCATTTACAAGTTATCGCTCGTGTACACCCGCGAATAATTTTTCAATGCACAGAACAAGCGTACAAAATACCGGATTTCGTTTCGTTTCAAAGCCGCAGTAACTGGTTTTGATTTCTGTAATCGATGCCACCACTACTATATTTGTATCCCCGGATGAAAATCGGGGATACTTAGGATTCAGTACGGTCACGCCACCGCCGCCGCTGCTGCTGCCGCCACTGCTGCCGCCACTGCTGCAGAGATTTCTTTTCGGATGCGATAACTTTAAAAATATTTAGTTAGACCTTTCAAATTTGTTATGCGGGTATATATGGGCAATGCCACGAAGGCTATTGTTTTGTGACCTTGACCTTCAATATCAAGGTCACTGGTGGCCTGTTAAAGATCAGGTTTTAGCTAGGGGTGCGACCGAGCAGTCGACACTCGACGAGCGAGGGCAATTTCACGAAAATTCGATCCCAATTCTCAAGGTCGAATACTCGTGTATATATAACAACCTACAGAACCGGTAACATTTTTTAGTTAATAAAACATAAATACCACACCTTACTTACATTAAATCGCATAATCCACCATTTTGAACATAATGTCATTGATATTATGTGCTGACAATAACTAATTCAAGCGATTCAAAGCTTTTACCTTTATATTTTTTTTTGTTTACGGGAGCCGCCATATTGGATGTCGTTTCCTGTTGAGGTGGATACTAAACCTCGCAAGGACTCGATGTCGAGTCGAGTTTTTATCTGCGAGTAATCGACCCGAATTATTTGTACTCGTCCCACCCCTAGTTTTAGCCATTTTTTCACTTTTTGGCCCAGTTCTCATACAGAAAGTTAGATCATCCTATGGGTGGTATATATAATATATATATGTCATTTGTAAGCATGCAGAAATTTGACCTCGAAGCTCTTCATTGAAGGTCATCCACAGACCACCAAAGTACCTCACCGAGACCATTTTTGGCCTTTTTGGAGATATTTTCACACTTAGTGTTGACTATATTGCATGGAAACTATTGAAAATGGCTGTGGAGGTTCAGTACATGATGGAGTACCAGCATTCAGTTTGTTGACCATGGCTATTGTTTTCAAGGTCACCTTAGGCCTGTTAAAATGACTCAAAATGCTACCTTAGACTGTGAGGCCATATAACTCCTTTATTATTGGCTGCTACTGCTTTAACCAAAAAATATTAAAGCTAGCCTTGTCAAATTTGCAGGATATAAAATCTTGCTTGGGAATATTTTTGGCCTCATTTTGAAAAATAAGATGGTCGCCAAGGATGTTTATTAGACTTTCAGCAAGGACTTTTGTTGACCCTCTTGAGCAAAGGGTATTATAGGTAGAGAAATCAAATTCGCAGAATATGTTCCGCTTTACAAAATCTTGACTGGAAATATTTTCGGCCTCATTTTGAAAAACAAGATGGCTGCCAGGGGTGTTTTTTTTTGTCAGTCATGAAAAGTGCTTATATCTCCCTTATTATTGGTCCTAGAGGTTTGGGATGGTAAACCTAACCTATAGGAAATCATGGGCTGGGAATCTTTTGGTGTGGTCAGATTTGACTTGGGCTCCTCCTTCAAGGTCAAACGAGGATAGCCAAACTTAAAAGTGCTCATAATTCGCTTATTATTGGTTCTAGATGTTTGGGATGGTAAACCAATTTATAAGGAATCATGGGCTGGGAATCTTCAGGTTTGGTCGGATTTAACCTTGGGCCCCTCCTTCAAGATCAGACGAGGATAGCCAAACTTAAAATTGCTTATAACTCGCTTATTATTGGTCGTAGAGGTTTGGGATGGTAAACTATCCTATAGGAAATCATGGGCTGGGAATCTTGTGGTGTGGTCGGATTTGACCTTGGGCCCCTCCTTTAAGGTCAAACGAGGATAGGGAAACTTAAAAGTGCTTATAACTTGCTTATTACTGATCCTATAGGTTTACAATGCAAAACCAACTCATACAAAATCTTGGGCTAGGAATCTTCTGATGTTAAATTTGACCTTTGGCCCCTCCTTCAAGGTCAAACGTTGGTTCACTGGCTTTGGTGAGTTGTCTTTCCGGTGGATACAAATTTGCATCAGTTCTCCGATGCGTAGGTCTAGTTCTTAATGTATATATACCTTTTTATTTGTCCTTCTGATGTTTGGGCACATCTCAATTTTGTCTGTTAAGAAACGCTTACAAAACTGCCGACAAAGATTGATGCTGCTATCATTGAAAGGGAAACCCATTATCTGAAGCCCCAGAGATATTTTTTCCTAAAATCAAAAGCCTCTTCAGATCCATACAACAGACTCTTCTTTGCTTACAGATCCTTGAGCCCTTAAATGCTTTTTAGCAGCCTTCCATAGTGAGTGAGTAGTTGTAAGGAACAAATTATCTGCTGTTTGTGAAAATTAAAAGAGTTTTGTTAAATAAAGTCTATCTGGTGGGCATCTTTACTGTTAAACGTTTTGAAAAAATGTCTGACCATTATGATCTTTTGTGGGTTAGTTCAAATTTTAGTTTGATGATCTGTCATTTTCAAATGACTTACACTCATCAGCAAATAGTGGTAAAGACGGCAAACCGGATAGTTGGTTTCTATTCGGTTCATATAAACGTAAACGAAATCCGGTGACCAAATCCAAGAACCAGTTCCCGAAATGTCACATATTAACACCTCAAACATATAAAATATTGCACAAAAACACTTAAAAACATTTACTTGTGTAATATTTTACCAATATACAGTGAAATAATGTCCAAAATGTCAGATTTTGTCAAAAAATAAACCGCATTTTAGTTGAAGTAATTGTCCATGTACGCGTGCAGAAGATTTTACAGTGTGACTACAGTTTGGTGTATACTAATTCGAACAAATCTGGTTTTTGCCGAATTTTTGTTTTCAGGACCCGGTTTCCATAATTACTTTCGATCGTAACACTATCGGCAAACTGTACCCCCAGCTAGACCTTATATTGTATTCAGATACTTCTGAAACTATATATGCTCTCATTAAACTGAATAAAATTAAAATGTTAAAATCACTTTCACAATCAGACCCTAAACAAGAGCACTCAGAGATCACAGATGTCCACTAAGGCATGTAGAGTAAGAAATCTAAAATTCGCCACATATCTGAAATTCGCCACGTGTGAAAATACTAATAAAATAAATGAATTGTGGTGAGATTTATTGAATGTATAGTAAATTAAGGCTTTTTGAACTGAAAAATACCAATTTTTAGACAAAAACATCATTTTCTTCATAAAATTAACTAAGGTTTTAGAGGTGGCAAATTTTAGATTTCTGGCGAATTTGAGATTTCTTACTCTATAGTTTGTGTTAGAACCTTTTGTCTCTTTTCTGAATTAAAATGACTCAATAATAAGTAAACTAAGAAATTCAGATCTTTCATAGTTTTTTTGTATCCAGGTGGGGATCTGGATTACTCTCAAACTTTAATGGTATTTAAGGTGCATCAAGCCCCGTCTTCTCAGCAGTATTTTTGCCACTGTAATCCTGCAAGCAAATAAACAAACAAAGGGTCATGAATTTAATACCCCCATGCTTGGTGGTATTAGTGGTACCACCCTTAGTATAACATAATTATATTAAGCTTGAATTTGTGGAGTTTTTCCTTGTTCTACTCAGTTATTCATAAAATGATTTTACCCCTCCTGGCCCTCCACTACAGTGAATTTGGGATGAGTGCTATTTTTCTTTTGCTTGCTAATGTGCTGATTTGAGTAGTGTATTTGCCCAGTCCCTTTATTTGTACTTCCTCCCCTCTGGCCCAAAGGATTGAATGGGGTAGCCATCTAATCTCTATCAGGCCCCCGCCTCCTTAATTCATTTTAATTCTAGTGTTTATCTCAAGTGTGATCTTTCTATAATGCCAAATGGAATTTGGTGGACTCGTGTTGACAGACCATAAAAGATTTAAGTTATATCCTTGCCAACCTTTTTTATGTCAGCTGACTTGTCAGTCAGCTGACATTATGTCATCACTCTGCGGCGTGGGCGTCCGCGTCCGCGTGAACAACTTCTTCTCCAAAACTACAAGGCCTAGAGACATGCTGTTTTTTTTAAAAGATACCTTATCTATCGAGGATGAAAAATTGTTCAAGGCATGCAAATCTGTCTGTTCGTCTGTTTGCTAGAGACATTACAAGGGGGGTACCCCCACCAAAAGTGTGAAAATTTCAACTTTTTATCACAATTTTCTCAGTGACTATTGCAGGGATTTCTCTCATATCTTGCATATATGTACTAGGCCAGAGGTAGATTCTCTTGTGTGAGTATGAGACCTGGATCTGTCTTACTTTTTTTTAAATAAATTTTTTTAATAATTTTTAATGCATTAAAATTCATGAAATCATGCACTAAATCACTTATAACTTCAAAAGTGTTGCATTTACAGCATTTTGTGAAAATATGTTGTTCAGCTACTTTTTTCATAGCTACAATATGGTGAGTAAGTTGGGTGTCTGTCTCAATAGCTAAGTGAGTAATAGCTACTTTTGGGCTTTTCAGTAACTCCCATTATGAGTAAAATCACTTGTAACTTAAAAACTATTGCATTTAGAGAATTTCGTATAAATATGTTATTCAGCTACTTTTGGGCCAGCTATAACATAGTGAAATTTCAGACCTGTAGCTCATGGCATAGCTGAGTAATAGCTACTTTTAGGTTATCACTGTTGAGTAAATCGCTTATAACTTGAAAACTATTGCATTTAGAGAATTTCGTATAACTATGTTATTCAGCTACTTTTGGGTCAGCTATAACATAGTAAAATTTCAGACCTGTAGCTCATGGCATAGCTGAGTAATAGCTACTTTTAGGTTATCACTGTTGAGTAAATCACTTATAACTTGAAAAGTGTTGCATTTAGAGCATTTTGTTAAAATATGTTATTCAGTTACTTTTTTCATAGCTACAATATGGTGAGTAAGTTGGGTGTCTGTCTCAATAGCTAAGTGAGTAATAGCTACTTTTGGGCTTTTCAGTAACTCCCATTATGAGTAAAATCACTTGTAACTTAAAAACTATTGCATTTAGAGAATTTCGTATAAATATGTTATTCAGCTACTTTTGGGCCAGCTATAACATAGTAAAATTTCAGACCTGTAGCTCATGGCATAGCTGAGTAATAGCTACTTTTAGGTTATCACTGTTGAGTAAATCACTTATAACTTGAAAACTATTGCATTTAGAGTATTTTGTTTCAATATGTTATTCACCTATTTTGGGGTCAGCTATAACACAGTGAAGTTTCAGACCTGTGGCTCTTTTTATAGCTGAGTAATAGCTACTTTGAAGTTCTCACTGTTGAGTAAATCAGTTATAATTGGAAAACTTGCATTTACAGAAATTTGTGCAAATATGTTATTCAGCTACTTTTGCGTCAGCTATAACATAGTGAAATTATAGACCTATAGCTCATGGCACAACTGAGCAATAGCTATTCTCAGGTACTGACTGTTGAGTAAATCAGCTATAACTTGAAAAATATTGCATTTGGAGTATTTTGTTAAAATATATTGGTCACCTACTTTTGGGTCAGCTATAACATAGTGAAATTACAGACCTATAGCTCATGGCATAGTGGAGCAATAGCTATTTTCAGGTTCTCACTATTGAGTAAATCAGTTGTAGCTTGAAAACTATTGCATTTACAGTAGTTTGCTTAAATATGTTGTTCACCTACTTTTGGGTTAGCTATAACATAGTAAAATTTCAGACATGCAGCTCATTGCATAGCTAAGTAATAGTTCCTTTGAGGTTGTCACTGTTGAGTAAATCAGTTGTAACTTGAAAACTATTACATTTAGAGTAATTTGTTAAATATGTTATTCACAGAATTTTTGGTCAGCTATAACATAGTGAAATTGCAGACCTCTATGTCATGGCATAGCTGAGCAATAGCTACTTTGAGGTTCTCACTGTTGAGTAAATCATTGTATCCACTGGATAGCCGCAGTGTGTAGAGAGAGATTTCACCATTACTGCTCTGATGAAAAAAAATATTATAGCTAGCTTTCTTAAGTTTGCAGCATATATTAATAACCATAAAATGTTGTCTGGGAATATTTTTGGCCTCATTATGAGAAACAAGATGGCCGCCACAGGTGTTTTTTGTCAGTCATGAAAAGTGCTTATATCTCCCTTATTATTGATCCTAGAGGTTTGGGATGATAAACCAACCTGTAGGAAATCATGGGGTGGGAATCTTTTGGTGTGGTCAGATTTGACCTTCAATGACCCCTCCTTCAAGGTCAAACAAGGATAGCCAAACTTAAAAGTGCTTATAACTCGCTTATTATTGGTCCCAGAGGTTTGGGATGGTAAACAGACAGGAAATCATGGGCTGTGAATCTGTTGATATGGTCCGATTTGACCTTGGAACCCTCCTTCAAGGTCAAATGAGGATAACGAAAATTGAAAGTGCCTACAACTCGCTTATTATTGGTGACAGAGATTTGGGATGGTAAACCATCCCATAGGAAATCATTGGCTCGGAATCTTTTGGTATGGTCAGATTTGACCTTTGGACCCCTCCTTCAAGGTCAAATGAGGACAGCCAAGCTTAAAATTGCTTATAACTCATTTATAATTGGTCCTAGAGGTTTGGAATGGTAAACCATAGGAAATCATGGGCTGGGAATGTATTTGTGTGGTTAGATTTGACCTTGGACCCCTTCTTCAAGGTCGAACGAGGATATTGCATTTGTAGTATTTCTTTAAATATGTTTTAACCTATTTTTACACTTAAACAATTACCTTGTTATTTTCCTTCATAATACCATTTACAGGGCACAACTTTTTTATCCTTTTCTTCTGTCAGCTTCGGAATTTTTTTCGAACTTGCTGTTCAGTTACCATTTACTGTATTTCTGTACAGCCCTTTTCCTGATAATTATTCTGTCCTCTAATCACCTTCACAAATCAAAAACACTCAGTCAGCTGACACAGTGCCCGTTCACGGGCACTCTCCTCTTGTTTTATTCTCTGGCTTTCTCAGTTTACTTCTAAGTCAAAATTGTTTTTTTTTTATATTTTTGTCCCTTTAACAGCTTACTAGAATTATAATTATTGGGATAGACCATCAGTATATTTCCCATGCATTGTCTGTAGTGGGATTTGAACCCACAAGCACAGAGCTGAGAGACAAGTGATTACTGACTTGGTACCATTTGCCATCCGACCACTGATGTCATAGTGATTTAGTGAATGTTTGGCCCTGATTAATGTCCAGAAGAGTTCTTCAGATTTCAACATTGAATTTTCTCCATTAACTCACATGAGTACATGATAGGAATGAGGACATAATTATGTATTAAGTGCTTTTCAGAGAAGAGCGAAAAGCCATGATGAAATCTCTGATCAAACATTTGTTTCATTTTTTTAAAAATTTGGGATACTGCCTGTAGTGTGATTTGGCTATCATGCATTATTTTTTACCAAAATTTCTATTTTTTTGTTGGTTGTTTTCATAAAATATTGGCCATATTAAGCTTAGTATTAAAATGTAGATGTTTTTCAAGAACCGATCCAGTACAATGTCAAGAGGTTTTAATGACTTTAAGTTATTTCAACCACAACCAAACTAGAAGCATGATACCAGTTTTCCATTAACAATTAACTAAGGTGTCGTTTTTGTTAATGACTCAAAATATCAGGGTCTAATTTCAGGTGACCAATTAAAATTTGTGTACTTGTAAACATAACCTGTGATAAAAGCTATAGATTTTACCTTTACAATAAAAGTGCATAAACGTAAAGCTTAGGAAAATGTTGGGATTTTATTGTTGCAGTCTAAGTATTTCAGGTATGACTTGGGCAAAAAATAGGGCCGGATATCCATTTTTCAGTATCTGACTCTAATGCTGATACCTGTGTTTCAGTATGAACTAACTGGAAACACGAATAAAGCAACACATATGTGTTTGTAAAATCAACTATCTAGTAAATTAAGGAAAGTTATAATCAAAGTTAGGTGGACATATCTGTGGGATATAGTGGGTGGACGATTAGACGTGTGCTCGCTTAATCGTCGGTGACAGTGTAGAATTGCGGTTGGTCACTGACGTTTTCTAATGATCGATTATTAAGCTTATATCTTACCTTTCCTGATTTATATCAATATCTACGTATTTTAAAAATATTTTAGGTATTTTTACGTAATAAACTGACAGTTTTGTCTTGAATTTCAAGTTTGTTTAGGTCTACCGCCATATTTACAGGAAGTGGGTGCTTTCGGTAGATTCTAAATGTCGGAATACCGTTATTCTTACCAGATTGACGTATACTTTATTCAGGAAAGTGTTTCTTAAACAATAATAAATAATGGAGTAAAATAATCGATTATGGGGTGATCATCGCTCGAAAAAATGGACGAATAATCGAGCATGAAAATTGGAGGTGATTCCCAACACTAGTGGGATAGTAAAGTTTCACCCATATTATTCATGGACATAAACAGTATTTTAATACTTTTTTCTCATTCCAGGTTTTAAAATTTTGTGTCCAATTTACCCCATTAGAGCTGAATAAATTACTGTTATAAGCCACATAGAAAGGCTAGGGTTTTAAACTTGCATAACAGCTTCCTTCTGGAGACTGTGCCTGTGAGTTACACTGATAAGATTAATGCTCAAACAAATGTCCTTATTTGCACAGAGTACCCATCGCAAATAAAAGAGAAAGCTACTCCGTGTTGTAGTGAATAGGGACAAGGTCACATGATCAGGACTCTTGGAATTAACGGAGATGGCTTTGTTCTGTGACTTAATGCTGTATCATTGACAGTAACAAATGCAGAAAGTTGAAGAAAAAATACTGTTTTAGAACTGTTTAACTTACCAAGCACTTTTAGAGCGCCCGACTTAAAATTTGGAATGAGAAATATAACAAAATTAACGTATAATAAAATCGTGCCATCTTTGTTCAAGGTTTTATAGTCTGCTTACTTAAACTACAATGAAAATATTGCAAAATAAAGATTGTTGCTGAATGACGAAGTACTTCAGCCTTATTATGTGGGAAAAAACTAAAACCAATGAAAACTTACAAAACAGTTAAAGCCTTCCATTCCCTCATCCCCCACCACCCTTAGGTAAAAAAACAAAAGCCATAAACTCACATTTCAAGTCCATTGTTTGTGCAAAATATTGCAGGAAACTAGTAGTTAGGGAAATATTAATGTCTTATATTTAATCTTTGGGTATTTGGCATGAGTTTTAGGCCAAATGGTAATTGCGTTGTCAATGGCGACCAGAAGGTTTAATGTAAGGATATCTGAGGAAGGCGGAAATGGGATTTCTGTAAGGAGAACGACTGAATGGTTTAGGAAAAAGATTGACATGACATGGATGTGACTACTACAAAAGATGTCATTTTCAATAGAATCACCATGTCATTGAAATGCTGCTGTCTTCAACTTTAGGGTTAACATATAAATGGCCTTCATATTTCCTGTATAGTAGAGCCTCTATTTTCTGAACATAATGGACATGGATATTTGACATTTTGTTGGGGATAGAGAAGGTTCATAAAATAGAAGAGTTATCTCCAATATAAAATTAAACTGTTTGCACAAAAGTTTGAAAAGTAGATGGTGTACTTTATTCAGAAGGCAATTAGCTTGGTTTTTTTGTGTAGATTAATTTTTTTTGGTATTTTAAGCCAAAGTTACGTAAACTTTTTCAAGTAGAAACAAAATATATAGTATACTGGGTCCTCCACCAGTATATGATCCCTAGGTGTTTATATTTCATTGCGTTAATACATCTTACCTACCAGACGATAGCTATAGCCCGGCGCTAGCCGGTCCCGCCAAACGAAAGAAAAAGACGTCCCGGGTTTCACCCCCGGCAGGACCGGCACACTACAATCCACTCGCCAGGTGGCCTAGTTCCTGCCTCACTCGCCAGAGGGACGTGACGTCATAGCATCTTTTTCGTTTGGCGCGATTTTTAAAGTTGTGGATTTTTATCTGTGAACTTTTTAGTTTTATATTTGTGTTATATCTGTTTAATTTGTGTCGGAAGTGTTGCCATTACTTAACTGTTCTATCATGGCATCTCCAGTACAGAAAAAGGGTGCGTGTGGCCATATTATGGCTTCATTTGACAAACATAGTAGGTGTGCGCGTTATCGCGAGAAAGGACAGGGTGATGACCCTTGTGTTCAAAATCTGCAGTGTGACTTTTGCAGTGTCCTTACCCCGGAGCAAGTGCTCAAGTTAAGTACTCCTACCTATAAACTCAGAAAGGAAAAGGCTAAAGCAAAGGAAGTGTTAGTCGATCCGTCTTCTGTGGTAGTACTTGATACCCAGCCAGAACAAGAACCTGCTGTATCTGTTTCTTCTGCTCCGGATTTGTCCCTTCCTGTGCCTCAGTTTAAGAAAGATCTTCAGGAACTGGACGAAAAGTGGGCCACTCGTATGGCCAGGCTTGAGGCACTTATCACTTTAGGACATCGCTCCTCACCTTCTGCACAAAATCCAACATTTTCTCCGGTCAAAGTACCGATCTCTCATGCTGCTCCAGCAGGTGCTCTTTCCCAGACACCCTTTTTTGTCTCTACTTCGGCTTCTTCCGGCCCAGCCGGTCCGGCTGTTGGCCCGGATGAGCCTAGAGATCAGGATTTTTCCTTTGCTGACAGACAATCTCCACTTCAAAACCTCTACCCGGAAGCAGAACCTATGTTTAAACACCCTGCTCCGGTGGCTACTGTGTCGTCAGCTGCTATGTCTGCTTCCTCTCAATCTGCATTTCAACAACCTTCTTCCGGCTCCGGGCCGGTCACCTTCCGCGATGTCAATCCTCAGGAAACATTTGAAGAGGGTGAGTTATCTGACGCAGAGGAATCCCCAGACTTAGAAACCTCAGACCCGGACCGGGTCCTCAGTGAAGATCAAAATTACCGCGAGACTGTGAGAGGCGTCCGCGCGTTCATGGGATGGACACACATTCCTGACCTGGAGTTTTCTCCTCAATCCCGCACTGATAATCCTTGGGCAGGTCACCGTTCTCAGCCGGTGGGCAAGATTTCTGTGGATCTTCCACCGGAAGATTGGTTGTGCCGAAAACTAGAAACTCTAAACCTTGTACTGATAGAAGGATATCCTTCAAAATCTAGTGATCCAGGTGGCCTGCATGTGGACCAATTCCTCAGACCCCCCAAATCCCAGAGCAGATGGTATGGGATACACCCGGCGGAGCCTACAGATCCAACTAGGCCGGGTAAATCAGTGAATTCTTGGCCAAATGATGCGGCGAAGATCAGTAGTTCATTCCCCAGGATTTCAACCATATCTTCTGCATCTCCTCAGCCTCCATCCCGCCCACTATCACAAGACACTATGCGTAAGTGGGAGAAAGCAGCAAAAGAGTCTTCATATATTTGCAACCAGTCAGCGGGGTTTAATCGCTGTATTACCAAAATACAGGATGCCTTCCAAGAACAATTGCATATTTTACAAAGTGAACTTAAGAAAGGCAAGTCTTCTGTCAAAGCTCAAGGTGCATTGGATGAACTTTTGTATTTATCCTCATTTAACCAGAATGTCAGTTTCGCCATGGGTAAATCTCTACAACATTTGGCAGACTTTACATTTGTGCAGATGGCAAATTTGACCCTACTCCATAGGGATTCATACTTGGAAGCTGTGAAACCGGGGATTAAACCAGATACTTTCAATTCCTTGAGAAATTGCCCCCTGAATGGATATGGGTTATTTCCCGATGCTGCTATTAGAAAAGCTGAGGATGAAATAAACCAATTAGAAGCTTCCCGACGTACTTCCCAGCCCGGCCCGGGCCGCGGGGGGTTCGCCGGTAGAGGCAGAAAACAGAGATACCAACCCTACAGTACTGGTTGGAAGCCTCAAGACACTGCTAAAACAACTTCTCAAGCCGGAAAGGAACTACCAGCTTGGAAAGCGTTTGGTTCCCGCAATAGAGGCCGGGGCAGAGGCCGGGGTGGTCAACCCGGACGTGGTACCAAGATGGCTCATGAGAAGACACAGTATAAATGACAATTACTGCAAGTCAAGTCCGGTGCCGGTGGCCCGGCCAGTCAGTTCTGTGGAAAGTGTAGTAACAAGAAACTCTTTTGTATCTGTTCCAACAAATGTTTCTTATCATGTTGTATGTCGTGTACCTACTGTAACAAGGTGGCAGTCACAAAAGAAAGACGTAAGGCCAAAATCAAAGATCAAAAGTCAAATAAAGTGTGTGAAAAGTGCTTCTTTTGTCGGTCACTTTGTTTCTGCTCCAAATGTTCCAAATGTCCCCAATGTTGCAAGTGTCCAACCAGTGGGGGGACGTCTTCAGAGTTTTTGAGAAATATGGGCTCACAAGGGTGCAAACCCAAAAGTAGTGTCCATATTAAAGGAGGGTTATGTTCTTCCCTTCAAAGTAAGACCTCCCTTAGTAAGGGATCCCCTGATAGTAAGTGGCTATGCAAACCCCATCAGAGACTCCCACTTGCAAGCAGCTGTACAAGCTCTGATCGAGAAAAAGGCAGTAGAGAGGGTCAGGGTTCAAACCTCACTAGCCTTTTTCAACAGACTGTTCATTGTCCCAAAGCCGAACCACAAGTGGCGGCCAATCTTGGATCTCAGTACTCTAAATCAGTTTTTATGCGTAAAAACATTCAAAATGGAGACTCCAGAGACAATCCGGACCTCTCTACAACAAGAGGAGTGGGTGACATCGCTAGACTTCAGCGACGCCTACTTCCACATTCCCATTCACTTCACATCCCGAAAATTCCTCAGGTTCCACTTTCAGAACCAGTCGTACCAGTTTCGGGCACTTCCCTTTGGCCTGTCAACAGCTCCCATGGAGTTCACTGGTGTGGTCAAAGAGGTCAAGTTAATGGCTCAGTCACAGGGTATAAGAATCCACCAGTACCTAGACGACTGGTTAATTCGAGCTCCTACCAAAGAATCTTGCCACCAGGGAACCCAGTCCCTCCTAGCCCTTTGCCAGGAGTTGGGCTGGATGGTAAACATGCAAAAGTCAGAACTGGAACCCCAACAAGTCTTCGACTTCGTAGGCTACCAGTACGACCTACTCAACGGAGTAGTCAGGCCTACTCAAAACCGTTGGGAAGCCCTTCAACAAAAAATAACAGTGCTTTTACAGAACAGATCTTGCCGAGTGAGAACTTTCATGTCTCTTATAGGTCTTCTCACTGCGACAGAAAAACAGGTGACCCTAGGCAGACTGCACATGAGACCTATTCAGTGGCACCTCAAGAAACACTGGAGAGTCCCAGAATCTCTGGAAAAGGAGATCCCAATTCCGAGGTCTCTCCATCAGTACCTGCAGTGGTGGACCCAAGAGGAAAATGTCCTAAAGGGTCAGCCCTTACACCCCCTGCGACACGCAGTTCAAATCTTTACAGACGCCTCAAAAGAAGGCTGGGGTGCTCACTTAGGCGACTTCACAGCAAGCGGTACTTGGTCAGTGCCCGAAAGCAAGTTGCACATAAACTTCTTAGAACTAAAAGCCGTGTTGTTAGCACTAAAAAGATTCCAACATTTAGTGCAAGGAAAGGTCGTCCTGATTGCCACAGACAACACTACGGTTGTAGCATACATCAACAAGGAAGGAGGTATGAGGTCAGGCTCACTCTGTGCCCTTCTTTGGCGGCTCCTATGTTGGTGCAGCCTCAATCAAATAGTACTGAAGGCCAGACACATTCCAGGCCGTCTGAATGTAATTGCAGACAAATTGTCTCGCCAAAGGCAGATCATTCAGACGGAATGGTCCCTCCATCAAGAGACCTTCAACCTTCTTTGTCAAACCTGGCATTATCCCCGAGTGGACATGTTTGCAACAAGGTACAACTGCAAGCTAGTTCAATTTGTGTCCCCAATTCCAGACCCAAAGGCCTGGTCAGTGGATGCTCTAACATTGTCCTGGGAGGACCTGGACATGTACCTCTTTCCCCCAGTGTCTCTGATGGGGAAGGTGGTCAGCAAGCTGTCAGATCACTGGTATCGCAGAGCAATCCTGATTGCCCCGGGATGGCCCAACATGCCTTGGTTTTGGGACCTAGTGGAGCTATCTGCGAGGGTTCCTCTTTGTCTTCCACACCACCCAGATCTAGTGACCCAACCGTTCAACAAGGCACGTCACAGGGATCTGACAAACCTAAATCTCCATGCCTGGCTCCTAGAGCCCAGACAATCAAGGAGCAGGGGTTCTCTAGCCCAGTGGCGTCAAGAATTGAGGCGCCTCAAAGACGTTCAACCAGAACAGTCTACGAAGCGAAGTGGGCCGTTTTTGTCAGATGGTGCGAAACAAGTCAGGTGAACTTCAGGAACCCATCTATAAAACAAATAGCAGATTTCCTCCTGCACCTTTTCCAGGAGAAAAATCTCCAGCCCAGCACTATTGAAGGTTACAGGTCAGCCATTGCAGACAAACTGGGAAATACCTCGATTAATGTCGGCAAGGATGACAATTTGACTAGACTGTTAGACAGTTTTCACAGGGATAGACCCAAAGGACGCAGGGGGGTTCCTGCTTGGAACCTCTCCCTAGTTTTACACCAGCTTACAAAAGCACCTTTTGAACCCCTCAGAAAGGCTTCTCTGAAACATCTTACCTTCAAAACTGTTTTTCTCCTAGCCCTGGCTTCAGGAAAACGCAGAAGTGAGATACACGCTTGGTTAAACAAAAATATCAGACACCAAGCTGATTGGTCCAAAGTTTCCCTCTACCCATCACCAAGTTTCTTGGCGAAAAATCACTTGGCAAAAGAGGGACCAGAGTGCGTGGCCCCTGTGGTCATCCCGGCCTTAGCCCCCACTCTGGATAAGTCTTTAAAGGAAGACAGATCCCTTTGCCCCGTTCGGGCTCTTCCCTACTACGTGGACAAAACACAGGACCTAAGAACGGGAAAGGAGTTAGTTTTTGTTTCTTTCAAACAAGGTTTTGACAGGGACATCTCTCCTGCCACTATCTCGTCCTGGATCAAACAAACAGTAGTGTTGTGTTATGATCTCTCTGACCAAGAGTCCTTGACCTTACATCAGGTCAAGGCCCATGATGTTAGGGCCTTTGCGGCCTCCAAAGCTTTTCAAGGTGGCATATCTCTGGACCAGATTCTAGCAGCATGCCACTGGAAGTCCCACAACACCTTTACACAGTTTTACCTTAAGGATGTTGCCTGGGCAGATAAGGAGCTTTTTCACTTGGGTCCTGTGGTGGCGGCCCAGCAGATCCACCACTAGTCCCCTAAGCTTCTTTGTATATAATTATATATAGTGTACATACTAGTTAGTTTTAGGTGCAGGCTCACTTTTAGTCTATGCCTTGGCTTCTCAAAGTTTTTTACTTCAGAGTAATTCTCTGGGTATAGGACTTTCCCTACTCTTCCAGGTTGACCGTGGGAATCATGGACTTGAACTCTTGCTCTCTTCCTCCCCTCAGAGCAGTCAAAAGGGGGGGGGGGGGGGGGGTGCAGATAGGTCTAGATATCCTTGAGACTAACATGTCTCCTCAAAGGACTAGAACCTCACACCTAAGTATAATAAGAGTTCTTTCCAATCCTCAAAAGGCTGCCCTCCTTCCACTGGGTAGTTATTCTAGCTATCGTCTGGTAGGTAAGATGTATTAACGCAATGAAATTGCAAATTTTAATTAGTAAATTAAATTTTTATTAGTTAATACCTTACCTACCAGACGGGAAATTCCCACCCGGCCTTCCCCGCTTCCAGCCTCATCATTCAATCTTAGGGACGAAAAAGATGCTATGACGTCACGTCCCTCTGGCGAGTGAGGCAGGAACTAGGCCACCTGGCGAGTGGATTGTAGTGTGCCGGTCCTGCCGGGGGTGAAACCCGGGACGTCTTTTTCTTTCGTTTGGCGGGACCGGCTGGCGCCGGGCTATAGCTATCGTCTGGTAGGTAAGGTATTAACTAATAAAAATTTAATTTACTAATTAAAATTTGCAATTTTGTGATTTTTCACATTTTGCCTGATAAGTTAGCGTTATAAAAATATAGTTTATTTCAGCTTTCAGCTTGGAAAAAAAAAAAAAAATACAGAGCTTCATTTGTATGAAATTCAAAATTAAGAGTCAAATTTTAAATTTAGCCAAGCTTTTTAAATTTTTTTTTTCTGATATTAGAAACCCAGGATTTACCCAGGAAATCGATAGTAGTATTCATGGTTAAACCTGTTTTTAAAGGTATAAATGATATAATAAGTACCTAATTATACCCAGTAAACAGTATAAGAATTACTAAAAACAATGTATTTTGTACAAACTGATGTTAACCCAATTTTTTGAAGATACTGTAAAAAAAATAAGTTTTATTTCTTTTCAGTTTTGTTTAGGTGCAAACTAAGTTCAGTAAAAAGTACGTACAATGTAAAACAAAATTTTAGAATTAATCAAGAAAACTTTTTGTCTGCAAATTTGAAACAGTATCTAAGCCCTAAAAAAATGGCAGCTTTTCTTTCAGTGAAATATCTGTCAGTTTCATTTCTGTCCAAAGAGGTTGTGAATTATTAATTCAAAGAAAAATATGCTGTTTTTATAAAACCTTTTGAGAGCTATGTTTTACTCATCAGGTTGCTGAATAGAAATCATTTGGCAAACTTTGCCTTTTTTTTCTTGTTTGCTCTTTTGTAAACTACAAATAACCAAAAAACGTACACCATGAAATTCATCAGTAAGTAAATAGGAAACTTCCCGAATGACATATACAGAAAAAATAGTGGTATATCACGAATGAAAATAACAATATTATATGAACATAAAACCTTAATCTTTCATTTGTAATCTCTCAACCATTTCTACATGGATTTTTATGCAAAAAAACGTCTGCAGAAGCCCTATGAAAAGACCTTTCTAATGATCTTATGCATATTTGTAGATTGTCTAGTTTCCAAGATATTAGTGAAAAACCAGAAGTTATTGACACTAAATATCCATGGTAGAAAGGCGCCGTTGTATACAAAAATATCTATCTATATCCCACTCCGTATATCACCCTATACGGGTCAAAAAAGGTATGCGGTGGATAATAAAGTGAATTTTTAAAAGTGGTTAGTGACCAGTTATTATTTGTTCTTGGAAATAAATGATCAGTTTTGAAAAATTAAAAGCCAACTACACTACTACAGCTTGTTGACTGACTACTTAAAAGTAATAATCTGTGATTATTAATTTAGTGTCATATTAAAACAGTGTGGCTATGTGTAGAGCATTGTTTGCATTGTGACATGGCATTATATCTAAAGAAATGACCACACAAACTTTTGCCCTTTATATCTGGTGTATAAAAACAGTAGTGTTCGCCATTTACAACAACATTAGGGCATCTGGGGTTAGCATTTTGAAAATACAGTTCTACACTCCTTTAATGAACAGTCTTTTTAACTATAAAATTGGCTTTTAAAATATGTCAGATATGACGCATTTTTCATTATCTGACTGTGGATAACTTACAAAAAGATTAAAGTTTTACCAAAAGAGTTTTATTTCTCTTCTTCCTCAATTTTATATTCTGGATATGCTTATTATGGGTCCATGTTGAAAGAAAAAAACTCAATACTATTTAACATTCCGAGTCAGATCCAAGGTTGTTTGGAGCGTCCTATGTCCTCTGTGGATTTTCTGAGGACATGCAGCTTAATTGCTTTGCCATTTGGCAATATCACTTGATATTTCCTTCAGATAACTGAGTAGCATAGCTCACCCCCTCCCTCCCCCCAATCAAATCAGTTCAGTTTGAGGCTGTCATGTACTAAAGTCACCTTACACTTCAGAAAATGACAACAAAATTATTAGGTTTCAAATCTGTCACATGATACTGACAGAGCAGAAATTTCTCATTTGAAACTCAATCAGAAATCTGGTTTTGGGTCTGAGATTATTTTATTATTTCACTCAGCAGAATTTCCAGGTTAGGACTGAACAATGTGTTTTTTTCTGTCTTAAGCAAGTGAAGGCTTCTGGAACTTAGTAGGACTGAAATGCAAATTCTCAAGATTTTTCCACCAGTTTTATTAATTTCCAATAAGGTTTGACAAAAAGTATATTGGGATATTTTATTTGTTAATACCTGTAAAATCCAGTTCTCCAGTTTAAAATATTTGATGTTTTTACAGAATAAGATGACCAAATATTCTAACAGAGTAACAGTAATATTGCTGTTGGTTTTCTGCCTTAAATGTTTCACTGTTGACTCAGTGTCAAACTCCCTGTGGTCTGAGTAAGTCTTGTCACCCTGGTATTCATGTGATTATGTATTCCCATGGGCTTGTCACTTTGATGACAGTTCTGATAGTATTACTCAATTTTCCTGGGGCCCAGAGGTTATTTTTTTATAGAAAAATGACTTTAGTTGTTATGTGTAATTTTAATGCAGACAATTTAGATAATGGCTAATTATATATCTCCGTAATGTAATGAGGTGGCATATCATTATGTGTATTGTGTACAGTAATATTTACAGGCAGTACTTATTGTTATTAGTGGAGCCTGTACTAAAGTTAAAAGTTTTATATCAATCAATCAATCAGTTGTCCAAGTGCTTAATCTCCGTATCTACGGATTCTAAGGCACACCATCCAGTTCGTAAGGCATAAATCATCAAGACATTAGACATGTTCCAAGTCGTACCCAGGGAGGCGATCCGGTGTTCGGTAGTTAGAAGCCATGGTGGAAATGATTTCTGAAATAGGTAGGTTTTTAGTCGACTTTTTTTATATCCTGTTTAACAGCCAGTCATGTTAGGACAGCTAGCATTGCCACTTGTGGGATTCCAGCCCAAATAAAGGGTGATCACCTGTGAGGCTGTGATTTGATGCAAAACTTGTGAACCGATAGGCCATCAAGGACCTCACGATTTATTAAGGGAACTATTGTCATTCAGTTGAGAAGCTGCATGTAATTGTGTGCTATCTCTTGACAGGGCTATATGTTAGAAATTGTAAGGGACTGATAATATAACCTTTTCTTAAATGCAATGATATTGAATCATTGACCTTAAAAAGCTAGTTTTAAGCTTGTATGGGATGTGTGTGAGGAACTCACAGGAGGAAGAAATTATTAAATTTTGAAGAATTTGGTTTTATCAGATCTGTAGGTATCATCCACATTAAACTTCATTTAAAATTGACAGAACTTTCATATTTATGGACCAGTTTAAAAAAATCACAAGTATTGTCACTTGTCTGAGGTTATAGAATGTTTGCGTGTTAACCTATAGTATATGTTTTGTAAATCTTACTTAGAGGTAATTATGTTTCTGGGTGCCCCAATCTCAGTTGATGATCGGTGCTCATATGATGACCCTGTGGTTTTAGTAACAGTAAATTGGGTCATGTTTACCTTCGAACCTGCTACTACCAGGCTGCTAGTTAATGCTTGGACAAGTTGAAAGTAAATCTTGCTGTTACTTGGTGGATGATGGATTGAGATCATATCAATCTATACAGTTAAAACCCAAGTTTTTAAAGATAAATTATACAATACACCACTTTTCTGGTGATTAAAAGAATAAGTTTAACTGAATTTTTTCTTTTTGAAATCCAGTTTTGAAAGATTAAAATAATTTTAACGCCATTCTCAGTTCCATATTTGGTGGAATATGGTCATTCAGTCTACTCTGTCATGCCGATATAATTAAGCGTCCCTGAAAGGGTGCTTATTTGTTTTTGCCTCAGTTTCCTCGCCGCCACCGCCGCCGCATTATCGTCTCCCTTGAATATCTCCCTTATTATTAGAAGGTTTCAAACCATATTTCGCAGTTATATACCTTAGGTGTGGGAACATTTTTCTGCATGCTTAAATTTGATCTTTGACCTTTATCAAGGTCACATGATCAAAAACAATTTTTTGAAGTACACCCCCCTGTCATTGCAGTTCAGGAAAAACTACTTACTACACAGCCTTATAATTTGACACACCTGTTCATACTATTGAAAACGCGAGCTGATTAGATTTTGGGAGCAATCCCTTGAAAAATGTCTCATTTATGAGTGATTTTCTGACACCTTCCAATCTGAAAGCCTTAAATTTAGGTCAACCCCCCTATTATCTTCTTAAGTATTGCATTTAGAGCCATAAAATGTATTGGGAGGTAATAGGAAACCATATGTGGGGAGTCTAAATAGCCGGTCAGTTTTACCCCACGGCCCCCCCTTATGGGTCAAACTGGGGTCATACAATAGCTGATTTTGAGTTTTTGCCTTATATCTCCTTTATTGTTGCTTTTATAGCTTCAGAATGTATGAAGAGGTATTGGGAAAGCATATGTGGAGAGTCTAAATAGCTGGTCAGTTTTACCCCTGATCCCCCTTATGGGTCAAACTGCAGTTGTAAAATAGCTGATTTGGAGTTTTTGCCTTATATCTCCCTTATTGTTGCTTTTATAGCTTCAGAATGTATTAAGAGGTATTGGGAAAGCATATGTGGAGAGTCTAAATAGCCGGTCAGTTTTAACCCACGGTCCCCCTTTATGGGTCAGACTGGGGTCATAAAATAGCTGATTTTGAGTTTTTGCCTTCTATCTCCTTTATTGTTGCTTTTATGGCTTCAGAATGTATTAAGAGGTATTGGGAAAGCATATGTGGAGAGTCTAAATAGCTGGTCAGTTTTACCCCTCGACCCCCCTAATATGGGCCAAACTGGGGTCATAAATAGCTGATTTGGAGTTTTTGCCTTATGTCTCCTTTATCGTTGCTTTTATAGCTTCAGAATGTATTAAGAGGTATTGGGAAAGCATATGTGGAGAGTCTAAATAGCTGGTCAGTTTTACCCCCCGACCCCCCCCCCCCCCCCTTATGGGCCAAACTGGGGTCATAAATAGCTGCTTTGGAGTTTTTGCCTTGTCTCTCCTTCATTGTTGGTTTTATAGCTTCAGAATGTATGAAGAGGTATTGGGAAAGCATATGTGGAGAGTCTAAATAGCCAGTCAGTTTTACCCCTGATCCCCCTTATGGGTCAAACTGCAGTTGTAAAATAGCTGATTTGGAGTTTTTGCCTTATATCTCCCTTATTGTTGCTTTTATAGCTTCAGAATGTATTAAGAGGTATTGGGAAAGCATATGTGGAGAGTCTAAGTAGCCGGTCAGTTTTATCCCCCAGCCCCCCCTCATGGGTCAAACTGGGGTCATAAAATAGCTGATTTTGAGTTTTTGCCTTGTATCTCCTTTATTGTTGCTTTTATAGCTTCAGAATGTATTAAGAGGTATTGGGAAAGCATATGTGGAGAGTCTAAATAGCTGGTCAGTTTTACCCCCCGACCCCCCCTTATGGGCCAAACTGGGGTCATAAATAGCTGCTTTGGAGTTTTTGCCTTGTCTCTCCTTCATTGTTGGTTTTATAGCTTCAGAATGTATTAAGAGGTATTGGGAAAGCATATGTGGAGAGTCTAAATAGCCGGTCAGTTTTACCCCTGATCCCCCTTATGGATCAAACTGTGGTTGTAAAATAGCTGATTTGGAGTTTTTGCCTTATATCTCCCTTATTGTTGCTTTTATAGCTTCAGAATGTATTAAGAGGTATTGGGAAAGCATATGTTGAGAGTCTAAGGAGCCAGTCAGTTTTACCACCCGACCCCCGTTTATGGGTCAAACTGGGGTAAAAAATAGCTGTTTTGGAGTTTTTACCTGATATCTCCATTATTGCTGCTTTTATAGCTTCGGAATATATTAAGAGGTATTGGGAAACTATATGTGGACAGTCTAAATAGCTGGTTAGTTTTACCTCCTAACTTCATTTCCATTTTACAAAAAATCACAAATAACTTTATTTCGCCTAAAATGGCTTCTTTAATAAGATATTTTAAGTTTTGCCAATATTTTTAATCTTTCAACAATTCAGAAGTACATTTCCAGTAGTCACAACCTCTTTTTCCAAAATTATGTTGTAAATAACCTGTCTCCAGTTTATGGTCTAATGATGTATGCACTGATCTTTTCAACATGCAATTACTTCCAAATGATATATAACAAACCATAAACGGGGAGTCTGAGGAGTTCATAACATTTCCTCATCCCTTCACGCACAAACAAGCGTGATAAAATACAAATTTTTACACTACCCACTCTCTTCTTTTTCTTTGCTTTTACCTTTTGCTGTACGGTTCAGCTTTGTGCATTCTTAGCTTTACAGCACGCTTATTAAAACCACAAAGCATTTTAAACTTTCTGGGACACTTCGCTTTTGTTAGCAAAAGCATTCATCTAGTTTAATTTTCTTAAGAGAATTACATATCTGACATAAGTAGGATATTGAGCATTAAGTAAATTATCTAACAATGGACAGCAGATAATTGCTGTCTGCTACTTTACTTTGACTATCTTGTAACAGTGTACGCTTAAACTTAATATATAGTTTATCAAAGAATACATATAGATTCTGTCCACACTTTATTTTCTAATAAACCTTAATATTTTGAATCATAATCCATGAATCTGTATGAAAGTTAGATTTGATTTTATAAATCAAAGAAAAGTATTAGCCATGAATATATATAACAAAGATATGCAAAGACAGGAAAAGCCTGTGAAATATGCTTATATCTGTAAAGTGAATGACTCTGACAAATCTCTTCAGGACGTGGGCGTGAATAGCAAGTGGGAACCATTAAAAAATATGCCATGTAACTAATTGCCTTCAGATGGAATGATGTCAACTGTTGAAGTATGCCTACATAGTTGTTTTAAAACAGTATGTTATTTTTTTCTTCAGCAAGCTCTCTTTGTACATTCTATAGTTTCTGCAGTCAGTATATTTCCACACACACAAAAAAAAAAAAAAAAAAAAAAAAAAATTGGTCAATTCGACTCAATTGTCAATTGATTATTATTCACTTTTACTGTTTCTTTATACCAAAGCCACCCAAGCTTCTTAAGGGTCAGACTAATTCAGTACATTATACACAGAAAATTCCCCTGAATTGCGGGCCATTATGCTTGAAGCCTTGATACACGATTCCAGCTTTAAATATAATCTCACAAACTAAAAATTTGGCAGCCCAATGTAAGTTGTTTTCAAACCCCAGGGACTAGTTATAAAGGCGATATATGGTATCTTTATAAGTCAGCTTCATTTAACCTTGAAATAGGAAACATTAATGTCAAATCTGAACCTGTGTAAAGATTTACAGCCTATGGTTTGTCATGCTCTGTTTTCACATTCCAAATTCTAGGATGAAATATAAGCAAGATGTAAAGACTTTTTGGTAAGTTGACAACATTTAATTTTTGGCATCAGAAAAAAAAGACAAATTGTTTGTCATTTAATTACTTGACTCTCATTTATATGGTTGTGGGTTTAAACCCAGTTCATGGTCAGGTGTAATTAGTGGTTTCATCGTTTGGGTATATGAGGTGTGATACTGTAAACAAAACTGTGAGCGATATCGCAGTGCCATCGTTTCACAAATTAAACCTTAATCTTGCTCTTTAAATAGTGTATATTAGTACCTTATACTGAAATAAAATAGATTTTATGTTTCATCTGATCTGACAGTTGTTAAAATGGTGAATATTTGAAGCAGTAAAAAGTAAACGAAACGTTTCTTTTACTTCCTGTAGGAAGTGGAAGTAGTCGTGATAGCTATGTCGCAAATCAAATCAAAATTGTATGAAAGTAGAAATTATATGAATATTTCATTTTATCTTTTTATTAAATCCCTTCGAAAATAATCTGAATTTAATATTTGAGTATGTTTGTGAGATGCATCGCGGATGATCATAAATCCTTGATTATTGTCCATTTCTTTCATCAATGGTGAACCTGTGATATCGCCTACAATTTCTCTTCTGCCAAGCTGTGGTCGTTCTTTCATTTGTTAAATATAGTAACATACACAATGCAATAAACTTTACATTTTCTATTCCTTATCATGCATATCTTGACATCTTTTACACATTACTTCGCACTTTTTCATCAGGGCCACTTCGTTTTTGTCAGCAAAAACATTTTTCTAGTTGTCCATTTCTTTCATCAATGGTGAACCTGTGATATCGCCACTCATGATGACACCACTTGGTGCACTGAGGCACTGTCCTCAGATAGAATATGAACTGTTGAACTTTGACCTTTAACTTCTGCTTGTGGAAACAATAACATCAGTTGGCTGCATTTATGATCAACCATCAGCAATTGCCAATCAGGCATCTTGCTGGTTGTCATTTGGGAATCACAGTTTTAACCTGCCAAAAAGATGAGAACAGTTTCAGAGCTTAATGAGACTTCTAATTACTCTCTCTGGGTTTTTGTGGTTATTATTTTTTTTATTATAAATTTTAATTACTGTCTGTTGTAGTGTTTGTGTCATTGGACCTAGCTAGACTTTTTATGTCAGCTGACTTGTCAGTCAGCTGACATTATGTCATCACTCTGCGGCGTGGGCGTCCGCGTCCGCGTATGCGTCCGCGTGAACAACTTCTTCTCCAAAACTACAAGGCCTAGAGACATGCTGTTTTTTTTAAAAGATACCTTATCTATCGAGGATGAAAAATTGTTCAAGGCATGCAAATCTGTCTGTTCGTCTGTTTGCTAGAGACATTACAAGGGGGGTACCCCCACCAAAAGTGTGAAAATTTCAACTTTTTATCACAATTTTCTTTGTGACTATTGCAGGGATTTCTCTCATATCTTGCATATATGTACTAGGCCAGAGGTAGATTCTCTTGTGTGAGTATGAGACCTGGATCTGTCTTACTTTTTTTTTAATAAATTTTTTTAATAATTTTTAATGCATTAAAATTCATGAAATCATACACTAAATCACTTATAACTTCAAAAGTGTTGCATTTACAGCATTTTGTGAAAATATGTTGTTCAGCTACTTTTTTCATAGCTACAATATGGTGAGTAAGTTGGGTGTCTGTCTCAATAGCTAAGTGAGTAATAGCTACTTTTGGGCTTTTCAGTAACTTCCATTATGAGTAAAATCACTTGTAACTTAAAAACTATTGCATTTAGAGAATTTCATATAAATATGTTATTCAGCTACTTTTGGGCCAGCTATAACATAGTGAAATTTCAGACCTGTAGCTCATGGCATAGCTGAGTAATAGCTACTTTTAGGTTATCACTGTTGAGTAAATCGCTTATAACTTGAAAACTATTGCATTTAGAGAATTTTGTATAAAATATGTTATTCAGCTACTTTTGGGTCAGCTATAACATAGTAAAATTTCAGACCTGTAGCTCATAGCATAGCTGAGTAATAGCTACTTTTAGGTTATCACTGTTGAGTAAATCACTTATAACTTGAAAAGTTTTGCATTTAGAGCATTTTCTTAAAATATGTTATTCAGCTACTTTTTTCATAGCTACAATATGGTGAGTAAGTTGGGTGTCTGTCTCAATAGCTAAGTGAGTAATAACTACTTTTGGGCTTTTCAGTAACTTCCATCATGAGTAAAATCACTTGTAACTTAACTATTGCATTTAGAGAATTTCGTATAAATATGTTATTCAGCTACTTTTGGGCCAGCTATAACATAGTAAAATTTCAGACCTGTAGCTCATGGCATAGCTGAGTAATAGCTACTTTTAGGTTATCACTGTTGAGTAAATCACTTATAACTTGAAAAGTGTTGCATTTAGAGCATTTTGTTAAAATGTGTTATTCAGCTACTTTTTTCGTAGCTACAATATGGTGAGTAAGTTGGGTGTCTGTCTCAATAGCTAAGTGAGTAATAGCTACTTTTGGGCTTTTCAGTAACTTCCATCATGAGTAAAATCACTTGTAACTTAAAAACTATTGCATTTAGAGAATTTCGTATAAATATGTTATTCAGCTACTTTTGGGCCAGCTATAACATAGTAAAATTTCAGACCTGTAGCTCATGGCATAGCTGAGTAATAGCTACTTTGAGGTTATCACTGTTGAGTAAATCACTTATAACTTGAAAACTATTGCATTTAGAGTATTTTGTTTCATATGTTATTCACCTATTTTGGGGTCAGCTATAACATAGTGAAGTTTCAGACCTGTGGCTCATTTCATAGCTGAGTAATAGCTACTTTGAAGTTCTCACTGTTGAGTAAATCAGTTATAATTGGAAAACTATTGCATTTACAGAAATTTATGCAAATATGTTATTCCGCTACTTTTGGGTCAGCTATAACATACTAAAATTTCAGACCTGTAGCTCATGGCATAGCTGAGTAATAGCTACTTTTAGGTTATCACTGTTGAGTAAATCGCTTACAACTTGAAAAGTGTTGCATTTAGAGCATTTTGTTAAAATATGTTATTCAGCTACTTTTTTCATAGCTACAATATGGTGAGTAAGTTGGGTGTCTGTCTCAATAGCTAAGTGAGTAATAGCTACTTTTGGGCTTTTCAGTAACTTCCATCATGAGTAAAATCACTTGTAACTTAAAAACTATTGCATTTAGAGAATTTCGTATAAATATGTTATTCAGCTACTTTTGGGCCATCTATAGCATAGTAAAATTTCAGACCTGTTGCTCATGGCATAGCTGAGTAATAGCTACTTTTAGGTTATCACTGTTGAGTAAATCACTTATAACTTGAAAACTATTGCATTTAGAGTATTTTGTTTCATATGTTATTCACCTATTTTGGGGTCAGCTATAACATAGTGAAGTTTCAGACCTGTGGCTCATTTCATAGCTGAGTAATAGCTACTTTGAAGTTCTCACTGTTGAGTAAATCAGTTATAGTTGGAAAACTATTGCATTTACAGAAATTTGTGCAAATATGTTATTCAGCTACTTTTGGGTCAGCTATAACATACTAAAATTTCAGACCTGTAGCTCATGGCATAGCTGAGTAATAGCTACTTTTAGGTTATCACTGTTGAGTAAATCACTTATAACTTGAAAAGTGTTGCATTTAGAGCATTTTGTTAAAATATGTTATTCAGCTACTTTTTTCATAGCTACAATATGGTGAGTAAGTTGGGTGTCTGTCTCAATAGCTATGTGAGTAATAGCTACTTTTGGGCTTTCAGTAACTTCCATCATGAGTAAAATCACTTGTAACTTAAAAACTATTGCATTTAGAGAATTTCGTATAAATATGTTATTCAGCTACTTTTGGGCCAGCTATAGCATAGTAAAATTTCAGACCTGTAGCTCATGGCATAGCTGAGTAATAGCTACTTTTAGGTTATCACTGTTGAATAAATCACTTATAACTTGAAAACTATTGCATTTAGAGTATTTTGTTTCATATGTTATTCACCTATTTTGGGGTCAGCTATAACATAGTGAAGTTTCAGACCTGTGGCTCATTTCATAGCTGAGTAATAGCTACTTTGAAGTTCTCACTGTTGAGTAAATCAGTTATAATTGGAAAACTATTGCATTTACAGAAATTTGTGCAAATATGTTATTCAGCTACTTTTGGGTCAGCTATAACATAGTGAAATTATAGACCTATAGCTCATGGCACAACTGAGCAATAGCTATTCTCAGGTACTGACTGTTGAGTAAATCAGCTATAACTTGAAAAATATTGCATTTGGAGTATTTTGTTAAAATATATTGTTCACCTACTTTTGGGTCAGCTATAACATAGTGAAATTACAGACCTATAGCTCATGGCATAGCGGAGCAATAGCTATTTTCAGGTTCTCACTATTGAGTAAATCAGTTGTAGCTTGAAAACTAATGCATTTACAGTAGTTTGCTTGAATATGTTGTTCACCTACTTTTGGGTTAGCTATAACATAGTAAAATTTCAGACATGTAGCTCATTGCATAGCTGAGTAATAGTTCCTTTGAGGTTCTCACTGTTGAGTAAATCAGTTGTAACTTGAAAACTATTACATTTAGAGTAATTTGTTAAATATGTTATTCACAGAATTTTCGTCAGCTCTAACATAGTGAAATTGCAGACCTCTATGTCATGGCATAGCTGAGCAATAGCTACTTTCAGGTTCTCACTGTTGAGTAAATCATTGTATCCACTGGATAGCCGCAGTGTGTAGAGAGAGATTTCACCATTACTGCTCTGATGAAAAAAAATATTATAGCTAGCTTTCTTAAGTTTGCAGTATATAATATTAATAACCATAAAATGTTGTCTGGGAATATTTTTGGCCTCATTTTGAGAAATAAGATGGTCGCCACAGGTGTTTTTTGTCAGTCATGAAAAGTGCTTCTATCTCCCTTATTATTGATCCTAGAGGTTTGGGATGATAAACCAACCTGTAGGAAATCATGGGGTGGGAATCTTTTGGTGTGGTCAGATTTGACCTTCAATGACCCCTCCTTCAAGGTCAGACAAGGATAGCCAAACTTAAAAGTGCTTATAACTCGCTTATTATTGGTCCCAGAGGTTTGGGATGGTAAACAGACAGGAAATCATGGGCTGTGAATCTGTTGATATGGTCCGATTTGACCTTGGAACCCTCCTTCAAGGTCAAATGAGGATAGCGAAAATTGAAAGTGCCTACAACTCGCTTATTATTGGTGACAGAGATTTGGGATGGATAGGAAATCATTGGCTCGGAATGTTTTGGTATGGTCAGATTTGACCTTTGGACCCCTCCTTCAAGGTCAAATGAGGACAGCCAAGCTTAAAAGTGCTTATAACTCATTTATAATTGGTCCTAGAGGTTTGGAATGGTAAACCATAGGAAATCATGGGCTGGGAATGTATTTGTGTGGTTAGATTTGACCTTGGACCCCTTCTTCAAGGTAGAACGAGGATATTGCATTTGTAGTATTTCTTTAAATATGTTTTAACCTATTTTTTACACTTAAACAATTACCTTGTTATTTTCCTTCATAATACCATTTACAGGGCACAACTTTTTTATCCTTTTATTCTGTCAGCTTCGGTATTTCTTTCGAACTTGCTGTTCAGTTACCATTTACTGTATTTCTGTACAGCCCTTTTCCTGATAATTATTCTGTCCTCTAATCACCTTCACAAATCAAAAACACTCAGTCAGCTGACACAGTGCCCGTTCACTCTCCTGTTGTTATATAAACCTAAAGAAATGAGGAAAAATTGAAAAGGATAAAATGTGTAATAAATACAGGACACTGTATTTATAGATTTGCATACTGGTAAAAAATATGAAAATTGGAACCATGCAGTGTTTGCTCAATTAATTGTTGGTGACAGTGAAAGTCTTGTAATGTGTTGTAGATAATACTGAAAGGGGAATCCTATATTTTGTTTTGAAAAATTTACGGATCTGAACTGGTTCTCACTTGAAATTAGTGCCAATTGGGGGTTATGATTGTGATATCTATTTATGCTCTGAACTAACTGTTTCTAATTTTTTTGGGCATTTTGGCTAATTTGACCCGAGTCACCTGCATATTGCTAACTTTTACAGAAAATATGTGGATGAAACTTTATATTTTAAAGTCACCAACCTTATTAACTTGAATCCGAGGGTGTCTTTAATTTGAAGTGGTTTTTTATTGCGTTAATACCCTATCCGATGGACAATTGCTAATGCGGTCAGCGCAGACCGGCCCGCGAAACGCCAGAAAAAGACGTCCTGTGTTTCCACCGGCTGGCCGGTCCGTAGTACTGTGCACTCCCCAGATGGCGCCTCGTACTTCCTTCCTGTCTAGACAACCTGACACCATAGCATCTTTTTCGTTTGGCGCGTGTACTGTGCAGACGTGTTTTCAACAATCTCCAGATATTTTAAAGAAAAGTGTGCATTATGACGGATTTTATACCTTATTTGCAAATAATTTATTGTAAAAGTGTTACCTACATATCAAGCACGGATATACATCGAGAAATCTGCTGGAAACGCTCCCTAGTTGACTCAATTTAGTGTTGATGATAGGGCAGTAATCTACGAGAATATGAAGGCAGCCATTTTCTAGTTTCCTCCCATTCAACAATTGTGTTGTTAGGGGCAGATCGACAATATTTAGAAATATAATGGTTATACTACTTACAAGGTATTTTTATCCGTGTTTTTTGTTTGAATGTACCTGCTGTAACCTTCCAGCTACAATCACCATAGAAACGTCTTTTCTAGTACTACAAATAGAAATCACGGGAAACTTCAGTCTACGTAGTTTTGAACATTGTAAAGAAGGAATTCCCCCAGCAAGATGCATTCTTCATCTTCAGAGCGCACTAGCTCGAGTATTTAGTGTTTTTCAACAGAAGCAAGAGGTGCTTTCTTCAGATTTCTTCAGAGCGCACTGGTACCGACTTCTCTGCTGTAAAGCATCAGTCACACCAGCCTAGCTCGAGTATTTAGTGTTTTTTCATCAGAAGCAAGAGGTGAATTCTTCAGATTTCTTCAGAGCGCACTAGTCCAGACATCTTTGCTGTAAAGCATTTGTCGACCGGCAAGCTCGTAGTCTGAGCCGACCTCACCTAGTATTTACATAGAAGGAACTTCATCTTTAATCACTCTCAGTCCCACCCTTGTGGACCCGGCACTTGTGTCGGTATAAGGGTTGTGGATGGCCAGGACACTGGTTTGAGTGCACAGCCGGCTGAGTAAGAAGAACCGACTTCAGATCCGGACAGGACTTCACCTTCACAACGCACTGGTCCAGGCTTCTCTGCTTTAAAAGCATCAGCCGACCGGCCAGCTGTAAAGAACGTGACCTCTGACGTCATATCCAGTCAGCCAATCGTGTGTCTTTCCGACAACTCACGAAGCTGGTCACATGTTTTCACCGACCAGGAAGGTCGGAAGTGCATTCTTCAGAATTCACGTCTGCTGTGTTTACAGTTCCGGCTTGCAGACCCAGCCTTGTTGTCGGTAGTGGGGTTTGTGGACTGTAAAGTTGCCGGTGAGGCATCACACAAAGAACGCGAATACTGACGTCATCTCCAGTTAGCCAATCGCGTGTCCTTCCGAACAATCACGAAGCAGGTCACGTGTTTTCACCAACCAGGAAGGGCGGAAGTGCGTTCTTCAGAACTCACGTCTACTGTGATTCCAGTCCCTGCCTTGCAGACCCGGCTTCGTTGTCAGTGGTTGGGTTTGTGGATGAGCAGAATACTGCGCATTTGCATGTTTAAGTATCACAAAAGAACGCGACAACTGACGAGTTCCAATCAGCCAATCGCGTGTCTTTCCGACCAGCAAGCTGGTCACGTGACACACCGAACACCAAGTGTTTCTAAAAATAGTTCACAAGGGCTTTCCAGCAACTGTCAAATCTACAAATAAGACGTGCGATTAAAGAAGTACTTTAATTAATGGAGGAAACCTACAGCAAGCTGAATTCAACATACAGATAGTTGTAAAATTGTTTTAGCAGCCGGTTTTTATTACTGGCTACAACTGGTTACAGAGTGTACCGACTGGTGCTGGCTACACAGCCTTGTACACTTGCTTCAACAACTGGTTACAGTGTACCGACTGGTACTGGCTACACAGCCTTGTACACTTGCTTCAACAACTGAGTACAGTGTACCGACTGGTACTGGCTACACAGTCTTGTACACTTGCTTCAACCTACCGGTTACAAAGTCTACTAACAGGGTGCTGGCTACACAGTCCTTACTGTACAGTGCTTCACCCCAACTGGTTATAAAAAAAAAAAAAAAAATCGACCAGCAGCTGTGAAAATTCATTGGTGACCCCAGCCTGCCAGTTTTTTGCCGGTTACAGAAAATTACTGGTTACAGTAAAGTACCGGGTATGGAGTCCTGGTAGTGGACAGAGTTGACTAAGGTAATTTGGTTACACAGAATTCTTAGACCATTCAGTGGTCTTGGGGATATGACAGTGATATGACAGTGTCCCAAGCTGCCAGGCAACCTCCCCTTATCACACCTCTCAACAACCTGTTATCGGTGCTGGACTTGACTGGAGAGATAATAAATTTTGTCATCATGTCCGTCCAGGGGTCAGACATCTCACAAATGACAATTGCTCTGTAAATGCTGCACCTTGCAGGCTGCTGGCCCGGGGCAAAGAGTCTGTTAATGTGAAAAGTTGTGTCAGCCCCACCGGACCACAATATGAACAGAGAGGCTGTTAACTTGGATCATTGTCACCAGACCGGACACTGGTCCGGTGGGACAGAAAATGTTTGTCAGAATACCAAATGTCCCAAATGTGGCGCACCATCTGCCTGTAGGGTCCAAACTTATAAAGCCCTTTTTGAGAACTTAGGAAGCCTTGGGGACTGGACCCTAGGTAGAACAATTGTTGCAGGAGGGATACCTACGTCCATATACCTATACAAGGACAATCCAGGAAATGCCTGAGATTTCACATCCAAGGTCGGGCATACCAGTTCAAGGCCCTGCCATTCGGTTTGTCCACAGAGCCTTGGAGTTCACCGTGATACCAAAAGTGGTGAAATTGATGGCCATACACAAGGATTTAAGAAACCACCAGTACCTAGACGACTGGTTGGTGAGAGCCAGATCCCACCAGGCTTGTCTCCAACATACACAGGAACTATTAAGTAAGGTGTCAGCAACTAGGTTGGCTGGTGAACTTAGAGAAATCAGAGCAGGAGCCCAAACAAGACTTCAATTTTGTAGGCTACCAGTTCGACCTCCGGTCTGATCCGGTCCGACTGACTCCAGACTGGTGGCAGAACCTTCAAGAGAAAATGCTGAAATTGCTATCCCTACCGGCTTGCCCGGTCCGGGAATTCAGGTCCGTGATAGGCTTACTAATAGCTACAGAAAAGCAAGTTCATGTTGGCCAACTTCATATGAGACTCATTCAGTGGCATCACAAACACAACTGGAGGGTCCCAGAATCACTGGAAAAGGTGATCCCAACCCCCAGGTCCTTGCACCCCCATTTACAATGATGGCTGAAGGAAGACAAGTACTTACAGTCCAACCATTACACCCAATAAAACATGCTCTGCAAATAATTACAGACGCATCAATAGAAGGGTGGGGCGCTCGCTTAGACGAGCACTTTGCAAGAGCAACCTGGTCCCCTCCGGGAAGCAAGCTGCATATAAACTATCTAGAACTTAAAGCAGTCTTTCTGGCTTTAAAAGAGTTCTAAGACCTTTGCTCAACAAGATAGTACTTGTAGCAACTGACAACACCACAGTAGTGTCATACATAAACAAGGAAGGAGGCATGAGGTCGTGCCCACTTTGTGCCCTACTATGGAGAATCTTGACCTGGGTACCAGGAAACAAGTGACTCTAAAGCACGACACATTCCAGGCCGGCCGAATGTGGTAGCAGACAAGCTATCCAGGCTAGGCCAGACCATCCAAACAGTGGTTTCTCCTTCCAGAGGTTTTTCCACTCTATGCAGCAGGTGGCACCGGCCCAAAAATAGACTTATTTGCCACGAGGTTCAAAAACAGGTTGCCTCTGTGTCACCGGTACCGGATCCCCTGGCCACAGCAGTGGATGCGCTCAGTCAGCCATGGTAGGATCTGAAAGCATACACCTTCCCACCATCAATCATATTGGGCAAAGTGGTGGAGAAGTTGCAAGACTCCCCATGCAAGAGAATCATTCTGATTGCTCCGGGGTGGCCCAACATGCCTTGGTTTTGGGATCTAGTGGCCACGTCCAGCCAAATCCCACTGAGCCTGCCCAATGTGCCCAACCTGTTGACAGCCATTCAATCAGACCCCTCACAGAAGTCTGACAAATCTTAATATCCATGCAGGGCTCCTAGAGCCTCAGCAATTGAGGAGCAGGGCTTGTCTGAGGCAGTGGCAGCAAGAGTTGAGGCTCCTCAAAGGGGATCAATCAGATCAGGCTATGAGGCAAGTGGACCATTTTTACAAGTGATGTATCATTCATCAGGTGAACTTCGGGGCACCCCCTGTAAAGTTAGTTGCTGACTTCCTTATGTACCTATTTCAGGACAGGAAGTTGCAGCCCAGCACCATTGATGGTTACAGGTCAGACATTGCTGATAGACAGTGGGAGATTCGCCCATCAATATCAGTAAGGATGAAAATCTCACTCGTCTCCTGGATAGTTTCCACTGAGACAGACCCAAGGGTCGGAAGGGAATCCCTTCCTGGAACCTCTCCCTGGTTTTTGCACCAGCTGACAAGGGTCATTTTGAACAAATTAAAGAGGCCTCCTTGAAGCATTTGACCTTCAAGACAGTTTTCCTCTTGGCCCTGGGGTCAGGCAAGAGTAGAAGTGAGATACATGCTTGGCAAAACAGAAATATTAGACACCAGTCCGACTGGTCAAGGTGTCCCTGTACCCATCACCCAGCTTTCTCTCCAAGAATCAGCTGGCCAAAGAGGGTCCAGAAAGTGTGGCCCCAGGGGTATAACAGCCCTGGCCCCCAACTCTGGATAGATCCCTCAAGTCTGACAGGTCCCTCTGTCCAGTCAGAGCATTGCGCTACTATTTGGACAGGACCTCGGGCAGAATAAGGAGGTGGTTTTTGTCTCCTTTAAGAAAGGTTTTGACAAAGACATCTCACCTGCCACTATCTCCTCTTGGATCAAGCAGACTGTGATCCTATGTTATGAGCTCTCTGACCAGGAGGCCCCTTTTTACATCAGCTTAAAGCCCATGATGTCAGGGCCTTTGATGCTTCTAAGGTCTTCCAGTCGGAAGTTTCCTTGGATACAGTCTTGTCAGCCTGCCTCTGAAGTCACATAATACCTTCACATAGTTCTATTTGAAGGGCGGGGCTTTGGGCTGATTCAGAGCTTTACCAATTGGGCTCGGCAGTGGCTGCTCAGCAGATCCACAAGTGGCCCTGCGATTGAGGAGATTTGTATATATGTATAAACGGTTTCTTCATGTACATAAGAATTAAGTGTGGCGTGCTTCCTTCGGGAGGTTTATTTGCATTCTGGGACTGAACTCATCCCTCTCTTCCCCTACCTCAGAGCAGGTCTGAAAAAAAGGGGGAGGGGGGGAGGCAACGGCGGTATAGCCCGGTTAACCGGCTGCTGGCAACCGACCATAGCCTTACAGGTTTTCCTGACCTTAAGGTCAACCCAGGCTTGGGCCTATAGGTCTCCTGACGAAGTCAGCCTAGACCGTAGATTAAAATTTGCCATTATTTGTTCACATAAGGCCCTAGTAACTTACCCGCCGGCCAAGCGGTAGTTATTCAGCAATTGTCCATTGGATAGGAAGTATTAACGCAATAAAATTGCAAATTTAATAAGTAAATTAAATTTTTATAAGTTAATACCCTATCCAATGGACACACAAGACCCTCCCACCGACCCCGCTATCAGCTTACTAGGGGTCTAATAGGTTTAGACAACGAAAAAGATGCTATGACGTTAGGTTGTCTAGACAGGAAGGAAGTACGAGGCGCCATCTGGGGAGTGCACAGTACTACAGACCGGCCAGCCGGTGGAAACACAGGACGTCTTTTTCTGGCGTTTGGCGGGCCGGTCTGCGCCGACCGGATTAGCAATTGTCCATCGGATAGGGTATTAACTTATAAAAATTTAATTTACTTATTAAATTTGCAAATTTGTGGTGATGTAAACAGAATAATATCATGAATGAACCATGGAATGCTCTCCCAGATGAGATTCGTGCTTCATCCTCCCTAGCCTCTTTCAGAAAGCAGCTTAAAACCTACCTGTACACCAAAGCATACCCACCTTAGCCTGTACCATCCCCTGGCATTCTCTGTGGTGCTTGACCCTCTCTTCTGTCTCTGGATTCTGAAATTGATTGACTGCTTTTTTGGTTGTGTTGCACCTTAGAGTCCTCTTTATATGGGCAGATTAAGCGCTATAAACGTCCAATTAGAATCAGAATTAATTTTATCCCTAAATGTGTATTCTGCGAATCCAGGAAAAAAGGCCAGGCGGAAAAAAAAACCTGGTTGAAAAAAATGACAGTGGAAAGAAAACCTGGTGGAAAGAAAGCCTGGTCTGTTTTGGAAAAGATGGAAACAATGGCTGGTGTCTTTTTTTATGTTTGATAAATATCAAGAAGATTCAAGATGAAGAATGTGTTAACTCTGATGAAATTGACTTAAAATATGCAGAAAAGAATTTTATATTATAGTGATAATATATCCACTAATTCACAATAGGGGCAATCGCTCATTACATGAAAAATTAATTACAAAGGCAGTGAGGACATGTGTCTAAGTTAGAATAAGTCTGTTGTCATCTTAATTGTTGATTAATCCAGTTACAGTTTCATAAGTAACATTCCTTGAGACAGACTTGTGTTCTGTGATTCCTCTTTTTGACATTGAAATTTCTCAATTATAAAATGTTCCCTAAGAGGGAAATTCCTGTGCAAATTATCCAGTTGAATCAACAGATCTAGTTATTAGGATATAGACAATAGTGTTTTGAGTACCCATACAACTCACAAGTTTCTTATGAAAGTTTTGAAAAGACAGATTATGGTAATATATGCGACCCAGTTAGTGCACATTACATAGACTTCACTGCACAACAGAGCTAATGATCAATAGAGTGTAATGGCATGATGTTTACTTTCAGTCAGCCATAATTAAACTATTAATGTCAATGCGATGAATGCTCTTGTTTATGAAGGACATTAAAAAGCTTTGATGACAAGTTCAAACAAATATGAAGAACAAAAGCAGAAATTTATGACAGATTTATTTTTATTTTTTTTTTTGGTTCTCCGTTGAAAGATTTCGTGTCTGTTTTATTGGGCTTTAGAATATCTTGAATACTCCATGATATCTGTTAGGAAACAAAAATAACTTGTCAGTTGATGACATTGGAAGCAGGTTTTTATGTCAGCTGACTTGTCAGTCAGCTGACATTATGTCGTCACTCTGCGGTGTGGGCGTACGCGTCCGCGTCCGCGTGAACAACTTCTCCTCCAAAACTACAAGGCCTAGAGACGTGCTGTTTTTTTTAAAAGATACCTTATCTATCGAGGATGAAAAATTGTTCAAGGCATGCAAATCTGTCTGTTCGTCTGTTTGCTAGAGACATTACAAAGGGGGTACCCCCACCAAAAGTGTGAAAATTTCAACACTTAATCACAATTTTCTCAGTGACTATTGCAGGGATTTCTCTCATATCTTGCATATATGTACTAGGCCAGAGGTAGATTCTCTTGTGTGAGTATGAGACCTGGATCTGTCTTACTTTTTTTTTAATAAATTTTTTTAATAATTTTTAATGCATTAAAATTCATGAAATCATGCACAAAATCATTTATAACTTGAAAAGTGTTGCATTTAGAGATTTTGTTAAAATATGTTATTCAGCTACTTTTTTCGTAGCTACAATATGGTGAGTAAGTTGGGTGCCTGTCTCAATAGCTAAGTGAGTAATAGCTACTTTTGGGCTTTTCAGTAACTTCCATCATGAGTAAAATCACTTGTAACTTAAAAACTATTGCATTTAGAGAATTTCGTATAAATATGTTATTCAGCTACTTTTGGGTCAGCTATAACATAGTAAAATTTTAGACCTGTAGCTCATGGCATAGCTGAGTAATAGCTACTTTTAGGTTATCACTGTTGAGTAAATCGCTTATAACTTCAAAAATATTGCATTTAGAGAATTTCGTATAAATATGTTATTCAGCTACTTTTGGGTCAGCTATAACATAGTAAAATTTCAGACCTGTAGCTCATGGCATAGCTGAGTAATAGCTACTTTTAGGTTATCACTGTTGAGTAAATTGCTTATAACTTGGAAACTATTGCATTTACAGTATTTTGTTGCAATATATTATTCACCTATTTTGGGATCAGCTATAACATAGTGAAGTTTCAGATCTGTGGCTCATTGCATAGCTGAGTAATAGCTACTTTGAAGTTCTCACTATTGAGTAAATCACTTGTAACTTAAAACCTATTGCATTTAGAGAATTTCGTATAAATATGTTATTCAGCTACTTTTGGGCCAGCTATAACATAGTGAAATTTCAGATCTGTAAGTCATGGCATAGCTGAGTAATAGCTACTTTAAAGTTCTCACTATTGAGTAAATCAGTTGTAATTGGAAAACTATTGCATTTAGAGAATTTCGTATAAATATGTTATTCAGCTACTTTTGGGTCAGCTATAACATAGTAAAATTTCAGACCTGTAGCTCATGGCATAGCTGAGTAATAGCTACTTTTAGGTCATCACTATTGAGTAAATCAGTTGTAACTTCAAAACTATTGCATTTACAGTATTTTGCTTAAATATGTTGTTCACCTACTTTTGGGTCAGCTATAACATAGTGAAATTTCAGACCTGTAGCTCATTGCATAGCTGAGTAATAACTACTTTGAGGTTCTCACTATTGAGTAAATTAGTTGTAATTGCAAAACTATTGCATTTAGAGAATTTCGTATAAATATGTTATTCAGCTACTTTTGGGTCAGCTATAACATAGTAAAATTTCAGACCTGTAGCTCATGGCATAGCTGAGTAATAGCTACTTTGAGGTTATCACTGTTGAGTAAATTGCTTATAACTTGGAAATTATTGCATTTAGAGTATTTTGTTTCAATATGTTATTCACCTATTTTGGAGTCAGCTATAACATAGTGAAGTTCCAGACCTGTGACTCATTGCATAGCTGAGTAATAGCTACTTTGAAGTTCTCAATGTTGAGTAAATCACTTATAATTTGAAAACTATTGCATTTAGAGAATTTAGTATAAATATGTTATTCAGCTACTTTTGGGTCAGCTATAACATAGTAAAATTTCAGACCTGTAGCTCATGGCATAGCTGAGTAATAGCTACTTTTAGGTTATCACTGTTGAGTAAATCACTTATAACTTGCAAACTATTGCATTTAGAGTATTTTGTTGCTATATGTTATTCACCTATTTTGGGGTTAGCTATAGCATAGTGAAGTTCCAGACCTGTGGCTCATTGCATAGCTGAGTAATAGCTACTTTGAAGTTCTCACTGTTGAGTAAATCAGTTGTAATTGGAAAACTATTGCCTTTACAGAAATTTGTGCAAATATGTTATTCAGCTACTTTTGGGTCAGCTATAACATAGTGAAATTACAGACCTGTAGCTCATGGCACAACTAAGCAATAGCTATTCTCAGGCACTGACTGTTGAGTAAATCGGCTATAACTTGAAAAATATTGCATTTGGAGTATTTTGTTAAAATATATTGTTCACCTACTGTTGGGTTAGCTATAACATAGTGAAATTACAGACCTATAGCTCGTGGCATAGCGGAGCAATAGCTATTTTCAGGTTCTCACTATTGAGTAAATCAGTTGTAACTTGAAAACTATTGCATTTACAGTATTTTGCTTAAATATGTTGTTCACCTACTTTTAGGTCAGCTATAACAGAGCAAAAATTCAGACATGTAGCTCATTGCATAGCTGAGTAATAGTTACTTTGAGGTTCTCACTGTTGAGTAAATCAGTTGTAACTTGAAAACTATTACATTTAGAGTATTTTGTTAAATATGTTATTCACAGACGTTTTGGTCAGCTATAACATAGTGAAATTGCAGACCTCTATGTCATGGCATAGCTGAGCAAAGCTTCTTTCAGGTTCTCACTGTTGAGTAAATCATTGTATCCAACCTGTAGGAAATCATGGCCTGGGAATCTGTTAATATGGTCCGATTTGACCTTGGAACCCTCCTTCAAGGTCAAATGAGGATAGCCAAACATAAAAGTGCTTATAACTCGCTTATTATTGGTCCTAGAGGTTTGGAATGAAAACCAACCTATAGAAAATCATGAGCTGGGAATTTTTTGGTGTGGTCGGATTTCACCTTGGACCCCTCCTTCAAGGTCAAATGAGGATAGCCAAACTTAAAAGTGCTTATAACTCGCTTATTATTGGTCCTAGAGGTTTGGAATGGAAAACCAACCTATAGAAAATCATGGGCTGGGAATCTTTTGGTGTGGTCGGATTTCACCTTAGACCCCTCCTTCCAGGTCAAACGAAGATAGCCAAACTTAAAGTGCTTATAACTCGCGTATTATTGGTCTTGGAGGTTTGGGATGGTAAACCAACATATAGGAAATCATGGGCTGGGATTCTTTTGGTGTGGTCAGATTTGACCTGGGACCCCTCCTTCAAGGTCAATTGAGGATAGCCAAACTTACAATTGCTTATAACTCGCTTATTATTGGTCCTACAGGTTTGGGATGGTAAACAAGCTACAGGAAATCATGGGCTGGGAATTTTTTTGTGTGGTCGGATTTGACCTTAGACCCCTCCGTCAAGGTCAAACAAGGATAGCCAAACTTAAAAAGTGCCTATGACTCACTTATTATTGGTCCGACAGGTTTGGGATGGTAAACCATCCTAAATTCTTTGGCTGGGAATCTTTTGGTATGGTCAGATTTGACCTTTGGATCCCTTCTTCATGGTCGAACGAGGATATTGCATTTATAGTATTTCTTTAAATATTTTTAACCTACTTTTTACACTTAAACAATTACCTTGTTACTTTATTTCATAATACCATTTGTAGGGCACAACTTTTTTGTCCTTTTCTTCTGTCACCTTCGGAATATCTTTCGAACATGCTGTTCAGTTACCATTTACTGTATTTCTGTACAGCCCTTTTCCTGATAATTATGCTTTCCTCTCATTATCACCATCACAAATCAAAAACATTCAGTCAGGAGACAGTGCCCGTTCACGGGCACTCTCCCCTTGTTTTAATATATTCCAAAAATTTCAAATGGCATGGTCTCAGCATTATATCTCCTCCAGGTGTTCACAAAAGTGATCAGTCAAAGTGAAGCCAAAATAACGGCTACAATATAAGTAAATAAGGGTCAGATCTGCTACGGACCGCTAAGGACAGGTTTGCGGATGAAAAGATTGCACCAAGTCTTATGACTGTTATTTAATCTGCAAACTCTGTCCGTAGCAGATCTGTAGCAGATCCGGTTAGATCCGGCAATGTTTTTATGGATATTTTTGCCGCGAAAGCGTCAAGGATGTAAGGGATGCCACAAGGACATCCAGGATGGGTATAAGGACAATAAGGACACTCACGGATGAGCTACGCATTAGATACGGAAGAGCTATGGATATTGATTACAGCTAAGATCCGCAAAGCCTTTACGGAAAAATCAAGCAGTTTGATTTTTCCGTGGCATCCCCACGGACACATGGCATCCGTGGCAGAAGCCACAAGGACATTACGGGCGTTACGGATGGCCGTACGGACAGAAAAGATGATCTGTAAATCACTCAACATTTTCCATATAAGGAATCCTGCTGTGATCCGGCGATATATCTGGCTGTGTGTAACTGGGATCTAAGTCCAGGCTTTGGCTAAGTCTACCCAGGAGTGGGCTAAACGTTTGTAAACAAAGACTTAAATATGACTGCCACATAATTATTTTTCTCACTTCAAAATTTGAAATGCCTGAAAATAAAAAATAAATATGTAGATCACCTCCCTAAATTAGTCTTTGGACATATTTATGTGGTTATAAGGCTTTCCATTGAAAAACAGCATATTTTTCAAAAAATAAATTGGGTTAAAGAAATGATATATGTCACTACTAAAATATTTTGATTAGATATGAAGGGTCTACACAACACAAAAAACCACTGATGTTGTATTATAAGCTTGGACTTTTAAGCTAAGTCACCCTTTGTGAAATCCATTTAAGTCCAGGACTTAGCAAAGACAAAAGGTTTAGATTTAAGTCCCTGACTTAGCCAAAGTCCAGGCTAAGTCTAAGAACCTTTGTGAAACAAGTCCCAGGTATTTATGCTTAACTTAAGCTGAGCTTTGTTCCATCTTTCACTCACTGAGAAGTTGATATTTGTTAGGGATATTGGTTACAAGGTGTAGGTCAGCCACGATCTTGATTTAACCTTGTTGTAGTGACCAGTTAACATCTTCTCTGGATAATATCTCAGAAACTGCAAAAAGAGAAAGTTGTAAAAAGGTGTAGAAAGTCAATTCTTGGATGGGTCATTGGTTGGGGGTGCAGGTATGCTAAGTCATGGTGTGATCTTTAACTTTGGCTCTGCTAAAGTGTGTTCACCTGCTATAATTGAGACATATTTCTCTTATGACAAAATATATGGATTTTTGCAGCTGATTATTGTATGTACTGTTACTTAATTGCACTATTTCTATTGGTAGCTATACTTCATTTAATAAATTCTACAGCTCCATAATTTACAGACATTGTATTTTCTCTAATAACATTATTTGGACCTTTATATAACTGACATTGTTTGCTGTGATAGTCTGCTGATCTTTGTACTGTTTTATTTCTTTCATATCTCATGGTGTCAAAAACTATTTCCCCTGGCTATGGGGTATGGGCATTTCCGATGCAAGTTTTTCTGACTGACCCATCAATACTTTTGAAATATTTATTTTATATATGTAACATGTACATAGAAAAATGTTCGTTACAAAGGGCACTGCTGATGGAGTGTGAACATAAATTTTTTTTGGTCCCAATAAGAGCTTAAAATGTCACAAAAGAAAACACGATCAGTCAGTGTTTTTGTTATGATTATAGTATTGATTAGTATAAGTGTGCCCGAAAAAATTATTATAATGATTGTGTTGATATTTAATCTGCTAAGTGTATCTTTAAACAAATAATAAACAACCTGCAGATTAGGGAATAAAGTTGTTGTTATTGACATGGTTTGTCAATAGTCGGCGTCAAAATCTTTGCTGACCCATTTTTGTACGATTCAGTGGGTATATACTCAACAATTAACTGAGTTACCTGAATATATGATATACATTATTACCATTATTACAAATTACTGTTACTGTGTAAATCTTCAACTGTCTTTTTTATTGGCTTTGCTGGCAATGTAATTTACTTCTTGTGGATTTACAAGAAATTCTGATGGTATAAACACACTGAGCTGTATTTGATCTGGATTGAAAATCCGATTGTTGGTCATCAACATTGTACGGAGGACATATTGGTCTGAATCTGGATACTGATCAGAGAATCTTACCCAAAGTTTACTGACACTGATCTCGATTTCAAATGCTACAGAAATTCATCAATGGACTTAAGAAAATATCTGCTTTTAATGAGTTTGTGGAAACATCTGAATATAAATAGATATATATCACTTATTTGTTAACTTGACACATTAAGTTAGTAAGTTCCTTCTTGTCATAAATATCAAGCCCCATAACTATATGGCAAATAACTGTACTTAAAAGAAAATGGGGTGCAGGATTTAAGTAAGGAAGTGTGTTTATAATGGAGAAACATTAAATCAATTAACTAACGCATTGCAATAAAGAAAGAAAATTAAAAGAAAGAAAATTAAAATTAGGGATTTTCAGAAAAGCCACCCCCAAATCAGTGTGATTTGGGATAATTTGTTTGTATCTGGTTGGAAAATAGCCAAGTCTTTTGTGTCATTAATTATGACAGTTACCATAAATGACCTATTTAGCACATCCGCCTTGTAACCGCACCCTATCTCTTTGTCCCGCCAATATTGTCGGTGACAGTGCACAATATCCACATATTTTTTATATATTGTACCTATTTTTACTTAATAAATTGACATTTTTGCCATGAATTTCGAGTTTGTTTATATCCACCGCCATATTTACAGGAAGTGGGTCTTTTTAATAGATTCTAAATGTCAGAACACCGTTATTCTTACCGGATTGACCTATACTTCATCCCGGAAAGTTTTCATGATGGGTGCGCTAAAAGGGGAACTTTTTCCCACCAAATATTGAATAAAAATAGTCTTTCCTTAGCTCACTGTGTGCTAAATACCGTAAATGACCTATTTAGCGCATCCGCCCTTGTAACCGCACCCTACCTCTTTTTCCCAGCAATCTCGTCGGTGACAGTGCACAATATCCACATATTTTTCATATATTGTACGTATTTTTACTTAATAAATTGAATTTTTTGTCACGAATTTCGAGTCTGTTTTCATCTACCGCCATATTTACAGGAAGTGGGTATTTCTAAATGTCGAAACACCGTTTCTCTACCGGATTGACCGAAATTTCATCCCGGAAAGAGTTTCATGATGGGTGCGCTAAAAGGGACATTTTTTCCCAACAAATATTGAATAAAAATAGACTTTGCTTAGCGCACTGTGCGCTAAATAGGTCATTTACGGTAGGTCATTTACAGTATTTAAATCCAATTCCACTGAGGAATCCAGATCTGACTGAGTGTATTTACACCTTAAAAGGTTAGGGCCACAGAAAAAAAGGAGAACAACATTTTTTGTTTTTGGTGCACCACTTTTTAACCAGACCAGTGTTTCCCACTTGTTTTGACTGTAAACATGAACTAAGTAGGTCAAGCTTTGACCCTGGGAGTGTCTGTAGAAGAAGGTACTATCATTATTGATTATCATTATTGATGTGTTAGCTGTAGTGTGCAAGTGCATAATCTTATACTGAATCATGAAATTCGCCCCCCTCTCTGCCACCCAAACCTCTTATTTGAATTTTGCAAGTTTAAATCAGTTGTTTTGTGATCTTGATTATTATTATTGTTATGTTAGCACTTTTTATTTAATCTTTCTCAAAATTTCTGTTAATATTTGTGCTTGACTTTAGGGACTGACCTTACAAGGCAAATTTCACAGTTGTAAATGTTTTAACAAATCAGATGATATCTCTAGTGTAGTAGTGGCTAGATGGACAAAAAAAAGGTTTGTACTTTGTTTATAGAAAAAATGTTGTGAAAAAATATACAAGTATGAACAGCCTTAAGTATATGTCTCTGTAATGCCATTGATTGACACTTGATGCTGATTCTGTCACTTGTGTTATTAATAACATATTATTACCTCCGCCAAGGAGGTTATGTTTTTGCCTGGGTTTGTTTGTGCGTTTGTGAACAAGATAACCCAAAAATTTATGGACAGATTTTGATGAAATTTTCAGGATATGTCTGAAAAGGTAAAAGGAAGAAATGATTAAATTTTGGGAGAGATCCAGATCACTATCTGGATCTTCTGGATCCATGACATGTAATTTTTAACTCAAAAAGTTATGGATGGATTGTCATGAAATTTTCAGGAAATGTTCTAAATGGGACAAGGAACAAGTGATTAGATTTTGGGAGTGATCTGGATCACTGTCTGGATCATCTGGATCCAGGCTTTTTTTAAAGGAAGTTATAGCCAGATAATTTTAGGGTGGATTTTGATGAAAGTCCAGGAATTGAGCCCCCTTGGTGGAGGTCTGCGCTCTCCGAGTGTTCTTGTTTTATATAATGTTTTTCCATAATATTTTTATTTCATATGTTATAAAATGGGCTCAAGAACAACTGTTTTAATTGGCAATACTGAAAGCGAGAGTTGATTCATTTATCTTGGTTGATTCACAGTTGCATTTGATTTTTTCATGGAAATTCAGGCTTGTGGAACTAGCTTTTAAAAGATTCCACTTTAGAAAGGAAACACAATAACTGTAAAATATCCTGTATTTACATCTGATGTCTTACAGGTACACCTTATTGCACATAGATTATATGCATGGTGTAGTGTGGCATGGCTAAAAATTAGAAGTTAAAGAAAAACTACGCTACTTTTGGATGTAAGTGTTTCGGGTAATGGCAGTATGGCGCCACTATTTTAATTTAGAATTTTTTTTTGAAGTTTGTTAAAAAGGCCGTCTGGCTTTTGTGTTTTATTGAACATTGATCTACTAGACTAAGTGCTGATCACATTTTTCCCCATATAATCACTCAGACAATTGCAGGTCCTCGGTAGTCTAGTGGTTAGCAGGTTTGGTATTTAATCACAGCCTGTCACCTCTGTATGGATTCAAGTTTCACAAGTGACAATACCGAGGACCTGTCCCAATATGACCCTGGCTGTTGAACGGGATGTAAAATCTCAACTTTGATCTCAGACAATTGTAGTCACTATTAGTTTACAAACAATGCTGGTCTCGGCTCATTATTTTGAAGGGATTGGGTACTTATAAGAGGAAAAAGTTGTGCAAATGGCAAATAGGGTATGCAGCAATATATGTACATGTAACAGTGATTATCATTACTCTTTTGATCCAGTTTTAATATATATCTAGAAAGTGGATGTACACTGTGCAGACTGCCATCAGTGTTTGTTTCCGAACTCTGGGATTTTGGCCAGAACCCAGCCACATTAAACTTTCATGAAGATCTGCCCTGTACATTTGGAGTAATGTGAACCAGAAAGTCAAAGTCATAGAAAGTACACTGAAAATGGGACCTTTGAAAATTCAGGATTTTTTTGTGTATTTGGAATATGATCCGGATCTAATTCATTAAATTTAATCTCTTCTTCCTCTGGCCAGGTAGACTTGCTCTAAGTGTTTGTAGTTCTTATTCCACCAAATTTGACATATATGGAATCATTATGAATCCACCTGATGGGTGGGGATCCTACTGTCTGATTAAATACAACTTTTGTCAGGACCAAATTCTGGAAGAAATGTCATCCAGTCCTCATATAATACCTAAGACAAACGGACTTGAGGAGAGTCTACTATCTACGTATCCACATAGAGATCTGCTTATTATCTTTGGAGTAATTTGAAAAAAGACGGATGAACAAATGAATATACCAAAAAATATAACCTCCCAGCAGAGGTTACATAATTCGCCAGCTCAGTATGTTTTCAAAGCTGCAATGCACCATGCCACTTTAGTGTAGAAGCTTCATTGAGAATAAGGAGTGGCAATCTCAATCAGAAATGAAATTCACTGATTCAGTATTATCGAAATACATGAGATGGATAGAAAGTTGAACAAAAATTCAAGAAACTTCGTCGTTATTGGGAAAAATAATGACAGATATGAAACAACTCACGATTGCCTAAAGTTCCCCAAAGTAGAGGTCATTATCAGTGATAATCTGCCTGATGACTTTCAGTGTGGCATACTTTAGATTCTTTGCAGTAAAAATACACCAATCCACCTCATTTCCTTTTGTAAATTGGATTTTTTAGTCTTGCCTGTCCCAATTTTTTTCTTCCAGTAGATAGTTGCAGCATTGGTGGGAAATTCCTTAATTAATGTACAGTTTCAAATCGTGGTTGTAAATACAGTAGAACTTCTATTATCCGACCCTCTATTATCCAAATTTTCAATTATCTGACCCTTAACCAACTCTCCAAACTCCATTTAAACCTGTTATTTTTGGCTTTCTATCATCCAACCTAATTTTTACTCCTTCAAGAGGGTTGGATAATAGAAGTTTTACTGTACTACATACAGTAGGATTTCAACCATGACGGAGTGACATTTTGATCAGAAGATAAAAAGTGTGTAAGTACTATTAAAGATTAGGAATGAGACAATGCCATATTTTCCTTGTAAGTGTTGGAAAATATTAGAGAAAAGGTTAAAATTTCTTCATATTGATTGTATTTTGGTAATACCAGGTAACTTAAGTTTTCTGATGGCCCAAGTTATCACTTTTAAATATGAACTCAAAATTCTTTTTTAGATTTTTAATCAGACATTTAAATATTTAAAAAATATCTACTTTTTGTTATTAACTATTGTTAGATTGGGCCTTAATTTGAGTAAAATGCCAAAAAAATTCAAAACATAAGAATGAAGGGTAAATGTTATGGTTAATCATTAGAACTGGAATTTATTTGAATGGAGCTTTTAGCAGAGATACTAAACCAGTATGTTATATGACCATAAAGTATAATCAGCAGGTTCATTTAAACAAGTCATCTAGTTGAATCTAACTGTGATAGTTGAGGACAGTTACTGAGAATAATCATAAATAAAGCAAATCAAGTGTTGTTCTTTTTCACGAACTCTGGGGAGATATCATTATTATACCAGTGTATTAGCTAGGGCAGGGTCGATAGCAGATTTTCCATTCCGGTATTCCGCCAGTGTAAAACCGTACCGATTCCAGGATACCGAAAGAAGAAATTGCATTCTAGTATATTCCCAATCGAATAGGCCCAACAACCGGAAGTAAAATTCGCGGGAAAAAAAACATTGCAGTTCTGAAAGAAATCACAATAAAAGTGCTGAAATATATAAAAATATGGGATAAAAATTCGTAGTTTCTTCAGATTTGAGGTTTATTTTAAATACTTTACGTTTTCTCACAATATTATACACTGACATTCGGAATACCGGCTGTAAAGGGTCACCACGGTGTTGAAGTGAATTGGTCTCGATACCAAGATACTGGTGTTACCGACCCTCCCCTAGTATTAGCTGAGTCTGTTTCCTGCTTCTTGGAAATTTTATGTCAATGCATAAAAATACCTTTTCTCAGTGATCGTTTTCATGTTCATGTTTCGTAATGTACTATTTATGATTTACTCTTTCTGTATGCAATTTTTTTGATGATTTTACATTAGGAAATGGTAATCTGTCTTGATGGACAAATTCACAAATTTATATTATGTGGCTGAAATATACATAAATATTGGATGATTATACCATGGCATAATAAACTTTGTGTTAATAGCTTATACAACTTTTTCTTGTGTTTGTGTGTGATGATGTCATTAGATCAGCACAAAATGATTCTATAAAGTCATGGAAACCATGAAATAAATAACCACACTATTGACAAGGAAATGGAAATTTTTTAAAATCCTCATCCTCAATTTAATTTCCTTTCTCCTATTAAAAAAGGTTTTTGTTCCATCACCAAATGAAGTATATATATACAATGTATATTAATTTCAGTAGAGTTATATATTGTGTAACACAACTGTATATTTAATTATTGTAATGTTGTACTCTTACTTTTTTTTCCTTTTTGTACAGTAGTTTGCAAAGTCGCTGTGAGATGGTGGTGAGATGGTTGTGACCGCTCCCATCTCTACAGGGTGTCTCAAAAATTTTAATACACAGGGAATAAGACCTATATATATATTTTAAAAAAATCCTTTTTTGATTTTTTTCGAAGAAATATAAGGGAGAAGCTGTAAAATATGACAAGTATAACAAATAAAAATGTGTAAGTGTAAATATTAGTGGATATTAAAATAGTCATCTTTACATATTGCACATTGATACTGTTGAAACATGTGCTGCTTTAATTACTTGTAACTTATCCATTGTCTGTATATCTGATGTGAGTATGTTTGAGTCTTTTTATTCACAAAAAGGGTGATCCAAAAAAATTAGCTCAATGTTAACACGAAAACCTTTATACCTGAGCTGAGTCTTGGCTGGCCTGTTTTTGATTTGTTAATTACGTAAAACATATGCTGAGTAAAACAAAGCAGTTTCATTTTTATTAGAACTGAATATTACTCATCCTTCTGGTGCTGTTCCACTTTCTCAATCCATCGTATAAAACTGACATGCCTATGCCAAGAGCAGTCCTATGAGTGAAAGAAGCAAAATGTCACCTTTCAATTAAACACATATTATTTCTTGTAACAGTTGTGGTTTTTACCCCACAACCCTTCAGGGCTATCGGGGTATTGTTTTCACCCATGGTGTCCGGATGGGCGGGCGAGCGGCGGGAAAAGTTTGTCCGGGCTTGTGTGACCTTGATTTGACCTTTGACCTTGCCGTAGTAACCTTGACCTATAAAATCTTATCCGGGCTATATCTCTGAAAGCATAAGGTGTAGGAAGTTGATACTTGGTAGGGACATTGGTTGGGGGGTTGTAGGTGTGCATCGTCATGATGTGACCTTGATTTGACCTTGTCGTAATGACCTTGACCTATAAAATCTTCTCCGGGCTATATCTTGGAAACCGTAAGGTGTAGGAAGTTGATATTTGGTAGGGACATTGGTAGGGGTTGTAGGTGTGCAACGTCATGGTCTGACCTTGATTTAACCTTTGACTTTGCCATAGTGACCTTGACCTATAAAATCTTGTCCGGGCTATATCTCGGAAACCGTAAGGTGTAAGGAAGTTGATGCATGGTAGGGACATTGGTAGGGGTTGTAGGTGTGCAACGTCATGGTCTGACATTGATTTAACCTTTGACTTTGCCGTAGTGACCTTGACCTATAAAATCTTGTCCGGGCTATATCTCGGAAACCGTAAGGTGTAAGGAAGTTGATGCATGGTAGGGACATTGGTTAGACTCATGGTTGTAGGTGTGCAGCATCATGGTGTGACCTTGATTTGACCTTTGACCTTGTCGTAGTGACCTTGACCTTTAAAATCTTGTTGCACCTTTGGGTCTGTCTTTTGATACAGATTAAGCACTGTTAAAGTCATATTAGAATTCATCAAGAATTTTACCTTTACAATTGTAACAGATGGAATTTCATCAAGTGAGCCACAGATTTTGCTCCAACACCACACATAAGCATTCATTGAATGTGTTACCACTTCTGTATGCATGGTAATATTCAAAACATCCAAACCATAATTCGGCCATGCCAGATGTAGATAAAGAGTGTCGTAATGTTTAGTTTACTCATTAATGCTATTATCTTGTTATTGAATTGTCTTGTTTTAATGCTTCATCTTTACATGCATTATCTTTCTCTTGAATGTGTTACCACTTCTGTATGCATGGTAATATTCAAAACATCCAAACCATAATTCGGCCATGCCAGATGTACTGATAAAGAGTGTCGTAATGTTTAGTTTACTCATTAATGCTGTTATCTTGTTACTGAATTGTCTTGTTTTAATGCTTCATCTTTACATGCATTATCTTTCTCTTATACATTATTTTCTCCATTTAAACATTGTTTGGATCTTTATATAACTGACACTGCTCTGAAAGTATCCTGAACTTTGTACTGATACAGTACTTCTACATCTCATGGTGTTAAAAATATTTCCCTAGGCTGTGGGGTATGGGCATCTCTGATGCTATTTTAGTTTACTGATTAATGCTGTCATCTTACTATTGAATTATCTTGTTTTAATACTTTATCTTTGCATAGATTTTGTTTCTCTTAGATGTTATTTTCTCTACTTAAACATCATTTAGATGTTAATATAACTGACACTGCTCTGAAAGAATCCCAATCTTTGTACTGTTTCACTACTTCTATATCTCATGGTGTTGAAAACTATTTCCCCAGGCTATGGGGTACGGGCATATCTGATGCTATTTTTGTTGGAATGTGTTCTGTTATTGTGCTGTTTTGGTACAGTAATGTGTCTTTTGTACATATTATAATAATACATTTATAATAGTAATACCGATTAATTATCCTGTTTTGTATATGTTCTGTGAAACAATATTTAAGACAATATTGAAAACAGAGAAATGGAAGTATAATATATGATAGCTAAGCCACCAAAATGAGCAAACTATTATAGTTATGATATTATCAGGGGGACATACTTCTGCTGTAATTCAGTGGCCTGGTTAAGGTTGTTATATAACTTTATATAACTCCTAACCCTGTCTTGGCCATCGAGATGGATGGTGCCAACAAATAGCTACTGTTAGGAAATTGCAAGTATTAAAGTAATAAAAATTCAGATTACTATAAAATTTTTCTAAAACAATAGCCTTACCGAAAGTTATTTTGAATAACAATGTAGTTTCGTTACATATGACCAGGTATTGCTCACAACATAGTAATGACAGTTAAACCAAATAACAACCCCTTACCCCCAACCTTTGCTTTCCTTAAGTTTCCCCGTAATACTGGTGTTTTACTGTATTCAGTCTGGCTGTATTTTTAATCGTGTAGGGATGATAATGACCATCACTTTATGGCTTTATTTGTTTCATTAAGAGATTTAGGGAGTCATAAAGCCCAGGACATGTCACATGGGATGCCAATAAGCTGGGTTCCCTCAACCACTTTTATGACATCTTGCATATGGTTCTCTGTATAAAATAGTTTTTTTTGGAGCTTAGATCAAATTTGGAAAGCACACATACTAACAAATGTTACGCCAGCTACCCAGTATATTGTAACCATTCTCTACATGATCCTAGATGTTGATCATCATTTACAGGTCAGATGTGTTAAGTACATAGACTTACAAATTAATGCCAATGAGTTACAGTTGCAAATGTTAATTTAAGTCACTCATAACTCATTGATGGTAATTTCTTTTAAAAAAGTGCTTTGTTCAAAACTCGTGGCAACGTATATTACTTTTTTTAGATTTTCACCTCCTTTACTTCCAAATCAAAACATGTGATAAATCTATTTTGAGACTATAGGCGGCTAACTTTTAAATCAAGTCAGTGTGATGCATTATTGGCGTAATATATAATACTGGAAAGTCTTCACTGATATAACATAAAGTCAAAATTTAACATTAGTTTTGATCATTTCGATTGACTGATATTGGCTCAGTGTCACCTTCAGCAGATTGTGCAGGTCATGTGACCAGATAGTTGAAGGGATAAAGGAAAGCAGTGTATACTGTTTGATCAAGATTTTGCTCTGAAAACCACGACAGACCAGCTAACTTAATCACTCTGAGACCAATAAATTGATTTATTCGAGTCAGTTTTGGACTTGTCACATAGACTATATCAAACTATTAATGGTATGTATCCTTCAATCACTGATATAACATTGATTAAGTTTTAGGTGGATAATTCTGTAACTGGTTGATAACTAGCTAGTAATTGGTGAAAACTGGTGACAACTAAACAGTTAATATATAAAACTGGAAGTAATTCCAGCTTTGCCAACTAATGTCTATGCAAATGTCTGATATATTTTTTCCGTACATACTGGTGCTGTGCTCTCTATCACCCATGCTTTCGTAAGTGCGCCTCCTAAATCTTATGTTCCGGGGTGAACTTTCTCCACTTAAACCCAATAATAGGTGTAATTTGCTTATTTTATATCAATATTCAACAAAATTTTCTGTATTTTAGCAGTTATTTCACATTTTATTGCACAGAGAAATGTTTACCACCCGTATGTTTTACGTCCAGTTGGTGAGTGCTAAAATGTGTGTTTTTATTGCGTAAAATACCCTTACCTTATCCTCACTAGTGCTTACGGGTTAGCGGGAGCAAACAAGTACGACCAAACGAGAATATCTTTAAAATAAATATTCTTGTCGGTACCAGTATGTATACGCATGACCGCGCATGCGCGTGCACCGGAAGATCCCCGTTAAGCCTCACTTTTATTTTGGTCGTGAGGGAGTAAACATCGTTTGACACGATCTTCGTTTGCGAAGAGTTTCACCATGGCTGGCAATAAAGTAGATGTTTTGAAAAGAATTCACGCTTTCATTAGTTTTGGAAGGTTTATTTCTTTTCTTTTGTTATTTGTCAGCCATTGTCGTCAGGAAGTCTGCATTTCAGTGAATATACGGCTTTTACAGACCTTTTACTTAGTTAGTGGTAGGGTTCTGTTAGCCATTTTAAAAGAAGATTTTCCTCGACATTGAGAAAGAATTCATCTTCTGACCCTCTCCAGCTTATACTAGCACGTCTAGAAGCTATGGTTAGTGGTAGGGTCCTGTTCCCCATTTTATAAGAAGTTTTTCCTCGACATTCAGAAAAGAATTCATCTTCTGACCCTCTGCATACAGCTTATACTAGCACGTCTAGAAGCTATACAGGGTCCATCATCTGTCTTATTAATGAACAGAAGAACCTCATAAGTCTTCTGCTTCATTGGTTTTTATACAGAAGAAGATGGCAGGAACTGCAATTCTTAAAGATCTACCTCTTCACAGTGTAGTGGCCAGAATACGATCTTCATCTCATAAAGGGTAGTACCTCTGCCTCCTCTAGTGAGGTAAATATGGCAGAGGCAACCCCTACAACAGACACTGCATTTTTACAAGATCGACCTCGTCACAGTACTACCACAGATCTCTTCCTTGAGGCAGAAGAGTGGCCAGAATAAGATCTTCATCTCGTAAAAGAGTAATTCTTCTGTCTCCTCTAGTGAGGTAAATAGGGCTGAGGCAGCCCTGTAACATAAGAAGGGTTTAGGAATGAAGGTTCTTCTCATCACATGGTTTCACAACTACAGCTTGCAGAGAATGCACTTGGTCAACAAGATTTTCTTCAAACTTATCATAATGGAAACAAATTTAATTTCATTGGTCAGTTATTTACAACAACTAAAGAAGACGATCATGTTGTTCTAACTAGGAACTAGAAGGTCACTACAAGGCTGGTTTTCATCTCTTGTCTACCATATGGAAGGTCTCTGTTGGGGTTCCTTATTGTAGAAACACATCAACAGATTTCTCAACAACAACACACAGATGCCAGGATTTTTCAGAAGTTTTTCTTCAATCTACCTTGTCTTCTACAACGTTATGGGCATATTTCACAGTTTACAACCATGCAGTTTAAAACACAGCATATTTAAATGCTATGGTTGTCCATCTTCTGGTCACGATTCTCGTCAAGTAACTCTCAAATTTGGGAAATGCTGTAATATTTGGGTTTGGTTTCAGTGGACCAACACTTCATTAACACATGGAAGTACTACTCAGCTACATTCAGACCTAATTTCTTTCTTTTATTGGGAAGTTTTTAGAAGCAACGCCTTAGTGTCACATATACACTAATTAATATGTCAAGTTATTTGTGGTAATACACACAAGAATTAACAGAATGCATCACAATCTATCAGAGGTATTGCTTTGGGAAGTGACAACCAAGGTTTGAGGAAATGATGGCTGGAGGTTGTTTTACTGCAATATTTAGTTAAAATGAATGTCATCTCGAGGTTGGGCACATTCTGCAATGCGGTTTAACATTGGAACTACCTTATCGAATTGTCGACAATTCCCACAATTCATAGCGGTTATATATTCTGACAGGAATCAACAACTTTAATGGTTAAAGTGTCCATCAAATGCTTCTATACGTTTTTAAGTTCAGAAAAATGTGTATAAGCTTACAGTTTTACAGTTTATTGGTGACCTGTGAGGTTAGTGTATGCATCAAACAGCACACGGTCTCAGCTTTGAGGATACAAACCGCAAGGTAATTAGTTCTTCATTTGCGAAGATGGATAGGTAGTCGCGTTTCATCTACCGGTATCAGACGCGTTCTTCCTCAATCCCAGGTACATCTAAAGGTCATGCTTCATTGTTTGTTTGATGGTGAAAGAATGCACCTTGTCATAGGTCGTTCTTTTCATTTCACAGCCCAACACTTCAGTACAGCAACGGATCCATTCGAATTTGTCCGTGTAGCATCACATTCATCAGTATTGAAAACACTGGTTATATGCGGTCACCAACATCACATATTTGCTTGTAGAAATCGAAGCAATTACTGGCCTGTGTACAGAACTACAGTGGGTGATAAGCTTATGGGGTTAGAACTCATCCCAATAAAACACTTCTGCTTCGTTGGTGACAAATTCAACCTTTGCAAGGGTGAAGTTTCCTTATATAAAGAAGTTTGGTATTTGGATGTCAGAACTCATCCCATCACAATACTTACTAATTCATCCATGGCAAGGGTGAAGTGTCCCCATAGAAGGAAAGTGGGGTAGTTGAGAAGCTTATGCATGGTGTACATACAAGTTTATTAGCCATTCCCATAATTCTCATGTCATTTATAGGAATCTATAACTTAGAACATTCAGTTTCAATGGACATTCTTCACATTAATGTTGCTTGGAAATTCCGTTGGAATATTCACAATCTCTTCACTTTCAGACATGTTCATAGTTTACAGGACTTGGAACTTTAGAGGGTCAAAAACACATTTGGGAGACCCATTTGCTATCTTATGGTCAGCCACAGAATCCAGAGCTATTGTCAGGGGCTTCTTAGGGCTGCATTTCTGATGTTAAGGGTCTTCAAAACATGAGGGTTTTACTTCAGATAACAGCATAGCACTGTTGTTTTATCTTACCCTTTCATTAGATATGTATCTGACATCTAATGTTCCTTTGTAAGCCCACAACAAACTGTGAGGGCTCACTACATTTAGGGCTGTCATAATGGGATATCAACATCCATACATACAGGGATAAGCCATTCAAACAGAATGTCCTTCATCCCATAGTTTCGCATTATTTGCCAAATTTTGCACACTGCAAGGTTAGATAGCTTTGTTTCAAAGATAAAGAACAAACTATCTGTGTTTATTTCACCAATCCAATACCCTAATGCAATGCAATACAATGGCGGTAGATGTATTGAGTATCCTACTGTGGAGTGTTTCTCATTACAGAGGTGGTACAAAAAATTGGATTTATACTTCTTCCATTTTACCAGGAGCCCCAGGGTGACCAGGGATGTGTTGGTTTGGGGACCTAGTTGACTCAAAATCACTTTTGCCCTATGGAATAGAGGAATCTCTGTGAACAGCTATCAACTAGAAAATCATGAAAGGCTGCCATATTTCAAAAAAAAAAAAAAAAAAAAAAAAAAAAAGAGGCAAGGTGGTTCTTTTTGAATCTGATTCAAGGAGATTCAGTTGGTCTTCCAATAGCCTCCACTCTTCTTAATAGCAGATTTTTGACCCTTGGATTCACAGGCAAAATCTGATTTCTACCACACTGACTGATACAGGGATGTTGTTACTAATCAGTTGGGTTTACTACTACAATCATTCATAGTTATGAACTCAATAGACTGATAAGGGGTTTTCATTTGGGTTCACTATTGAAGTAATTCATAGGTATGAATTCAATAGACCGATACATGGTTTTCATTTGAGTTCACTATTGAAGTAATTCATAGGTATGAATTCAATGGACTGATACATGGTTTTCCAGTTGGGTTCACTGTGGAAATCATTCATACTTATGAACTCAGTAGACTGATAGATGGGTTTCATTTGAGTTCATTTTGGAAATCATCCATAGTAATAGACTAAATGGATTGATAGTGGTTTTTCTGAGGATGGTTCAATGTAGGATGGTGCTATACCTTTCACTCTCTTTGGACATGTCTTGATTATTCTTAGTCTTGACAAAGTCTCTTTTGAATCATCTGTATCCATGACCTTAGCCTCGGGTAGATAGACAGGTGAGGGTGTTTGGTCTTTCAGATCATTGAACACAGAACTGGAAGGAGTTCACAGTTTCTCCGTCATCAGTACTCCTAGCAGAGAACAGATGACCTCAGAGGGTCACGGTATTGTTCAAGCTGGTTTTCATTCCTGCTTTTATGCTAGTCTGGATCATTCTTTGACTGAAGATATGACCTTTTGCCCCTTTTAGAGCTCTAAGATTTTATCTTGATATTTTTCAGATCTTAGATAGGGGAAGTATGTGCTATACTGTGCATGTGTGTATATGTATGTACTTTTCAGGAGGCATTCAAGGAGCTACCATGTCAACAGGCAGACAGTTCTGCTAGCTGGTCAAATATTTGACCTTGAAACTTAGAATGTTTCCTTGGCCAAGGCTCAAATTGCTCCTTTTATGGCTGGAAGTCACACTCCACAATTTATACTTTAGCTTGTGACTAGAAAGTCTAATGAAGGTCAGATTAATCGTTGGAACGATAGTATCGCCATGTGGTTCCTTCATAAGTTGTGTATTGTATGATACATTACAGTAATTGTATGTATATGTACAGTTCCAATGGCCAGATCACACTGTTTAGACCCATTGGAAATACCCAATCATGTTCCTGTTTTTGGGTAAGCATCTGATCTGGTGTAAAGGCCCAAGGAATGGGTTAATAGGTGGTCTTATCCATATAAAGGAGCAGAATCTCCTTTTATTACCAATGCGCCTGTCCATGGTTGGGGAACACATTGGTATTTAGTGTTATAAAATTCCAAGGTGGGAATTTTTCAATGCATATTCTGGACAATTCCAGTTTACTTAATAACAGAATATAACTACATAGGTTATGTTGTTAAGTATGCCTATCATACTCTTGTACTTATCGCCACAAGTGTGTTTTAAATTAGTACATTGGATATAAAGATACATGCAGAGCCAAGGCACCTTTGGGAAGGTTGCCAGGTAGTGCTTACATATATAACTATTAAATGTTATTTTTGTTAAGTTACTTTTATTGGATAATATAGTCTGGTACTCACAAGATTTCTTGAGATATGTACTTTGACTTTTCATTTGGTTATACCTGCTTTTGGTGGCAAAAATATTAAAAATCCCACCACCAGTATGGTTGTAATCAAGCACTAGTGAGGATAAGGTAAGGGTATTTTACGCAATAAAATGTAAAAATTTTATTGTAATTTAACTTTTTATAAGTTAAATACTTACCTTATCCTCACTAGATTCGGATTCCCGCCCTGCCAACCCCACATTTTCAAGATTTTTGGGTTTGCAATATATTATATTGACTCCCAAAATTAAAGTGAGGCTTAACGGGGATCTTCCGGTGCACGCGCATGCGCGGTCATGCGTATACATACTGGTACCGGCAAGAATATTTATTTTAAAGATATTCTCGTTTGGTCGTACTTGTTTGCTCCCGCTAACCCGTAAGCACTAGTGAGGATAAGGTAAGTATTTAACTTATAAAAAGTTAAATTACAATAAAATTTTTACAATTTGCTCACATCGCCCATGGGTGCTTCAGAGAGTGGCTTTGGTATACAAACAATGACAGAAGTGAGTTGTGTCCCTCTGAAAATGTACATGTACGGTCTGGAAAGTTCAAAAGTGATCAGAATCACAACAAGCTTATCATGAGCTGATAATCAGTCTGTCTTTAAGAGGTCCTATTGTGGAAAGTGTGTCAATCTAGGTGAAATGTGGACTCATTTCTGTTCAGGTTTAAATTCAGAGAAACATGTTATCTCCCGCTGACTGAAGGCCAGGGTCAGTAGATTATGAAATGTCTTGTGTGCTTACATGCATCTGTCTGTCATGTTTTTACTTAGACCTTTTATTGTATCCACTTCCGTTAAGCCTACGCCGCCGCCACCGCCGCCGCAGTGTGTAGAGAGATCTCACTGTTACCGCTCTAACTAAAAAAATATTATAGCTAGGCTTTTCAAATTTGCAGGATATATTCATAAACATAAAATCTTGCCTGGGAATATTTTTGGCCTCATTTTGAAAAACAAGATGGCTGCCTCAGGCGTTTTTCGACTTTAAACAAGGACTTTTGGTGGCCCTGTAGAGCAAAGGGTGTTATAGGTAGAGATCTCAAATTTGCAGGATATGTTCCTCATTATAAAATCTTGCCTGGGAATATTTTTGGCCTCATTTTGAAAAACAAGATGGCTGCCTCAGGCGTTTTTCGACTTTAAACAAGGACTTTTGGTGGCCCTGTAGAGCAAAGGGTGTTATAGGTAGAGATCTCAAATTTGCAGGATATGTTCCTCATTATAAAATCTTGACTGGGAATATTTTTGGCCTCATTTTGAAAAACAAGATGGCCGCCACAGGCGTTTCTTTGCAGTCATCAAAAGTGCTTATATCTCCCTTATTATTGGTCCTAGAGGTTTGGGATGGTAAACCAACCTATAGAAAATCATGGCCTGGGAATCTTTTGGTGTGGTCAGATTTGACCTTGGTCCCCTCCTTCAAGGTCAAACAAGGATAGCCAAACTTAAAAATGCTTATAACTTGCTTATTATTGGTCCTAGAGGTTTGGGATGGTAAACCAACCTATAGGAAATCATGGGCTGGGAATCTTTTGGTGTGGTCGGATTTGACCTTGGACCCCTCCTTCAAGGTCAAATGAGGATAGCCAAATCTAAAAGTGCTTATAACTCACTTATTATTGGTCGTAGAGGTTTAGGATGGTAAACCAACGTATAGGAAATCATGGGCTAGGAGTCTTTTGGTGTGGTCGGATTTGACCTTGGACCCCTCCTTCAAGGTTAAATGAGGATAGCCAAATCTAAAAGTGCTTATAACTCGCTTATTATTGGTCCTAGAGGTTTGGGATGGTAAACCAACATATAGGAAATCATGGCCTGGAAATCTTTTGTTGTGGTCAGATTTGACCTTGGACCCCTCCTTCAAGGTCAAACGAGGATAGCCAAACCTAAAAGTTCTTATAACTCGCTTATTATTGGTCCTAGAGGTTTGGGATGGTAAACCAACCTATAGGAAATCATGGGCTGGGAATCTTTTGGTGTGGTCGGATTTGACCTTGGACCCCTCCTTCAAGGTCAAACGAGGATAGCCAAACTTAAAAGTGCTTATAACTCACTTATTATTGGTCGTAGAGGTTTAGGATGGTAAACCAACATATAGGAAATCATGGGCTGGGAGTCTTTTGGTGTGGTCGGATTTGATCTTGGACCCCTCCTTCAAGGTCAAATGAGGATAACCAAGATTAAAAGTGCTTATAATTTACTTATTATTGGTCCTAGAGGTTTGGGATGGTAAACCAAACTATAGGAAATCATGGGCTGGGAATCTATTGCTGTGGTCGGATTTGACCTTGGACCCCTCCTTCAAGGTCAATCAGGAGAGCCCAACTTAAAAGTGCTTATAACTCGCTTATTATTGATCCTAGCTGTTTGGGATGGTAAACCAACATATAGGAAATCATGGGCTGGGAATCTATTGCTGTGGTCAGATTTGACCTTGGACCTCTTCTTCAAGGTCAAACGATGACAGCCAAACTTAAAAGTGCTTATAACTTTCTTATTATTGGTCCTAGAGGTTTGGGATGGTAAACAAACCTACACAAAATCCATGGGCAAAGAATCTATTGCTGTGGTCGGATTTGACCTTGGACCCTCCATCAAGATCAAACGAGGATAGCCAAACTTAAAAGTGCTTATAACTTGCTTATTATTGGTCCTAAAGGTTTGGGATGGTAAACCAAACTATAGGAAATCATGGGCTGGGAGTCTATTGCTGTGGTCGGATTTGACCTTGGACTCCTCCTACAAGGTCAATCAGGAGCCCAACTGAAAAGTGCTTATAACTCGCTTGTTATTGGTCCTAGAGGTTTAGGATGGTAAACCAACATATAGAAAATGATGGGCTGGGAATCTTTTGGTGTGGTCAGATATGACCTTGGACCCCTCCTTCAAGGTCAAACGAGGATAGCCAAACTTAAAAGTGCTTATAACTTGCTTATTATTGGTCCTAGAGGTTTGGAATGGTAAACTAAAGTCTAGGAAATCATGGGCTGGGAATCTTTTGGTGTGATCGGATTTGACCTTTGGTGCCTCTTTCAAGGTCAAATGAGGATTGCCAAAATTAACAGTGTTTATATCTTGCTTATTCATATTCCTAGAGGTTAGCAGTGTCACACCAACCTATAGGAAGTCATGGGTTAAGAATCTTTTGATATGGTCAGATTTCACCTTGGGCTTCTCCTTCAAGGTTAAGCAATGTTAGAATGGCTTTGGTGAGTTTTCTTTCTGGTGGATACAATTTGCATCGGTTCTCCGATGCGATAGGTCTAGTTTCTCATTCATTTATGTATCATTCAGATATCTTAATCAAATTTCTGGAGAATGTTTATGTCTATGAAAACTTTTCTGTAAATTTAGGGCCTAATTTTTAAAAACAAAATGGCTGACATAGCCGATTATTAGAAAATTATTAACATGTTCTAAAACTTCAAATATTGCAGGTAGCTTCATCAAATTTGAACCAAATGTATGTATGGCTAATAAAGTTTGCCTGAGAGTAATTTTGATCTTACTTGACCTTGTTAAAACCATGGCAATCTCCCAGCACTATTCATTTTGTGAAAAACCAACTAATAACCAGGTAAACCCGTTTTCTATTTACAACCTTGTGGTGCCTTGAAATTTGGCTCATAAATGAGTAAAATTTTATACACATTGATAAAATAAATATTTCCATAAATGTATTTAGTGCACATGTATTTGTAAAACTTTGGTTATTAAATGATTTTGTGATGTATTGATCATTGTAAAGTTTTTCATATCGCCATTTTTGGTCATAATCCAATACATTTTACTGAATTATCTCCAGATCTTTGGAAGTGTCATCCATAAGTAATCTGTTTGTATTAAAACCTTTGTTCAGTCTGAAAATACTGTTATCAGGTCAAGTGATTTTGTAACTGTTTGTCCATAACAAGTCTCAGGTAGCCTTGTGTGGGCCTTATATTTTTCAACAAGGGAAACCAAGGAAATATTCACTTAGACTTAATTTTAGTTATAGTAACTGATGAACTTGGATAGTAAATATTAATGCTTAGTAGTGCTGTAGTCATCAAGAAATACTAGAGTCAACACATCAGAACTAATAGACGACGGTGAACCAACGAAAGTTGCACTAGTGTTGGCCAAGGACTTCAGAAGAAATATATTTTATTAATTAGCCGGTTTTAAATAAAAAATGAATTTTTGTAGTTTGATCTTTGACCCTGTCCGATAAAATACTGAATTTGAGAATTTATATTTGCGGTTAAAAAATTGAGGGAATCAGCCATTGTTGTTTCCACTTGAAGGCTGTCACAACTTAAAAATGTGATTGTTTTCTTTAAAAACGCTCATTATTATATCCCCAGACGAAAGTCGGGGATATATTGGATTCAGGTCCGTCGCGCCGCCGCCGCCGCCGCCGTAGAAATTTCCTTGTGGACGCGATAACTCAAAAACAAATTAATATTTTTTTTTCAAACTTGGTACACATGTTAAGGGTGCCCAAAGGAAGATCCCTATTTTAAGGTGACCTTAAACTCCCAGTAAAAAAGAACTTATGGCCACCTTAAGGTCAGAAATTGGACTTTTGGCCACTTAGAGCCCTGTAGGTCACAAACTATGATGCTCAGCTGGCTGAAATTTTACCTGACAACACATTAATATGTTCTTAGTACATGTGCCGAAAATCACGACTTTAAGTTGAGGAGAAAATTGTCCTTGAGGCCCATAAATACCCCCACTTAGGGATTTTTTGCTATACTTTTCACATATTTTGCCCTATAATTTGGAAGTGGTAATTCTGATGAGTCTCAAACTGTGCTAGGTATAACTTTGATATGTAATGCTTGTCTGTAGAAAATTTTAGGGCTATAGGTTTACCCAAAGGGGTCGACTTAAGGTCTCAAAAGTGCCCACAGAGACCCAATTTATGCACTTTTTGCCACTTTCAAGCACTGTAGCTTTCAAATTATGTCTCTCATCTAAGTTAAATATCATCTGGGAATATATCTGTGTGTTTTCTTATATGTGCCCCAACATTTAGGCCTTTAATGGACAGTTAACCTGTGTATCAGGACCATAAACACCCACCCGAGTGACCCTTATAAGACATTTTTCACATCTTTTTCCCTGTAACTTGGAAATGGTAAGTCTGAGAAGTTTCAAACTGTATTAGATATATATTCTGTGTGTAATCTTAGTATGTAACAGATTTTAAGTCTGAAGCTTTAATTTTGAAGGTCAAATTGAGGTCTCTAAAAGGCTCCCAAAGACCCAATATTTGGACTTTTTGCTACTTTTAAGCCCTGTGACTGTCAAACTATGTGACTGATAGAGCTCAAATCCTATCTGGGAAGATATTAGTATGTTATTTATATATGTGCCAAAAATTAAGGCTTTAAGAAGACATTTAACCTGTGTATGAGGACCATAAATCCCCACCCGAGTGACCATTTTTAGACATTTTTCACATATTTTGCCCTGTAACTTGGAAATGGTAAGTCTAAGAAGTTTCAAACTGTATTAGATGCATATTCTATGTGTAATCTTAGTATGTGACAAATTTTAAGTCTGAAGCTTTAATTTGAAGGCCACATTTAGGTCTCTAGAAGGCCCCATAAAGACCCAGTATTTGGACTTTTTGCCAATTTTAAGTCCTGTGACTGTTAAACTATGTGACTGATAGAGCTGAAATCTCATCTGGGAATACATTATTATGTTCTTTTTACATGTGCCAAAAATCAAGGCTTCAAGTAGACATTTAACCTGTGTATGAGGACCTTAAACACCCACCTGAGTGACCCTTTTAAGACATTTTTCACATATTTTGCTCTGTAACTTGGAAATGGTAAGTCTGAGAAGTTTCAAACTTTATTAGATACATATTCTATGTGTAATCTTAGTATGTAACAAATTTTAAGTCTGAAGCTTTAATTTGAAAGCCACATCGAGATCTCTAAAAGGCCCACAGAGACCCAATATTTGGACTTTTTGCCACCTTTAAGCCCTGTGACTGTTAAACTATGTGATTGATGGAGCTGAAATCCCATCTGGGAATGCATTATTATGTCCTTTTTACATATGGCGAAAATCAAGGTTTTTAGTAGACATTTAACCTGTGTATGAGGGCCATAGACACTCGCCCAAGTGCCTTTTTGGACATTTTTTCCGTATTTTGCCCTGTTATTTGGAAATGCTTAGTGTGACAAGTCTTAAACTGTATTATATATAATTTTTGTTTGTTATGTATGTCCCCCAAAAAGTTTCAGATCTGTAGTTTAATTGCTAAGGTCTCTTTAACAATTGTAAAATGCCCACAGAAACCCAATTTATGGACATTATGCCACTTTAAAGCCCAGTAACTGTCAAACTATGTGGGTTATAGAGCTGAAATCTTTGAATTTTTAAAAGGAAATGCCTGTCTATTTAAATTTTGAATATTAATAATGTTATGGCTATCTTAGTCTTTTAAGAACTTATTTTTATGTGTTATACCTCTGCTTGCTGAGTTTTTAACTTTTTAAAATGAAACTGGTTAAACGCCGGTTAAACATATTCAAGTAGACAAAATGGACACTTTAAGTGAGCTTTAAGTCCCAATATTAATGAAATTATATCCGTATGTAGTAAAACTAGGGGATTTTTAACCCTCAACTAGCCCAGTTTTATTCAACTTGCCTCAGTTAATTTTGACACAGCTCCTACAGTTATGAACTCATTTCAGTTGATAATCACATACTTAAAATTCTCAATTCTTTTTGTATTTGAGTACCCCTTTTATATAGATTGTTTGTTTACCATTTATGCTGTAGCACTCCATCTCTTTGAGAGAACATGTAAACTGTGTAAAAAAGATGTAGAAGATGAGATACATTTTGTTTGTGTTTGTCCAGCTTTAGAGCTGATTCGTATGAAATATTTCAAAATTTTAAATATAGATAAATCTGAATTATTAATAGATCAATTATCAAGGGTATTAACTCATATGAATGTCAATATGGTTATTAATTTTATTTTTGATTTGTGGCAAGAAAGAAAAAGTAAATTATATTGTTAATTTTTATGTATTGAATTGCTGTCTTTATTTACTGTATCTTACCTCAAAATATGTTTGCTCTGTTTGTTATTAACTCTCTATTTAAAGTGACTTATAAGCCCATATAGGGCTGGGTATTACTTCAATAGTTTTTGTATAATCCTTGTCAACATAATACATGTCACTATAATAAACTAATAAACTAAACTAAGTCCCAACCCACATCCCCCACCCGGATTCCCCCCACCCACCTCTGGGACCTCCAGCTATATTGAGTGACACTAAATAAACAAGATGCACTCAGAGAGAGCAAAATGCTCGACTCCATGTGACCAGTTCATCAAGTGATATAAAGTATTGTAAGGAAGACAATAAAATAAAACCAAACATGTAAATTAATCTTCATAGAAATATCAAGTAGAAAGCTAGTCATTTAAAATACATTGAAATGGGACCTCTGAAAAATCATGAATTTTTTGTATCCAAATTAAGATCCTGATCTTTCTTTTAGTAACTACATCCCCCCCCCCCCCCCCCCACACACACACACACACACACACACACACACACACACAAAATAATAAATAAAATAAAAAAAATAAACAATAAGCACACAAAAACATTAAACTGCTGGTGGAGGTAAAAATATTGCTTAAAGGTCACTTGGTGAAAATCACGCATGGTAATTTTTTGTGATGGACTGTCAAGGAATTGAAATAAAAAAAGAGAAAATAAAACAGAAATAATAATTAATAAAAATGATGAAAATACCACCTCCCTCTTTATTATGTTTATTAAAATGAGAAGAAATATTTTTACTTAAAGACAGCAAGTATCACAAGCTAGGTTTGTGACCTCACAATGACAGTTGCATTGTGACATCACCGAGTAATGACATCATCAGAAAGCAAAATATTGATTTTTAACGCTCGACGATAGGAGAGGGTTATTGTAATCAGTTTGTTTCTGTCAGTCTGTCTGTCTGTCTGTCTGTCTGTCTGTGCACCGTTTTGCCCTTATAACTCAAAAACTATACCATCAATCGAGCTCAAATTTGGTGGGTAGATATTTCATGGGGTACAGACGGAATCTTCCAAATTTGGTGTAATTTGTTTGAAAATTAAAGTCAGGAGACAGGTTTTTAAATTTTTAATTGGGTATATACAGTGAAACCTACTTGTCTTCAAAAATCAATATCATGATAGGATTTCCTCCTCATAAATTCTTGTTTCATCAGATATCCTCTGTGGCTGTGAGTGTAATGTGTAGAACTTGTAATCTCATGGTTGGGGTTCAATACCAGTCAATTCTAATTTTTTTTTTTTTTTAATTTTTGTTTTTAGGTTTTTTTTAGCAATTTTTTTAAAGGTCTTTTAAAAAGAAAAGAAAAAAACACAGCATCTAAAATTTTACTGTTCAAAAAAAAACTTTAACCAAGATAAAGTGTTCAACTTGATGGACAATAATAGATCAATTGGGCATATACAGAGAAATCTGATTTTCTTTATTGCATAAGTAAAAAAATCAATATTTTGCTGTCTGATGATGTCATTACTTAATGATGTCACAATGCAATTGTCATTGTGAGGTCACAAAACCTAGCTTGTGATACGTGTGATATACTTCTTCTCATTAAATTTATGTCTTGAAATTGACATAAATACAATTGAGAGGGAAGTGGTGTATTTGTCATGTTTATTTATTTCTGTTTTTGTTTTGTTTTTTTTTGTTTGTTTGTTTCAATTTCTTGACAGTCCATCACAAAAATTTACCCCGAGTAATTTTGACCAAGAAGTGGCTTTTAACCAATATTTTTACCTCTACCAGGAATTTATGTTTGTTGTGTGCTTTTTTGTCTATTTGTCTGCCTGTTTTTGGTGTTTAGATTACTCCAGAACTAATGAACAGATCTTTATAAAAAATTTGTGAGTAGGACCTGGTGAAAGGAAGAAATTACTAATTTTTGGGAAAGACGTGGATCATATTTTGGATACAAAAAAATCATGAATTTTCATAGGTCCCATTTCAATGTATTTTAATGATTTTAGCTTTCTACTTCATATTTCTTCAAAAGTAATTAATAAATTTTGATGTCAAATTTGAAGTAGGAAGGGACTAGCCATGGGAAGGAGTGATTATAGTTTAGGAAAGATCCAATTAATATATTGGATATCAAGAAGCCTCCAGAATTTCTGGAAATGCCACCATGGGGGATGTGTGTTATACTTTATAACACTTGTGAGACTGGTCACATCGAGTCGAGCGTTTTGCTCTCTCTGAGTGCATCTTGTTACCTATGTGATGAAGAGAAGCAGTTTCACTGTGTATTCCCAATTAAAAATAAGAAAAAATCTCTCCTGGCTTTAATTTTCAAACAAATTACACCAAATTTGGAAGAATTCGTCTGTTCCCCATAAAATACCTGCCCACTAAATTTGAGATTGATTGATGTTATAGTTTTTGAGTTATAAGGGCAAAACAGTGCACAGACAGAGAAGCAGATTTCACTGTAAAAGCCCAATTAAAAATAAGAAAAACTCTCTCCTGGCTTTAATTTTCACACAAATTACACCAAATTTGGAAGAATCCGTCTGTACCCCATAAAATACCTGCCCACCAAATTTGAGCTCGATTGATGTTATAGTTTTTGAGTTATAAGAGCGAAACGGTGCACAGACAGACAGACAGACAGACAGACAGATGGACAGACAGAAACAAACTGATCACAATAACCCTCTCCTATCGTCGAGCGTTAACAAAGGTATTTAATGATATCAGATGAGAAACAAAGACCTCAATGGGGTTGCAGATCTTGTGTAATAGTGAGAGAGGTGTGGAGAAGGGGAGAGGGGTGGGGGTGGGAGGTGGTGGGCTTCATTACATATAACACAAAGGGGAGTCAGAACTGAGATTGTGTCACATATTTAGGTTGCATATATATGGACCACATATATAGGTATAGAGGAAATGAATAACTGAAAACAATTTGCAAATTCTAAAAATAATATAATAAAATAATAATATAAATAATTTTTTTTTAAATAATATTTTATTTGTGAACAAATATAGAAACAGATATGCGCTTTTGGGATTATGAATTTTAGAATGGACATTGAATCATCAATCATTTAAATACTTTGAAGGAAGATTGAAAAGTATGATGAGTTGAGTTAAAAATAATATTTTATTTGTCAACAAATATAGAAACAGATATGCTCTTTTGGGATTATTATTTTAGAATGGACATTCAATCATCAATCATTTAAATACTTTGAAAATAGGTTTAGAGTTATCATTGCAGGAAGATTGAAAATATAATTTGAGTTATGTATTCGGCGTCTGGGGATACACCATCTTCCTTGGAAGATATAAACAGAGTAGATTGATGTGCTGAAGTTCATATAATAATGGGTAATTATGTTTTTAAAAATTCCCGATCAAAACCTGTGGCGTGAGTGATGACCTGTCTGGGGATATGTTGGCGCCGAGTTGGCCCAATCTAGTTATAAGATATTATAAGGTAAGTAATATTTTGCAGTATTATAAAAGTTTTGATGAAAAGTCGATCTTTATAATGCATAAACACGAACGAACGACTATGAACAAGTCAAGCCGCATCGTTACTGCACTAATACTTAATGTCATTTTGATATAGTTCAAGTGAACTTGAAGTTTGCAAATTTGTGATATTTTCTTGCAGTTTAATCTTCTACTTCTGTAGCATTTTTGTACTACCAGTACTGTTTTTTAGTATTTTGGCACTTTCCTACTTTTTGAGTGGATTGTTTCAGTAAAAGTTTTTTCTGTAACAATCCTGTGTTATGACAGACACATGCACAGTGGACAAGTGCTTCACAAGTTTTTTTTTTTCTCTTTGATATTTTATTCTCCCTCAAAAGTAATGAAACCTACCAATTTACAAAAAAGGCTAGGGGTAGGGTGCTTCACAAGTTTGGTTTTTAATCACACCTCTGTGGGGGCCATGGTGATGCAGTGGTAACACACTCGTCTCCCATATCTGAGCTCATTGGTTCAAGCCCAGGACCTTACGTGAAAAGTTGGTAGTTGCTTACCGATGGTCTGCAGTTTACATTACAAAACCTTGTCCAATTGTATGTAGTGGTTTCCTCTGCCCACAAATCTACCTGTCATGATATGACCTGTACAGTGTTGAAAGCGATGTGAATCCCCCAAATAAATAAATTAATTAATTAATCACACCTCTGTGGTTGTAGGTTTGAATCTAGCCCGTGGCAGCATGTAGGAAATACCTGATGGCCTCAGCTGATGAAATGGGTGTAAACTCCTGTAATTTTACCATAACAAGAGATACAGAGATATTTACAAGTTTTTCTGTTTATTTTTACTTTCAGCAGAAAATTGTTCTGTTTACAGCAAAAATTTTGATTTTGATATTTAAAAAGGTTAAGTTATGTTGCAAAAAGTATGGGAATTTGAATTTTTGTATCAGTTGAACAAGAAAAAAGTAATTGTTTGATCAATAAAATCTGATTAGTTCATAAAAAGTATTAAAACGGAGAACAGGCTAGTGTACATGAATACTTAATCAGAAGTGAAGAGACAGTTGTTTTGTTTAAGCTGTTATCTGTAGATTTTGTTGGCAATAGTGTTATATTATTGGCTTTATGACAGAGGATATTCTCCAGTAAAAAAGTTCTTCAACTATATGACAGGAGTACAATTTTGCCAGTTCTGTTTAAATCATAATTCATTGTTTTTATATAAATTTTGGATAGTAGAGTAGCTCTCCACAAACATGGTAACTTTTTGTAACATTTGTTATTAGATTCTTATTTTAACCACATGTAGTAAGTGAACTCTATTTCAGAGCTTTAAAAATCAAGTTTTATTGCGTTAATACTTCTTACCCAATGGACAATTGCTTTAACGGTTAGCGTGACCAGCCCTACCAAATGACAGAAAAAGTCGTGTTGTGATATCCACCAGCAGGAACGGTCATGGAGTGTGTGACCTCACCCCTCTCATGGTCTCCCAGTAGTTTGCTTCCTCAGACAACTCTAATGGTCTTGTCCTGTTTTTCACTGACACCAGCAGGGGACTCCAGTGACAACTTTTTCTGTCATTTGGTGGGGCCGGTCGAGCCGATTGGTAAAGCAATTGTCCATTGGGTAAGGTATTAACTTATAAAAATTTAATTTACTTATTAAATTTGCAAGTTTGTAGAATATAATTAGGGATGAGATGTTAGATTTCTTTTTGGTATCCCAAAATTTTCAAAAAAAAAAAAAAAAAGTATTGGATACAATGTAACAATTTTTTCAAATTTATTGTATGTTTGTAATAATTCATGTCTTCCAACTGTTTTATGCACTGACATTATCTACATGTCAGACTTAATATTTTGTTTCGGTATTTCAGTAACATGGTCTGGATACCGTAACACTAGTAATATCGTCTCATCCCTAAATGCAATTAGACTTTGTGTAAAACCAGAACTTTCAATGTAAAGGCTCTCAATGGAAAACAAATTTATCTGGTTTATGCTTAGTTTTGTCATGAAAACCAACAACCACTTGTAGACTTTTCTAAACCTGAGTTGTTATATTTAGCAATAAATATGAACTTTTGTGTTAGTTTCTTTCAGAGTTTTTAAATAAAATATTATTAGATGTCATATTAGGCCATCAGTCTGATGTAATACCATATTTATTTAAGCTTCCTAACTTTTATTTGCAAAAGTTACAACAGAGATGTGTCAGCTTGATGATGCTACATATGCTTCATTTGTAGTTTCTGAATGAGGTATTGATTGCATTTTCAAAACTAGAGAGAGGCCTGTTTCATTTCTCCGATATATTGTAAATCATGCTCTTGATTGTAAAAATGCAGGATTCAGGATATAGTTGTATCCGCGGACGAAACTCGGGGATACTTAGGATTCAGTACAGTCACGCTGCCTCAGAGATTTCCTTTCGGACACGATAACTTAAAAAATATTTTAGTTAGACCTTTCAAATTTGGTATGTGGGTATATATGGGCAATGCCACAAATGCTATTGTTTTGTGACCTTGACCTTCAATTTCAAGGTTACTGGTGGCCTCTTAAAGGTCAGATTTTGGCCATTTTTCACATTTTGGCCCAGTTCTCATATACAGATAGTTAGATCATCCTATGGTTGGTTTATGTTATACATATATATGTCCTCTGTAAGCATGCAGAAATTTGACCTTGAAGCTCTTCATTGAAGGTCATCCACTGACTGCCAAAGTACCTCACCGGGGTCATTTTTGGCCTTTTTGGAGATATTTTTACACCTAACGCTGACTATATTGCATGGAAACTATTGAAAATGGCTTTGGAGGTTGAGTACATGATGGAGTACCAGCATCCAGTTCGTTAACCATGGCTATTGTTTTCAAGGCCATCTTAGGTCTGCTAAAATGACTCAAAATGGTACCTTTTACTGCATATATATACCAAAATAAGACTGTGAGGCATAAAGCTTGTGGATGTTCCACAGCCTAAACCCCTGCATGGATTTTCACCAAATTTTCAGGAGTTATTTACCCCATAGAGGATCTAGAGCTGATTAGGTTTTGGGGGTATCTGGTAAGAAATATTGCCATGGCAAAACACTTTTAAAATTTTCAAGCCTTAAAGATTGTGGGTGCTCCACAGACAAAATCCCTGCGTGGATTTTCACCAAATTTACAGGGTATGTTTACCTTGAGAGGATCTAGAGCTGATAAAGTTTTGGTGGGTATCTGGCTACCATTGTTGCCATGGCAACACTTAAGATTTTCAGGTATTAAAGTTTGAGGGTTTTCCACAGCCTAAACCCCTACATGGATTTTCACCAAATTTTCAGGATATGTTTATCCCAAGAGGATCTACAGCTGATTTGGTTTTGGTGGCTATCTGGCTTCCAATGTTGCCATGGCAACACTTTTAAGATTTTCGGGTCTTAAAGTTTGTGGGTGTTCCACAGACTAAACCCCTGCACAGATTTTCACCAAATTTTCAGGGGTTGTTTACCCTATGAGCATCTAGAGCTGATAAGGTTTTGGGGGGTATCTGGTAACAGCTGTTGCCATGGTAACACTTCAAATATTTTCGGGTCTTAAAGTTGTGGGTGTTCCACAGCCCAAACTCCTGCATGGATTTTCACCAAATTTTCAGGACATGTTTACCCCAAGTGGGTCTACAGTTGATTAGGTTTTGGTGTGTATCCAGGTACCACTGTTGCCATGGCAACACTTTTAAGATTTTCGGGTTTTAAAGTTTGTGGGTGTTCCACAGCCTAAACCCCTGTATGGATTTTCACCAAATTTTCAGGATATGTTTACCCCAAGAGGTTCTAGAGCTGATTAGGTTTTGGGTGGTATCTAGCGGCAACTGTTGCCATGGCAGCACTTTTAAAATTTTCGGGTCTTAAAGTTTGTTCTAAAATCTTTAATTTTTTTTTGTAACCTAAAATATTTCAGCTAGCTTCATCAGATTTGCACAAAATGTAAATGGATGGGAAAGCTTGCCCAAGAGTAATTGTGTCTTTGTTTTCGAAACAAAATGGCCACCACATCACATCGTTAATGCCAAATAGGAGGGTCATCATATCAAAAAGGCCTTATATCTCCCTTATAATTGTTTCTTTGGCTTCAAATTATGAAAACTACTTGTAAGAAATCATTATTGTAGAACATCTCGTGGGTTCTCTATACTTCTTACAACAGAACTTGTTTCTTAAGATTTTCCCAAATCCCAATGTTGTTGGCCATTTAGCTGTTAACCTGCAGGCTGGGGTTCTTGCCTGCGGAGGCTGGCTATTTTTAACCATGACCAAAATTAGTAAATGATATTTATTTTTTTCATAACTGCTAGAGTTACAATAATTTTGTTAAATATATTGCTTAGCTAATTTTTGATGCACCGTGTCATAGCAAATTTTCAGAGCTGTAGGTCCATAGCTGACTGAGTAATAGCTACTTTAACAGTTCACCACTGAGTAAATCACTTATAGCTGGAAATCTGTTGCACCTATCCTTGCCGAGGTTTCAAGATATCTTCCCTGCTATGAAATCTTGCCTGGCTAACATTTGGTCCAGTTTATTCAATTTGGTTGGTTGCTATGGCAATGAATTTGAAAATCTGAGGTGACCAAATTAAAAGGAGCCTACATCTCCATTATTATTGGTCATAGAGATTTTGGATGTGAAGACAACTTCTAGGAAATCATGTGCCCCAAATCTTTTATTGTTTCAGATTTTGACCTTGGACCCCTCCTTCAAGGTCAAATGTGGTTCTTCGTACCTATAATTAGGGCTGGGACGGGTGCTGAAAAACGGCATCGAGTACTCGCCCTCTCACAACCGGCCCGAATTCGAGTAACAGCGAGATTTAGTAGCTACCATTAGAAGTCTTCTGTAAACAAATAGTCGGTTCCGGAAACAAAACTTTTGAAGAAAAAGATCTTCTATTTGACCAGATATTATAGAATATGGAGTAAATTATACGTTTTCAAGCGAAAATAACAACTTTAATTGATATTATGTGACGGAAATGCTGAAATGTAGCATATTTTACACAAGCGTTTCATTACGTGGGTGATAATACAATACCTCGCGAGTAACTGAGAATTTAAAATGGACTTGAGTACTAGCAAAGATCGACTCGTCTATCGAGGCTCGAGTACTCGTTCACAGCCTTACCTATAATGGCCTATATATCCTTTGTTATTGGTCATAGAGGTTTAGGATGATAAGACAACCTATAGGAAATCATGTGCCCCAAATCTTTTGGTGGGCTCCGATTTGACCTTAGATCCCTCCTTCAAGGTCGAATGTGGTCCTTGATACCCCTAATGGTTTATATCTCCCTTATTATTGGTCATAGAGGTTTTGGATGTGAAGACGAATATTTTGATGGGGTCGCATTTGACATAATATTCTGTATGTCACACTTCCACCATGTCCCGTCCGGGGATACACTGCGTGAGATGCAATCTGTAGTTTGCTATAGGTTTACGATGGCTTTAGGATGTGTTCCCGATGCGCAAGATATTTTCCAGATAGCTTCCCGATTGGCGTTGCAATTGTCTCAGAAAATCTTCTGATAGGTTTGTGATAGCTTCCCGATCCATCCAATTGGTTTACAAGTCCCTTAAGAAGAAACAGATAAGTTTGTGAACGCTATGACATGGAAAAGATTGCTATACAAGTATAAGATAAGTTAAGATCATTGTAGCATTAAAAGGATGACAATACCATTGGTTTACGCTGATATAAATCTGGCAAGAATTGGGAAACGTTTAAGGCAATTTGAAACAGTTTGAATTTCTCGTAAACTGTTCCTGATGGTTTTACGAGTGCTGTACTCATAAACCTGTCAGGAAGCTCCGTATTCTCCATACAGGATCTCTGTATGGTGGCTTTAAGATTGTTCCCATTGAAAAGATTTACCTCCCGATCCCCGATATACTGGGATCAGCAAGGTTTACGACATATCGCAGAAATGGAACAGCCCCATAAATAACTCGTTTTTGGTTAGCTTGAAGAAGATTAGCTTCAAGAAGTGCTTGATACAGAAGTGCCTCAGTTTGCCAAAGGGGTTCGGAAAAACCCCCAAAGCTACATTTCAAAGTCATTCAAATGCTTGGATCAGTGGACTTTTGTAGTTCTTTCTAAGGGGAACCCAAGTCATGTCAAATATTCATGAAAGTGCCTTTATCATAACTAAAGCCACATAGGTTCTTATAAGATTAGTAAAAAAGTGGGAAAAAACATCTCTGGTTCAGTGGAACATCAAACAAGATAAGAATGGCTGTGATAAGATGCAGGAGTACTGAAAAACAGGCCAAGTATAATGACTGAGTACAAGGTTTTGAACTGGGTAAAATATTTGAAAAAAATACTTGTGTCATAATGTTGATGTATAAGATAGCCATGTTGAAGTCACATATAGTGAGTGACATATCATAATTTATTAATTGTTGATGACAATTAAGGCTGAAATGGTCAGTATATTGATTTGGTTGTCAGGTAGCTGCTTGTATTAATCAATGACTAACTGGTTAACTATTTCTGATGTATAGTGTCTTTGGCGAGAGGAAATAATGAAAATGTCATATGTGCATGCACAACCCAATATAAATATCGCTTACAATTTATATGGCGGTTCTTGGAGGTGCTCAAAGTGTAGAAAAGCCATGTAATGTTTGGTAATTTGTAAATAAACGTATTTTATATATACCATAATACCATATAACTTATATAAAAGGTTCTGAATTGATAACACTTTTGGTTGTGACTCCAAGTATAACGAATTCTGACGATTACGTAAAATTAACCTTATATGAGGTGATATACTTAAGAAAACAACTAACTTAAGTTCAAATTATTACCTCCGGCTAGTGTATGGGTGACCTTAGGGATTCTGTTAGTGTGGTTAATTATTTCAGCCTTAAAATAACTATCGTGGTTAACTCTTTAAGTAAAAATTGGAAAATATTTTTTGACAAATTTTTAAAAAAATTGTTCTTCTTCCCAGAATAAGAGTATTGAAAGAACAAGAATAAAAGTGTAGAACTAAGCAATTGAGCCCTGGTGTGTCTTTGCAATGACTCCACCAATGTCAGTGTGATTGTAGCGGCCTGGGGCCGGTTTCACGAAACCTTCTTTGAAAAGGAACTCCTTTAGTAAAGGAGGGTAATTTTCTTCCTTTGGGAAGGCCACCTTAGTTTCAAAAAGCTTCCTTTAACACATCCTAGCAAAAGGTCTTTCTTGAAACTTAAGGACGGAACAAATCTTCATTAAAGTTATTAAACATTCCTTGAAGGACACTTCGTTAAATTTAAAGTAGCTCCTTAGCTTCCGTGAAATTTAAGGGTTTTTTTATGCTCTCCTTTAAGGAAGGAGGCTTGTAAAACTGAGTTTTTTTTGTAAGAAGGGAGAAATTCAAGGCAATCCTCTAATTTAAGGAGCCTTTTATCTCAAGGAGACTTCGTGAAACCGGCCCCTGAAATCAGATCCTCATTTACAACAGGAGCTGTGTTTAATAGTGATGCATTCACACATTCATACTCTATTTTAGTGGTCTGACCAGTTCTGAAAATAAAAACCGGATTCCAGAGCTTTGAAACTGAACAAAATCCGGGATTTCAAAAGTTTGCGCTTCAGATATGGTGAAAATTTTTTACGTGAGCATAGTCAGCGTACATGACCTATATTGTGACGAGGAAATATGTATTCATGAGATATTATGAAGTTTATAAACTTTATTTACCAAGAATATAAAGTGAAAATGTGAGGTGTCTCCTCATTTATATGTTTTTGACTGTCTTGACAAAATATTAACCTGTAGAAAGTTTAATATAATGGCGTTTTCAATAACCGGTACTAAAATATTCTTTGCGGATTTTGTCATTTCAACCTAAAGAAAAGGAAATGCAGTATGCCAGTTTACCATTCACAATACTACCATATTTCCAAATAGGGGCTATTCTGGTGCTGGAAATTGGAGCAGTGAGACAGGGGTATAACTTGCAGAATACGTTTGAACATTCAATGGATCTGAAAAGTAACTTGAAATAACTCAAATAACCAGATGATTGATGATTCTGGGGAAGATTAAAGTCGCCATTAATACAAATAACATGATAACTTTGTCAACCTTTCCACCGATATCTCAATAATTGTCATCTATTTTTGCAATTTATGGTTGTCTCTGGTTGGGCTACATTGCCAACACAAAACTAGCATTCTCTCAAAGGGACCCATGTGCACTGGTTATGAATAAAAGTTGGCGTGCAAACTCAAGAATTTCAGCCAAATCTTAACCAAATTTTTTGTTATTGTGCTATCTTTATTGAGAAGCTGTACTACAATAAATAAATTTACAGCTTCATAACTTTTAATTTACTTATTAATGCTGTCAATTTGCTGTTGAATTGTCTTGTTTTGATGCTTTGTTTTTACAAACATTTTTGCTCTCTTCAGTGTTATTGCTCCTGTATGTTTACATAGCTTACACTATAAGTTCTGTATATTATAGTGTCCAGTGCTATTTCCTAGTGTTTTTCGTTTGTTTCTGGTACTAAATAAAAATTCGCAAAGAATATTTGGGAAACAGTTATTGAAAACATTGTCATTTTAGGCTTTCTACTGGCTGATACTTCATCAAAAAACGTTTTTTCCTTGTTTTGGTTCAATATTTGATTTGAATGTGTTAAATATACTGACAACAGTTAACTGGCAATAAAATGTCCATGACCAAAAATTAGTTCTGGGAGGTCGCCATGGTTTTTGTTGTCAATGTTCTTATCGGAAATGTGTGATCAAACTTTGAACATTTCCAAACATGGAGTCAAAAGTGTTAAACCAGACAGAGAAATTAGATATTAAATTGAAACAAGGAAAAAAAAGACACAAATGACCACAAATATAACCAAAATATAACCGAAAAGCTTTCACAAACGTCTCTTGCATTAACAGGCCATGATTGATGTATCCGCACTTGTGATTGACTGATTTTATGATTACCTTGACAACGGTGGGAAAACCCCAAGTTATTCTCTGCTTATGTTCTTAGTTTGCTGGTTTTGTTATTTTAACTGATGAATGTTTCAGATTTTTATAAAATATTATTCCAGATAGTGTTTTATTGTGACAAAAAGGCTACAAAGAGACCAGTTTAGCAACTATTGGTTGTACTTAAATTTTACCAATCTTTGATCGGCAATGAGCCAGTGAGCGATAATACCGAAGTTTGCAAACATCGTCCCAGCACTACCAAAAATAATTAAAAATTCCTGGATCCAGGTGGTGACCTGGATCACCACCAAACTTGATGGTGCCATTGTCAACATTTCCTGAAGTTTCATCAAAATCCATCCATAATTTATGGAGTTATTTTGAAAACAGACGAGTGCACCCTGCCTTGGTGGAATAACCTCCTTATTTGGGGTGGGGTGGGGGGTTGTCGTGCAATAATTTCCATCGATTGAAGTTCTCGTAGACTGTCTAGCTGTGTACAAGAAAGTATGAATTCTCCAAACCTCTTTATTCTGCTTCTGTGATTTATTCCAATAACTACTGTTGTATGCTGAATCAAATACAAAAACAATAAGACATGAATTGGTTTGACTGTTAAAGACGCAAGTTTCAACCCAAGAAAGCGACTGATGGTGCTTTGATGCGGATGGGATGACTATGTTTAATAACTGCCAATGTAACCATATACTCCATAAAAGACCAATGAAAATGAACGTAATAGTTTTTTTCTTGTTTCTGTTATCATATGGGATAATGAAGAAAACAAAAATGTGAAATCTGCTACATCATGTGACGTTCATCAATGAGGCAACCCTTGTAATGCAAAACAAAAAATATCCAGAAATTCTGCAATATACAGATTTTTTTAAGTTGGGCTCCACCAAGTCGAATTCTCTTTAAATAGAATAGCAGTTATTCTGATTGAAATTTACTATTTTCTCTTCAGTTTGTGGTTAAGTAAAAATATATTTTTGGATTGTATGAGATTCATTTGTCAGGGATCCACTGCATAGAATTAATTTTCAGAATTTGTCATAAATAAGACAAATTTGCTGTAAATACTTCAAAGTCTCCTGAACTATACAGTCACAACTGATCCAGTAAGATCTGTTACAATGCTGTCAGATACTAACAACTATAAATTGAGTAAACTGGTACATGTTTAAAATCAATCCTGTCATTTTAATTACAGGTTTACGATGTATGCTATAGGCTGACCAGGTTTTAGTTATGATTGTTTCAATAAACAGCCTTAGGAAAATATTTATGTTAAGTCACATTCATGGGCCATCAATTATTACAACAGGAAGCAGCTTCAGATCTTAAGTATTCTCAACCAAACTGAAATGTGTCTTTCTCTGTAATTGCTTTTGGTCTGGTTCGGGTAAAAGCTGTAGCTTGTCAAATGTCTCTTCAAATAAGCCTGCATCCCTCATGATGCTTAATTGAATTGTTTTTCAGATCCCTTAATTACATTAGAAATTGGGAGTAACTATTCACTGAAACATTAGGCATAACTTCAGCTGTATAATTTACATCCACACAAATATAACATTTTCTGTTGTTTAGATCTCTGAGAAACCAAAATTCAACTTATTCTGGTTAGTTTGAAAACTTGTAGTCTTAGCACTCCACAGTATATGTTAATTGGAGTAGAAATGGTATATTAATCTCTTAGAGCACTGCCACAAGATGAATTGGAGCCTTTAAAGACCTTAGAGTATTTAGAATCAAAAAAGATTTTTGGTTTCCAAATGACCCTAAAGCCTCTGGGCCACAAAAGTGATTTCTTTTTCAATTTCCTGAGGCTTGAAGTCCCAGTGCATCAGGTTGTGAAAATCTGGATCTCTAATCTGATTCACTCAGTCCTCCAAACCCTCTTGTAAGCTCAGATTTAAGGACCAGTTATATTTAATAATTCTGTGTGTACATTTTTCCAAAGTAAATTTTCAATTTTACTGTTTACATTTTACTGAACATTTTGCTTCCACAAATACTGTGTAAATATAAATTTTAGCAAGAAGAAAATTTCACTAATTCTACATTTTTAAGAAATTCACTAGAATTAATTTTCACTGATGTCTTGTTTGTACTTAAGATATTACCAGAAATACAGATTTAAAATTTCACTGTGAATAAATTTTCACTATCCAAGGTCATTAGGTAAAAGAGCTAAAACTGATCCCCGTTGAAAATTTCAATGTAGCACTTTGTGACAGTATATTTATAACGTCAATGTTTTACTTGAGACGTGACTCAGGATTAAAACCCAGTCCTCTTATCCATTTAGCAAAAATCGATCTGAATATGGGTAACAAACTAACCATGTTTTGGGTGTAACCAACTAGGACCATTGAAGCAAACATGGTGGATGATAGTAGGTAAATTGTTTATCGATATTGCCGATATTTATTGTTTTGGAACTGGACTCCCGATATCAAGATCTAAACATGTATTTCAATATCGCCATTTTAAGTAAAACTGTAAACTTACACTGTTAATATCGAAATAAAGGAAAAGTCTGAAGAAATTGTACACTTTTATCTCACATTTTTGAAGTTTTCAATGCGTTCTGCGTGAAAACTTTATTGTTTTGTTTTGATTCATTTCGCTTCCTGTTAGCGGTTCGGGAAACACTAAAATAAAACGTTTTCGGTTTCCCGAATTCGTACTATTTGGTAGACAATATGAACCCCCCGATATCGCCCGATATTGAAATATTTTTACATTCAATATCGATAATCACAAAGCCAAACGATTTACCCCCTAGTGGATGATGTAAACAAATTTATCAAATCTGACTGAATATTAAAATTTAGCCAAGTTAATAAAACCACCATATCTTTAGTTATGCTGTAAAACTGGTTTGGGGGCGCCTGTGTGGAAACACTCTTTTAACTCTAGTCAGTACACTCAGGTGTTGAACTCCTCCATCAATCTTTATAGGATGATAAAAAAAATAAAAGAAATTTACCCTTTCCATGGATAAAAAGAGATAAGGTTTTGCAGCGAGTCAGAAAGTCAAAATTTACATTATGTGTAATTTCTCACTGGGAACACTCTGTTGAAATTTATTAAAAAGGAACACATTTTGTAAAAATTATAAATTAGATTATGTAAATTGTCTAAAATAATCATGAAAATCTCGTATGTATTACAGATTTTGTAAAATTCCAAGAAATATGAAGCGGGGGTTCCTCAGTAGCAAATTTCATGTATTATGGTTAATTTAAAACGTATTACTATGATACTGAATATGTTTAACAGGATGTATCCATCTGGATTAATCACTTGATCTTCAATCAAAGCAAACCATTAAGTGCACCAGTAAAAAGTATTGGTAGTTTTTTTTACTGAGCCAGAATTGCTTAAATTTCAGCAAATATTGGATTACTTACTCTAATCTGAAATAATTTCTGAAGATTAAGATGATAAAGGTCCAAGTCCCTGTCATTTCAGAGTCTTTTAGGGATCATAGAATATTATTTCTTATAAACTAATGCTTCAAGTGTAAAAAATGACTATTTTATTTTATTTCAAAGAAAATCACTTTGATTATTAATCGTAGAGGCTTTGAATGTTAAAACAATTTGTAGAAGTCATGGGTTGCCATTTTTAGGCAGTGCCACATTTTGACCTTCAAACATCATTCAGCAGTTTTCAATGTAAAACAGATTGTAGGAAATCTAAGGCTCTGAATTTATGTTGATGCTAGATTTGACCTGTGATGTTTACTTAAAGGTCAGGTAGCATCAACAAACCTAAAAGCTCCTTCACTTTATTTTGAGTAATTTTCCAATATATAGTACCGAATACATTGTTCTGTCTGGGGATTATGCTGTAACATCAATAAATTGATAAATCATCAAGATCTATTTGGAAATAGAGAAGTTATATCTTTAATATAAAACCATTACAAATGTTTTGGTTTTTACCCCACAGTCTTTAAAGACTGTGCTGGTATTGTTACATTATACCCTAATATCTGGTCTGTGGTGGTCGTTGGTGAGGAAAGGCAGACTAATGCAAATCCCCGCTGACTTATCATGGTAATTTGATGGAGAAGAAGAACAGAACCATTCTGAAGTGGTTAAGTGGCAGCTTGCAAACCAGGAAGGAACCCTTCATATAAACCAAGTTTCCATGGCAATCGACCATCTCTGATGCTATTCTCACCTCAGTACTTACTTTATCTATGAAAAGTTGTTTCTAAAAATTGGTTGGTTTCATGAAATACAAGTACAGTAACTGTGTTCAGTCTCATCTCAAGAGACGAGATAAATACCTCTGCTAATCCAGAAATTCCAAGTAACAGGTTAAATACCACTGGAATATAGTATATGTAGCTGCCTAGCAACTTATATGTTCTTCCATTTAAGGGAACTTTAATGCTACATGTTATACCTGTACTTAATATGGTCTGATCTAGTGTTGTTGTGTATTGATATTTTAATATTGATCGATTATGGTTCCATATTTCAATATCATTACCATTGTATTAAAACTGCCAAATTGCAATGTCATTTCCAAGTTAGGTGAGCAGCTTTCTTTATAGATATGTTATTTATAGTTTATATTAATATTACAGATCTACAGTTACAGCTATGGGGCCACGGTGGCAGAGTGGTAACACTCTCGCCTCCCACCTCTGAGGCCTTGGTTCGATTCCTGGCACAGCCTCAAGTGGGAAAGCTGGTAGTTGCTTGCCGTTGGTCGGCAGTTTACAGTACAGAACCCTAACGAACTGTATGTACTGGTTAATCCTCTGCCCTTCCAACTACCCGTCGTGATATGACCTGTACAGTGTTGAAAGCGACATAAAAACCCAAATAAACTACAGTTACAGCTCTCTATTTTAGGATATAACATGATGTTTCAACGCTTTATTAAAATGCTGTATAAAAGCTCTGATTTGTTCACACGAACAAATATAACATGTTGGTAGATTGAGCATGGCTGTGGTTCTTGTTTAATATTATATTTCAGTATTGATATGTAAACAAAACAAATTTGAAATTTGATATCAGTCTAGAATTTACAATTCAGTGCCAACACCAGCTTGATCTTTATAATAGTGTCATTGTGCAGGCAGTATTTAAATAAGATATAAGTAAATCCAAAAATATAATTAAAGAATGTTTTCCAGAAGTAGACGTGTAGTTTGGGTCAAAAATCATACCTAGTCATCAGATGTCAAAAGGATGACATTAAAAATAATTTTATGTGATAGACTTAAGCACTAGCAGCATAAATATTGTAATGTATCTACTTCAGTTTTTACCCCACAGCCCTTAATGGCTGTTGGGGTATTGTTTTCACCCATGGTGTCCGGATGGTTGGGTGGGCGGCGGGAAATAGTTTGTCCGGGCTGTATCTCAGAAACCGTAAGGTGTAGGAAGTTGATACTTGGTAGGGACATTGGTTAGGGGGTGTAGCTGTGCAACGTCATGGTCTGACCTTGATTTGACCTTTGACCTTGCCGTAGTGACCTTGAGTTTGAAAATCTTGTCCGGGCTATATCTCGGAAACTGTAAGGTGTAGGAAGTTGATACTTGGTAGGGACATTGGTTAGGGGGTGTAGTTATGCAACGTCATAGTCTGACTTTGATTTGACCTTTGACCTTGTCGTAGTGACCTTGACCTATAAAATGTTGTCCGGGCTATATCTCGGAAACTGTAAGGCTTGGGAAGTCGATATTTGGTAGGGACATTGGTTAGGGGGTGTAGGTGTGCAACGTCATGGTGTGACCTTGATTTGACCTTTGACCTTGCCGTAGTGACCTTGACCTATAAAATGTTGTCCGGGCTATATCTCAGAAACCGTAAGGTGTAGGAAGTTGATACGTGGTACGGATATTGGTTAGGGGGTGTAGGTGTGCAACGTCATGGTCTGACCTTGATTTGACCTTTAACCTTGCCATAGTGACCTTGACCTATAAAATCGTCAGGGCTGTATCTCGGAAACCATAAGGTGTAGGAAGTTGATACTTGGTAGGGACATTGGTTATTGGCTATAGGTGTGTATTATCATGGTGTGACCTTAATTTGACCTTTTACCTTGCCGTAGTGACCTTGACCTTTAAAATCTTGTTGCACCTTTGGGTCTGTCTTTTGATGCAGATTAAGCAAAAGTCATATTAGAATTTATTAAGAATTTTACTTTCATAACTTCCCATTGTAAGAGATAGAATTTCATCAAGTGAGCCGCAGATTTTACTCCAACACCACACATAAGCATTCATTAAATGTATTACCACTTCTGTATGGATGGTAATATTCAAACCATCTAAACCATAATTCGGAAATACAGATGTATATAAAGAGTGTTGAATTTTAGTTTACTGATTAATGCTGTCATCTTGTCATTGAATTATCTTGTTTTAATACTTCATCTTTATATGCATTATCTTTCTTTTAAACATTATTTCTCCATTTAAACATTGTTTGGACCTTTATATAACTGACAGTGCTCTGAAAGTATCCTGAAGTTTGTACTGGTACAGTACTTCTATATCTCATGGTGTTGAAAATATTTCCCAAAGCTGTGGGGTACGGGCATCTCCGATGCTATTTTTATGTATTTTATAAACATAAATAAAATTTAAAATATCTCCTGTGGAAACTCAAACCTGGATTGATAAACTTTATGTGATTTCATTTAGAAATAATGCCAGGTCAGTGCTTTTACTCATGTATAGAGAAAAGGCTGGCAAATATGTTTCTGTGTTTCTCAAGGAATTTCTGTGCATTTTATCTAAATTGTTGTAACAACAATTGCATAAAAAAATCACTTACATATGGTGAGAGATGAAGTAGCCAAAAACCATTGTTATCTCTAAAAGTAATTGTATTTTTCTCCTTCATGAGATGCAGAGTATTTTTCAGAAGCATTTTACATTGGATGTTGTGTATCACAACTCAGTCTGTTGCAAGGATTTCTCATTAGTAATGTTGGGAAAAATAGTGATTCCTAGAAGCACGAGCTCTGGTGAGGCTTGCGCTTAAAAATGTACTGATCAAACAAGCATTTGTATATTTACTCAAAAAATAAACACAAGTTATATTGTGGTTTATTCTTAACGAAACCTGTGTTTCTTTTTTGAGTAAGTATGTATTACTTACCTGATTTTGACATATTTCAAGTCATTTAAAGGATGGGCTTTAACATAAGCAAAGTATGTTGTATAGTCAAAGCAGTAATTTGCCGAGTTTGCAGACATTTCCATTATAATCGGTAAAGGCTGTAATTTATAACTCTAAATGTATTTGCAAGATTTTTCAGCATATCAAATCCGATTTTACCCAGATGATGTGAAAATTGAATAAATTGAACTTTATATATATATATTTTTTCAAAATTGTTTTGATGAAATATTCACCATCGGAAAGTCTAAAATATTGCTGTTTTTAATGCAAATTTCTTAAAAACTCATTACATTTCCATTATCAGTGAAACTTATTTCTTATGCATGATACCAACCACCAATGATGCTGTTTCCCTCCACCCCCTAGAGATTGAAAAATCTATGTTGTATCAGCTAAAAAAACGTTTTTTTTCCAGCGATATTCTACAATTTCAAGTATAAGACAAGATGAGACCCGCCCTCACCCCCATCCAAAATCTGAGTTTCCACTGTGATATACACAGAAATACAACTGATATATACTTTAAGTGTTGGAACCAGCAATTAGCCAGTGGTGTCTGCTAAGATCAGGTATAAGGAAATTTTTCAGAATTTGTGTACTCACATTTTAGTGTAAATCAACAAAAAGTACCGAATGATGGTTGATATTAAAAAAAAAAATTAAAAAAAAATTAATAAAAAATAAATAAAATACCAGTTAGTCCCTGAAAATAAGAAAGATTAAAAGCTAGTGTTGAGAGACAAAGTTGAATTACCGTTTAGGTTTCATCCGCATAATTTATGAAAATGAGTTATAGCTTTACTAGCTTGTACTCTGGTTTATCAACACAGTCCTGCCGTTATTGAGTAACACGGGCACCCTGTTGTAGCTGTAATTGGGTGCATAGTCCTAATTGAAAGGGATAAAATCAGTGTCAACCATTAGCAATTGGATATTTGTGATCAGTACTATGGAAACATTGGCTTAGTTTTACTGGCACCTCCTGGCAGCAACTAGAGCAAAAACAGGAGGACAAGTAGCACTGTTATCATGTGGCAGCAACTGGGGCTCTTTACTTTGGGAGAAGACTCCTATTGAGATTTTGAGACATTTTTATCACAGGGATATATATCTTTATACTCTTACAAAAGCTAACAGAAAGAAAAGGTGGTAATGTTATAGTTCATCTATTTTGTGAGTGGCAGTGTGTTGTTTTAAAGGATTAAATGTAGGTAATGGTACCTACCATAAGACTTTCTGGGATAAAGATAATTCTCACCCATAACGTTTTGTTATTTAGTGTTTTTGTGAAGGATTATGGCATAACGGGCTTCCCACATGATTCTCTTCTATTCCTAGACTATAATAATGTCAACAATGTTAATTTTGCCACAGTATGAAATTCACCACAAGGGATGGGTGGGGGAACCCTTTAAAATGTTGGATAAAATCACCAAACATTCTGGCCAAATTTGCATAATCAGAGATCACAACTTCCTGTAAGTCAGGAAAATAGAAAATGGGTTTTCTTCACTATTAAATTTCATATTTTCACATTTCTCACTCCATTTTTCCTTAGTCGCTCCCATCTGCCAGACATCATATTTTTCCCAAAAAGTGCATATCACTCACTGATTATTGTTCCCTAGCAAATTTCGGATGTGAAACCAACCTACAGGAAATCATGGATTGGGAGTCTTTCTGTCCTGCCAGATTTTACTTTTTTGCCCCTGGTTGAAGGTCAAATGGAGTTGACCGAACTTAATTGTCCTACTTAATTGTAAACTTATTATTTGTCCCAGCGCATTAGGGTGTTAGGGTCCTTTGTCTTTACAAAACAATACATTGGTACTCCAATGATGCACATTAGGTCAATGGTACCAGGCAAAAATATATATGATATTGTCACAAAGTCATGTTATTTACAATAGGTGTAGCTATATAGACCCATTAGTGCCTGAAAATGCATAAACCCTCAGCCACGGGTAGTTTCGAAAAATTCACAAAAAAAAACCAAAAAACAATTCTGTGTTTGCAATCCAGATCTAAATTCAGACAGTCTTTGAGGAGGATCAAGCCATGGCTAGACCCCAACCTTGTGTCAAAATATGACCCTAATCTGGGCCGGGATTCACAAGCCGGGATTCACAAAGATTCTTAAGTAAGAATTCTTACTTAAGTACAACATTTGTGGTTAAATATAATATGTATAGCAGTGGGAATCACACCCAATTTCCGCGGTCGATTAATTGCCAATTTTGTTCGACCAAGAATTGACCAGAATCAAATTTTTACTCCATCGTTTGTCATAATAGCACAAAACGCTTTCCGATATGAAGTGTAGGTCAATCCCGTAAGAGTAATAGTGTACCGACATTTAGAATCTACTGAAAATACCCACTTCTGTAAATATGACGGGAGATGGAAACAAACTTAAAATTCAAGATAAATCTGTCAGTTTGTTAAGTAAAAATACCTAAAATATTTTTAAAATATATGGATGTTGAGATAAATTAGCAAAGGTAAGATTTAAGCTGAATAATTGATCATTAGAAAACCAAAATGACCGACCGCAGTTGTACACTGTCGCCGACGATTAATTGAGCACATGTCTAATCGTCCACCCACTAAATGTATATTTTTCCAGTTAAGCACACAGACAAACAAATACATACAATAATAATACGTCAATACACTCATCAAAACCCCTTTCAGGGAGGCAAGGGTAAAAAGTGTTGGTGTAAACAAGAAAAGCGTAAAATATGAGGTTATAGTCTGTGAAATAGAGCCTCATCTTAGTAGAAAAGGGGAGTTCCCAGCTCAGCTTCAGCCACAAGATATGAGTTCTGTTACTGTAAATATTTGTAGCTTGTACTTTTTATATTACAGTAACTTTTACCAGTAAGGTCTCAAAGATCACGCCAAGGTGAAACAATCATGCCAAACAATTAAGGAGTTGAAAAATATTATGCTCTGATAAATTAGTGATAATATTTATAACAATGATCAAACATTGAAAAATGAATAGATATGCAAGGAATAAGTGGGCGTTGTTTAGATATCTATTTGGTGAAATCAGGTGAATTGTTCTGACTGTAGTGTGCAGTCATGTTTGATCATGGATTAATTAAGCGTCCCTGAAAGGGCGCTTATTTGTTTTCGCCTCAGTTTCCTCGCCGCCGCCGCATTATGGTGTCCCTTGAATATCTCCCTTATTATTAGAAGGTTTCAAACCCTACTTGGCACTTATATACCTTAGGTGTGGGAAAATTCTTCTGCATGCTTAAATTTGACCTTTGACCTTTATAAAGGTCACATGATCAAAAACAATTATTTTGAAGTACACCCCCCTGTCATCGCAGTTCAGGAAAAACTACTTGCTACACAGCCTTATAATTTGACACACCTGTTCATACTATCGAAAACGCAAGCTGATTAGATTTTGGGAGCAATCCCTTGAAAAATGTCTCATTTATGAGTGATTTTCTGACACCTTCCAATCTGAAAGCCTTAGATTTAGGTCAACCCACCTATTATCTTCTTAAGTATTGCATTTAGAGCCATAAAATGTACTGGGAGGTAATAGGAAACCATATGTGGAGAGTCTAAATAGCCGGTCAGTTTTACCCCCCCCCCCCCCTTCCTATGGGTCAAACTGGGGTCATAAAATAGCTGATTTTGAGTTTTTGCCTTATATCTCTTTTATTGTTGCTTTTATAGCTTCAGAATGTATTAAGAGGTATTGGGAAAGCATATGTGGAGAGTCTAAATAGCTGGTCAGTTTCCCCCCCCCCCCCCCCCCCCTCCTATGGGCCAAACTGGGGTCATAAAATAGCTGATTTTGAGTTTTTGCCTTATATCTCCTTTATCGTTGCTTTTATAGCTTCAGAATATATTAAGAGGTATTAGGAAAGCATATGTAGAGAATCTAAATAGCCAGTCAGTTTTATCCCCCCTGACCCCCCTTTATGGGTCAAACTGGGGTAATAAAATAGTTGCTTTGGAGTTTTGCCTTATATCTCCTTTATTGTTGCTTTTATACCTTCAGAATGTATTAACAGGTATTGGGAAAGCATGAAAGTCTAAATAGCCGGTCAGTTTTATCCCCCGCCCCCCTTATGGGTCAAACTGGGGTCATAAATAGCTGCTTTGGAGTTTTTGCCTTATATCTCCTTTATCATTGCTTTTATAGCTTAGGGTGTATTAAGAAGTATTGGGAAAGCATACGGCGCAGCTTTGTGCATTCTTAGCGTTACAGCATGCTTATTAAAACCACAAAGCATTTTAAACTTTCAGGGATGCTTCGCTTTTGTTAGCAAAAGCATTCCTCTAGTTTAATTAATTGATTACCCGGTATTTATGAGATACCCTACCTTACTCCAGTCAGTAAAAAATATCCATATACGTTTACAAAAGTTAGGCTATTTTTTTATCATTTAAACAGAAAGGGATGTTACTATATACTCTATATTTACACATATACCCAATATGTATGCAATATTTACAGGAGGTGTTTATTTTCAGCAGATACTAAATATCAAGAATTTTGAAGCAACAAAATATCTTACACAATATATATTTATCTTACCCTGGAAAGAATATGAATATTAAGCTGTACAGACCAATAAAATAATTGATGATATCTCAATCATTATCTGGAAAAATTGGTGATTTAAATGTATCCAGATGGTAATCCACATCACTTTCAAAAGTTAGTGATGGGATCAAAGTTGAATCAAGACCCATCTTTTGATTTTTTTTTTCAGCAAGGTGCAATCAGTAGTATTTATGTAGTTCTGCTAACAAACAGACAAACAGGCAAACAGTCTTGAGAATAACCTCTTTTCAGAGTTCGTAATATTGTTGTGGGAAATACTGTGAAAACAACATTAATACCCAGCTGTGCAAAGTTGAGAATATATCATCCATACCCGCTGATAAATATGGTTCTGAAGTAAACATAAACACTTAAAACATTAATAGTGAGTTCATATACTGGTAATTAATATATTTCAGAGCAGTTGTACTGATCCCACAAGCAGTGACAGTTGGGTTTATTGATTTCTACAAGTAATGCCTCTAATTTCACCAAAAGTGAAGTTTGGCAGAACCAAAGGTTTTCCTTTTAAAGGAACTGATTTAACAGTCTTTGGTCAAGGCTATTATAATCATTACAACACAACATGTTTTCCCAGTAAAATATTCAGTTAGTCTTGAGACAGGACCAAAGCAAATTACTTGTGTCATTACACCTGGGAAAACTGCACTGAGCTTGAGTGGGCAGATAAAAGCTGGCTGGATCTGATGATATTTTTCCAGGAACCTCCTACAATCCTAACTAATGGTTTATATTTGAAAAAGGTAGAAATATTAGACCATCAGATAAAATATCAGCAACTTCCTCTCAATTGATTTACCTCACAATTGAAGTGCCCTTTTTTTCCAGAAAAAAATGGTGAGATTTTGGGATACAAAAAAAAAACAAGTCTATTTTTGAGCTAAGTATGACTAAAGTATCTAGGTATTTTTTCCTTTTCTGCTCACAGAAAATGCTATGAGTTAAAACTCTGTGTAGTTGGGATCTCATATAACCTTTCAATATGGGCTATCAGTAGGAATCAAATCTAATCCTTCATATTGATACCATTTTAGTTATGAAATTTTGTGGAAGCTGAATCCGGGTCCAGATCATCTTAAAAGAGGGCTGAGCTATGGGTAGACCCCCACCTTGTAAATTTAACCATTGTCTGACATGTAATTATTGACAGCAAAGTGACATATGTAATTGTAATAATACCTTTATTGTGCGAGGGTAAATATGTGTCTATTAGATTAATAAATGGTACCATTTTATTTCACATAACAAAAGGTAACCCACAAACTAGAAATAGGACACCCTGTTGATAGTAGATGCGAATAGAAACAGGATAGCATAGAAGAACACACATTATCATGTGTAATGTCCACCCCATGAACCTTTTGCCAAAATTGTACAGTAGTCTTACAAGACCCTGTTTCATTTGTAAAATATATCAATGATGCTTAAATATTTATTAGTGTAGATGTAAATTATTTCAGCTTCATGCCTTTTTGCATTGGTTGGGTCGAAAATTTTGACGAAATCACTCTATCTTGCACGGTTAAGAAGATAGAAGCAAATTCCTGTTTTTCTATTTTTGGCAAAAATTCGAAAAATCAAAATGGCCGCCATTTTTGGGGAGGGGAAAATTTTTTTGAAAATTGCAAAGAGTACATTCCTTAGATACCCTGTGGGTCAAAAATTTCGACGAAATCGCTCTATCTCGCACGGTTAAGGAGATAGAAGCAAATTTGTGTTTTGCCATTTTTGGCAAAAATTCGAAAATCTAAAATGGCTGCCATTTTTGGGGAGGGGAAAATTTTTTGAAAATTGCCAAGAATACAATGGTCAGATACCCTGTGGGTCGAAAATTTCGACGAAATCGGTCTATCTCGCACGGTTAAGGAGATAGAAGGAAATTTGTGTTTTGCCATTTTTGGCAAAAATTCGAAAATTCAAAATGGCCGCCATTTTTGGGGAGGGGAAATTTTTTTGAAAATTGCAAAGATTACATTCTTTAGATACCCTGTGGTCGAAAATTTCGACGAAATCGCTCTATCTCGCACGGTTAAGGAGATAGAAGCAAATTTGTGTTTTGCCATTTTTGGCAAAAATTCTAAAATTCAAAATGGCCGCCATTTTTGGGGAGGGGAAAATTTTTTGAAAATTGCAAAGAGTACATTTCTTAGATACCCTCTGGGTTGAAAATTTCGACAAAATAGCTCTATCTCGCACGGTTTAGGAGATATGAGCACATTTGCATTTTTCAGTATTCAAAATAGCTAATTACTCATTTATTTAATTAATTACTCACTCATCTATGAAGCAATTCCCCCCAAAAGCAATCCCATACAAGCTATTAACCCAATGAACCTCCATACCAAATTTCAGAAAGCTAGGCTTAATAGCATTCCTTAAAATGTCTGGAAACCAAAGAGCTACTCAAAAGTAGCAAAGTAGCTATTACTCAGTTAGCTATAGAGCTATCATCACCAAAAGCAATCCCATACAAGCTATTAACCCAATAAACCTGCATGCCAAATTTGGTAAAGATAGGATAAGAACTGTTGCCTAAAATGTCTGGAAACCAAGTGGGACGGCGGACGGCGGAAAAAGCAAAAATAATATGTCCACCCCCCAGTGGGGTGGACATAATAAATATTTTAATATTGGGGAGTTGTTACTTCCAAAGATTATCTGGGTTTTAACTGGTTATAGATTTAAGATCACATGTAATAAAGCTAGTAGCAAGACTGTGATGCATCACTCTATCAGTTCATCAGTTTTGTGGTTTATTTGACACTATAAAGACTTTCATCTTTGGCTGATTTTGTTAAATAGTGACCTAACCAAATAAGGACAGAAAGATATGAAGTTACATTTTAATAGAGCTATAACACAACAGCCGTTTTTTGCACATTACCACATTCTATTTCATCAGTGACTACTTGTTTCTTCTTTCTGTTCAATCAAAGTCGTCTCAGCCAATGAGGTCGCAGGGAATCAGCCAAGCCCTGTAACTTGTCAATGCACAGACTGATTTGTCTTTGCAAAGAGGGATTAATGAGCAGAGAGAAACTACTGTCAGTCAATGTTTCCATGCTAGGGACTTGAGATGTGCAGTTTGCAACTAAGGTTTATAATGTTTATGAAAATAATGCCCATTTCACACTACACAAGCGGTACGTCCCACGGTTAGAGGTTTAAGTCGGCGGGGAACCGCCCCCAAGGATGCTATATACCTTCCGAAATTTGTTGTATCCTTCATACCACATGCGGTGCAATTCATGGTTATAGGCATTGGGTCAAAAAAATGCCGCTGTCTTTCAACTACCGTCTGAGGTTCGTATACAACCTTGTGACACAGTGGCGAAATGTCCATGTACCTCCACTTGCCTTACGTTGGTGTATTACACCCAAAGACAACTGAGTAACAACCTCATGTACAACGTGGACCACCCCTTCAGTTACCGTAGCAAGAGTTTCATTTGCACATGCTTGCATTCGTCAGTGCATGCTCACGGTACCAAATTCTCATAGTCGGACTGGTTTTGAAAATCAAGACTTGACTATTCTTTGCGTATTTTGTCATTTCTACGTAAATGAAACAAAATGCGGTGTGCTGGTTTACCGTTTACACCACAACCAAATTCAGAGGTGGAAATTAAAAAAATTTAAAAATTTCTATGGGACCCTCAAGGATTTTACTGAAATACTGTGATAAGACTTTGCAACCGCCACTTCGCTTGTCAACATATATAATGGAAGGAAAACTTAAAATGTTTGGAAGAAGCCAGAAATTCAAAGAAATTATAAGCATTTATCCCATATTTTCATGCATTTTACAGACTTTTATACAGTACTAGTAGCGATTACATTGAACAGAACTCCCATGTTTTGGTTACGATACTGTATAACCTTATTCTCGCTTGTCAGCTCACATAAATGAAGGAAAACTGAAAATATTGGAAACAAACCAGACACCTGAAGAAATTCTACACTTTTATCACATATTTTACGTATTTACTGACTTTTATTGTGATGTCGTTAAGAGGAACATCCATGTTTGGTTGGGGTGTACTAAAATGCGTAATCCTGGAATCGGTATAGTTTTGCATTGCTGCGACCTCCCGATGTAGAGATTTTTGGTACCGACCCATCCCTAATTTTTGGTCCACATCACCCACACAGAAAGATGCATATTCTGCTGCCAGTACAAGGAATTAAATAGAATGCCTCAGGATAAGCAATGAAGAAGCAGAAAGAGTAAAATGTGAAATTAGTCTGGTATATAAAATTCACCACTCAGGAAACTCTGTATATTTCTTTGCATTATGGGAAATTGTTTATGAAATTTTACCTTTTTCTGGCAGTTGTAGATCACCTTTTGTTGTCTGTAAAAATATTGGCCCTTTTGTTTGAATTTGAAGGGGCATGTGTGAGTAGCGAATTTCACGTACTGTGGTAAAAAAATGAAAGGTAACAAGTCCATTACATTTGTGTCTGTTGCTGCAGCCTACGAAACTGCCAAGAAAAGATGAATATTTAAACACAAGCAAGGGGAAAATAGGAATTTCTTTGAATTGCTTTATTGAGCGGAGGTGTTAGTTTTGGGTTTTTCACATCATCACACGAGAGTAGTAGGAGCTATCAATCACAGTGGAAAAAGTTTGGTTGTGTAATGATACAGTGTTCTTTGTCATATGACAAGGTTTTAATTATTCATAAATTTGAGCAAATGTTGTATGGATTATGTCAAAATTATTGTGAGTATTTTTTTTTTTTTTGGATAAAGACCCATAAAATGGGCTGATAAGCTCTGGATGTCAGATTAGAGTTAATTAATATCGGAAATGATACAACCAGCATCTCCTTACAAAATATCCGTATATTGCAAATTGTTTGAGTATTATTAGTGTGGCTTTTTGAGGGGATAATGAGTTAAAGACTTGTGAAATGGACCAATAGAGCTTTGGTTGTCACATGACAGTAATGTGATGTTAGTCAGCGTATAAGCATATTGGACAGAGACGTGATTGCTCATTTGACTAAAAAGGTGACATGAAAATGAGGGAAAAGCTTTTACATGAAAGGATATGACATATATTTTATAAGATGTGGGCTAAACAGATGGCATTGTTTAAATGGAACCTGAGTACTCAAAGGGTAGAGTAGTGGATTATTTGCATCAAAGAATTAGCAAAACATTTCTATTTTCCATTTAAATATTGGTAGGTTTCTCGGTATTCACAGAACAATGGCATAGAATGACTTAAACTACTTCTGAAAGCAAAATGGCCTATTTTTATTGACATTAGAAAAATTAAGTACTCTGTACAAAAATTACTAGTTGTTCTAGTCCTACAAAGCACTCTGGGGCCTATCCTGATACCAGAGCAGCTGCAGAAAGCAACAAAAAATATCCTCGGTGGCCTTGTGGTTTGCAAGTTTGCCATCTAATCACAGGCTGTCACCTCCGTGTGGGTTTGACTCCTACAAGGGCAGTGCTAAAGGACCTGTCCCAATATGACCCTGGCTGTTGGATGGGACATTTAAACCCAAATTTAACCTTATACATTAAAAAAAGGATTTGTATTTCTTGTCACACTTTGTCAGGGAAATTCTGTAGAATAAATTGTGTTTATTTTCAGACTAAAATTTAACTCTGTTTGTGATTGGATATAAATATAGTTGTACTCTGTAAAGTTGAAAGAACCAGAAAAGTACTTGTACTTCATCAGGACTTATCCATATATCAGGGAGTTGACTCAATATAAAGACCCTGTCTTGAACTTGTAATCAGTTCCACTGAGAAGTGAATTCTACTTATAGGTGTTTAAATACAACCATTTTGGTAAACTATGTTTTATAGTTATGCTTGTGTTTCAAAAACAAACCACAGCCTTGATTTACTCAGTAAATGAAGCAATAGAGTAGAAGTTAACAACCTATGATGGGGAAACAGAAAGGGCCAGCAGTGTCAACTGTAGGTGCCCGATGTGTCAAATGAAAGTGGTAAAAGTGTTTGCCAAGCTCTTATTCAGTGGAGAATTGAGGCGTTACAAGAGAAGAATAAATAAATAGGACCAAATTATTGTGGGCTGAAACAAAGATGTTTTTTGTTTTTCTTCAGAAGTCAGATTGTAGAGTATTCAGCGAAGCTGATTCAAAGTATTTATAAGACATATTTAGAATGAGAAATGTTTCAAATCTGTCACAGTCTGTGAAATTAAACATTGGAGCACCCCTTATAGAATGAAAACTTAGTATTACTCGAGTATTCATTAAAGAATAGAACAATAAATAAAGAGTTATTCAGGTTTATGAAAACAATACTCTTTTCTTGTTTCATCTCATCACCTTTTGCAATTATTCTTATAAAATTCAACTAAAAATGAGTCTTTATCTTTAACTTTGATGTGGAAATCATGTCAGAGAACTGAAGTACCCGAGAAAGAAATCCAGCAATGAATTATCTGGAGTGCGATATTAAGTTCATGTTTTCTTTCCTTGTTTGACATTTGCCATTTTGCGATAATTCTCCTAAAAATCCCATAAAATTAGTCACTTTCTACCCAGTGTCTGAATATCAGTGACTCGAATTTTGGTTGTTTTCAGCCGAAAAACGTAATCTTTAAAGAGTAAACTTGTGAGTTGGGGCTGTACCTGTACAGTCAGATTGGTTAAATAGCGCTTTGAGTCCTGTAGTATATGGAGATATTGCGCTGAGTATAAATACATAATGATAATGATAAACTAATGGTTAAGAAACCTCAAGCACAGAGTTTATATCTCAGTCCACCCCCTGATAGTTGTACTGATATAAAGAAAACCCTGGTAAGTAGTATTTAAAGTATCGTATTCTGAAAAATATTTAAAATTAATCAGGAAATCTAGATCACAGTATATGTTGGTATAAAAGACATACTGTATGGAGCTGATAGATGTCTCTATTTAAAACACATTTTCTACCAGGGCTGTAATACTCTGAAATAGAGTAAGAAATCTAAAATTCGCCACATATCTGAAATTCGCCACAGGTGGAAATACTAATAAAATAAATGAATTGTGGTGAGATTTGTTGACTGCATAGTAAATTAAGGCTTTTTGAACTGAAAAATACCAATTTTTAGACAAAAACATCACTTTCTTCATAAAATTAACTAAGGTTTTAGAGGTGGCGAATTTTAGATTCCTGTCGAATTTTAGATTTCTTACTCTATATATGAAAGACTAGTATAATGACTTATTGAAACAAATAAAAAGAGTAGAATTTTCTCATCCAATTGACCCAAAATGAGTCATTTCTTGTGAAACATTTGCAAGAGAATCAGGCAAATACTGGCTGTTTCTGAGAGCACTAATAGTTGAAATAGAGCTTGAGTACTAAAATAAAAGAGTTTTTTTCCAGTCCAAATCTTACTTAGTAGGTGCTTCTACTAAAATAGACCCTACTGTACCAACATTATCTTCATTTTTAAACAAGAACACTCGTAGAGTGCATACCCCTGCTAAGGCAAGTAATAATAAGTAAATGGGTAAATCTAGATTCTTTTTTATCCAGATGGTGATCCAGATCAGTCTTAAAGTTTAATAGTATCCAAGTAGGACCATCAACCATCTTTTGATTTTTTTCATGAAGTTCAACCAGTAGTATTAGTGTAATCCTGCTAACAAACAAACAGACATGTAAGTAACACCTCCTAGGCGGAGGTAATGAAGATTAACTCTACACGTTTGTATTCTGGGGATGCTCTCAATAGCTTTTAAAATGCTGGCATTGAAGTAGACTGTGTCATTGATGTAGAAGCTTCTCTGTTGTGCTGTTTCACTTGAAAAATTAAATTGTCACAGCTTTTCTGTTTCCTGTAATGTCATTACTGCTGGATAGTAATAAGACACATCATTACTTCATATTCTGAAGGTCGTAGTCGTAGTTCTCAAACCTTATGGAACAAAGAAAGAAAGAAAAAAAGAATTCAGGGCAAAATAGTAAACACTTTGTTCTGGAAGCAAGTTTATATCCACTGGCAAGGACTCCAGCATTTGTCTGCATTCAGATGTTTAACACTGATGTAGTTCTGTGAAGAACATGTTGTGTTTTTATACCATCTGAACATACTGTTTTGCTCATTTGTGGATGGGTAGTGTAACATTTATGTCATAGTGAATATTTGATGGTAAATTCATATAATGGATGACATGGATATTAACTTCTGTATATATAGCTTTGGATTATTCTTGTTTTCAGTTCTGATAATATAATATGAAGGATTTTATAAATGAGATAGGATATTAAATAATGAATGAGAATTTACTTAATGTTTTCAGTGCAATATCTGCTGAGGATTTTAACACTTAAATGTATTGCTTTCGGAATACTGTAGTGTTTGTAAGTATTGCAATCAACTCACATTAAATTATATGTTTTTCGCCAGGATCATACAAACAAGAACTTGTTGGATGATGTCTGTATAGATTATGCTCAGGATTTTTATTTTTCGAACATGTGGATTTGGGATGAGCTGTTTAGTTGATAAGGCTTGTGTAATTCTACATACACTACCATACACAAGTAGCAAATTGGAATATGTGTTCCCTTTGATTATAAATAAGAAGTTATTGAATATGGTCTGTAGAAAATTCTGAGGATTCTGACTTCATAGACAGATTTGGAATATCAACTTATATTACTAAATCAAGAAATAAATAATTTTACAAGAAGAAAAATATTTAAATTTGTAATTTATGAGATACACTGCTTAAGTGTACTGAACTGGAGTTTTGTTGGAGTTACTGTTGGTGTAATTGCAATAGTAATACAAGTAAATATACCAGAGACACAATTTAATTTGTTGCCTACAAAGTATGTACTATAAAGTCTTACCACACAAATTTGTTGTATCATCAAGTTATAATATTATGTTAAATTTTACAAGTTAATATCAACTTTAATTGAGGATTATATTATCCACCTTGATAACATCAAAAACTTATTGGATATTGATTATGTACTAAAGATGTCTATCTCCTGAGGTCAACTTGAATTCTATCATTTTCACTTGGATAATAAAGACATATTGGATAATTAATCAGCACTTACCACAATGAAAGACCCTGATTTTGGTGGGGGTCGGAGTAAGAAAACGACCATGAAATGTTGGAAGGGCAATAAAGGCAGCGGAGAACATGTGGCAACACCTAGCAGGGAAAATAGAGAACTGCAGATACCTGAAATCACACTGCAGGTGGCTACTGTAAGTAGATAGTGGAAACCCTATAACTAGAGCACTATTAAAGTGAGTTTTTAATTGTCCAATGTTGCACACCTTAATACCCCATTCACACTGCAGGCAGTATCCCCTCGGTAGTCCACGTTTCGTAAAATGTTCCTTTCCTTCAACTGCCGTCTGAGATCCAATTATGCGACCTTGTGACACAAGGGCAATTGGTGCATGGTGTAGAGGTATTTACTCTGTATGGATTATGCGTTTATAAAACCCGAGTCTCAGAACAGTCCCTTTTAAGGATAATAAATGTTGAAAACATTGTGTTGACACAAGTTTTATTGGTTTTCAGTATACATGAATCCAGAAGTGTATCAAACTGTCAAAGTTGCAAGCAAGTCAAAGTAAAACTTCAAAAAGTAAAGCTTTATGTTATTTTTCCCCCAGAAAATGGTTGCTTTGTGGATATATGAGAAATGTAGGAGTTGTAGTAGCCTTGCCACAGGCGTTTATATGTATAATTTTAACACAACTGTTTGATTGCATTATAAGTATTTTTCATAATGCTCTCATACATTTGCTTAGCCTACCTTGTCTCCCAGATAAGAAAGGCCCCTGATACAGTGTGCATTATGGCAAAATAAATTCATGTTTGCATTATGGTTGAGACAGCCTGGAAGGCCAGGCTAGAGTTGCAGTACAGTGGATAGGTTTGGATATGATACCTCACATAGCAGACATAAAAAAGTTTGATGCTGTCTAAGTGGTAGTAAAGCCTATCCACTTGAGTGAGATCTGCTAGATATAAAAACTTACTCTGGTCCTTTTCAGACATAACAAACGTGAGTCAAGAACCTTTTTTTAAAGGAATTTACCGTAAATGACCTATTTAGCGCACAGTGTGCTAAGGAAAGACTATTTTATTCAATATTTGGTGGGAAAAAGTTCCCCTTTTAGCACACCCATCATGAAACATTTCCCGGGATGAAGTATAAGTCAATCCGGTAAGAATAACGGTGTTTCAACATTTAGAATCTATTAAAAATACCCACTTCCTGTAAATATGGCGGTAGACATAAACAAACTTGAAATTTATGGCAAAAATGTCAATTTATTAAGTAAAAATATGTAAATCATATAAACAATATGTGGATATTGAGAAAAATTAAGAAAGGCAAGATTTAAGCTGAATAATTGATCATTAGAAACCTTTTGTAACCAACCGCGATTGTGCACTGTCACTGTCTAATCGTCCACCCACTAGAAGTTGTCAAGTATATTGCCTTGAAAAGAGATAGGGTGTGGATACAAGGGCGGATGCGCTAAATAGGTCATTTACGGTAGTGCTTTATCCGATTCACACTACAGACGGTATCACCCACTAGTGCTGGGACGATGTTTGCAAACTTCGGTATAATCGCTTGCTGGCTCATTGCCAATCAATGATTGGTAAAATTTAAGTACAACCGATATTTACTAAATCCATTTCTTTGCAGCCTTTTGGTCACAATAAAATGCTAACCTTAATAATATTTTGCAAAAATCTGAAATATTCATCAGTTAAAATCACAAAACTAGCTGTGAATGCAATAAAAATAATGTAAATAGAAACACCTTGGGGTTTTCCAACTGTTGTCAAGGTAATCATAAAATCAGCCAATCACAAGTGAGGATACATCATGTATGGTCTGTTAGTGAGGGATACATCTGTGAATGGCTTTTAGATTTTACTTTGGTCATATTTTGGGTAATTTGTGTGTATTTCATTTGTTATCATTTAATATTTGATTTTTGTGTCTGGTTTACACTTTCGACTCCATAATCGGAAATGTTCAAAGTTTGGTCACAAATATCCTATACGAACATCGACAGGGAAAATCCAAGCGATCTCCCAGCACTATCACCCACAGTAGGCCGCGTTTGGGGAAATGTCTCTGTCCTTGGATCACCGTTTAAAGTCCATGTGCGACCTTGCGAGTCATTGGCGAACCGTCCACTACCTTGGGAGTCCTACGGACTGTTAAAAATTTCCGCCTCTGATTTCGATACCGTGAGCATGTGCAGAAGATTTCGTGCATATGCATATGAATTTCTAACTATGGTAAGCGAAGGTGTGGTCCACGGTGTACATAAGGTTGTGATTCGGTTGTCTTTTGGTGTAATACGGTGACAAAAGATGAGTTAAGGTATTTGACGTTTTGCCGAAGGTGAGTTGAGGTTAATGGAGGTCACTTCACGGTGACCAACATTTTTAGTAGGGCTGCAACGATTCTTCGGTTACTCGGAAACGAAACGATTCAGTTCAATACTCGAGGCATGAAAAGTGAACCAGGTCTTCCAAAACAACTAAACACAGACGTAAAATCTACTACATAATTCTATTTTTTCTTTGGTTGTTACTAATATAAGGCGTTTCTGTTTTAGTATTTTATATTTTAAGTATTTGCAAACTTTATTTCTTTTTGTAACAACGTTTTATAAGACTGCATTTTATTATAACGTATTTCGAGGACGCCTGAAATCTCGCAATATAAAGATGGTTAAAGTTTCTTATATTTTGCGTTATAAATGCGTCTTTTTCCCAAAATTCAATAAATTATCAAACTTCTTTCCTGTTGTGTGGTTTGTAACCATTTTATAAGGTGTGATATGTCAAAATATGAAGCAGTTTATTTCGTGGGCGATAATCAAGCGATTAACCGAGTCCGAATCGATTCTTCTTAAACGAAGAATCGAGGCACATTTTCGGGCTCGCTTGCAGCCCAAATTTTTAGTACTGTTATCCGACTGTTATTGATGGTTAAAACACCATGTCCAATCAGTGGCCGACCGCCTGTAGTGTGAACAACTTGGACAAAATGGGGCAATCTGGGAGGCGGTTCCGATGCCGAGAAAACTTCTAACCATGGGTCGACCGCCTGTAGTGTGAATGGGGTATAAAAAACCTATAATATATTGATACATTCAATAGCTGGTTCTTAAGTTTGTCTACTATTTGCAAGTTTTGTTATATCTACATTTGTTATATTGAAATATCGTTTCACGCTGTAAAATCTGTTATTTTGCACCTACTGATTGTTCAGTTGTCATAAATCGTTTTGCTAACATACAAGATATACAAAACTGACAGTGAATTAAATACAAGCAGCCTATAAAAGCAATTAAGTTTCATGAAAAATCTCACAATAAGTCTTTTTAATGCATAAATAATGATGATTAAACTACAGGGAACTGATAAACTACAGAACTATTTTGAAAATTCTTCGTGGTGGGTGATGGAAACCATATTGAAATTCCACTTTTAGTATCGATATTGAAATTAAGAAAGACATATCGATCGATATATGATCGCTTCACTAGTATACTACTATTATCATTGATCACAATATATGCCAATGTTGCCGCTGCCCTTCCTGACTCCTGGTGAGTAGTTAGGCGGTGGACTTTAGGTGGACATGAGATGGTGAAGACAAGAAGAACGCTTGACTAAAATCTAATTCTTTATTAACTAGGGGTAGTCATACCATGAATAACTTGAAAACCGCTGGTGATGTACCAACACTTGACTCACAGCATTCTGTACAAAAACACCTTGAAACCGCTGGTGATGTACCAACACTTGACTCACAGCATTCTGTACAAAAACACCTTGAAACCGCTGGTGATGTACCAACACTTGACTCACAGCATTCTGTACAAAAACACCTGGAAAATACCAGATCCGTAATCAGAATCATGGCATGATTCAGTAACTGTTAGAAACTGTTAAATTACTACTTAGTTAAATATTAAACCTATTTACAAATAAATATTAAATTACTTTAAAATACATATTACGATAAATATCACAGAATATAAATTATTCGTTGGCTTTCATCACAGAAAATACATATAAATTATCCTGGTTACTTCCACATATAATAACACAAGAATAAATTCCAATAATATATAAATGTCATTTATGTGTAAATGCCAATAATATATACATGCGAATATTAAGTTGCCGACAACTACAAGCTCCTTCAATTATGTAAATATTCAGAATTATTACAGTTAAATTGTTGCTTTTAATGGAAAAAACACTAAAATAGCAAATTACTCAAACCGTAAGCACCAAGTAAATAAACACAATCAAAATCATAGAAGTTTTGTAAATTCATCTTTCCTGGCAAGCAGAATCAAGCACACAATACTATAAACAATCACTGAATAGATAACATACAATCATCATACAACACAAGTGCAACTCACCTGCCTCTCTCCAATCATAATCAACCACCTTCAACAACAAACCATCCTATCAGCCCTCAATCACAACACATCTGTTCTCTCTAAAAACTCTTGAAACAATGAACAAAATGTCCGTTTCCCACTCTTTTCTACCAAACATTCACACTAGCCGAAAGTATGTTACAGCCGGTTAAATAAACGTACGAAATGTCCGAAATCGGCCGAAATTCCGGAAAAACCCGTAAACTCGCGGTGACACCAATAAACCCTGCCTTAAGAAATGTTCATTTTACAATGATATGTGCAACTGACTCCACCAGGGCCAGACCTGAGAATGAAACTGCTAGATAGGCTAACTTTCGAAAAGCCCAGACACAAATTTGATAACATGTTGAGAGATGATTTGAAACAGTTTTTCAGTTTGAAGAAGTCTTCAACTTTTATCAGATCGGTAGTTATTGTCAGCATATAACACAAGGCCTCACTTAATTAAAATGATCAAAGCCTATTTATTTCTTGACCGATTTTTAACATTTCTTTACCAATTTGTTTTAAGTTGAAAGAAGTCTTGTATATATGAGTGTATCATTTTTCGTCATATTGTATTAGTTTGGCCATTACAGTTGAGTGATAGGACTCACAGAGCATCTGCAAAAGGTTACATAAATAGGGAAAAATTGTCAGAAATATAACAAATTTAACAAGAATGACCCATAAAGCAAAGTGAAATATGAAGGGTTACTTAATGGTGAATTTTAGACAGTCATAATTATTGAGAAACTGTCAACAACATTTGTCATATGGAAAGTTCTTATGAGTTCAGCTGTCATCTGATATTTGCTTCTTTACAGCAGAACCCCTAGCTTCCATAAAAAACAAACCAAAACACGTTGGAAGTATTTGCTTATTTATATTTCACAACCTTATCAGAAGTTTAAAATATTCTTTTAATATCTGAGTTTTAATTCATAATATTATGTTTTGCTGTATAACTGAAGAACATCCAGAAATGTGGACCAAATAAATTTATAAACAATAAGTCTGAGAAAAAAAATTGTTGGAGCACATTTTCCAGGGAATACAGGGAATATGTTAATTAGGAAGGATAAACGGTTTTGCTTTGTAGAAGTGACAGATCCGAGGTCAAAGGAGCTGTCTTGTTCTGGTGATAATGTCCTAGTGCAGTATGACAAAAGCCAACAGTCATAAAGTATTGTAAGAGGGTGTCCTCAGCACTAGACCTCTTCTGAGATTCTTTCCTTTGTTATGATTGGCTGCTGAACTTTGACAGGAATAGAGCTCAGTATGCACTGATGATAATACTGTAAATCAGATATTATGATATATTTTGAGCTGATATGATGATGTGCAAAGATGTAAATATTAGTATTGCCATTATAACTGCAAATATTTGAGGTAAACATGAAATCAGAAGAAATTGCACACTTTTATCTTGTGTTTTTGCCATTTTTAATGCATTTTCTATCAGAACTGCCATTTCTGGTGATGATAAGGTATATATGCTAGAACAAAATATTCTTGGTATTCTGGATTCAGAATTTTTAGTAGACCATATTGAAATATTTTTACATTCACTATCAATGTATGCACTAGTCTTATATTTCAACAGAAATGATATTACTATCCAATCCAATGTAAAATCTGTTTTTATTTTGAAGAGTTCTCCCTAGTATTATCAGATTTGTAGGTATGTCAGCACACACCATTCGATAGAGTTAAAGATAAAATGGTCTCCACTTCTTTACACCTAATCTGATTTTAAACATTTTTTACCATTTTTAACCCCAGCCCATAAATGCTGGGGTTATAGTCGTCCCCTGTGCCGTCCGGGCGGCGGCGGGCATAAAGCTTGTGGGTGTTCCACAGACTAAACCCCTGGGATGTTTACCCCAAGAAGATCTAGAGCTGATTAGGTTTTGGGGGGTATCCAGTAACAACTGTTGCATTGGCACCACTTTTAAGATTTTCAGGTCTTAAAGTTTGTGGGTGTTCCACAGACTAAACCCCTGCACGGATTTTCACCAAATTTTCAGGGGATGTTTGCCCCAAGTGGATCTAGAGCTGATTTTTATGGGGGGTATCTGGTAACAACTGTTGCCATGGCATGGAAACACTTTTAAGATTTTCAGGTCTTAAAGTTTGAGGGTGTTCTACAGCCTAAACCCCTACAAGGATTTTCACCAAATTTTCAGGATATGTTTGTCCCAAGTGGATCTAGAGATGATCAGGTTTTTTTGGGTATCCAGCTACCACTGTTGCCATGGCAACACTTAAAAGATTTTTGGGTCTTAAAGTTTGTGAGTGTTCTAAAGCCTAAACCCCTGCACAGACTGTCACCAAATTTTCAGGATATGTTTGTCCCAAGAGGATCTAGAGCTGATTAGGTTTTGGGTGGCAACTGTTGCCATGGCAACACTTTTAAATTTCGGGGTCTTAAAGTTTCTTCTAAAATCTTTGATATTTTCTGTAACTAAAATATTGAAGCTAGCTTCATCAGATTTGCACAAAATCTAAATGGATATGAAAGCTTGCCTGAGAGTAATTGTGTCCTTGTTTTGGAAACAAAATGACCGCCATATCACATCTTTAATACCAAATAGAAGGGTCATCATATCAAAAAAGCCTTATATCACCCTTATAATTGCTTCTAGGGCTACAAAATATGAAAATTACTTGTAAGAAATCATGGCCTGTGAATCTTTTGTACAACATCTCGTGGGTTTTCTGTACTTCTTACAACAGAAGTTGTTCTTAAGATTTTCCCAAATCTCAATGTTGTTTGCCATTAAGCTGTACCTGCGGGCTGGGGTTCTTGCCTGCGAAGGCTGGCTATTTTTTTTGTGCAGGGTAATGGAGACTTGTATCTGAGCATATCATATTGCTGGTGGATCAGTTTCGTGTGTTTTAGCCTTAAGAATCCTTTTGAGAATTGTACAAAGTGTGATAATGTCACAGTCACTGAGAATGAGCGAAGTCTTGTGTGCAAGCTTAATTGAATGCTTTGAACTAAAATTCATAAAGCACTCATATAGTATTCTACACAGTCAAAACATGGCTAAAGACTTCCTTGACTCGAATTAAAAACAAGCAATAATAATAATATTTTAGACAATTACTATGTTTTGTTTCTGCTGCAGACTTAGATCATTGATTTTATGATATGCCTGTAAGTTTGTAACTGATGTCTACTACTCCCGATTGTTATACAGACAGACTGTGCAAAACCAGTGTTAGAATTGTTTAGAAGTTCTCACATCTGTAATTGTAGCAGTGGGTTGAAGTTGTCCATAACTACAACCAAATCCTGTGTTTATTGCTGGTTCTTATTATTAAGTTACACAGGCTCCACTTTCGAAGTCAGCCATAATACTGGAACCACATTCTGTGCATATGGGATGTTCTAGTTATATAGACTCTTCTGTGAAAAATAGAAGTTACCCATAAATAGAACAAAATCCTGTGGATATTGGTCCGTAGAGACAAATATATGTATAATATTTGTCTGTAAATTATCATAGATCACACTTTAGTGTTGTCCTGTAGTATTGATTTACTGCTCTAGTAGTTATAATGTCCTTTCTCCTGCAGCAAGTGGTTTTCTGACAGATAACCTCTCCCAATCTCTTCAATCTTTGTACACTTGTAACATTTATAGATTTGGCCTATTATTATTATAATAATAATGAAAATAATATTATGCATGTTTAGTTGTGTTATAAGTGGTACAGAATTATTAAGGACAAAGATATATAAATATACACAAAAATAAAAATGTATTTAAAAATAACGGTAAATTAGGTGTATAGTGTGTTGTCTACTATTTACAGCCTTTAATTCGCTGACTATTATCAGAAAAATAAAATTGTACTGGGGTGTTTGCTAGTTTGTGAAGCAAAAAAAAAACATTTTAAATTCATGATGGATCAGGTTGTTCAAGTAATTAAGGTGAGTATTTAGTTACTATTTACATTTATATGATTTGCCATCTGCAAATCAAGATTATACCCATCAGAACAAGCGTTTCCATATATCAGAAAGTGATTTGCAGTTTGCCAAGATTTTTGTCTTCTAATGGGAAAATGAATGAAAAAATGTGAAAACAGACAATTGTGATTGTTTCTGTAAATATTTTTCTACATTGAGAGGATTTTCAGTTTGTCATTAAAACTGTGCAATGATGTGGCCAGATGGGTACACAATCATCACATTTATATATTTTGGATTGCCATTCCTAGGTCTCAAACATTTTTGTTAGTGTTTCCTATTTTTTTCTCCAAAAATATATTTTGAATATTGAAACCATCACATTAAATCACAAGACTTTCACCACTGATGTGGTGGGTTCTGGCCCCGTCAGTTGACCACTTGTGCTGTTATCGTCAACGATTTCTGAAGATCAAGGATTGCCTGTTTGCAGCAAGTTGAGCTTGAGTTGAATTCGAGTAAATGAAGCAGATTAAATATAAATTAAGACCAAATATTATTAATAGTTGTATTCAGTTCCATTTTATTACAAGAAAATATTTTTTCACCAGTTATATTGTACAGGTATGTATTTGCACTTCAATTGGAACGGCCATATAAATAAGGTAAATAAATTAGTAATATGTTTTCTTAAAAAATCAAAAAGTAGTCTGAACTTTTAAAAAAGTGTTCTAAGCACTAAAGCTTTGAATATTTTACATTGAATGATACATGCTATAAAGAAACGATTTTAGTGATTACTACTGATGTGTAATTAAAAGTAGATTAATAATTTGAATTATTACTCATTTCACCCTTTTATTAATTTATTGTGGATATTGAAACACAGAACCAATATCGATCAGCATTGAAATATTCAAAACGACACCAACACAGTGAGTACCACTAATAACATTATCAATGAATCACTCGTTGCTTTTGTGGAAACATAGTCTTTCCTTTAAAGTGAGTTCTGTTGATAGGTTTATTTATTTCATTCATGCATATTCAATTCAGCTTTTAAGTCCTTTGTTTTAATATTTTCATATTGATCATGTTTTGTGAAAAATTGTAAAAACAACCAATTTAAGAAGGAAAAAAAATGATGATAGAGTGGTGGTTAAAAAAATACACTCTTTGTTGTGATTTTCGGATTTTTCAATGGCAAATACCATAGTTACCAGTTTAAAAACTCATGGCCAATGGAATCCTCATCCAGTTTCCTCGGTCAAGAATCAGCCAGGAGTAGAAAATGCTTTTTGTTATCTTATGAATATCCCTTTGCTTTATGAAGTCCAAGCTCAACTTTTAAATATAACCGATAATGGTGACTTCCAGATTGATACCGAGAGACAATGAATTCTCCCATAAGTAATATAAGTCATATTTTGAACATTTATACCAGGGCTGTGAACGGTTACCCGAGCCTCGATAGACGAGTCGGTCATTGCTGGGACTCGAGTCCATTTTAACTATTCAATTACTCACAGCATATTGCATTATCGCCCGCGAAATGATATGTTTGTGTAAAATATGCCATATTTTGGCATTTCTGCCACAATATATCAATTAAAGTTATGGTTTTGGCTTAAAAACATATAATTTACTCCAAATTCTATTATACCTGGTTCAATAGATGACGGTTTTCTTTAAAAGTTTTGGTACCATTTATTTACAGAAAATTTCTAATGGTAGACACTAAATCTTGCGGTTTCTCGAATTCGGATCGGTTGTCAGATGGTGGGTACTCGGAGTTGTTTTTAACACCCGTTCCAGTCCTAATTTATACATTGTTGAAAATCCATGTGAAAGTATGTTTCAAAGCTTTGCAAATTATGGCATTACTCTAAATCCAAGTTAGTGTCATTCAGTTAGAGTTATTTTACCAGATATGTAATTGTTTCCAATACTTTCTCAATTTGTGAAATTCCCACTGAGAAATTGTGTTTATAGCCAGTGGGGCCTTTATTTTATAGAGTGTGTGAGCAAAAGTTGATACACAAAGTGATGCTTGTGGAACAAAGAAAACTCCAGTCATGCACACCAACTTGTACAGAGCTGTGTGCCTGTTTTTATACAGATCTGTGGAAACAGATTGTGCAGATGTGCAGTTATAAAAAAAATACAAATCATGTAAGAACAGATATTACAGTATTCCAGAACTTAGCAGCCAATACCTTCATATAGTCCAGTTTCTGTGATAAATTGATGAAAATATGTTATTGCCATTAACAAGGGTATTCCAATTTGCAGAAGTCAATACCGTCATAAGTGCCAACTGTCTCAGATAAATTGATGAGAAAAACAAACATAAATAAAAATAGTTCTATTTAAGCTTTTATTTACCATGTAAACAACAGTAAGGATGAAAATGAAAAAAGAAATATTACAAAAGCAGGAGCACCAAGGTCCACATGTTAAGTGTAAAACAAATATCTAAAGAGTCTTGTCCTTAAAAAAAATTCCCAGCTTGCAAGTTGGTTCTGATAAAATAAAAATGACCAGTGAATCCTCTCATCTTATTTACTTGCTGATGATAAGCCAGTTGAAGTAATCATTATATATAAGAATAATTTTTGGTTCACATTTTTCACAAGTATATTTTTCAAAGTTATGCTACTGCAAACATTTACAGTAATTGCTAGAGTGTAATTTTCCTGGGCCGTCTATTATTTCTGCTTAATGGTGTGTTTCTCGTGGCTGACATTCCTATTCTCATACACAAGATAATAAAAGTCAATCTAACAAATAAGACTTTGCTCCTGATTTAGAGTGTTATTTTACCAATGTCCTCAGGTCCTCACCAAGTTAAATGATAAAGAGGCCATACACACACACTAATCTATCGTAAAATTTTTCACAAGGCTTTATTGGATATTTACCATATTTATACAGATAACCGGGCTGGGGTTGTTGTAAATGGGGGATGGAGTTTCTAGGGAATGGTGCTTATATGAATAAATATAGTCATCAAAATACAGTTCAAATAATATTGGTGAAAGGGATAAACTTGGTGATTCTTTGTCCCAGACAACTCAACATGATCAAAGGTCATCTGTGATGGCACCCCGAATAACCGGAGTAGACCCTGGACTGTCCAGGGGAGCAGAAGTGGCATTTCAGGATTGGGACAGATTCTAAACAAGTTCAGAATGATCTTGTATCAATTTTTAGCCCCAGCCCATAAAGGCTGGGGTTATAGTCGTCCCCTGCGCCATCCGGGTGGCGGCGGCGGACATAAAGCTTGTGGGTGTTCCACAAACTAAACCCCTGCATGGATTTTCACCAAATTTTCAGGGGATATTTGCCCATAGTGGATCTAGAGCAGATTAGGTTTAGGTTTTAAAGAATAGTGGAGTATTTCTGTATGAAACAAGATGAAGATATTTGGGTATGTTACATATTATATAGTGTACATTATGTGCATTTATGTAATTATAAAAGTTCTGTATAATAAAAAGTAGGCTTAAGTTCTCTGTAGGGAATTGGGTATATTACAGTCTGATGTTGTTTGACAACTAGTGGGTTTTATTTCTGTGTAAATGATATAAATATAAAAGGGAAAACAGCAAAGCTTTTTCTACACTGTACAATTTGTATGATAGAAAACAAGAGTGAGTGGGTGTTTCCATAAAGCCAAATTGGCTGTCCATATATATTCTGGTTACTTAAATACCAAAAAGCTGTACATACAAAACCGATAAGTCACAATCCGATACATTATACTACGATATAAGCCCGCTTTACACTGAAAACAATGGTGAAAACAAATTCAGAGTTGGTCTGGAAAATAGTCTAGAAATAAGGATGTTAAATGGGGCCCAGTGTTGTATACTGATGATAAGTAGCATTAAAATAAAATGTTTGAATTTTTTTTAACGTAAAAATTGGTTTGTAACTGGTTGTCGGAAATATTAAGTTTAATCATATGATTTCCAACTTTGTTATCACCTGCCATATTACAGTTTTTGTGTACGGGTTGTTTCTGCCATCAGCTTGTAAATAGTGATAAAAAAACATAAAAATTGTCTAAAGTTACTGGTACATTAAAACACAAAAAAACGTCTACTGATCTGTAGGAAATCAGCCGTCTGTTGCATGGAAGCCTGCGGAAAACGTTTAGATAGAGTCTGAAAGTGTCTTGTGTTATGTACATAGAAATCTTGAGCCAAAGAGAAATATTAGTTGAAAACAAGTGAGGTAAATATTGAATTTGTGTGTACTTAAAAAGGACGAGTGTTCTTAACTATTGGATTGTACAGACTGTGTATGTGTATTACGTATGTGTATCATGTAAGAGTTCTGTAGGATAAAGGTTTAGTCTTCTTTACTCTGTAAAGACCTGCTATACGCAACTGCTTATATGCCAGTATTTATCGTGTTATTTTAAAAAGCAGCTATTTTTTTTTTTGGCTATCAGTCCAAGGTAGTTCAATCGTATTGCAACTAATGTGTGTAGTTAGTTCAATATGTTTGAGTTTTGGAAGTGGGTGGCAATTTGGATAGCAAACTGGTAACTTACTAGACTACTAGATTACTGGACGAAATTTGGAATAATTTGTACAGTTATAAGGATTTATAAACCTAAATACACTGATATGGATATGACAGGTATTGTAAATAAAAGCTCACTATATTAAGTATTTCTGCTATTCTGTTGTTTGTAACTTTCTCCAGTTTATCCTGTGAATATATACAAACATATAACAATGAAATTTGTTTAATTTGTAGTTTGAGATGACAAAATATTTTAAAGTCTAAATTGTAAGAAAATTTCCTAAAATTCAACATTCAAGTATTTGTTCTTGATTATCAATATAACTGAATTCATTTTAAAAGTATGAAAGGATTGTTGTCAAGATGCCCTGACGTGTGATAAATACTTATTCATAATATACACATAAATGGTATGACTAGAATTCAAACTCAAAATGTTTGAGAGAAATATACAGAAAACACATTGATTTCTTAAAAAATAAAAATGTTGAGTGTATATGATACTCCAGTACCCCTTGGTACAGTGTTTAATCTAATCAGATTGTTATTGTGATTAATCTCTGTACTAACTGATACTAAGGCATGAAGGACCTAACCATTAAGAAATCATATAACCATATAAAATGAGTATTGAGAGCCAGGTCAGTGAGTTCACTGTATATGAGTTTTAGCAAGGTGAGATAAATGCAGACTTTTTCCATTTAATTTTTCCTGCCAAGGTAAAATCATTCTGATTGTGCAGATTCCAAATATTTGTAGTAAATCCCCAACAGAATAGGCCTGCTAACAGGAAGTTCATGAAATCAAAACATGGCATTTCTGCACTAAGAAACCTCTGTAGAAGTCTTTAAATCTACAAAATTATAAGATAAAAGTGTATAATTTCTGTATATTTAAGGTTTGTTTCTAATATTTCAACTTTTCTCAGTTATATGTGCCGACAATCAAGACCCTGATTGTAAAGTGTCATCACAGTATTGCAGTGATGACGGTTGATTGATTATCGGTTGGTAGAAAAACGTGCATAAAGACTGCTTATACACTCGCTTATTGTTGGTCCTAGTTGTTGTGATTCAACAGTGGCTAAAAATTGCCAGACTTGATTTCACCACTTTTATCATTTATCACTATGGGTATATATACTATATACAAAAATGGGCTGCAAAGTGTGACAAAAAGTGGATTATTTTCCAAATGCAGTTACCCATTTGGTACAAGCACACCTGGTACAAAATCTTCCAGTACTTAAACTTGTATACTTTTAGTATTGTGTTGAATATCTGTATGTTTTAGTCGATTCCGTGCAGGGTCATAAATGCCTCACCCCCCAGGGTGTTTAATCGGATAAATGTGGTAAGTCTATACAACAAAACAACACAGCCACAAATCAGCAAATGGCCAGGTATGTTTCTGTCTGTAAAAGGTCTGTCAGTGCCAAGTGAACATAAATTGTGTCATAGCAAGTCAGGGCTGAATACCCAATTAAACACTTTAAGCATTGTACACACCCTATCCTTCATCACCCAAGCTGTCTTTAGGGCCATTGTAGCATGTTATAACTTGTAATGTCAATTGACATTTTGCTGATGAGGTTACTACGCCTCCTCTGCTAAATAAATGGATGACATTATTTCAAGTTTATAAAGGTGGAATCTTGACACAACAATTTATCTTTATTTTCTTCCACATTATGCAAAATTTTTAAAAAAAGAGAAAGAAAAAAATTAGATAACAAATGATCTCATCAATTTTGATGAGGACAATATAGTAAACAACTATGACATCAGGAAAATAGATCTTGGGAATGCAGTAGCATTTTATACATTTTCAGGGAAAATAATGACTTTAATTTTATGTCTGATTGATTCACTTTGTCATGTTCTGTATTGATTTCTGAAATGTTAAGTTCTGCATATACAGTTGGAATCAGTGTATGTTGAATTTAAGAGAGTGGTCAGGCTGGTTCTGAAAATAAAAACCGGTTTCTGGGGCTTTGAACAGAACAAAATCCGTGATTTTGAAAGTTTGTACTGATTGATGAAAAATTTACGCAAACGTATATGAGCTGTATTGTCTAGAGGAAATATGTATTCGTGAGATATTTATTGTTTTATTGAAGTACTAACCAACCTAATGCAATGATGGTTTCAATAACCGGTACATACCGATATATATTTTTTGCTGATTTTGTCATTTCTTCCAAAACGAAATGCCGTATGCCGGTTTACCGTTCACACCACTAAAATAACGAGAAGTTAGCGTTAACTAGAACCAAAACCTACAGGTATCAGGGTCTACTGTGAGTGATAGTTATCAGAATAAGTCAACCATATTATATTTGCTTCACTCCTAGTAAAAGTGAAGGTACAGGAAATATGGAAGAGAGAGGGGATGCCTAATACATTACTGAGAAAGCATAACTCTTGTGAGGCACTTTGGTTGAAGTACTCAGAAAAAGTTCTACTTACGGCCAGGATTATACAAGTGTATGACTGCCAGAACTCCGGATATTAGTCATTTAGTTGTAATTTGTTGGCTTGTTGTTTGAAAAGGTCTATCTTTGTGATGCTCATGTTTGCTATTACTGTGAAAATATAGTTGAGCCCACTTTAATTAAGTTTAGAAATAGCTTCCCAGCCTTCATGAGGTTTTGCTTATAACAGGGTGATTACATTTGCAGTTAAGAAGACGCTAAAAAAATTGTCATATATTAGGAACAGTTTTATGAATACACTGAAACCCAGTTACGCTCAAGCTGCCGAGATCAAGAAAATACTTTTTCTTCACCAGGAATCTCAGATACCTGGGACACTAAGTTGAACGTCACGTCACCGACATGTCAACTCGAGTTGAACTTGAGTCAGTAGCCATATTTTAAAACACCCAAACATTAAATATATATGAACTAGTATGCTTCCTTTCCTAACAAAATACCATGTTCCAATAAAATTTGTCATATTTTGTTGCAAAATAAGGATCAACATCCTGCCATATTGATAAATAAAACAGAGGTTTTGATTGGTTGTTCTACCAGGTAAGGTTTATGGAGAGAAATCATTGGCTTTGAGTCATTAAGTACTATTTATGCTTAAAAAAAGAATAATCTACTTAATTCCAATCTACTAAAAGGGGTTCCAGTTATATTCACAAATAGAGGCGGTGGATGATGTTTTTGGTGTTATCACCTTCTAAAACCAGAGATTACATCTCAACACAGTATATCCTCTAACATACAGAGAATTCAGCCATTCTTAAAATAATTGGTGATACATCCAAAATATCTCATTACTGAATGTCAAACATCTTGGTTTGATATAATAAAGAAGATATACAGCTTTTTAAAATGTAAATCTTGTTTCATCTTGAAGTGGTAGTCAAAGAAAGAAAAAGAAAAAAAAGCCATCTACTACTAGTTTTACTCTCTGTTAAAACAGAAAAAGGCTATTACTCATATAGCTATTGAGATAGATCAACAGCCATGGTGATATTGGGACAGGTCTACACAGCATTGCCACTTGGGGATGTCAAACCCACACAGGCGACAGTGATTAGAAGCCAAACTGTAATCCACTTGGTTGCTTGTCATGTGATGGTAAAATGGCAGTGGTGTACAAATAATAAAATATTAATAATTGTTCTGTTTCAGCCAGTAACTAAGTGCCAAAAATGACAAATTGGAAGGGAGTGTCTTATAATTTAAACAAAAATAGGGGGGTTTCCATGCTGTTACTGGGTAAAAAAATTATTATTTCTCAATATTGATGTATTACACTATAAATTACCTATACACAACAACTCCTTATGAAACGCATGGTTTTGTTGGTTAAACCCCTTTCTTTATACATCAATTCACAGAAGTTATAAAACTTGATGTAAACACTGAGACCGCTCTTTGCATGCACAACATCCAGGGTCCAACAAACAAAGCTTGACCCTGGACTCCACTAAAGTGACCACATGCTTGAAACTCTGCTCTGTTCATAGCCTTTCTGAGACACATCTCCCACAGAAGGCTCACATGTTGTTACAACAAATATCAGAACCACTAATAACATAACATTTTTGTAAATGAAGTAAAATGTTGTGGTTTAATATCAACAAACTGAATAAAATACTAGTGAAGGAAAACTACGAAGCCTTTGAAGAGTATGTATTATAACTATGTAATGCAATTGCACTTGTAGTATGTAAATAATGAATACAAATTTAAACAATAGACTCTGCTCAGAATAAATTCTCAAATTTGCAACAAAACTGGACTGGTGTTGAACTTATACCCGAGTCACACTAGAGCCTACAGGCAGTATTGTTTACATTTATAAAGGTGAAAAAAACCCTGAAAATTGTGGAGACGGAAATTTTCAACATTTCAAAACTTCTGTGTATATAGACAGGTGAAACAGGGAAAGCTAAAGATTGTCATGTTCACAGATAGAAGTGTATCAGTAATTACAGGAATGAGGCATTTCACAAAATGCCTATTAAAACATCGGCAACATCACCTGGCACCTGTCATGTGACAGGGGTTTAAGGTTTTTTATAAATTTGGTCCCTGGTGTCTGATATCAACAGTAGACATAAGGGCTTTCAAGACTGGTGTATGCCTCAGTGAACAACCGGTTAACAAATCTGGCCGTTAACACAAATTTTTTACTTTGATTATATCAGTTAATAAAATGGGAGTGTTAGTGCTAGTGTTGTGGTTGAATGCGAATTTTAGAACTGGTTTCTGAAAGGGGAAATTCGGCAAATAAGTGATAGTGTTTTATTTATACAGGAGCAATAACTTGCATATAAATTATAACCAAGATGGGCTTTTTGAAAACTTTCAAGGAAAAATGTGTGATATATTTACAGAATATTATAAACTACTGTGACATATATTCTTGTAGTTGAATATTTTGGTAAATTTAAGTTAAAATAACGAATATGTGACAAAACCGGATTTGGTTAAAAGAAAACAAAATGTAACCGGATCAGTATCTTTTGGTCAGCAAGTAGGTTTCCCATTTACCATCTTCAACACTAAATAGTACTGTGGCCGTACATAGATGTGCCGTAGTTGCCATACATTAAATGACACAGAGCCCAAAGACCAGACTAACACTCTCTTTGTCTGTGATTTTAAGTGCATGCATGCTTCTTCATCTGTTCACCACTGACTGGGTGATAATGGGTGATATTAAGGTAACCATAAATTTTACATTTTATTAAAACATAAATGTATCTAAAATCAATGCCAGATAGGAAAAAAGAACCGAGTCTGCTTGGATGTATATAAGCATGGCCATTTGTAATTACCTAACAATGCAAAGATCTGTGATCTTGTGCTTATATCATCAGCTTTATGACTTCATTTCACAGTCTAGGAAGGACACATTTGGGAGCAGTCTTACTCAATTATTGAGCAGTAGCCAGGGAGTTGTGAAGGCTGTATGCATGTTATTTGTTTGGTAGAGGAAGGACCAATGTTGTACTAAAGCAACTGGCAGTTTGTCTTGATCATTGCCACCTTAAGTTTGAGCATATAGTCAAGCTTATTGAGTTTTTGGTGAAGGAAGGAAGTATATAGTAGAATAAGTGTAGTATATTTATGCTAGGAGAATTTATCCCATACATGAAAATGACATCATTTTGCAGTTATAGGTGGAAATTTTAATATGTAACATAGCTGGAATCAAAGGGATTCTACGGATATATGAAGTTATGCTTATACAGAGTCATATTCACAGTCATAAACTGTGATGGATCTTTGTAGTTGACACTAAAATAGAATATAAACTTTGTTTATCAGACCCAGTTTGTAGTTAGTTTAATGTTTGAATAGTATTTACATATTGTGTCTGTTACTTCTCTTCATATAACTGTATCAGTTGGTACAGTTTTTAAAATGCACTCGTAAAAAAATATGTAAGCAGTGAATAGTGATGACTAAAGGTCTAACACTTAATCATAAAGAAAAATTAACCAGCATCGGGCAGAAATGTTATTGGTATTGGTCATGCAATCTCATCGAATATTTTAGTTTTTATAATATGTTTAGAATTATATGACAAAGAGGCTGAGTCTTGGGCTACTGGCTTTGTTTAAACATGTCTAGAGTTTCTCTATACTCCCATTCCACTGTCGGGAGTTTGGGTCCCAACTACCCCGATAACACAATCCAACTGGAACTGATTCTTCTTGTTTCAGTCTTGAAGGCCTAGTTTGCAATTTGGTTATTGTAGAAGCTTGTCAACATATTTTAGAAACCTTTATGAATAAGCATTTCTGTCTCGAGGACCCTTTTGGGTCTTTTGAGTCTTTAGACAGTTGCAACTAATCTTTAGAGTGTTACAACTTTTGTCTGGTTGGTGTGACCTGTTGTGATTGGTTAGGATTTAGTGTTACAGGTTATCTGTGTAAATTGTGGCAGTCAGGTGCCAATCTTTACGGTCTGACAACTATTATTTTAATAGTTAGAACAGCATCCTGAGCTAACAATTCTCATCAACAATATTTTATTGAAGCAATCAAGCAAAATCAACAAAAGATTTAAAAAAGCCCTCTCACAGGAGGAACCATTGAAAGTAATCATAGTAGTGTGACATCATCATTAAAAAGCAACGGTGTTGTGCTGATAGCAGTGAACAAAATGTCCAAGTATTTTGTCATCTGTTGTTATTCTCACATTTTCTGTGCACTTTGATAAAACCTGGTCAAGACAAAAAAAAAAAAAGGATGCAGTAATTGACTTACTCTTGCAAGTTTCTTTATCAGAGGATAGAAAAAGAGAAAAAAAAATTGTACACAAGTACTGATTACAATGTTTAATTATATTTCCAGTTTTAATAACCATACATACAACTGACAAGTAAAAGTTTTATCAAAATCTCAACCAAGAGATCAAAGGTCTTGATTTCTGTGTGAAAATTGCCAGCCAACGAGTTTATGGCTGAGCTAAAAAAATTGGCTTACTGATCGGACATTTGTTGACGTTGCCAGTAATTGGCAGGGTTTTTTGTCAATGTCACTCAAACAAGTTATACAAGCATGTTGACTCATAGTACAGGCTCAGTAAGAACATCAGCATATGACTGTGTTTTATTTATTATTTCTGTATTGCTTGTTTTGTACATAAAGTACAATAAAGAGCCATGTTGATAGATTATTATAGATTAGTAACACAATAATATATTAATGGAATATTGGTGGATAAAAACTCATGAGTGGCTTTGTTTGAAATTTTGCATATAGCTTCAACTTTCCTCAAGTGTTCCAACTTGGAGTAATTACAGACTTTCTACAGAGTAAGTATACAGTTAATTAAATTAATTTTAGATTAAGTGATTCATTGACTTGGGTTTTAATGTCCCTTTATATATTGTAAAGAAATAACACAAGTATATGAAGAAGCGGAAGGAAAAGTGAAACAAAGGAAAACATAGAGAAATTCACATTTTGAGAAGCAATTTAGATTTCTTTATGGCATGGGAAATTGAGAATTTATCATTGTTCATAGATTTATAGAGGCAGTCTAGGCCCAACCTAATCATGTGTACGTGACCAGAATTCAGCCGAGTAGCATTACTGTGGATATACAATTATAACCATTTTAATGCTTTGACCAATGGCAAGGTGTATAGGTCGGCATTCTTTGTCATTTGAAATACCGTACTTATTGTAATAAACGCCCCGGGGCGATGCATTTTTCAAAAGGGGGGGCGACTATTACAGATAAACAAAATCATATCTCGAGTCTAGTGGCAATGGGCGATAATGGATACTTGCTGCCTTGATCTCGCTTGCTAGCATGTATAATGGCGGGACAGCTTAAAATATTGGAAACAAACCTTAAATCTGAAGAAATTACATAGTTTTATCTCGTAATTTTGCAGATTTCAATGCGTCTGTGACCAAAACTGCCATGTTTTGTTTTTATTTTCTTTATTTCTCGTAAGCGATATTCCCTTGGAAAGTACTAAAACGCATCATTTTTCGGAATCCCGGAATCGCAAAGGTGTTGGCTGTTGAGAGAGATGTTAAAACCCCGAAATATAAACTTAGCAAAGGTAGAGGGGGGGGGCGATTAATAGGGAGGGGGCGTTTATTACAAAAAATACGGTAGTTTTGTTTTTGACATAATTTTTATTCTTCTATTTTGAGACCTCAAGTAACATAGAAATATAGTCTATTGTTCTTGTAAATCTCTTTTTGGTTTAATGTCAATGTTTTCTCACCTGTTTCATTGCAAGTCACAGATACTGTCTTTTACAGCAAATGATTTTCTTTTATGTTCCAAGATAAAAATAAAAAAAAGAAAGAAAAGTAAGATAAAATGCATTTTTAGACATGATTACAGATAAATTAATATTTCTGAGTATAATTTAAGTACCAAATTACATAGGAAATAAAATAATGTTGTGCACTAAATGTCATCCCATCTTTACTGCAAATATAATAAATGATAAATGGACCATTAAAGCTTGAAAGCAAACATAAAACAGCCACAAGAACATGTTTTGTTTTACCATTAGAAATATAAAACCAACATAAAAAAGACACTGAAGTGCTCAGTCTTTTTTTATGAAGTCTCACATCTTTGTCCTGAAAGTGCTTTATCTGCCGGCCTCAGAGAAGTTTGTAAAGCAATTAAGGTGAGAAGATTATAGTGTCCAAGCAGTCACCAGTTACATGGACATTGCAGAACAGAATGCTAGGTGACATTTGCCTGAAGGAAACACAGTAAGTCTCTGTTCCCATACATGTGATCACTATGTACATTGGCTGAGTTTTGAATGTGTTGTGTTTATCTAGTTCCAAGCAATCTTTATTTTGTGGGAGATTTCCTGTTTATTGTAATATTGTAATCATAGAAAGTATGCTCATGTTACATCCATTCTACAGAAACTCCACTGGTTGCCTGTTAAGTACCGTTGTATTTTCAAAACTGCAACACTTGTGTATAAATTTTTGCATAGTGGTTCTCCTTCTTATTTCGAACCGTTCTTGTCTTTTAGTAGTTGTCCCTATAGTACTAGGCATAGTCAATACTGGCGTCAACTAGTGCTTTGATAGTCTAATAATCGATCGTTAGTACGATTAATTGTTTCAGCCTTACTTAACAGTGACTGGCATCCTGGGTGATCATTTGTGATAACTTTTTTGTACTGTAATGTTAACAGGTCTTCTCAAAACAGAACATTTTCAATTTTATTCAGTTCAACAGATTAACTTTCTTGTTTGACTGCGGCAGTCATGTAGTTGAAAACTGAAAAGTAGTGATAAAAATGACAACACTATAATTCATCTGCACCAAATGACTTCATTGGAATCAGACAGTGTAAAATTTATTGCAGTGACAAACTGTAGACACTGAAACTCAATACAGAAATAAGCAGTAAATTTTGAATAAAAGTAGTCTTTTTAGTATTAATGTAGTCTTTAATGAATACTATTTTAATAGTACAGACAGATAAAATTTGTATGGTTGTCTGATGGCTGATCAGCTCAGGACCAGTGGCTAAACTTAGTGAATATTTAATCAAGTTGTGTGTGACCCCAATAAGATTAAAACTGTAGAAAAACGGAGACAAGACTAGAAAACTAGGGTGGGTATACTTTTGCAAAGAAATAGATTTTCAACTTTTTCCTGAATAAAGTGAAATATTTGGCTGAGCATACATCATCAGGCAGATCATTCCAAATCCTTGGGGCATCATGTGCAAGGCTGAGGCCAAAATGCTTTTTAGACTTGTAACATATTGATGCAAAGTGTGGGACCTCAAACAGAATGCCATCAGATTGACATCTAAGAGTTCTGTACACACTGTCTGGATTTAAGGAAAGGTTCAAAGTATTTAGGATAACCACTTTCTAGGAACTTGCACTCAAATAGGGCTGTCTTGAAAATAGAGTGATACTTGAATAACTTGATAGACAACCAATGAAGAGTCTTTCTCACAGTGATATTTCATCACTTTGTGGTATTGGCACCAATTCTAGCAAGACACACTATAGCCTGCAAAGATCAAAAGCAGAGAGACTTCTAGGCAAGGAATGACAGTAGTCAAGATGACTTCTAACCAAAGCGTTTTCAGCCAAGAGAGCAGCATTGTGTCTGATATACCCTCTGAGTTGCTTAAGATCCCTAATATGAAAAGAACAAGATGGCAAGAGAAGGAAAAATCTCAGTCAAACCAAAAACCAAGGTTCATAACTGCCTCAGCAGGTGAGATGAGATTAGCATGTATATTAACTGCGTAAAATTCATTGAGTTATGCACGCACAGTCCTTGAGCCAAATGTGACAAGTCCACTGCCACAGCAGTTATCTCCCGCCCTAGAATCAGTAATAATGGAGAACTAAAGGAGATATAAGGCCTTTATAGTAAGGTAACCCCGCTTGACATTGAAGAAGGCGTCAAATGTAAAAGTCAGCAATTCTAAAAAGTCTCAGGCCTTGACTTCCTTTAAGTTGTTTTCATATTTGGAACCCCTATTATCAATGATAAGGGAGAATTGTAAGGCCTTTTTAATAAAACAATCCCATTTAACATTTGATATGATGGCCATTTTCTTTTCGAAATTAGGCCAAATAACTATCAGGCTAACTTTCCTAGCCATATATCTTTTGCGCAAATTTGATGACCCTAGCTGCAATATTTCAAGGTTTAGATCATCTTAATGATTTTGAAATATTTGGCTATGGCGGCCATTTTGTTCTTCAAAATAAGGCCGATATTTTTCTCAGTAAAACATTTGCAGGCCAGGACTTTTCATGGTTTGTCTTTACATTCTGAAGCCACAGCACCAATAATAAGGGAGAAATAGGGATGTTTTAGTGTGATGACCCCATTTAACCTTGAAGCAGGGGTCATAGGTCAAATTTAACACCTGGAAAATATTCTTAGGCCATGATTTCCTACAAGTTGTTTCATATTCCGAACCTCTAGGAGCAATATTAGGGGAGATACAAGGAATTTTTTAAAGGATAACCCCATTTAACATTAAACATCTGATATGGCGGCCATTTTGCTTTTACAACTAAATCAGAATTGCTATCAGGCTAGTTTTTCTAGCCATATATATCCTTTGTGCAAATTTGATGAAGCTAGCTGGAATATTTGAAGATTTAGAGCACCTTTATCATTTTCAAACAATTGGATATGGCAGCCATTTTTATTTTTCAAAATGAGGCCAAAATTTTTCATAGTCATAAACATTGCCTGCAAATTTGTTGAAGATATCTTTTAAAATGAATGAGATATTAAGGTTTATGCAAAAACGTTACAAACAGATGGACAGACGGACGCACGTACCGAAGGTGTTTTATAATTTCCCGACCATGGCCTTCGGCCGCAGGTGGGAGATAATCTGCAGTGTAAACTTACAAGCTTTGTTTTTAAAATGGCGATATTGATATAGATCTGTAGACATTGATATCGGCAACTCTCTCCCGAAACAATAAATATTAGAAATATCGATAAACATTATGTACCCATTAATTAGCAACCAAATGTGCCAATTTTGTTGGTCCAATTAATCCAGTAATCATTAGTGGGTGCTTGAGTACTGAGTAACAACCTCAAAGTCAGAAAGGTTATTGAAGAAGTTTAAAGTCACAAAATAAAAAATGCCTCAAAAGGACAATAAAATGCTGAGATAATTTTAGAGTGGAAATGTCATATAGCTTACCCCCTTATAATGCCAAAATTTTATAAATGCATCTCACTTTCCAAAAAAGGCTTCTCAATTTTGGAGGGGTTTATAAGTAATGAATCTATGTCGTGGCCATGATACAAGTGGTATTCCTCACAAAGGATTGTTTATAAGATTTTCAGCATTTCATATTTGAAGAGGAAAGTTTAGAGATTTTAAGGAATCTCACTTGACATTAATTTCAAGTAATGACAAACACTGGAACCACAGTGATTCAATCAAATGGAAGGGGTGGTTGATTATGACTCAAAATCAAATGATAATTCTTCAATACAAGGAGAGTTTAAATCCTGCTTTTTAAGTTAAATACCTGAGGAATCTTTCCATTTACAAGGAATTTCACTGACTATGATATTGGAAAAAAGGATATTCTGGTTCTTTAGCCAGTGATAGTATGATTAAGTATTTGCTGAGAAGTACAATCCCATAGGACCGAGTTTTGGAGAAAACCTTGAGATTGTACATAACTGTATATTTATTATATATAAATTACTATGTATAAAGTATGAGCAGACCTGTATTGTTTAGAACGTGGTGCTTTTTTATGTCAGCTGACTTGTCAGTCAGCTGACATTATGTCGTCACTCTGCGGCGTGGGCGTACGCGTCTGCGTGAACAACTTCTTCTCCAAAACTACAAGGCCTAGAGACATGCTGTTTTTTTTAAAAGATACCTTATCTATCGAGGATGAAAAATTGTTCAAGGCATGAAAATCTGTGTGTTCGTCTGTTTGCTAGAGACATTACAAGGGAGGTACCCCCACCAAAAGTGTGAAAATTTCAACTTTTTATCACAATTTTCTCAGTGACTATTGCAGGGATTTCTCTCATATCTTGCATATATGTACTAGGCCAGAGATAGATTCTGTTATGTGAGTATGAGACCTGGATTGGTCTTACTTTTTTTTAAATAAATTTTTTTAATAATTTTTAATGCATTAAAATTCATGAAATCATGCACTAAATCACTTATAACTTGAAAAGTGTTGCTTTTATTACGCTACAATAGCTTACCATGTGGGACTTAATGCTGATCTCGGGTTGCCACACCCGGGGCCAACGTCTTAGAAAAAAAGATCGTTCTTGTTAGCCACCGGATATACTGGTAGTTGTCGTCACGTGATAACTTCTGACCAATCGTCCTACTTTCTCGTTGGCCACGATTGACTGGTAGCAGTTTGTAAATATACAGACATTTTCATTTATTTCTCAGACTTTACTTATTGTTGGAGGCTAATATTTGCATATTTCTTGTAATATATATTATAGATCATTCTGTTAAAGTTTCATTTTCACAGGATAAGTATTTTTATTGCTGTCGCGTGTTTTGAGTTTTCCTCGGTTCAGGCTAATACATTCTACGTCTTTTATTGCGTACAAAATGTCTACACATCAAGCAAATAAAGACAAACCGAGAGCGCAGAAATGCCGCCATTTCTGCTTTAATTTTGATACACATAATTTCTGCCCTACCTGTAGGGAGGCTGGCAAGGGAGATGACCCCTGTGTCACCTTTGAAACCCCTTGCGAAATTTGCACGTCTTTTACAGATGAGCAACTACAGAAAATCCAAAACCGGAAACGGTATTTGAAAAAGCAGAAAGCGACAACTAGTTCCAAAGATGAACTAGATCTTTTGGGTGAAGGCGACGGGGACTCTTTCACTGGGTCCAATGCAGACCTCGAGTGTGCTGCTGATAGCCTCTTTACCTCACCCCCCCGTCCACAACCTCTTGCCTTCAGTTCCCTGTCTTTGAAAACGCCAGCAAAAACCGTCCCACCCACCCCTGGTACAGCTTTGCAAAATAAAATCCAGAAAAATTTAGAGAAATCACTCGGTGATTCCTTAAATATACACTTACAGCAGCAAATGGGTTCCTTCCAGGCATCCATGTTGGAAGCTTTTCAGTCACTCCGAGAGGAGTTGGCTGTAAAACAGAAAGTCGAGACACAGTCTTCGACTCTTGCTTCAAAACCTGGCTTGTCCAGTACTTCTGCTGCCCCTCTGGATTTGCCCCATCCGAGATCTGGTACTAACGTTCCAAGCGAGGATATGGATGTGGACTATGGTCCAACTCTTCCTCCTCGTCTAGTATCTACTCAACCTTCCTCGGATCAGTACGTTGCCCCCTCTGAAGGTCATCCCGAAGAGGTTTCGTACTCTCACAAAAAGCAAAGCCATAAGCAGCCAGTTGACCCGAGCTCTGCCTCGGACCAACCAAATGAAGATTCCGATGAACCTCGGATCCCTTCTTCTAGATCCAAAAAGCACTCTGACAAGAGCAAACATAAATCAAGATCTAGATATGTGTCATTTACCTCAGAGGAGGATCACTCCCCTGTAGCCAGACACAGGTCTCCTAAGCCCTCTAGGGCTCAGCCCTCAGGAGTAGCTTCTGACCAAGACCTCCCACAACATGATCCAGACCCCCCTTACTATAGAGCAGTAGCTTTGTCTGACATGCCCTCCCAATACTCTGAGGAAGTGGATACCTTCAGGCGTATTTTGTCTCTCCCTGATCCCAGGGAATCTATGCCCGGGTCTTCCACCTCAGTGTTGGGTCTGGATGATGAAAAAGGCCGTCAAGAGCTCAGACCTAGAGGTCCCTCCTCTATTCTGCCACTTAGCTCAGTTATCAAGGACGCCTTTGATAAATTCCAACATGACTTTAAGGCTGCCAACTTATCTGAGGGAAAATATGTCAAGCCTCCTCCCTCAACTTCCAAGTGGTACAAGGTGGGACAACCAACTTTTCAGGACAAAATTCAGGAGTTGAATACAGACTTTGCTAAGATCTGTATTACTCCTAGACCTTCTGGGCCCCCAGTAGCCAGAGTTCCCATGCCAGTTCTCAAGGAGCTAGAACTTCAGGCTAGACAAAACATCTCTACCCTCAACTTCACCGCTGCATTTGCCAAAACCTCATCTTCTTGCAATGCTTCATTGGAAAAATGCCAACATAGCATTAAGTCTACCGTCAAGAAGATTAAATCTCAGATTCAGAAAGGTGCCAATCCTGAGAAAGCGGCAAAGCGCGGATATGAGGAAGTAGCTGACTACTTAGATTTTTGGAACAAGACAGTACTTGTTCAACACAGGGCCCTCACTTGTCTCAGCAAATCTCTAGCCCATATTTTGCAGAGGGAATTATACTCTATGGCTAATACCGGCTTACTCAGGCGAGAAGCCGAGATGACTCTATTACATCCTCAATTAGGAGAAACGAGACGTCAAGAACTCAGGAACTCGTCCTTTTGGGACTCTTCCTTGTTCGAGTCTCAATTAGTGAAGGAAGGTGAGGACTTCCTTCTCAAAAAAAGGCACCTCAAAAGATTCTCAGGGTTTTGCACCCTACCAGAATAAGCCCTTTCGTGGTCCCCACAGGAAAAGAGGCTCCTACAGGAAACGCCCCTATGGGGGCAATACCTCTCAAAGCAGTAACCAGTCCTTTCCTTCGGGAAGAGGAAAATCCAACTTCAGAGGCTCCAGGGGTCGTTTTCGACCCCACAATAGAGGAAGGGGGCGTGGAAACCCCCCTCCCCAATGACTCCTCAAAAGCCTCACTCAGTCCACCAGTAGGAGGTCGCCTCCGTTCTTTCAGGAGAGACTGGCTCACAAACAAATGTTCTCAAAACGTGTTAAACATTATCACCAATGGCTACGTTCTGCCATTCCGTTCAAAGCCAAACTTGATCAGATTTCCTCTGATTCTGTCAGAGTACAAGGCCCAACCAAAAGACCAAGCCTTGGCCACTTGTATCCAGTCTCTCCTGTCAAAGAACGCTATCGAAAGGGTAGACAATGTAAAATCTCTCGGGTTTTACAGTCGCCTGTTCCTAGTACCCAAGCCTCACCAAAGGTGGAGGCCAGTCATAGACTTAAGCAGGCTCAACACTTTTCTACACGTAGAAAAGTTCAAAATGGAAACTCCAGAGTCCATCAGGACCTCCCTGATTCCAGGGGAGTGGGTATCGTCGATAGATCTGTCGGACGCCTACCTGCATATCCCCATCCACCCAAGCTCAAGGAAATACCTAAGGTTTTGCTACAAGGCTCAGGTGTTCCAATTCACCTCCCTCCCGTTCGGACTAGCTACAGCCCCCCAGGTCTTTACTATGATCGTAAAGGAAGTGAAACTAATGGCCCTCTCAAGAGGACTCAGAATTCACCAATACCTGGACGACTGGCTGATCAGGTCCCAGTCTCAGGAGGAAGCACAAGTGAACACTCAGGCAGTAGTAGACCTGACTCAGTCCTTGGGATGGATAATAAATCAGGAAAAATCAGAACTGAAACCTACACAGGTGTTTTCGTTCGTGGGCTACGAATACCACCTCGATTCAGCCCTTGTAAAACCCACTCAAGAGAGATGGCTCAAACTTCAGGATTTGATCCTACGACTCAAGTCAAAACGTGTTTTGACTGCAAGATGTTTGATGTCTCTAATTGGGTTGCTAGCCTCAACGGAGAAAATGGTCCCGGAGGGACGCCTTCACATGAGGCCCTTTCAGTTTCATCTCAAGGAGCACTGGAGATATCCTCAGTCGCTGGACAACCTCCTTCCCTGGACAGAAGCCATTGCAGCCCACCTAGATTGGTGGCAAAATCCCTCCAAGGTGATGAAAGGTGCAGACCTTCATCCCAAAGACCACAGTATCCAACTCTTTACCGACGCCTCAAACGAAGGTTGGGGCGCTCACTTAGACCAAAACTTTACCAAGGGTCTGTGGTCAGATCGGGAAAAAAGGCTTCACATAAATGTCCTAGAATTGAAGGCGGTCTCCCTGGCCCTTCGAGACTTCAAGGACCAGTGCCAGAATCAAACAGTGTTGATCGCGACGGACAACTCAACAGTGGTAGCCTACATCAACAAACAAGGAGGAACACACTCGGCAGAGATGTGTGCTCTCCTGTGGAAGATCATGACCTGGTGCCATCACTATCACATAACATTGAAAGCCAGGCACATTCCAGGGTGCCTGAATGTGATGGCCGACCTGCTATCCAGGTCCAACCAAGTGCAGTCAACCGAATGGTCTCTGCACCCACAGGTCTTCAAACAGATCTGCCAGAAGTGGTTCACCCCTCATGTAGACTTGTTTGCCACTCACCTGAACCACAAACTCCCTCTATACGTGTCTCCTATCCCAGACCCAAAGGCCTGGGACATAGATGCTCTGAACATAAACTGGACCAACCTCACAGCATATGCGTACCCTCCTACGGCTCTCCTTCACAAGGTGATCCAAAAGATCAGGCAATGCCAGTGCCTGATCATCGTAATAGCCCCAGGCTGGCCAGGGATGCCCTGGTTTTGGGACCTAGTGCAGCTCTCAACAGAGATCCCACTGCAACTCCCAGTGTCAACAACCCTACTCAAACAGTCCCACAAGCTGGTGTTCCACAACAACCCCCAGCACCTGAACCTCCACGCCTGGTGTCTAGGAGCGGACAACTCCAAGAACAAGGCTTCTCTGTGGAGGTGGCAGAGAGAATTGCTGCCCCTCAGCGGTCATCAACAAGGACCATCTACAAGTCAAAGTGGGCCCTTTTTGAAAAATGGTGCAGAGAAAATTCGGTGGATTTCTCCACTCCATCTGTGAAACAAATCTCAGATTTCTTCATATACCTGTACCAAGACCTAAACAGGCGCCCCTCGACCATTGATGGTTACAGGACTGCAATCGTTGACACTTTGGGCCCAACGGCCCAACATATTGCACACAGTGCAGACCTTCATAGGTTACTCTCCAGTTTTCACAGGGATCGTCCTAAAAGTTCCAGAAACTTACCCAAGTGGAACCTTTCTGTTGTCCTTAACGAGCTCACCAAAGCACCTTTTGAGCCCATGAAAGATTCAGACCTCAAACATCTCACTTTAAAAACTGCTTTCTTGCTAGCCTTGGCCTCCGTCAAGCGCCGCAGCGAAATCCATGCCTGGGTCGCTAACAAAGTAGCTAATTTAGGCCAATGGGAAAAGGTTGCCTTGTTCCCTTCTTCTGATTTCATAGCCAAAAACCAACTAGCAAGAGAAGGTTCTCAAAGTGTGTCTCCGGTGACTATCCCTGCTCTGACTACCATTGTGGATAGACAGTTTAAAGAAGACAGGACCCTGTGTCCCGTACGGGCCCTGAGGTTTTATTTGGATCGAACTAAAGACCTGAGAGGGTCTCGTTCTCTCCTTTTCATCTCCTTTAAGAAAGGACATACCTCAGACATCAGACCCGCTACACTCTCTTCATGGTTGAAACAAACCATTTTACTTTGTTACAAACAAGCAGATCAACAAGCCTTGGACTTGGTCCAAGTCAAAGCGCATGACATCCGGGCCTTCGCGGCCTCTAAGGCCTTTTACGGTGGGGTATCGGTGGACCAAATCATGCAAGCCTGTCACTGGAAAGCTCACAACACATTTACAAATTTTTACCTAAAAGACCTTACTTGGTCGGACACCGACAACAATTTGTACCTGGGACCCGTAGTGGCTGCACAACAAGTCCTAGATCCTTCCCCTCAGACCAGTTGTCCTCGGAAAGAAAAAAGGGGGGGGGGGGGGGGGGGGGGGGGGCACATCCGCTACAACCAAGTCTTCAGGAGTCTTTCCCAGGATCTAGGTATTCCTCTACCTTCAAGATGTTACGGGTAAGGTCATTTTATCCTTTAATTATCAAGTATTTTCTATTAAGGACTTATTTAGTTGTCATTAATCTCATATTCAGGTTGTAAAAATTTTATGAGATTCCCAACCTCTGGGTTGGTCAGTCACACGTGAAGGGCCCCTTTTGGACCCTTAGACCTCGGAGTGAGCACTGCTGCACTCCCGTCCTTCAATAAAACATCTAGACAGTTCTTAGCACTGTCTCTCATTTACTTAGGTTTTTGGCTCGTTACAGGCCCGGCCTTCGGGACCGGGGCACTGTAAATGGGACTCAGACTGGTATTTCTGGCACTATTCTATACATATTAACTCAAAATCTTAGAAAAAATGACATTCCTTCCAGTCTCAGCTGTAATCCCGCCACCGGGCGGTTGAATTCAGCATTAAGTCCCACATGGTAAGCTATTGTAGCGTAATAAAATTGAAAATTTTAATTACTTAAATGTAGCTTTTATAAGCTACAAGCTTACCATGTGGGACTTAGAAGAGTCCCACCCTGCCTCCCCGCTGTTTACAGCTGAGGGGTAGGTTTAAAAAATTTCAACGAGAAAGTAGGACGATTGGTCAGAAGTTATCACGTGACGACAACTACCAGTATATCCGGTGGCTAACAAGAACGATCTTTTTTTCTAAGACGTTGGCCCCGGGTGTGGCAACCCGAGATCAGCATTAAGTCCCACATGGTAAGCTTGTAGCTTATAAAAGCTACATTTAAGTAATTAAAATTTTCAAATTTAGAGCATTTTGTTAAAATATGTTATTCAGCTACTTTTTTCATAGCTACAACATGGTGAGTAACTTGGGTGTCTGTTTCAATAGCTAAGTGAGTAATAGCTACTTTTGGGCTTTTCAGTAACTACCATCTTGAGTAAAATCACTTGTAACTTGAAAACTATTACATTTAGAGAATTTCGTATAAATATGTTATTCAGCTACTTTTGGGTCAGCTATAACATAGTAAAATTTCAGACCTGTAGCTCATGGCATAGCTGAGTAATAGCTATTTTGAGGTTCTTACAATTGAGTAAATCAGTTGTAACTCGAAAACTATTGCATTTACAGTATTTTGCTTAAATCTGTTGTTCACCTAATTTTGGGTCAGCTATAACATAGTAAAATTTCAGACATGTAGCTCATGGCATAGCTGAGTAATAGCTACTTTGAGTTTATCACCGTTGAGTAAATCACTTATAACTTGAAAACTATTGTATTTACAGAAATTTGTGTAAATACATTATTCAGCTACTTTTGGGTCAGCTATAACATAGTGAAATCACAGACCTGTAGCTGATGGCATAACTGAGCAATAGCTATTTTCAGGTACTGACTGTTGAGTAAATCGGTTGTAACTTGAAAAATATTGCATTTGGAGTATTATGTTAAAATATGTTGTTCACCTACTTTTGGGTCAGCTATAACATAGTGAAATTACAGACCTATAGCTCATGGCATAGCTGAGCAATAGCTATTTTGAGGTTCTCACTATTGAGTAAATCAGTTGTAACTTGAAAACTAATATTGCATTTACAGTATTTTGCTTAAATATGTTATTCACCTATTTTGGGGTCAGCTATAACATAGTAAAATTTCAGATGTGTAGCTCATGGCATAGCTGAGTACTAGCTACTTTGAGGTTATCACTGTTGAGTAAATCACTTATAACTTGAAAACTATTGCATTTACAGAAATTTGTGTAAATATGTTATTCAGCTACTTTTGGGTCAGCTATAACATAGTGAAATTACAGACCTGTAGCTCATGGCACAACTGAGCAATAGCAATTTTCAGGTACTGACTGTTGAGTAAATCAGTTGTAACTTGAAAAATATTGCATTTGGAGTATTTTGTTAAAATATGTGGTTCACCTACTTTTGGGTCAGCTATAACATAGTGAAATTACAGACCTATAGCTCATGGCATAGCTGAGCAATAGCTATTTTGAGGTTTCTCACTATTGAGTAAATCAGTTGTAACTTGAAAACTATTGCATTCAGAGTATTTTGCTTAAATATGTTGTTCACCTACTTTTGGGTCAGCTATAACATAGTAAAATTTCAGACATGTAGCTCATGGCATAGCTGAGTAATAGCTACTTTTAGGTTCTCACTGTTGAGTAAATCACTTATAACTTGAAAACTATTGCATTTAGAGTATTTTGTTTCGATATGTTATTCTCCTATTTTGGGGTCAGCTATAGTAAAATTTCAGACCTGTAGCTCATGGCATAGCTGAGTAATAGCTACTTTGAGGTTATCACTGTTGAGTAAATCACTTATAACTTGAAAACTATTGCATTTACAGAAATTTGTGTAAATACGTTATTCAGCTACTTTTGGGTCACTTATAACATAGTGAAATTACAGACCTGTAGCTCATTGCATAACTGAGCAATAGCTATTTTTAGGTACTGACTGTTGAGTAAATCAGTTGTAACTTGAAAACTATTGCATTTAGAGTATTTTGTTTCAATATGTTATTCACCTATTATGGGGTTAGCCATAACATAGTAAAATTTCAGACCTGTAGCTCATGGCATAGCTGAGTAATAGCTACTTTGAGGTTATCACTGTTGAGTAAATCATTTATAACTTGAAAACTATTGCATTAACAGAAATTTGTGTAAATACGTTATTCAGCTACTTTTGGGTCACTTATAACATAGTGAAATTACAGACCTGTAGCTCATGGCACAACTGAGCAATAGCTATTTTCAGGTACTGACTGTTGAGTAAATCAGTTGTAACTTGAAAAATATTGCATTTGGAGTATTTTGTTAAAATATGTTGTTCACCTACTTTTGGGTCAGCTATAACATAGTGAAATTACAGACTTCTAGCTCATGGCATAGCTGAGCAATAGCTATTTTGAGGTTCTCACTATTGAGTAAATCAGTTGTAACTTGAAAACTATTGCATTTACAGTATTTTGCTTAAATATGTTGTTCACCTACTTTTGGGTCAGCTATAATATAGTAAAAATTCAGACATGTAGCTCATTGCATAGCTGAGTAATAGCTACTTTGAGGTTATTACTGTTGAGTAAATCAGTTGTAACTTGAAAACTATTACATTTAGATTTTAGAGTATTTTGTTTAAATATGTTATTCACATAATTTTTGGTCAGTTATATCATAGTGAAATTGCAGACCTCTGTGTCATGGCATAGCTAAGCAATAGCTACTTTCAGGTTCTCACTATTGAGTAAATCATTGTATCCACTGGATAGCCGCAGAGAGATTTAACCATTACTGCTCTAATGAAAAAAATATTATAGCTAGCCTTCTCAAGTTTGCAGAATATATTAATAACCATAAAATGTTGTCTGGGAATATTTTTGGCCTCAGTTTGAAAAACAAGATGACCGCCAGGGACGTTTATTCGACTTTAAAAAGGACTTTTGTTGGCCCTCTAGAGCAAAGGGTATTATAAGTAGAGATCTCAAATTCGCAGGATATGTTCCTCATTATAAAATCTTGACTGGGAATATTTTTGGGCTCATTTTGAAAAACAAGCTGGCCGCCACTGGTGTTTCTTTGTCAGTCATGAAAAGAGCTTATATCTCCCTTATTATTGGTCCTAGAGGTTTGGGATGGTAAACCAACCTGTAGGAAATCATGGGCTGGGAATCTTTTGGTGTGGTCAGATTTGACCTTTGACCCCTCCTTCAAGGTCAAACGAGGATAGCCAAACTTAAAAGTGCTTATAACTCGCTTATTATTGGTCCTAGAGGTTTGGGATGGTAAACAGACATATAGGAAATCATGGGCTGGGAATCTGTTGATGTTGTCCGATTTGACCTTGAACCCCTTCTTCAAGATCAAACAAATATAGCGAAACTTAAAAGTGCCTATAACTAGCTTATTATTGGTTCTAGAAGTTTGGGATGGTAAACCATCCTATAGGAAATCATGGGCTGGGAATCTTTTGGTGTGGTCAGATTTGACCTTTGGACCCCTCCTTCAAGGTCAAATAAAGACAGCCAAACTTAAAAGTGCTATTAACTCACTTATTATTGGTCCTAGAGGTTTGGGATGGTAAATCAACCTATAGGAAATCATGGGCTGGGAATATTTTTGTGTGGTCAGATTTGACCTTGGACCCCTTCAAGGTCATACGAGGATACTGCATTTGCAGTATTTCTTTAAATATGTTTTAACCTACTCTTTACACTTAAACAGTTACCTTGTTACTTTCCTTCATAAAACCATTTGCAGGGCACAACTTTTTGTCCTTTTCTTCTGTCAGGTTCAGAATTTCTTTGAACATGCTGCTCAATTACCATTTACTGTACTTCTGTACAGCACTTTCCCTGATAATTATGCTTTCCTCTCATTATTACCTTCACAAATCAAAAACACTCGGTCAGCTGACACAGTGCCCGTTCACGGGCACTCTCCTCTTGTATTGAAATTATGTTTAAATTGGCAATACACAGCAGAAAGAGAGAGATAAGAACAGAGGATCATGTCAATATACAATCTTATTGATCTTAAAGCCATCATACACACATCCTGCATGAAAAATACAGAACTTTCCGATAGGTTTACGACTACAGCACTCAGGATCGGGAACAGTTTACGAGAATTTCAAACTACCATGAAATTATTGCAAACCTTTCCTGATCCTTATCAGACTTATAACATCATAAACCCATCATATTGTCATCTCTTTAATCTTACAGGAATCTTAAACCTAGCTTACAGTGGTGCAGCAATCTTTTCCATCTTATAGCGATCGTAAACCTGTCTGTTTCATCTGAAGTCCATCATAAACCAATTGGATACTTAAGTTGGATGTATCAGAAAACTAGCGCAAACCTAACAGAAGATTTTCTGAGGCTATGGCAACACTAGTCAGGAGGTAGACTTTCTTCAAGTCCTTTTGTCTAAGGTATTATATGAGTACTGTATGACTTTTTTACCAAAATGTGGGGCTGACAGCCTGACAGTAATATCCCCACCCATTTGTGGATTCATAATGATTGCATGTATGTCAGATTTGGTGGAATAAGAAATACAAAGACTTGGAGCAAGTCTAGTCAGGAGGCTATCTGGGAAAATACTTTGTACCTCGGGAGCACGTCTTAAACCTATCATAAACTATATCTTGGATCATACAGTATTACGTCAAATTGTAAACCTATTGTAAACCACATTCGCAGAAATGGAACAGGCCCCTAACAGACTGAGGTTCCATTTGGTTTTTGCCACTGTCTAAAATGAATTGTGTTCAATTTGTGTTTGTATCACACACACAGTAGATTTTCTTCAATTAGCTCCATGTTTTTGGCCTTAATGTGTGTTATTCCATGCTGTGGCATTGTATTTATGTTTTTGCAAGATAACCATTCAGCTCTGCTTGCTAGGAGTAATTAAGATAAACTATGAAGGCTTTATGATGCTGGGGTCATAGTGTTATCCCTATCAAAAATACCTGCTGATAAGTTACAGCACACCTAGCTATTCTTTTCTTTCATTGAGTTCATAAAAAATGTCTGCTTTATAAAGCAACACCCCTGATATCTGAACATATTGAGAGATTTTGTTTGGATAATATGCATATGGTAAAAGAGGTTATGTTTTAGGTGTGTGTTTGTCTGTTTGTGTTCATGATTAATCCAACACTAATAAACTGATCTTTATAAAATTTTTCATGTGGGTAGGGTCTGAAGAAAGGAAGAAGTGAATAAATGTTTTTGCAATGATCTGAATCCTACTTTGAATATAAAAAATCCTAAATTTTCAACAGCACCATTGCAGGAATTTTTATAATGGTCATGCTATCAGATAATGACGTTTATAATGAAATACAGTATTTGAGTAAAATTACAATATGAGGATATAATAATTGTTATGGTGGAAAGACATCAGTGTTTATAAAAATAGCTTATTTATAAAATGAAGTTTCCACTGAATAAAGCCAGTTTTTTGGTAGTTGCAAGTTTGTCGTATGTTGATGTTAAATTTGATATTGGTAAACCTGTTTTCAGTTAAAAAAACACAACAAGAATCAGTAATTGAAAATGTTTTTATTTTATTTGACAATAAATCTACATAGAATTTATTAACTTAAAATTATGTTGTACAGATATTTTCCTTTTGGAATTTTGACTCGGCATTTATATTTTCACCATATTATAACACTAAGATTGGTTTTCAAAGCTATGGAAAGAGATTTTGATTTTTAAAAATTTTCTGAACACCAAATTTTATGTATGTGTATTTCCGCTATGGAGAGGAAAACATGCATTTTAACGGTGTTACCATTTTCTGTAAAAAGTACAATATTTAGCAGTGAATGAATGTCTCTGACAATTCAATCTTAGTGTAATCCAGCCTCTTATATATAGAAATATTTTCAATTTCAGAAAAGAAAGACACACATACATAAAATAAGGCTGCCAAAAAGTAACAGGTCATTAAGATATCATGGTTATGTTAACTGTGTTATATGATACATTATTACATGCTTAATAAAACCCTGCATACCTAGTACATTATAAATATTTCACCCTATATGAAGTCTTTTTATAGGAGTATTGTTAGTGCATCAGGGTATTTAAGGTGAAGTGGTTTGTTACACTTACTTATAAAAAAAAACTACACAGTCAGTTAGGCATATAAGAGGCAAGTTTGGTCAATGCAAAATATGGCCCAGTGTATTTTTATGCAACAATTTGTAGTTGGTGATTTCAGCATCCAATCAGTGATTTTCTGTGTCTAGTATTGCAAATTGTCTTCACAATCTTGAATGCAGTTTTAAAGAAATCGTCCTTATTAGAGCAGGGAATCTCCTCCGATTTCCAAAGTCGATTTATTGCCCATGTGGTCCAAATAATAAGAATATTTAGTTAGAATCAATCAAAAATACCCACTTCCTGTTAATATGGTGGTAGACATAAATAAACTCAAAATTTATGACAAATCTGTCAACTTATTAAATAAAAATGCCTTAAATATTTTTTTTAAAATGTGGATAGTGAGATACATTAATAAAGGTAAGATTTTAGCTGATTACTCGATTATTAGAATACGTCAATGACTGACCGCGATTGTACACTAGCAGGACGATTAATCGATCACACATCTAATCGTCTACCCTCTAGTCCTTATGTTTACCAGCATTGGCTAAAATATTGAAAATTTATGTTGCTTTCAGAAAATCGTAGAATACATTCAAACACATAGAAACACTTTGTAACTATGTAGAAGCAGAGAAAAAAAAATCATCATGACAAATCTAGTGCATGGAAGCATGGACTAACATCATAACACCACTGAACAGTACTTAAGATTGAGTATTCATTTCAACCTCAGTTTACTTTGTATTGTACCAGTGCAGTAATTATTAGCCTAGTTTTAGGCCCATCTTGGTTATAAAAGCCTTTTTATATATGCCTACAAAGCTTGGTCGTTATAAAGCCACAAGGTTGTATATACTGGAAGATATTAGGTCACCAGACATAGCAATATCCTGATCTAAATTGCCAGTGCATTAATGAATGTATTATGTAAATCAACAAAGTTTTTCTAAATTTAAAAGCAAAATTGAGCCAAATTAAGGTTAACTTTTAGTTTTTAAGTACCTTGCACCTGCGGCTTTTAATTTAAAGGAAGGACTTGAATTGTCTTCCTTGAGATATTCTGTAGATGAATATACAAAATTAATTCAATCATACTGTCAGACCTGAACATTTGAGGATTTTCTTTAAAATCTTCAAAACCCCATTAACACTTCTTTGAAGTTTGGAGCCTTGAAGGATACTCTTTATACATGGACATGGATTATGTTGACATGTTGGTGTGTGTTTGACTAGTAAACTTTGAGGAAAGTATAGTATGAGTATTATTACTTTAATTGTTGACAGCAGTGCACAGAATTAGTGGGCTTTGTATTAGTATGGTAGGTTGCTTCTGTGTAATTAACTGTAATAACAGTTATAATGCTACTGTGTGTACACAACTGCTAAGCCATTGAAATTTGTCATCAAGTGCCCTTAAAATTTCTGAAAGACAAGTAATATTTATGTTTATTTAAACATCTGGACCAAGTTCTTTCGACCAAGTTCTTTCGGCATTAATTCTGCGGTGTATGTTAATGATAAAGTAGTCTTCATGTATTGTTATATAATGGAAGTGACAAACTTCTCTGACTAGAGTACTGTTAAATATTACATACGAAAATTAGGTCATGTAGATGTAAAAATATACATGTTAGAGATTCTTTCTCCTGGTGTTTATGTCTTGTGACATTTATTTTAATCCAGGACAGTGAAATAAAACTGGTTGCTTAGCTTCGGGAATTGGTACAATTAGGTCATATGTACTAACCATTGAGAAGGTTTTAACAAAGAGCTACCCCATGCCATTTTGGATTGAAGAAATTCTGTCAGCTGAATGTGATCTTAAAAGAAAAATGTTGAAACACATTTAATAGGATGGGCACTATGATATGGAAAAGAATGACAGAATAAATTTGATTTAGTTGCTCAGGTAACTTTGAACCTGAAAATGAAGGGATGCCAATAATGTGAACTATTAAGTATCTACTTGTTTCAGTGTGTGATATATTTCCTTTGGAACTATTCAGGATATCAGTACTTTTTGTACCCGGTGTGGAGTTAAATGTGTACATTTCCAGGATCTTTAACCTCATTTTCCTGTGTACACCTATGACCAATCTGTCTTGGTTTTTATAGGATTTGTGTATGTTTATAAACAGCTGCAATATCTATTTTAATATTATGTATGTTTTACCATTCTCCCCATGTATTTATAGGATCTGAGTGCATTTGCCTCTGTATTCTTTACTATATTCAGGTTTTATACTCTCCAATGTTTAACTATCCTCTATGTATTTTCAGGATTTTAGTGCATTTGCCTCAATTTATGCAGTCTGTTTTTTTTTTTATGTCTTCACTATGTTTTTTATCCCTTCTCTCTCTGTGTTGACAGGATCTGAGTGCGTTTGCCATGCCCTTGCTAGACTCTGAGGTGGACCAGAACTCCTCCATGGATGTAGAAGATGCCTTTCGCCCACGGGCTGGTTCTGCAGGACTCAAGGACTTTATCTTTCGCCGCAGTCGCCATAAGTCGTCAGAAGTCCCCGGGGGAGGGGGAGGGGGTGGAGTTAACTCACCTGTCAATCAAAGGAAACACTTGAACCTTAATGTGTCTAATGCATCATCATCACCCCCGGTGGCAAGTAAAAAATCCCCCTCACCCCCGGTTACTAGGCAACCACCAGGCCAGCCGCCAACAACTCCAACCACCAAAGTGAAGAACTTTTTCAGTGCCATACGGCCCCGTTCTAAGTCGGATGCCGCGTCTATGCAGCCAAATCATGGCCGCCCACGAAGTAAGACACTCGACCAAGAAGAGAGGATACAGAATTCTAAAGTGGGTCATGGTAGCCCTCACTCTAATCACATGATGGACCCTAATCAAGTGTCATTGAAGTCACCCCTTGGAGGTACCACCTCCACACCAATGTCACAGATTCAAGCGGGACACTTGCATTCCTCAGTCAGTGGGTTGCCTGGCAACCAGGACAGCAGTGGAAACGCATTAAATCCTCAGGAATTTGTGGAGGCCTACCGACAACGTGCCTACACGGACCCAAAAGCGAAAGCCAGAGCAGCGGCAGTGGCCAAGTATCGGCAGAAGAAACTGGTGAGTTTGTCTGGTTTAATTTTTCAAAAACCTTTAAAAATTTTTTTTATTGATTTCAGCTGAGACATGTATTGGCAGAAGGTTTTTCACAATACAACCCTGATTATCCCAATATTGTGTGAGATTGAGATATTGTTTGGATAATAGAAAACTGGTACAATAGAAGAGATATTCAGTGCCATTAGTAATGAGGAATTACAACTTTTGTGAGAGAATAGAGCTGTCTTTATAAACTCAAATATTTGGATAACATAAGGTCAGCTACATAATATAGGTTGTGTAAATTCTGTTTAGACAGTATTTAACAGACAGGGGGAGTTAAAAAGGGATATGAATATAAAAAGATATACATAAAAGATATAGATATAGATGTTCACTAATAAAAAGTTAGTGTAGAAGATTTTAAACCCGTTTACCGACCGGAAGACACTGATCCGGTCACCTTCTATTTTCTTATAATCAAAACCTGTTTCCTCACATATTCATTATTTTAATAGCAGTGTACCAAAATATTCAACTGCAAAAAATATTAAAATGTTCTATCAATGTATACGTATTTTGTCCTCAAAAGTCTTCAAAAGGCACATCACGGTTCATATTTATGTGGGAGCTATAGTTCATGTACATGTTTAAAAACATTTTCATCAAATTTACGCTTTAGGTAACCGCCTTCTAAAATTTGCATGCAGCCACAATACTATAAAAAGTTGACTTCTAGAATGAAGCATTATGTTATAGAACAGTGCTTTGATAAGGTTGAAAAAGAAAATGGTTTATGGTTGCTGGAAATTTTAAAATGAGAAGTTTGAATTGTGTACAACAACAAAAAAACAACCTGTCGCATTATATTCTTTGATTAATTCAATGGTAGAGCCTACCAATGGTAAGTTTTTGGTTTCTGCTAAATTTAATTCTAAACAAGAGTTTTTTTGTCACCGTTTTAATTTCAGAGCTTAAGTCCGAAATTGGGCAAGGCTCATATTCCAATAACTTTTCTGAATTTTCTTTGGTGACTTTTTCTCAGTTGTTTAGTTACAATTATGAAGATTAAATAGAGCAATAAAACTCTTGTCGAAGCTAGCTTCTGGATTACACCAGAACTACTATCCACACTTAAAATATTGAATATCACACAGTTTTTTTTATTAAAAAGCAAATAGATACACTTGCAATAAGAGAGTGTATCTCACTTCCACAATGTACACCTATATATTTCACAGTACATTATGATTTGTAAATAATTGCTTCATTTTGCTTATTAATAAAATCCACACTGGCTTTGAATATTGAACAGCTGCAAGGTTATTCTGAAATCACAAAGTGCTTTGCAGATGCAGCTTTCTACATCAATTGAAAATGAAATTAGATTGAATAATCTTGTTTTTTCTTCTAAATGCTCCGAACAGTAATCAATGGCTGCAATATGTGGTTATAACATAACATTGCCAGTGCTGCCTACTCTGCGACACATAACAGGTCCTTGTTTGCATAGATGCACTATTTATCATTTGCAATCTTGTAAAGTTGTAATGCTGTGTTCCCATGTTCCTGACTTTTACAGTAATAAATGGCATCCTGCCCCTTAAATAAATGCATATTGACCAAATGTACATAAAATAGCCTATTAACATGCAAGTTTTAACTCACAAGATTGAAAACTGCCAAGCAAATAAATTCATGAGTAAAATTTGCCAACTTACTCTTGATATAAATTTACTGGTATATGCCAAAGTCCTTTAAATTATGGAGCAGTCCAGTAAAAGCAATTGTAACATGGCACAGATGTGTCAGTGAATTTCATTGGTCAAGAGGAAAAAAATTTCCCCGGATTATAACCCCGCCTAAGTAATAATCTCCTTAATTAACACCCATATAAAACCACATAAAAGTGTTATTTAAAAGAAGATTTTTAGACATAATTTTACCCTATCGTATTGGAATAGTAATCTATCACTGGTTGGACATTATGCAGAATTATAATCCGATTGAAAATTTAGAACCACTCTGGCTTCGCCGTCGTGGTTCTGAACTGCCAGTCAGACTATAATTGTATCCCCGACGCGAAGCGGGGATACTATGGATTCATCATCGTCGTCGTCCGCGTCCGCGCCCTCGTCCGCGTCCGCGTCCGCAGAGATTTCTTGTTAGCGACCTACAGTCCACATTTCTTTCCGGATTTCTTTCATATTTGGCAGGTGACTTGATATGGTAGAGGACTCGCCACCCTATCTTTTTGGTAGGCTTTATGTCTAAATTAGGCCTGTGGTAGACAAAAATGTCTAAAATGTGGAATATTGCTTGTTAGCGACCTACAGTCCACATTTCTTTCCAGATTTCTTTCATATTTGGCAGGTGGCTTGGTATGCTAGAGGACTCGCCACCCTATCTTTTTGGTAGGCTTTATGTCTAAATTAGGCCTGTGGTAGACAAAAATGTCTAAAATGCATTAAAAGTCATGAAATCATGCACTAAATCACTTATAACTTAAAAAGTGTTGCATTTAGAGCATTTTGTTAAAATATGTTATTCAGATACTTTTTTCATAGCTACAACATGGTGAGTAACTTGGGTGTCTGTCTCAATAGCTAAGTGAGTAATAGCTACTTTTGGGCTTTTCAGTAACTTCCATCATGAGTAAAATCAATTGTAACTTGAAAACTATTGCATTTACAGAATTTTGTATAAATATGTTATTCAGCTACTTTTATGTCAGCTATAACATAGTAAAATTTCAGACCTGTAGCTCATGGCATAGCTGAGTAATAGCTACTTTTAGGTTATCACTGTTGAGTAAATTACTTATAACTTCAAAAGTATTACATTTAGAGTATTTTGTTTCAATATGTTATTCACCTATTTCGGAGTCAGCTATAACATAGTGAAGTTCCAGACCTGTGGCTCATTGCATAGCTGAGTAATAGCTACTTTGAAGTTCACACTGTTGAGTAAATCAGTTGTAATTGGAAAAGTATTGCATTTACAGAAATTTGTGTAAATATGTTATTCAGCTACTTTTGGGTCAGCTATAACATAGTGAAATTACAGACCTGTAGCTCATGGCACAACTGAGCAATAGCTATTTTCAGGTACTGACTGTTGAGTAAATGACTTGTAACTTGAAAAATAGTGCATTTGGAGTATTTTGTTAAAATATGTTGTTCGCCTACTTTTGGGTCAGCTATAACGTCGTGAAATTACAGACTTATAGCTCATGGCATAGCTGAGCAATAGCTATTTTCAGGTTGTCACTATTGAGTAAATCACTTGTAACTTGAAAACTATTGCATTTACAGTATTTTGCTTAAATATGTTGTTCACCTAATTTTGGGTCAGCTATAACATAGAAAAAATTCAGACATGTAGCTCATTGCATAGCTGAGTAATAGCTACTTTGACGTTATCACTGTTGAGTAAATCAGTTATAACGTGAAAACTATTACATTTACAGTATTTTGTTTAAATATGTTATTCACATAATTTTTGGTCAGCTATAACAGAGTGAAATTGCAGACCTCTATGTCATGGCATAGCTTACCAATATCTACTTTCAGGTTCTCACTGTTGAGTAAATCATTGTATCCACTGGATAGCCGTAGTGTGTAGAGAGATTTCACCATTACCGCTCTAACAAAAAAAAATATTATAGCTAGCCTTCTCGAGTTTGCAAAGTATATTACAGGGTGCACCACAGTACTCTATTGGTAGGCTTTATGTCTAAATTAGGCCTGTGGCTAAATTACTTACCTACTAAAAATGAGTAATTCTGCATTTTGTCTAAAAGTATTGCAGATAGCAAATTTTTCTTAAATAACTCATTCACCTACTTTTGGGAGAGCTTTCACATGCTGAAGTTCCAGACCTGTAGGTAATTACTCACCTACTCAAAATGAGTAAATGCGAATTATCTCTAAAAGTATTGCAGATAGCCAATTTTTGTCAAATAACTCCTTCACCTACTTTTGGGAGAGCTTTCACTTGGTGAAGTTTCACACCCGTAGGTAATTACTCACCTACTCAAAATGAGTAAATGCAAATTATCTCTAAAAGTATTGCAGATAGCGAATTTTTGTCAAATAACTCCTTCACCTACTTTTGGGAGAGCTTTCACTTGGTGAAGTTTCAGACCTGTAGGTAATTACTCACCTACTCAAAATGAGTAAATGCAAATTATCTCTAAAAGTATTGCAGATAGCCAATTTTTGTCAAATAACTCCTTCACCTACTTTTGGGAGAGCTTTCACTTGGTGAAGTTTCAGACCCGTAGGTAATTACTCACCTACTGAAAATGAGTTAATGCAAATTATCTCTAAAAGTATTCCAGATAGCCAATTTTTGTCAAATAACTCCTTCACCTACTTTTGGGAGACCTTTCACTTGGTGAAGTTTCAGACCTGTAGCTAATTATTCACCTACCCAAAATGAGTAAATGCTAATTATCTATAAAAGTATTGCAGATATCCAATTTTTTATCAAATAACTCATTCATCTACTTTTGGGAGAGCTTTCACATGGTGAAGTTCCAGACCCGTAGGTAATTACTCGCCTACTGAAAATGAGTAAATTCGAATTATCTCTAAAAGTATTGTAGATAGCCAATTTTTCTCAAATAACTCATTCGCCTACTTTTGAGAGAGCTTTCACTTGGTGAAGTTTCAGACCCGTAGCTAATTATTCACCTACTCAAAATGAGTAAATGCGAATTATCTCTACAAGTATTGCAGATAGCCAGTATTTCACAAATAACTCATTAATATGAAAACAACTTAGAGGAAGTCATGGGCTGCAAATCTTTTCATGTGGTCAGATTTCACCTTGGGCCCCTCCTGCTTATTATTGGTCCTAGAGGTTTGCAATGTGAAAACGACTTATACGAAATCATGGACTGCGAATCTTTTGATGTGGTCAGACTTCACCTTGGGCCCCTGCTACAGGGTCAAATAAGGGTAGCCAAACTTAAAAGTGCTTTCACCTTGCTTATTAACGAAAAATGCTTTTTATCTTCTAAACTATGTTAGTTGGCCTTTGTCGGTGGATACATCCAGCATCTGGCCACAGATGCGTCCTATTTCTAGTTCTGCACAGTGTCCACCCAGTGATGGGTTATTAGGAAAACAACACCTTGTTTGAGGTCCAGAACTAAATACCCCAATTTCAAATGCCTTAAACACACCCGAGAGTGCCAGATATTTTTGTTTAATCTTATTTTCACAACATGTCCGGTTAACAGGTATATATTATTTCAGAATAAACAAAAGCAACTTTTGTGACAAATGTGCAAAGCATATTCCATAGGTTTACACTTTTCAGGTCTATATTCTCTCTGATGCAAATCTGACATTCGTTTAAGTTTAAACATGCACCGCAGATAAAATCAGAGGCTCAAAAATCTGCACAAAGAAAAATTACCATCACAAATAAATATGCCCATAGGTTATCAGGGACAGTCAGGTTATCGTGCTTGTTACCTGTTCGAATGTTTTCATTTATGTAGGTCATATGTTAATACCATAATGATAAAATGTAGAACATGCTTCCCATTGCAATAAAACACTTCCCACATTTTGGATTTGTAAAATGACATTTTTCACTAGTTTAAAATGAGGCTGAAACTGTTAACTGTAAGCAAATATTAGGTTATCCAAATACCAACCGTGGCCTATATTGTTGAACTGGTGAACATTTTTATCATGAATGTCATCACACATGAGCTTTTATACAATATTGTTGTAACTCTTGATATGTGGAGTCACATCCTTAAAATGTCTCAGGCTTTGAAATCATCAGGGAGTCTAATATCGCATACTGCTAAAAACGGCAAACCCGATAGTTGATTTTTATTCGATTCACATAAACACTAATGAAATCCGATTACAGATGTCCAAGAACCGTTTTCCAAAAACCCACGTATTTAAAAACAAAAGCATTAAATATTAAACAGAAATGCTCAATAATGCGTACTTATATTATATTTTGTCCATGTACACTGGATTAATATCCAAAACATTACATTTATGCCAAAAACAATCCGGATTTAGTTGCGGTTATGTTTCATGTACAAACATAGAAGACTTTACTGCTTGGTGTGTACTAATTCAAATGAATCCTTTTTTTCATTGAACTTTTCTTTTCGGGACCCGGTTTCCATTTTTTTCCTGTGATTGTAACACTAATATCGGATAAGTGTGACCAGAGCACGAGCCTATTTTCTGCATAATGTAGAACATTATACAGGTAATTTATCTTTCAATATATAAACAACACAAAATTAGACACTTATAAATTAATATATTGTTTGCATATTCATGATATTATATATATTTCTTTATACAATGATAACAACATGATAGAATGACATCAAGTGGCTCAGACTGAATTTATTGGATCCCCAGTCTATATACAAAATCATGTGGGTAAATAATACTAAGCAGAAGAGAAGGAAGTGTCTGAATCGATTTGGTCTGCATCCAGTCGGGCAGTTTATTGGTAATCAGTCCTTAGTGTATACAAACATTCAAGTTTATATAGTAACTCCAGCAAAATTAGCCCAGTGCCAAATTTATCCCACCAATATTAAGTAGGTGAAGGTTAGTTGTCCATTACTTGTCTTGCAGTCTGCAGGTTATTTTTCTATTTAAATAATTTTCCACTTTTAACTTCTGTATTGTATGATATTTTTCACGATGTTTTAGGGTTTTTTTAATCGTGAAAAGGTGGGATGAAATAATAAAATGCCATGGTTAATATTCATGACTCTGGAGGGTTTACAGTATCAATAGAGGGGGGAAAACATGAATTCAATGTTTCCATATATGTTATATACATTGGGTGCCTATTAAGGTTTTATATATAGAATTCTATATGTTTGTTATCAATACATATATTTTCTTTCAGAAATAAACTGGCTAGCTGCCATATTTGATAATTATATGAAAAAGATCAGATATATTTTATATATTTGACTGTAATTTACTGCAATTATTTGTGATTACGAGTATGCTATTAGAGTTATAAAATGATACTTATGTACATTACTATTTACAATTTCTTTTAGTTTAAAGGTCTAACTGGTTTTATTTTTTATCGTGTAAGTTATTTGGGGGATAAATGGGTGACTTGAAAACAATGAAGAAATACCTGACATAAATATAGCTTTTTAGTGTACTCAGATCTGAAACAAATATACAGTGTAATGTACATATAGCCTGTGTCATCCAACCATCCTGGGGGAATAACATGGTGATTGGATAACAGAAGTCTTATACAGTAGAAGTGGTTATTTGGTATAAAAGAGGCAAATACAAATTTTGGAGAGTGGAAGCAGTTTTATAAAATCAAACACCTGGATAATAGGAAGTTGTGTAATAGAGTTTCACATGTGATCAAAATGGGAACATTGCGTTGACAAGTAATGCAATAACATTGGATTTCATCAAACAAATTCAATGGAATGTTTCTTTTATGATTTCATTTTAATATTGACTCAAAATTTTAACCAAAAAAAAAAAAAATAAAATAAAATAAAGTGATGCTGGAAAAAAACACCCCCAAAATCTGACATTTTGTAAAATTTTGTGACGTAATAACTTGTATTATGCAAAGGAATTTGAGTTTATATGTGATATGATGGAATGAGATATGTCTTCAAAATTATTTCATGTAACAATAAAGAAATCTTGAGTCATTTGTGACCAATAAGCTAGAACAGTTTGGATATTTTTATTACAGAATATATGAGAAGATTTACTAAAATGATCTCATTTATTGCTTCTCAATAACTTGTCTGTACACACTTGACTTGTTTGAAAGTAGATAGATGAATTGGTGCAGGGAACAACTGGATTTCTATTTTCATTAAAAGCTTAAATACCAGTATTCGTACCCGATCACACTAGAGTCTAATCTTTTGATCAAGACAAATTTACCCGCATGAAATCTATTGATACCTGCTTGGAAAAATGTCTCATACATATGTTTTCCAGATTTAACATGGTATTCAACTGTTTTCTGTTGTAATTTGCCTAATTTATAGCAATGTTTCTTTGTGTGAAATATACCTTGCATCATTTTAAATATACATCAGTGACGGTCACAATTTAACCTACTAGAAAATGTTTAAATTATCTTTTGTCCATTGAAAAAAATATGTTAAAATTAATATCTTGTTAAAAATAAAGTCTCCAAGCATACAAATATTTGACAGACCAGTATTTGTAAAATCACCTACAACTTGAAGAAGATACTCTACTGAAAATAAAAAAAGTAACAGTTTCTTAGAACCAGTACCTGGAACATAAAATGTCAAATATTTGTAAATTATGTGTAGAAAAAAAGATGAGATCAACAAATTTAACTGCACATTAGAGTTTACCTGTGTTGTGTATGGAAATACACAGTATTTCAATAGTTTTTACCCCACAGCCCTTAAGGGCTGTCGGGGTATTGTTTTCACCCATGGTGTCCGGATGGGCGGGCGGGCGGGTGGGCGGGCGGCGGGAAAAGAGTTTGTCCGGGCTGTATCTCAGAAACCGTAAGGTGTAGGAAGTTGATACTTGGTAGGGACATTGGTTAGGGGGTGTAGGTGTGCAACGTCATGGTTTGACCTTGATTTGACCTTTGACCTTGCCGTAGTGACCTTGAGTTTGAAAATCTTGTCCGGGCTATATCTCGGAAACCATAAGGTGTAGGAAGTTGATACTTGGTAGGGATATTGGTTAGGGGGTGTAGGTGTGCAACGTCATGGTGTGACCTTGATTTGACCTTTGACCTTGTCGTAGTGACCTTGACCTATAAAATCTTGTCCGGGCTATATCTCAGAAACCGTAAGGTGTAGGAAGTTAATATTTGGTAGGGACATTGGTTAGAGGGTGTAGGTGTGCAACATCACGGTCTGACCTTGATTTGACCTTTGACCTTGCTGTAGTGACCTTGACCTATAAAATCTTGTCCGGGCTATATCTCGGAAACCGTAAGGTGTAGAAAGTTGATACTTGGTAGGAATATTGGTTAGGGGGTGTAGGTGTGCAGTGTCATGGTCTGACCTTGATTTGACCTTTGACCTTGCCGTAGTGACCTTGACCTATAAAATCTTGTCCGGGCTATATCTCAGAAACTGTAAGGTGTAGGAAGTTGATACTTGGTAGGGATATTGGTTAGGGGGTATAGGTGTGCAACGTCATGGTCTGACCTTGATTTGTCCTTTGACCTTGCCGTAGTGACCTTGACCTATAAAATCTTGTCCGGGCTATATCTCAGAAACCGTAAGGTGTAGGAAGTTGATACTTGGTAGGGATATTGGTTAGGGGGTGTAGGTGTGCAATGTCATGGTCTGACAAGGATTTGACCTTTGACCTTGCCGTAGTGACCTTGAGTTCGAAAATCTTGTCCGGGCTATATCTCGGAAACCACAAGGTGTAGGAAGTTGATACTTGGTAGGGACATTGGTTAGGGGGTGTAGTTGTGCAACGTCATGATCTGACCTTGATTTGACCTTTGACCTTGCTGTAGTGACCTTGACCTATAAAATCTTGTTGCACCTTTGAGTCTGTTTTTTTTATGCAGATTTAGCACTGTTAAAGTCATATTAGAATTTATTGTATCCCCGACGCGAAGCGGGGATACTATGGATTCATCATCGTCGTCGTCCGCGTCCGCAGAGATTTCTTGTTAGCGACCTACACTCCATATTTCTTTCCGGATTTCTTTCATATTTGGCAGATGGCTTGATATGGTAGAGGACTCGCCACCCTATCTTTTTGGTAGCCTTTATGTCAAAAATGTATAAAATGTGGAATATTGCTTGTTAGCGACCTACAGTCAACATTTCTTTCCAGATTTCTTTCATATTTGGCAGGTGGCTTGGTATGCTAGAGGACTCGCCACCCTATCTTTTTGGTAGGCTTTATGTCTAAATTAGGCCTCTGGTAGACAAAAATGTCTAAAATGCATTAAAATTCATGAAATCATGCACTAAATCACTTATAACTTGAAAAGTGTTGCATTTAGAGCATTTTGTTAAAATATGTTATTCAGATACTTTTTTCATAGCTACAACATGGTGAGTAACTTGGGTGTCTGTCTCAATAGCTAAGTGAGTAATAGCTACTTTTGGGCTTTTCAGTAACTTCCATCATCAGTAAAATCACTTGTAACTTGAAAACTATTGCATTTAGAGTATTTTGTTTCAATATGTTATTCAGCTATTTTTGGGTCAGCTATAACATAGTAAAATTTCAGACCTGTAGCTCATGGCATAGCTGAGTAATAGCTACTTTTAGGTTATCACTGTTGAGTAAATTACTTGTAACTTGAAAAATAGTGCCTTATTTTATTTTGTTAAAATATGTTGTTCACCTACTTTTGGGTCAGCTATAATGTCGTGAAATTACAGACTTATAGCTCATGGCATAGCTGAGCAATAGCTATTTTCAGGTTCTCACTATTGAGTAAATCAGTTGTAACTTGAAAACTATTGCATTTACAGTATTTTGCTTAAATATGTTGTTCACCTAATTTTGGGTCAGCTATAACATAGAAAAAATTCAGACATGTAGCTCATTGCATAGCTGAGTAATAGCTACTTTGAGGTTATCACTGTTGAGTAAATCAGTTATAACGTGAAAACTATTACATTTACAGTATTTTGTTTAAATATGTTATTCACATAATTTTTGGTCAGCTATAACAGAGTAAAATTGCAGACCTCTATGTCATGGCATAGCTTACCAATATCTACTTTCAGGTTCTCACTGTTGAGTAAATCATTGTATCTACTGGATAGCCGCAGCGTGTAGAGAGATTTCACCATTACCGCTCTAACGAAAAAAATATTATAGCTAGCCTTCTCAAGTTTGCAAGGTATATTAGAGGGTGCACCACAGTATTCTATTGGTAGGCTTTATGTCTAAATTAGGCCTGTGGCTAAATTACTTGCCTACTAAAAATGAGTAATTCTGCATTTTCTCTAAAAGTATTGCAGATAGCAAATTTTTCTTAAATAACTCATTCACCTACTTTTGGGAGAGCTTTCACATGCTGAAGTTCCAGACCTGTAGGTAATTACTCACCTACTCAAAATGAGTAAGTGCGAATTATCTCTAAAAGTATTGCAGATAGCCAATTTTTCTCAAATAACTCATTCACCTACTTTTGGGAGAGCTTTCACTTGGTGAAGTTTCAGACTCGTAGGTAATTACTCACCTACTGAAAATGAGTAAATGCAAATTATCTCTAAAAGTATTCCAGATAGCCAATTTTTGTCAAATAACTCCTTCACCTACTTTTGGGAGACCTTTCACTTGGTGAAGTTTCAGACCTGTAGCTAATTATTCACCTACTCAAAATGAGTAAATGCCAATTATCTCTAAAAGTATTGCAGATATCCAATTTTTATCAAATAACTCATTCATCTACTTTTGGGAGAGCTTTCACATGGTGAAGTTTCAGACCCATAGCTAATTATTCACCTACTGAAAATGAGTAAATGCAAATTATCTCTAAAAGTATTCCAGATAGCCAATTTTTGTCAAATAACTCCTTCACCTACTTTTGGGAGACCTTTCACTTGGTGAAGTTCCAGACCTGTAGCTAATTATTCACCTACTCAAAATGAGTAAATGCAAATTATCTCTAAAAGTATTGCAGATAGCCAATTTTTCTCAAATAACTCATTCACCTACTTTTGGGAGAGCTTTCACTTGGTGAAGTTTCAGACCCGTAGGTAATTACTCACCTACTGAAAATGAGTAAATGCAAATTATCTCTAAAAGTATTCCAGATAGCCAATTTTTGTCAAATAACTCCTTCACCTACTTTTGGGAGACCTTTCACTTGGTGAAGTTTCAGACCTGTAGCTAATTATTCACCTACTCAAAATGAGTAAATACTAATTATCTCTAAAAGTATTGCAGATATCCAATTTTTATCAAATAACTCATTCATCTACTTTTGGGACAGCTTTCACATGGTGAAGTTCCAGACCCATAGGTAATTACTCACCTACTGAAAATGAGTAAATTCGAATTATCTCTAAAAGTATTGTAGGTAGCCAATTTTTCTCAAATAACTCATTCACCTACTTTTGAGAGACCTTTCACTTGGTGAAGTTTCACACCCGAAGCTAATTATTCACCTACTCAAAATGAGTAAATGCGAATTATCTCTAGAAGTATTGCAGATAGCCAGTATTTCTCAAATAACTCATTAATATGAAAACAACTTATAGGAAGTCATGGGCTGCAAATCTTTTCATGTGGTCAGATTTGACCTTGGGCCCCTCCTGCTTATTATTGGTCCTAGAGGTTTGCAATGTGAAAACGACTTAAAGGAAATCATGGGCTGCGAATCTTTTGATCAGGTCAGACTTCACCTTGGGCCCCTGCTACAGGGTCAAATAAGGGTAACCAAACTTAAAAGTGCTTTCAGCTTGTTGTTTATTTGTCTATTTGTCTGGGTTTTTTTTTTGTGTGTGTGTGTGTGTGTGTGTGTGTGTGTTTAGATTACTCCAGAACTAATGAACAGATCTTTATTTAAAAATTTGTGGGTAGGACCTGACTGAAGGAAGAAGTTACTAAAAGAAAGATCTGGATATTATTTTGGATACAAAAAAAACGTGATTTTTCAGAGGTCTCATTTCAATGTATTTTTAATGACTTTGGCTTTCTACTTAAATTATTTCTATGAAGATTAATTTACATGTTTGGTTTTATTTCATTGTCTTCCTTACAATACTTTATATCACTTGAGAGACTGGTCACATGGAGTCGAGCGTTTTGCTCTCTCTGAGTGCATCTTGTTATTACTCATATAGGTTTAGAATGTTGATATAACTTATAGGAAACCCTGGCCTTCAGATCTTCTGATGTGGTCAGATTTCAACTTCTGGCCCTCCTTCAAGGTCAAACAGTAAAACTGAATTTTCAAAGGCCTTTATTTCAGGTGGTTCTTGCTGGTAGAGGTTTGGGATGTTCATATACCTGACAGGAAACCTAGGCTGCACTTATTATGATCTCACACAAGGTTCAGACTTTGTATGTGACTAAGGCCTCTAATCAGCGAATATTTATATGTGCACACGGTAAATTTTACCGACTCACTATCGAGTAAATCACATGAAACTGAAAACTATTGCTTCAAGAGGTTTCTTATGTAATACCCTATGGAAAAACATTAACTGTGCATCTATTGATGGAATCACAGTTGACTTTTGACCCTTTTTCAAGGTCAAACGATGGTAATCCAACCTTATGGTACGTCTATCTTGCATATTTTTGCTTCCATAGGTTTCATTTGTAAAACCAGCCTATATGAAATAATAAGCTGTGGATCTTTTTAAGATCTCAGATTTCACCATGGACTCATCCTTAAAGGTGAAATAATATTGGTAAAACTCTTCATTTCCTCGATATCTTTTATTATTGCTTCTTTAGGTTTGCTATGTTTGGGGATACAAAGCTAGCTCACAATAAAGTGAGCGGCATATTTCTAGTTAAGAATTTTACTTTCATAACTTCCCATTGTAAGAGATAGAATTTCATCAAGTGAGCCACAGATTTTGCTCCAACACCACACATAAGCATTCAGTAAATGTATTACCACTTCTGTATGCATGATAATATTCAAACTATCTAAACCATAATTGGGCCATGCAGGTGTAGATAAAGAGTGTTGAATTTTAGTTTGCTGATTAATGCTGTTATCTTGTTATTGAATTATCTTGTTTTAGTACTTCATCTTTATATGCATTATCTTTCTTTTAAACATTATTTCTCCATTTAAACATTGTTTGGACCTTTATATAACTGACAGTGCTCCGAAAGTATCCTGAAGTTTGTACTGGTACAGTACTTCTGTATCTCATGGTGTTGAAAATATTTCCCTAGGCTGTGGGGTACGGGCATCTCTGATGCTATTTTTTCAAGTACTTTGTTTGCTAGTGTCTTCCCAGGTTATTAACATAAATATGACATTAGGGTGGTTGGAGAGCTTGGCCATTATTCATCACTAACATTCTGTTGGACTCTATTCACCAAATTTATCTGACACGATATAATCTTATATGGTCTGATTAAGCTTCCTCTAGACTAAGCAAAAGACTGGAAAGCTTTCAAAATCGAAATAGAAGGAAAATAAAAAAAATAAGGCTTTTCTGATGATAATTAACTGGAGTTGTCTGATGATGGTATCTGTTGATCTGATAAGACTTTGGGAAATCTGATTTTATTGTTTCTGGTGCCTGAGGACAAGATATGTCAAAAAGGTTCTAACTTATTGTTGAATGAACTCATATTTTATTGTCATCAATGGGTATGGGCCTTTATACTTAATATATATTTAATCTTAGATTTTTCTTGGAAATTAATGGACTTCTCTTTCGTTATCTCTCCAGAAAAGAAGCTACATAGTGGTCTAGTTTTGAGTTAGCAAGTTTGGTATCTGATCACAGGCTGTAACCTTAGTGTGGGCTCCACTACCACAAATGGCAAATCAAATTACCCTGGCTGTAAATGGGACTCAAAAACCCAAGCGTTGACTTTTGACTCCTCAGCAAAGCTTATCCCCTATTCTTCTGTCCGGCAAATCCGGGACCTTTCCAAAGTAACTGAAAACAAACCAAATTTCAACCATTTCTGCTACGGACAAACTAGGAAATTACGAAAATTAATTTATGCAATTACCGTATATTAATACATATTTTTTGTAAGAAGTATTATTGTAAATAGGGAAATAAATTATTTTGTTTTGTTTTTCTTTAAAAATTTGACCTACTTCGAAGTAGGTCACTTTTGACGTGTAACACGTCACATGTTACCGAACAGAAGAATTTCCCAATCACTACTCTGCTCAAAGGTGGTTTAAGTTATGACTTGTTTTGGGGAGTGTAGATTTCACCTTTGTTTTGGAGGATGTAATTCATCATTTTACCTCCTTAGAAATGTATCTATGATTAGCAAATCCTGGAATATTTCATTTATTTTATTTTTTGACAGTCAGCGAGAAATGCAGCAGCCGAGTTATTTGGAACGATTTGTGAAGTAAGAGCCTCATGTGACATCATATAGTTCTTTGTGTTACTATTCTTACTGTATACCTGTATATGTGTGTGGTGACATGCTTTCTGGTTCAAAATATAAATAATGTAAAAGTATCACCACAGTGTGTGAAATTCACTACTGGGAATAAATCCTTAAAATTGTTTTGCACAGGAAGACATGTTCATGAAACTTATGGGACTGTTCTATTTCTGCGATGTATATCGTAAACCCGGCTGCCGATTGTCAATTTTTTAGGAATTGAGAACTGAATTTTATACATCTTAATGATCTTAAAGTCATCCTACACACATTGTGTACAGAAAAACATGGAACTTCCCGATAGTATTACGAGTACAGTACTAGGAGTCCATCAGGAACAGTTTACAAAAATGTCAAACTGCCTCGGAATTATTGCAAACCTTCCCCGATCTTTATCAGATTTATATGAACCAATCGCCTTCTTATTATAAACCTATCTTACAGTCATTCAGCAATCTTTTCCATCTTGTAGCAGTTGTAAACATATCTGTTTCATCTTAAGGCCATCATAAACCAATTGGATACCAATCGGATGGATAGGGAACCTGTCACAAATCGGAAGATTTTCTGAGGCAATGCCAATTGGGAAGCTAACGGGGAAAATATCTTATACTTTAGGTACACATCCTAAACTATACCCTGAAACCATACTTGCAGAAATGGAACAGGCCTCTAAGTGATTCTGCAAGAACTAATAATTTATTCAGATGCTTGTTTACCAAAACTCTGCAAGTTTTATAAAGAATAGATTACCTGGTATAATGTATATTGCCTTTATTTATTTATTTTTTTGGCCAAGTTTATACCGGTATGTAAGTAGAAATGATTACTCTTTCGAAGTTTTATATGTCGAGTTACTCATTAACTCTATTGTTAATGATGAACTTGACAGTAACCTTAATCTATAGATAAATGGCTTAAACAGTGATAAAACAAATTTGAAGACAACTTTCCATAATTCAGACGAAGCTAGGAAGTTTTCTGTGGTGAATTTTATATGGCTCCAAATGTATTAGACATCTTGTTAATCTTTTGTGTTGAACAGAATCTTCATAGACTGCCTTTGCAATATAACACTTTAACAGTAACTTGACCTAATTCAATGTCATGTTGAACTTTAATAGACTACATTTAATGTAGTCTGGTCACTTTAACATTTTGATGATGATTTTAAACTGGTTTCAAGGTCATCCTATTACCTGACATCATTTGAGGGCCATGTGGTCACTTTAACCCTTAAATTGACCCCATTTGAGGTCATCTGGTAAACTTTATTGTGTCTAAATGATAATTGGCCTCAGAATATTTAGGTAGATTTCTTGGAAAGATTCAGAATCTGTGCCTCAAGACTGTGTTTCCGAAAAGATGCATATCAAAAATTAATTTCACACCAGTTCTGCTGTAACAGAATCTTCAGCTGTTGGAGTATATATTACAGTATATTTGGTATAAGTCCTGCACTGCATATAAGTCCCAACAGTTTTAAGTTCAAAATGTAAGGATTACTAGATATTTGACCTTAAGAAAGCAGCCATAAGTAGAATCTGGTTTGATTAACTGTCACTTTTCAATAGAAATGAAAGTATTAAAAAGAACCTTTAAATCTTGGTGTGCAGTCAAGTGTCAGAATCCAGGAAAGAGTTTACAAAATAAATTGTTCTGTTGTTTTTACACATGATTGCACATTTTACAATAGCTTGTCAAAAGACCAAACAAACAAATTACCTGCACAGGGATTTTACCAGTTTTGAGTATATATTACAAAAGGGTTAAGCTACTTTACCATCTTGGCAAGACTGAATATATCATTAATATACTGCAGTGTTTTTATGAAACAGGTTTTGATTTCTCATCAAATATCTGCATGATATTTGCGGATCGTAATACTTTCCCCAGCTGGATATAACTAGAATTTAGAATGAAACGAAGTAATCTATTGCATAGTATATTATAGTGGTGTGAACGTAAACCAGTATACCGCAATTCGTTTCGTTTAGGTAGAAATGACGAAATCCGCAAAGAATATTTAAGTACCGTTTATTGAAAACGTCATTATATTAGGCTTTCTACTGGTTAATATTTCATCAAAACAATAAAAACCATATAAATTTGAGGAAATAACTTACATTTCGCTTTATATTCATGGTAAATGAAGTTTACAAACTTCAAAATATCTCGCGAATCCGTATTTCCTATTGAGAATGTAGCTCATGTACGCTCGCATAAAACTTTTTGACGTATCTCTGTAAACTTTCGAAATCCCGGATTTCGTTCGGTTTCAGAGCCCCGGAAACCAGTTTTTATTTTCAGAACCGGTCCGACCACTAGTATATTATATGGAACAGATATATTCTATAATGAATATCCAACTGAATCGAGCTATTTGATAGGCTATTGTGTATTCTTTAAAGAAAGCATGCCACCTGCTGCATAGATGCTATCAATATATTTCTGTGACCTGTTGCTGTCTATTGTTTCAGTTTCCTGTTTCTATGGCAACATTTATTAACCGCTAACATCTGTTTTGATTTGTGTTTTGAGTCTCTGTTCTGATTTGCTGCTGTATGTTGGATATTAGTTCATGACTTGACCTCGTGCATGCTGCTCTGACATTACATTGACTTTTTACCGTCACCAAGGTTACGTTTATGGCAGCATACTTTTTTCTGTCTGTTTGCACACTAACTCTTAAAAATTATCGATGAATTTTGATGAAATTTACAGCTAATGTTGACAATGTCACAAAGATCAGATGATTCTATGTTGGTGTTATATTTTGAATTTTTCAAAAGGATGTATTATCGCATCGATAATAATAATAATCAAATAATAATAATATGATCATTTGTGATCTGACCATTCAGAAATATCCAAACCACCTTAGGCTTATAACATATTTGCAAGGTATTTAGATAATAATAAAATAAATTATATGTGTCTCAACAGTATTAAGTAAACTCTTGAGATATTAAAAATTAAAATATATAAGGTTTATATCCCCCAAGATGGTAGTTGGTTGAGGTAGAATCAATCCATCTGTCTGTGTGTTACAAAAGCTTTGATGTAATCCATAACCTTCAAACCCATTAACTTGAAAATTATCTACCTTTTTCTACTGGCTGGTTCTCATTAGTAGAAGGTTGAATATCTTCATAGGTAATATGAATAACACATATACATGTCCTCTGCAAGCTTTCAGATATTTAACCTTGAAGCTCTTCATTCAAGGTCATCCACAAAATGCCAAAGTACCCCATGTCAGGGACTTTAAAGTGCCTATATCTCCTTTATTATTGGTCAAAAGAGGTTTGCAATATGAAACCATTTGGGCTTGGGCCCCTCTGTTAAGGTCAAACGATGGTTCACTGGCTTTGGTGAGCAGGGTTTCAGATTCGCGTCGGCCATCGGTCATTGACCGAATTTTGCAACAAAACCCCGAATTTTAAGTAGAATATTAGGACATATTGTCCGAGTCGTATCCGTGGGCGATAATAGAAGATCTAGACGTCTTTTTATTTACAAAATATGAAGTCACGTTACAACCCTAAAATCTCGCGAGATCTACATGATTTTAAACTTTTTTATTGTAGCAAGGTCTAGACGTCTTTTATGAAATCTCATGACAAGCCACGTGATCTGCAAGGAAATCCCAGGGGAAATCCGTGTCCTCATATCTTCTCATAAATATTAATGACTTGGGTGCTGTGGCCGTGAGTTCTCGAGTTTAAAGTATTTGATCTTCGCCTATGTTTCCATTTTATAAAATATTGCAAGGAAATCCCAGGGGAAATCTGTGTCCTCATATCTTCTCATGAATATTAATGACTTGGGTGCTATGGCCGTGAGTTCTCGAGTTTAAATTATTTGCTTTTCGTCTATACTTCCACTTTAAAAAATATTGCAAGGAAATCAAATGGAAAATCTGTGTCCTCATATCTTCTCATGAATATTAATGACTTGGGTGCTATGGACGTGAGTTCTCGAGTTTAAATTATTTGATTTTCGTCTATGTTTCCATTTTATAAAATATTGCAAGGAAATCCCAGGGAAAATCTGTGTCCTCATATCTTCTCATGAATATTAATTATGGTCGTCTGGTATTTTCGTGTAATTGTAGATTTTGTTTTCTGTAGGGTTCCACATAAATTTAACTGTAATATTCTGAATTTTTGCTTTGATTAATATTTCTTTTTATTAATAATTGCACTGAAAAAAATCAGATTGAAAGTTTATTTGCTGGCTGTAATGTTTACTGCCAGTGGACATTTTAATAGCATGAAAATCTCATGGATCACCGATTCACCATACTTAGGTTCTGTGGCCGTGAGTTCTCATTTTAGTAATACATGATCATTGAACATCATAAAGACTTTTTGACATTTTAACTAAAATGAGATTTTTATTATGATTCAGTAAATTTTACTTTATATGCCATTCATATAGGGTCATTGACTTTAATGACTTAATTTTAGCAACCTGTAGAATGAAAATTTGATTGACAAGAATTCTGTCCTAAATTCTCCGAAAATGTCCTAAACGTTTTCCTAGTCTTAGGACAGAATGTCCGGCCGGACTTTTCATGTAGCAGAATCACTGGTGAGTTGTCTTTCCGGTGGATACAATTTGCATCAGTTCTCCGATGCGCTAGGTCTTGTGTTTGTTATTGATTATTTATGATCAATTAGAATGGCTTAAATTTTGACAATTTAAATAATTGGTTCTTAAATATTTTTGTTGTTTTTCATCGCATCAGCCCCAAAAGAATGATAATCAGAATACTGGTTCTATCCATCGTATCAACATTGATGGTAGATGCTGAACAATACTGACTCAAAACATTTCATTTATATACCAAATGCTTGGTTTTGACCAATTTCCAGCACATGGAGAGGGAGCTCGCCTTCAGCCTCTGAGGTCACCGGTTTGAATCTTACCCCAGGCATTTCATGTTAGAAAGTTGATAGTTACTTGCCCCATGCCCCATGGTTTACACTGCAGAATCTTGACCAACCAGTATGCACTGGTTCCTCCATCCGTAAACTTTGTGTCACAATATGACCCTGGCTGTTGAATGCAACGTAAAACAGCAAATCTAAATCCAGTACAAGGAGTGAGTATCGGGGTAGATAGTATTGCTGACCAGGGCTGGTATTGACAAAAAATCTCAAACTCAGTCTCAGACTCAAATTCAAATATAATCCGTATAATTTAGGTTTTAAAACCTAAAAATTTGAGTTTAAACTCAAACTCAAATATAATACCTATTCTCAAGTAAGTATATACTTAAAGCCAGGACCTAAATCATTTATCCTTGCTATATTTATGGATTATTTAAGTTTGCCTTTGAGGAGTCTTAAGATTATGGCTGTATTAATTTGGTCATATTTTTAATTGAAGTTTTACAACATATGCTACTAAGGTAGGATTTCATTTGAGAATGCTAACTTTGAGTATATACTTATGTAGGACTGAGTTTGAGACTGTGACTGACTTTGAGTTTGAGACTGAGTTAGAGATTGATTTGAGATTTTTTGTGAATACCAGCCCAGGTGTTGGCATTCTGTGATGTGGAAACACCCACTTGCAAAGTACTTTGTCTATCAATTCTGACTTCCTACACATTTTTCTTTGATCCACTCACCAGCGTTTAGAAAAATTATTTTTGTTGTTTCCACAAATTGTTTTTGTAAACCATCAACAAGAATATTTTAAAAATTATTATTGTTCAATGGGCCATTGAGTATGCCCCAGAGACCTCAGTATTTAAGAATTGTGTCTTGTCTTAAATATTTTTGATTGGTGAGAAATTTACACAAAATTTCAAAGATATCTGTTCAATCTTTGCAAATCAGTGACATCCACAGCACTATATAAGCTTATTGAAAAAAAAAACTAAAAATCTGTTGAAATTTCAGTCAGTTGTATAAACAAGACCACTAAAGAAAACTAAAGGAGATATAAGGCCTTTGAAGTAAGATAACCCCACTTGACATTGAAGAATGGGTCAAAGGTAAAAGTCAGCAATTGGAAAAAGAGTCTCAGACCATGGCTTCCTTTAAGGTGTTTTCACATTTGGAGCGCCTAGTAGCAATGATAAGGGAGATATAAGGCCTTTTTAGTACAATAATCCCATTTAACATTAAACATCTGATATGACAGCCATTTAGGCCAAATTATTATCAGGCTAACTTTCCTAGCAATATATCTTTTGTGCAAATTTGATGAACCTAGCTGCAATATTTCAAGTTTTAGAGCATCTTAATGATTTTGAAATAATTGGCCTTGGTGGCCATTTTGTTTTTCAAAATAAGGCCAAAATTTTTCCCAGACAAAACATTTGCAGGCCATTAGTTTTCATGGTCTGTCTTTACATTCTGAAGCCATAGCACCAATAATAAGGGAGAAATAAGGCTGTTTTAGTGTGATGACCACATTAAACCTTGAAGCAGGGGTAAATGGTCAAATTCAACAATTGGAAAAGATTCCCAGGCCATGACTTCCTACAAGTTAATTTCACATGCCAAAACTCTAGGAGCAATATTAGGGGAGATATAAGGCCTTTTAATAGGATAACCCCGTTTGACATGAAACATGTGATATGGCGGCCATTTTGTTTTTTGAACTATGCCAAAATTATTATCAGGCTAGCTTTTCTAGCCATATAGCTTTTGTGCAAATTTGATGAAGCTAGCTGGAATATTTCAAGATTTAGAGAACCTTTATGAATTTCAAACAATTAGCTATGGCAGCCATTTTGTTTTTCAAAATGAGGCCAAAATTTTGCACAGACAGGTTTTGATAGCCATAAACATTCCCTGCAAATTTGGTGAAAATATCTTTATAAATGAATGAGATATTAAGGTTTATGTAAAAACGTGACACACGGATGGATGCACGCATGTACGGAAGGCATTTTATAATCTCCGGACCACAGCCTTCGGCCGCAGGCGGGAAATAATAAAGTTTCTGTGTGTTTCTCTTTCTCATGCAATTAATAATTCACTTTCATTTACTGTGTTCATTCTTTAGGCCCATACATAGTCTATAAACCAGTCTAAACTGACAGGATAGAGTACAAATTCAGAGCCCTCTTTCAAATGTATATAGTGGTAAAGAAATTTCAAAAACAGTCTAGAAATATAATAGAGTGCTCGGTTTTGTGCTTACTATATCTACTGATATGATAAGCATTAAAATTTACATAGGAATAAAATAATAAAAACTTTTACAAACTTTAAGGGTTGTTCAGTGACGCCTGCATTTTAAGCCAGAATGGCAGAAATTAATACTCTTGATCAGTTAACTTCTGTTTCCTACAGCTAATTGACAATATTGAACCTAATTATGAACCTCTTATTAATATACCTATAAATGACTTTACTTACACATGTCATAATAATATACATCAGTGTCTTGCAGCCTTTTCCAGTATTTCTCCATCTATTTATATTCTGTTGATCTCTGATTCTGAGCTTTCTATACCCATAACACTATTATGATACCACTATGATTGTGTTATGACTTCTGAGCCTGTCTTTGTCCTTATTATGTCATAACTTTCCACTGTTCTTTCATACTGACAACAAAAAAAATTATACCTTCACCTTTTCAGTATAAAATCTTTTGATCTCATTCCGGTGGGTGTGTCAGTTTGACTCAGTTAATTGTGTCCGGTGGATACTATGGATTTCGCTTCGTTACGCCGCCGCCGCAGTGTGTAGAGAGATTTCACCGTTACCGCTTTTATTTCTTTGTCAGTCATAAAAAGTGTTTATATCTCCCTTATTATTGGTCCTAGAGTTTTGGCATAGTAAACCAACCTATAGGAAATCATGGGCTGGGAATCTTTTGGTGTGGTCGGATTTGACCTTGGACCCCCTCCTTCAAGGTCAAACGAGGATAGCCAAACTTAAAAGTGCTTATAACTTGCTTATTATTGGTCCTAGAGGTTTGGGATGGTAAATCAACATATAGGAAATCATGGGCTGGGAATCTTTTGGTGTGGTCAGATTTGACCTTGGACCCCTCCTTCAAGGTCAAACGAGGATAGCCAAACTTAAAAGTGCTTTTAACTCGCTTATTATTGGTCCTAGAGGTTTGGGATGGTAAACCAACCTATAGGAAATCATGGGCTGGGAATCTTCTGGTATGGTCACATTTGACCTTGAACCCCTCCAAGGTCAGTCCAGGATAGCCAAAGTTAAAAGTGCTTATAACTCGCTTATTATTGGTCGTAGAGGTTTGGGATGGTAAACCAACCTATAGGAAATCACGGGCTGGGAATCTTTTGGTGTGGTCAGATTTGACCTTGGACCCCTCCTTCAAGGTCACATGACGATAGCCAAACTTAAAAGTGCTTATAACTTGCTTATTATTGGTCGTACAGGTTTGGGATGGTAAACCAACACATAGGAAATCATGGGCTAGGAATCTTTTGGTGTGGTCGGATTTGACCTTGGACCCCTCCTTCAATGTCAAACGGGGATAGCCAAACTTAAAGGTGCTTATAACTGGCTTATTATTGGTCCTAGAGGTTTGGGATGGTAAACCAACCTATAGGAAATCATGTGCTGGGAATCTTTTGGTGTGGTCAGATTTGACCTTGGACCTGAGGCTCCTTCAAGATCAAATGAGGATAGACAAACTTAAAAGTGCTTATAACTTGCTTATTATTGGTCGTACAGGTTTGGGATGGTAAACCAATGTATAGGAAATCATGGGCTAGGAATCTTTTGGTGTGGTCGGATTTGACCTTGGACCCCTCCTTCAAGGTCAAACGAGGATAGCCAAACTTAAAAGTGCTTTTAACTCGCTTATTATTGGTCCTAGAGGTTTGGGATGGTAAACCAACCTATAGGAAATCATGGGCTGGGAATCTTCTGGTATGGTCACATTTGACCTTGAACCCCTCCAAGGTCAGTCCAGGATAGCCAAAGTTAAAAGTGCTTATAACTCGCTTATTATTGGTCGTAGAGGTTTGGGATGGTAAACCAACCTATAGGAAATCACGGGCTGGGAATCTTTTGGTGTGGTCAGATTTGACCTTGGACCCCTCCTTCAAGGTCACATGACGATAGCCAAACTTAAAAGTGCTTATAACTTGCTTATTATTGGTCGTACAGGTTTGGGATGGTAAACCAACACATAGGAAATCATGGGCTAGGAATCTTTTGGTGTGGTCGGATTTGACCTTGGACCCCTCCTTCAATGTCAAACGGGGATAGCCAAACTTAAAGGTGCTTATAACTCGCTTATTATTGGTCCTAGAGGTTTGGGATGGTAAACCAACCTATAGGAAATCATGTGCTGGGAATCTTTTGGTGTGGTCAGATTTGACCTTGGACCTGAGGCTCCTTCAAGGTCAAATGAGGATAGACAAACTTAAAAGTGCTTATAACTTGCTTATTATTGGTCGTACAGGTTTGGGATGGTAAACCAATGTATAGGAAATCGTGGGCTAGGAATCTTTTGGTGTGGTCGGATTTGACCTTGGACCCCTCCTTCAAGGTCAAACGAGGATAGCCAAACTTAAAAGTGCTTATAACTCGCTTATTATTGGTCCTAAAAGTTTGGGATGGTATTTAACCAACCTATAGGAAATCATGGGCTGGGAATCTTTTGGTGTGGTCAGATTTGACCTTGGACCCCTTTTTCAAGGTCAAACGAGGATAGTCAAACCTAAAAGTGCTTATAACTCGCTTATTATTGGTCATACAGGTTTGGGATGGTAAACCAATGTATAGGAAATCATGGGCTAGGAATCTTTTGGTGTGGTCGGATTTGACCTTGCACCCCTCCTTCAAGGTCAAACGAGGATAGCCAAACTTAAAAGTGCTTATAACTCGCTTATTATTGGTCCTAGAGGTTTCGGATGGTATTTAACCAACCTATAGGAAATCATGGGCTGGGAATCTTTTGGTGTGGTCAGATTTGACCTTGGACCCCTTTTTCAAGGTCAAACGAGGATAGTCAAACCTAAAAGTGCTTATAACTCGCTTATTATTGGTCATACAGGTTTGGGATGGTAAACCAATGTATAGGAAATCATGGGCTAGGAATCTTTTGGTGTGGTCGGATTTGACCTTGGACCCCTCCTTCAAGGTCAAACGAGGATAGCCAAACTTAAAAGTGCTTATAACTCGCTTATTATTGGTCCTAAAGGTTTGGGATGGTATTTAACCAACCTATAGGAAATCATGGGCTGGGAATCTTTTGGTGTGGTCAAATTTGACCTTGGGCCCCTCCTTCAAGGTCAAATGAGGATAGCCAAACTTAAAAGTGCTTATAACTTGCTTATTATTGGTCGTACAGGTTTGGGATGGTAAACCAACCCATAGGAAATCATGGGCTGGGAATCTTCTGGTGTGGTCAGATTTGACCTTGGACCCCTTTTTCAAGGTCAAACGAGGATAGTCAAACCTAAAAGTGCTTATAACTCGCTTATTATTGGTCATACAGGTTTGGGATGGTAAACCAACCTATAGAAAATCATGGGCTGGGAATCTTTTGGTGTGGTCAGATTTGACCTTGGACCCCTCCTTCAAGGTCAAGCGAGGATAGCCAAACTTAAAAGTGCTTATAACTCGCTTGTTATTGGTCATACAGGTTTGGGATGGTAAACCAACATATAGGAAATTTTGGGCTAGGAATCTTTTGGTGTTGTCGGATTTGACCTTGGACTCCTCCTTCAAGGTTAAGCGAGGATAGCCAAACTTAAAAGTGCTTATAACTTGCTTATTATTGGTCCTTGAGGTTTGGGATGGTAAACCAACCTATAGGAAATCATGGGCTGGGAATATTTTGGTGTGGTCTGATTTGACCTTGGACCCCTCCTTCAAGGTCAAATGAGGATAGCCAAACTTTAAAGTGCTGATAACTTGCTTATTATTGGTCCTAGAGGTTTGCAATATGAAACCAACTTATAGGAGGTCATGGGCTGGGAATCTTCTGATGTTTTCAGATTTGACCTTGGGCCCCTCTCAAGGTCAAACGATGGTTCACTGGCATTGGTGAGTTGTCTTTTCGGTGGATACAAGTTTGCATCGGTTCTCCAATGCGTAGGTCTATTTCAGTTTTAGTCCTCACCACTGTGTGTGTGCTTATACCACTCAAGTGTACATCATATTAGTGAAGGGATCATATATCGATATTTCAATCTCGACCGATATAGCTTTCTAATTTTCATTATTGATACTTATAATAAGTGTTAATTTCAATATCGTGTTCAGCACCTCCGCAGGAAGAATTGCAAAATAGTGTTGTAGTTTATCTGTTCCCTGTAGTTTGATCATCAATATTCATATGTTTGAAGATTTATTCTTGGATTTTTCATGAAATATAAATGCTTTTATAGCCAACTTCTATTAAACTCATTGTCACTTTTCAATACCATGTATGCTAACATATAACATGTATATGTTTGATAACTGAAGGATCACCAGATCCAGAATCATGCATTATAAAATTTATAAGGCTTGAAACGATTGTTCAATATCGATCAAATATGCAAAGCCACATTAGAGTTTGATAATCTATAGTAAAATTGCATTTCAATCTTTACACTACATTATACGAGGTACTACAGGCCAGAGGCATCTGAGTAGCTTAAAGAAGTTTGGCATATGGTCACTTGGCTGTCACATTTAGTTATGGATCTAATGTACCCGGCTCATAACATTAGAACATTATAGTTGATTTTAATTTTCCAAAACTGGTAGTTGGTTTATAAAAACAGATGATATAACTTATTATTAACCGATTTTGAAATTGTCTGAAAAATCTATTTAAACTACAAATGAAGTATATAGCTTCATCAGTTTGATGAATCTATGTGATGATGTTTGCTAATAAAGGCTAAGAAGGTTAAAATAATATGTTAGTCCATCAGATAGCTATGGCATTTTGTAACCTCCTAATGGTTTATTGAAAGTTGGGAAGAAAAACAACACAAAATTTATATTTTAACTTTAATGTAACAACTGCTCTTAAAAAGTTTTGGGGCAGTTTCCTGCACTGATAAGTCCTCAAATGGTTAAGTGTGAGCAGGGATTTAGGTCTGTTGCTTTTAACCCCGAAATAATTAATTCAACACTGACTACAGTTAATGAAACCCTGCATAAACTGCTTTAGGCCTGTAAATCCCCTTGTCCCATGTTTTTATAAACTGCTTAATCTTGCACTGATTCTAATGTAAAAATAAAACTCACAGGACAGTGGTAGTGAAGAGCCCACATCCTCACCTCTAGTCAACGCCATGGACGACAGTGCTAAAGTCAAACCAAGTGGCCGCCAGCGACGAGTCGGTGTGTACTCACTAAACCCTGATAAAAAACAAGAAATAAGTTCCGCCCAGCCGAAAGAACGAAGACACACTCATCACGCTGCACCCACGGGTATAGTGGAGAGTTCAGAGGGAGACCTACGCAAGCGAGTACTCAAGCATCAGCTCTCATGTAACGAAACCACATCCAAAGCCAAGCTAGAGGATGATTGCAAGGATTTCCGACTACCTGGCAGAAGACACAAGAGTGACAATGATAGTGTACGGGCAAGAGCGTACTCGACTCCCGATACAATCGCGAGGGACGAAGCACTAAAGAAATACTACCTGGAGAAGATTGTGGCCATGAGAAGAGCCAAAATGAAGGAGGTATACCATTTGTGTCAGTTATAGTAAATAAATCCAAATCATTGTTTCCATGTTCCTGAGCAAAAATGGCTGCTTGCTGATGGTTGTTGATTTTATAGGTTATTGTTTTTTAGTAGGGCTGGGACGGGTGCTAAAAACAGCCCCGAGTACTAGCCCCCTGACAACCGGCCCGAATTTGAGTAACCATGAGATTTAGTATCTACCATTAGAAGTCTTTTGTAAATAAATGGTCGATTCCGGTAAGGAAACTTTTGAAGAAAAACGTCTTCTGTTTAACCAGATATTATAGAATATGGAGTAAGTTATATGATTTCAAGTGAAAACCACAACTTTAATTGATATTATGTGGTGAAAATATAGAAATGAAGCATATTTTACACAAACGCTTCATTATGCAGACAATACAATACCTTGCAAGTAACGGAGTAGTTAAAATAGACTCGAGTCCTAGCAAAGACCAACTCATCTATCAAGGCTCCAGTAACCGTTCACAGCCCTATTTCTTAGCATGTTTCCACTCCTTATGTTCATATATTCTACAGCCTGCCAGGTAACAACATCATCATCAAAAGTAAAAGTGGTAGTAGTAATGATTATAATAATAAATAAATAGTGAAGGAAACATTCATAAAAATGTACAGTGCAATTTTTAATTGATTTTCCAAGAATAAGAATGTTCATGTATGTAGGCTGTGGTCATGTATAATTAAACAACTGCCAACATCAGCCATTAGTTATCAGTGTTCTGCGTCATGGAAACATGAGCAAAGAAGGAGAGCTTTACTAGAAAAACTTTACTAGATATGGGAAATTTGTCAATTCCAGTAGCAAACTTTACAGAAGTCAACCTTCAAAAATAATATGGGGGGGGGGGGGGGGGGGGGGGGGGGATGTACAAAAGTTATAAAAGATTGTCACAAAGAGAGAATCAAATACAATATCACATTTGGCCTGTTACTTTTGGTGGTAGTGTCCATGCTAGCATTGGTCCAGTCCAATACTTTCTTCTTCAGACGTTCACAATTCCCCTGATGTAACCACCGGTGTTAAATGTAACATCAAATGCCCATCTTTGACTTTTGTCCAAAGATCCTCATTAGAATTCCAACTTCATCTGTAGTCCTTGGGCTCATCTGGGCATTTTTATCCTAAAAGGAATATATACATGTATATATATATATGACTGCAAATTTCCCAAGCTGGTGGATTTCATACTTCTCACAAGTAACACCCCCACCCCCACCCCCCACCCCCCCAAATGTCTGCTGTGGTTGAGAGGGTCAGGTTATTATGAGTAGAGGTGTAACTTACAAGGATCTGATACTAATGGATCTGTTTAAGTTGGTATTTCAATTTGAGTTGGTAGCAAAGACGTCCTTTTGTTTTTGTGTGAGACAAAATAGCTTGTGAAATGCCCTCTTTCCTTGCTGTATTTACCTTTCATTAATATTTTGTTATGTATAGTTATAATAAATGATTGTATTTACATCTATGTACTAATAAATTTGTAAATAATAACATAATATTCAAGGATTATTCAGTAATTGAATAAACATAGAATTACATTTTCTCCCTGAAGTGATTTTCTGATCAGTTTTTCTCCTGAAGTTGTAAATAATCTTCATAAATGTGAATTCCACATTTTCCTAAATGTGATCATCCATAATAATAAAATTAATCCAGTGATTTACTTTATCACAAATATTTTTAAAATACCAGTATAAAAATATGGGCAAAGCCAAATTATAATCAAATTTTTTTATGTCACTATATTTTAATATAATTTCTGCCAAAAATTTCCAGGTTATGTTTGTTTTTTCCCCCTATATACAAAGTAGAATTACCTTCAGTTTGGTGTTTGGTTTTATTGAAATGAAGAAACCCATTAATGTCGGTTTTGGGGGGTTTTTTGATAAAAGGAAGAGTGTTGAGCTTATGATGCTTTAGTATCATTCACCTAAAGTAGTAAAGGTTAAAAAATGTCAAAACACAGATGATATTTGTTTACATATGGAGGTAATAGGCACTAATTCACTTGTACCACATTACTTAACTACAAGGTTAAGTTTATTCATTTCTTAGTATGGACCTTGTCCAATAAGAAAGCCCATTTTTTAACTTAACTTTTTGAAAGGGTATATGTAACTTTATACTGTGTGAACTTTTTGTGTTGTTTGAAATTTTCAATAGAACTGCTTTCCAGTATTGTCATCATTTGTCTTACTTATGTTATTTTGTTGCTGAATAGCTTTTCAATAATAAAATTAACTGCTTCAGCCTTGGTATTGATTTTTTTTTTCTAAATAACTGACTAAACTGATTGAAGACTCACCTTCTTTTTGGAGATACAGGGTGTGTCACTGGTATTTTATTATTTCATGTTATATCCATTTTTATCTTTGTACCCCGAAACATCTTTCTCAGATGAATATAGAGTAAGAAATCTAAAATTCGCCACATATCTGAAATTCGCCACATGTGAAAATACTAATAAAATAAATGAATTGTGGTGAGATTTGTTGAATGTATAGTAAATTAAGGCTTTTTGAACTGAAAAATACCAATTTTTAGACAAAAAGATCATTTTCTTCATAAAATTAACTAAGGGTTTAGAGGTGGCGAATTTTAGATTCCTGGCGAATTTTAGATTTCTTACTCTATAATATGTAACATATCCAGTTAAAAAAACAAAATAAAGATGGTCTTGAGATTATTCTGTTATGACTTGTGACCCGGTGTTTCTATTTTCATAAATGTCACTGCTTGGAAAACTACCAGTCCTTACCACAATGTTCTAGTATCAGCATGTATCACATAGGAGGACATTTCTTCAACATTTAAAGTTATTCCAAAACAGATGCTGTGGAATAACTTTACTTTGTTGGAGAGTTTTGAAAAAAAAAAAACTTCAGCAGCTGGATTTATGTTCTTTTTCCTTTCTACTATACAGTGTGTGATGATACCAAGATTTTTTTAACTTCATAAAAAACATGCTGAAAACACAGAAAACTCACTAATTGATAACGCACATAAATGGAAAAGTCATGTTTAAGTTAGTACTTATGTTATATTTAACCTCTATATATATCTGCAAAAATGCCACATTTTCCTTCATATACTAAGTATCCCGCTCTGTATACATGTATACCCGGATACAGGTTATATATGGAACGTGGTGGATAATAAATATAATTTTAACATGTACTTATACCATGAATACAGCATATTCGGTTACAGTTTTTTAAGAATGACCCATGATAGACATTTTTTTTCAACAACAAATTTCCTTCTGGTGTGTGTGATCTTGTTTTTCGTTTTTTTGTTTATTATGATGTATTAAAATTAATTGATGAGATCCCTTGTTGTTTTAGTCTGGAAAGGAACTGAATTAATTTGCAGTCAGAAGGGTTCATTTTGTAGTTGGCTGTACATAGCTCTAAGTTGGATTCTAAGTATCAGGAAGCCAGGGGGAGGGGGCGGGAAGCCTCTACTTAACCAGAATTATCACTAGAGTTGCAGTTTTAATTTTCAAAAATCGGGTGTTGATTTTCAAAAAAACTATATCTGATATAAACTGGTTTTAAAAATGTATAAAAAAATATATTCAAAAACTATTAAATGAAGTACACAGTTTCATTAATTTGGTAAGTCTATGTTCTTTTAAAAATGCCCTATAGTATTAAAACAATAGTGTATTTCATGAAAGAGTGGACTTTGTGGATACTTCATTGAACTAAAAGTACATAAAAATTCTACGGTATAATAAATAAGTTCATCCAAAATGCAACAACCAGTTATCAACATTTTCAATTGGTTGGCAGATTTTTTTTTACCAAAACCATCCCTGAGATAATTCTCCTTAAAATGGCTTTCTGCTTAACAGAGCCTTGCTTAAAGCATTTTTGATTGTGCTAGCCCTTGCTGTGAATTGTGCTACTTTTAACTATTGGCTGTAATTGTTGTGTAGATGTGTATGGATGTTGTACAAATTACTAGATGTATTAATATCCCGTTGAAAATCAATAAAAGTTGACCTCTCTGATTTTGATCAGTGATTTCGCATTTTTACTCAGCGTTTTATTCTTTGAAATTTGAATACTTTTCAATACTACTTTTTACATGCCTTTAATATTTCATACCACCATCAGTGTTCATGTATATTTATTAATCTATATGAGCTATTTTAAATTTCTCTTTAATTTACTTTTATTGTAAAGTTTCAGTGCCCTGAAGCTAAAATTATTTGATTGTACTAAGTCTTGCTTATTCATTTCATAAAACACCCTGAATTATTGTAACAAAATGTGCTCTTTATCAACATAATTTAAAAAATTTATTTGGGGTTTTACGTCGCTTTCAACACTGTACAGGTCATATCACGACGGGTAGTTGGAAGGGCAGAGGAAACCAGTACATATAGTTCGCTAGGGTTCTGTACTGTAAACTGCCGACCAACGGCAAGCAACTACCAGCTTTCCCACTTACGGCCATGACGGGGATCGAACCCCGGCCGCAGAGGTGGGAGGCGAGAGTGTTACCACTCTGCCACCGTGGCCCCTATCAACATAACAAAGCTTCTGAGGTAAAAACAGCTCAAGACTGAAAGATTTCCTTCTTTTTTCCGTTTTTTTTCCTAAATGGATAAAACAGATGTATAAGAGAATTATAATGTTTGTTCTGTTTGGCTACTGTTATATTGATGGCTGACTCTGTATTCACAAAAGGGGGCAGTGAATAAATTGAGCCAAAATCAGCCAGTCAAAGCTGTATTCTTCTGTAGGGCAAATCCGGGACCTTTCCAAAGTAACTGAAAACAAACCAAATTTCAACCATTTCTGCTACAAACTAGGAAATTACAAAAATTAATTTATGCAAGTACCGTATATTAGCACATATTTTTTGTAAGAATTATTATTGTTAATAGGGAAATAAATTATTTTGTTTTGTTTTTCTTTAAAAATTTGACATACTTTGAAGTAGGTGACTTTCGACGCGTTACCAGACAGAAGAATACTCGAACAGACCTTTGACTGTTTTCTTAACAACAACCAAGGGCTATCAATCGTGTAAATAATCCATTTCCATTGAGAAATTAATTTATTTCTTAACAGAAATCATTCTTTGAGTTACAACTATTGTATCAATTTTCTGAATAATTTTTTTTTGTTACTTTGCACTACAATATTTGAAATTTACACTTCAGTTACTGTCACTGTCCATTGAAACGCCAATGATTGATATGACCAAATATTTGCAAAATTTTGGGATGGGTGCCTGTGAAAAAAAGGAAAACTATATTGAAAGCAAATATAAGTGGAAAAAAGTCAAATTTTAGATAATACTACTTTTTAATGAAGTTAACATACCTTGAAATTAAATAGTAACAATTTATGGAGGATTTTACAAAACCATTGGCCTTTCAGACAGTGGCAACAGTAATTACATAATAATAACTGCACATTGACCTGTATAGTCCTGTATTGCATTGCTGTGCTAGATGATTAACACCATTTCAGCTGACCACACCATATAATGTGCACAATTTGATCATTACACCGTGATTTTACCAGTTTTTATCCTTAGAAGTTTTTTTATACCAGGGCTTCTATGACAGAAACTCCAATCTCCCTTAAAAATATGAAATTAATGTAAATTGACATTACTAGTTTATAGTTCACTGCTGTATAATTTATAGGATCAGAGTTTTTGTTGACAAAATTTCAAATCTTATCAAATTAGATATTCTTGTCAAATTAGATATTCTTTCAAGAGGAATCGGAATTCTGTTACGTATGTGAAGCAAAGGACGTTTTAAAACCAAGTCACTTTAGAAAATGTCATTTTGAAAATGTACATCAATATACTGAATACAAATGAGTGTAAGTTTATATTTAAACTACTGGTACATTTAATTTATACAAATGAAGATTGCTTGACTGCTCAATAATGTACATACTTTTACGGAGATTCCAAGTTGGAGTTCCTGTCTATAGAATTTACAAATCTTGTGAGCATGGAGTTGCAAAAATTTTTTATGAATTCATTTAAAACATGTCTCAGAGTATGAAGAAATTCCTTTATCCAACAAAATATATTTTTGTGGACTGAATTTTCATCACTGCTTAAATTAATTACTACCATTTAAATAGATATATTATCAAAGCATTTAGAGTAAGAAATCTAAAATTCGCCAGGAATCTAAAATTCGCCACCTCTAAAACCTCAGTTAATTTTACGAGAAAAGGATATTTTGTCTTAAAATTGGTATTTTTCAGTTCAAAAAGCCTTAATTTACTCTACATTCAACACATCTCACCTCAATTAATTTATTTTATTAGTATTTCAACATGTGGTGAATTTCAGATATGTGGCGAATTTTAGATTTCTTACTCTATATGTTTCTCAAAATTTGTTCTTTCCTAGTGCTACTACATTTTTGCTTTGCAACTGTAGTATAACAGAATATCTTGTGTTTCTTTACCTTTCTTCCTCGTTTTTTTTTAAAAAAAATTTTGATAATATTGTGAAAAAAACAAAACTATCTACCAAGCTTGTAAGAGATTTTAGCTGAGGTGAGCTGTTTATTAGCTTTGAGCGGGTTATATTTATCCTGTTTCCAGTTTTGTCTGTTGTCCACTTGTAGAAATCTATTGAACTTTTTCTGAACTCTTGTCCAAAAATCTCAAATATTTTCCCACCGTTCAAATTAAACATATGTATATATATATTTTTTCTTTTGGAAGTGCATTTCTTTTCTTTCAAATCTCGTTCTTAATATACTGTAAAATCTATTTAATATTCTTCAAAACTACAAGATAACTAATTGTTGGGGCCAATGCAGGGAGGCCAGTGCTCTGCAAGTACTACTGTTCTAAATGTTAGTGAATTTCAGTCCTCACATTATTGGCTCTGTTTGGTAGTTCCAATTGAGTGACTTTTAATTGAGGTACTAAGCGGGCCTGACAGTGAGCCAGTGGTCAGTGCCAACTTTTGACAAATGACAACTTGGCTGTCACCTCAGTTACCTTGGGTTCAAATCCATTTCATGCCAACATGGTGTTAAAAAGGATGGTTGTTAGAAAGGATTTAAAACTCCATCTGCGATTTTATCTGGAGAATGTGTTGATCCTCAACATATCAAGGTGGCTATTTGTTGCATATGTCCATGCAGTTACACACACTTATGGATGCTGTAAATTGATAATCGTCTTCTCTTGTTTTATTTCAGATGTCAGAATCAGGTCACATGGCTTCCCCTACTAGTCCTTTAGGTAAGTTGTACCAGTTTGTGTTTATTTTAACAAGTTTATTTGAGAGGGGAAAATCTATTTCATTTAAATATGTTCATGAATTGTTTAGAGAGGCTTCAGCTCGGGGTTTGGACAAATGCAAAATGTTTGGGTTTAGTATTTACCCATTGTTATTTGTCTTGCATTTGAGTAAGTGCAATAAAACTACCATAGTCATGCCCCCTAATGCCCAGGTTCAGTGTGAGTAAATATGTCCACAAATGTTGAAAATGGGCATTTACAACCATGAAAACCAGCCAACTATTCCAAAAAATTTTTTCTGAATTTCGGTACTCACACTTTAGCATGCACCAACTGAAAGTAAAGTGTGGTTGATGTAAACAAATCTCTCCAAAATTAAATGTGATATTACTGCTAAAACAAGGAAAATTTCTGTTGAAAGTGGATATGAACAAATTAAATTAGACCTGTTATTGGGTTTTATTGGAGATAATTTACCTCACAACGACATATCAACAATTTATAGGTGATATTGAAGATTGCAGGGTTGCTTATGAAAATGTAGGCTATACAGAGCACGGCACAGGTACATTAAAAAGTGCATGTAAGGAAGACAAACATGAATGAGAATAACATTTCACCCAATGTTGTGTATGGAAGCAATATTTGAATAGCTTTATGAGTACTCACTTCACTTAAGTTTGCTACTTTGTTTCTCAGCACAGTCAGCCTATTTCCGAGTAACCCAGGGCAACCTGTTAAGACCCTACTTTAATGAACACAGGTGCTGTAGATTGCAAAGATGATCAAAAGTTAACCAGCTCTACTTCTTCTATTTCTGTACTGATATGTGTGACAGTGACCATAGTCATAAGGTCCCATTAAGTGAACACCAGCATAGATATTGTGAAAGAGATGTCAATTTTTACTTCATTCAACAATAGGTACATTGAATACAGAGAGGGTATTTAATAGAAAACAAAACTGCAGGGGATTAAAGAAAAGAAATGTGTTCATGCAGTCATATATCTGAGTAGCAGAAACTTGGATAAAACAGGTCACACTGAACTATATATGAACTTAATATCTCAGAATTTCTACTATAAACATTGTCTCAAAATGGCCCTCCTGCAACAGTTTAAATAACAATTTTAAGAGAGCGAGGTTCAAGGAGAGTAGTCTTAGTTGTAGAAAACAGAACGCAGGTACAAAAATAATGCCTAGGTCACACTGTTCCGTAAAGGTCTCATGACCTACATATGCCCGTAAGATATTTAACTCCTCATGGCTCTTTTCTGGCTCAATATGTTTCATGTTTTAATAGTATCCATTAAGTTTTATAGTAGAGGTGCCACCAAGTAATTGATGCTAGATAAATGAGGTCAATTTCATGAAAATTGTATCTAGCTGTCATATATATTATGAAGTACCATCTAACTGGTTACATTTTCGTGCAGTAAAATATTCATAATAAATCTTACTTACATAAAATTGCATGATGTACCAGTTTGACATAATCATAGGTTTATTTGGTGAAATCAGCTGATTCAAACAATACAAGACTTTTATCTTTATATATATTTTGTTTATGGGAGCCATCATATTGGATGGTGTTTCCTGTCAAGGTGCATACTAAACTTCTTGAGGGCTTGATGTCGAGTCAGAATTTGGTCCATGAGCAGTCAACCCCAATTATTTGTACTTGTTACACCCCTGTTCAATAAGTTTTTATTTGTGTTTGGTTAGGATGTGTTCAACACAGATACCTGTCTGCCATCATAACGGCTTATTAAAAATGTTTGAAAAATCTTGCTAAACTAGACATGCTAAACATCTACATGCAGGGGTGAAGAAGGATGCAGGATCCTTTATGGCGATTGGCTCATTTTTACCCCACAGCCCTTCAGGGCTGTCTGGGTATTGTTTTCACCCATGGTGTCTGGGTGGGTGGGTGGCCACGCTTGTAGGCAACGGAAAAAATTTGCCCAGGCTGTATCTCAGAAACCGTAAGGTGTAGGAAGTTGATACTTGGTAGGGACATTTGGTAGGAGTGTAGGTGTTCAACGTCATGATGGGCCTTGATTTGACCTTGCCATAGTGACCTTGAGTTGACCTTTGACCTTGCCGTAGTGACCTTGAGTTTGAAAATGATGTCCGGGCTATATCTTGGAAACCATGAGGTGTAGGAAGTTGATACGTGGTAAGAACATTGGTTGGGTGGTGTAGGTGTACAACATCATGGTGTAACCTCGATTTGACCTTTAGCCTTGTGGTAGTGACCTTGATGTATAAAATCTTGTCTGGGCTATTTCTCGAAAACCGTAAGTGTAGGAAGTTGATACTTCCTAGGGACATTGGTTGGGGGTTGTAGTTGTGCAATGTCATGGTGTGACATTGATTTGACCCTGACACTACAGTAGTGACCTTGACCTATAATATCTTGCCAAGGCTATATATCTGCAACTGTAAGTTGTTAGTAAGTTGATATTTGGTAGGAACTAGTGCTGTAACGAGTTGACCGAAACTCGAGTCGTAACTCGGTGGGTGATATTTGGGGATCACATCGATTTACGCAATTTAAACTCGAGTTTTTAAGAAATAAATTATGATATATTAATCTTGTTCTAAAACCAGCACTTTTGCAATTTATCTAGCCATAAAGACATAAAAAATCAATGAGCAATGGTCGTTTCTTATTTATACATATCTGCACAATTTAACCGGCAACAAAATATATTTCCTTGCAATAAAATGGTACTAAACAAGTTAATGGCGGATCCCTTGATGACAATATTTGGGCATTGTTATTTTATTAAATTTTATATTTGTTTCATTTACTCGAGTTCAACTCGCATCTAACAGGTGAGCATCGATCTACAGAAATCGCTAATGATAACAGCTCTAATAGGAACATTGGTTGGGGGTTGTAGGTGTGCAACATCATTTTGTGATCTTGATTTGACCTTTGATCTTGCCATAGTGTCCTTAACTTTTTAAAATTTAGTCCAGCATTATCTCTGAAACTGTAAAGTGTAGGAAGTTGATACTTGGTAGAGACATTGCTCAGGGGATGTAAGTGTGCAACATCATGGGGTTATCTTGATTTGACCTTTGACCTTCTTGTAGTGAACATGTTTTAAAATCTTGTCGGAGCTAATTCTTGGATTTAGAAGGTATAGAAGGTTGACACTTGGGAGGGACATTGGTTAGGGGATGCAGATGTGCATCATGGTGTGACCTTTGTGTGTCATGTTGCTATTGAATTGTCTTGTTTTAATACTTCATCTTTACATACATTTTCTTTTTCTTGGATGTTATTTTCTCCACTTAAACATTATTTAGACCTTGATATAACTGACACTGCTCTGAAAGTATCCTGATCTTTGTACTCTTTCACTACTTCTATTTCTAATGGTGTTAACTATTTGCCTAGGGCGTCGGGTATGGACATCCCCGATGTTATTTTTAAACCTGCAATACCAACACACAAGATCCATTTATGGAACAGTTTTAAGGACAAGATTGTGAAGTAAAATTCAAATGCGAGTTGATTTGATCACAGAACAGTGTGAATAGGCCACTACCATTGATTACTGCTTGTCCCAGCCATAGGACATTGAGTCATAATTAAATCAAAAGGGAATTATATACATGTATTTATATTCATGCCAACAAGGTCTTAGCCATAATGCTTTAGAATGTAACCTCGGTTAGCCATGGAAGTCAATGCCTGGACCAAGGAGAAATATTGACCACTGGAAAAACCTTCTTTGGAAGCATTCTTTGCAATGTTTAGTAACCTTTCTTAGTCTTTAGTTCCTAACAGCCTTTTATTCTGCCACTTTCACCACCAGGGAGGTATAATTTTTATGATTCTTTGTCTGTCTGTTTATTTGTCTGTTAGCATGATTAAAATACTATTGTTGGAACTTCATGAAAAATATCAGAAGATGGGTCTTGGTCCAACTTTGGTCCCTTTAAATTTTGAGAGTCATCTGGATCATCATCTGGATACAAACAAAAAAAATTCGTATTTTCCCATTTTCCAGACATCTGCATTCCCAGAGTGCTCTTATGTAATGTGTGTGTCCTTTTATGTAACATTGCGTCATGGCACAGTTCATAGTCTACTGAGTCTGATTCCAGTTTTCCCTACATGTTGTGGCATTGGTTTTTCCCATTTTCCAGACATCTGCATTCCCAGAGTGCTCTTATGTAATGTGTGTGTCCTTTTATGTAACATTGCGTCATGGCACAGTTCATAGTCTACTGAGTCTGATTCCAGTTTTCCCTACATGTTGTGGCATTGGTTTTGGAATATTTCAGTATCATAGAACAGTATGTTTTGATCTCTTGCTGTATAATGCTAAGGAAATTTGTGAAAAATTGCCCAAACCCAGAAGTATTATAGTTTGCAAAACAAATCAGTTATAAAGTTAAATAGCAGGCAAGATGTAAAAGCCATTCATAAAGCAGGGATCTCTTGAGTTGAAAAGATCACATATTTGACTGGTGTTTTATCTTTCACTACTTTGAAGAACATTTTTTATCTCTTTGGAAATCCAAAGGGTTCATTTGATCATGAAATACCCTCTGCCTCAATATAGATTGATCAAAACCATTCATCTCATCCATGACATCTCTCTCAACCATTTTTGATCAGTCTTGATGCAAAAAGTACCCATAATCAATCAGAGTGCATCAATCAGTGTTAATCAAATGTTTAATATAAGATTCAGATCAAATAATTTGAAGATGCCAACTTTAGCTGATCCTCAAACCTGATCATAATAAGTGGATTTTTTCTTTCTCCATAAATTTGATCTGATCTTCACTGATCCAAGTCTATAAATAATAGCCCTAGTGTAAAGAAACAAATGAAGGAACCAATGAACACAAATGATGATTTTTTTTCAGTCACTCTACGGAAGTCCACAATGGCCTAGTGGTTAGCAAGTTTGACATCTAATCACAGGCTGTCATCTCTGCGGGTTCGACTCCCACAAGTAGCACTTGTGAGGACCTGTCTCAATATGACCCAGGCTGTTGAACGGGATATAAAACCTCAACTTTGACTTTGACGTCAGACACCCTAGGAATAAGGAAGTTCTGGTTATTTTGTTAACCGGAGCACTGTAGTAGGTGTTGAGCAGAATTTTCTCAATTAACAAGGCTGAAAGGGGTTTTGGTCTACTAGCACGAGCCGCAAAGCCATCAGAGACACGAGTGGTACACCGAAGCGTTTACCCATCCCAGTACCAACGTATCCCATCGAAGAGACAGATGCTCATCATGCTGCATCACAGTTCATGCAAGTCCGGAGACAAAAACAAGTGATCTCTAGAAGCGCAAGCATCGCTATAGCTTGCATTTAAAATGATTTTGTATCAGTATATCTCATATTCATTGTCGTCTTTGCTTAAAGAGAAGGTATGTGAAGTAAAGACAATTCCAACTAAAAATAAAAGCTATGTATCGGCTGTTATCAGAATGGTTTGGTGTATTTAGGCCTTAAAGTTGTTGATTTATAGACAAGTGTTGAAATGTTTGTTTGCAAAAACTGTTCAGTAAATAATCTGAGCTTAAGTAAGGGCTAGTGTTAGAAGATGTACTAATTAGTTCCATGCCCAGGGATGTGTATTGTCTGTGGTTAATAGGATTAGCTTTTTGCACTGATAAACCAAAAGAAAAAAATACCTGAGTTTTGTACCTGTAGAGTACTGAATCCTATTATACAGGCTCGTAAAAAAAATATACAAGTGACTGCAGTTGAAGGTTACACCTTTATGTATGGTCCATACATAAAAACCTAGAGATGTTGTTTTCTTGTTTTTGTTTCCCATGCCAGTATTTGCTCCAGCTCGGTAATCATGAGGTAAAAACTTTCTATTCTACCCTTACTGTAGGCACTCCCACGTGTTTTTTGTTAAATGTCAGCACTTTTTGTCCTAGATGTTTTTACCAACACTGTGTCTACATGTTTATGCTGGTTTATGTGTGCAGAAAGTGGGGAGACATACATACACCATTATACAGAAGGAATAGTCTCTTAAACAGGTACACACATTTTCTCTCTCCCATGTAAATCTTTCTGAGGAATTAAAAACAAGGGATATTGCATGTTTTCCAGTGTGTGCAGCACGTGTCAGGTTTTGTTTTCTTAACAAGCACATGTGGTTTTGTTTACATCCCCCCATTCCCCCCTCAACACAATATTGTTGATGAATAATATAGTAGACCAATCCCCCAATGTAAGCAGGAATCTGATTGGATGAGAGGGTCTATGACAAGAGTGCGACCTTGACATTGTGTGGTGTGTGGTTTGTTTTGTTGTCTGGTTTGAGAACTCTGTCTATCAGATCAATAAATCAGGTACTTGAGCATATTCTGTCACTACATTACTACAACTAGTCTGAAGGCTAGAAGAAGGGTTTGCCACTGGCAGATCATTGACATTTTGGTGTACATACTAGGTGTCAGGTTTTACTTTGTACTTTGTAGACTGTGTATCAATCTTTGTTTACAAGTGACACATTTACAGCCATTCACTCCCAGGCCACTTTTTTAATGAAAAGAAAGCTGCTATGTAATTTTTCAGGAAGCTAATGAACAGTGTTCTAGATCTGTGTGGATACATACATGTATTTTTACAAGGCTGATGGATTTGTTTTATCTCCCTACCTTTCACTAAGTGTAGATTGTGTTTACATGAAGGAAGAATGTTTATTGCAAAGTACTTTCTGTAGACCAAAGTGGCTGTGAGGATAATAACAGAATTATAAAAAATAGAGGGAGACAAGTCATAATATCCTCTGTGAAAAATGTGCACAGGGGTCATTTTATTGTATTGTTGATGTTATTGTAACTATAAATGTGATTGCTGTTAAACAGTATATACATGTTGAGAGTGGTGTTTCATCAAGGATGACATTTTATCAGTAGAGCAAACTATATACACACCTTATTGAGCTAAACTTTACCAATTGGGTGGACATATTAGTTGGTTTGAGGATACTTTTGGTTTGCGGTGATATTTTTTTTTTACTGAGGCCAAAAAAATGGAAAAGATTCAGACCAGTTCTCAACCTCGTACTATTCCGAATACACTAACCGGGAGTCTGGATATGGAGGGATATAACCTGTACTCCAGATCATATCGGCAGAAGTTCAATAGGCGGACATGGCCAAAAGGTCAAGGTGAGTTCACTGAGTTGATAAATGAAATTAGGATTTGTATCATAGAATAGTTTTTAAGAGTAATCAATTAATTTAAGTACAGAATTGGAACTGTCACAGAGTACTAGAGTACCCAGTTAAAAATGGAGCAATGGTTAATTTAAGACACAAAATTGTAAGAAGAAGATTTTCTGCTGTAACTTGAATGTCTTAAGCATATGTATCCACAAATTGTTTTAAATGATTCAATTTGACAGGAAAAGAAGCCATCTTTGTACAGTTTTTTGTGTAAAACAGTACTGAATGAGTTGTTGAAAGAGATGGTCAGCCACCCAGGTTAATTGTGAAGAGATTTTAATGTCGTCATAAAATGCAGTTGATAAACTTGGGTGGGTGACAAGCTTGGGTAGCTTAGCTGAGTAGTGTGCCAAACTTACAGATAGTTTTGGTTTTAGTTTTGCCTATGATGCTGCCAAGATATGGGATGAGTTGCTAGATGACATCCGCTCTGCTACATCTCTTCTGTCTTTTTGGAAGAAGTTGAAAGCTTATCTCTTCACAAAAGCCTACCCACCCAAGGTTTTATCATATTTTTCAATTGTCTCTGTGATGCTGGAGCTCCTTCTGTGTCTCTGGACTATGAATTCTTGGGTTTTGTTTTTTGGTTGTTGGGCCTTACATCTGTCTTTTGATGGACATAAAGCACTATAACGTCATATGAGAATAAGAATAGAATGCTCTTAAGCATTTGTGTTATGGCTCGTATGTTGAGGGTTCGAAACTTTGTATGCAAGTGTATAGAAAAAGAGTTCACACTTGGCTTTTCTGAGGTCTGTTTTTATAGTTCAAACATCTTTTTGAAGTCACGTGGCATCTTGAACATATGTCCAAATTTATAAACTTCCAATATCAAATAGAATAAATGGCTGGGCATCTATCCAATATTATTGTATCTACCGGAGGCATCCGGCTGCCGCCGTTACTAAGAGAGATTTTCTTTTTTTTTTTTTTTTTTTTTTTTTTTTCATTGAATACAGATATATACATATACTTAATTACAACTGGCACAAGAAAACATAAATATATAAGAAAAAAAAAGAATTTTAACATGACACTGCAATAATCAACAGTCAGTAATTGAAGCTTTTGTACAAATCAATATTTACATTACAGTGGTTACAATTGTCAAAACTTCTTGATGTTTATTATTTCAGAATTAAGAAAAGGGAAAAAAAAATATCTCAAATATTAAATTTGGTTTATTCCAGAAATATTAAATATTTTTATAGAGATTTTTCCAACAGGACCATATTTTCTCAAAGAATTTATTATTATTTTCCAATTTTGAGAGTGCTTCCTGTTCAGAATATATTTTTTTAAGAATACTTTGCAGATGATAAATATTTAGTTTGCCAAATTTCTTTGCTCTGGTAAAAATATAATGTCTTGTTACTAAAAGTATAAAATTTAAAGGCCAGAAATTGGGACCTGGTTCAATATTTCCCAATATTTTCATGTTCATGTCAAGATGTAATTGCATGTTTAAGCTTGTATTTATCCAGGATGTTACATTTTTCCACAGATTATTGGATTCCTGACAGTCTGAAAATAAGTGCAAAATTGTTTCAGAATGCTCATTACACAGCTGACAATTTTCTGTATTCGAAAGTTTGATTTTATAAAGCAGTTGTTGGACACCCAAAATTCTATGTAAAACACGATATTGAAACCATATGAAAGTGTTATCTCGAAGAGTATAAAAACATATCTTATATATTGTACTCCAACTATCACTGGTTGGTTCTATAAGGTGTAAATCCAATGTCCACTTTTGTTCATGTTTTTGTATGCAACTTTCATTTTGTTGCAACTTTAGATACACATGTTTACTCTTAGTACTAGATCCTAATAGGGCCCGGATATGCATTGGGATATGTGGTCTCCTAAAATCAAAATTGATATCTTTACCATTCATTGATATGTACTTTTTTGTAAGAGCTCTCATTGTGAAATAATTAAGGACATTAACAGTAAAATTAAATTTTTTTTCTATTTCTTCAAGTGGAAAAATGTTACCTTCAGAGTTTAAAATATCTCCAACAACTTGTATACCATGTTTAAACCAGTTGGCAAAAAATGTTTTCTCAGTCCCTAGAGACTTGTTTAGCCAGATACTGGTACATAGTATATCTTCATTTGTTTTGATATTTTGACTCTGTTGACAAAAATGATTATAATAGGAAAAAACTTTTTTCCAAAATGGGTTCAACTTAGGCATTAATGATAAACACCACTCACTACCCAGAGATGAAAGGTAGTTAAGATTAAGTTTAGTATCATTACTTAATATATATAGCCAAATCTTTGTACGTCCAGTGAAGATTTGTTTCAGCCAATTTAATTTCAGAGATTTTTCAAAGTTGTAAACGTTGGTCATATTGAGGCCCCCTTTTAACTTATTAGCACACATCTGTTCTCTTTTAATTTTGTCTGGCTTTCCATCCCATATAAAGTTAAAAAGTAATTTGTTTAAATCATTTAAAACTGTTACAGGAGTGGGTAAAGTCATAAATAAATGGGTAAATTTTGAGATTATTAAGGTCTTAACAATAGTTATTTTCCCAATAGGTGTTAAATATCTGTATTTCCATGAATTCACTACTTGTTTTGCTTTAATGAGAGCACTCTGATAATTTAAATTTGGCATTTTTGTTAATAAGTCACATGCAAAATTTATTCCCAACAAGTTGAATTCAGAGGCTCCCCAATATAGTTTATGTAAAACTTTTAACATGGTTTTTGAAGATATTTCACTCCCAATCCATACTAAGCGAGTCTTTTCAGTGTTAATTTTAAGGCCTGATAGTGCTCCAAAGATCTCCAATATATTTAAGGCTACTTGTAATGAATTAACACTCCCATCTAGTATGATTGTGGTATCATCCGCAAATTGTGCAAGTTTGTACATAATTTTGCCAACAGTTATTCCTGTTACATCAGAAGAGTTCTGAATAAGACAAGCCAAAAACTAAGAGAGATTTTCGGCGTAAACGCTCTCAGAGGAAAACTACACCAGCTAGGTTCACCAAATTTGCATGATATCTTCATTGGGGGTAAGCTTCTCTGGGACTGAAATTAGCCTCATTCTGAAAAACAAGATGGACTCCGCGGGCATTTCTTTGAAAATTATATACATTTTTCTACTGGCTGTTTCTTCTGAATCTCTTCATAGGTGATATGCATAACAGATATACATGTCCTCCACAAACTTGCAGACATTCAAAGTCATCCACAGAGTACCAAAGTAACCCATATAGCGGACTTAAAAATAAAAAGTGCCTATATCTCCCTTATTATTGGTCTTAGAGGTTTGCAATGTGAAACCAACCTATAGGAAATCATGTGATCTTGTCAGATTTGATCTTGGACCCCTCCTTCAAGGTAAAACGAGGATAGCCAAACTTAAAAGTGCTTATAACTCGCTTATTATTGGTCCTAGAGGTTTGGGATGGTAAACCAACCTATTGGAAATCATGGGCTGGGAATCTTTTGGTGTGGTCAGATTTGACCTTGGGCCCCTCCTTCAAGGTCAAACGAGGATAGCGAAACTTCAAAATGCTTATAACTCACTTATTATTGGTCCTAGAGGTTTGGGCTGGTAAGCCAACATATAGGAAATCATGGGCTGAGAATCTTCTGGTATGGACGGATTTGACCTTGGGCCCTACATTCAAGGTCAAACGAGGATAGCCAAATTTAAAAGTGCTTATAACTCGCTTGTTATTGATCGTAGAGGTTTGGGATGGTAAACCAACATATAGGAAATCATGGACTGGGAATCTTCTGGTGTGGACGAATTTGACCTTGGGCCCTTTCTTCAAGGTCGAAAGAGGATAGCCAAACTTGAAAGTGCTTATAACTTGCTTATTATTGGTCGTAAAGGTTTGGGATGGTAAACCAACATATAGGAAATCATGGACTGGGAATCTTCTGGTGTGGACGAATTTGACCTTGGGCCCTTTCTTCAAGGTCAAACGAGGATAGCCAAATTTAAAAGTGCTTATAACTCGCTTGTTATTGATCGTAGAGGTTTGGGATGGTAAACCAACATATAGGAAATCATGGACTGGGAATCTTCTGGTGTGGACGAATTTGACCTTGGGCCCTTTCTTCAAGGTCGAAAGAGGATAGCCAAACTTGAAAGTGCTTATAACTTGCTTATTATTGGTCGTAAAGGTTTGGGATGGTAAACCAACACATAGGAAATCATGGGCAGGGAATCTTCTGGTGTGGACGGATTTGACATTGAGCCCTTCCTTCAAGGTCAAATGAGGATAGCCAAACTTAAAAGTACTTATAATTCGCTTATTTTTGGTTCTAGAGGTTTGGGATAGTAAACCAACCTATATGAAATCATGTGCTGGGAATCATCTTCTGTGGTCGGATTTGACCTTGGGCCCCTCCTTCAAGGTCAAACGGTGGTTCACTGGCTTTGGTGAGTTGTCTTTCTGGTGGATACAAATTTGCATCAGTTTTCCGATGCGTAGGTCTAGTTTTTGTCTGAGTATCTAGACCAGAATTAGTAATACATACATTAGAAAGAATAGTCTGGGTTTAGCCCTGATTTTGACAGACTTTTAACTGATGGTCCTATTTTTACAGGTTTTTTTATATATAGGAACCATGAAGGAGCCTTTGTGACTTGCATCTTTACTTTGTAGAGATTAGGATATGAGATTTTTTTTTGTTTTTGAACAGGGACCTCAGAAATAAAAAAAAAATAATAAATAAAGAAGGTTAAGTGAATGCTCCCCCCCCCCACACACACACACACACCACCCCACCACACACACACACACACCACCTCCACCACCACCACCACCAGTCCAGTACTCAAGTAAATTAACTTGATGTTCAGACTTGTGATTCAACCCAGGTTGACACAGATTGAAGCTGATTGGGGATTAATCAATCCAGGTTAACAAGGGTTGAATGTATTGGCACTATAACCAATTAATATTTTTATTGATTTGATAAGATCTGAATTTTGTCCACTCAGTCCTAAACCTGACTAACATTTTGTCTGCCATTGCAATTTTGACTTGAATTTTGTCTGCCGACATTTTTACTGTGCACCGTTGTAGACATTCCACCTCTGTATTTGATACAATGTCCATCGACCTATATGGTGAATATATCTCTTCATCAGAGGCTAAAAGTTCATCCATGAGTTAATTACGGAGGCATCACACCTTTATGATAATTACTACCTATCCAGGTATTGATGACTGGCGTTCTGTTGCTTGTCATTCATTGTTAACTGCTTGGCACAAAAATTAGCACCTTGTTTTCTGTGGCTGACTCTTTCTTTGTTAGTTTTCCCAATAACATCCAGGGTTGTCACCATGGCCTTTGCATAATTGTAGCATCTCATAGCCAATGCACATGTACATCAATAACTATTGAGGGATGGTGAAATTAATTTTTGAGGGTGAATCAGATCAATCTTTCATTTTAAAAATATATCTTTGTTGATATAAAACAAGAAAACAATTTCTCTCTCTCTCTGAACTACAGTATCCATTGTATACATTGCTGTTCTGAATATTCTTACTTAAGTATGCTATAACAGTGTGAAAAATTTATAAATTAGTATTTTTAAATTAATTATATGTTTATATATTTATGAGGTCACGGATTTCTGATTTCCTCATGCTTTCTGTGTTTTCATTAAAAAGTTAGAGTAAGAAATCTAAAATTCGCCAGGAATCTAAAATTCGCCACCTCTAAAACCTTAATTAATTTTATGAAGAAAATGATGTTTTTGTCCAAAAATTGGTATTTTTCAGTTCAAAAAGCCTTAATTTACTATACAGTCAACAAATCTCACCACAATTAATTTATTTTATTAGTATTTTCACATGTGGCGAATTTCAGATATGTGGCGAATTTTAGATTTCTTACTCTACCTACATGAGGATAATTTGGTAGAATATAACTTCATACATGTGATATGTGTTGAATTGTTAGAATAAACATCAATGAACCCTATCTAATTGAATTGTGACACACCCAAGTCATTGTGGTTACATTACATTTGTTTACAGAAATAGGTTTTATAGAAACATCAACCTTTGAATTGATATTTCTTTTCGCAAAATTATATTAGAAGTTTAAAGGTTCAAGGGCTTTTGGTATCAGCTATTCTTTGGTCAAATTTGATGCATAAGTAAACAGCCCAACAGAAACATGACAAATGCTATATTAGGATTTCACTGTCATACAGATAGAATAACTCAGCAGCAGAAACAGTTAAATTTGTTAATTCTTGCACATAATACCTTTAAATAAAGTCAAATTTATTATAATATTAGGATTTTCTCTTCCTTTCAAATTTTAGGTAAATGTATATAAAAGATACCCAGCGCTCACCTTTGACCTTCAAGTTAGAGCTGAAACAATTATTTATACTAATCGATTATACTAGTCGACGCCAATAGCATAAAGTCGGTTAATTGTTTTCTTGTGTAAATCACCACATAGCAGATTATACGCGATCCTTGGAACTAGGAGTATCTCGAGTTAAGACCTTAAAACATATCAAATTAAAGCATTTTATATGGATTTTATTTTTAAAATATCAAAATCTTACATTATTGACCACTTTACCGAATAATGTGGTGAATTCTTTGCTTTTCAGCCTCTCGCGATCCGCCATTTTGTTTGTTTACATCCGGAACACACGTTTTCGGTATTTCTCATGCATGCTAAACGTCAGAAACAATTAATCGGTTAGTCGACGGTTAATGCAAGCGACTACCCGGCTACCAAATTTTGTTAATCGTTTCAGCTCTACTTCAAGTTGTTGCCTCTTTTTGTTAATTTTACCCAAGAACTTTAAAGGTTACACACATATTTCACCCTAACATCGGGTTGCATGGGTGGAAATTGGGCATTTATTCAGGCTTGGAAACTATGAAACATAGGAAATTTCTACTTGGTAGGAAGATTGGTTTGGGAGTGTAGGTGTGCCACATCATGGTGTGACTATTATTTGCCCCCTGACCTTGTCATGGTGAACCCAACATTTAAAATTGCTTATAGCTGATCAACCACGGGGTGGATTCTCTACAAATTTTGCACATGTATGCAGTAGCCCTTGGAAAATTTTCTGAATGTGGTATCATGACATTTCGACCAGAGAAGTCACATGACCAAAAACATTTTTTTTAAAAGGTGTGTGCTTGTCCGGATGATAATTTAAAAAGTGCTTCACCTATTGACATGAAATTTGGCAAGTAGGTTTGTTATATAGATGTGTGGAACTCAATAACTTTTGGACATGATCCGATACCAAATCGCTTACTTAATAATGATTAACTAAACACCGCAATTTTTCTTAATGTAAATGAAAAATATTTAATATCTCAGAAACAGTGGGCAATTTCCATAAAATTTTTGGCCCACAGGGTATACACACAGTCACGTGGCACTTTTGGCTAGAAATGTTTTCCCCGCCATTTGTGGCAGCTATCTTGAATTTCTGTATAAAATGGGAAAACACAGTTATCTCAGAAATGGTGCAAGATAGAGGAATTTTGACAAAATTTTTTACCTTTGTAGCAGTGTTCATTCTAGAGTTGGAGCTACTTGAGTCAAATGACTCCTTTACTAAATTTTGGTGGGACATTTAGTAAATGCGATGAGTCAAATGACAAAAATTAACCTTACAGTTGAGCAAATTGACTTAAATAGGAGAGGAGAAAAAAAGTACTATTAGTCTATCTTCAAAGTGAATTTGCAATACTAAATCAAATTCAAGTCTACTCACTGTGAAAAAAACTTTATTTCAATTCAAGACATATTTGTAGTCAGCATGATGTACAAGATTTCCTATGATGTACATGATTTGCAATAATTAAAGTTTTTTTTACTGATTTTTTTTTTCATTTTTTTTGTTTCAATAAATATGGTCCAACCCTGCTCTATCTAAAACTAGAAAAAAAAATTAACTCACCTTGACATAGGTTCACTCAGAGAGTTGTTTTTATTTCATACAAAAAAAACTCCGGACATTTATTTATGTAAATGGATATAAATTCGCCACTTTTTGAAAAAAACAACAACTGGTTTTAAAGCAATAACATTCCATGTAAAGTTTAAGTTAATTATTTAACTTTTTTCCAGCCGAAAATTTGTTATTAACATAGATGCAACTTTTCAAGTTTGTCCCACAGTAGTTTAAATGTTTGTTGTTACCTGTTAACAATTGTCTTTGAAGTCACTTGTAAGAGTGCATTATGAAAAAATAAATTTTAAAAAGTGAAAATATTAAAAAGCTGGATAATAAAATCTTGTTGTGCAATAGATATTTATTTCTATATATATTTAACAAAACTATGAAAAAAGTGGAAATTTACAGCTACTGGTGAGTTTAAATCACTTACTATAAACGTGTTTTCTGTTGATAAATACTGAATTTTTGTTAAACGAAGTATGATTGGACAGTGCCGTTTCCGCTCAACCAATCAAATTAAGGCATTTAGAAGCAAGGAAACATGGAGGAATTGGGTTAAAAAGACAATATATGTGTTCTTTTATTTGATTTTTAAACAAAATTCGTCTAATTTTCCCAATATTTACAGCCAAAACGCGGGCGATAATGCAAGATTTATGCGTCACCGCGACTCGGGATCATAACGTGTACGCGTCTTTTCGCCCCAGTATAGCGACAAAAGACGCGGAAACGCGTAGTAAAATGAACACTGTTGTAGTATACACAGTCATTTGCGTCTTTTTTTTCCAATAATAGTTTTCCCACTATTTAGGTAGAACAATTAAAAAAAAAAGTCTGGACCCCCAGGCTTATAATACACAGAGTCATTTGCCAGTTTTTGCCAAAATTGTTTTTCCGATGTTTTTAGGGGCCATCTTGAAATTTTGTGTAAAACGGAAAAACATATTCATCTTGGAAACTGTGCATGATAGAGAGATTTTGATGAAATTTTTTTCATAAACAATGTTTTATTGAAGCAATCAAGCAAAATCAACAAAGATTATAATTAGCCTTCTCGTAGGAAGAACTATTTACTAAAGAATATAAATAGATGATAATGATGATGAAGGTGTGGACATGTGGCTAATATAAAATTATGAAAACCGCCCGGATTCCCTTAAAAATTCTTGTACTGCTTCAAAAACTACCTTGTGTTGTTCAAAAGTCAAGTTATATTCTCAAGCTAAAATGGCAGATCGAGCATCACCTGTTAGAAGCGAGTTGAACTCGAGTTAAACTCGAGTAATTTTCAGGATAAAGTATTTCGTTTGTTAGCCATTAATATGGAAAATATTTTACATAACCATACATTAGACAAAACTTTGAAATGGTTTCGCGATATAATTTAAGTTAAATCTTCATTCATTTAATTTAAGCCAGAATTAAGTAAAAATAGAATATATTTTTGAAAATATGGGATATTTCCGTTGTGTTGGTGAAGTGTCAGCTTTAAATATTGACGTTTTCAAACACTCAAGTTTCACTTGTGCAGATCGATGTTACCCCTAATTATCGCCCATCGAGTCGTAACTCGAGTTTCCGTCAACTCGTCCCAGCACTTAATGCTATGCAGTGCCACTTATGTGTGCAATGGGCTTAATACAATCAAACATTAAAGTTAACAGCAAGTCCTCCAGAAACTGGCTTTGTGCCATTGCAAAGGGATGTATTTTATACACAAATGATGATCATATGTTAAGAAAGAAAGAAACTTGGCAGAGAAAGTCTAAAAGTATTATGATACATTGTTCTATGGTGGTTTGATGGTGTACGCTGTATGTTAAATATATTATAAACCTCTACATGAGACACCATGCTGTTGTGTTGGATTTAAGAGCTGTAGGTCTAAAGATTGACCCTTGGCTGGATCATAGTGGGTAAATTGTTTGGCTGTGTGGATATCGATATTGAATGTAAAAATATTTCAATGTCGGCCGATATTGGGGAGATTATGTTGTCTACCAAATAGACCGAATCCGATACTGAAAACTTTTTTATCCCACAGCCCTTAAGGGTACATGACCCACAAAATATTAAAATAAGGTAAATATTTGATTCTGGCTCAGTCACTGGTCATCAGGACAGTTGATCCAAGAAAAATTGAGGATGATTGATTATTTATTTATTTGTTGTTTTACGTCACGTTCAACAGCCAGGGTCATATTGCGACGGGTAGTTTACAGGTGGAGTAAACCAGTGCATACTGCACTGTAAACCACCGGGTATCGGCAAGTAACTACCAACTTTCCAACATGAAGCGTCCGGCCCGAGATTCGAACCAGCAGCCTCAGAGTTTGGAGGCGAGAACTCTAACCGCTACACCACCGAGCCCCCTTTAAGGATGATTGTATCCCCGATGCGAAGCGGGGATACTATAGATTCATCATCGTTGTCGTCCGCGCCCTCGTCCGCAGAGATTTCTTGTTAGCAACCTATAGTCCACATTTCTTTCCGGATTTCTTTCATATTTGGCAGGTGGCTTGATATGGTAGAGGACTCGCCACCCTATCTTTTTGGCAGGCTTTATGTCTAAATTAGGCCTGTGGTAGACAAAAATGTCTAAAATGTGGAATATTGCTTGTTAGCGACTTACAGTCCACATTTCTTTCCAGATTTCTTTCATATTTGGCAGGTGGCATGGTTTTGGTAGGCTTTATGTCTAAATTAGGCCTGTGGTAGACAAAAATGTCTAAAATGCATTAAAAGTCATGAAATCATGCACTAAATCACTTATAACTTGAAAAGTGTTGCATATAGAGCATTTTGTTAAAATATGTTATTCAGATACTTTTTTCATAGCTACAACATGGTGAGTAACTTGGGTGTCTGTCTCAATAGCTAAGTGAGTAATAGCTACTTTTGGGCTTTTCAGTAACTTCCATCATGAGTAAAATCACTTGTAACTTGAAAACTACTGCATTTACACAATTTTGTATAAATATGTTATTCAGCTACTTTTGGGTCAGCTATAACATAGTAAAATTTCAGACCTGTAGCTCATGGCATAGCTGAGTAATAGCTACTTTTAGGTTATCACTGTTGAGTAAATTATGTATAACTTCAAAAGTATTACATTTAGAGTATTTTGTTTCAATATGTTATTCACCTATTTCGGAGTCAGCTATAACATAGTGAAGTTCCAGACCTGTGGCTCATTGCATAGCTGAGTAATAGCTACTTTGAAGTTCACACTGTTGAGTAAATCAGCTGTAGTTGGAAAACTATTGCATTTACAGAAATTTGTGTAAATATTTTATTCAGCTACTTTTGGGTCAGCTGTAACATAGGGAAATTACAGACCTGTAGCTCATGGCACAACTGAGCAATAGCTATTTTCAGGTACTGACTGTTGAGTAAATGACTTGTAACTTGAAAAATATTGTATTTGGAGTATTTTGTTAAAATATGTTGTTCACCTACTTTTGGGTCAGCTATAACATCGTGAAATTACAGACTTAGAGCTCATGGCATAGCTGAGCAATAGCTATTTTCAGGTTCTCACTATTGAGTAAATCAGTTGTAACATGAAAACTATTGCATTTACAGTATTTTGCTTAAATATGTTGTTCACCTAATTTCGGGTCAGCTATAACATAGAAAAAATTGAGACATGTAGCTCATTGCATAGCTGAGTAATAGCTACTTTGAGGTTATCACTGTTGAGTAAATCAGTTATAACGTGAAAACTATTACATTTACAGTATTTTGTTTAAATATGTTATTCACATAATTTTTGGTCAGCTATAACAGAGTGAAATTGCAGACCTCTATGTCATGGCATGGCTTACCAATATCTACTTTCAGGTTCTCACTGTTGAGTAAATCATTGTATCCACTGGATAGCCGCAGTGTGTAGAGAGATTTCACCATTACCGCTCTAACGAAAAAATATTATAGCTAGCCTTCTCAAGTTTGCAAGGTATATTAGAGGGTGCACCACAGTATTCTATTGGTAGGCTTTATGTCTAAATTAGGCCTGTGGCTAAATTACTTGCCTACTAAAAATGAGTAATTCTGCATTTTCTCTAAAAGTATTGCAGATAGCCAATTTTTCTTAAATAACTCATTCACCTACTTTTGGGAGAGCTTTCACATGCTGAAGTTCCAGACCTGTAGGTAATTACTCACCCACTCAAAATGAGTAAATGCGAATTATCTCTAAAAGTATTGCAGATAGCCAATTTTTCTCAAATAAGTCATTCATCTAGTTTTGGGAGAGCTTTCACATGGCGAAGTTTCATACCCGTAGATAATTACTCACCTACTCCAAATGAGTAAATGCAAATTATCTCTAAAAGTATTGCGGATAGCCAATTTTTCTCAAATAACTCATTCACCTACTTTTGGGAGAGCTTTCACTTGAAGTTTCAGACCCGTAGGTAATTACTCGCCTACTCAAAATGAGTAAATGCAAATTATCTCTAAAAGTATTCCAGATAGCCAATTTTTGTCAAATAACTCCTTCACCTACTTTTGAGAGACCTTTCACTTGGTGAAGTTTCAGACCTGTAGCTAATTATTCACCTACTCAAAATGAGTAATTGCTAATTATCTCTAAAAGTATTGCAGATAGCCAATTTTTCTTAAATAACTCATTCACCTACTTTTGGGAGAGCTTTCACATGCTGAAGTTCCAGACCTGTAGGTAATTACTCACCTACTCAAAATGAGTAAATGCGAATTATCTCTAAAAGTATTGCAGATAGCCAATTTTTGTCAAATAACTCATTCACCTACTTTTGGGAGAGCTTTCACTTGGTGAAGTTTCAGACCCGTAGGTAATTACTCACCTACTGAAAATGAGTAAATCCAAATTATCTCTAAAAGTATTCCAGATAGCCAATTTTTGTCAAATAACTCCTTCACCTACTAATTTGGGAGACCTTTCACTTGGTGAAGTTTCAGACCTGTAGCTAATTATTCACCTACTCAAAATGAGTAAATGCTAATTATCTCTAAAAATATTGCAGATATCCAATTCTTATCGAATAACTCATTCATCTACTTTTGGGAGAGCTTTCACATGGTGAAGTTCCAGACCCATAGGTAATTACTCACCTACTGAAAATGAGTAAATTCGAATTATCTCTAAAAGTATTGTAGATAGCCAATTTTTCTCAAATAACTTATTCGCCTACTTTTGAGAGAAGTTTCAGACCCGTAGCTAATTATTCACCTACTCAAAATGAGTAAATGCAAATTATCTCTAGAAGTATTGCAGATAGCCAGTATTTCTCAAATAACTCATTAATATGAAAACAACTTATAGGAACTCGTGGGCTGTAAATCTTTTCATGTGGTCAGATTTGACCTTGGGCCCCTCCTGCTTATTATTGGTCCTAGAGGTTTGCAATGTGAAAACGACGTATAGGAAATCATGGGCTGCGAATCTTTTGATGTGGTCAGACTTCACCTTGGGCCCCTGCTACAGGGTCAAATAAAGGTAGCCAAACTTAAAAGTGCTTTCAGCTTGCTTATTAATGAAAAATGCTGTTTATCTTCTAAACTATGTTAGTTGGCCTTTGTCGGTGGATACATCCAGCATCTGGCGACAGATGCGTCCTTAGTCTAGTTGAATCCTGCCTCTACTGTTGAGTACTTGTAACAGAGTTTACAATTATTATACAGAATTGATTGTGAAAAGGAAGGTAAAATGCAACTTTGATAAAAAAATTGTATTGCAACAGTATTGCATTTGTCACATATTACTTAATACTCTGAATATTTATTCACAAATGGATCTAAAGTGCTCATTCCGGTCACAATACCTTACCTAGCGTTATTACAAGTATCAGTAAGTACCGGTACTATTGTTTCTTTGAATAAAGTCAATGCCTGCTGTCTGACAAATGTGAATCAGTTTTTCTGTTGAACGATAGTTTTATACCGATTATGGATTCTTTATTTTTAATTATATCCCCAGACGAAAGTCGGGGATATATTGGATTCAGGTCCGTCGCGCCGCCGCCGCCGCCGTAGAAATTTCCTTGTGGACGCGATAACTCAAAAACAAATTAATATTTTTTTTTCAAACTTGGTACACATGTTAAGGGTGCCCAAAGGAAGATCCCTATTTTAAGGTGACCTTAAACTCCCAGTAAAAAAGAACTTATGGCCACCTTAAGGTCAGAAATTGCACTTTTGGCCACTTAGAGCCCTGTAGGTCACAAACTATGATGCTCAGCTGGCTGAAATTTTACCTGACAACACATTAATATGTTCTTAGTACATGTGCCGAAAATCATGACTTTAAGTTGAGGAGAAAATTGTGTTTGAGGCCCATAAATACCCCCACTTAGGGATTTTTTGCTATACTTTACACATATTTTGCCCTATAATTTGGAAGTGATAATTCTGATGAGTCTCAAACTGTGCTAGGTATAACTTTGATATGTAATCCTTGTCTGTAGAAAATTTTAAGGCTGTAGGTTTACCCAAAGGGGTCGACTTAAGGTCTCAAAAGTGCCCACAGAGACCCAATTTATGCACTTTTTGCCACTTTCAAGCACTGTAGCTTTCAAACTATGTCTCTCATCTAAGTTAAATATCATCTGGGAATATATCTATGTGTTTTCTTATATGTGCCCCAACATTTAGGCCTTTAATAGACAGTTAACCTGTGTATCAGGACCATAAACACCCACCCGAGTGACCCTTATAAGACATTTTTCACATCTTTTTCCCTGTAACTTGGAAATGGTAAGTCTGAGAAGTTTCAAACTGTATTAGATTTATATTCTGTGTGTAATCTTAGTATGTAACAGATTTTAAGTCTGAAGCTTTAATTTTGAAGGTCAAATTGAGGTCTCTAAAAGGCTCCCAAAGACCCAATATTTGGACTTTTTGCTACTTTTAAGCCCTGTGACTGTCAAACTATGTGACTGATAGAGCTCAAATCCTATCTGAGAAGATATTAGTATGTTATTTTTATATGTGCCAAAAATTAAGGCTTTAAGAAGACATTTAACCTGTGTATGAGGACCATAAATCCCCACCCGAGTGACCATTTTTAGACATTTTTCACATATTTTTCCCTGTAACTTGGAAATGGTAAGTCTAAGAAGTTTCAAACTGTATTAGATGCATATTCTATGTGTAATCTTAGTATGTGACAAATTTTAAGTCTGAAGCTTTAATTTGAAGGCCACATTTAGGTCTCTAGAAGGCCCCATAAAGACCCAGTATTTGGACTTTTTGCCAATTTTAAGGCCTGTGACTGTTAAACTATGTGACTGATAGAGCTGAAATCTCATCTGGGAATACATTATTATGTTCTTTTTACATGTGCCAAAAATCAAGGCTTCAAGTAGACATTTAACCTGTGTATGAGGACCTTAAACACCCACCTGAGTGACCCTTTTAAGACATTTTTCACATATTTTTCTCTGTAACTTGGAAATGGTAAGTCTGAGAAGTTTCAAACTTTATTAGATACATATTCTATGTGTAATCTTAGTATGTAACAAATTTTAAGTCTGAAGCTTTAATTTGAAAGCCACATCGAGATCTCTAAAAGGCCCACAATGACCCAATATTTGGACTTTTTACCACCTTTAAGCCCTGTAACTGTTAAACTATGTGATTGATGGAGCTGAAATCCCATCTGGGAATGCATTATTATGTCCTTTTTTACATATGCCGAAAATCAAGGTTTTTAGTAGACATTTAACCTGTGTATGAGGGCCATAGACACTCGACCAAGTGCCTTTTTTGACATTTTTTCCGTATTTTGCCCTGTTATTTGGAAATGCTTAGTGTGACAAGTCTTAAACTGTATTATATATCATTTTTGTTTGTTATGTATGTCCCCCAAAAAGTTTCAGATCTGTAGTTTAATTGCTAAGGTCTCTTTAACAATTGTAAAATGCCTACAGAAACCCAATTTATGGATATTATGCCACTTTAAAGCCCAGTAACTGTCAAACGATGTGGGTTATAGAGCTGAAATCTTTGAATTTTTAAAAGGAAATGCCTGTCTATTTAAATTTTGAATATTAATAATGTTATGGCTATCTTAGTCTTTTAAGAACTTATTTTTGTGTGTTATACCTCTGCTTGCTGAGTTTTTCACTTTTTAAAATGAAACTGGTTAAACATATTCAAGTAGACAAAATGGACACTTTAAGTGAGCTTTAAGTCCCAATATTAATGAAATTATATCCTTATGTAGTAAAACTAGGGGATTTTTAACCCTCAACTAGCCCAGTTTTATTCAACTTGCCTCAGTTAATTTTGGCACAGCTCCTACAGTTATGAACTCATTTCAGTTGATAATCACATACTTAAAATTCTCAATTCTTTTTGTATTTGAGTACCCCTTTTATATAGATTGTTTGTTTACCATTTATGCTCAACCCACATCCCCCACCCGGATTCCCCCCACCCACCTCTGGGACCTCCAGCTATATTGAGTGACACTAAATAAACAAAGGTATTTAATGATATCGGATGAGAAACAAAGAACTCAATGGGGTTGCAGATCTTGTGTAATAGTGAGAGAGGTGTGGAGAAGGGGAGAGGGGTGGGGGTGGGAGGTGGTGGGCTTCATTACATATAACACAAAGGGGAGTCAGAACTGAGATTGTGTCACATATTTAGGTTGCATATATATGGACCACATATATAGGTATAGAGGAAATGAATAACTGAAAACAATTTGCAAATTCTAAAAATAATATAATAAAATAATAATATAAATAATTTTTTTTTAAATAATATTTTATTTGTGAACAAATATAGAAACAGATATGCGCTTTTGGGATTATGAATTTTAGAATGGACATTGAATCATCAATCATTTAAATACTTTGAAGGAAGATTGAAAAATATGATGAGTTGAGTTAAAAATAATATTTTATTTGTCAACAAATATAGAAACAGATATGCTCTTTTGGGATTATTATTTTAGAATGGATATTCAATCATCAATCATTTAAATACTTTGAAAATAGGTTTAGAGTTATCATTGCAGGAAGATTGAAAATATAATTTCAGTTATGTATTCGGCGTCTGGGGATACACCATCTTCCTTGGGGAGATATAAACAGAGTAGATTGATGTGCTGAAGTTCATATAATAATGGGTAATTATGTTCTAAAAAATTTCCGATCAAAACCTGTGGCGTGAGTGATGACCTGTCTGGGGATATGTTGGCGCCGAGTTGGCCCAATCTAGTTTAATTTTTTTCTAGTGTGTAGATGTGCAAAAAAAACCACAAACATTGAGGCTTGTAGCAAACATCTATACACATGGTCTTGCCAGTTTATAATTGTGGTACTTTTGATGTTTTATCGAAAGAATATTCATTGATTTCAATCTTAAAATGAGGTCACAGGTGTTACTGTATAAATGGAAGGTGTCAGAAATCAATTAAACTCTTATTTTTATAGCTAAGTAATTATAGATTAAAAACTTCCCAGATAACATTTAGTGGGGAAAAACAACACAGTGAAGGTTGACCTTGACCTTCTTCCCTCCAATTGGCTCCTACTTTTTTCGGGATATGATAATATAGTTTTTACAGAATTTGTGTTTTAACAGCACATATCATTGAATTGTTGAGATTTTGTCAAATCAAGAGTTACAGTACTTTTCTCATTTGTGTCCAAAACATGCCCACATAAATAAATTATAACAACACACTTTCTGCGCCATTCACACTACCCTCGGTTTTCCCTGCAGTTAGAAGTTTTACTCCATGGTGAATCCACCTCCCAGAATGCTGCATATCTTCTGACATTTGTTAATATGGTATTGTGATGGTGGTGTCCGTGGCTGATGGAAAGTTGTGACTCGGTCTTGTTTCGGTGTCAGATGTTAGTGTGACTCCAGCTTATGATGATTGGAGCTAAATGGAGGTTGTCTCTCAGTGACACACATTTACATTACTGCCATCCTTCTGTTATTAACTGTTATACACCATGTCCCATTAAGCCATTACTGGCCTTGTGGGTCATAGTCCTTATTTCACCTTCGCTTACCGTATCAAATAATCTATGTGCGGAAGGTCACTGAAATGGACCCATAGGGATTAGGGACTGACACACAGATATATAGATGGTGGTAGGGCACATAAGATGCAATGATTGACAATGTGATGATCAGAAGTGGAAATTTTAAACATTTTTAAACTTCCGTTGGACGCTCAAGGAATGGGACGGTGGGCTACTGTCTCACAAGTTCACATACGGATGTCAGACGGTACTTATAACGCCTGTAGTACTGTGAAAGGGGTATTAGGGCATGTGAGGAGGGTGACAAATGAGACTCACCTAATTGTATCCAACGGATTTGACCTTGGTTCTGTGACCTTGGTCATAGAACATTTCTACTATGGACATCTTGTATGGGCCAAATTAGACTCAGTTTCCATAATTTAGAAGATATTGAAACTCGTAAGAATTGTTCTTTATCGGATATTATATATAAGTTGAGCAACTTCATGGTTTACCCTGAGGTCTGGCCTGGGGGGGGGGCACTTGTCACTTTCAAATATTTTGTAGTACTTATACTTTCATAATCACAGACTATTTCTCTTTTTAAGTGTTATTATTTCTCTGGTGCCCTTTACCTTCATCTGTTCTCATTTATCTGCCACTGTGGCCTAGTGGGTAACACACTTGTCTAGGAACTCAGAGGACACCAGTTCAATCCCAGGTACAGTCAGATACATAGTGGCTCGGATGACCACTTAAAATGGCGGTCCTCTGTCATTGGGTCCTATCCCCAATAGTGAGTGGAATCGCCTCAATTTTCGTGGTCGATTATTCGTCCATTTTTCCGACCGATGATTGACCCATAATTGACATTTCTACTCAGCTGTAAGGCAATATATCATGAAACACTTTCCGGGATGAAGTATTTGTCAATCCGGTAAGAATAACGGTGTTCCGACATTTAGAACCTACCAAAAGCACTCACTTCCGGTAAATATGGTGGTAGACATAAACAAACCCAAAATTTGTGACAAATCTCTTGATTTATCAAAGGAAAGTTTAGGAAACTGGTTAAAATATAAAAAAATACGTGGATATTAAGACACATAAGGAAGGGTAAGATTTAATCGATTTCTAGAAGTTGTCAGTGACCGAACGCGATTGTACCATAACACAGACGATTAATCGAACGTTGGTCTAATCGTTCACTCACTGATCCCCAGTGGCAGGTTAAAGAACATCAAGGACGTTGATAAATGGTCATCCTTGAGCCTCTATCTTCCAGTTAGGGGAATGTCAGTTACTTGTGAGGTGGGGCTGTAGCTGTACAGTCAGATTGGTTAAATAGCACTTTGAGTCCTGTAGTATATGGAGATATTGCGCTGAGTATAAATATGTAATAATAATAATAATGGTGTGCCTCACTGTTTACCTAGGCTGTGGGGTAGGGGCATCTCTTGTGCTAATTCATTTCATCTAGGACATTGAAAGTTTTTCCTTGAGATATACATACTTATTTTTAACCAATCCATTATTGACTCATATCACAAGATACTTGACATATGCTCTTACTATTGATTCTTTCTCAATAAAGTTCAGTGAAGGGTTTTGCTTCGGTTGCGGCAGAATGTCATGATTTTTTTTTTTTTTTTAAATTTATTAAGGGTGTACGTCGCTTTCAACACTGTACAGGTGATATCACAGCGAGTAGTTTTGTGGGCAGAGGAAACCAGTACATACAGTTGGTCAAAATTCTGTACTGTAAACTGCCGACCATCAGTAAGCAACTTTCCCACATAATATCTAGGGTTTGAACCGCCGACCTTAGAGGTGGGAGGTGAGAGTGTTACAATCTGGGTTACTGAAAAAAGCTGTGGCATTATAAATCAAAGTTTTTCCCCATTTAAATAAGCTCAATGACAGTAAGTGGAGTTTGTGCAAATTCTTTACCAAAAAAGAAATGCAGAATAAAGTATGTATATTGTGAGGGTTTTTTTTTTTTGTTGCTAAGTATATATGATCAGCCAAATCAATTTGAGAGCTTAAAATCTGCAAAAGGACAGGAATAATTTCTTTAGATTGATTATCCTTTTCTAATATTTTAATTTATCTTCCCCTGTTATGAGCTGATAATCGAGCTGTTGGGTTAGTACTTCATTGGAGTATTTATTAAATAAATGGTGTCCATTAGCTTAGCTTAAGTTTATGCCCTGGTTCAAACTGCCGATGACATTCACGTTGAAACCTGTTGTAGTTTAGATTAAATTTAACCTCATGAGTAAGATATACTTTGTTTGCCTATTTGTTATTTATTTTGAACTAAGAACCAACAAAATTGGTTTGGAGTGGAAAAGTTGATTTAATGAGATGTACATCAAATAGCTGGAAGTGATCAAAATAAATGCTTAAAATTTCTAGAAGTTTTTTCTCTTCAAATTTCGATCAGTTTTATGCGGTCCAGGAAGTGAAATGCCTTTTCAGTGTCAACATATAAAATGAATCGTGAACTTTCAAATGTCCCATTTTCAATGTATTTTCAATGACTTTGGCTTTCTCCATACTTTACTCCAAAAGTATTAAGCATCTTCATTAAAAGTTTTTACACGTGGGTAGAGCCTAGCCCAGAAAAGAAGTGAGGCATTCACCGTATGAGTGCTTTCTAGTCTATACTTGGTCAGTGAAAACTGAGAACTATAGTAAGGAATCTAAAATTCGCCACATATCTGAAATTTGCCACATGTGGAATTACGAATAAATTAAATGAATTGTGGTGAGATTTGTTGAATGTTTTGTAAATTAAGGCTTTTTGAACCTAAAAATACCAAGTTTAAGACAAAACATAATTTTATTCATAGAATTAACAAAGGTTTTAGAGGTGGCGAATTTTAGATTCCTTACTCTAAAACTGGGATGAGTGCTAAAAACAGCTTCCAGTACCGGCATTCTGACAACTGACCCGAATTCGAGTGATTGCGAGATTAGTAGCTACCATTAAAAGTGTTCTGTAAGCAAATGGTAGCAAAAGTTTTGAAGAAATAACGTCTTCTATTTAACCAGGTATAGTAGACTATGGAGTAATTTATACATTTTTAAGGCCAAACCAATAATACTTTGATATTATGTGGTCGAAATGCAGAAATGTAGAATATTTTACACAAACGTTTCATTTCATGGGTAAGAATACAATACCCGCTGAGTAATGGAGTAGTTAAAATGGACTCGTCCCAGCAAAAAAACCAACTCGTCTATCGAGGCTTGAGTGACCATTACCAGCCCTACTGAGAACTCGTAAAAACTAATAAAATATTGTGTACTTCAATAAATAACATAGATTAAACCTGATAATAAGACACATTTGTTTACTAAATAGGTGTTCTTAACATAATTTTCTCAAAGTTCACAGATATATATATATGTATATATATGTGTTTTGTACTTAATTTTGACCATTTCTTTGTATTTTCAGCCAGGTCATTCTCTGGTCAGTCATCCTTTCTCAATCACCTTGACCAGTCACATCATCTCATCATCTGGAGAGACAAGAACAGAGCCACTCAAGTATTCAAGGTGAGTCAGAACAAGAAACAATTTCTTAAAATGATATTTCAGAGGAAAATGGTCGTGGCAGATGCTTGACAAGTTTTTATGTGCGACAGTGTGTAAATAAGGTGAAGGTTAAACGTTCAGTCAACATCACAGTCTATTCATTCAAGGTAAGTTGTGAAAGAATCATACTTTAAACATCCAAGTCATAGGAAAATGGAGAGAATCAAAGGCTCAGAGGATAATGATATTTAGTCTTCTCTCATTCATTGAAGGAAAGTTGTATAGCTTCAACAAGAATTGAGAAACAGCAGTGCATTTAAGTTGAGTGAATGAACTAAGAGATGAACTTAGAGCTATAAAAGTTTAAATATATTTTTTAGAGAAAATTTGGTTGTAGCCATGAAAATATGTAACATTATACAGTGAATAAGATCCAATGCTTCTGTGGATATTTGATACTCTAAGTTTTCATTACGAAGCAGAAATAACATGTCCATTACTTCCATTGGAAGCCAATATTCTGAAGCCATTGAATGTTAGGGATTCAGAAATTACTCGGCTTTATCCCACTAATGGGAGTTCTGTTTAATGCTATATGTTTAGGCCTCATCCCCAACAGTAATAATATATTACCCATCAAGGACCATTCCAGTCATTTTTCATCCAGCAGAACACTACACTTGCATTGACATTTTGATCACATTTTAAGGGATAAACAGTAAAATACAGTTCAATTGCAAGATATTTGGCACCAGAAGTGATTATGTTGACATAACTTTCATTATGTGCCCTTACATTCTTCAGATAACACAGAAGAGGTCTTTATGACATTTCAGTTAATCAAATGGTCAGTATTTTTGTATTTTGTACAAAGATATCAATGGAATCAGAACAGTTTCTTTGAAAAGTATGATACGTTGACTTTCTCAGCTCCCATGATAAAGGTGTATTGTAATTGTAGGTCCTGAGTTAGGTTGTAAAAAAAAAAACTGCCTCATCTAGTCGTCAGTTCATACTCACTTGTTTTTCAAAAACTTTCACAACCAGTTGGTTACATTGAGTATTTAAAAGTGACATTTTTGGTGAGGTTTCATTCAATATTTCAGTGAAGTGTTAATAAAATAATAAAAGACTAGCTATTTAAAGATGCTGTGTTTGTTTAAATCTAGCTTGGCTTTGTTTCAGCCCAGTTTACAAACTAGACAAAGTGTGTCTGGTTATTGCTTTTAAAGACATTTTTGTAACTGGATATAACTAGTTGTGGGAAAATTAAAACCTACTGGGTTCAAAATTAAAATGGTCTAGACTTTCATTCATATATGAATTTAACACTCATTCAGCAGTAGGTGATCTTTGCAGCAATTGTTATACATATCAAACTTTCAATCACCTGAACTGTTCATGTCATTGTTGCTGACATGTTGCTGACATGTCTTAGTCTGTATTAATGACATCGACTACAGAGTTTATCAGATCAGAAACTGTGATGCGTCAAGTTTTATGCAGATTTGTAAAATTGTGCAGATGCAAATATTCATTGTTAGTATAAGAAGATGAATATGCATAATTCACAAATGGATGATAACAAGTAGTGTAGGGATTGGTGCTCGATCTTTCAATATCGATCGATCATCCAACAAAACTGCTGATATCGACACATACTACCAGCATTTCAATATCGAAACCACATATAAGAAACAGACAAAAATAATATGAACAGAGAAATTTTAGTGCTTAAATAAACATTTATTATATAAATACCTTAAAAAGCACATTAAATTTTACAACCTGTTGTATCTTTGTTTGCATTGTCAATGACAACTTCCGGTTTCATGGAAAAGAAACAAAACCTGACAGCAGGTACACAGGAAAGTAGTGCTGTCACTCGCTGGTGCAAATTAACATCGAATATCACCCACGTTGGCCGACCAAGTACCGACATATGTCGACTTCATAAACTCACCTCAAAACGAAACTATTTAATTAAAATGTAAAATAGTATATTGTTTCTCACCAGAATACATCATTTTAAGGTCATATTTGTACTTTTATTTCGGTTTATGCATTGTCAACGTAGGAACACTTTGAAAACAGTCAGTATATTAAAACAGTTATCTAATTCCGACTTTATAAAGTGCTGCATAATGGCATTAAAATATCATGTACGCCTCAAATAAATAGAACTACAGTGTTTCTACCCCACAGCCCTTAAGGGCTGTCGGGGTATTGTTTTCACCCATGGTGTCCGGATGGGTGGGCGGGTGGGCGTCCTGGCGGGTGGGCGGGTGGCGGGAAAAAGTTTGTCCGGGCTGTATCTCAGAAACCGTAAGGTGTAGGAAGTTGACACTTGGTAGGGACATTGGATAGGGGGTGTAGGTGTGCAATGTCATGGTGTGACCTTGATTTGACCTTGCCCTAGTGACCTTGAGTTTGAAAATCTTGTCCGGGCTATATCTCAGAAACCGTAAGGTGTAGGAAGTTGATACTTGGTAGGCACATTGGTTAGGGGGTGTAGTTGTGCAACATCATGGTCTGACATTGATTTGACCTTTGACCTTGCCGTAGTGACCTTGACCTATAAAATCTTGTCCGGGCTATATCTCGGAAACTGTAAGGTGTAGGAAGTTGATACTTGGTAGGGATATTGGTTAGGGGGTGTAGTTGTGCAACGTCATGGTCTGACCTTGCTTTGACCTTTGACCTTGCCGTAGTGACCTTGACCTATAAAATCTTGTCCAGGCTATATCTCAGAAACCGTAAGGTGTAGGAAGTTGATACTTGGTAGGGATATTGGTTAGGGGGTGTAGGTATGTAACGTCATGGTGTGACCTTGATTTGACCTTTGACCTTGCTGTAGTGACCTTGACCTATAAAAGCTTGTCCAGGCTATATTTCGGAAACCATAAGGTGTAGGAAGTTGATATTTGGTAGGTACATTGGTTAGGGGGTGTAGGTGTGCAACGTCATGGTGTGACCTTAATTTGACCTTTGACCTTGTCGTAGTGACCTTGACCTTTAAAATCTTGTTGCACCTTTGGGTCTATCTTTTGATGCAGATTAAGCACTGTTAATTCATATTAGAATTTATTAAGAATTTTACTTTCATAACTTCCCATTGTAAGAGATAGAATTTCATCAAGTGAGCCACAGATTTTGCTCCAACACCGCACATAAGCATTCATTAAATGTATTACCACTTCTGTATGCATGGTAATATTCAAAACATCTAAACCATAATTCGGCCATGCAGATGTAGATAAACAGTGTTGAATTTTAGTTTACTGATTAATGCTGTCATCTTGTTACTGAATTGTCTTGTTTTAATGCTTCATCTTTACATGCATTATCTTTCTCTTAGACATTATTTTCTCCATTTAAACATTGTTTGGAACTTTATATAACTGACAATGCTCTGAAAGTATCCTGAACTTTGTACTGGTACAGTACTTCTATATCTCATGGTGTTGAAAATATTTCCCTAGGCTGTGGGGTACGGGCATCTCTGATGCTATTTTTAAAGATTATTTGAAAGCTTTACGTCAATTAAATTGACTTACCAGGTGTGAAAAAAAAAAGATGCAAATCCGAAACTACATTCGAGCAATGGTTTAATGCTTTCCTGATAGATCATGTGACTAGGTTTGTACGGACTGTGTTGTCAAACGGCCGAAAATATATTTTAAAATGCCGAATAATCCTTCACTTTTAAAAGATATTCTATCTTTATTATATAAATATGCGGATATCTTCGTAATCGGATTTGAAAAACCGCATCCGATTATCGCTCATAATAGACTGAGCAAACGATAGTATCAGAAGTAGCGAGTGTCGTGACAGCACTACAGGAAAGCATAAAAACTCTTATTTGGTTGGATTTTTGTTCGTTTTATTTTACTTTATATTGCAGAAATATATTTTTGGTGCATAAATAATATGTTTTGATAATTTCGTGAATTTAATATGTGCACGTTTTCAAAGAACCTGTATCATCGCCCACAGCTTATGTTAATGGTCCCGATATTGAAATATCGATCGATCTACCACTCGAAATTTTCATTCGATATCGATCCTCAACATGGCAGTCGATCCCTATACTAATAACAAGTCTCAGTCAAGAGGGATTGACAGGTCAAACATTGAATATTCTAGAGGATTATATTTATTTCAGTCGGATTGTACAAAGGTCGAACATTGAATATTCTAGAGGATTATATTTATTGTATCCACCGGATAGCATCCGATGGATACTATGGATTACGCATGGGTACGCCGCCGCCGCAGTGTGTAGAGATTTTCTCGTTACCCCTCTAGAGGCCAGGGTATTATAGGTAGACTTCTCAAATTTTCAGGTTATATTCATAACCATAAAATCTTGCCTGGGAATATTTTTGGCCTCATTTTGAAAAACAAGATGGCCGCCACGGGCATTTTTCAACTTTCAGCAAGGAGTTTTGTTGGCCCTCTAGAATAAAGGGAATTATAGGTAGCGATCTCAAATTCACAGGATATGTTCATCATTACAAAATCTTGACTGAAAATATTTTTGGCCTCAGATTTGACCTTGGGCCCCTCCTTCAAGGTCAAACGAGGATAGGCAAACTTAAAAGTGCTTATAACTCGCTTAGTATTGGTCCTAGAGGTTTGGGATGGTAAACCAACATATAGGAAATCATGGGCTGTGAGTCTTCTGATGTGGTCAGATTTGACCTTGGGCCCCTCCTTCAAGGTCAAACGAGGATAGCCAAACTTAAAAGTGCTTATAACTCGCTTATTATTGGTCCTAGAGGTTTGCAATGTGAAACCAACCTATAGGGGTGCGAATCTTCTGATGTGGTCAGATTTGACCTTGGTCCCCTGGTTCAAGGTCAAATGAGGGTAGCCAAACTTAAAAGTGCTTTCAACGTGCTTATTATTGAAAAATGCTGTTTATCGTCTATGTTAGTTGGCCTTTTCCGGTGGATACATCTTGCATCTTGCATCTGGCCACAGATGTGTCCTTGGTCTAGTTTCAGTCGGATTGTACAAAGGTCAAACATTGAATATTCTAGAGGATTATATTTATTTCAGTCCAGATGGATTGTACAAAAGTTGAACAATGGATGTTCTCGAGGATTATATTTGTTAAGGAATAATAATAAAAAAGAAGAGTCTATATATTCAGTGTGAGTGATCCAATCGTACCACTTGTGTAAGTCATTGATGTTTAATTGAAGACAAAAATGGTCTCCATTCAAGGAGCTGGCAAATTCTGATTTCTTTTCAGTGATTTCTGTTTAAACATAGTAACATTGTATGTTCAATTTATGAACTAAGATAAGCCTGATTCTAAGAATAGAAATCGCTAGAACAAAGTGTTCATAAGAATTATACAGATCTCTGTGTGTTGAGATATATTATGGCTTTGTAGATTTTTTTTGCAAGAGTTTAAGTGGACCGACATTACCTCAGCTTACCTATGGTGTCTGCTTTTGTTAGTCTTGTGCCAACATTTTGTGCCAAATCCTGGGGATTGTGTATTCTCTTTCATATTGTCTCCAGAAAATGATTGACATGCAGTAAAAAGCCTACAATATGAAATATTTGTCTCTTCAAATGGGGGTAACATTAATGAAAGAGTAAGAAATGTTTAGGGGTGCGACCAAGTAATCGATGCTTGAAAAAATTAGCCAAATTTCATGAAAATTCAATCCCAATTTTAAGAGTTGTTTGCTTGCATATATAAAAACTGCCATTTAACTGAGTATGTTTTCCCATTATAAAACATTAATAACTCCCATTATTTACATTAAATCACATAAATTACGACTTTTAACATAGTATTCAATATTTTATGTGGTGACATTAGGGGCCGGTTTCATGAAAAGTCTCAAACTGAGCCAGACTCACGGCTGTTTCAGGGTCTCAAATCTGAGACTTTTGTCTCGGCTGAGTTTTTGGCTCAAATGGATTTCACAAAGGGTGGATCAGCTGAGACCAGTCTCAAGTTATGGTCTCAACTTTTTAATCTCATTTCATTTATTTAGTGGGCTTATTTTTAGTTTAAAAAGTTGTATTTCGTGATTATTATCAGTTTAAATATCTTTAATACTCATAATACAAAGAAATTATATGATAATATATTATTCTAAGTGATCCATAAGATTGAGACTCAACTGAGGTTGAGTCTGGCTTTGAGTCCACCCATGAGGCCTGCCACTTGATAATAGCCTATAAAGCATGTCAATTCTATTGACTTTTGTTATTAGTAAATATTGAATATGTGGCTGTAATTACAAAAGAAAATGAAAATAGAAGATTTCAAGATTTATCAGTTTCATTTTGGAACAAATTGTATCGCTTTATGTATGTGTTTTTTGGCGTCAAAGCTTGGACTCAAATTTGAGACACCTCCTTGATGGGCTCAAATTTGAGCCTGTGACTGAGCCAAGTCTCAAGTTGAGCCTGTTTGTGAAATGCGTTGAGTCTTGAGTCCACAGACTCAGCAAAATATTTTCAAAATTTGAGACAAAGTCTCAACTTTTGAGTCTGACTCAAGGCTTAAGTCTGTTCATGAAACCGGCCCCGGCAAATTTTATCTTTATATTTTCTTCGTTTTTGGTGCTGATGTAATACAAACATTGTTGTTCCATATTTCAATCTAGGTTAAATCAATGTTGAATTGCTAAATTGACCAAGTGGCAATAAATGGCTGTTATATTCTTTAATGGCAAAATTGGTGAAAGTGAAAATCATGTCAATTTCGGTAAATAAAACAAAATTTGTATATGAACAGTTTTCTTAAGTTATAGGACATCCTATGAGAAGAGTTATCAGTCTCATAGAGGGGTAGGTGTTAATTTTGTTCACTGGTTAGCTAAGGTCAGGCACAAGGAAACACATTCAATAAAAGGGGTGGAATCAGCGATCTGGCTTTGCTAGTCAGTGATATGGAAACAGCTGCATAATAAACTTTATGTCTGACCTCATCAAATTTATGAAATTGGTAAACATAAGCTCCACTTTGCATGGACGATTATTTGTCCATTTTTCCCAACCAATTATCAATCCATTATCAACTTTTTACTCCATTGTTGCAATTTGTTGGTCATTATATCATTGAATACTTTCTGGGATGGAGTATAAATCAATCCAGTAAAACTAATGGTGTTATCCACTTTTTTGATATTAAGAGCTACCAGAAGCATTCACTTCCTGTTAATACAGACAAACCCAAAATTGATGACAAATATGTTGATTTATAAATGAAAATTGCTGAAATATTTTTAAAAGTCATGGACATTGAGATACATAAAGAAAGGTGGAATTTAAGCTGAATAATTGAATGCTAGAAATTGTCTGTGACCAACTGTGATTGTACCCTGTCACCGACGATTAACTGCGCACACACCAAATCATCCATTTATTATAATTATATATCTCATCCATAAAACTGAATGTACTCCTGTGTTATATAGTATGGAAACAAAAAAAACAACAGAAAAAGTTGAAAACTAGACCTACGCATCAGAGAACCGATGCAAATCTGTATCCACCGGAAAGACAACTCACCAAAGCCAGTGAACCATCATTTGATCTTGAAGGAGGGGCCAAAGGTCAAATCTGACATCAGAAGATTCCCAGCTCACAATATCCTGCAAGTTGGTTTCACATTGCAAATCTCTAGGATCAGTAATAAATGAGTTATCAGCCCTTTTATGTTTGACTGTCCTCGTTTGACCTTGAAGGAGGGGCTCAAGGTCAAATCTGACCACATCAGAAGATTATCAGCCCATGCTATCCTATAAGGTGGTTTCACATTGCAAACCTATAGGACCAATAATAAGCAAGTTATAAGCACTTTTAACTTTGCCTATCCTCGTACGACCTTGAAGGAGAGGTCCAAGGTCAAATCTGACCACATCAAAAAAGTCCCAGCCCATGATTTCCTATATGTTGGTTTACCATCCCAAACCTCTAGGACCAATAATAAGTGAGTTATAAGCACTTTTAAGTTTGGCTATCCTCGTTTGACCTTGAAGGAGGGGCCCAAGGTCAAATCCGACCACACCAGAAGATTCCCAGTTCATGATTTCCTGTAGGTTGGTTTACCATCCCAAGTGTCTTGGACCAATAATAAGCGAGTTATAAGCACTTTTAACTTTGCCTATCCTTGTTTGACCTTGAAGGAGGGGCCCAAGGTCAAATCCAACCACACCAGAAGATTCCCAGTCCATGATTTCCAGACATTCAACCTTCTACCTATGAGAAACAGCCAGTAGAAAAATGTAGATTATTTTCAAAGAAATGCCCACCGCGGCCATCTTGTGTTTCAGAATGAGGCCAATTTCCTTCCCAGAGAACCTCATCCCCCAATGAAGATATCCTGCAGATTTCCTCTGAGAGCGTTAACGCCGAAAATCTCTCTATGCGCGGCGGCTGCGTAGCGAACGTTAAACCAAAGTATACACCGGATGCCTCCAGTGGATACAATTAATGGAAAAATTGTAAAAACATTTAGGATAAAATTGCTGAAGTTCTGACACATATACAGGGGGAAAAATTGTATGGTATAACAACTTTTTATACCAGTATGTATCATATGAATTCTTAGCATGAAAAACTGACTTTGTAGTGAAAAAGGACACACATACACTCGCAAAAAAAAGTTGTTTGTAACACAAACTCAAAAGAAAATTGAAGATGTTTATCAGTTGATTTGTTGTGTCTTGATGTGAATGACCTTAGTGAAAGAGCCTTGTAAACCCCAAATCAAGTAAGGAAAGGGCAAATTATGTGCTAGTTTGGGTGTTTTTTTGGACAATGAATGAGTGCATTTTGTAACAGTCTGGATTTTACACTCTCACTCAAAATAAAATCCCTTCTAGAGGTAAATGCTCTCAGAGAATCATAGTGCACTAAGGAAGGACCTTGCATAAGGTCCAGGCAGATTCATACTGCATATCCATATAATTCATCCGAATCTGTCATTGTATCCACCGGAAGCATCCGGTGGATACTTTGGTTTAGCGTTCGCTACGCTGCTGCCGCCGCCGCTGCTGCGCGTAGAGAGATTTTCGGCGTTAACGCTCTAAGAGGCAAACAACAGCAGCTAGGTTCACCAAATTTGCAGGATATCTTCATTGGTGGATAAGCTTCTCTGGGAAGGAAAATAGCCTCATTCTGAAAAATAAGATGGCCGCCACGGGCATTTCTTTGAAAATAATCTACATTTTTCTACTGGCTGTTCCTCATAGGTAGAAGGTTGAATCTCTTCATAGGTGATATGTATGACACATATACATGTCCTCTACAACCTTGCATACATTTGACCTTGAAGCTCCTAACTCAAGGTCATCCACGGAGTGCCGAAGTAACCCACATAGAGGACTTTAAAAGTGCCTATATCTCCCTTATTATTGGTCCTAGAGGTTTGCAATGTGAAGGCAACCTATAGGAAATCATGTGCTGCGAATCTTCTGATGTGGTCAGATTTGACCTTAGACCACTCCTTCAAGGTCAAACGAGGTTAGCCAAACTTAAAAGTGCTTATAACTCGCTTATTATTGATCCTAGAGGTTTGGGATGGTAAACCAACATATAGGAAATCATGGGCTGGGAATCTTCTGGCGTGGTCAGATTTGACCTTGGGCCCCTCCTTCAAGGTCAAACGAGGACAGCCAAACTTAAAAGTGCTTATAACTTGCTTATTATTGGTCCTAGAGGTTTGGGATGGTAAACCAACATAGAGGAAATCATGGCCTGGGAATCTTCTGGCGTGGTCAGATTTCACCTTGGGCCCCTCCTTCAAGGTCAAACGAGGACAGCCAAACTTAAAAGTGCTTATAACTTGCTTATTATTGGTCCTACAGGTTTGGGATGGTAAACCAACATATAGGAAATCATGGGCTGGGAATCTTCTGGTGTGGTCAGATTTCACCTTGGACCCCTCCTTCAAGGTCAAATGAGGATAGCCAAACTTAAAAGTGCTTATAACTCGCTTATTATTGGTTCTAGAGGTTTGGGATGGCAAACCAACCTATAGGAAATCATGGGCTGGGAATCTTCTGGCGTGGTCGGATTTGACCTTGGGCCCCTCCTTCGAGGTCAAACGAGGACAGCCAAACTTAAAAGTGCTTATAACTCGCTTATTATTGGTTCTAGAGGTTTGGGATGGCAAACCAACCTATAGGAAATCATGGGCTGGGAATCTTCTGGCGTGGTCGGATTTGACCTTGGGCCCCTCCTTCGAGGTCAAACGAGGATAGCCAAACTTAAAAGTGCTTATAACTCGCTTATTATTGATCCCAGTGGTTTGGGATGGTAAACCAACATACAGGAAATCATGGGCGGGGAATCTTCTGATGTGGTCGGATTTGACCTTGGGCCCCTCCTTCAAGGTCAAGTGAGGACAGCCAAACTTAAAAGGGCTTATAACTTGCTTATTATCGATCCTAGAGGTTTGGGATGGTAAACCAACATATAGGAAATCATGTGCTGCGAATCTTCTGATGTGGTCAGATTTGACCTTGGACCCCTCCTTCAAGGTCAAACAAGGATAGCCAAACTTAAAAGTGCTTATAACTCGCTTATTATTGATCCTAGAGGTTTGGGATGGTAAACCAACATATAGGAAATCATGGCCTGGGAATCTTCTGGTGTGGTCAGATTTGACCTTGGGCCCCTCCTTCAAGGTCAAATGATGACAGCCAAACTTAAAAGTGCTTATAACTTGCTTATTATTGGTCCTAGAGGTTTGGGATGGTAAACCAACATATAGGAAATCATGGGCCGGGAATCTTTTGGTGTGGTCGGATTTGACCTTGGACCCCTCCTTCAAGGTCAAATGAGGATTGCCAAAATTAGTGTTTATATCTTGCTTATTCGTATTCCTAGAGGTTTGCAGTGTCACACCAACCTATAGGAAATCATGGGCTAAGAATCTTTTGATATGGTCAGATTTCACCTTGGGCTTCTCCTTCAAGGTTAAGCGATGTTAGAATGGCTTTGGTGAGCTTTCTTCTGGTGGATACAATTTGCATCGGTTCTCCGATGCGCTAGGTCTAGTCTTTTATATTTTAAGCAGTTTGCAAAACCTTCCTTTAATAAACTAATAGATTTGTCACGAATTTTGGATTTGTTTACAACTACCGCCATATTTACCGGAAGTGGGTGTTTTTGGTAGATTCTATTTGTCGGAAACACCGATATTATTACTGGATTGGAATACACTTCATACCGGAAAGTGTTTCATGACAGTGGAGCATAAAATTCAATTATGGGTCTATCATAGGTCGAAAAAATGGACGAATAATCGACCGTGAAAACTGAGGCGATTCCACTCACAAGTGCACAGTACACATAAGGTGTGATCGGTCGTGTTTCGGTGTAATACGGCGACATAAGGTGAGTTAAGGTATTGGACGTTTCGCCGAAGGTGATTTAAGGTTAATGGAGGTTGCTTTATGGTGACCAATGTTTTTAGTACTGTCATTTGACTGTTATTGAAGGTTAAACACCGTGTCCAATCAGTGGCCGTTCACCTGTAGTGTGAACAACTCAGACAAAATGGGGCGACGTGGGAGGTTGTTCCGCTACCGAGAAAAATTTCTAACCATGGTATGACCGCCTGTAGTGTGAATTCGGCATTAGTATACCGGTTGTTTGATGCATCTCGTATCCAAATGACAACTGGACGATCCGGTTTTCCATTTACACTCTTAATAATTGGTGCACAAAGACACACAAAACAACATAACATGCTTATGAAAAATCATTAAAATATTATTAACTGTGAAAGATACACCATAATGTAAAAACTGAAAAATACACCATAGCATAAAAAGTACAACATTTACTTCATTAAATACCAAATTTGCCAATGTGTTTCAATTGTACCAGATTTTGTTATGTGATCCAAATCTTTTTCCCCCCAACATATTTAGATAATAAAAGGTATAGCTTCTAAATTAGAGCAATGATTTTCCCAATTGTGAGTTTCATTATGGATTTTATCATACAATTAGGGGTTGATATAATTATGACCCAAGAAGCATTTCAGGGACCAGAAATTCCATATTATTGATATTGCCTCTGATGAGACCTTGAAAAAAAGAAATCAAGATTAGAAATAGAAGTGGCAAATAAATTGTTTTCAAGGAGACTCATTCTATGCAAGGCACTTCCTACTGACTTTTGGCCAGGTTTTTTTTTCACAGTTGTATAATGAAAATGATATTTATGGCTTTATTGTAAAAATAAACACATTTAAACCTGTGTACATGTTACGACCCAGGTTTGAAATTGTCCATTTCGTGAAGTGTACAAGGAAATTGTCCATTTCATGAAATGGACAACCCAACTGTCCATTTCGTGAAATGGACAAATAGATATATATTTTGCTGTCCATTTCATCAAATGGACAAAGTTATGTATGAAAGTTAAACTTTCATTCATGACCAGTCTTTTGGTTTAAGTTATCCACTTATTTGACTACAAAAATAATATGTATATGAAACATGTTACACTAAGTTAGTTAATAGTTATATACGTATAAATATTTAAAATAAATTTGAAATAAAAGTGTCAATTATGTAAAGCATCCTTTCTAATGTGGATAACTATTTAAAATTACACTTACACTTTTAAAAAGCATATTAGTACCTGGTATATTATTTTTTAATTTTTGCTTAAAAGAAACATAACTTTGTCTCTTTTGTGCACTAATCTTATTTAAAAGAATTTCCTTTAATAATTAGATCTGAGGAATTGTAGCCTAACCCTTTGAAGATTAGATCTAAAGGTTATTAAAAGTAGCTGTCAATTTTAAAAGGTTGAAGCCATCCGAAAGGTTACAAAAAGAAGTGGGCCAATTACAATTAAATCCAACTTACCAGTGGTGAGGTTTTCTTTTAATGACATCTGAGGATTGTAGCCAACCTTTTGAGGATTAGATCTAAGGGTTAATTCAGAGCCTGTCATAGTCATAAATCTTATGATAGTATGGACAAGTAAACAACAACAGTGATATCAGCATTTTCAGTTAGTAATGTAAATAAACTACCAATGTGGCTTAGTGTTAAAAGCTCTTAATGTTATAAAATATATGTTGTAGTTTAGTCTTACCTAGAGGCTATTTTAAATTCTTTAATTTTTAATAAATGTAAATACAAATATTAACAAATACTTAACTAATATTGTAGCTTAATCATATTAGGATCATGTTAGATTTTATAAGAAAATGTTAAAGGAATTATAATGACCTGCACATCACCAGTATACTTTAAAGGTTAAAGTTTACCCATTGATTTATTCTAATACAATGTGTGAATAAAAATGAAAAAAAAAAAAAAACTTTTTTTCACTGTGAATGACAGTAAAAATTTTGTACATTTAGTTCCATTTCATGAAATGGTCAGTAGATTTCTTATCCATTTCACGAAATGGACAATTTCACACTTGGGTCATAACACATATAACTGGGTCAAAGGTCAAAGTTAGGGTTTTATGTCCCATTCAATAGCCAGGGTCATATTGGGACGGATCCACAGCATTGCCACTTGTGGGGATCCACCTCACACAGTGGTAACAGTCTATGATCAGGTGGCAAACTTGCTGACCACTGGGCCACTGAGGACCTCACCCAACATGTTGGGAAAGTAATATATTAGTGGATCATAATGAAAGGGTCATATAAAAAAGAGGTATTTTAGTAATAAACATTACGGAAATGCAATTATTTTGGAGAGTGGAAATTATCAGTAGGTAATGAAATTGAATCTTTTGATAACAGAAGGTAAGGTTATAGGGATTAGTGTTGGAAATCATCTCCACTTTGCATGGTCGATTATTCATCCATTTTTGCGACCCATAATCAAGCCATTATCAACTTTTTCACTCCATTGTTGGTCATGATATGAAACACTTTCCGGGATGAAGTATAAACTGGTAAAAATCACGGTGTTATCACTGTTATGTACTTTTCCAACATTTATCAAAAGCATTCACTTCCTGTAAATACGGCGGTAGATAATAACGCAAAATGACAAATCTGTTGATTTATATACATGTGTATGGAAATTGCCTAAAATATTTTTTTTTTTTTAATTTGTGGATATTGAGATACATAAAGAAGGATAGGATTTAAGCCGAATAAGAGAATGCTAGAAATTGTAAGTGACCGACCGTGATTCTACGTTTATACTGATGATTAATCAAGCACAAATCAAATCATTCACCCACTAACAGAGATTCTATAATAGTATATCCAGCTTGATGCTATATATATATATAGGCTTTATTGTCAATACTTCAATGTTATTTACAAAACAGTAGATCATTTAATTATTTAGAACACCATATACATTTACTAAACCTCTACTTGTGGTACTATATTTAGCTATATTTGTCCTATTTCTCTCATTTATCAATGGAAACTGAAGTAAAAATTTCTTTTGAAATGCCCTCAGGTGGCTAATGCTTTTATTACTGAACAAGACTGTATTGATTTGTATTACCTTGCAGTTTTTACTAAAGGATTTTATACATGTGGCTGTTATTTACGTCAAGTTGTATTGAACAGTTGTCTATTTACATATTTTAATACTACATGAACAATCATTGATTTTACTGTCAGAAGAGGGAAAGAGACATCCAGCCACAAAATATGATATATATACATTTGTGAAGAAAAGACCACTTCATAATAAAACAGGTCTTGTAGAAGAAAAAAAAAACAACTGTAAATTGTAAATGTACGGCACAGCTCTTAAGATCTTGAACTTTTGATAGTATCCCTGACTTTTTAGACCCAAGAATACCTAGGGAATAAAGAAAGTGAGGTGGTGGGGGGAGGACAGCGGGATCTGTACATCAATAAACAAGCCTGTTGTAAGAAAGCCTGCTATTGGCTCAGATGTAGGTCAAATCATGCCAGTCCCTTTGCATAAAGAGCTTGATATCAACAGAACAGTAGGGCTGAAAATAATAAGGCTTTTCACATGCAAGAGAAAAACGATAGAGAGAGAATTGGTTGTGTGTGTAGGGATAGATCTTTATCATGTGCATTTATGTACATTAGACAATAAGTGACAACATACTGATCAATAGTCAGAACATAACACTGTGCCATAGAAATAAATAAGTAAAATATATATTTATACATATGAATTAATAATGCAGCTGAGTTCAAAGCTCTGGGGATACATTATCTTGTGCAGGATAGTGCACATGGAACTGTTAATGTGATAAATTCCCAGGGAAATATTACTCCTGGAGGGGAAGTATAAACTATGCAATGTGTTGGACATGTGTAAGGTGTTTCTGTCTCACTCATTTTGCAGACAATATGGATTGGGATAGTGATAAAGATAGCGAATGTAAGGTGTGAGGATTACGTTAAAATTGTAAAGGATATTGAACTCTGTTATAACTTTATATAAGCAGTTAATTTATTGGCTTTTAGGACGAAAAGTCACTGAAGATGTACTAGGTGTATATTTATGTATGCAATAGGTTGGTTTCACTTCTATAAGTGAAAATGAAAGAAAATGTGTACATGACAAGTACAGACATATTGTGCCACACAGAAAGCAATAGTTTAGTGTAGGAAAAGGGAAAAGAATGTGATATTCAGTAATTTATATTTATATTTATAACAGAGTCAAATTTTGTTGAAAAATTTTTAAAATCTAATGCGTGTTTTTACTGGCGAAGAAATAAGGTTTCTTTTTTTTATTTTGTGCAATACTGAAAATGTTAAAAAGAGTATTAACCAAGTGTGTGATCTTACTCCAATTGCTACTACTTTAGTTTAAGCCAGGTAGAAATTCAAAGTAACCATTCATTGCACAAAGGTACTAGGCATGACCTGTGACGAGCTATATAAACAAATCAAGGAGACACAGTGGCATATTGGGCAGCACATACGCCTCGCATCTCTTAATATCTTGGGTTCAGTTCCTGGGCCAACATAATGTAGGAAAGTAAGATTTTCCATGTAGTAATTGTTGACCAACTGGTATCAAATACGTTGTACTTTTCTCTATTCCCTCAACTGTTTGTGATAATGCAACCGATACAGTAATGGCAAAATTAGCAAATGCCACAATTTGTAATGTGAGAGCTTGAAAACAGCAATAAACCCACAATGCATCAGTGTAGATATTTAGGGTATGTATGTGCTTGCATAATTTTCCGTTCCTGTCATAGAGCTCAAACGATTATTTGTACTAATCGATTAGTAGGTTATCAAAGCACTAGTCGACGCCAATATTGCTGAACTGATTAACTGTTTCTTTTTGTACCCTTTATGTCACCCCTCTGGATTTCCACAATCATTAAAACTATAAATATTTTGAGGTAAGACGTTCAAAAATATCAAATTAAAGCATTTTGTCTGTATTTTATTTTTAAAATATCAAAATATTATGTTATTGGCCAAATTACGCAACAATCTGGTGAATTTATTGCTTTTCCAGCATCTCGTGATCTGCCATTTTGTTTGTTTATATCCGGAACACATATACATGTGACATTTTTGGTATTTGTAAAACATGCTAAACCTTGGAAACAGTTAATCGTCGTGTCAATGGTTAATGCAAGCGACTACCCAGCTAGCAAATTTTGCTTATCGTTTCAGCTCTGGTTCCTGACGTAGTCATACTTTAAGGACAACATTTACTATTCATATAATACATCTGAATTATGAATGAATTTTGTTTCCTTTTGAATTGAATGTACACACATATACAGTATTATTTTGGAATCACCAGAGAGTTTCAATACTTTAAGTGCTTTATATTGCACAGTAAATGGTTCTTAAAATCAAAGGATGGGGGTTGAAATCCAATATATTTTCCCACATTTGCCAGTGATTTACACTTTTACAGCACAGCTCTACTCCACCATATTATATTATGTTTATATGATCTGCTATGTTATAAGTTTGGGACATAAAAAAAAAAATCAGAGACTCTTGTACCTTTTCTGTTTCATGAACTTTCAATAGTATGAAGCACATCTTATTCCCTCACTTGTTCAGATAATACAAATTACACTGTATTACTTTAAAGCCACAGTATTATAAAATTAAGCACTTTATTAAGTACTATTGTTTTAACCTGTCGAAAAATTGCAAAATTGACAAATGCCGTAATTTATAATGTGAGATCTTTAAAAGAAAGGTTGGATTTTATGCCATTTTCCCATAATGTCAGTAAAACCAGCTAGTGCAGGCAAAAGAAAAAGGTCAGAATTATGGTGGCAGGGGATTTTAGTGTCTGATCTATAGGTCTGCTATGATGGCTATTGTATCAATACAGACAAAATATTGCTAGGTGATTCATAACTCAAGCGTGATCGTTCGATCTCTATAAAGCCCATTGCACACTAGCGCGGCGCGGTGCGGCGCGGCTAAATAAAATAGAAATAATGGCAGTAGTTCACTGCTTGTACATATGTGCGGCGCGGCAGCTAGCGGTGCGGCGCGGATTTTTCCATTTAGAAAATTTTCTATTTTTTTGAAAAACCGCGCGTTTTTTTCTCTGTTTTGCCCAAGTTTTCATATATATTTGGATTTTCCACATATTTAAAATTGTAGTGTATCACAGAACTCTACACAAATATATTAATTGGAAAACAAAATGCAAGCACACAGGCTCATTGTGAAGGGATTAACTACAGGCAGATAGATGACAAAATATGGTGTGTGTCCATATAGTCACATAAAAGGGTTGAACTGAATGAAGATTGCAATTACCAGTTATTCTAAGGGGCACACTGGACAATAGCCAGTATTATAAAAGGGACACTGGTCAAAGGCAAGGCCCTTCATTGTGGAGAGATTAAATGTAATTAAGGGTAGGATAGCTGTTGAAATGGGGATTGTGGAAATGTACTGTGGGGTATTGGATGTTTAATTATATATGATTATGTTAACTATTCTAGTCAATTTCACTGTACTTTAATAATATTTTATCATTTTACTGAAAACCGCTGGGGAAAATCGCCCAAATGTGCAAAGTAAAGAAAAATAGCCTACTCAGCATGCAGTAAAAAACGTATCGCGCCGCACCGCGCCGCGTATATGTGCATAGGCCTTAAATCTGGAGCAGAATATTTTTTTCTTCTCGTGAGAATTTCCTCCTGTTTATAACTTCGTATGGTACTCCAAATTCAGATTGCATATATCCCTCATGAACCAGAATCCGGTCCATTCCACATTCCGGTCAAAACGGTTTTAATTTCGGACATATGCATGTTTTTGTGCAAAAATATTAAAAGAAATTGTATATTCTTAAAATAGAAGTGTTGTTTGTTATACACACAATTTTGTGGAACAAGAAAATGCACTAAAATGTTTCAAAATTGATGGCTCAATTATTCTCTCGAATTTTTATAATGGAGTGGAAATAGGTGGAACAATTATATATTGCTTGCTTTTGAAATGATGTTTTTCACCCCATAAAATGTATTATTTACCTAGTATGTGTCCTATATTTCCTCCTGAGATAAAGTACTTACTACTTATAATTGACAAAACCTATTTAAAGCTAGGTGTATGACTTAATGGGTGAAAAGGGGGGTTAATATCCATTTTGCATCCTGGTAGATAATCCCTGTTTAGCACAAACCAAGTGGAAGCAGGAGTGAAGATGGCGTAAGCATAAATAATGTATAAAAAATCTATGAAAGTAAGGAAAATTTTTTATGAAAAATGATAAATATACAAATCTGATTGGAAGTCGTGTTTCACACAAATTATTTATGGATGAAGATTCTCAGGGTCGTTGTGATATAACCTGTAAAATGTGTTGAAAGTGATGTTAAAACCCAATTAAACCCAAATAAATCCTTACAGTGACACAGTTATCAGCCACCATTTTCCTTGTCATGGATTTGCATAGAATGTATATATTTCAGAAAATATTCATGATGAACAAGATATGATTTTTTTTTAAAAATAACACGACTTTGTAAAGGAAATGAATAGTAGACTTGTTCAGACTTTGCTACATTAGAGAGTTTTTCCTGTTATTGCAAATACATGCACTGCAAATGATATGATGTCCTCATTCCTGTTACATCGAATTCTAACATGACCCGGAAATATTTTATGCGTAAAATCAGCATAACTTGTTGAGTTTAAATTGTCGCTCATTATGGCTAATGCATACAATATGAAATGGATAAAACAGCCAGTTTTTGTCAGTTAAAATGAGTTAAATAATTGCATTTAAATGTTTGAAAATATTTTCATTTTAGATTGCAAATAAAAGACTCAAATCTAAGGGTTAAAAAGATTTTACAACAAAGATTTCATTAGAAGCATTCGGCTGTTCCTGTAATAACCCTCTGCAAAGAAAAGAACAAAAAATACAACTTGGTTTTAGTGTAAAATTTGTATTAATAATTCATCTTAAGATAGGTTGTCATTAGGGCTGCAAGCAAGCCCGAAAATGCGCCTCGATTCCTCGTTTTAGAAGAATCGACTCAGACTTGGTTATTCGCTTGATTATCGCCCACGAAATAAACTGCTTCATATTTTGACATATCACGCCTTATAAAATGGTTACAAGCCACACAACAGGAAAGAATTTTGATAATTTATTGAATTTTGGGGAAAAGACGCATTTATAATCCAAAATATAAGAAACTTTAACCCTCTTTATATTGCGAGATTTGAGGCGTCTTCGAAATACTTTATAATAAAATGCCATCTTATAAAACGTTGTTACACAAAGAATTAAAGTTTGCAAATACTTAAAATATAAAACTACTGAAACGGAAACGCCTTATATTAGTAAAATATATAAATATATTCATATATTTAAAGAAAAAATATAATTTTGTAGTAGATTCTATGTTTATGTTTAGTTGTTTTCGAAGACCCGGTTCACTTTTCTTGCCTCGAGTATTGAACTGAATCGTTTCGTTTTCGAGTAACTGAAGAATTGTTGCAGCCTTAGTTGTCATGTTAAAATTTTGCCTTATGGGTTTATAATCTGAAACCATGGTAAGATTCTGATTATATACCATGGTTTGTGAGAGATTATTCCTACATTTTAAAACTTTAGAGCCACAAGCAGTCAGAGCTAGAAAAAGTCATTCCAGACAAGTGGTAAATATTCCCCCCAAGAGCCATGTGTCCAAATTGATCTCGCATTTTCGTATTTTACGTTTAGTATGCACATTTTTCCTGTCCATAAACAAAATGGTGGTTTCGGGAAACAAATCGTCTTTGCATTAAAATAGTTGTGAACGCTTTCCAAAACTTATTTTATTGTTATAAAATGTAAAATATATATAAATGAAACCTCCAATATACAAAGGATTTGGACATTGTGCTGTGTTGTCATGTCAGCCGTACATGCATTTTCCTTGTTTTTTTCCTCATGAGAAATCTCATTTCTTGATATATATCTCTTGAAAGAGAAAATGCAAATGTGATTGTGAAGCTTATGTCACTTCATGTAGGTTTTGTATCATATATATTTGCCATAACTGGAATCTTAAGCACTCCAATATTATCAATTACCAAAACACTTATGAGTTTGTCATTCTGGCAAATAAAATGGTTACTTGTTTATTTCTACATGAATAAAAGCGAGACATTTATGAATTACTTTCCTCTTGATACTATTGTAAGATATAAATAATAAGTAACAGAAGACGTGTGTCAGCTTTTAAAGTCTGTTAAAAATTTGCGGCTCGCAATTTTATAACAAATGTATTCCAGGTATTAAAGCTCAAACTAATTCAGATTGTGAGTTTTTAACAGAAGAGTCTCTGCACCATATTTACTTTAATGCTTGAGTTGACTTACGACACTAATTGTTTGTGTAGGACTTATTTCTTATCTGCGCTATCTACAATATATTCCTTGTCAGCTTCTCACAGGACTTTATTGAATTATATTTTTTGGAAGGAGAAAAGTAACATACTGAAACGGTTGGCTTCTATTTATTTGGTTTTTTTTTTTAGCGGAGAAGAAAATTGTTAATTACAGAATATTATCATGTGTATAGGTTCAAAGTTTGCATGTATTCTTCCTCTTTCCTAAAGTAATAACTTTTAAAAAACAGGTTTTGGAATTATAACATTATGAAAATCCAACCAGATATAAAAATGTACCCTAAAATGAACTTTTTAGGTGATGATATAGAAGCATTAAATAGGGAGGGGCATTTATAGAGTGAAATGTGGTAGGTATAACTCTTGGCCATAAATACGTCAACCTTGCCTTTTTTCATTTGACTGTGATTGCTTGATTTCATTTATAGTTTAAGATGCGAGAAATTCACCACTGTATATTAAATTCGCAACTAATATAAAAAAATAAAAATTTTTTTTTTTACAAATTTTGCATCGGGGAGATTAAAGGCCTCAGTAGTTATAAAAATCGCAAGTGTAAAGAATTTCCCCACAAGTATAAGCAAAAGATGACTCTCCTATACTGTGGCAAATTTCAAGTAATACTCTATTACTTGTTAATAATTGACTACATAGGGAAATAAATACAAGAGGAGCAAATTGAAGAGAATTATATAATCTAAACCCTGTGTATAAATTGTTTTTTCAATATTGTTTAAAATAAGCAAAGATAAAACTGTCATAAATAAACTGAAATGTTATGAAATCTAACTATAAGCTAAGAAAGTACAGAAAATATATATTTAATTGGTGGCATATTTTATCACATTTTCATTCTGTCTGTATTGAAGTCCAAGTTCACCTTCGTGTTGATGACTACCATAAAAAAATTTTTTTTTCTCTCCTAGTTACAGATAAAACCAGAAATATATATCTGTGGGTATAAGCAAGGAATGTGGGACGTTTCATCAATAGCATACTGGAAGGTCATGTGATGAAATACTTAAGTACATGACATCAATGGAATAAAACTGACTGGAGAACTTGAGGAAACAGGATGTATTAGTGGCTTACGGTATAATACAGGGTTTAGGCAGCATAAAAGTGACATTGGATTGGGTTAAAACTCAGATTTGCTTGGACTGAAATATAGTTATTTTAGTCATAAGAAGAAAAATAAACACACACCGTTGATGTGTGGGCATATATGAATAAATGAGACATTTCTTCTGCATTTGATCAACTACATTTAACATAAACTGAAACAGTTATAGCTGTACATTCAAGGAAACATCTATTTCATAACTGTATATACCCTAACAAGGTCAAATTCAGCCCTTCATTTTATATGGAAGGGCTTTCAAGGTTGGTAACCTTTTAGCGGGTGTCGTCAATGGATACACGTCGGCGACTGATTTTCCAAGAAGTCATTTATTACATGAAAGCTTTGTGGAAGAAGAAGAAGATGGTGTGTACTAATAGATATTAAGAGGATATCAGTGCAAAACAAAGACTTTTCAAAAGACATTTTACAGTGAAATTCAAGAAGTGTTTCTTGGATTTTAAATTCTAAAGATTACAGCATTTGTTTTTTGTTTTTTTTTTCTTGTGGGAAAAATAATGGGATGAATTAAAATATAGAGATATTGATCATATAAAAAGTGACCATCTATTGGTCAAAACTGATATACTGTTGAAAAAAGACTGACGTCACCTTGTCAAAACTAATTTAACGTTGCATAATATCTGACATCACCTGTTGTTCAGCAGATAGAAAACTGGGTCAGTGAAATCATCTCACTACAAGGTCAAATCAAGTTCACACGTATAAAGGTGAATGTGAGGAGAGAGTACATAACGTGACTGAACACTAGCTGTGTGCCGTGCTGAAAAGCATGATGATGTGTATGGGTGTGATTTTGGAGGAGTGCTAAGACATCCACTTACACACTGTATACTTAGTGTGAATTGATTATACTTGATTTATTAGTGACAGTGGACACATAACTTAGTTTCAAGGACATATTAAATATTGTTGTGTGAAGATAAGTGACTCTATTACCTACAGTGGAATCTTAATATCCCACTGAATACAATAAATACACAGTAATAATATTAATAACAAAGCTACTGTGATTGCATGATTTGAGAAGAGAAGGAGAAATAAAGTAGATACACTTGCTTTTTGGGAGAAGAACTGTTTACTGCACAAATATAAATATTATGCATGAAATTTAAATATTTACATGCAAAATAAATAGCAGTGTTATCAAATACAGCAAACTGTAACCAAAGTTTTCTCCTGTGGTGTTTCTGGCATTGAATAACATTGATATTTATACAGCAGGCTTATTTTTGTTGAAGAGTACACAAATTTGTTTGTATATATAAAAGGGGGCTATAAACATAAAATAAATAACAAAAATATACAGTACTGACTGATGTAAAAGAATAACTGCAGAGTTGATGTATATTATTAGAGACATTGTTTGGCAAACAGCCAGGATTGTTGGGAGTTCTTGTTTATACCACTTAATATTTAGTGGATAAAACACACACAAAAAATGGAAAACATGCTTTTTGACTCTGAATGAACAAACAATTGAAGACTGAGGTATCGTACACAGCTTCAAATTTATAAACGGAGAGAGGGGCCAAAACCACCAGACATATAAGAGACAACTGGTATTTTATAGATAGCATATTCACTTTTGAAATAAACAATGTTCAGCTTTTTGTAAGTATATTTTTTATCACAGCTTTATTGTTCTTAAAGTTTGATAACACTGTCTGAAGAAGGAAATTCTGTTTTTCCCTTCTTTTTCTTCCTGCTACTTAGGTAATTTTACTGTAAATATCCGAAATATCTCTGGGTTCACAAATTAGCCGGCAATACATAACTTTGTGCAACAGCTAGTGTGCCCCGAGGGCATTATGATACAATCAATGCAATCCCGATAACTGAGTTGTAGGTCATATTTTATAGACCACGTCTTTATGCTCTGACAACAGTACAAGCAAAGCATTTTTGTGGATTTGTCCAGCTTGTATCAGTCAGGCAGTTATGGTCACCATAAGAATACACAAACTTTTTAAGCGCCTAATTTTGATCCAAATCAAATTGTAAGGCGCAATAAATCCTGAGGTTAAATAGAATATCGTAAGTCTATGGCCATGTGCCACAGCACTCCACTTCAAATTACCAGAGCATACATTTGCCACAAATGATTTTCAATTGTTTTTATACCATTTGGTTCAATCTAGATAGTATAGGTATGCTAGGTGGGGTTGCATTGGATCAGTACATGGTGTTGTCCTGAATTTCTCTTGTGTATTTTAAAATTCTGTTTCTATGTGAAAGTAATACCAGGTTCTATATTTGGGTGTAGTTGCATGAATTCTGAATTCAATTTGTGATCTTAAATTTAATTAGGTTCTGATTCAATGTCATTTGTGTGTTTCTTGGTACTTTTAATGTGAGGGCATAGTATTAATAATATTAAAAATAATGTTTACTTCATGTCAAATATTTTTTTTTATAAAATCTTTCAGCCAGTTTTCCATACACGAAGCAGTCAATGATTTCCATTATTTCGGAATTGACCTAATTCGAGTCACAGCCATTCAGTGATATGGACGTTGTTAAAAATGAGACCAACTCATATTCAACCAAGCACTTTTGGTTTTCAACAGTCGTTAGTCACTTGAGTTACTATTAGCTGTGAAAAAAACAGTTAGATGAACAGTACTCTAAATACCGGTAAAAAGCTCAGCCAGCCATTGACTTCAATACATTCAAGACCCTGGATAACACTTTTTGAACAGGGACTTCACAAAATCAAAAATTGAGGTTTATTTTCTATTTTGCCTTTGATATAAATCTGAAATTATTTTATGCACAAAAGATTGGTTTTAGAAAGTAAAATGCCCACAAGTATAATTTCAAAACCATTTTTGTGTATATTTCAAATATATGAACAATATGGCTTCTGCTTTCCTAAAAAAATTATGGATAATTTGTACTCCTGTCATTTCATAACTCTTTATCTCGCATCGGCAAAGGCTGCATGGTTTGGTGGTTTAAGGCACCAGCTGGGCAGTCAGATCTTGTCTAGGTTGTATCTCAGAAACCGTGAGGTATTATTAAGGAAGTTCATACTTGGTGAGGGCATTAGTTGGGGGATGTTATGACCTTGACTTGATCTTTGACCTTGCCATAGTGACCTTGACTTTTAATATCTTATCCAATCTATATCTAGGAATCTGTAATAGGAGTAGTAAGTTGATAAATGGTAGGTACAGTAGTTGGAGGGTATAGGACTGTGCAACATCATGGTGTGACCTTTAGTGTACCCTTTAACCTTGACTCTGCCAGAATGTTTTATACTGGTACATATGAGATATTTTTCTCCTATCTCAAATCTAATGGTTTGTTGAAAGTTTTTTTTAGTTTTACCTAATTGTGTTATGTCCATTGACAGCTGTACTTTAATTTATAAATAGATCGATTGATAGTTTGATACATTTTCAGAACCTTTTTGTTTACAAATTAATGCTGTAATCTTGCTTTTATTTTGTGATACTTTTTTGCATACACTTTCTGTGTTTTTAAGTAATACTTCTGCATCTTTTAATAATTAAGTGTCCCTGAAAGGGCACTTATTTGTTTTTGCCTCAATTTCCTCGCTACCGCCGCCGCATTATGGTCTCCCTTGAATATCTCCCTTATTATTAGAAGGTTTCAAACCATATTTGGCAGTTATATACCTTAGGCGTGGGAAAATTTTTCTGCATGCTTAAATTTGACCTTTGACCTTTATGAAGGTCGCATGATCAAAAACAATTTTTTGAAGTACACTCCCCCCCCCCCCCCCCCCCCCACTTGCTACACAGCCTTATAATTTGACACACCTGTTCATGCTATCGAAAACGCGAGCTGATTAGATTTGGGGAGCAATCCCTTGAAAAATGTCTCATTTATGAGTGATTTTCTGACACCTTCCAATCTGAAAGCCTTAAATTTAGGTCAACCCCCCCCCCCCCCCCCCCCCCCCCATTATCTTCTTAAGTATTGCATTTAGAGCCATAAAATGTACTAGGAGGTAATAGGAAACCATATGTGGAGAGTGTAAATAGCCGGTCAGTTTTACCCCCCGACCGCCCGCCCCCCCCCCCCCCCCCAACCCCCCTTTATGGGTCAAACTGGGGTCATAAAATAGTTGCTTTGGAGTTTTGCCTAATATCTCCTTTATTGTTGCTTTTATACCTTCAGAATGTATTGAGAGGTATTGGGAAAGCGTATGTGGAGAGTCTAAATAGCCGGTCAGTTTTGAAAAATATATGCTCATATTGAAATATGGACTGGCAGTTCTTGCTGCTGAGCTTGACATTTTTGAGTGGTAGGCCATATAGGCTTGGATAGTTTTCAGGTAAATTCAGGTAAACTCTGTTTGCTTTCTGACTTTGAATGGCAAATTTGTGGTGTCATACTTGCTTTTACACCTCCAAAGATTGTGGTTTGAACCCTGACTTTAGGCAGAAAAGTAAATGGGTTTAAAGGGTCCAGTGATACATAGTACAGAATCTTGAATAACAACTTTACATTGTTTTCCTTCCAACTTTACATCTAGGTATTATGATATATATCCTAGCAATGCATTGAAAGTGACCTTAAGCCTGAGAAAATGAAAATTAGCAAATCGTCCTACTGTGTGAGTCATGACAACATGAAAATTTTCATCAGAAGATCTCTAAATCACACCATGAAATAACAATGATCTTATGAAGACAAACAAGGGTATTTTGTGCATTAATCAGACACACATCAGATATTGATACAAATAAGGCAATACCTCACCTTGCTTGGGTAATGATTTATTGAATTCCATTCGTTTTCTAATTAAGCCTAATTCCCCCATCAGGAGATTGTCCCACTTGCATACTGTTTTACACAGGTAGAGAAAATGAGGTATATCATATTTAATTGAAAAGCATTGTCTGGGATATGATTCCAATTGGAAAACCAGCAGAAAATCTTGTATCTTTGTATTTTAGTCTTCAAATGTGGTTTAACATTTCAACTTTAACTTCAGTGGTCTCACTCAAACTATTAGATGTTTTCTGGGTTTGGTAGTTTAGTGGGTGACACACTCTCATCTCATGAATGAGCACGTGGGTTCAAATAGTGTTCCTGCATTAACTGAGAAAGTAGATAGTTACATACTGACGCTCACCAGCTAGCAGTGTAGGTATCTTGATCCATCTTGCAGCTAGGGGGCCACGGTGCCAGAGTGGTAACACTCTCGCCTCCCACCTCTGAGGCCGGGGTTCGGTTCCCGGCAAGGGCCTCAGGTGGGAAAGCTGGTAGTTGCTTGCCGTTGGTCAGCAGTTTACAGTACAGAACCCTAACACGCTGTATGTACTGGTTTCCTCTGCCCTTCCAACTACCCGTCGTGATATGACCTGTGCAGTGTTGAAAGCGACGTAAAACCCCAAATAAATAAACCAACTTGCACCTATTGCATTTCTGCCATTGTGAAAACTGTTGTGACCCTATTTCTAATGGTATGACCAATTACTTTTGAAGTCGTATTGCTTTCAGCTACGTATTCCTGGACTTTTGACCTGGATCTTCAAAACATTGTGATCATGTACTTTTGACCTTGACCTTGTAAACTTTTTGCGTAAACATTTTATTGAGCTCAATAAACCAACCATTTTTTTTTTCAAAATGAAGTAGAAGTAAGAAGGAGTAAGTTTCATGCATTTTGAAGGCCTTTTCTGTTAAGATTTGCCCTGATTATCAGGAAATCTTTCATCAACTAGAAATGTTTGCCTTATCACCAGAACAGACTTAACCTGCTATGTCGAAGCATTTCCTCCTTTCATGACAGTTGTTTGTCATTTTGTCAGGTGACTGCTACCACTCTGCTCATGAGTTCAAATCCAGCCTGGTGCCATCGTGTGGGATTTTACTGAAGGCCTATCCTCATATCATGTAAAACTATAACTTTGGTCTTGATTAATGCAGTTGGGGTGAAGGTCTGATTTTACAACACATGAACTAGTTTTTTTGTCATTAGCCTTCTTCATTGTCATTACAATTTGCACCAGAAATCAGACAAATGTCAACAAGTTGACCTGGATGAGAAGTTTTGTGTTTTCTTCCTTATAATCACAAATATCAATCTGCATGTGAATACTAGAGGTGATCAATATTGCTGATTTGTAAGTCGTTTCTGAACCAATTGTTTTTGGGTCACTGACATCATCAATGAACATTAATGGGAAACTTTTTGGCTTGAATGCCTGGCATTTAATTCATTGTCATAATGGCCAAGTGTTTTAATCTTGTTCTTTATATTTGAAATTTTCACCACATCTATTTTCAGACAGATATTTTTTTTTTTTTTTTTTTTTTTTTTTTTGAAAAAACATAGTTATTTCCAGATGAACAATACCTTTTCAATGAAGAATTATAGCATAAAAAATATTTATATAATTCTAATATAAGAGAAATGAAACTAAAAGAGCTTCACCCTTATGATTAATCATATTGATCATTCTATTTCATTGAGGCCACCGCTTTGAGTAATTAACCTTTTTATTGACATGGCTGCCCAAAGATTGAGCTTAGCTATTCTATCTTTTGTTTTAATATTATTCACTCAATATACCAAAGTCAAGTGTCCTTGTAAGGTCAGCCCAGGGTCCCCATTAACAATTTATAAAATGGATTCTGTGCTTTTAAAACCAATAGTAGATGTGGTGGCAATATGCTGTGTTGATACTTATAATCAGTTGTGTAGAGAGAGAAATATAAGGAAAATTTTGATGTAGTGAGGTATTTTGGTAAGCCTTGGTGTGATTTAGCACATACAAAAAAAGTATACGTTTAAGCATGGTTTGTGTCATGTGAGTAAAATATGCACCAATGCAAGAATGCAAGTTTTATGCAAAAAAAAAATTCAAAGCAAACCACAAAGATCTTTTTCAGACACTGTGACATAATGTTTTTGTGAAATCAAAATATTTTATGTTTAAGATTTAAATTAGCACCTTAAATTGGCATGAAATATAATAAACGGCTTATAAAATGCTTGAAGTCCTGCATCAACGATCCAAATTGGTTAAAAGTCTGTACTTATTGTTGACTTCCTGTGTATGCCAAATTAAGGTGTGTGTGATGAATACTGACATGAAGACCTATATATGTACAGTACTTTCAGAGCAGAGAGTAAATTTTGCTGCAAATTTGGATGTAGGTTTGGCATGTATCAATGTTGTGGTTTATCATTTTTTGTGGTCGCTTTCAAATTGGAAAACGTTGACTGTAATTCGTGTTAAAGTGGAAATTGGCTATAGAAACAGAGGACTACTGTTATTAAAGGTTCATACATTGGCAACAAATAATGGTATTAAAGCATAAAATGGATGCATAAAAAATTTATGGATATAATAGAGTATTGTGTTAGATGCATTTCATCAAATGATGGGTTTATTTTTTGCGTTAATGCATTTTGGGTTAAACTTAGTATTGTTTTGCAAAAAGGTTTTTGAGGATTCTGCAACAATAGTCTGTCATGTCAGCTCTTCTTATACTCCTGTGAGTTGTTAGTGAGTGGCATTAAAATAGAGGGATTTATTTCAAATCTGCATCTCACTGTGTTACACTGTAAAAAAACAATTATTATGTTGCATAGAAACCGTAATATAACTAGGGCTTTATCAAGAAAAATTTTCCATAAACCCGATTTGTATATATTCTTGCACCTAAACTACAGTTAAATCATACACAAAAAGTTATATTTTAATTTTTTTGCAATAACTTTAATAGATCCTAGTTTTGTGAATGATAAACCGGTATGCAGTTTTTCGTTCGTTTCTGGCAAAAATAACGAAATTCACAAAGAATATTTGGGAACTGGTAATTGAAAACGTCATCATTTTATGCCACCTAATGGCTGATACTTCATCAAAACGACAAAAAATATACATATTTTGTGCAATATGTCACATTTTTACTTAATATTGAGCAAAAATCAATTGTTTACATGCTTAACAATTTCTCACGAAAGCCATTTCCAGTTACAAGTTCTGCCTCATGTACGCCATGGGAATAATTTTACTGCACACTAACACGCATACGAAATACCGGATTTCGTTCGTTTCAAAGCCCCCAGTAACCAGTTTCGATTTCTATAATCGGGCCAACCACTAATAGGTCCATAACCCTGTGGCATGGTTTGATGATCTTCTGTGAATTAAATAAAATGTAAATGTTTTCTTGATAAGCAAGACTAAAATCTGTATCAAGCCTGCACGCACCAAACCAATCTAATATCATACAAGCTCTCTTTAAATCTAAATAAAAACAAAATCGGTAAAAAGTAGAGTTGTTAAAGAGTACTCGAGTACTCGTTAAAGATTAGAGTACTAAATTATTTGGAGTACAAAATGAAGAAAAGAGTATTCTTTCAGACTCAAATAATGGCCTTTTTCAGAAAATTTTTGACGAAAGTGACATAAACTAGGTAAATTTCTGTCAATTTTGAGGGGAAAATGGCACATTTTGTGGCATTTATCGTTAAAAAGAGTAATCGTTTTAGAGTAGAGTAATGTTGAGAGAGTACTCGAGTACAAAATTGCTACTCGTGGCAAAGATTTTGAAATTAAATAAAACCTGAAGAGGTTTTTTTTTGTCCAATTTAACTAGACGTTAATGGTATATGCAGTGTTATAATAAAATTTAAATTTTTTTTAAAAGATAAATATGGTTTTGTATCTGCTTGTGTCACATGTTTTTTAGTGGCCAAGGTCAAGGGTAAAACTACGGTATATAGTCATAAGCTATTAACTTTGGTAAGTAGAGGCCTTAAATATTCCTTAATTCTCTGACAAGCATCCTTCTCTCTATTTCACCCCGAACATGTTAAATATAGCAATGTCGAGTGACCTAGGGTCAGAAATAAAAATATAATATATAATCCCTTTTTGGACTCACTGTGCCGGTGTGGATAAGGATTATCCTTGAGGACGACCAAAAACTGTAGATCGACTCAATCTTTTGTGAAATATGACTGGGATCTGACACATAGTGCTTGAGTTGTGCACGTGGCTGAACAAATAACCAAACAAAAAGTGGACATTGTATAGTTTCCTTCACTTAATACCCCTTTGATTTTGTAGGGGGGGGGGGGGGATTCATAAAGAGGCGATACATTCTTTGCTAATAAAGTTGGCCATTGACTTTAATGAAACACCCACTCAAAACTACATCAGTAGAAAGTTATGTAATGTTTACAAGCAATTGTAATACATCTGTTGCACCATATGCCTCTTTACACCTGGAGCTATTTATTTTTTATATATGCTCCAGGGTTTAAATTTCTGGACTAAACTAAATGTAAAAACTCAAACCAAGGGACTTTGTATCTACCAAAATTCTCTGGAGGCTGGTTTGTATCACTTTATTTTAGAGACTTTACAAAGTCTTGCGTAAGGCTCAAGTTTTATTGTACATTGGAAAATTTTTAGTTGGCAAAATCTACTCCAGCCCTTGTACTACAATACTGCCAAGATTGTTGGACAAGCTAATATTTTGTGACTTTTACGAGTACATTATGAACACCAGTCATTTGCATACACATTTGAAAAGATTTTTGGGAGTTTTGGTACAGATTTAAGTCTTAGGTAAGGCTAGATGTCACCTTGTTTTTATTGTAAAAAACATATTTTAATTTCTAAGATGTGGGACACTATATATACTCTATTGAAACAGTTTATAACACTGCCAAGTCCTTGCATAAAACAGGTGCTTGACTTATGATCCTTCTTCTTTGGTTTGTAAAACTGTTGAGAGTTGTCCATTCATACTTTTGAAAATCCATGGACAGGTATTTAGTGTTGTTAATGGAATAACTGTGGCATGTTTTCATTTGATTATAGTAAAGTGGTACTTGAATGCATCTACATTTTACCCGTCAATATGACCAATATTTCAACCAATCAATAAATAGTCTCTAAATTTGGTTTAAAATCTCACATATTGACGCCCTATGATATAAAAAAGTAGATTATTTATGAAGTTCGGTACATATAAATCTGGAAGATACTTTGGCTCATGTACACATATATATATATTCAGGCTTCTGTCTGTTTACTGCATCAGTGAGAAGTGAACAAAAATACTGTTATTGTATTCCAATTTTCAGGGACCTTAAGAAAACCCTGTTTTGATTGTCACAACTATACACCACACTTAGGTTACAAGAATTTACTTCAGCATGGTCCCACCTATAAAGTGATGGGTTTAACCATCAGTCCAGATATGTTTTTGAGAAATTTGGCTTTAGTAATTTACTGTGTTGAATATGTTTAACCAGATCATCAGTTTTACCTTTAGTATATGGCTTTATTCTCAATTGACTACTTTGTTTGCCACAACCTTAGCACTAAACTCAGATTCCTAGAGCTAGAATTACTTGACAAAAAGAAATCTTATAATAAAAGTACTCGGAGAGCGCATGTCTCCACCAAGGCCCAACTCCTCCAATATTGCTTATGAGTTCAATGATAAAAAATTCCTTGAAAATTCCTGCATCTATATGGTGACCCAGATCACCAGCAAAATTTACTCATCTGTTCCTTGTGGTAGTGTTAACATTTCCTAAATATTTCTTCCAAATTTGTCCCTAACTTTTCTAGTTATTTTGCTAACCTACAAACAGACAAACACATGTTGTCAGTTATATAACTTCCTTGGCAGAGGTAAAAAGCCAGGTTAGCTGTTACATATTTTCAGGTAACAATTTTCCTATTTTAGTTTACTTGGACTGTATAACATGGGATCAAGCAGCACAGACTATATGTGGACAGTAAATATACATGACAGACTATTGGTCTAACTTGGTGTTATCAAATCTGAAATGGAAAAATAATTTCTGTAATAAGTGACTGGGGACTGTATACTTTTTCAAAGGTAGGCTATTTAATAAAAACAAAAAGCTTTGGTATAAGATTTTTTTTTTACACAAGTTGAATTACTTTCTAAAATAATAAATTAATTCACACTCCTTCTAACCTAAAATTTGTTTGATTTAGTACCCATAAGCATGTAAGGTGTTTGTTATAAAAATAACAGTATCCAGCATTAAGTATATGGGACAAAGTTCCAAAACAAACTCATTAGTGCTCTACAAAAATAGCATATCATATCAAGTCACAGATGACACAAATCAGGAGTTTACAATACAAATGAAGTACATATAATATACCGGTATATTGGCTGTTTTGAAGGATTCCCCAGCTGTTATTGGATCAGTAGGTATTATACTTTTTAGCACTTTTTGATCCAGTTAAAATTAATAGAACTTCCTTATTTCAGGTCAGAGTTTAGAAACAAGGCCAAAAAGTGTTTCAGTCTACATGCTTGAGCCACAAAGCTATCAAAAGAATAGTGCAATAGAATTTATGAAAGTCTGGTGACAAAAACCAATTCTAACAGTGATACAACCCATACCTGGCCAATAGAACTCAGATGGTCACTCATCCAAGTACTAATGTAGCCGATTGCTGCTTAACTTTAGCGATGAGAGAATGGTACTCATGCTACGCCACAATTAATGAAAGTCCAGAGATCAAAAAGAAAAAAAAGTGATCTGAAGCCCGAGCCTTCACTTAAATATGTCTTCACTTATTTCTTCAGTTTAAAAAGGGTTTGTATCTGATGTTATTGTGTTGGATTAGTACAGGTCAGTGTGATGTGTAGTGCGTACAGGGCTTTTTTCAGCATTTTAAAAATGAGTCTGTGATTGAATACCGTCTCTTGGCTGTAAAAAAAAAACAAAAAACAGCTATTTATCTTGACTGACATGGTAGAGTAATGAATGGTAATCAAGGTGTTCTTCTGTACGGCTATTAAATTGAACCCAAGAGATATTTCCAGCTATTAAATTGAAACCAAGTGATATTGCCGGCTATTAAATTGAACCCAGGTGATGTCTTCGGCTATTAAATTGAATTCAGATGATATTTCCAGCTATTAAAATGAACCAAAGTCATATTTCCAGCTATTACGTTGAACGTAAATGATATATCCAGCTATTAAATTGAATTCAAGTGATATTTCCATCTAATAAATTGAACCCAAGTGATATTTCCGGCCAATAAAATGAACCCAAGTGATATTTCCGGCTAATAAATTGAACCCAAGTGATATTTATCATCAAATGACATGTTAGAATAATAAATGGTGATCATTGCATTTTCCCTCACAGTATGGCTATTAGATTGAACCAAAGTGATATTTCTCGAAATATAATAGTAATCTGTACCATCTTCTTAACAATTTGTATTTTATTTTAGATTATAAACTGGCCAGTGAGTGTCAGAATGTTACAGAACTTTGGTTTGAATACCTAGAAGTTCCAGAAGATTCATAAATGTTGTTTCTTTGAATACTTCTGTTACATAAGAAGATTCCAGACAGGCTATTGCTGTTGATTGCTTTTTGGTTTGTTTTTTTTTTTTGTTGCTGTTTTTGTTTTTTGTTATCAAGAACATTATCATTCCACCACTTTATAACTGGCGCATTGTGATATAATGGACAAGAAGGATTATTTCCTCAAATAAATACAGATTGTGTTCAGGACTCTTTCCAGTCATCACCACTGCTATATATTTCAATTGTCACACAATTTTTTTTTAAAGAAAAGGATTAAAGCACATTGACAAAACAGACAAAATATGCATTGGCAACATCTTGGCAGAAACTGGTTGCAGCGAATATGTTGTGTATAAGTGTGAGATAACTTTGTGTGGGATGCCACAGAAAAAAAATTGAAGTTATGAGGAAATGTAAATATTTGGGGGAGATTTTTTGTCGATGCCTTTCTTGCCAAATACCAGTTAATGTAGCGGTGAAGTTATTCTTCTTCCACTGATGTTAACCCTCACAGATAACATAAGAATAGTCTGGAGCAAGGGAAAACGCTTTAGTTCAGGTTATTTGGGGTTTTTGCTTTCAACTACAACTGAAAAGGCCTACACATGGAACTGAACACTAGATCTAAGTCCTCCATTCACAAAGGTGTTCATTTTCCAGTGTGTTCAGACTTGCAGTACTAAAATTTTTGGATAGGGAAAGGAGATGATACTATATTGGCATGTAACAGTTGTGTGATTGGAATTATTTGAAAGGGGAAAGTACATACAAATTGAGCCCAGGATATATATGAACAGGAGATGTACTAAAGAGCAGGGATCTTCAGAAGACAGTAAATGATGGTGTCAAGAGTTTAAAACCACAAGTATAGTGTGAACAATGTTCAAAACACCCAAACAAGCAGTTTGAAGCAAAATTTTGTACTGCTAAATGATAAAGAAATGTTGCCTTGAGGTTCGGGAAAAGAAATTTTGTTTTGGTTAAAGTTGTCTTTCGAAAGACAAGTTTTACAGTTTTCAGAAAACTTGAAAAATCAGGTAGTTTTTCAAACCAGTGTTTTTTTAGAGGAATTGTAATCAAAAGAAAATATCAGTAACAAAAGTGTTGGATATATATTAACATTTTACACAGAATAATTGTTAAGAAAGACAATTATTTGCTACATGTTTGAGTGACAACCAAAGGAGGATTACCTTTATCTGGCATTTTACAGCATTGTTCCTTGGCCTTCTCTGGCCAGTGCTTTTAGTGTTGTATTTCATTTCTCCTGCAATTTCCACAATCAGGATGGCAAGTACGGCCAAGTCTTCAAATACAACCACATCTTCATCCTCGGGAATTGGGCTTCCCAAAATGCGGAAGCTAAAACTATTCTCATTGGGTCGTAAGCGCTCACGGGCACAGTCACTCCCAGAACCCTTGCTTTCCGTGCCTGTGGCAGCTTTCCAGACCAAAAGCACAAGCCAAGGGGAAGAAGGCAGGGGTGGAGGGAGCATAGATGGGACAACAGATGAGCTGAAGCCGATGTACAGCGAACAGAGAAGGCAGAGACCCTCTTGGACTGCAGGCAAGCAGCCTAAGTTTAGAGTAAGTTAAAATGTATAAGACAGGTGGTTAGGCAGCCAAAGTTTAGAGTAAGTAAAAATATAAGGCAAAGAATTCCTAAGATTAGAGTAAGTTGATATGCATGTATATCAGGCTTAACTTTAAAGTATGTTAAAATATATTGGACAGATAGTTAGCAGCTTATACATTGAGTACATTGTATCAGGCAAGAAGTTCAAGGATGTCCGAATTTATATTTTATTAAAATCTAAGATCAACAAACCCTTAGTATAGACTATAGAGTAAGTTAAAATAAATTTTGCAGGTGGTTTAGACAGCCAAAGTCTGAAGTAAAATATTAGGTAAAAATAATGCATGTTAAAGCATTCAGCACATGGTTAGGCAACTGTCCAAGTATCCAGCAAAATTGATCCGGCAACAGCCCAGTTTTAGAGTAAAATATAGGACAGGAAAGTCGGCAGAGCCCTAAAAACTTTAGAGCAAGTTAAAATGAGAAAGAAATTAGATATTTCAATTTGTTAAAACTGAAAAAAATGGTTAGTTAGCAGCCTAAGTTTATGGTAAAGTATAAAGCAGATTAATCTGTCATTGTATTTTTTCAAGTTTATTTTATGTTTATATAATTAGGACTAATAACCAACTAATGACTTCTAAAGTTAAACTATGTTGTGTAGAATTTGCTATGTTGCCAAGTCTCTTATATTATTTAGGGATGAAAAGGAGTAAATCTGGAATTAACAAGGAACCACAAATCAGTGAAGTTGTACATAGTTGTACATTATGGGCCATATATAAAACAGTTTCTTAAGAAGATTGTTTTACTTTGGGAGCATATACACAAAATTTTAACCTTTTGTTTAATGAATTTGTCACTGTTTTGATGCTTTTTCTGCAAATTGTATTGTAGAATAAAGAGGTTAATTTGGTTGTTTATTTTATAAATAGCAACACTTTTTGTCAGTATAATGAGAGTGGATTATCAGTGTTTTAGTCCTCTGTTAGCTATAAACTGTTAAGAAAGGTGGAATTTTCCCCTTCTGTTCTTGTAATTCTTGTTAATTAAGGGACTGTCTCCAATGACAGGGGTTTACATACTCTTGAAAAAGTTCCCATTTTATAATATAGGTGAGCATTATTTCCAGTACCCTTGCATAAGTCTCAAACTTTTAAAGTTGAGAGAATTTTTTTCAGTGTATATAAATAATGTGCTTTTTTTTTAATGTGGCTGTTATATCAAGATAGATACTGCCAAAGGAGGGTCTTCTGAGCAAATGTACTCTAACATATACAAATACTTAATTTAAAGCTTTTGTATTCTGCACTTGAACAGACTTCGGTTTATAGTTGTCTCCTGTGCCATCTGGGCAGCGTAAGTGGTGGGGATAAAGCTTGTTGGTGTTCCACAGCCTAAACCCATGCATGAATTTTTACCAAATTCAGAATTTGTTTAGCTCAAGAGGATCCAGAGCTGATAAGATTTTGGGGGGTATCTGACATTAACTGTTGTCATGACAACACTTTTAAGAATTTTTGGTCTTAAAGTTTGTGGGTATTTTATAGCCCAAACCCATGCATGGATTTTCACTGAATTTTCAGGATATGTTTAGCCCAATTTTGACCTTTCACCCCTGCTTCAAGTCAAGTGGGATCATCATACATAAAACGTTTTATATCTCCCTTATTATTACTCATAAGGCTTGTAAATGTGAAAGCAACCTATAGGAAGTCATGGCTTGCAAATCTTTAGCAAGTGCCAAATTGACCTTTGACCCCTGCTTCAAGGTCAGTTGGGGTCATCAAACCAAAAAACCTCTTATATCTCCCTTATTATTGGTTCTAGGCGTTCCAAATCTAAAAACAACTTATAGGAATTCACAGCCTACAAATCTTTTGCAAGTGTGAAATTTGACCTTTGACCCCTGCTTCAAGGTGGAGTCACGTCATCTTACTAGAAAGGTCTTATATCTGCCACATAATTGGTCCTAGGGCTTCAAAATATGAAAACACTGTATAGGAAGTCATGGCCTGTTAATCTTTTGTAAGTGTCAAATTTAACCTTTGACCCCTGCTTCAAGGTAAAGTGGGGTCATCATACTAACATCATGGCCATATATCTTTTATATATTGGTCCTTGGGCTTGGAACTCGCACCATGAATGAATAAAATATGTTTTCTCACCTTCTTCATCTACATGAAAATTCTCATATCTGACAACATCTCATGGGTTCTGTATACTTCAACTGAAGTTGTTCCTTAGATTTTCCTAAATCTCAATGTTCTTGCCCATTTAGTTGTACCGCTGGGCTGGGTTCTTGCTGTCAAGCTGACTATTTTTTTGCAAGTTTAAACTTAAAGCAATTCTAATGACAGATTTATGGTAAAGTGGGCAAGAGTAGGGGGAAATAGAACCAGGCAATCTCTACCGTGGATAATGGCTTATTAAGCGTCCCGCAAGGGACGCTTGTTTGTGTATGGGAGAGCTTCAGGCTCCGCCGGCTCCGCCGGCTCCGCCGGCTCCGCATTTTGTTTTCCTTATAACTCTGTAACCGTTAGGCGGATTCTTTTCAAATTTGGCAGGTTTAGGCAGTAGCCTTGGGGAATTTTTTTGAATATGCTGCAGTGACATTTCAACCAATCAGAGAGGTCACATGACCAAAAATGTCTTTTTTCGATGGGGAAGCTTGTCCGGATGATAACTTGAAAGCAATTTTATCAATTCACCTGAAACTTGGCAAATACATTCATTCTATTAAAATCTGGAAATCATTAGATTTTGGCATTGATTGGTCAAGAAATGGCCGAGTAATTAATGATTAATTAATCATTACGAATTTTCCAAATAAGGAAAACACAAAAATGCTTATATCTCGAAAACCGTGCTAGATAGAGCGATTTCGACGAAATTTTTGACCCGCAGGGTATCTCTGCGGAGTAGTTTTCCCAATTTTCAAAAAAATTTTGTCTCGTCCAAAATGGCGGCCATTTTGAATTTTCGAAATTTTCGCAAAAATTGCAAAACACAAAAATGCTTATATCTCAAAAACCGTGCTAGATAGAGCAATTTCGACAAAATTTTTGACCCGCAGGGTATCTCTGCGGAGTACTTTTCCCAATTTTCAAAAAATTTTTCTCTCGCCAAAAATGGCGGCCATTTTGAATTTTCGAAATTTTCGTAAAAATTGCAAAACACAAAAATGCTTATATCTCGAAAACCGTGCTAGATAGAGCGATTTCGATGAAATTTTTGACCCACAGGGTATCTCTGCGGAGTACTTTTCCCAATTTTCAAAAAATTTTTGTCTCGCCAAAAATGGCGGCCATTTTGAATTTTCGAAATTTTCGTAAAAATTGCAAAACACAAAAATGCTTATATCTCGAAAACCGTGCTAGATAGAGCGATTTCGATGAAATTTTTGACCCACAGGGTATCTCTGCGGAGTAGTTTTCCCAATTTTCAAAAAATTTTTGTCTCGTCCAAAATGGCGGCCATTTTGAATTTTCGAAATTTTCGCAAAAATTGCAAAACACAAAAATGCTTATATCTCCAAAAACGTGCTAGATAGAGCAATTTCGACAAAATTTTTGACCCACAGGGTATCTCTGCAGAGTACTTTTCCCAATTTTCAAAAAAATTTTGTCTCGCCAAAAATGGCGGCCATTTTGAATTTTCGAAATTTTCGTAAAAATTGCAAAACACAAAAATGCTTATATCTCGAAAACCGTGCTAGATAGAGCGATTTCGACGAAAATTTTGACCCACAGGGTATCTCTGCAGAGTAGTTATCCCAATTTTGAAAAAATTTTTGTCTTGCCAAAAATGGCGGCCATTTTGAATTTTCGAATTTTTCGCAAAAATTGCAAAACATAAAAATGCTTATATCTCGAAAACCCTGCAAGATAGAGCGATTTCGACGAAATTTTTGATCCACAGGGTATATCTGCAGAGTAGCCATGCCAATTTTCAAAAAAATTTTGTCTTGCCAAAAATGGCGGCCATTTTACTCACCTACTCAAAATGAGTAAATGCGAATTATCTCTAAAAGTATTGCAGACAGCCAATTTTTCTCAAATAACTCATTCACCTACTTTTGGGAGAGCTTTCACTTGGTGAAGTTTCAGACCCATAGCTAATTACTCACCTACTCAAAATGAGTAAATGTGAATTATCTCTAAAAGTATTGCAGATAGCCAATTTTTGTCAAATTAATCATTCGCCTACTTTTGGGAGAGCTTTCACTTGGTGAAGTTTCAGACCCATAGCTAATTACTCACCTACTCAAAATGAGTAAATGCGAATTATCTCTAAAAGTATTGCAGATAGCCAATTTTTCTCAAATAACTCATTCACCTACTTTTGGGAGAGCTTTCACTCTGTGAAGTTTCAGACCCATAGCTAATTACTCACCTACTGAAAATGAGTAAATGCGAATTATCTCTAAAAGTATTGCAGATAGCCAATTTTTCTCAAATAACTCATTCACCTACTTTTGGGAGAGCTTTCACATGGTGAAGTTTCAGACCCATAGCTAATTATTTACCTACTCAAAATGAGTAAATGCTAATTATCTGTAAAAGTATTGCGGATACCCAATTTTTATCAAATAACTCATTCATCTACTTGTGGGAGAGCTTTCACATGGTGAAGTTTCAGACCCATAGCTAATCACTCACCTACTCAAAATGAGTAAATGCGAATTATCTCTAAAAATATTGCAGATAGCCAATTTTTCTCAAATAAATAATTCACCTACTTTTGGGAGAGCTTTCACTTGGTGAAGTTTCAGACCCATAGCTAATTACTCACCTACTCAAAATGAGTAAATGCGAATTATCTCTAAAAGTATTGTAGATAGCCAATTTTTCTCAAATTAATCATTCACCTACTTTTGGGAGAGCTTTCACTTGGTGAAGTTTCAGACCCATAGCTAATTACTCACCTACTCAAAATGAGTAAATGCGAATTACCTCTAAAAGTATTGCAGATAGCCAATTTTTCTCAAATAACTCATTCACCTACTTTTGGGAGAGCTTTCACTTGGTGAAGTTTCACACCCATAGCTAATTACTCACCTACTCAAAATGAGTAAATGCGAATTATCTCTAAAAGTATTGCAGATAGCCAATTTTTCTCAAATAACTCATTCACCTACTTTTGGGAGAGCTTTCACTTGGTGAAGTTTCACACCCATAGCTAATTACTCACCTACTCAAAATGAGTAAATGCGAATTATCTCTAAAAGTATTGCAGATAGCCAATTTTTCTCAAATAACTCATTCACCTACTTTTGGGAGAGCTTTCACTTGGTGAAGTTTCACACCCATAGCTAATTACTCACCTACTCAAAATGAGTAAATGCGAATTATCTCTAAAAGTATTGCAGATAGCCAATTTTTCTAAAATAACTCATTCACCTACTTTTGGGAGAGCTTTCACTTGGTGAAGTTTCACACCCATAGCTAATTACTCACCTACTCAAAATGAGTAAATCCGAATTACCTCTAAAAGTATTGCAGACAGCCAATTTTTCTCAAATAACTCATTCACCTACTTTTGGGAGAGCTTTCACTCTGTGAAGTTTCAGACCCATAGCTATTTATTCACCTACTCAAAATGAGTAAATGCGAATTATCTCTAAAAGTATTGTGGATAGCCAATTTTTCTCAAATAACTCATTCACCTACTTTTGGGAGAGCTTTCACTTGGTGAAGTTTCAGACCCATAGATAATTATTCACCTACTCAAAATGAGTAAATGTGAATTATCTCTTAATAGTATTGCAGATAGCCAATTTTTCTCAAATAACTCATTCACCTACTTTTGGAAGAGCTTTCACACACGAAAATGAAAAATTGTGAATATCTCGGAAAAGCTATTTCTTCTGCTTTAATGCTCGGCGGGAGATACACACCGCGGCAGTGGTCTTGACAAAAAATTTTGTCTCCCCAAAAATGGTGGCCATTTTGAATTTTCAAAGTTTTTGCAAAACACAAAAATGCTTATATCTCGAAAACCGTGCTATATGGAGCGAAATCAACAAAATTTTGGACCTGCTGGGTATCTCTGCAGAGTAGCCATGCCAATTTTCAAAATATTTTTGTCTCACCAAATATAGCGGACATTTTTAATTTTTTTATTTTTTGCAAAACACAAAAATGCTTATATCTTGAAAACCGTGCTAGATAGAGCAGACTGCGCTGACTTTGGTTGCCACAACAGTATAAGGCTAGAAACGAAGCATTTTCTTAATACTTTAGCACTCACCTTTATAGCCTTTTCGGGACGCTTTGTTTTTGCTATGCAAAAACATTATCTTTTTTTTTTGCGAGCGATCCTCTAGTTATTCCTGGTTAAAAAAATGAGGGAGATTTTTTCTGAATAAAGAATTTTGCCAGAGCATAAAACATTTGCCACGAGGAGCACAATCTCTCTGATGTTTTGCAGCAAGAGACAAAACACAGTGAAATTGACTGAATAAATAAATGCCCCACACAAAATAATAATATAATAAATTTGACCTAATAGAGTAAGAAATCTCAAATTCGCCACATATCTGAAATTCGCTGCAAGTGGAAATGCTAATAAAATAAATGAATTGAGGTGAGATTTCTTGAATGTTTAGTAGATTAAGGCTTTTTGAACTGAAAAATACCAAATTTAAGACAAAATATAATTTTTTCATAGAATTAAGTAAGGTTTTAGAGGTGGCGAATTTTAGATTCCTTATTCTACATCAAAGTTAATTGCGTAATGGGGGTATGACCTTGGTGGTGAATTTTATATACTGTGGCAAATTTAATGTGTATTACTGTTGCACAAATATATCAATTGAGTGACTCCCAGTTATTTCCCCCTTTTTAGCAAAAGGTCAAGGGTTTAGAGGGTTTTTTAAATCATGAATCTGTTGGGTAGATCTTTTCTGAGGTTTTCACTGTATTATTAAGGCATTAATATACTGGCTTTGTTGAAGAACATAACAACTATCTAACAGTAAAGCAAGAAATATTCTTTTGTGGTTAACCTTAAGGTTATCAAGCCACTTCTCAATTCTTGTATTTATCAGACCTATTACTAATTTGAGGGGTTTTCACCAGATATTGTCAGATTATGAGTGATTATTGTGGAAAAGAAATCAAGTATTTTAATAATTTCCAATCATGTTCCTCAGAGATTAGATAACAAGAACACAGATTAGAGGCTGCTGTTGTAACATGGCATCTGAATTTCAATGGATCCCTGATTCCTTGTGATATGAAATCAACCCAATAGCTAATCTCTGGATATAAGCTTCTAATCTACATTGTTTTCTCAATAGAAAGTAGAATAATCCTATAGGCCCAAATCTTGTGGTTCCAAAAAGAGAAGATTTCATTAACAAATGCCAATGGCCCAATGTGTAAGCCAACTTGATTATAACTGACCGACTCAATAGTAACATACTGGCTGTTGAACGGGACGTAAAACCCCAACTTTGACCTTTGACCTCAATAGTAACATAAAACTATTTACCGATTTATAGACAGGCCAACCATAATTATGCAGTAGGTTAATTGGTAGATGTTTTCCACAGGATTGACCTTCCAACATTGATTTTATTTGAAAAGTCTTCTTACATCTGACCCCTCTGGTGTCAATAGTTGATATCATCCGAATGCTAATCCTCAGTTTGCACCAAACATAGTGATGTGAACACTAAACTGCTATGCCACAACTTTGTTTCATTCATCAGTATTAAATGATGACAATATTTCCAGTCATTAAAAATGACGCCATTAACAGGTAAATGGAGACACAATATAGCAGTATTGCATTGCTAGTTCTGTGGGTTACTCATTTGTAACAAGGAAACTTGATATGTTTAAAAAATGGTTGATTCATAAATTCAACATTATTGCCCAGGTATAAATCTGTATCAGTTATCAAAACAGAATACAGGATCAGTTCATTTGCCTATGTACAGTAATGTTAATATTAATAATACTGGGCTCTTATATAACACTTTCTCTATTATTAGCTCAAAGCATTTTACACAGTATTACCCCAGCAAGGATGTCTAGCCTTGGTAATCTTACCTATTGCTGCCATTCAAGACAGCAGTAGCCAGTATCCTTTATAGCTGGGTACCCATATTTTCCCCTTGGTGGAGAGAGGCACAGTCCAGATTGACATCTTGCCCATTTAGGATGGTATTCTACATGAAACAGTCAACGTCAGTGGGGTTCAAAACCCATGACCGTTGGATTATGAGTCCCAACACCCAACCAACTGAACCACATGAGACTTTATAACTGGAATTGGAACCTTGTCTAGTCAAGTCTCAAACAATGAACAAAAATTCAGATTTACCTGTCATTCTATGATAGACCTGTTTACCTTGGCTGTACTTGTGTGTAGAGACATGCCATGAAGCCTTATAGAACTGGAGACTTGCATGGAACTCAGATACCATTCAAAAGTCTACGCCCAACTCTTCCTACAATTATTTTGTTATATTTTCCTCAACATGCAAACATTGAGTAAATGACATTTCCCCTGTTTCAACGTTTGTTCAGCCATTTCTTAAAAAATTTGAAAGTGTTCCTTAAATTTAAAAGTTGTGTAAAATTTCTTATATATTATATATAATCTGTGTATTCTTGTTTTATTACCAATTGTTTTTAACTACATTAAACCAAATTTGCTCCTTTTATCAAGGTTTACGCAAAAGGAATGGATATTTTTTTTGCAAATTTCGAGTTATGTGGAGTTGTGCCATGGCCCAACATGCCAGTATGATTGAGCTGAGGTAGCCACATTTATAACAATTCAGTGGATAGAGCCTTAACAGATTTTTGAATGGGATTCTCCGATTCTGGTGTTGTGCCTTAGAGTCTGCCATGGCAGAGATTAAGCCTAACGAAAGTACATTAGAGTAAGAAATCTAAAATTCGCCAGGAATCTAAAATTCGCCACCTCTAAAACCTTAGTTAATTTTATGAAGAAAATGATGTTTTTGTCTAAAAATTGGTATTTTTTAGTTCAAAAAGTCTTAATTTACCATACAGTCAACATATCTCGCCACAATTCATTTATTTTATTAGTATTTTCACATGTGGCGAATTTCAGATATGTGGCGAATTTTAGATTTCTTACTCTATGAAAGTACAGAATAGAATTTACTTTTACTTAAATGTAATTCTGCTTATCAGGCATCTACTTAAAGGGTTTTTGACTGTGCTGAAAATTAACACCAGGTTCAGAATAACCTGATCTGTTATCGTAGTTGAACTTAATTAACACCTTTACAAAAGTAAGAAAACATATGCCATTTGGTACTCATAATTATTGAGATTCTAAGTTTTACTGGCCTTGGGATATTTGTTTCATTGTATTTTTCTGCATTTTATTTTTCGCTCTTTCAAAAAAATCTCCCAACAGCTGCGACCTATGGAAAATTGATCATTCTTCCAGGCCATTTTTGACTGTTATCATTGATTTATGGCTTGCTGCTCATCTTTTAGTGCATATATGTTATTGAATTTTCTATGATGTACAATCACAGTCAGGCTGTTTCAAGGGTTTGAGTCATTTTAACATTTTTTTGTCCAACAAAAAGCCTGTACACCATTTTGTACAGGAAGTAAATTGAATCCACCATTTTTGTGTATTAAAACCCAGCGTAATATCTCCATGTACTATAGGACTCAAAGCGCAATTTGGCCCATCTGACTGTACAAGTACAGCTCAACTCTCAAGTTACTGATAATTCCTGTAACTGAAAGACAGAAGCTCAAGGATGACTATTTATCAACGTCCTTGAGGTTTTTAACCTGCCGCTGGGGTAGAGCTGAAAGGGATATTCGCATTATTCGTTCTCCGCTCTGCATTTTCCGCATTCGACTTTGATCATGAGCAAACAAATATTCGGTATATGTACAGAAATGAGGCATCAAAACGCAATATAGCATAATTAACTATGATTTTTGTCAAATAACATAATAAATCATTAAAATTAAGAAAAATATACCTCGTTTACTTATGTTTTTATGACAACTTTCATGCGGTTGTACCAAAAACCGCATTTGGGTATTTCGGCAAAATAAATGGACAGAGCTAAAACACACCAAACGAATATTCGAAAATTTCCGAATTCTGGGATGCGGATATTCGACCATGATTTTTGTCTTCTCTTTCAGCTCTACACTGGGGACAGTACCCAATGACAGTGGAACATCATTTAAGTGTCCTTGTGAGCCACTATGTATCTGCCTGTACCTGGGTTTGAACTCACATCCACTGTGTTCTTGGGCGAATGTATTACCCACTAGGCCACAGTGGCAGATAGTATTCAGCGTTTAGGTTTTGCCGACACTGTGAAGTTCACAGTAGCTCAACAAATGTCACTGGATCATTACTTGGCTCTCCCTGCTGTACTTAATGTGGGTTCTTGTCCACCTGATGACACTATATAGGATGTTGTACTCAAGGGCCTGTCTTAATCTGATATAAGCTTTTGAACCGTAAATATCCAAGGTCACATGGTCAAAATTACAGATAAAAATATTACTTGCCTTGAAAATTTTTGGAGGGAACCAGTCCTTGCAGGTACCCTGTTTTAAATTTAAATAGAATGAACCTTAATGTCAAAAACCAGCAACTTAGAATCATTTCCTATTGGTTTATTGGTTTCGTCATCAGTTTGTTTAGGCAATATATTACACAACATCTAAAGTATAAAGACTGGATAGAATCAGTTTGGTGTGTATGGGCCTTTTGTTGGTTGTTTTTTGACACAGATTAATTTAAGTCTCAAGGAACTGTATCTGATATAAGCAGTACTTTTTCACATCTACTCCACCAAGACCTGCTTAGTACAGAAGACAGTACTACCTCCACAGTTCATAAATACACACACACTGAGAGAAAACTGGGTTAATGTGGAAGTCATGTGAATTCCACTCTTCTGCACAGAACTTCTCTCTGTTACATGTAACTGGATTTCTCTAGTCTAGTCTTTCTCTGATCAGTATGCACGGAATAATCTCTTATCATATGCTATTATCTCCGAGTGATTCTGCCAGCCTGTAAAAACTAAAAACCTTAACTTTGAATTTTGTTGCTCAGTTATATATGACATTTCAACAGGGGCAGATCCAGTAAGGAAGGGGTTTATGTTTCCGGGGCTTCACCCCCCCACCCCACCCCCACCCCCACCCACCCCCCACCCCCCCCAAAAAAAAATGTGTAATGTGGTTTTACTGTAAATTTTACACTAGTTTTAGAAATATTTCTTGGAGTATTTTTGTTAACACTGTTTCAATATATGCACTATTTCACTTAGAACTAAGAATTGACTTAAGATTCCATCTGTACAAGGACATTATTGTATCCACCAGAGACATCTGGTGGATACTTTGGTTTAAGCCCATTGCACACTAGCGCGGCGCGGCGCGGTGCGGCGCGGCTAAATAAAATAGAAATAATGGCAGTAGTTCACTACTTGTACATATGTGCGGCGCGGCAGCTAGCGGTGCGGCGCGGATTTTTCTATTTAGAAAATTTTCTATTTTTTAAAAAAACCGCGCGGTTTTTTCTCTGTTTTACCCAAGTTTTCATGGATATTAGGATTTTCCACATATTTAAAATTGTAGTGTATCACAGAATTCTACACAAATATATTAATTGGAAAACAAAATGCAAGCACACAGGCTCATTGTGAAGGGATTAGCTGCTGGCAGATAGATCACAAAATATGATGTGTGTCAATATAGACACAGGAAAGGGTTTAATTTAATGAAGATTGCAATTAACAGTAATTCTAGAAGGGACACACTGGCCAAGGGTCTTGTTTGTAGATAGATTAAGTACTTAAATGGAGGAAGGGATGTCAAGTTAGGTGTGTGGCAATATATATAAACAAAGCACAGCCAGAATTTAATTGAAAGGGGGTGTAATCACCAGTATTATAAAAAGGACACTGGTCAAGTACAAGGCTCTTCATTGTGAAGGGATTAAATTGCATGTAAGGGTATGACAGGTGTGGAAATGTACTGTGGGGTATTAGATGTTTAATTATATGTGATTAGTTTAACTATTGTAGCCACTTTGCTGTAGTTTAATTTTTTTTTAAATTTACTGAAAACCGCTGGGAAAAATCGCCCAAATGTGCAAAGTAAAGAAAATTCACCTACTCAGCATGTAGTAAAAATCGTACCGCGCCGCACCGCGCCGCGCAAATGTGCAACGACCTTTAGTGTTCGCTACGCCGCCGCCGCTGCATGTAGAGAAATTTTCGGCGTTAACGCTCTAAGAGGAACCTACATTCGTTACGCCCACACTGCTGCCGCCGCCGCAGTGTGTGGTAAGATTTCACCGTTGCCTCTCTAACAAAAAAATATTATAGCTAGCCTTCTCAAATTTGCAGGATATATTCATATCCATAAAATCTTGCCTGGAAATATTTTTGGCCTCATTTTGAAAAACAAGATGGCTGCCACGGGTGTTTTTTCGACTTTCAGCAAGGACTTTTGGTGGCCCTCTAGAGCAAAGGGTATTATAGATAGAGATCTCAAATTCGCTGGGTATGTTCGTCATTACAAATTCTTGACTGGGAATATTTCTGGCCTCATTTTGAAAAACAAGATGGCCGCCACCGGCGTTTCTTTGTCAGTCATAAAAAGTGCTTATATTTCCCTTATTATTGGTCCTAGAGGTTTGCGATGGTAAACCAACATATAGGAAATCATGGGCTGAGAATCTTTTGGTGTGGTCATATTTGACCTTGGACCCTTCCTTCAAGGTCAAACGAGGATAGCAAACTTAAAAGTGCTTATATAACTCGCCTATTATTGGTCCTAGAGGTTTGGGATGGAAAACCAACCTATAGGAAATCATGGGCTGGGAATCTTTTGGTGTGATCATATTTGACTTTGGGCCCCTCCTTCAAGGTCAAACGAGGATAGCCAAACCTAAAAGTACTTATAACTCACTTATTATTGGTCCTAGAGGTTTGGGATGGTAACCCAACCTATAGGAAATCATGGGCTTGGAATATTTTAGTGTGGTCGGATTTGACCTCGGGCGCCTCCTTCAAGGTCAAGCGAGGATACCCAAATGTAGAAGTGCTTATAGCTCACTTATTATTGTTCCTAGAGGTTTGCAATGTGAAACCAACCTATAGGAAATCATGGGTTAGGAATCTTTCGATGTGGTCAGATTTGACCTTGGGCCCCTCCTTCAAGGTCAAACGACAATAGTCAAACTTAAAAGTGCTGATAACTAGCTTATTATTGGTCCTAGAGGTTTGCAATATGAAACCAACTTATAGGAAGTCATGGGCTGGTAATCTTCTGTTGTTTTCAGATTTCACCTTGGGCCCCTCCTTCAAGGTCAAACAATGGTTCACTGGCTTTCGTGAGTTGTCTTTTCGGTGGAAACAAATTTGCATCAATTCTCTAATGCGTAGGTCTAGTTGTATCCACCGGAAGCATCCTGTGGATACTTTGGTTTAGCGTTCGCTACGCCGCCGCCACGCGTAGAGAGATTTTCGGCGTTAACACTCTAAGAGGAAAACAACAGCAGCTAGGTTCACCAAATTTGCAGGATATCTTCATTGGGGGGTAAGCTTCTCTGGGAAGGAAAATAGCCTCATTCTGAAAAACAAGATGGCCGCCACGAGCATTTCTTTGAAAATAATCTACATTTTTCTACTGGCCGTTCCTCATAGGTAGAAGGTTGAATCTCTTCATAGGTGATATATATGACACATATACATGTCCTCTACAACCTTGCACACATTTGACCTTGAAGCTCCTAATTCAAGGTCATCCACGGAGTGCCGAAGTAACCCACATAGCGGACTTTAAAAGTGCCTAGATCTCCCTTATTATTGATCCTAGAGGTTTGCAGTGTGAAGCCAACCTATAGGAAATCATGGGCTGCGAATCTTCTGATATGGTCAGATTTGACCTTGGACCCCTCCTTCAAGGTCAAACGAGGATAGCCAAACTTAAAAGTGCTTATAACTCGCTTATTATCGATCCTAGAGGTTTGGGATGGTAAACCAACACATAGGAAATCACGGGCTGGGAATCTTCTGGTGTGGTCAGATTTGACCTTGGGCCCCTCGTTCAAGGTCAAGTGAGGACAGCCAAACTTAAAAGTGCTTATAACTTGCTTATTATTGGTCCTAGAGGTTTGGGATGGTAAACCAACATATAGGAAATCATGGGCTGGGAATCTTCTGGTGTGGTCGGAATTGACCTTGGGCCCCTCATTGAAGGTCAAACGAGGACAGCCAAACTTAAAAGTGATTATAACTCGCTTATTATTGGTCCTGGAGGTTTGGGATGGTAAACCAGCATATAGAAAATCATGGCCTGGGAATCTTCTGGTGTGGTCGGATTTGACCTTGGGCCCCTCCTTCAAGGTCAAACGAGGACAGCCAAACTTAACAGTGCCTATAACTCGCTTATTATTGGTGGTAGAGGTTTGGGATGGTAAACCAACATATAGAAAATCATGGGCTGGGAATCTTCTGGTGAGGTCGGATTTGACCTTGGGCCCCTCATTCAAGGTCAAACGAGGACAGCCAAACTTAAAAGTGCTTATAACTCACTTATTATTGGTCCTAGAGGTTTGGGATGGTAAACCAGCATATAGAAAATCATGGGCTGGGAATCTTCTGGTGTGGTCGGATTTGACCTTAAACCCCTCCTTCAAGGTTAAATGAGGACAGCCAAACCTAAAAGTGCTTATAACTCACTTATTATTGGTCCTAGAGGTTTGAGATGGTAAACCAACTTATAGGAAATCATCTGCTGGGAATCAGCTGGGAATCTTCTGGTGTGGTCGGATTTGACCTTGGGCCCCACGGTCAAGGTCAAATGAGGACAGCCAAACTAAAAAGTGCTTATAACTCTCTTATTATTGGTCCTAGATGTTTGGGATGGTAAACCAACATATAGGAAATCATGCACTGGGAATCTTCTGGTGTGGTCGGATTTGACCTTGGGCCCCCCTTCAAGGTCAAATGAGCATAGCCAAACTTAAAAGTGCTTATAACTCGCTTGTTATTGGTACTAGAGGTTTTGGTGCATTGTCTTTACGGTGGATACAATTTGCATCGGTTCTGGAAATCATGGGCTGGGAATCTTCTGGCGTTGTCGGATTTGACCTTGGGCCCCTCCTTGAAGGTCAAACGAGGACAGCCAAACTTAAAAGTGCTTATAACTCGCTCTTTATTGGTCCTAGAGGTTTGGGATGGTAAACCAACATATAGAAAATCATGGGCTGGGAATCTTCTGGTATGGTCGGATTTGACCTTGGGCCCTCCTTGAAGGTCAAATGAGGACAGCCAAACTTAAAAGTGCTTATAACTCGCTTATTATTGGTCCTAGAGGTTTTGGTACATTGTCTTTACAGTGGATACAATTTTCATCGGTTCTCCGATGCGCTAGGTCTAGTTTAAGTAGGTTTTAAGCCTGATTTGGCATCAGTAATATTACATAATAATTTATGTATACCTGGAGACTACTACCTCTGCAAAGATTCATTTTGAAATTTTAAATTATTGAGCATCGCGAAAACAATAAGTCTTGAAAAAGGCTAGATGAATATTATCATCCCATATAAATCAGTGTTGAACTCATTGTGAAATGACAGATAACATTTGGCATTCACCAGTAAAAACATTTCTTCATAAAATATAACCCTGGTCGGCTGAAAGAGAGATTTTGTAATTTTTCCTCCAAAGAACCCGAAATAGAGGATTTATTACCTGACCAAGAAGGGTGTGTATTTTTTGTGCCCTCTTTTATTGTTTATGTTGAATGTCTGTAGCATAATTGTCTATGGTGAAAAAACATTAGCAATAGATCTGAATCTAATGAAAGACAAGTTTACCTGGTTTTAATGTTAACCCGTTTCTCTAGTTGTTTGTCTCTGTGTGGTAAGAGTGCTGGGATTCTTAGCCTCTCAGGATGGGTTTGAACTGTACCATAATACTGAAATGTAGGACCATAATGATCTAACACCAGGTTTAACCTTTCTGTTAAAAGTCACACAAATATGCATAATTTTATGCACTACACCACAGTACGGAACACCTTTCCCATATCACTGTGACAACCACTGTGCAGATAGAAATACACTGTATAAGTAGAAATTTTCAATTAGTAGAAAGTTTCACTAAATTTCCAAGTTTTAAGATATTCACTAGAATTAGGAATAAGTTTTTTACTGTCAAAGTTTATTAGCTAACATAGGTGGAATTAGTGCCTTGTGAAAACTTTCACTTACACACTATCAATTTTATCCCCTTGTGTAACTATACATTATTACTCATTCTTTAGTGGCAACCTTCACGGGGATTAGCAACATATTCATGTCTAAGGATAGTTTTCAAAATCTGTTGAATACAGTAAATATACAAGTTCCTCCATGACCCTAAAATGTGACAAGTAGATGTGACAGGGGAAGTTGAAAAAGAATTAGATCAGAAAAACTTGGAAGTTTAATTTATCTACCCTTAGATTTATTTATGTACTTTAAAGACAATGTAAATGCCTCTCTTTAAAAAGTCTTGATTTCATAGACTTAAAGGGGCAAAATTTTGTGTGTGCAATCCCCAGATTGGCGGCTCTTTATGACTGTAAGTATTTTGCTGTAGTATATCAATTATATTGGGGCATTTTTATCCTAAACCTCTTTTATCTGAACCTTCAATTTTATTAACTGTTTTCTATAGAGTTATAAGTTGCCTGTGTTATGCATCTTCTATTATCTCTGAATAAAAGCATTTTCTCCAACATGTCTTGATAATAGAGTTTCTGATAGTGTTATTACAGAACTTTTCTACACAAATATATTCAATGAAGTAAAGTCATTTATCAATGCAAATGAACTGTAATACAATAGCTCAGTTTACCTTGGAACATATTCAAATTAGTTTTTGAGGGAAATCTGCCCCCTTAGGTTTTTTTTTCCATTTAGTGATAGTCACGGCTTTCATTCATGTTTTCATTAGTATACTTATTGTGTTTATGAGAGACATGAAAGTACTTCAGAAAAGAACAAAAAGATCCTTTACTAATTTCAGCCAACCTCTTCCATTGACTCACTTTGATGACAATCAGCTTAACAAGTCTGAATTAGTTATATGATGATCAGCTTAAAAGAACAAACACTTTTATAGGACATTTGTGGCAATACCCAAACAGATCAAACACTCCAGTCTTGATAAATCTATAAATAAATATTTACAATAATCCAATCAGACTGTAGTGACATCACGGCTTTACCTTGTTTGCAAAAAGCCCATTGTTGTAAAATTAGTGGATCTACTGGGTCACCTATAAATATTCTTTCTAATATGAAGTTAACCGATAACATGTTCATGAAAGAGTATCAGAACTATAATGAAATAAGTAAAAAAAAAAAAAAAGTGTATTCTGCAGACATGTAATGTGCAGGTTAAATTTGGTACAAATCTATTGAACCCAAAATATGTTATTGCCATCCGTATCACTAACTAAACGGCATTCTGGAGCACAAACATCCACCTTGTCAGCCGAGTTTCTCAGTATTGTTATTTCACCCAAATATTTTTTTTTTTTTTTTTTTTTTTAGAATCCTCTAAATAACTTATTAGACAGCATGATTAGAAAAATATCAAGAGTAAAGTGGAACACAAAAGCCATTTTTAGCATCGGAAATTCAGTGAAAATGGGACTATGTTACATTCCAGATTTACAGCATTACTTGTATAATCCTGCGAACAAACCAAAGTAACTGTCACAAGTTTAATACCTCCTTGGCGGAGGTAATAAGCAGTTCGTATTCCAGACAGAGTTATTTACTGTTCAAGGTGATGGAACAGTTCCCAGATATTGCAGCAACCTTAACTCACAAAAATGTTAAATGTGTTTTTTTGATACGACCCCTAAGTTCTTACTTCTCTTTCAAGGCTACTTTGTGGTTGTGTCTAATCGATACTTTGTGGTTTGGACCCATGCCAATATAACACTGATTTTGTGTAGATACAATGATTATCTTTAGTGTTTACAAATATTGAAAATCAACTGTAATGGATAGTCAGAGTTAAGACTCTGTCAGGGTATTTGCTTTACAGATTTTTATTCTAAAGGGTATTTTTAACTATTTTTGGGTACAAGGTTATGTTTTGAATTTAAATATAATCTACCCATATAGGATTGACCCTCTTTCCTTTGAACAGAACTGTATGCTATATACTGATTGGATGGTCTTTTAAATGATATTTTTAGATTGAGAAAAAAAATATGTTTTCAATATGGTTCATCAATAAGTTAACATATAAAGATTACCAAGTGAATAATATATCAGCACTGTAAGACAATACCATAGGTAATCCTTGGAAATTTGATTTATTTATGTGTTAATATTATATAGGCCAGATTTGATCTATACTTTTCAATTAGTTTTTAGCCAGCTTCAGTTTCCCATTTTTGCAGTGATCTGGACTTTCTGATACCTTTGCTATGTTCCCATGTACATGTTTTTGGCAGTTAAACATCATAAGAATAGGACTCTCTTTGACTAGAGGTGAATATCTAGTTAGTAGTGTAGTTTATTGTGTTGTGCTCCGTCCCAGTATCTGTAAAACCCACTGACATAAAGCTGTCTTCTGAGCCCTTAAGATTTTTAACTTGGAAGGAAATTTAACCATTAAAATCTGTAAGTATAGAAATTCTTTTGCCATGTAATTAAGAGCATGTTTGCAATGACAAAAATTTAAGAACAAAATGTTATTTGACTATGAGGAAAATGTACAAAATCAGGAGCACAGGTAAAGTGTAACAGTATTACCATAGAAACACAAGCATTATGGTTTAACACATATTGCAGAAAGATGTATTGCATCGACACTGTGTAAAGGTAAGTTATTTGATTTTTGAAAGCCTCAAGATATATTTCACTAGTCCACCACACTAATATTTTGTGGAAATATGTACAATTCTATTATCAGCTCAAATATGTTTTTATCTATCTTTGAAGTGATTTCTTCTTCAAAAGATAACAAATGTAGGTTATTTCAAATTTTTTTAATTTCTTTGACTTATAATTAAAATATATTGTATATTGACAGGGCGTTTATTCCTTAGTCAGTAAGAAATTTTAAAAAATTTCAGCTGAAAAATTCTGATCTGACATATGTTGTTTACAAGGTAAAAATACCACTAGAATTTCTTTTGCCCAACCCAAATATTTAGATGACAATAATATGTTAAAAAGTGCAATAAAGATCATATTTATTAAATGTAGAGTGTTTTAAAAGTAAACACTTGACTATTTCTAAGCGTTAGGATTTTTATGAGACAGATAAACACTTGAATTTAATATGCAGTTGAATTAAAGAATATTAAAATTTCCTTACAATACTTTTTACAGTCAAATGTAAAGTAGTTCAAGCTGTAAATATGTCAATACAGTACCATTCATAAGAATTTACTCAATTTTATCAAACTGTAAGTTTATTATACCGCTAATTACGTCGAATACAGTAATATAAAACCCAAAACCCAGGCTTACCATTGCTATACATTAGCCTAAGTATTTTACCATTGATGATATTTTTATTGCATTTTGCAGCTTCCTAGTACAGATGAAGAAAATGACATGGAAGTGGAAGATTTGGGTGAGTTAGATTCAGATGTTTACTTTTTAAAAATCACACTTTTGCCAAGGCTAAGACCTCTTGGCTACAAAATGAACAATAATGAACCTATACCTGTAATGACACGACATAGATATTATTAAGTTCCTCTGCACGTCATCTTAATTTGAGGATTCAACAAAATCCCAGCTGAAAATACTGTTGTTCAAGGATTTTATAAAATGCCAGTTGCCTGATTAACTTTTTGAAATTTGTAGTTTACACTTGTGTTGGAGGCTTATTCAAAATGAAGTTACTTCATAACACATTGTTGGAGTACATCTAGAACCGAATCTTCTGGATATTAGAGCTTCGGCTTGTACAGAGTCTTCTCTATTTTATTGATTTATTTATTTATTTGGGGTTTTATGTCGCTTTCAACACTGTACAGGTCATATCACAACGGGTAGTTGGAAGGGCAGAGGAAACCAGTACATATAGTTCATTAGGGTTCTGTACTGTAAACTGCCGACCAACGGCAAGCAACTACCAGCTTTCCCACTTGAGGCCATGCCGGGAATCGAACCCCGGCCTCAGAGGTGGGAGGCGAGAGTGTTACCACTCTGCCACCGTGGCCCCTATCTATTTTATTGAAAGTCTCACTGTATTTAAACTGAAATTAATATGACAATTTTACAATTAATTACATCATAACTTGTGACTGCTTTTCAGAGGCCAACGAGGAGTTGGTGTTTGCCAAGTTTATGCGAGCTCATAAGTGCTACGACCTCATTCCCACCAGCTCCAAGCTAGTGGTGTTTGATACTCAGTTAAATGTAAGTACACGTCTGGGCTGGTATTCATGAAAAATCTCAATCTCAAACTCAGTCTCAAACTCAGAGTCAGTCACAGTCTCAAACTCAAACTCAGTCCTACATAAATATATACTCAAAGTTAGCATTCTTAAGTGAAATCCTACCTTAGTAGTATATGCTGAAACTTAAATGAAAAACATGGTCAACCATAATTAATACAGCCGTAATCTCTAGCACTTATGACTCCTTTCTTGCTAACTTAAATAATCCCTAAATATAGCAAGGATAAATGTATTAGGCCCTGAGTTTAAGTATATACTTACTTGAGAATAGGTTTTATATTTGTGTTTGAGGTTAAACTCAAATTTAAGGTTTAAACCCTAAATTATAGGATTATATTTGAGTTTGAGTCTGAAATTGAGTTTGAGAATTTTTGTGAATACCAGCCCTGGGAAATGACACAATAAGTAATCCTTAAAGTCAAAGGTTAAAACATTCATTACAGTTGGGTGTAAGTGCACATGGTACTTAAATGTATAGTTATTGTCTGCAGTCTGTCCTCGGTTAGACATGTAATTGCAGTACAAGTTCTCTGTCGGGGAAAAAACTGCTCCGGAGTTTGCTTTGTTCAAACTGTTTATTCAAATTGAAAAAGTTACAAAGTCCAGCTTGCATAATGATGAACAAATTTGAATCAGACCTTTAAAATCACCCAAAATCTCAGTATATCCAACAAAAATTGATGTATGAAGTGAAATAAATGACTTAACATGCTCTATAATAGAATAAATTCACAATTTTTTTTACACAGAATTCTAGATCATGCAAATTCGTCAACAAACTTTGACAATCACTTCAGATCTGATCCTGGGAATATCCTGATTTTAAGCCATAGTTCATTTTGTGATTTAGGAGTAATCTCTGTTCAGTATTTTGATGGTGAACTCGAGGCAGTCTGCTGGGATAGTTGGATTTGATTTGAATAATCAGGGGAGAAGCTAAGATTTTTGATTTGGTGTGCCTTGATATTTCCAAAAGATGTGGTTATATGAAATATTTGTTAGATGATGGGGTATTGTATATCTCTTTAATGATTCTACCAACCAAAAGGGTATGCCTGGGTGTACTGGCTTATGTAAGCTACACCCCTGGTAACAGAATGTTCATAAAAGAGGTAAGGTATGCGAGTATTATGCAAAGGTTCTAACTGAAATTTCCAATTCTACTCATCCTAAACAGTCACTATAGATTACACAAGATAAGGAGTGTTGATAACCCAGTCATTTTCTGGTTTGTTGTTACCCAGTGCAGATGTTAGTATTGTGAACCATAAACCTGTACACGGTTTTTCGTTTGTTTCTGACCAAAATAACAAAATTCGCAAAGAATATTTGGGAACAGGTAATTGAAAACGTCATCATTTTAGGCCACCTAATGGCTGATACTTCATCAAAACGACAAAAAATATACTTATCTTGTGAAATATGTCACATTTTTACTTAATATTGAGCAAAAATCATGTTTACGTACTTAATAATTTCTTGCAAAAGCCATTTCCAGTTACAAGTTCTGCCTCATGTACGCTGTGCGAATAATTTTACTGCACAATAACAAGCATACAAAATACCGGATTTTGTTCGTTTCAAAGCCCCCGGTAACCAGTTTTGATTTCTATACAAAAAAAAATTCTGTAAAGGGTTCCACGACTAGCAGATGTGGTGGTATGTTAGGGTATTAGAAATAGGGACGCTCGGTACCAAAAATGTGTACATCTGGAGGTCGCCAATGCCAAATCGTACTGATTTTTGGGCTGCGCATTTTAGTACACCCCAACCAAACATTGGCGTTTCCTCTTAACGACATCGCAATAAAAGTGGCCAAATGTGCACAAAAGTTTGAAATGACAAAGAAATACAGAGTAGAATTTAGGGCTGTGACGGATGCTGAAAAACGGCATCGACTACTCGCCCTCTGACAACCGGCCCGAATTTGAGTAACCGCGAGATTTAGTATCTACCATTAGAAGTCTTCTGTAAACAAATAGTCGGTTCCGAAAACGAAACTTTTGAAGAAAAATGTCTTCTATTTGACCATATATAATAGAATATGGGGTAAATTGTATGTTTTCAAGTGAAAATAACAACTTTAATTGATATTATGTGACGGAAATGCTGAAGTGTAGCATATTTTACACGAGCGTTTCATTACATGGACGATAATACAATACCTTGCGAGTAACCGAGTTTTTAAAATGGACTCGGAGCACAAGCCAAGAGCGCCTTGTACACCGAGGCTTGAGTACTCGTTCGCAGCCCTAGTAGAATTAAAGCATGAAGAAATAATTACTGGAAGGTAATAATGTGGTACAAAGAGCAGTTTATATTCTACAAAGCAATCTAATGAAAGACCCGAGCTATTTAAAGAATATTAATGCAGAAAAGGGGCCAAAGAAACTCGCAGTATGATCCACTAGTTACTCAGTACCAGCAAGGAGGGTGAATGTCCTTTTTTTTCAAACCAGATTGAGTTACTCCAGAAATAGCCCATCTCGTTGGTCATAAATCCTTTGATAAGCGATCTATTTATAGCCGTTACTTTAACTCTGTGGATGTAATCCAGTCTTTTTATCATGGAGTCAGGCCAGACTTCAAATAACACCCATTATTTGAGGTCTTTGCCTCTATAATATCACCGTTTATATGTGGTACTTAGGTTACCTAGACACTGGTCTGTATTGCATTACGAGATGCTTTGATATGAAGACAAAGACAACACGGTATTCCTTCCTCCATTTATGGGTCTATTTCATGAAACTTTCAGCTAAAATTTTCCATAGATCATTACATAAATGATAAAGACCGCAGCATACTGGATACTGGCTTATTGTTTGATTCATATAAATGTACACAAAAATCCAGTTACAGACATCAAGAACTAGTCCCCAAAAAGGAAGATATTTTACAAAATAAGAGTAAGATATTGCATAGAAATGCTTAATAATGTGTACTTGTAGTATAATATCTCAATACAAGTGAATTAATATGCAAAATGTTAACTTTATCTTACAAATATTTACTGAATTTTGTTGTGGTTTTATTTTATCTACAACTATTGAAAGATATTATAGTTTGGTGTATACTAAAGCCAATGAATCCAGTTTTCATCAAATTTTTGTTCTTGGGACCTGGTTTCCAAAATATCATTTTTGATCACAACACCAATTATTCAGCGTTTTAATATTGATTTTTTTTTAAACCTGCTTTAAATTACAGGCTCTTTTCACAGTGATAAAAATGGTAAAAAAAAAATCAGACCAGAAATTAAAAAGTCATAGTGTTAATTGTAGTTGCATGCTACATGCAGACGACACTTTCTGATTCTGAGATATATTGGAGAATTCTTTAAGATACGATTGTTTCCTGTAAACCCTTATCATATCATCTTAGCATGTAACTCTGTCACAGTGGAAACAATGTTGATTTTTCCAGAAATTTTGTATATTTAACCTGTAAAACTACAAATGTCGCTGAAATCATTCAGTAGCTTAAATCAGATTGAAATTTGTCAATATTTTAGTTCTTTATCATTTAAAGATTTTTCTTTTTTTTCAGTAAGACCAACAACTTGGTTCTTTAGTGACTCCCTCGTTTCTCTTGTACAATAATTTCGTCACAAGCCCTTTACTATTCACCATCAGAGGGGTGGGGGGAGGAGGGGTAAACGAGGGCTGTTCTTGTCATCTTTTTCCTAAGTTACAACTGTAATAACACTTCATCATGATTGTACTCTCTCCTCATTGCCATGACAACAAAAAGAAAGGAAATAAAATTAGGTACACCTGAGATATAGGGACCTCATACTGATGAGATTAAAATGTGCAAAGATAGAAAACCGTTAAATGTGGTTGTCCATTTTCTTGAAATGCTGAAGTTTCTGTTAAATTGTTTCTTACAATAATAACAAGCTATATTGTGAACTACTTTACTGATCAACGAATCCTGTTACTTGAATAAGAAATTTCTTTACCACTAAAACACTTTTTAGGAGTAACTTTATTATCAGCTCACATGTTTACAAAGTATTTCTGCACTACCAAAGATATATTCTTAAATCATCCACACATACTTCGTGTTGGTACATACTAAAATTTGAAGACCTAAATTCAGGTCATAGTTTCTGAATATTCCAGGCCGGTTTTCACTCTCATAACGCCCATCACCAGCCCATTGAACCGATTTGGTCACATCATCCATGGATGTTTGAAAAGGCAGATATCATACTCTTTAGCATAATCGGATTGCTCCTCTGACTTTCTTCTCATACATGGAGGTCCACATCACTACAATATTAGAGTAAGAAATGTAAAATTAGCCACATATATGAAATTCGCCACATGTGGAAACACTAATAAAATGCATGAATTGAGGTGAGATCTGTTGAATGCATAGTAAATTAAGGCTTTTGGAACTGAAAAATAGCAAGTTTAAGACAAAACATCTCTTTTTCAAAGAGTTATCCAAGGTTTTTAGAGGTGGCGAAATTTAGATTTCTGGCGAATTTTAGATTCCTTACTCTAGACACCAGTAAAAAAAAATGTTTAAAAAGCTTCACGTGGCTGAGTGATCTGTCCTCACAGACTATTTGTCCAGTACACCGATTACTAGAGTAAGAAATCTAAAGTTCGCCACCTCTAAAACCTTAGTTAATTTTATGAAGAAAATGATATTTTGTCTGAAAATTGGCATTTTTCAGTCCAAAAAGCCTTAATTTACCATACATTCAACAAATCTCACCTCAATTCATTTATTTTATTAGTATTTCCACATGTGGCGAATTTCAGATATGTGGCGAATTTTAGATTTCTTACTCTACACATGAATGGTCAGGGCTTAATGTTAGCAGTGCTCTTTATGAACCATAGCATTTGAGAGCAGGCCAATTTTTTTTTGGTTGCACAACCAGTCTTTCCACCTGGGAGAAATCAGCTAGTTAGTTTCCCACTCCTGTATGACAGGCTCACTCAAAGACCCACAACAACAGCGTGAGTTTAAAGTCAGTGAGGTACTATCATTTGTGGCTAAACAGGAACAGTATCATTAGCAGAACGAAGACTATGAGGTATTTTGTAATTCCTTGCGTATTCTCCTGGAGAAGACAAATAAGATAAAAAATCAACAACAACAAAATTGAAAACACAAAGTATATCCAGTTGGTTCAAGGAAACAAGGCTTTTGAGTCTCCCTAATGTTCTTTTCAAGACTTGCCAAGATATGGCTATAGATTTTATGAAATACATATATAGGCGGAAGCAGAGCTTCTTTTTGCAAACTATGACCGAGACATAGGAATTAATTTCAGGCACCAGTATAGTCCTTTCACTCACATTCTGAAGGCTTATATGCACTAAGTCGATCTGATACAATACTCTCGGTTACGAGTACTTCTTGAATGCTGGAAAACCTCGGACCATAAAGAAGGTAGTACAGAGCTCGTCTCAGCCAAGTCTTGGGCTTAACTTTTGTGCACAGCTACAGCCAACTTAAACCTAAGACTATGGTTAGGAGCACTTCCTAAACAGAACAGAGATATTTGGACTAGAAGGAAGGTAGTTATGTTCATTTTAGGTGAAGCTCTATGGAGTACATGTATATTAACCTTGTTTATGGTTTAATACAAATTTCACTGCTTTGTTCAAATTAAAGTGGGCTTATATCTGAGCATATAGGATTGTGTGACGTTGATATTGTAGGTATGGGCCTCTCAGTGAAATCCCTTTGTTGACCTTATTTGGTCATTTAGTAGTGTCACTGTTTTACCCACATAATGATTACAGTTATACCAGTACCCTGAACAAAGGGTACTGTTAATATAATTATAATTTCTAATGCTTAGTTAATTCTTTTTATTTCAAAAAGTAGAAGCTTTTTAAGATTAGTTCTCAGTATTCAATATTGATTACCTGCTAAAAGTCACAAGACAATTTCAGTACAAAATTCAAGTCTGTTTTTAAGGCTGGGAATTGATTGTATTTTGCAAAGTATGAACCTACATTTCAATTCTGTGCCAAACACCATAATTTGCCATTACCAAGCTCAATTACTGTTGTACATCTTGCAATGCTGACTTTTCTTTACCACAAATAAGAATCCCACAATTCATGTGACAGACCAGAATATACATTGCTGACCATAGTAGAGATCATAGTTGTATTTTTTTAAACTTCAATTATGTTACATCATAAGTCCTCTCCATTGGAAAATGATATGTCACTTCAAATACCACCAACAGTGAAAAGTTTGCCCAAATTCAAAATTGCCCAACACACACATTGTCAGATTTTAATAGCATATTAATCCTTCAGCACTGACCACACTGGTGGCATCTGGATAAACATTATACAGCGGGGAGGGGATGAGGGGGTACACTTGAATATGTTTCCATATTTTACTACTGCCTACTTTGGCCTTCATATTGTATGAAATCTAATAGTCTAGCTTCAGTAGCAGTTTTTCTGTTTATATTGATCATTTTCAACATTTTATGTATGTTTGCATTCTATGTGTACAGAAAATGAGACAAACTGTAAAACAATCTGCATTTACTAAGTGAACTGATATTTTGATAAAAATTGAAATGCAATGTAAAACTAAAGTTTGATATCGATGCTGAAATGGAATGTCAATCCCTTCCCCAAATATAGCATACACCTTGTTTAAATTATTGCGTTTGAAGCAAACCTTAAGTATATGTAAATTTGAGATTTTCAGAAAGTATTTAATTCATTAACTAAGCACACCTGAGTGTACTTCTATATTTGTCTGAAATTTTGTATTGATTTCTGGGCTGAATATCTGCTCAATTTACCCTGGATTTGTCTAAAAGATCTTTACCCAACAGAAAAAAAAGAGATTTTTACACTGCTGATCACAAGCTGAAGCCAAACACAGTATGAGACTTTTATTGAATACTAATATCTCAAGATCAAAGATGGTGTTTGTATGTTCCATTCAAAAGCCTGGGTTATATTGAGGTAGGGCCACAGTATTTGCTACTTGTGGGAGTTTGAACTCAGATAGAGGTGACGGCCAATGATTAAATACCAAACTTGCTAAGTTTCTCGGCCAGTAATGATGCATCTAACATCATTTTCAGAAAAAATTTTATTTCAAGTGAGAAAAAACAAGGCTGAAAAGTCTTAAGATCTAGAGTAAGAAATCTAAAATTCGCCACATATCTGAAATTCGCCACAGGTGAAAATACTAATAAAATAAATGAATTGTGGTGAGATTTGTTGACTGTATAGTAAATTAAGGCTTTTTGAACTGAAATATACCAATTTTTGGACAAAAACATCATTTTCTTCATAAAATTAACTAAGGTTTTAGAGGTGGCGAATTTTAGATTCCTGGCGAATTTTAGATTTCTTACTATACATGCGTGACCTGAAAAGCCATCAGAGACATTAGTGCACTAGAATTTATGAAAGTATGGTGGGAAAAAAAAAACACAAATTCTTAGTCAGGTACATCCCATACTTGGTCTAGAACTCAGACGGTCACCCATCCAAGAGCTAAATAGAGCTCATTGCTGCTTAACTTTAGCGATGAGACATGTACTCAACACACTACACCACAATTAATGAAAGTCTGGTGACAGAAAAAAGAGATCTCTAGAAGCGCAAGCCTTGCTAGAGCTCACGCTTAAAAAAACTTTGTACTAGTTGATCAAGATTCTAGTGTTGGTATCGAATAATAATATGTATATCGATATCAAACCATTTTTTGCCTTTCGTATCGATCGATATTGAAATATCGGGTCATAGATGTTTTCCGGGAGAGACCTTCCAAACTGTTTCGCAAGTTTTAGTTGTTTCCCGAAACGTAAACAAATATGGCGTTTCCGCTTTAGCGGTAAGTGAAAGTTTACAAAAATAATATGAAAACCATTATATTCTTAAAATATTGTCCTTTATTTGAATGAAAAACACCATAGTTGTACCTATTAAGTAGTATGTTTCGATATTGATAATGTACTCTATCGATATCAGCATATTTAGCATGGATCGATAAATATTTCAATATCGATAAACAATACCAGCACTACAAGATTCTGCATTGAAAACTACTGGCCAGCAATATGAGCTTTTCTACAACTGGGTGGGTGATCAGTCCTATTGACCCCCTAGGTCCCTGTAATCAGAGATGATTGGTTACTTTGAAGTATTATTCTGTTTCCTGGTATACCTTAAAGTGTAGAATTTACTTACAGCAGAAGTGAATCTCTGAACCTCGAGTGACAAGGATTTTGCCGTGTTTTTTTACTGGCATTCTTGACTAAAGAGAAGTATTTTAAAAGTTCACTTTATAGGTAAAACCAGACCCATGAAGATATTAATGATATCATCTTTTACTGTTCTCAGGTGAAGAAGGCTTTCTTTGCATTAGTCTACAATGGGGTGCGAGCTGCTCCACTGTGGGACACGGCAACACAAGACTTTGTAGGTAAGTCAAGACTCTACAAGTTTAAGAGATATTAAATTATACTTCTCTGGTAAAAATACAAAACTGTGTAGGTTTTCATAGTTCTGTAATTCACCGGAATGACTACAAATTTTAAATGCTTCTGTACACATTTCATTGTCATAACAATATTTTTTAGTAACAACACAAAAGATGGTAAGTACCATAGCAAAACTTTTTGTTTGATCTGTATGACAAAAAGATGTCGTGCATGACGATGACAATATTGCACAAGTGTGTAACACGATTAATGTAGTGTTAATCCTAATAAGTGACTTTTTTCACATATGTTTTGTGAGGGAAGTTTCACTATAATTATTACCATTTCATCTGAATAATAAGTAAAATAAGTCCATATTTAAAGAATGAATGCAAAAAGGCTATAATATTATAGGCACCAGTCAGTTAAAGCCTTTAACTTTTAACTTTTGATTTCTTGGCCATTTCTGCATGGATTTCAGTGCAACAAAAACGACCAGAAGCTCTGTGAAAATACCTTTCAGTGATGAATGCAACATCGTTTCATAATACATTGAAATATTACCGAAAATCGGCAGTTGTTGATGAATTTGTAACACAAAATTTTGCATGATAAGTGGCAATACAAAAGCATAGTAGTGGAAATACAACAAAAAAAATGACCAATTAGTATTCATTCATTAATGGGCATTAACATTTTCTTTATCATTTATGACATTAGTAAGACTGTCTAACAACTCAGGGCTGGTAAAAAATACATCCGTACTCGTTAAACTAAAAAAACATTTATAATGTTTTTAAGTAAAATACCAGACACTATAGGTAACAACTGAGGGTAAAACAAAAATCTTTTATTTAATATTATATTACTCTAATTGATTAGAAAGAGATTTGAAAGAAATATTGTAGCTTTCTCTTGGCAGTAATATTAGCTATTTTAATCAATGAATTTGGATAAGGTATTTTCAGTCTGTACTGATGTCACAAGTAGACACTGCCCAAGATACCTTCTGATGGTTTTCTCGAAAATTGGTTAATTTTTCTTCAGGCTAAAATTATCAATTTTATATTAAGTTTAATCTTTTAAAATTTTTGTGACATGTGAAGTGTATAAAGTGTGTCATTGTAATTTGCAGTTTAAAAAATACAGATTACAATATTATTCTTTTGTATTTTCAGGAATGTTAACAATTACAGATTTCATCAAAATATTACAGACGTATTACAAATCGCCTTTAGTAAGTATTTTTAACTAAATGCAGTAATATAGTGACACAATGGATGTACTACTGAATGAGTGATGTGTAATGTTACACCTGGGCCTACCGACAAATCCCTAATAGCTTTTGGTTCCACAACTAATCAAAAGAAATAACTACATTGCCTTATATGGAAAAAAAATCTTTTTAACAAGTTGAACCAAGGCCTATGCCGGGTCCCACGGGGTACAGACTCTATTTTTTTTTCAGATTATTCTAACCCTATTCTTAGAATGAGTTAAAAATAGGATTATTCTCACCTAGGTATACAAATAGGTAGCAGCTTATGTTTGTCCCTGTAACATACAAGTGTCACATTCACAGCAGTACAAAAGCTGATTGCCACCAAACACCATCCCAGACAATTAAAAGCTATGGGAGTGACTCAGGGGCCAAGCACACTGGGACCTAGCCTTACTGTGGGCTCAAATTTATAACCAAACCGACTCATACATCTTTGGTATACATAAAGCTGTCGTACAGGTAAGGAGATATAAACTGTGTTTTAGCAAGATCTGACGTAGAAGCCACTGCAAGCCAGTGTATAATAATAATAATAATAGTAGGATTTATATAGCGCAAAATTGATACAAATCCTCTAATGCGCTTGAGTCCAAGAAGGGAGAGTCCAGGGACAGGCATGGGTCGGCATCTAAAAAGCGGCATAAGAGAGCATAAGAGAGTACATTATATTCACTGAAATTTTATTTTGTAAATTTAAAGTTTTCCTTGAGACCTTTTCTCAATCCTGATGGAAACCAGGAATAAACATTAACCACCTGTCCCAATGAATTACTTCACCTGTTATATCCAGTGATATCTTGTGGCAGCTCCACTCCAAATAAGGTATTAAGTGATATTATTAAAGAGACGTTCTCTTTTATGTAATGATGATTAAATCCAAATTGAGTCATAAAGGGTTTTTTTTTATGAGTCGGTGTGAAAGGTAGCTTCTCTATTGATTTTACCAATGGTTAGAGTGAGAAATGACAATGTAGGACTTGGAGAACATAATAACCTCACCATGTAATACCCTATTTATAAATTAATTCAGGATTGCTGGGCAGAAGTGTTTTGGCATAATAACTACAACAAAACATATCAATTGTCAGACATAAAGTGATGGGATAAGTTGAAACAGTAGAAACAAGCAGTAAATCTGAAGAAATTTGAACGTTTAATCCTACATTCTAACAGACTACATTAATTTGATGAAACGGGTTATGGTGGCACAGTGGAAACACACTGGCCTCCCACCTCTGAGGTAGGTGGTTCAAATCCCGAACCCTGCGTGGGAAAGATGGTAATTTTTTACCGATGGTCAGTAGTTTACAGTACAGAAACTTGACCAACTGTATGTACTGGTTTCCTCTGCCCATAAAACTTCCCGTTATGATATGACCTGTACTGTGTTGAAAGCGAAATTAAAACCAATATAAACTTCGATTTGATAAGTTCAAACTCCTGTTAGTGGGCTCATTTGATTGGGATTATCCAACAAATACAATTTTTTAGAAGTGAGTATTGGTGGGATTCCATTAAGGAAAATATTTAACTGAGCTGTGTCTGTTATAAAGTGGGTTATAAAGAACAGTCTTCTATCTTTTTTCTTCACAAAAGGAATGTCTTCAGTTAGACCAGAAACTGCAAATTTCTCAGGAATATTACGAAGACTTTCTAAACAGAAATGTGGAGCATTTGGTAACTGTCGTATATATTTAAGAAGATACAAAGTTAATCTCACACCTAGTTTGGCTAAGTCACCATGTTAGACAATAGTGTTGGCATGTGTATATTCTATTGATCTATATATTGGCTCAGAGTTTTAATGGTTTCCCGGCATTCTCTACGTACGCTGTATCCAATTTGTAATTGCTGAACATGAAAGTCATTCTTTTATTGTAGTAATAAATACCGATTGTGAGGGCGTTTGTTTACATGATATACGCCCGGCAAAAATTTCAAATAATGCCAGAGCGCCTGTAACAAACGCCCGAGCATGAGGTATTTATTACTATTATAAAGACTGGCCTACCTGGTTGAAAGAAATATCCCTTTATTTTTACGAGGTGACACAAACAAGGGATCCGCCTTTTTGTTTTGAATGCATGATCGCCCTCATAAAAATGGACGAATTTCCAAATGAGAAATTCGAAACGACACTTCCGTTTTTCAGCGGGCCGTTATTGGAGGTTTTACTCCCAGCTGATTCTATGCGCACAGACGGGTTTTCGTTCACTGCACACTTCCGGTCTTTATAATACATGCTTACTAATACTCTATGATGGTTAGAGAATCTTGAAAAAAATTCCACGTATAAACAATGTCCTAGAACCTTGTTTACTCTCTCACGATAAAAATAAATATAAGGAATAACAGGGAACTAGGGACACGGCACATGCACAGTATAAATATGTAAAGTTCCTACCAACAAGAATATCTAAAATATTCCAGTTGGTTGCTGATATTTGCTTTCACCAACGCATAGTATTGGTGAGGATAAGCCAAGTATTTAACTTATAGAAACGTAAATTTCAATAAATTAGTTCACTTTTATATCTGACATGATTTATTTTGAAATAGAATTCGTGTTTTAAAGCATTTATTGCAGAGATTTATAAAGGTTCAGAAGCTGATTTGCACCACAGGGGTGATGAAATATTGTAATAGAAGTTTTATATCGATGTTGCAATTCAGTGCCAACACTATTGTACACAGAACACTGAAAATATTCAAGACACTGTTGGTTTTCTTCACGTTGTTTGTTCAAGTTTTCCTCAAATCTTATACACCAAAATGCCATGTAGTCAGAACTTTGTTTTTAGGAGAAAGTTTCATTGCAGGAGTATTATTGTACTCATTAACAGAGACCACTAACGCAGTACAAACTTTCATGTAATGAGATACATTTTTTAACTAACTTTTAATGGTGGAAAAGTCATTGAAAACTAACTTTCAGTGGTTGAAAAATCATTGAGAATTGTTACAAAATTTAGCGAGTCAAGATGGGGGCTAAAATACAATTTATTGTGGTAGTTGATTTTTAATGCATCAGATAATGAGCGTGCTAATCTTCTTGTGATAATGGTGTAATGCATTCAAAATTATGGATTTATGAATTCTATTGGATTTTGATATAAAATTAAATTCAAATTCTGGCATTTCTTATACCTAACAGAAAAAAAACTCTTTAGAGAGTAGGGTAGGGGTTAAAGCATACTTGAGCTCAGAAATTACCTCCAGGCCTTAGAGAAGATTCAAACCCGCAACAAGAATGGAGCAACCCCCCAGTGTTACAGATCGATATATCAGCCATTATGACAACCAAAGGTTGATTCAGAATCAACTGTTTGTTTTATATTTTTGTGGGGCACTATATATTAAATAACACTTTCTATGGGAATATACATTTTTCTGTCCTCTGATTTTAGGGTCTGCTTTTTGAATGGAGGTTAAGCCCAGTATAACTATTAAATTCATTTGAATTATACATCACTCGGGTCAGAATTTTTGTGTCGTAACAGTTCCCATTTTCTGTAAATGGGTATGGTTTCACATAAACGGGAACAATCGGTTTGTTGCATAAAAATAGTTTTAAGTAAGGTTACACCGAAAGTCACCCGAATATTTTTGTTATTCCAGGGAAAGTAATGTTTCTGTAACTTGGCCATTGATGTAAAATTGTTAATGATCGACTGCAGTGACTATGTGACAATGTCAACAACGATCGGTGTAGTGCACAGCAAATCATTGCTCCACCACCCACACCCTCAGAGGTGGAATCTCAAGATATTTTAGAATTTACATCTACAGACTTCCATTTTGTTGACAATTTAAGTATTCTTTTTATTTTGTATAGAATGTCCAAACAAATAGCAAATGTTGAAAATATCAAAAACAGAGTATCACAAAACATACAAACGGAAAAAGGTGTTTCAGGGAAACTCCCAGATTCAAGTGTCAACCTGATGTTTTAAACTTATCGGTGTGACAGGTTTTATTTTACTCTCAGAATATGAGATATGAAATTTGTCACGGCATATGAAATTCCCCAGTGAAGAAACCTCTCCAGTATTTCTTTGACTTGTGGGTAGAGTAAGCCATCTAAAATTTGCCGCATATATGAAGTTCACCACATGTAGAAATATTCATAAAATAAACCGAGCAAGGTCAAATTTGCTGAAAGTCTAGTAGATTAAGGCTTTCTGTAACTAAGAAATACCAATTTTAAGACAATGTGTTACTTTCATCTGTAAATTTCCTCAGGTTGTATAGGTGGTGAATTTTAGATTTTTGGTGAATTTTAGATTTCTTTCCCTGATTCTCTATACATATATGATTTATATGACTACATTGTCACATTCATCTCCTGATGTCAATTGAGCATAAATTTTGATTATTTGGTCTTACTTTATCAAGATATCCCCCCGGAGTGGCAAATTTCATATGCTGGAGCACATTTTGTACATCTTACTCCACCTGTTTTTGTTTCAGTTTGACTAAAAACATGGCCACTGGGTAAGATGGTGAAATTTGCCTATTGAGTTTAAATTCACCACTGGCCCCTTGATTAACACAACAAGGAACAAGGAAACAGACACTGAAACTTTGAACAGTGACTCTCAGAGAGTTAAAGTATATGTTTCAGAGGATGAATCTCCTTCATTTCACTTATAACTAGTTTTCGCAGATTTTTTTTAAAATACTGTATAAGTGATAACTCTCACAAGGCAGTAATGTGACCTATTTTAGCGATTAAGCTTGCATAAATTATATAAGTTAGATGACCTAAAATTGTGACAATAATTATAAATGTGAAAAGAATTTGTCAGAAATCAAAGTAAAAAACCCAAGGTTTTGTCATTGGTGGATTTCAGGTTTTGTATTCTGATATACAGTATAATAATGGTGAAGGGACTAACTGAACACTTCTAATTACATCCGGTGGTCTTTTCCAACCAAGTTGCACCAGAGCTTTAACCAGTTGCTTATGTAAATGTTCCTATGAATATTCAAATGTTTGTTTAAATCAAGTAATAACTTTGATGTTGTTTTTGTTCGGATTGAAATACTTTATGATATTGAATTATGGTAAAATATTCTTTGTAAAGCAAAACATGGTATCTTATGGGTCTTTAAGAGTGAAAAGAAAGGTCCTCAGTGGCCTAGTGGTTAGCAAGTTTGGCATCTAATCACAGGCTGTCACCTCTGTGTTAGTTCAACTTCCACAAGTAACAATGCTGAGGACCTGTCCCAATATGACCTGGCTGTTGAACAGGATATACAACCCCAACTTTGATCTTTGAGAGAGAGAAAAAATAATCAATAAAAAACCATGTTTTTATACATACCATATTTGCTGACTTTTTTGTTCTAACATTGCTGTTATTCTGATAATTCTCTGTGAAAATTGGAGGATATGTCTGCATGTACAAAAAAGACAGTATTTTTCAATGTCGAAGCACAAAACTGTTTGTGTCTTGGGTTGAATTCAGTTAAAGTGACAAATACAAGGGGCTTGTGTCTGTAGAACATATGATATTAACAAGATAGAATATTGTTTTTTCTTTAATTTCATCAAATTATATTGGAGACACATATAATACAATTTATATTAGAATATTGTTCTTTAGATGTATATATGTGTTCAGAGTGTGTGGATACAAAATTGCACTTATAAATATGTAAATGTTAACATATTACACCTTAAGTCACCAGATATTAAAATAGGCAAAATTTTGAACAAAATAATATAATTTATCCCTATTTATTTTTCAGGTGAAAATGGATGAATTAGAAGACCATAAAATAGCCACGTGGCGAGGTAACATAACCTTTGTTTTTCTATTTAATTAATGATGCATGTAGTTCTGCTAACTTGTTCATGTCTAAAGAAATCTACCCAGTATAACATGTTTAATGTTCATGAATGTAGTACAGTGCATCAACTTTCAGAAGGACTTATTACAAGGTTTTGTTACCTGACATTGGCATAAAAAGCTGAAGTGAGAAAACAGATCGATTTGATTCAATGGCATTATGTTGCAATCCGAGGTGAAGCCTCTGTTGACTATCTCTGCTGAGGCAGTAAGATTGAAATACGTTAGATAATAGAAGGGTCATGTGATAAAGGAGGTGATCGAGTGTAAGACAGTAGTGTGTGAGATCGTGTAGAATAAGGGGTGAGTCGTTAGTGGAGGTATCGAGACATATTTGCTGAAATACCCTGACCAATTTTAACAACCGGAATCTCGAATGTCAGCTAATATAATTATTGGGAAACGAAAAGTATTAAATGCCAGACCTGAATCTGAAGAAATTATAAATTATTACCTCATATTTCACAAGATTTTACTGCATTTATAGTGATTTCTTTGAGAAAAATTGCCATGTTTTGGATTACGGAAGATCACTTCCTGTTTGTAGGTCTATACTATTGGGGAAATGCTGAAACTCTAAATTCTTCAGTATCCTAGAATTGGGGCGGTATTGCATTGGCAGAATCCTGGACTAGAAAATCTGGTTCCGTCGCACTCGTATTTAGAATGTCGGGTTTTGTTATCTTCTACAAGCCATCAAACTTTGATCTAGTTTTCAATGTTTTCAAAACCAGGAAAAACTCAAAAATCTAACAAAGTCTTGTCTCTTTGTTAAAAATATGGTAAAAATATAAAAACCATATATATTTTTAAGAAATTTCACCATATTTTCATTACAATGCAGGTTTTATAGATGGGCGAAAATGGGATCTGTTGGGATGTGGTGAAATCGTGGCGATTTCTAAACATTTTGCAAAGTCCGAATTTCAGACATTTGAACCAAACTTCGAATTTGGGGAATTAGACGAGTGGACTGTCAAACTTCTACAAACATCGTCGCAGCACTATAAGAGAGTGAGGAAATACAAACCTTTGCTGTCAGACTTGAAGAATAAGATTAAGTTCAGACAGCCAAAGGAAGGGTTGTAAAATAAAAGAGGTGTTCTTATAGGGAAGTATGAATTAGGGAGAGTTGGTAGAAGTTCTTTAATAACATTTTTGGATAATAGTAGGACTGATAATAGAGGTGTCAGTATTTGATGTATAAAATTTTCAGTTTAAAAATATTAGTCATTGCATTTCTTGCCTTGATTTTTCTGTATAAGTGTGTTATTTGCAGTTGATGTGTACACTATTCTTTGCAATAAGTTTTAAGTCTCCTAATCACTGCACCACATTGTGCGTAACTGCAGTATCATACTCTCATCTCTTGGACACTGACATGAACTAACATAAGTGTTAATAGGTAGACCGCAAAGTGTAACACAAGTATATTTCTAAAAGTATTTATTGCTGAAAGAAGTGTATGTTGTCTCAGCTGCCATAATAAGAGACAACAACATAATGGTAATATTACTGAAAACATGGCAAGGTCTCAATTCTTACTGCCATGGACATCTGCACTTTACTGCCTAGCTACCAATTATTGCCGGGTACCAGTTATCACCAGACAGAAATCAGATAGACATAACTTGACCAAAAGTACATCCCAAGTCTAGTGAATAAGGTAAAACTGTTTCCAAAGTGAATAGAACAAATACACAATAAGAAGCTTTCAAAATATGTGGCCATTACTGAAATATAAAGGTTCTATTTATTGGTGGCAATAATTGGTAGCCGGGGATAATTGGTGGCAAGGCAGTATGCCTGACAATGTACAGTGCAGAGCCCAACATTTCCCACATAACAGGATTTGAATTTACACACAGTGACATAAGTTATATGCAATGAATAGACTTGACGCATTTCTGGGTATATTTACACTTTTTACAGAGGTGCTGCATGACTACACGCGGCCGCTGGTTTACATAGAACCTGACGCCAGCTTGTTCGAGGCCATTAAGATGCTGGTGAAGTTTCGTGTTCACCGTCTTCCTGTGATAGATCGCCACAGCGGCAACGCTCTCTACATTCTCACGCACAAACGCATTCTGAGGTTCCTCTACTTGTATGTGAGTAAAAACACTCTTATACTATGACTTGTATGTGACTGTATTAGGATATACTCTTTGCAGTAACCATCCTAAATCTGAGTAGCCGTGTTTTAGTATTTACTAACAGAAAATACCAATAAAGCATTTATGGCAGTTCATGTTAGTAAGGACGGATATGTGGAAAAATGAAAAACCATTATTGAAAAGATAAATGTGACTAATAACTACAGGTACTTTAATGGTTTACAAGTAACGAGTTAGTTTTTCTCAGTCCACCGTTTTTCAAGTAATTGGAAACCATGCCACACCCTTGTTTTTGTGGTAAATATTTTGAAACTCTCACTTAGGCTCTAGTTATCGTCAAAATTGATTTTGAGTCCTTTACAATTACACACACAAGTATCCTTATAGGGCGTAAGTCTTATCTAACTGCCATTCTTTCAGATACATGATCTTCCACTGCCCAGCTTTGTGAATAGAACTTTAGAAGAACTGGAAATAGGCACATATAAAGACATCTACACAGTAAGTTCTGACCATTTATTGATTGTGATTAGTGGTTTGGTTCTAGGACTTATCAATGTGTATGTAGCGGTCACACGTTTATTGTGATATGACCCAGACAGTGTGTTTCAAAACAGTGTTAAAAGTCAATCAATCCCAAGCCGAAACAGCACTGTGTTGGTCATCATTCTTATGTGGAGTTATGACGACTATTCAGGGACACGATAAAGAATAGAATAATCAATTATTTGAAGTAGATATTAGGGAAAGCTTACTCTTGTGTTTGTTGTTTGGAATCAGACTTTGCAGATGTTCTTATACAAAGTGAGTTATAATAAATCATTTTGTGTGACGTTAAAATAATCTAACTTCTGGAAATTTTTTTAAGTGAAAAAGAGTGATCTTTTAAAGAGCAGGGTGGCTGTAACAGAGGACACGAGTGATCCAAAATGACACCTTATTCTAGCCTGTTACTTTTATATTCTGAAAGAATTGTCAAATCAGAGGCTATTTGTATCAAGAGACACCATCTTTTAGAGCTTTGATTAAAAGAAATCATTGCTGATGTGCTGCACTGATAGAAATGTTAGCCATAACAAATTTTTACCAATTTCTACAATTTTCACTAGATTTAATTATCACTAACAGTCAGTTTTCAATTAAGACATCTATCTAGATGTGGAATTCAACAAGAAATTAATTTTCACTGTCCCAAAGGTCAAAGTTGGGGTTTTGCGTCCCGTTTATTAGCCAGGGTCATATTGGGACATGTCCTCGGCATTGCTACTTGTGGGAGTCGAACCCACATAGAGGTGACCAGCCTGTGATTACACGCCAAACCTGCTAACCCACTCGGCCACTGAAGACCACTATTTTCACTGTTCAAGCTCATAAGCTAGGATCACAGTCGTGAATACCAGGTGAGGCTTTCTGCTTAGATAGTATTTTTGTGTATATTTTTACAGGCCACTATGACCACCCCGCTGATAGAAGCTATCAACCTGTTTGTAGAAAAGCGCATCTCCGCTCTACCAATAGTGGATGACAAGAACCGAGTGGTTGACATCTATGCCAAGTTTGATGTCATTGTAAGTGGAGAGTATACAATGTTCTGGCTAGGATAAAGTGTATATCGTAAATGTAACAAGATACATATTCTGTCACATATTTCAAATGTTCTGGTAGAAAAAGCATGTAAGAGTTTTCATCTTTTTTAATAGACTGAAAATAGGAATAATCGTCATACGGCCAGTCTCAAGCTCTGTGAAAATTCTTAAAAGCAGTTCAGAGATGCTCCATAATTTTCAGTTTTCACCGGGCACTGTGGTGATGTGTTACATATTATTCCAGTATTTGCGAAATAGTTTTGTACAAACAATTTACAAATAAACGATGACTTAATGAATACAATTGAATGTACTTTATCTCATTTTTCAGCATTTAGCGGCAGAGAAGACGTACAATAACCTTGATGTGACCTTGGAGACTGCATTAAAGCGACGGCCTGAGCGGGAGGTTGGGTTTGACCACGTACAGACATGTACAAAGAATGAACGTCTCAAAGACATCATGGCAAGGATTGTCAAAGCTGAGGTATATATTAGTCAGTCCTATATAAGAACATATTAATCCATAACCTTATGACTGATTCTAGAAACACTACAGAAAAAGTACTTTCATTGGGTAATAAATCTGTGATGGACTGGAGTCCAGTACCAGGAACAGACATGCTCCACTCAGTTCATACAGCGAGAATCAGGAATAAGTTTCAGCCATATGGGTGACTAGGGTTGGAACAGTGACTTGTTACATAGACGTAAAATTCTTCTAATCAGTAGGTATTTGTTACAAGGAGTGAAGTACTGCATATTGCACTCATGGTAAAAATAAATACATTACTGAATAAGCACTTTGTAAAAAGAATTAAGTTCTTCATAGATACATGTGAGGGAGATTAAGTACTTTATAAGTACTTATTAAAAAGAGTTAGGTACTCAATATGTGTTAAAGAATAAAGTACAGGGGTGAACACATAGATGAACAGATACAAATATAAATGGTTTTCAGAGATAGACATACCTTTGTGGTATAAACACCAATATTGCACAAACTAAATAAAAATGTCATGATATGTTTTGTTTAGGGCTGTGAACGAGTACTCGAGCCTCGATAGACGAGTCGATTTTTGCTATTACTCGAGTCCATTTTAAATCCTCGGTTACTTGCGAGCTATTGTATTATCGCCCACTTAATGAAACGCTTGTGTAAATTATGCCACATTTCAGCATTTCTGTCACATAATATCAATTGAAGTTGTTATTTTCGCTTGAAAACGTATAATTTACTCCTTATTCTATAATATCTGGTCAAATAGAAGACATTTTTCTTCAAAAGTTTCGTTTCCGGAACCGACTATCTGTTTACAGAAGACTGCTAATGGTAGATACTAAATCTCGCAGTTACTCGACTTCTGGCCGGTTATGAGAGGGCGAGTACTCGATGCCGTTTTTCAGCACCCGTCCCAGCCCTAGTTTTGTTTAAGTGTATGGTGCTATTTAGTTTGTGTAATTTTGTTGTTTACACCACTTATACTTGAAAAATATAAGTGGGCTATTTCTTTCAAATTTATACCGTTACATTTTAGGTTCACCGTCTGATCATAGTTGACAGTGACAAACACGTTGAAGGCATCGTCTCACTGTCCGACATCCTCTCCTACCTCGTCCTCAGACCAGCCAATGAGGTGGCTTCTCTGCAGGCCACACCCCTACAAGCCCCACCTACCCAGCCTGATATACACATGGACCTGTCAATCAACTCAGACACAAGGTGAGGGGGGCAATTAGTCTCAACAGTAGATTTTCTTCAAAGAAAAATATAACTTGTGGTCTCAAGTTAATTTTGTACATGCCTCTGTTTTCATTGTGTTAGATTTGTGTTTGTCTCCGGCCAATCAGTCAACTTAGGAATCTCGAAGTGATCGATAACTTCACAACCTAGAAGTAAGCAAAAAGAGTAAGATCACAACAACAGAATTTCTTGAAATTTTATTCAGGGTCCATGCTCGGACACATTCTTATTCTTAAAATTTCTCAAACTAAGAGACATTTGCAAGAATAGAAATTTTTTAATTCCATAAAATGTTTGGATATCTACAGAACATAATAACATAAATACAACAGCTCTTCTTGAAAAGTCTATTTTGAATACATTTTAGTGGTAATATTGAAGCATGTTTATTCTTAGAAACTGTTTCCATTCTTAGAACTTTTCTTAAAAGAAATGGCTAGTTTCTGGGATAATTGTTAAAACTGCAGTATTTCAATAAGAATGTCTTGTGAGAATGGACCAAGCTTTTCGTCTTAATATTGAGGCTTCAGTGACAGAGTGTTGAACACGTTTTATCATTAAATCACCTGACTCTTATCAGGATGTGACTCTATTTTATAGTAAGGTGTAGGATGACTAAGACCCTATCCTGACATGAAGTTGCATGTCTAAACAGGTGTTATATCCAAACTTTTACTTCAATTTGTTTATTGTCTGTACCAACTCAATATGTGACCGATTCATATCGGTCACTGATTGCTTGTTTGTTTATTGTCTCTGTGTTCTTCTTTATCTTTTTTACTTTTTATTTTTTTCTTCTTACATTTCTGTATTATAACTTAAGGTTTGTACACACCAGACCGATTCGATACAAAAGTGATACAGTAACTCAAATGCGAGCCTTTTTTAAGCTGAAGAAATATTGAAAATATTTTCCAAGTTGGACCAGAAATAAAAACAGTCACTTTAAATGGAGATCTTTGCTATATACCTATCCTATTAATACAATGAAGATTGAGAAATCCTCAATGATAAAAAAATGTTGAAGTAAATAAACGAGGCCAGTTCCAAGTTAATTGTCCTGTCTGGAATGGGATGGGTCGGTATCAAAAATGTACAGATCAGATGGCTGAAAATGCAGAGCTGTTCCTATACCATTATCTTGAAAAATGATGCATTTTTGTACACCCCCAAAGCAAATAGCCCACTGACAGGAAGTTAAATTCACGAAACCAAAATATGGTAGTTTCCTCTCAAAGAAATTGCAGTAAAAGTCCTCAAATGTACAAAAATATGGGATGAAAGTGTACAATGTCTTCAATTTTTAGGGTATGTTTCCAATATTTTAAGTGTTTCTTCAATTATATATGTTGACTAGTGAGATGGTGGTTTTAAAATATTATCAAGGTAATTTAGTAAAATGCTCTCGATACCGAGATACCAGCAACACCACCCCCATGATCCCTGGTCTCGTATGCTTTTATCGTTGGTCCATGTTGGCATTTTAAATATTTGACTTTGACCTTTTGGTAGACTTTCATCAAGTCCTTTTGTCTAAGATATTATATGAGGACTGAATGACTTTTTTTACCAGAATGTGGGGCTGTATTTCTCTGGACAGAAGCTTTTTTTTACTCATCAAGTGGGCTCATAATGATTTCATGTATGTCAGATTTGCTGGAATGAGAAATACAAAGACTAGGAGCAAGTCTAACCTTTTCGTTATATCAAAATTATATTTAAAAAAAAATACCAGTTAACTCTCTGATGAGATGTTTTACAACTAGGGGTGCGACGGTATCAAATTTTCTAAACCGTCCCGATTCCGGGATACCGCAGAAGTTTGAGTTTCAGCATTTCCCCAGTCAAATAGACCTACAAAGAGGAAGTGAGTTTCTATATCCAAATCATGACAGTTTTTTTTCAAAGAAATGGCTATAAATCCATTAAATTCTTATAAAATATGAGGTAATAATTTATAATTTCTTCAGATTCAGGTATGGCATGTAATATTTCACATTCCCCAACAATTACAATGGCTGACATTCGAGATTTTCAGTATTTCAGTAAGTATGTCTCGATACCGGTATACCGCCACTACCGACTCGCCCCTAATTACACCTAGCAGTATGACCAGTGTTTATGATTTCACTGTTATGTTTGTTTATTTCTGTTGGTTTCATTTTTTGGTTACCTTTGTGTGTATTTTTTATTGTATTATTTACTGTTCAATGTTTTTGTTTTTCTTTTAATATCTGGCTTACCCTTTCCCTGAGAGTCTCAGTTTCTGTACTGAAAAAAAAAATCTGTGATTAAAATATATACCTTAGAAATCAAGTGACTCTGCCTAAAATTGTTCTTTTTTTTCTTTTTTTTTTTGAAATTTTGTCTCACTGAGCCTTGATTTTATGTAGCAGATACAATGTGCAAGAAGTTAGTGCTATGGGGGAAAAGAGTCTGTTCGTTTCTCTGTTCTTCTTCATGTTCAGTTTCTCTCTGTGTGTTATTTTCACTAGATAGAAACTAGTTGTTGAAATACTTGTATTCCTGAAACAGAGGAACTTCACTTTTTTGAACGATCTCTTGTTTGATCCAGATATTTGATCCATGGTATACACAAAATTTTACCATGGTTAGAGGTTATAAACCCTGAAAGCAAAGGCTGAGGGATTTATTGCTTCTAACCATGGTAAAATTCTGCGTATACCATGGTTTGGAGAGGGTTATTCCTATTCTAACATGACAAGTTTTTAAATTCCATAAATATTATTTATTATTTACATTTTAGGACAAAAATGGTTTATTGTTGAGACAGCCATAATAAGCAATAATAGGAAGGCACAGTTTATGCTGATTTTACCCATGAAATATTTCTACAATTAGCCAACTTCACAGACACATCCGTGTCATGTTACAATTCTATTTAACAGAGCTTTACTTAATGGGATTTAGCTGTATAATGCATTCATATATAACAAGATGTTAACTGAATGTAAGGGCTGCTTTATGTTGTGTTTAAGTGTTGTTACTACCATATGAAATTAAATGGAATTTTCTTGAAAAGCTCTGTAAATTTACAGTAGTGAGGTTGCAGAGCTATCTATGTGAACACTGTGTATGGAGAGTGCAGTTTATCACAGTGTGTGAAATTCAACACTGGAGAAAGATCCAATAAATATGAAGAGAGAAAATAGACAAGTAAAACTCACAAAAAGTTCTACAACTGTTTTTATAAAATTTTAAATTTTGAAAAGATAAAATTAAATTGTTTTGGATTAAATAAATGGTCTAAAATTGTCATAAAAATTGTAACTTTGAAAAAAAAAATCTTTCCGTAATTCAGAGTAAAACCATTGGGTTATCTTAGTGATGAATTCCAAATTTCATAGTGTGAAAACCCTGCACACCAAACTGATAATAATACCAGCCCCCTTTAAACTGAATAAAGGGCCTCAGTGGTAACACTCACCTCCTACTTCTGAGATTACAGTCCAATTCCTGGCCTAACCTCAAGCCGGAATTGCTTGCAGGTGGTTAACTAACAGTAAGGAACCTTAAGCAACTGTATCTATAGGTTTCCTCAGCCCTACCGACCAACTACCCACCACAGAGGTACTAGGTGTGACGTAAAACACTAAAGAAATAAACTGAACAAAATGGTGAAAATAATCATAGACTTATTAGGGACTCGCATTACATTGATTTTGGTTGAAGGATTTTTTTTATCTACAAATTCAACAGAGGTTGGAGAATTTTTCAAAATAAAATTGTATTGGATTTTGTTGTTTCTAGTGTGTTCTGCCAAGGTATGTGTTATTACTTGCATATAACTTTGCATTGGATCGGTTTAGTATTTAAGAGTAGAGGTCACAAGAACTTTTTGGGAACTCAAAAAAATTATTACAGTCAGTGAGTCAGAACAGCATAAGACTTATTATACAGGCACATATACCACGTGATAGTGAAAATTGGCTGATAGCAAAATGTTTGTCTTAATTTTAATAGGCTTGTTCCATTATGGCAATCCAAACATACATTCTTCCTAATTGAAACAAGGCCGAGAGGGGTTTCGGTCTGCTAGCGCGAGCCACAAAGCCATCAGAGACACAAGTAGTGTACCGAAGCAGTCGCCTATCCCAGTACTAATGTAGCCCATTGCCCCTTAACTTCTGTAAAAGATAGACACTCCTCACACTACGCCACAAATCATGAAAGTCCGGGGACAAAAAAAGATCGAGCCTTGCTAGAGCTTGCGCTTAAAAAAATAAAACATCATGGTCCATAGTGTAGTTTAGGATACGTTTCCAGTATTTTCCCTGATAGCTTTACGATTGGTTCCAGAAGTCTTCTGAAAGGCTCCCGAATAGTGTGTGATAAATTTCCGATTCTTCCACTTGGTTTACAAACCTTAAGGATCACCTTTGATGAGAAAAATGCTTTGCAAATGTTAGGGTAGGTTTAAGATTGTTGAACAATAAAAAAAGATGGCTTTTCAAATGATAAGTTTTAAATGGGTTTATGATGGATTCCTGAATGCAGAATCTGATTAAATCGGGTACAGTTTACGATACATTCAAACAGTTTAATATTATCGTAAGCTGTTCCCGATTGACCACTGAATGCATCCAGTCGGGTACCAATTGGGAGGTACTGAAACTTTGTACGCAATGATTCCGATTGTAGTTTGCGGTGACCTTAAGATGATTGTGAATGGAAAGATCAAGTTCCCCAACAGCAAAATTGAGGGATCTTATTCCAGTCGGGGAGAAGATCGGCATAGTGGAACTGCCCTATTACTCTTTATTATAACCCTGTAGGATGGAGGAGACATGAAACAGAACAAAAGTCATATTCTTCCTATCACAGTTTATCTTCTCTTTACTTATAAGTTTATAATTTACCTTAAAGGCCTGATACACTATTTTGAAAAGAACTGTAAGTAAGTGAAATGTATTGGCTTCTCTAGGCATTCTTTGATTTACATGTATTTTTAACATTTCAACAATATATAATAGAGTAAGAAATGTAAAATTCGCCACATATCTGAAATTCGCCACATGTAAAAATACTAATAAAATAAATGAATTGTGGTGAGATTTGTTGAATGTATAGTAAATTAAGGCTTTTTGAACTGAAAAATACCAATTTTGAGACAAAAACATCATTTTCTTCATAAAATTAACTAAGGTTTTAGAGGTGGCGAATTTTAGATTCCTGGCGAATTTTAGATTTCTTACTCTAATACAACATTTAAAATGAAACCTTGATGTTGCTTAAATAACAATGTAACTGTCACAGTGTTTCTGTTATACAGAAGACTGTAGATATACATCCACGTAGAACAAAAATGGATAAAATTCAATGCAAAAGAGTTTCACAATTCACACTGGTGATGTTGGTGAACCATTTCAGGTTCGATCCAATGCCTGGTATTTTCATTGTAATAAATTTGAAAAATTTTGTTGTAATTTTAATTTTTATTAGATAAATACTTACCATTTCCTGACCATAGCTATTTGTTGGTGCCATCCAACTCACTGGCCAACGTTGAGAAACGTTTTATACTACCTTAAGAAGCCAGTGAGTGAGTGTGGAAGTAGGAAGCCCCCCAATGGTCATGTGACCACGCCAATAGGCGCCATTCATTGTTTTTGTTGCAAAGCTCACCCCTAGTAGCCTAGTACTGAATCCGCGGGGAGGCTGGGGGGGACTATCCTGGTCAGGAAATGGTAAGTATTTATCTAATAAAAATTAAAATTACAACAAAATTTTTCAATTTTATTGCGAAAAATACACTTACCATTTCCTGACCATAGCTGAATACAGCCTTCATGGATGGCGGGTAGTACTAGAATATAGAGACCCTAGTTACAAACCAAATGAACAGTAATAAAGCACACCACAAGCATACAAGCATTCATATCCAGACTCACCTCAAACACGAGGAAGCCGACCTGTTGAGTATTATTGTGGAAGCCATAATCCATCTAATGATACTGTTCATACCACCACCACTAACATCAAGAAAACAGCAACTAACAGGAAACTGGAATATTTACAGCTGTACACCCATCTCAGAACTCATCTGAAAAACAAGAAGCCAAATATAAGAACCCAATACAAACACTGGCTTCAAAATACAATAACATAGTCCAAATATAATGACATTATAATAACAAAATACTAATAATGGCATTACCTATTAACAATTTACAACATGTTGAGCCGCCACCACAGGCCCAATTTTCATTACATCACCATTATGCCAGCACAAATCTTTCAGATAAAAATTTGTGAATGTTGAATGGCTTCTCCAAAAGCAAGAAGCCATTATCTCATCTAGAGCCACTCCTCCCTTAAAAGCCAAAGAGGCAGCCAAAGCTCTAACCTCATGTGCCTTGACCTGGGAAACATTTTGAACCTCCTGATCAGACTTTTGGTAGGTCAAAATGATAGACTGTTTGATCCAAGAAGATATAGTAGCTTTAGAGATATCTTTTGAGTAGCCCTCCTTAATAGCTATAAAAAGAAGTTTCTTGCCTTTCCTAAGATCTTTTGTTTTGTCAAGATAATATCTCAAAGCTCTCACTGGACAAAGAGACTTATCCTGAATCAAGGAAGGATCCAATGTAGGTTTCAAAGCAGGGATCACTACCGGTTGAATAGCCAAAGGACCCTCAGAAGCCAACTGATTTTTAGCTATGAAAGCTGTTGAAGGCGAAAAAGTCACCTCAGACCAGTCCCTTTTCCTACTGAAGGAGTCAAAAGTCCAAGCATGAATCTCACTACGCCTCTTACCAGATGCTAGAGCCAACAGAAAAACTGTCTTAAAAGTCAAAATCTTAAGATCAGCTTTACCTAAAGGTTCAAAAGGAGCCCGAGTGAGGGCAAGTAGGACCAAGGACAAGTCCCAGTTAGGAATAGACCTATTTGCTGAAGGTCTGTCCCTATGAAAACTAGCAATCAAACGATTCAAATCCAAACTTTGAGAAACCATTTGACCTGCAGAGCCTAACCCATCTGCTACTGAGGTTCTATAACCAGCAATAGTTCTAGGTTTCAAATTCCTATCAGTGAAAAGATGATTCAGAAAATCAGCTATCTGAGGAATAGTTGGTTTTGTGACATCCACCTGATTCTCCTGGGCCCACTTTTGAAATATGGCCCACCTTGAATCATATACTCGCCTTGAGGATTGTCTCTGAGGTGCCTTAATTCTATCTGCCACCTCAACAGAGAATCCTCCTTGACCTTCTTGTAAGAGTCCAGATACCAAGCATGGAGGTTCAGGTACTCCAGATTCTTGTGGAATCTGAGACTGAAGGGTTGCTTCAGGAGATTGTACATTTGAGGAAGCCTCAGTGGAATCTTGACTGACAATTCCACCAGATCCCAAAACCAAGGCATCCCCGGCCACCCTGGTGCTATCACAATGACCCTGCACCTGTAGGTGATCATTTTCTGAACTAACTGAGGAAGGATGGCTACTGGACAAAAAGCATAGGCGTCCAGAGCCTCCCAAGAGATGTTCAATGCATCTATCTGCCAGGCCTTGTCGTCTGGGACAGGAGATACGTAGGTTGGAAGCTTGGCATTCAAGCTGGTGGCAAACAGATCCACCATTGGCTTGTGCCAAACTTGGCAAATTTCTTGAAAGACCTGAGGATGCAAAGACCACTCTGTCTGAATGGCCTTGTCCCTCCTGGACAGGGAATCTGCTATCACATTGAGATTCCCTGGAATATGTCTGGCCCTGATCTGAATCTCCCTGGCATTGGACCAAGCCAGAATTCTCCAAATCAAAGCACACATTTCGAAGGAGTGAGTGCCTCCTTCCTTGTTGATATAGGAGACCACAGTTGAGTTGTCTGAAGAAACCAACACTATTTTTTGCCTTAATTGTCCTTGAAAATGTTTCAGAGCTAGAAAAACAGCTTTCAGTTCCAAAATATTGATATGAAAGTCTTTTTCTGATGGCTGCCAGAACCCACTTACAGTACAATTGTTCAAGTGAGCCCCCCAACCCTTCTCTGATGCATCTGTGAACATCAGAATGTTGTGTTCTTTCTGATGCAGATTCGAACCCTTGAGTAAGTTTTGAGGATTCATCCACCAAGCCAGATGGTCCTTTATCAACTGAGAAATTGAGACCTCCTTGTCCAATGACTGGGGAAACTGCCAGTTGGTCTTCAGAAACCACTGAAACGGTCTCATATGGATCCGACCCAAAGGAACTGTTTTCTCCATGGAAGCCATGACCCCAATTAATGACATGAGCTTCCTTGGAGTAGTGTTGTGACCTTGCAAAATGGAAACTGCCAAAATTTTGAGCTTGTCCAATTTCTTTTGATTTGGGTAGACCAAACCTTCTCGAAGGTTGAACCGATAACCCAGAAACTCGAGATCCTGAGTTGGATTGAGTTCTGATTTTTTCAAATTGACAATCCAACCCAACTTTTCGACTAGACTGATCAATTTTTGAACATCCCGAGCACAAGAATCCGGATCCTTGGCCCTCACCAGCCAATCGTCCAAATACTGATGGATTCGAACCCCTTGTGACAGAGCTATGAACTTGACCTCCTTCACTACTCGAGTGAACTCCAGTGGAGCTGTTGCAATGCCGAAGGGTAGGGCTCTGAATTGGTAAGCCTGACCCTGTACATGAAAGCGAAGATATTTCTGAAACTTGGGATGTATGGGTACATGGAAGTAAGCGTCGGTAAGATCTATCGAAGCCACCCACTCGCCTACCTGAAGAGAAGCCCGAATGACTTCCGCGGTTTCCATTTTGAAGGTGGGAACATGCAAATACGTATTTACCACACTGAGATCTATAACTGGCCGCCATTTGTTTTCTGGTTTTGGAACCAGAAACAAACGACTGAAGAATCCGAGAGAGTTCTTGTTTTGAACCGGAACCACTGCCCTTTTTTGAACCATTTGTTGAACCGCTTCCAGCAAAGCTTTTTGTTTTACTGGAGATGTGTAACTGCTTTTGATAGTCGGAAACCGGGTCAGTGGTGGTTTTTCTTTGAATGGAAGACAGTAACCTTGTTTTAAAACAAGAACTACCCTCGGATGCACTTTGAAGTTTTCCCACTCTTTCCAATAACTTCCTAAACGGGCACCAGGAAATTTTGAACTCACCTCCATGCAGTCACTTCCTCCTGCCCCTACCCCCTCGGGCAGAGCCTCTGTTGGAGTTGTAACTGTTAGATTGCCTCTTGTTTTGATCTCCCTGCTTCGCTTGGGGACGAAAACTTTGAAAAGCAGCATTGTGGTACCTGCTCTGCGAGGAATCCTTCTTCACATCAGAATAACGGGAACCATAGTTGTCAGACCTCTGTTTTTTGTAGACTGGCTCCCGGTTTATCTGGCTCCACTGAATGAAATTTTGTTCAACTTCAGAGAGCACCTTTGAATTGAATAACTCCTTTTTTGTAAGCGAAGCATTCCTTAACTTCGCAATGTCCTTGTCAGTTACATCCCTGTGGCATAACTTCAAAAAATTATCCCTTCTATTTAGTAGCAGATTTGAAGCTAAAGTCATAGATGTATCCAGAACATCATCCAAATACCACAGAATCCTTAAGTTTCTCCACCTCTGTAAACATCTCATTTGTAGCCTTTTCAATGGCAGATTTGAACCAAAACACATGGTTAAGAATCTGAATATTCTCTCTTGACACCGTTTCCCAGGCCAAGTAATGTTTCATGGGTGCTGACACTGCTGTAGGAGTCTGGTATGGAGGAGTAGCAATATTTTTAAAAGCATCTTGAAGGCGAGGTGCAGTCAGCGAAAAAGACTGTGGAGATACTTGGTAGAATTTCATTTGAGGCTTGGGAAAGTTCAGAAACTGTCCTTTGGACATAGGAGGATGGTGGGGATCATTATCGTCCACATCCGCACTCCCCAAAGCTGAAAACTCCTTAAACTTCCATAAATCAACTAAAGGCTGAGCTGGAGGTAAGGCCATGGATTGCTGAACTGATTTTTTGACCTGGTCTCTACCAGAAAATACAGAAGGAGGAACCAAGGAATCCACCTCTGAAACTTGCAAATCCAACCATTTTTTAATGGTTTCTAAAGTATCTGCATAACCTGGTGTATCCTCATCTCTATTGCGAACCTCACCTTGCTCCAACTCCGGATCCGGTTCCTCTGATGACTGTGACAAAGACCTTTTCCTTGATAAACCAAATCCGAAATCCTCAGATCTGACACCTGAACCGGATTGTTGTTCAGCCTCAGCCCTAGTAGTTGTAGCTGACCTTCTCTCCAAACGTCCCGAAGTGGAAGGTGGGACCGGTTGAGATTTAGAATTCGCCACCGGTTGCTTAGCAACCTGTAAACTGTCCCTGTCAGAGATATCACGACTGCTGACAGTTGCAGTTTCTTTTCCTTCCAAATTCCTCAATCTTTGAGACATATTTTCAAACTCTGTGAAAAACCTGTCCAATTTCTCTTCCAAAGACTTGCCTTTCTGTAACAATGGTCTTTGTGAAGCACCAGAAACTGACGAATCATCTTCATCCAATAAGGAATCATCAATAGTGACATCCTTAGCTTCAGAATTCTGCTCTTTTTTACTTTTATATCTATTTCTGTTCTTAATTTTCTTCCTCTGTTCCTCAGAAAAGCCTACACACACAAGACATTCTGTAGAAGAAGCCACCACACAGAGGTCATCCCCTTTAGCATCGTCACGACACTTGGGACAAAAATGGTGGTTATCCCAATCCGCCATAAAATGGCCACAAAAAGAGCTTTTCCTTTGTCCTTTTTTAATTTTATCCTGAGAAGACATTGTTAAGAAACAGATGCCTAATACAGAATAAAAAGCAAACTTGCAAATACTTGAAAATCGTTAGAAAAAACGAAATATTCCAAAACACATCCACACTCTATGATGGCCAACAAAAACAATGAATGGCGCCTATTGGCGTGGTCACATGACCATTGGGGGGCTTCCTACTTCCACACTCACTCACTGGCTTCTTAAGGTAGTATAAAACGTTTCTCAACGTTGGCCAGTGAGTTGGATGGCACCAACAAATAGCTATGGTCAGGAAATGGTAAGTGTATTTTTCGCAATAAAATTAGACCCACACAGAGGTCTTGGACAGTCATAAAAGAAAAATCAATGTCTAATCCTTTCGAGAAAACATGAAACCTAGAGTAATCTAAGGACAGACACTAAAGCTTTCTAATAAAATTCAATATTTCATATTTGAAAGGAAGAATATGAAAAAAAGTCAAAGTGTAAAAAAAAAAAAAATTGGTGTGGTTTCAGAAATTTGTCTTGTGTGTATTTAAGTTTCCATACAGTTGTGTGAAATCCATTTGCTGTATTTGTGGAAATTTTACCTGGAAAAACAATCGACTATTTTCACAAATTTTAATAAATTCACCAAAGCTAATTTTTGCTGATGCTCACTGTAACTAATGTCCACTTACTGTTAGTTTCTACTATAGGGATTAATACAGACTTAAATTTCACCTGAAATTAATTTTCTCTCAGCCCATTTAGCGTAATAGCTGACCTTTAATCCCAAGCCAAAATTTGCACTAATACAGTATTTTATCAGTGTAATAGTGACACACTATAGTAAGTATGGAGGTTTTAGACAAGATTAATGAAATGTACTCAAGTTCAATTAAATTAGAGATAAAGAAATGTGAATTTGAACACTAGAGAGAACCCTTCAAAAAGTAAGAAAATAATAATCAAATTTGTGCTAATTTCTAACGGGAGATCAGACACTCCATGTTGTCACCAAAATCACAGATGTTTTGAACATTTCCCAAATATAAAGGGAAGAGAAGGATGATTTCTTACTGCCAAATTTCATAGACAACTGCGGCAAAATTCACCTTTCTTAGCTTGCTACTTTGTAAATAATAAACCCCGAAAGTAGAAAACAGCTTACTTTGCACTAAGACAGTGTGTTGGTTTTTTGTGTGTATTCAGTCACCAAAAGAGAAGACCAGTCACAGGTGATGACAGTATTTCTACATTCTTCATCTCTTTTGCTTTACTGTAGTCTGTGGGTGCTGTGACAGGGTCAGTGGGTACTCCAATAATAGAGAGAAAAACCCAGTGAAAAATAATGAACCGGATTACCGTAAAACTATTAAAATAAACAACATGGGTGAAACCCAATTTCAACAAGATTTCTCTACACAAAATTTGTTTTCAACTTAATTTTTCTGATTTTCACCGATTTTTGACATTTTGTTCAGATAAATTTGCTTATATAATGTGCCATATTTGTTTCACTGGTGCTGTCATTTGGATACAGCTAAAACCAAGAGTATCCAGATTCGGTTAGTTTATTTGTGTGATGGATATCTAGTCCCACTTTTGGCCCTGTTTCACACCCTTCCTATCTGTAGTACTACTACTGTTAAACTAGTGTATCGTACACTATGCACATTTAATTTGGCTAACATACTTATAACTTGCATAACACACATGTATATTGTGTTGAACATTTTATCCGATTGATTGTCATTTTAGTACAGAAAATATACACGGTACATTTTATTACGCTACAATAGCTTACCATGTGGGACTTAATGCTGTTCTCGGGTTGCCACACCCGGGGCCAACGTCTTAGAAAAAAAGATCGTTCTTGTTAGCCACCGGATATACTGGTAGTTGTCGTCACGTGATAACTTCTGACCAATCGCCCTACTTTCTCGTTGGCCACGATGACTGGTAGCAGTTTGTAAATATACAGACATTTTCATTTATTTCTCAGTATTCACGTATTGTTGGAGGCTAATATTTGGATATTTCTTTTAATTATGTCCACCCCACTGGGGGGTGGACATATTATTTTTGCTTTTTCCGCCGTCCGGCGTCCCACTTGGTTTCCAGACATTTTAGGCAACAGTTCTTATCCTATCTTTACCAAATTTGGCATGCAGGTTTATTGGGTTAATAGCTTGTATGGGATTGCTTTTGGTGATGATAGCTCTATAGCTAACTGAGTAATAGCTACTTTGCTACTTTTGAGTAGCTCTTTGGTTTCCAGACATTTTAAGGAATGCTATTAAGCCTAGCTTTCTGAAATTTGGTATGGAGGTTCATTGGGTTAATAGCTTGTATGGGATTGCTTTTGGGGGGAATTGCTTCATAGATGAGTGAGTAATTAATTAAATAAATGAGTAATTAGCTATTTTGAATACTGAAAAAGGCAAATGTGCTCATATCTCCTAAACCGTGCGAGATAGAGCGATTTCGTCGAAATTTTCGACCCACAGGGTATCTAAGGAATGTACTCTTTGCAATTTTCAAAAAATTTTCCCCTCCCGAAAAATGGCGGCCATTTTGAATTTTCAAATTTTTGCCAAAAATGGCAAAACACAAATTTGGTTCTATCTCCTTAACCGTGCGAGATAGAGCGATTTCGTCGAAATTTTCGACCCACAGGGTATCTAAGGAATGTACTCTTCGCAATTTTCAAAAAAATTTCCCCTCCCCAAAAATGGCGGCCATTTTGATTTTTCGAATTTTTGCCAAAAATGGCAAAACACAAAATTACTTCTATCTCCTTAACCGTGCGAGATAGAGCGATTTCGTCGAAATTTTCCACCCATGGGGTATCTAACAAATGTACTCTTGCCAATTTTCAAAAAATTTTCCTTTTCCCAAAAATGGCGGCCATTTTGAATTTTCAAATTTTTTGCCAAAAATAGAAAAACAGGAATTTGCTTCTATCTTCTTAACCGTGCAAGATAGAGTGATTTCATCAAAATTTTCGACCCAACCAATGCAAAAAGGCATGAAGCTGAAATAATTTAACTCTACACTAATAAATATTTAAGCATCATTGATATATTTTACAAATGAAACAGGGTCTTGTAAGACTACTGTACAATTTTGGCAAAAGGTTCATGGGGTGGACATTACACATGATAATGTGTGTTCTTCTATGCTATCCTGTTTCCATTCGCATCTACTATCAACAGGGCGTCCTATTTCTAGTATATGTCATAGATTATCCTGTAAAATTTTTAATTTCACAACTTAAGTATTTTCCTTACAATCCGCGTGTTTTGAGTTTTCTCGGTTCAGGCAATCTTAATTGTACGTCTTTTTATTGCGTTAAAATGTCCCTTCATCAAGCAAACAAAGACAAACCGAGAGCTCAGAAATGCCGCCATTTTTGCTTCAGTTTTGATACTCATAATTACTGCCCTACCTGTAGGGAGGCTGGCAAGGGAGATGACCCCTGTGTCACTTTTGAAGCGCCCTGCCATATTTGTACGTCTCTCTCTGATGAACAATTACAAAAGATTCAAAACAGGAAGTGGTACTTAAAAAAGCAAAAAGCGGAAACTAGTTCCAAAGATGAACTAGATCTCTTGGGTGAAGGCGATGGGGACTCTTTTAATGGTTCTAATGCAGACCTTGAGAGTGCTGCCGATAACCTCTTTACCTCACCCCCCCGTCCTCAACCTCTCGCCTTCAGTTCTTTATCACTAAAGACCCCAGCCAAGGCTGTTCCTCCCACCCCAGGTACTGTTTTACAAAATAAAATTCAAAGAAATCTAGAGAAATCCCTGGGTGATTCCTTAAATATACATATCCAGCAGCAAATGGGTTCCTTCCAGGCATCCATGTTAGAAGCATTTCAGTCACTCCGAGAGGAGTTAGCAGTTAAAAAATCTGCCGAGGTTGATCCCTCGCATCATGCTTCAAAAGCTGGTCCATCCAGCAACTCTGCTGCTCATCTGGACCTACCCCCTCCGAGGTCAAGTACTAATGCACAGTCCGAGGCTATGGATGTGGACGTTGGTCCAGCACTCCCTCCTCGTCTAGTACTAAATCAAACTTCCTCGGATCAGTACGTTGCCCCTTCTGAAGCAATACCGAAGGATTCCTCGTACTCACATAAAAAACAAAGCCACAGACAAACAGTAACACCGAGCTCTGCCTCGGATCATCTGGATGAGGATTCCGACGAATCTCGGATCCATCCTAGACCTAAGAAACACTCTGACAAGAGCAAGCATAAATCTAGGTCCAGATATGTGTCATCTTCAGAGGAAGATCACTCCCCTGTGGCTAGACACAGGTCTTCTAAGCCCTCTAGGGCTCAGCCCTCAGGCGCAGCTTCTGATCAAGACCTCCCACAACATGATCCAGACCCCCCTTATTATAGGGAAGTAGCTCTGTCTGACATTCCCTCCCAATACTCTGAAGAGGTAGACACCTTCAGGCGCATTCTTTCTCTCCCTGACCCCAGGGACTCTCTGCCTAGGTCTTCAACTTCAGTGTTGGGTCTGGATGACGAAAAAGGCCGTCAAGAGCTCAGACCTAGAGGTCCTTCCTCTATCTTACCACTTAGCTCAGTTATCAAGGACGCCTTTGATAAATTTCAACATGATTTCAAAGCTGCCAATTTATCTGAGGGAAAATATGTCAAGCCTCCTCCATCCACTTCTAAGTGGTATAAGGTTGGACAGCCCACTTTTCAAGACAAAATCCAGGAGTTGAATACGGACTTTGCCAAGATCTGTATTACTCCTAGACCTCCTGGGGCACCAGTAGCCAAAGTCCCTATGCCAGTCCTTAAGGAGCTGGAACATCAGGCTAGACAAAATATCTCAACCCTCAATTTCACCGCTGCCTTTGCCAAAACCTCTTCTTCTTGCAATGCTTCCTTGGAGAAGTGTCAACATAGCATCAAGTCAACTGTCAAGAAGATTAAATCTCAGATCCAGAAAGGTGCCAATCCTGAGAAAGCAGCAAAGCGCGGATATGAGGAAGTTGCTGAGTACTTGGATTTTTGGAACAAGACTGTTCTTGTTCAACATAGAGCTCTTACCTGTCTCAGCAAATCGCTAGCCCATATTCTCCAGAGGGAATTATATTCCATGGCTAATACCGGCTTGCTTAGGCGCGAAGCCGAAATGACTTTATTGCATCCCCAGTTAGGGGAAACGAGACGCCAAGAACTGAGGAACTCGTCCTTCTGGGACTCCTCCTTGTTCGAGTCTCAACTTGTAAAGGAAGGTGAGGACTTCCTTCTCAAAAAAGGCACCTCAAAGGATTCTCAGGGTTTTGCACCGTACCAGAATAAGCCCTTTTGTGGCCCCCACAAGAAAAGAGGCTCCTACAGGAAACGCCCCTATGGGGGCAATACCTCTCAAAGCAGTAACCAATCCTTTCCCTCGGGAAGAGGAAAATCCAACTTCAGAGGCTCCAGGGGTCGTTTTCGACCCCACAATAGAGGAAGGGGGCGTGGAAACCCCGCTTCGCAATGACTCCTCCATAGCCTCATTCAGTCCACCAGTAGGAAGTCGCCTCCGTTCTTTCAAGAGAGACTGGCAAACAAACAAATGTTCTCAAAACATGTTAAACATTATCACCAATGGCTACGTTCTGCCATTCCGTTCAAAGCCAAACTTGATCAGATTCCCTCTGATTCTATCAGAGTACAAGGCCCAACAAAAAGACCAAGCCTTGGCCACTTGTATCCAGTCTCTCTTGTCAAAGAACGCCATCGAAAGGGTGGAAAACGTAAAATCTCTCGGGTTTTACAGTCGCCTGTTCCTAGTACCCAAGCCTCACCAAAGGTGGAGGCCAGTCATAGACTTAAGCAGGCTCAACACTTTTCTCCATGTAGAAAAGTTCAAAATGGAAACCCCGGAGTCCATTCGGACTTCCCTGGTCCCAGGGGAGTGGGTATCGTCGATACACCTGTCGGACGCATACCTTCACATCCCCATCCATCCCAACTCAAGGAAGTACCTAAGGTTTTGCTACAAGGCCCAGGTGTTCCAGTTCACCTCCCTACCTTTCGGACTGGCCACAGCCCCCCAGGTCTTTACGATGATCGTAAAGGAAGTGAAACTAATGGCCCTCTCAAGAGGACTCAGAATTCACCAATACCTGGACGACTGGCTGATCAGGTCCCAGTCCCAGGAGGAATCTCAAAGGGACACACAGGCAGTAGTAGACCTAACCCAATCCTTGGGTCGGATAATCAACCAGGAAAAATCAGAACTGAAACCTACTCAGGTGTTTTCGTTCGTGGGCTACGAATACCACCTAGATTCGGCCCTTGTAAGACCCACTCACGAGAGATGGCTCAAACTTCAGGATTTGATCCTACGACTCAAGTCAAAACGTGTTTTGACTGCAAGATGTTTGATGTCTCTAATTGGGTTGCTAGCCTCAACGGAGAAAATGGTCCTGGAGGGACGCCTTCACATGAGGCCCTTTCAGCTCATCTCAAGGAGCACTGGAGATATCCTCAGTCGCTGGACAACCTCCTTCCTTGGACAGAAGCCATTGTAGCCCACCTAGATTGGTGGCAAAATCCCTCAAATGTGATGAAAGGCGCAGACCTTTATCCCAAGGACCACAGTATCCAACTCTTTACCGACGCCTCAAACGAAGGTTGGGGCGCTCACTTAGATCAAAATTCTACAAAAGGGCTGTGGTCAGAGCGGGAAAAAAGGCTACACATAAATGTCCTGGAATTTGAAGGCGGTCTCCCTGGCCCTTCGAGACTTCAAGGACCAGTGCCAGAATCAAACAGTGTTAGTTGCGACGGACAACTCAACAGTGGTAGCCTACATCAACAAGCAAGGGGGAACTCACTCAGCAGAGATGTGCGCTCTCCTGTGGAAAATCATGACCTGGTGCCATCACTACCATATAACATTGAAAGCCAGGCACATTCCAGGGTGTCTGAATGTGATGGCCGAACTCCTATCCAGGTCTCCAACCAAGTGCAGCCAACAGAATGGTCCCTGCACCCTCAGGTCTTCAAGCAAATCTGCCGGAAGTGGTTCACCCCTCATGTAGACTTATTCGCTACTCACCTGAATCACAAACTCCCTCTATATGTGTCTCCTATCCCAGACCCAAGGGCCTGGAACATAGATGCTCTGAACATAAACTGGACCAACCTCACGGCTTACGCCTACCCTCCTACGGCTCTCCTTCACAAGGTGATCCAAAAGATCAAGCAATGCCATTGCCTGATCATCGTGATAGCCCCAGGCTGGCCAGGGATGCCCTGGTTTTGGGACCTAGTGCAGCTCTCAACAGAGATCCCACTACAACTCCCAGTGTCAACGACCCTACTCAAACAGTCCCACAACTATGTGTTCCACAACAATCCACAACAGCTGAACCTCCACGCCTTTTGTCGAGGAGCGGACAACTCCAAGAACAAGGCTTCTCTGTGGAGGTGGCAGAGAGAATTGCTGCCCCTCAGCAGTCATCAACAAGGACCATCTACCGGTCAAAGTGGGCCCTATTTGAAAAATGGTGCAGAGAAAATTCGGTGGATTTCTCCACTCCATCTGTGAAACAAATCTCAGATTTTTTCATGTACCTGTACCAAGACCTAAACAGGCGCCCCTCGACCATTGATGGTTACAGGACTGCTATCGTTGACACTTTGGGCCCAACGGCCCAACACATTGCGCACAATGCAGACCTTCATAGGTTACTCTCCAGTTTTCACAGGGATCGTCCTAAAAGTTCCAGAAATTTACCCAAGTGGAACCTTTCTGTTGTCCTTAACGAGCTCACCAAAGCACCATTTGAGCCCATGAAAGACTCAGACCTCAAACATCTTACTCTCAAAACTGCTTTCTTGCTAGCCTTGGCCTCCGGCAAGCGCCGCAGCGAAATCCATGCCTGGGTCGCTAACAAAGTAGCTAATTTAGGCCAATGGGAAAAGGTAGCCTTGTTCCCTTCTTCTGATTTCATAGCCAAAAACCAACTAGCAAGAGAAGGTTCTCAAAGTGTGTCACCAGTGACTATTCCTGCTTTGACTACCATTGTAGATAGACCGTTAAGGAAGACAGGACCCTGTGTCCCGTGCGGGCCCTGAGGTTCTATTTGGACCGAACTAAAGACCTGAGAGGGTCTCGTTCTCTCCTTTTCATCTCCTTTAAGAAAGGACATACCTCAGACATCAGACCCGCTACACTCTCCTCATGGTTGAAACAAGCCATTCTACTTTGTTATAAACAAGCAGATCAACAAGCCTTGGACTTGGTCCAAGTCAAAGCGCATGACATCCGGGCCTTTGCGGCCTCTAAGGCCTTTTACGGTGGCGTATCGGTGGACCAAATCATGCAAGCCTGTCACTGGAAAGCTCACAACACATTCACAAATTTTTACCTAAAAGACCTTACTTGGTCGGACACCGACAACAATATGTATCTGGGACCCGTAGTGGCGGCACAACAAGTCCTAGATCCTTCCCCTCAGACCAGTTGTCCTCGGAAAGAAAAAAAAGGGGGGGGGGCACATCCGCTACAACCAAGTCTTCAGGAGTCTCTCCCAGGATCTAGGTATTCCTTTACCTTCAAGATGTTACGGGTAAGGTCATTTTATTTTTCAATTATCAGGTAATTTCTATTAAGGACTTAGTCAGTTGTCGTTAATCTCATATTTCAGGTTAAAAATTTCATGAGATGCCCGACCACTGGGTTGGTCACTCACACGTGAAGGTCTAATAGGGACCCTTAGACCTCGAAGTGAGCACTGCTGCACTACCGTCCTACTACCAAACATCTGGACAGTTTTAGCACTGTCCCTTTTTACTCAGGTTTTTGGCTGGTTACAGGCCCGGTCTTCGGGATCGGGGCTCTGTAAAAGGGACTCAGACTGGCATTTCTGGCACTATTCTGTATATATATTAATTTAAATCTTAGAAAAAAATTACATATCTTCCAGTCTCAGCTGTAATCCCGCCACCGGGCGGTTGAATTCAGCATTAAGTCCCACATTGTAAGCTATTGTAGTGTAATAAAATTGTAAATTTTAATTACTTAAATGTAGCTTTTATAAGCTACAAGCTTACCATGTGGGATTTAGAAGAGTCCCATCCTGCCTCCCCGCTGTTTACAGCTGAGGGGTAGGTTTAATAAAATTTCAACGAGAAAGTAGGGCGGTTGGTCAGAAGTTATCACGTGACGACAACTACCAGTATATCCGGTGGCTAACAAGAACGATCTTTTTTTCTAAGACGTTGGCCCCGGGTGTGGCAACCCGAGAACAGCATTAAGTCCCACATGGTAAGCTTGTAGCTTATAAAAGCTACATTTAAGTAATTAAAATTTACAAATTAATGTGATATCTTTAATATGGTTTAATGCCTGTTAAACAGGTGCATTTGCAAAGGTCATTTGTAGGAAAAGTGCTAATACCTAAAGCCGGTCATTTACTCCCACATGGATTTCATTTGGCTAATGGTTAAAATTAACATCTTCATTTTATTCAATTAATTCATTCAGACAAAATAAATTGAACTTTTTTATATAAAATACGAATGGAAGATGGAGGTCTGAGAAAAAATCATTCACAGAAAAAGTACATATGGTTATGCAGTCGAACCTCAATTATCTGAACTCTAATTATCTGAATATTCAATTTCATAGAGTCAGTTCAACTCTTCCTATATTACAGCTCCCAGATAGTTAGTTCAGTTTATGAAATTTCTGTTATCTGAGCCAAATTATCTGCTCTCAATGTGTCTGGATAACGGAGGTTTCAGTGTATATACCGGTAGTTTCCAGAATTGGCCAAATTTAATGAATAACCAAATGAAAAAACTTATTCACAGTAAATAAGATCACCATGTAATCTCTTTAGTTGTACTAGTCCCTTAGTAAAACAAAAAAAAATTCTCATCTAATTTGGTCAGATAGAGATAGAGACTTATGTCAGTGTGTTTCTGTGTGAATTTATAACAGTAGACATTATGTTTATCAATTGTAAGTGGCAAACTGCATGAGTTGACAGCCCTCCCGATAATTATTATCTAATACAGCATGGAATCTAGTCAGGATCTTACTCATTAACATTGTTATTCTCAGAATTACTTTATAAAACACTATTAGGCATAAGTGACCAAGGGGCGGGCACAATTTTTGAGTTAATCATGTGACTGTAGCGTGTATGGTCATGTGTTTGGGTCCAGCTCATGACTTCATGTGGGATGAAGTAGCTGCCCATACTGAATGGAACAAACTCCGCCTGGCAATCAGAACCCGGTATAGTGTCACTGGGTTTGGAGAACAGTTGAAGACTAATCTATTCAGGTTCTCCCATATCAGACGCTAACATAATAGATTGGTTTCATGCTATTTCAACCATTTATTCATTCATCAAACCAACCCAGTCATGGCCTATCCTGTGAGGATCTTGGCTGTTTAATTGGACATGAAAACTGTTCCGTTAACCTTTGTGGATACTACTTTATCTTCATTTTCAGTTCCATACTTATTTCATTATCTGTTTCTCTGCTTATAGTTCTCACGGTTACAGGTGCCTAGTGATGTTTGTTGGATTTTATTCAATTTCTGTCTGTGATCAGTGATTTGCACTGGATACTACATCGATGATACATAATTTGAAAATTCTGAGGAGGAAAAACTCTGTTAATTTCATTGCTGACAATGGCGTAGTTTTTAACACGATACTCATTACTCAGTCAAATCATTTGACATAAATTTAAATTGTTTTCCACCCAAAATAAGCCAGAATTTCTTTCCTGTACAACTTTTTGTAGAGTACTTTTACAGATAGGTTTTTCTGTAAACATTCCCAGAGTCCTCGGTGGCCTAATGGTTAGCAACTTTGGCATCTAATCATCGGTGGTTCAAATCACAGAAGTGAAAATAAAGAGACCCTGGCTTTTGAAGAGGGCATAAAACCCTCACTTAGGCTTGGCTAAAAAGTGTCAGTTACTGATCACAAATATCAAAAAGAATAAATCGATCATAGAGAATGTGTTCAAAATTTATAAGTAGTGAGTGTGGGGGTTTGCTTGCCTGATTAATATATATATTTCAGTTTCATTCTGGACTCACAGCATGCTATTCTGTTAGCTCCATTGCAGTCTGAATAATAAATGCCAACCTAAAATAAATAATACTTGTTTAAGTAACCACAACTCTGTACGTTTATATTAAAGATTGGGCTGGGATGGGCTGTTTTATCACAGTTACAAGCAATTCTGTAAACTGCAAGCTTACTCTTGATTATTAACCCATTCCAAAAGAGAAGATGACTGCTACAATTGCCTATTGAGAGTTGTAAAATATATACATTTTTGTAATGCAACCAGTTTATTTAACAATATTTCATCATTTGGTGCATTTTTAAGCAAAGCATAACAGAACCAGGAGCTAATAGTCTCTAATATGCATGCTAGGCTTGGTTATGAACAGAAAAATACAAGTAATTAACAGCATTTTATTTGATTTCCTAACCAGTTGTTCCTGTAAGGGGATCTTCCTGTCATCTTAATAATATACTTCATACAGAAGAAACTCCTTTATCCAAACTTTCACCAGACTGTGTGATTTGTGCACATATTTGGCCTCTTGTAAAATTAATGCTTCCCTTCCGGTTTCTGACTAAAATTCCTCCCATTACCAGTTTACCAAGTTTTCAGGTATTAAACAATAACATTCCTCTAACAATATAAGTAATGGAGATTCTTCTGTGTTGGTTCTTTGCATGGTTAATTTGGAGCATAGTGAGTGAATCTTGGAGGCTTTTCAAGTATTTGCATGTGGACTGCATATTGTACAATTTTACATAGATTCTTGTACACTTTGAAAAATAAAAATACAGTAGAAACTCTATTATCCGATCATCTTTGGGGAGTAACAGGTCGGATAATAGAAGGGCTAAAATAACAGGTTTAAATAGAGTTGGGAGAGTGGGTTTGAGGTTGGATAAATGAAAATTTGGATAATAGAGGGTCGGATAATAGAGGTTCTACTGTACTTGCAAAACTTTTTTGTATGGTATGAATTGTTAAATTAATTATTCATTTGTATTGACAGCGAGTAAGTTTATCTGTTGAACTTCTTTGGCATACTTGCGCACAGAGATATGTTAATTTCCCTGTCTGATGCTTGCATTAATTACACTGTGTGTAACCTTGGTAATAAGTTATACTGCCCTCCCATCTCTGCACGCAGGTTTAAATCTCCAGTAAGATCAGTGCAAAGAAGAAAGTGAATATAGTGCTGTAAGTGGGTAACTTACCCAGCTCCTGCCACTGAAGTGATGGGTTTGAATCTGGCCTCTAACCTGAAGTGAGAAACTTGCTTGTCCCGTCCTAATGGTTTTCAGTGCAGAATGTTGACCAACTAGTATACACTGCTTTCCTCCAGTCTCTCCATCTTGCCATATTCAGTAACATTCGTCTTGTAAAAACTAGTCTCAAAATTTCCTGTGAAAACAACTATATTCTAAAAGAAAAATCTGTGCAAAGAATATAATCTTGCATTTATAGGTCATTGTTAAAACGATATGTTCAGTATATTTATGAGTTTCATACATTTCAAACTTGTTATTTTGGTTTCTGTTTCAGGTTATAACAGACAGCTGTCTCTGCCGACCTAGAAACCAGATTGTGTGAAGCGCGTGTTTCGGCAAGTCCTCTCTCCAAACCTTTACATCAGAACATCACCCCTGTGTTTGTGTTTTACCATTCACCGTTTCTTACATACGTTTGTATGTATATCATATACATATGCACGGCATATACAGCAAAGGGAAGGGAAGACCTCGTGAACCAAATCGCACATTGTGGAGTCATGTTATGTGTACCTCTTCCTCTACTCATCAGCATCGTGTATTTTGTCACTGTTACATCACAGAGTGAGCGTTAGCCCTTCTGTATGGTGGCATCATTTCTAACAGATTTTTAACAATACTCTGAAATCTGTACAGAACGTGCATTTATTTCACCAAATGTACATACGGTCACCAATGAATAGAATGGAAGCTGAAAGTGCTATATGATGCAGTATATTATGAGAAATTGAGACAAAAAGTAATAGTGAAAATAGAATTTACCTGTATATTTATGTGTGATTTAAAAATGTGTGTACATATAACATTGTCAAAATTAGAATACTTTCACCAAAAATAAATCTGCTCAACAATAAATACAATGAGAGAAATTCAGCTTGGTGTCATATACCGGTAATAGTTGTAATATAAAGTTTATTGGAGGCGGGTAATAATACAGAAAATATACCATATGTATGAATGGAAATTAGTGTATGCAAATAAAACTGGCATTTGTTTTACGAATAGATATGCTCATCAGTGAGAAGATTGATAAAATCTATTTGGTAGTTATTGAAGATTCAGGGAGCACATTTTAGACTACTACTGTAGAATTGTTTCAATATCCATTAACACGGAGTGATGGCTTTATCTAAATAGAAGAGGCCCATAATTAGGAAGTGTATCATAACAAATCACGCCATTTGTGTTATGTAAGTAAAAATGTAAGTAAAGTTAGAAATCTGTAAAAATGTAGGATAAAAAAAAGGTTGTAATTTCTTCAGATTTATTGTCACAAAGTAACTGTTCTGTGATATCAGAACATTCTTACCTTGGCATTTCAAATATTCTGCATGTTGAACCCAGTTTGAAAGTTTGATGTTAAAATTTCATATGTTGTTTGTGACCTTACCAGATGTCAGAGTTCATGAAATAACATGTATAACAATGAATTGTTTTCATACTTTATGTTGGCCTCTCAAAAAAATTTGTTAGTCAAAAAAGCATTCAAATAGTTATTGTGCTCCTGTAATTGATAATAATGAACAATGATTTTGATTTTGTTATACACAGTCTCCCAATGGTTAGTGTGAATGTGTGTTTATAGAGTATATAGAGTAAGGAATCTAAAATTTGCCAGAAATCTAAATTTCGCCACCTCAAAAAACCTAACTTAATTCTGTGAAAAAAGATGTTTGGTCTTAAACTTGGTATTGTTTAGTTTAAAAAGGATTAATGTACTAAACATGCAACAAATCTCCCCTCAGTTCATTTATTTTTTATTAGTATTTTGACGTGTGGCGAATTTCAGACATGTGGCAAAATTTGCATTTCCTACTCCATATGTCACTGTTTTTTTGTATTTAACCCTTGTTATATATATTAAAAAAATTGTAAAAATGCATTGAATACAGTGGAGCTCCCCTATTATCTCAACATGCTTAGTGAGTGAGACCTTGTGAGATATCAAAAGGTTTGTGATGTTTTTAGAGTAAAACTTTAGCAAATAGTAAATTTGGACAAGAAAAAAAAACTGTGTTCATAAAAGTGAAGATTTGGAAAATGGAGGGTCTACCGTAATACACCGATGGGTAGTGACACTTATCTTTTTGAGTATGGAAAGATATATTACAAAACACTTTGTCAAGCAGAATGTGATTTGGTTATTAAATACTATTGGATTTACTATTGGATTTAGTATTGTATTTTTATGTATGTGAGTAGAAGTTTATTTATCTTTAAAAGTCTGAAAAAAACATGTTTTGTCCTTTTATGTCATGCTTTAATTTCCTGATGATCCAAACACTTTTGTATTAACGTATTGTAGTGTTGTGAAAACCAGTATGCAGTTTTTCGTTCATTTCTGACAAAAAATATACATATTTTGTAAAATATGTCAAACTTTTACTTTATATTGAACAAAACTCATTTTTACGTACTTAATAATTTCTCGCGAAAGCCATTTCTAGTTACAAGTTCCACCTCATGTACTCCGCGCGAATAATTTTACTGTACACTAAGAAGCATACGAAAACCGGATTTGGTTTGTTTCAAAGCCCCGGTAACCAGTTCTGATGTCTGTAAACGATCCCACCACTAACGTATTGATATGTTTGTGAGATGTCCAGATGGAGTTGACATGATTGACAAAAATATGGAAGGTCAGTGAACACCTGCTTAACTTTAATAAAGGACTTTTATAAACATACCTTGACGACAGGGTAAGGGATAAATTTACACCTGGGCAACGGAGTGATTCTTTATCTATTGTTTTTTAAGCAATAAGGAAGTTTCTTTGGTTATGAAGAAGTAACTTCATTTCGTCATTATAAAGAGGGCTACTCCCTAAAGATTACATATTGATTAAAAAGACAAATTCCTAAAGCCTCTCTTACATCCCATCATTCGTGCATTGTATGTCCTGGTTACAGCTAAAAATCGACTGATTTGCAAGGGACACTTAAGCTACACTTACGATTTTATAACAGAATATCAAGGTTGCAGAGACCTCGCAATGAAAATTGGCATGCACATTATTCTCTGCATGCTTGCAGCATGGCTACAAATGCATCCATATCTCAAGGGTAACATAAGAGAAACTTAGGCACGTGCATTCTCCTTACTAGTGTTGTAGGTTCTGCCCATTTTCTTCCATTGTTAGCGCTCTCTGTAAGATACACTCAGTTGTACCTTGCATGTATATAAACCCATTGTACGACCTGTAGCTAGTACCAGTCTGTTCTTTGATCTTCAAGCTGTGACACTCTTGCTGGCAGAATACACCCTTGTTTACATGTACAAATCTCTATAACCCCACTACCAGGTTACGTTCATATTTTTCAACAATATTTGCAGCACACTTGCATGTGTATACATGTACGATGGGATGTGACAGAAGCTTAAACTAAATGCATAAAAAGAGCATCAGCTGGATATTTAAAAATGTCTTCTGACCCCTTTCAGAGCGCTGTCGTGTTTTTTAAAGAAATGAACAAATTCCAAAGTTGCAATTATTCTGAAAAAAAAATGAAGAATACTTCTTTATATTATAAAGTATTTCTTGAAAACAAAAGAAATTTTAGGTGAAGAGTCATTGAGCACATGGCCCTTGGTTTTTAATATCTGTTCAACATTCTGCCAATATTGTATTTCATTATAGTATCAAGTGTCTTTCCTTTGACAACAAAATTTCTCAGTTTGATATTAACTGTAAATGATCACAACAAGATGATAACATTTTTCACAAAATTTAAAATTTGAATATCCTGTTCAGGTGTGTGAATGAGTATATAAGTCAATACTTCCTTTCATCAGCTGTGTCAACCTAATAATTCAGAAACATTGTTTTTTTCACAAATGCCTCCCTGGGGCCGATTTCACAAAGGGATTTAGACTTAGTCAAGTTTTTGGCTAGTTCAAGGACTGAAATCTAACACTGTGGTCTTAGCTAGGTTTGGGACTTAAATTGATTTCACAAAGGGTGACTTAGCTAAGTCCAAGCTTATCAAATAACCACAGTGGTTTTCTGTGTCATATGACCTTTTATATCCTTCATTTGATGCATTTTATCTAAGGATAAGTGCTGTTTTGAAATGGAAACCTTGTTAGAACATATAAACTTCCCAAACACTACTTAAGTGAGGTGTTGTGTATAATTATAATTTATTTACAGCCATTTCAAATTTTGAAGTGGAGAAAAGTTTATGGCAGCCATATTTAAGTCCTCTTTACCAAATTTAAGCCCACTACCAACCACACTTAAAGTTAAGTCCACTGACTTAGCAATTTCATGGACTTAGCTGCTTTGTGAAATCTGCTTTGTGAATTATTATTTTTTCTGGCAAATTTTAAGACCAAAGTCTTAAATATAAGCCTAAGTCTGGGCTTAAGTCCCTTTGTGAAATCGGCCCTGGCCTAATTCATATCATTCGAAATTAGATTTCTACTTATTGATTTCTGTGTAAACCCAAGAGCAGAAAAGATGTCATGGCAAGTAGGTTTTTAACCTAAAAATTCACATTTTATATCTTCTCATTTTCAACCAAGAATTGCTAATTTCTAGTCGTATTTTAAAAAATATTTCGTCTAATTATAGCAAAAATATCCTTAGACTCCATGTAATGGCAGTGTATTTCTTGCCCCAGAATAATTGTGACAATCTACTAAAAATGGGTGTATAATCAGACTGGTATGTGTAAATGTGCTGACCTGATCATCTTTTGGAGGGAAGTGTATGTCCTAAGGTTTACACTGATTAGCTTTTCAAGTGAGAAGTGAACAGTCTTTGTGTATAGTTTCGTACAAACGTATTTTCATGTTTTTCCATCATATCACCACCCACTGTGCGAGTAGTCCTGTTTATCTCAATCAACTCATAAAATGGTTTGCGGCTCATTATGCAACTTCACCAAAGTGTAAACGTTGTGGTCCTTGTTAATTCTCAAACTGAAAGGATGCTCTACAGCTAATATCTCTCCGCGTTTAGTATTTTTTTTGTGCTTACGATGCATATATTGATGCCTTTTAGCAAATTGAATAAAACGTATTTTTCATTCTTTATCTGAGTTACATTTTGTCAATCATCTCTGTAAATTTGTGTTGAACATAATGTTGATAATTTTGCCAAAAAAAAAAAAAAAAAAATTGTTGAAATATATTAAAGTGCTTGATGTGTACATAATTTGGGCGACATTGTATCAAACTTTACGATAGTATTCGCAGGTGGAACGTTTAACATTGAACTGTCACAAAGGACACCCATGCATTTATGGCCATGCTTTCCTTAATACAGTGTGTACTAGCTCTGTTGTGACACTTGCTGCTTTCAATAATATTGTTTGCGGTACCTACTCTGAGTTATAATCAGATCAATTTTTTTAGAATCTGATTACAACGTAAATATAATTATATAATAATGTAATATCCTTAAAATGTGAATGATTGAACCTTTTTAAGATATTTTTTCTATGTTTTGACACCCAAAGTCAATACACATGGAGTCACATGACCTATCAGAAAAGCATTGAAGCATTGCTCAAATGTAGTTTCAAAATTACAACTGTATTGTTTTTGAGGCCGGTAAGCCAATTTGATTGCCACAAAACTTCAAAGTACTGTGTCAAAACATTGTAGTTTTATTTATTTAAGGTGTGTGTGTTATAACTATTATACAGCATTTTACAAAGTCGGAATTGGAGAATTGTTTAAATTTTCTGACCATTTTCAAAGGGCTCCTGTGGTTGACGGTGCATAAATAACAAAAATGTAAGACAAATGTGACACTGTAAATGGCTGATAAAGATGAGAAAACAATATTATTGTACATTTTAATTGAATAGTTTCATTTTGAAGAAGTTTATGCAGTCGACAATTGTCTGTACTTGGTTGGTCAGCGTTGGCGATATTCAACGTTCATTTGTAGTGGCGAGTACTAATATGTACACAGGGAATTTGAAGTTGTTTGTTTCTGTAGAAATAACTGTCTTTCTTATATCATTAAATATCACAGCTACAACCTCAGAATTACTGTTTGTTGGAAGCCTCCAGCTCATTGGTCATGATAACTATGCATATGTAGTTTCTGTCAAATACTTAAACAAAAAACTGGCAGAGTTTAAAAAGTATTTCCAGGTTTATTAGAACTTGCTATCAAATGCACTTCAACATGGGTGATTCATATGTGAGTTTTGACTGCTGGGGTCATAAGTTTCATTGTATATTGGACCAAATACACCAATTATTGCTATGACTGGCTTCTCAACCAGCATGGCTAATTACCCAGAGCGGCAGTTTCATGTTGTCTTTCGAGTCAATAAAAAAACAGCTGACAAACTGTGGTTTGCCTTTCATCTATAATAATGTGAAGGAACTGTGTGCGTCACATGATCAACAGGAGAGTGACCTTGACGTGTGAAGGAACTGTGTGCGTCACATGATCAACAGGAGAGTGACCTTGACATGTGGGAAGTGAGTTCATGGACAGGAGGCAACCTCCTGGGTTATCTATACACACAACAGTGGACAGGAGAGACTTGAAGTAAACTAGTGCTATCTTGTGCCCTGATTTCTTGAATGCATGTGGTTTTATGGCATGAAGATATCTGATTGATTTGCAATTTCTGTGACAGGAACTGAATCATAAAAACACCAGAGAGCCAAGTTATGAGAAAAAGTTATTGCACAAACTCATTCTCTGCAGATTTCTTGTTTTTAGATACACATATATACCTGGCAATTTATACAGACACTCTCTGGGTTTGTATGACTTGTCCCAGAATCATGTACTAAGGTCTGACTTTGTATGACTTGTCCCAGAATCGCGTACTAAGGTCTGGCTTTTTATGACTTGTCCCAGAATCACGTACTAAGGTCTGGTTTTGTATGACTTGTCCCAGAATCGTGTACTAAGGTCTGGCTTTTTATGACTTGTCCCAGAATCGCGTACTAAGCTCTGGCTTTGTATAACTTGTACCAGAATCACATACTAAGGTCTGGGTTTGTATGACTTGTCCCAGAATCATATACTAAGGTCTGGCTTTGTATGACTTGTCCCAGAATCGCGTACTAAGGTCTGGCTTTGTATGACTTGTCCCAGAATCACGTACTAAGGTCTGACTTTTTATGACTTGTCCCAGAATCGTGTACTAAGCTCTGGCTTTGTATAACTTGTACCAGAATCACATACTAAGGTCTGGGTTTGTATGACTTGTACCAGAATCACATACTAAGGTCTGGCTTTTTATGACTTGTCCCAGAATCGCGTACTAAGGTCTGGCTTTGTATGACTTGTACCAGAATCACATACTAAGGTCTGGGTTTGTATGACTTGTCCCAGAATCGTGTACTAAGGTCTGGCTTTGTATGACTTGTACCAGAATCACATACTAAGGTCTGGCTTTGTATGACTTGTCCCAGAATCACATACTAAGGTCTGGCTTTGTATGACTTGTCCCAGAATCGCACACTAAGGTCTGGCTTTGTATGACTTGTCCCAGAATCGTGTACTAAGGTTGTTACTGTTCTGTTGTTTTGTTTGTGTGTGTGTAAATTTGTCAAATATGTATAGTGTTTACTCATTCAAAACTATCTGTTTGAAGTACTCACAAATACTTTGCAATTTTATTCAGATAAAGAATGAAGACTGCAACTTCCTTGTTGAAAGAGTTTTTTATCTCTTTAGTTAACTTGAAAATGGATGGCATAAGAAAGTATGGGTTTTGTATTTCTATGGTTTGTATTGTTGTATTAATTGCATTCAAATGGTCTTGTAATCAGGTCAGAGTGAAAGAGTTAGATTGCATCAACTTAATCCCTTTTAACAGAATACCTATTGTTGAAAACCACTATGCAAGTTTTACTGTTTCAAAATTTACATGTAGCAGGAGAAATTCACTGCCGTATAAAGTTCTGTGAAGGATGGTTAAATGTTTGGAGCACATTTTGTCTGAATTTGAATAAGCAGGCAATGTTAATTATTATAGTAATGTCACATTTGATCAAAATTACACAAATTTATTGAAGGAGTAGATCTGAAAACACAGTAAACACAGTAAACAAAGTAGTTGGTACATAAAAGGCCTGAACTCTGACATATTAGAAAAAAATTAATCTACCTGGGGTGATTATTGAAGAAATTGTGGTATAAGCACCAGCTTTTACAGTTATCAGGAATATTAATGTTCACCCTGAGAATTACATACACAGAGATTTGTGTAATTGCTATATACATTGCTTGTATAATGTAAAGAGAGCAAGGATTCAGTTCTTGGATTTGAATCCCAGTCATTCAGGTTTGCACATAATAAACCCACAAAACTTATGTTTTATCACACTAAAATACATTGGTATCAAATTTGGTGCTAAATCAAATTGTTTGGGGCACTTTTAATGGAATTATGTATTTGTAATTGTACTCAACTGGCAAACCAAGCAATGTATGCAATCCTTGTTAAGGCTTTCTAGTAAACAGCTGCACGTATCGACTGTATACAGTGAAGCCCTGTTAAGTAGCATCCCAAAGGATAAGACATCAATTATTTCCTATCAACAAGGAATTCTAAATAGCAGGGTTAAAAATCAGAATTGGCCTGACTTGATATTTTGTCTTCTAAAAATAGAAACCTCGAGAAAATGGTTCCACTGGAGGGGGGGTTGGACTTTACAATAAATTAATATTAGGACCAGAACACGAGCACATTTTTGTTCGGACCTAAATTGCTAAAAAGATCACAACTGAGCTATTGTTCAGATTTTAGAAATATTTGGTGATACAGTATTTGTTCTGCATGCACAGAAAAAAAATGAGTTCATTAAATTTCAATGGCAAAAAAGTTCCCCCCCCCCCCCCCCCCGAAAATTGCAGAAAATAATTTGATATTTTTCCTCCCTAAAGCTGAAAAAATGTTATGTCTGACTTCACCAAATAGTTTTTATACCTGTACAGACAAAATGTACTAGATGTGCATATCAGTTTACAGCGGCATTAGTGTTTGGTTAATAAGTTTGAATTGTACATGAATTGTGGACATCTGGTGTACTGGAATGTTTGTGTATCATTATTTGTATATTTTGATTCATTGCTTCATACCCTGTGAGCTCTGTATGTGTAGTACTAGCTCTCTTATCACTAAGAACACATGTAAAACTGCATAACTAGAGTGGCCTGGGCATATTTTATAGGCTTTTAGAAATGTTTTGTTGGATACTTGTCAAATCTGGCTTCAAATGTGTCCAAAGATGGTTTGTCATTGTTCACCCTTTCTGGTAGAGTATATGCAAGTTTACTGATCTTTGAATTTCACACTTGTATACTTGTATAGAAATCTGGGTTTCTGTTTACAATTTAACATTTCATGTTTAGAAATATGCTTTTTAAAATTGGTATGGTTGTGTGAATGATTATGTATATATGTACATAATTTGTTTTAGGATTAATAAGAAATAAGCAAACTTGAATTTAGAAATCATTGAAAGAATTAGAATAAAAGAAGAACATATTCTAATTAATACATGTCTTTTACTCTGTTCTCCAACATCTACTTCCATTTATCCTCCAGTATTACTGTATAAATATCTACTTTTATTGCGCTACAATAGCTTATCATGTGGGACTCAATGCTGTTCTCGGATGGCCGCAAGGCATCAGGCCAACGTCTAAGAAAAATAGACAGTTATAGTTGGCCGTAGCCTCAAGTTGTCCTCTCATAGTACACTATGCGATTTCTTACTACTTTCTTGTTGGCCGCGTGATTTAGTAGCGTCTGTCGTTTACACAGATATTTTCATCTGTTTCTCAGCATATACGTATTGTTGGATGTTAATTTTTGGTTATTTCATTTAATATCATAGATTATTCTGTAGCATTTCCGTTTTGACAGGATAAATATTTTTTATTATTTTTGCGTGTTTTGAGTTTTCCTCGGTTCAGGCTTTTCCTATGTCTTTAATTGCGTTTCAAAATGTCTACCCACCAAACTAATAAAGACAAACCGAGTGTAGGCACTTTTGCTTCCCATTTGACCCACATAATTACTGCCCTACCTGTAGGGAATCTGGCAAGGGTGATGACCCCTGTGTCACTTTTGAAAGTCTGTATCAAATATGTGCTTCTTTTACAGTAGATCAAATGTTGAAAATCTCACAAAGGAAACATTAAATTAAGAAGCAAAAGAGCCACACTGCTAATTCAAAGGACGATGAACTAGATCTTCTAGGGGATGACGTGGATTCATTTACTGGTTCCAATGCAGACCTTGAGAGTGCTGCTGATAACTTATTTACATCACCCCCGCATCCACAGCCCCTACCCTTCAGTTCATTGTCTCTCAAAACGCCAGCAAGGACTGTCCCACCCACCCCAGGTACTGCCTTACAGCAGAAAATAGAATCAAATTTAGAGAAATCCCTGGGTAACGCACTTAACATCCATTTACAGCAGCAAATGGGTTCTTTCCAGGCATCTATGTTAAAAGTTTTCCAGTCACTCCGAGAGGAATTGACTACTGAAAAACAGGCAGAGATGGATCAGACCTCGGCCTCAGCTTCTAAGTCTGGACCCTCAACTAGTGCTGCTAACTTGGACCTACCCCCTCCGAGACCTAGAACTACCTCTCATACCGAGGAAATGGATGTGAACTATGGTCCAGCACTTCCTGCACATCTCGGATCTGATCTTCACAATGCATCGGATTGGAATTCTAATGCATCCAAGGAGCCTTCTAAGAAGGTCTCGGATAGACCTAAAAACACTCTCACTCTCACAGTAGGCATGAGGTTGAACTGAGGTCTGCCTCGGATTAATACAATGATGAATCCGATGAACCTCGGATGTCATCTGCAAAACCCAAAAAACATGCTGATAAGAATAGACATAAGGTCAGATCCAGATACGTGTCATCTTCCTCAGAGAAGGAATCAGACACAGGTCTTCAAAGCCCTCTGGGGCTCTCTCTGACCAAGACCAACCTCAACATGATCCAGACCCCCCTTATTATAGGGAAGTAGCTCTTGTCTGACTTCCCTCCCAATATGTGGAAGAAGTGGACACATTCAGGCGCATTCTTTCTCTTCCTGATCCCAGGGAATCTATGCCTAGGTCCTCAACTTCCGTTATGGGCCTGGATGATGAAAAGGGCGTGGAAACCCCTTTCCCCGAGGACTCCTTAAAAGCCTCCCTCAGTCCACCAGTAGGAGGCCGCCTCCGTTCTTTCAGAAGAGACTGGCAAACAAATGTTCATCCAACATGTTAAACATTATCACCAATGGCTACGTACTGCCATTTCCTTTCAAAACCAAATCTGGTCAGATTACCTCTGTTTCTGTCAGAGTATAAGGCCCGTCAAGAAGACCAAGCTCTGGCCACTTGTATCCAGTCTAGAACGCAATCGAAAGGGTGGAAAATGTAAAATCTCTCTGGTTTTACAGTCGCCTGTTTCTAGTACCCAAGCCTCCCCAAAGGTGGAGGCCAGTCATAGACCTAAGCAGGCTCAACACTTTTCTACACATAGAAAAGTTCAAAATGGAAACTCCAGAGTCCATCAGGACCTGATTCCAAGGGAATAGGTATCGTCGATAGACCTGTCGGACGCTTACCTTCACATCCCCATCCATCCAAACTCAAGGAAATACCTGAGGTTTTGCCACAGGTCACAGGTGTTCCAGTTCACCTCCCTCCCTTTCGGACTAGCCACAGCGACCAAGGTCTTTACAATGATTGTAAAGGAAGTGAAGCTAATGGCCCTTTCCAGAGGCCTCAGACTTCACCAATACCTGGACGACTGGCTGATCAGGTCCCAGTCTCAGGAAGAAGCCTAAATGAACACTCAGGCAGTGGTAGACCTAACCCAGTCCTTTGGGTGGATAATAAAACAGGAAAAATCAGAACTGAAACCTACCCAGGTGATTTCATTCGTGGGCTACGAATACCATAGATTCAGCCCTTGTAAAACCCACTCAATAGATGGCTCAAACTTCAGGATTTGATCCTACGACTCAAGTCAAAACATGTTTTGACTGCAAGATGTTTGATGTCGCTAATTGGGTTGTTTGCCTCAATGGAGAAAATGGTCCCGGAGGGACACCTTCACCAGAGGCCCTTTCAGTTTCACCTCAAGGAACACTGGAGATATCCTCAGTTGCTGGACAGCCTCATTCCTTGGACAGAAGCCATTTCAGCACACCTAGACTGGTGGCAAAATCCCTCAAACGTGATGAGAGGTGCAGACCTTCATCCCAAAGACCACAGTATCCAACTCTTTACACCTCAAACGAAGGTTGGGGCGCTCACTTAGATCAAACTTCTACAAAGGGTCTGTGGTCAGACCGGGAAAAAAGGCTACACATAAATGTTCTAGAGTTGAAGGCGGTCTCCCTGGCCCTTCGAAGCTTCAAGGACCAGTGCCAGAACCAAACAGTGCTAGTTGCAACGTACAACTCAACAGTGGTACCCTACATAAACAAACCAGGAGGAACTCACTCAGCAGAGATGTGCGCTCTCCTGTGGAAGATCATGACATGGTGCCATCACTATCACATAACATTAAAAGCCAGGCACATTTCAGGGTGTCTGAATGTGATGGCCGACCTTCTGTCCAGATCGAACCAAGTACAGTCGACAGAATGGTCACTGCATCTGCAGGTGTTCAAACAGATCTGTCAAAAGTGGTTCACTCCTCATGTAGATCTATTTGCCGCTCACCTGAACCACAAACTTCCACTGTATGTATCCCCTGTCCCATACCCAAAGGCTTGGGACATAGATGCTCTGAACATAAACTGGACAGGTCTCACTGCCTATGCTTACTCTCCGATGGCTCTCCTTTACAGGGTGACCCAAAAAATCAGGCAATGCCATTGCCTGATCATCATAACAGCCCCAGGCTGGCCAGGGATGCCCTAGTTTTGGGACCTAGTGCAGCTCTCAACAGAGATCCCACTGCAACTTCCGGTGTCAACAACTCTTCTCAAACAGTCCCACAATTATGTGTTTCACAGCAATCCACAACATCTCAACCTCCATGCCTGGTGTCTAGGAGTGGACAGCTCCAAGAACAAGGCTTCTCTGTGGAAGTGGCAGAGAGAATTGCTGCCCCTCAGATGTCATCAACAAGGACCATCTACAAGTCAAAGTGGGCCCTATTTGAAAAATGGTGCAGAGAAAATTAGGTGGATTTCTCCACTCCATCTGTGAAACAAGTCTCAGACTTTTTCATGTACCTGTACCAATATCTAAACAGGCGCCCCTCGACCATTGATGGTTACAGGACGGCCATTGTTGACACTCTGGGCCCAGCGGGGCACCATATTGCACAAAGCTCAGACCTTCACAGGTTACTCTCCAGTTTCCACAGGGATCGTCTGAAAAGTTCCAGGAATCTTCCAAAATGGAACATTTCTGTTGTTCTCAATGAGCTCACAAAAGCATTCTTTGAGCCTATGAAAGACACAGACCTCAATATCTTACTCTCAAAACTGCTTTCTTGCTAGCTTTGGCCTCCATCCAGCGCCGCAAGTGATTGATATGTTGAAGTAACCTTTTGAAACCAAGCAAGAAGGACCAGAACTAATGTTTTTTGTGCACAAACTACAACTTTATGGATAGAAAAGAAGTATTTGAGGTTAGTTTATGAACTATATCCAGTCATTCAGTTGGTTAGTTTTTAAACTAATATTTTGTCGAAGGTTTGACATAGATGTGGTTAGCCTTAATCAAAATGATTGTGGTTTCAGTTCTGCACAATTTGTTATGTTTATGATCACTTTGTTGATATTTTATTTTAAGTCTTAAATTGCTAAAGTGTCAGTATTCTCATGATGCTTGATGTGTAGTACTTTGACTTATTCATTTCAACCTACTTTGGTATCAAAAATTTTAAAACCCACCACCTGTATTTTTGGAATCAAGCATAAGCGAGGATAAGGTAAGGGTATTTTACACAATAAAATGTAAAATTTTATTGTAATTTAACTTTTTGTAAGTTAAATACTTACCGTATCCTCACTAGTTTCGGAGTCCCGCCCTTCCATCCCCGCTGTAAGAATCTTTGAGGGATAATTTGATACACTCCGAAAATAAAGTGAAGAATATCGGGGAACTAAGGATGTGGGAGCATGCGCAGTACAAAACTATGTAGTATAGACTGGTTCCCGATAAAAATATTTTGTTTGAAATATTCGGGTTGATCGTTGATGTTTGCTTAGCCAACATACAGCATAAGTGAGGATAAGGTAAGTATTTAACTTACAAAAAGTTAAATTACAATAAAATTTTTGTCCGATTTCCCTGGAGTACCATTCACTCAAACATATTTCGGCTAAAGCTTCCAATTTGGCTCATAGCTAGTTATAGGCAATGACTGAAAGTTTATTGATTTTATGTCAGCTGACATTATGGCATCACTCTGCGGCGTCTGCGTACAGGTGAACAACTACTCCAAAACTACAAGTCCCAGAGACATGCTGTTTTTTTGAAGGATAGCTTATCTATCTAGGATGAAAAATTGTTCAAGGCATGCAGATCTGTTTGCTAGAGCCATTATAAGTGAGGTACTCCCCCCCCCCCCACCCTAAGTGTTAAAATTTCAACACTTTATCACAATTTTCTCATTGACTATTGCAGGGATTTCTTTCGTATCTTGCACATATGTACTAGGCCACAAGTAGATTCCCTTGTGTGAGTATCAGACTTGGATCTTTCTTAATTATTTTTTATGAATTTTTAAAATAATTTTTAATGCATTAAAATTCATGAAATCATGCATTGACTCACTTATAACTTGAAAAGTATTGTATTTAGAGCATTTTGTTAAAATATGTTGAGCTATTTTTTCCATAGCTACAACATGGTGACTACTTGGGTGTCTATCTCAATAGCTAAGTGAGTAATAGCTACTTTTTGACTTTTCAGTAACTTCCGTCATGAATAAAATGACTTGTAACTTGAAAACTATTGCATTTAGAGAATTTTGTATAAATATGTTATTCAGCTACTTTTGGGTCAGCTTTAACATAGTAAAATTTCAGACCGGTAGCTTGTTGCAGAGCTGAGTAATAGCTACTTTGAGGTTATCACTGTTGAGTAAATTGCTTGTATCTTCAAAACTGTTGCATTTAGAGTATTTTGTTCCAATATGTTTTTCATGTACTTTGCACATTGTAAAATTGCAGACCTGTAGCTCATGGCATAGCTGAGCAATAGTTATTTTCAGGTTCTCACTGTTGAGTAAATCAGTTGTAACTTGAAAACTATTGCATGTAGAGTATTTTGTTTAAATATGTTGTTCACCTACTTTTTGGTCAGCTATAACATAGTGAAATTGCCAACCTGTATGTCATGGCATAGCTGAGTAATAGCTACTTTCAGATTCTCACTGTTGAGTAAATCAGTTGTAACTTGAAAACTATTGCATTTAGAGTATTTTGTTGAATTATGTTATTCACCTACTATTGGGCCAGCTATAACATAGTAAAGTTGCTGACCAGTAGCTCATTGCATAGCTGAGCAATAGCTACTTTGAGGTTCTCAATGATGAGTAAATTGCTTATAACTTGAAAACTATTGCATTTAGAGAATTTTGTTCAAATATGTTATTCATCTACTTTTGAGTTGGCTATAACATTGTAAAATTGGAGACGTGTAGCTCATGGCATAGCTGTGTAATAGCTATTTTCAGGTTCTCACTGTTGAGTAAGTCAGTTTTAACTTATGGCATTTTATTATGCTACAATAGCTTACCATGTGGGACTCAATGCTGTTCTCGGATGGCCACAAGGCATCATGGCCAACGTCTAAGAAAAATAGACATTTATAGTTGGCCGTAGCCTCCAGTTGTCGTCACGTGATAACTTCTGACCAATCGTCCTACTTTCTCGTTGGCCACGTTGAACTGGTAGCTGTTTGTAAATATACATTTTCACTTATTTCTCAGCTTTTATGTATTGTTTGTAAATATACATTTTCACTTATTTCTCAGCTTTTATGTATTGTTGGAGGTTCTTTTTTGGTTATTTCTTTTATTATATAACATGGATCATTCTGTAAAATTTTTATTTTGACAGGATAAGTATATTTCTTGTTTCGCGTGTTTTGAGTTTTCCTCGGTTCAGGCCTTTTATTTTCTACGTCTTTTATTGCGTTTAAAAATGTCCATCCATTAAACGAATAAAGACAAACCGAGAGCACAAAAATGCTGCCATTTTTGTTTTTCCTTTGATTTACACAACTATTGCCCTACTTGTAGGGAATCTGGCAAGGGTGATGACCCCTGTGTCACCTTTGAAGCGCCCTGTGATATCTGTGCATCTTTTACAGATGACCAAATGAAAAAAAAATCAACACAGGAAACACTACTTAAAGAAACAAAAGGCGGACGCTTCTAATGCAAAAGATGATGAACTTGATCTCTTGGGCGAAGGCGACGGGGATTTTTTCACTGGTTCAAATACAGACCTTGAGAGTGCTGCTGACAATCTTTTTACCTCAGCCCCTACCCTTCAGTTCTTTATCACTTAAAACACCAGCCAAAACTGTCCCACCCACCCCAGGTACTGCCTTGCAACAAAAAATTGAAACAAATCTAGAAAAATCCCTGGTAAATTAATTAAATATTCATTTACAGCAGCAAATGGGTTCCTTTCAGGCATCCATGTTGGAAGCTTTTCAGTCGCTCCGAGAGGAGTTGACTGCTAAAAAGCAAACAGAGGTGGATCAGACCTCGGTTTTTACTTCCAAACCTGGTACATCTTCCCGTACTGCTGTCAATCTGGACCTACCCCCTCCGAGACATAGAACTAACATGCAAACCGAGGATATGGATGTGGACTACGGTCCAGCACTTCCTCCTCGTCTCGGACCTGACCCTCATGATACATCGGATCAGAATGTTGCTACATCTGAGTTACCTTCGAAGAAGGTCTCGGATTACCCCAAAAAGCATGGCCACTCTTGCAGTAGGCATGAAATTGAATCCAGGTCTGCCTCGGATCAATCTAATGAGGAATCCGATGAACCTCGGATCCCATCTACTAAACCTAAAAAGCACTCTGATAAGAGTAAACACAAATCAAGGTCCAGATATGTGTCATCTTCCTCAGAGGAGGACCAGTCCTCTGTAGCCAGACACAGGTCTTCTAAGCCCTCTAGGGCTCAGCCCTCAGGGGCTGTTTCTGATCAAGACCTCCCTCAACATGATCCAGACCCCCCTTATTATAGGGAAGTAGCTGTGTCTGACATTCCCTCGCAGTACGCAGGGAGTCTATGCCTAGGTCCTCAACTTCTGTCATGGGTCTGGTCGATGAGAAAGGCCGTCAAGAGCTCAGACCTAGAGGTCCTTCCTCTATACTTCCACTTAGCTCAGTTATCAAGGATGCCTTTGATAAATTTCAACATGACTTTAAGGCTGCTAATTTACCCGAGGGTAAATACATCGAGCCTCCTCCATCCACTTCTAAGTGGTACAGGGTGGGACAGCCCTGTTATCAGGACAAATATCAGGAGTTGAATACGGATTTCGTCAAAATCTGTATTACTCCTAAACCCTCTGGGGCCCCTATGGGCAAGGTCCCCCTACCAATTCTTAAAGAATTGGAGCATCAGGCTAGGCAAAATATCTCAACCCTCAATTTCACTGCTGTCTTTGCTAAAACTTCATCTTCTTGCAATGCTTCCCGTGAGAAGTGTCAGCATAGCATTAAGTCAACTGTCAAGAAGATTAAGACACAGATCCAAAAAGGTGCCAATCCTGAGAAAGCAGCAAAGCGTGGATATGAGGAAGTCTGTGAGTACATGGATTTTTGGAATAAGACAGTTCTTATTCAACACAGGGCCCTTACATGCCTCAGCAAATCCCTAGCCCATATATTCCAGGGGGAACTATATTCTATGGGTAACACCGGCTTGCTTAGGCGCGAAGCCGAAATGACCCTCTTACAACCACAATTGGGGGAAACAAGACGCCAAGAACTCAGGAACTTGTCCTTTTGGGACCCCTCCTTGTTCCAGTCTCAACTTGTGAAGGAAGGTGAAGACTTCCTCCTCAAAAAGGCACCTCTAAAGACTCTCAGGGTTTAGCACCCTATCAAAATAAGCCCTTTCGTGGTCGCCACAACAAGAGAAGAGGCTCCTACAGGAAATGCCCCTATGGGGGCAACTCCTCACAAAGCAGTAACCAATCATTTTCCTCAGGAAGGGGGAAACCGAACTTCAGAGGCTCCAGGGGTCGTTTTCGACCCCATAATAGGGGAAGAGGGCATGGAAACCCCTCTTCCCAATGACTCCTCCAAAGCCTCCCTCAGTCCACCAGTAGGAGGTCGCCTCCATTCTTTCAGAAGAGACTGGCAAACAAATGTTCTTCAAACATGTTAAACATTATCATCAATGGCTACGTACTGCCATTCCTTTCAAAGCCAAATTTGGTCAGATTCCCTCTGATCCTGTCAGAGTACAAGGCCCATCAAAAAGACCAAGCCCTGGCCACTTCTATCCAGTCTCTTCTGTCAAAGAACGCAATCGAAAGGGTGGAAAATGTAAAATCTCTCGGGTTTTACAGTCGCCTATTCCTAGTACCCAAGCCTCACCAAAGGTGGAGGCCAGTCATAGACCTAAGCAGCCTCAACACTTTTCTACATGTAGAAAAGTTCAAAATGAAAACTCCAGAGTCCATCAGGACCTCCCTGATTCCAGGGGAATGGGTATCGTCGATAGATCTGTCGGACGCTTACCTGCACATCCCCATCCATCCAAACTCAAGGAAATACCTAAGGTTTTGCTACAAGTCACAGGTGTTCCAGTTCACCTCCCTCCCATTCAGACTAGCCACAGCCCCCCAGGTCTTTACAATGATTGTAAAGGAAGTGAAACTAATGGCCTTCTCCAGAGGACTCAGACTTCACCAATACCTGGACGACTGGCTGATCAGGTCCCAGTCTCAGGAGGAAGCACAAGTGAACACTCAGGCGGTGGTAGACCTAACCCAGTCCTTGGGTTGGATAATAAATCAGGAAAAATCAGAACTGAAACCTACTCAGGTGTTTTCGTTTGTGGGCTACGAATACCATCTAGATTCAGCCCTTGTAAAACCCACTCAAGAGAGATGGCTCAAACTTCAGGACTTGATCCTAAGACTCAAGTCAAAACATGTTTTGACTGCAAGATGTTTGATGTCTCTAATTGGGTTGCTTGCCTCAACGGAGAAAATGGTCCCGGAGGGACGCCTTCACATGAGACCCTTTCAGTTTCATCTCAAGGAGCACTGGAGATATCCTCAGTCGCTTGACAGCCTTCTTCCTTGGACAGAAGCCATTGCAGCCCACCTAGACTGGTGGCAAAATCGCTCAAATGTGATGAAAGGTGCAGACCTTCATCCCAAAGACCACAGTATCCAACTCTTTACCGACGCCTCAAACGAAGGTTGGGGCGCTCACTTAGATCAAAATTCTACAAAGGGTCTGTGGTCAGATCGGGAAAAAAGGCTACACATAAACGTCCTAGAATTGAAGGCGGTCTCACTGGCCCTTCGAAACTTCAAGGACCAGTGCCAGAACCAAACAGTGCTAGTTGCAAGGACAACTCAACAGTGGTAGCCTACATCAACAAGCAAGGAGGAACTCACTCAGCAGAGATGTGTGCTCTCCTGTGGAAGATTATGACCTGATGCCATCACTATCACATAACATTGAAAGCCAGTCACATTCCAGGGTGCCTGAATGTGATGGCCGACCTTCTATCCCGGTCAAACCAAGTGCAGTCAACAGAATGGTCACTACATCCGCACGTATTCAAACAGATCTGCCAAAAGTGGTTCACACCTCATGTAGACTTATTTGCCACTCATCTGAACCACAAACTTCCACTGTACGTATCTCCTGTCCCAGACCCAAAGGCTTGGAACATAGATGCTCTGGACATAAACTGGATGAGTCTCACTACCTATGCTTACCCTCCTACGGCTCTCGTTCACAAGGTGATCCAAAAGATCAGGCAATGCCATTGCCCTGGTTTTGGGACCTAGTGCAGCTCTCAACAGAGATCCCACTACAACTCCCAGTGTCAACGACCCTACTCAAACAGTCCCACAATTATGTGTTCCACAACAACCCACAACAGCTCAACCTCCACGCCTGGTGTCTAGGAGCGGACAACTCCAAGAACAAGGCTTCTCTGTGGAGGTGGCAGAGAGAATTGCTGCTCCTCAGAGGTCATCAACAAGGACCATCTACAAGTCAAAGTGGGCCCTATTTGAAAAATGGTGCAGAGAAAATTCGGTGGATTTCTCCACTCCATCTGTGAAACAAATCTCAGATTTTTTCATGTACCTGTCCCAAGACCTAAACAAGCGCCCCTCGACCATTGATGGTTACAGGACTGCAATCGTTGACATACCTCAGACATCAGACCCGCTACTCTCTCTTCCTGGTTGAAACAAACCATCCTACTTTGTTATAAACAAGCAGACCAACAAGCCTTGGACTTGGTCCAAGTTAAAGCGCATGACATCCGGGCCTTCGCGGCCTCTAAGGCCTTTTACGGTGGGTATCGGTGGACCAAATCATGCAAGCCTGTCACTGGAAAGCTCACAACACATTTACAAATTTTTACCTTAAAGACCTTACTTGGTCAGACAACGACAACAATATGTATCTGGGACCCGTGGTAGCGGCACAACAAGTCCTAGATCCTTCTCCTCAGATCAGTTGTCCTCGGAAAAAAAAGGGGGGTCACATCCGCTACAACCAAGTCTTCAGGAATCTAATCCCAGGATCTAGGTATTCTTTTACCTTCAAGATCTTACGGGTAAGGTCATTTTGTTTTTTAGTTTATCAAAGTAATTTGTATTAAGGACTTATTAAGTTGTCATTAATCTCATATTCAGGTGGCAAAAAATTTGAAGAAAATTCCAACCATTGGGCTGGTCTGTCACTCGTGAAGGGCCCCTAGGGACCCTTAGACCTGTAAGTGAGCATTGCTGCACTTCCGTCCTACAATCAAAACATCTAGACAGTTTTAGCACTGTCTTCCATTCTATTTAGGTTTTTCGCTCTTTACAGGCCCGGTCTTCGGGATTGAGGCACTGTAAATGGGACTCGGACTGGTATTTCTAACACTATTCTAATATATATATTACTTCAAATCTAAGAAAAATTGACATACCTTTCAGTCTCAGCTGTAATCCCGCCACCAGGCGGTCAGACAACGACAACAATCTGTATCTGGGGCCAGTAGTAGCGGCACAACAGGTCCTAGACCCTTCCCCTCAGAACAGTCATCCTCGGAAAGAAAAGAAGGGGGGGTACATCTGTTACAGCCAAGTCTTCAGGAGTCTAATCCCAGGGTCTAGGTATAGGTTTACCTCATCAGGGTGTTTCGGGTAAGGTCTTTATGTTCTTTATACTCTTTTAGTTTTTATATTAATTGTATAATGTATTAAGGACCTTAAGGTTGTCATTAATCGCTTTTGGGTGGCAAGAAGTTTGGTATCTGAGCCTTAGGCTCAGATTCCTTCCGTGATAGCGGAACAACAGAACTACACCTCTTTCTCCTGTCAAAACACTCAGACAGTTTATTAGCACTGTCAATCATTTTTTAGGTTTTTATGTCAGCTGACTTGTCAGTCAGTTGACATTATGTCGTCACTCTGCGGCGTGGGCGTCCGCGTCCGCGTGAACATCTTCTTCTCCAAAACTACAAGGCCTAGAGACATGCTGTTTTTTTAAAAGATACCTTATCTATCGAGGATGAAAAATTGTTCAAGGCATGCAAATCTGTCTGTTCGTCTGTTTGCTAGAGACGTTACAAGGGAGGTACCCCCACCAAAAGTGTGAAAATTTCAACACTTTATCACAATTTTCTCAGTGACTATTGCAGGGATTTCTCTCATATCTTGCATATATGTACTAGGCCAGAGGTAGATTCTCTTGTGTGAGTATGAGACCTGGATCTGTCTTAGTTTTTTTTAAATAAATTTTTTAAATAATTTTTAATGCATTAAAATTCATGAAATCATGCACTAAATCACTTATAACTTGAAAAGTGTTGCATTTAGAGCATTTTGTTAAAATATATTATTCAGCTACTTTTTTCATAGCTACAACATGGTGAGTAACTTGGGTGTCTGTCTCAATAGCTAAGTGAGTAATAGCTACTTTTGGGCTTTTCAGTAACTACCATCTTGAGTAAAATCACTTGTAACATGAAAACTATTACATTTAGAGAATTTCTTATAAATATGTTATTCAGCTACTTTTGAGTCAGGTATAACATAGTAAAATTTCAGACCTGTAGCTCATGGCATAGCTGAGTAATAGCTACTTTTAGGTTATCACTGTTGAGTAAATCACTTATAACTTGAAAACTATTGCATTTAGGGTATTTTGTTTCAATAAGTTCCTCACCTATTTTGGGGTCAGCTATAACATAGTAAAATTTCAGACCTGTAGCTCATGGCATAGCTGAGTAATAGCTACTTTGAGGTTATCACTGTTGAGTAAATCACTAATAACTTGAAAACTATTGCATTTGGAGTATTTTGTTTCAATATGTTATTCACCTTTTTTGGGGTCAGCTATAACATAGTAAAATTTCAGACCTGAAGCTCATGGTATAGCTGAGTAATAGCTACTTTTAGGTTATCACTGTTGAGTAAATCACTTATAACTTGAAAACTATTGCACTTACAGTATTTTGTTTCAATATGTTATTCACCTGTTTTGGGGTCAGCTATAACATAGTAAAATTTCAGACCTGTAGCTCATGGCATAGTTGAGTAATAGCTACTTTGAGGTTATCACTGTTGAGTAAATCATTTATAACTTGAAAACTATTGCATTTACAGAAATTTGTGTAAATATGTTATTCAGCTACTTTTGGGTCAGCTATAACATAGTGAAATTACAGACCTGTAGCTCATGGCACAACTGAGCAATAGCTATTTTCAGGTACTGACTGTTGAGTAAATCAATTGTAACTTGAAAAATATTGCATTTACAGTATTTTGCTTAAATATGTTGTTCACCTACTTTTGGGTCAGCTATAACATAGTAAAATTTCAGACATGTAGCTCATGGGATAGCTGAGTAATAGCTACTTTTAGGTTATCACTGTTGAGTAAATCACTTATAACTTGAAAAGTATTGCATTTGGAGTATTTTGTTTCAATATGTTATTCACCTTTTTGGGGGTCAGCCATAACATAGTAAAATTTCAGACCTGTAGCTCATGGCATAGCTGAGTAATAGCTACTTTGAGGTTATCACTGTTGAGTAAATCATTTATAACTTTTAAAACTATTGCATTTACAGAAATTTGTGTAAATATGTCATTCAGCTACTTTTGGGTCAGCTATAACATAGTGAAATTACAGACCTGTAGCTCATGGCACAACTGAGCAATAGCTATTTTCAGGTACTGACTGTTGAGTAAATCAATTGTAACTTGAAAAATATTGCATTTGGAGTATTTTGTTAAAATCAGTTGTAACTTGAAAACTATTACATTTAGAGTATTTTGTTTAAATATGTTATTCACATAATTTTTGGTCAGTTATATCATAGTGAAATTGCAGACCTCTATCTCCATTCAGATTAGCACTGAGGGTGCTAAAGATGTTATATTTCATGTAGTCTATAGGCCCCCAAATCTCTCAAAGTCCCAGTTCCTAGACAAATTTGGCATGTTCCTCGAAGGTGCTGCTTTATCAGGCTATGAAAATATTCTCCTTGGTGATCTTAATTTTCATTTGGATAAACATGACACCTGGACATTGAAATTTTATGATATCCTTGAGCAATTCAGTTTTACACAACTTGTCAATACACCCACACATATTCAGGGTCATATTTTGGATGCTCTTTGTGTGAGGGATTCCTTCTCCTGGGCCATTAGTCCCAAAGTTATTGGGGGACTATCAGACCACCAGGCAATCATCTTCAGTTTCATCTTCCCTGTCAGGGAATCCTGTAAGTTTCAATATGTTCCCATCCGTAAAATTCACAAGATAAATATTACAGATTTTAGAATGGATATCCTGAAATCCGACCTCATTAGATGCCCGTACAAAACTGCCAGTCTTCTTAGTCATCAATACTTTAATACTTTGAGAAGCCTTCTTGACAAGCACGCCCCAATCATGAAGAAAAATATACCGAGACATGCCGAGACTGGTTTCATGAACTGTGACATCCTCAAAGCAAAACGACTCAAGAGGAAATATGAGCAGGCATGGCGTCGTGAAAACTCAGCCAGTAATCGTAGCCGATACCGGGCTGCAATCAACCACTATAATTTCCTGCTAGAGAAGCCCAAATGCAATCATTATTCCAACATTGTGGCTGAAAACCAAGGAAATTCCAAGACTCTGTGGAACTGTTTCAAAAAGATCTTACACAGGTCCTCTGCTGCTGTTCTACCAGACTACACAAATAAAACTGACCTTGCAAATACTTTCTGCAAGTTCTTCTATGACAAAATCCTCAAGATAAGATCCACACTGCAGTCATCAATACCATCTTCAGTTACTAGACCCAACCCCACTAAAAATACTCTGTCCTCTTTCACACCTGTGTCCGAGGAAGAACTACTCAAAATTCCAAAGTCCTCACCGTCCAAATCATGTGACCTTGACGCGATTCCGACGTCACTGGTCAAGGAGTGTGCTGATATTCTCATCACCCCCATCACTAAAATTGTAAACTATTCAATCACAGAAGGTAGTTTCCCCAACTGTTTTAAGATGGCACATGTCACCCCCCTTCAAAAGAAGCCGAGCCTTGATAGAAATATCCTCAAAAACTACAGGCCGGTGTCAAACCTCAGCTTTATATCTAAACTTATTGAGAAGGTGGTGACAAAGCAGCTAAATGAATTTATTTCACACGAGGGGCTCTTAAATGTCAACCAGTCTGCTTATAAGAGTTCTCACTCCACTGAAACCGCATTGTTGAAGATTCAAAATGATATAGCTCTCTCAGTGGACTCAGGAAAGGCAGTGGCCCTGACGTTATTAGACCTATCAGCAGCGTTTGATACGATTGATCACTCTCTTTTATATGACTGCTTGCATGACTGGTTTGGTCTAGATGGTACTGTTTTGTCATGGATCAAATCGCATCTTTCAAACCGTAAACAAAAAATTAAAATAGGTGATAGTTTCTCTGAGGCGGTAATTCTCCCTTTCGGAGTCCCCCAAGGCTCTGTACTGGGTCCTCTCCTTTTCACCCTCTACACTAGTCCCCTCAGTCAAGTTATTTCAAAATTCAATGTTACTCATCACCTATATGCCGATGACACCCAGATCTACCTAGCAGTTGACTCCAGGAATTTTGACTCTAGCATGGAAGAACTGACCGAGTGTCTCAAGTCTGTACAGGAATGGATGGACGGTGTCAAACTAAAACTAAACCCAGAAAAAAACGAATTTATCATTATAGGTCAAAAAGCCATCAGAGAGTCACTTGCACCAAATTTTCCTGTTCCACTCCTCCAAAACAATATCTCTCCATCAGTGGAAGTAAAAAACCTTGGTGTTATTTTCGACTCAGACAACTCCTTTGACAATCATGTTGCCAAGGTTTGCAGAGCATGTTACTATCATCTTTGTGATTTGCGACGAATTCGCAAATTCCTTGGAGTTGAGACAGCAATACTTCTGACAAACGCTATGGTCAGTAGTCGTCTAGACTACTGTAACTCTTTACTCTATGGGGTAAGCAAGTCCAACATAGCCAAACTACAGAGAGTCCAGAATGCTCTTTGTCGCATCATCTTCAGACTTGACAAAATGAGTCATGTTACACCCTTTTTGAAAAAACTCCACTGGCTCCCAATTCAACATCACATCCTGTTTAAGTACAACCTTTTGGTATTCAAGGCTATTAATCTTTCACAGCCCCCGTATATTTCAGCTTTAATAAGATCGAGCAGTCTCACTCGTGGCAACAGGCTATCTATCTCCTCAACCCGCCCTAATAAGCACATAGGAAGGCGTGGCTTTGCATTAGCTGCACCAGCCGAATGGAACAAGCTGCCACAGACTGTCAGATCTCAACAAACAATAGATGGTTTCAGAAGCCATCTAAAGACCTACTTGTTTAGGCTGGCATACCCCCCACCTTAGTTATACCCTGGCGGGCGCTTTTTAGATGTCAACCCATGCCTGTCCCTGAACTCTCCCTTCTTGGACTCAAGCGCATTAGAGGATTTGCATCAATTTTGCGCTATATAAATCCTACTATTATTATTATTATTATTGAAAATTTTAATTACTTAAATGTAGCTTTTATAAGCTACAACCTTACCATGTGGGACTCAGAAGAGTCCCACCCGGCCTTCCCGCTGTTTACAGCTGAGGGGTAGGTCTTAGAAAATTTCAACGAGAAAGTAGGGTGATTGGTCAGAAGTTATCATGTGACAACAACTGGAGGCTACGGCCAACTATAAATGTCTATTTTTCTTAGACGTTGGCCATGATGCCTTGTGGCCATCCGAGAACAGCATTGAGTCCCACATGGTAAGCTTGTAGCTTATGAAAGCTACATTTAAGTAATTAAAATTTTCAATTTAATGTATATTCATTGAATTTGCAGACCTGTATGTCATGGCATAGCTGAGCAATAGCTACTTTCAGGTTCTCACTGTTGAGTAAATCAGTTGTAACTTGTAACTATTGCATTTAGAGTATTTTGTTGAAATATGTCTTTTTTTTAGCCATTTTGTTTATTAATCTTTAAAGCACGTATTACATAACCTTCCGTCCAGTTGGATAAGTATTTTTTTCTTTTATACCTGTTGTGAGTTTTCGCCTCGGCTAGGCTTTTATGTGATCGGGTGTTACCTCTTTTATTGCGTTTGAACATGTCTTCACACCAATCCAATAAAGACAAACCCTGTGCATCTAAATGCCATCATTTTTTTCATGCTTTCGACACTCATAATTACTGTCCTACCTGCAGAGAGGCAGGTAAGGGAGATGATCCCTGTGTCACATTTATCTCACCTTGTGATATTTGTGCTTCCGTTTCGGAAGAACAACTAACTAAGATCACTCATAGAAAGAGATATGTTAAAAAACCTGACAAAAAATCTGACAAAAATGATCAAGAATTAGATTTATTGCGGGATAATTCTGTAGAATCCTTCGCGGGCTCACAAGCATACCTCGAGAGTGCTGCTGACCATTTGTTTACTTCCCCACCTCGCCCTCAACCTCTTGCCTTCGAGGCTTTATCATTAAAAACTCCAGCTAAAACTGTCCCACGTACTCCAGGCACTGCTTTACAGCAACAATTAGAAACAAAGCTGGAGAATTCCTTAGGATCTCGGCTAGACATTCAACTAGACCAAAAGATGGGTGCTTTCCAGGCAAATATTTTAAAGGCAATGAAGTGCCTTCGAGAAGATTTTCAGAAATCTCTCCATAAAACTTCTTCACAAGTGGAGGTAGATCAGACCTCTGCTTCGGCCTCAAAATCTGGCCCATCTAATACTTCTCTGGACCCCCCGAGTACTAATCCTGTCGAGTCGATGGACGTTGATTATGGCCCAGCCTTACCTCCATGCCTCGACTCTCATTCTAGTCGCATCGATGACGCCTCGGGTCACAATGTTAGTTCTGTCGAGGAACCCTCGAGGTTGCCCTCAGCTAAACCAAAAAAGTCTTCTCACTCTTTCAAACAGTATGATGTGGTCCCGAGCTCTACGAGAAACATACTGATAACTCAAAACACAAATCTAAGTCCAGATATTTACCTTCTTCCTCAGAGGAGGATCAGTCCTCTGAGCTTAGACATAGGTCTCCAAAACCTTCTGGGAAGACCTACACCGATCAAGACCATCCTCAACATGACCCAGATCCTCCTTACTACAGGGAAGTAGCTCTGTCTGACATCCCCTCTCAGTATTCAGAGGAGGTGGATACCTTCAGGCGTGTCCTCAAACTTCCAGACCCTAGGGACTCCTTACCTAGGTCTTCTACTGCGGTCATGGGCCTTGACGATGAGAAAGGCAGGCAGGAGCTCAGGCCAAGAGGCCCTTCTCCTATGCTGCCTCTGAACTCTGTTATCAAAGACGCCTGTGATAAATTTGACCAAGATTCTCAAGCAGCAAATTTACCTGAGGGTAAATACATTAAAGCCCCTCCTTCCACTGCCAAGTGGTACAAGGTGGGACAACCTTGTTACGAAGACAAGATTCAAGAACTAAATACAGACTTTGCCAAGATCTGTATTTCTCCTAAGCCCTGTGGGGCCCCTATGGGCAAGGTTCCCCTACTAATTCTCAAAGAATTGGAACACCAGGCGAGACAAAATATATCCACACTTAACTTTACTACCACCTTTGCCAAGACTTCTTCCTGCAATTCCACTCTGGAAAAGTGTCAGCATAGTTTGAAGTCGACCTTCCAGAAGGTCAAATCGCAAATTAGAAAAGGTGCCGACCCTGAAAAGGTAGCAAAGTGTGGATACGAGGAAGCCTGTGAATACCTGGATATTTGGAACAAGACACTTATTATCCAGCACAGGGCCTTGACTTGCCTCAGCAAATCCCTTGCTCATATACTCCAGAGGGAGTTATATTCCATGGGCAACACTGGCTTGCTTAGGCGCGAAGCCGAAATGACCCTGTTACAACCACACCTAGGGGAGACGAGATGTGAGGAACTCAGGAATGCGTCCTTTTGGCCGCCTTCCTTGTTCAAGTCTCAATTAGTCAAGGAAGGTGAAGACTTCCTTCTTAAAAAAGGCACCTCAAAAGATTCTCAGGGTTTCAGACCCTACCAGAACAAGCCCTTTCGTGGTCCCCACAAGAAAAGAGGCTCCTACAGGAAACGTCCCAATGGGGGCAACTCCTCTCAAAGCAGTAACCAATCGTTTTCCTCCAACAGGGGAAAACCAAACTTCAGAGGCTCCAGGGGTCGTTTTCAACCCCACAATAGGGGAAGAGGGTGTGGAAACCCCTCTTCCCAATGACTCCTCCAAAGCCTCCCTAAGTCCACCAGTCGGAGGTCACCTCCATTCTTTCAGGAGAGACTGGCAAACAAACAAATGTTCATCAAACGTGTTAAACATTATCACCAATGGCTACATACTGCCATTCCTCTCAAAACCAAACTTGGTCAGATTTCCTCTGATTTTGTCAGAATACAAGACCCTTCAAAAAGACCAAGCTCTAGCAGATTGTATCCAGTCTCTTCTGTCAAAGAATGCTATCGAAAGGGTGGAAAATGTCAAATCTCTCGGGTTTTACAGTCGCCTGTTTCTAGTCCCAAAGCCTCACCAAAGGTGGAGGCCAGTAATAGACTTAAACAGGCTCAACACTTTTCTACACGTAGAAAAGTTCAAAATGGAAACTCCAGAGTCCATCAGAACCTGGTTCCAGGGGAATGGGTATCGTCGATAGACCTATCGGACGCTTACCTTCACATCCCCATCCACCCAAGGTCACAGGTGTTCCAGTTCACCTGCCTTCCTTTCGGACTAGCCACAGCCCCCCAGGTCTTTACAATGATCGTAAAGGAAGTGAAGCTTATGGCCCTCTCCAGAGGACTCAGACTTCACCAATACCTGGACGACTGGCTCATCAGGTCCCAGTCTCAGGAAGAAGCCCAAGTGAACACTCAGGCAGTGGTAGACCTAACCCAGTCCTTGGGTTGGATAATAAATCAGGAAAAATCAGAACTGAAACCTACTCAGGTGTTTTCGTTCATGGGCTACGAATACCATCTAGATTCAGCCCATGTAAAACCCACTCAAGAGAGATGGCTCAAACTTCAGGATTTGATCCTACGACTCAAGTCAAAACATGTTTTGACTGCAAGATGTTTGATGTCGCTAATTGGGTTGCTTGCCTCAACGGAGAAGATGCCTTCACATGAGGCCCTATCAGTTTCATCTCAAGGAGCATTGGAGATATCCTCAGTCGCTGGACAACCTCCTTCCTTGGACAGATGCCATTTCTGCACACCTAGACTGGTGGCAGAATCCTGCAAACGTGATGAAAGGCTCAGACCTTCATCCCAAAGACCACAGTATCCAACTCTTTACAGACGCCTCAACTGAAGGTTGGGGTGCTCACTGAGATCAAACTTCTACAAAGCCTACATAAACAAACCAGGAGGAACTCACTCAGTAGAGATGTGCGCTCTCCTGTGGAAGATCATGACATGGTGTCACCGCTATCACATAACATTAAAAGCCAGACACATTCCAGGATGTCTGAATGTGATGGCCGACCTCCTGTCCAGCTCCAACCAAGTGCAGTCAACAGAATGGTCACTGCATCCACAGGTGTTCAAACAGATCTGCCTGAAGTGGTTCACCCCTCATGTAGACCTGTTTGCCACTCATCTGAACCACAAACTCCCTCTGTACGTGTCGCCCATTCCAGACCCTAAGGCCTGGGACATAGATGCTCTGAACATAAACTGGATGGGTCTCACTGCTTATGCTTACCCTCTGACGGCTCTCCTTCACAGGGTGATCCAAAAAATCAGGCAATGCCACTACCTGATCATAGTAATAGCCCCAGGCTGGCCAGGGATGCCCTGGTTTTGGGACCTAGTGCAGCTTTCAACAGAGATCCCACTACAACTCCCGATGTCAGCGACTCTACTCAAACAGTCCCACAAGTATGTGTTCCACAACAATCCGCAACATCTCAACCTCCACGCCTGGTGTCTAGGAGCGGACAACTCCAAGAACAAGGCTTCTCTGTGGAGGTGGCAGAGAGAATTGCTGCCCCTCAGAGGTCATCAACAAGGACCATCTACAAGTCAAAGTGGGCCCTATTTGAAAAATGGTGCAGAGAAAATTTGGTGGATTTCTCCTCTCCATCTGTGAAACAAATCTCAGATTTGTTCATGTATCTGTACCAAGACCTAAACAGGCGCCCCTCGACCATTGATGGTTACAGGACTGCCATTGTTGACACTTTGGGCACAACGGCCCACCATATTGCACATAATGCAGGCCTTCATAGGTTACTCTCCAGCTTCCACAGTGATCATCCCAAAAGTTCCAGAAATCTTCCTAAGTGGAACCTTTCTGTTGTTCTTAATGAGCTCAAAAAAGTGCCCTTTGAGCCTATGAAGGACACAGACCTCAAACATCTTACTCTCAAAACTGCTTTCTTGCTAGCTTTGGCCTCCCTGGATTGCAAACAAAGTATCTAATCTAGGGCAATGGGAAAAGGTTGTTCCCTTCTTCTGACTTTATAGCCAAAAACCAACTAGCAAGAGGTTCTCAAAGTGTGTCTCCGGTGACTATTCCTGCTTTGACTACCATTGTAGATAGACAATTCAAAGAAGACAGGACCCTGTGTCCGGTGCGGGCCCTGAGATACTATTTGGATCGAACCAAAGACCTGAGAGGGTCTCGGTTCCTCCTTTTCATCTCCTTCAAGAAAGGACATACCTCAGACCCGCTACTCTCTCTTCTTGGTCGAAACAAACCATTCTACTTTGTTATAAACAAGCAGACCAACAAACTTGGACCTGTCCAAGCTAAGCGCATGACATTAGGGCTTTCGCTGCCTCTAAGGCCTTTTACGGTGGGGTATCGGTGGACCAAATCATGCAAGCCTGTCACTGGAAAGCTCACGACATATTTACAAATTTTTACCTAAAAGACCTTACTTGGTCAGACAATGACAACAATATGTATCTGGGGCCAGTAGTAGCAGCACAACAGGTCCTAGACCCTTCCCCTCAGAACAGTCATCCTCGGAAAGAAAAGAAGGGGGCCACATCCGCTACAGCCAAGTCTTCAGGAGTCCCAGGGTCTAGGTATAGGTTTACCTCATCAGAGTGTTTCGGGTAAGGTCTTTATGTTCTTTATACTCTTTTAGTTTTTGTATTAATTGTATAATGTATTAAGGACCTTAAGGTTGTCATTAATCGCTTTTGGGTGGCAAGAAGTTTGGTATCTCTGAGCCTTAGGCTCAGATTCCTTCCGTGATAGCCCTTGGGGCTTTACCCTACCTAAGTGTACTTCGGCTACACCTCTTTCTCCTGTCAAAACACTCAGACTGTTTATTAGCACTGTCAATCATTTTTTAGGTTTTTTGGCTTCTTACAGGCCCAGCCCTCGGGTTTGGGGCACTGTAAACGGGACTCAGACTGGTATTTTATAACTTTCATTCTCGTTATTCTATCTAAAATCTAAGAAAAAAACATATCTTCCAGTCTCAGCTGTAATCCCGCCTCCGGGCGGTTGGATTCAGCATTCAGTCCCACATGGTAAGCTATTGTAGCATAATAAAATTGAAAATTTTAATTACTTAAATGTAGCTTTTATAAGCTACAAGCTTACCATGTGGGACTGAGAAGAGTCCCACCCGTCCTCCCCGCTGTATTACAGCTGAGGGTGTATGGGTTCAAATTTCAACGAGAGAGGAGAAGACAAATGGGGTAGGTCACGTGACGACAACCTGAGGCTACAGCCAACAATAAATGTCTTTTTTTCTTAGATGTTGGCCGGGCGTAGCGGCCATCCGAGAACAGCATTCAGTCCCACATGGTAAGCTTGTAGCTTATAAAAGCTACATTTAAGTAATTAAAATTCTCAAATTCATCTACTTTTGAGTTGGCTATAACATTGTAAAATTGGAGATGCATAGCTGTGTAATAGCTATTTTCAGGTTCTCACTGTTGAGTAAGCCTGTTTTAACTTGAAAAATATGGCATTTAATGTATATTTATTGAATTTGCAGACCTGTATGTCATGGCATAGCTGAGCAATAGCTACTTTCAGGTTCTCACTATTGAGTAAATCCGTTGTAACTTGAAAACTATTGCATTTAGAGTATTTTGTTTAAAATATGTTGTTCACCTACTTTTGGGTCAGCTATAACATAGTGAAGTTGCAGACCAGTAGCACATTGCATAGCTGAGCAATAGCTACTTTGAGGTTCTCAATGTCGAGTAAATTGCTTATAACTTGAAAACTATTGCATTTAGAGAATTTTGTTTAAATATGTTATTCATCTACTTCTGAGTTAGCTATAACATTGTAAAATTGTCGTTGTGTAGCTCATGACTTAGCTATGTAATAGCTATTCTCAGGTTCTCACTGTTGGATAAATCAGTTGTAACTTGAAAATTATTGCATTTAATGTATTTTCTATAAATATGTTGTTCATCTACTTTTGGATCAGCTATAACATAGTTAAACTGCAGACATGTAAGTCATGGCATAGCTGAGCAAGAGCTACTTTCAGGTTCTCACTGTAGAGTAAATCAGATGTAACTGGAAAACTATTGCATTTACAGTGTTCTGTTTAAATATGTACTTATGGGTCAGGTATAACATAGTGAAATTGTAGAACTGTAGCTCATGGCATAGCTGAACAATACTTTAGATTTTCACTGTTCAGTTAATCGGTTGTAACTTGAAAACATTTGCATTTACAGTATTTTGTTTAAAGTTATTAACCTACTTTTGGGTCAGCTATAAAATAGTAAAATCATGGACCTGTAGCTCCTTGCATAGCTGAGTAATAACTACTTTCAGGTTATCACTGTTGAGTAAATCAGTTATACCTTGAAAACTATTTCATTAACAGCATTTCTTTGAATATGTTATTTACCTACTTAAAATTGCAGCCCTTTAACTGATTGCATAGCTGAGTAAAAGATACTCAAAAACTATTGCATTTGCAGTATTTTCTTTAAATATGTTTTTACCCTACTTTTTACACCTCAACAATTATCTTGTTAATTTCATTCTGAATACCATTTGCAGGGCACAACTTTTGTGTCCTTTTCTTCTGTCACTCTGAAACTCAACACACACAGTCAGCTAACATTCACGGGCACTGATTGCTTGTTTATATCCCTCGACAAAAGTCAAGGATATACTGGTTTTGCATCCATCATGCTGCCGTACACTTTCAGTTGTGCACACAATAACTCAAATATGCTTTCATGGATTTCATTCATGCTTGGCTAAGATGTATTTGGGTCAGGAGAGGAAGCCTATTTTAAGGTGACCTTAAACTACCAATAGTAAATATGTTATGGCCACTTTAATATTAGAAATTTGACCTTTAGCCACTTCATGCCATCAAGGTCAAAACCTATGTGGCTCATCTGGCTCAAATTTTACCTGGAAACACATTCATATACATGTATTCTTACATATGCCAAAAAATCAAGACTTTATGTTGAGGGTAAAATTGTGACTGAGGCCCATAAAGGCTCTACATGGACAATTTTTCTACATTTTTCGCATATTTTACCCTGTAATCATAAGACTCAAACTTGTTTAGATATAACTGTATGTGCAGTCTTTGTTGAAAATTTGAAGCCTGTAGCTTTTATTTTAACTTCACTTGAAGGTCTCTTTAATGCACACAGAGACCCAATTATGGACTTTTTGCCATTTTTAAGCTCCCAAGCTGTCAAACTATGTCACTGATACAGCTGAAATTTCACTTTCTCACTTGTGCCAAAAATAAAAGCTTTAAAAGTTGCCATTAAACATCTGTATGGGGACAATAAACACCCACCTCAGTTTCTTGTTTTCCCGATTTTTACATATTTTGCCTGTAATTTGGAAATGGTAAGTCTGGCAAGCCCTATTATATACTTCTTTTTGTAATCTTTGTCTGTGTAAAATTTCAAGTGAGTAGCTTTAAATTTAGGGTCACCTTAATGTCTCTACCCAATTTATGGATTTCTTTCCACTTTTAAGCCCTATAGCTATCAAACTTTGAGACTGATAGAGCTAAAATCTCATCTTTGAACATAATAATGTTCTTTTTACATGACTTTAAGTAGACATTTTATTACGCTACAATAATTTACCATGTGGAACTGAATGCTAATGTCCAAGAAAAATAGACGTTTAGTATTGGCCATAGCCTCAGGTTGTACTCTCGTGGAATTCTTCTCAACTCTTCCTCCTTTTCTTGTTGGCCGCGTGATTTGGAACGTTTGCTTTCTGCATTTATATTTTACTTTATTTCCCAGTTTTTACGTATTGTTGGATGTTATAACTTGGCTATTTTACTTTATTAATGATATAGACTATTCTGTGAAACTTCCGTTTTGACAGGATAAGTATTTCTTTACATTTTTGTGATTTGTGAGTTTTCTCGGTTCAGGCTTGTTTGTTTATGCATTTTTATTGCAGTAAACATGTCCTCCAATACCCAAAGAACAAGCAAAGATAAACCTAGATCTTTGAAGTGTCGGCATTTCTGTCTCCCATTTCATAATCACAATTATTGCCCTTCCTGTAGAGAAGCAAATAGAGGAGATGATCCCTGTGTTACTCTTGAATCTCCGTGTGACATTTGCTCTGGTTTCTCAGATAAACAAATGCAAACAATTAAAAACAGGAAGTGTTATGTGAGGAAACAGAAAGCAGACACTTCAAAAGACAATGAACTGGATTTGCTGGGCGACGAGGATGTGGAATCCTTTACTGGATCTCAGGCAAACCTTGAGGGTGCTGCTAACAATTTATTTGCTTCACCACCACGCCCTCAGCTGCTGCGTTTTGAGTCATTGTCTCTTAAAACTCCAGCTAAAACTGTCCCTCCTACCCCAGGTACAACTTTACAACAGAAAATCGAGTCCAAACTCGAGAATTCCCTGGGTTCTCAGTTTAACATCCAATTGCAACAGGACTTCTTCCTGTAAATCCACCTTGGAGAAGTGTCAACACAGTTTGAAGTCTTCCTTCAAAAGGGTTAAATCTCAAATCCAGAAAGGTGCCAACCCTGAAAAAGCAGCCAGGCGTGGTTATGACCAGGCCTGTGAATATTTTTAGCTTTGTAATAAGACCATTCTTATTCACCAAAGAGCACTTGCCTGCCTAAGAAAATCCCTAGCTCATATACTCTGGAGGGAGCTATACACCATGGGTAACACTGGCCTGCTTAGGCGCGAGGCCGAGATGACCCTACTTCAACCACATTTAGGGGAAACGAGATGCCAAGAACTCAGGAATTCGCCCTTTTGGCCTTCCTCGTTGTTCAAGTCTCAGTCAAGGAGGGAGAAGACTTCCTCCTCAAAAAGGCACCTCTAAAGATGCTCAGGGTTTCGTACCCTACCAAAATAAGCCCTTTCGTGGTCTCCACAATAAGAAAAGAGGGTCCTACAGGAAACGCGCCTATGGGGGCAACTCCGCTCAAAGCAGTAACCAATCGTTTTCCTCAGGTAGGGGGAAACCGAATTTCAGAGGCTCCAAGGGGCGAGTGACTCCTCAAAAGCCTCCCTCAGTCCACCAGTAGGAGGTCACCCCCATTCTTTCAGAAGAGACTGGCAAACAAACAAATGTTCAAACAATGTGTTAAACATTATCACCAATGTTTATATTCTTCCATTCTTTTCAAAACCAAAACTTGCCCTCTGATTCAATCAGGATACAAGGCCCTTCGAAAGGAACAATCTCTTGCCACTTGTATCCAGTCTCTTCTGTCAAAGAATGCAATAGAAAGGGTGGAAAATGGAAAATCTCTCAAGTTTTACAGTCGCCTGTTTCTTGTAACCAAAGCCTCACCAAAGGTGGAGGCCAGTAATAGACTTAAACAGGCTCAACGCTTTTCTACTTGTAGAAAAGTTCAAAATGGAAATTCCAGAGTCCATCAGAACCTCCCTGATTCCAGGGGAATGGGTGTCGTCGATAGACCTATCAGACCCCCACCTTCACATCCCCATCCACCCAAACTCATGGAAATACCTAAGGTTTTGCCACAGGTTGCAAGTGTTCCAGTTCACCTCTCTTCCGTTTAGACTGGCCACAACCCCTCATGTCTTTACAATGATTGTAAAGGAAGTGAAGCTAATGGCCCTCACAAGGGGACTCAGATTTCACCAATACCTGGACAACTGGCTGATCAGGTCCCAGTCTCAGGAAGAAGCCCAAGTAAACACTCAGACAGTGGTAGACCTAACCCAGTCCTTGGGGTGGATAATAAATCAGGAGAAATCTGAACTAAAACCAACTCAGGTGTTTTCCATCGTGGCCTACAAATACCATTCAGCCCTTGTAAAACCACTCAAGAGAGAAGGCTTAAACTTCAAGATTTAATTGTACGACTCAAGTCAAAACATGTTTTAAAACTGCAAGATGTTTGATGTCGCTAATTGGGTTGCTTGCCTCAACAGAGAAAATGGTCCCGGAGGGATGCCTTCACATGAGGCCCTTTCAGTTTCACCTCAAAGAGCACTGGAGATATCCTCAGTCACTGGACAGCTTCCATCCTTGGACAGAAACCTTTTCAGCACACCTAGAGTGGTGGCAGAATCCCAAAAACTCAAAGATAAGGACACTTCTAGGACTAGATAGTTGTACAGTGAGGCTGTTCATATCTCTAATAGACCTCCTCACTGTAACCGAAACACAGGTCCCTTCAGGCTGCATACATATGCAACCCATTCAGTGGCATTTAAAGGCAAACTGGTATGTTCCAGAGTTCCTGGAAAAAAGAATTACCCATTCCAAAATCTCTACACAAACACCTACAGTGGTGGCTTAGGAGGAAAATGTCCTGCTAGGCCAATCACTATACCCTCTACAGCATGCACATGCTGCTTACGTTCAACAGGAAATTACCTCTGTTCATGTTACCAGTCCCAGATAGGGAAGCGTGGGCAGATGACACTCTTAGCATACCATGGCCCTGATAGTAAATGTCATAAACGAGATTCTCAGAGAATAATAGTCATAGCTCAGGGTTAGCCCAACATGTGGTTTTGGGATATAGTGAGCCTGTCATCCCAGATCCATCTTTGCCTACCACACAAACCCAACCTTCTAACCCAGCCGTTCAACTGGAGCCTACACAGAGACCTGCTCAAGCTCTATGCTTGTCTCCTAGAGCCTTGACAATCAGAGCTCAAAGTGGCAGAACGAACTGAGGCTCCTCAAAGACCCTCTAGGGCATTTTATGAAGCAAAGTGGTCCATTTTTTGTTTGTGCAAATCGAATCAGGTGGACTTCAAAGCTCTCTCTGTCAAACCAAATAGCTAACTTCCTTTTGTACCTGTTCCAGGAAAGGAAACTCCAGCCTTCCATGATAGAAGGTTACAGAACTGCCACAGCTGACAAGGTTGGCAATTCTACAATTGAAGGAAGTAAGGATGAGAATCTAACTCTGCGATTGGACAGCTTCCACAGGGATAGGTCCAAGGGTTGCAGGGGTGTACCCTCTTGGAACCTATCACTTGTTTTACATCAAATGAATAAGGCCCCTTTGAACTTCTAAGGAAAGCCTCCTTGAAACATCTCACCTTAGAAACTATCTTTCTATTGGCTCTGGCTTAAGGAAAACAGAGAAATGTAAATCCATGCCTGGGTAAATTAGAACATTTTCCACAAAGAGGACTGGTCTCAAGGTTCCCTTTACCCTTCGCCTAGTTATCTTTCTAAGAATCAAGTGGCTCGCTATGGTCCTGATAGTGTGACCCCAGGTAATTCCAGCTATAGCCCCAACTCTGGATAAATCCCTTAAGGAAGATAGATCCCTCTACCTAGTGAGAGCCCTGTGCTACTACTTGGACAGAACCAATGATCTCGGAGACAAAAAACAATTGGACTTTCAAGAAGAATTTTGACAGGAATAGTTCCGCTACTACTTTTTAATCAATCAGTTGGTACTCCTTGGTTACAAGGTTCAGAACAGGAGTTGCTGCAGGTTCATCAGGTAAAAGCACACATTGTTAGGGCTTTTGCAGCGTCCAAAGCTTTCAAGGATTTACTTATTAAATTTTCAAATTGGTAAGTCTGACAAGTCTCAAACTGTATCAGATATATATTCTATATGCACTAATTGTAGTCTGTAGCTTAATATTAAAGTCACGTAAGGTCTCAATGCTCACTATGTCCATTTTATGGAATTTTTGCCACTTTTAAGCTCTATAGCTGTCAAATTATGTAACTGAATAGAGCTGAAATATCCACTGGGAAAATATTAAGATGTTCTTTTTACATGTTTCAAAAATCAAGACTTAAAGTAGACCTTTAACCTGTATATGAGGCCAATGAACAATCTACCCAGATTACTTTTTTCTGCATTTTTAACATATTTTTCCTTGTAACTATAGGAAGTTGCAAATCTGACTAGACTCAAACTGTAGTGGATATAACTTGTATATGTGATCTTTCTCTGTGGAAAATTTGAGCTCTGTAATTTTAATTTTAAGATCGCATTAATTAAAAAAAATTACCAGAGGGACCCAGTTTATACCTTTTCGACTGCTTTTTTCAGAAACTATGTAACACGACTCTCTGCCTCATGCCAGTAAATATTAAGATCAATCGTGTGATAAATGATTCTTTGGAAAGTCAGTGATTATCTGTTCATTTTTTTCCTATTTTTATCTTATCTTGCTCATAAATTCTAAATTAGCATAAACTGGGTTATTCTTCTACTTTTTAATGTAAATCATGTGCAAATCTAAGCTCTCTAGCTGTAATATTTATTACATATTTGGACTATTTAAACCAGAACTTCACTTGCATAAGCATCTTTCTGTCAGCATTTTGCCGTTAATATCAACTTACCCAACCACCAAACCCTTTTGGGGTATGTCTCAAAATGACTTTCTGTTTGCATAAGCAATAGTTGTTTCAGATAGTGTGGCATTGTTAATTTTTTCCGTATATAAGAAAGAATTGCAAAATTTTTTAGATATAAGTGAATTTGCTAAGATCTAATCAGTGTATAATGATTTCATCTCATCACTAATATATATCGAAGGCATACAAACCTTACAAAATTTTGTACTACTATTTTAGATAGTACTGAAAACCATTTAAAAAGTTTAAAATCTTATCTTTGCAGGATGATTAACAAAAAGAGGAAAAATGATTTATAATAATTGTAAATCACACAAAATGGGTGCCACAAAAAATACCCAATGAATACCTGTGGCTTGAAAGATGGCTCGTCTGGAGATAAATTGTTGTTGAGTTGGCACAATCTAGTTTATATTCAGTTTCATTCTGAAATTTGAACTGGGTAAAATTCAGTTTTTTTTCTCATTTAAATCATATCATATTTATACTTAGATAAATCACACACAGATAAAGATTATGTCAAACATAAGTATATGTATATTCAAAAATATCAAGTTTTTTGTAGAGTTTGACACTGCTCAGTAATATATACATATATAATTTATTACTTTCACTTGTATGTTGATTTATGGAGTAATATTTATCCTTGTTATAGTTTAGGTATCTTGGTATTTTCCAGTTGTATCATCTCAAACCTGCTAAAGGAATAATTTAGTATTGCAACACTTCTATTCATTATATCTGGATATCCAGACCATATAAATATTTCACAAAAAGATCATTTAATGCTTCCAAATAGGAAATATCTGGACTTATTAATTTATAAAACAGAGGATGCAGTTTCATAGAAAAATAAGCTTTACCACTGTTATTTTTCCAAGTGGAGTTAAATATATATTTTGTACTCCAATGAGACACTACTTACACAGTTAAATGTAAAATATTTTATTTAATATTATCCCTGTTTTAACACTATAGCTAATTGTGATAACTTGTTTTTGTTGTTTAGATATATACTTCTGTTCTAGCAATCACTTGTTTAAATTAAGGCCTGTGGAATAATTTTTCATCACAGATGATAGATGTCACAAAAAGATTTGGTTATTGCACATCACATTTTAAGGCATTTAATAACAATGTACTTCTCATTCTTAGAACGTTTTTATTTTGGTCCATTTAGAATCAATTTAAACTATTTTTATTCTTCCTAAAGAGCGAAAGGCAATAATAATATACTTTGAACAAACTTCTCCTCATTTGATAGTCACGTATACATTAAGAGCAGAAAAGTATAAATGGAAATTCAAATATCTAATACCAGACAAGTTTTTTGGTTTTCATATTTTGTGTTCACTCTCAACATATAACCCAGGTTGCACCAATGTTGCTATATAGCTCTCACAGTTGGCAGGATGTGCTGTTGTCAGGCCAATAGTTGCCCACTAATGGTGTCCTTCCCACTGTTAAAGCAGTGTATCCTTAGATTTGGCCTTGGTTTGGACAACGTTGCGCCAACAGTGCATGTACCCAGCAGGCATAAACCTTTAAAATTACCTTCATTTAGAGTTGAAAATCGATCCTGATGTTGATACAATGATTTCCAACTCTAAATATCTTAGACTTCTGACATGAAAAATTAAGTCATATTAATATTTCAGAAAAGAAAACTTGTTAAATGTGGGAAAATGTTTTTGACTGAATTATATTGAGAATGGGAAGATTCCCTGAGGAAGGTAACTTCTAGTTAGAATTCTGAATAGTTATTCATCATCACCTTTTTTAAATTGCGTGTCTTACCTCAAGGAATATTTTTTATTAGTCAGTAAGTTGATTACTCTATATTTAAAAATTGTTTGGCTATAAAATTATCAGAAATTTATTGTTTGTTAAATAATAACATTATCACATTTGTACTTGAATTATTTAGTGTTTCAATTGTGAGTCTACTCTCAAAATATAATAATTAAACTTACATGTCCAAGTGTATTTTTTGAATGAATTTGTATCTCTAATACTTCTTCATGAATTTTTAATTCTACACTAAACTACCCTTATGAGAGTGAATCTAACATATAATAGTTTATTACCTGCAGTAAAAAATGCATATTTGTGATTATTAAATTAATTAATAATGAACACATACGTATTATAATATGATTATCCTTATCATTCTTATGTACAAGATAAGTATATTTTAGATTAAAAAAATTACTTGTCCAAAACAGTATTCTGAAGAACACTAATGCAATAGCTCAGTGATATCATCAGGTTCATAGATTCATCTTATCACACACATTAGTCTGTGACTCAAACTAATTACTAGCAAGATCACACCATGACAACTATATATTGGGATGTTCCACTGACACTGATCCTATAACTATCTTTACGACTCTCGGTTGCAAAAGTCGGTGATCGAGGACACAAATGGAGAAAAAAGCGCACAAAAATTTTGGGTCAGTTACATCTTCCTGACAGGACATAGTGCATTGCGGCTTGTCTGGATCTACCTCTCTACCTGACCTGGGGTCGGGATGATTATCTCTAACAAGACAGAAAATTTCCGCATCAAGCCATAAAGCCCTAACAGGCAAGCCATATCTAGCCCCAACAAGCCACACTGACCAACCAATAGGACTGGAGCATTTTCCCAACTCACCCAGACAGACTGATTAATGCTAGGAGACGGGATCCAGCGTAGGGATCAAACCCACACCATATAAACTTCCTGTGGCTATCAAAAAACATCATTTGTCACTGCAAAGATGCCAGGCTCTACATAAAAACCAGCCAGCTGCCAGGAGGATAAAGCCAGCAAACCCCTGGGTCTTGCCCTAGATACTTCAAAGACAATAAAACGAATGCTACACTAACCTCCTGACCGACTTATTACACACTGACATGGCAGGATACCAGAATTTTGTCAGGCTGTCACCTGCCTTTTTTACCTCATCGAAGAACGCATACACCACTTCATCAAGAAATCGGTCACCAATTTTAGGAAGCCCTTAGAAGTTGGGTTGAAACTGGCAATATATTGCTGAGACACCTGGCAACAGAGGAGACCTACATCTTCTTGCAGTATCACTGGCTGGTTGGCTGAACCACTATCTGTAAATTTGTTTGCCGAGCCATCCTTGCTGACTTCCAGGATGAATATTTGCGCTGTCCTACTAGCCCTTAGAAGTGAAAAAGGGTGGAGGAGACGGTCAGAACCAGATGGAATATCCCCCCCTTGCTCTTGGGGCCCTAGACAGGAAGCATATCGCCATGAAGCAACTACAAGGGCTTCTTTCCCCTGGTGTTGCTAGTCCTGGTCGACACTGAATACAGATTCTTGTGGAGAGATTGTGGGTCTAATGGATCTTCATCAGGTGCACAGATTTTCAACAGAGGTGATTTGAGGCAGAAGATCGAGTATGGTAGCTTGGGGCTTCCAGCACCTGAACCACTGGGGGAGGGAGGGCCAGATTTGCAATACTTCTTCCTGGGTCATGACGCTTTGCCTTGATATGGATGGTGAAAACCTACATCACAAGACAACTCACAAGGGAAGAAAAGAATAGCCAACTACAGGATCTCCGGAGGCAGGATGGTGGTTGAAAATGCCTTTGGAATCTTAGTGAGCCACTTCAGGGTACTACTGGGCACCATGGAGCAAAGGCCAAGTGTTGTCAGACATTGTTTTTACATGTGCGGTGTTGCATAACATGCTGAGGACACACCAGGGCAGAGCAGACTGCATCAACCCCAGAAAATTATGTAGCGGCAATAAAAATGAACAGGCAGTGTATGAAAACTACAGGAATCCTTCGAGTGAGGTCAAACATCAATGAGAACTACTGAAAGACTACTTTAATCATGCAGGGTCATTGGCTGAGTAGGAAGATAGGATCTAAGGTATATGTCAACCAACAACCCTGGGGGCAGAAGAAGCTGGCATCTATCAGTTATTTTCAGGACTAACCAATTATTCCAAGAACTTTTATTTAAGCTGGTACCGGTGACACTGAAATTTCTTACAAATTTCCAAATAAAATCTAATCCATTACCAAGAAGTTTGTGAAAACTATTTAAAATCAAATCAAGAGTCCCCTCTTGAAAAAATTCAAAACAAGTTATGTAAAAATGTCCCCCATTAAAGTCTAAATTTATAAAACTTTAAAGAAAAAAATTTTTTCAAAAAATTGGCAAGATATTGAAAAAAAAAAGTGACAAGATATTTTAAAGATTCAAGTCATCAAAATATTTGGGGAAGCTCCAAAGTTTCTCAAGGGACAAAGGTCAAAGGTCGGATCCAAAGGTCAAAATTTTTATTGCCTTTGCCCCTATTTTTTGCTTAAGTTTTTAATGCAATTTTTTATAAGTTATTAATCCAAAATTTTAATTTGTTTTGTAAGTATAAAATATTTCAGTTCAGTTTTGAAAAATTTGAAGTTTTTTTAAACTTCAAATTTTTCTTCACTCATACATTCATGATTTGCTGAGTCCTTTAGCTTGCGTCTGATGTTTGACTTCAGGAAGTCAAAAGTATCCTTTATCCAGTTCTGCTTTTCTGTCATCTCGTTTGGGGCCTGTCCAGACTCGGATTGTGTGAGCTTGCAGTAACGTATCCTTGTGACTCAAACCAGGTCTTGCACACCTTGACAGAGAAGTTGCGACTGTTGGCAAACTTCTCCCAGAGAAACTCTTTCCTTGCTTTGTCTTTAAAAAGTTCATTAGTCTTGTTGTACCACTCCTTGTGGTCCTTCAAAAAAGTCCACAATTGCCTCTGTCAAGTAGATGTTGGTCATGTGCCCCTTCTTGTGTGAAATGTGCCTACCTCTAATCCACCCTCTGTGCATGTATTCATTTCTGTGTCACTTTTGTCTGTCCTTTCACACTTTACTGACACTCCCTCCTCTGCTGAGTGTGTATAGTTTCCTCCCTCCTGGCCTCCTCCCTCTGTTTCTGTGCCTCTTCCTCCCTTTCTGTTGCCTCCCTCTCCTCCCTCCTCCACTATATATCTGCCACTGTGTCCCCCAGCTGAAATTCAGGAACACTCTCAGTGGGAATTTCTATCTTCCTCACTCTTCTGCCCTTCTTAGGACCCATTTTGCTTTGTATAAGCAGTGTTTTCTAAAAAAATTCAACTTCAAACTCAAAACTAAGTCCTAGTTTGAAAAAACAAACTCCTACCTTGAAACACTCCCAGATTTAATCTGCATGTCAAATGCCAGATTCCAAATGATGCATTGCATAAACCGAATTGCATTATATAGACAGAGATTTCATAACAGACAAGCCATGGGTTGGAAAATTGAAACTGGTTTGTCCTACACAGTTTCTGGCTTGTACTTTCTGTTTATGGCTTGTCTGTATGTGTTCCTGGCTTGTCCTACTGCGATGTTACCTACTCTTTGGTTGAAGAGTAAGTAACATCCAAGTCAGGTTGGTTATGTTTACAAAAGGTCCTGTTACATTTCAAGTACGGTTGGTTAGTGTGGACAGCGTGTCTTTAGGTGGAGTTCTGTTACTTAACCACTACAGGATGGCAAGTTCTTCAAGAGAAGATGGTAACAGTATTGGACAAGACAGGAAGTGTGACCGACAAGCCATAATGTAGAGATCCATGATATGACGGTTTCCAGGTGGGCGGAGCCAAGGTCCAGATACAGAGTCGTTGAGGGTTGGTGAAATATGAAACATGTTTGATATTTTGTCAATCTAACATGACAAGCTGTAAAACTACAGTTGATCCTAAATGACTCTGTAGATATTGCTCCCTATTCTCGAAATTACCTATTTACTGACAGATCAGCTCCAGTAGAACACCCCTATTAGTCTTTCTCTGTTGTATGGTCTAGGCTTGTTTTGGTCCACTCTTTCATGGTCAGAGCTGACAACTAACTGACTTGGTTTTTGTGTTTAATTTCAAGCTTTTTTCAAAATGGCAGACCTTCTCCCCAGCAGGCACACGCCTTGAAATGTCGTTGATTTAGAGTTGAAAACAGGTCCTGACGTTGAAATGCACATTACCAACTACTAAATCTAAGTTAGTTTTCTGACATGAAAAAGTAGTCATATTTTGACCAGAAATCATGGTGATTTTTGGTTGAAAAATTGACACTGACACAATTTCAACACTATTTCAAAGCTGGATTCTGACTGGAAAAAGTAGTGATAATTCATAAAAAATCAACACTAAATCAAGTTAGGTTTTTCGACATGAAATCTTAGTCATGTTATTGAACAGAAAACAGGTTGAATATTGGGAAATGAATGACTGGTTGATTGAAAATTCATTTTCTAGAGGGTGATATAGTGATTAAGTCTAACTTTCTGAAAGAACTATTATTGCAATTGTTTTTGAATTTGTAGGTATTTGTAAAGCAAAGACTAATTTTAAAGATTATAAAGATGATAAAGATTATGTGTGCATGTACTTCAACATTTTTATCCATTCTCCTTATTAATTAACTGATGTATCCAAATATAATTTTTATAATTTATAATTACATTTTGATTAATACAATTCCCGATAATTAAAAAAAAAACATTTTGAAGTCAAACTTATCTTAAATAAAAAAAAGATAAATTCAAACTTATTCATCAAAACTTAGTAATTAGAATTTGTTTCTCAAAATTCTCCCATACATAAAGAACTAGTTTTCAGTTTGCAAGTTTACACTGAAAACTTCTCTATACAGAGAACCTAAGCTATAACATTTTATCACACAACAGTGAGGTTAGGGGGTTCCTGGTTTTCTTATCTGTACCCTGCTACACAGAACACTGGGCCTGTGACTAAAGTAATTAGATAACACAGCAGGGGTGGAGGTGGGGGTTTACCCTTGCTCAATTGCATGCATGGTGTTTACTTCTTTGAGTCTGTTTTTTTGTGGTCAGCACTGACAACTAATTAAGGTGGGGAGTAATGGGTGGAGTTCTACTAATGTGGCTATTCTTGTGTTTTTTTCTCAGTTTATATGCCAAAGTTGTATGAGACACAAGCCTCTGAATTGAGCATTGTGGCTTTGCTACATGATTATTGCTTCTTTATAATTACAATATAATTATAGCCAACTTAATAAAACATTTAACAGAAACTGATTGGATAAAATGCTAAAGATATAAATAATGTCACAATTGTTTGTTTTTTACAAAGAAAAAAAAAACATTTTAAAATTTTACACAAAGAATTTCAATTGAAGACATTGAATAATACTGGTCCTATTAAAAACATAAAAATGGATATCTAGTTGGATAATATGGATTTACAAATCTTGAGCAATTATAATTATATTTGGTGCAAAATTATGTATCATTACAATGTCATCAGAATAGAATATACAATGATAGAATAGAATATTGAATATACAATGATTCATGAATACATGCCATCTTGGAAAGAATTAATTACTTTGAGTTGTATCCAAAGTATTGTGACGGCGAGAGCCGATGTAACGCAAAGTATGGGCTAGCAGTTTGGTTTGGAATCGTGGACCACGGCTAACTTAGCGATAATTCAGCCATTTGAGCTGAGAAAAGTGGTTTTTCACATGAGATTCCAACAAAAAGACTAAGAAATGGCCGAAAATCTATTACACACTCACCTTTCACACTAACAAACCACGGATTATCCTCATATTTTGTTTATATTTTAAAGAATTGTAGCTTTTGAAGTATTTCAACTGTCAAACTAGCCGCCATTGTTGTACAAGTATATCACGTCTGAAAGACTTTAAAGTAGGAGACAAACCATTGTTTTAAAATATTTGCAGTGTTATAATTTATTTAATTTGCATATTTTATACATTTTTAGGTGACGTTATGTTGAATTTGAGTTGAAACTAACAGATTTGCTTTGGAACTACTTGCGGTAGGCTGGGGTACGGATACGCGGCAATGGTCCAGAAATCTATATAAGGAAGCACGGTCAGTGGCTTTCTGGCTTTCGTTTGACAAAGCCGCATTTGCGATACGCGAAAGCCTAAAATAAATAAACAACCGCAAAATGATGGTGTAATCACTGAAACTGTATAGTGATTGCAGAACTCATATACACTTACTGTGTAATCACCGCAACCGCATAGTAATTCTAGCCGCAACCGCAAATCATTAGAAATCTCCAAATTTATCCTTTTAAGCTGGTTCCAGGACTTTTATTAAATTATTTTACATTTTTGTAAGGTTTGATGTTACAGAACTTAGCTGTAGTAGAGGAAAACAATGGTTAGACAGCAAATTACATAGATTTTCACAGAATAATCTATGCTGACTGAATGAAACCAGTTTCTTGAACTTTACAATTTTGCAGTTACAGTTCTGAAGTAATCCCTGCAAGTAACATTTAAAAGTTACTCATACAAGTTATACTTTGTGCTTTAAGAATTCTTCTTAGTCTTACTTAACTGTACATGATATCACATATAAATAAATTAAGTTCAGTTATATAAAATCTATTTGTCTTTCTCTTTGCCAAGTTGATTATTACTTCAATTTAGTGCATACTTTCAATCTTTGGATGACAGCTATTTTCAAGTTTATATTTTATAGCAAGATTGAATCACTTGCATATACTCACATACAGTTGAATATTACACATTGTGTGACACAACAAGAGTATAAAGTAATATGATTAACCTTGCCGATTGAACCTTTGGACTTTGTGCAACTTTGTCATATCGAATTGCCCACTTGTTGACTGATATGTTTGAGAGTTTATTTTGATATTCATATGGAATCTGAGACTTGGACTGAAACATTTTGGACTGAAGGTACTTCAGAGTTTCTGCATGGTAATGCAAGGCAAATGAGCTACTTCAGGTAGAGAAGTAGTAGGGACATATAGATTATTTGGACTAATTTACAAACTGGTTTCGGGCTCTCCAGTATTTTTAGTCTCAGGCCACACGCTACCAACCTCTTTCCCTGAGTGAAATACTGAGGCCCGCTACAGTTTTACTGGTGGCAGCGGTGGGATCCCATTCTTAAAGGGATCCAGTGATCTGAACTTACTGACCTCTTGGGTGTGATCGACTATACAGAAAAAGTTAACGTTATTTGTGGAACAAACTCTGATTATGAAATAAGTATACTAATAATTTCTTTATGTTCTTTTCTTTCTGTCCTATAATAATACTGCCAGATGGACGGTGAAAATATTTGTGAGACTACTCCTGGATCAAATGATCAGGACAAACATGAAGATAATTATGCTTCAGATGATGCTATTCCACCAAGCATGGCTCAAGCAGTCAACAGATGTTCTGGTGATGAACGGAATAGAACCAACTTGCACAGGATTTCAAATAATCCTGAATGTTGGAGTTCCAATAGAGAAAGTCACCAGGGCATAAATGATCATGCAATTGAGCAAACCAATGCTTATGGTGGAAGAATCTTATTAAAGGATGTTGAAGAAACTCTAGAAGGCATAAATGTTTTGATGAGTCAGTTACAAAATGCTGATCATGGATCAGGTGGTAAGATGACTCATCAAAGGCCAAAAGTGATGCCAGATGCCTTTGATGGTAAAATACCATGGCCACAGTATCTGACACATTTTGAGACAGTTGGGGATCTTAATGGATGGAATGACCATGAACGGGCACAGTACTTAGCTGTTAGTTTATGTGGTGAAGCATGCCAGGTCATCCAGTTGTTAGAGCCAAGAGTGAGATACAACTACAGATTGCTGATTGAAGCTATGAATAGAAGATTCTATCCAAATCATAGCGAAAGTTTGTATAGGACACAACTGAGAACAACTGTCCGAGAACCAAAGCAGTCATTACCAGCATTGGCTCAGTCCATCAGGGCTCTAGCATCTCAAGCATATCCATCTGCAGATAACCAGTTGCTAGATTCTTTATGCTGTGATCATTTCATTGAGGCACTACAAGATAGAGATATGAAGATGCAGCTGATAAGTGGCAATAGTGACAGGTTTGATGACATAGTGTCACAAGCAATCAAATATGAAGCTTGGAGTCAGGCACATAGAGCAGAGACAGGTAAGAGGTTCATGTACAATGTGCATGCTGATAACTCCTCTAAAATAGAGGCAGAATGTAATCAGTCAAAAATTGACTGCAATGCTCTGCAAAACGAATGTTTTCGACTGAGTGCTGAATTGGGCATCCTAAAAGGAAAGCTGACACAGCTGCAGTATCAGTTGAATGATCTCATAAACAAACCAGATCACAAGAAGCAAATCAAGTGCTACTATTGTCATGTAGCAGGTCATATAAAGCCAAAGTGCCCTAAATTGGCAGAGAAGAGGAATACCTCTTCTGGTTCAAGGAAAACTAATTCAAATTAGAAGTGACTGATTCTGGAGGCCGAGAGTCAGTCATTAAAATTTCAAGGCCACATTCAACTTTATGCGAAAACTCATAGAAATGGCCAGTCTCAGATAATGTATATTGTTCACCTGACATTGTCAGGCAGATGAATAAAATGTTCAGTTGAAATCTGTGAATTTGAATAAAGAAGTGGGTGAAACTATGTCCACTGTTTAGAGCAAAATGTATGGTCATTTTGCAAGATAAGGAAGATTCTCAATTGGAATCTGTTATATGGAGTTGGATGATGAGTCTAGAGACAAGTTAGCATGCTGGCATGCAAACTTTGCTTCTGACTCATTCATGTCATTATCCAGATCGGTTTCAGGTTCGATGAACTTGTTGTTCGAAACCTGGGACAGTGAGTGTACTTGATGGTGGTGTCCATCATGGCTCGCTGAGATCGGTTTCAGGTCCGATGAACTTGTTGTTCGAAACCTGGGACAGTGAGTGTACTTGATGGTGATGTCCATCATGGCTCGCTGAGATCGGTTTCAGGTCCGATGAACTTGTTGTTCGAAACCTGGGAGACAGTGAGTGTACTTGGTGGTGGTGTCCATCATGGCTCGCTGAGATCGGTTTCAGGTCCGATGAACTTGTTGTTCAAAACCTGGGAGACAGTAAGCATGGTTGGTGGTGGTGTCCACCTTTGCTTGCTGAGATGAGTTTAAGATCCAATGAAGATGTTTGAAACCTGGGATACAGTAAGTATATTTGGTGGTGATGTCCATCATGGCTGAGATGGGTTTCGTTTCTGATGAACTCATTGCTTGAAACCGGGACAGTAAGCATAGTGCGTGATGTCCATCATGGGTTGCTGAGAACTGTTCCAGTCTGACAGTACATGACAGCCACCTAGACAATTCAGAGGAAACATCCAGTGATCTTCTAACTACTAGGTGCTCCATTGAATACTTAATTCTAGATGATTCTGTTGTCTAGTTATTATTCGCGGAGATCCTGGATGATGCAGATAGAAGCTCTTGCAGATGTCACAAGTGTTCAAGTCATTAACTGTTTGGACTTCCTGAGGACTTGAAAAATGAACAATGATAATTCATTCTTGTGAATATTCTTTCTTTTTTTGTAGTGTATAACATTGTAGTGCATGAACAATAATTTAATGTCTAAATATATATATATGTTTAGAATGAATGTTTATGATGTAATTTATTAGCTATTACCTTGCACATAAGAAAACTTTCTTTGCAGATGTATTAATGTTATTATCAACTCTCTGATACATTTTCTAGGACTATTGTTTATATCATGAGAAATATGATAAAGTAATGCATAATGTTTCTGTTTTAGGTTAACAAATATGTTGGTGAGTATATATTGTATAACATGTACTGTGGTTGATTGCCCATATATGGTCAATCTTAGGTGGGGGGAGTGTGACGGCGAGAGCCGATGTAACGCAAAGTATGGGCTAGCAGTTTGGTTTGGAATCGTGGACCACGGCTAACTTAGCGATAATTCAGCCATTTGAGCTGAGAAAAGTGGTTTTTCACATGAGATTCCAACAAAAAGACTAAGAAATGGCCGAAAATCTATTACACACTCACCTTTCACACTAACAAACCACGGATTATCCTCATATTTTGTTTATATTTTAAAGAATTGTAGCTTTTGAAGTATTTCAACTGTCAAACTAGCCGCCATTGTTGTACAAGTATATCACGTCTGAAAGACTTTAAAGTAGGAGACAAACCATTGTTTTAAAATATTTGCAGTGTTATAATTTATTTAATTTGCATATTTTATACATTTTTAGGTGACGTTATGTTGAATTTGAGTTGAAACTAACAGATTTGCTTTGGAACTACTTGCGGTAGGCTGGGGTACGGATACGCGGCAATGGTCCAGAAATCTATATAAGGAAGCACGGTCAGTGGCTTTCTGGCTTTCGTTTGACAAAGCCGCATTTGCGATACGCGAAAGCCTAAAATAAATAAACAACCGCAAAATGATGGTGTAATCACTGAAACTGTATAGTGATTGCAGAACTCATATACACTTACTGTGTAATCACCGCAACCGCATAGTAATTCTAGCCGCAACCGCAAATCATTAGAAATCTCCAAATTTATCCTTTTAAGCTGGTTCCAGGACTTTTATTAAATTATTTTACATTTTTGTAAGGTTTGATGTTACAGAACTTAGCTGTAGTAGAGGAAAACAATGGTTAGACAGCAAATTACATAGATTTTCACAGAATAATCTATGCTGACTGAATGAAACCAGTTTCTTGAACTTTACAATTTTGCAGTTACAGTTCTGAAGTAATCCCTGCAAGTAACATTTAAAAGTTACTCATACAAGTTATACTTTGTGCTTTAAGAATTCTTCTTAGTCTTACTTAACTGTACATGATATCACATATAAATAAATTAAGTTCAGTTATATAAAATCTATTTGTCTTTCTCTTTGCCAAGTTGATTATTACTTCAATTTAGTGCATACTTTCAATCTTTGGATGACAGCTATTTTCAAGTTTATATTTTATAGCAAGATTGAATCACTTGCATATACTCACATACAGTTGAATATTACACATTGTGTGACACAACAAGAGTATAAAGTAATATGATTAACCTTGCCGATTGAACCTTTGGACTTTGTGCAACTTTGTCATATCGAATTGCCCACTTGTTGACTGATATGTTTGAGAGTTTATTTTGATATTCATATGGAATCTGAGACTTGGACTGAAACATTTTGGACTGAAGGTACTTCAGAGTTTCTGCATGGTAATGCAAGGCAAATGAGCTACTTCAGGTAGAGAAGTAGTAGGGACATATAGATTATTTGGACTAATTTACAAACTGGTTTCGGGCTCTCCAGTATTTTTAGTCTCAGGCCACACGCTACCAACCTCTTTCCCTGAGTGAAATACTGAGGCCCGCTACAGTTTTACTGGTGGCAGCGGTGGGATCCCATTCTTAAAGGGATCCAGTGATCTGAACTTACTGACCTCTTGGGTGTGATCGACTATACAGAAAAAGTTAACGTTATTTGTGGAACAAACTCTGATTATGAAATAAGTATACTAATAATTTCTTTATGTTCTTTTCTTTCTGTCCTATAATAATACTGCCAGATGGACGGTGAAAATATTTGTGAGACTACTCCTGGATCAAATGATCAGGACAAACATGAAGATAATTATGCTTCAGATGATGCTATTCCACCAAGCATGGCTCAAGCAGTCAACAGATGTTCTGGTGATGAACGGAATAGAACCAACTTGCACAGGATTTCAAATAATCCTGAATGTTGGAGTTCCAATAGAGAAAGTCACCAGGGCATAAATGATCATGCAATTGAGCAAACCAATGCTTATGGTGGAAGAATCTTATTAAAGGATGTTGAAGAAACTCTAGAAGGCATAAATGTTTTGATGAGTCAGTTACAAAATGCTGATCATGGATCAGGTGGTAAGATGACTCATCAAAGGCCAAAAGTGATGCCAGATGCCTTTGATGGTAAAATACCATGGCCACAGTATCTGACACATTTTGAGACAGTTGGGGATCTTAATGGATGGAATGACCATGAACGGGCACAGTACTTAGCTGTTAGTTTACGTGGTGAAGCATGCCAGGTCATCCAGTTGTTAGAGCCAAGAGTGAGATACAACTACAGATTGCTGATTGAAGCTATGAATAGAAGATTCTATCCAAATCATAGCGAAAGTTTGTATAGGACACAACTGAGAACAACTGTCCGAGAACCAAAGCAGTCATTACCAGCATTGGCTCAGTCCATCAGGGCTCTAGCATCTCAAGCATATCCATCTGCAGATAACCAGTTGCTAGATTCTTTATGCTGTGATCATTTCATTGAGGCACTACAAGATAGAGATATGAAGATGCAGCTGATAAGTGGCAATAGTGACAGGTTTGATGACATAGTGTCACAAGCAATCAAATATGAAGCTTGGAGTCAGGCACATAGAGCAGAGACAGGTAAGAGGTTCATGTACAATGTGCATGCTGATAACTCCTCTAAAATAGAGGCAGAATGTAATCAGTCAAAAATTGACTGCAATGCTCTGCAAAACGAATGTTTTCGACTGAGTGCTGAATTGGGCATCCTAAAAGGAAAGCTGACACAGCTGCAGTATCAGTTGAATGATCTCATAAACAAACCAGATCACAAGAAGCAAATCAAGTGCTACTATTGTCATGTAGCAGGTCATATAAAGCCAAAGTGCCCTAAATTGGCAGAGAAGAGGAATACCTCTTCTGGTTCAAGGAAAACTAATTCAAATTAGAAGTGACTGATTCTGGAGGCCGAGAGTCAGTCATTAAAATTTCAAGGCCACATTCAACTTTATGCGAAAACTCATAGAAATGGCCAGTCTCAGATAATGTATATTGTTCACCTGACATTGTCAGGCAGATGAATAAAATGTTCAGTTGAAATCTGTGAATTTGAATAAAGAAGTGGGTGAAACTATGTCCACTGTTTAGAGCAAAATGTATGGTCATTTTGCAAGATAAGGAAGATTCTCAATTGGAATCTGTTATATGGAGTTGGATGATGAGTCTAGAGACAAGTTAGCATGCTGGCATGCAAACTTTGCTTCTGACTCATTCATGTCATTATCCAGATCGGTTTCAGGTTCGATGAACTTGTTGTTCGAAACCTGGGACAGTGAGTGTACTTGATGGTGGTGTCCATCATGGCTCGCTGAGATCGGTTTCAGGTCCGATGAACTTGTTGTTCGAAACCTGGGACAGTGAGTGTACTTGATGGTGATGTCCATCATGGCTCGCTGAGATCGGTTTCAGGTCCGATGAACTTGTTGTTCGAAACCTGGGAGACAGTGAGTGTACTTGGTGGTGGTGTCCATCATGGCTCGCTGAGATCGGTTTCAGGTCCGATGAACTTGTTGTTCAAAACCTGGGAGACAGTAAGCATGGTTGGTGGTGGTGTCCACCTTTGCTTGCTGAGATGAGTTTAAGATCCAATGAAGATGTTTGAAACCTGGGATACAGTAAGTATATTTGGTGGTGATGTCCATCATGGCTGAGATGGGTTTCGTTTCTGATGAACTCATTGCTTGAAACCGGGACAGTAAGCATAGTGCGTGATGTCCATCATGGGTTGCTGAGAACTGTTCCAGTCTGACAGTACATGACAGCCACCTAGACAATTCAGAGGAAACATCCAGTGATCTTCTAACTACTAGGTGCTCCATTGAATACTTAATTCTAGATGATTCTGTTGTCTAGTTATTATTCGCGGAGATCCTGGATGATGCAGATAGAAGCTCTTGCAGATGTCACAAGTGTTCAAGTCATTAACTGTTTGGACTTCCTGAGGACTTGAAAAATGAACAATGATAATTCATTCTTGTGAATATTCTTTCTTTTTTTGTAGTGTATAACATTGTAGTGCATGAACAATAATTTAATGTCTAAATATATATATATGTTTAGAATGAATGTTTATGATGTAATTTATTAGCTATTACCTTGCACATAAGAAAACTTTCTTTGCAGATGTATTAATGTTATTATCAACTCTCTGATACATTTTCTAGGACTATTGTTTATATCATGAGAAATATGATAAAGTAATGCATAATGTTTCTGTTTTAGGTTAACAAATATGTTGGTGAGTATATATTGTATAACATGTACTGTGGTTGATTGCCCATATATGGTCAATCTTAGGTGGGGGGAGTGTGACGGCGAGAGCCGATGTAACGCAAAGTATGGGCTAGCAGTTTGGTTTGGAATCGTGGACCACGGCTAACTTAGCGATAATTCAGCCATTTGAGCTGAGAAAAGTGGTTTTTCACATGAGATTCCAACAAAAAGACTAAGAAATGGCCGAAAATCTATTACACACTCACCTTTCACACTAACAAACCACGGATTATCCTCATATTTTGTTTATATTTTAAAGAATTGTAGCTTTTGAAGTATTTCAACTGTCAAACTAGCCGCCATTGTTGTACAAGTATATCACGTCTGAAAGACTTTAAAGTAGGAGACAAACCATTGTTTTAAAATATTTGCAGTGTTATAATTTATTTAATTTGCATATTTTATACATTTTTAGGTGACGTTATGTTGAATTTGAGTTGAAACTAACAGATTTGCTTTGGAACTACTTGCGGTAGGCTGGGGTACGGATACGCGGCAATGGTCCAGAAATCTATATAAGGAAGCACGGTCAGTGGCTTTCTGGCTTTCGTTTGACAAAGCCGCATTTGCGATACGCGAAAGCCTAAAATAAATAAACAACCGCAAAATGATGGTGTAATCACTGAAACTGTATAGTGATTGCAGAACTCATATACACTTACTGTGTAATCACCGCAACCGCATAGTAATTCTAGCCGCAACCGCAAATCATTAGAAATCTCCAAATTTATCCTTTTAAGCTGGTTCCAGGACTTTTATTAAATTATTTTACATTTTTGTAAGGTTTGATGTTACAGAACTTAGCTGTAGTAGAGGAAAACAATGGTTAGACAGCAAATTACATAGATTTTCACAGAATAATCTATGCTGACTGAATGAAACCAGTTTCTTGAACTTTACAATTTTGCAGTTACAGTTCTGAAGTAATCCCTGCAAGTAACATTTAAAAGTTACTCATACAAGTTATACTTTGTGCTTTAAGAATTCTTCTTAGTCTTACTTAACTGTACATGATATCACATATAAATAAATTAAGTTCAGTTATATAAAATCTATTTGTCTTTCTCTTTGCCAAGTTGATTATTACTTCAATTTAGTGCATACTTTCAATCTTTGGATGACAGCTATTTTCAAGTTTATATTTTATAGCAAGATTGAATCACTTGCATATACTCACATACAGTTGAATATTACACATTGTGTGACACAACAAGAGTATAAAGTAATATGATTAACCTTGCCGATTGAACCTTTGGACTTTGTGCAACTTTGTCATATCGAATTGCCCACTTGTTGACTGATATGTTTGAGAGTTTATTTTGATATTCATATGGAATCTGAGACTTGGACTGAAACATTTTGGACTGAAGGTACTTCAGAGTTTCTGCATGGTAATGCAAGGCAAATGAGCTACTTCAGGTAGAGAAGTAGTAGGGACATATAGATTATTTGGACTAATTTACAAACTGGTTTCGGGCTCTCCAGTATTTTTAGTCTCAGGCCACACGCTACCAACCTCTTTCCCTGAGTGAAATACTGAGGCCCGCTACAGTTTTACTGGTGGCAGCGGTGGGATCCCATTCTTAAAGGGATCCAGTGATCTGAACTTACTGACCTCTTGGGTGTGATCGACTATACAGAAAAAGTTAACGTTATTTGTGGAACAAACTCTGATTATGAAATAAGTATACTAATAATTTCTTTATGTTCTTTTCTTTCTGTCCTATAATAATACTGCCAGATGGACGGTGAAAATATTTGTGAGACTACTCCTGGATCAAATGATCAGGACAAACATGAAGATAATTATGCTTCAGATGATGCTATTCCACCAAGCATGGCTCAAGCAGTCAACAGATGTTCTGGTGATGAACGGAATAGAACCAACTTGCACAGGATTTCAAATAATCCTGAATGTTGGAGTTCCAATAGAGAAAGTCACCAGGGCATAAATGATCATGCAATTGAGCAAACCAATGCTTATGGTGGAAGAATCTTATTAAAGGATGTTGAAGAAACTCTAGAAGGCATAAATGTTTTGATGAGTCAGTTACAAAATGCTGATCATGGATCAGGTGGTAAGATGACTCATCAAAGGCCAAAAGTGATGCCAGATGCCTTTGATGGTAAAATACCATGGCCACAGTATCTGACACATTTTGAGACAGTTGGGGATCTTAATGGATGGAATGACCATGAACGGGCACAGTACTTAGCTGTTAGTTTACGTGGTGAAGCATGCCAGGTCATCCAGTTGTTAGAGCCAAGAGTGAGATACAACTACAGATTGCTGATTGAAGCTATGAATAGAAGATTCTATCCAAATCATAGCGAAAGTTTGTATAGGACACAACTGAGAACAACTGTCCGAGAACCAAAGCAGTCATTACCAGCATTGGCTCAGTCCATCAGGGCTCTAGCATCTCAAGCATATCCATCTGCAGATAACCAGTTGCTAGATTCTTTATGCTGTGATCATTTCATTGAGGCACTACAAGATAGAGATATGAAGATGCAGCTGATAAGTGGCAATAGTGACAGGTTTGATGACATAGTGTCACAAGCAATCAAATATGAAGCTTGGAGTCAGGCACATAGAGCAGAGACAGGTAAGAGGTTCATGTACAATGTGCATGCTGATAACTCCTCTAAAATAGAGGCAGAATGTAATCAGTCAAAAATTGACTGCAATGCTCTGCAAAACGAATGTTTTCGACTGAGTGCTGAATTGGGCATCCTAAAAGGAAAGCTGACACAGCTGCAGTATCAGTTGAATGATCTCATAAACAAACCAGATCACAAGAAGCAAATCAAGTGCTACTATTGTCATGTAGCAGGTCATATAAAGCCAAAGTGCCCTAAATTGGCAGAGAAGAGGAATACCTCTTCTGGTTCAAGGAAAACTAATTCAAATTAGAAGTGACTGATTCTGGAGGCCGAGAGTCAGTCATTAAAATTTCAAGGCCACATTCAACTTTATGCGAAAACTCATAGAAATGGCCAGTCTCAGATAATGTATATTGTTCACCTGACATTGTCAGGCAGATGAATAAAATGTTCAGTTGAAATCTGTGAATTTGAATAAAGAAGTGGGTGAAACTATGTCCACTGTTTAGAGCAAAATGTATGGTCATTTTGCAAGATAAGGAAGATTCTCAATTGGAATCTGTTATATGGAGTTGGATGATGAGTCTAGAGACAAGTTAGCATGCTGGCATGCAAACTTTGCTTCTGACTCATTCATGTCATTATCCAGATCGGTTTCAGGTTCGATGAACTTGTTGTTCGAAACCTGGGACAGTGAGTGTACTTGATGGTGGTGTCCATCATGGCTCGCTGAGATCGGTTTCAGGTCCGATGAACTTGTTGTTCGAAACCTGGGACAGTGAGTGTACTTGATGGTGATGTCCATCATGGCTCGCTGAGATCGGTTTCAGGTCCGATGAACTTGTTGTTCGAAACCTGGGAGACAGTGAGTGTACTTGGTGGTGGTGTCCATCATGGCTCGCTGAGATCGGTTTCAGGTCCGATGAACTTGTTGTTCAAAACCTGGGAGACAGTAAGCATGGTTGGTGGTGGTGTCCACCTTTGCTTGCTGAGATGAGTTTAAGATCCAATGAAGATGTTTGAAACCTGGGATACAGTAAGTATATTTGGTGGTGATGTCCATCATGGCTGAGATGGGTTTCGTTTCTGATGAACTCATTGCTTGAAACCGGGACAGTAAGCATAGTGCGTGATGTCCATCATGGGTTGCTGAGAACTGTTCCAGTCTGACAGTACATGACAGCCACCTAGACAATTCAGAGGAAACATCCAGTGATCTTCTAACTACTAGGTGCTCCATTGAATACTTAATTCTAGATGATTCTGTTGTCTAGTTATTATTCGCGGAGATCCTGGATGATGCAGATAGAAGCTCTTGCAGATGTCACAAGTGTTCAAGTCATTAACTGTTTGGACTTCCTGAGGACTTGAAAAATGAACAATGATAATTCATTCTTGTGAATATTCTTTCTTTTTTTGTAGTGTATAACATTGTAGTGCATGAACAATAATTTAATGTCTAAATATATATATATGTTTAGAATGAATGTTTATGATGTAATTTATTAGCTATTACCTTGCACATAAGAAAACTTTCTTTGCAGATGTATTAATGTTATTATCAACTCTCTGATACATTTTCTAGGACTATTGTTTATATCATGAGAAATATGATAAAGTAATGCATAATGTTTCTGTTTTAGGTTAACAAATATGTTGGTGAGTATATATTGTATAACATGTACTGTGGTTGATTGCCCATATATGGTCAATCTTAGGTGGGGGGAGTGTGACGGCGAGAGCCGATGTAACGCAAAGTATGGGCTAGCAGTTTGGTTTGGAATCGTGGACCACGGCTAACTTAGCGATAATTCAGCCATTTGAGCTGAGAAAAGTGGTTTTTCACATGAGATTCCAACAAAAAGACTAAGAAATGGCCGAAAATCTATTACACACTCACCTTTCACACTAACAAACCACGGATTATCCTCATATTTTGTTTATATTTTAAAGAATTGTAGCTTTTGAAGTATTTCAACTGTCAAACTAGCCGCCATTGTTGTACAAGTATATCACGTCTGAAAGACTTTAAAGTAGGAGACAAACCATTGTTTTAAAATATTTGCAGTGTTATAATTTATTTAATTTGCATATTTTATACATTTTTAGGTGACGTTATGTTGAATTTGAGTTGAAACTAACAGATTTGCTTTGGAACTACTTGCGGTAGGCTGGCGTACGGATACGCGGCAATGGTCCAGAAATCTATATAAGGAAGCACGGTCAGTGGCTTTCTGGCTTTCGTTTGACAAAGCCGCATTTGCGATACGCGAAAGCCTAAAATAAATAAACAACCGCAAAATGATGGTGTAATCACTGAAACTGTATAGTGATTGCAGAACTCATATACACTTACTGTGTAATCACCGCAACCGCATAGTAATTCTAGCCGCAACCGCAAATCATTAGAAATCTCCAAATTTATCCTTTTAAGCTGGTTCCAGGACTTTTATTAAATTATTTTACATTTTTGTAAGGTTTGATGTTACAGAACTTAGCTGTAGTAGAGGAAAACAATGGTTAGACAGCAAATTACATAGATTTTCACAGAATAATCTATGCTGACTGAATGAAACCAGTTTCTTGAACTTTACAATTTTGCAGTTACAGTTCTGAAGTAATCCCTGCAAGTAACATTTAAAAGTTACTCATACAAGTTATACTTTGTGCTTTAAGAATTCTTCTTAGTCTTACTTAACTGTACATGATATCACACATATAAATAAATTAAGTTCAGTTATATAAAATCTATTTGTCTTTCTCTTTGCCAAGTTGATTATTACTTCAATTTAGTGCATACTTTCAATCTTTGGATGACAGCTATTTTCAAGTTTATATTTTATAGCAAGATTGAATCACTTGCATATACTCACATACAGTTGAATATTACACATTGTGTGACACAACAAGAGTATAAAGTAATATGATTAACCTTGCCGATTGAACCTTTGGACTTTGTGCAACTTTGTCATATCGAATTGCCCACTTGTTGACTGATATGTTTGAGAGTTTATTTTGATATTCATATGGAATCTGAGACTTGGACTGAAACATTTTGGACTGAAGGTACTTCAGAGTTTCTGCATGGTAATGCAAGGCAAATGAGCTACTTCAGGTAGAGAAGTAGTAGGGACATATAGATTATTTGGACTAATTTACAAACTGGTTTCGGGCTCTCCAGTATTTTTAGTCTCAGGCCACACGCTACCAACCTCTTTCCCTGAGTGAAATACTGAGGCCCGCTACAGTATAAAACATGCATATGGATAGTTATTGTATAATATTATTAAGAAACTATAATTATGACACACAAGCTATAATGATTCAAATAAAGAAGACAATATATATAACCTGATTTTACCCATTCAACTCAACCCTATTTCATACATTGGATCCAACCAAAACCTGTTTGCAAAATCTACATGTATTTCAACCAGATTTCACACATAAATACAACCAGATTTCAACCGTTGGTTTCAACATGACATCACTACGAATGTTTTGGATCCAACCAAAAACGGTTTGCAAAATCTACACGTATTTCAACCTGATTTCACCCATTGAATTCAACCAGATTTCAACAGTTGGTTTCAACATGATTTCACCGGTTGGATCCAACTAAAAACGGTTTGCAAAATCTACACGTATTTCAACCAGATTTCACCGTTGGATTCAACCTGATTTCAAAGTTGCGTGCCTGCTGGGAGTGACATTAAAACATAAATGGGAAGAAATTGTGGTTATTTGGTTTGTTTAAGCACGTACATAATTTGCATCATATACTTTCTCTTTCTTATATGTTTTTGTGTCTCTATATTTCATTTTTTTTGTTAAATATTTCTATCAATATCTTTGCATTTCTACTTCTCCTTGATTTCTTGTGCATCACGTTTTGCGGTGGAGTAGAATGAGTCATGTATTTTATTTTAGTGCCCACCTATTATAAACAAAAGTGACCTTGACATCACTACGAATGTTTTGATTTAGAGAAAATGGAAAATGGCTAAAATATCCCATAAATAAACAAAAATGAACTGATTTATTATCCACTGACAATCTCATTTTTCACAAAAACACTTACAGGTAATATCCTTGTGGATAAAGTAGCAGCTCCATTGATGCTCAGGAAATTGAGGACAGGTTGACTCAGCGTATTTTGCTGCAGTAGGATACAGCAAGGTGTCCCGTGAAATTTTTCTTCTTCCTGTCTTTTTAGCCGTTTCCACGCCATCGCGCATGCGCAGAAATGGTTATATTGAAGTAATTTCACCCGCCTTGCACTAGTGCTGCTGGTTCTGTTGCCAGGTCTTAGATGAGGTGTCTAACTACTGGGCCGGTATTCATAAAACTTGCTGAGACCAAATTTTGTCTCAAGTCTTAGGTTTTGATCTCAAATCTGAGACTGTTTTTGGTCTCAAATTTGTTGCTATTCACAAAATAGTTGAGACCAATTTTAGTCTCAGATTTGGTCTCAAACTTAAGACTGGTACATAGTTGTCTCAAATATTGTGGTAAAAGTCTCAAGCATTATTTCATCTTAACTGAGATTCATGTTTTTACTTTGTATGGCTTAATGTAAAGTAGAAATAATTTACAACATACATAATACTTAGAATAAACTTTTGTAACAACTGATAGCCCAAACTTTGGTTTCAACAGTGCCTTAATTTGAGACACTTTTCATCAGAGTTCTCTGACTGCATAGCAACAAAGAAGTAGATCATGTGACATGAAAAATAAACAACAGTTGACACAATTTTCAATTTATTTTTTTGTTTTAATAGACAGTATGATTTTTGTTAAGAATTAAAACACACAAAAACTATTGATCTTTTAAAAATATTGGATATATTTGCAACTTTATAGTTTGTTTACATTAGAAAAACTTGAGACTGGTCTCAGCTTGGTCTCAGCTGAGAACCTGTTTGTGAATACAAAGTTGAGACTTGGTCTCAGCTGAGACCAAGTCTCAACTTTGTATTCACAAACAGGTTCTCAGCTGAGACCAAGCTGAGACCAGTCTTAAGTTTTTCCAATGTAAACAAACCATAAACTTGCAAATATATCCAATATTTTTTAAAAGATCAATAGTTTTTGTGTGTTTTAATTCTTAACAAAAATCATACTGTCTATTTAACATAAAAATAAATTGAAAATTGTGTCAACTGTTTTTTATTTTTCATGTCACATGATCTACTTCTTTGTTGCTATGCAGTCAGAAAACACTGTTGAAAAGTGTCTCAAAGTAAGGTACTTTTGAAACCAAAGTTTGGGCTATCTGTTGTTACAAAAGTTTAGGCCAAGTATTATATATCAATTGTAAATTATTTCTACTTTACATTAAGCCATAAAAAGTAAAAACATGAATCTCAGTTAAGGTGAAATAATGCTTGAGACTTTTACCAAAATATTTGAGACAACTATGTACTAGTCTTAAGTCTGAGACCAAATCTGAGACTAAATTTGGTCTCAACTATTTTGTGAATAGCAACAAGTCTGAGACCAAAAACAGTCTCAGATTTGAGACCAAAACTTGAGACTTGAGAGAAAATTTGGTCTCCGCAAGTTTTATGAATACTGGCCCAGGTCCCTTCTAACATCAGTACACCAACTGTTATGTCACTACTGGACTTCTATAACTCTATGTACTATTACTATCAGTGACTACACTGTTGCATATATCAGTCCTGTTACTACCACTATTAATATCAGTGACTACATAGACCGAGTTTCTGTCCCGTCGCCAATTGCTATTGAAAAACTGATGGTACGCAATGGCGAGGGACAGAGTTCACATGTATGTCTTTTCAGTGTAAATTTTGAAATGTCAGAAATTATTTCATTCATTTTAAAAAGCCCTTCTTATGTTTATATAGCTGTATCTGGTTTACAATGCACATGTTGTTAAAGTAAACTGCTTTTACAATCCCGGAATTTCTTTTGTATATGATTATGTAATGTTGAAGGTTTGTTTACATTTTAAAAATAGGCTAAAATACATATATCCAAGTTTGATTGGCATTAAATATTAATGAACGGCACATATACATCAGTTAAAGAATTCAAATAACACTCTGTGAACTCTGTCCCTCGCCATTGCGTACCATCAGTTTTTCAATAGCAATTGGCGACGGGACAGAAACTCGGTCTAGTGACTACACTGTTACATATATCAGTCCATCTACTACTTCTAAATGTTCATATAAATCTCCTTTACATTCAATAATATCGCATGTGCGTTTCCGTTAAACACGTGTATACAGTTTCAAGTCTTACTCTGAAGTGTCACTTTAAACCCCAGTTCCTGTACAACTCCCGCGCTAAATGTCCACAAAAATGCTAAAAAATATTTGTTGCATTCATTTAATTTAGAATGTCACAGGTTATATGTCACAGGGTTACTGACCCAGTTTTCATGCTATCTGTTGGTTATTTCAGAAACTTTAAAAATTAAATAATTTTTGCACAATACTATACAAAACAAAGACATAACCATTGAAGTCAAGGCAATAAACTTTCCAATGGTGTTTTAATTGTACTACAGAAATGATAAATGTATCATTTTAAAGAAAAATTACAGTCGATTTTGTCAGTTTTATTTGAACAAAGTTCATTTTATATTGGCTGAGATATTGTTAAATATGCAGCAAACACACGAAAACTAGTGCTAGCACGAAAACTGGACCATCGACCATAATATAATATCCAATATATTGTTGAAAGTTATCGATATATGTACATTATATTTCTTAAATTATCATTTAACAGCAATAAAATACAGTAATAAATGAAATCCGTGGTTTAGAAGGGACCTAGAAAAAAATTTTACTTCCGGGAATAATTTCATGTTACAAAGGTCTGGGATATTGAGTGACGAATTTATTTAGCACACACAGTAAATCGGCACAAGTCTTACTTGCCGTTGATCCCTTACTGTATACCATAAACTTGCATTAATATCAACAGAATTTCTTCCTCTTTTAATCCGCCTTATATTTCATTAATCGGATCAAGTGAAGAGCCCATTAATCCATAGACCGAGTTTCAATTTACGTGTATATCGCACCCACAAAGAATCGCTATCACTAACTCGCACCCGCAAATCGCACCCGTTTTTTAATTCAGTATTTTTCTCCCTTCTTGTCTTTTCGATTCACACAAATGAATTAAGCTAAAATATGTGGGAAACCTCACATAATACCATGACGTCATGAATATTAATGAGTAGTCTGTAAATTTTATCTTCAAGTTCATTGTTGAGAAATACCAAGGAATCATCAAATATTTCTTATATAAAATTGGAAAATATTGTCATGAAACCCCCATGGAAATCTGTGACCTCATGAATATTAATGAATTGTCCATGAATTTTGATCTTCAAGTAAAATATGTTCTGTGCATACATACTTAAAACCCCACAGATTTCCGTGACCTCATATATATTTAATAGAATTGTCAAGCACATCTACCGCTAATAAATTAACTGAATTGTCGAGACTGATTTAATGCAATGCCGTGAGTTTAGTATTATAAAATATCATTTTTAAAATGGGTGTGATTTGCGGGTGCGAGTTAGCGGTAGCGATTTGAAGTGGGTGTGATATGCACTTATCCCCCGAGTTTCTGTCCCGTCACCAATTGCTATTGATATACTGATGGTACGCAATGGCGAGGGACAGAGCTCACATGTAACTGTTTTCTGTGTAGATCTCGAACTGTGGGGCATTATTGCATTCATTTTAAGAGTCCCTTGTTATGTCTATTAGAGCTGCATCCAGTTTACAATACATATGTTGTTAAATTGATGTACATGCAACTCGTGACCACGGCATCTCGTGACCAACAACTTGTACCCACAACTCGTACACTATAAATAGAAATGCTGCTTGAAGAGTGAGTATTTTATGTAAGAACGTCTGTTCAGTTACAGATCAAATACTTCAAATAGACCTTTCCATAGGCCATGCCCACTTCCTGGTTTACGGTATTTTAGTTTTCTCCATGTCAGGCCTTGTCTGACAAACAAATGGTAAAAATGGCGGGAAATGAAACATAAACATTGAGTATTTTAAGATATAGGACAAAAAACATGTATTATAAATGATTGGATGGAGCATATAATAAGAAATTATATAATAAAGTATATTTGTTTTATTGTGACAAAAATGAGAAAATAAATAAATAAACAATTTATTTATCAAAACAAATCCTCGTGCATTGCAGTAAAATGTAAACAATGGCAGCTTGGCGGCATATATATACATTTCAGACATTTTAAAGTAGGTAGGATTGATGATATAATTTTTTTATCAAATTATACTTTGGTTTCATTTTGTTCCATTATCAGAAAGCAATAATATTTACAAATATGTCCCTAAAAATTGCCACGTTTTTGTAATTCAAAATGGCGCCGATGAAAATCGGAGGAAATGATTGGTTGTTGCTATTGTAGTAAACAGGATATTTGCTGATTTGCGGTATTTTGATTGACACCGTGGAAAGGTCTATTCTCGTACTTCCGTGGGGGTTGCCTAGCAATGTTATGAAATAAAATATGCAAATTAGAAAATGTGAGGTCATGGAATTCCCAGAGGGCGTCCTAGAACTATTATAAAATAAATTATGCAAATTAGAAAAAAAAACGTGAGGAGACAGAAGTCAGTGGATTTTCCTGCAGTATTTTAAAATAAATTATGCAAATTAGAAAAAAAAAAGGTGAGGAGACAGAAGTCAGTGGATTTTCCTGCAATATTTTAAAATAAATTGTGCAAATTAGAAAAAACGTGGGGAGACAGAAGTCCATGGAGTTTACTTCAATATTTTTAAATAAAATATGCAAAATTGAAAAAAAAAGGTGAGCAGACATAAGTCGGTGGGGTTTCCTGCTATATTTAAAAAAAAAATCTTGGGAACGAGTTGTTAGTCACGAGCTGCTGTGGTCATGAGGTGCTCGTATAACGTTAAATTAAACTGTTTTTAGAAGCCAGGAATTTCTTTTGCAGATAACTATTTACTATTGAAGGTTTGTTTACATTTTGAAAATAAGTTGAAATATATTCATGTCAGTTTGATTGGCATTAAATATAAGTGAACGGCATATATACATACCTGAAAGAAACCAAATAACACTTTATACTTGAGGTAATATGTCTACAAATATGCCGTTCAAAATTTACACAGAAAACAGGTACATGTGAGCTCTGTCCCTCACCATTGCGTACCATCAGTATATCAATAGCAATTGGTGACGGGACAGAAACTCGGTCTAATTAATCCACAAATCCCTTTAATGTTTCGGTGGGGCATCAGAAGAGTCACTGACCAATTGGAAAACAAAAACTTTCTGAGCCACTAAAGGAAAAAGTTTACAAATTATTAGCTGTAAGACCCGCCATAAACAAAACACCATCTTGATAAAAGGTCGATGATCCAGTTTTCGTGCTAGCACCAGCCCTAATGTAGGCCGTTAGTAAATTTGTGTTACCACATATCAGCGGAGGTCCGCGTCTAGCATAATGTTCTATATTAGGGCTGTGCTAGCACTAGTTTTCATGTGTTTGCATACTTTGCAACATATTTAACAATCTTTCAGTGAATATAAAATTATATAATATAAAATTTCTGCAAATGAAAACTGTCAAAATCTACATTTATTTGTCTTTAAAATGATATATTTTTCATTTCTGTAGTTGAATCAGGTACTTGGGATATCACTCACCCAAAATCTTTTAGTCCCTTATTTTGGGTGCAAACCATACTTTAATTGTTTGCCAATAAATTTTTAACCATGCAATGTGAAATTGTGTTAATCTTTAATTGTTTGTAAATCTATCAATACACAACAAATATTTACAATTAAAATGTCATTGGAAAGGTTATTATGTACAGATTGTAATAACTATGTATTTTTTTTTTTTGTTGGTTATTGTGTGGAAATATTTAAATTTTAAAGTTTCTGAAAAAGCCAACAGATAGCTTGAAAACTAGGTTAGTAAACATGTGGCATATAACCTTTGACATAATTAAATAAATAAAATAAATATTTTTCTGCAGCTTAGTTGATATTTTCTACATAGTTCGGCATAAATAGTTGCGGAAAGTTTAATGTAAAGATGTTTTATCATATTATTTATTGATATTTTTTATTAAGTAGCATGATCACTAGTGTAGCCATTACTAGCCAACATATATGTGTTAGGCCAGTTTAAATAAATAACAAATAATCACCATATTTTAAAATATATAGCAAGCCATTAAATTGAAATGCTGTTTTACATTAGATAAAATAAATAAACAGATTTTAATGTATGGTGCAGTAAAATCCTGATTTTGTTATGTGAAATAATATATAAATTTTGAAAGCAATAGAAAGTATAGTTGTCAAATTATATGGATATTAAAATTAAAAAAAAACAACAATCTACATGCAGGCTCATTAACATAAATAGCAAGTAACCTTCTAAACCAACTTTAAAATGTGACGGTTCAGCAGTCAAGAAAAGTATAACCCATCCTTCCCAGTCGAAGTTCCGAAGACTCTCTTATAATGTTTTGGATCTTGTCTGCCTGTCAGTTGCAGCAGGCTTCTCTTTTGCTTTTCTCTGGAGGCATTATTGTAAAATGTTTAACACACTAGAGTATTAAGTCCCATTTAAATATTAAGTCCCATAAAATATGTCTTATTTAATCACACAAGTGGTCTGACTCTTTGAATTCTTGCCATGAGGGGAGATGCGGTTTTTATGTCGTCACTCTGCGGCGTTGGCGTCCTCGTATGCGTCTGCGTCCACGTGAACAACTTCTCCTCCAAAACTACAAGGCCCAGAGACATGCTGTTTTTTTAAAAGATACCTTACCTATTGAGGATGAAAAAGTGTTCAAGGCATGCAAATCTGTCTGTTTGCTGTAGCCATTGCAAGGGAGGTAACCCCACCAAAAGTTTGAAAATCTCAACACTTTATGACAATTTTCTCAGTCACTATTGCCGAGATTTCTCTCTTATCTTGTTTATATGTACTAAGTCACTGGTAGATTCACTTGTGTGAGTATCAGGCCTGGATCTTTTTTAATTATTTTTTTTTTTATATTTTGCATTAAAATTCATGAAATCATGCACTAAATCATCTATAACTTGAAAAGTATTGCATTTAGAGCATTTTGTTAAGAGATGTTATTCAGCTACTTTTTCCATAGCAACAACATGGGGAGTAACTTGGGTGTCTATCCCAATAGCTAGGTGAGTAATAGCTACTTTCTGACTTTTCAGTACCTTCCATAATGAGTAAAATCACTTGTAACGCGAAAACTATTGCATTTAGAGGATTTTGTATAAATATGTTATTCAGCTACTTTTGGGTCAGCTATAACATAGTAAAAGTTCAGACCTGTAGCTCATTGCATAGCCAAGTAATAGCTACTTTGAGGTTATCACTGTTGAGTAAATTGTTCGTAACTTCAAAACTATTGCATTTATAAACCTGTAGCTCATTGCATAGCTGGGCAATAGTTATTTTCAGGGTCTCACTGTTGAGTAAATCAGTTGTAACTTGAAAACTATTGTATTTAGAGAATTTTGCTTAAATATCTTATTCATCTACTTTTGAATTAGCTATAACAAAGTGAAATTGCAGATGTGTAGCTCATGGCATAGCTGAGTAATAGCTATTCTCAGGTTCTCACTGTTTAGTCAATCAGTTGTAACTTGAAAACTATTGCATTTAGAGTATTTTGTTTACATATTTTGTTCACCTACTTTTGGGTCAGCTGTTACATAGTGAAATTGCAGACCTGTATGTCATGGCATAGCTGAGTAATAGCTACTTTCAGGTTCTCACTGTTGAGTAAATCAGTTGTAACTTGAAAATGATTGCATTTAGAGTATTTTCTTTAAACATGTTGTTCACCTACTTTTGGGTCAGCTATAACATAGTAAAATTTCAGACCTGTAGCTCATTGTATATCTGAGCAATAGCTACTCTAAGGTTCTCACTATTTTTATAATGGTTTATACACCAACCAAACCAAGTTTATTACTTGTAAAATATATATATCATAGACATAAAAATATTTTATGTTTGGTTTCCAATTCACATTTTCTGTCTGATGTTAAATTTTATTTTTTATATGTCCCATACATGTGCACTAATCTTTCACTGCTTCATAATCTATCAACTTTTGTTTTGGTAATGTGCTGCTGTGAAAGAAAGGTTTGTATATAGGAAAGGTAGGTCCACCTATTTCTAAATTTTAATTTTGGTCTCCATTGGTCATGCATTGCAATTTTTGGTTTTGTTTTTCCATCCTTTTGACTGCTCAGTCAACAGCCCTCACCAACGAAAATAAATTGCCATCACAGCGGGACACTTTTGAACATATCACTGTCAAACTATCAGAGCATCAGTCAAGCCAGCTCATAGTACATGTCATCTACCGACCTCCAAGCACTAGCAAATGTAAATTCATTGAGGAATTTAACAGTTTCATGGAAGCGACTGCTTTGTCACCACATGAAAACATCATCCTGGGAGATGTCAATATTCATATAGACAGTCAAAACTGCTGGACAGATAATTTCAACACAGTTTTGTCAGATTTTGATTTTATCCAACATGTGTCAACACCTGCACATATACAAGGACATATCCTTGATGTGCTGTGTACTAGTAAATCCCTCACTTCCTCAGTTTGTCATTATGTAAAGGATGGCATATCAGACCACCTGGCTGTCGTTTTCACCACAACATTTCCGGTCAAAAATTCTTGCAGAGTAAATGCTCAAAAATCAGAAAACTTGGCAAGATAAATAGATGTCCATTCATATCTGATATTGCAAATTCTGAGCTTATCCAAGCTCCTTACAAAACAGCTAGTTTGTTATCAAACCAATATTTTCATACCCTTAGGAACTTATTTGACAAGCATGCACCTATACATTAACGCAAAACTCCTCAACATGTCAATAAAGGGTTCATAAACAGCGAGATTTTGACAGCAAAGAGACGCAAACGCAAACTTGAAAGGGAGTGGCGAAGGGACAACTCTGCCATAAATCGCAGTAGGTATAGAGCCGCAGTGAACCACTTCAACGGCCTCTTGGAATGCGTGAAAACCATATACTGTAGTAATATAAGTGTTGTGGTTGAATGCGAATTTAGAACCGGTTTCCGAAAGCGGAAATGCGGCGAAAAACCGGGTATGTTTGATTTATTAAACGCAAAGAAATAAGTTTTGATACCTCGTATATAAATAAGAACAACAATGGGCTTTTTGAAGATTTTCGAAGACAAAATGGGTGATATATTGATAGAATTTTATAAAATACTGTGAAATATTTGTAGTTGAATATTTTAGTAAACTTTAGTTAAAATAATGACTACATGTGGCGAAACTGATTTTGGTTACAAGAAAACAAAGCATAACCAGATCAGTGTCTTTCGGTCGGCAAATAGGTTACCGGGTTTACTGTCTTCAACACTAAGTAACATCGCCAGGGAAAATGAGGATAACCCCAAGGCCTTGTGGAATTCCATAAAGAAGGTCCTCCATAGATCACCAAAAATTATACTTCCAGATTTTACTACTATCAACAGTCTATAACCTACACTTTTGGGAAGTATTTTGCAGACAAAATTGCTAAACTAAGATGTGGATTGTTGTTTACTGATACTGATCCCCCTGTCCCAGGTTCCCACAGAAATAAGTTTGTTTCTTTCCGGACCATGTCAGAGGACGAAGTTCTCAAAATCATTAAGTCCACACCAAATAAATCATGTGACTTGGATCCAATCCAACATCACTGGTCCTTGATTGTATCAGTGTACTCTTGACTCCTATTACAAATATTGCGCACTACTCCCTACTGGAGGGGAGTTTCCCATCCTGTTTCAAGACTGCACATGGCACACCCTTGCTAAAAAGCTGGTTTTGATAGAAACACTCTCAAGCACTATCGACCAGTTTCTAACCTCAGCTACATCTCTAAACTTATAGAGAAAGCTGTTACCAAACAAATAAATGAGCACATTGCTCACGAGGGTATATTGAATTAAAGTCAGTCTGCATATAGAGCTTTTCACTCAACTGAAACGGCATTGCTAAAAATACAAAATGACATTGCCACCTCAATGGACAAGGGTGCATCTGTTAGTTTGGTCCTTCTGGACTTATCTGCAGCCTTCGATACAATAGACCACTCAATCTTATTCGACTGACTTCAACATTGGTACTTCATTGATGGGGTAGTGCTTAAGTGGTTTCAGTCATACCCTCAACTCAAGGAACAGTGGATCAAAATAGATGGATGTCTTTCAGATGCGTTTCAACTCCCTTATGGGGTTCCGCAGGGCTCAGTCCTTGTCCCACTCCTCTCAGTTCAGTCATATCTAAATTCACTGTTACCCATCACTTATATGCAGATGACACACAAATTTGCTTGGAACTTGACTCTAGAAACTTTGATCCTAGTTCCACTGAACTGGCAAAATGCCTCGGGGCCGTCCAGGTGTGGATGGGAAACAATAAGCTTAAATTAAATCCTGACAAGATGGAATTCATAGTGATTGGTGATGATCAAACCAGAAGCTCCCTGAAGTCTTCTTTCCCAGTAAGTTTTCTTGGCAACATCATGGAACTAGCTGAATCGGTCAAAAACCTTGGTGTCATCCTGGATGCTAAAAATTCAATGCAAAGACACATGGCTAATCTATGTCACATATGTTGCTACCATCTCCGGGGACTGCAAAGGGTCCGCAGGTACTTAAATCATGAAACAGCTGTGAAGGTGGCAAATGCCGTGGTAAGCAGTCACCTGGATTACTGTAACTTACTGCTTTATCACACAAAAGAGGCATATACTGTCAGACTACAAAGAGTTCAAAATGCCTTATGTCATACTGTGTGCAAACTAAATAAATTTAGTCATGTCACACCCTTCCTGCACAAACTACACTGGCTCCACATTCATTACTGTATATTGTTCAAATATAATCTCCTTACTTATAATAAAGCAATACATTTTAGCCAAACTCCATATCTGTCATCTCTAATTAGGTGGAGTGATCTCACACGGGGCAGTCGCCAATCAATTTCCTCATCTAAACTGAATAAAAGATCAGGATTGCGCAGCTTCACAGTAGCTGCTCCCACAGAGTGGAATAATCTTCCTCAAGCCATAAGAACTGTGGGAAGTATCTCTGGATTCAGAAATCAGTTTGAAAAGCTATCTGTTCAGATGAGTCTATCCTCCAACCTAGCCTATCTCCCCTATCGGACACTAATATGGATACTGACCTCTTTCTTGGAACTGGATTATCCCTTTTTGGACATCAGCACTTTAGAGGATGTTTACATCAATTTCGGTGCTTTATGAGTGTTTCTTACTTCTTCTTCATCAATTGAATGCTGAGGTTTGGATTGGGGAGTTTATATACACTATTGTGTACCTTTGAAGTGATCCATTTAATCCCATCCCTATCAAGAAGCCATCATAAACCTATCACAAACCAATCTTTTTAATCCTATCATTATATCCCCAGACGAAAGTCGGGGATATATTGGATTCAGGTCCGTCGCGCCGCCGCCGCCGCCGCCGCCGCCGCCGCCGCCGCCGCCGCCGCCGCCGTAGAAATTTCCTTGTGGACGCGATAACTCAAAAACAAATTAATATTTTTTTTTCAAACTTGGTACACATGTTAAGGGTGTCCAAAGGAAGATCCCTATTTTAAGGTGACCTTAAACTCCCAATAAAAGAGAACTTATGGCCACCTTAAGGTCAGAAATTGCACTTTTGGCCACTAAGAGCCCTCTAGGTCAGAAACTATGATGCTCAGCTGGCTGAAATTTCACCTGAGAACACATTAATATGTTCTTAGTACATGTGCCGAAAATCACGACTTTAAGTTGAGGAGAAAATTGTGTTTGAGGCCCATAAAGACCCCCACTTAGGGATTTTTTGCTATATTTTTCACATATTTTGCCCTATAATTTGGAAGTGGTAACTCTGATGAGTCTCAAACTGCACTAGGTATAACTTTGATATGTAATCCTTGTCTGTAGAAAATTTTAGGGCTGTAGGTTTACCCAAAGGGGTCGACTTAAGGTCTCAAAAGTGCCCACAGAGACCCAATTTATGCACTTTTTGCCACTTTCGAGCACTGTAGCTTTCAAACTATGTCTCTCATCTAAGTTAAATATCATCTGAGAATATATCTATGTGTTTTCTTATATCTGCCCCAAAATTTAGGCCTTTAATAGACATTTAACCTGTGTGTGAGGACCATAAACACCCACCCGAGTGACCCTTATAAGACATTTTTCACATATTTTTCCCTGTAACTTGGAAATGGTAAGTCTGAGAAGTTTCAAACTGTATTAGATATACATTCTATGTGTAACCTTTGAATGTGAAAGATTTTTAGTCTGAAGCTTTGATTTGAAGGTCACATTGAGGTCTCTAAAAGGCCCACAGAGACCCGATATTTTGCCTTTTTGCCACTTTTAAGCCCTGTGACTGTTAAACTATGTTACTGATAGAGCTGAAATCTCACCTGGGAATATATCATTATGTCATTTTTACATGTGCCAGAAATAAAGGCTTTAAGTAGACATTTAACCTGTGTGTGAGGACCATAACACCCACCCGAGTGACCCTTTTTAGACATTTTTCACATATTTTTCCCTGTAACTTGGAAATGGTAAGTCTTGAGAAGTTTCAAACTGTATTAGATATACATTCTATGTGTAACCTTTGATTGTGAAAGATTTTAAATCTGAAGCTTTGATTTAAAGTTCACATTGAGGTCTCTAAAAGGCCCACAGAGACCCAATATTTGGACTTTTTGCCACTTTTAAGCCCTGTGACTGTTAAACTATGTGACTGATAGAGCTGAAATCTCATCTGGGAATATATTATTATGTTCTTTTTACATGTGCTGAACATCAAGGCCTTTAGTAGATATTTAACCTGTGTATGACGACCATAGATACTCACCCGAGTGACCCTTTTTAGACATTTTTTACATATTTTGCCTTGTAACTTGGAATGGTAAGTCTGAGAAGTTTCAAACTATATTAGATATACATTCTATGTATAATCTCTGATTGTGAAAGATTTTAAGTCTGAAGCTTCAATTTGAAGGTCACATTGAGGTCTCTAAAAGGCCCACAGAGACCCAATATTTGGACTTTTTGCCACTTTTCAGCCCTGTGACTGTTAAACTATGTGACTGACAGGGCTGAAATCTCAACTAGGAATACATTATTAAGCGTCTTCTTTTTCCATGTACCGAACATCAAGGCCTGTAGTAGACATTGAACCTGTGTATGACGACCATAGACACTCATCCAAGTGACCTTTTTTGACATTTTCTACTGTATTTTGCCCTGTAATTTGGAAATGCTTAGTGTGACAAGTCTTAAACTGTATTATATCTAATTTTTGTTTGTTATGTATGTCCCCCAAAAAGTTTCAGATCAGTAGTTTAATTGCTAAGGTCTCTTTAACAATTGTAAAATGCCCACAGAAACCCAATTTATGGACATTATGCCACTTTAAAGCCCTGTAACTGTCAAACTATGTGGGTCATAGAGCTGAAATCTTTGAATTTTTAAAAGGAAGTGCCTGTCTCTTTAAATTTTGAATATTAATGATGTTATGGCTATCTTAGTCTTTTAAGAACTTATTTTTGTGTGTTGTACCTCTGCTTGCTGAGTTTTTAACTCTTTAAAATGAAACTGGTTAAACATATTCAAGTAGGCAAAATGGACACTGTTATTTTCTGGTGAGCTTTAAGTCCCAATATTAATAAAAGTATATCCTTATGTAGTAAAACTAGGGGATTTTTAACCCTCAACTAGCCCAGTTTTATTCAACTTGCCTCAGTTAATTTTGACACGGCTCCTACAGTTATGAACTCATTTCAGTTGATAATCACATACTTAAAATTCTCAATTCTTTTTGTATTTGATTACCCCTTTGATATATATCAGATTGTTTGTTTACCATTTATGCTGTAGTCCCAACCCACATCCCCCACCCACCTCTGGGACCTCCAGCTATATTGAGTGACACTAAATAAACAAAGGTATTTAGTGATATCAAATGAGAAACAAAGAACTCAATGGGGTTGCAGATCTTGTGTAATAGTGAGAGAGGTATGGAGAAGGGGAGAGGGGTGGGGTAGGAGGTGGTGGGCTTCATCATATAACACAAAGGGGAGTCAGAACTGAGATTGTGTCACATATTTAGGTTGCATATATATGGACCACATATATAGGAATAGAGGAAATGAATAACTGAAAACAATTTACAAATTCTATAAATAATATAATAAAATAATAATATAAATAATTTTTTTTTAAATAATATTTTATTTGTGAACAAATATAGAAACAGATATGCGCTTTTGGGATTATGAATTTTAGAATGGACATTCAATCATCAATCATTTAAATACTTTGAAATTAGGTTAAGAGTTATCATTGCAGGAAGATTGAAAAGTATGATGTTGAGTTAAAAATAATATTTTATTTGTCAACAAATATAGAAAGAGATATGCTCTTTTGGGATTATTATTTTAGAATGGACATTCAATCATCAATCATTTATTAATAAATACTTTGAAAATAGGTTTAGAGTTATCATTGCAGGAAGATTGAAAATATAATTTGAGTTATGTATTCGGCGTCTGGGGATACACCATCTTCTTGGGAAGATACAAACAGAGTAGATTGATGTGCTGAAGTTCATATAATAATGGGTAATTATGCTTTAAAAAATTCCCGATCAAAACCTGTGGCGTGAGTGATGACCTGTCTGGGGATATGTTGGCGCCGAGTTGGCCCAATCTAGTTTTTTGATAGCGTTTACTTTTATTGCATTCAAGGAGGTAATCTGATTGGCTAATTTCAAATCCTTATGAATATTGCCGACAGTGAGAAAAAAGGTTTACAATTAAAAAGTTCCCAATAGGTTTGCAACCAAAAAATGGGTTCAAGTCTTGACCTTCAAGATCAACATACGATTCAAAAAGATGGACTTACGATGCTTGGGATATCTTTGTGATAGATTATGACAAGGTTTGTGAATTCAAGATCGGATAAGTATCTGCAAAAGTTTGCGATAAAATTCAAACCGAAATTATTGGGAAGGTGGGTGATAGCTACCTGATTGGTTTACGGCCCCCTGTATGTCCCGAAGAAATCACCATCTTGTTGCCAAATTGGACCAGCTTTAACAACTGTCTCAGATAAATGATCATGTTCCTAATGTAAATGGTTTTTGAACTTTTTTATCGTTACATGTAGACAAGCCATTTGGTTATGAATGAGGACTAGTGTAGAGTAGTTGGTCTGAATTCTTGTGTTTTTATCATTTTATGCAGGCAAGCTTCTGGGTTATGGATGAGGACTTTGAGACAGGGTACCAGGCTATTGCTGATACAAGTGATGATGAGGCTGAAGATACTCCACCAGGAGAAAATATCATTCATGTTGTACCAGACAAGAACAAAGGTCTGTAGAAAATGGAAAATTTTTATGATTTACCAAAAACAATGAAATAAGAATCCAGTCATACTTCATTCCTTTTGCTAATAAAGCTGCCCGTCAGAGGCGCTTAATTGTTTCCATGTAGGTTCGAATGATCACTGCCACTGAATTATGATCTTTCTTGAATAACTTCATCTGCTTTGGAATTTTTTCCCTTCCTATCTTTCTTTCAACTGTAGGGGCAGGAAATATTTTTAGGATACTTGAGGAGACCTCAAACTTAACTTAAGGTAACCTTAAGCAATTTTCAAAAACACCCCGTCATTGGATTACAGAAAATCTGTACATCAGAAAGTGTTTTTTAATCAATCGGACCATAGATGTATAAATGGGAGGCATTTGATTTAAAAAAAGACTACTGCTGCTAGTGCTGTCATGGTAACTCGCCAACTCAGAGTTTCATATCATTTTTGTTCAACTCGTGAACGTGAGTTTGTCTTATTGCAAACTCAAGTTCCTTTAAAATACTGCAAAAAATATTTAAATGACCCACTAGCCAGTGTACAAAGTGTCAATAAAAGCATGATTCAACTTGTTTACTTAATATTTTCCTTCATGTTTACCTATTACGACTCAAAGCCAATGATTTCTCTCCATACATTTTACCTGGTAAAATAACCAATCACAACGTCCGTTTTATTTATCAATATGGCAGGAATGTTGATTCTTATTTTACAAATAAAATATGACAAATTTTTGTTGGAAAATGATATTTCATTATGAAAGGAAGCATACTAGTGCATATATATTTAATGTTTGGGTGTTATAAAATATTGTCATTGACTCGAGTTGACTCGTTGGTGTTACATGAAACTCGAGTCATTACTTTGACGGCTCGCAGGAGCACTAACTGTTGCAGTATTTATCTCCCACCTTAGGATCAGCAGTAAGGGAGATCTAAGGGAGATATAAGGCCTTTGTAGTAAGATCACCCCTTTTGACATTGAAGAAGGAATCAAGGGTCGAATTGAACACTTGGAAGAGAATCTCAGGCCATGACTTCCTTTTAGTTGGTTTCACATTCTGAATCCCTATCAGCAATGAAAAATGAAATGTATGGCCTCTTTAATAAGATAACCCCATTTGACATTAAACATGTGCTATGGCGACCATTTTGTTTTCAAAACAAGGCTAAAGTTACTATTTCGTTAGCTTTCCTAGCCATATATCTTTCGGGAAATTTAATGAAGCTAGCTGCAGTATTTTAAGATTTAGAACATCTTAATGATTTTCAAACGATTGGTTGTGGCGGCCATTTTGTTTTATAAAATGAGGCCAAAATTGTGCAGACATGTTTTTATAGCCATAGACATTCTCTGCAAATTTGGTGAAGATATCTGTATAAATGAATGTTATATAAAGGTTTATGTGAAAATGTGATTGATGTATGAAAAAAAAGTATGGTATTATGTATGAGTCTCTAACTATTAGCACAAGAGTTAGATCAACTAACAACTAAAGGTACAAGTATATTCCAAAAGCAGTGGGATGATATCCATCAACCTGAGAGATGAAATCTCTATATATTTATGTAATAGCAACGGCCAAAATATTCTCAATAACTACATGTTGAGATTTGCCAGTCCAAGCATTTGTGCATTTTTACCAGTTTTATTTCTGTTGATTAATTTTGTTGCGGGGACACAAACCTGAGATTTGTTCAATATAAAAAGAATTCTAACAACAGCCTGGGTAGTATGCTTGTATTAGTCGACTTTTAGCTAGAATAAATTGTTTGTGATCATGTTTTCACTGTAAATACTAAATACCTATTAAGATTTAGTAAAATACCTTGTGAAAATTCCCTACTTAATTCATTTTTCTTAAAGTGCTAATAATATTTACGGGGCAATATTGAATCATTTGACATATTTTACTTAATTAAAGCGAGGTGGAATCACATAGAGAACTTGGATGAATTCTTCACCAGAGTCTACCAGTATCACCAGAGAAGTGGCTTCATCTGTATGATCTTACAAGATCTGCTACAACTTGTGTACGTACAAAATTGGACTTTGACAGGCTGTCTGGGCACTTTAAAACTGCCTGACTGTGTACAGAAACTCGGTACAAACTTACTAACTGGATTCTTTTGATGTCATATTTCACCTTAGGCCCATCCATCAAGATTAAACCTGGGAAGTAAAACTTATAACTCATATATTATATATATATTATATATATATTATTGGTCCTACAGGTTTGGGACATAAAATAGTGGGTAAATTGTTTTGCTCTGTGGATATCGATATTAAATGTGAAAATATTACAGTATCGACTGATATCTTGGGTTATGTTGACTTTTTGTTCTAGCATATCCCCAACCACTAACAGGAAGTAAAAAACGGTTCAAAAACTACAAAAACGCGAGATAAAATGTACAATTTCTTTAGATTTAGGTTTTATTTCAAATATTTGCAGTGTTTATACATCGATATCAGCAACGCGGTCCCAAAGCAATAAATGTAGCTAATATCAATAAACAATGTACCCACTAATGTAAAACCAATGTAGGAAACTATGGGCTATGTGTCTTTTGATGTTGTCAGCTTTTGACCTTTGGCCCCTTGTTGAAGGTCAGAATAAGGTGTCCAAACTAAAGTGCCCATGTAGCCTTTATATGCTCTTACATGGGTAAAATACTTTTTAACTAGGGTGCTTTGTCCTTTCAGTGGATACAAATATGCATCAGTTCTGTTATGAACAAAACTTTAATGAGATTTGTTGGCTTAATATTAGTGGTGTGAACAATAAACCGGCATGTGGTTTTTCATTTATTTCTAGTATAAATAACAAAATTTATAAACAATATTTTGGAACCGGTTATTGAAAACGTCCTTATTTTAGGCTTTCTATGGCTTTCTATCAAAATGACAAAAATATACATGTTTGGTGATGCATGTCACATTTTTAGTTTATATTGAGCAAAAAAAATTATGTTTAAGCACTTAATAATATCTCGCGAAAGCCATTTTCAGTTGCAAATTCTGGCTCATGTATGCTTGTGATTAATTTTCTCTGCCCACTAATAAGTGTAAAAATACCAGATTTTGTTTATTTGTTTTTCATACAACTTGTCTTATCTTATAGATCCTTGTATTGTGGTTTCCAAAAATCTGTTACCATCAACTACTGTGTTTGGTTTACTGGTTTATATATTTCTATTTGGGTAGCACCAAAATGCAGGATTTCATGTGTTGATCTCCAGATTTCACAATTTTAAGCCAGTCTCACCCCCAGTAGAAAATATTAAATTTTCAAAAGTTGGCAACTGATCACTTTGTTTTTTTCTCTGATTTGTGTTTAACATTGCTGTCAACACTTTTTAATGTCATATTGTGTCAGGTTGTTGAGGGGGTGGAGCAAAGCAATTCATACTTGGCGGTCAACATTCTATATTTATTTATTATATCCCCAGACGAAAGTCGGGGATATATTGGATTCAGGTCCGTTGCGCCGCCGCCGTAGAAATTTCCTTGTGGACGCGATAACTCAAAAACGGATTAATATTTTTTTTTCAAACTTGGTACACATGTTAAGGATGCCCAAAGGAAGATCCCTATTTTAAGGTGACCTTAAACTCCCAATAATAAAGAACTTATGGCCACCTTAATGTCAGAAATTGCACTTTTGGCCACTTAGAGCCCTCTAGGTCACAAACTATGAGGCTTATCTGCCTCAAATTTTACCTGAGAACACATTAATATATTCTTAGTACATGTGCTGAAAATCAAGACTTTAAGTTGAGGAGAAAATTGTCTTTGAGGCCCATAAAGACCCCACTTAGGACTTTTTTCCTATATTTTTAACTTATTTTGCCCTATAATTTGGAAGTGGTAATTCTGATGAGTCTCAAACTGCCCTAGGTGTAACTCTTATATGTAATCCTTGTCTGTGAAAAATTTAAAGGCTGTAGGTTTACCTGTTAGGCCGACTTAAGATCTCAAAATTGCCCACAGAGACCTAATTTATGGACTTTTTGCCATCTTCAAGCACTGTAGCTTTCAAACTATGTCTCTCATCTAAGTGAAATATCATCTGAGAATATATCAATATGTTTTTCTTGTATGTACTCCAAAATTTAGGCCTTTAATAGACATTTAACCCATGTATGAGGACCATAAACACCCACCCGAGTGACCCTTTTAAGACATTTTTCACATATTTTGCTCTGTAACTTGGAAATGGTAAGTCTGAGAAGTTTCAAACTGTATTAGATATATATTCTATGTGTAATGTTAGTATGTAACAGATTTTAAGTCTGAAGCTTTAATTTGAAAGTCAAATTGAGGTCTCTGACGGGCTCCCAAAGACCCAATATATGGACTTTTTGTCACCTTTAAGCCCTGTGACTGTTAAACTATGTTATTGATGGAGCTGAAATCCCATCTGGGAATGCATTATTATGTCCTTTTTACATGTGCCGAAAATCAAGGCTTTAAGTAGACATTTAACCTGTGTTTAAGGACCATAAATCCCCACCCGAGTGACCCTTTTTAGACATTTTTCACATATTTTGCCCTGTAACTTGGAAATGGTAAGTCTGAGAAGTTTCAAACTGTATTAGATACATATTCTATGTGTAATCTTAGTATGTGACAAATTTTAAGTCTGAAGCTTTAATTTGAAGGCCACATTGAGGTCTCAAAAAGGCCCCATAGAGACCCACTATTTGGACTTTTTGCCAGTTTTAAGACCCATGACTGTTAAACTATGTGACTGATAGAGCTGAAATCTCATCTGGGAATACATTATTATGTTCTTTTTACATGTGCCAAAAATCAAGGCTTCAAGTAGACATTTAAACTGTGTATGAGGACCATTAACACCCACCCGAGTGACCGTTTTAAGACATTTTTCACATATTTTGCTCTGTAACTTGGAAATGGTGAGTCTGAGAAGTTTCAAACTTTATTATTAGATACATATTCTATGTGTAGTCTTAGTATGTAGCAGATTTTAAGTCTGATGCTTTAATTTGAAGGCCACATCGAGATCTCTAAAAGGCCCACAGAGACCCAATATTTGGACTTTTTGCCACCTTTAAGCCCTGTGACTGTTAAACTATGTGATTGATTGAGCTGAAATCCCATCTGGGAATGCATTATTGTCCTTTTCACATGTGCCGAAAATCAAGGCTTTTAGTAGACATTTAACCTGTGTATGAGGGCCATAGACACTTGCCCAAGTGACCTTTTTTGACATTTTTTTTCTGTATTTTGCCCTGTTATTTGGAAATGCTTAGTGTGACAAGTCTTAAACTGTATTATATATAATTTTTGTTTGTTGTGTATGTTCCCCAAAAAGTTTCAGTTCTGTAGTTTAATTGCTAAGGTCTCTTTAACAATTGTAAAATGCCCACAGAGACCCAATTTATGGATATTATGCCACTTTAAAGCCCTGTAACTGTCAAACTATGTGGCTCATAGAGCTGAAATCTTTGAATTTTTCAAAGGAAGTGCCCGTCTATTTAAATTTTGAATATTAATAATGTTATGGCTATCTTAGGCTTTTAAGAACTTATTTTTGTGTGTTATCTCTCTGCTTGCTGAGTTTTTAACTTTTTAATATGAAACTGGTTAAACATATTCAAGTAGGCAAAATGGACACTGTTATTTTCTGGTGAGCTTTAAGTCCCAAATATTAATGAAATTATAGCCTTATGTAGTAAAAATAGGGGATTTTTAACCCTCAACTAGCCCAGTTTTATTCAACTTGCCTTAATTTTGACACAGCTCCTACAGTTACGAACTCATTTCAATTGATAATCACATACTTAAAATTCTCAATTCTGAATTATTATTATAAATCTGTTCTTGTCGTTTGATAATTTATATTTAATTCTGGAGGTATATAATCTTCCTGTTGGACATTCCTTATTTATATATTTGATTTTATTTTAGTGATAAGATTAACTGAGCTTTTTGTATTTGATTACCCCTTTTATATTATAAGTGTTTGTTTACCATTTGTGCTGCAGCACTCCAACTCTTTGTAGTCCCACCCCCCATCCCCCACCCACCTCTGGGACCTCCAGCTATTGAGTGACACTAAATAAACAAAGGTATACAGATCTTCTGTAATAGTGAGAGAGGTGTGGAGAAGGGGAGAGAGGTGGGGTGGGGGTGGGAGGTGGTGTTTGCTTCATTATCTAATTATCTAAGACAAAGGGAGTCAGAACTGAGATTGTGTCACATATTTAGGTTGCATATATATGGACCACATATATAGGAATTCAGGAAATGAATAACTGAAAAACAATGCAAATTCTAAAAATAATATAATAAAATAATAATATAAATAATATATGATTTTTAAATAATATTTTATTTGTGAACAAATATAGAAACAGAGATACGCTTTTGGAATTATGAATTTAGAATGGACATTCAATCATCAATCATTTAAATACTTTGAAAATAGGTTCAGAGTTACCCTTTGCAGGAAGATTGAAAAGTATGATGAGTTGAGTTAAAAATAATATTTTATTTGTCAACAAATATAGAAACAGATATGCTCTTTTGAGATTATTAATTTAGAATGGACATTCAATCGTCAATCATTTAAATACTTTGAAAATAGGTTCAGAGTTATCATTGCAGGAAGATTGAAAATATGATCTGTTGAGTTATGTATTCGACGTCTGGGGATACACCATCTTCCTTGGGAAGATATAAACTTAGTAGATTGATGTGCTGAAGTTCATATAACTTTTCCCAATATTTATGGCATACAACAAATGGATTAAATAAAAAATTCGCGATCAAAACCTGTGGCGTGAGTGATGACCTGTCTGGGGATATGTTGGCGCCGAGTTGGCCCAATCTAGTTTCTTTGGGTTTTTACGTCCCTTTAAACACTGTACAGGTCATATCACGACGGGTAGTTGGAAGGGCAGAGGAAACCAGTACATACATTTGGTCAAGGTTCTGTACTGTATGTTTTACTATGGTTTGTTGTGTTTTGTCTGTGTATTTTACTGCCAGTTTGCATTTAACATGTATTTTTTCCAGTCAGTTTGCGTTTGTGGTGGTGTTCTCTGTGTTCCTGTTGAAGTGTGTGGACTATCAGACTCTGTTCTATGATCGCTGGTATAATGATACTCTGCATAAAGTCACCATCCCAGACGGCATCTACTCCACTGAACAATGTCTCAGCAGGTACCAGGGGAGGGGTCATTACTTGATCAATCCATATAACTGTATGAATTTTAGTATCAATAGTATAAGTGTAAATTTTAATAGTGAATTTAAAATAGTGATGTTGTTATTGTTTATCAGCTCTGTATATTTTAGTCAGAAATATTCATGCATTAAACTATTTAAGTTAAATGATACATGAAATTTAATTGCGTTGACGGTCACCTTGTATCAGATTTATGATTAGTGTATCTCGTAACAACAACAACCCATGGAAGTTATAATGAAAAACCCATTAAAAAGTACAGACATATGAGATAAAAGATTTAGTATTAATTTCAAATATTTGCTGTGCAACTTAACAGTTATACACTAACTAGTTATACTGATATAGGTCTTTGCACATCGATATCGACAACACTCTCACAAAACAACAAATATCGCTTAAAACCTTATCAATTAAACCTTAGCTTTGGATGTAAGACCCCAACTTTAGAGCTAATATGTTCACGAAAAGAACGATGGATATTTATTTGGAGACAAATTGTCAATGAAAAAAAGAATAATCACACTACATTGACCAGTGAAGTGCCTAACAATGACTTATAGCTGTTGTGTCATATGTGTGGAACCAGGGATTAAAATAAAGACTATATGTGAAACAGGTGAATAAACAATGTGCTGTAGTGAACAGAAAAAAACAACAAAAAAACAACCATTGACACAGTGAAGGTTATCAATGTTAAGCTGTTCTGGCATTTGTGTAAAGCCAGTGAATAAAAGACAAGCTGTAGTGAAGATACTACATTGACCAGTGAGATTGCATAAAGTTATGTCATTTGTATAGATCCTATGAGAAAAAGATAGGCTATAGTGAAGTTACTGCAGCAGGAAATACCTATATAACCTCTGTTATCTGTCCATGCAGGGAGAGTAGGATTGGAGTATGGTAACAGAAGGTTCATAAAAATAAATGATAAATTTCAGTAAAAAAACCCAGTAAATACGAATTAAGTAGAATGGAAGTGAGTTCATAAAATTACATGTACAGATAGCAGATGGTGGGATAATAGAGGTTCCACTGTATTATGTATTTTGAAAGCAGAATGTTACAAATTATGTGTAACAACTTCGTCCAATGACATAAACCCAAAATACATTTGATGGATTAGGTTTAATATCAATTTAATCGCATTGTGTAGCCTTTAGGTTACAGTAGATAGTTAAGTGGCTCATGGAAAACAGTGCATGATAGTGGAAGTTTTGATACTGTAAATCACTGAGAATCAGCAAGTTACTACAAGCTTTGCTACTTAATGTATGTGCTAGGATTCATTTCATTGATTTCTTTAGGTGTCAGGTTGCTTTGTTGCCAGTATATGACTGTGCCTGTGGTATGAGTGTTGGGAGTCCAACCTTAGATCGTGCCAATCCTAGGATTGAGTTTTATCTAGAAATTGTTTATAAAAATAATACATTAAGGTTAAAGGAAATAGTTTTAAAAATATGAATCATCATACTACCATCCTGGGCAATGAAAAGCTTCACCATCTCATGACTGGTCAGTCAATCTTGAGATTAGAGGTACACTTAGGATCCTAAGTTGGCTTGGGGCCAATCTTAAAATTGTCGAGATCTGAAATTGTCATCTTATATGGACATTTGCAAATTAACTGCTTTACAATTCAGTATAAACTGCCAATTTGTTATCTGCATAAAACCAGTGAGGATTTTTTGATGATAGATATTTATAAAGTATGTTTTTTCTATCTTTATTTGTCCTCAGATTTGATCCTGTGCTGGTGATCTGTATTGTGGTGGCAGGCTTGTTTTGGCTCTTCAGACTGATCCAGTGTATCTACAGTATTTTCCTCTACTCAGAAATCAGAGCTTTCTACCTCAATGCGCTTAAGATCTCTGCTGTGAGTACATAATTCTTTGACAAAATATTTATAAAAACTTGTTTTTTTATTGTACAATAGCTGGATGATTTATTTGTGGTTTTCTATGCATTTTGTGGGAATTTTATTGTTTATTTTGGTGGTGTTGCTCTTATTTCTAAGTGAAATATTACACAAGGTACAAGAATAAATAGAAAAATATATACTTGGCAATAGCTTTACTCTGTATGTGTTCTTGTTTTGTAAATCAAAGTGGGTAACATGACTTTGCATGAAGTTTACCAGAAGTGACTGTGGCGGTTTAATTACTATACATATTCTTATTTTGACAGACTGAACTGAGTAACATGACCTTTCATGAAGTTAAGCCGACGTTAGTGTGGCAGTATATTTAACCAAAGTTTTCTTGTTTTAATGGACTGGCAGTTTATTTACATGTTCATGTTTTGACAGACTGAACTGAGTAACATGACTTGGCATGAAGTTCAGCAGAAGCTACTGGAGGTTCAGACTGAGCAGGAGATGTGTGTACATAAGAAAGAGCTCAACCAGCTAGGTAAGAACTAGTGAAACTGGCTGAAAACATTTAAAACCAGGGGCGGTATTCACTAACATTCCTAATCTTAGTCATAAGATTTATTACATTTGTCTTAGTTAAGATAGGTCCCAACTTGGTATTCACAAAGCATGTCCTAGCTAGGACAATTTTCCTAATCCTATCTTAGGCCAAAGTTGCAAATCTCACGAGAGTTTGTATAACCACATTATAACCACTGAGATTTCATCACTTGATGTAAACATTCTCGTCTGCCTTTTGTGTCACAATGGATGAAGTCAGTACAGTTGAGAGGAGTTGTTAACAAGATTTGGATAACGAATGCACATTGAAAAATTTTTTACACAAGGGTAAACAAGGAAGAGAAAGAAGTTCCAATTGGTTCAGAGTTGAAAATGAATGTTTGATGGAACAATGTATTAAATATCATAATATTATATATGGAGCTTTGTCAGCTGCTACCCCAAGAGCTATAAAAGTAAAACCCGGCATGAATTTGGATTCCCGTCAAAACACCATGAGCCAACTAGTGTACAAATGAAGCAAATGTGGTAGTTGTAAACGTTTAATTAAAAAATTAAAATGTTAAATATCTGTGAAAAATAATGAATATATAAAAAATAAGCTACAATACAAATACAAAATTCACTGGAGTTAATTAATTTGTGATTAATTTGAGAGGAAAAATGAAAAAAAAAACTAAAAATACTTAATTACAAATTTATACTTTTGTGTTGCAGACATTTACCACAGAATCCTAAGATTCAAGAACTACAGTGTTGCCATGACAAACAAACAGCTCCTGCCAATCAAGTACAGACTACCTATCCTTGGAAATATGTAAGTCACTGAATAGGAATAGGCCATTAATGGAGCTAAAACAATTAACAAATATGTCATTAACAACAACTGATTAAAACGTCCCTTTTTGGCTTCATGTTCTGCTTTCTAGGTTAGGAGGGATGTACTGTATTGGTAATTGATGCAGTAATTTATTATGAACAGAGTGAAAACATTTATTGTGCTATTTCTAGCATTGTACGTTTTAGATGATTTTATAAAAAATTATATTTGCTACCCAGTGTATGTAAATGAATTGTTATTGGGATCCAGACTTTGCTCTTTGTTGTGTTATCAGTAAAAGTTTAGTGTTTTATACAGGGAATTGGCTAGTGTTAAGTTTAATAAGACCTAGTTTTTGGCAGTGATTAATTAAGTAATGAGTAGCCAGTAAAGATGATCTAGTTGTTGATTGAACTTGGTAGTTTGTTCTGGGCTTCTAATTGGGGCCTCTTGTCCCAAAAAGGTACAAGGTAATGAGTGGAATGCAATCTTCCAGATTTCCCCCATTGCCTCAAAATTTAAAAAAAACTGCACTGGCTGCCAGAAAAACAGGGTATAGTTCAGAATTGGGATTATCATGTATAGATTTCTAAAACTGGCCAACAAGTATGCCTAGTCTAGAAATATGAGATTCATGTGAGCAAAATTTAAGTTACTTCAACCTGCCTGTGACGACTATTAAGTTCATAAATCTCAAAAACATTTTTCAAGTCTTTCTTCAAGTCAGATTTTCTAGCCTTGTATTTTTCCTCTTTCATACTCAGTAACCCTGGGCAATGGACATTTTGTATCTCTCAACTATGATTGTTGTCTGTTCTTTTGTTAGATTAGGGCAGTAGTGTTGGGAATCGCCCCCCGTTTTCATGGACGATTAATCATCCATTCTGATAATCGAGCCATAATCGATACATTTAATCTATTGTTGGTTGTATAATTTCCAAGATGAAGTACATGTCAATCCGTAAGAATAATGGTGTTGTGACATTTAGAATCTATGAAAAACACTCATTTCCTGTAAATGTGGCAGTAGACATAAAGAAACCCGAAATTCATAACAAATCTGTCAGTTTATAAAAGGAAACTGCCTAAAATATTTTTAAAAAAAACATGTGGATATTGAGATACATGGAGAAAGGTTGGTAATAATGATGAATTGATTGACACTACTTCCACATCGATCATCGTTACTGATATGAACTTTAACCGACCAGTCGATGTCTGTAGACAATCGTTCTATCACTATAGGGCACTGAGCTTCTGTTATGGTGAGGATATTGTACTAGTTCTCAAGTACAAGTACAGATGTTATACAACACTGGAGTGCAATAGTCAGTGGTGAATTTCACATACTGTTACAGTAAGAAATCTAAAATTCGCCAGGAATCTAAAATTCGCCACCTTTAAAACCTTAGTTAATTTTATGAAGAAAATGGTGCTTTTGGCTAAAAATTGGTATTTTTCAGTTCAAAAAGCCTTCATTTACTATACAGTGAACAAATTTCACCACAATTCATTTATTTTATTAGTATTTTCACATGTGGCGAATTTCAAATATTTGGCGAATTTTAGATTTCTTACTCTACAGCAGTAAATTTCCCACTTGTCACATGTACAGTCTGCAATCAAATGTTTGGCAGGGTGTTTCTTACCACTGGTCTGAAGTACAACCTGGAGATGATTCTGTTCTGGGGTCCGTGGGCTCCATTTGAGAACTACTGGCATCTCTACGCAGATTACAAGAACTACCACAAGAGGAAGGAGCTGGCTCACAAGTATGTGCATGTCTATTTATCAGTGTTTAGGTTTACCTTGTATAACTTCAGCAAAATGTTTTAAAGCCTATTGGATACCTGTTTTCCTTGTGATGTATTTTTAATTTCTAAGCTTAAGTTATTGACAGTGTACAAGCTTAATTACAATAAGATGGTAATAAGTACTTACTGAACATAATTCTTTGGGAAATTCCATGCAAACGTACCTTTAGCTTAGATAATCTACAGAACAAAAAACCATTGAATAAATAAGAAATACAGAAATTCAGTTCTCAGACAATGAGTCCAATGGACTTGATGAATATCTAACCCATATAATAGTACTGGCAATGAATTTACTTTTTGTATGTGTCCAAATTGTAGGTCAGGCTGAATAGACATAATATACTTTCACAGATTATTGATTGAGTTCCCACAAATTTGGGAAAACTTAGTTGTTACTGAGTTACATAATCTTTCATATTCATGTGTAGATTTTATTTTACCCAGTCACTTATAATGTATTTATGTGCATTATCTCAAAAAAATTGTCTGGATTAGAATGCCGCATTTAATGTCTCATGGCAGGGTGTATCCAGTCATGGACAATCTGGAAAAGTCATGGAATTCCATTTGTTTTTTCCGGGCCTGGAAAAGTCATGGAAATTGACTCCAGGTTTTGGAAAATTCATAAAAGTCATGGAAATTACAAGACATTCTCTTGTGAAACGGCGTTGTTCCTTTCTTTCATCCAGCATTTCAATACAAGGATACGTTTATGCAATCGGATCAAATTTTGGTGTCTTCCACATCTTCCTGTACTGTGACTGGAACCTTGTGCGTGGTTCTCAAGGCTGTTGCATTTTTCTTCGTGGCCTCAGTACATGTCTCTTTCATGCCATGAAGCATGTAAAAGGACCTTGATTTTAAAACTTTGGTCATGGAGAAGTCATGGAAAAAATATTGAAATTTAGTGGATACACCCAGTCATGGGTTTTTACCCCACAGCCCTTAATGGCTGTTGGGGTATTGTTTTCACCCATGTTGTCCGGATGGTCGGGTGGGCGGGCATCCGGACGGGCAGGCGGGTGGGCGGGCGGCGGGAAATAGTTTGTCCGGGCTGTATCTCAGAAACCGTAAGGTGTAGGAAGTTGATACTTGGTAGGGACATTGGTTAGGGGGTGTAGCTGTGCAACGTCATGGTCTGACCTTGATTTGACCTTTGACCTTGCCGTAGTGACCTTGAGTTTGAAAATCTTGTCCGGGCTATATCTCGGAAACTGTCAGGTGTAGGAAGTTGATACTTGGTAGGGACATTGATTAGGGGGTGTAGTTGTGCAACGTCATAGTCTGACCTTGATTTGACCTTTGACCTTGCCGTAGTGACCTTGACCTATAAAATCTTGTCCGGGCTATATTTCGGAAACCGTAAGGTGTAGGAAGTTGATACTTGGTAGGGATATTCTTTAGGGGGTGTAGGTGTGCAACGTCATGGTCTGACCTTGATTTGACCTTTGACCTTGCCGTAGTGACCTTGACCTATAAAATGTTGTCCGGGCTATATCTCGGAAACTGTAAGGCTTGGGAAGTTGATATTTGGTAGGGACATTGGTTAGGGGGTGTAGTTGTGCAACGTCATGGTGTGACCTTGATTTGACCTTTGACCTTGCCGTAGTGACCTTGACCTATAAAATGTTGTCCGGGTTATATCTCAGAAACCGTAAGGTGTAGGAAGTTGATACGTGGTACGGATATTGGTTAGGGGGTGTAGGTGTGCAACGTCATGGTGTGACCTTGATTTGACCTGTGACCTTGCCGTAGTGGCCTTGACCTATAAAATCTTGTCCAGGCTATATCTCAGAAACCGTAAGGTGTAGGAAGTTGATACTTGGTAGGGATATTGCTTAGGGGGTGTAGGTGTGCAGCGTCATGGTCTGACCTTGATTTGACCTTTGACCTTGCCGTAGTGACCTTGACCTATAAAATGTTGTCTGGGCTATATCTCAGAAACTGTAAGGTGTAGGAAGTTGATACTTGGTAGGGATATTGATTAGGGGGTGTAGGTGTGCAACGTCATGGTCTGACCTTGATTTGACCTTTAACCTTGCTGTAGTGACCTTGACCTATAAAATATTGTCCGGGCTTTATCTCGGAAACTGTTAGGTGCAGGAAGTTGATATTTGGTAGAGACATTGGTTAGGGGGTGTAGGTGTGCAGCATCATGGTGTGACCTTGATTTGACCTTTGACCTTGCCATAGTGACCTTGACCTATAAAATCGTCAGGGCTGTATCTCGGAAACCGTAAGGTGTAGGAAGTTGATATTTGGTAGGGACATTGGTTATTGGCTATAGGTGTGTATTATCATGGTGTGACCTTAATTTGACCTTTTACCTTGCCGTAGTGACCTTGACCTTTAAAATCTTGTTGCACCTTTGGGTCTGTCTTTTGATGCAGATTAAGCAAAAGTCATATTAGAATTTATTAAGAATTTTACTTTCATAACTTCCCATTGTAAGAGATAGAATTTCATCAAGTGAGCCGCAGATTTTACTCCAACACCACACATAAGCATTCATTAAATGTATTACCACTTCTGTATGCATGGTAATATTCAAACCATCTAAACCATAATTCGGAAATGCAGATGTATATAAAGAGTGTTGAATTTTAGTTTACTGATTAATGCTGTCATCTTGTCATTGAATTATCTTGTTTTAATACTTCATCTTTATACGCATTATCTTTCTTTTAAACATTATTTCTCCATTTAAACATTGTTTGGTCCTTTATATAACTGACAGTGCTCTGAAAGTATCCTGAAGTTTATACTGGTACAGTACTTCTATATCTCATGGTGTTGAAAATATTTCCCAAGGCTGTGGGGTACGGGCATCTCTGATGCTATTTTATTGCCTGAATTTCTTTTCCTGTGCATCACTATGTATTCATGGAGAACTTTATCACAGAAAACCCTGCTGTTATGATTTTAAATCGTTGTATCTATTTGTGTTACCACTGTTCACACAGATTATCACAGAAGATCCTCTAATTTGATTAAATTATGTTTCTGTGGTAAATTTCCTGGTATCTTTTATCTGTGATTATTTATCTATACAGATTATTGCAGAAGCTCCTTTTGAATGGACTCACTTATAGTTACTGTATTGTATTCCTGTGTATTTGTTGTTTAGTTAGTGTAATCTTATCTACACAGGTTATCACAGAAGATTCTGCTGATTGGTATTGCAAACTTTGTGTTAATGCCTCTGGTCATGCTCTGGCAGATTCTCTACAGCTTCTTCAGATATGCTGAGGTAAGACTCTCATACAAATTACAAACAAAAGAATAAAAATATGATTTGTAAAGCCTATAAATCAATAGAACAATCATTTTAATTCCTTTATATGTAAGAACTAGACGCCAGTGTAATCTAATGTAAGCATACTTGTATAGCACTGTATCTCTACCAACTGATGGGGCACAGGGGTTTATACCCCATTCACACTACAGGTGGTATCATAGCGACTCTATCACCTGTGGTAACCTGAGCATAATTACAATAAGAAGACGTTGATACTATCACCTGTGGTAACCTGCGTTTGGTGAAAACGTCCCTGTCCTTGGATCACCGCCTGACGTCAGTTTGCAACCTTACGAGTCACAAGTGAACCGTCCATTACTTTGCACGTCCCACGTAAAACTTCAACCATAGACTGCCTGTAGTGTGAAAGGGGCATAAGTGGGTTCAGCACTCAGACTCCACCTTTAAGTTCCTTAGTTTGATTGCCGACCAGCTCTGAATTAGGAAAGCTGGTAATAATTGCCTTTCCAGTATAACATGACTTACATTGCAGAGTCTTGACAAACTAGTGTACACTGATTTCCTCAATCCCATCAACAACCTGTGTTTTGAGTATATACTTTGTTGGTTTTTGTAGTGTTTTTCTTCTGTAGTCAATCTTATATGTGATTATTCCACACTGGTAACTGTTGGGCCTCACTAGTTACTAGCTTCCCAGGGTTTTAGGTTCGAATCCATGACCTCAAGTATAATGTGGTGTTGGAATGCATTATGGAGAGTAGGAAATTTTAAGTTTACCTCTGTATTCAATAATCAACATTGGGAACACCCTCGAAAGTTAAAGAAAAAAGAACTAGTAAAAACCCCCAAATTTTGCATGATAAAATACCTAGTATTGTCTCATAAATTTGCAGATATGAAAAGAATTTTCCATTAAATCTAGTTCCAATCTAGAAAAATATTTGATTTTCATCAGTCACCAATTTTGTATTTCTTACTGAGTATAAAATGTACTTTATTTTCTCTTTTTTTCAGATTATTAAGCGAGAACCTGGTACCCTTGGCATGCGTCGGTGGTCCATGTATGGACGTCTGTACCTGAGACACTTTAACGAGTTAGATCACGAGTTCAATGCACGTTTAAACCGAGGCTACAGACCAGCAGAAAAGTACATGGCTCTCTTCACATCCCCACTGGTTGCACTGCTTGCCAAGTAAGTGAGGGTTGTATCAAATACACTGTAACCTCTGGTATTTTAATGTTTTGTATTCTTAGTGTCTCTTCACATCCCCACTGCTTGCACTGTTTGCCAAGTGAGTGAGGGTTGTATCAAATACACTGTAACCTCTGGTATTTTAATATAATGTATTCTTAGTGTCTCTTCACATCCCCACTGCTTGCACTGCTTGCCAAGTAAGTGAGGGTTGTATCAAATACACTGTAACCTCTGGTATTTTAATGTTTTGTATTCTTGGTGTCTGTTTACACCCTCACTGCTTACTGAGTGAGTTGAGGTCCTCATTGGCCTATTGGGTTATGCAGCTGTCGCCTCTGTGTGGATTCGACTCCCACAAGTGGCAATGTGGAGGGACTCTCCATATATAACCCTGGCTGTTGAAAGGAATGTAAAACCCCAACTTACTGAGTGCTTGTGAACAAAAAATCAGCAAAAAATAAGCCTAAATTTATCATACAAAAGCTGCATATTTAAGCTAATTTTTTGTTAATCTTTCACGAATCTGTTTTGTGAATATGACGCCTGGTGATTTAATATGATTCTTGACTTTGTTTACTTTAATCTTGAGTCTGGTCACATCGTTACTGTTTACACTTTTTGCTAAGCACATATAACTTGTTTTATGTATAAGAGTATGAGGTGGAATTTACCAGAGCAGTCACCATTAAAGAAACCCCACTGATTATTTTTCTTTGAATTTGTGGCTTTTGTGGCTATTATAATTAGGGCTGAGCCTCCAGGTGAAATACGGAGAGACCCGTCCCAAATGAGTGAGCCTGTCACTGTGTGTGTTTGTGTGTGTTCACAGGCACATTGCCTCCTGCTGCTGTAGTATTAGCTGTGTCTTTAATTTGGCAATGTGTTTGGACTGTGCATTTCTCTGTAAACAATGTTTGTCTGATATGAGTTTTGTTATCACTGTATGTGTATTTCTCTGTGTGTTTGCAGACATCTAGCCTTCTCATTGGATGCAGTTGTAGCTCAATGTTGGAGTGAATGTTGACTGTGTGTATTTCCATGTAAACCATATTTGACTGAAATGTGTCATCAATGTATGTATTTCTCCGTGTGTTTGCAGACATGTAGCCTTCTTGTCGGGTGCAGTACTGGCTGTGTTTGTGATCCTCACTCTGGTAGATGAGGACTTTCTGCATGTGGAACACGTGATCACTGTCATGACTGTACTGGCTGCAGTGCTGACTGTATGCAGGGCATGCATACCCGATGAGGTGAGTTATTACCTTTGCCAAGTGTATCTGAAAGTATCCCAATCTCTGTACTATTTCACTACTTCTATATCTCGTGGTGTTGAAAACTATTTCCCTAGGCAGTGGGGTACGGGCATCTCTGATGCTATTTTACAGCTAAATATTGAAGTTAAGCTAAATGTTTTGACAATTTCATCAACTCTCAAGAATTTTGTCCCCTTCTCAGCCTTAAAACATCTGTCCTTTTTTTTTTTTTTTTTTATCTGTCCTTTTAGCAAATGCCTTAGTCAGCAGCAGATTGGACTACTGCAATTCCCTGTTTGTCTCAGTCAATGATTATTAAGCGTCCCGCAAGGGACGCTTGTTTGTGTATGGGAGAGCTTCCGGCTCCGCCGGCTCCGCATTTTGTTTTCCTTATAACTCTGTAACCGTTAGGCGGATTCTTTTCAAATTTGGCAGGTTTAGGCAGTAGCCTTGGGGAATTTTTTTGAATATGCTGCAGTGACATTTCAACCAATCAGAGAGGTCACATGACCAAAAATGTCTTTTTTCGATGGGGAAGCTTGTCCGGATGATAACTTGAAAGGAATTTTATCAATTCACCTGAAACTTGGCAAATACATTCATTCTATTAAAATCTGGAAATTATTAGATTTTGGCATTGATTGGTCAAGAAATGGCCGAGTAATTAATGATTAATTAATCATTACGAATTTTCCAAATAAGGAAAACACAAAAATGCTTATATCTCGAAAACCGTGCTAGATAGAGCGATTTCGACGAAATTTTTGACCCACAGGGTATCTCTGCGGAGTAGTTTTTCCAATTTTCAAAAAATTTTTGTCTCGCCCAAAATGGCGGCCATTTTGAATTTTCGAAATTTTCGCAAAAATTGCAAAACACAAAAATGCTTATATCTCAAAAACCGTGCTAGATAGAGCAATTTCGACAAAATTTTTGACCCGCAGGATATCTCTGCGGAGTACTTTTCCCAATTTTTAAAAAATTTTTGTCTCGCCAAAAATGGCGGCCATTTTGAATTTTCGAAATTTTCGCAAAAATTGCAAAACACAAAAATGCTTATATCTCGAAAACCGTGCTAGATAGAGCGATTTCGACGAAATTTTTGACCCGCAGGGTATCTCTGCAGAGTAGTTATCCCAATTTTGAAAAAAAAATTTTCTCGCCAAAAATGGCGGCCATTTTGAATTTTCGAATTTTTCGCAAAAATTGCAAAACATAAAAATGCTTATATCTCGAAAACCGTGCTAGATAGAGCGATTTCGACGAAATTTTTGACCCACAGGGTATATCTGCAGAGTAGCCATGCCAATTTTCAAAAAAAATTTTTCTCGCCAAAAATGGCGGCCATTTTGAATTTTCGAATTTTTCGCAAAAATTGCAAAACACAAAAATGCTTATATCTCGAAAACCGTGCTAGATAGAGCGATTTCGACGAAATTTTTGACCCACAGGGTATCTCTGCAGAGTAGTTATCCCAATTTTGAAAAAAAAATTTTCTCGCCAAAAATGGCGGCCATTTTGAATTTTCGAATTTTTCGCAAAAATTGCAAAACATAAAAATGCTTATATCTCGAAAACCGTGCTAGATAGAGCGATTTCGACGAAATTTTTGACCCACAGGGTATATCTGCAGAGTAGCCATGCCAATTTTCAAAAAAAATTTTTCTCGCCAAAAATGGCGGCCATTTTGAATTTTCGAATTTTTCGCAAAAATTGCAAAACATAAAAATGCTTATATCTCAAAAACCCTGCTAGATAGAGCGATTTCGACGAAATTTTTGACCCACAGGGTATCTCTGCAGAGTAGCCATGCCAATTTTCAAACAAAAAATTTCTCGCAAAAAATGGCGGCCATTTTGAATTTTCGAATTTTTCGCAAAATTGCAAAACACAAAAATGCTTATATCTCGAAAACCGTGCTAGATAGAGCGATTTCGACGAAATTTTTGACCCACTGGGTATCTCTGCAGAGTAGCCATGCCAATTTTCAAAAAAATTTTATCTTGCCAAAAATGGCGTCCATTTTGAATTTTCGAATTTTTGCGCAAAAATTGCAAAACACAAAAATGCTAATATTTCGAAAACCGTGCTACATAGAGCGATTTCGACGAAATTTTTTATCTTCAGGGTATCTCTGCAGAGCAGCTATCCCAAAGAGCTTTCACTTGGTGAAGTTTCAGACCCATAGCTAATTGCTCACCTACTCAAAAAGAGTAAATGCGAATTACCTCTATAAGTATTGCAGATGGCCAATTTTTCTCAAATAACTCATTCACCTACTTTTGGAAGAGCTTTCACATGGTGAAGTTTCAGACCCATAGCCAATTACTCACCTACTCAAAATGAGTAAATGCGAATTATCTCTAAAAGTATTGCAGATAGCCAATTTTTCTCAAATAACTCATTCACCTACTTTTGGGAGAGCTTTCACATGGTGAAGTTTCAGACCCATAGCTAATTACTCACCTACTCAAAATGAGTAAATGTGAATTATCTCTAAAAGTATTGCAGATAGCCAATTTTTCTCAAATAACTCATTCACCTACTTTTGGGAGAGCTTTCACTTGGTGAAGTTTCAGACCCATAGCTAATTACTCACCTACTCAAAATGAGTAAATGCGAATTATCTCTAAAAGTATTGCAGATAGCCAATTTTTCTCAAATAACTCATTCACCTACTTTTGGGATAGCTTTCACTTGGTGAAGTTTCAGACCCATAGCTAATTACTCACCTACTCAAAATGAGTAAATGTGAATTATCTCTAAAAGTATTGCAGATAGCCAATTTTTCTCAAATAACTCATTCACCTACTTTTGGGAGAGCTTTCACTTGGTGAAGTTTCAGACCCATAGCTAATTACTCACCTACTCAAAATGAGTAAATGCGAATTATCTCTAAAAGTATTGCAGATAGCCAATTTTTCTCAAATAACTTATTCACCTACTTTTGGGAGAGCTTTCACTTGGTGAAGTTTCAGACCCATAGCTAATTACTCACCTACTCAAAATGAGTAAATGCGAATTATCTCTAAAAGTATTGCAGATAGCCAATTTTTCTCAAATTAATCATTCACCTACTTTTGGGAGAGCTTTCACTTGGTGAAGTTTCAGACCCATAGCTAATTATTCACCTACTCAAAATGAGTAAATGTGAATTATGTCTAAAAGTATTGCAGATAGCCAATTTTTCTCAAATAACTCATTCACCTACTTTTGGGAGAGCTTTCACGCTGTGAAGTTTCAGACCCATAGCTATTTATTCACCTACTCAAAATGAGTAAATGCTAATTATCTGTAAAAGTATTGCGGATACCCAATTTTTATCAAATACTCATTCATCTACTTGTGGGAGAGCTTTCACATGGTGAAGTTTCAGACCCATAGCTAATTACTCACCTACTCAAAATGAGTAAATGCGAATTATCTCTAAAAGTATTGCAGATAGCCAATTTTTCTCAAATAACTCATTCACCTACTTTTGGGAGAGCTTTCACTTGGTGAAGTTTCAGACCCATAGATAATTATTCACCTACTCAAAATGAGTAAATGTGAATTATCTCTTAATAGTATTGCAGATAGCCAATTTTTCTCAAATAACTCATTCACCTACTTTTGGAAGACCTTTCACACACGAAAATGAAAAATTGTGAATATCTCGGAAAAGCTATTTCTTCTGCTTTAATGCTCGGCGGGAGATACACACCACGGCAGTGGTCTTGACAAAAATTTTTGTCTCCCCAAAAATGGTGGCCATTTTGAATTTTCAAAGTTTTTGCAAAACACAAAAATGCTTATATCTCGAAAACCGTGCTATATGGAGTGAACTCAACAAAATTTTGGACCTGCTGGGTATCTCTGCAGAGTAGCCATGCCAATTTTCAAAATATTTTTGTCTCGCCAAATATAGCGGACATTTTTAATTTTTTTATTTTTTGCAAAACACAAAAATGCTTATATCTTGAAAACCGTGCTAGATAGAGCAGACTGCGCTGACTTTGGTTGCCACAACAGTATAAGGCTAGAAACGAAGCATTTTCTTAATACTTTAGCACTCACCTTTATATCCTTTTCGGGACGCTTTGTTTTTGCTATGCAAAAACATTATCTTTTTTTTTTGCGAGCGATCCTCTAGTTACCTTTCCCAATGGTTTAGTGATAGTATCCAAATACTATCCATCACCATTTGTTGATGTATGTTTCTTTGTGCCAGAAGACTTAAGCCTTGTTTAAATTTGGTGGTTTCAATGACTGATGTAAATGGTGAACCAGTATTCTTTACTTTTTGTTTATGGTGGAAAAAAGAATATTTAAAAACCAGGAATTGAAAAACTCAGTAGTTTAGGCTTTTGAATCACTGAGATTTCATTCAAACAGTAAAATTTCGTTAAATATGTCAAATTAATATGGGCCAAAAGTAGAGTTTATTACTTTGAAGTTGCTCATCAACAAAGGCTTTCTGGGCTTTAAATTATGGCTCATGCATGATCACCGCTAACTTTTTACCACATTCATTACATGCATACAAAATACCAGATTTTGTTCATTTTATAGTCTGAAAGGAGATGTGGATATTCGCTTTTTGCCAAGCAATATTTTTTTTTAAAAAAATGTCATTGCTCATGATTGAGGTACAATTACCTGACACAACATGTGATGAAATTAGTTTCAACTCTGACCTTGATTCTGCCAGATTGTTTTCTGCTGCCATGCTTGAGACATATTCCTCCTATCAAAAAGCAGTATGGATTGCTGCTACTGATTATTATGTGTTCCTATCTAAGTGTGCAATCTCCATTGCCACCATACTGTAATAAATTTTGTGTTTGATAAACTAGCTATTGAATTATCTTGTTTTGTTACATTGTCTTTACATACATTTTCTCTTTCTTAATACTTTTTCCCCAGCACCTTACAGTGTCTGTTCTGAAAGTCTCCTTATCTTTTTACTTTTGCATCTATTTATGTCATTGTGTTCAAAGCTATTTCTCAAGGATCTGTGGCATGGATATCTGTGTTTCTATTTCTTTTTCTTTTTGTGTCTTGTCTTTTTCAAAGAATCTTCTTGTTACTTTAGCACCTTGTGTACTGCCCTGAGTTCCTGCTGAAGACTGTTCTGGGTCAGATACACTACATGCCGGACTCATGGAAGGGAAACGCACACACAAACAAAGTGCGGGACGAGTTTGCACAGCTCTACCAGTATAAACTTGTACGTACAATAACACAAAAAAAAGAAAGTTAAAAAACCTCCTGATTTTACTTTGAAGTTTAAATGATGGGAATTTCCGTTTAAATCTGTGGTTTTTGTGACAATTGTTGGCCATTTGTCGTCTGGTTTATTTTCCATGATTTTACCTTATTTGGCTATTACTAATATTATCCTGTTTATGGCAAGAAACAATGTGAAAGTATTATCAGGAGGTTTTCTAAAGTAGCCTCGCAGTAAATACCATTGATACAGTCAAAACACTTTTAGTAAAATTGCGAAAGCCTTGTGAAAGCAACATTTAGATAAAAGTAAAAATAATAAATCCTTAATAATACTTTGTAATCGAGTTGAGATATCAGAAGTTTTGTAGTTACAGTCTGTAAACTAGAAATGTATTGTGACTACAAAACATTAATCTTGATGTTCTCTTCTTGTGTTTATTAACTTGAATGTTGGGGTTACCTTTTGTATTAAACCGGTTAAAAACTTGAACTGTCTCATAAATCTGCCTGCCATATATTTAGGGAGGAAGTCGCGCACAATTTTCTCAGTTGATCAATCTCGCAATTTTACTACAATTGATTGTGTACCTACTTTGTTACATTGTTGACCATTTGTTGGTTGTTTTCAAAGTTTATATCAAAGTTTCTGATATTTAGGGTCTAACAAAATATCCTATTCCTGTAAATGTGGTAAATGTAAAGGGAATGAAATGTTGTGATAAATTTGTCAATTTAATTAATGCAAACTGCATAAGACATGCTAAAAGCAGGTGGGTATTTATCTGAATATAAAAAGTAAGATTTATCTCAAAGAATTGGTCATTTAAAATGGTAAATAACCTCACCATGAAAGTACAATGTCACTGATAATTGACCACACGTCTAATTGCCCAAAACCTTATAATTGTATGCGTCTCTTCAGAGTTCAAATATTACTAGTTCTTCTAGTTTTTAAATGAACCATGAAGTGTAGATTAGGTTTTGACTATGATCCCTTTGAAATGTTTTTGTTAACTGTGCCTGTATCAATTTCTGCATATAAACCGAATAAACGCTCAGGGTTGTGCAGCTTCATAGTAGCTGCTCCCACAGAGTGGAACAAACTTCCTCAAGCCATTAGAACCATGGGAAGCATTTCTGGTTTCAAAAACCAGTTGAAAACATATCTTTTCAGATTAGCCTATCCTCCACCATAGCCAATCTCCCCTGTCGGTTGCTAATGTGGACACTGACCTCTTTCTGGAACTGGACTATCCCTTTTTGGACATCAGCGCCTCCGACAATGTTTACATCAATTTCGGCGCTTTATAAGTGTTACTTACTTACTTACTATTTCTAGGTGTACTTACTAGAGGAACTCCTGAGCCCTATCATCACACCATTCATCCTGTGCTTTTCTTTCCGTCACCGTGCACTGGATGTGGTGGATTTTTTCCGTAATTTCTCTGTGGAAGTGACCGGGGTGGGTGACGTGTGCTCTTTTGCTCAGATGGACATACGCAAGCACGGAAATCCTCAGGTGGGTCATAAGTTTCTCAGCCAATCAAATTCAAACAGAACAGTTCAAATAAATAGGTGTTTAGTTAGGAAGGGTGTACTACAGTAGAAGGTAAAAGCCTTCAAAAGTTAATACACCACTCTATTTCTTTTTGGGTCAGTACTTAATTAATGAAATTCAGGTACACAAGTTTATTGCCTTATATGTTTATCTTCAAGGTAACTGTGACAAGGTTTAATTCTAAATTGTATGGATTCTGTGTACTGCAGTAAACATTAGTGTTGTTAACGACTTAACGTCATACCAGTATATGGCATTTTCGTTTTGCTTGCGACTTAATTAACGACAACCGTTATCAAGTAAAGAGAACCGGTATCTATAAATCTATTGTTTAATCCACAATGAATGACTCGCATTGCTTGACAATGTAAAAATGTCATATGTAATGTAATATTATTAAATATTTAATAAAATGCCTTCATAATGGTTAAATATGATGTCTTTTAACTTTAAATATTTCATGTTTTCTTTTGGATTTATAGTTATGTCTCATGTACGGATGTCTACATTTTTCACACAGGCGAATACTATAACAAACAAAATACCAGATATTGTTTCATTTTCAGGACCCAGAAATAGGTTTTTGTCTACAAACAATAGCACCACTATTAGCTGTGGATATTTTATGGAGTACATTAGTTATTATTTTTTTTACAAATTCATTAAGTTGTATTCAAGATGTTATTACCACCATCTTAGAAATTTACTTAATTCTGTTTATGTCTGCACTTAGTGGGTGCCAGAGGAAGCCACGGAAGCCAGCCACTCCCAACAGGCTGAAGGCGGAAAGACAGAGCTGTCGTTGATGCACTTCACCCTCACTAACCCCACCTGGCGCCCACCCAAAGCATCAGTGTCTTTCATGTCACACCTCAAGGAACAGGTGAGATTAGTGCATTAAGGTAGATCAAAGGTCACACCTCGAGGGACAGGTGAGATTAGTGTATTAATATAAGTCCGACCCTCACTTACCCCACCTGGCAGCCATTGAAAGCATCAATGTTCTTATGTCACAACAGTAGGAACAGGTAAGATTAGTGCATTAAGATAGGTCACAGGTCACCCTCACTAACTTGGTGGCCACCCAAAGCATCAGTGTCTTTCATGTCATACCTCAAGGAACAGGTGAGATTAGTGCATTAATATAGGTCAAAGGTCACCCTCACTAATTTAACTAGGTGGCCACCTAAAGCGTCAGTCTCCTTCATGTCACACCTTAAGGGGCAGGTGGGATTAGTGTGCTGCTTGACTGGTACTGTTTTCAAATTTGTTGGCAGTGCATGTGTAGGATTGTGATAAGGAGTGAAATATTTAATATGTACCTTGACATACTTTCTGAGTTTTTCTGAGTGGTACAAACATTGATACAAAGGATTACATTCAGATTCAATGTTCTTGTTTTTAGTAGGATTTCCACAGTTTTCCTACTGAAAGTGAACTAGTTACCAATAAGTTATAATAACTGAGCACATGAAATTATCTTAAAAGTTGCTGTTACATGAAGGATTTTCTCAAATGTAAATATTTTCTTACTAAAGTTTCAAATCTTTTAAATTTATAGGTCCAGCGAGATGCCACATTGATGTCCTTGCAACCTTTAGAAAACCCACTGGCCAACTCACTGCACTCATTGGCTTCAATGGGTTACACCTCACTCATGTCTAGTGCCAACAACCCACCCACACAGGTAATCCTAAAAGTGATTGTACTGAACAATCATATTCTTTGCATGAATACTCTGCATTTTTTCACAAAAAGGGTATACCCAACTAGTGAGTGGAATTGCTTCAATTTTTATTGGTCGATTATTCGTCCATTTTTCCGACCGATGATCGACCCATAATCGATTTTTTAACTCCACTGTCATGAAACACTTTCCGGGATAAAGTATAGTTCAATCCGGTAAGAATAACGGTGTTTCCGACATATAGAAGCTACCAAAAGCACCCACTTCCGGTAAATGTGGCGGTAGTTGTAAACAAACTCAAAATTCGCGAGAAATCTGTTAATTTATTGAAGGAAAGTTCTGGAAACTGCCCAAAATATAAAAAATATGTGGATATTGAGACACATAAAGAAGGGTGAGATTTAATCGATTTCTAGAAGTTATCAGTGACCGAACGCAATTGTACCATGACACCGACGATTGATCGAACGTTGGTCTAATCGTCCACCCACTATACCCCACCCTCTGTTGGACTTATATGTATCACTTAGAGTAAGAAATCTAAAATTCGCCACATATCTGAAATTCGCCACATGTAAAAATACTAATAAAATAAATGAATTGTGGTGAGATTTGTTGACTGTATAGTAAATTAAGGCTTTTTGAACTGAAAAATACCAATTTTTGGACAAAAACATAATTTTCTTCATAAAATTAAGTAAGCTTTTAGAGGTGGCGAATTTTAGATTCCTGGCGAATTTTAGATTTCTTACTCTATAACAAACAACAACAAAAAGCCAAAGACTGGTTACTTATACAATACACAGTCATTTTTGTTTTCTCCTAACTTAAATATTAGATCATATTATTGGCATATATTGTATTTACTAGTGCATTTTGACATTTAAATAAATTTTACAGCTTCATGACTTTTAGTTAATTAATCAAGCGGTCTGTCAGGGGCACTTATTTGCTTTCATGTAGGTTTGACTGATCACTGCCGCCACCGGATTATGGTCTCCCTTGAATAATTTCTTGGGCTTTCAGATTTTTTTGTCCTTCTTATCTTTCTGTAAACTATAGGGGCGGGAAAATTTTTGGGATACTTTGCGGAGACCTTAAGCTTTACTTAAGGTAACCTTAAGCATTTTTTAAAAACACCCCATTATCGCATTTCAGAAAAAAACCACACACACCTGTGCTATAAAATTTATCAGGTACATTTTACACCTAAATCCGCAGGTTGGAAATGATTTTCTGATTAATCGGACCATAGATGCCTGAATGGGAGGCGTTTTATTTTCGTAAATTTTTTTAAAAATGGGTACTTGGTCTGTATCTCAAAAATGATCAGGATTTCGGCGTTTTGTTGGAATAACTTATTCAGCTACTTTTTGATAATCTTTCACATGCCAGAGTTTTAGCCCTGTATCTGCAATCACCTTAATGTCAAAAAAGGGGGTTTTAGCCCTCCAGTTCACTTAGTTTTTCACTTTTTTAAACCAAACTTGGCATATATATTAAGATTTATCAAAGGATTATCCTGACTTTATGGTGACCTTAAACTGATTATATAATTGGAGCTATGGCCCCCCCTAAAGTCAGAAAATTGGAATAAAGCCGTTTGACCCCTTTCTTTTTCCATATCTAATGATTATTCATATTGAAGTAGGTCAAAAGAAGACTTCTTACTACCTTATGATTTAAATATTAATGATGTTATGGCCATCTTTAACTTAAAATGTAGGGTTTTTCGGCCCTAAGCTCAGTTAATGTATAATTTTTTAAAATAAAACTTGGCACATTTATAAAGGTTGGCAGAAGGGATATTCTCACTTTATGGTCACCTTAAAGTCACAATATGAATGAAGTTATGGTCACATAATAGTGAAAAAGGGAAGTTTTCAGCCTCCAGCTATCTTATTGTTCAACTGACCTTAGCTAAACTTTATGCACTTATAAAGGATGACAAAAGGAACATTCTTATTTTATGGTCACCTTAAAGTTCCAATATGAATGAAGTTATGGCCACCATGCAGTGAAATTATGGAGTTTTTAACCTCCAGCTATCGTATTTTTCAGCTGACCTCAGTTAAGTTTTGCACACTTATTAAAGATGAAAATAGGGACATTCTTATTTTATTGCGTTAATACATCCTATCCAATGGACAATTGCTTTACCGGTCGGCGCGACCGGTCCCGCCAAACGACAGAAAAAGTCATTCTGTATAAAATACCGGCAGGACCGGTCACAGAGTGTACATTCGCCAGGTGTCGCCTCGTGCATACTTCCTGTCTAGACAGAATGACGTCACGGCGTCTTTTTCGTTTGGCGCGAGAGTGTACGGACGTGTTTTTTGCAGTGTGTGTGTAACGTTAGAATTTTAAAGACTACTACCAACTTTCATTTTATTTTACTCTATAAAGAATATTTATTGCTTCTGGAGTTGTTATGGCGTCCCCTGGACAAAAGAGAGGGTCGTGTGGCCATGTTATGGCTCTGTTTGATTCACATCTTAAATGTGCACGCTGCCGTGATAAGGGCATTGGTGACGACCTTTGTGTTAAGAAGAAACAGTGCCAGATTTGTGACAATCTATCTGAACAACAGAAGCTACAGTTGGCCACCCCTACCTACAGGGTGAGAAAAGAACTTCAGAAGAAAGCTAGCTCTCCCTCCCATTCCGTAGACCCAGCTGACGTTACTGTTATACAGAAGGTTGAGAGCAAGGGCGACGTTAGTGATAGAGGCGAAACTCCCAGTAAAAAGGCCAAAAAGTCCTCTCACAAGTCCCCTACCAAGAAGAAACCCAGCAAAACGCCTGTTGATTTCCAGTCTGACCTGAAATGTATGGACGATAAGTGGTCAGAGCGTTTTGCCCGCCTTGAGGCGTTATTCCTTGCAAAGAGCTTCCAAGTTCCGGTTGAACCGGTCAAGGGTACAGAAGTAGTGGTTTCTGATAGGCCTTTCATTCCACCTGACCAGTCTACTAGTGTTACCGGTGAGAAGCAGCTTCCCGGTGCAGCCAGCAAGAAAGATGTTGTGACAGCCACCCGACCTGTTGAGGTCCCCGGTACTGTGCTGGCCACCCAGCCTGTTGAGGCTCCTGGTGCTACACCCGTTCATCTGACTGAGCAGACGTCTAATCTCCCTGCAGCAGTGCACAGACCCGAGGTCCAGCCCCCAGGTCCTGCTGCTCAACCGGTTACATCTCTCTCTCAACAATCCAGCTCTTTAACCGGTACTACAGTTCCCCTTGAGGAACCGGAAATGCTTACGGATCACCTTAGTGACAGGCCGTCCAGTTTGGCTGATGAGGGTGAAATTTCTGACTTGGGTTCTACAGGTCAAGATCATGAGGATTTCTCTGAGGTGGATCAAGAGCTTACTGCTGAGCAGAATTATAGGGAAACGTTGAGAGGTGTTAGGTCTTTCATGGCTTGGAATGACATTCCGGAATTTGATTCCTCATCTGGCTCACAGGATGACAACCCCTTTACCGGGTCAAAAGTTTCTCACACCGGAAAGGTATCTGTGAAAGTTCCGGTCGATGAATGGTTATGCAGGAAAATGGAGAAGCTCAACATAACCATTCAAGAAGGTTACCCATCACGTACTTCTGAAAATGCAGGACTATCTAGAGACCAGTTTGTTAAACCACCGAAGACTCTGAGATGGTACAACATGCATTGTGAAAAGAAAGATTTTTCCCGGTCAAAGGTTTATAATTGGACTAATGAACCGGCCAGATTGAACAGTACTTTCTCCAGAATAGCAAACAGATCTCTGCCTTCTGCACCGGCCTCTAGACCCGTATCCCAGGACAGTTTAAGGAAGTGGGAACGTGCTGCACGTGATCAATCATTTATGTGTAATCAAGCTGCAGCTTTTAGCCGGTGTCTCACCAAGGTTCAAGACAATATGGTGGCTCAGTTAAAGTTAATCCAAAGTGTAACTTCCAAAGGGAAATCTGCTTCAAAGATCACCCAAGCTGCTGACGAATTGGACTTCTTAGTTACTTTCAATCGCAGCATCACACAAGCAATGGCTCGTACCATGCAAGATTTGTCAGAGGGGGTGTTTGTTAATGTGGCCAACTTGACACTTGCGAGACGTGACAGCTATCTGGATTTTCTCAAGATTGGCATAAAGCAAGATACCTTAACTTCTCTGAGAACTGCCCCACTTCATCTCAGTGCTTTGTTCCCCGACCACATTATCTCCAAAGCTGAGGAAGAAATCAGACATTTCGAGGACAAACGTACTGCTGGCCCCTCTCAGAGGAAACCCCAACGTTTCCACCCGTACTCCCAGCCTCAGAGGCAACAGCAAGATACGGACCGGAAACAGGGTCTACCAGCTTGGAAACAACTGGGAAACAGAAGGCGTGGTCAGAGATCCCACCGGGGCAGGGGTGCCTCTTCATTTGTCCCACGACCTGCCAAGACACAGAAGCAATATAAATGACAGTTACTGTGTTCAGCCTGTGACCGGGATTTTAATTCCTTGTCAAGCCGGTCAGACAGGGGCTTCTGTGTCAAGTGTAATGAGAGATCAAAAGTTAAAAGTGACCGGAAAGGACTGTTTTTCAAAGACAAGAACTCATTTACCTGTGTCTTATCATGTTGTTTCTCATGTACCTTTTGCAGGAGGGTTGCCGCAAAAGAAAGGCATAATTCCCGAACGTCAAAGATCAATAAAATCTGTGAAAGGTGTTTCCTGTGTAAATCACTTGAGTTCTGTACAAAATGTCACAAATGTCCCACTTGTTGTACCACATCCTCCTGTAGGGTCAAGATTGCACAAGTTTTGGGAAAAATGGGCAGCCCTAGGCGTCAACCCCAAAGTGGTTTCAGTCCTCAGAGAGGGCTATATCCTACCCTTCCGGTCCAGACCTTATCTGACAAGAGAACCGACAATAACAAGCTGTTATGTAGATCCCCACAGGAACAGCTACCTGTTGGAGGCATTGCATCAGCTCCTAAACAAGAATGCTGTAGAACTAGTACAAAATCCGCAATCCCTGGGGTTTTACAACCGGTTGTTCCTTGTACCAAAACCCAACAACCGGTGGCGCCCCATCTTGGATCTGAGCAAATTAAACAAATTTCTAAAAACCCAAACCTTCAAGATGGAGACCCCAGAGACAATACGGACCTCTCTCCAGACAGGAGAGTGGGTGACCTCCATAGACTTCAAAGACGCGTACTTCCATGTACCCATAAACAGTCAGTCCCGGAAGTACATGCGTTTTCACATCCAAGGCAAGACTTATCAATTCAAGGCACTTCCATTTGGTCTGTCCACAGCTCCTTTGGAGTTCACAGTGATAGCCAAAGAGGTCAAGTGGCTAGCCATGAAACAGGGTATAAGGATCCACCAGTACCTAGACGACTGGTTGGTCAGAGCCAGGTCCCTCCAGGTTTGTCGTCAACAGACACAGAGCCTAGTGACACTTTGCAAGGACCTGGGATGGTTAGTGAATCAGGAAAAATCAGAGCTGGAACCGAAACAAATTTTCAATTTCGTAGGCTACCAGTTCGACCTGAAACAAGGCAGGGTCAGACCCACCCAAGAACGTTGGCAGGGTCTACAGGTCAAGATACGGGAGATATTAGCTTCTCCAGTGTGTCCGGTCCGGAACTTTATGTCACTGATCGGGTTACTCACTGCCACAGAAAAACAGGTTCATATGGGCAGATTACACATGAGGCCTATACAGTGGCACCTCAAGAACAATTGGAGGATACCGGAAACGTTGGACAAGACCATTCCCATTCCAAGATCACTTCACCCACATCTGAAATGGTGGCTGGAGGAAGACAATGTTGTCAAAGGTCAAACCCTACACCCTCTAGCACATGCTCTGCAAATCTTTACAGACGCATCAAAAGAAGGGTGGGGCGCTCACTTAAACGAACTTATGGCAAGGGGACGTTGGTCACTACCAGAGAGCAAGCTGCACATAAACTACCTAGAGTTAAAAGCAGTCCTTCTGGCCTTAAAAGAATTTCAAACCCTCTGTGTAAACAGAGTGGTTCTCATAGCTACCGACAACACCACGGTGGTAGCATATATAAACAAGGAAGGGGGAATGAAGTCGGGCCCACTGTGTGCCCTCCTATGGAGGATACTAACATGGTGTGCCAGACATCAAGTAATACTCAAAGCTCGACATATTCCCGGCCGTCTAAATGTGATAGCCGACAAGTTATCCAGGCTGGGTCAGACCATTCAAACAGAATGGTCCCTCAATCCAGAGGTATTCAAGGCAATATGCGACCGGTGGCACAGACCCCAAGTGGACCTATTTGCCACCAGGTTCAACAACAAACTGCCACACTTCGTCTCCCCAGTACCAGATCCCCAAGCTTGGGCAGTGGATGCTCTCAGTCTATCTTGGGAGGAACTAGACCCTTACGCCTTCCCACCAGCAGCCATCTTGGGCAAAGTGGTGGAGAAGCTCCAGGACTACCCCTGCAACAGAATAATTCTGATTGCTCCAGGGTGGCCCAACATGCCCTGGTTTTGGGACCTGGTAACAATGTCAAGCCAGATCCCACTGTGTCTGCCCAACATACCAAACCTAGTGTCTCAGCCATTCAACCAGGTCCTTCACAGGAACCTGTCGAATCTGAACCTGCATGCCTGGCTCCTAGAGCCTCAGCAATCAAGGAACAGGGGTTCTCTGAGGCAGTGGCAGCACGAATTGAGGCTCCTCAAAGAGGATCAACCAGATCTGTCTATGAGGCAAAGTGGTCCATTTTTACAAAGTGGTGCATCAGTAATCAGGTGGACTTCAGAGCACCACCTCTAAAGGCTATAGCGGATTTCTTACTGTACTTGTTTCAGGAAAGGAAATTACAACCAGGCACAATAGATGGTTATAGATCAGCCATTGCTGACAAATTGGGTAATGTACCAGTAAATGTCAGCAAGGATGAAAATCTCACCCGTCTCCTGGATAGTTTCCATAGAGACAGACCCAAGGGTAGGAGGGGTATACCCTCCTGGAACCTGTCCCTGGTCTTACACCAGCTGACAAAAGCACCATTTGAACCCCTTAAGGAGGCCTCCCTAAAACACTTGACCTTCAAGACTGTTTTTCTGATGGCCCTAGGTTCGGGTAAACGCAGGAGTGAGATCCATGCCTGGCTTCACAGGAACATCAGACACCAGTCAGACTGGTCTAAGGTGTCCTTGTACCCCTCACCCAGCTTTCTGTCTAAGAATCAGCTGGCCAAGGAGGGTCCAGAGAGTGTGGCCCCGGTAGTGGTCCCAGCCCTGGCCCCTACTCTGGATAGATCACTCAAGGGTGACAGATCACTATGTCCAGTTAGAGCCTTGCGTTACTATTTGGACAAGACCTCAGATCTCAGGCAAAACAAAGAACTAGTCTTTGTCTCCTTCAAGAAAGGTTTTGACAAAGATATCTCACCTGCCACCATCTCCTCATGGATCAAACAGACTGTGATCCTATGTTATGAGCTCTCTGATCAGCAAGCCCTCACTCTACATCAGGTTAAAGCCCATGATGTAAGGGCTTTTGCTGCTTCCAAAGCTTTCCAAGCTGGAACCTCTTTGGACCAAATTTTGTCAGCTTGCCACTGGAAATCTCACAATACCTTCACACAATTCTATCTGAAGGATGTGGCCTGGGCTGACTCAGAGCTTTTCCATTTAGGGCCGGTTGTGGCTGCTCAGCAGATCCACTAACAAGGCCAATAATGAGGAGATATATATATATTTCTAAATATGTACATATTGTATATACTCATACTTAGATAAGTATAAATCACAAAAAAAAAAAAAAAAAAAAAAAAAAAAAAAAAAAGAAACTGTGACATGCTTCCTTTGGGAGGTTTATTCTTGGGTTTGAACTCATCCCTCTCTTCCCTCCACTCAGAGCAGTAATGCTTAAACAAGAGGGGGGGAGCAGTGTCGGTTAACCCAGCCGGGTAACCGGCGTTCTGGATACCGACTTAGGTCCTGTGGGTTACCTGAATCAGGACTACCCAGGCCTCAACGTTGTTAGTTTTGAGTTCACTCAAGTTTTCCTAGTAACTTACCCGCCAACCAAGCGGTAGTTATTCAGCAATTGTCCATTGGATAGGATGTATTAACGCAATAAAATTGCAAATTTAATAAGTAAATTAAATTTTTATAAGTTAATACCCTATCCAATGGACAGACAAGGCCCTCCCAACCGGCCCCGCTATCAGCTTACTAGGGGTCTAATAGGTTTAGACAACGAAAAAGACGCCGTGACGTCATTCTGTCTAGACAGGAAGTATGCACGAGGCGACACCTGGCGAATGTACACTCTGTGACCGGTCCTGCCGGTATTTTATACAGAATGACTTTTTCTGTCGTTTGGCGGGACCGGTCGCGCCGACCGGTAAAGCAATTGTCCATTGGATAGGGTATTAACTTATAAAAATTTAATTTACTTATTAAATTTGCAATTTTCTTTCCACCTTGAAGTTCCAATACAAGTACAGTCTTGGCCATCTTGAAGTAACAGTGAGGGTTTTTATTTCCTAACTGACTTACTGTTCAATGACATCAGTTCAACTTCACACACTGATTAAGTTTAAGGAAGACTTTTAATGAACTTTTTACTTAAAATTCCTGTTTTCAAGAGACTTTGGCCAACTTAATCAATGAATCAATCAGTTGTCCACGTGCTTAATCTCCGTATCAACGGATTCTAAGGCACACCATCCAATTCATAAGGCATAAGTCATAAGACATTAGACATAAATTAATAACTTAACATAATAAATATATAGTTTTTGCTCCCACCTCATTTATTTTAAGACTTTTTAAAACCACACCTGCCACATGTATACTTAAAACAAAATTTCGGTTATCTGGCAAAGCTAACCTCCAAGTGTTTTTACCCCACAGCCCTTAAGGGCTGTCGGGGTATTGTTTTCACCCATGGTGTCCGGATGGGTGGGCGGGCGGGCGTCCGGGTGGGTGGGCGGGCGGCGGGAAATAGTTTGTCCGGGCTGTATCTCAGAAACCGTAAGGTGTAGGAAGTTGATACTTGGTAGGGACATTGGTTAGGGGGTGTAGGTGTGCAACGTCATGGTCTGACCTTGATTTGACCTTTGACCTTGCCGTAGTGACCTTGAGTTTGAAAATCTTGTCCGGGCTATATCTCAGAAACCGTAAGGTGTAGGAAGTTGATACTTGGTAGGGACATTGGTTAGGGGGTGTAGTTGTGCAACGTCATGGTCTGACCTTGATTTGACCTTTGACCTTGCTGTAGTGACCTTGACCTATAAAATCTTGTCCGGGCTATATCTCGGAAACTGTAAGGTGTAGGAAGTTGATACTTGGTAGGGATATTGGTTAGGGGGTGTAGGTGTGCAACGTCATGGTCTGACCTTGATTTGACCTTTGACCTTGCCGTAGTGACCTTGACCTATAAAATCTTGTCCAGGCTATATATCGGAAACTGTAATGTGTAGGAAGTTGATATTTGGTAGGGACATTGGTTAGGGGGTGTAGGTGTGCAACGTCATGGTGTGACCTTGATTTGACCTTTGACCTTGCCGTAGTGACCTTGACCTATAAAATCTTGTCTGGGCTATATCTCGGAAACCGTAAGGTGTGGGAAGTTGATACTTGGTAGGGATATTGGTTAGGGGGTGTAGGTCTGCAACGTCATGTTCTGACCTTGATTTGACCTTTGACCTTGCCGTAGTGGCCTTGACCTATAAAATCTTGTCCGGGCTATATCTCGGAAACCGTATGGTGTAGGAAATTGAGATTTGGTAGGGACATTTGCTAGGGGGTGTAGGTGTGCAGTGTTATGGTCTGACCTTGATTTGACCTTTGACCTTGTCGTAGTGGCCTTAACCTATAAAATCTTGTCTGGGCTATATCTCGGAAACCGTAAGGTGTAGAAAGTTGATACTTGGTAGGGATATTGGTTAGGGGGTGTAGGTGTGCAATGTCATGGTCTGACCTTGATTTGACCTTTGACCTTGCCGTAGTGACCTTGACCTATAAAATGTTGTCCGGACTATATCTCGGAAACCGTAAGGTGTAGGAAGTTGATACTTGGTAGGGACATTGGTTAGGGGATGTAGTTGTGCAACGTCATGATCTGACCTTGATTTGACCTTCGCGTAGTGACCTTGACCTATAAAATCTTGTCCGGGCTATATCTTGGAAACCGTAAGGTTGAGGAAGTTGATACTTGCTAGGGACATTGGTTAGGGGCTATAGGTGTGTATTATCATGGTGTCACCTTAATTTGACCTTTGACCTTGTTGTAGTGACCTTGACCTATAAAATCTTGTTGCACCTTTGGGTCTCTCTTTTGATGCAGATTAAGCACTATTAAAGTCATATTAGAATTTATTAAGAATTTTACTTTCATAACTTCCCATTGTAAGAGATAGAATTTCATCAAGTGAGCCACAGATTTTACTCCAACACCACACATAAGCATTCATTAAATGTATTACCACTTCTGTATGCATGGTAATATTCAAACCATCTAAACCATAATTCGGGCCTTGTAGATGTAGATAAAGAGGGTTGAATTTTAGTTTGCTGATTAATGCTGTCATCTTGTTATTAAATTATCTTGTTTTAATACTTCATCTTTATATGCATGATCTTTCTTTTAAACATTATTTCTCCATTTAAACATTGTTTGGACCTTTATATAACTGACAGTGCTCTGAAAGTATCCTGAAGTTTGTACTGATACAGTACTTCTGTATCTCATGGTGTTGAAAATATTTCCCTAGGCTGTGGGGTACGGGCTCTCTGATGCTATTTTTGAAGTTATGGCATCTTCAAAGAAAAAAATGAGGTAATTAGCATGCAGCATAGTATTACATTAAAAAAATCCCACATTCTTGTGATTCCATTCTGGTGGAGTTGTGTGGACATGACTTTTCCTTTTTGGGAAAAAAAAGCTTTAATTAATTCATCTTTTGTTTAGCAGTAGGAGTTGTTGATCTAGCTATTTATTCAGGTACACTGTGTAAATTGGTCAAATGTATAGACTTGACTTCTTTCAGAAGATAAGATGACTGGAAAAAACACTTTCTCATAAACAGTTTTTCTTGTACAGTATTTTATGTATCTACAGCTAATTGAAAATAAATGTGTTCTCTCTTTTTTTCCTCCAACTCTGTATTTCCTTTGTGTGATATATATCTGGAGCCAGATTCATGGCAAGTCACACTCATCACTGATGGGCCACTGTGCTTTGTGTGTTAACATCTGTGTGTTGCATAAGGTGTTTGCACAGTGCACACTGAGTGAAAAGGTTGATAGGGGATATGAAGATGCATTCATTTCTTTTCATTAAGGGATATGCTTACAGCAAATGTTTTTGGTGTTAAACAGTTCAAACAAGGACATTTATCTTTAGGTTCATGGAAGTAGAGCCTTGTGGAAAGAATGCCTTGTCTGTTTTGAGAGAATGGAAAAAGCCTTAATAATATGTAAAAACCTTGGGCTTTCATGATATTCAGATATAAAGTCATGTGTGAATTAAAAAATAAAAATGTTAACAATAACATCTGACATCATGACTTTGTGTCATTATTTTACAATGGAACAATAAAGGATTTCACAAATACGATTATCTTAAGCATATTTATCTTATAAAAATATTAAATATCGATGAATTTTCAGAGGCCTTACAGTCTCATACCGCAACTACTACAGCATTATTAACTCAAGTGTCCATCCGGGCCGCTCGTTTTTGTTAGCAAAAACCTTTTTCTAGTTTCTCTTTCTTTCAAGCTGTAGGTCCTGGAAAAGCTTTTGGGATACTTTGAGGTAACCTTGAATGTCACTTTAGATACAACCTTAAGCATTTTTGAAACACATCCCATCATCGCGTTTAAGAAAAAAACACATGCACCAGCACTATAAAACTTTGCAGGTACATGATAGAACTAAATCCGCATGTTGCAAAAGATTTTCTGATCGATCAGATCGTAGATACCTGAAAGGGAGGCATTTGATTTTCGTAATTTTTTTAAAAAATTAGGTACTTTGTTCCCAAAAACTGTCAGAATTTCAGTATTTTGTTGGAATAAGTTATTCAGCGACTTTTTAATAATCTTTCACATGCTGAAGTTTTAGCTCTGTATCTGCAACCTTAAGGTCACCTTAATGTCAAAGAGTTGGCTTTTAACCCTCTAGTTCCCTTAGTTTTTCACTCGTTTCAACCAAACTTGGCACATACATTAAGATTTGCCAAAGGAATATCCTGACTTTACGATGGAGCTATGGATTCCTTAAATTGAAAACTGGATAATATGTTAATAACAGGGCATCAGTTAAAAAACTACCAGCGTTTTTTTACACAAATTCATTTATTTACTTTAATTCCAATGATTGCGTTCATGAACTCTTTACTTTTATTGCGTATGCATATCTGACCTAACAGACTAATACCTTATATCTGGCACAAGGTGATGTCCCAAACATCAGAAAAAGACATCCTTAGTACTACTCCAGCCAGAACGGCAGCATCCCATTCACTTGTTCGGTGGCTAATACCTCCAGGACTTGGCAGGTTGACATCACATGACTTGAAGTTTGGCGTGAATGACTCCATACATATTTTATTTTGTGGACCTTTATTTACTGAATTTGTGAATTCCCTGTTGGCTTTGTTAATGTGCTGGTGCATATTTATTCTTTGGTGACATGGCATCTACAGGACAGTGTAGAGGTGATTATGTTCATGTGATGTCTTTGGTAGCTGTAGTGTGTTCATTGTTGAGAAAAGAAGCTAGGAGCTGAGTCCTGTGTATTAAGTCAGGTCTGTGACCTTTGTAGCAAATTTTCACCAGAACAGGTAGCTCAGTTATCAAAACCAACTTACTAGATTTTTAAAGAGAAACTCCTATAAGCTCTTGTATCAGATACTTCTGCTGAATTAGATTCTACTTGGCCGGCCACTGCCCCTGTACCTTTATCTATTGCTCCATCTACCTGTATCACTAATGGGGAGGTTATTAAGCAGATGAATGACATGAGAAAAGAATGGAGAACATGCCTGGCCAAATTGGGAGCAGGCTGGCCAGTGAATCAGGGTTTTCCCCAGTGAAAGTACGTGTTAGCAAGACACCCTTCTTCCAGAACCCTGCCTCTTCTGGATCGACCATATCAGCTTTGCTTCACAGAGAGCAGGCTCCTACCTCTTTGTCATGTGTAAATCACCCTTTTGGGGACTGTATGACGAGAAGGATAATCAGGAACTGGTTTTTTCCCCACAGCCTTTCAGGACTGTGTGGGTATTGTTTTCACCCATGGTGTCCAGATGGGCGGGCATGTGGGTGGTGGGTAAAAGCTTGTCCGGGCTGCATCTCAGAAACTGTGAGGTGTAAGATGTCAATATTTGGTGGGGACATTGGTTTGGGGGTGGAGGTGTACCATGTCATTGTGTGACTTTGATTTAACCTTTGAACTTTGAACGGCTATATCTCAGAAACTGTAAGGTATAGGAAATTGATACTTAGTAGGGATATTGGTTGGGGGTTGAAATTGTGCACTGTCATGGTGTGACCTTGACTTGACCTTTGACTTTACTGTAATGACCTTGACCTTTAAAATGTTTTCTAGGCTATATCTCAGAAACCAAACCATAATGTGTAGGAAGTTGATAGTAGTGACATTAGTTGGGGGTGTAGGTGTCAACATCATAGTGTGGTCTTGATTTGACCTTGATCTTTAAAATATTGTCTGGGCTACATCGCGGAAACCGTAAGGTTTAGGAAGTTGAGACTTGGTGGGGACATTGATTGGGGGTTGTAGGTGTGCAAAGTCAACTGATTATTATTTTGGGCTATTTGCATTGACAGCTATAATTCAATTAACAAATTTTACAGCTTATAATTTTTAGTTTACTGATTAATACTATTACATTAAACTTCAATTGAATTGGACCTTTACATAACTGACAGTTTCCTTTGAAAGTGTCCTGATCTTTGTACTGTTTCACTTCTTTTGTATCTCATGGTTTTAAAAACTATGTCCCAGGCTGTGGGGTATGGGCATATCTGATGCTATTTTTGCTTCTGATATTGCTATTGACCAACCAGTTACTTCCCACCTTCATTTATCTGTGTCCTCTGACTTTCCATCGGAACATTCACTGGAACAGGAGGGTAAAGTTTCTGATTATGAACGGGATGTTTATCTGGACCAGGATCAAATGGTGACAGAAGATCAGTCATATAAAGAGACGAAGAATAGTGAGGAATTGTATGGGTTGGAACTTTGTTCCTGATTTTGAGTATTCACCACCATGTAATACTGACAACCCAGCTCAGGTCACAGCCAGTGGGACAAGTCTCACTGTTATCCAGGTAGTTGCTTGCATTAAATGTCAACTGGATTTAACTGTTTTGGCCATGGTCTTCGATGTAGACAAACAATATGGTGGATTGCAAAATGCTAGAAAAGTAAAACTTTCACCCAAAATGTTGTGTAATTAGCAAATCTTGTCATATTTTTATATTTTCTACATACCACAAATATAGATAAAATGCTTTAGTTTGATACCTTTCTAGGTTTTAATTGGAAACCTCAACATTCTACTGATCACAATAAAATCCTGTATAAGGTGATATACATAGGAAAATAGTTAACTAGTTCAACAATATTGGCATCAACTAGTGGTTTGGTTACTAAATATTTGGTTAGTATGGTTAATTGTTTCATCCTTACTGACAGCTATGGATGAACTTCGTATTTTGACATCCTTCAATCAAAGTGTGGCTTATTGCATGGGAAAGTTAGTCCAACATTTGGCAGACATAATGTTTGTGCAAATGGTGAACTTTACCTTGACATGCACAGATGTTTTTCTGGAACATCTTAAACCTGTCATTAAACCTGCAGTATGCACCAGTTCAGCCTTCTGGTCTTTTCCTGAATACAGCCCTTATGCAGGCAGAACCCGCATTGATTTCAGAAGGGTTCAGTCATAAGAAGGGTAACTACTATCAAAGATACCAAACCTCTTGATCTCAATGTCTGTCACATAGACAGGAGTCCATCAGAGGCCAATCAAGTCAGCAGATGGAAGGCTCTAATTGGAGGTTAGAGTACCAGCTTCTCCCTCTAGAGGCCGAGGCTGCACTTCTTACTTTAGGTCAAAATCTGCCAGGAGTGGTTTTTGAAGGCTACCTCTACAACCTAGAAAAAGTGATGGTCCCACCTACCCACAGACAGGTGGCAGGCTTTAAACATAAAGATAAAGTTCCATCTGGAGAAACTATTTTGTTTAGTAAGACAACGGGTGCCTAGTAGGTCTTCTACACTCAGAGAAACAAGTACCACGACCGTCTTCAGATGAGACCAATTCAGTGGCATCTCAAAAATCATGGGCACATTCCAGAGTCACTCCACCTGCACCTCAAATGGTGGCTAGAAAAAGCCAATGTCCTTCCTGGCTGCTACACCCTCTTCAGCACATGCTGCAAATCTTTACAGATGCATCAAATGAATGTTTGGCACTCACTTTGGGGATTGCACTGCAAAAGGCATCTGGTCATTTTGGGAAAGCAAGATGCCCATAAACTCCTTGGAACTGAAAGCAGTCGTACGGGCCCGAAGACTTTTCAACACTTATTACCCCAGTTGGTGTCCCCAGTCCCAGATCAAAAGTCTTGGGCAGCAGATGCCCTGTCAATTTCATGGTAGCACCCATTTCTCTCCAGTTTCATTCCTGAGCAATGTGGTGAACAAGTTAATGTGGCACAATTGTAAAAAGGTGATCCTAATAGCCCCAGGTTAGCCCAGCATGCCTTGGTTCTGGGATCTAGTGATGATCTCATCACAAATTCTCTTATGCCTTCCACATTTACCCAATCCATTAACCCAACCAATCATTCAGAACCCTCGCAGGGATCTCCCATACATACATTTGCATGTATGACTCTTCGAGCTACTGCTATAAAAAGAACAAGGCATCTCTAATCAGATGGCAGTAAGAATTGAGGTTCCTCAGAGAAGCTGAATCAGAGCTCTATGAAGCGAAGAGGGCCATGTTTGTCGGATGGTGTGAAGCAAATCAGGTGGACTTCAAAGAACCATGATCTATAAGTCAGAGATTTCTTCCTGTATCTGTTCCAGGGGAAGAACCTTCAGCTCAGTTACAGGTCTGCTATTTCAGTTATGATAGGTAATCCCTCATTCTATATCAGTAGAGATGAAAGCCTGAATAAACTTATGGACTGTTTCCATAGGGAAGGGTCACAGAGGTGCCCCAACTTGGACACTATCCCTCATCTTGTTTCGACAAAAGACCTGGTGTGAAACACGTAACATGTTTTTGCCTTGTTAAAGAAGAATTTTGAAAGGACATCTCTCATTGAACTGTTTCTCCTTGGATCAAGCAGTGATCCTGTGTTATCAGCTATCTGAATAGGAATCCTTGACCTTGCATGAGGTCAAAGGTCATGACGTTCAAGCCTTTACAGCTTCCAAGGATTTCCAAGGTGGAATCTCCTACGAACAGATCCTCTTAGATTGCCAACCGAAGTCTGACAATACCTTCACTCAATTTTACCTAAATAAGGTGGCCTGGGTTGACTGAGCTTTTCCACCTTGGTTCTGTGGTGGTGCCCCGACAGATTCATCACTAGACCAAACATTTTTGTCCTTGGCCTTGTATTACAGTGTTTTAAAGTGTACTATAATCTGTCCAGTCCAGCACCAGTTAACTAGTTGTACCTTGGAAGCTTTGAAAATTGGGGGTGTGGATTTTGTTTGGCATTCAAAATTGGCCCCAATAAGCTGCCCACCAGCCATAGAGCACTTATTTCAGCGTGAGTCTGTTAGGTAATATATGTTAACACAATAAAATAGAAAATTTTAGTTGTAAATTAAAATTTTGTAGGTAATATCTTATCTAACAGACAGGAGATTCCCACCCTACAATCCTGGCAAGTATACCTTACTCAGGGTCTTCCAATAATTAAGCAGCCTGTTAGGGGCGCTTATTTGTTTTCACGTAAGTTCAACTGATCGCCGTCGCCGCCGCAGGATTATGGTCTCCCTTGAATAACTTCTTGGGCTTTCAAATTTTTCTTTCCTTTTTATCTTTCTTTAAAACTATAGGGGTGGGAAAAGTTTTTGGGATACTTTGCGGAGACCTTAAGCTTTACTTAAGGTGAACCTAAACATTTTTCAAAAACAACCCATCATCGCGTTTAGGAAAAAACAACACATACCTGTGCTATAAAATTTATCAGGTACATTTTACACCTAAATCCGCAGGTTGGAAAAGACTTTCTGATCAATAGAACGATAGATGCCTGAATGGGAGGAGTTTTATTTTCGTAAATTTTTTTAAAATGGGTACTTCATCTGTATATAAAAAATGGTCAGGATTTCGGCGTTTTGTTGGAATAACTTATTCAGCATATACTTTTTGATAATCTTTCACATGCTGAAGTTTTAGCCCTGTATCTGCAATCTTAAGGTCACCTTAATGTAAAAAAGGGGGTTTTAGCCCTCCAGTTCACTTAGTTTTTAACTTTTTGCAACCAAACTTAGCGTATATATTAAGATTTACCAAAGGATTATCCTAACTTTATGGTGACCTTAAACTGATTATATAATTGAAGCTATGGCCCCCCTAAAGTCATAAAATTGGAATAAAGCCATCTGGCCCCTTTCTTTTTTCATATCTAACGTATATTGATGAGACATTCTCAGTTTATGGTCACCTTAAAGTCGCAATATGAATGAAGTTATGGTCACTTTACAGTGAAAAAAGGAAGTTTTCAGCCTCCAGCTATCTTATTGTTCAACTGACCAGAGCTAAACTTTATGCACTTATAAAGGATGACCAAAGGAAAACTTTCTTATTTTATGGTCACCTTAAAGTCCCAATATGAATGAAGTTATGGCCACCTTGCAGTGAAATGATAGAGTTTTTTATCCCCAGCTATTGTATTGTTCAGCTGACCTCAGTTAAATTTTGCACACTTACTAAAGATGAAAATAGGGACATTCTTATTTTCTTTCCACCTTGGAGTTCCAATACAAGTACAGTCATGGCCAACTTGAAGTAAAAATGAGGGTTTTTATCTCCCAACTGACTTACTGTTCAATAACATCAGTTCAACTTGACACATTGATTAAATTTAAGGAAGACTTGTAATGACCTTTTTATTTAAAATTCCTGTATTTAAGAGACTTTGGCCAACTTAACATAATAAAGATATAGTTTTTGCTCCCACCTCATATATTTTAAGACTTTTTAAAACCACACCTGCCACATGTATACTTAAAACAAAATTTCTGTTATCTGGCAAAGCTAACCTCCTAGTGTTTTTGAAGTTTTGGCATCTTCAAAGAAAAAAAAGAGGTATTTAGCATGCAGTGCTCTAGTTATTAATATATTACAGCTGATCAGTGTTCTGATGTAAGGTAATGATAAACTACATTTACAATTGATTAAGGCCAACTTCTATTTCAGGTTTATGCATAAGTTTCTTAAGTTTATTTATATCAAAGGAAGAGTGCATAAATTTCATAAGTTATTTTATGTATAACAAAAGAAGGGTGCACAAGTTTCCTAAGTGTTTTATTTACACCAAAGGAAGGATGTATATGGTGTGTTTACTCAGGTGAGATAAATAAAAAGCTATTGTTTGTTGTATAATCTGTGTATGAATTATTTGAAAGCTGAGAACAAATCAACTGATGGGCAGTGTGTGAGGGGAATCCCTGAAAAAAGCCCATCAGGAAAAATGCCCATCAAGTGAATCCCATCAGGAAAATTGCCCATCAGCTAAAGTGATGGGTAGGAAAATTGCCCATCAAGTTTTCAAAATTTCTTTGCAATATATAATTTAACCATTATTTATAAAAATCTGATGTAAGGTAATGATAAAATTGATGGGCATAAAGTTTGTTGAAAAAGTTGTATTATGTTGTCATTATTTTGAATAAAACACTAAATTAAAAAAAAAATGATGGGCAATTTTCCTACCCATCACTTTAGCTGATGGACAATTTTCCTGATGGGCTTTTCTGCTGATGGGATTCACTTGATGGGCATTTTTCCTGATGGGCTTTTTTCCGTACACCAAATTTTTAGAGGCATAAAATGCCTCAAAGATATACAACATATGAATGTCCCTATCTGTGGCCAATTATAATTTACTACAGTGTATCTTTATCATTATAAATCTAGGATTAAATATCTCCTGGAAAAAATTTACGATCCCAAATTTACAGCAAAAATGATATATTCTTTTCATAAAATATACCACTCTACGATACACAATAAAGCTCACATTCTGCTTACAGTCTAATACTGCAGCTGATACAGTTTTTAGATCATCCACTTTTCATTAGATACAAAACACAGTAAAGCTTACCTTCTCCTTACAGTCTCATACCACAACTACTACAGATTTATTAACTCAAGTCTCCATCCGGGCCACTTGTTTTTGTTAGCAAAAACCCTTTTCTAGTTAGGTACAGTGAAGAAGATGAAGTCATGTAACATCCATTTAGCAAGTGATGGAGGCATTAGCTGCATAACAGGTGATTGGGATGTTGTCAGCCTGGCTGGAGTAGTACTCTGGATGTCTTTTTCTGACATTTGGCAGGACCAGCCTGTGTCATCCATAAGGCATTAGTCTGTTGGGTAAGATATTGATGTATAAAAATTCAATTTACAATTATAAAGGTAAGATATTTACTTATAAAAATTTAATTTGAAATTAAATTTTTTATTTGATAGGGAGACGTGAGATCCAGTGTCATTGGAGGTCTTCAGTCTTCCTCCAAAACTCTACCAGTATTACGTGGCGGGGGTTTGAAGAATGCCGAAGGCCCCATTGTAAGTGGAAGCACGAAACTACAGGAAAATACCTCTGGTCTCTTATCGAGTCTACAGGCTCAAACACCATCTCCAACTTTACCAAGCCAAGTCCCAGTGTCACATCTTCATCAGCAAAGCTATGGTATCCAGCCATTTGCTGCTGTAGCCGCTGCCAACAACATGGCCTTATCTCAGAGTTTTAGTATGAACCCACTACTCCACCCATCGCCTCATAGCAATGCATTTATGTCAAATCCCGGTGGTGTAGGCGGTGGTATTTTGCAGAGAAACAACATAGATGAAGAGACTTTAGAATTCCTGTCAATGGAGATGAGTTTTAGTGCCCTCTACATGCATGAATTGCATCACAGGCGGCTGATGAACCCATTAAATCCATATTTTGACAATGAGGAAGAAGATGATGCAAGAGCCAGAGCTTTGTGGAAAGTTCCAGAAGCTGACTCAGGTCCTGGATCTTTGCAGTCAACCCCTGGATTTAATGTGGAGAGAGAATCTTTAAGTGATAGAGGAGCGAGTAGTAGAAGAAATACTGGACATCTGGACTCTAATATAAATACTGCTGCTATGGATACCACAAAAGCACATGTTAACAGATTTACTCAAGGCTCAAGAATCTTCCAGGGTGTTTCAGAAAGGCAACGTGGCAGCAGTGGCGGTCGCTCAGCAACACAAACGCAGGACATAGAGCTGCATCCACTGAGTACATCTGACGTACCCGATATACCCACATCATCTCGCCCAACCGTGACCTTTGATCCCTTGTTAGTCGGCAATGAGAGTGATGCAAGCTTACCAAGGACACAGGGACCTTATGGGTCACAGGGGTATCAGGGTGGTGGTAATGTGTACAGCCCGAGCTCTCCTAAACCTAGTATGTCAGACATAGTGGAAGTAAGGGAGGATGACACTGTGGAACCACATGATAGTGAGAGAATTGGCGAGAGACAGCCACTGATAGGTGGGGATAACAGTTTACACCAGGTGTGAGGAGATATGTGTGAAATGAATAGGGTTATTTGAGTTGCAGTTTTTGTTTTTTGTTTTTATTTTTATATATGACAAAACCCAGCAGAAACCAGATAAACTTGTCTTCACTTTACAACTTTAAGGTTTATAGCTGTACCAGGTGATATCATAAGGAGGGATTAAAAGGAAATAGCAATCTGAGACAGCCACTGATATATCTGAGAACTGCCAGACCTCAAGATTTGTCTGCCTAATATTCATGTTTTACATAATTTTCACACATATTGGATATTTTATTGTTGTTAAATTTTTTTCTTTACGCAAACCACCATAGTTGCTTAACTGGTACTCGAAGTTGGTTCATATGAAAAGGTGGGTGTTTAGATTCTGGTTGTTTATTGCAGCAGGGATGCCAGGGGTGAGTCGGTGGCATATTTCCCATATCTGTAGCCAGCCAATGCTAAATCATTCGATTCAAGGGTATTACTACAGTGCATATATATTTAGTGTGGTTCCAATTTAATGGACTCACTGACAGGAAATCAGTATCAATAAAACAATCTTGTCAAAATTATAAAAATGCTTAATATATGTGCAAAAATATTGGCGAATAGGTAAAAATTTCTTAATATTTATTGTATGGTTGTAATACTTTAAATTATCTCATCACTTTATGTGCTGTAGTTTGGCATGCCAGTTATAATATTTTCTTCCAGCTCTGTTTTTTACCCTGAAATACACCACAACTCAATAATAGTTCATATTGATATGCTGTCGCTCACAAATGCAAATTTGCACTGAATATCCGTGGCTTTAAACAACAAATTAACCAACACATGTCTGTGTATATTTATTCTCTTCAAACTAAATTCTTTTTGGCATCTCTTTTTTTTTGTCACTAAACTGAGAAATACTGTGAAATAATAAATTATTTCCCCATTTTTATGCTCAAATGATCTTCACTTGATAGGTGGTGCTATTGAGTGATTCCACAATGAAAAAAAACAAAACGGCTGAATCAGAAGTTGCTTTTAATAAATGTTGTATTGTATCATAAATCCTACCATCTAAATCCCTCGAGCCGGTGAAATTCAGTATTTTATATGTCTGTAATATTTTCCTTGATGTCATGTAAAAATGCATTTCTTTGTACCTTGTAAAAGTATTTATAAATTATGTTAATGTGTAAAAATCAGTTTCCTACAAAGATGCAACAAATGAGTTGTATTGGAGGTATTTTAGGAGGTGTTTCCCTAAGTGATACACGCTGCGGCTCTGTTCCAACAGGTCCCTGCTATTACACGGGACCTCAGGAGTCGGGGTTTCTGAATAGATATTCTGGAGGACTTACAACTGTGAACACACAGTGCATGCAACGGAACACTGTGTGAAATCTGTATATTAATAATGCTAAGATGAAGTTACATGTAGACTTATTGATAATCCTTGTGTTCTTAATCTACAAGTGGGATGGTTGTAACTTGTAACACTTACAACTTAAGGGGTATGATGTGTCAGTATGTACACAGTTATTGAAAGGTGTTTGTACAGACAGTTAAACCCTTTTAAGTGGGCTTACCTTATAAATGGAAGTAAATATCTGGTGCAGTGTTCACCAACAGGTGAAAAAATAGCTTAATTATATAGCTTTTTGTCGTAAATTTGAGTAATTGTTTTGCTCTTAACAATTAACAATTCTTTTCACTTTTAACAGATGATATGTTTTTACAGCAATTGATTGGATTGATTAGTTATTAACAAATACTAAAGTGGACTCTGAATGTCAAGACATGCAGTCACTCTACTCTAAGGGGAAGCCTGCAGTTAGTTTTGGTATTAAATTTGCAATACAGAGATATTAAATTTCAATTTGGCTTTGCATATCTATCAGTAAATATAACATTTCTTGCCAAATGATTTATCACTTTACAACTACACCTGACTTTTCAATGTATTTCAAAGTTATCATAAATTTCACAAAACATTGCAATAAAGCTTGAAACCTACCTCTACACCAAGGCATACCCACCTTAATCCCTTCCCCTAGCATTCTTTGTGATGCTCGGCATCGTTTCTGTCCCTGGATACTGAAATTGGTTGACTGTCTTGACGCTCTTGCACCTGTGGAATCCCCTTAAATTTAGGAGAGGTTAAGCGCTATAAAAGTCCAATTAGAGTTAGAATTCAAAACATCGAATTGTATCTCAAAATATATATCATGCTGGTCAAAAATTAAGCCTTGTAATGTTTATTGGTTGTTTATGACAAAATATAGCTATTATATTTTCTTGGAAATTTTAATATGTACATTCAAAGTCGTAACCATAGTCAGTCAATGTTCAAATGTCATTACCAAATATTCTCAGATCTCGTATTGTAGTAATTTTTACCTCGAAAAGTCCATAATATTGTGAATTGTAGCGACTATTAGGCCATTGTTCTCACTTTTTTAATCAACATGTGACCACTTAGCTTTAGGGTAAGATCTCTTAATGTATTATTCAGTTTTCATCAGGTTTTGGAACACTTTCAAGCCTATCTTTTATAGTAGAAAATAACTGTGAGGTCCTCAATAGGACTTTTCTCATTAAATATAACAATTATCTGGCTAATTCCTGGTTTTCTTGTCCATTGTCTATTCCACTTAAGTGGGTTTAACTTTACTTGTGTATTGATTCACTGAGTTATATGGGCAAGGCTTGCTTTGTGTTTCTAAATGAATATCACACAATGAATTATAATTGTATTAAGTTGTTTCTTTATATTATTCAAAGCCATTTGAATGGACTATTGATTAATTAATTCTTGTTAGCTCTCCCAATTTATGTATTTATAATACAGTTCATATCTGTACACAGACCTCCCGTAAATAGATAAACATGACAGTTGTCTTGGTGAGAAAAAATCCTTTTGCGGGCTGTATCTCAAAACCCTGAGGTGTAAGATATCAATACTTGGTAGGGACATTGGTTGGAGAGTATGTGTGCAATGTCACGGTGTGACCTTGATTTGACGTTTGACCTTGCTGTAGTGACCTTGACCTTTAAAAATCTTGTCTTGGCTGTATCACAGAAACCGTGAGCTATAGGAAGTTGATACTTGGTAGGGACATTGGTAAGGAGATGTAGTCGTGCAACATCATGGTGTGACCTTGATTTAATATTTAACCTTGCTGTAACAACATTGACCATTAAATTCTTGTCCGGTCTTTACTTGCGAAACCGTAAGGTACAAGAAGTTGATACTTGGCAGGGACATTACTTAGGGTGTATAGGTGTGCAGTATTATGATGTGGCCCTGATTTGACATTGTCATATTGACCTTGACCTTTAAAATCTTGGCCATATCTCCGAAACCGTAGGGTGTAGGAAATTGACACTTGGTAGGGACATTGGTTAGGGGGTGTAGGTGTGCAGTATCATAATACACCTTTTGCTGTGAAAGTCTCCTGATCTTTGTACTGTGTCACTTCATCCTTGTTTTCATTTAACTTAGTAAATGCTGCTGTAATCTGGCAGTTAGCCTGATCTACTGCTATCATGATTTTATAATGGGGGTATTTGCTCTAAGCCTGTGATCTTGCTCAATTTTTTTCTGGCCAAAACAATATTAGCATCCTTCAGAGGCTCATTTAGAAGAAACTTTTTTAAAATCTCACATATTATATCCATTCATCCATTGTCAAGCTTTGGGAACAAACCATCAGGCTTTTATCAGTGGGGGAGGGGGTGGGGGGTGGGGTTTGTGCATAATATCATCCAGGATTGATTTTCTGTGTTGGACTTTTTTTCCAAGAGAGCTTTTAAACATAGATTTTATTCAGAAGGATCTTACTACAGCAGTGCTTTTCTATTACATTCTTTTATCCTGGAAAGAATGAGAATGGTTAGTCAATGTTTTCCCAAACCAGAAGAGAGCTTTTCTATATGTATATTTTATCGAAGAGTTCTCTTTACAGGAGAAAATGTGGCATGTTGTTTATGTATTAAATATATATTTTGCAAGTAAATGCAGTAAGGTGTACTAGCCATATATATGGGTGGTGTGGTTACTTGGTTTTTGTGGGTGCAGTGATTTCAGTTATAACAGCACATTGGAACCTGTATTATTCAAACGGGATGACACAGCTCAGATAATAGAAAGATTCATACTGTTTGATAGATAGATTGTTGTCAATATAGTTGGAAATAATAAACTTGCGAAAGTAGAAATGAGTTCATAAAAAATGAGTAACCAAAATTTGGCTAATAGATTGTTCTTCAGTAGTTCCAACTGTTATATTAACAAAATTTCCTTTGCAAGGAACTCGGATACAAAAGCTCATGATGTGTTTATGCGTGTAGTTCTATTTAGTAAATACATCTAATAGCCTATTTTATAATGCTATAGTGTTTCTACTTTTAATGTCATGTGCTTTATCTGTCAAACCATCTTCATTATTATATACACTTGAATGTAATTGCTTTAAGCATGTGTGTTAGGAGCCCACAACAAGGGTTTATTTGCAAAATTAGATCTTGTTTGATGGAAAATAATTAAATGCATTTCATCACACTGCATAAGTGGATATTTTAGTTACGCTTTAAATTTTCCTGTTGGTATTAATAAGCTTAGACAATTATAATTACTTTTCTAATTAATTTTATTGCATTAATACATCCTATCCAGTGGACAATTGCTTTATCGGTCAGCGCGACCGGTCCCGCCAAACAACAGAAAAAGCCGTCCTGTTTATACTACCCGCAAGACCGTTCACAGAGTGTGCATTCGCTAGGTGGCGCATCATACTTCCTTCCTGTCTAGACAGTGTGACGTCATTGCATCTTTTTCATTTGGCACGTGGAGTGTGTGGACGTGTTTTCAACAGAGAACAAGATTTACAAGTTTTTCAACGAATTCACCATTATTTGAACTTTTATTCATGTCTACGTATTTCTACCATCTTCACCAGGACAGAAAAGAGGCATTTGTGGCCATGTTATGGCTTTATTTGATGGCCACTTGAAGTGTGCACAATATAGAGACAAGGGGGTAGGTGACAACCCTTGTGTGCTGAAGAAAGACTGCCCCATTTGCAGAGCTTTCACCCCAGAGCAGGTCCAGCAATTGGCCACCCCCACCTACAGAACTAGTAAGGAAAAAGAGCAGAAGAAGACGGTTTCTGCCTCCCCTGTGTTTGCTACCCCCACTCTCGTGGACCCATCAGAAGTCAACTCTTTTGGGACTGGTAGAGAGAGAGAAAGCTACAAGGAGTAAAGAAACTACACCTGCTGGCAAGAGATTTGATGAGTCCCCAAATCCCAGCAAGAAGAAATCTAGTAGCAAACCCACATCTGACAACTTGAAGATCCTGGACGACAAGTGGTCCCAGAGTTTTGCTAGGCATGAAGCAATGTTACTTGCCAAGTCCTTTACTGTACCGGTGCAGCCGGTGAAGAAAACTACTGCAGTGGTGACCAGTGACAAGCCCTTTTTTGATCCTGGAGCCAGTCCCAGTATGATGTCGGTTACCCAACCTGCTGAAGACTTTACCGGTGCCAGCACTGTTCAGGCCACCGGGGATGTAACTGCTACCCAGCCTGTTGAGGCTCCCAGTACGATGAGGGAGAGTGCTGCCACCATGACTGCTACCCAGCCTGTTGAGGTTCCCGGTACAGGAAGATTAGCCACCCAGCCTGTTGAGGCTGCCGGCGCAAGGACGGCCACCCAGCCTGTTGAGGCTTCCGGTGATAGAACTGATGTGCACCCTCAGCCCACCCATACCGGTAGTGGAGATGGCAGTGCTGTGGACCGGTCCCACATCAGTGGTAGAACTGTTGCTCATAATACTGGTGTGTCTGACATAAAAGATGAATTGTGTAGTGAACTGAAATCCCCTGATGTGGCCAGTGACCAGGAAGTTTTGTCAGACAGGGACCCAACTAAGGACGATGAGCTTGACCAGGAGCTCTCTGAAGAGGCCAAATACAGAGAGACAATGAAAGGGGTGCGTTCTTTTATGGGCTGGCACCAGATACCAGACTTTGATAGTTTGTCCTCCTCACAAGACAACAACCCTTTTGCCGGTTCCCGAGCCCAGCCTACCGGGAAAGTATCGATCAAGCTACTGGCTGATGACTGGCTCTGCAGGAAACTAGAGAAGCTAAACATTGCTGTTGCTGAGGGTTACCCGTCCAAGAATGCTGAAACTGCTGGACTGTTGAGAGACCAGTTCGTGAAGACGCCTAGAACTTTTAGATGGTACAGCATGCACACCGACAAGAAGGATTCTGGCAGATCAACAGTGTGTCATTGGTCACCGTACCCAGCCAAGCTCAACAGTTCCTTCAGTAGAGTTGCCAGACACAGCTTGCCTTCTGCCCCTGCCTCCCGGTCCATCAGTCAAGATACCTTGAGGAAATGGGAGAGATCAGCCAGAGAACAGACAGTGATGTGTAATCAAGCTGCTGGACTGAGCCGGTGCCTCACCAAGGTTTATGATGCCATGATTGCGCAACTTAAAACTCTGCATTCTGATAAGGGCAAGGCTTCAGGAAAGTTACAGCATGCTGTAGACGAACTTGATTATCTGGTAACCTTTAACAGGTCCATCACCCAGGCTATGGCTCACATGATACAGGACCTTTCAAGAGGGTATCTTCATCAAGATGGCTAATCTTACACTGGCCAGAAGGAACAGTTACTGCAGTATCTACGAGCCGGAGTTAAACAGGACATGTTCACTGCCTTGCGTACTGCCCCCATTCACTTGCAGTCCCTGTTCCCGGACCATTTGTTGGTGAAAGCAGAAGAGGAAGTCTCACGAAGTGAGGAGAGGCGTTTTTCTGGCAGCTCTCACAGGAAACAGTACTCAGGGAAGGCTACACCCTCCCCTTCCGGTTCCGGCCAAATTTGACCAGGCATTCAACTGTCATAAGCTGCTATGTAAATCCCCACAAGAACCTCTACTTGTTGGAGGCATTGCATCAGCTTCTGAACAAAAATGCAGTGGAACCGGTGAAAAGTAAAAAATCTCTGGCGTTTTACAACAGGCTATTTTTAGTACCCAAACCCAACAACCAGTGGAAACCTATCTTGCACCTGAGCACCTTGAACACCTTCCTAAACACAGAGTCATGCAAAATGGAGACACCAGAGATAATAAGAACCTCCCTACAGGCAGGGCAGTGGGTTACCTCCATAGATTTCAAAGACGCATACTGCCACGTACCAATTCACAGTCAGTCCAGGAAGTACATGTGTTTTCATGTCCAGGGTCGGTCCTACCAGTTCAAAGTACTACCCTTTGGTCTGTCCACAGCTCCCATGGAGTTCACAGTGGTGGCCAAAGAGGTCAAACTGATTGCCTTACAGAGGGGTATAAGAATCCACCAGTACCTAGACGACTGGTTGGTCAGAGCCAAGTCCCACCATATCTGTCTCCAGCATACACATACCTTGGTAGCTCTGTCGAGAGCTAGGTTGGCTGGTGAACAGAGAGAAATCAGAACTGGACCCAAAACTGGTTTTCAACTTCGTAGGTTACCAGTTCGACCTGAAAGACGGCAAGGTCAGACCCACACCAGAGCTTTGGCAGGCCTTAACAGACAAGATTCAAACAATATTCTCCGGTCCGGTGTGCCCGGTCCGGCAGTTCATGTCCCTCATAGGTCTACTCACGGCAACAGAAAAACAAGTCCACCTAGGTCGGCTCCATATGAGGCCCATACAGTTGCACTTGAAGAACAACTGGAGGGTACCAGAGTCACTAGAAAAGGTGATGACAGTCCCCAGGTCGCTCCACCCTCATTTAAAATGGTGGCTGGCTGGAGGAAAGTAATGTGCTTCAAGGTCAACCATTACACCCACTAAAACATGCTCTGCAGATCTTTACAGACAATCCAAACAATAAACTTTGGGGAAGTTTTTTTCCTTATGGGACTGAACTCATCCCTCTCTTCCCCTTTCTCAGAGCAGGTCTGTAAAAAGAGGGAGGGCAACATTGGTATATCCCCGGGGAACTGGATATGGGTGACTGACCAAGGCCTCATAGGTTTTCCTGACCTTAGGTCAACCCAGGCCTGTAGTTTTGTTGTTTGTTTACCTTAGTCTCTAGTAACTTACCCGCCGACCAAGCGGTAGTTATTCAGCAATTGTCCATTGGATAAGATGTATTAACGCAATAAAATTGCAAATTTAATAAGTAAATTAAATTTTTATAAGTTAATACCCTATCCAATGGACAAGCAAGCTCCTAACCGGCCCCGCTATCCGCTTACTAGGGGTCTTAATAGGACTAGACAACAAAAAAGATGCGATAACAGGAAGAAAGTATGATGCATCACCTAGCGAATGCACACTCCGTCACCGGTCCTGCCGGTAGTATATACAGGACGCCTTTTTCTGTCATTTAGCGGGACTGGTCGCGCCAACCGGTAAAGCAATTGTCCATTTGATAGGGTATTAACTTATAAAAATTTAATTTACTTATTAAATTTGCAAAATTATAGTAAAACAGACTATTTTAGTCCTACTCACACCTTGACTTGCACTTTTTTTATGTCAGCTGACCTGTCATTTTTAAAAACTTGTTCAGTTTTCTGAATTTGTGATAAAGTCTAGTGAATTTCTTAAAATTTGGAAAAAAATGATGAAATTTTCCACCAAGCTTAACTTTTCAATTACATAGCATGTTTATTTTAAGTTAGGTATGGAATCTGCAAGCCAAAAACCCGTTTCAAACATAAACAGAGTGGTTTGATAGATCACAAATCACATGTATATGTTGGGATATGGTACATGACTATAAGGTTGACACTCTATCAGCAGTATATTGCAGCCAGTAACAGTGGTACATATAAAATTACATCATGTAAACTGATGAAGTTGTTTTCCATGTAACAAAGAAATTTGCGCCTTATATAAGGCTAGCCATATGTGTGTATTTCTTGTATATCATAGAAAGGTGGACTTTTATATATTGCATGTAGCTGTTTTTCATCTGTATGTTTTGCTGTATAATTTAACACTGTCTAGTCAAATTACTGTGTTTGTGTCAGATTTCTCAGCTGTTCATCGTTCTCTTCAAACTAATTGCAGGGCAGTATATAAATACTATAACAATTCTATTCATACTGATCATTTATTGGGAATTTTGAGCTGTCAAGGCTCTGATTACTCTACAATATGCAAATTAAAAGACACAAGATTAACCAGTATCAAAATGATATAGAAAGTGTGACCCTTGGTATTACTGAATATTCATATTTGAAGGAAACTAGGTATTTACTGATTATCATTATCAATTGACAAATGACCATAGGTATGAATATCAAGTAGAAAGAGCAAGTTTTTGTATTTGAACTCACACCAGAAAATCTTTGTGTAGATAGAAAAGAAATGTGAAGATACTTGAAATGTCGAGGAAGGAGTAATTCTGAAGGTCATTTAACCTTTAAATTGTGGCTTTAAGACCTTTTTGCAATTTAGGCTTACATTTGTTATATACTTGCTGCATTATGTGTCTTACTCTCCATGTGATAATGTTTGATGTGATAATTACAACACTGTTGACATTTTGTGGATGTGTCAGTCTAATCAATTTCATAATGTACAGGAGGCAACAGTTTCTTTTTTTGCAAAATATGAAAGTCGAAACAGTATGTAAAATGTGCCAGTGAAATTTGCCCCTTCCTGTTGCCTTGAGCTGTGAAAAATTCTGATCTTCACTGATGACATATTGGTACATATTTCAATATTTCTTCTTACTATTAAAGGGAAAAATTCGCAAACCATGGCAGCTTTCACATTTCTCGCTCTACCCAATGTAAACATTGTCTCTCCAAAACTTGGTGCATCTACTGCTTACGTACTGTAGTGATACCTTCACCATAGTGAACTGGAATAGGAAAATTATGATACATTATAAAGACTGGAAATGCGCAGTGAACGAAAACTCGTCACTGTGCATCATTGCTAGCATGCATTATAATGCAAGGGATCTGATTGTAAAAGTAGTTCCACAGACTGGTTACCTTTAAAGTGATTATATTCCTAGCAAAGATATAATTCTTCCAACAACTACATTTATTGACTGAAATAATAGATGTCTTTGTGTTAAAATCATACCAGTCTTTATAATAGCAATAAAGGACTTGGTTTGAGTATTGTATCGGTGAATAAATCACAAATTCTGCCCGGAAATTTCAGATTTATTCGCCGATACAATACTCAAACCTCGTCCTTTATTGCTACACTGTTAAGCCTTGTTGCATGCAACTCAAGTTAAATCCATGTTAACTAGATGTAAATATCTAGTCCTCGTTCACAAATTTACACATGAAATGGTTGTATCACACCTAGAGGTAAGACACACACACCCCCCCACCCCCCCGATATAATGCGCGAAAAATAATGTGTCATTTTTTTTGCCGAGACTTTGCTGGTACATATATAGAAAATATTGAATAACACAAACTCTTTTATGGTTTTTATGGCACTCCTAATGTCTGTGGTTGTTTCGGTTAATGTCTGATTTTATATTATTTGTAACTTGAAAGAAGTAGTTTTTAGTGTATTATTATCTATAAGAATAAAGAAGTTGATAACCTGACATAACTACATCTTACATTGTTGTTTTTTTCACTGTGCTGAGTACATGTCGTTAGTCGTTAGTTTGGAGTGTTCTTAAAAGTTTCAGAAACAGAATGGCTGCTTTTGTCGTTTGGTGACCATTGAGATTTCTGAAATTGTCTGAAGCCTGCAACTTTCCACATAGCATTGGTCATGTGACTTAAAACTAAGACACATTCATCCCTGTACCTGTAACATAAGATATCTCATAAAGATCTATTGTTTGTACAGAACAAATAATTAAGCATCCCTTGAAGAGGGGACGCTTATTATCTTTATGTTAATTTTTATTGCGTTAATACATCTTACCTAATGGTCAATGAGCTATTTTACCGACTGGCCTTGCCAAACTTCAGGAAAGACCTCCTATTTCTCCACTGGCGTTACCACCATTCACCACTGCAGTACTTTCTTCCTGGCTAGAGAACATGATATCATAGCATCTTTTTTGTTTGGCGTATATGCAGTTCAGACAGGTTTTGAAAGAATTTTTTTATTTTACTTCTGTTAAAAGACTTTTGTTTTCGCATTAATACATCTTATCCAATGGACACTTGCTATATGGGTCGGTGCAACCAACCCCACCAAACAACAGAAAAAGCCGTCCTGTGTTATCAACCGAAAGTACCAGCCTAGTACTGTGCATTCGCTAGGTGTCTCCTCGTACTTCCTGTCTAGACAGTGTGACATCAAAACGTCTTTTTTTTTTGCGCATGTGCTGTGCAGAGAGTTTTCTAAAGCTCTCAGAAGTTGAAGATTTTGTGGATTTATTGTGGTATTGATCCTTATTTTCATATTTACTACATACTACATAGATCACACAATATGGCATCAACAGGACAGAAACGAGGGCCTTATGGCCATGTAATGTCAGCATTTGACAAACATTCCTTTTGTGGAAGTTGCGACAAGGGTAAAGGCAGTGACCCCCTGCATTTTTAAACCAGAAGACTCCTAACTGCAACATTCTCACCATAGAATAGCTACAGAAATTGGCCACCCCTTCATACAAAATGAAGAAATATTTAAAGTCTGACAAGTCCAACAGGCAAGAAGAAGATGGCTCTAGTAACACCCTTGTAGATCCAATTTTAGTCTCAATTGTTGGAGTAGTGAACCAGCAGAAGAGGCAGAAATCTCCTGAGAGGACTGTGGCCAAAGAATAGGGCAAAGCAAAGAAACTTCCTACCCTGCCCATGCCTGCCAAGTCATCTACCAACAGTGACTTATAAGCCTTGGACCACAAATGGTGAGAATAATTCTGAAAGCTGGAAGTGATGCTCGTGTCCAGGACCTTTGAAAAGTCCATGCAAGAACTGACCTTCCAGACTGTGAAAGTGGCACCGACGAAGGCTCCACCAGCTGGTGCAGTGAAGTTATCGGAGACATTCTTAGCAAAGAGCAAGTTGACTTACCTCAACTTGGTGACCTACCTTAGTTTGTTGACCAACCTCAGCCTGTAACTGACCCCAGTCTACCGCCCAGCACCAACTAGGTCCCTGCTTTGCAGACAGGTGCTCAGCATGTCGGTTACAGAGGCAGCAAGTCAGCTTACCAACTGAGATTGAAAGAGATTCAGATGCCAAACGTACTGACCGACTTCACACTACCAGACCAGTAGAAGAGGGGGAGTTCTCTGACCTTGAACAGGATCCAACTACAGCTCACATTGACCAGGTTCTGTTGGAACGAACTTAAACAGAGACAATGAGAGGCATTAGATCCATCATGGGTTGGAAATAAATCCCCAATGTTGACACAGCCACTTCAGATGCTGATGACAATACATTTGCTGGGCATAAACCGCAGCCATTTGGAGAGATTTCTGTTAAGTTACTGACCACTGACTGGCTGTGTAAGAAGTTACACTCAACCCCTTCCAGGAGCTCATAGACTGGAGGTTTGCAGAGGGACCAGTATGTCAAGACTGCTAAATCTCAGAGCAAGTGGTATGGTCTACACCCAAGGAAGGACAAGGGTTCTGGTTTGGTGTCACTCTGGTGCGAGTCTGCAAAACTGAACATTAGCTATAGCCAGATTGTCAGATCTTCTGGGCTTACTACTCCACCACCAGCATCTGGGACCATATCCCAGAAAACTTTGAGAAGATGTCAGTCCAGTTACATCTACAACCAGGCAGTGGGTTTTAATAGATGTCTGAATAAGGCACAGCAGAACATGCATTCCCAGTTAAGAATTATAAAGACAGAGCAAAGTTGCAAGGGCAAGTCAGCCAGCAAGGTGTGTACAGCCACTGATGAACTGCAGTATTTGCAGAACTTAAATCAGAGTATTAGTGTATTGCCAAGATGAAGGAAACACTTATCTGACTTAGTTTTCATTTCAATGGCTAACATAACTCTGGCTAGAAGGGATGCTTAAACATGACACACGCTCTGTTCTCTGACAGGCTTCTCTCCACATGGCCATCCTATTTCCGGACAGCTCACTGAAGAAGGCGGAAGAGGCTATAGGTCATCATGAGAACAAGGGACATTCTAGTTCTTCCAGCCACAAGGGTCGGTATCACCCACATGAAAAGTCAGATAAGTCATGACAGCTGTAAGTTCAGCCAGCCGGCCTGGAAGACTATTGCTTCCCGTGGCCATGGCAGGAAACACAAGGGGAAGTCAAGCAACCAATCATCCAGACCAGCCAAGGGTCAGTCATCTTCTAAATGACAATGACTATGTAAATGCTGCAGTGTGTCCAAGGCGGCTGACTGGGAGCAAAGAGACTGTAAAATCTTGTCAGACAGACTTCAATTGGATACTCAGTTGTTGCAAATCCTGCATCTTTTGCTATAGGGCAGCAGCAAAAAGAAAGGCTCACCGTATTAATCCATATAGATGCCCCTCCCTATTAAATGCTCTGGTCTAGCCATTGTTCTACAAAAGTTATTAAAATATGTGAAAGATGTTTCCTGTGTAGATCAATTGAGTTTTGTTCAAACTGTAAGAAATGTCCAAGTTGCTGCTCCAGATCTACCTGTAGGGGTCAGATTGTACCAATTTTGGGAAACTTGGGAACCCCTAAGGGCTAGTCCAAAGGTCATAAGAATCCTCTCTTTCCAGATCCAACCAAATCTGACAAGGTCACCAACCATCATAAGTGGCTATATGCATCCCCTCAGGAACAGCTATCTAACAGAGGCATTACATGCAAAAATGCATAGAACTGATCAAAACTCAGAAATTTCTGGACTTCTCCAACCGACTTTTCTTAGTAGCAAAGCCAAACAATTGTTGAGACCTATCCAAGATCTCAGTACTTTGAACAAAGACAGAGAAATTCAAAATTGAAACACCAGATACTATAAGGACCTTCTTTCAGCCAAGGGAGTGGGGAACGCTCATGTACTTCAAGGACACCTACTTTCTCATTCCAATACAGGCCCAGTCCAGGAAGCACCTACGTTGTCAAGTCCAGGGTCAGTCCTACCAATCAAAAGAACTACCATTTGGCCTGTCCACTGCTGTCATGGAGTTCACTGTAATAACAAAGGAGGTCAAACTGATGGCTTCACACAAAGGTATATGAATCCACCAGTACCTAGATGACTGGTTGGACAGAGCCGGATCCCACCAAACCTGTCTCCAGCATACACAGACATTAGTGGCTATTTATCAAAAGCTGGGTTGGATTGTGAACATGGAAACTTAAGACTTCATAGGTTACCAGTTTGATCTGAAGGAAGGCAAGGTCAGATGCTGGCAGACCTTACAAGACACTGAAATTACTCTCCAGACTGGCCTGTCCGGTCCAGCATTTGATGTCCCTAATAGGGTTGCTAACAGCCACAGAAAAGCAAGTCCACCTAGGTCAACTCCACATGCGGCTGATAAAGTGGCACTTGAAAAATAACTGGAGGGTACTAGAATCACTGGAAAAGGTGATCCCTATCCGAAGATCACTCCACGCTCACATAAATGGTGGCTTCAGGAAGAAAACATTTTTCAAGGCCAACCATTACACCCCCTTCAGTCATGCTCAGTAAATTTTTACAGACCATAAAAAAGGGTGGGGGTGCTCTCTTGGGAAAATACTGCAAGGGGAACTTGGTCCCTTCCAGAAAGCAAGCTGCATATAAACTATCTGGAACTAAAGGCGCTCTTCTTGGGCCTGAAAGAGTTCTGCTCAGACAAGATCGTTCATGTAGCAACAAACAACACCACAGTGTTCTCAAAGCCTGACAAATTCCAGGCCGGCTTAATCTGGTAGTAGACAAGCTATCCAGGCTAGGCCAGACCATCCTGACTGAGTGGTCTGTCCTTCCAGAAGTCTTCTGGTTGATATGCACCATGTGGCACCAACCTCAGATCTATTTGCTACGAGGTTCAACAACAAACTAGCTCAGTTTGTGTCACCAGTTCCAGACCCTCTGGCTTGGGTAGTACCCCTTTCCACTAGTAGCCATCTTGGACAACGTGGTGGGGAAGCTGCAGGACTACCCATGCAGGAGAATCATTCTGATTACTCTAGGGTGGCCCAACATGCCCTGGTTCTGGGATCTATTAGCCATGTCAAGCCAGATCCCCTTCTGTCTGCCCAACTAGCCCAATCTGCTAACACAGCTTTTCAATCAAGACTCCTCACAGGAATCTGTCAAACCTAAATCTGCATACTTGGCTGCTAGAGCCTCAGCAATCAAAGAACACAGCCTTTCTGAGGCAGTGGCAGCATGAATTAAGGCTCCTGAAAGAGGATCAGTCTATGGGACAAAGTGGACCATTTTTACAAAGTGGTGTCACAGTAATCAGGTGGGCTTCAGGGCACCACCTATAAATTCCATAGCCGACTTCCTTCTGTATCTGTTCAAGGAAAGGAAGGTACAGCCAAGTACTATTGATGGCTTAAGATTAGCCATTGCAGATAAATTGGGGAATTCGCCCAGTAATGTCAGCAAAGAAAATTTTACAATTCTCTTGGATAGCTTCCACAGCTATAGACCTCAGGGTCAGAGGGGCATCCTGTTATGGAACCTTTCCCTTGTGTTTCTCCAGCTCACAAAGGCTCCCTTAAACCCCTTAAGAGGCCTCATTGAAGGATTGACCTTCAAGACCGTCTTCCTATTAGCTTTCTGTTCTGGCAAACACAGAAGTGAGATCCATGCTTGGCAAAATAAGAACATCAGACACCAGTCAGACTGCTCCATGGTGTCTCTTCACCCCTCACCCAGCTTTCTTTTTTTCTTTTTCCAAGAACTAGGTGGTCAAAGAGGGTTCAGACAGTGTGGCCCCAGTGGTTATTCTAGCCTTGGCCCTTATTCTGGATAAGTCACTCCAGGTTGATAGGTCTCTATGTCCAGTTAGAGCCCTGCACTACTATTTGGACAGGAACTCAGACCTCAGGCAGAACAAGGAGCTGGTCTTTATCTCCTTCAAGAAAGGCTTTGACAAAGATATCTCCCCTGCCACTATCTCTTCATGGATCAAGCAAACAGTGATCTCATATTATGAGTTCTCTGATCAGGAGGTCCTCACTTTACATCAGGTTAAAGCCTATGATGTGAGGGCCTTGGATGCTTCTAAAGGCTTCCAGTCAGGAGACTCGTAAGAACAAATTTTAACAGCTTGCCATTGGAAGTCACATAACACCTTCATACAATTCTATTCGAAGGATGTGGCTTGGGCTGATTCAGAGCTCTTTCATCTGGCCCCAGTAGTGGCTGCTCAGCAGATCCTCCAGTAACCTATTTGTCTATGGAGGATTGTACATATGCATATATTGTATATAGCTTTAGAGTTTAGATAGTTATAAAATAAATAAAAAACACAAAAAACAAGCAATCAGTGCCTGTGAATAGGCTCTGTATCAGCTGACTGTGTGTTTTGAGTTTCCAGAGTAGAAGTGACAGAAGAAAAAGACACAAAAGTTGTGCCCTGCAAATGGTATTCAGAAGTAAAGTAACAAGGTAACTGTTCAGGTGTCAAGAGTAGGTCATAAACTTATTTTAAAAAAATACTGCAAATGCAATAATTTTCGAGTAACAATTGATTTACTCAAAAGTGAGAATCTCAAAGTAGCTTTTGCTCAGCTGTGCAATCAGTTAAAGGGCTGCAATTTGGTATAATATGGTATAGCTCACACAAAAGTAGGTGAATAACATATTTAAAGAATTATTGTAAATGCAATAGTTTTGATTTACTCAACAGTGAACCTCAAAGTAGCTATTACACAGCTATGCAAGGAGCTACAGGTCTGCAATTTTATTATTTTATTGCGTTAATACATCCTATCCAATGGACAATTGCTAATCCGGTCGGCGCATCTTTTTCGTTTGGCGCGAACTAGTGTACACGGATATTATTTTGCCAGAAAATTATTAAGAATTTCAACAGTTAATTTGATTTCTTCAACGTATTTTTACTGCCATTTTCTTTTCTACACATCATGTCTTCTCCTGGCCAACGTAGAGGGAAATGTGGACACGTTATGGCTAATTTTGACACTCACTCTCACTGCGCGCGATGCAGGGACAAGGGAAAGGGTAAGGAACCTTGTGTTTCATATCCACAGACGTCTAACTGCCAGATATGTAATAACCTCACGTCTGATCAACTCCAGCAATTGGCTACACCTTCATATAAACTTAAGAAGGAAAAACGTGAAGCTAAACTTACTGAACCCACCCCTTTCCCAGGATTCTGATCAACTTGTCGACCCGTCAAGTGTGTCTGTTATTGGGGTCGTTGATGAACAGGGATCTGTGAAATTTGCAGAACTGGATAATAAATGGTCGGAGCACTTCAGTCATCTGGAAGCTTTGAAGAGTTTTGAACCGACCTTCTCTTCAAAGGTGAAAGTTGCACCGACCCATTCACCTCCCCATGATGTTGAGAATATGGCTGAGCCATTCATCCGACCTTCTACTTCAAAGCTTACTGGAACTGGCTTCTCTGCTGAAAAGCATCAGCCGACCAGGCAAGCAGTGACCTGTCAACAGGCTTCTACAACTAAGTTTCCTGGTACGGGCTTCTCTGCTAACAAGCATCAGCCGGCCAGTCAAACTAGAGCTCACCGACCGACTTCAACTACAAGGTTTACTGGGCAGGGCTCCTCTGCTATTGTGCATCAGCCTACCAGTCAAACCAAAGTTAACCGACCAACAACTACAACCGACCCTTCAGCAAAACTTCAGTCTACAGGGGAAGGTGATGGTAACCGACCTTTCTCTGACCGGCCTACTGCTACCGATAGGCTAGTGTCATCTGAACTGGCTGACACCGGCTCCCCTACTCTTCACAGATCAAGGCGAAATAGCACCTGTCGGATATGTTGTCGGATAACCCACCACTGGATTTATACACTGAAGAAGGGGAGTTATCTGAGGATCAGGATCAGCCTGTAATCGACCCGGACCAACCAGTGTCAGAAGAACAAAATTATAGGGATACTATGCAGGGTATCCGTTCCTTCATGGGCTGGTCACACATCCCAGAAATGGACAGTACAGCTTCCACTTCAGATGATAACCCTTTTGCAGGACCCAAGACTGTAACTCCTGGCAAAGTGTCGGTTAAAATGCCTACTGGTTATGTAGGAAATTGGCCAAATTAAATCTCACCTTGGTTGAGGGTTATCCCTCCCGTGGATCAGAATCTGGTGGCCTAGCTAAAGATGTTTTTCTGAGGCCGGCCAGAACACAGTCCAAATGGTATGGGCTTCACACCAAACAAAGCAGCTATGGTCGAATAGCTAAATACACTGGGCTGTCGTCTACTCCACCAGCATCTTGCAGGATGTCACAGGAAACACTGCGCAGATGGGAGAGATCTGTCAGGGAGACTTTGGTAATATGTAACCAAGCTGCCAGCTTTAACCGTTGTCTGTTCAAGGTGCAGCAGAACATTGAAGGACCAGCTGAAGATTTTGAAGGCAGAAAACAAAGGGAAGGGCACTGAGGAACTGACCTATTTGATGGAGTTTAACTCTAGCATTACACAGGTGGCTGCAAAGTCAATGGAACACTTGTCAGAGTTCGTTTTTGTCACTATGGGTAACTTAACCCTAGTCTGCCAAGATACTTGAGCCACCTTAGAACCGGTATCAAGCTGGATACTCTCACAGCACTGACGTCAGCCCCCCTTCATATCTCAACTTTGTTTCCAGACTCAGTTATTAAGCAGGCAGAAGAGGATATAGCCCAGCTTGAGTCCAAGGGACATGCTGGTGGGTCACAGAACAAAGGTCGGTACCACCCTTATGAGAGGCACGACAAGAGGTCGGTTAACCAGGACTCAAGATCGGATAAACCCGCCTGGAAAACCATTGGAAGCAAACAGTTCACAAGAGGAAGAGGTCGTACAACCACTTTCTCATCACGACCAGCCAAGGGCCAGCAGTCGTATAAATGACAATTATTGTGTAACCAAGTTACAAACACGACTGCTGGCCGGGAGCACACCACAGACAATAAACTCTGGTTTAAATTTAAATGTAAAGCTTCCTGTTGCATCACATGTTCATTCTGCACCCGGGCATTCCCAAAAGAGAGAATTAAGTCCCGGGTCAGCAGGTTGTCATTACAAAAGTTGCAAATTAAAGTCTGTGAAAAGTGTTTCTTGTGTCACTCAATTGTCTTGTGTCCTACCTGTCACAAATGTCGAAAATGTTGCACCAAATCTGCCTGTAGGGGCCAGACTTCAAAACTTTTGGAAAACTTGGCTGGATCTGGGAGCAGGTCCAAAAGTAGTTCAGATCCTAAAAGAGGGTTACACCCTCCCCTTCCGGATCCGGCCAAGACTCACAAGGTCATCCACGGTTGTAAGCTGCTATGTCAATCCCCACAGGAACAGCTACCTGCTGGAGGCATTGCATCAGCTCATAGCCAAGGATGCTGTAGAGCTAGTAAGACACCAAACTTCCCTGGGGTTTTTCAACCGGTTATTTTTAGTCCCGAAACCCAACAACAAGTGGCGACCTATACTAGATTTGAGCAAACTGAACCTTTTCCTCAAAACAGAGAAATTCAAGATGGAGACACCGGAAACCATCAGAACCTCTCTCCAGCAAGGGGAGTGGGTCACCTCAATAGATTTCAGGGACGCCTACTTCCATATACCAATACAGGAACAGTCCAAGAAATATCTGAGATTTCATGTCCAAGTCAGACATACCAGTTCAAGGCTCTGCCCTTTGGTCTGTCCACAGCACCCTTGGAGTTTACTGTAATAGTAAAAGAGGTGAAACTGATGGCCATTCACAAGGGTATAAGGATCCACCAGTACCTAGACGACTGGTTGGTGAGGGCCTCATCCCACCAGGCTTGTCTCCAACATACTCAAATTCTGGTGAAAATATGTCAAAAATTAGGCTGGCTGGTGAATTTGGACAAGTCAGAGCTGGATCCAAAGCAGATCTTCGATTTTGTAGGTTACCAGTTCGACCTCAGGGCTGGTCGGGTCAGAACCTTCAGGACAAAATATTAGATATATTGTCACTTCCAAACTGTCCGGTTTGACAGTTCATGTCCCTGATAGGTTTGCTAACAGCCACAGAAAAGCAAGTTCACCTAGGCCGACTACACATGAGGCCCATACAGTGGCATCTCAGGCAACACTGGAGAATACCAGAGTCACTAGAAAAACTGATTCCAATCCCCAGCTCCCTGCACCTTCATTTACAATGGTGGCTAAAGGAAGACAAGGTTCTCACAGGCCAACCATTACAAAATCTTTACAAATTTTTACAGACACATCAAAAGAAGGGTGGGGGGCTCACTTAAACGAACTAGAAATAGGACGCCCTGTTGCTTGTAGCTGCGACATATGAATAGAAACAGGATGGCATAGAAGAACACACATTATCATGTGTAATGTCCACCCTATCAACCTTTTGCAAAAATTGTACAGTAATCTTACAAGGCACTGTTTCATCTGTAAAATATATCAATGATGCTTAAATATTTATTAGTATACATGTAAATTATTTCAGCTTCATGCCTTTTTGCATTGGTTGGGTAGAAAATTTTGACGAAATCGCTCTATCTTGCATGGTTAAGGAGATAGAAGCGAATTTCCGTTTTTCAATTTTTGCAAAAATTCAAAATGGCTGCCATATGTGGGAAGAGGAATATTTTTTGAAAACTGCCAAGGGTACACTGGTCAGATACCCTGTGGGTTCATTGAAATCGCTCTATCTCGCACGGTTAAGGAGACAAGCAGACTTGCGTTTTTTCATTTTAGGCAAAAACTGAAAAATTCAAAATGGCCGCCATTTTTGGGGAGAGTAAAATATTTTGAAAATTGCCAATAGTACATTGATTAGATACCCTGTGGGTTGAAAATTTCTATGAAACAAGATGACTGCCAAAAGTGGCGAAAATTGAAATGTTTCAAATTCACATAGAATACTCCTCTACTACCATATGGGTTAAAAATTCAGTCGAAATCGCTCTATCTCTTACGGTTTCCGAGATATTAACATTTTTGGGTTTTCTGCAAAACTCCAAGATGGCCGCCAAAAGTGGCGAAAAAATTGAAATTTTTCAATTTTGTATAGGATACTTTGCTATCACCCTACGGGTCAAAAATTCTGTTAAAATCACTCTATCTCTTGCGGTTTCTGAGATATTAACATTTTCAGTTTTCCGCAAAAATCCAAGATGGCCACCAAAAGTGGCGAAATTGAAATTTTTCAATTTCACATAGAATACTCTCTCCATACCCTGTGGGTCAAAAATTCTGTCGAAATCGCTCTATCTCTTACGGTTTCCGAGATATTAACATTTTTTGTTTTTCCGCAAAAATTCAAGATGGCCGCAAAAGTGGCGAAAATTGAAATTTTTCAATTGCACATAGAATACTCTACCACTACCATGCGAGTCAAAATTTCTGCGGAAATGGCTCTATCTCTTACGGTTTCCGAGATATTAACATTTTTTGTTTTTCTGCAAAAATTCAAGATGGCTGCCAAAAGTGGCGAAAAATGAAATTTTTCAATTTTGTATAGAATATTTTCCAACTACCCTATGGGTCAAAAATTCTGTCCAAATCGCTCTATCTCTTACGGTTTGTGAGATATTAAGATTTTTTCGTTTTTCGCAAAAATTCAAGATGGCCGCCAAAAGTGGCGAAAATTAAAATTTTTCAATTTTGTATAGAATACTTTGCTACTACCCTATGGGTCAAAAATTCTGTCCAAATCGCTCTATCTCTTACGGTTTCTGAGATATTAATATTTTTTGTTTTTTGCAAAAATTCAAGATGGCCGCCAAAAGTGGCGAAAATTGAATTTTTCAATTTCACATAGAATACTCTGCTACAACCCTACAGGTCAAAAATTCTGTCGAAATCGCTCTGTCTCTTACGGTTTCCGAGATATTAACATTTTTTGTTTTTCCGCAAAAATTCAAGATGGCCGCCAAAAGTGGCGAAAATTGAAATTTTTCAATTGCACATAGAATACTGTACCACTACCATGCGAGTCAAAATTTCTGTCAAAATGGCTCTATCTTTTACGGTTTCCGAGATATTAACATTTTTTTGTTTTTCCGCAAAAATTCAAGATGGCCGCCAAAAGTGGCAAAAATTGCAAATTTAATAAGTAAATTAAATTTTTATAAGTTAATACCCTATCCAATGGACAATTGCTAATCCGGTCGGCGCAGACCGGCCCGCCAAACGCCAGAAAAAGACGTCCTGTGTTGCCACCGGCTGGCCGGTCCGTAGTACTGTGCACTCCCCAGATGGCGCCTCGTACTTCCTTCCTGTCTAGACAACCTGACGTCATAGCATCTTTTTCGTTGTCTAAACCTCTTAGACCCCTAGTAAGCTGATAGCGGGGTCGGTGGGAGGGTCTTGTGTGTCCATTGGATAGGGTATTAACTTATAAAAATTTAATTTACTTATTAAATTTGCAATTTTATTGCGTTAATACATCCTATCCAATGGACAATTGCTGAATAACTACCGCTTGGTCGGCGGGTAAGTTCTAATTCTAATTCTAATAGTACTTTTATAGCGCTTAATCTCTATCTAATGATAGACTCTAAGACGCAGAAAGCCAAAATCAGAGATCGTAATCGTTAAATCAGGGACATTGCAGGGGTCGACACCACGGAGAGACAAAATGAAAAACTAGGGGTGATCTAGGGTGGGTAAGCTTTTTCAAAGAGGTAAGTCTTCAACTTTTTTCTGAATGAGGAGAGAGATTTAGCTGAGCGTACATCATCAGGAAGATCATTCCAAATTCTTGGGGCATCGTATGCAAAGCTAAGGCCAAAATGCTTTTTAGACTTATATATTGAAGCACAATGTGGGACCTCAAGCAGCACACCATCAGATTGACTTCTGCGTGTTCTATACACACTATGCCTGGGTTTAAGGAAAGGTTCAAAGTATTTTGGATGGCCACTATGTAGAAACTTGTACACCAACAGGGCTGTCTTGAAAACAGAGCGATGCAAGACAGGCAGCCAATGAAGACTCTTTCTTACAGGAGTGATATGTGAGTATTTGGTGGTATTAGCCACAATTCTTGCAAGACTGTTCTGAACACATTGGAGCCTCCGAATGTCTAGAGCAGAGAGACCTCTGAACAAGGAATTGCAGTAGTCAAGACGACTTCCCACCAAGGCATTTGCAGCTAAAAGAGCAGCTTCACGTGTAAGATATCCTCTGAGTCGCTTTAAATCCCTGATATGAACAAAACTAGCCTTACAGGTATTCCTGACATGGCAAGAGAAGGAAAAATCGGAGTCAAACCAGACACCTAAGTTACTAGGGACTTATGTGAACTCACAAGTAATAGCAAATTTTAACCTACGGTCTAGGCTGACTTCGTCAGGAGACCTATAGGTCCAGGCATGTATCTCACTTCTACGCTTGCCCAAACCCAGGGCCAAGAGGAAACTGCCTTGAAGGTCAAATGCTTCAAGGAGGCCTTCAATTGGTTCAAAATGAACCTTGTCAGCTGGTGCAAAAACCAGGGAGAGGTTCCAGGAGGGGGTTCCCCTCCGGCCTTTGGGTCTGTCTCAGTGGAAGTTATCCAGGAGACGAGTGAGATTTTCATCCTTACTAACATTGATGGGCAAATTTTACAGACTATCAGCAATGGCTGACATGTAACCATCAATGGTACTGGGCTGCAACTTCCTGTCCTGAAGCAGGTATCTAAGGAAGTCAGCAACTGACTTTACAGGTGGTGCCCGAAGTCCACCTGATGAATGATACATCACTTGGTAAAAATGACCCATTTGCCTCATAGACCGATCTGACTGACCCCCCTTTTGAGGAGCCTCAATTCTTGCTGCCACTGCCTCAGACAAGTCCTGCTCCTCGATTGCTGAGGCTCTAGGAACCCTGCATGGAGATTAAGATTTGTCAGATTTCTGTGAGGGATCTGATCGAATGGCTGTGAACAGGCTGGGCAGATTGGGCAGGCTCAGAGGGATGTGGCTGGACATGGCCACTAGATCCCAAAACCAAGGCATGTTGGGCCACCCCGGAGCAATCAGAATGATTCTCTTACATGGGGAGTCTTGTGACTTCTCCACCACTTTGCCCAATATGGCTGATGGTGAGAAGGTGTATCCTTTTAGATCCTACCATGGCCGACTGAGCACATCCACTGCTGTGGCCAGGGGATCCGGTACCGGTGACACAAAACAGAGGTAACTTGTTGTTGAACCTTGTGGCAAATAAGTCTATTTTGGGCCGGTGCCACCTACTGCATAGAGTGGAAGACCTCTGGAAGGAGAAACCACTGTTTTGATGGTCTGGCCTAGCCTGGACAGCCTGTCTGCTACCACATTATGCCGGCCTGGAATGTGTCGTGCTTTAGAGTCACTTGTTTCCTGGTACACCAGGTCAAGATTCCCCATAGTAGGGCACAAAGTGGGCCCGACCTCATTTCTCCTTCCTTAATGTATGACACTACTGTGGTGTTGTCAGTTGCTACAAGTACTATCTTGCTTGAGCAAAGGTCTTAGAACTCTTAAAGTCAGAAAAACTGCTTAAAGTTCTAGATAGTTAATATACAACCTGCTTCCCGGAGGGGACCAGGTTGCTCCTGCAAAGTGCTCATCTAAGTGAGCGCCCCACCCTTCTATTGAAGCGTCTGTAAATATTTGCAGAGCATGTTTAATTGGGTGTAATGGTTGGCCTGTAAGAACATTGTCTTCCTTCAGCCATCATTGTAAATGGGGGGGTGCAGGGACCTGGGGACTTGGATCACCTTTTCCAGTGATTCTGGTACCCTCCAGTTGTTTTGAGATGCCACTGTATGGGTCTCATATGGAGTCGACCTAGATTAACTTGCTTTTCTGTAGCTGTCAGTAACCCATCAAGGACATGAATTCCCGGACCGGCAAGCCGGTAGGGATAGCAGTTTTAACATAGTCTCTTGAAGGTTCTGTCACCGGTCCAGAGTCGGTCGGAACCGATCAGACCTGAAGTCGAACTGGTAGCCTACAAAATCAAAGTCTTGTTTGGGCTCCCGCTCTGATTTCTGTAAGTTCATCAGCCAACCCAGTTGCTGACACACTATTTACTAGTTCCCTTTGTATCTTGGAGACAAGCCTGGGATCTGGCTCTCACCAACCAGTCGTCTAGGTACTGGTGGCTTCTGAAGTCCTTGTGTATGGTCACAAATTTCACCTCCTTTGGTATCACAGTGAGCTCCAAAGGTGCTGTGGACAAACCGAATAGCAGGCATTACCTGGATTGTCCTTGTATAAGTATATGGGAGTAGGTATCCCTCCTTGAACATTTATAATACCTAGGGTCCAGCCCCCGAGGCTTCCTAAGTTCCCGAAAAAGGGCTTAGTCTGGAACCTACAGGCAGATTGTGTGCCACATTTGGGACATTTGGTATTTTGAAAAAAATATTTTCTGTCCCTCCGGACACTGGTCCGGTCTGGTGACAATGATCCAAGTTAACAGTCTCTCTGTTCTTATTGTGGTCCGGTGGGGTTGACACAACTTTCCACATCAATAGACTCTTTGCCCCGGGCCAGCAGCCTGCAAGGTGCAGCATTTACCAGAGCAATTGTCATTTGTGAGATGTCTGACCCCTGGCTGGACATGATGACAAACTTTATTATCTCTCCAGTCAAGTCCAGCACCGATAACAGTTTGTTGAGAGGTGTGATAAGGGAAGGTTGCCTGGCAGTAGCTTGGGACACTGTCATATCACTGTCATATCCCCAAGACCCCTGACTGGTCTAAGAATTCTCTGTAACCAAATTTACTTAGGCAACTCTGTCCAGTACCAGGACTCCATACCTGGTACTTTACTGTAACCAGTAATTTTCTGTAAACTGGGAGGCTGGGGTCACCAATGAATTTAGACAGCTACTGGTCTATATATATATTTTTTTTTTTTTTTTTTTTTAACCAGTTGGGGTGAAGCCCTGTACAGTAAGGACTGTGTAGCCAGTGTTAGTAGACTTTGTAACCGGTAGGTTGAAGCAAGTGTACAAGACTGTGTAGCCAGTACCAGTCGGTACACTCTGTAACCAGTTGTTGAAGTAAGTGTACAAGGCTGTGTACCCAGTACCAGCCAGACACTCTGTAACCAGTTGTTGAAGCAAGTGTACAAGGCTGTGTACCCAGAACCAGCTGGTACGCTCTGTACCCAGCTGTTGAAGCAAGTGTACAAGGCTGTGTAACCAGTACCAGCCGGTACACTCTGTAACCAGTTGTTGAAGCAAGTGTACAAGGCTGTGTAGCCCAGTACCAGTCGGTACACTCTGTAAACAGTTGTTGAAGCAAATGTACAAGGCTGTGTACCCAGAACCAGCTGGTACGCTCTGTACCCAGCTGTTGAAGCAAGTGTACAAGGCTGTGTAACCAGTACCAGCCGGTACACTCTGTAACCAGTTGTTGAAGCAAGTGTACAAGGCTGTGTAGCCCAGTACCAGTCGGTACACTCTGTAAACAGTTGTTGAAGCAAATGTACAAGGCTGTGTACCCAGAACCAGCTGGTACGCTCTGTACCCAGCTGTTGAAGCAAGTGTACAAGGCTGTGTAACCAGTACCAGCCGGTACACTCTGTAACCAGTTGTTGAAGCAAGTGTACAAGGCTGTGTAGCCCAGTACCAGTCGGTACACTCTGTAACCAGTTGTTGAAGCAAATGTACAAGGCTGTGTAGCTAGTACCAGCCGGTACACTCTGTAACCAGTTATTGAAGCAAGTGTACAAGGCTGTGTAGCTAGTACCAGTCGGTACACTCTGTAACCAGTTGTTGAAGCAAGTGTACAAGGCTGTGTAGCCAGTATACTGGTGGGTACACTCTGTAACCAATCGCTAAAGCAATTTTACAACTATCTTTTGTGTTGAATTCAGCTTGCTGTAGGTTTCCTCCATTAATTAAAGTATTTCTTAAATCGCATGTCTTGTTCGAAGATTTGACAGTTGCTGGGAAAGCCCTTGTAATCTATTTTTAGAAACACTTGGTATTCGGTGTGTCACGTGACCAGCCTGCTGGTCGGAAAGACACGCGATTGGCTGATTGGAGTTCGTCAGTTGCCGCGTTCTTTTGTGATAATTAAACATGCAAATGCGCAGTATACTGCTCATCCACAAACCCCACTACCGACAACGCAGGTCGGTTCATGAGAGAAGGACTGGTATCGCAGTAGATGTAAGTTGTGAAGAACGCAGTTCGACCTTCCTGGTCGGTGAAAACACGTGACCAGCTTCGTGATTTGGTCGGAAGGACACGCGATTGGCTAACTGGAGATGACATCAGTATTCGCGTTCTTTGTGTGATGCTTTACCAGCAAGTTTACAATCCACAAAACCCCACTACCGACAACAAGGTCGGGTCTGTAAAGCAGGGACTGTAGTCACAGTAGACGTGAGTTCTGAAGAACGCACTTCCGACCTTCCTGGTCGGTGAAAACACGTGACCTGCTTCGTGATTGGTCGGAAAGACACGCGATTGGCTGACTGGATATGACGTCAGAGGTCGCGTTCTTTTGAGCTGGCCGGCCGGCTGATGCTTTTAAAGCAGAGAAGCCTGGGCCAGTGCACTCTGTAGATGAAGTCCTGGCCGGTCTGAAGTCGATTCTTCTTTTCAGCCGGCTGTACACTCAAACCAGTTTCCTGGCCATCCACCTCCCTTACTACCGACATAAGTGCCGGGTCCACAAGGGAGGGACTGAGAGTGATTAAAGATGAAGTTCCTTCTATGTAAATACTAGGTGAGGTCGGCTGAACATGAGCTTGCCGGTCGACTAATGCTTTACAGCAAAGATGTCTGGACCAGTGCGCTCTGAAGAAATCTGAAGAATTCACCTATTGCTTCTGATGAAAAAACACTAAATACTCGAGCTAGGCTGGTGTGACTGATGCTTTACAGCAGAGAAGTCGGTACCAGTGCGCTCTGAAGAATCTGAAGAATGCATCTCTTGCTTGGGGAATTCCTTCTATTACAGTGTTCAAAACTACGTAGATTGCAGTTCCCCGTGATTTCTATTGGAAGTACCAGAAAGACGTTTCTATGGTGACTGTAGCCTCAAACAAAAGACACGGATAAAAATACCTGTAAGTAGTATATCCATAATTCCTCAATATTGTCGATCTGCCCCTAACAACACAAAGGTTGAATGGGAGGAAACTAGTAAAATGGCTGCCTTTATATTTCGCGTCGTAACTGCCCTATCATCAACACTAAATAGAGTCAGCTAGGGAGCGTTTCCAGCAGATTTAATCATGTATATCCGTGCTTGATATGCAGATAACACTTTTAAACCAAAATATTTGCAATTCAGGTGAAAAATCCATCATAATGCACACTTTTCCTTAAAATATCTGGAGATTGTTGAAAACACGTTCGCACAGTACACGCGCCAAACGAAAAAGATGCTATGACGTCAGGTTGTCTAGACAGGAAGGAAGTACGAGGCGCCATCTGGGGAGTGCACAGTACTACGGACCGGCCAGCCGGTGGCAACACAGGATGTCTTTTTCTGGCGTTTGGCGGGCCGGTCTGCGCCGACCGGATTAGCAATTGTCCATTGGATAGGATGTATTAACGCAATAAAATTGAAATTTTTCAATTTTGTATAGAATACTTTCCTACTACCCTACGGGTCAAAAATTCTGTCCAAATCGCTCTATCTCTTACGGTTTCTCAGATATTAAGATTTTTTCGCTTTTCGCAAAAATTCAAGATGGCCGCCAAAAGTGGCAAAAATTGAAACTTTTCAATTTTGTATAGAATACTTTCCAACTACCCTACGGGTCAAAAATTCTGTCCAAATCGCTCTATCTCTTACGGTTTCTGAGATATTCAGATTTTTTTCATTTTTCGCAAAAATTCAAGATGGCCGCCAAAAGTGGCGAAAATTGAAATTTTTAAATTTTGTACAGAATACTTTTCTACTACCCTGTGAGTCAAAAATTCTGTCCAAATCGCTCTATCTCTTACGGTTTGTGAGATATTAAGATTTTTTTGTTTTTCGCAAAAATTCAAGATGGCCGCCAAAAGTGGCGAAAATTGAAAATTTTTCAAATTTTGTATAGAATACTTTTCTACTACTCTGTGGGTCAAAAATTCTGTCAAAATCGCTCTATCTCTTACGGTTTCTGAGATATTAGCAAATTACTCAAAAGTAGTACTGAAAATACACAATGAAGTACCTAAATGGCTATTACTCATATACTGACAAAGCTATCAGTCCCAAATGCAATACCAAGCGAGCTATGGACATAACAATCTTGTATTCAAAATTGTAGTAAAATATCTTTAATTATTTTGGCTTAAATGCACGGAAACCAATGGGTACTGAAAATAGCTGTACTTAAGTATTACTCGGTAAGCAAAAGAGGTACAACAGCCAAAAGCAATCCCAAGCAAGCTACTGACCCAACAAGCCTGCATACCAAATTTGGTGACAATAGCTCTAATACTTTTCCTTTAAAAGAGCGGAAACCATGCGTGACGCCGGACATCGGACGCCGGATGCCGGAAAAAGCAAAAATAATATATCCACCCCCCAGGGGGGTGGACATAATTCACTGCCAGAGGGACCTGGTCACTGCCAGAAAGCAAGCTGCATATATATTATTTGGAACTCAAGGCAGTATTTCTTGCCTTAAAAGAGTTTCAAAACCTCTGTGCAAACAAAATAGTACTTGTGGCAACCGACAACACTACAGTGATGTCGTACATAAACAAGGAAGGGGGCATGAGGTCGGGCACACTCTGTGCCCTACTATGGAGGATCTTGACCTGGTGTACCAGACACCAAGTAACTCTAAAAGCCCGACATATCCCCGGATGACTGAATGTGGTGGCAGACAAGCTATCCAGGCTAGGCCAGACCATTCAAACAGAATGGTCCCTCCTTCCAGAGGTTTTCCAAGCTATATGCAGCAGGTGGCACCGACCTCAGGTAGATCTATTTGCCACGAGGTTCAACAACAAGTTGCCTCAGTTCGTGTCACCAGTACCGGACTCCCTGGCAGTAGAAGTGGATGCTCTCAGTATACCATGGGAGAATCTGGACGCATACGCCTTCCCACCAGCGGCCATCTTGGGCAAAGTGGTGGAGAAGCTACAGGACTCCCCTTTCAAGAGAATCATTCTGATTGCTCCGGGGTGGCCAAACATGCCTTGGTTTTGGGATCTGGTGACCATGTCCAGTCAGATCCCACTGAGCCTGCCCAACCTGTTGACACAACCTTTCAATCAGATCCCTTACAGAAATCTGACAAACCTAAATCTCCATGCATGGTTCCTAGAGTCGCAACAATCAAGGAGCAGGGCTTCTCTGAAGCAGTGGCAACAAGGATTGAGGCTCCTCAAAGAGGATCAACCAGATCAGTCTATGAGGCAAAGTGGGCCATTTTTACAAAGTGGTGCATCACTAATCAGGTGGACTTCAGGGCACCCCCTGTGAAGTCAGTTCCGGACTTCCTTATGTATCTATTTGAGGACAGGAAGTTACAGCCCAGCACCATTGATGGATACAGGTCTGCCATTGCTGATAAACTGGGAAATTCAACCCTGAACATCAGCAAAGATGAAAATCTCACTCGCCTCTTGGATAGTTTCCATAGAGACAGACCCAAGGGTAGAAGGGGTATCCCTTCCTGGAACCTATCTCTGGTCTTACACCAGCTCACAAAGCCCCCCTTTGAACCAATCAAAGAGGCTTCCTTGAAGTATTTGACCTTTAAGACTGTTTTCCTCTTAGCCCTGGGTTCAGGCAAACGCAGAAGTGAGATTCATGCTTGGCAAAACAGAAATATCAGACACCAATCTGACTGGTCAAAGGTGTCCCTGTACCCATCTCCCAGCTTTCTTTCCAAGAACCAGCTGGCCAAAGAGGGTCCGGACTGTGTGGCCCCCATAGTGATACCAGCCCTGGCCCCAACCCTGGATAGATCCCTCAAGTCTGATAGGTCACTCTGTCCAGTCAGAGCTTTGCGTTACTACTTGGACAGGACTTCAGGCAGAATAAGGAGTTGGTCTTTGTCTCCTTCAAGAAAGGTTTCGACAAGGATATCTCACTTGCCACTATCTCCTCATGGATCAAACAGACTGTGATCCTATGCTATGAGCTCTCAGAACAGGAGGCCCACACCTTGCATCAGGTCAAAGCCCATGATGTCAGGGCCTTTGCTGCTTCTAAGGCGTTCCAGTCTGGAATTTCCTTGGAACAGATCTTGTCAGCCTGTGACTGGAAGTCACATAATACCTTTACACAATTTTATTTGGAGGATGTGGCTTGGGCTGACTCCGACCTCTACCACCTTGGGCCTGTAGTGGCTGCTCAGCAGATCCACAAATAAAAGATGCTATGAGGTCACGCTGTCTATACAGGAAGGAAGTACGATGCGCCATCTGGCGAGTGCACTAGTACTAGGGACCGGCCGGCCAGAGGAAACACAGGGCGTCTTTTTCTGGCATTTGGCGGGCCGGTCTGCGCCAACCGGATTAGCAATTGTCCATTGGATAGGGTATTACCTTATAAAAATTTAATTTACTTATTAAATTTGCAATTTTATAGCTGACCCCAAAGTAAGTTAATAACATATTTAAACAAAATACTGTAAATGCAATAGTTTTCAAGTTACAACTGATTAACTAAACAGTGAAAACCTAAAAGTAGGTATTGCTCAGCTATGCAATGAGCTACAGGCCTACAATTTCACTATATTATAACTGACAAATAAGTATATGAACAATATATTTAAACAAAATACTCTAAATGCAATAGTTTTCAAGTTACAACTAATTTACTCAACAGTGAGAATTTGAAAGTAGCTCTTGCTTAGCTATGCCATGACCTACAGGTCTCCAATTTTACTATGTTAAAGATGACCCAAAAGTAGATGAACAACATATTTATAGAAAAAAACTTTAAATGCAATAGTTATCAAGTTACAAGTGATTTACTTAACAGTGAGAACCTGAGAATAGCTATTACTCAGTGATGCCATGAGCTACACATCTGATTTACTCAACAGAGAAAACCTCAAAGTAGATATTGCTCAGCCATGCAATGAGCTACAGGTCTGCAACTTTACCATGTTATAGCTGACCCAAAAGTAGGTGAATGATATATTTAAAGAAAATACTCTAAATGCAATAGTTTTCAACACATAGTTACAACTGATTTACTGTGACAGTGAGAACCTGAAAGTAGCTACTACTCAGATATGCCATGACCTGCAGGTCTGCAATTTCACCATGTTATAGCTGACCCAAAAGTACTCTAAATGCAATAGTTTTTAAGTTACAACTGATTTACTCAACAGAGTGAACCTGGAAGTAGGCATTACTCAGCTATGCCATGACATACAGGTCTGCAATTTCACTGTTTTAACTAACCCAAAAGTAGGTGAACAACTTATTTATAGAAAATACTTTAAATGCAACAGCTATCAAGTTACATCTGAATTACCCAACAGTGAGAAAACTTGAAAGTAGCTATTGCTTAGCTATGCCCTGACATACAGGTCTGTAAATTCACTATGTTAAAGCTGACCCCAAAGTAGGTGAACAACATATTTATAGCAAATACTTAAAATGTAATATAGAGTTACAACTGATTTACTCAACAGTGAGAACCTGAGAATAGCTATTACACAGCTAAGCCATGAGCTACACGTCTGCAATTTTACTATGTTATAGCTAATTCAAAAGTCAGCTGACACAAAAACAAGAATTCAACAGAATTGTACTGTGTCACCAGCTTTAGTTAAAGACTGAAGCGGATGAAATTCGAAAGCACATAACTTATGCCAGACAGACAAAAATAGTTGACGTGCAGCATTTCTGCAAATCCAGACCATCTTTCAGAAGGACTGAGTCATGGTGAAGCCCCATCTTGTTGAAAAATATAACTTAAACTGCTAGTCATATGACCATACAAATTAATGCATTGTGCAAGATGTCCTGTCTTGTCTGCTTCCACTCTTCATGGAGGAAAGGACTTGTATTTGTTCAGATCCTCTCTTCATGGAGGAAAGAAGGGCTTATATCTGTCCACCATTTTGTGGGACAGCAAACGAGCATTATCTAATCTTGTGGAGTGTTAGGTCACTTTACCATACAGGTTTCTTCAGGACTTTTTATATCCACAACGGATAAACAGAAAAAACTGCTGCCTGATATTGCTGAAAAAGCTAACCAGCTCCTATTCATGCAGGGGTTTGGAATGCAAAAAATCCACAGAAATATAAGTCAAAGAACAGAAAAAAGTGTTGCCATGGCAACACTTGTTGCCAGGTGTTACCGAAAAACTAAGCTGAAATCAATGCAAGGGTTTGGAATGCAAAGATACCTGAGAAAAATTTTCAAGCCCAAGAAACATAAAAAATGTTACCATGGCAACACTTGTTATGAGATGTTGCCGAAAAACTAATCAGCTCCAATCTGTGTGGGGTATGGAAAACAAAGAACCCATAAAACTAGAGATTGCATCTCGACGCATTGTATCCCCAGACGGGACATAGTTAAGGCGTGAATATGTCGGTCTTGAGCCTGTTTCCAGGAGCACCAGGTCAGGATTCTCCATAGTACCAGATTACTCCCAAAAGCTAATCACTAGTTCTTTCAGTTATATCTGTCTTTAAAAATTACATTTCATGGATCCAGAAGATCCATATAGTGATCCGGATCACTTCCAAAATTCAATCATTTCATCCTTTTACCTTTTCAGACATATTCTAAAAATTTCATCAAAATCCGTCCATAAGTTTTTTAGTTATCTTGTACACAAACACATCTGGCAGCCTGGATCCACATGATCCAGACAGTGATCCGGATCACTTCCAAAATTCAATCATTTCATCCTTTTACCTTTTCAGACATATTCTAAAAATTTCATCAAAATCCGTCCATAAGTTTTTTAGTTATCTTGTACACAAACACATCTGGCAGCCTGGATCCACATGATCCAGACAGTGATCCAGATTACTCCCAAAAACTAATCACTTGTTCTTTGTCCCATTTAAGACATTTCCTGAAAATTTCATAAAAATCCATCCATGACTTTTTGAGCTATTTGTCTTTAAAAATTACATTTCTTGGATCCAGAAGATCCAGATAGTGGTCCAGATCACTCACAAAATTGAACCATTTCTTCCTTTTACCACTTCTTCCTTTTACCATTTGTTACATATCCTAAAAATATCAAAGTCCATCCCAAGATTATGTGGCAGCCTGGATCCAGATGATCCAGACAGTGATCCCGATCACTCCAAAAATTTAATCACTTGTTCCGTGTACCATTTAGGCCATTTGCTGAAACAATCCATCCATAACTTTTTGCGGTATCTGTCTTTAAAAATTACATTTCATGGATCCAGAAGATCCATATAGTGATCTGGATCACTTCCAAAATTCAATCATTTCATCCTTTTACCTTTTCAGACATATCCTGAAAATTTCATCAAAATCCGTCCATAAGTTTTTGATTTATCTTGTACATAAACACATCTGGCAGCCTGGATCCAGATGATCCAGATCACTCCCAAAATCTAATCACTTGTTCCTTGTCCCATTTAGGACATTTCCTGAAAATTTCATCAAAATCCACCCATGACTTTTTGAGCTATTTGTCTTGAAAAATTATATTTCATGGATCCAGAAGATCCAGATAGTGGTCCAGATCACTCGCGAAATTGAACCATTTCTTCCTTTTACCACTTCTTCCTTTTACCATTTCTAACATATCCTAAAAATATCATCAAAATTCATCCTAAAACTAGACCAAGGACGCATCTGTGGCCAGATGCTGGATGTATCCTCCGACAAAGGCCAACTAAGATAGTTTGGAAGATAAACAGCATTTTTCGTTGATAAGCAAGGTGAAAGCACTTTTAAGTTTGGCTAACCTTATTTGACCCTGTAGCAGGGGCCCAAGGTGAAGTCTGACCACATCGAAAGATTCGCAGCCCATGATTTCCTATAAGTCGTTTTCACATTGCAAACCTCTAGGACCAATAATAAGCAGGAGGGGGCCCCAAGGTCAAATCTGACCACATGAAAAGATTTGCAGCCCATGACTTCCTATAAGTTGTTTTCATATTAATGAGTTATTTGAGAAATACTGGCTATCTGCAATACTTCTAGAGATAATTCGCATTTACTCATTTTGAGTAGGTGAGTAATTACCTACGGGTCTGAAAATTCACCAAGTGAAAGCTCTCCCAAAAGTAGATGAATGAGTTATTTGATAAGAATTGGATATCTGCAATACTTTTAGAGATAATTAGCATTTAATCATTTTGAGTAGGTAAATAATTAGCTACAGGTCTGAAACTTCACCAAGTAAAAGGTCTCCCAAAAGTAGGTGAAGGAGTTATTTGACAAAAATTGGCTATCTGCAATACTTTTAGAGATAATTTGCATTTACTCATTTTCAGTAGGTGAGTAATTACCTACGGGTCTGAAACTTCACCAAGTGAAAGCTCTCCCAAAAGTAGGCAAATGAGTTATTTGATAAGAATTGGATATCTGCAATACTTTTAGAGATAATTAGCATTTACTCATTTTGAGTAGGTGAATAATTAGCTACAGGTCTGAAACTTCACCAAGTGAAAGGTCTCCCAAAAGTAGGTGAAGGAGTTATTTGACAAAAATTGGCTATCGGGAATACTTTTAGAGATAATTTGCATTTACTCATTTTGAGTAGGTGAGTAATTACCTACGGGTCTGAAACTTCACCAAGTGAAAGCTCTCCCAAAAGTAGGTGAAGGAGTTATTTGAGAAAAATTGGCTATCTGCAATACTTTTAGAGATAATTCACATTTACTCATTTTGAGTAGGTGAGTAATTACCTACAGGTCTGGAACTTCAGCATGTGAAAGCTCTCCCAAAAGTAGGTGAATGAGTTATTTAAGAAAAATTTGCTATCTGCAATACTTTTAGAGAAAATGCAGAATTACTCATTTTTAATAGGCAAGTAATTTAGCCACAGGCCTAATTTAGACATAAGGCCTACCAATAGAATACTGTGGTGCACCCTCTAATATACCTTGCAAACTTGAGAAGGCTAGCTATAATATTTTTTTCGTTAGAGCGGTAATGGTGAAATCTCTCTACACACTGCGGCTATCCAGTGGATACAATGATTTACTCAACAGTGAGAACCTGAAAGTAGATATTGGTAAACTATGCCATGACATAGAGGTCTGCAATTTCACTCTGTTATAGCTGACCAAAAATTATGTGAATAACATATTTAAACAAAATACTGTAAATGTAATAGTTTTCACGTTATAACTGATTTACTCAACAGTGATAACCTCAAAGTAGCTATTACTCAGCTATACAATGAGTTACATGTCTGGATTTTTTCTATGTTATAGCTGACCCAAAATTAGGTGAACAACATATTTAAGCAAAATACTGTAAATGCAATAGTTTTCAAGTTACAACTGATTTACTCAATAGTGAGAACCTGAAAATAGCTATTGCTCAGCTATGCCATGAGCTATAAGTCTGTAATTTCTCGATGTTATAGCTGACCCAAAAGTAGGTGAACAACATATTTTAACAAAATACTCCAAATGCAATATTTTTCAAGTTACAAGTCATTTACTCAACAGTCAGTACCTGAAAATAGCTATTGCTCAGTTGTGCCATGAGCTACAGGTCTGTAATTTCACTATGTTATAGCTGAACCAAAAGTAGCTGAATAACATATTTACACAAATTTCTGTAAATGCAATAGTTTTCCAATTACAACTGATTTACTCAACAGTGTGAACTTCAAAGTAGCTATTACTCAGCTATGCAATGAGCCACAGGTCTGGAACTTCACTATGTTATAGCTGACTCCGAAATAGGTGAATAACATATTGAAACAAAATACTCTAAATGTAATACTTTTGAAGTTATAAGTAATTTACTCAATAGTGATAACCTAAAAGTAGCTATTACTCAGCTATGCCATGAGCTACAGGTCTGAAATTTTACTATGTTATAGCTGACCCAAAAGTAGCTGAATAACATATTTATACAAAATTGTGTAAATGCAATAGTTTTCAAGTTACAAGTGATTTTACTCATGATGGAAGTTACTGAAAAGCCCAAAAGTAGCTATTACTCACTTAGCTATTGAGACAGACACCCAAGTTACTCACCATGTTGTATCTATGAAAAAAGTAGCTGAATAACATATTTTAACAAAATGCTCTAAATGCAACACTTTTCAAGTTATAAGTGATTTAGTGCATGATTTCATGACTTCTAATGCATTTTAGACATTTTTGTCTACCACAGGCCTAATTTAGACATAAAGCCTACCAAAAAGATAGGATGGCGAGTCCTCTAGCATACCAAGCCACCTGCCAAATATGAAAGAAATCCGGAAAGAAATGTGGACTGTAGGTCGCTAACAAGCAATATTCCACATTTTAGACATTTTTGTCTACCACAGGCCTAATTTAGACATAAAGCCTACCAAAAAGATAGGGTGGCGAGTCCTCTACCATATCAAGCCACCTGCCAAATATGAAAGAAATCCAGAAAGAAATGTGGACTGTAGGTCGCTAACAAGAAATCTCTGCGGACGCGGACGAGGGCGCGGACGACAACGATGATGAATCCATAGTATCCCCGCTTCACGTCGGGGATACAATTATGTTGCAGCCTGGGTCCAGATCACTCCAAAAATATAATCACTTGTTCCTTGTACCATTTAGGTCATTTGCTGAAAATGTCATCACAATCCATTCATAACTTTTTGAGGTATCGGTCTTTAAAAATTACATTTCATGGATCCAGAAGATCCATATAGTGATTCGGATCACTTCCAAAATTCAACCATTTCATCTTTTACCTTTTCAGACATATCCTGAAAATTTCATCAAAATCCACCCAGAAGTTTTTCAGCTATATTGTACACAAACACATCTGACAGCCTGGATCCGGATGATCCAGATCACTCCCAAAATCTAATCACTTGTTTTTCGTCCCATTAAGGACATTTCCTGAAAATCAAAATGCACCCATAAGTTTAAGAGTTATCTGTCTTTAAAAATTAAATTTCATGGATCCAGAAGATCCAGACAGTGATCCGGATCACTCCCAAAATTTAATCATATCTTACTTTTACCATTTTGGACATATCCTGAAAATTTTTCAAAATCCATCTGTCAGTTTTTGAGTTATCTTATTCACAAACAAACAAACAAATAGAGGGCCAAAAATGACCCTCGGTCAGGTACTTTGGCGGTCAGTGGATGACCTTAAATGAAGATCTGTAACTGGTAAGCCTGGATGCTGGTACTCCATCATGTACTCAACCTCCAAAGCCATTTTCAATAGTTTCCATGCAATGTAGTCAGCATTAAGTGTGAAAATATCTACAAATTTGCCAAAAATGACCCTTGGTCAGGTACTTTGGCGGTCAGTGGATGACCTTAAATGAAGATCTGTAACCGGTAAGCCTGGATGGTAGAAGTCCATCATGTACTCAACCTCCAAAGCCATTTTCAATAGTTTCCATGCAATATAGTCAGCATTAAGTGTGAAAATATCTCCAAAAAGGCCAAAAATGACCCTCGGTCAGGTACTTTGGCGGTAAGTGGATGACCTTCAATGAAGAGCTTCAAGGTCAAATTTCTGCATGCTTACAGAGGACATATATATGTATTATATATACCAGCCATAGGATGATCTGACTTTCTGTATAGGAGAACTGGGCCAAAAAGTGAAAAAATGGCTAAAAACTGACCTTTAAGAGGCCACCAGTGACCTTGAGATTGAAGGTCAAGGTCACAAAACAATAGGGTTCGTGGCATTGCCCATATATACCCACATACCAAATTTGAAAGTTCTAACTAAAATATTTTTTAAGTTATCGCGTCCAAAAGGAAATCTCTGTGGCAGCGGCGGCGGCAGCGTGACCGTACTGAATCCTAAGTATCCCCGACTTTCGTCTGGGGATACAAATATTTGTAAGTCAAAAAAAAAAGAGGAAAAAAGTGTTGCCATGGCAACACTTGTTGCCAGGTGTTGCCGAAAAGCTAATCAGCTGCAGTCTGTGCAGGGGTATGGAAAGCAAAGAGCCCAAAAAAATATTTACAAGTCTAAGAAAAAAAAACAAAAAAGTGTTGCCGTGGCAACACGTGTTGCCAGGTTTGCCAAAAAACTAATCCGCTCCAGTCTGTGCAGGGGTACGGAAAGCAAAGAACCCATAAAATATTTATAAGTCCAAGAAACAGAAAAAAGTGTTGCCATGGTAACACTTGTTGCCAGGTGTTGCCGAAAAACTAATCAGCTGAAATCAATGCAAGGATTTGGAATGCAAAGATACCCGAGAAAAAATTTTAAGCACAAGAAACATAAAAAAGTGTTGTGGTAACATTACAATAAAGATCCTGTTTTGGTCTAGACACATGTACATGTTTAAATGAAAAACTCTAACCTATCACTTTAATATTGCCAAAACATCACTGAAATTTGTCCTAACCTTAAACTGAATGTAAGTCAATGTAAATGTTAAGAGTTTAAGTTCATGTTAACTATGTTGACTCTGTTCAAGGCTACTTATAGCCAAAATTTAAATGTGCTTAAAATCTATTGCACATAATTTAAGATATTATCCAAAATTATAAAAGAAAAGTAATTATAATTATGCCATTACTGAGAGTTAAAGGTCACCTCAATGTAGTCTCAGGGCATTTCTGCAACATCAGTTACATGTACCTGTAAAATATAGATCAAATATGTCATGCCATTTTGGTATACTTTGTGGAATCATAGAAAAAGTTGAACTCAGTAACATTCTTTTACACATGGGAGTTTAAGGTCACCTTAAAATAGGGCACACCTTCAGGACTAGATACATCAACATACCAAATTTACATTAAATCTGTCATGCAGAATTGAAATACTCTCCAGAAATTGAAAAACTTAAATTCAATATAGTTATATTAACACTAGGAGTTTAAGGTCACCTTAAATTGGGCCACACCTTGATCAGTTACATCCACGTACCAAATATGAGCTTCTTTAAGCTATTGCCCACAAATCGCAAAAGTAAAATTCAATATAAATGTGTTATAAATGGGAGTTTAAGGTCATCTTAAAACAGGGTACATGTCAACAGCAACACCCACATGCCAAATTTGAATTTCATCCTACTTGCAATTTTTGACATATTTTCCTGAAACAAAGTGTGATGACGATGCTGGTCCTATAGGTGATCCATTACAGCTGAGTGACCCTAAACTATTACAACCTTAAACTCATAAGTTTCTAAAATATCAGCAATTTATTGTAACCTTATATACACATGCAAAACTTGAATGAAATTCCTTGAGTTACCTTCAGTATACGCTATGAAAAAGTGAAAAAACTTAAACTCAACATAATTCTTTTATACATGGGAGTTTAAGGCCACCTTAAAATAGGAAACACCATCAATACCAGTTACAACCACATGCCAAATCTGAATTGAATCCAACGACAAATTTTCGAGATACTGTCTGGAAACTCAAAAACTTAAAATCAATATAAGTATGTTACTAGTGGGAGTTTAAGGTCACCTTAAAATAGGGCACACCTTGAAAACCAGTTACAACCACATGCCAAATTTGAATTGAATTCATCAACCCATTTTTGAGATACTGTCTGGAAACGGAAAACCTTAATCTTGATATAAATATGTTACTACTGGGAGTTTAAGATCACCTTAAAATAGGGCACATCTTGAGGACCAATTACATGCACTGACCATATTTGTCCTCCAACATAGCTGCTAGTGACACCAAGGTAATGCAACCTTAAACTCATAAGTTTATCAAATATCAGGAATTTAATATAACCTTACAAAAGAGATTTTTTCTTGTGTAGACAGATGTACGTGATGAATATCAAAGATTAAAGTCTTAATTAGCACATCAAATATCTTTCAAACACCAAAAATTGTCCCAACCTTAAAGTCAAAATTAGTTTGCAGATGTGAGGGAGTTTAAGGGAATCTTGTCCTGTAGCTTTTCTTCACGGTTTGTTACATCCACAACTTGAAAGTTGCTTAGAATTGCAGTTTGAAATACTGTTGAAAAATTGCCACACTTAAAGTGAATATAATTCTGTTATTACTGAGAGTTTAAGTCACCTTATTGAAATGCACTTACCTGTGGCCAGTTACATATACATGCAAAATTTGAATGAAATTTCTCAAGTTATTTCCAGTATACTCTATTGAAAAATAATGTAAACTCAATATAACCTTTTAATGCATGAGAGTTTAAGGTCACCTTAAAGTAGGGCACACCTTGAAAACAAGCACATGCCAAATTTGATTTGAATCCATCAACAAATTTTTTAGATACCGTGCGGAAACAAAAAACCTTCAAATCAATATAAGTATCTTACTACTGTGAGTTTAAGGTCACCTTAAATAGGGCACACCTTGAGGAAAAGTTTTATCAATATGCCAAATTGGAATTTAATTAATCAAGACATTTTTGAGATACTCTCTGGAAAGTAAGTGTGAAGACTACTCTGACCATGTATGTCTTCCATCAAAGCTGTTAGTGACACAAATTAATGCAACCTTAAACTCATTAGTTTATAAAATGTCAGCAACTTACTATAACCTTACAAAGAGACAATATTTGGTGGATACATATGAACACGATGAATATCGATGCCCAACCTTAAACTCAAAGTTTGTTTGTTAGCAAACTTAAAGTGAAATAATTCTCTTCTTAATGGGAGTTTAGGTCACCTTATTGTGTGGCACTTACCTATGGTCAGTTATATATAATTGCAAAAGTTGAATGAAATTTCTGAAGGTTTCAGTATACTCCATAGAGAAAGAAAAACATAAACTGGACATAAATTTTTTATATAAGGGAGTTTAAGGTCACCTTAAAATAGGCCACACCTTCAAAACTAGTTACAACCAGATGCCAAATTTGAATTGAATCCATCAAGCCATTTTTGAGATATTCTCCGGAAACGAAAAAACTTAAATGGAGTTTAAGTATTTTACTAGTGGGAGTTTAAGGTCACAAAACTATACAGCACACCCCCAGGACTGGTTACATCCACATGCCAAATTTGAATTAAATCTGACAAGCCATTTTTGAGATACTATCCAGAAAACAAATTGTGACGACGACAGACGCCAACGACGCCACAAAATTGGATGACGAAGTGATCCCTATATGCCACTCAGCATAAATGCTGGTGACACAAAAAGTGCTTCCTTTCAGCGGTTTATTTCCTGGGACTGAACTTATACTTCTCTCCCCCTTCCTCAGAGTAGGTCTGTTAAAAAAAAGAGGGTTGGAACATTGGTATGTGCCCGCCAGTCTGGATACTGGCAACCGACTGTCAAGACATTCTGGAGTCCTAGTTACTGTTACCATTGCCTTTTTAAATTGTGAGTTCACTTACACTCCCTAGTAACTGACCCGCCTATCAAGCAGTAGTTATTCCAGCAATTGTCCATTGGGCAAGATGTATTAACGTAATAAAAATGTTAATTTAAAAAGTAAAATATATTTTTATAAGTTAATACCTCACCATAACAGGGTACTTCCTTTTAAGATAGAAATGACTTATTCATTATGCTAACTGCTGAATAGTGGGAAAGTAACTATAACTCACTTTGCTATTGCGGTTGGCATTCCAAATGTCAAACAAGTTGTACCTAAAGATAAAATATCCGAAAAAAGTAATCTGTGAAAATGCTAAAAATGCATCAGAGAACTAGCTACATTATTTCTGAAGGTATCAGCCATTTACTCATGAAAGGTGAGAAAGAGCAAAAACTGTCTCAGAATTTGTACATGGATGGAGTACTCCTCTCAGGTATACCAGGAAGGCATATTTTAGAATTTGATGAATGCAATATGTATTACAGTGTAGTCAAAAAAATATAAGACGACTGCTGCGGTGGTTATCTCCATCTGGGTATTAAGCAACAATGGGGGTAGTGTGATGACGAAACTGGGTTGAAAGCCCAAGAAGCAGTAATAAGGGAGATAAAAGACCTTTTCCATATAATAAACTGAACTTTGAAGCAACTTTACTAAGAAGCAAATGTAAAATCTAAGAGCAAGAAAATGTATGCAAAATTAAAGTATTAAAACAAGACAATTCAATTGCAAGATCACAGCATTAATCAGTAAACTAAAAATTATAAAGCTGTAAAATTTATTTTTTATTGCGTTAATACATCCTATCCAATGGACAATTGCTTTACCGGCCGGTGCGACCGGTCCCGCCAAATGACAGAAAAAGTCATCATGTATAAACTACCGGCAGGACCGGTCACGGAGTGTACATTCACCAGGTGTCGCCTCGTGCATACTTCCTGTCTAGACAGGATGACGTCATCGCGTCTTTTTCATTTGGCGCATGGAGTGTACAGATGTGTTTTTGTAACATGAAGATATTTGAAGACAACTCACGAACTTTTATGTATTTCTCATTCCCATCTTAATATTTGGTGTTCAAGATCATTATGGCGTCCCCTGGTCAAAGAAGAGGGACTTGTGGCCACGCTATGGTACTTTTTGACTCTCATTTGAAGTGTGCGAGGTGCCATGATACAGGTTTGGGGCAAGATCCATGTGTTGAAAAGAAACCTTGCGAAATCTGTGACAAGTTCATCCCTGAGCAGAAATCTCAGCTGGCCACCCCCACATATAGGGCGAGGAAAGAACACCAGAAGAAGATTAGCTCTCCCCCCTTGTAGATCCGTCTACAGTCACTGTTTTAGGGAAGGTCGAGAGTGGAAAAGGTGATCCCAGTGATAGAGGCGAAAGTACACCTAAGAAGAAAAAGACCTCTCACAAATCACCCAAGAAGACTGCCAAGTCCAGCAAAGCTCCAGAATATCAATCTGACCTGAAGAACCTTGATGAAAAGTGGTCAGATAGATTTGCTCGTTTAGAAGCCCTTTTCCTGTCAAAGACTTTCCAGCTCCTGGTGGAACCGGTTCAGAGCTCCAGTGTGGTGGTTTCAGAGAAGCCCTTTATTCCACCAGAACAGCAGTCTTCCAGCCAAATCTCTACTGCCGGTGCTTCCGGGAAGAAGAAAGCCACCCAGCCTGTTGAGGCTCCCGGTGCACTTCCTCCAACCTGGCCTGTTGAGGCTCCCGGTGCTACCGGAGAGTTTCAACCTACCAGCCAAGATGTGAGGCCCCCTGCTGCTGTCAGTGCCAGTGGTCGACCCGAGGTTCAGCCCCCAGGTCCCACTGCTCAGCCTCCTTTGCTACCAACCGGTCCACCTCCCTTACCGGTGTACCTACTTCTCAAGACAAACCGGTCTCTGATGAAGATCAGCTGAGTGATCACCCTTCTCCCAGTTTGGAGGAAGAAAGCGAACTCTCTGACATACAGTCCACAGGTCCAGATCAAAAAGAATTGTTAGATGTGGACCAGGAGTTGAGAGCAGAGCAGACCTACAGGGAGACTCTCCGTGGTGTTAGGTCATTTATGGGTTGGAATCAGGTTCCAGAGTTTGACTCGTCTTCCTCTACTCAAGATGACAACCCCTTTGCCAGTACCAAATCTCAGCAACCGGGAAAAGTGTCTGTGAAAGTTCCGGTGGATGACTGGCTCTGCCGTAAGTTTGAGAAGTTGAACATTACTGTAGAGGAAGGCTACCCCTCCCAAGCATCAGAGACAGCTGGATTAGCCAAGGATCAGTTCATTCAACCACCAAGGACTCTCAAGTGGTATGACATGTTTGCGGATAAGAAAGACTTCTCCAGGTCTAAAGTTTCCTCTTGGACTAACCAGCCGGCTAGTCTGAACAGTAGCTTTCCTCGTATTGCAAACCGTTCTCTCCCATCTGCTCCAGCTTCCAGACCAGTTTCCCAGGACACTCTCAGGAAGTGGGAGAGGGCAGCACATGACCAGAGTTTTATGTGCAATCAAGCTGCTGGGTTTTCTCGTTGCTTGACTAAGGTGCAGGACTCTATGGCTAGCCAGTTGAAGATTATACAAGGTGACAAGAGCAAGTGTAAATCTACCAGTAAAGTTCACCAAGCTCTGGAAGAACTGGTCTTCTTGGTCACTTTCAACCGGAGCATCACACAGGCAATGTCTAGGACCATGCAAGATCTGTCGGAGGGTTGCTAACTTTACACTGACACACAGGGAGAGTTATCTGGACCATATCAAAGCTGGCATCAAACAGGACACCCTGAATGCTCTCAGGACTGCCCCCCTGCATATGAGTGCCTTATTTCCAGATCATCTGATATCCAAAGCAGAAGAGGAAATAAGACACCATGAAGATAAACGTACACCCAGTTCATCTTCCAAGGGTTCACAACTCTTTCACCCTTATAACCAGTCTGGCAGACAGCAACAACCGGATCAGGACAGGAAATCCGGTCTCCCCGCCTGGAAACAACTGAGTAGAAGGCGTGGTCAGAGATCCCACTGGGGCAAAGCTGCTTCTTTCTCCCAGCGACCTGCCAAGACACAAAAGCAGTATAAATGACAATTATTGTGTTGTGACCGGTGCAGTAAAGGATTTGAACTATGGACCTGTAACCGGGAAGGACTGTCATTGTATGAACTTAAGTTTAAAGACAAGAACTCTTTCACCTGTATATTGTCATGTTGCAAATCATGTTCCTTTTGCAGGAGGGTTGCCGCAAAAGAAAGGTGTAAATCCCGATCATCAAAGAGTAATAAAGTCTGAAAGGTGTTTCCTGTGTAAATCTCTTAAGTTCTGTACAAAATGTCACAAATGTCCCACCTGTTGCACCAAATCTACCTGTAGGGGTCAGATTACACCAGTTTTGGGAAAAATAGGCAGCCCTAGGCATCAGCCCCAAAGTACTAGCAGTCCTCAGAGAAGGTTACATACTTCCCTTCCGGTTCCGGCCCAATCTGACAAGAAAGCCCACAATAACAAGCTGCTATGTAAATCCTCACAGGAACAGCTACCTGTTGTAGGCATTGCATCAACTGTTAGACAAAAATGCTGTAGAATTGGTCCAGAATCCACAGTCCCTGGGCTTTTACAACCGGTTATTTCTGGTACTCAAACCCAACAACCGGTGGCGACCTATCTTAGACCTGAGCATACTGAACAATTATTTGAAAACACAATCGTTCAAAATGAAGACCCCAAAGACTATAAGGACTTCCCTCCAGGCAGGGGAGTGGGTGACGTCCATAGATTTCAAAGACACATACTTCCATATACCAATAAACAGCCAGTCCAGGAAGTACATGCGCTTTCATGTCCAGGACAAGATTTATCAATTCAAAGCACTGCCCTTTGGTCTGTCCACAGCCCCCATGGAGTTTGCAGTGGTGGCCAAAGAGGTCAAATTTCTGACAATGAAAAGGGGTATAAGAATCCACCAGTACCTAGATGACTGGTTGGTCAGAGCCAGATCCCACCAAACTTATCTGCAACACACACACAAACCTTGGTAGCTCTCTGTCAAGAATTGGGCTGGCAAGTGAATGAGGAAAAATCAGAGCTGGAACCCAAACAGGTCTTCAACTTTGTAGGTTACCAGTTAGATCTGAAAAACGACAGGGTCCGCACAACCCCAGAAAGTTGGCAGACCTTACAGGACATTATGTCCAGTCCAGTGTGTCCGGACCGGCATCTAATGTCTTTGATCGGATTGCTGACTGCCACAGAAAAATAGGTACATCTGGGCCGGTTACATATGAGGCCCATACAGTGGCATCTCAAAAACAATACCAGAATACAGAATACCAGAAACACTGAAAAAGACCATCCCCATTCCCAAGTCACTCCACCCACATCTAAGATGGTGGCTGGAGGAAAGTAATGGTATCACAGGTCAACCATTACACCCACTAAAACATGCGCTTCAGATATTTACAGAAGCATCAAAATAAGGGTGGGGCGCTCACTTAAACGAGGACATGGCAAGCGGAAACTGGTCACTTCCAGAAAGCAAACTACACATAAACCATCTAGAGTTAAAAGCAGTTCTTCTGGCTTTGAAAGAATTTCAGGCCCTCTGTACCACCAACAGACAACACTACAGTGGTTGCTTATATAAACAAGGAAGGGGAATGAAGTCGGGTCCTCTGTGTGCCTTACTATGGAGAATTCTGACCTGGTGTACCAGGAAACAGGTTACTCTCAAAGCTCGATATATCCCCGGCGTCTGAACGTGATAGCTGACAAGCTATCCAGACTGGGCCAGACCATTCAAACCGAATGGTCCCTCAGTCCAGACGTCTTCCAAGCAATATGTCATCGGTGGCACCAACCCACTGGGGACCTGTTTGCCACCAGGTTCAACAACAAGCTTCCACAGTTTGTCTCACCAGTTCCAGACCCCCAGACATGGGCAGTGGATGCTCTCAGCCTGTCATGGGAAGGACTGGATCCGTATGCCTTCCCACCAGCAGCCATCTTGGGCAAAGTGGTGGAGAAGTTACAGGACTACCCTTGCAACAGAATCATACTGATTGCACCAGAATGGCCCAACATGCCTTGGTTCTGGGATCTAGTGGAAATGTCCAGCCAGATTCCCCTGTGTCTGGCCAACATACCCAATCTAGTGTCTCAGCCATTCAACCAGACCCTACACAGGAACCTGTTAAATCTGAACCTACATGTCTGGCTCCTAGAGCCACAGCAATCAAGGAGCAGGGCTTCTCTGAGGCGGTTTTACAAAGTGGTGCCTCAGTAATCAGGTGGACTTCAGGGCACCACCTCTAAAAGCCATAGCTGACTTCCTCCTGTACTTGTTCCAGGACAGGAAGTTACAACGAGGTACTATTGATGGCTACAGATCAGCCATTGCTGACAAATTAGGCAATGATCCCATAAATGTCAACAAGGATGAGAATCTCACTCGTCTCCTGGATAGTTTCCATAGAGACAGGCCCAAGGGCAGGAGAGGCATTCCCTCTTGGAACCTCTCCCTGGTGTTACACCAGCTGACCAAGGCCCCCTTTGAACCCCTTCAAGAGGCCTCCTTGAAGCATTTGACCTTCAAGACTGTTTTCCTATTGGCCCTGGGTTCAGGTAAACGCAGGAGTGAGATTCATGCTTGGTTACACAAGAACATCAGACACCAAGCTGACTGGTCCAAGGTATCCCTATACCCCTCACCTAGCTTTCTGTCCAAGAATCAGTTGGCTAAGGAAGGACCAGATAGTATGGCCCCGGTTGTGATTCCAGCCCTGGCTCCCACACTGGATAAGTTGCTCAAGGGTGACAGGTCATTATGTCCAGTTAGAGCCCTGCATTACAACTTGGACAGGACCTCAGACCTCAGGCAAAATAAGGAGTCAGTCCTTGTCTCCTTCAAGAAAGGTTTTGACAAGAATATCTCCCCTGCCACCGTCTCCTCATGGATCAAACAGACTGTGATCCTATGCTATGAGCTCTCTGACCAGCAGGCCCTCACCTTACATCAGGTTAAAGCCCATGATGTAAGGGCCTTTGCTGCCTCTAAGGCATTCCAGTCTGGAATCTCCTTAGACCAAATATTATCAGCCTGCCACTGGAAATCACATAACACCTTCACTCAATTCTATCTATGCTATCTGAAGGATGTGGCTTGGGCTGACTCAGAGCTTTTCCATCTAGGGCCAGTAGTGGCTGCCCAGCAGATCCACCAGCAGGCCCAATAATGAGGGGACATTTTATTGTAAATATGTACATATTGTATATACTGATACTTAGATAAGTATAAATCAACCAATCAAAAAAAAAGAAAAAAAACCCAAAAAACTGTGACATGCTTCCTTTGGGAGGTTTATTTCTTGGGTCTGAACTCACACCCCTCTTCCCTAACCTCAGAGGAGGTATGACAAAAAAGTGGGGGGAGGTAGTGTCTGTATACTCCTGGTTAACCGGATTCTGTATCAGACCTTGACCTTATCGGCTCTCTAAGTAACCCAGGTCTGGAAATTATTGTTGTTATGAGTTCACTCAAGTCCTAGTAGCTTACCCACCTGCCAAGCAGTAGTTATTCAGCAATTGCCCATGGGACAGGATGTATTAATTGCAATTTTATAAGTAAATTAAATTTTTATAAGTTAATACCCTATCCAATGGACAGGCAACCCTCCCAACCGGCCCCACTATCAGCTTACTAGGGGTCTAATAGGTTTAGACAACGAAAAAGAGAACAATCCATATATCTTTGTCATAGGAGAAAGATGTCTTAAATTGGTGATTAAATTGTTGAGACAAAATTAAAATTTACACCATGATGCACATCTACAATCCCTAACTAATGTCCCTACCAAGTGTCAACCTTCTACATCTTATGGAATCCAAGAAATAGCCCAGACAAGATTTTAAAACTCATGGTCACTATGACAAGGTCAAAGGTCAAATCAAGATCACACCATGACATTGCACACCTACAACCCCTTACCAATGTCCCTACCAAGTATCTACTTCCTACACCTTACGATTTCCGAGATATAGCCCAGACAAGATTTTATAAGTCAAAGTCACTGGGGCAAGGTCAAAGGTCAAATCAAGGTCATACCATGACGTTTGCACACCTACACACCCTAACCAATATCCCTACCAAGTAACAACTTTATACACCTTATGGTTTCCGAGATATAGCCCAGATAAGATTTTACAGGTCAATGTCACTATGGCAAGGTCAGCTGTCAACTCAAGGTTACACCATGACGTTGCACATGTACACCCCCTAACCCATGTCTACCAAATATCAACTTTCTGCATGGTACAGTTTCCGAGATATAGCCCTGATAATATTTTATAAATCAAGGTCAATATGGCAATGTCAGCAGTCAACTCAAGGTCACACCATGATGCTGCACACCTACACCCCCTAACCAATGTTCCTACCAAGTATCAACTTCCTACACTGTACAGTTTCCGAGATATAGCCTGTACAAGATTTTATAGGTCAAGGTCACTACGGCAAGGTCAAATCAAGGCCACACTATTGATGTTGCATACCTACAACCCCCAACCAATGTCCCTACCAAGTATCAACTTCCTAAAGCTTGCAGTTGCCAAGATATAGCTCGGACAAGATTTTAAAGGTCAAGGTCACTATGGCAAGGTGAAATCAAGGTCATACCATGACGTTGCACACTTACACACCCTAACCAACGTCCCCACCAAGTATCAACTTCCTACACCTTAAGGTTTCAGAGAGACTTTTACCAGAGGCCATCCCCCCACCCATCCGGACATCATGGGTGAAAACAATCCCCCGACAGCCCTTAAGGGCTGTGGGGTAAAAATTATTTTATTAATTCATAAAACTGACAAGTCAGCGGACATGAAAAGAAGAGTAAAAAATTCATTAGGATAACAAATAGAGTGAAATGCTGCAAGTCAAACAGGTTATCCTTCTTTAACGTGTGTGAAAACAGGAATAACTTCCTTGGAAAAAAAGCATTCTGACGCATGCATTTATCTCCCGCCGTATAAATTAGATGTACTAAAGATAGTGGAATATAAATTTTCTTGTGAGATGGAGGCACATGTAGAAGTGACAAGTTTAATGTTTGATTGCAATACTTTTAAAGACAAAAGGCATTTACTCATTTTAGTAGCTATTACTTTGCCATCCAAAGAGCTACAGTTCTACCACTTCATTATGCAGATCAACTCAAAGTAGGGAAGCACGTCTTTAGAAGAAATTGCCTATCTGTACTACTTTTAGAGATACAAGACATTTACTTATTTTATTGGCTATTACTCTGCCATCTAAAGAGCTACAATTCTGCAACTTCACTATGTGGTAGATCACTCAAAAGTAGGTGAATGACTTATTTAGAAGAAATTGCCCACCTGTAATACTTTTAGAGACTAGACCAAGGATGCATCTGTAGCCAGATGCAAAATGTATCCACTGGCAAAGGCAAAAGTAGCTATTACTCAGCTATGGCACGAGCTAGAGGTCTGAAATTTTAGTATGTTATAGCTGACCCAAAAGTAGGTGAATAACATATTTGCACAAAATTCTCTAAATGCAATAGTTTTCAAGTTACAAGTGATTTTACTCATGATGGAAGTTAGTGAAAAGTCCAAAAGTAGCTATTACTCACTTAGCTATTCAGATAGACACCCAAGTTACTCACCATGTTGTTGCTATGGAAGAAGTAGGTGAATGACATATTTTAACAAAATGCTCTAAATGCAATACTTTTCAAGTTATAAATGATTTAGTGTTGAGTAAGAACTTCAAAGTAGCTATTACTCCGCTATGCAATGAGCCACAGGTCTGGAATTTTACTATGTTATAGCTGCCTCAAAATAGGTGAATAACATACTGAAACTAAATAATGTAAATGCAAAAGTTTTCAAGTTATAAGTGATTTACCCAACAGTGATAACCTAAAAGTAGTTATTATTCAGCTATGCCATGAGCTACAGGTCTAAAATTTAACTATGTTATAGCTGACCCAAAAGTAGCTGGATAACATATTTGCACAAAGTGCTCTAAATGCAGTACCTTTCAAGTTATAATTGATTTAGTGCATGATTTAATTAATTTTAATGTATTAAAATTTATTTAAAAAATTCATAAATAAACTTAAGCATGTGAAACTTCTCCAAAATGTAGGTGAATGAGTTATTTGAGAAATACTGGCTATCTGCAATACTTTTAGTGATAATAGGCATTTACTTATTTTGAGTAGGTGAGTAATTAGCTACAGGTCTGAAACTTCACCAAGTGAAAGCTGTCCCAAAAGTAGGTGAATGAGTTATTTGAGAAAAATTGGCTATCTGCAATACTTTTAGAGATAATTAGCATTTACTCATTTTGAGTAGGTGAGTAATTATCTACGGGTCTGGAACTTCACCATGTGAAGGCTATCCGCAATACTTCTAGGGATAATTAGCATTTACTCATTTTGAGTAGGTGAATAATTAGCTACGGGTCTGAAACTTCACCAAGTGATGGCTCTCCCAATAGTAGATGAATGAGTTATTTGAGAAAAATTGGCTATCTGCAATACTTTTAGAGATAATTAGCATTTACTCATTTTGAGCAGGTGAGTAATTAGCTATGGGTCTGAAACTTCACCAAGTGAAAGCTCTCCTAAAAGTAGGTGAATGAGTTATTTGACAAAAAATGGCTATCTGCAATCCTTTTAGAGATAATTAGCATTTACTCATTTTGAGTAGGTGAATAATTAGCTACAGGTCTGAAACTTTACCAAGTGAAAGCTCTCCCAATAGTAGATGAATGAGTTATTTGAGAAAAATTGGCTATCTGCAATACTTTTAGAGATAATTAGCATTTACTCATTTTGAGTAGGTGAGTAATTAGCTATGGGTCTGAAATTTCACCATGTGAAAGCTCTCCCAAAAGTAGGTGAATGAGTTATCTGAGAAAATTGGCTATCTGCAATACTTTTAGAGATAATTCGTATTTACTCATTTTGAGTAGGTGAGTAATTAGCTACGGATCTGAAACTTGACCATGTGAAAGCTCTTCCGAAAGTACGTGAAGGAGTTATTTGAGAAAAATTGGCTACCTGCAATACTTTTAGAGATAATTTGCATTTACTCATTTTCAGCAGGTGAATAATTAGCTATGGGTCTGAAACTTTACCAAGTGAAAGCTCTCCCAAAAGTAGATGAATGAGTTATTTGAGAAAAATTGTCTATCTGCAATAATTTTAGAGATAATTAGCATTTACTCATTTTGAGTAGGTGAGTAATTAGCTACGGATCTGAAACTTGACCATGTGAAAGCTCTTCCAAAAGTACGTGAAGGAGTTATTTGAGAAAAATTGTCTATCTGCAATAATTTTAGAGATAATTAGCATTTACTCATTTTGAGTAGGTGAGTAATTAGCTACGGATCTGAAACTTGACCATGTGAAAGCTCTTCCAAAAGTACGTGAATGAGTTATTTGAGAAAAATTGGCTACCTGCAATACTTTGAGATAACTAGCATTTACTCATTTTGAGCAGGTGAATAATTAGCTACGGGTCTGAAACTTCACCAAGTGAAAGCTCTCTCAAAAGTAGGTGAATGAGTTATTTGAGAAAAATTGGCTATCTGCAATACTTTTAGAGATGATTCGCATTTACTCATTTTGAGCAGGTGAGTAATTAGCTACGGGTCTGAAACTTCACCAAGTGTAAGCTCTTCCAAAAGTAGGTGAATGAGTTATTTCAGAAAAATTGGCTATCTGCAATACTTTTACAGATAATTTGCATTTACTCATTTTGAGTAGGTGAATAATTAGCTACAGGTCTGAAACTTCACCAAGTGAAAGGTCTCTCAAAAGTAGGTGAATGAGTTATTTGAGAAAAATTGGCTATCTGCAATACTTTTAGAGATAATTAGCATTTACTCATTTTGAGTAATTAGCTACGGGTCTGAAACTTGACCATGTGAAAGCTCTTCCAAAAGTAGGTGAATGAGTTGAGAAAAATTGGCTATCTGCAATACTTTTAGAGATAATTCGCATTTACTCATTTTGAGTAGGTGAGTAATTAGCTAAGGGTCTGAAACTTCACCAAGTGAAAGCTCTCAATTAGCTACAAATGAGAAAATAGCTATTACTCACTTATGGCATGCAATAGAACCCCAAACTATGTACCATCTTATAGCTAAGGACAAAGTAGCTGAACAACATATTTTAGGAAAACACTCTAACTGCAATAGTTTTGGAGTTACAATGGCTTTACTCAACAGTCAGAATTTCAAAGTAGCTATTACTCAGCTATCAAAGATTCAACAGGTCTGAAACTTTACTATGTGATAGCTTACCAAAAAGTAGATGGACAACATATTTGAAAAGATTTCCCTAACTTTAATACTTTTGAAGATATTTGACATTTACTTCTTTTGTTATTTAGCTACAAATGAGAAAATAGCTATTACTCACTTATGGCATGCAATAGAACCCCAAACTATGTACCATCTTATAGCTAAGGACAAAGTAGCTGAACAACATATTTTAGGAAAACACTCTAACTGCAATAGTTTTGGAGATACAATGGCTTTACTCAACAGTCGGAATTTGAAAGTAGCTATTACTCAGCTATCCACGGTGCAACAGGTCTGAAACTTTATTATGTGATAGCTTACCCAAAAGTAGATGAATAACATATTTGAAAAGATTTCTGTAACTCTAATACTTTTGTAGATACTTGGCATTTACTTCTTTTGTTATTTAGCTACAAATGAGAAAATAGCTATTACTCACTTATGGCATGCAATAGAACCCCAAACTATGTACCATCTTATAGCTAAGGACAAAGTAGCTGAACAACATATTTTAGGAAAACACTCTAACTGCAATAGTTTTGGAGTTACAATGGCTTTACTCAACAGTCAGAATTTCAAAGTAGCTATTACTCAGCTATCCAAGGTGCAACAGGTCTGAAACTTTACTATGTGATAGCTTACCAAAAAGTAGATGAACAACATATTTGAAAAGATTTCTGTAACTCTAATACTTTTGAAGATATTTGACATTTACTCCTTTTGTTATTTAGCTACAAATGAGAAAATAGCTATTACTCACTTATGGCATGCAATGGGACCCCAAACTATGTACCATCTTATAGCTAAGGACAAAGTAGCTGAACAACATATTTGAAGAAAAAGTTGTAACTGCAATAGTTTTTGAGTTATGAGCCCTTTACTCCAAGTAGCTAAGATAGCTATTACTCAGTTATCTTTAGGCCTAAGTCCATAAAACCAAAAAATTTTTCGAGGGCGTGAAAATTCATTGGGACAATTAATTTACAAAAAATCTGTAGCTGTAGTAGTTTTGGAGGAATCTGCGTGACTAACTAACGCACGCACACACACACGCACGCACGCATGCACGCACACACAGGCATCATTTCATAATCTCCCTCCCGGGCTAAAGCCCGGCGGGAGATAATTAAAACATCATAAGAAAATCCTGAAAAGCGACAAAAAATGGCCTCAGTGGGGCATTTTAGGGATCAAATGTCTGTCGGCTATTTATTAAAAATACAACCATAATGAGATTAAACTTTCCATAGGTGAGAAAAAGCCTCAGAATGTGTAAAACTCCTTGATGACAAATATTCCCAGAAGAGCTTTTGTGATAATGAACATATCCTGCAAGTTTAAGAACTCTACCTTCATAATTCTTTATCCAAAGGGTAACGGGAAAATCACTGCAGTGTCATACCCATTTATAAACCACAGTATCCACTGGATGAGACCCGGTGGATACAACAACATTTGTAAAACTCCTAAATGACAGTCAATGAAATGACCATGGCGTCTATATAACTCCACCTTTTTGCTCAAGAGGGGTAACAAGAAAATAACTACACACTTTGGCGATGGCATACCCATCTATAAAGCATAGTATCCACTGGATGATACCCGATGAATACAAGAAAATGTGTACAACTCCTCACTGAGAGTCAAAGAAATGGCCATGGCAGCCATACTGTTCTTTTATCAATATGAGGATAAATAATTACCATGCAAGCTCTTGTAATAATGAATATATCCTGCTAATTTGAGAACAATACCTTTTTGCTCTAGAGGGATAACAGAAAATCTTGACACAGTGTAGCAGCATACCCATGCATAAACCATAGCATTTACCGGATGCTATCAGTGGATACAAATATAGCATAAATGATCCTTAATTTACCAATTTCTCAAATTGTACTATGCAAACATATTTAATAGTCATAATTACCATCATAAAAGTTTGTAATAAAACTTATATTTTAAAACATCAACTTGTATCTCCAAACAATGCCAGCTACAGCATCATGGTTTCATGGTTCAGTTGCCACAAATTGTGTGAGGCTTGTTTAACGGAGGCAGTGGAGCTGTCCACTGAATTTTCTCTGCACCAATTTTAAAATAGGGCCCACTTTGACTCATAGATGGTCCTTGTTGATGACCTTTGTGGGGCAGCAATTATCTCTACCACTTCCACAGAGAAGCCTTGTTCTTAGAGCTGTCCACTGTTAGACACCATGCATGGAGGTTCAATGCTGTGGATTGTTGTGAGACACATTTTTTGTGGGACTGTTTGAGAAGTATTGTTGACACTGGTAACAGGAGTGGGATCTCTGTTGAGAGCTGCACTAGGTCCCAAAACCCGGGCATCCCTAGTCAGCCAGGGGCTATTAGAAAGAGGAGGCAATTACAGTGCCAAATTTTTGGGATCACCCTGTGAACTGTGGGAGGATAAGAGCACTATGTGCCACGCCTGTTGGTCTGGGACTGGAAATACATACAGGGAAAGTTTGTGGATCAGACAAGTGGCTAATAGGTTTACATGAGGAGTGAACCACTTTTGACAGATTTGTTTGAACACCTGTGGATGCAGTGACCATTCTGTTGATTGGACTTAATTTGACCTGGACAGTGAGTTGGCCATCACCTTTAGGCACCCAGAATGTGCCTAGCCCGTAGGCTTATTTTCTTTGATGGTACTAGGTCATGATTCTCCACAGGAGAGCACACATTTCTGCTGAGTGGGTTCCTCCCCGTTTGTTTATTAAGGCTACTACTGTTGGGTTTTCTGTAGCTATCAACAATGTTTGATTTTGATACTGGTCCTTGCACCTTTTCAGGGCCAGGAATACAGCCTTCAGATTTAGAACATTTATGTGTAGCCTTTTTTCCAGGTCCGACAACAGGAGTTTTACTGAGTTTTGTTGTGAGCACCCAACCTATGTTTGAGGAGGTGATAAAAATTTGGATATTGTGGTCTTAGGATGAAGGTCCAAGCCCTTCATTATGTTGACAGGGTTTACTCTAGGTGAACTGAAATGGTCTCTGACCAAGGAATGAGGAAGTCCAGCAACTGAGGATATCTCCAGTTTTGAGATGCCACTGAAAAGGTCTCCTGTGAAGGCGACCCTCTGGGACCACTGTTTCCAATGAGAAAAGCAACCCAAGTAGCCACATCAAACCTCTTGAAGTCAAAGCAATCTTTGAGTTTATTTTTAAGGATCAAATCTTGAAGTTTGAGCCATCTTCCTCGAGTGGGTTATACAAGGGCTTAATTTTAGTGATATTTGTAGTCGAAGAACGAAACACCTAAGTGGGTGCTAATTCAGATTTTTATTAATTGACTATCCACCCCATGGACTGGTTAGGTTCACCACAATCTGTGTGTTCAGGTGTACCTCTTCTTGAGATTGGGCCTTGATCAGCCAATCGTCTAGGAACTGGTGCAATCTGATTCCCCTGGAAAGAGCCATATGGTTCACTTCTTTCACAATCATTGTGCATGCCCATGGGGCCATAGCTAGCTCAAAAGGAAAAGAGAGGTAAATTGGAGACCTATGGGTGAGCCAAAGGTACTTCCTTGAAGCTGGGCGGAGGGGGATGTAAAGATAGGGGTCAGAGAGGTTAATTGAGGATACCCATTCCCCTGGGACCAGAGAGGCACTGATGGACTCTGGTGGTTCCATTTAAACTTTCCTGCTATCAGAACGGTGTTGAGTCTGCTCAGGTCTATGGCTAGCCTCCATCTTGATGAGGCTTGGAACTAGAAACAGGGGGAGGTAAAACCCAAGAGACCTTTCCACCATTTCAATTATGTTCTTAGTCAGGATAGAGTGGAGACAAGAGGCCAGAGCTTGAGCTTTTTATCCCGATTTGAACAGGGGAAGTCTGGCTAACATGGCTTTGTGTTGAATGGTAGAACATGACCATTCAAACTAATGTTTAACACATTGTTGGAGTACTTTTCTTTTAGCCAATCTCTCCTGAAAGAATGGAGACCTCCTATTGGTGGACTGTTGAGGCTGGAAAGTGATTCAAAAATGACCTTATTTGCCTCGGTTATTCGGGTTCCTCCTGCCTGAGGAAAATGAATGGTTACTGCTAGGAATAGAGTGTCCCCCATAAGGATGCCACCTGTAGGAGCCTCTTTGGCTATTATGGTGGGGACCATAAAAGGGCTGATTTTGACAGGGCCAAAAGCCCTGAGGGTTCTAAGGGTGCCTAGAGAAAGAACTCTTCTCTGTCCTTCACTAGTTGTGAGCTGTGACATCTGGTCTCTCCCAGATTGGGATAAAGATGGGTTATTCCACCTCTTGGCTTACAAGAACAGAATTACCAAAACAAGCAATCAGTGCCCGTGAACAGACTTTGTATCCTGACTGTGTGATTTGAGTTTCAGAGTAGAAGTGACAGAAGGAAATGACACAAAAGTTGTGCCCTGCTAATGGTATTCAGAAGTAAAGGACCAAGTTAACTGTTAACGGTGGAAAACATATATAAGTAAAATACTGTAAATGCAATAGTTTTTGAGTTATAACTGATTTACTCAACAGTGAGAATCTCAATGTAGCTTTTGCTCAGCTATGCAATGAGCTACAGGTCTTCAATTTTACTATGGTATAGCTGACCCAAAAGTAGGTGAATAACATATTGAAACAAAATACTGTACATGCAATAGTAATATTAATAGGGTCAGAAATGCCCCAAAAGATGGGTTGTGCAGGCAGCAATAAGGTTAGCAACAGCTGTAACTAAATTTAGAAACAAGGAAAGAAATGTTAGGTCACCCAGTTAAGGTAAATGTGTTAGACATGCTAAGAAATGTAAAACATGTAATCTAGGTTACAGAATTTTACCTATGCTATAAACGGACAAACGAACGGATGGAATTACACCAATTTCGACAGCAACTTAGCTATGATGGTGAGCTATCTCCTTGTCAAGTTGGAATTCGATTGGAAAAAGCCCTTTCGAGTTAGAGTCTGGAAACGGAAATGTTGACACACAGACAAAAGGACAAACAGACAGAATTACACCCATTTCGAAAGCAACTTATGATAGTTATCTATCTCCTTGTCAAGTTTGAATTTGATTGGATAAAGCATTTTCGAGTTAGATTCCGGAAATGAAAAATGTGGACGGACAGACAGGCGGACGTCTGACACATCAATCTAATAGGCGGGTAGGTTACACACAACCCGCCTAAAAATAAATCTCCCGTAGGAAGCACGTCACAGTTTTTTTTATATATGTACACCATTTACATATCTACAGAATCTCCTCTATTTCTGGGTTACTTGTGGATCTGCTGAGCAGCCACTACAGGTCCCAGGTGGTAGAGCTCTGAATCAGCCCAGGCCATATCCTTCAGGTAAAATTGTGTGAAGGTATTATGTGACTTCCAGAGGCAGGCTGATAAAATCTGTTCTGAGGAGACTCCCGATTGGAAAGCCTTAGAAGCAGCAAAGGCCCTGACATCATGGGCTTTGACCTGATGTAAGGTGTGGGCCTCTTGACCAGAGAGTTCATAACATAGGATCACAGTCTGTTTGATCCATGAGGAGATAGTGGCAGGTGAGATGTCTTTGTTGAAGCCTTTCTTGGAGACGAAGACCAACTCCTTATTCTGCCTGAGGTCCTGTCCAAATAGTACTGCATTTCTCTGACCGGACAGAGGAACCTATGAGACCTAAGGGACCTATCTAGAGTCGGGGCCAGTCCATAAAACCCAAAAAATTTTCAAGGGTGTGAAAATTCATTGGGACAATTAATTTACCAAAAAATCTGTAGCTGTAGTAGTTTTGGAGAAATCTGTGTGACACACTAACGCACGGACGCACACACAGGCATCATTTCATAATCTCCCTCCCGGGCTAAAAGCCCTGCGGGAGATAACAACTGCCTCCTTCATGTCCATAACTGTGGAATCAGAAGATTTTCTCTGTAACCAACAATTCTCTGTAACCAGTAAGTCTGGATACTGCTACTCCATCATGTACTCAACCTCCAAAGCCATTTTCAATAGTTTCCATGCAATGTAGTCTGCAATAAGTGTGAAAATATCTCAATAAAAGGCCAAAAATGGCCTTGGTCAGGTACTTTGGATGACCTGTGGATGACCTTCAATGAAGAGCTTCAAGGTCAAATTTCTGCATGCTTATAGAGGACATATATATGTATTATATACCTGCCATAGGATGATCTAATTTTCTGTATATGAGAACTGGGCCAAAATGTTGAAAAATGGCCAAAATCTGACCTTTAAGAGGCCACCAGTGACCTTGAAATTGAAGGTCAAGGTCACAAAACAATAGCATTCGTGGCATTGCCCATATATACCCACATACCAAATTTGAAAGGTCTAACTAAAATATTTTTAAGTTATCGCGTCCAAAATGAAATATTTGCGGCGGCGGCATGACCATACTGAATCCTAAGTATCCCTGATTTTCGTAGCCCGGACAATACTTCCTATACCTTACGGTTTCTGAGATAAAGACTGAACAAGATTTTACAGGTCAAGATCATTATGGCAAGGTTAAATCAAGGTCACACCAAGATGTTGCACACCTACAACCCCTAACCAATGTCCCTATCAAGTATCAACTTCCTGCACCTTACCCTTTCCAAGAAATAGCCAGATAAATTTTATAGGTCAAGGTCACTACAGCAACTTCAAAGGTCAAACAAGGTCACATCTCTCCAAGATATAGCCCGGACAAGATTTTATGGGGCAAGGTCACTCTGGCAAGATCAAAGGTCAAATCAAGGTCCCTACCAAGTATCAACTTCCAGCATCTTACGGTTTCCAAGATATAGCCCTGTACAAGATTTTATAGGTCAAGGTCACTATGGCAAGGTCAAAGTTCAAATCAAGGTCACACCATGACGTTCCACACCTATAACCACTAGCCAATGGCCCTACCACGTCAACTTCCTACACCCTACAGTTTCCGAGATATAGTCCGGACAAAATTTTATAGGTCAAGGTCTCTACGGCAAGGTCAAAGCTGAAATCAAGGTCCCTACCAAGTATCAACTTCCTACACCTTACCGTTTCCTAGATATAGCCCTGGACAAGATTTTATAGGTTAAGATCACTAAGGCAAAGACAAATTTTATAGGTCAAGGTCGCTATGGCAAGGTCATACTTCAAATCAAGTTCCCTACGAAGTATCAACTTCCTGCACCTTATGGTTTCTGAGATATAGCCCCGGACAAGATTTTATAGGTTAAGATCACTACGGCAAATCAAATCAAGGTCACACCATGACGTTGCACACCTACAACCCCTAACCAATCTCCCTATGAATTATCAGCTCCCTACACCTTATGGTTTCCGATGTAGCTCTGATGAGATTTTAAAGTTCAAGATCAAATCAAGGTCACACCATGGCGAGGCCATGATGGATATTCAAACACCACTGGTAGCCAAGCTTTGGGAAGTACTCAAGAAAAGATATTACGAAAAAATAGCATGGAGAAATAAGCTGAAGCATTACATGTTACACTGGGGGAAAAGTAAGTTGTTTGTTTTGGCCAGGAAAGTTTTTGATGGGACTTAAAACACTTTTCACTGCATTGTGAAGTTTTATAATACAACTCACTTTGACTGATTTTTGTACTTGAAGAATTTCTGTTTCTAGTGGCCCGAAAAACTCGTCTATCCCTGCTTAGGAGGAATTCCTTTTTTAAGTATACACATTTCTACAACTTGCAGGATAAATCTGATTATAGCATGCAGACATAGTTTATTGTCCCTTGATATTGAGAATTAATTCATCCCTACACCTCTTCCAGGAATACAAGGCAAAGTATCCCCAACCTTAGGTTCCTTCAAATCCTAACTTTCGACTGCAACGTTTATAAATCAGTCAAACTTTTCGTCAATTCTTTCAGTCACTATGCCCCGGTTCTTTGGAACTCTTTCCCCTTCCAAATAAGAAATGGCTCATCTGTCGCATCTTTCAGGAAACACCTCAAAACCCACCTCTTTAATTCCAGTTTCCCAACTTAGTTTCCTTCTCTCTTGGTCACACCCACAACTCCCGATTTCTGACCTTGGACGCCCCTCGAGTCTCCTTATGATAATGATTTTTGTTAACTCAACGCGCTGAGTTCCCCTTTATGGGAACACTCCTGTGTTGGTTCTGGTTGAATGGCTCGTTTGGGCAGACACAAAGAGGTCTGTCTGGACATGGCCACAAGATCCCAGAACCAAGGCATGTTGGGCCACCCTGGTGCAATCAGTATTAACCAGTTTTGCACAGGTAGTCCTGCAACTTCTCCACCATTTTGCCCAAAAATTTCTACCGGTGGGAAGGCATATGGGTCCAGCCCCTCCCAAGACAGGCTGAGTACATCCACTGCCCAAGCCTGGGGTTCTGGAACTAGTAAGACAAACTTTGAGAGTTTGTTGTTGAATCTGGGAGCAAAATGGTCCCCTTGGGGCTGATGCCACCGGGAGCATACTGCCTGGAAAACCTCTGGATGGAGGGACCACTCTGTTTGAATGGTCTGGCCCAGCCTGGATAGTTTGTCTATCACATTCAGCCGGCCGGAGATGTGTCGAGCTTTGAGAATAACCTGTTTTCTGAAACACCAGGTCAGGATTCTCCACATGAGGGCACATAAGGGGCCTGCCTTCATCCCTCCCTCCTTATGTAGGCAACTACTGTTGTGTTGTTTGTAGCTATGAGGACTATGTTCTTAGAACAGAGGTTCTGGAACTCTTTTAGGGCCAGAAAGACCACCTTTAGCACCAGATAGTTTAGATGTAGTTTGCTTTCTGGAAGAGACCAGTTTCCCCTTGCACTGTGCTTGTTTAAGTGAGTGCCCCACCTTTCTTTTGATGCATCTGTAAAGATTTGTAGAGCATGTTTTGGTGGGTGTAATGGTTGACCTGCGAGTACATTGTCTTCCTCCAGCCACCATTTCAGATGTGGGTGGAGTTACTTGGATATGGGGATCACCTTTTCTAGTGAGTCTGGTACCCTCCAGTTGTTTTTGAGATGCCACTGTATGAGTCTCATGTGTAACCGGCCTAAGTGTACCTGTTTCTCTGTTGCTGTCAGTAGACCTATGAGGGACATTAGCTTGCAGACCAATCATGAGGTCTCTTATTTTTGTTTGTAGGGTCTGCCAACACTCTTGGGTGGGTCTGACCCTGCCCTCCTTCAGATCGAACTGGTAATCGACAAAGTTGAAAGCCTGTTGTGGCTCCAGTTCTACTTTGTCTTTGTTCACTAGCCAGCCCAGTTCCAGACAGAGAGCTACCAAGGTTTGTGTATGCTGGAGACAAGTTTGGTGGGATCTGGCTCTGACCAACCAGTCATCTAGGTACTGGTGGATCCTTATACCCTTTTGCAGTGCAAGAAACTTGACCTCTTTGACCAGTACTGTAAACTCCATGGGTGCTGTGAAGAGACCAAATGGTAGTGCTTTGAACTGGTAGGACTAAACCTGGAGGTGAACATGCATGTACTTCCTGGACTGTGTATTGGTATATGGAAGTATGCGTCTTTGAAATCTATGGATGTTACCCACTCCCCTGCTTGTAGGGAGGTTCTTATTATCTCTGGGGTCTGAATTTTGAATGACTCTGTCTTTAACAAGCAATCAGTGCCCATGAACGGGCTCTGTGTCAGCTGACTGTGTGTTTTGAGTTTCAGAGTAGAAGCGACAGAAGAAAATGACACAAAAGTTGTGCCCTGGAAATGGTGTTCAGAAGGAAAGTAAGAAGGTAACAGGTAAAAGGTAAGTTAAAAACATATTTAAAGAAAATGCAATAGTTTTAATTTTACTGTTATAGCTGACCCCCCCAAATAGGTGAATAACATACTGAAACTAGACCTATCGCATTGGAGAATTGATGACAATTGTATCCACCAGAAAGAAAACTCACCAAAGCCATTAAAACATGCTTAACCTTGGAAAAGCCCAAGGTGAAATATGACAATATCAAAAGATTCTTAGCCCATGATTCCTATAGGTTGGTGTGACATTGCAAACCTCTAAGAACACAAATAAGCGAGATATAAGCACTGTTAATTTTGGCTATCCTCATTTGACCTTGAAAGAGGGGCCAAAGGTCAAATCTGATCACATCAAAAAATTCCTAGCCCATAATTTCCTATAGGTTGATTTGACATTGCAAACCTCTAGAACCAATAATAAGCGAGTTATAAGTACTTTTAAGTTTGGCTATCCTAGTTTGACCTTGAAGGAAGGTTCCAAGGTCAAATTTGGCAACACCAAAAGATTCCCAGCCCATGATTTCCTATAGGTTGGTTTACCATCCCAAACCTCTAGGACCAATAATAAGCAAGTGATAAGCACTTTAAAGTTTGGCTATGCTCGTTTGACCTTGAAGGAGGGGTCTAAGGTCAAATCCGGCCACAGCAATAGATTCCCAGCCCATGATTTTGTGCAGGTTGGTTTACCATTCCAAACCTTTAGGACCAATAATAAGTGAGCTATAAGCACTTTTAAGTTTGGCTATCCTCGTTTGACCTTGAAGGAGGGGTCCAAGGTCGAATCTGACAACACCAAAAGATTCCCAGCCCATGGTTTCCTACAGGTTGGTTTACCATCCCAAACCTCTAGGACCAATAATAAGCGAGCTATAAGCACTTGTAAGTCTGGCTATCCTCGTTTGACCTTGAAGGAGGGGTCCAAGATCAAACCTGACCACACCAAAAGATTCCCAGCCAGTTCTCAAAATACCCTTTTTGGTGGGACTGGGTAAGTATAGATTTCAGCGGGCGGGTACCTGGGTACTCGCGCCGATGGGTGATAATAGGTGATTCTACAAAAATCTCCACATTTACAAACTTAAAACAAACACAAATAATGGGATCCAACCATTTACTTTATTTTTCATCGGCCACCTTTTATGCATTCAAAACAGTATGACACAGAAGAAATGTTAGTCAAGAAAAGATTTCTGTACATTCAAAACACGGTTGTGTCCATAAAAGTGGAGTCACATGACCTATCAGTAAAGTATTCACTGTTGCTCGAATGTAGTTTCGGAATTGAAACCTTATTTTTTTCAGGCAGGTAAGTGAACTTTATTGATGCTAAATTATGAATTACTGTTTAAAAACATTGTACTTTTATTTATTTAAGGTGTGTATGTCACTATATAGGCAATATATACAACGTTTCATGTACTCGGAATTATTTAACTGTTTTAATATACTGACGATTTTCAAAGAGTATCGGCATTTGACAATGCATAAACAACCAAAATAAAAGACAAATTAAATACTTTAAATGGTGTACAAGGGTGAGAAAACATTACCCTTGTGCATTGTAATTGAATAGTTTCATTTTTAGGTGAATTTATGAAGTCGAGATATGTCTGTATTCATCAGCCAAAGTGGGCGATATTGACATTAGTTTCGGGTACTCGGGTATGTGATTTCAGATTCGGGTAAATATTCAGGGTTCAGGTACCCGGATATCCGGATACCCGTTGAGATCGCTACTTTTAAGTTTGGCTATCCTCATCTAACCTTGAAGGAGGGGTCCAAGGTCAAATCTGACAACACCAAAAGATTCCCAGCCCATGATTTCCTATAGGTTGGTTTACCATCCCAAACCTCTAGGACCAGTAATAAGTGAGCTATAAGCACTTTTAAGTATGGCTATCCTCGTTTGACCTTGAAGGAGGGGTCCAAGGTCAAATCTGACCACACCAAAAGATTCCCAGCCCATGATTTGCTATAGGTTGGTTTACCATCCCAAACCTCTAGGCCCAATAATAAGGGAGATATAAGCACTTTTCATGACTGACAAAGAAACGCCTGTGGTGGCCATCTTGTTTTTTTCAAAATGAGGCCAAAATTATTTACATTCGAGATTTTACAATGAGGAACATATCCTGCTATCCGGTGGATACAACTAAATAATCTAAATGCAATAGTTTTCAAATTATAAGTGATTTACTCAACAGTGATAACCTAAAAGTAGCTATTACTCAGCTATGCCAAGAACTACAGGTCTGAAATTTTACTATGTTATAGCTGACCCAAAAGTAGCTGAATAACATATTTACACAAAATTCTCTAAATGCAACAGTTTTCAAGTTACAAGTGATTTTACTCATGATGGAAGTTACTAAAAAGTCCAAAAGTAGCTATTACTCACTTAGCTATTGAGATAGACACCCAAGTTACTCACCATGTTGTAGCTATGAAAAAAGTAGCTGAATAACATATTTTAACAAAATGTTCTAAATGCAATGCTTTTCAAGTTATAATTGATTTAGTGCATGATTTCATTAATTTTATTGCATTAAAAATTATTTAAAAAATTCATAAAAAAATAATTAAGAAAGATCCAGGTCTGACACTCAAAACTCTGGGTAACTGCCCCTGCAAGCTAGAGTAAGGTTTGCCATGTTTATGAAGAAACCATCAGAGAGATCCTGCATGGTACGCGGCATTGCATGAGTAATGCCATGGTATAAACGTGATAAGGTAGTCCAATAAGTTAGATGCACATATAACTCTGGTCACGTGCAGCCTGCTCCCACTTACTCAAAGTGTCCTGTGAAACCGGCAGGGAGGCGGGTAGTGCTGTAACGAGTTGACCGAAACTCGAGTCGTAACTCGGTGGGCGATATTTGGGACCACATCGATTTACGTAATTTAAACTCGAGTTTTTAAGAAATAAATTATGATATACCAGTCTTGTTATAAAACCAGCACTTTTACAATTTATCTAACCATAAAGACAATAAATTCAATGAGCAATGGCCGTTTTTTTATTTCCTTATTTACGTGGATGTTCCATAATGTGCTCATACATACCTGTACAATTTAACCGGCAACAGAATATATTTCCTTGCAATAGAATGGTACTAAATACGTCAATGGCGGATCCCTTGATGACAATATTTGGACATTATTATTTTATTTATATTTGTGTCATTTACTCGAGTTCAACTCGAGTTCAACTCGCATCTAACAAGCGAGCGTCGATCTACAGAAATCACTGTTGATTACAGCTCTAGAGGCGGGTGCTGAAGGCAGAGAACGACTTGGGAAGCTGGTATTCAGTCTTGCCGGTTCACTAGTCCAGGTGTAGACCTTGAGAAGTCCTTCTTTCCACAGTGCATTCTGTACAGCTTAAGTGTCTTTGGTGGTTTCACAAACCTACTCCTTGTTTACACCAGCAGTCTCTGAAGTGCGGGATGGGTAACCTTCCTGAACAGTTAAATTCAGTTTCACAAAATTCCTGCACAACCATTCATCCACAGGTACTTTGACTGACACTTTGCCAGTATGTGAGGTTCTGGACCTGGTGAAAGGGTTATCATCTTGACAAGACGAGGCAGAATCAAATTCCAGTATGTCATTCCATCCCATAAAGGACCTCACATCACGCCTAGTCTCTCTGTATGTTTGTTCAGCAGAAAATTCCTAGTCCACATCTAATAGTTCTTCCTTATCCAGATCAGCAGTTTCCAGGTCAGAGACCTCACCTTCATCAGCATAGCTTGAAGCACGGTCACTAAGCTGCTCTGCATCAGAAACCGGTTCCTCAACAGGGATTCCAGCACCGGTATGAGACGTGGCACTTTTCTTGACAACAGTAGCAGGCTGGCCAGTAGGATCTGGTGGCTGGACCTCTGATCTACCTGGGTTGCTTTCTTCATGTTCATCTGACCAGTAGGCTCCTTCTGACTGGTAACACCAGTAATCTGCTGCACTGGTGGGATGAAAGGCCCATCAGTCACCACCACATTTCTCTACTGGAACGGTTCAACCGGTACTGAGAACCTTCTGGCTAGGAACATGGCTTCTAGTTGGGCAAAACGTTCTGACGACTTGTCATCCATGGATTCGAGTTCAGTCTGAAAAGCTGCAGTTTGGCCGGCTTTCTTCTTGAAAGGGGACATGTGAGAGGACTTTTTTAACTTCTTAGATGGGGTTTCACCTCTAACATTACTGTCATCCTTGCTCTCAACCAGCCCCATCACAGTAACGTCAGCTGGATCAACAACGGGGGTGGGGTGGGGGGGTGGGGTGGGGGGTCAACCCTTCTCAGGGGCACCTTGCAATTTAGAGTGTCAGTCAAAAAGTGCCATAATGTGGCCACAAGGTCCTCTTTTCTGACCAGGGTATGCCGTAATACGTCCAAACACCAGCCCACATGCACACTCCACGCTCTAAATGAGAAAGACATGACGACGTCAGCACATGTAGACAGAAAGTAAGTATGATGCCCCACCTAGTGAATGCACTTTGTGAATGGTCCTGTCTGTGGGACCGGTCATGCCGACCGGTAAAGCAATTGCCCATTGGATAGGATGTATTAACGCAATAAAAAGACTGTTTTTGAGAATTTTGTTTATAGAGGACTTCAATCTGAGTGGATGGAGTCATATTGTTGTGGTGCTTCCAGGTCTTAAAAGGTGAATAGCAAAAGGTACAGGATTCAAAGTAAAGTCAAAGAAGTCATCAACTACACACTTTTATTAATAATATTAAAAATTCTAATAGAGTTAACAACATTATCACAACTCTGCAATAATTATCTATATATTAGACATAATAAGCTATGATATACTTCTTAATACACAAAGTCACAAATATAAGTACCACATATTAACAATAATTTTGACTAATGTTCCAACAGAAAAACATTGGAAAATTCTGATTCATGTAAAAATAGAAATGCTTCATTGGTTGTAAAGATTTTTTTTAAAATTCCAACATGTAATACATATTTGACAGTAAACAACGATTTCACCCACATTCATATTTATAGAATGCATCGAGTAACATAAATCTCATACCTTAAACAAAAAATGCAGACAGCCCATGTAAACATTACAGCAAACTGACAGTTCAAGGATTCTTTTACATAAGCTAAAATTCATCACAAAAATTAAAATGGCTAAAAAAATAAACAATTACAATCATTCAATAACAAAAACTTAAAACTGTTACATATTTACACAGTATAACTGTGTTTTTGATTTCACAGATAAAATGTGGTGGAATGTATAACAATGAAAACCTCTATCATTGGGTCAGAATGAAAACACGTTTTATTGATTTTTACAGTTTGGCACCCACAGTTGGCCCGACGAACTTTGAAAAATATGAAATTCACCAAAGTATGTAAATTATTCAATTATTTCCTTCACTTTGTTAAATTCTTTGCATACTTTGATTTTGGTGACCAAATTAGGACACTGATCTCCCCTGGTACAATATATGCATAAACTTTGATGGTTTTCTCTTAGGTATTATAAATTTATGTTTTATTTTACAGAGGGTAAATTTCATATACTGAAGCAAATTTCAAATCTGTTACCCAAACTGTAAACAGAAAATAACTGAGAAGTGAAACAGAACCTATTATCAGAATAAAAAGTTATGTCCAACAGTCTCAGTCAAATATATGGTAAATTCTTGGAAAAATATAAAACTGTCATGGCCCCATATACAATTATAGTCAAATATCCTTCAAGAATATATAGATATTTCAAATCTGAAAATCTTCCATCAGTTAATTTCAAGTGAATACAACACAGTAAGAAGTTTTCAGTTTGAAAGAAAAAATACTTGGGAGAATTATTTGTACAATAAATAAATCCCGTAAGTGTTACTTCTTTAAGTAGGTGAGATCTATCATGCTTTTGTCGAGTTTTTCAAAGATTTTGGGATGAAATCAAAACTTCATAATCTGTACATTAACACTGCCCAGTGTTAACTTACCAAATCAGTACTATTTGGTATTTCAAAAATCTAAAGGTCAGAGAAGTATTTTCACATCCATTCAACAATTAAGGTCCAATTAGGACATATTCTCAGTACATCACACATTGCTGTTACGAGTTGGATTCAAACCCTATGACCACAGGGTTGACAGCCAGTGAATCAAACACCAAGCTTGTTGACCACTCAGTCATCGACATCTCAACTAGGATGTAAAGAACAGGGGATTAATTAGACAATTACGCAACATATGAAACAATTTATACATGTACTAAATGGATTGATGCTGTAAAACTATATTGATAGACGTCAAGATTTTTCTTTTATATGTGTAACCCAAAGCCAATCAAATCCTCACATTTAGACATGGGTCCTCCACAGAAGCTAGGTTACACTTCCAAACAGAATGTGCCATTCTAGGTAGTACTGGATATATCTAACCCTTAATTCCGATGCAGAAATTAGTGGTGATAAAGAATTTTGTGAACACTGATACATTGTAAAGAAAAGTTTGGCTTCGGTTATAACGTTCAGTTTAATGAGTAGCATTAAAACTAGACAAATTAACCCTAACACAAGGAAAATGGAGCAAGAATATGCGTATTGCATCTTTTTGTAGTTTTAATGTTTTTCTTATGAAATCAAAACCATGTTTTTTCCTTCATACAAAGCTACAAGACTAAACGGTCACAAAGCTACAGAAACATTTAAATATCCAAACTGCAAGGGCTTTTTATAACTATGACTTATGTTTGATGCTCCACAGAATTTCCTAGTAATGAGGGTCTGTGTTGATGCTGATCAGATTTGACCTTGACGAATCACAGGTCATAATAATCAATGTGTGCTCCTGACTCAAACTTGTTTTCACTCAAAAGTGGCATCAGCTTGTCGATGGAATCATCACAGGACAACAACTTGTTACCTTGCTTCAAATCTGTAAAATAAAATTTATTGTACACTAGTGCTGCTATAAGTAATACTTTTGTATTCATGTACACTTTTACCATGACGCTTCTGAATGATCACCTTTTTAAAACAGACAAGAAGTGTTCCATTTTTTCTTGGAAAAGTAACAGAACCTGGCCATATTTCTCAATTTTATACTCCCCTTTAACTTCTCAGGTTGGGCTTCTGATTCAAAACCCAACCTTTAGTGGGAAGCTTGGTAGATACTTGCTGAATGACCTAAGTTTTCACTCAGGAAAAAAAATAATTAAACACCAGACAAAGCTATACTTAGGCTTGTACTGATGGGTCACACAAAAATCAATAATGCCTTACAGGTTCTGTAAAATACAGATTTGACATCTGATATAGCAGGAAGTGAGAAAATTAAATCCACTAGTGGGAATGAGAACTGTGGTAATGTTTATGGATGTTCAATACATTCTACTGAGAATATGGTGAAATTTCTCCAAAACAACGGGAACCAACTGTCCGGGATAATACATTTTTGCAAGATTTTTTGTCGTAGTCACAATACTTTATGGTAGATTTCTGTAATTTTACTCTTTTTGAAAGTGTTATATGATAGAACTATATTACAGTTTTTTTGTGAAGACACCAAATATTGAACCCATAGTTCTAAATCATTTCACAGCATCTCTGTGAATACCCCTTAAAACTAATCAACAACAAAAAAGAAACAAACTTAGAAAGACAATGTCACACTAATTTAAGTGTCATGAACCTGCAAACATATTCCTCAGCTCATCATCAGCAGTCGTAGTTCTGGCCTTTAACTGCATGTCAGTGTCAATAGGACCTGGTGCATAGTTTAAAACCCTGATAGCCTCTCCTTCTTCTTCTGCCATAGTTCTAAAAAGTATTTTCAAATTCACTGTTATCTCTGTAACATATTAAAATGTTATTAAAATGTTAATGACACTTTTTGTCCTTAAGTAAACAATAAATAATTTACTTGTCTATGAACATTTAGAATTTAGTCTAGGAATATAGCTCTTCAGTACTGTTATTAACCTAGGAGGATTAGAAATCAAGCGGATTACCTTTATTCAACCACATATAAAACATGTTAACCACATCTAAAATATGTAAAATATACATACCTAAACAACATATCCCGGGCAGCCTTTCCTTAAAATATATGAAAATTGTGGTAGTATTTTCTCCAGAAAAATATCAATATATAGAGTATTAAATTAATACAGCAAAACCTATATTAGCTGAACCTCTATTTTCTGAATTTTCAATTATCAAACCTCAAACCCATTCTCCCAAATACATTAAAGCCTGTTAGTTTACCCCTTTTTGTCCATCGTTTTATTAACCAACATAATATTTACTCTCCTAAGAGGGTAAGATAATAGAACTTCCACTGTACCCTAAAACATTCATAAGTATGACTTTTCTTAAGATAAAAGTATATTCAGTACTGGACTTGTAACAAGATTTTATTGATCCTGGCTGTGGATATAGTTTTTATCAATCCGGTTCCTGTTAGATGTAGTCACTATTGACTGGGTCCCCATTTAACAGTCAAAATGTCACGTGATTTTAATTGCATACTGAATGACAACATAAGACACTGTACAACACATGAATTAACAGGTCCCGGTTAACAGCCAGCTTTTCCAACAAACAGGTACCCACTCCATAGACTCTTGCATGTTAAGTGATTATTAGGGTTTTTCCCGTATCAACAATACTACTCCACTGTCACTAATGTTAGACCGCATTAATGTCAGAAAATGACACACAATAGGCAAGCATATCTGCTTATGTGATAGACATTGGTATATACAAATTAGAGTACACTTACTGCATTTCTTAAGATGTTTAGGAAATTGCAAAAATTGGACAAGACAACGAGTACCTGTCTAACACTAGTGATGGGACGATTAGACCAACGTTCGATTAATCGTTGGCGTTATGGTACAATTGCGTTCAGTCACTGACAACTTCTAGAAATCGATTAAATCTTACCCTTCCTTATGTGTCTCAATATCCACGTGTTTTTTATATTTTAAGCTATTTCCTTAGTGGTGGTGGACCAATTCACGCCCGTGTACCTATTCACGCCCACCCTCAATTTTCTCAAAGATTTATAATTTTTCATAGAAAATATGTTTGCCACATCATAGATAATTATTAAATTGATCATATACATAACTAATTTATTGTGTAACTGTGATTGTTTTGAATAAATTTAGGGGTGGGCGTGAATAGGTACACGGGCGTGAACTGGTCCACCACCACTAACTTTCCTTTGATAAATAATGAGATTTGTCACGAATTTGGGTTTGTTTATGTCTACCGCCATATTTACCGGAAGTGAGTGCTTTTGGTAGGTTCTAAATGTTGGAAACACCGTTATTCTTACGGATTGACAAATACTTCATCCCGGAAAGCCTTTCATAATATATTTTCTTACAGTGGAGTAAAAAAGTCGATTAAGGGTCGATCATCGGTCGGAAAATTGGACGAATACTGTATAAGTGGTTTTTTTCGCGAGGAATTAATTTTCGCTATATTCGCGAGTGACTTCTAAATGCGAAATTAAATTCCAGCTAATATTTATGCACACTTAAGGTCATCATTTGTAAAGTGTATGTGGATATTTATAAGCATGAATAAAAAATGCACAACAACCATGCCATTTTATAAGAAACACCTTTTGTTCGTTGAATATTGACAAAGAAAGTGAAAGCATCCGCACACTTTTATTCGTGAAAGATTTATTATGAGATTTAGCCAGAAGTATAAATGACCTGTAAAGTAAAAAAGGAGAGGAAACTTTGAGAAAAACATCTCACACAAAATGCCAGTACACAGCATTTCACACACTCTCTATAAACCTCTTTATTTGTCTTCTATACCAATAACCTCCTACTAGGCGCACTTTCTCCAAGCCAACCTTTGTGTGGGCCTAATTGTTACAAAGCCTGAGTGATCTTTGACTGTCTCTTTATTTTCAATTGTTTGGTTACCTAATTAGGGTATTCTACACTATGAAAAGAGTTTATGTAGCCCTTTCAGTCTCAATTGCAAACCACACGCATAATTTAATCCATTTTCAAAGTGGATTATGTTCAAAACCACTGATTTTTATTAGGTTTAATCAAAGAACTTCTGTGCTCAGGTAAGAAATTTAACATGTTAGTAGCTTTGAAAAGTTTTTAAAATGTTAGTAAACTATAGGCACTTGAAATCTACTGTTGGATTGAACAGCCAGAATAAAAAAATTTGACCACTACACAAACACTAATTATGCGGCTGAGAAAGATTAACAACACACATGGTAAGGTTTTTTTCCCTCTCGCAAATGAAAATGGACCGCATTAAATTGCACTTCTCAGTACATCAGTGTGAACCAGTATGCTTTCTTTTATGTGATAAACAAATGGGATTTAGGGGGTCGGGATTTAGTGGGTATATATATATGACTGATACTTGGAAATGTTTAACAGTTTATGTAAGCTGATCACTTGTTTGTGGGCGAAAATACAGTATCTTTCATCCGTGAAAATTAATTCTCGCGAATCAAGCCTGATCTGTTGATTCGCGAACTTAAGTTCCCGCGAAAAAAACCACTTATACAGTAATCGACCGCGAAAATTGAGGCGATTCCACTCACTATCTAACACTAGTGACATATATGGGTGTAATGTTTGACAATTGTGGCAAAAGAAATTAATAAATATTATGACAATAAATACACTAGTGTAGTGAGTAGAGTTGATGAAAGTACACAAGGCCCACTATTATAAACCATTCACTCATAATTATTCCCACTATATTCTAGAATACTATCCAAACATACACACCTGCACAGTAAACGGACCATGACTTAAATGGTTGAAGTGCACAGATTGAAGAGATATTCACAACTTGAATCTTACAATCTACCACATTCCTGAATAAATCAATGAACACAGAATTTAGAACAACGACCGAGCTTAGATTCAAGCCCCAGTATTGTTGTAAATCATGGATGTTGTTCTGCTGCGACATTTTCTTTGACACATCACCCAAGGAGCCGGCATTATGAACAATGAAAGCTTGTTGAAAGCTGTCGGCCTTAATAGAATTTCGAGAAAGGACGCCTCTGAGCAAATCTGAAAATTGCTTTTCGTTCTGATTTACAAGGTCAACAGCTTCACAGCAAACTTTGCACCCAGGGCGTTTCACCAGAATTTCCTGTTTTGTAGTTTCTAATCCTTCCTTTGATCTAGCCACTAGAAGTAAAAGGGAGCCTTCTGGGAATGACTCAGAAAATCGCAGTGCTAGCGCTTTCCCAAATCCTTTACTTGCTCCAGTTATGACACAAAACGTTTTCAATGAAAACACGCCCTGATATTTTGCCATTTTGAAACAAAATCACTTCCGCGAAAAAAATAGGAGATGACTATAACACGAAAAAGCGATTAATCCCCTAAAATAAAACCTACTAAACGTAGGAGTCGTAATTCCCCTCTATTGGGTGTTGCGTCGAGATATTTTATATTTGAAGCAGTCATCGATACCAAAAGCTCTAAATTGGAAATTTTATTTTAAATGTAGCTTTTATAAGCCCAGTACTTACTTGTTGTAACAATTGTTTTACCACGGGAAGCTTGCAACTGGAGGAAAAGTTGAAAACCTATTACCCATGAATTCAGATAACCAGGACTCTCCAGAACAATGCTAGTGTTATGACATCAGTACGAAGATATGCGGACCTACTGGCCTAGCCTTGTGACCAAGGGAAACTACCAGATGCTTGCATGAACTCTTCCTGATATGTGTTGTAACCAAACTCCTCAAGCCAGCGAACTGTCTGCAAAGAACGGGGAGGACCAGGGAGGGCCTCTACCATTATTACAATACGTAGGTATTGTAACTTATAAAAGGTACATTTAAAATAAAATTTCCAATTATACTGCACTACAATAGTCATTCCAATTGTAACGGTCCATTCCACTTTCCGGTCTACATGGTTTTAACATCAGACTTATGTTTTTGTGCAAAAATATTAACAGAAGCTATGTATTCTTAAAATAGAAGTGTTTTTGATTATACACATGATTTTATGGGACAAGAAAAGTGCCCCAAAATGTTCAAATGTTACAGCTCAAAAACTGCACACTTTTAGTAATAGATTGGAAAAGGTACAACAATCATACAATATAAGGTATACCAAGTACAATGAAAACGATGTCAGGGAAACACTGATATGACACAGGAAAATACTTAAGAAAGCAAGGTTAAGAATACAGAAAAAGTATACTTAAGTTATATTCTCAAGAAGATTGGAAAGAAAATACTCCTGGTAACATTATGAAAGACACAGGAAAGTTTGTTTGTGTTTATTGATGTTATTACAGCACACAAAGGGAGATAAAGACAGTGAAGAGACAGATAGCTACCTTAGGTAAGCTGGAAGCCCTGGTCTATGATATCAAAGGATTCTGACACATCCCGTCTAGGTGGTTCCCGGTGTCATGCCACCCCCTTTTTTCTTCCCTGACATTTCTTTGGGGGGAGAAGTCACCTTCTGTGCTGCAACAAAGGAACCTGAATGGTAAGAACCTTCTGTCTGGTCTTGTCCAGGAAGATCCTTGAGGTAGAACTTGGTTAGAGTGTTGTGTGAGTTAAATGACAGGGTTGCATAATTTGGTCCATGAAAGCTGCAAACGCTCTAACATTATGACTTTTACCCCTATAAGTCCATGTCTGCATTGTCCACCTTGGAGTAGCAAAATTTTATAATGTTTTTAATCTGAGAACACTGAATATCCTTGGTATGGCCCAATTTGTAAGAGATTAACAATAACTGTCTATCTACTCTGGAACCTCTGGTTCATTCCAGATAACACTTGAAGGCCCTGACAGGGCAGAGTATAATATCTATGTCTTGATAGCCTTGATTACACTTCAAGGCTGGAATACCCACTAGAGAGATGGATTGCAGTCCTTGATTTTTGACAATGAAGGAGGGACAAGGGGATAATTGGACTTGATCCCAGTCACCCAGGCATAAATCTCACCCCACATGTTCCCTGAGGCTAAGGCTAATAGGAAAACTACTTTCCTGGTGAAGTGTTTGAGAGCTACCTCCTGCTGTGGTTCAAAAGGAAGCTGGATGTGTCTGTTTAACACAATAGACAAATCCCACTAAGTGATGGTTTTGGAGCTCTTAAGTTTTTCCCTGTAAAAACTAGCAATTAGTCTGGCAATATACACATTGGTACTGATGTTTAATCTGGAATTCCTTAGTGTATATGCAATCACCATTCTATGGTCTTCAATGGCAGAAGGGCATCTGTTTAGCACATAATACAAGAAAAAAAAATACAAGAAAAAATACAAGGAAAAAAAAGTACAAGAAAATATTGCAGATATCACTTAAGATGGGTTCCTGAAATCCACCTGTTCCTCTATGCACCATCCCCGCTTGGGGATTCTCCCAAAGTTTGGAAATTTGTTTGAAGATCTGTGGAGAGAGGGATCACTCTGTTGATTAAATCTGGTTCTGGTTCTGAAGAGGCTGCCAGATACATTTTTGAGTGAGCAAGGTATGTGCCTTGCTCTGAGTGTCACATTGTTCTGATGGCACCAAGTAAGAATTCTCCACATTAGGGCATATAGCTATGCCAATCTTGTGCCGCCCTTTCTGTTGATGTAGACCATACCAAGGTGTTGTTTGAGGTGATGAGAACTTGATTGTTTTTGCAACATGTTTTGAAGTATTGCAGAGCCAGAAGAACTGCCATCATTTCTAATATATTGATATGTAGGTACTTTTCTGAGTGGGACCAGAGCCCTCCCGTAGATTCTTGATTTGAGTGAGCACCCCAACCTGCATTTAAGGAATCTTTTAACAGGGGTGGATCCAGCTGTTATGTAAGGTAGGGGTTCACATCGAGTAAGGTGGGGGTTCACATCAGACATATTATAACTAAGGGGGTCGGGAGGCATGCCCCCCCCTGGAAAAAAAATTAATTTTTGGTAAAAATAGAGTACATTTCCTGTAAATTTAACACCACTGTCAAGAAATAATTTTGTACTTTGGGTTGAACCCCTTTACATTATTTTTCAAGGGGGGGGGGGGGGGGGGGGTTCGAACCCCCTGAACCCCCCCTGGATCCGCTAGTGTTTTAAGAATTTTTTCATATTCTCTGGGCTGGAGAAAATCTTGTAGCACATTTTGAGGGTCTAACCACCATTCCCCGTATGGTATCATCTTTTGATTCCAGGGGATCAGTGTGTCCAGAGGCTTCAGAAATTTCCAGTGAGTCTTGAGATGCCATTGAAAGGTCTCTTATGCATCCTGACCAATTTCACAGTCCTTTCTGTTGATGCACTGATAAATAGATCTTGAGGAGAAGCACTGGGACATCTCATGAAGTTTGGTGTAGCTGTCTGGCGTGGGTTTCACAAGAGCCAAATCGAACAAAAAATGATATCCTAAGAAGTCAAATATCTGGGAGGGAAGGAATTCTGACTTCCTGAGATTTACTACAAAAGCCTAAATCTTTCACAAACTTGATTAGTTTTTGTGTCTGTTCATTGCACTCTTCCTCAGAGGGGGCACGGATCAACCAGTCCAGATATTGGTGATTCTCTGCTGTAAAGCTAATAGTTTTACTTCCTTCACAAGGCTGGTGAATACTAGTGGGGCTGTGGCTAAGCCGAAAGGGGAGGTGGTAAACTGGAACATGATGCCTTTGTGGCAGAACTTGAGGTATTTTTGAGACTGGGTATGAATAGGTAAATACAGGTAGGCATCTGTGAGGTCTCCATATTGAATTTTGGTATCGTCAGGAATTTGTTCAAAGAACTTAGGTCTATAACTGGCCTCCTGCAGTTGCCTGAGGACCAAGAACAGCCGACAGTGGAATCCTAGGCTGTTTTGAGTATGCATGAATTTGATAGTGCCTTTCAGCAGCAGGTCTTGAATAGAGGTCAACAAGGCACTTTTTGTCAGAATCTTGGGAACTGCTGATGATGCAAGGCAAGATGGATAGCCTTGGGCATTCTCTGAAAGGTAGTTTGTATCTGTCCCTGATAAGACCCAACAGTGACCAGTTGGACCCTTGTCTTTCACACTCAGATAGAAAACACTTGAGCCTGCCACTGTCCTTCAGATAAGGCTGCACGGATTTACATCCGCCCCTTGTGCACAGGAGTCTTGACCTTTGCACTTAACTCTACAGCCAAGGCAAGAGCAGTGTGAGTCAAACTAGGGCATAGAATATGCACACTTTCCCTTTTTTGGTAAGGAGGGGTCTTAACCACCAGTGTTTATGAACTTTCAGAAAACAATTGACACCAAAATTAGCAGTTAGAAAGCAATAACAATTCACAATATAGTGAGAGCTACAAAGGAAGTCAACTTGACAAGATGGCTTCAAACAAAAAGAAGGAAGAACTCATGCGAGCATCTGTTAGGTTCCCTAGTTCACATGGCCAAGCCAGCAGGTCCCATATTCTCACACCAGCATCATAACACCGGCATCTTTTGTGACCATTGTTCCAGAAAGCTCCAGCTGTCTGAATTCATGGGTAATAAGTTTCAACTTTTACTCCAGTTGTAAGCTTATTGTTAGGACTATTATAATGAAATAAAATGAGTTTTTACAGCTCGGGTATGATGAATGATAAAAAGCAACTTCTTGGACAACTGACATTCAATAGTATAATCTTTAGATCTTGTGCAATGTCTTGTTCATTATGTAGCCATCAATTAGAGTTTTATTTGCAGAGGTAAAACAATGCATACAAGTTGGTAAAAATTGTGCACTGCAAACAAAACCTTTCAATTTTGATTCCTAGTTAATCACTCGGTATATATAACCAGAGGCTTGTTTAAAATTGGAAATATCCATGGGACACAAAAAAATTTTGTCTGATTTACAGGTAAATGATTTAATAAGATTTAATAAGCTAACATTTCCTGGGATTTTAATTTAGTGGTATACCTCTTACGTCTCCTTCTACACACAATGGAACTCTGCCAGTATGGCTTTTAACAAGGACAATGCTTTTATGAGTGCAGAATTTGTAAGTGCCACATAAGCTCCTCTGTTTAATTTGGTCTTACCACCAGTAGTTCTAGATAAGGTCCCAGTAGGCCATTGTGTCAGAAATGGTATGCTTATGTGACAGTGGAGGCTGCCAAATGTCTGCATATGGTCAGTAATATACAGGCGTGTTGTACTGTAAGTTGGCTCATGGGTCTTCAATGGGTGGTCATTTAGGCATCAACAAAACCTATAGCAAAATAACCAAACATTTCAACTGACCTCAAATCTGGTGCTGTGTGGCAGAATTGACCACAAACCGGACAATTCCGATAGCTCCACTGAAACCCATCCCAGCATTTGAGGAACCAGCAAAGTCATAATTGGTTTTGTAGGCCCCTTACCAATAACTAAATCTGGAAACTAATATCTTTCAACCAGTATTTGTGACTCAACCAGATTCCTGGAAGGCATACCTTTGACCATCATAACAACACCAAAAATCTCAAGACTTAGTCAATTTCTTTACTTTAGTTGGCTTACGAAAAGAGCTCCAGTCAGATAAAGGGTCAAATTTCATGTCAGGACTATTTCAAAAAGTTGTATTTCAGCTAAGCACAAAACAGAACAAATCTAGTGCTTATCACCCAGAATCACAAGTTGCACTGGAAAGGTTCCATTCAACTTTTATCATATGATCAGGACATATTGTGTAGAATATGAAATAAACTGGGATGAAGACATCCAATTTAGTGTTTGCAGTTAGGGAATCAGCTCAAGAATCTTTTAGTTTTAGTCTCTTTCAGTCTGTGGTCCCCTCAAGCTACTGAAAGAAAACTGGTTGTCTAAGAGCACTGAAAACCTAAACCTTTTTGATTATGTTTCAAAGTTTTGAAGCAGGTTGAGAAAATTTAAACATTCTCAGTCAAAAATAAAATGCTTTGTGATAGGAAATCACAAAACAGTGTTTTCAAATCAGGAAACTTGGCCAGATATCATGGGCCATACAAAGTGTTAAAGGGAGTAGGCAATCTGGATTCTGTCATAGAAACTCCAGACAGAAGAAAGTCAACCCAAATGTATCATGTAAATATGGTAAAACAATACTTTGAGAGTCGTATGACAAAGCGTCTCATGGCTACTGACTGTAATTTAAAAAATAACAACAATATGGAGACTGATGTGACACTCCTCATGTTGAATGTAAAATCAGGTTGAATTATTCAGAGATTCTTGCTGATTTGGAAACAAAACTCAATCATGTACCTCCAAATTAAAGGATCCAACTTGTAGAGTTACACTTGAAGTTTAAATCAGTATTTCTCTAACAAAACCAATGTACTCATGCATGATTTTGATCCTGGCAATGCCAGTCTGGTCAAACATCATCCATAATGTTTAAAACCAATCAAATTTGAAAAATTAAGACAATAAATGTAATACATGTTAGACAAAGATATAAATGAATCAAGTCAAATCAGTTAGGCAGTTAGGTTTGGCCCTGAAACCTGATGGTTCAATCAGATATTGCACAGACTATCGAAAGGTCAATTTTTCTGCAAAACTAATTCATTTCCTATCCCAAGAATGGATGACTGTATTGATTGGATTGGTAAAGCCAAATATATCACAAAGTGTGATTTACTGACAGATTACTGGTGTGTATACCTCTTATTGAATGACCAAAAGAAATATCAGTTTTTGTAGCTCCGATGGTCTATATCAGTGCAAGGTAATACCATTTGGGATGAAAAATTCCCAAGCTACATTTCAGAGACTAATGGATATGTGTTTGAGGTATATAGGTGGTGCTAAATTTTATGTGGATGATATTGGCAGTTTCAGTGATACTTTGGTCTCTTGAAACAGAGCATAAAATATCATTGGTCTGAGGCTTGTCAAAGAGTATTTGACAAAGTAAAAAAAGGTCCTGTGTTTGGCGCCTGTACTAACTGTTCCAAACTTCAGTAAGCCATTCCTGGTAGCTGTGGATGCCGGTGATGTGGGTGCAGGTGCAGTTTTAGCCTTTCCAGCTAGCTATGTATGCCAGTGATGTAGGTGCAGTCTGGTGTTAAAGATATTGAACATCCAATTTTTTTTGAAAGAAAATGTACATCAATAGAACTAACCCACAATAGAAAAGAAATGGTTTGCCCTCATTTTGGTCACACTTTGATATCTAAATATCTTTATTATCAAAACAAACTATTGTGTACACAGATCACAACCCTTTCTTGCACGAAATGAAGAAAAAAAATAGAGAACTGGAGTATGATGTTGAAAAAATAAAGTTTGAAAATAGTGCATGTGAAAGGAAAGAATAACATGCCTTATCCAGAAACTGTGTCAAAAACAATTTGTATACTTGTGGTTATTAAGTTTGTAAAGGTTATACCTTGTATGGATATACTTTTGTATTTCTGTAAATATGCCTTCAAAAAGTTATTACATGTGTCTATTGTGTATGTCTATTTGCTTTAAAATGTAAAATTTCGTAACGCCTTGGCTTCCAAATTTTTTCTTAAAGGGGGGAGGTTTTACATATAATGGCATTCTGGCAGTATGGCTTTTAACAAAGACAATGTTTTTGTGAGCAGAGTTTGTAAGTGCCGCAAAAAGTCATTGAATTAATGATTTTCTCTGTATTCTATAGAACTGGTCAAGTTTGTACCGATGTTTCTAAAAACTCTCAATCTGCTAGATTAAAATATTTATAAATGTGGGGAAAACTCCCTAGGCTTCGAGAACCTTCTCTGTAGTTCTTGTAATATAATATTCACCATCAGATTATTTCTATAACCTTATGGGCATTCCCCAGTTGTATGTAAGTGATGTAAGCTTGATATAAGTAAATTAATTATGCCTTAAAGCTGCTATACCACAGCAGCCTATGAACTGCTACATTTTATTTGTGTTGCAACTATAAGTGGATAAAGACTGCTTTATCTGTACATTTTGTGGTGAATCTTATTGAAGTGAACTGGATATAGTACATGGATCTACCAGAGAGTCAATGTGCTGTATTTTGGATATTGTTCAAATTTGAATGTGAACAGCATAGCTGTGCAGACACTTCGAACATCTGAACATAGATATTTTGTGTTCCTGGATGCTGAACAAAATTACAGGATACAAGCATTGCATGTTAATGGCCGCTGAATGGATCTCAGGACACATTGCTGGATATAGTTAACAAACTTAACTGTTAATTACATGGATAGAATTGTGGTCAGGTGAGAATGATTTTATTATTGTAATATTGTAGGATCTATTACGAGTATCTTAGCTGACTGCAATCATTTTTAATTGTTAAATTAATTTTCTTAATTTCCTGTTGCATCTGTTAATTGCTACCACACTTGCCCTGTCACTGTAACATCCCTTTTAATGACAAGGCTCATTTTTGGACAATCCTTTATTTATCGCATGTTGCATGGGCTAGATTTAAAGTTATGACTATATATACTGATCATTTGCCAAACCTGGTAACCACAAGGTCACTGAAGCTTTGACTACATTCCTACTGTCCGGATTTGTATTGCCATTAACTCACTTGGCTCAAACACTGTTAGAACCTAAAGGAATCCTATCATGCTTTGGACCAGTCATAACATGGTAATCTCACCACATACCTTTCATAAACCAGACTAAAGCTTTGACAAGTTTAGCTGAATGATTAGTGAAAAATCAGCCGAAGTACAAAGTCTTTTGCAGTAAGCTTAAATTTCCACTGATATTTTGCTAAATTTTTTAGAAACTTCATCAAGAGTATTTTTAAATAATTCTAAAAATGGAATGGTGGAATTAAATGAATTGAAAACAAGTAATTTGAGGAACATAAATAACATGAGTGATGCTGATCTGTTTAATGCTAATCCAATAAAATATTCGCTTATTTAATGTTCAGTAAAGTGATGATTGTTTTTGAAAGGCTGTGGTACACTACATGCTATCTACTTTTTGGTGTTAAAGTGCTGTAAATACGTATGTAAATAGTTTCTGCATGTTTTCATATTTCTATCCTTTTTAAAATGTGTTTTTCTTTTACGTATTAGCATTCCGGAAAATAATTTTGTGACACCAAATGTAACAATGATGAAAACAAATAAATGTACCAAATCCAAAAAAAACTGCATGTTGTAATTGTGGTCAAAGTATGAGTACGTCATATCAATTTACATAACCTAAACATTTGTTTATCATCAAATTATTTATATGGTAGACAAAAATTGCTGCTGTGCAGGACCAAAAAAAAAGGTGAAACCTGAGGTTTGGGGTGTCAGAAAAATTCTGAAGTTGCATTTCTTTATTTAACATCTTAAGCAATAGAGTTATTTATTTATTTACTATTTATTTGCTCGATTTGTTAGATGTTTGGTTATCATTTTTTATAAGGTTATTTAGATAGCAATGGACCATTCATTATAACATTAATTCCATGAAAAAGTATAATATAAATATTTTTATTTTACCTTTTCAATTCATATAGGATGATTCCCTTATACTTTGTGTCTTTTCTGCATAAACATAGGTCATTGCTATGGATTGTCTTGAGTTATAACATTTATTGCAAAGTACATAGATCATTATTTAAGCTGGAATATACGTTAATGATCACTGTCTGAAGCAATCAAAATTCTGTTTTATAAGTTGCATATACTCAGTGATCAGACTGTTGAGTGGTGGTCCTTGTAACTGATATTCCATACTTAACCCTGGAGTCTCAATGGCTGCCACATTATGGCCTCCATGAGAAACTTTAACATTAAAGTTTTAACCTAACGTTAAGATAGAATGCACATTGTCAAACTTTAAAAGAAGCATATTGTACAACATGTGGTTTAATTGTAGTAACTGATTCATAATTAGTTGGCCATGGTGTCACAGTGGTAAGACTCTCACCTCCCACCTCTGAGGTCGGCGGTTTAAACCCTGGACCTTATGTGGGAAAGTTGGTAGATGCTTACAGATGGTCGGCAGTTTACAGTACAGAATCTTGACCAACTGTATGTACTGATTTCCTCTGCCCACAAAAGTACCATTCGTGATATGAACTGTACAGTGTTGAAAGTGACATAAAACCCCAAATAAATAAATGATTCATAATTCACAGTTTGGCATTAAGTCACTTACATATCACCTGTGGTTGGGCAACAAGCTCTTGAGTAGATGTAGGCTACACTTATGATCTGTCCTCATATCAGACTAGCTTTTGAAAGCAACAAAAAAAATCCAATTACAACTCTTAAAAACAAGCATGACTCTAAATTGAACCAGTCTAATGAATGCATCTTGTATATTTTAACATAAGTTGCTCTGCAAAATGACAGAGTACAACATTAGGAGAAGAAAGATTTTGCCAGATTACTTACTTGTTCTTTATTTAAAAGTTTTTTATTGCATAATTTGTTTAAAATGAGAATTCTTGACAAAAGTAAGCAATCACTTATTTTGACAGTGAGTAACTTTTTAAAGTTATATTTTGTTTCTATCTTTAAAGTTGTGAGTACACAGTGACATTCAGCTGAACAAGTATCAAAAGAAAACACTACTGTACATCCTTAACAAAAATTACATGCAAGATAATAGGAGAAAATTTCTTTTAAATAAGGCTAAATTTTGAAAAAAGACGAAAAAAGTGATCTCTAGAAGTGCGAGCCTTGAAGACAGCTCAAAATGCTTAAAATAATGTTAATAATTTAATATTAAAAATTTAGAAGTGAAAGCCTTGGAGAAAGCTTGTGCTGAATAATATTAATAATTTTGACCAAACAAAAGAAGTCATATGTGATGGCAAACTGTTCCTTTTAACAGATAAGATTATGTAAGGAGAGTTCCTCAGTAAATGACACATGTTGATATGAGTTGGATTCAAAGCCAAGGCCACAGGGCTGATAGTCAAGTTATCATATGCCATACTTGTCATCTACTCGGCCATTGAAGCATATGTGCGTGGACTGGACAGAAGTAAAATGAGAAATAGAGTAGCTAAATGGACAACCTTAGTAAACACCAAGTTTGGATTGAGATCTTGATTGCTACCAGAGCATTGGGGATACAATGTGTATGTTTTAAATGGGCTTTTGGATAAGTAAAAAAATCTGTGTGAGTAATATGGTAGTTTCATGGACTTTATCTGTCTTAAATAAAAAGTATGCATTTGATATCTTGTGGATAAATTAGAGATTACTTCTTTGGAGGTATTAGAGAGAAAAAGAATTATTCCAAGAAGAGCAGAAATTGCATTGGTTTTCAAATATTGAACATGCAAAAAGATAGATATCAGGCAATGCATGATTATTATGTTAACTATTGATAATATCAACAATGTTTCATGGACAAATCATTTTAATGCAATTGTAAAAAATGCAAAACCTTTACATTATGTGTCATAAAAATTACCCCAAGTCTCCCATATATAATAAAATAAGTTAATGTTTCCCCCTATTTTTAAAGCAAATAGAGTGAATTATATGATAAAGTCAAGTATTACAAAGGTTGTCCTGGTACTTTTTTGCATTTCGGTTGATTTGGTGATACATGGGAACAAACAAATGTGCAAGTGTGGTGATATTTCTGTGTCCAAAAGTTTAATCTGTAGATAAACACCTATATGTAGTATAACTGTTATATATATTCAGATTGTTCTGTCATTTTATAAAATCAAGTAGTAAGTAACAGTGTTTAATGTCAGTATTGATGTTAAGTTATGTTGTGATAGAAAAGTTTACATATAGTTCATGCATCAACGAGAGATAATAAACAGGTTATTAAACAGGAAAAAACTCTTTGTAAAATATATGCAGTCGGAAAAATAATTATACATTATACACCAACTTTTATCTATATCAGAGGTTATTAACAGAGACTTCAACCTTAATTTTGATCAATTTTATAGTAAACAGAGACTTTAGCGCAGAGATATGTCTGGTACAAGGTTATTGGCAGTGTTTCCAGTATTTGCTATAACAGTCTTTTGTGTTTTGAGTGACACACCTGAATGGATCTCTAAAGAACACCAGCTGATGCATGATTTGATGGATAAGTACACCAATGATGTAAGACCAGTCAACAAACCATCAGACAAGGTGGATGTACAACTGGGCATTGCATTAGTCCACCTGGATGACCTGGATGAAACCAAAGGCGTCCTCTACCTGAATACCTGGTTGAGGTACTGCTTTGCTACCTATTATTACCGAGTAGTATTTCCTGCCAGTAATAAATAAAATAAACTCATGTTTCAGCAACAATATATTGCTCTGTACGAAAATATTTTCAGGATTTTTGCGACTGTAGTGTGTAAACCAGTGCACCAGCTTTGTCAAATGAGTGATAACATAAGTATATTTTTATTATTGCTACTACTACTACTACTACTACTATTACTACTACTACTAGTAATAATAGAAACATATATATGGTGCAAAATTGATACAAATCCTCTAATGGGCACTGGAATTCAAAAAGGGGAGTCCAAAATCAAGGCTTTGCCAATCTGAACAGACATGTCTTGAGTTGGCTCTTGAAACTGGAGATGGTCCAAATAAGATTGCTAGAATTGATTATGGATGAGTTATACCTCATCAGAAAGCAGTGGTGTTTATTGATATCTCTAGATGGGACTCTAAATGCGTCAATAATGTAACTGAGCAAGATTGCAATCCCAGCACCAAACTTTCCCCTGTAAGTAGGAAAGTTGGTTGTTATTTGACGTTGGCTCTTCATAGTGCACAGTCTAAACCAGATAGTGTAGACTGTTTCCTGCCACAATGTCAGCTACTTGTAATGATCTATATAGTTCGTTGAAAACAATATTATATCATCATAAACCAAATAATCCAGTGTGGTTTAATTTTCTTGTCTTATTTTTAGGTGATATTCACCATGTAGTTTAGAGGCTGTTCTATTCTTGGAAAAAAACTTAAGGTAGTTCAGGAATATGACTTAAATTTTTACTGCTTTCAGGATGATGTGGACAGATGTACAACTACAGTGGAACCCTTCAGAGTATGATAACATCAGTCACATCAATATCAATATAGATAAACTCTGGCAGCCAGATATCGTGCTATACAACAGCTTCTCAGATTTCTCCAGAGCCTTGCATAATACACTAGTAAGATTGCCAGTGCCACTAACTGCATATTCATTTTTCCCATTTGTCATTAAAGTCTCCGAAATTCTAAAATTCCCAGGAATGTATAAATTCATAGTCTCTAACAATAACTGTTTTAACAGAGAAATTGACATTTATTTGAAATCAAGTGATTATTTGATAATTTGATAATAATATTTGGCTGCAGAATCATTATGAAATTCCCAAGTATTATTTGTACAGATATGGATTCCAGTAGTGTTTCTGTCTGTTTGTATAGTTAAGTATTTCTTTATTCACAGGCCCTAGCCTGAAATAAAATGTAAAATCATGCTTTTGGTGCAGGGATCTGTATGCGCAGGGCTTATTTCTGGCTTATGGGTGTCCTTAGTGGGGGGGAATGGTACTCAGAGATCAGAGTTCGAATCCTGGTCTGACCTCGTGTGTACAGTGGTAAGACTCTCACCTCCCACCTCTGAGGCTGGCGGTTCAAACCCCGGACCTTATGTGGGAAAGCTGGTAGTCACTTGCGGTTGGTCCCTGTTTACAGCACAAAACCTTGACCAACTGTATATACTAGTTTCCCCTGTCCTTCTAACTACCCGTCACAATATAACCATTAAGGTACTAGGTGTGATGTCAAACATTAAATAAATAAATATTTCTGGTTTATGCGGCATGAAGCCTCATACAGTAATATCTACTTTCCTGGAGAGGATGCAAGTTTGTTACAGGTCAGTAATGACATAGTGATTTATATTCCTGGATAAATGCATATGTAAAATACCTTGCTCTGCGGACCTCCAACTCTGAAAATCAACATCCCAACCACTAGGCCACAGAGTTCACATGCTAGTGTACAACAATGTTACTGTACCGTGGATTTACATATTTGCATAAAATATACTTATGCCTATATTCATAGACAGTTAAATACTGTTTATGTTATTGTACTATTTAATCTACCAGTGTTTTCTGTAACGTGCAAATATATTTCTATATTTATAACCTATTATATATAGTAAACATGCTGCTGTCACCAGGCTTTATGTATATAATCCAGATATTTCTATATCTATAGCCTGTTACAATGGAGGTACTGTACGATGGACCCTGAAGTTTTCTGTTTGCATGCAGCAGAGATACTTCTAAATCTATATCCTGTTATGTACAGTAATGGTACTGTACCATGAATCTTCCAGTGCTTTTGACTGTATACAGCGCAGATATTTGTATATTTACAGGCTGTTGTATACAGTGGTGGCACTGTACTATGGATTCCTCCTGTGTTCATGGCGAGTTCATGTCCTATAGATCTCACTGACTTTCCACATGACACTCAAGTATGCCAACTCAAGTTTGGTTCCTGGACCTACCATAACAACCAGGTGGGTCTATTGTTTATCAAAATGTATAATCAAACAATTGGTTCAGTTGTTTGTGCAAATTTTTAGTATGATCAAAGTTGTACGAAAGTATATGCTGCACAAGCACACTCATGTTTATATGTTTCCTTGAAATATGGCATTGCCACCTCAGTTCTATTTTATGCATCTATATGTTATGGTTACAATGTAAACACGGTAGCAATTACCAGTTGCTTTTAAGTTTCAACAGAAAACGGCAAAAAGTTTTACATAACAATTTTATTTAACAATTAAAAATAATGATTAGAATCAACTTATATGCTCTCAATAGTACATACAATGATACAATAATGAAACCAATCTGACCCCACCACAATCTTATCCTTGTAACTACAGTTAAGTTTATCCTCTGTATTCAGTAATCTGTCATGTGACCAGTCTGGTGTCCACTAACACACAAATATCTGTTTCCTGTGATCTGTTCAACTACATATAACACAAAATGTCCTTATTCTGTGACCCTTTCAATGTCCAACAACACAAAATATATGTGTAGAGATATTCAGAGAGTTTGCACAACTATGCTGTCTGCGCCAAGATATGAACAATGTCCATAATACAGCAAATCCACTCTCTGGTAGAACTACACATATACAAACAGTATCCAAAGCACAGCAAATCCACTCTCTGGTAGATCCACACACTGTATCCAGATGCAAACAATATTCAAAGTACAGCAAATCTACTCTCTGATAGATCCAGACACTGTGTCCAGTTCACTCCAACAAGAGTTCACCTTAACACAAGAAGTTTATATCCACTTGATAGTAGTTCTAAGACACAATTAACTTTCCTTATAGCCAGCGAATACTATGTTCATCTATAGTCAGATGTACAGCACATATATACAGATGTGGAAATGGCCAGAAGGTTATAGAACTAACTTGAAGGTAACATCTGTGACCAGAATCAGTGAGGAAGCTCTAAAGACTAGTTAAAGGAGTTTCCCTAAATCTATTAATAGAATCACCGAGGTTATAGAACCCTAGAAGCATTTCCCCAGGCTATAAATAGGTCAATACAACAGAGTACAATAAACATAAATACCACATAATACAAAAACAATAAATACCTCACTTAACTTATATGGTAACACACACACACGGACACAGCTTGTCCTTAGATTAAACAATGCATTGGCACATTACTTTTATATGTAACAATATAATTCTCATACATTGTGAAAAAAGCATCCATATAAAGGAGCTAACTTTGCTTTAGAAATTCTCTGCAAGTATCTGCATTTTAATTTCATTGGGGAGTCATGTCCCTTATTTTCTGTTTTCCTAAACATTTCAAAAAATTATCTTTTTTTTCTGGATTTGTTTTAAAAATTAAAGTAGAAAAAAGTGCCACTTAGGGAAGGAAAAATGTAAACAACAAACACTATTCAAAATGAAATATTTCATGTTTGATAAGATTCAAGTGTCAACATTTGAGTTTTTAACTCCTTCCACAGCTGAAGTCATATCAGGACGGGCTTATGCTTGATCATAAGTCTTTACTTTGAGTTTTTTTGAGATAATGGGTGAGTGCATTTTATAACAGTCAGGATTTTACACTCTCTTTTGGGAAGTATTCTCAGAGAATCATTGTGCACTAAGCAAGGACCATGCACAAAGTCTATGACAGACTGCCAGTGATTTGAAACCATGACAACAAAGATGAAATGCAAGTGCATAAATAACAAACTTGTTAACACTGAGGCTTCTTTTGACAAAGGCATTTAGTACATACACAGACCACTGAATGACAACTGGTGACTGGTATTAACAGTACATTGAAAAGAGTACACCAATATAAGCACAGTCAGACAGCTGGCAAAAATACACAAATGAGGCAGACCTTTGTAGATGATATCAAAAAGGGAATGATAAGTTATGGGAACGCACGTCTGTCAAGATAGGCTTGTAATCTCTTTATTATGAAAACTGTAACAGTATTGTCATGAACAACCCATAAGTCATGCGAGGTGTTCTCGCATTTGTAGACAATTAAACTCACCTCACAGTCCAAGGTTAAAAGTGAACAATTTTATTACGGATCCTCAGTGGCCCGGTGACTATTCAATTTGGAAAACAATCACACAATTCTTTTATTTGTGGACATAATCATGTCATCACCAGATTAACTATTGCTGTCCTCATGTACATAATATTTCAACATGACACAATTCTGATTGGCTAATCCAATAAGTTATTCATTGTTAAAATCTGCACAATCTCAATGATTTGAATTATCACTAATTCTAACATAAAACGACTATTCTGGTGAATTTGATTTGATAACCCTGCGCTGGTCAGTTATTTCTTCATCAGGTCATAGATCTTCCAAAAGGCTGGAGCAAATAGCGTGCAATTTGCTAATGGGTAGAGCAAGAAACAAATATCATTGAACTACTGCAAAGTTCAAAGGAACAAAAAATTGTATCAAATTGTCTTACAAAATCACAAATTGATTTGTTGGATGGCCCTTAAAGGTCAAAGTTGGGTCTTACGCCCTGTTCAACAGCCAGAGAATAGCTATTAAACTTAAACTACTAGCAGTAAATGTTTCAACAGTGCAACAGAAAAGTTCAAAGTTGGAGTTTTACGTTCCATTTAACAGCCAGGTCATATTTGTGTAGGTCCTCAGCATTGCCACTTGTGGGAGTCAAACCCACACAGATGTGACCGCCTGTGGTCAGATTCCAAACTTGCTAACCACTAAGCCACTGAGAACCACAACAGTGCAAAGGATGACATGTTATAAACCTATTGGGTTTAGTTGAAGGAGAATTGCATTAACTGCTTTATTGTATCCAGATGGCAAATATATCTGAAAGGGTTAGAGCATAGTATTCTTAATGTTGAATCCATAGTGTACCAAATCCAATAATAGACAAGACTCTGAAAGGCGATGATTATTTTCCTGTGACACAATTATCATGATACTGTAATCCACTATTGTGCCACAGTACAGTTTAATTCATGTGTCTTTAATAGTGCTGCATTAAGATATATGAGGTAAGCTGTATTAATATTCTTTAGTATCCACCATGCAAGGCATTTGACCTAAACATGGGGAAATAACGACTGGATAATATAATTCTTTATTCCCAAGTGCCCCTTATGAAAGTATCAGTTTTGGAGATTCATGTGTAGGCTTAGAAATGCATAAGTAAGTGCCGATTTTTTTTCAAATATTTTCATAATTATATACCCTACGAATATATTATATTTGTTGTATTAAAAGTAGGTAGCTGTGGGATGTGTACGTTCAATGACTCAAACTGTATAATGTGAATATACTGGGTCAATAATTGAATGTAAGTTCAGTGATTTGTCGTTGTAATGTATACATTCAGTGTTTTGTTTAATGTGTACATTCAATGATTTGTCTATGTGATGTACATGTTAAGCACCAACTCTCGATCGGCCATATCTCAAGATTGTCCCTGCACTAACTCGCGATCTTGAGTTGAGGCAGACATCTTGAGATCAGATTCACATCTCGAGTTTGGTCTGCACAAACTTAAGATATATACCTAGGCCTGTGATTTGCTAAGTAAATGAAGTCTACTAATGGTTGATTGACTGATTTTTAATGTCTGGGCTATGTGTTGCTTGCTCACTTTATTAGGTGGCCACCAACATTTATAATTGCTATTGTTCTAGTATGAGAGTGAGTCATTAGCTGTACCTTTTACACTAGTGCATGATTACTTAAAATGTGATTTGTTTTGAAAAAGAAATACCTGCTTTGCAATCAAGACCAAAAGAATGAATAAATTTCAAGCCATCAACCAATTGCACTTACATTTGCTAAACATCTGACAATACGCCAACAATTATAGAAGTGCAATTAATAATCTAGGGAAAGATCAGACAACAGATTGCACAAACAAAATCCTTTGATAAGATAATTGAACATGTCCCCATAAAACATATTTGTACAGTAGGATATAATTCTTTCCACGATTACATTTGGAAGCCACAGCTGTGGGCTTCTTCTCAACACAGCAGTGATGGAAACCAAGGACAAATCAAGATTTTTTTATCTTAAGTTTGTGCAGCCCAAACTCGAGATGCCATGCACAGTCTTGAGATGTTTGCCTCAACTCAAAAATTTGTGCAAGGACAATCTCGAGATGTTGCAGATCGCGAGTTGGGCCTCACATACATCCAATGATTTGTCAGTGTAATTTGTACAGTCAATGATTAGACAGTGTAATTTGTACATTCAATGATTTATCGGTGTAATTTGTACATTCAATGATTTGTCGGTGTAATTTGTACATTCAATGATTTGTCGGTGTAATATGTACATTCACTGATTTGTCGGTGTACTTTAAATGCTTCGTCTGTGTGATGTGTATATTCAACAGCCAAACCTTTGGCTAATTCTACTACAACATACAGCTAGTTGTGTTATATTTCACAGGTTAGCCTAGACTTATATGGAGGAGATGATTCTTCTTTAGACACATCAACGATGACAGAACACCATGAACTGGACTTGGTCAAATCTGAAGTGTCACTCAATAGGAAGACCTATGACTGCTGTCCAAATGATGTATTTGAAGACATCACCTACACTTTACACTTTAAGCGTAACCCCAGTGCCATCAACCACATGTTGGTGCTCCCCTCTATTCTCTTCAGCCTATTTTTACCCATGATCTTCGTTCTGCCTACAGAATCCGATGTTAAGATCCAATACGGAGTTGGGTTCCTGATAGTTAACACCCTATTACTGCTGTTGCTGGTAAATACCCTACCTGCTGGTCATCCCACAATCCCTGACATTGGTCATTATCACATCTCCAACGTCATCCTTAGCTGTCTGGCTCTAGCTGTGGCATGCTACATCCGGAAACTGTGGACTAAAGGACTGCGTGGTAGTCACATGCCGCATTTTGTGAAGAACTACATTCTGGGACTCTGTGGTCGGCTGATGTGTGTGTCACGTGATGACTATATGCCACTGAGTGGCACTGGACCAGAGCACAGTATGAGGAAGCTGGAGGTGATGTCTGGGGGTGATGGTGTGGTGGAAGGAGAAGAGGTAGGGAACAGGGAAGATGATAGGGAGCAAATTCTGCGGAACTACGCCAAATGCACTCAATCAGCAGATTGGAAGCAGCTAGCTGCCATATTGGATCGGCTCGGCTTTCTGGTGTTTTTCACTATGGCGCTTATCCTCACCATTGGCATGGCAGCAAAATAAAAACACCACAGGAAATAAATAGGGAAAAAGGTTATAGTCTTTATGGAGAAGTTGGAGTTTTTTTCTCATAGGTTGTGAAAAAACTTGTTATTTTCACTTTTACAGATAATATGAGTAGAAATAACACTAAAGTGATTACAAGAGTCATGATATATAGGGTTAAAAGACACCTCAAAGGATGGATCTTTTATATTGTCCAAATAAATGAGACAAACATATCAATTTTAGAATATTAATCGGTGTTTAATATAAATATTTTAAGCGCATGACAGCACTGGAGATTATTGTATTTTTATTGATATTTTATTTATTTGATTCGAATAATTTGTGTAGCACTATATTGATATGAATATCCTTAAAAGCGTTGATTTCAAAGAAGGGATTATCCAATACCTAGGGTGTCAACACCAGAACAACATCCACGGGAGAAGAGACAGTTATAGTAACTTATCTCTTCAAAAAGGGTTTCCCATCCTAGCCTATAAACTACCCTGCGCCTGTGTGGTATTGACCTGGCTATGTTTATAGAATATTGATTATTGAATTGGTTTCTGGTGTTGAGCCTTAGGATCTGCCTCGGGCAGAGATTACGCACTTTAAAAGTCCAGAATAAACTACCATAGAAAAGAATTATGGTGGTGGGAAAGCAAGTCTGAAGACATGAGTCTTTAGGTTTTTGTTATGAAAGAAACAACAGTTGTTTGTGACCTGAGTACAAAATGTAGGAAATTGTGACCAGCAACAAAGTTACAGAAAGCTTGTGTACTGATGCACTGAGGTACAGAAGCATGCTTAAAAACTTTTATTTGTCAGATCTTAGATTCCATACCTTGGTAGTGTTGTTAGCAGGGAACAACTTTAGATGGTCTTTGCACTAACTCGTAGAGAGCGAGTTGTGGCAAAGATCTTGAGATGTACTGACACATATCGAGTGGGTGTGGTGCCGACTTTATTACCCTGTACCCCAAAGGGGAAGAGCGAGGTTATTGTAATTCGGTCTGTCTGTCTATCTGTACACATAACTCAAAAACTAAACATCCAATCTGAGTCACTTCTCACCTGGGGTCTACCGGTAGCTCAATCATCCTTAAAGATAATTCAGATATGGATCTACACTTAATCTTCAGAAAAGATTCACTGCTTTTAAAAAGAGAGATCTGGGGCCCTATTCTACAACAATACTTACATCATTTCTAACTTAGATTTCAAGTATTTCTTAGATTTCAAGTAAGAAATGATGAAACTTAACATTCCTAACTTTTGTTTCGTGAATACAAAGTGCAACAAAAAACTCAAGTGAAAAACCTTCCCTTACTTAGATCTAAGGTCACCTTATCTTAGTATTGTTGTAGAAGTACTGCCAGGGAATCAATCAAGCAAAAACAATTATTGGAACGACTGGACAATATAGGGCTAAGCTGGTGCAGCCACAACTTAACATACAGGACCCCAAATGGGATGAATGATAAGCCAATCACAATGAATGTGGTCGTTATAGAGTACTATTCAACAAGGATTCAAGTTGGAGCAGTCACAACTCAAGACAGCTCGCACATCTGAAGGTGTTTGTCACAACTTAAAACTGTAAATAAGCAAAGAAATAAATCAAGTTGTTTTCTCCTGTGAGCCTGATAATACCATTGGAGTGATGGTACATTTCATGAATTAGACAAAGACTCATCAAAAGCTCTTAGAACGTCTACAACAAGATCTGCAGAGTTATTTTGGCCTTTGGAATTGCTTCCAACAAGGGGGCTTCATTTTGTTTGTCCGTGAGTGAAATGAATCTAAATCTAATGCGCACGCCATAATGACATTTTTATGCAGGTACAGCTTAAACAAAGATAACATTTTATATCCTGTTACGAGGGCCAAAATAAAAACAGCAGTATTTGGGTGGGTGATATTACAATATGAGATATTCGGCTGTCTTCGCAGAGGTCTGTGTTTAGGATTACTTTCTAGTTAGTACTACAGATTTTCAGCATATGTTCAACTGTGAAGTAGATTTACCAACTGACAAAATCAGAGACATAAAATTGAACCGGTCATCATTCTCTAACAACATTTGAAACATCAATGATCAACCTCACAATATCTGTGTGGTCTGTCCAGACGAAAAGCTTAAATTGTTCTATACTTTAGGGTGTGTATTTGGAGGCGTTTTCACTGACAATTTACAATATCCTAGCTGCTTACAAATGAAGGTATTACTGCCTGTGGTGTGACCAGACCAAGACATACTGGAATGTGTCACTACAGTTGTAATGGCTACAGTAGCAGATAAATATAGAAATGTCACCCTAGTCATTGCCTGTTTTACTGCTTGTATACAAATCACAAAGTTTTAAAAAATTGAACTATGTTCGGGTCCCCAAGATTATATGTCACATTTGAAACTGTACACCGGAGAGCCTTAAAAGATGACCTTAAAAATATCCCTCAGAAATGAAAGAAAGAATTTATAATGAGAGCATTTCCAAATGAACAATAGAAGCTCACGAATGATTTTTTTTATATTGGGTACAGCTTGATGATACTGATGCTCCTTTCTTTATAGCTTTGCAGAATCATTAATGAACATATTAATTTGATTCAGCTGGAATAAAAACATTTGTAAATCCTTCACCAAATAGCATCATTTCAAAAGTAGGCTTTTTATGTAACAATTCCAAAAGTACAATTCAAAATCCACTAAAGGTGATTATCTAACAACACACAAACGATTATAGAAGTACAATTCACGATCGAAGGGAATCCCATCACACAAACAAGAGTCTTTAATTAGATAATCAAAGAGCTCCCCATATATTAATGTAGAAGGCATCTGTCAAGACGCCTACAATTATACAAGGTCAATTCACAATCTAGGGCAGTGTATCATAGCAAAAAAACCTTCTGATAACATTATCGAAGAGCTTTCTCTTCAATATATTTGTAAAGTTTGATATAATCCTTTCCAAAAAATCAAACAGCAGTGATCAAACAAAGTGGTATTGTTGAGAAATTCAACTTAAGTTTGTGCTGTACAATCTCGAGATGTTTGCCTCAACTCAAGATCTTGAGTTTGTGCAAGGACAATCTCGAGATGTTCCCGATGGCAAGTTGGGGCCTAACATAGCCATAATATTATAGAATCCATTATGCAAATATAAGTAATTGTGTATGAAGCATATATGTAGTCATTATGATTTTGTGGGACCGTGAGCAGCATCCATCACCCAAACAGAAACAGCGAGGAATTGTTGGAATAAACAATTTTTATGTCAAATGTATTTATTACATAGACATATATATGAACAAACATAAGTCTAAGTTGGTGATTTTCGTCCCGTTCAACAGCCAGGGTCATACTGGGACAGGCCCTCAACATTGTTACTTGTGGGACTCGGACCCACAGAGGAGACAGCCTAATATTAAATGCCAAACTTGCTGTCCACTAGGCCACTGAGGACCTGTGGACATACCTAAAGAAATTACTTTTATTGTTAAATTTACTCTTATACATTCATTGTTATATATGTTCAAGCAGGTAGACAAGTAAAAAAAGTCTGTGGCTTTACCATGGGCCATAGACACTATGCTTCTAAGAGGTCTGTTCCATATCCAGGAATGAATTGTAAACCTGTCTCCTGATTACCAAAAAAAGAATACCAGTCACATTCTATGGGTGGATTTTTCCAATAGGTTTCTGATAGCTTTCTTGGCTATGTTGCCATTTGGATGTAGAAACTTTCTGATCCTTAAGTTTGGTTCCCGAAAAAACACTTCTGGTCCTGAGTTGGTCCTGAACTTAAGATCATGGTTTACAAACATTCTGAACGAAAAGATTGACCTGAATGATCATTTTTCTTGAAAAAGATATATCTAGCCAGAGAATGAATTAGAGTATTGCTTCATTGTTTACTTAAGTTACTGCTATAAATGCATCAAGGTCTCCAATGTTAACCTTGTCATATGGAAGGTATTTAAATTGTTGTAATGTAACGCAACATGTATCTAGTAACTGATGGTTTGTGTGATTTTTCAACATTTCAACTTTTTTTTTTGATGACTGGCAGTAAAATAAAGCAACCTCTCATTATTTATTTTCAAGTCTGTCCCACTGGTACTTTGACTGGCAATAAATTATAGAAACCTCTCATTACTTATTTATCAAGTCTGTTCCACTGGTATTTTGACTGGCAATAAAATATAGAAACCTCTCATTATTTATTTATCAAGTCTGCCCTACTGGTACTTTGACTGTCAATAAAATATAGAAACCTCTCGTTATTTATTTATCAAGTCTCTTCCACTGGTACTTTGAACCAAATATAATAAATTCTGTTCTGTCAGGGTAAAACTTGAGCTGACTGGAAAACATCCGCTTTTAAATATCCTCAAGACATTCCTTTAAATTTGTATGTGTACTGGAGGCAATATTTTGAGTAAATCTCACTGACAATGTTACATCGGATGAAGACAGCCACCTCACCTCTTTCCCTGTCCTTACGAGGAATCTGGCGCAGCTGTAACCATGTGGGACTATCATCATCCAGTAGGACCTTTGAGAGTGATAGTTGTAAACTATGTTTTTAGACAAAGAACAAACAATAATTGGTGTTCATCAAATTGTAAAGAACAAAAGTGTAGATGAAAATGTTGAGACATTTAAAAAAGCTGAATTTTGAATGTATCACACAAAGAGTAGTATTAACTCACAGCCGACAATTGACATCAAGAGAAATGTGCACTTCCGGCAAACCCTCACGAACTTGTTTAAGACTTAAATAACCAAAAAAATCAATTTAATTCTGTGATTTAAAGAGTAGGGAGGGTAGGGTGGCATGTCCTGAAATGCACAATAAATTCATGAAGGGATACTTCACAAGCACCGAATTTTAAAATATTTTGTTTTATTCGAATTACAGCATTTTCAAAAAGTTTGTAAGAATACCAATTCAATGTGGGATCACAATGATATGAACACCTGTACAATGCGTGATTTGTAGGCTTGTTTTAAGGGTAGCAGCACATATTTTGTTATCATGTGTAACTTTTCGAAGGAAAAACCACTGAATTTCTCAATTTAAAATTGATAATGATGGCAAAAATGTTTATTTCGTCCATTTGAAAAAAACAACTAAAAAGCAACGTAAAGTTACTTTTTGTTAAGTTAGCATTAATTAAGCATTTTTATTACTAAATCCAGCGTTTTCCCTTCAAAAAGTCTTGTACATATATTAACAAAATATGTACTTAAACACCCCCAAAACAAGCCTGAAAATCACGCATTGGATTGGTGTTCATATCATTTGGTGCACACATTGAACTAGTATTCATACACACATTTTGAAAATGCTGTAACTCATATTTAAGCAAATATTTCAAAATGTGATTGTTTTTTTCAAATACCCCTTCATTAATTTGTCCTATATTTTAGGCCTTGTCATATTAAAACATATCCTACATTTATAATTACGGAATTTAATTGAATTTTTCTAATGTATATCTTAAACATGTTCGAGAGAGATGCCGGATGTGTAAAACAGTTTTAGTACGTTTGACGACTGTGTTAACTGGCTACTTTATTGTAACGGAATATCAAAATTTGTATTGAATATTTTGACCCAGTCTATATTGCCATATTGCTAACAAAATCTTACTTCTTTTGATCTGCTACTTCTTGAATAAACTAGCCTAATTTCATATATAACAAGGGGTGGTAAAAAGTATATGAATTCCAAAAGTAATATTTTAAAAAATCGATTATACTTTCTATCTTTCAGTAGAGTATGGGCAAAGGGAAATCTCTGATGGCATAATAACAAAGATAAAACTAAAAGAATTATTACCTGATATTTATTAAATAGAAATAAATGACTATTGCTGTTTATATTTGATTGGATATGGACCTTTTTTCTATTTACTTAGAAGTATTAGGTTCAAATCTGTGTATCATACAATGTGCCCATAAATATTGAAGCTGTGCTATGTGAAGTAAATTTCTACTTTGCTTCATATTTATAACGAGTCAGATTTTATTTATTCCCTTTCCTAAACTGTGGTTGAAAATGCTTACCAAAAGGGGGACAGAAATAACATCAGTGTCATAATGTGGTAATGTATTAGAACACATATCACTTATGTTACAACTATGTAACTTACCCATTTCAAAAGAAATAACCCACCCCCACCTCTACTTCAAAAACTCGTGCATATGTCTAAACTTACACTAATGAAAGCTTTTAATTTTTTAAAATTAAAAATGAACATCTATTTATTTTAAAATAACGTGCTTAATACGGACATTGTGTTTTCTCTGTTTTTAATGTATCTCACCAGTTTTTCATGTTAAAAAATAAAATGAAATAAGTCATCACATCTCACTAGCTTCCGTCTCCTTTTACTTAAACTCACGGATAAAATATCGTAACCACTATCTGATGTCATTTGAGATTCAATATTTGCATATGTTTCCCCTAGTTTCCTAAGCATCACAATAGCTGTTATTACAACCTTGCAATATTTTCTTATATAAGAATGTGTGGCTTCAGGGCGTCTCTCTGTGTGTGTTTTCAACACAGAAATTGATTTTATGGTTTATGCACATATGCACATTACAAGGACAATCAAACAATATTCATTCTAGTGCTGATACAGGACACACCTTTGAATCAGAGTTCCGAGCGTTTTAGGAAAAGTGGCCATAAGAATTTTGTAGCTCTTCAAATATACAACGTCCATAACTTAACCACAACATGGGAATTATCTGTAATACAGTAGTTATTGTAACTGCATTGATCAGCTGCTGCTGTTGTCTTAACATCCTCAACAATGAGCACAGGGTAATGGAAGAGATCATGCAGAACTACAACAAGTTTGGACGTCCAGTGGCCAACCTGGATGACAAAATCTCCTGTGACATGGAGTTGGTTGGGCAGTATGTACAGAAGTTGGATGAGAAGGAGGGCTATCTTGAACTCATGGCATGGTTAAGGTAAGACCCTCAAACTTGTTTGTCGTCTTTTATTTAGTGTTACTTTATATAGGCCTTTGGCAGTGAGCTCTCCATTGCAAAACATGTCAAATGACAACATAACATAAATTTGTGCATGGCTAAAAACTGTGGGTGCTCTGACAGGATCTTAAATATACATTTGTCTATTTTTTCTATTTACAGTTGCCATTTGTTTTCTGGCAAAACAAAGAAAATACGAAGACTACTTTAAGCACGTTATAATGTTAAGTGATCTTACTGCAGGGGCCGATTTCATTAAAGGACTTAAACAAGTCCCTTTATTGGCTAAATCAGGGACTTAAATCTAAGACTTTGGTCTTAGCTAGGTCTGGGACTTAAATGGATTTCACAAAAGGGTGACTTAGCTAAGTCCAAGCTTATCAAATAACCAGACCTTGTTACATCATATAAACGTCCAAAAGACTACTTCAGCAAGGTGTTTTGCATAATTATATTTTATTTACAGCCATTTCAAATTTAGAAGTGGAGAAAAGTTTATGATGGTCATATTTAAGTCCTCTTTACACAATTTAAGCCCACTATCTCCCAGACTTAAAGTTAAGTCTAAGACCACAGACTTAACGTTCTTTTGACAAGATTTAAGACCAAACTCTTAAATTTAAGTCTAAATCTGGACTTAAGTCCCTTTGCGAAATCGGCCCCAGGAGTTGAAATTAGACATTTATTACGCATATCAATGAAATAAATTGACTGTCATCATGAAGTCATATGAGTTTACAGTACAGAACTGTTATCATCAAGGTTCTGCACTGTAAACTGCCAACCATTGGTAAGAAACTACCAACTTTCCCAAATAGGGTGCGGGGTTGTGTTTCTACTGCGCCACTGTGGCCTCTCGACAACAGTTAGAATAATGTTATATATTTCTATCATATTTTAAACAATGAATAATCGCCCAATGTAGAAATAAAGACACAAGGTTTTAACCCATAAAATATATCTACTTGCATATTGCAACATAAAATAAGTTTAAATAAAACTACAGCCATGTTTTCTTCATTGTTTATGCATTCAAGTAAACCGGGAGTACAATATATCTATTACATCGCCCACTTAATGCCTGTCGAGGAAAATTACAAATTTAATGAATTTTACAGATTATGGACATTTATTTTCATTTTAGCTCACATATTTGACGTTTTCATTGCCTTTTAGAATGTGAAGCATAAAATTTGTGGTATTTTTTTATAAATTCGACAGTTACTCAGGGTCAAACACGAATAGTACTTATCTGCACCTATCAGCTGGTACCGAGATTAATACCTCAAAAGTATGACTGCGTTTAATTATATCACACAGTGAAACTCTGTTGAGAGAACAATCCTGTGGAGTAAGGTTGTATTAAGATAATGAATGCTGTATGAAGTAGGTGAGGTAGTTGAGAATAAAACAAGAGGGAAATTACAAATTATGATGAGTGGTAGTGAATTAATGAAATCAAACATTTGGAAGATATAAAGTGTGTACTTGTATTGGTGGCAGCAGAAACAGAAGGGATTACTGACACCACTACTTCTACTCATAAAGGTTGGGTTATGCATCCAATTCAACAGCCAGGGTGACATTGGGACAGATCCTCAGCATTGTCACTTGTATGAGTAGAACCCAGACAGAGGTGGCAGCCTTTGATTAGATGCCAAACCTGCAAGACTACTGAGGAACTGTGGTTGACAGAGGCAAGCACTGTAGCAGTTACCAGTTGATTTGAAGTTGCAGCAGGACAAGACAGAAAATTTTACTTAACAAATTTATTTAACAATTAAAACGATAATTACAGTCAAATGAGATATTTTAATTGTTTAAAACAATATATACACTATAATGAAACCAATCTGACCTGACCACAGTCCTTTCTACCAAACTAACAGTTAAAACAAATTTGGCCACTGTGTCCAGCGATCTGTCCAGTGATCCATCTGCTGTTCACCAGCACAAAGCATCTATATCCAAACGTTCAATTTTACTTAACAACTCTGATGTTCACTCCAATTTGTGAACACTATCAACTATTCAGCGATCACCTCTTGTAGATCCAGACACCATATCCAGTTCACCGTTTACAATACAACTATTTAATATGGCAATACCAATGTCATAACTGTAGTACAGTTGAAATTAACAGAGCAATGTTTGCAGTGCAAACTGCAAAATATCCTGCAATAAACGCAATTATCCTGCAGTGAACACAATTATTATGTCACTTTGACCAATACAATACTCCAATGAACAGAGTATCCACTGAATTGTTATCCTAAGAATTAACACACATACACAGACACAGAGAAAAAACAACAACACACATCTGCACTGGGCTACAACAAACCAGAAACTGACTGGGTTATCAACATTCCTCATCTCATGTAATCCTTGGTGACTGTTTGGGATGAGTAGAATTGAGTTAGAGCTCACTACAAAAATGTGTATAACAAAAAGTTTGTATCCACTTGGAACACAGATAAATAAGTTTATAGTTAAATGTAACAAAGTCCAAGACCTCTGTGTACATAGTACTCTGGTGTAACAGTAGCTCTATGATCAGGCTTTTTACTCTTTAGATATAGCAGGGAATTATAGGAAGTTCTAGAAAGAAATGTAAACAGATTAATACTTTCCAGGAAGAAGAAATGAATAGAATGTTCTAGAAGTTTAGGTGTGTTCTCGCCAGTCAAAAATACGCCACTCAGAAGAGTACAAGCAAGATCAATACTAAGTGGGCCATTTCATGCAGAATACAGAAAAAAATCAACAATCCAATTTCCTGATGCGGTAATAGAGCTCAGTACAGCACCCTTATATGTAAAAGTACAAAATATTGAACTTGAAAGAGAAGACCAGAAAAGTTTTCTGTTGAGAGCTTTTTTACTTGGGGGCTTTCCTCCTGAATTTTCATAAACACGTTTCTGTTTTGTGTTTCCATCTTGGAATTGGGGTATATCTAGAGTATTTCCATACAATGGGGGAATTGAAGAAGGTGTGTGTGCGTATGTGTGTGGGGTATTGGGGTGTTGGGGTGTGTATGGGGGTGTGGGGTAGAGGGGAGTTCTGGTAACAGTTGTAACTTGACACTGTATCTGCAAACCTTTTTTTAAAGTGGAAACAGATACATATCTTAAAAACCATATTTTTACTTTTATTCATTCTTTTATTATTTTTATCCATCATGTACAGCCACTATAGCCCAATTCTCAAAATAACTTCAAATTGAATAGCTTGAAGACAGAAGCTTTCTATCAATACCAACTCGGCGAATCTCTGTCTGAAAGAGAACCTTTAAAAAACTAAGTGGGCTGTCCCACATAGACAGTTGGGTCCCAAAACCTGCTCCCTGATTGAGAAAATAGGTGGATCATGGTCATTTCTGCCAACCGAGGGGGAATGTATGAGGTAATAAAAGCTAATAAAAGATTTACTATAGTTATACGATCACTGCCTAATTGCTCTCTGAATGAAAATAGGGGTTCACAATTTATGCCATAAGTAGCCAGAGCAACTCCCTGATTGGAAACTGAATATCACAGAATATCAATGCAGGATCGTTCAATGAACTAAATGTCTGCTTTACAAATACTGCAAATGGCTATACAATTGATGCAACTTATGCAATAGAAAATTGGGTTCCCACGAAGAAAAGATTAAGAAGATTATTTTAAGATGTTTTAATGGTACTTAAGTGATTCCGATCCTTAGCCTATCTTCTCCTAATACAGGCTGGATGCTATATAAGGGGTCATTCCAAAAGTCCGTTTCACTGCATATTTGAACTTTGATGGCTATTGATCCACTACAATAGGAGATTCTACAGAAATACTCTAGTAAGAGAGTGTCATACAGAGAGAAGAGATAGAATCCGTGCCAATACGTATAAGGCAAATTTGGTTAAGGAACTGGTTGTGAAGGAGAGCAGACCAGGGACAGTACATACATTGATAGCTGAGTTGGAGGCCAAAGATACTCACTAATGCAGAAAATTTGTGAAGATACCTGAAGAAATGTTTAATGACCTGGAACAGAGATTAGCCCTAACAATGCAGAGGGAGAGAACCTGGTTCCCTGAGCCCTGAGTCCAGGGTTGAAGGTTTTAATTACACTACAGCATCTGGCAAATGGGGAGAGCTACGCTTTTCTCCAGTTTAGCTTTAGGGTGTGTCACTCTGCTACTGACAGATTTATCATTGAAGTTTGTGACATCATCACCAGGGAGAACACAGAAGAGGTGATGCTGTGGCCCATCAGCCCTGAGGATTGAAAGATATCAAGACCCGCTTCGTGGAGTGGTGGAATGTGCCTCATGCTATAGGTGCCCTGGATGGCAAGCAGATTGCCATCAAATGGCCCTGTAGTGGAGGCAGCCAATACCTTTATTAGGGGTTCTTCTCCACAGTTTTGCCGGCTCTTGTGACTACCAATTTGTGTGGGTGGACATCAGTGCAGCTGGATTGGCCTTAAATAAACAGGTCAGTCAACTTGCCTGAATCAGAGTCCCTGGTAGATCAGGGACCCATGGTGGGCTATTTCATCCTCGCAGATGACGCCTTTCCCCTCTGGATGTACGCAATTAGGCTATTTTCCAGAAGAACACTCGACATAGCAGAGAGAATCTTTAACTGTAGTCTGACCTTGTGGTGAATCCCGTATAACATCCTGTGATCCAGATATGAACATGTGTTGAACCCTAAAAAGTTTGAGGCCAGGCCACACTGCTGCAAAGGAACAACGTGCCCTACATAGTAAGAAACCCCCACGTTTTGATTATATACCCCAATCTTATTATTCGTGAAGGGTTCTTAATGAGTGGAGACATGTGTCTGCATTCTGGGAAAGTAATCCTATTGTGCATTGTCATTCGCCCACTGAAGCTTATTCCAATGGGATAGTTTCACAATTGAATATTATTAGGGGCTTGCAATTAGATGTTCAAGCTATATGATTGGCCTATCAGGAAACTGCTCCCGAACAGCTTAAGAATGATAAGATTGACTTATGGCTGACTTCATATAAAGAAGATGGCTTTATGAAGGATAGGATAGGTTTAAGACAGCTCTGCAATCAAGTTTCCAAATGCAGAAGTTGGATAAGGTCTCAAAAAGGTTCACCAAATTTCACACAGTTTGAATCTATCAAGGTAAGATGTCAATGGCCCTCAAATGCTACCAAATACAAAATTAATTAATGTACAAAACATTGACAGTGATGTATGTATTTAACTCTCCGGAATTGCAAAATGTTAGGATCTTAAAGCAATCTGCGAGGATGATCGCTACAGTGGAACAGCCCTCTTAATTGCATATTGTTATAGTGTATGGTAACACCCGGTCACATATCTACAAAAATATGAAAGTTTGTACCTTTTCTGTGTGTTTTTGTTACAAGTTGCACACAATGTCATTATAAATAGGATACTCTATGAAGGCCTGTACTCTTACCAACCACGGTGTCCCAATGAAATGTATAAAACTGCATAAATATTTACTTATAGAATATACAGTTACAATAGTTTTCAGCCTTGGAAACTAAATGTTGAACTTAATATGTTGTGCTTAAAATGCGCACACAATAAGGTTACACAGAAGTACGCTTTCTACGTACTGCATTCTATCAGTTATTTAAACTTTAATATACATAATATGGTCTCCAAGAGTTGTTATATTGTCAACTTAATATTTTGCGTCTGTATGAATTCTATTTCACAGGAATTGAAAGTCAGGTGTAAACTATGTACGTGTATGGTCTTTTGGTTATTTAATCTCAAAATGTGTACAAAAGATACATACTTATTTGTGTGTTTTGAGTTGAATATATGTTTTGGAGGCTGAAAAAAAGACTAGGACTTTGTGAACCCCCAATACACAGTATCATCAACCTGGGCAAAAACGTGGAGTAGTTCACAAGTTTGTCATTTTATCACTTGGCTGTAAACTCTGTGGTCGTGGCTTCGAATACATCTCATGGTAGTGTGAGGGATGTACTTGAGAGCCAGTCTCACATTAATTGTTGAAAGGCACCCTAACTCTGACCCTTGTTTTGGCATCAGGATATCACCTTAACTGTTGAAAGACACCCCAACTCTGACCTTTGTTCTTTTATCAAGATATCACATTAACTGTTGAAAGACAGGCCAATTCTATTCCTGGTTCTTTCATCATGCGCACACAATAAGGTTACACAGAAGTACGCTTTCTACGTACTGCATTCTATCAGTTATTTAAACTTTAATATACATAATATGGTCTCCAAGAGTTGTTATATTGTCAACTTAATATTTTGCGTCTGTATGAATTCTATTTCACAGGAATTGAAAGTCAGGTGTAAACTATGTACGTGTATGGTCTTTTGGTTATTTAATCTCAAAATGTGTACAAAAGATACATACTTATTTGTGTGTTTTGAGTTGAATATATGTTTTGGAGGCTGTGGTCGTGGCTTCGAATACATCTCATGGTAGTGTGAGGGATGTACTTGAGAGCCAGTCTCACATTAATTGTTGAAAGGCACCCTAACTCTGACCCTTGTTTTGGCATCAGGATATCACCTTAACTGTTGAAAGACACCCCAACTCTGACCTTTGTTCTTTTATCAAGATATCACATTAACTGTTGAAAGACAGGCCAATTCTATTCCTGGTTCTTTCATCAGGATATCAAATTAAGTCTTGAATGACACCCAACTCTGGCCCCTGTTCTTTCATCAATATATCAAATTAACTGTTGAAAGACACCCCAACTCTGACCCTTCTTCTTTTATCAAGATAACACATTAACTGTTGAAAGATACTGCAACTTTGACCCTTGTTTTTTCATTAAGATATCACATTAAATGTTGAAAGGTGCCTCAACCCTGACCCTTGTCCTTTCATCAAGATATCAAATTAACTGTTGAACGAAACAAAGATTCTGAACCTTCTTCTTTCACCAAGATATCGGGGCCACGGTGGCAGAGTGGTAACACTCTCGCCTCCCACCTCTGAGGCCGGGGTTCGATCCCCGCACGGGCTCAAGTGGGAAAGCTGGTAGTTGCTTGCCGTTGGTCGGCAGTTTACAGTACACAACCCTAGCAAACTCTATGTACTGGTTTCCTCTGCCCTTCCAACTACCCGTCGTGATATGATCTGTACAGTGTTGAAAGTGATGTAAAACCACAAATAAAATTCACCAAGATATCAAATTAACTGTTAAAAGACACCCCAACTCTGATTCTTCTTCTTTCATCAAGATATCAAATTAACTGTTGAAAGACACCCCAACTCTGACCCTTCTTCTTTCATCAAGATATCACATTAAATGTTGAAAGTCACCCCAACTATGACCCTTGGTTTTTTCATTAGGATATCACATTAACTGTTGAAAGACACCCCAACTCTGACCCTTGACCTTTCATCTTGGGAAAATGTAATGTTACTTCCCTTTTGGAAAACCTTTGATGGTTTAAAAACCTAGACCAGGTTTTGAAATGGCTTGGTCTTTTCAAAAAGGCCAGATTAACCTGTTTACCATTTCAAAACCATCTTGCCCATTTTACATCAACCTGTGGTTTTCCAGGCAATAGATGTACTTTGAATGAAACATTTATTAGACCTGTTGGTCTTTAAACCAAGAATTATAAATATGTGTGCAAAGTTTTAATGTATTGAAAATGAAATAAATAAATAACTAAATTTAAGTAGATAAAATGAGGGTATGGATATATGATAACACTGATTTAACATGAGTATTATACAAGTTCCAAAGATATTATCGTTTGTGGTTCTCCAGGTACCTTCACTGGTAAGTCACTTTTTAAAAATTGAGATCCTTTATTTCCAAAGTGCAATAAGCACATCACATTTTCGACAGCATAAACAATAAACCCCATTGTTTTCTACAGCAGTTGTTTACACATGAATAATATTCAAACAATCAAGATAAATATGGCAGGCAACCAGAATAAAGTAACCTTTTCTATCAGTCAACTTGTGCAACAACCACCATATGTCTCAATATATTGCATAGTTTCAATTTGTTAAACTACCATATTACTGACGTTATGTAAAATAATAAAAAAAATATATTAAAATCATCGGAAACACACAAGAAATATAGTTTCTAACACCCAGTCACAGAGGCTTACAAGTCAGTTTAATGCATAATACTGAAATGACAGGTGTATATCAGAAGGGGGCAATTATGTTTATCATTTTTATCAAGCAGACTTTCTACATTCTCAGATTTATGCTATAATAAATATTGCCTTCTAATTTCATGAGAAATATAAAGTCATCAAGTCATATCCAGAAAGAAATTTTCTTATATATGGTGTCACAAGTTACAACCAGAAGGTTAACCACAATACATTCGGTTATGATTCAGTCAAATTCACATTTGGGTGGGATGCTTTCATTGTGATTCACATTTGGGTGGGATGCTTTCATTGTGATTCACATTTGGGTGGGATGCTTTCATTGTGATTCACATTTGGGTGGGATGCTTTCATTGTGATTCACATTTGGGTGGGATGTTTTCGTTGTGATTCACATTTGGGTGGGACGTTTTCGTTGTGATTTACATTTGGGTGGGGCACATTGATTGGGACTTACATTTGGGTAGGATTCATTCGTTGGGATTCACATTTGGGTGGGATGCTTTCATTGTGATTCACATTTGGGTGGGATGCTTTCATTGTGATTCACATTTGGGTGGGATGTTTTCGTTGTGATTCACATTTGGGTGGGATGTTTTCGTTGTGATTTACATTTGGGTGGGGCACATTGATTGGGACTTACATTTGGGTAGGATTCATTCGTTGGGATTCACATTTGGGTGGGGTGAATTCATTGGCATTCACATTTGGGTGGGATGCATTCAGGGCGATTGAACATAACTCAGAAAGTAATTTGCACTAGGGACAATTTTTAATTTTTTTTGAAAAAGCCATTGCATAATCTGTTGAGTTTGATTAAATACATGGTTGCTGGATTAGTGGATTAGTGAATGGAGGGGGTGGGATGGATAGGAGACGGAGACGGCCCATCTTCTGTGCCCACTAGCTACATACATGGTAGCTTTTCAGAGACACAGGGACAGAGTCGTCAAGATAAAAGCAAATACATAGAGAAATGACACACAGAAAAGGTGAAACCTAAGCATTACAGATATATCTAAATGCAAAGAAGTTGTCTGTTTAAGTAAGATACCTTGAATACTGACATGTGCCTTATATTCAGTAATTACAGCAATTATTTTTGTTTCTTATTTATATAACCATCATTCAGTTTTAGTAATACAATGGTGTTTGATTAAATAAACCAATTGCAATCGAGAAAAACCCAACAAAATATCACTGTGGGATTTGGAAGGAGGATGACATGGAAGTCAGTCATGAGATTGTGTCAAAGGACACTTTAAGTCTATGTTACTTTTTGGCAATTTTAACAGTTGTGCACTGATTAAATTGCAGACATTACTTTATCATATGGGCAGATTTTCTGTTATGACTTAACACATAAACCATTGTGTGGATCCACCAGTCATCACATATAAATAGCCACAACAATCCTGAAATGGAAATCTTAGAGAAAATGTGGACTTTTGAATAAGGCAATAATTTTGTCAAACTTTAAAAAAGCAACTAGGCCAATCGATCACAGAAGCTGAAAAAATAAGTTAGGATTTATAAATAGAAAGCACTTGTAGAGTGCAAATTTCCACCAAAACAACACAGTATATCTATATTGTAATTTCATCCAAATACTGCTTTTCTATTATTTTTTTATGATGTATACCCCACACGCCCAAAATCACTGAACATGGGAGTATTAAAAATTCGTCATTTTCTAAAGTCAGATCCAGATCTATCCCAATAGTTAGTTACCTCGTTATTTCACCAGACCTTACCCATATAAAACCCACATAAAAAGTCACAAAAATGTGTTGGTTAGATTTGGAATAATCTTGAAAACAAACAAACAAATGCACCATAAAACATGACCTGCTTGGTAGAGGTAAAACTTATGTCAGCTAATTATTAATGATACTAATTACTAATTAATACTACTAATACATGTGCTATATATATTAATGTACTTGTGTACAAGGGGTAGGGGCCACGGTGGCAGAGTGGTAACACTCTCGCCTCCCACCTCTGAGGCCGGGGTTCGATTCCCGGCACAGCCTTAAGTGGCAAAGCTGGTAGTTGCTTGCCATTGGTCGACAATTTACAGTACAGAACCCTGACGAACTGTATGTACTGGTTTCCTCTGCCCTTCCAACTACCCGTCGTGATATGACCTGTACAGTGTTGAAAGCGACGTAAAACACCAAATAAATAAATAAATAAAATAAATTGTGTACAAGGGATCTTTTTTATTTTAGCTATATTAAGACAATCTGTCTATAATAGTTTGGACATTTTTACCAATGTAATTGTTGCATCTGTATATCTTATTTCCTCCACCAAGAGATAATGTTTTTGGGGGCATTCTTTATCTTTCTGTCTGTTTGTTTCTCTGTTTCACAATAACTCCAAAAGTAGTGAACAGATCTTCCTGAAGCTTTGTATGTGAGTAGGGCCTGGCCAAAGGAAGAAAGCTATTTTATTTTAGGAAAGATCCCAATCATATCCTGGATAAAAGGAGTATTAGAATGCCCCTGGTGGGTGTATGCACTCTTTCTAGCTTATATATAGAATTGTCAATAAAATACCAGTTGTTGCTGTTATTATCATGCCGTGGTTACATAGAAGCTGTTTGGGATGGCCCAATTTCCGATAAGATATGCCATAATATGATAACTAGATATACATTTTCCAAATATTATTCAATTATTTGTACAATTATTTTTGTTTTAAATTTAACACAAAACAATTCTGTCAAAATTGCTACAAGCTTAGACTTTGGTAAGCTGACTAACGTAACGAGATTATAGAAGAAGCAGTGTATGAAATCTTAAATATGATCGATATTTGGGAAAATTGGGTAGTGTACTTGCTCTCCAAAAATCTGGGTAATGGTTCTATTCTGGGTTCTATTCCTGTCCTTACTTGAAGTGGGAAAATCGGTAGTCGCCTGAAGGTGCCCTATAGATTTGAACAGCATCCATCTGGTCAAGGGTTCCCCCTCATACAATTTTAAATCATGTGCAAAATCTCAAGTATTTTCTGTCAATCTTCTTGATATGTGCAAATTTAAGTTCACCTCAATCCTGTTCTATGAAGTTTATCTTATGTATGTGTAAAGATCACCACAAATCGTCTGCATTTACAGTGTATGAATGCTAATGGCCTGTAAATAGCTTAGATATAGAAATAGTCATTGGGCACTTATTTACACGTACATGTATGTGGATATATTTACCAATTGCAATATGGTAGTAAAACAGAGGGTCGGGGAGACTTCTGTTTCTGACCGGGGATGGATGGGGGTACTATAGTTTTAGCAGCCATCTGATGGTGTCTTTATTATTACAGAATAGGATGGACAGATGAACAGTTGGCGTGGAATGCCACTCAGTATGAGGATGTGTCACTGGTGGCCATAGACATCGACAAGCTTTGGACTCCTGGGCTGGTCATCTACAACACCCGCGACTCCTTGTCTGAGATGATTCATGAAAGTATACCGGTATGGCATGTCTTATGATTAGAGGTGGTATCAAATTGCCACAACAAAAGCACCAAATTACCATAATATCATGGCAATTAAAATACTGGTGTCATTTTATTGTCAGTACGTCGATGTTATCGCAATAGGAAAACTACTGTTATTTTGGTGTAATTAAGACTAAAAACCATTCATTTATTACTAGTTTGACATTAGAGTGAACCATTGGTAGATTATTTTAAACATGTGGCAAAATATGTACAGATATTTCAATACGATTTGTGACAATTTGACAGAGTTACAACTGTTTACACACTTACAGTAAAAAAAATGTGTGTATCCATCATGATAATATTATCGTGACATCTTAATTTCAAGTGTGTTATGGTCATTTCACAATATATTTCAACAAAAAAGAGTCACCACTCATTACCAATTTCACAAAGATAAAAATAGGAAGATTTGCTATGACAATTGAAGCATTTATAAAGTACCTACTGAGGCTTAACTCATATAAAACTAAGTATCTTTAGGAGGCTACCAGCTAGATTTGTCACAATAAATGGTATGGTGTGTTATACTAAAATTACAAAGGGTCCCTTTTAGACACTTGAAATGAGGCTCACAAGAGACTGCGACTTTTTAAACACTCTTCCAATTTAAATTAAAGGATAAAAATTATGACGAGTGCTTGACACCTGGGGGTCAATTTCACTGCCACGGAAGAACAATATAACCACACCAAAAATTCTTATAGTACCAGAGGTAAAACCACATGCTTAGCTCATATTATTCCATACCGGGGTAGGGGGCTCAGTGGTGTAGCGGTTAGAGTTCTCGCCTCCAACCTCTGAGGCCACCGGTTCGAATCTCAGGCCATGCGCTTCATGTTGGAAAGTTGGTAGTTACTTGCCGATGCTGGGTGGTTTACAGTTTTCCTCCACCAGTAAACTACCCGTTGCAATATGACCCTGGCTGTTGAACGCGATGTAAAACAACAAATAAATCTAAATCCATGCCGGGGTTACAAGCTACAACCAAATTCCACTCCATGACCTCGTTCTTATGGCAAGAAGACATCTGACAAAAGACCTATCTTGGTAGTAAATTCTGAAGAATGAGAATGAGATTCCCAGTATATTCCCTTATATGCCTCCTATCCCCACTCCAACCCTTTGACTGTGTACATTTTTATTTTAACTTTTGGGAGCTTACGAGAGATTTTTCAAACCTTTTAAAAAGTGTAACCGAATGCAAATCGCTATACTTGTCATGTCCTATATATCCTACCTGAATACAATCTCACAGAAAGATGCTAAATACACCGCATCCAGGTACAAAGCAAATGTTACTACAGTGACCCACAACCAAAACCCAGTTGGTGGTACCTCCTGACTCCAAACACAGAAAACTGTGACCTAAGTGTTAGTACTGTATATACTTCTGTAGAGTAATAAAATTGATAAATGCTTCTTTGATTTTCTTTTTTCTTTGGACCCGCAAGCCATTAAGGGTTTTTTTTTTAAAAAAAATAAAAAAATGAACAAGAAAAAGAAATTATTGTGATGGGGGATTAAAAATTCCTGAATTCCTGACTTTTATAGCATCCATTCAGTGAAAAATCCTTGAAAGAATCTTGGGCACTAAACATTTGCATAAAATAGGATTGTCAGACAACCCGCTTTGTTAGTTGTAATGTTACATCAGAAAGTATTCTTCATTTATTGGCTCTGTGTAACAGGCTAAAGGTTTTTTATTTCTTTGAACCTCATTTATGACAAGACAAAATTTAGTATTAAATTTAATTATTCAGACATTATACATATGGCTACCTATTGAAAGATCAAAATAATATTCCATTAAATGCATTAATAACAGCTGCAAAAATGTACATTTGATTCTGAATTGAAAGTCAATTGCACATAATAGCTGCCAAGCACAACTTTTTAGATATATTCACTGAACAATCATACGTCTGAAAACATAATGAGCGAGAAGGTAAACTTTAAAAAAAATTGGCCAAAATGGCTCCCTATGGTTGAAATGTAATTCCCTCTATCCAAGCAATATCACCAAACACTTCCTCATAACATGTGAAAAATGAAGGCCTGCTATAAGTGCTAAGAGTTGAACTTTTACACCATTTAAGAGTTGTCTCAATTTTCCATGTACCTAAAAGTGTAATTTTGAATACTTCTCTAAATGTTACCTTTTTTATATATGTACTGTTGTTATGGGAAACAATTGAAAAGAGACACAAAATGCACTGTACCACAATGATCCACAACTTAAAGCATGCATACACATTTGATTGTAACTAACGACCGAATAACGGAAAACTGTGACCTAGGTATTGGTACTGTATATACTTTAGTACAGTAATCAAATTTATAAATTGTTCTTTAATTTGCTTCGAGCCTGCAAGCCATTGAGAGTTTTAAAAAGTACAGTAAAAATTATTGTGGTGGTGGTCTGAAAGTACCTGACATTTATAGCATCCATTCTTTGTAAAAAATATAGATAAAAGCTTTAACAAATAAAAAACGACAATAAATGGAAACCACGTGAATTTTATGGTATAACTGGCGAGGTTTTGAATTTCAGATTGGTGGAAAACAAATAATCAGCAGTGTACTAAAACTAAGTACTACTCTCAAGTTTGGGTCTGATAGTATGGCATCAAAATAATTTACCGACTAGTGTTCATGAAATGAAGTGTGACTATGATATAACATATTATACACAAGGTTCAGTAATTATAATAAGAAGAAGCAGTTGAAAACATAACTTTAAGATATTATTAAATCTCTAATGAAGGTGATTTTTGTAAGACTATCTTGGCCTAATAAATACAATATCCAAAAATGACAAGAAAAGCTGAAGAAACGCTCTTGTGATCACAAGTCATCTTATAAAGAAAGTAATAAACCTTTGTATAAATTAAAAAGTCGAGATATATGCAGGGCGCTTATTGACAGTAAAAATGCCCCACATCTCTGAATTTATGGATTGGTACTTTCCCCTATTTTTCAGCCTAGGATGGAGACTTTTGAATAAGCCAATAGCGTGGTGTGCACGTCTTTTTATTGACATTTCAGTAAAAATATTAAATATCTTAATGAGAAATCCCATTCTATTTGATTTTATTCAGTACATTTATAGCGCTTAATCTCTGTTGAGGCAGACCCTAAGGTGTCACACCAGAAGCCAAATCAATAATCATCATTCCTTGGACATGGCCAGATCAACACAGAGAGATGTCACATAGTTTACATGCTAAGGTTAGAAATCCTTTTTGAAGAGATAAGATTTTAGGTTTTTTCTGAAACAGGCAAGAGTTGTAGCAGAACAAACAGCATCAGGTAAATCATTCCAAGCTGTGGGAGAATCAAAAGCAAAACTGTGGCCAAAGTATCTTGTGCCACATGTTCCACAATGAATAGACAAAAGAGGACTGAAATAGTTGGGATGACCACTATGAAGAAACTTATAAATCAAAGTGGCAATTTTGAAGATAAAACAAAATTCAACTTGCAACCAATGGAGTTTTCTGAGAATAGGAGATGGTCGTGAGTATCTCATACAGTTTGTGACGGTCCTAGCGAGTGTGTTTTGAATATACTGCAATTCGTCCATGTTGAAACTGGACAGATTTCTGAAGAGAGAGTTGCAGTAATCAATATAACTACTCACCAAAGCATTTGTCGTAATGATAACAGCCTGATCCATCAGATACTGTCTAACCCATCTGAGATCACACATTTGAATAAAGAAAGTCTTACAAATATTGCGAATATGATCAGCAAAGGAAAAAAAATAACGTCAAGACAGACACCAAGGTTCTTTTTAACAACTGCAGGATGTATGAAATTGCTTGATGACATCAATCCTTGAACATCCTAAAGATATAAATTCAATTTATCAAAAGCCAAGGCAGCACTTTTGTGAGACAAAGAATCAATCAATCAATCAGTTGTCCAGGTGCTTAATCTCCGTATCAACGGATTCTAAGGCACACCATCCAATCCGTAAGGCATAAATCATGAGACATTAGACATGTTCCGAGTCGTTGCCAGGGAGGCGGTCCGGTGTTCGGTAGTAAGAAGCTATGGTGGGAATGATTTCTGAAATAGGTAGGTTTTGAGTCGGCTTTTGAAACTGGAGAGATTTGGAGCACTGCGTATATCATATGGAAGATCATTCCATAACTTAGGGGCATCATATGAGAAACTATTGTTAAAATGGACCTTTGATTTATGGATGGAAGGACAGTAAGAGGGAACCAGAAGGAACAAATTTTGGGGATTGGAACGTCTTGTATTCACGGCAGATTTGTACAAGGGGAGATATGGTGCAAAATACTTAGGCTGGCCAGTGGTGAGGTACTTATAGACCAAAACTAGGGTTTTGAAGATAATATGTTGTCTAACGGGTAGCCAATGGAGTGTCCTAAGGGTGGATGTAATGTGAGTGTACTTTGAAGCACCAGTGACAAACCGTGCAAGCGCATTTTGAACATATTGGAGCCTTGTAGTATTTCGGGATGACAAACTGCGAAAAAGAGAGTTGCAATAATCCAAACGACTACTGACCAGAGCATTTGCAATCACCACTGATGTATCCACAGAAAGAAACCTCCTGATACGATGAAGGTCCCTGAGGCTAATAAAGCAGGATTTGATAACAGAATTTACGTGATTGGTGAAACAAAACTTTGCATCAAACAGAACACCCAGATTGCGTACAACATCTGCGGGAGAGAGGCAATTACCCAGGATATTGACAGGTAGTGAGTCACTGAGCCATTTGTGTCTGTCTTTGGCACCGAAGACTATGAATTCTGTTTTATCAGGATTTAGCTTGAGTTTGTTTTCAGACATCCAGACCTGAATATCATTCAAACATGATTTAAGACGGTCAAAAGACTTGAGACTATCATCAGGGGATAAGTGAATGAACAACTGAGTGTCGTCCGCATAGAAGTGGTAACGGACTCCGGTATATTTTCTGATGACTTGACCAAGAGGTGTTGTGTAGAGGGAAAACAGAAGGGGACCTAAGACAGAACCTTGGGGGACTCCAAACTTCAATTTGAACAAATTCGAAAGACTAGAACCAATCTTGACTGACTGAAAACGATCCTGGAGATAGGATCTAAACCATTTTAATGCTGATCCAGCAAAACCAAATCTAGACGACAGACAGGATAGGAGTGTGTCATGATCGATAGTATCAAATGCCGCAGACAGGTCGAGTAGCACTAGTGCTGTAGGCATGCCCTTGGACAGAGATAAGTGAATCTCATTTTTGATGCACAACAAGGCAGTTTCTGTCGAGTGCCCCACCTTGTAGGCTGACTGGAAAGTATTACCAAGATCATGAGAATCCATATGAGATCTAATTTGGGCAGCCACAATTCGCTCGACCAATTTTGACAAGAAGCTAAGACCGGACACTGGTCGGTAGCTCTTCAAATCCTCTTTTGAAAGGGTGGACTTTTTGAGGAGGGGAGTGACAATAGCCTGTTTGAAAGGATTAGGGAAAATGCCGTTTTTGAGGGACAAGTTAACTAGTTTAGTCAATGAAGGGAGAAGAATGTCAATACATTGTTTCACAATGTGAGTGGGGCATGGATCAAGGGAGCAAGTTTTAGAAGGGGATTCCTTGATAAACTTAAGGACTTCAGTCTCAGTGACAGCTTGAAAGGAACAGAAAGTCGGCGGCTCCTTGTCTGGATGAAGAACCTGAGATCGGGTGTATTTAAAGGTGTCTCGAATCTTTTTAATTTTATCAATGAAAAACGAACCAAATCTGTTTGCTAAAGATTTTTCATCATCAAAGGATGGGAGGACAGTAGAATTTGACCGACTCAATGTTCTGTTTAGTGCATGCCATAACCTCTTGCTATCGCCGCAATTTTCACTGACTAGATCACGATAGAAACACCCCCTGTTTCTATTTAGGATGTGGTTACATCTGTTTATCTGCCGTCGAAGACGGGAACGATTTTCAGGGGATTTGTCTCTTCTCCAGGCACGCTCAAACTGCCTTCTCATGCACTTGGCAGTTCTATACTCATCAGTTATCCAGCTTGGGGCTGGTTTGATGAGCTGTTTAGTCTTCACTGGTGCATGAATATCTAGAAGGCCAGACAAACCAGACATGTACTGTTCATGCAATAAATCTATGTCATCAGATGGTGAGCTAACAAACGGAATAGTCAGGAGGTCACTTCTGAATTTATCAATATTCAATTTATGGTACTGACGGAAGGTAACAACTTTCTGAATTGGTGTATCCAAAGATGGAAAGTCAACCACACAAGAGATAATTTTGTGATCACTAATGAAGCCTGAACCTTTCACATCAGAAATTGCAGAGAACTCAGATGGGGCCATCAACAAATCTAAGGTATGACCATGAAGGTGAGTTGGAAAATCAATGTATTGGGACAGACAGCAAGAATCCATGACTGATTTAAATTCAGAGACTGTTGGAGACATAATGTCGACATGAAGATTAAAATCACCACAAATGACAAAGGAGGGGGATAAGGAAGACAAAAAACCCACATATGACAGAAAATCTTCAAAAAATTTTACTACAGATGAGGCAGGGGGCCGGTAAATGACCCCAAGAAACAAGCGACGCCCATCAAGAGTGAGACAGACAGTGTGATTTTCAAAGGAGGAGAACTCAGGGGAATGAATGGTTTTAAAATCAAGAGCAGATTTAATAAAAAAGCCAACACCGCCACCACGTTTGTTTTCTCTATTGGTGTGAACAAGGGAAAAATCTTCAGGCGTTAACTCATTTAAAAATGAGGGTGTGTCTAGAGCTTTAATATGGGTCTCGGTGAGACCAAAAACATCAAAATTTCCAGTTTGGATTTCATCACAGAGAATTGGACCTTTATTCCTAATGGACCGGCAGTTAGCAAACCCAAACTTCAATGGCCCAGGATTTAGAGTGACATCACCCGACAATAGAACCAGAGCAAGCTGCCTGAAAGATGCCTTTTCACAAAAAGTGACTCTATGTGTCCTGACATAAATGAACAAAATGGATTTGGTAGTGGGTCCATCATATTTACGTCCATGCAGGCCGACATCGCACCTAGTCTGAATTCTGTTTTGACTCTTATGGTAATGTACAAAGAGGCCAACAATACAAAGAAGGAGTGTAACAGTCCGCATCATAAGGAATTACAAACCACAGACGAAATGGAAACATGCAAAAATTGACAGCAAAAACATTAAGGACAAAAAAGTACAAACCACAACCAAAAATGACTGAGTAAATCCCGGTAAAGGACAGTAATGCCCGTAATATCCACTAGCAGAATATTAAAAAAATATAAAACACAACCAAACAGCACCGAGTAACTCCCGGTAGTGGGCGATAATACCCGCAATATGAACTAGGACAACTGTTGTGGAGTTAAAAGCATTCAAAACAATATAAAAAGGATAAATAACTAAAGGTATATCATGGAAAGCAGTAATGATAGAAAAAGTACGACTAAAAGCCCAGATTATTTGGTATTTTCCATCAATTGTAAATGTTGTTAAAATTACGCGTCCGTTACGGTCCTACCGAACACCGAAAGAATTACTATGAACAAACAACTGGGTGTCATCAGCGTGGAATTTGATGTCCATGTGTCTTCCAATTACCTTACTCAAAGGAGTGGTGTGTAAACAGAACAGCAGGGGACCTAGGGCAGAGCCTTGGGGCACACCAAACAACATCTCGAGCAATTCGGAGAGAGTTGATCCAATTTTAATAGCTTGGAATCAGTGGAATAAGAGGGGAACCACTTCAAGGCTTTGCTACACACACCAAACCATGACTTAAGATAGTTTAGAAGAATATTGTGGTCTATTTTGTCAAAGGCAGCCAAGAAATCAAGTAAGACAAATGCAGTAGACTCACCATGTGATCTCATGGATTTTTTGATATGCAGTAAGGCAGTTTCAGTAAAGTGACCAGTTTTGTCTGCGGATTGTCAAGATTATTACTGTTGATGTGTTGCATAAGCTGTTTGAGCTGCTCTACCAATTTGGACATGAAATATATTCCTTTTACCGAATGATAGTTCTTCAAATCTGATATTTTCTATATGAGGGGGGGTTACAACCGCCGTCTTGAACTTTAGGGTTAAAAACACACTTAGCCAAAAAGAAAATTGAAGGGTTTTGGAACTGATGGAAATAAAGAAAGTAGGGATTGTATTTAAGATACATGATTTGGTCGGGGAGTTTTTGATGATCCTAAGTATCTCATTAAAGTGAAATAGGTTACGGGACAACACATGTGTGGTATAACTGTTGAGGAAGATTTTGGAAACATATCATGAATCCTTTTGATTTTACGAGGGAAGAAAGAAGCAAATTGATTTGCCAAGGATTAGTCAGACTAATGAAGAGGAAGAATCATCTTGTGGCCCTTATCAAGGATTTGTTGAAGACCCTGTCATAGCTTTATTTCATGGCTACTGTCAATTATGACAGTGTTGTAGTATTCAGCCTTGTCTCTGTTGATGATTGCATTGCTGCAAGCAATCTGTCTGTGCAATCTTGTTCTACTCAACTGAAATCTATCTTTATGCAATATTCATTCAAATTGACACCTGAAATTGACATTTGGCAATGTAATATGAATCCCTTTGCTAGACACCCCTTCCTCTTATTGTACTAATACTTTTCATTTTTTGGGGTGGGTGGGTGTGGTTTATAAATAAAAAGAAAGCAAAAACATGAATGGATCATATCGTATGATTTTTCGGTTCAGCTTTTGTGTCACTGTTCAACAAAAGGAGGAACAATATATATATTTTTGATCATACATATACAATAACTCTCAAATATGCTGGCATAAAGAGCTTTTTGTCTCTTACGTTTACTGTTTTATTTTCATTTATGTTTGTCTCCTGCACAATATAATGGTATTCCATTCACTGTGATCTGTTTTCTATGTGGTGTTAAGAGATTGAATTCACTGTAGTCAATTTTCTCAACAATGTCAAGGTATTTTATTAAGCACAAACTGGAGATAGCTTTCTTTTCCTTTTTTTTTGTAATCAGACTTTTATGAATTGTGTAGTAGTGTGGTGAGTGTGCCATCGTATCACTGAAGTTAGGCAGCAATGGGTTATGTTAATACTTGGATGCGTGACCATCTGAGTTCTAGACAAGCTATAGGATGTGTCTGAGTTGCAATTTCTTTTTGTTGCCAGACTTTCTAAACTTTTAGTGCACTACTCTTGTCTCTGATGGCTATGCAACTCAAGCATGTGGACCAAAAGTCTTTTCGGCCTTGTTTAATGTAATCTTATTTTCTGCTCTGTCTCCTGGTATTAATTTCACTGTAATCAGTGTCTTCTGTACAGTGTTTATGGTATTAATTTACTGCATAATATTACTTTAGCTATTATTTTACTTTATAATGTATGATTTTGATTTGATTTATTTGGGTTTGAATGCACAGGCTCAGGTACATCCAAAACAAAGTCAAATAGTTTCCCCTATATTGTTACTTTACAAACTGTACATTTCTAGTTGATGTCTGCTGAAATGATTTCACTTCCTCCCCTCAGATACAATAGTGTACCCCATTTCTACCTGGTTGTTGTTTTATCTCCCCACAGGCAATGGTGTATCCTTCTGGCTATGTTTACTACGCTCCTATGTTGAATATTGGCGTCAATTGTGAAGTTAATCTTGAAGAAGATGTTTATCTTTGTAGAGTTATGATTGGACCTTGGGTGTACCACGGTAACCAGGTAGGCATCTTATCCTTCTGTTCAATGCTTTTTATGTTTAGTTAAAATATAGATCAGGGAGAGATTTGTAGTATGGCTTATACGGTGTAAATGTTATTTATATATCATGGCCGTTATGTTTGTATATCAAACATTTATATAGGACAAATAGTTTTACACCCATTCCACCATAGGTCCTGTATTTCACTATTGATAACAATAGTTTATGGTCTGATAACAAATAGTAGCATATGGCATTATTCCAAAACATTATACATTACTTTTTAATATCTCATTTTCCCCTTACTTTCTGCAATATATCTACACAAGTAATTGCTATTTAAGTTCATAACTTTTACAAACTTTTTACTGGTTTGTGGGATAAATGCCGATTGTGAAATCACTGTGTAAATGTACAATGACAGTCTTGACAGACATAGTAAAACTCATTTGCAATAAAATATTTGAAAAGCATTTCTGTAATTAAGGGCAATGTTTTCTTATCTGCCAATTTTAACTGCAAGTGGAAGTATACCCATTTATAGTTAAGCTATTAAACTCCTTTGAAATTGGAGTGAATTTTTTTAAACATTTGTTTCAATGTTTCTATATCTAATCAATTTTGCTGTATATAGTAGAGTAGCCTCTGTCTCTTAGAACTAGGTTATTCAGACTTTTGCATCATTTTTCTTTAAAATTATTAAGAGTACCAGATCTGAACTCATTTATTTCTGTAAGAGGCAAAATATTATCTTTTCTCCTTTTACCTAGGTTATGGTCAGGATTCATTAAACGATAGTAATTTATTTATTTGGGGTTTTATGTCGCTTCCAACACTGTAAGGTCATATCACGATGGGTAGTATTATGGGCAGAAGAAACCAGTACATACAGTTGGTCAAGGGTTCTGTACAGTAAACTGCCGACCATCGGTAAGCAACTACCAACTTTCCCACATAATGTCCAGGGTTTGAACTGTCGACCTCTGAGGTAGGAGACCACTGTGTTACTATTGAGCTACCGTGCCCCCCCCCCCCCCCCCCCCAAAAAAGTTAATCTTATACCTTCTAGCTTGTTGATACAATTCCAAAATTCGCAAATCTTCAAAGATGCTGGAATTGTAAAGTTAACCACACAAATTTGTCAATGACTGCAGGAATTGGAACTTTATGCTGACCACCAAGATATTAATCTTAGTACATGTATTCTCAGTGCATTACAATATGCATATATTACAGAAGGCCCAGACACCAGAATTGTAATTCACTATATGTACGATGCATATTTGATATAGTTTTGTATATTTAAATATTTTCATATATTTTTCAGGGGCCCCTTTGAGGTGCCCCGATGGGGATCATTCTGTAATGACAACAATAGAATGTCCTCGTAAGCTCCTTGCAGCTTCAACCTTGTGTGTTTATCATTCTTGTCTTACCCTTGCCGTTTCCCACAACAAGATTCCATTAACACATATCGCTTTGTGAACAGGCGACTCTGCTGTTAATTACTTTGGCAAATATGGTTTGACTTGTACAACTACGAGCATGGTTTCCTTCAGTAAAATTAGAAAAAAAAATCATTTATTCACATAAATTTTCAAAGGAATTTTTAAGACCTCCTTTTGAAAATCATGCATAGTAATCCTTGTAATTTTATCAAGAATTTGGTTACTTCATCATTCACCAGGCCTTTTTTTTTGTAAACCAAAACAACAAAAGTTATTGCAAAGGCATACAAAACAAATAAATACAGAGGGCATATATGAAAAAAATTCAGGACACATATAACAAATATATGCCTACAAAAAGAGAGTCACAGTATCTTTTTAGACAGTGTATCTGATCGCCAACTGTCAGAAGCAGAGACGGGTTATATTTTCAAAATATATTTCTGAGCTTAGAGGGTCTAAAAGATGTTTTAGAGATGTTATTTATAATAATATATAGCTATAATAACAGGTGCGTACCTATTCCCAACAATTTTCAGTGCAGAATCGTTACCATCTAATATGTACTGATTTTATCTGTTTGTTGTTTACAAAAAAAGAGAGAAAATAGTGCTGTTCCTATGTTTAGAGATCATGTTTCTAAAACAATTTAAAGCATTATAAAGTTGATAATCTGGTAGGGTAATGTTACATCATCACTCAAAATCCTTAGAAATAAACAACAGTTTATCAGACCTATAATATAGTTAATATTTTAAGTTACATCATATGTGGTAAAGTGGTTGCTTAATTTGCTTGTCGAATTTGTGTGGTTAACTTTAAAATTCCAGCATCATTTGAAGATTTGCAAATTTTGGAATTGTATCAACAAGCTAGAAGGTAGAAGATTAACATAATTTTTTTGTGGGGGCCACGGTAGCGCAATGGTAACACACTGGCCTCCCCCCTTCAGAGGTCAGCAGTTCAGACTCCAGACCTTAGGTGGGAAAGTTGGTAGTTACATCATATGTGATAACGTGGTTGCTTAATTTGCTGACAACTAACATGACTATGTAGCCTCAGAGACCTGTTGTTGAGTTCCACAGTCTTTTGAGAAGACTGCATAAATCCACATAAAATACAATCTGTAAACAAACGTGTGATAGATGGGCTTTCTGGTTGTACCAGAGATGCCTATAGTGGCCTTGTTTTTTTTCTCTTTTCTTTTCTAATATACAAATGACACGGAATCAATGTAAATTCACATGCCATCTGACACACTGTGTATTACTATTAAGAGTGATGTTACATCATCACTCAAAATCCTTAGAAATATACAACAGTTTACCAGACCTATAATATAGTTAATATTTTAAGTTACATCATATGTGGTAAAGTTGTTGCTTAATTTGCTTGGCGAATATTGTGTGGTTAACTTTAAAATTCCAGCATCATTTGAAGATTTGTGAATTTTGGAATTGTATCAACAAGATAGAAGGTAGAAGATTAACATAATTTTTTTTTTTGGGGGGGGGGGGCACGGTGGCGCAATGGTAACACACTGGCCTGCCCTGTCAGAGGTCGGCAGTTCAGACTCCAGACCTTAGGTGGGAAAGTTGGTAGTTACATCATATGTGATAATGTGGTTGCTTAATTTGCTGACAACTAACATGACTATGTAGCCTCAGAGACCTGTTGTTGAGTTCCACAGTCTTTTGAGAAGGCTGCATAAATCCACATAAAATACAATCTGTAAACAAACGTGTGATAGATAGGCTTTCTGGTTGTACCAGAGATGCCTGTAGTGGCCTTGTTTTTTTCTCTCTTTTTCGTTTCTAATATACAAATGACACGGACTCAATGTAAAGTCTCATGCCATCTGACACACTTTGACATGTGTATTACTATTAAGAGTGAGTGAAATATCTGAGTTGTGGTACTTTTTATTTCAATACTGTCTATATTATATGTACTACACTAAAACCACTTAAACAGATAGCCTTCCAATCTATTTCATCAGGTCAACTTGGGCTTTCTGTACGGAAGATCTGGCTTGGACTGGTCTAGCTTTAAGAAGCACCATGAGTTTGAGCTGGTGAAGAACACCTCTTCCATTACTGTTACCTACTATGACTGCTGTCCAAATGATCCATACCAGACTGTCATCTTCACCTTAACTTTCAAGAAGATTCCTCAAGAAACTCCAGAAAAGGAATACGACTCTATTGCCCTCTACTTGACTCCAACCATCGTCCTTGGTCTCTTCCTGCCCGTCATCTTTATCATCCCACCAGAATTCACAGAGAAGATGGTATATGGTATTGGCTTGTTGATTGCCAATGTCTTGGCCCAGATGCTTGCCCTAGACATTATCCCTGCTGGCCATCCAGATTTGGAATTATTGGAGGAATGCCATCTGGTGAACATCATCCTAAATGCTTTAGCACTGGCTATTGCAGCTCTGATTCTGAAGATCTGGGCCAACGGCTTGCGCGGCATGACACTACCAAGTTGTGTTAAGGCTTTGATGAAATGCTGTGGATGCCTGCTGTTTGTGAAACACAAGGATTTCATCAATACCTATGCACCCAATCCAGATATGGCCAGTAAGGAATCCAGGGATACCAGTGAGACGAGCATCAGCCAATCAGAAATTGCTCACTGGAAACAACTGGCAGTCATCTTAGATAGAATTGCCTTCTTTATCTTCCTTATTATCGCCATCGTAGTCACTGTTCTGCTGTTGACAAGGACCGTGACACTGTGAGCTTGAAAACTCAGACACCAGATTTGGTAAAAACGATTTTTTGATTTGTATCGCTGTATTATTTGCTGGTCTTAAGATTAATTGTTTGAAATTTGGCAAATTGTAACTCAATGCGCTACTTTGTAATATCTATGCTGTTACATGATTGGTCTAAAAGAATCCTGGATTTACCAGAAGTTTAAAAAATTGTCTTTTAGACCAATCATGTAACAGCATAGATATAACAAAGTAGCGCATACTATTATCATGCTTTGTCTTGTTATCTTTCCTGTGCTATGAGTTTTATTAATCTAATCAAGCAATACATTAAACCAAAGTAAAATGTTTTTGTTACAAAAAAGTTGCGAGTTCTATCAATTTAACTGTTTCACTTCTTTACTCATATAGGTATTTAGTTATCCAAACATGTAGTTTACTAGTGTTTTACTAATTACAGTGTAGTAATCTCCCGGATTGAATTTTGTCAACATGTAAAAACTTTACAAGTTTAAATGGATGACTACATATTCGGTTTACTGACAATCAAGGTTTACTTTTAGTAACAGTACATTATTGATGTGGAGTACTAACATAGACATAGAATTGTTTATATATGATTTTTATCATGTTTATGGAGATTCATTGATACAAAGAAACCTGTACAATATTTTACACAAGGATATTTATTCGTCATCTAAATTATAAACTTTATAGAATTCATCTACAGTGGTGATTTACCTTCTTGGTTCATATACACATGTACAATTTGATTTGAAATTCCAACCACCAAGACACTGAGGCATCTGGACGGTTTTCAAAATAAGAAATCTATTTGAAGTGTTACTTTTAAAGAGTAGTATATTATTTTCTAGGGACGTAAAAAGTCAGACATTTTGTGAAGTAGATTTGCTGATAATAAAATTTTCTCCCCAGAATTTGTTTAACTTGAATTGTTTATGTATGCACATTATAATTTAATCTTTGCATCAGGGTGAAATTTGATTTCTGCAATCCTCAACATCTAAATATTCATTTTAAAATAACGAGTTTTCTTGCTGGAATTGAACTGAAGTTTTGATGCACTCAGTGATGTTGTCTTCAAGAAATAAAAAGAACAAAGTGTATGTTGAGGTACTGATTTTCACTTTTATTCAGTATGATGCATCATCTATTTGAAATCAGACATAGACCCTCATACACAACAGTCTTGTATTCTTTATAATTCAACTTAGAAGCTCTCGCCTCCCACCTCTGAGGCTGGGGTACGATCCCCGCACGGGCTCAAGTGGGAAAGCTGGTAGTTGCTTGCCATTGGTCGGCAGTTTACAGTACACAACCCTAGCGAACTCTATGTACTGGTTTCCTCTGCCCTTCCAACTACCCGTCGTGATATGACCTGTACAGTGTTGAAAGCGACATAAAACCCCAAATAAACAAAATCAACTTAGAAGCATTTGCCTTGCATACCACTCAACTTGGTGATTCAGTGCAAACCTTGCAAATTGGCACAGAATAATTGATATACAAATATAGTTTTGTGGGCTGCATGTTGTTTCGTGGGCTGATTTCAAAGAAAAAAAATGAAAACTGGAATATACAAACAAAAACTCGAAAGAAGGTGACAATATTTTATCCACCATTTTAATCGAATGGTGGATTGAACAAAAAATATAATCAATCCACAATTAATATAGGAATATTGATATTTAACTTGATATTTTTCTCCGCAATTTCTGCATGGGTTTCTGAAATATCACACAAACATTTAAAAATACCTTTTAAATCTGGGCCAAAGTTCAGAGGCATTATAAATCCGCACGTATAATTAACTTGATGGAGTTTACAAAGCCAGGTTCAACCATATAAAGTGTTCTTAAGTCAGTCTTTACATCGATTTAAACACAGCCTGTTTTTCAACACTAATTTATGATGAACCATTTTTTTTTAAATTTTGACTCGTGTTTTGCATGTTAAGGGCACTATCAGAGAGTGCATATAGCCCATAAGGTACGCAATAACAAGTAAATGGAAAAATTTGGATTCGTTTTTGTATCCAGATGGTGATTCTGACGACTGCCAAAATTTAAAGGGATCTAATGGCTTTCGAGTATGATGACCTAACTCGACATTAAAACAGGGGTCAAAGGTCAATTTTGGGAAAGGTATGGGGGACATGATTTCCTATGAGTTGGTTTCACATTTCAAAGCACTAGAACCAATAATGAGCGAGATATAAGGCATTTTTGACCTTGAAGCATGGGTCAAAAGTCAAATTTGACATTTGCAAAAGATAAGCCATAAGCCGTGATTCCATGTGGGTTTGTTTTCATATTTGAAATCCCTAGAACGAATAAAACAAGGGAGATATAAACGCCTTCATTTGACCTTGAGGCAAGGGCCAAAGGTCAAATCCAACACCTGCACAAGACTTGCAAGTATAACTCCTTACTGGAGGTTGTTTTCACATTTTTCAGCCCCAGGACCAATGCTAAGGGATATAATAGGTCCTTGTAATATAATGACCCCTATTTCACCTTACAGATGTGATACAGTGGTATATAAATCTTTCAAGTTTGTATGAAGAAATCTGTTAAAATATAAAATAAATATATTTTTTACGCTTTAAAAATCAATGTACATAAAATTAGGTGCTCTTGAATGGAATGAAAACTTGCCGTGTGAGGCGATCAGAAGTACTGTCAATCATTTACAATGTTGTAGCATCAATTTGCGCCCTCAAAATACAGAAAAATAAATGGGCAAATTATAGAAACAGTACATATAGAAATATAATAAATATTCCGTGTAAACTTAACACCCAAGAGTCTTTTGCACGCATAGACTCTGCACGCACCTCTTACAAAGGAAGAATATGGTTTACTTGACCTTTGGGTCAACTGTAATGCAATGATCTTCACACCTGTACTTTTCACTGCACAGAAATGACTATATGTCTGTTTATATGTAGCTCTTGTGTCAAGGCATATTTTTTATTTTAATAGAATTTTACGGCGTTTACTTACACAAAACAAACAAACAAACAAACAATTTAATTATTTCGTATGTGAAGTATTTGATCTAAATACTGGATAATATTTTTAAACATACAAATAGTGTATTATTCTGCTGGCTATGTTGCAGTGAGAAATAACAGAAAAAAATTAAGGTTAACCAATATCGGCTCATTTTACCTATTGTTTACCAGTCTTACAGTCTGTCATGTGATGGAGATGAAGAGCTATAAAACTACTCTGTTATTGCATTGCATGTTATGGTTTGTTTTCAACTGGGCAGAGTTTGCAGTGGCCAAGTTTTAATGGCCACTTTGCAGAATGCCTACTCGTCCTTCTCCCATTGAAAGTAATCGATTCTGAATGTCTTTCATAGTATACTTTTAAATTTTAGCACTCATAAAAATAAAAATATTTTTTGTCATTATGCTTTTCAAGTTTGTACAGAGATGTCTAGCACATATAGGGAATTGATTTTTTTGTGTATGTTTTAAACTCAAAATATAAAACGATAACTGAGACAGGATGACAATTAATAATCAGAACTTTAATTTAAGTGATCAACAAAACACTAACATCCCAACCAAATACAGAAAACATTTATTTTACCCACCAATTTGACTAATAACATAAGTCTACATTTATCTAAATTGTTCTGGATGTATTTTTGTATTGACTTTATTCTTGATAAAATTAAAAAACCTTGTCCATGGGCAATACTTAAACCGAACTACAAAAACAATTCTGGATTTCATTCCAGATCCGGATCCAGATCATCTTTGAGGAGGACCGAGCCACAGATTAACCCCACCTCGTGTGATCCAAAACCAATGTTTATGCAAACAGACGGATTGACAAACACACATGATCACAATACTCTCACCCCGGGTGGGGGTGATGGGGGTTTTGAGAATGAAAACACATGTCCCAATAACTTTTTCTATGTTGCATTCAGGGGCCACAGTGGCAGAGTGGTAACACTCTCGCCTCCCACCTCTGAGGCCGGGGTTCGATCCCCGACACGGCCTCAAGTGGGAAAGTTGGTAGTTGCTTGCCGTTGGTCAGCAGTTTACAGTACAGAACCCTAACGAACTGTATGTACTGGTTTCCTCTGCCCTTCCAACTACCCGTCGCGATATGACCTGTACAGTGTTGAAAGCGACGTAAAACCTCAAATAAATAAATCTATGTTGCATTCTGGCTGTGCCAATACACTAGGGAGTAGTTTTCTGCATAAGGTTAAAATACGAATGTAAAGCTTCCCTAGCTTTTGACAAAATATTAGTGTAGCAGTAAAGACTTACTTTACTGTAACATTCTACATTCAGTCTATGGTGGTTCAAAATAATGATTTCAGTCACGCCTGTGGAAAAATATTCATATATATCATAATTGGCGTCCTTCTAGTTTGAGAAAGCAAAAACTGATCGGTTTTCAATGCAATTTGTTATGAAAAAAAGTTACACAATCAACCATAGCCTGGCTTAAGACTCCTTGTTATTACCAAACTATACACAAAGCATTACATACAGTAGGTTTTACGTGTAATGTACTTTATAGAGTACTCTTATTGCACTCTATCATATGGCAGACTCTGAGGCACTACAACCACAAAGGGAGAAGGAGAAGAAGACATAGCAGGCGCCATAAAAGGAGCAAGACATTATCAGAATCAAGAGACAAAGGAGGCCAATACCATTGACACCAGGGAGATGGGAGGGCTGTGGAGGATAGGCTTTACGGAAGAGTTATGTCTTTAATTTGTGTCTGAAAGGTGGAGGAGAAACCACTGTTTGGATGACCTCAGGGAATTAATTCAACAACAGTTGGAGCATCAAATGCAAAGCTGTTGCAAAAGTGCTTTTTAATATGTGCACTGAAGACAAGAACTGTGGAACATTCAGGTAATTTCTGACAGGTTTACTGCACTTAGTGTTGTAGCTACATGATCCTGGAGTTAGGCAAGAGCTAAAATATTTTGGAAAACCAGTGTGTGAAGGTACCTGTACTCAAGAGTCAGTTAATACAGAATTCTGAACGGAGAATTAGAGTAGCCAGGGTAACTGGCCACAAGAGCATTACAAACAGGTACTGCAGCTCCATGCATGAGGTACTCCATGATGTGCCTGAGATCATGCATCTGAGGGAAACAGTCTCTACAACACCTTCATAAAATTTGTATCCAATGAGAATCCTATGTCAAATCATACCCCAAGGTTTCTGACAGTATTTACGGGAAACAAAAGAGTGCTCAGAATCTTGATTGGAAAAGGGATTTGAACCTTTTTTTGACTGTTTTGACAATAAATTCTATATTGTCAGGAATTAGATTGAGTGTGTTACTTGCAACCAATGGTACTTGCAGTCGTTTTTTATTGTGCATGGTTGACATAGTTCTGGGTGTCATCAGCATAGAAGTTTGATTTTTTTTTTTTTGTAAAAAACAATTGCCAGAATGAACTCTGCTGGGCTAATATCTCCTGACAGATAGAGTGTTTTATGGATACCATCATCCTGGTGTAGATGCTTTAGAACAGGCTTTGAGTATAAATTTGTGTCTTAAGGCAAATACCCACCAAACTAGTACAAAGCAGTAAGTGCAAATTACAGCCTTTTCCAACTATAGAAGATAGTGAAAAACATTCAAATCAGTCTAGAAATATGGATGCTTAGTTACTTTTAAATCGAGTAATCTAATGTGTGCTGATAATACTTGTAGGCATGTTCCTCTATAGTAACCGACTTCCCTGACTGAGTTACAATCCTGAAAATTTGTTGTTTCAGAGGCAATTAGAATGTTCATCGGAATGTCATGAAGCATTCAGGACCTACTTTTGACTGTGAGTTTTCAACCGGGAACATTCAGGGCATTACTGATTATATTTGTACAGGGTTGTTTCATTGTTGCTATCTAATCATAAACCTACTTCCTGGTTGAAAAAATACAAACATTCACCATTCATTGGCGTAGTTTAAGATAGGGTTTCCTATATTTACCCATTAGCTTACCAATTGACATTGCGACTGCTTCCACAAGGCTTGCAATGGGCCATTGAAAAGTTTGTGATATTTTCCCGATCCACCCAAATGGTTTACAATCTTAAGATCAACCAAAGATGAAAAAGATTGTTTTGATGTTAAGATTTTGTAAAATAAGGTTTAAGATGGGTTTGCAATGGATTCACGATTGCTGGATTTGATAGAGTGGGTACGATAAAACAGGTTAATATCAACGTTAGCTATTCTCAATGAACTCCTAATTGATGCATCCCATTAGGAATCGCTTGGAGAGTAGCGGGCTCCCTTACACAATAATCCCAACTGTAATTTGTGGTGGCTTTAAGATCGTTCCAAATCAAAAGATCGACTTCCTGAATAAAAGAATGAGTAATTGTATCCCAATCACTGACACAATCACCATAGTGAAACAGCCTTATAAATGGTTTAATATTATCGTGAACTCTTCCTGATTCCTCTGTTCAGGAACTCATTCCAAACCCATCTTAAACTTCTACCATTTATAAAGTCATCCTATATATTGATCTTTCAGGGATCTAAAAACCTATATTAATATTTGCAAAGCAATCTTTTCCATCTTAAATCTATCCTTAGGTTTTGTAAAATTGATCATAAAACTATCTCAAACTTTCCGATCCTAGAAAATATGAAGAACTCTGCAAAATAAAATTCACTTGGTATTGTATCGTCACAGGTAAAAATGGCCAAGATATATCATACAAGTTCCAAATTAGCGAATCATAATGGGTTGTTGTTTCTATGAGCCTTTAAGCAAGGCTAAGTGAACCATTAGTATTTACCTTACTCCTTCCCTCTTGCAAACCTTTCTGAAAGCCCTTCTCTTGGTGTAATAAGAGAAAGGCTGGGGGGCAATATGGATGGTTGAAGTCAGACTGTAGGGGTTTATGTCCCATTCAACAGCCAGGGTCATGTCAGAACAGCCATGATATAGATGGTTGAACATGTATGGTGAGATAGCACTGAATGTTACCAGATTAATCCCCCATTCACACCCCTCCGAAAGAGCACAAATTTATAAAGTATGATATGTAAGCTGTATGTTGATTGGGCCTGTGGCAACACGGGGCACTGGTTTTAAGTCCAAATTGCATTATCACCTCTGAAGGGTTGATTGACACTCTAGTTTCTGAGTGTAAAATTACATTTTTAGCTAACTTGTTTCTGTCAATGCCTGATTCTATAAAAGGAAATATTGCATAAAAAAGTTGCATATTGCAGGCTCAAATTATGATGAATGTCATGTTCCAAATTCCACATGTTACAATGAATTGGGTTCAAACCCACGACAATATAGGTGAGGTCTAAGTTTGATGGGGAACCAGTCTACTTTAGCAATAAAGGGACTGGTATTGCCTACGATGGCCTTCCGCTGCATTCTTTTGTGCTTCGTGAGGTGGTATTCAACTCCTGTGAAAAAGTTCTTTGTACTTCACACAGCGTTTTTTTTCAGGGTGTGAACTAGTAAGTACCATTTTGCATGTATTCAAAATATTTGTTACATATATTATTGTACTTACAACATTAAATATTGCGAATTAAGCTTAAAATATTTTGGGATGACAACTTATCTTTAGAAGCAAATACTTGTTTTGGGGTGATAATAGAAGATCGACAACACTTAAACTGATGGACATTTTTTATTTATCACAGATGTTGTTTAATTATTATGGGATATCATTACACAGTAAAAGGGGAATATTATATCCAAATGTGCACCAAATGTGTTACCTAGAAAATATTATATTTAATTTCTGCTTCATCATTGCTAGGTGTAACTATAAAAGCCTAGTACTCAAAATGGTGGGCGATACCTGACCTTTTATCGCAGAAGCGGTCAGGAACCAGACTAGGTCTAAGTGACCAAATATCAAACTTATGAACCATTTGATCACTTTGGCCTCTAATGCCAAAGCCATGCAGTAAAGGAGTAATATTTAATATTTTAAGTTGTCACAATTCAGGTCTGTGTGGTTCTGGCCTGACCCAAATCATTAATCTAGTACTATCAGTATTACACTCTGTCACAACTGGCCTTGGTCCAGATTTAATAAAAAAATCCCTCCCTGTGCTTATTATGTGTTTAATAATATGGATTACTATTGTTTGAAGCTCTGTTAAACCCAAATTCGGACAAAACTCTTAGAAGCCACCTGGTGAAAAGGTTTCTCTGTCCCATTTGGGTACCAAGTTGAAGCATGTGCCAAGTTATGGCGCCAGGAAGTGTGGAGTCAAAATGTGGATAATGTATGTCCTTACACAATAATACGGTGGTGGAATGTGGCACTCGCTGGACAAAAAGAAACTGTCCTTTTGGGGTTTGTTATTCAGCAATTAAGACCACCCAGGATCACTTTCAAAATGGGTACAAAGTCAAGGAGGAGGAAGGCCAAAGTGAATTAGAACAAGTTTAACATCAAAAACTATTAAAAACGTCTATTAAAATTCTAACTCTGTTAATTCACAGGAATAGCTTTACATTTACAGATTAATATCAATAATTGTCTTGAAGCAACAAAACTTACTTCAGACATCTAACAAATTATTGCAGAAATAAAGCTCCTTTAAAGCGTCCTCTCCAGCCAATAAGTAAAGTTGGATTATTTTATTATAACACAAACGGTTTAATGTGACTATTAAGAATGATTATGACATTCAGGTTATAATCATGATGCACACTTAAATGACAGACCTAAACTATACACTTACACAATTAACTTACAATATATAAATTCTATGTTAAAAACCAAGGCAGAGGGTAAAATTAAAAATTATGAAAACCCAGGGGCCTGTAAGTGGAAGCATTCGTAAAATTTGAGACTGGCACTTAATGACAGTGCAAGGACACTTCTACTAAAGGATTCAGGGAGTAAATAGAAACATTCTTTTAGTAGTCATTACACTGTCAGTAGTCATTACATTGTCATGAGAGATTCACTACAGATCATAAATGTTAATATTGAAATGTCTCAATTATTACAAAAGGTAAATATATGCATACCCTTACTGTACAACACTTCAATAACTTTGTTTTATACAATAATGATAACTTTATTTTTATTTATAAGTGAAGAACTGGGGGTTTACACGACTAATACTTAACAACAGAGTCTGGGTTATCTTTAAATTTAAGCTGTTTTAATGAAAATTTAAACAACAGTTAACTAAGTTTTTGATTTCCACAAGAGTTTGATAGCTTAGGGTTAATTAGGAGCTAACAAATTCCTATGGCTTTGATTTACAAGCGTCTGGTTCAGAAAAAAACTAAGGTCCAGTCCAAACATGGTCCAGAAGCAAAGGGGCCAAGCCAAGCTAAAAGAACACAGGTGAATCAGGACAACAGAAGTGAGCCAAGTCCAAAGTCAAACCTTTACCAATGGGCATGTTCCAGGGGTGGGCGAAACCCTACAACAGACCCTATGACTCTAGGGTTGGTTAGCTGAGTCCGAGAACAGGAACAAAAATCCAGAAAAAAAAACACAGGGAAACTAGACAAAGGCTGCTCACTTTATTGCGAGCCGGTGGTGTATCCCCGAACAAAGCAAACCTGTAGAAGTAATAACAAAAGAGGTCAATGCAGTTTAGGGTTTTAGAAATGTTGTTGCACCTTCAAGGAGATGTATAAAAAGGATAAAATGTATAGAAATCCCTGGAAAGTTCAAACCTGGAAAAGCTCCCACATTTTTTTGAAAAATGGGCCCAAGGTCAAATCTGACCACATCAGAAGATTCCTAGCCCATAATAGATTCCTAGACCACACCAGTGGATTCCCAGCCCATGATTTCCTATAGGTTTGTTTTACATTTCAAACCTCTAGGACCAACAAAAAGCGAGTTATAAGCATTGTTACATTTGGCTAACCTAGTTTGATCTTGAAGGAGGCCCAAGGTCAAATCTGATCACATCAGAAGAATCCTAGCCCATCATTTCCTATAGGTTGTTTTCACATTTTCAAACCTCTAGGACCAATAATAAGTGAGTTATAAGCACTTTAAGTTTGGCTATCCTTGTTTGACCTTGAAGGAGGGGCCCAAGTTCATATCTAACCTCATCAGAAGACTTCTAGCCCATGATTTCCCATAGGTTGGTTTCACATTTCAAACCTCTAGAACCAATAATAAGCAAGTTATAAGCACTTTTACATTTGGCTATCCTCATTTGACCTTGGAAGGAGGGGCCCAAGGTCAAATCTGATCACATCAGAATATTCCTAGCCCATGATATCCGGTAGGTTGGTTTCACATTGCAAACCTCTAGGACCAATAATAAGCGAGTTAGAAACACTTTTAACTTCAACTACCCTAGTTTGACCTCAAAGGAGGGGCCCAAGGTCAAATCTGAACACGTAGGAGGATTCCTAGCCCATGATTTCCTATAAGTTGATTTCACATTGCAAACCTTTAGGACCAATAATAAGTGAGTTATAAGCACTTTTATATTTGGTCATCACAGTCGTTTGAATTTGAAGTCGGGGCCCAAGGTCAAAACTGATCACATCAGAATCATAGCACATGATCGCCTACAGGTTATTTTCACATTGCAAACCTCTAGGACCAATAATAAGTGAGTTATAAGCACTTTTAAATATGGCTATCACAGTCATTTGACCTTGAATGAGGGGCCCAAGGTCAAATCTGATCACATCAGAAGATTCCTAGCCTATGACTTCCTATAGACTGCTTTGACATTTCAAACCTCTAGGACCAATAATAACAGAGTTATAAGCACTTTTGCAACAGTTTTCAAGTTACAAGTGATTTACTCAACAGTGAAAACCTCAAAGTAGCTATTTCTCGGCTATGTAAGGAGCTACAGGTCTGCAATTTTACTATGTTATAGTTGACCCAAAAGTAGCTGAATAACATATTTCAAGAAAATTATCTAAATGCAATAGTTTTCAAGTTACAAGTCAAAATCATTCATGTTTTTGACTTCCCAGAGCCTAATTTCTACTCCTGGCCTACCAAAACACCAGGGCGGATACATCTCTGTCATAGTAAGCCAATTGCAAAGTTTTACTATGTTATAGCTGATCCAAAAGTAGCTGAATATCATATTTCAACAAAATTATCTAAATGCAATAGTTTTCAAGTTACAAGTCAAAATTATTCATGTTTTTGACTTCCCAGAGCCTAATTTTTACTAATGGCCTACCAAACAATAGGGTGGCTAGATCTCTGCCATAGTAAGCCACTTGCAAAGTTTAAAAGAAATCCCAAAAGGTTGAAAACAAGAAAATCTCTGCGGACGCTGGTGAGGATGCGGACGATGACCGTGCGTGATCCATAGTATCCCCGCTTTTCGGGGATACAACTAACTTCCCCAACAGGATGCAATACATCCCAGCTTGTCTTGATCCAGATCCCTACCTGACTTGGGGTTGGTATGTTTTTTCCATGACTAGACGGGAAACCATTGGGACAAGCAATTGAGCTACAACAGACAAGTCATAGGTCATCACGACAAGCCATAGTAACAAACTGACAAGACTGGAAAGTTAACTGATTCACCACAATCAAACTTGCAGTCGGTATTGCCAGTCAAGTTTGGATGAATTTCTGGGAAAGAGAAGGATCAAGTCAAGTGTTGTCAATACCAAATATTTGGATCCCATCACATGACCAAAAGAATAGCAACGACATTTTTTAAATTATGAATTTCATATTTAAACTATAATATTATGTAAGAAATAGGAACACTTTTTCCTGATTCTGATAACAAAAAAAACCCTTCAAATTAAAAAATCTTTGTTAACAGTATTGTATCTCATTCAAATAAACAGAGGCAGATGGGCTTCTGAGAATGTCTGGAAGGCCTTAGAAGCAGTAAAGACCCTCTCATTATGGGTTTTAACCTGATGTAAGCTGACGGCTTCCTGATCAGAGAGCTCATAGCATAGGGCCACAGTCTGCTTGATACATGAGGAGATAGTGGTTCTGACTGGACATAAGAAATATCACCCTTGACTGACTTTTCTAGAGTTGGGGCCAAGACTGGAATCACCACCAGGGCCATACTGTCTGGACCCTCTTTGGCCAGCTGGTTTGTGGAAAGAAAGCTGGGTGAGGGATAAAGAGACACCAGTCTGAATGGATCTCAGTCCCTTTTTTGTTTTTCAGAACCCAAAGCCAAGAGGAAGACAGTCTTGAAGGTCAAATACTTAAAAGGCCCTGTTAAGGGGTTCAAAGGGATCCTTACAACACTTTTGGGTCTGTCTCTGTGGAAACTATCCAAGAGACGAGCGAGATTCTCAGTTTTACGGACATTAACGGTTGAATTTTCTAGTTTGTCTGTAATGGCTGACCTATAGCCATCAATGGTACTTGGCTGTAGTTTCCTGTCTTGGAGCAGATACACCAAGCCAACTATGAACTTTATAGAGGGTGCCCCGAAGTCCACCTTATTGGTGTGGCGCCACTTTGTAAAATGGTTCACTTTGCTTCAAAGACTGATCTGGTTGAAACTCTCTGATGAGCCTCAATTCGTGCTGTCACTGCCTCAGAGAAGCCTTGCTACTGGATAGGCATGAAGATTTAGGTTTGACATGTTTCTGTGAAGGATCTGATTGAATGGCTGAGTCAACAGATTGGCAGGTTGGGTAGGCAAACTAGGTACTAATGATACAAATTGAGGCAATTTGTTGTTGAACCTGGTGGCAAACAGGTCCACTTGAGGATGGTGCCTCCGGGAATATATTGCCTGGAAGACCTCTGGAAGGAGGGACCATTCTGGATGGTTTGGCCTAGCCTTGATAGTTTGTCTGCTATGACAGTCAGCCGGACTGGAATGTGACCAGATTTGCGAGTCACCCGTTTCCTGCAGCACCAGGTCAGGATTCTCCATAGTAGGGCACAGAGGCTTTGTCCCTCCTCATTGTTTATATAGGGAACCATTGTGGTGTTGTCTGTGGCTATAAGCACTATTTGGTTCAAGCAGATGCCTTGGAACTATTTCAGGGCCAGAAAGACCGCCTTTATTTCCAGATAATTTGTGTAACTTGTTTCTGGAAGGGACCAAGTTCTCTATTAAGTGTACTCTATTAAGTGAGCGTCCCACTCTTCTATGTCTGTAAAAATTTGCAGGGGATGACTGAGGGGGTGTAGTGGTTGGCCTTGAAGTATGTCATCTTCCTGAAGGGACCACCTTGAATGAGGGTGGAGTAACTTTCAGATAGGGATCAACTTTTCCAGAGAGTCTGGTACCTCTCCAGTTATTCTTTAAGTGCCACTGTATCAGCCTCATGTGGAGGCAACTCGCTTCTCTGTGGCAGCTGCCAGACCAGGGATGTCTGCCCAGAGAGAAGTTTCTGGATTTTTGTATTCAGGGTCTGCCAAGGGTGTTCAAGGGTGGGTTTCACCTTGCCCTCTTTCAGGTCAAACTAGTAGCCTACGAAGTTGAACACTTGTTGGGGGTCCAGTTCTAATTACCCTAAGTCCTGACAAATTGCTACAAGATTTTGTGTATGCTGGAGACACGTTTGGTGGGATCTGGCTCTGATCAACCAGTCGTCTAGGTACTGGTGCATTCTTAGACCCTTTGTAAGGCAAACAGTTTCACCTCCGTCACTACTACCTAGAACTTCATGGGTGCTGTGGACAGACCATATGGCAGTGATTTGAATTGGTAGGACTGACCCTTGACGTGAAAACCCATGTACTTCTGGACTTTAATCGTTACATGAAAGTATACGTCTTTGATATCTATGGAGGTAACTCACTCCCATGCCTGGAGGTCTCTCCTTTTTAAATTTCTGTTTTTAGAAATTGGTTTAGGGTACTTAGGTCCAGAATAGGTCTCCTCCAGTTGTTGTGTTTTTGGAACAAGCAAAAGTCTGTTGTAAAACTCTAGAAATTTGTGACCAGTTCTGCTGCATTTTTGGCCATAAGTGCATGTAATGCCTCCATCAGGTAGAGGTTCCTGTGGGGATATACATAGCCACTTACTATGGTGGGTGACATTGTCAGATTTGGCCGGCACATCAAGTGAAAGAGTACAGGAGGACTGTTATGATTAGGGCTGCCCATTTTCTCCAAAATTGGTGTAATTTTGGCCCAACAGCAACAATTGGGACATTTGTGACATTTTGGACAAAACACAAGTGATCTACACAAGAAACATCTTTCACATATTTTATTTCTGGATGTTAAACTGTGTCAGGATTTTCTTTTGTGGCAACCCTCTTGCAAAAGGAACATGAGTTACAACACAAGAATTTACAGGTAAAGTATCCAATTTCTTTCTCTTGCTGGTCACAAACATAGTCCTTCTGTCCAGCCAAATTTAAATTCAAGCAATTTAAAGTGACTAGCTTTCCGGTCACAAATACAGAGTTCTTCCTGTCGTCACTTACAACACAGTAATTTTCATTTATAATTTCTGCCCCTGGACTGTTTCTGTTGATAGGACTGAGAGTAGGGATGATAGCAGCCAGGTTTCTTCTGAGAACTAGAACGCTTCTCCTCATGATGCGAGATATCCTCCTCTGCCTTGGCCAGCAAGTGGTCTGGAAACAAGGTAACCATGTGCAGTGGTGAGTTTCACAGAGCAGTGAGGGTGTCCTGTTTTATTCCGGCTTTTAGACAGTCCAAGCAACTGTCCCTGCAGGCTAATATCAGGTTGGTCATGTGGATGATTATATCTTCTGATAAGTCCCGCTTTGTCCTTGCCATAGCCTGGGTAATGCATCTATTAAATGGAACTAAATAGTCCAGTTCATCAACAGCTTACTCTGTCTTACAGGAAAACTTGCCCTTGTCAGCTGGGTGACCATAGATTCTTGAACCTTTGTGAGGCACTGTCTAAGTCCAGCAGCTTGATTACAAATATAGCTTTGATCCAAGGCAGACCCATCTTCTGAGTGTCTCGGCGGATGGGCTGGGATGAGGGTACTGATGGTAGTGAATGTTTGAAGCAACTGTTCAGTTTTGCTTAATCATTTGACCAGGAATATACCTTGGATTGCAAAAAGCCCTACTTTGTGTGTACATGTTGTGCCACTTCAGTGTCTTTGCAGTTTTCACAAACAGGACCTTCAGAAGCCAGAGGTTTCTGAGCTGCATGATGGGTAGCCTTCAGTGATGATAATGTTCAACTTCCCCATCTTCTTACACAGCCATTCATCTGATAGTAGCTTGACTAAAACTTTGCCCATCGGTTGTGTGTTGGTACCGGCAAAGGGGTTGCCATCTAGTGATAAAGATGAAGACTCAAATTCCGGCACCTGGTGCCACCCAATGAAAGATCTCACCCCTCTCATAGTCTCACAGTAATCAGCTTCTTCACTAATTTCTTGGTCCAGGAGCCTCAACAGGCTGGAAGTAAAGGTGGCAGCATCACTGTTGAACAGGACTGGTATCGGTAGTTGGAGATACTGAAGGGTGGGTGACCAGACAAGTAGTCTCCTGACTGGTACCGGCTGGATTTTTCTCAAGTTCAAAGGATTTCTCACTGGTCACTACTATACCAGTCTTCTGGACTGGCTCAACTGGCACAGAAAATGACTTGGCCAGGATCATAGCTTCAAGATGAGGAAATCTCTACGACCACTTTTTGTTCTTCAGGTCATCAGAGGTAGTAGATTTGTTGGATTTCTTCTTGCTAGCTATGGGTGTATCTTCAGAATTCCATTTCTTCTTCTTGCTAGCAGGGGTCTCTACCCCGCCCCCCCCACCCCACCCCACCCAGGCGCTGGCAGCCAGCAGGATTGACTAGGGTGGGGGTAGCAGTCTTAGGTGTTCCTTTCGTGAATGTAATTGGGAGTGACGAATTGCTGATTTTGCTCAACAGTAAATGACTTACAAGTATCAGTCTTTCTTGAGGACACACAAATCTTCAACACCCTTATCATACCATAGTGCACACTTAAGATGGCCATCAAAAAGTGGCAATAATATGGCAGCAAGTAACTAATTTCTGTCCAGGAGATGCCGGGGAACACAATATATAACTTTCAGATAAATTAAATTTCCAAAATTTACAAATATCTTTACTTTTCTTCAAAATTTGACAGCTCTTCAAAAACACGTCTGCACACAACATGAGCCAAACGAAAAAGATGCCATGGTGTCAGTCTGCCTAGACAGGAAGAAGTACAATTCGCCATATCGAATGCACACTTCTAGATTGGTCCTATTGGTGTTTTACACAAAACAGCTTTTTCTGTCATTTGGCGGGACCTGCCACACTGACCAATATTGCAATTTTCCACAGCACTGCATGTTATAACTGAGCATTTGGCACAGACGAGTCTAGCTGTCACTCCAAAAAGTGGTTATAAGAGAATAAAGTATTGAAATTATGGACAATTCTCCAACCATGCTAGATACTGAAGGAGGGACCTAAGGTCGAATCTGATCACATAAGATTCCCGGGCCATGACTTCCTATAACTTGGTTTCACATGCCAAAGCTCTAGGACCAATAATAAGTGAGTTATAGGCACTTTTAAGTTTGACTATCCTCGTTTGGGCTTGAAAAGGGGCCCAAGGTCAAATGTGTTAAGTTGATTTCACACTGCAAGCCTCTAGGACTAATAATAAGCGAATTATAAGCACTTTCAAGTTTGGGTATCCTCGTTTGACCTTGAAGGAGGGGTCCAAGGTCAAATCTGACCACATCAGAAGATTCCCAGCCCATGATTTTCTTCAGGTTGGCTTTATATTGCAAACCTCTAGGACCAATAATAAGGGAGAAATAGGCACTTTTAAAGTCTGCTACATGGGGTACTTTGGTATTCTGTAGATGACCTTGAATTAACAGCTTCAAGGTCAAATGTCTGCAAGGTTGTACAGGACATATACATCAATAATAAATATCACCTATGAAGAGATTCAACCTTCTACCTATGAAAACCAGGAAGTGGTAAAAGGTAGATAACTTTCAAAGAAATACCCACGGTGGCCATCTTGTTTTTCAGAATGAGGCTAATTTCAGCCCCAGAAAAGCTTACCTCCCAATGAAGATATCCTGCAAATTTGAACCTACCCAGTGTAGTTTTCCTCTGAGAGTGTTAACGTCAAATATCTCGCCGTGGCGGAGTAGCAAACCCTAACCACAAGTATCCAATGGATGCCTCCAGTGGATACAATAATCAGTTGCAGCAATTCATATATCTTTGTCATAAGAGAAACATGTCTCAAATTTGGTAAGTGAACACACTCTGGCAGAGAGAAAGCCAAAGGTCACAATGTGACTCACATCTACACCCCCTAACCAATGTCCCTAACAAGTGTCAACCTTCTACACCTAACAGAATTCAAGAGCCCGGACAAGATTTTAAAACTCATGGTCAAGACAAGATCAAAGGTCTACTAAAGGACACACCATGACATTGCACACCTACAACCCCAAACCATTGTCCCTACCAAGTATCAACTTCCTACACCTTATGGTTGCAGAGATGTAGCCTGGACAAGATATTATAGGTCAAGGTCATTACAGCAAGGTCAAAGATCAAATCAAGGTCACACCATGATGCTGCACACCTACACCCCCTAACCAATGTCCCTACCCAGTATCAACTTCCTACACCTTATGGTTTCCGAGATATAGCTTGAAGAAGATTTTATAGGTTAAGGTCACTATGGAAAGGTTAAATCAAGGTCACACCATGACGTTAGACACCTACAACCAATAACCAATGTCCCTAGCAAGTATCAACTGCCTGCACCAGTTTCTGACATATATACCCGGACAAGATTTTATAGGTCAAGGGCACTACGGCAAGGTCAAACCAAGGTCACACCATGAAGTTGCACACCTATACCCCATAACAAATGTTCCTACCAAGGATCAACTTCCTACACCTTACAGTTTCCGATATATAGCCTGGACAGGATTTTCAAACTCAAGGTCACTACGACAAGTCAAAGGGCAAATCAAGGTCATACCATGACATTACACACCTTCACCCTCTGACCAATGTAACTACCAAGTTTTAACTTCCTACACCATACAGTTTCTGAGATACAGCCAAGACAAACTTTTTCCCGCACCCGCCAAACCAGGACACCATGGGTGAAAACAATACCCCAACAGCCCTTAAGGACTGTGGTGTAAAAACCTTTGCTTGCAGTAGAAAGTGAACAAAGTGTAACATATGTAAATGCAATTTATTACAAATAACTGTTCATGTCTACTAGATATTGAGATGAAAAAAAATTGTTGTCACAACAGTCATAATTACACAAAAATTAAAAGTATAATGCACACACTAAAAAGATGACTGATATACAAAGAAAAAGCTTTTTTTTACGTTTCACAATAATGACAAATTATGTATTTTACACAAACTTATAGCATATTTTTGTCGCCTGCTGGTCTAGAAAATGTGACAAACAGAAAAAAATGTTACAGTGAAATTCCCTGAACATTCTTAGGGAATTCTGGAAATCCCTAAATGGACCATGGAATTCAAGAATTCCCTAAAATCTATAGGTAATTCGTGAAATCTCTAAAACTTTAGTAAATTTTTTTCACAAATTCATTGAATGCTTTTTAGGGAATTTGTGAAATTACTTTTATTGTGCATTACTCAATTATTGTGCATTTCAGTTAAGGTTTTGTATAAACTAATTTATTAGTCTTCTTAACTGATTAAATTTAAGAAAGTTGTAAAATGATGGTTTTGAAAATATATAATTTGTTTTAATTAGTTTAGGTTTGTATAGGCTAATATGATTATCTAACTGATCATTGTAGTCTTTTGTAATAATTTTTGTGTGGTATACAAAATAATTTATACTACAGTAATGACTGATTTTTATTTAAGTTTAAATTTGGTTGTTTTTGCTTTTTTCCCTTTAAAATTTAAATGTAATTTAAAGAATTTTTAATATTGGAAATATATTTCTAAGGTACTAGTATTTCTATTTCACTTAAGTTTTATACTAAATATTGTTACTTTTTTACAGTTTGAATTAATGTAGCAAAAAAAATTATGAGGAATAGAACAAACACTAAACCTATCAATACTTGCAAGTTGCAAAACTTTCCTATTATAACTGCTATTTCTGTTCTTTCATGTCTTAAAACTTACTAATTGCAATCTACATTTATCCACAAGAGAGAAAGAGGGAGAATATTGTATGTCTTTGATTAACAGATTAAAAAGATTCAATCTGAATTACAACTAGACATTGTCTCGACACAGTGTATCCCCGGACAGGACATGGTTGAAACATGAATGTGTCGGGCTGGAGCCTGTTTCTTGGAGCACCAGGTCAGGATTCTCCATACTCGGGCATAAAGAGGGCCCGACTTACTCCCCCCCTCCTTAAATAGGCATCCACCATGGTGTTGTCTGTACTTATGGTAGCAATAAGGTTCAAGCAGAGGTCTTGGAACTCCTTTAGGGCCAACAGACCACCTTGGTTCCAGATACTTTATGTGTAACTTGCTTCTGGAAGGGACCAGGTTCCCCTTGCAGTGTGTTCCCCTAAGTGAGCACTCGCCCTTCTTGATGCATCTGTAAGGATTTGCAGAGCATATTTAAGTAGGTGTAATGGTTGACCTTGAAGCACATTTGTCAACCTACAACCACCATTTTAGATGGGGTGGAGTGAACTGGGATCACCTTTCCTAGTGAGTCTGGTACCCTTCAGCTGTTCCTTAAGTGCCACTGTATTGGCCTCATGTGGAGGCGACCTAGGTAGACTAGCTTCTGTATGGGTATCAGTAACCCACACAACCTCACTGTGGAAAACACCAATAGCCATTTATGAGAACTGTGACCCCTGGTCAGATTAACAGATAAATTTACCATTGCTTGAGTTGTGAAAACCAGCAAATGGGCTATATTCTTGATGGGAAGGCTGAGTTTGGAAACTCAGGCCCCTGGTGTCAGCTGACACTGCTCACAGGCTGGGTAAAAGGCAAGCTGGGTGGCCAGTCTAGGAGGGTGGATCACTGTATCTCACTGGAACCCGTAAGAAAAACTTGATGAACCTCCACAGTAACTGATACAGCAGATGTCTTGCTGGCAGTAGACTGACCAGTCCAGTTGAGTTCGGCATCTCACCGGGACCAATAATTGGATGGTGTGGGGTCTGATAAGATAAGATTGACAGGTAGTTTGACAAATCTTGTTGGGAAAGACTTCTTATCTATAGTCACTTTCGACCAGCTAGGAGGTCCCGAGGTCACAGAGACCAATGGCTGGTACAAAAAAAAAAAAAAAAAAAAAAAAAAAAAAAAAAAAAAAATTTCCCTGTAACCAATTTCCTCAGGTAGTTACTGGTTCATCGAACACTTTCGACCAGCTAGGAGGTCCTGACAGTAGGCTGGCTGACTGGTCTGGTAGGTTCAGACAAGTCATCTCACCAAGACCAGTGACTGGTATAAGAATTTCTAACTGGTTGGTCTGAGACGGCCACTTGGACCCTTAAAAGGCTACTGCTGGTCTGTTAGCCAGTCCTGTGGACCTGCACGGTACCAGGGCTTAACCGGCTATAGGTGAAGCAGTGCTCTGTAACCAGTTCCTGGTGGCTCCACAGTTTGGCGAAAACTCATAGGAGCTGGCAGAACTGGACGAATTAGACATGTCAACAGGGGTAGGCTTATATTGAAACAACTGCCTTCTGACTGTCTATAACTGTAGAATCAACAGTTTTTTCTCTGTAACCAACAATCCTCTGCAACCAGCAAGCTTGGATGCTGCTACTCCATCATGAACTCAACCTCCAAAGCCATTTTCAATAGTTTTGACGCAATATAGTCAGCAATAAGTGTGAAGATATCTCCAAAAATGGCCTCGGTCAGGTACTTTGGCGATCTGTAGATGACCTTCAATGAAGAGCTTCAAGGTCAAATTTCAGCATGCTTACAGAGGATATGTATATGTATTATACATACCAGCCATAGGATGATTTAACTTTCTGTGTATGAGAACTTGGCCAAAATGTGAAAAACTGGCCAAAATCTGACGTTTAAAGAGGCCACCAGTGACCTTGAAATTGAAGGTCAAGGTCACAAAACATTAGCTTTTGTGGGAGATAAGGCTAAAACGATTAGCCAAAGTTACTAACTGGGTAGTCGCTTGCATTAATCATCAACTAACCAATTAACTGTTTTTCAGGTTTAGCATGTTTGAGCAAATACGGAAAATGTCACATGGAGCCGTCTTCCAGATGTACATAAACAAAATGGCACATCACAGGGTGCTAGACATGAAAAAAAAAAAACTTCACCAGATTGTTGGGTAATTGGCTAAAATATAATATTTTGATATTTTAAAAATAAAACAAAGATAAAATGCTTTAAGTCATACATTTTAAGGTCTTAACTGGAAATATTCATAGTTTTAACAATTCCTTAAGGTCCAATAAGGGGTGATATACATAAGAAAACAGTTAACCGGTTCAGCAACATTGGCATGGACCAATGCTTTGAAAACCTAATAATCAATTTGTACGATTAGTCGTTTCAGCTTTAACGGGAGAACAAACACTAGAAAGTAAATAATGCACTTTTTCAATATTGTTCTAGGCTTGCCATGCCTAACTGTACTCTTTCACCCCAGGCCAGATACTTGATACAGATATTTTTCTTTACACAACCCCTTCAATCTGTCTGTTGAAAGAGTCGGTGAATTCACACTACGTCTCTGTCAGTGTGTTTCCTATAGTGACGAGAGCGCTACGCTTCCTGTCTACAACTGACTGGCGCCGACCTGTACCTGAAACAGAGTGGAACCTCAATTATCTGAGTTTCTGGTTTCAAAAAACATAAACTCACTCGAATATATTGCTTTTTCTGATCTGATTAGGCTGTAAATTCTACATGTACATTACCTGTTGGAAAAAAAAACACCTGTATTTTAACTAGGGATAGGTGAACACCATATTTTACATATCAGGTTCCTGCAAATAAGAAAGTGATCAAACTCTTGAGATACACTAAAAAGGTTGAAAATTCTTTACAAGTTAGTATTTATTTATGCAGAAAAAAATGTAAGTAAAATATAAGTTAAGAAAAATTTCACCACAAAATTGGTTGAAACAGAAGTTTTTTTTCAAAGTTATTCAATGTTTTACTTGTACTTCCATAAGACACATTGCTCAGAACATGATATACCTTTAATACCACAGTACAGAGATTAATTTCTAAAAAAATCTGATAAGATTAAATATGTCTATTTCCATGAATTTTTGGTATGCTTTGTTTTGTATATGATGTTCATCTAGTGCACCCAGGTGTTACATGTGTTGGACACTATATTAGTACATTGTATATTATATGTGTTAGGCACTATATTAGTGCATTGTTTAATTTGGGCTTTATGTTTGTACATTGTCATAAAAGATAATTGTGTTGTTGGTTCTTTTTGTGTGTTAACATTTAAAGTAAGGGAGTTATTGATTTTTGTGTTTTAGTGTTTATTGTTCACAGACTGGGGGAAATCCCCCCCTCAGTGGTTATGTTAGATTTGGGGAAACCCAATTACCAGTAGTTTCTAGAACTTCCTCCTTTGGCCTAGATGGCTCAAGCCTTTTTGAGTTGGTTCTGTATAATTCCAGAGAAATCTGTGAATGTATATAAGGAATGTACATCTGACCACAAGTGAACTTTGTATTCGCTGGCTATAAGGAGAGCTATTGTGTTTTGGAATATAATATAACTTGTGTTGCTGTGAACTTTTACTGGAGTGAACTAGATACATTGTCTGGACAGATTTATTGCACTTTGGATATTTTTGGATATTGTACAGTTATATAACAGAGAGTGGATTTACTGCATTTTGGACATTGTCCATATCTTGGAGCAGACAGTACAATTGTGTTAACTCTCTAAAAATCTCCAGACAGACCTTCTGTGTGACTGGATATATAAAGGATAGCAGGACAAACACTTTTTGTGTTGTTGAGTGTGGGACAGGTCACAGGATATAGATATCTGTGCGCGAGTGAACGCTGGACAGATCACGGGACAGATCACGGGACAGACCACAGGACATTGGACAGATCACAGAATATACCACAGGACGGATTACAGAACAGATTGCGGGATACGGCGGATAAACTTATTCTTAATCTCAGTGGTCAGGTCAGCTAGATCTTGTTATTGTATTAGTGTGCTTAGTTAAGGGCATACCAGTTGACTGTAATCATTATTGTTAATCGCTAAATAAATTTATTAAGTTAAGCTTTTTGTTGTTTTTTTCTGTTACAACTTAAAGACAACCGGTAATTGCTACCGTGCTTGCCCGTGACCGTAACACCAGGTAAACATTGTTTATGTCTTTTTTGGTTTCTAAATGTGGTATGTACCTTTCCTGTAAACAATTCTACGAACTGATAAAAGTAAACAAAGATATTAGAGCATCTAATATATCATCGGGGAAACTGGGATACCCTTTATCAGATCTTAATTGATGGCTTATGCCCCTTCAATGATGATCTTGTTTTATCGGCCATAGGCAAACATACACCCAAGCAATCCAATACATTCAGATACAAGTCCTCTTTAAACTCACTAAAACGGTGACAAAAATTGGAACAGAATTTGTGGTTGTTTTGAAAAGTTTTGTATTGGGTCACAGTGTGTTTGGTGTGCATACACAAGGCATATCATACTAGTTCAAACTGTATTGTTGCTGCTGGTGTGTATGGGCCATTAGAATCTGCAAGATCTAACTAATAAGATTCCATTGTTCTAACCAACACTTACTTTTCTTTGCCTCTTTCTTGCCTTTGTAAATACTTGGAGCGTCTTTCCCAGAATAAACACTCTGAGCAATGGTATCGCCTCGCCGTAACTTCCTGTAATGTAGTAATGAATATGTACCGTAATAATAAGTACAACAAAAAAATGCACATGAAATATAGTAATTTGTAAAAAATACAATATATGAACAAACACAAAGTACATGTTCAATACTTACAATTTGGGTGAAGTATTAAACAAGTACATTGTACATAAATTTTTCTTTCCAGAAAATCTGGTTAGCCACTTGGGAGAGTTTATATTTCAATAACCAGATGGCAAACACGTAATTATATTTATATGTCATCATTATTATTATTTACACATTTTCAAAGCACTTAATTTCGATGTGTATCAGTTTCTGAGGCGCAATAAAACATAAGGGGTAGAGGAAATATCATAAATCAATGGGCAGAAAAAAATCAAATCTTTTATATTCTGACGTAATTTAATATTAGTAAATGGTTTTTAATGCAAGAAAAACCAAATAAGATATGAGAAAGTTTTCACTTCTACAGTTACACTGCATACTTTGCTCTGCACTTACGATGTGAGAGAGGGTTCCTTGTAGGACACGGCACCGGCTCCTCTTCTGGATCTTCTACCCGTACATGGTGACCTAGAAACAGTTTCCATGGAAACATAATCTTGAATATTGTAAACCCCAATAAACAGTCAAGACTCTTTGTGTATCTCTTAGTTCTCTTATATACTTTTTTTATTCAACTAAACATTTATTTATGACCATTTTTAGTAAAATAATTCTTGTTTGAATTCAAGCCTTGCTGAAAGCTTATGTTCTTTACATACACTTTTAATCATATGTTGTCATCTAAAATTGCATTATTTTAATCTTAGGCACAGACTTGAAAATTTAAAAAATAAAGCTAATTTTCATGAGTAAATACCTTATGCCCCTGTTCCACCAAAGGACTAAGCCCCGACCCTGTCCCCAACCCTTAATCGTGGACAGTCTGTGACAAAAAAGGTAAAATGGGCGAGACTACTGAAAGTCTGAGATTAAGTTCAGATCAGCCTGAGGAGGCCCCAGGCGGCCCCAGACTGGTCTGGGACTAAGAACCGATTAAGCCATTTTTCTAGTTGTAGACAAACCGACTGGGTCCCAGGACGCCTCAGGCCTCCTGGGACTAAGCCCCGACTAACCCACGATTAAGTCCCGACCCTCCGACTAACCCACGATTAAGTCCCGACCCTCCAAGGTGTCCTGAGGCGTCCCCAGGCTTCCCCAGACTGAGATGGCCAATTCTTGAGGCCTGAGGAAGCCTGGGACTGGACATTTTGTTTATGGCGGGAAAAAATAATCGGTTGGGGTCGGGAGAAATATCAAATATGTTTGATTTTTCACACGGCCTCAACCGACCACAACCAACCCTTACAGGACACCTGGGACTAAGCAAATTTTTGCAACCGACCCCAAAAAAACCCCTTAATCGGGAGCCTTAGTCGTGTGGTGGAACACCCACCATTAACTAATGGCCAATTAGCTATACTGTCAATGCAAGCCAGCCAAGCCATATGAGAGAAAAATAGGTTTTTATGTCTCCACTGGCAGAGCTGACTACTTGCACTCCAATCGTTTTTGTCCAATGTATTAATGCCATAAAAAATGTCTTTATCATCATCCAAAATTTTTAGTCAGACATCAAGCTATCTAGTGTGCAATAGATAAGGGCTGAACAACCACTAACTACATTACAGATATTAGACCTTACAACACTGTTTTCATAAATGCAAAACTATGAATGATGTGCACCAATGAAGAATGACTGATAATTCAGTGTTCCAGAATATTTCATGACACTGAAAGTGTAATGCATTCAAGGTGTTTATTTGAACCAGGTATTCATTTGCACTAGTGGTGCAACAACACTAATTTGAGTTCAGGTGATAATTTAGAAATTTACAGCGTATCTCCCTTCTTGGACTTAAGCGCATTAGAGGATTTGTATCAATTTTGCGCTATATAAATCCTACTATTATTATTATCAGTTATTACATCACATTTCAAACATTTTTTGTTTAAGCTTACCACAACATTGTAAAGTTATCATGAGACAAAATTAGCACCACAATATCACTTCTGACTATGATGTCACTGCCAAAATGACAAGTGGGACCATCATGAGACAAAGTTGGCATCAAAATATCACCAAATTTTAGATACTATCACAATTTAAGCACTCTTGTTATTATAGTGCCATTTTGACATGAGGAATAAATCATTACCAGGAAGTCTGAAACTTTCAACCAAAATACATACACAAATTTACCTAATATTTGTCACTTGTAACCAGAATTTCAGCTGGTTAGATACACACTGAGTACAATATCTGCCTAAAACATAGGTTTTTTGTGTGTGTTTCCATCATGTCCCAATTTTGAGATCAGCATTACTCCAATCATGAGATCTCTATTTACAATGATGTTCCCACACCGTAGTGCCATTATGACTGTGAAAACCTGTGTTGACTTGGACATATTTCTCTATGGCTGTTTCAGGATGCCCAGATTTTCAAACAAGGGCTGACGGTGTTGAGAAAATGGGAACCAACTAGCAACTAGGGCAGGGTTGTTAACACTGGTATTTCTGGATCGAGATCAATTCACTTGAATACTGTGACGACACTTTACAACCGGTATTTCGAATGTCAGCATATAATATTGGAAGAAAACGTAAAATAATGGAAACAAACCTCAAATTTGAAGAAATAATAAATTTTTATCTCATATCTTTGTATATTTTAGTACTTTTATTGCAGTTTCTTTTGAAAGCACTGCATTGTTTTGTTTTCACAAATTTTACTTCCTGTAATGGGTCTATTTGACTGGGGATATACTACAACTCAATTTTTTTCTGTATCCCCGAATCGGTATAGTTTCACACTGGTGGGATACCAATTTGCAAATTTAATAAGTAAATTAAATTTTTATAAGTTAATACCCTATCCAATGGACAATTGCTTTACCGGTCGGCGCGACCGGTCCCACCAAACGCCAGAAAAAGACGTCCTGTACATAGTACCAGCAGGACCGGTCAGTAGTGTGCATTCGCTAGGTGGCGCATCATACTTGCTTCCTGTCTAGACAGAGTGACGTCAGTTCATCTTTTTTGTTGTCCAAACAGATTTAGACCCTAGTAAGCTGGTAGCGGGGTCGGTTGGGTGGGCCTTGCCTGTCCATTGGATAGGGTATTAACTTATAAAAATTTAATTTACTTATTAAATTTGCAATTTTATTGCATTAATACATCCTATCCAATGGACAATTGCTGAATAACTACCGCTTGGTAGGCGGGTAAGCAGCTAGGGACTTAAGTGAACTCATAAAACAAAAACTGAGATGGCCCATTTGACCTAGGGTCAGAGAACCCTGAAAGGTCAAGGTCGGCTGTCAACTAACCGGTTAACCCGGAAGTCTACCGACACTGCCCCCCCCTTTTCTTTCCCTCCCAGTGATGATCTGGGAAGGGAGAGAGAGAGAGAGAGAGGGGCTGAGTTCAGTCCCAGAAGAAATAACTTCCCAAGGGAAGCAAGTCAGAGTTTTTTTTTTTTTTTTGAATATATATGTACAATGAATATATTTACATTATGTACATATTTAACATATTTACAGTATGTACATATTTACATATATACAACATCTCCTCATTTCTGGGCCTGGTGGTGCACCTGTTGGGCAGCCACTACAGGTCCCAGGTGGAATAGCTCCGAGTCAGCCCAGGCAACATCCTTCAGATAAAACTGAGTGAAGGTGTTGTGTGATTTCCAGTGGCAGGCTGACAAGATCTGATCTAAGGAGATCCCTGAGTGGAAAGCCTTAGATGCAGCAAAGGCCCTAACATCATGGGCTTCAACCTGATGTAAGGAAAGGGCCTCCCGGTCAGAGCTCATAGTACAGAATCACAGTCTGTTTGATCCATGAGGAGATGGTGGCAGGTGAGATGGCCTTGTCAAACCCTTTCTTGAAGGAGACAAAACTAACTCCTTGTTCTGCCTGAGGTCTGTAGTCCTGTCCAAGTAGTAGCGCAGGGCTCTAACTGGACATAGGGACCTGTCACCCTTGAGTGACCTATCCAGGGAGGGCGCCAGAGCTGGAATGACCACTGGTGCCACACTGTCTGGACCCTCCTTAGCCAGTTGGTTCTTGGATAGGAAACTGGGTGAGGGGTACAAAGACACCTTGGACCAGTCTGACTAGTGTCTGATGTTCTTATGTAACCAAGCATGGATCTCACTCCTGCGTTAACCTGAACCCAAGGCCAGTAAGAAAACAGTCTTGAAGGTTAGATGTTTTAAGGAGGCCTCTTTAAGGGGTTCAAAGGGAGCCTTTCTGAGCTGGTGTAGCACCAGGGAAAGGTTCCAGGAGGGGATGCCCCTCCTGCCCTTAGGTCTGTCTCTGTGGAAGCTATCCAGGAGACGAGTGAGGTTTTCATCCTTGCTGACATTAATGGTTGAATTGCCAAGTTTGTCAGCAATGGCTGATCTGTAGCCATCAATAGTGCCTGGTTGCAACTTCTTGTCCTGAAATAAGTGCAGGAGGAAGTCAGCAATGGCTTTTAGAGGTGGTGCCCTGAAGTCCACCTGATTACTGAGGCATCACGTTTTTTTTTTGTTTTTTAAAAAAGGGTCCACTTTGCCTCATAGATAGATCTGGTTGATCTTCTTTGAGGAGCCTCAATTCGTGCTGCCACTGCCTCAGAGAAGCCTTGCTCCTTGATTGCTGAGGCTCTAGGAGCCAGGCATGTAGGTTCAGAATCGACAGGTTCCTGTGAAGGACCTGGTTGAATGGCTGAGACACTAGGTTGGGTATGTTGGGCAGACACAGTGGGATCTGGCTTGACATTGCTACCAGGTCCCAAAACCAGGGCATGTTGGGCCACCCTGGTGCAATCAGAATTATTCTGTTGCAGGGGTAGTCCTGTAGCTTCTCCACCACTTTGCCCAAGATGGCTGCCGGTGGGAAGGCGTATGGGTCCAGGTCCTCCCAGGACAGGCTGAGTGCATCCACTGCCCAAGCCTGGGGGTCTGGGACCAGTGAGACAAACTGTGGAAGTTTGTTGTTGAACCTGGTGGCAAACAGGTCCACTTCAGGTTGGTGCCACCAGTGCATATCGCTTAGAACACTTCTGGATGAAGCGACCACTCTGCTTGAATGGTCTGGCCAAGCCTGGATAGCTTGTCTGCTATCACGTTCAGCCAGCCGGGGATGTGACATGCCCTGAGGGTTACTTGCTGCATGGTACACCAGGACAGGATTTCCACAGTAGGGCACACAGAGAGCCCGACTTCATCCCCCCCTCTTTGTTGATATAGGCAACCACTGTTGTGTTGTCTGTAGCTATCAGTACTGTCTTGTTGCAGTAGAGGGTTCGAAACTCTTCTGGAGCTAGAAAGACTGCTTAGCACTACATGGTTTATGTGCAACTTGCTTCTGGAAGGGACCAAGTTCCCCTTGCAGTGTGCTCGTCTAAGTGAGAGCCCCACCCTTCTTTTGATGCATCTGTAAATATTTGCAGAGCATGTTTAGAGGGTGTAATGGTTGACCTAGCAGCACATTGCTTTCCTCCAGCTACCACCTTAGATGGAAATGGAGCTATCTGGGGCCCGGGATCACCTTTTCTAGTGACTCTGGGACCCTCCAGTTGTTTTCCCAAGTGCCACTGTATGGGCCTCATGTGAAGTTGCCCTAGGTGGACTTGCTCTTCTGTTGCTGTGAGTAGACCTAGGAGGGACATGAACTGCCGGACCGGGCGTACCGGACCGGACAGTATTGACTGGATCTTGTCTGTCAAGGCCTGCCAAAGCTCTGGTGTGGGTTTGACCTTTCCCTCTTTCAGGTTGAACTGGTAACCTATGAAGTTGACAACCTGTCGGGAGCCAGTTCTGACTTTTCACCAGCCACCCTAGTTCTTGACAAAGGGTTACTAAGGTCTGTGTATGCTGGAGGCAAGTGTCGTGGGTAGAGGCTCTCACCAGCCAGTCGTCTAGGTACTGGTGGATCCTTATACCCCTCTGAAGTGCCATGAGTTTGACCTCTTGGCCACCACTGTGAACTCCATGGGAGCTGTGGATAGACCAAAGGGTAGGGCTTTGTACTGGTAGGACCGACCCTGGGGGTGAAGACGCATATACTTCCTGGACTGACTGTGAATTGGTATATGGAAGTATGCGTCTTTGAAGTCTATGGATGTGACCCACTCCCCTGCCTGTAGGGAGGTTCTTATTGCCTCTGGGGTCTCCATCTTGAACGACTCTGAGTTTAAAAAGGTGTTCAAGGTGCTCAGGTCCAGGACAGGTCTGTTGGGCTTGGGAACCAACAATAGCCAGTTGCAAAAAACCCAGTGAGTTTTGATTTTCTACCGGTTGTACTGTATTCTTGTTCACCAGCTGATACAGTGCTTCTAAAAGGACTGCTTGGCTGAGTTGTGGTAGTTGCTTATTACAGTCGGTGACCCTGTCAAGTTGGGTCTGAACCGAAAGGGGAGGGTGCACCCTCCCTCAATGTGGTGACTACATTTGGACTCGAACCCAGAGCTTCCCACTTCCTCCAACACCGGATATAAGTGAAGCAATGCTCTGTAACCGATTCCTGGTGGCTCCACAGTTCTGCATAAACTCATTGGAGTTGGCAGAACTGGGTGAACTAAACTATTTCTGGTTTCTGGGAGAAGGCTCTGTAACCAAAGAATTGGGACATCACCTTTCTGTAGTCTTACTTAATCCCTTGGTAGATCTCCCAGTCCAGTAGACTGGTGTTCCAGGTTCAGTCTGGTTACTTCACCATTATCTCTCAGATGCTTGTGAAGCAACTGTCCCTGATGGTTGCAAGCCAGCACCAACCAGCAACACACTCGGGAACCGGCAGCACTCCGGAACCGGTAATTCTCTGTAACCAGTAATTCTCTGTAACCGGTGAACTTGCTGTCAGCACTGGATTTGAAGCTGGTTCCTTGCCAGTAAGGATGGGAACAGCAGATTTCTTGTAACCAGCAGCACTACGGTTCCGGAACCAGCAACACTCCGGAACCGACAATTCTCTGTAACCGGCAAACCTGTTGTCAGCACTGGATTTGAAGCTGGTTTCTTGCCCTTAAGGATGGGTACAGATTCCTCTGTAACCGGTAACACTCCGGAACCGGCAACACTCAGGGGCCGGTAATTCTCTGAACCAGTAGCCCTGCTGTATGTCACCAGCAACTCTGTGTAACCGGTAATCCTGTTTAACCGGTAGCCCTTGCTGGATTTCTGTGACCACAACCGGCAGTCTGAACAGAACTGGTGCCGGTATACCTCATCACTGGCTGGCTACTGACCCTACCGGTAGCCTGAACAGGACCGGTACCGGTCCAAAATTCTGCACAGGGAAGATAAGGGTCTCAATGGTCACCGCGACTTCTGGTAGGTGAACCCTCTGAGCAGCCGCACCGGTGGTCTGAACAAGACTGGAACCGGTACCCCCAACAGTCACACCAGTGGAAAGGCCTCTGGTGGAGGTTCCAGTATCAAAACAGGGCTGATCACTGGTAACCACTGAAGGGGGGTTCCTTGACAGCTTCACAGGAACATGACTGGAACTGGTACCCCAACAGTCCACCAGTGGGGAGGCCTCTGGTGGAGGTTCCAGGATCAAAAAGGGGTGATCACTGGCAACCACTGAAGGGGTTTCTTCACAGGAACAGCACCCACCAGTAGTCTGTACAGACCGGAACCGGTACCCCCAACAGTCCCACCAGTGGAAAGGCCTCTGGTGAAGGTTCCAGTATCAACACAGGGCTGATCACTGGAACCACTGAAGGGGGGTTTTTCTTGACAGCGTCACAGGAACATGACTGGAACAGGTACCCCAACAGTCCCACCAGTGGAAAGGCCTCTGGTGGAGGTTCCAGGATCAAAAGGGCTGATCACTGGCAACCACTGAAGGGGTTTCTTCACAGGAACAGCACCCACCGGTAGTCTGTACAGACTGGAACCGGTAAAACTCATCACTAGTGCTCCCCACCGGTAGTCTGACCAGAACTGGTACTGGTAAAACTCATCACTTCTTGTCAGCTGAACCAGTCACGCTTGGGGATTTGCTTGCCGGTAGTTGTGTTGAGATCTGTGAAGTCACATGACTGGCACCGGCAAAAATTCGCAGAGTTCAATGACCATTTGTCATCTAACTTCTTCAGGCCAACAGACGAGTTGCTGGATTTCTTCTTGACAGCTAAAAAAGTGGGTGTTGAGTAGTAAAAGCTCGTCTTTTCTTCTAAAACTTCTGATGAAAACACGATTCCTCCATTGTAAATGCGTATCACGTGACCTCCATTGTTGAATGCGTATCACGTGACCAGGTCCGTGTCACGTGACAAGCATAAGCTGGAAGTGATGACGTCAGACGATGCATTCTTCTTTCCTTCTAATATCTTCTCGTCGACATACACGCAGTGTTACTCGACTAAGTAAGAAGTAAAAGGAGGGTGAATCGTGGACATAAAGACTTCTGATTAGAAGAAGGAATGCTGCAGGGACGACACACGAGCTCTCACCCACGACTTCGTCTCGACGACACGTACACAGAAATTCTTCAAAACTGGTTATAAAGTGCTGGATAATGCCTCGTTTAATCCTGGAGAGGCCATGATATGTAAGTACCACAATAAAAATATTGTCAGATGAAAATAAGCTTTAAATTCGTAGAATAAACCGCGTTTCCTTCAAACTTGGAGATAACTTCAAAACGCGTCTGCACACTACACGCGCCAAACGAAAAAGATGAACTGACGTCACTCTGTCTAGACAGGAAGCAAGTATGATGCGCCACCTAGCGAATGCACACTACTGACCGGTCCTGCTGGTACTATGTACAGGACGTCTTTTTCTGGCGTTTGGCGGGACCGGTCGCGCCGACCGGTAAAGCAATTGTCCATTGGATAGGATGTATTAACGCAATAAAAATGGAAAATCTGCTGCCGACCCTGTCCTACTAGCAACCCAGGTTGTTATTGTGTATTTTCATAAATTATATGGCTGAAACCTAATTACCAGTCAAATCTGTCTAACCTGTATTAGTTTCCAACATAATTTTCCTTATTTCCAGATACACTTTATTATCAATAAATCTGTTTACATCAGCCACCACATTTCCTACATTAGTATCTCCAGTTAGTTTGCACTAGATTAAGGTGAGTTTTTGTAGTGTGGACACCCATTTTTTTTGCCCTGGGTCGCACCGCTATATTTCACCATAATTTTCACAAAGGACTTACTCTTCCTGAGGTTTACCCTCATATTCCTCTCTGTTTTCTTCAGGGTCTTCCAGGAAACTGTCCTTCTCTGTCTGTAGCACACAAAAGCAACAAGTAGTACCCTGATAACACTACAAGCAGTATTCCTTACATTTGTAAGCTTCCAAAAAGCCATGTAAACTGCTAGTGACACCGCCTCCCAGTGCACACACAGAAATATTAAACAGATCAAAACTTGAGTGCGGGTAGCTATGGCAAGTACTGAATGCCATAGTATGTAATGTTTACTGACAAGAAGTCTGGCAGTACAAGGAGGAATGAGGTGCTCTATAAAATGCCTAAAAATGTTGAGAAAATTGCCTGTTGTGTGATAAGGGCATCTACAGCAAATATTTACAGTGTAAACAATCATACTGAAATACATGGAGTCTGCAGAACTCTGTGTGAAAATATTGAGCCATTTAAAGTCTTTGGGACATTTGAAATAAACTTGCATCCTATGTAAGCAATGGACACATCATTTTTGTTCTTAAATTTATATAGAACTTATACTGGTATCTGAGACACTTGCCATTACTATCTGTGATTCAGCAGAAAACATACCATACCAATAAAATGAAAAGATAGCATTTGCATTTATCACACATTTTCCTCAAAATCAGCTCTAAATTTAATTCTGTATTCCCTTTGTGATGGGTACATAAGGGGTTAAATGTTACAATTGTCAGCATTTAACTTTAACCCGTTATAGCCAGACTCTAAGGTAGGAAAATACCTGACCAGTTCAGAAGTACATGAGCAGTCAAAGACATTATATCATTATTTCTGGAAGAAACCTGCCCAGTTTTATAAATTCTGAAACGTACATCAACTATTTGACTTTTTGCCAATAATACTATGAACAAATATTCTCAGAGCGCCTGTGCTATTGGTTTTCAGTCTCACCAGTTTCCCTACATCTGGTGTTAAACATGGAAAACTGGATAATAGATATAAATGGATAATGGCAAAATGCATACTTAAATATTATATACAAAAATTATATAATGTTTCATCAAATTTTGCCACAAAAACTTACTAACTATTCAGCCAGGAGAAAACTAATAATTATTTTGTAATTAGGTTAAGTATATGCACACATGTAATTATAAATAATTTTTTTTTTTCAGAAACTGGTTCCCTAAAATTAAAGAAATACTACCTAAAGTTAGAAACCCTTGTACAAAACAGTTGCAAACTCTGACATTAGTAGAGGCCTTAAGCTTGTCAACAAATACAATTCCAAAGCCCCAAGTAGTAGCCAAGTCTTTCTCATTCAATTCAGACCCTCACCTTGATCTGTTCTAGGTCTACTGGTAAGGGTATGGTTACTGCTGACTTGGATTTCTTCTCTTTTGTACGCTTCCTATCCTTTACACTGCGAGCCACTTCCTCACTCGCACTGTATTCTGCAGGGGCACTACAGGTGATATAAGAACAAAATAAATAGGTTTTTCAATGGCAAGCAAGGACTCAGCTAGTCATTTAGTTGTGACAAAAATAACACAAATTACATAGAATACTTAACCACTGGTTTATTTTAACTGAAATACAAATTGGAAGCAAATTTAAAATGGCCACAGCTTAAGCTGAAAGGAATATACAATATTCCATATATTGACATGGCAGGGACTGAAAAAGTGGTTGTTGTACTCATTATACAAATGGAATCCTAGGGCGTCCATATATTTTATCTGATGACTAATATTGACTTACCCACTACTACTGGGGTTCTTTCTGCCCTCCTTTCTACCCTCCCCATCTTTACTTTTCTTCCGTTTCTCCACACTCCTTGCCTTCACTCCTTGTTCCCGGCCCTCTTTCCAGTTTCTCTCGGCATATTCTTCATCAGTATCCATGACTCTGTCTTGTTCTGCCCGATTTGCCGAGACTTTAGACTGGTGCTTTTTCCTACATATAACCTTTTCAGGCTCTTCCTCTGAATCACTCAGTCTGTTGTCAACTGTATCAACTCTAACCTCTTTACAAGCCTGAAGAACAAGAACAATTTTAATATGCTACAGCAGAAAAATTATCTTCTTTTTTTAACCAATTCTAAAAATGTGTTTAACCAACTACTTGGCTGTGTTTATAACTACCAGTGTTATTTAAGGCCAAAAAGCAGATTTTTGTATTTTACTAAAGACTTAATTAATTAATTTTTTTGCACCAAAATTTTATTTCAATGGATTTTGACAATCCCTCTACTTATATGCCCAGTAAGAGGAACAGAAAATAAAATAAACAAAACCAACAACAAACCCTCACTTTTTCACCACCAGGTGTCTCTTCAGTCACTTCCTCATCACTTTCTTCGACTAAGACCTTCTTTCGATCAATTTTCTGCGCCATTCCTTTTTTCACCTTTTTCTTTTTCATTATCTTGTTGCCATGACTACCCGGATGATATTCATCCTCTGAACTGTCTGTCACAATATTTTTGTCACTACTGTTTCTCTCACACTGACTGACCCTCTTTTTTGACGATTCCTTCAACCCTTGACTTTCAATTTTTTTACGTCCAGCATCTCCATGGCTACTCGGATGTTTTAATGTTTTCTTACTTCCAGTTCTGACTGGCGAGGAGGAGTCTGACTCCTCCACTGCATAGTGTTTTGTCAGGTTTTTCACACTGGAGTCCCTTCTGCTTTTTCTGTGAGCAGTATGGTGACCACTTGTAGTTGGGGTTTCCGTCTGTTTTGGACAGTTTTTGGATTTGTATGTCTCGGGTGTAACTCTTAAATTAATCCTTTCTAACTCCACAATTGGACTTGTGACAGATGTTCTAGGGCTCTGAAAGTACATAAGTTAAAAAATAAGTAGGAAATCTTTTTTTTCTCTTATTTTTCACTTTAAAAATTAAACAATCTCATCAAAATTACAAAAAAGCTTAATGAATGGGGAAAAGTTAGCATTGCTTATATTCATTGTATATTGTATTATTTGAGTTCTACCACCATGTTTAATGCTTACAATAAGCACACCTGTTATAATATTTTGTTTCCGTGTTTCAATAAAATGGTCTCGACACCACAATACCAGCACTATCGTCTCATCCCTATTGATTACATTGAATATTCTTGAGGTATGGAAAGCACTGTCCCATTTATCAAGTCAAATGTAATACTATAAACCAATTACATGTAGTTAAACTATTTAACTTCTTCTAAAATTGCATCAGAGATGCCTGTACCTCACAGCCCTGGGAAATAGTGTTGGACACCAGGAGGTGTGGAAGAGATGACGAGTACAAAAATAATGTAAAGAAAGAAGGGGGGTCGGATTACTGAGTGCTGAGTGAATCCAAATGATATTCATATAGAATCACACAAATTGGTTGATGCCAATTGGGGCTAGACTGTGTAATTTGAATATCCAACTCAACTCAGTTCTTCTTCGCCTGGCTGTGTCGGATGGGTCAAATTTTGGTGTACATCACTCTAGCACAGAGAACTGCATATTTCTGTGGGAATGTCCATCATTTTTGAAATGGCGTGAAACTGGTGTGGGTTGTCCATCTTTTAGAATTGACGCTTTGTGTTCATACATTCTTTTCCTAAGTGCCCTGCATGTTTCACCAACATACCGTTTGTGGCACTTGGTGCAGGTGATCAGATATATAACATTATTGATTTCACATGTGGTGTGTTTTGGTAAGTCTTGTGATTTGAATGACTTGCGTGTGAAGCTACAGTTTATTGTTGCCAATTTCTTCATCATTGGGCAATATGTGCATTTTCCTAATCTTGTGCAAATGCTAGGAGTGGGTGTCGAGGTTTTTTTTTGTACAGGTGGGTATATGAGTGAAGCATTGGTGAGCATGTCTTTGAGATTAGGTAGTCTCCTAAACCCGACTATTGGTTTGTTGGTAAATAGTTGTCCACAGTCTGCACTATTGGTGATTATGTTCCAATTTTTATGGATTATGTTTTTGATGTTGGGGTTACAAGGGTTATAATTAGTGACCATGACTGGAGTGTCTATTGGATTTCTTGGTATCACTTCCAGGAATTCATCTTGATTATACTTAGATGCTCTTGAATAATGTTTCCTGAGAGCTTTCTCAGGGTACCCTACAAAAATAATGTAATTTAAGTAAAGGTGTAGCAAAAATAACACTCAAGTAAGAGAAAATGTATGTAAAGATAAAGTATCAAAACAAGACAGCTTAACAGCAAGATGACAGCAATTAATTGGCAAACCAAAATTTATGAAACTGTAAAATTTACTACATGAAACTGATCTATATAAAAATTGCAGTACACCAATCAACAGAGACAGAACAATTTTTGACAGGAAAAATATGCCTGAAATTTGGTAGTAGAAACCACTTTAGCAAAGCCAAGGTCAAAGGTCACACCAAGACCATATCATGATGTTGCACAACTAAACCTTCCTATCTATATACCTGCAAGATAACAACTTGCGACATTTCCAGTGTATTTGCAAGCTATGGCAAGATTAAAATTCAAATCAAGGCCACACCTTGATGCTGCACACTCTCACCAACCAACAACATGAGCAAGTATAAACTTCCTACCCCATACAGTGTCCGAGATAGAGCCCGGCTGTTGAGTAAAATTACATGAAAATAAATATAAAGAGGACCAACTTTCCTCCCTGCAAGTGAAGATAGCAAAGGTTGCCATTACACCCAATGCAATTTATTGACATTCACTGAAACTTGGCCAATAAAAAAAAGCTCACCCTTTAAAACAGGTCACATGACTTGCTAAGGTCAAAGTCCAGGTTTAAGATCATAATCAGGACAGGCTGTTGAAGCATAATGTAATCTGATGATGCTTTTATAGGGCCTAATGCCTGTACCGGCAGAGTAGATTCATTACCGAGTACTAGCTATCAGTATTATCTGCACACATCACTTACAGAGAGTCTCCTGTTACTGGGGCTGAGTGGCTGGTCTTCAGATGTGCTATCTTCCGCTGTGAACAAGCTCTGGTTCAGCTGAGGCTGCCTTGTGACCTGACCATCTTTCAGAGGTTCAGAGTTCTCAGACTGTGGCATGATTGAAAACAACAGAATTATTTTTAACTCAACTCATCATATTTTTCAATCTTCCTTCAAAGTATTTAAATGATTGATGATTCAATGTCCATTCTAAAATTCATAATCCCAAAAGCGCATATCTGTTTCTATATTTGTTCACAATTAAAATATTATTTAAAAAAAAATTATTTATATTATTATTTTATTATATTATTTTTAGAATTTGCAAATTGTTTTCAGTTATTCATTTCCTCTATACCTATATATGTGGTCCATATATATGCAACCTAAATATGTGACACAATCTCAGTTCTGACTCCCCTTTGTGTTATATGTAATGAAGCCCACCACCTCCCACCCCCACCCCTCTCCCCTTCTCCACACCTCTCTCACTATTACACAAGATCTGCAACCCCATTGAGTTCTTTGTTTCTCATCTGATATCATTAAATACCTTTGTTTATTTAGTGTCACTCAATATAGCTGGAGGTCCCAGAGGTGGGTGGGGGGAATCCGGGTGGGGGATGCATAAATGGTAAACAAACAATCTATATAAAAGGGGTACTCAAATACAAAAAGAATTGAGAATTTTAAGTATGTGATTATCAACTGAAATGAGTTCATAACTGTAGGAGCTGTGTCAAAATTAACTGAGGCAAGTTGAATAAAACTGGGCTAGTTGAGGGTTAAAAATCCCCTAGTTTTACTACATAAGGATATAATTTCATTAATATTGGGACTTAAAGCTCACTTAAAGTGTCCATTTTGTCTACTTGAATATGTTTAACCAGTTTCATTTTAAAAAGTTAAAAACTCAGCAAGCAGAGGTATAACACACAAAAATAAGTTCTTAAAAGACTAAGATAGCCATAACATTATTAATATTCAAAATTTAAATAGACAGGCATTTCCTTTTAAAAATTCAAAGATTTCAGCTCTATAACCCACATAGTTTGACAGTTACTGGGCTTTAAAGTGGCATAATGTCCATAAATTGGGTTTCTGTGAGCATTTTACAATTGTTAAAGAGACCTTAGCAATTAAACAACAGATCTGAAACTTTTTGGGGGACATACATAACAAACAAAAATTATATATAATACAGTTTAAGACTTGTCACACTAAGCATTTCCAAATAACAGGCCAAAATACGGAAAAAATGTCCAAAAAGGCACTTGGGCGAGTGTCTATGGCCCTCATACGCAGGTTAAATGTCTACTAAAAACCTTGATTTTCGGCATATGTAAAAAGGACATAATAATGCATTCCCAGATGGGATTTCAGCTCCATCAATCACATAGTTTAACAGTCACAGGGCTTAAAGGTGGTTAAAAAGTCCAAATATTGGGTCTCTGTGGGCCTTTTAGAGATCTCGATGTGGCTTTCAAATTAAAGCTTCAGACTAAAAATTTGTTACATACTAAGATTACACATAGAATATGTATCTAATAAAGTTTGAAACTTCTCAGACTTACCATTTCCAAGTTACAGAGCAAAATATGTGAAAAATGTCTTAAAAGGGTCACTCAGGTGGGTGTTTAAGGTCCTCATACACAGGTTAAATGTCTACTTGAAGCCTTGATTTTTGGCACATGTAAAAAGAACATAATAATGTATTCCCAGATGAGATTTCAGCTCTATCAGTCACATAGTTTAACAGTCACAGGCCTTAAAATTGGCAAAAAGTCCAAATACTGGGTCTTTAGGGGGCCTTCTAGAGACCTAAATGTGGCCTTCAAATTAAAGCCTCAGACTTAAAATTTGTCACATACTAAGATTACACATAGAATATGCATCTAATACAGTTTGAAACTTCTTAGACTTACCATTTCCAAGTTACAGGGCAAAATATGTGAAAAATGTCTAAAAATGGTCACTCGGGTGGGGATTTATGGTCCTCATACACAGGTTAAATGTCTTCTTAAAGCCTTAATTTTTGGCACATATATAAATAACATACTAATATCTTCCCAGATAGGATTTGAGCTCTATCAGTCACATAGTTTGACAGTCACAGGGCTTAAAAGTAGCAAAAAGTCCAAATATTGGGTCTTTGGGAGCCTTTTAGAGACCTCAATTTGACCTTCAAAATTAAAGCTTCAGACTTAAAATCTGTTACATACTAAGATTACACACAGAATATATATCTAATACAGTTTGAAACTTCTCAGACTTACCATTTCCAAGTTACAGGGAAAAAGATGTGAAAAATGTCTTATAAGGGTCACTCGGGTGGGTGTTTATGGTCCTGATACACAGGTTAACTGTCTATTAAAGGCCTAAATGTTGGGGCACATATAAGAAAACACATAGATATATTCCCAGATGATATTTAACTTAGATGAGAGACATAGTTTGAAAGCTACAGTGCTTGAAAGTGGCAAAAAGTGCATAAATTGGGTCTCTGTGGGCACTTTTGAGACCTTAAGTCGACCCCTTTGGGTAAACCTACAGCCCTAAAATTTTCTACAGACATGGATTACATATCAAAGTTATACCTAGCGCAGTTTGAGACTCATCAGAATTACCACTTCCAAATTATAGGGCAAAATATGTGAAAAGTATAGCAAAAAATCCCCAAGTGGGGGTATTTATGGGCCTCAAACACAATTTTCTCCTCAACTTAAAGTCGTGATTTTCGGCACATGTACTAAGAACATATTAATGTGTTGTCAGGTAAAATTTCAGCCAGCTGAGCATCATAGTTTGTGACCTACAGGGCTCTAAGTGGCCAAAAGTCCAATTTCTGACCTTAAGGTGGCCATAAGTTCTTTTTTACTGGGAGTTTAAGGTCACCTTAAAATAGGGATCTTCCTTTGGGCACCCTTAACATGTGTACCAAGTTTGAAAAAAAAAAATTAATTTGTTTTTGAGTTATCGCGTCCACAAGGAAATTTCTACGGCGGCGGCGGCGGCGGCGCGACGGACCTGAATCCAATATATCCCCGACTTTCGTCTGGGGACATAAATATACAGAGAATCCATTAAAGAATTTATCCCAATCTGTGAAATTGATCTGTTTTTACTTGAAACTGATATTGAATACTACACTACCTGATTGTGCTTAGTGATGGATTCAGCCAGTTTTTTCCGCTGCTTACTGTCTAATGGTTTGCGGGGTGGGGTGTGGCCAGCACTTTTCTTTGATTCAAACTCCTTCTTTTTTGAAGTCACTGCAAGTGACAATTTTAACAATATATATGCAGAATTCTTGAAAATATGACATTTGGCACAGTTTTAAACATTTATCTACTCTCAGAAGTTTGCTCTTTTTCTTGCTTCAATCCCTTTCTTTGAGTAAAAAATGTGACATTCAAGACAGTACATGACTTTATATGTAAAGTTACAAGAATTTTACTTTTTACATTCTTATTTCTTACCATTACAGAAAACAAAAGTAACCGGTTATCTTAATCTTTAACACTTTCCACTGGATAAATTGTGGAATGACTTAACACTAAAATACAAACTGACAACTTCTGCTACGGACCAGTAACATTTTTGAGTTGCAGGTCTGGTGGACCTAGTCAGTTTTCTGGTAAACATAATACACTGAATTAAACACTTGAAATATTTATTAGAATATATCGGACATGCCTTTAACTGTCATGCTTGTTACAGTTATTGTTCTACTCTCCTCAGGTGTGACTGAACAGAGCTTCACCTGCATTTGAGAAATAAACAATTACCTGTGTTTTTGCCATCGGCTTCCCCTATTCTGCTCTCCACCCTCACTTCTCCCGCTGGGGTGATCAGGTGATCCTCCGTCAGTTCTGTGGCATAACTCACTCCTTTACTCTTATTTCTGCGAGGCTTGGTCCGCTTTCCATTACCCAGGACTAACATAATCCCATGCTCGGTCACTGTCTGATTCATGACCTTATCCCCGCCCTTCTCTGTGGTCTGATGATCTGGTTCGCTGACCTGCTGGTCTTTGATGGTCTTTTGCTCCAGAAACTGGCCGTAGGAGATGGAAGACGGCACTGGTATGGACTCGTTCAAGGACAGGTCAAACACATTCTTGGCATGCCCTGTGCGACTGCTATTTAGTGGACTAGTGCTAGGCAAAAGCTTGCCCTTCAGCTTGGAGGCAGTGGTTTTCAAGGTGGCTCTAGGCAGAATGGATTTGGCCTTGTAGGCACTTTTTTTGTTCTTGGAAGCTGTAGATATCTCAGCCACGTCCTTCCTACCACTTTTGAACATAATCTTGCCAGGCTTTGACACAAAAGTATTAAAGTGTTTTCTGACTTTTCCACCATCGCTGGAGTCACTCTCACTGTCATAACGAGGCTTTTTCTTTGGCACCGCCTCTACATCTGTCCCCAAGATGTCGTCTTCAACCTCCTGACCCTTGTACACTGCCTTACTTCCTCTTTCAGCTTTCTCTACTGTCTGATCTTTGCTTGGAATTTTTTCACCAGCCCTTTGACCAGTTGTCTGTTGATCTTTGGCTCCAACCTTTTGAACATTGCCCCCATCCTTTAGACCTCTGACTTTCGGCCCTTTCTTTCCACTGATGTCCTTGACTTTCTTCAAACTGCTATTCTCCCTCTTTTTAGATGCCTCTTTCTTGCCCCTATCCTCTTTTTCTACATTTTTTTCCTCAGTAACATTTTCCTTCTGTTCATTTGTCTCCAAGGAGACCTCTTTCAGGAAGGCGGGTTCCATGGAGTTCTCCCTGGTAATAAATGAGGGTAAAGGTACCTTTCCCTCAAAGGACTCGACCTGCTGACTGGTCAATACTTCGGTCATCTCCATTTCCTCCTCCTCACAGATGGTGTGGTCAGCTGTACTGGACAGTGACTCAATAACTTCCTGCCTCTTTGTCACTGGAAATGGTACCTTGAACATTGCATCATCAGCTTTTACTGAACTTTCGCTCCTACTTACACCTTTTATGTTATTATCACCCAGATCATCTGCTTCTGTGTAAGTATTGTCTCTGTTAGTACCTTTCATAGCCTTATTATTTGCATTCAGCTTATCTGCTGAATTCTTGCTAGTATACATCTCTAAATCGGAGCCAACAGGTACCAAACCTTCCATGTCAGTTGCAACATCATGGGACTCACTACATGTATCATCGTCGTGGTCCCCTTTATTTCTCACAGATTCTTCACTTCCTGGTTCATGCGAGACTATTATACTAGTATCCATCAATAGACTATCCCTTTCTCCCAAAATGCCCTCTTCTCCCGCTACTACTTCCTGTGTCTTTTCATTCTGAATGCAGAATGTTCCCCGTCTCAGTCGCGCCTGTTTACTTTCTCCGCTGGACATTTGCGTATTATCACTCATCTCTTTCTTACCTTCCTTTGTAATTGCAAATGTTCCCCTACGAACCCTTCTGGCCGTTTTCCTTGTGACTTTCTCCTCATTTTCACTCTCTTCCGACAACACTGGTCTCTTTTCCAACACAAACGTCCCGCGTTTATCTGCTGCTGCTGTCTTACTGGATTTACCTTTCCCAGACTTTTCCTTCTTATTATTGTTCACTCTCTCTGGTTCTGACACTTCTGGTGGTTTTACAGGAGCTTCTTTCAGCACAAAGGTTCCCCGCTTATCCACCACAGAAGGGCCTTTGGAATGCTTCTCGCTACTCTTTACCGTAGTAGCTTGCTGTTGTACCTCTTTTTCCTCAGACTCTTTATGCATAGCTGTAACATCATCTTCATCAACATCTTTTGTGTCCTCCTCTGGTACAATATCAACCACAGAGCCTGCAGCAGTAGACAGAGCAGTTTCCCTATTTTCTGGCGTGGCCACCTTGTTTTTGCCACTGACTTTGTGTGAATTATCGGTTGTTTGACCTCTTGGCTTAAAAAATAAAGTACTAACGGAGATGGCATTGCTGACAATAACACATGTATCAAGCAAGTTAGACTATGAATGCTATTTTGCAAAAATGAAAAACAATTTTTCATTGAAAGTTGAAACAATACACCTATTTTTGTGGTATTTTACAGTACATTTCTATGCATCAAGCATTATAAAGGCAATAAGCGAAGCCAATTTTAATGTCCAAACATGAGAAAACGCTGTATTTTTTTTTTGTAGGCATAAGAGTTGACATCAGGCATACCAAGAACTAAATTTTGTGGATATTTTTTTTTATTTCAGAGTTAGGGCTAAATACATTAACAAGTCTCCCAAAGTTGTTTAAATGATTTGATTTTCACCACACGTGAAAATTACCTAATACATCATTCCTTCACAACAAAATATTTTATATATTTATCCTTCTGTTTATGTTTTATATGAACATGTCACATGTATTTACAACACAGACCTGTGAATGTGAAAGATAATAAATAAAGCAAGCAGGGACAAGATTTAATATATAAATACCTGAAACTCATTCTTCTTATCTTTCTTTCCTAATCCTGTGGGAACTTTTGACTTTGAAGATTTGGGAGTTCCTTTATTGCTAGAGCTTCCTTCAACAGGTATAAATCTACAATTCAAACAGTGCAAATCTCTCATAGTACAGAAAACTTTTTATACTTTTTTCTTTCAACTAAAATGAAATAAAGAGTGATAAGTGATGTGAAACTGCTTGCCAAAATGGGGGGGGGGGGGGGGGGAACCTCCAACTTTAAATCACTAAAACACATGCCAAGGTTTGATTTGAGGAGATTGTAAGTGATTGCCAAAGTCAGCACTTATAACAGTTTTACTAGAGCCGCTTTAGTGATAGTCCTTAAAATGTAAAGGAAGTTATTACCACTGAGCTTACTCTTTGGATACCTTTACACTGTGAATGATCTAGTTTTATGGGAAAGACAAAGCATTATCACTTCACTGTTTAAATACCAAACTGCATCATTGCAGCTAAATATCAACGACCATTGAAACAGCATTCTGATAAGCAATAGGTCCATGACATTCAACAGAAAGATAATAGCAAAACTTCCCGAATGACTTTATACAGAAAAAATATATCATGAATGAAGACATAACAATATTATACAAGCACGTAGCAAGAGTATTATATAATTGCTTCTCTTCATAAGTGATATATATATTATGTATATTTTGTACATGTCTAAAAAGGGATGGTTTACTTTTATTTTCCACCATTTTGTATGATGCATGAGTTAAATAAATGAAAATTTAATTAAAAATGTGAAAAAGCCTGTCAAAAATCATGGGCAACAGTGAAAATAAAAACTTCAATCTTTAACTTGCAATATCTCAGTAAGTTCTGCATGGATGTTTCTGAGATATTAGTGAAAAACTGGAATCTATTGACACATATTATCCATTGTACAGAGGTGCTGTTGTATACAAAAAAATATATCCTGCTCCGTATATCCCCACATATGGGTCAATACGGCTTGCGGTGGATAATAAAACACACACTGTCACTCAGATCATCTTTACAAGGACATATTTTCAATGAAATGTTTTCTAAAACTACCTAACAAATGACAAAACAGGCTCTTAAAATGTGTTACGTGTATCAAATATATAACAAACACCTGCTGTAGAATTCCTCATCATCTTGATTGACAGGTGTCATTCTCACTGGGGAGGAGGCCGGGGTGTTGCCCTGTATATGTGGAGCAAACTTGGACACAATGGGACGGTCATCTCCCCTCAATACAGGACACTCAGGGTCTCTGTTGTCCTCTTGACCATGCGACTCAGTGAGGTGGTCATCCGTAACCATGTCTGCGTGAAACAGGATGCAGCAAAAATCAGACCTCATTTTGGTTGAAATGTCCATTTCAATACATTGCTGAAGTCATAAGGTTGTAAATACAAAACAAAAAATAGCAACAGAAATGGCATGTCTAAACCCCACAGCCTGGAGAAATAGCATTGGAAACCAGAGAATGTCATGGTCACACCCTGACGCTACTTCCATACACCCTCAACAAATGTCCCTACAAAGTGCTAACTTTCTGTGTACACCTTAAAATTTCCAAGATATAGCCCAGACAAGATATTAAAGGTCAAGGTCACTATGGCAAGGTCTAAGGTCAATTCATGGTTACTATACATCATGGTTTCTGAGATACAGCCCAGACAAGATATTTTTTTCTTGCTGTCCACCCACCTGCGCACCCAGCTGGACCCCACGAGTAAAAACAATAACCCCACAGCCTTTAATTTTAAAACAAGTTGTTGCTTGAGGTATTAATTTGCAAATTTAATAAGTAAATTAAATTGTTATAAGTTAATATCCTATCGAATGGACAATTGCTAATCCAGTCGGAGCAGACCGGCCCGCCAAACGTCAGAAAGAGACGTCCTGTGTTTCCACCGGCCAGGCCAGTCCGGTACTGTGCACTCGCTAGGTGGTGCATCATACTTCCTTCCTGTCTAGACAGCGTAACGTCACAGCATCTTTTTCATTGTCTAAACCTAGTAAGCTGATAGCGTGGTCGGTGGGAGGGTCTTGTGTGTCCATTGGATAGGGTATTAACTTATAAAAATTTAATTTACTTATTAAATTTGCAATTTTATTGCGTTAATACATCCTATCCAATGGATAATTGTTGAATAACTACCGCTTGGTCGGTGGGTAAGTTATTAGGGACCTAAGTGAACTCCTAAACAAACTAACAAAATTTTCTCCAGGCCTGGGTCGACCTTGAGGTCAGGGAACACTTAAGGCCATAGTCTTTTTAAAATATATGTACAACTATTTACATATGTACAAATCTCCTCTATGTTCCTGGCCCCAGTGGATCTGTTGAGCAGCCACTACAGGTCCCAGGTGGTAGAGTTCGGAGTCATCCTCCAGGTAAAATTGTGTGAATTTATTATGTGACTTCCAGTGGCAGGCTGATAAGATTTGTTCTAAGGAGACTCCTGACTGGAAGGCCTCAGAAGCAGCAAAGGCCCTGACATCATGGGCTTTAACCTGATGTAAAGTGTGGGCCTCCTGGTCCGAGAGCTCATAACATAGGATCACAGTCTGCTTGATCCATGAGGAGATAGTGGCAGGCGAGATGTCTTTGTTGAAACTTTTCTTGAAGGAGACAAAGACTAACTCCTTATTCTGCCTGAGATCTGAGGTCCTGTCCAAATAGTAGCGCAATGCTCTGACCGGACAGAGGGACCTGTCAGACTTGAGGGATCTGTCCAGAGTTGGGGCCAGGGCTGGTATAACCACTGGGGCCACACTATCTGGACCCTCTCTGGCCAGCTGATTCTTCGAAAGAAAGCTGGGTGATGGGTACAGAGACACTTTTGACCAGTCAGACTGGTGTCTAATATTTCTGTTTTGCCAAGCATGTATCTCACTTCTACATTTGCCCTACCCAAGGGCCAAGAGGAAAACTGTCTTGAAGGTCAAATGCTTCAAGGAGGCCTCTTTATTTGGTTCAAAAGGAGCCTTTGTCAGCTGGTGCAAAACCAGGGAGAGGATTCCCCTCTGGCCTTTGGGCCTGTCTCTGTGGAAACTATCCAGGAGACGAGTGAGATTTTCGTCCTCGCTGACATTAATGGGTGAGTTTCCCAGTTTATCAGCAATGGCTGATCTGTAACCATCAATGGTGCTAGGTTGCAACTTCCTGTCCTGAAAAAGGTACATAAGGAAGTCAGCAACCGACTTAACAGGGGTGCCCTGAAGTCAACCTGATTAGTGATGCACCACTTTGTAAAAATGGTCCACTTTGCCCCATTGACTGACTTGGTTGATCCCCTTTGAGGAGACTCAATTCTTGCTGCCACTGCCTCAGAGAAGTCCTATTCGTTGCTTGCTGAGACTCTAGGAGCCATGCATGGAGATTCAGATTGGTCAGATTTCTGTGAGGGATATGACTGAAGGGCTGTGTCAACAGGTTGGGAATATTGGGCAGGCTCAGTGGGATTTGGCTGGACATGGCCACTAGATCCCAGAACCAAGGCATGCTGGGCTAGCCCGGACCAATCAGAATGATTCTCTTGCATGGGGAGTCCTGCAACTTCTCCACCACTTTGCCCAATATGGCTGCTGGTGGGAAGGCGTATGTGTCCAGATCCTCCCATGGCCGACTGAGTGCATCCACTGCTGTGGCCACGGGATCCAGTACCGGTGACACAAACAGAGGCAACCTGTTGTTGAACCTCATGGCAAATAGGTCTATTTGGGGTCAGTGCCACCTGCTGCATATTGTCTGAAAAACCTCTGGAAGGAGAGACCACTCTGTTTGAATGGTCTGGCCTAGCCTTGATAGCTTGTCTGCCACCACGTCCAGCCGGTCTGGAATGTGTCGGGCTTTGAGAGTCACTTGTTTCCTGGCACACCAGGTCAAGATTCTCCATAGTAGGGCAGAAGCTGGGCCCAACCTCATGCCTCCTTCCTTGTTTATGTATGACACCACCGTGGTGTTGTCGGTTGCTATCAGTACTATCTTGTCTGAGCAGAAGTCTTTGAACTCTTGTAAGGCTAGAAGGACTGCTTTGAGTTCCAGGTAGTTTATATGCAGTTTGCTTTCTGGAAGGGACCAGGTTCCTCGTGCAGTGTACTCATTTAAGTGAGCGCCCCACCCTTCTTTTGGCTGTAGTGGCTGGCCTGTGAGTACATTTTCTTCTTTCAGCCACCATTGCAAAGACCTGGGAATTGGGATCACCTTTTCTAGTAATTCTGGTACTCTGCAGTTGTTTTTGAGATGCCACTGTATGGGTCTCATGTGCAGCCGGCCCAGGCGAACTTGCTTTTCTGTGGCTGTTAATAAACCTATTAGGGACATGAACTGCCGGACCGGACAAGCCGGCAGACAGCAGTTTCAATATTTTCTCCTGGAGGTTCTGCCACCAGTCTGCTGTAGGTTGGACCAGACCTGAGGTCCAACTGGTAGCCTACAAAATCGAAGATTTGTTTGGGCTCCAGCTCTGATTTCTCTAAATTCACCAGCCAACCCAGCTTGTTGGCACATTTTTACAAAGTCCTGAGTATGTTGGAGACAAGTTTGGAGGGATCTGGCCCTCACCAACCAGTCTTCTAGGTACTGATTGATTCTTATATCCTTGTGTATGGCCATCAGTTTTACCTCCTTTGCTATATCAGTGAACTCCAAGGGTGCTGTGAACAAACCGAATGGCAGTGCCTTGAACTGGTATGTCTGACCTAGGGCATGAAATCTCAGGTAATTCCTGGACTGTTCCTGTATTGGTATATGGAAGTAGGCGTCCTTGAAGTCTATTGAGGTGACCCACTCCCCTTGTTGGAGGGATGTCCTGATAATTTCTGGTGTCTCCATTTTAAATTTTTCCGCCTTGAGGAAAAGATTTAGCTTGCTCAGATCTAGTATATGTCGCCATTTGTTGTTGGGTTTGGACACCAAGAAGAGTCGGTTGAAAAACCCTAGGGACCTTTGATTTTGTACCAGCTCGACTGCGTTTTTGGTCATAAGCTAATGCAATGCCTCCAGCAAGTAGAGGTTCTTGTGAGGGTTTACATAGCGGCTTATGACTGTGGGAGATCTTGTCAGGTTTGGCCGGATCTGAAAGGGGAGGGTATAACCCTCTTTCAGAATTTGCACTACTTTCCGACCAGCACCCAGATCGAGCCAACTTTGCCAAGAGTTTTGAAGTCTCGCCCCTACAGGCAGATTTGGAGCAGCAGTCGTTACTTTTGTTACAGGTTTTACACAAGACAATTGAGTGACACAAGAAACACCTTTCACATATTTTAATTTGTGATCTCTTTGATAATAACAAGCTGCTGACCCGGGACTTATTTCTCTCTTTTGGGAATGGCTGGGCGCAGAATGTACAACTTTTACAACATGATATTTTACAGTTCATTGTCTGTTCGTGTAATGGAATCTGGCTCCCGGCCAGCAGCCTTTCCTGTAACCTGTCTACAAAGCAATTGTCATTTGTAGGACTGCTGGCCCTTGGCTGGTCTTGAAGAGTAGTATTAGGCTTTGCCTTTTGCCTTTCTTGTTCTGTCCAGGGTTCCCAATATTCTTCCAGGCTGGTTGGTCTGATTTCCTATTAGCTGTCCACTTGTCTGGACGCTCATATGGATGGAAACGACCTTTCTTTCCTGGGTGAAGTTGACCCTTGCTTTCAAAGTTCGCAATGTCCTGTTCCACCTGTTTGAGAGCATCATCAGGGAACAAAGTGGGAATGTGCAGGGGTCCCTTCCTCAAGGCAGCCAAAGTATCTCTGGTTTAACACCCGCCTTGAGATGCGACAGATAAGAGTCTCTTCTAGCTAGTGTGGTATTGGCTACAGTCACAAAGACAAAATCACTTAGGTGTTCCATGGTGTTTGCCATGGCTTGCGTAATGCTGGAATTGAAGTCCATTAAGAACTGTAGTTCATCAGCAGCAGTGGAAACCTTGTTTGATGACTTGCCTTTGCTGAGCTCTGATCTAATCACTTTCAACTGGGACTGCATATTTTCTTGAACTTTGTACAAGCACCTATTAAACCAGGCTGCTTGGTTGCAAATGACCGAAGCTTCATGTGCCGACTTTTCCCACCTTCTCAGATTGTCCTGTGAAATCTGACATGAGGCTGGTGGAGTTGAGGCAATGCCGGCTGCCCTGGCTATGCGGCTGTAGGTGCTGTTTACCTTTGAAGCGTCGGTACTCCATGACGACACAGTTTTGCCAGTCTCAGTGTCCATCTTCTGCTGGTTGGAGGGAAAGCCATACCATTTACCTTGAGATCTAGCAGGGCGTACAAACTGGTCTTTGAGTAAACCCACATCTTCAGAACTACGTGAAGGATATCCTTCTGTAAGTGTGAGGTTTAGTTTACCCATCTTCTTGCATAGCCATTCATCCGTAGGCATTCTGACCGACACTTTGCCTGCTGGTTGTGTTTAGGGGCCTGCGAAGGGGTTGTTATCTGATGTGGAAGTTGCTGTGTCCATATCTGTAATATATGTCCACCCCATAAAAGACTGGATCCCTCTCCTCGTTTCTCTATGTTTGTTCCTCAGAGAGGGTTTGGTTGGGGTTGGTAGCAGTAACATCAGGGTCCTGGTCGGAAAGCTCACCTTCCTCCACAAAAATACCCACACGAGGGCGATCAGAGAAGTCTGTATCATATTCAGTATCCAAAGAGGATGTGCTCTGCCTTCTAGCCGGAGCCAATTTGCTGGGTACCTGGTAAGATGCAGGTGAGTCAGTATCAGCTAAATCTGAAGATCGGTCGGTAGGTGCTTTGTCTCTGGACGATGTGCTGGTCATCTGAGTCTTTGAAACAGTCGGAACACTACCAGGCAAATCTGAAGTTGAAGTCTGTTGAGCAGTATCTGATCCCTGTGATTTGTCGGTGGCCTGTCTCTGAGAAGTGTGGTCACTGTCGGACAAATCTGTAACATGAGATCTATCAGTTGGTTGGATGAACGGCTTTGTAGATCTGACAGCCCCAACTGGGGGTGAGTGTGTCGGTGTCATTCTAACAGTAATAAAAGTCGGTTCCGGTCTGTCCAGTGTTTTGGATAAGAGAACAGCCTCTAATCTGTTGAACCTGTCAGACCATTTCTGGTCTAACTCGTCAGTCCTAGCGTCGGCTGAGGATCTGTGAGGTTTAATGGAAGGCGATTTGCCAGGCTTCTCTGAACCGGTCTTGGAGTGTTTGGACGTATGACCTTTAGATTTTTCTGTAGGATTGGGCTTTTTCTGCTCAGTGCTGGAACTCGAACCAGGGGACTGCAATATCCCCTGGTCGTCCACAGCTCCCACTACCGTCACTGAAGACAGGTCAGTGAGAGAGAAACTGTCTCTGTCCTTTATGGGAGTATCACTGGTTTTCTCAAGTTCACGCTTTTCTTTCTTTAATCTGTAATTTGGCGTGGACACCTGTAAACGTTGTTCTTCAGTTAAGATATTACAAGAGTTGCAATCATTACGGGATACACAAGGGTCTGAGCCCTTACCTTTCTCTCTGCAGCATGCGCAGAAACTTTGGCCGTCAAAACTAGCATGAGGTGTCCACAGCTTCCATGTTTCTGGCCCGTAGAAGACATAATCATCTGAGCAGCAGTAAATCCGATATGAAAATAAGCTATATACTCCCAAGAATATGTTTACATAAAAATAAAAGCACACTCTGATGATATGATGATCAAAAACTTCAAAATTCGTTCACATAAAATTCTTCGTGTACACAATATATGCGTCAAGCGAAAAAAGAGAGGCTATGATGTCACGCTGTCTAGACAGGAAGGAAGTACGATGCGCCACCTGGTAATTGCATAGTACTGGACCGGCCTGGCCGGTGGAAACACAGGACGTCTTTTTCTGATGTTTGGCGGGCCATGAAATAAAATTCATCAAACTTTAAGCTTCTCTGAACACATCTGAAAACTGGTTTTATCTAGTTATCAGCTATTTCTTTGAACCAACAAGAGATTTTGGAGAATGAAAACAAACTTAACTGATCACTTTAAGTAGTTTTGCAGCTGTACACACCAGTTGGCCAGGAACCAGCACTGTAAACCACGAGGCATCCAGGAGCAAATACTTTCGCAGTATGTGTCTGATGTAGAACGTTAACCTTGATTTGAGGACACGTACACCACATCATGTGGGGGCTGCCAATCTCTTTAACAACTGAAAAATTGATCTTAATGGACATTTGTCAGAACATACCTTCTTCGGCTGTTTTGCAGACTTCACCACTTTTTCTGCCCACTGATCCGAGAAGTTGAGAAGATCTACGTGAACTGCGCCGAGATCCAGTCGTACCTGCATGAGTGCACAGTAAATCATACACAGCTACTTATTGATAATACAGTGTATTAAGAGAACAAAGAGAAAAGCAACCACTACTAATAACAATTTGCAGCAGGTATGTGGCTCCAGGGTACTTCTTGTTCAAGGTAAATATGACTTAAAAAACTCTTAATCTATCAGCCAATGATTATTATTATGGTATAATCATTAGGGCTGCAAGCGAGCCCGAAAATGCGCCTCGATTCCTCGTTTAAGAAGAATCGACTCGGACTCGGTTAATCCCTTGATTACGGTCCACGAAATAAACTGCTTCATATTTTGACATATCACACCTTATAAAATGGTTACAAACCACACAACAGGAAAGAAGTTTGATAATTCATTTAATTTTGGAAAAAAGACGCATTTATAATGCAAAATATAAGAATCTTTAACCATCTTTATATTGCGAGATTTGAGGCATCTTCGAAATACGTTAAAATAAAATGCTGTCTTATAAAATGTTGTTACACAAAGAATTAAAGTTTGCAAATACTTAAAATATAAAATACTAAAACGGAAACACCTTATACTAGTAAAATATATAAATATATTCATATATTTAAAGAAAAAAATAGAATTTTGTAGTAGATTTTACGTCTATGTTTAGTTGTTTTCGAAGACCCAGTTCACTTTTCATGCCTTGAGTATTGAACTGAATCGTTCCGTTTCCGAGTAACCAAAGAATCGTTGCAGCCCTAATAATCATAGATAACATAGAAGCACTGGACTCACTATTAGGCCGTGACTTCTTACTGTTTCTTCTACTGCCTGCATCCTCAGAGAACATCAGACTGTCTCCCAGGCCTGGAAAAAGATATACTGAAACTAGTGCTGTGGTTGAATGCGAATTTTAGAACCAGTTTCTGAAAGAGGAAATTTGGTGAAAAAACGGGTACGTTTGATTTATTAAACGCAAAGAAATAAGTTTTCAAATGCGTACATGAGCCATAACTCATATAGAAATAAGAACAATGATGGGCATTTTGAAGACTTTCCAGGACAAAATGGGTGATATATTGACAGAGTCTCAATTAAGTTACCTGACTGTTCCAAAATGACATCTAGGGCCTGATGCAGCACATCTTTAGGGATTTTTCTGTGGTTTGCTGAGTCATCCTCAGACTCCACTGAATCCTGTGACTTGTCTACACTTGTGCCAGGCTGTGCACTGGAACCCTGGTGAGAGACCGACCTGAAAACACACACACACGGATACCAACCAACGTTAATATTCACAAAAGGCAACAGCGAATGAGGAGCCAGGAACTAGTTCAAAGTTGACACCAAAAGTGATCTAATTCAAGACATTTTTGCTACTCTTTGGGTGATTTGTTTTATGGGAAACAATCGATACCTATGCCCTGGGTCCATGACAACTAGAGGATCGCTCGCAAAAAAAAAAGATAATGTTTTTGCATAGCAAAAACAAAGCGTCCCGAAAAGGATATAAAGGTGAGTGGTAAAGTATTAAGAAAATGCTTCGTTTCTAGCCTTATACTGTTGTGGCAACCAAAGTCAGCGCAGTCTGCTCTATCTAGTACGGTTTTCAAGATATAAGCATTTTTGTGTTTTGCAAAAAATTAAAAATGTCCGCTATATTTGGCGAGACAAAAATATTTTGAAAATTGGCATGGCTACTCTGCAGAGATACCCAGCAGGTCAAAAATTTTGTTGAGTTCGCTCCATATAGCACGGTTTTCGAGATATAAGCATTTTTGTGTTTTGCAAAAACTTTGAAAATTTAAAATGGCCACCATTTTTGGGGAGACAAAAATTTTTGTCAAGACCACTGCCGCGGTGTGTATCTCCCGCCGAGCATTAAAGGACAAGAAATAGCTTTTCCGAGATATTCACAATTTTTCATTTTCGTGTGTGAAAGCTCTTCCAAAAGTAGGTGAATCAGTTATTTGAGAAAAATTGGCTATCTGCAATACTATTAAGAGATAATTCACATTTACTCATTTTGAGTAGGTGAATAAATAGCTATGGGTCTGAAACTTCACCAAGTGAAAGCTCTCCCAAAAGTAGGTGAATGAGTTATTTGAGAAAAATTGGCTATCTGCAATACTTTTAGAGATAATTCGCATTTACTCATTTTGAGTAGGTGAGTAATTAGCTATGGGTCTGAAACTTCACCATGTGAAAGCTCTCCCACAAGTAGATGAATGAGTATTTGATAAAAATTGGGTATCCGCAATATATTTTACAGATAATTAGCATTTACTCATTTTGAGTAGGTGAATAAATAGCTATGGGTCTGAAACTTCACAGAGTGAAAGCTCTCCCAAAAGTAGGTGAATGAGTTATTTGAGAAAACTTGGCTATCTGCAATACTTTTAGAGATAATTCGCATTTACTCATTTTGAGTAGGTGAATAATTAGCTATGGCTGTGAAACTTCACCAAGTGAAAGCTTTCCCAAAAGTAGGTGAATGAGTTATTTGAGAAAAATTGGCTATCTGCAATACTTTTAGAGATAACTCGCATTTACTCATTTTGAGTAGGTGAGTAATTAGCTACGGGTCTGAAACTTCACCATGTGAAAGCTCTCCCACAAGTACATGAATGAGTATTTGATAAAAATTGGGTATCCGCAATACTTTTACAGATAATTAGCATTTACTCATTTTGAGTAGGTGAATAAATAGCTATGGGTCTGAAACTTCACAGAGTGAAAGCTCTCCCAAAAGTAGGTGAATGAGTTATTTGAGAAAAATTGGCTATCTGCAATACTTTTAGAGATAATTCGCATTTACTCATTTTGAGTGGGTGAGTAATTATCTACGGGTCTGAAACTTCACCATGTGAAAGCTCTCCCAAAAGTAAATGAATGAGTTATTTGATAAAAATTGGGTATCTGCAATAGTTTTTGAGATAATTCGCATTTACTCATTTTGAGTAGGTGAGTAATTAGCTACGGGTCTGAAACTTCACCAAGTGAAAGCTCTCCCAAAAGTACATGAATGTGTTATTTGATAAAAATTGGGTATCCGCAATACTTTTACAGATAATTAGCATTTACTCATTTTGAGTAGGTAAATAATTAGCTATGGGTCTGAAACTTCACGGAGTGAAAGCTCTCCCAAAAGTAGGTGAATGAGTTATTTGAGAAAAATTGGCTATCTGCAATACTTTTAGAGATAATTCGCATTTACTCATTTTGAGTAGGTGAGTAATTAGCTATGGGTCTGAAACTTCACCATGTGAAAGCTCTTCCAAAAGCAGGTGAATGAGTTATTTGAGAAAAATTGGCTATCTGCAATACTTTTAAAGAGATAATTCGCATTTACTCATTTGAGTGGGTGAGTAATTATCTACGGGTCTGAAACTTCACCATGTGAAAGCTCTCCCAAAAGTAAATGAATGAGTTATTTGATAAAAATTGGGTATCCGCAATAGTTTTTGAGATAATTAGCATTTACTCATTTTGAGTAGGTGAGTAATTAGCTATGGGTCTGAAACTTCACCAAGTGAAAGCTCTCCCAAAAGTAGGTGAATGAGTTGAGAAAAATTGGCTATCTGCAATACTTTTAGAGGTAATTCGCATTTACTCATTTTGAGTAGGTGAGCAATTAGCTATGGGTCTGAAACTTCACCAAGTGAAAGCTCTTTGGGATAGCTGCTCTGCAGAGATACCCTGAAGATCAAAAATTTTGTCGAAATCGCTCTATGTAGCACGGTTTTCAAAATATTAGCATTTTTGTGTTTTGCAATTTTTGCGCGAAAATTCGAAAATTCAAAATGGCCGTCATTTTTGGCAAGACATAATTTTTTTGAAAATTGGCATGGCTACTCTGCAGAGATACCCTGTGGGTAAAAAATTTCGTCGAAATCGCTCTATCTAGCACGGTTTTTGAGATATAAGCATTTTTACATTTTGCAATTTTGCGAAAAATTAGAAAATTCAAAATGGCCGCCATTTTTTGCGAGAATTTTTTTTTGAAAATTGGCATGGCTACTCTGCAGAGATACCCTGTGGGTCAAAAATTTCGCCGAAATCGCTCTATCTAGCAGGGTTTTCGAGATATAAGCATTTTTATGTTTTGCAATTTTTGCGAAAAATTCGAAAATTCAAAATGGCCGCCATTTTTGGCGAGACAAATTTTTTTTGAAAATTGGCATGGCTACTCTGCAGAGATACCCTGTGGGTCAAAAATTTCGTCGAAATCGCTCTATCTAGCAGGCTTTTCGAGATATAAGCATTTTTATGTTTTGCAATTTTTGCGAAAAATTCGAAAATTCAAAATGGCCGCCATTTTTGCAGAGACAAAATTTTTTTGAAAATAAGCATGGCTACTCTGCAGAGATACCCTGTGGGTCAAAAATTTCGTTGAAATCGCTCTATCTGGCACGGTTTTCGAGATATAGCATTCGAAAAGGCAGCATCTGAACTCTGGAATCACCTACCAATTTATATCCGTACCAGTTCATCAGTCAGCTCATTCAAGAAACAACTAAAGACTTATCTCTTCAAACAAGCTTACTCAATACAATCTGTCAACTAGGAACTTTATCACATTCTTTGTACATAGATAAAAATCAGTTCTGTTAAAATCACTGCCAAAGCGCTAATGAACAGGTTCTCTGAAATTAGCGCTATATAAATGTATATATGTATGTATAAGCATTTTTGTGTTTTGCAATTTTTGCGAAAAATTCGAAAATTCAAAATGGCCGCCATTTTTGGCGAGACAAAAATTTTTTTGAAAATTGGGATAACTACTCCGCAGAGATACCCTGTGGGTCAAAAATTTCATCGAAATCGCTCTATCTAGCACGGTTTTCGAGATATAAGCATTTTTGTGTTTTCCTTATTTGGAAAATTCATAATGATTAATTAATCATTAACTAGAAATAGGCCGCCCTGTTGATAGTAGATGCGAATGGAAACAGGATAGCATAGAAGAACACACATTATCATGTGTAATGTCCACCCATGAACCTTTTGCCCAAATTGTACAGTAGTCTTACAAGACCCTGTTTCATTTGTAAAATATATCAATGATGCTTAAATATTTGTTAGTGTAGATGTAAATTATTTCGGCTTCATGCCTTTTTGCATTGGTTGGGTTGAAAATTTTGACGAAATCACTCTATCTTGCACGGTTAAGAAGATAGAAGCAAATTCCTGTTTTTCTATTTTGGGCAAAAATTTGAAAATTCAAAATGGCCGCCATTTTTGGGAAAAGGAAATTTTTTTGAAAATTGCCAAGAGTACATTTCTTAGATACCCTATGGGTCGAAAATTTCAACGAAATAACTCTATTTTGCACGGTTAAGGCCAGTTTGTGTTTTTCCATTTTGGGCAAAAATTGGAAAATTCAAAATGGCTGCCATTTTTGGGGAGGGGAAATTTTTTTTGAAAATTGCAAAGATTACATTCCTTAGATACCCTGTGGGTTGAAAATTTCGACGAAATCGCTCTATCTCGCATGGTTAAGGAGATAGAAGGAAATTTGTGTTTTGCCATTTTTGGCAAAACTTCGAAAATTCAAAATGGCCGCCATTTTTGGGGAGGGGAAAATTTTTTGAAAATTGCAAATATTACATTCCTTAGATACCCTGTGGGTTGAAAATTTCGACGAAATCGCTCTATCTCGCACGGTTAAGGAGATAGAAGCAAATTTGTGTTTTGCCATTTTTGGCAAAAATTCGAAAATTCAAAATGGCCGCCATTTTTGGGGAGGGGAAAATTTTTTGAAAATTGCAAAGAGTACACTCCTTAGATACCCTGTGGGTCGAAAATTTCGACGAAATCGCTCTATCTCGCACGGTTAAGGAGATAGAAGCAAATTTGTGTTTTGCCATTTTTGGCAAAAATTCGAAAATTCCAAATGGCCGCCATTTTTGGGGAGGGGAAAATTTTTTGAAAATTGCAAATATTACATTCCTTAGATACCCTGTGGGTCGAAAATTTCGACGAAATCGCTCTATCTCGCACGGTTAAGGAGATAGAAGCAAATTTGTGTTTTGCCATTTTTGGCAAAAATTCGAAAATTCAAAATGGCCGCCATTTTTGGGGAGGGGAAAATTTTTTGAAAATTGCAAAGAGTACACTCATCAGATACCCTGTGGGTCGAAAATTTCGACGAAATCGCTCTATCTCGCACGGTTAAGGAGATAGAAGCAAATTTGTGTTTTGCCATTTTTGGCAAAAATTCGAAAATTTAAAATGGCCGCCATTTTTGGGGAGGGGAAAATTTTTTGAAAATTGCAAATATTACATTCCTTAGATACCCTGTGGGTCGAAAATTTCGACGAAATCGCTCTATCTCGCACGGTTAAGGAGATAGAAGCAAATTTGTGTTTTGCCATTTTTGGCAAAAATTCGAAAATTCAAAATGGCCGCCATTTTTGGGGAGGGGAAAATTTTTTGAAAATTGCAAAGAGTACACTCCTCAGATACCCTGAAAATTGTAAAGAGTACATTCCTTAGATACCCTGTGGGTTGAAAATTTCGACGAAATCGCTCTATCTCGCATGGTTAAGGAGATAGAAGGAAATTTGTGTTTTGCCATTTTTGGCAAAACTTCGAAAATTCAAAATGGCCGCCATTTTTGGGGAGGGGAAAATTTTTTGAAAATTGCAAATATTACATTCCTTAGATGCCCTGTGGGTTGAAAATTTCGACGAAATCGCTCTATCTCGCACGGTTAAGGAGATAGAAGCAAATTTGTGTTTTGCCATTTTTGGCAAAAATTCGAAAATTCAAAATGGCCGCCATTTTTGGGGAGGGGAAAATTTTTTGAAAATTGCAAAGAGTACACTCCTTAGATACCCTGTGGGTCGAAAATTTCGACGAAATCGCTCTATCTCGCACGGTTAAGGAGATAGAAGCAAATTAGTGTTTTGCCATTTTTGGCAAAAATTCGAAAATTCAAAATGGCCGCCATTTTTGGGGAGGGGAAAATTTTTTGAAAATTGCACAGAGTACACTCCTTAGATACCCTGTGGGTCCAAAATTTTGACGAAATCGCTCTATCTCGCACGGTTAAGGAGATAGAAGCAAATTTGTGTTTTGCCATTTTTGGCAAAAATTCGAAAATTTAAAATGGCCGCCATTTTTGGGGAGGGGAAAATTTTTGGAAAATTGCAAAGATTGCATTCCTTAGATACCCTGTGGGTCGAAAATTTCGACGAAATCACTCTATCTCGCACGGTTAAGGAGATAGAAGCAAATTTGTGTTTTGCCATTTTTGGCAAAAATTCGAAAATTCAAAATGGCCGCCATTTTTGGGGAGGGGAAAATTTTTTGAAAATTGCACAGAGTACACTCCTTAGATACCCTGTGGGTCCAAAATTTCGACGAAATCGCTCTATCTCGCACGGTTAAGGAGATAGAAGCAAATTTGTGTTTTGCCATTTTTGGCAAAAATTCGAAAATTTAAAATGGCCGCCATTTTTGGGGAGGGGAAAATTTTTTGAAAATTGCAAATATTACATTCCTTAGATACCCTGTGGGTCGAAAATTTCGACGAAATCGCTCTATCTCGCACGGTTAAGGAGATAGAAGCAAATTTGTGTTTTGCCATTTTTGGCAAAAATTCGAAAATTCAAAATGGCCGCCATTTTTGGGGAGGGGAAAATTTTTTGAAAATTGCAAAGAGTACACTCCTTAGATACCCTGTGGGTCGAAAATTTCGACGAAATCGCTCTATCTCGCACGGTTAAGGAGATAGAAGCAAATTTGTGTTTTGCCATTTTTGGCAAAAATTCGAAAATTCCAAATGGCCGCCATTTTTGGGGAGGGGAAAATTTTTTGAAAATTGCAAATATTACATTCCTTAGATACCCTGTGGGTCGAAAATTTCGACGAAATCGCTCTATCTCGCACGGTTAAGGAGATAGAAGCAAATTTGTGTTTTGCCATTTTTGGCAAAAATTCGAAAATTCAAAATGGCCGCCATTTTTGGGGAGGGGAAAATTTTTTGAAAATTGCAAAGAGTACACTCATCAGATACCCTGTGGGTCGAAAATTTCGACGAAATCGCTCTATCTCGCACGGTTAAGGAGATAGAAGCAAATTTGTGTTTTGCCATTTTTGGCAAAAATTCGAAAATTTAAAATGGCCGCCATTTTTGGGGAGGGGAAAATTTTTTGAAAATTGCAAATATTACATTCCTTAGATACCCTGTGGGTCGAAAATTTCGACGAAATCGCTCTATCTCGCACGGTTAAGGAGATAGAAGCAAATTTGTGTTTTGCCATTTTTGGCAAAAATTCGAAAATTCAAAATGGCCGCCATTTTTGGGGAGGGGAAAATTTTTTGAAAATTGCAAAGAGTACACTCCTCAGATACCCTGAAAATTGTAAAGAGTACATTCCTTAGATACCCTGTGGGTTGAAAATTTCGACGAAATCGCTCTATCTCGCATGGTTAAGGAGATAGAAGGAAATTTGTGTTTTGCCATTTTTGGCAAAACTTCGAAAATTCAAAATGGCCGCCATTTTTGGGGAGGGGAAAATTTTTTGAAAATTGCAAATATTACATTCCTTAGATGCCCTGTGGGTTGAAAATTTCGACGAAATCGCTCTATCTCGCACGGTTAAGGAGATAGAAGCAAATTTGTGTTTTGCCATTTTTGGCAAAAATTCGAAAATTCAAAATGGCCGCCATTTTTGGGGAGGGGAAAATTTTTTGAAAATTGCAAAGAGTACACTCCTTAGATACCCTGTGGGTCGAAAATTTCGACGAAATCGCTCTATCTCGCACGGTTAAGGAGATAGAAGCAAATTAGTGTTTTGCCATTTTTGGCAAAAATTCGAAAATTCAAAATGGCCGCCATTTTTGGGGAGGGGAAAATTTTTTGAAAATTGCACAGAGTACACTCCTTAGATACCCTGTGGGTCCAAAATTTTGACGAAATCGCTCTATCTCGCACGGTTAAGGAGATAGAAGCAAATTTGTGTTTTGCCATTTTTGGCAAAAATTCGAAAATTTAAAATGGCCGCCATTTTTGGGGAGGGGAAAATTTTTGGAAAATTGCAAAGATTGCATTCCTTAGATACCCTGTGGGTCGAAAATTTCGACGAAATCGCTCTATCTCGCACGGTTAAGGAGATAGAAGCAAATTTGTGTTTTGCCATTTTTGGCAAAAATTCGAAAATTCAAAATGGCCGCCATTTTTGGGGAGGGGAAAATTTTTTGAAAATTGCACAGAGTACACTCCTTAGATACCCTGTGGGTCCAAAATTTCGACGAAATCGCTCTATCTCGCACGGTTAAGGAGATAGAAGCAAATTTGTGTTTTGCCATTTTTGGCAAAAATTCGAAAATTTAAAATGGCCGCCATTTTTGGGGAGGGGAAAATTTTTTGAAAATTGCAAATATTACATTCCTTAGATACCCTGTGGGTCGAAAATTTCGACGAAATCGCTCTATCTCGCACGGTTAAGGAGATAGAAGCAAATTTGTGTTTTGCCATTTTTGGCAAAAATTCGAAAATTCAAAATGGCCGCCATTTTTGGGGAGGGGAAAATTTTTTGAAAATTGCAAAGAGTACACTCCTTAGATACCCTGTGGGTCGAAAATTTCGACGAAATCGCTCTATCTCGCATGGTTAAGGAGATAGAAGCAAATTTGTGTTTTGCCATTTTTGGCAAAAATTCGAAAATTCAAAATGGCCGCCATTTTTGGGGAGGGGAAAATTTTTTGAAAATTGCAAAGAGTACACTCCTTAGATACCCTGCGGGTCGAAAATTTTGCCGAAATCGCTCTATCTCGCACGGTTAAGGAGATAGAAGCAAATTACTCAAAAGTAGTACTGAAAATACACAATGAAGTACCTAAATGGCTATTACTCATGTACTGACAAAGCTATCAGTCCCAAATGCAATACCAAGCGAGCTATGGACATAACAATCTTGTATTCAAAATTGTAGTAAAATATCTTTAATTATTTTGGCTTAAATGCACGGAAACCAATGGGTACTGAAAATAGCTGTACTTAAGTATTACTCAGTAAGCAAAAGAGGTACAACAGCCAAAAGCAATCCCAAGCAAGCTACTGACCCAATAAGCCTGCATACCAAATTTGGTGACAATAGCTCTAATACTTTTCCTTTAAATGAGCGGAAACCATGCGTGACGCCGGACATCGGACGCCGGACGCCGGACATCGGACATCGGACGGCGAAAAAAGCAAAAATAATATATCCACCCCCCAGGGGGGTGGACATAATTACTCGGCCATTTCTTAACCAATCAATGCCAAAATCTAATGATTTCCAGATTTTAATAGAATGAATGTATTTGCCAAGTTTCAGGTGAATTGATAAAATCCCTTTCAAGTTATCATCCGGATAAGCTTCCCCATCGAAAAAAGACATTTTTGGTCATGTGACCTCTCTGATTGGTTGAAATGTCACTGCAGCATATTCAAAAAAATTCCCCAAGGCTACTGCCTAAACCTGCCAAATTTGAAAAGAATCCGCCTAACGGTTACAGAGTTATAAGGAAAACAAAATGCGGAGCCGGCAGAGCCTGAAGGTCTCCCATACACAAACAAGCGTCCCTTGCGGGACGCTTAATGAACAGACACATGTGAAGAGAAATAAACCAACATCAATATTCACAAAAAGAAATTGTTGAACCTAGCTAAAAGTTGACATAAAAAGTGATCCACTTTAGTCAATTTTAGGCTACACTTTAGCTGATCTGTTTAAGAATAACAATTCAAATTTATGAACTGTTTCCACTATAACAATTACTTAATTACTTTTTTTCATCTAATCATAGGCTGTCACCTCTGTGGGTTCGAGTGGCAATGCTGAGGACCTGTCCCAATATGACCCTGGCTGTTGAACGGGACGTAAAACCCCAACTTTGACCTTTGTTAATTACTTTTTTCATTTTTTTTTTTTTTTGGGGGGGAGGGGGTATATATTCCATATATATCAGTCATTGATGTGAAAGAAACAATATATTTAACAACTGAAAGATACTCGTAAAATGATGCATTCATATCTAGATTGTCCCGAACAGTGTACTATGTACACTGGACTAAATAACTGATTTATTTGCACATATAAAACAACTACATTGAGAGTGCATGTTGAACATTAGAGAAATGGTGAACCTTTTATCCAGCACAAATACAACACATGCCAGCTATCAAGCACCTTAGCCTAGCCAACAGGGTGGCAGCCTATCATTTCATATAGGGCATTTATGCAAAAGCCTAATGGCAAAAAATGACACAAGCTCTGCCCTCATCTGTTTCTTTCATGCAATAATTGTATTGTGATTATGTTGCAGTTACCCTTTTGGTATGTGGTAGCTCTTGTCCGGTGGGGAGTCCATATCTTGTCCCCAGTGGCCACTGAGGGAGGAATCCCTAGACAGGTGCGGGTTACATATCAACATGCATTTCTGCAACAGATCCACTGTATTCTGCACGTTACCCAGAATACTGTTCAGATTCTCCTTCATATGCTTCATCCTCAGCTAAAAAGGTACATTTGAACCATGCACATCAACCATCATTGATTGATAATAAAATAATATTTACAGATGAAACAAACACAAAACACCAACTGCAGACCTGAACATGAAATCTGGATGGTAAACATCTATTAGCATAGAGTACTAAACGTTAAATTTGCCAGTTTGTATGTTAAATTCACTTCTAATTCTGTGACTTGTGGGAAATCCTTTACATATTTGTGATATTTGTGGATTCCATTAGGTCTCTAATCTCAACTGATGCAAGCAAACTTGTCAAACTTACATATTTTTGTCTTACTTTTAGAGGATGCTGTCTCAGTAGTGAATTTTACATCTCCTAACTTACAAGTTTATGTAGTGTTCAATCACGTGTCTGTGTGAAGATTTGCTAGTCAGTAAAAAATCTGAGAATAGTCCAGCATGTAGAGATTTACTTGGATCTAAATTTACATTATAACCATTGATTGTCAGTATATAAAAATGTTCGAAAAGCTTAAAATAATGCAAATATATAATATATTTATAAATATGAAGAAATTCTGACCTTTTCTTCGATATTTATTTACAACTTTGCTGAGATTGGATTCAGTTAGTTGCAGACAGTTTCCTCTCAATGAAATGGCAATAAAAGTTCCCCATTAACGAAAAAAAAAATTGGATAAAAATGTGCAATCCCTTCAGATTTGGGGTTTGTTTCCAATATTTAAGTTTTCCTTTATTATATCTGTTGAGAAGCAAGATGGCGCCTGTACAATTTTGTCAGTTTTTCAGTAAAATGCTCGAGATACTACCAATCCATACCTACTTACTACCATGTCATTTCAATGTACAATGCTGTAAGTAATTACCATTTTTTAAAGGGCTGAGAATGAGTAATAGTAGATATTTTACTTCACCATTATTGCACCTGTAACTATAAGTCAAATATGTACAAATTATAAGGCATATTTCAAGAACCTATAACTGAGAAAATACATTCTTTAATAGTTTAATACTAGTGCTGGTATTGTTTATCGATATTGAAATATTTATCAATTCATGCTGAATATAACGATATCGGTAATGTAAGGTACAATATCAATATCGAAACATACTACTTAATAGATCCACTTATGTTGTCTTCCATTAAAATAAAGAACAAAATTCAAAGATTTTATGCATTTTCATGTCATTTTTTGTAACTTTTACTTACCGCGAAAACGGAACTGCTATATTTGTTTACGTTTCGGGATACTACTAAAACTCGCAAAAGAGTTTGAAGGTATCACCCAGGAAAGCATCTCAAGCACCGATATTTCAATATCGATCGATACGGAAGGTAAAAATATGATTTGATATCGACATAGATATTTTTATTTGATATACATTATTTAATACTCATTCGATTTAAGAACACTACAAGATGGTCATTACACGCGACTCATATATTACAGGAAAAGCCACACTCTCAGTAAAAATGTAGTTGCCTGCAGACTCGCAATGACAAACATTTTTGCTTTTGCTTGATTTATATTTGGCAAGCACTAATGAGTCACTGACCTGCATTCTTCTGTCCACTTCTGCCTCAAATCCCTCGTCTTTTAGACCCACCAGTTTGTACAGGGTTGTGTACTTCATATGCAGTTTCTGGGAAAGAATCGGAAAACATTTCCATTCATTCTAGACATACTCTTCAAATGAAATAAGCAGAAGCAACATAAATAGAGACTAGATTGGGCCCACTTGATACAAACATATGTCCAGATGAGCCATCCGATTATCTTTTATGTATTGGTGCGATAGTTTGCGTAGACGAAAGCCAGTTTCAGGGTCATGAAAACGAAACAATATCTGGTATATTTTCTTTGTTTTTGCCTTGGAGAAAAATGTAGGCATCTTTGCATGAGATAAAACTGTAAATGCAAAAGAGAAGAAAATGACTACAAGATACATCATATTTAGCCATTTGAAGGTATTTTGTGAAATAATTAATTATATTTCCAATATTTTTTACATCGCCAAGCAATGTGAGCCGTGCATTGTGGATAATTAAATAGATTTATCAATACCGGTTCCCAGCACTTGATAGTGGTTGTCCCAGTTTTAGTCCCAAGCTAAACAAAATGCGGTATACTGGTATTACGTTAACAATACTACTCTCTTGTCATTACTCTGAAAACTCCTGCAAATTAAACTATGTAGGTGTATTTTCAAAATAGAAAATTGCAAACTTAATAAGTAAATTAAATTTTTATAAGTTAATACCCTATCCAATGGACAATTGCTTTACCGGTCGGCGCGACCGGTCCCGCCAAACGACAGAAAAAGTCATTCTGTATAAAATACCGGCAGGCCCGGTCAGAGTGTACATTCGCCAGGTGTCGCCTCGTGCATACTTCCTGTCTAGTCAGAATGACGTCATCGCGTCTTTTTTCGCTGTCTAAACCTATTAGACCCCTAGTAAGCTGATAGCGGGGTCGGTTGGGAGGGTCTTGTCCGTCCATTGGATAGGGTATTAACTTATAAAAATTTAATTTACTTATTAAATTTGCAATTTTATTGCGTTAATACATCCTATCCAATGGACAATTGCTGAATAACTACCGCTTGGTTGGCGGGTAAGTTACTAGGGACTTGAGTGAACTCAAAACTAACAATTTTCTGGCCCAGGTAGACCTGAAGCAGGCTACTCATCAATGGCCTAAGTCGGTAACCAGGAACCGGTTAACCGGATAGTTTAACCGACACTGCTCCCCCCCCTTCTTTTATTTCCAAGCATTTCTGCTCTGAGTGGTGGGAAGAGAGGAATGAGTTCAGTCCCAAGAAATAATAAACCTCCCAAAGGAAGCATGTCACAGTTTTTTTTTTTTTTTTTTTTTTTTTTGATTGATTTATACTTATCTAAGTATATACACTATGTACATATTTACAAGAATGTCTCCTCCCTATTGGGCTTGGTGGTGGACCTGCTGGGCAGCCACGACCGGCCCTAGGTGGAAAAGCTCTGAATCAGCCCAAGCCACATCCTTCAGATAGAATTGTGTGAAGGTATTGTGGGATTTCCAGTGGCAGGCCGATAGGATTTGTTCTAAGGAAATTCCAGCTTGGAAGGCCTTAGAGGCAGCAAAGGCCCTTACATCGTGGGCTTTGACCTGATGCAAAGTAAGGGCCTGCTGGTCGGAGAGCTCATAACATAGGATGACTGTTTGTTTGATCCATGAGGAGACTGTGGCAGAGGAGATATCCTTGTCAAAGCCTTTTTTGAAGGAGACAAAGACCAACTCCTTATTTCGCCTGAGGTCAGAGGTCCTGTCCAGATAATAACGTAGTGCTCTAACTGGACACAGTGACCTGTCACCCTTGAGTGATTTATCTAGCGTGTGGGCCAGGGCTGGAATAACCACCGGGGCCACACTGTCTGGACCCTCTTTGGCCAGCTGGTTCTTGGAGAGAAAGCTGGGTGAGGGATAAAAAGACACCTTAGACCAGTCTGATTGGTGTCTGATGTTCTTATGAAGCCAAGCGTGGATCTCACTCCTGCGTTTGCCAGAACCTAAGGCCATCAAGAAGACTGTCTTGAGGGTTAGGTGTTTCAAGGAGGCCTCCTTAAGGGGTTCGAAGGGCGCCTTAGTCAGCTGGTTTAGTACCAGTGAAAGGTTCCAAGAGGGGATGCCCCTCCGGCCCTTGGGTCTGTCTCTATGGAAACTATCCAGGAGACGAGTAAGGTTCTCATCTTTGCTGACATTAATGGTGGCGTTGCCCAGTTTGTCAGCAATGGCTGATCTGTAGCCATCAATAGTACCTGGCTGTAACTGCCTGTCCTGAAATAAATGAAGGAGGAAGTCAGCAACGGCTTTCAGAGGTGGTGCCCTGAAGTCCACCTGATTACTGAGGCACCACTTTGTAAAAATGGTCCACTTTGCCTCATAGACAGATCTGGTTGATCTTCTTTGAGGAGCCTCAATTCGTGCTGCCACTGCCTCAGAGAAGCCTTGCTGCTTGATTGCTGAGGCTCTAGGAGCCAGGCATGCAGATTCAGATTCGACAGGTTCCTGTGAAGGACCTGGTTGAATGGTTGAGACACTAGGTTTGGTATGCTGGGCAGACACAGTGGGATCTGGCTTGACATTGCCACCAGGTCCCAAAACCAGGGCATGTTGGGCCACCCCGGAGCAATCAGAATTATTCTGTTGCAGGGGTAGTCCTGTAACTTCTCCACCACTTTGCTCAAGATGGCCGCTGGTGGGAAGGCGTACGGGTCCAGTCCCTCCCAAGACAGGCTGAGAGCATCCACTGCCCAGGCCTGGGGGTCTGGAACCGGTGAGACAAACTGAGGGAGCTTGTTGTTGAACCTTGTGGCAAACAGGTCCACTTGAGGGGTGTGCCACCTTGAGCATATTGCTTGAAAAATCTCCGGATTGAGGGACCATTCTGTTTGGATGGTCTGACCCAGTCTGGATAATTTGTCGGCTATCACATTGAGACGGCCTGGAATATGTCGAGCTTTGAGGGTCACCTGATTTCTTGTGCACCAAGTGAGGATCCTCCAAAGTAA